>JAWHQI010000004.1:33320000-35840000 GCA_033032865.1 Dactylorhiza incarnata | reverse complement strand
CCCTCCATACCTAAAGGTAAACATTGTCCCCAATGTTTAAAACTAAGTATGAATATCACAAATTTTTCTGAAAAGAAGAGCAAAAGAAAAAAAAATTAATCAAGATGTTATAAGGAAGTTTCCCTAATTACTTATAGGGGCAGCCGCTTTAGAACATCGCCAAAAAAACTGCAAAGGTTGCAAGGAAAACCAAAACAAGCAACAACAATTGTCATGAAAAGAGATAACAATGGTGTGCCTCCCACAAGCGCTTTGTTTACCGTCGCGTAGCTTAACTAAGTGGCAATTTATCAAATGCTTGGGAGGTTAAGCAATTCTATTTTTCTGGTTGAGGGGTCGCCGGTGTGATATAATTTTAATTGGTGCCCGTTAACTTTTAATGAGCCATTTTCCGACTATTCTATTAGCACGGTCCCATATGGCCAAACCTCCTTTACTACAAAGGGGCCGAACCATCGGGACATCAGTTTTTCGGGAAAAAGCCTTAAATGTGAGTTATAAAGAAGGACTAAATCTCCCAGTGAAAAAGACTTTGGATTTTTAATTCTTTTGTCATGATAATACTTAGTGCGCTCCATGTAAAATTTATTATTTTCATAGGCGTTTGCACGTCATTCGTCTAATTAATTCAATTGAAATTTCTGGTTTTCAGAGGCTATGTCTAATTCTAAATTTAGAAATTTAAGTGCCTAATATGTGCGATGCTATAATTCCACCGGTAAATGGCAAGCGTTTACATAGACTAACTGGTATGGTGTACAACCGATGTGTTGGATCGGTAGGCGCCCTTAGAGGGGGGGGGGGGTGAATAAGGGTTATAAAACTTTAGTGATATTTTGAAAAGCTTTGTAATGAGGCAAGACAAAGACAATAAGGAGTCAAGTAAAACAATTGAAATAAAGTAGAGACATGTTTTATTAATATCAAATACGGTTTTACAAAAGTTGACTTCTATAACGCTAGAAATCGGTGGCAATGAATAGTAAACTCTTTTTGTTTTCTATCCCGACTCGCATCCCCACGAACCGGTGGCCCTAGCCTATCCTCCCTAGATTCAGCCTCAAGCCTCTCTAGCCAACCCTTCCCCGGATGTGGCCTCGAGCACCCCGTATACCTAGCCTAGATCTAGTCTCCAACACGAGGCGAGTTTCCCCCTTAGTCCTACCCAAACCTAGTCGCCAACACGAGGCGATTTCACTAACCGTTTACAAGAAAGATATGAAATGAAAATAAATAAAAACTCCCTCTTGATGAACTTCTGAAGTTGGAGACGAAGATCAGCTGTAGAATAAGCGTTGTAGAAGCGGACTTTGTTTGGATACGGCGTGATGAGATTCTCCTTCAAAAGTTTGCAGAACTTTGGTAGGACATCAACTTTCGGCCAAGATAGCCTCTGGAATTCTGGCACTCTATCTCTCTCTGATCTCTGTAATGTCCGTCTAAAATGAGAAAAGAGACGTCCTTTTTATAGCCTCAGCGCTAGAGCCTGTGCTAGCGGTACCGCCGACGCTATCCCATATTAGGACACTTTCTGCGCGATAGAATCTTCAATCCGAGGAAACAATTCTCTCTTGCCTACTGTGCTCCTCGCTATCGCCTGCGCTATCGGATATCGCCTGGCGCTATCTCCTTCTATAAGTTCTCCCGGCAGTTGCGCTTAAGCCAATATTTTGTCGAACCATATTTCGTCGAACGCCGCTAAGATTTTGTCGAGCAAATTTTCGTCGAACGATATTTCGTCGAACGCCGCTAAGAGTTTGTCGACCGAATTTTTGTCGAACACCGTTATGAGCATTTTGTCCAGCGCCGCTAATAGTTCGTCGAGCGACAGCTAGCGCCTGCGCTAGTACTACCGCCAGCGCTAGTAGGTATTTTGGATTTGATGGCTCAACTTTGGGGGCAACCTTCTTATGTAATCCTTGAGTCATGTGGACTTTGTTATCCTGCACATTTAAATACACAAGATCAAATACATATAGGATATGTTATTCTCAAACCTAGGAGATGCGGAAGACCATGTTCCAACAAACTCCCCCTTTTGATAATAACAAATCCATTAATGATAAATCAGAGCATTAATATATAAGCATGAAGAAACATACTTGTGTGTGTGTGAGAGTGACTTAGGATAATTTTAGCATTTAGCATTTAGAATTGCTCCCCCTAAATACATGCTCCCCCTAAGTGAATGCTCCCCTAATATGTAAGCTATCATCTTAATAAAGCATGTTAGTTTTATATTTTGATAGCAGATTATATTTATCATGATAGTTCTCCCCCTTTTGTTTTTAGCAAAAGCGGGTAAGGAGACGCCACTTAAATGTTGATAATAAGAGAAAGGCATGATCGAGCTTGTAGAGAAGGAAATGATAAGGAGTTTTTAGAATACGTTTCATTGAAATAGATCAGAGTTTGAGTATCATAATATTATTTTTATAAATCAGAGTTTGTAGCATAAGCAAATACAAGGTAAATGTAAAGTTGCGGAAGACTTAGAGAAAATACAAGCAAACATCTTTTGTAAGACATGATAATTCAAAAAAAAATATAGGAGTTTAATTTTATAAAGAAGATGTTTTGTAAATCATTGTGTAAGTAAAATCTTTAAATTCAATAATAAAGTAACCAAGCATGAAATAATGTTATCAAAAAGATAGTACTATAATGTTTTGTTAATTCATAATTTCAAAACATACTAAACATTGTAGAAAGCATGCTAGGTTATCTCGTGCATTTCATAAATAAAGAGTAGTATAGAATATGCATTAGGATCCAATACTCAAGAGAAGAAGTGTTATGGAAGATAATGATGTGCATAAAAGTGTATTTTTGAGTAGAGTAAACACATGTTTTAATCAAAAATACAAGTAATATGTAAAGTAAGAGCACAATAAAACACAAATGATTTTACTTCCACAAACTTCAATGCACAAAAAAATGTACAACTACCAAGGTGCTTTGCACACACAATGCTCATTAAGACTTATCAGGGTGCAAAGTAGTGCTTGGGGGATCACCTATTTTATTTTTAATGTTGAGACTAGTGATCCGGTGTACTTAAAAGTAAGTGGTTTTTATTTTGAAAGAAAGATTTGGTTTGCACAAGATACTTTATTATTCTTTCCAAGGTGCTCAACCTCACAATGCTTATTAAGACTTATTAGGAGGTTCAAGTATTGCTTGGTGGAGTTATCTTTGTCAATTTATTTTATGATTTTTGTTTTGTACAAAGTTCTCTGAATACACTTGTTTTGCAAACCAATATAAGTTATGAGAAAGATAACCACTTTTCTTAATTTTTAAAAGTGCAAATAAAGGAGTGTAGGTAAGATACTTGTGAAAATTTAATTCATTGTACTAATACAAAACATACACAAGCATTCTTAGATTAAACACATATGTAGACAATGCCAAAATAAGTGAGTGAATAAAGATCATTATCAAACATAAAACATTTACTCATACTTAGAGGCATACTAAGCTTAGTTCTACACAACTTTTAAAAGATACTTGATGCACATATTAATAGATATATCAAAGCATGATGAAAATAATGTTCAAAGAGTTTGAAAAGATAAATTGCAACCTTATAGAAGTTCTAAAGAATAGATTAAATCATGCTTGATTTTCATAGGAAAAACCATACAGTTTTTTTGATAGTTTTAATGTTTTATATTTTTGTATTTGTTTTTTGCAAAAAGACATAAACTTTAAGCAAATGGCAAAAACAAAAAGGCAAAAACTTAATTTTTTTTGTAATTTGGCTTTTGTATTTTTGTATTTGATTTTTGCAAAAAAAGGCTTTAAAATAAACATATTTTTTTGTAATTTAGCTTTGTATTTTTGTATTTGATTTTTCAAAAATAAAATATAATCATAAGTGCAAGAATAAATAATACATATAGATTAATAAACTTTTAAGAAATTTCCAGAATTTTAAAAATACAGAAAAATAAATAAGTACGCTAGCGCCGGCATTAGCGCTAGCGCGGGAAACAGTACATGATTTTTTATGATTTTGAAATTTTTAATTGTTGATCTTGATTAAGTGTCCCAATGGTAGTTTCATGCTGAAATTTCAGATTTTTAGGAGATGTTTTCGATGGTTAAAAATTGCAAAAATTGTGTTTTGTGAATGTGTTTTAACTCGAAAGATCTAGGACACCTAACTCAAGTCGTAATAATCGAAATCTTCCATCACTAATCAGTACAAACAGTGGAGAATAAATTTAGGAATATTATAGAGTTTTGTTTTCTTAAAAAAAATCAGAAAGGTGCGATATCGCCTGCGCTAGTGATAGCGCTGGCGCTATCGAGCCTTTATTTAGATCCCCTTTACTCTTTTATTTCGGCCATTTCCATTGACTCTCTTCCGAAAAACCCTAGAAGACGACCCAGCCCACGCGTAGATCTAAGGTAAATCTTCATCTTTTCTTATGATTTTTGTTTTAAAACTTGATTTTGATGTTAGAGATGAAGATATTTGAGGTTTTTAGGTGATTTTAGAAGCTAGATCTACAATGGATGATTCTTTTCTTCAAGAGTTTTCTTTTAAAATTTTATGAGGATTTTGGTTTTGATTTTGGTTTGGATTATGAGGGTTTCTTGGATCTAGCAAGTTATTATTTTAAAATGTGTTATTTTAGGGAAATTTTTACTATTTTTAGAGCAGAGGATTAGTGTCGGCGCTACTGTAGGCGTTATTGATAACGCTGAGCGCTATTGATAGCGTTGGCGCAGTTGAATGTTGCTTATTTTAATTTTTCTTGTAATGTGGCAGATGGCACCCTGATCTAAAGGGAAGAAGACTGCAGATCTGGCCATGGAAGCAGCAGTGGTGGGTGTTCCTTATATAGTGGAGTTTGACATGCAACGTCACCACCATATTATGCAGTTATTTGTTTCTTCCGAGGTGTTCAATTTATTTTCTCCAGATGGGTTTTGTTCAAAATTAGTTTGAGAATTTTATACGCACTTGGAGAACCCATCACAGACAGAGCTGGATGGAGGAGTGCAGTCTTTGGTGTAGGGTCACGTGGTGACAATTACTCATGACGATCTGAGGAACGTGTTTGGATTGACACAGAATCCAAATCGTTTGGAAATTGTTGAAAAGTTTAGAGCAGATAGAGACTGGACCCAAGTGAATATGGTGCTGCACAATAGGGAATGCAGGAATCTGATCTCCACGGTGTCGTCACTCACAGTAGATGCCTTGGTTGTTCAAGATGTACTACGACATACAATCCTACTGAAGTTGGGTGATACAGCAAAAGTCACCGCACAACTAAGTTATGTCACCTACTTCATTCTAGAGGAGGAAAAAGTTGATGTTGCAGATTTGTTGCTTTCCTTGATTCGCTATTCATTCAAGTTGCGACATCCATCCCGTCGGAGATATAACAACTTGCCCCTGGGTGGCATCATTCAACGGGTTATTCAGGTGATGTATCCTTCAATAGAACTAGGTTTTTACTTGATGAATTGCTTTCCTCCGATTTATAGTACTTCACACTTGCGAGCTACATCCCACCCGGATGAGCCATCGTCGTCTGCTTGACCACCACTTCGTCGAGGAGCGTCATCTCGAGGGGATCGAGATGATTCATTTGAGTCTTTTCGAGAAGAGATGGGAGAGCGGATGACAAGAGTGGAGAAGGATGTTTCTGGTATAAAGAAGATGGTGAAGTTCATGATCAAGGCATTAAAGCTAAAATCATCTACACCGGAGCGGAGGGAGTGGGACAGCCCAGAATAGGATCCACCCCGTCATTCGGTTCGGAGGACTCGCAGAAGACAATCCCCAACTCCAAGTGTGGAGGAGATAGACGAGGAGGAGGAGTGGAGTAGGACGGTCCGAGGGGAACAAGTTTTTTTTGTTTTGTAATAATACAGGTATTTTGACACATGTTCTTGGATGCTTGAATATTTTTATCTGATTTCTCTTGGTAGTTTTTAAAGGTTTTGTTATACATATTATTTATGAATTTTGAAGTCATGAAATGAAGATTTTTTAGGCAATTTTAATATCATATGTAGTATATTTTAAAAACTTATGTTTAGAGATTTTAATACCACATAGTAATTTTTAATTCAATTATTGATAAATGATGTAAATATATATATATATATGTAATGAATATAAGAATAGTAGATAGGTCACCAAAATAAAATATGATTTTGAGTTTTGATTAATTTTATTTATAAACTCATTAAGTTTTTTTTTTAGTTACGATCATATTTCCTATAATATATGAGATGACTAGCCTTAAAAAAATAAGAAAACAAGAAGTTAAATCATATCATGAAGTAGAATAATTGATACCTTATTTTTTTTTTGTTGATTTCTACTTCATGCGTTTGGTGACACCTAATGAGTAGGAGAATTAGGGATCCAAAGGGGACCAAGAGTGGTGGTTCCTTTGGGTACACAAATATATCGTGTAGGTTTGTGGGTAGATATTGATCAATGAGTCCTTTCATGTGATGTTAATGTTTCAGTTTTAGATTTGGGCCTCCATTCAAACTTTGGTTTAGTGTTATTCTTATATGTGAAATTTCCATTGTGATAATGTTTATATTGATGATTATTGAAGGTATTTTTCATAGGAAAGTTGTGAGCATTTAATTTTATGTTGGGAGAAGATTGATGTTGATAATGATGATAGTATTTTGGAATTTCATTTTCAATCTTTTGAAGTCTCTTATTTCCATTGTTTGGTTTATTCATATTTTGAGATATCATATTTAACTTGCTTTTGGAGTTTGTTTAATATTGAGAATTTTTCTTTAAGATTTCCTTAAGCAAGATAATTTTAGTTTCTAATTCATTGTTCTTAAGTTTCAAATTATGTCTAGCTTTATTATACGCAATTGTGCTATTTTTAAGAGTAGAAACAATTGAATCAATATGGTTTTGGTATTCATTTCTGTATTCCTCAAATGTTTCATTCAACTCTTCAATTTCAATTTTATAACTTTTGCATATAGCACAATCACCTTTTAAAGATGAATTTTCTAAAGATAATTTTTCATTATGTTCTTTTATACAAATAATTTCTTTTTCAAGTTCCTTAAGTTTTTCCTTAAAATTATCACAATCAAAATAAGGTTTTGTGTTTTCAAGTAAAGGACAAGATGGTGAAACCACATCACAATTTGATTCTAAATTAACATTAGCTTTTAATCTCTTATTTTCTAAACATAAATTTTTATTAGTGATTTTCAATTTCTTGATCTTACGTTTAGCAGTGTTTAGTATATTGAAACTAGAAATGGAAGTTATCACACAAGAAGAAGATTTTGACTTTCTTACAGCGCTTTTGGTAGAGGCAAAATGTGTGCATGAAGTTCCTTCGTTATCTTTTGGGCCTTCCTCCATCATAGATGAATCTTCATCTTCTTTTTCTTTTGATGTATTGCTCTCTTTTTCCAAGTTAGTTTCCATGATTTCCATGGCTTTGCTACGAGAGAGATCTTCTTGAATAGTAGTGGATGCTTGCATGTTCTTCTCTTCCTGTATTTGTTCTATACCTGCGAGAGGAAAATTATACATTTCTTCAAGAAATTGCCATACTTTGTATGCACTAGAAAAACAATATATTAATTTGAAAATTTCATTTGATAGAGCACAAAATAAATAATGTTTAGCTTTTGCATTTAGTTGACGTTCCTTTTTATTTGATTCATCAGCAGGTCTTACAATGGCTAAATTCCATACTTCGACATCTAAAGTCTTAATAAAATTTTCAATTAAAATTTTCCATCCTTTATATTTTGTTCCTTCAAATAAAGGTGGTTTAAGAGATATTTCTTCTTCACAGAAATTTGCCCCGCTAGTAGAAGCGAGATCATGAGACGCCATTATTCCCGGTTGTTAAGCCGATTGGAATAAAACCTCGCTCTGATACCACTTGTTGGATTGGTAGGCACCCTTAGAGGGGGGGTGAATAAGTGTTTTAAAAACTTTAGTGATATTTTGAAAAGCTTTGTAATAATGCAAGACAAAGATAATAAGGAGTCAAGTAAAATAATTGAAATAAAGTAGAGACATGCTTTATTAATATCAAATGCGGATTTACAAAAGTTGACTTCTATAATGCTAGAAATCGGTGGCGATGAATAGTAAACTCTTTTTTTCTATCCCGACTCGCATCCCCACGAATCGGTGGCCCTACCCTATCCTCCCTGGATTCGTCCTCAAGCCGCTCTAGCCAACCCTTCCCCGGATGTGGCCTCGAGCACCCCCTAGACCTAGCCTAGATCTAGGTGCCAACACGAGGCGAGTTTCCCCCTAAGTCCTATCCAGACCTAGTCGCCAACACGAGGCGATTTCACTAACCGTTTACAAGAAAGATATGAAATGAAAATAAATAAAAACTCCCTCTTGATGAAATTTTGAAGTTGGAGACGAAGATCCGCTATAGAATAAGCGTTGTAAAAGCGGACTTCATTTGGATCTGGCGTGATGAGATTCTCCTTCAGAAGTTTGCAGAACTTTGGTAGGACATCAACTTTCGGCCAAGATAGCCTCTTGAATTCTGGCACTCTATCTCTCTCTATGATCTCTGTAATGTTCGTCTAAAACGAGAGAAGAGGCGTCCTTTTTATAGCCTACGCTAGCGGTACCGCCGGCGCTATCCCATATTATGACACATTCTGCGCGGCAGAATCTTCAATCTGAGAAAACAATTCTCTCTTGCCTACTGTGCTCCTTGCTATCGTCTGCGATATCGGATATCGCCTGGCGCTATCTCCTTCTATAAGTTCTCCCGGCAATTGCGCTTAAGCCAATATTTCGTCGAACGATATTTCGTCGAACGCCACTAAGAGTTTGTCGAGCGAATTTTCGTCGAACGATATTTCGTCGAATGCCGCTAAGAGTTTGTCGACCAAATTTTTGTCGAACGCCGTTATGAGCATTTTTTCGAGCGCCGCTGATAGTTCGTCGAGCGACAGCTAGCGCCTACGCTAGTACTACCGCCAGAGCTAGTAGGTGTTTTGGATTTGATGGCTCAACTTTGGGGGCAACCTTCTTATGTAATCCTTGAGTCATGTGGACTTTGTTATCCTGCACACTTAAACACACAAGATCAAATACACATAGGATTTGTTATTCTGAAACCTAGGAGATGCAGAAGACCATGTTCCAACACGATGGTGGTCTTATACACCATCTGATAAGCCCATAAGGCGTCATCTAATTTAAGTGACCAATCCTTCCTATTAATAGATACCATTTTTTCTAAAATTCTTTTATTTCTCGGTTTACCACCTCCACTTGGCCATTTGATTATGGGTGATAAGCGGTGGAGAGTTTGTGTGTAACACCATACTTAGATAAAATTTTAGCAAGCTGGCTATTATAAAAATGTGTTCCCCTATCACTCAATAGTGCGCGTGGTGTGCCAAATCATGAAAATAATTTTTTCAAAAAAATTACGACGACTCTCGCATCGTTGGTAGGAAGGGCTTGTGCTTCCGCCCACCTTGACCCGTAGTCAACCGCAACAAGAATAAATTTATTATTGTTAGAGGGAGGTAGGGGGCCTATGAAATCTAAGCCCTATAAATCAAAATTTTTGCATTCTATGAATATATTTTGTGGCATCTCGTCTCGATTAGAATGAATACCTAACAACTATTGCATTTACTCACAAGAGTGTGAGCATCTTTGAATAAGGTGGTCCAGTAGAAGCCCGCCTCTAGCACCTTTCTCGAGGTCCGATTTGCTTGATAGTGACCCCGGGTTGGTCGTTCATGGCAGTGCTGTAATATTTGGATGCCTTCCTCGCTCGAAATACACCTTCTTACCACTTGGTCTGTGCAGATCCGAAATAAAAAGGGGTTTTCCCAAAAGTAAATTTTCAAGTCCGAAAAGAATTTGTTATTTTGTTTACTTGAATAAATTTTTGAAAGGACCTGAGCCACTAAATAATTGACAAGATCAATGTACCAAGGGGTGGAAGAAGTCGTTACCTTTTCGATGGAGAGGAGGCGCTCTTCAGGGAACCTATCATCAATTTAGGCCTCCACTAGTTCTCCTGTCACCGGGTTCTCCAATCTAGAGAGGTGGTCGGCCGCCAAGTTCTCCGCTCCTTTCTTATCTTTAATCTCCAAATTGAATTCTTGCGAGAGGAGATTCCATCAAAGTAGTCGGGGCTTAGCGTCCCCTTTATCTAGCAAGTACCGGAGAGCGGAGTGGTCTATAAAAATAATAATCTTTGATAGCGTTATATATGAACGAAATTTATCAAATGCAAAAACCATAGCTAAAAGTTCTTTTTCCGTTGTTGTATAATTAACTTGGGAGGTTGCAAGCGTTTTGCTTGCGTAATAAATTGGGTGAAAATATTTATTAACCCGTTGACCCAAGACTACACCTACAACAAAATCGCTTGCATCGCACATGATTTCGAATGGAAGAGACCAATCCAGCGCAATTAAAATAGGCGAGTTGATAAGTTCATTTTTAATTTTATTGAATGCCTTAGACCATTCCTCATCAAAAATAAAAGCGGTTTCTTTTTCTAATAGATGTGTTAACGATTTTGAAATTTTTGAAAAATCTTTAATAAACCGTCTATAGAAACCCGCATGTCCTAGAAAACTCCTAATAGATTTCATATTAGTAGGCGGAGGGAGTTTTTCTATGACCTCGATCTTGGCCCGGTTGACCTCGATCCCTTTTCTTGAAACTTTATGTCCGAGGAGTAATCCCTCTTGGACCATAAAGAGAAACTTCTCCCAGTTGAGTGCCAGATTTGTGTCTAAGTAGCATTGAAGAACACGATCAAGATTATTTAAACAATTTTTAAAAGAATCGCCAAAGACTGAAAAATCGTGCATAAAAACTTCCATGACGTCCTCTACAAATTAGTTAAAAATTTGCCAACATACATCTTTGAAATGTAGTTGGCGCGTTGCAAAGACCAAACGGCATCCTCCGATAGGCGAAGGTGCCGAAAGGACAAGTGAACGTGGTTATCTCTTGGTCTTCAGGCGCGATTGGAATTTGAAAGTATCCCGAAAGACCATCAAGAAAACAATAGTGTGAGTGACCAGATAGACGTTCTAAGATTTGGTCAATGAAGGGTAACGTAATGTGATCCTTACGGGTACCATCATTTAATTTCCTATAATCGAAGCATACCCGCCAACCCGTAACTGTACGGGTTGGGATTAACTCATTATTTTCATTGGAAACCACCGTTATCCCGCCCTTCTTAGGCATGAATTGCACCGGGCTAACCAAAGTGTTATCAGAAATTGGGTAAATAATCTGTGCCTCTAATAGTTTTTTAATTTCAGCATTAATGACGTCCTTCATATTGGGATTAAGGTGTCGTTGAGGCTGAATAGTGTCGCGAGAATTATTGTCTAAATTTATTTTATGCATGCAGAATGAGGGGCTAATCCCATGGATATCCAAAATTTGCCATGCAATTGCATGGCGGTGATTATTTATAATTTTTGTTAATTCAGAAATTTCTGAATCGTTAAGCGCGGAAGATATGATTACGGGCAATTTTGAATCTTTTTCTAAAAAAATATATTTTAAATGTTCCGGCAATTGTTTTAATTCTAAACTCGTCGGCTCCTTGTAAGATGTTTTAACTTTGAAGTTTTTTAAATTTATTTGCCAAACGGTAACGACCGAGTTACTTCTTTTAGACAAAATAAATTTGCGAACTCCGAATCTTCAAAAAATTTCGAGTTTAATTCAGAAAATGACGATAAATCTTAATCAAAATTTGTTTCTAAAGTATAACAAGAATCGTCATTAGAAAAAGAATTTTTCATAGAGTAGTTTATGTTAGGAAAACCCTTTCATTTAACTTAAAAATTACCTAAGAGAGATTTTATCTCTTAGGAATGAAATACCCATTGTATAGTGAGGGTAATCTAGTCACTAGATATCTTCGGATGCCACACTCAACCTAGTGTGTTATGGCCAGATCAAGAGAAGCAAAACTTGGGCAAAGTTAACATTTCTGTCTAATTGAATTCGACGCAATGTCAAGTTGTTGTCGACGCTACTCAGACTAGAAGTCCAAGTAGTTCACCTTTCTGTCGAAGTAATTCAAGTCGATGTTCTGCCGAATAGGTATCGACGTAGAGGCTATGGACCTGTCGAAGTACACTTTGAGAAGTCGACGCAACTTCTACTTTAACTCGGCGCAGAAGGAAGTACATATCGAAGCAAACTAAAGTCGACGCAACGTCGACTTCATCTCGACGCAGATATTGAAGCTTAGAGCCATGTCATCAACTCGACGGTTACGCTGATGGGTTATCGACGCAACGTCAACTAGTTGTGGTCAATCATAGCATGGATGGATTCGAAGCTGCTCCTACAAGAATTCGAAGGTGCGTCGATAAAAGAGGAAGAGAACTCAACGTTACAACGAATACAGTCTAAAAAGGGGAACCTTTTCAGCTGTAACTTTGAACCCTCTCTCATGGCCTGCCTCACTCATGACCGTTCTCCAACGGCTCATTAATTGCCTCAAATAGAAAGAAGAACTAAAAGAGTACAAAAAGGTTTCTTGGAAACATGCTTAATGTTGGTGAACGGGTCGGCAATTAAAGAAGGAAAGAAATAGATGGTCGATAGTAGAGTACCTTTTCAGGTCTCACTAGAAAGGGAAACAAATTCAAATCTGCTGGTAGACAATATAAGGCAAGAGAAGAAAGAGGAGGATAGGGCATTCTTCACAAATGGCATATTGTTCCATTGGTTCTCCTTCTTCTTCCTCTATCTCACAGGAACCCTAACCGAAGGAAATACAGAGAAGAAATAATTGTTGCTCTCCTTCTCTCTAAGAATAGAACAGAACAAGGCTGCTGATCATCAATATCTCATAGCGGCCTGAGTTCAATCAGAAAGAAGAACCAAGATATGACAACTAGAGCTCCTTCAAATCATCACTATCATAAGCAGGAGTTAATCTAGAGCAGATGCAGTGATAGATACAAGAAGTTGTGTATCATACATCCTCCATAAGAATTCTGAGAACAGAATTCCTACACCATTTCTCTTCTTCCTTCTCCTTCTAATTCCCTTAGGTAAAAGACTTTTATTAATCCCTCTTCAAAGGTTTCAGTGGTTCAAGATCTCCTTATCAAAAGATCTGGTTGTTCAAGATCTCCTTATTAAAAGATCTGGTGGTTCATGATCTCCTTGTCAAAAGATCAGTGGTTCTGAGAGCCCCCTTGTCAAAAGACTCAGGCACAGTTGGTGCAATCCTACCAGGTGGTAGACGAGAGAACTACCCAAATTTTGGGGAACCATTATAAAATCTTTGTGTCTTTCGGTTTGCTAATTTTCTGTGTTATCCCTCATAGCTAGTTTACATTACTATTTTCTGCTTATATTTCAGCACTATTTTATTCTGCCTGAGATCTTGATTGAGCATAAATCATTAGATTATTACATTGTATTCACAGCTAGGATAGAAATAATTTTAATTCTCTATTCATCCCCCCCCCCCCCTCTAGAGAATTCTCAGAGGCACACTGTGTACTTTTAGTTTATACTAAAAATAACCTCTTCATCCTCAACTCGTAGGAGAAGTTTGTCATTACTAACGCCAATTATTGCTCGGGAGGTGGCGAGGAATGGACGTCCGAGTATAATAGGTACTTCGACCTCTTCCTCAATGTCTAGGATGACAAAGTCTACCGGGAAGGAAAATTTGTCAACCTTAACTAGCACATCCTCAATAACGCCAATTGTGTATTTTATCGATCGGTCTGCTAGTTGGATGCTGATTTTTGTTGGGCTTGGTTTGCCTAAACCAAACTTTTTAAATAAAGAAAATGGCATCAAATTAATACTAGCGCCCAAATTTGCTAGGGCGTGTTTAATTAATAAATTATCGAACAAGAATGGGATGGAGAACCTCACCGGGTCGTTTAATTTTTGTGGTAATTTATTTAACAAAATCGCCGATCATTCTGCGTTTAGAGATATACGCGAAATTTTTTTAAGTTTCTTTTTATTTGAAAGTAAATCTTTTAGATATTTAGCGTACTTTGGCATTTGGTCTAACGCCTCGTAGAATGGCACATTTATTTGGATCTGTTTTAAAATTCCAATAAATTTTTTATATTGCTCCTCATTGCGTTCATCTATAAATTTTGAAGGATAAGGAAGAGAAGGATTTTTAATAATACGCGGAGCAAAAGTAGAAGGAGGTAAAGTAGGTGAAGAAATAACTTGCGTAGATGAAATTGAAACGTTTACCTCGGGTCCAACCAAATTTGTAGAAGTTACCTCCTTTCCGTCGCGGAGGGTTATTGCATTAGCGCTCTCACTTGGATTGGGCACAGTATTGCTCGGTAGAGCTCCTTGCTGGCGTTCGGAGAACATATTGGCGAGCTGTCCAATCTGATTTTCTGTGCTTTTAATAGATCCGGAAAGGTTCTGGATATTGGACTCATTAGAGGCAACATATTTAGCGAAGACCTCTTCAAATGAACAGGGCTTGTGTGGTGGTGGCGGAGCGAATCCGGGAGGATTCACTTGTGGTGGACGCTGAGCATTATTGGGGTTGCTCCATGAAAAGTTTGGGTGGTTCCTTAAACCCGGATTATAACAATTACTAAACAGAAGATTATTATTCATGTTATAAGGAGGGAAATAAGAGTTCCCCATATGTCTACTTGCTCTTGAATAAAATTATTATTATTATTATTATTAGCCCAATTAGTGGCGGAGGTAGCAGACATCTCCGCCACTTGCTTAGTAAGCATTTCTACTTGAAGTGCTAAATTCAGTGTGGCCTCGAATTCAAAGAGTTTGGTCGGCTTGTTAAGGCGTGACCGTGGCGCATTCCACTGATTCGCATTCATGGCCATCTCCTCGAAAAGATTCTTGAGCAGCCTCGGGGGTTTTGTTATTAAGGGTCCCCCCCTGCGGCCGCATCAATTATCTGCCTCATTTGGAGATTCAAACCAATGTAGAAACTTTAAACTTGTTGCCACACAAGAAGGGCATGATGAGGACATCTCCGCAAGAGTTTCTTGAAGCGCTCCAATGTGTCGCGGAGAGACTCCGGGTCTATTTGCATAAACGAGAGAATGTCCGTACGTAATTTAGCGGACTTTGCCGGAGGAAAATATTTAGTTAAAAATTTCTCCGTCATCTCGGCCCATGTACAGTGATGGAAGCTCTAGGAAGAGATCTCAACCACTTCTTGGCCTTAGTCCGCAAAGAGAATGGAAATAAACACAAATGAATGGCATCATCAGTGACGTTATTTATCTTAAATGTGTCGCAAATTTCCAAAAAAATTAATAAATGTAAATTAGGATCATCATCCGGTAAGCCATCGAAAACGATGGTTTGTTGTACCATCTGAATGATACTCATTTTAATTTCAAAATTAGTATTCGTCACCACCGGGCAAATAATACTAGATTGTGTCCCCTCTTAATTTTCCCTCACGTAATAGGACATGGTCCGTGGCGGGGCCTCATTATGGTCGGGATCTTCCATTATTCCCTCATTAGTTTCTCTGATTGACTCTTCGTGAATTATTGGTAGATCACTAAATCGAGGACGTCGCCGCAAGGTGCGCTCGATTTCTGGATCAAAACACAATTCAAGATTAATTGAAGAGTTCCCTCAGGTCATAAACCAGAAGAAAAGAGAAAAAGATGCGAAAAGAATAAAAAGGTGAAGAAGGAAAATTTAAAATTATTATAATATTTTAATTAAAAATATTTATATAAATTTTTTTTTCAAAAAGCGGGTTAAGTTAGTCCCGGACTTCCCGAGGTCTACCCTGTGAAGGGTTCGCAAGGTACTAGGAGATGCGATGGGATGACAAGCCCAAATCACCATTTCCAAGAATTTAAGTTGCGCTTTTTAAGATTTTTAAATTTTTTGAGAAAAGGGGGGTGAGAAGAAAGAGAACGATAAAATTAATAACTATATCTTTTTTAAATTATCGAACAATGGTCCCCAGCAACGGCGCCAAAAACTTGATGCGCAAAACTATATCCGCAAAAGACAATGGCAAGTGTACAGCGTGGAAAGTGGTATAGGTTTATAAAAACCAAGGTCGTATTAGACTGGGGGAGGTCGAGTAATTCTTCTTTGAAAAATCGTTATTATCTTATCAAATAGAAATTTGGAGTTGGGTTGTGAATAGAAAAAACTAGAAAGGCTAATAGAATTAAATTGAAGGTTTAAAAGCGAGCACCCGATCTTTGAATCACCTCGGAGATAGAGAATATTGAAACGAGAATAGATTACAATTCTCTTGTTGAACAGGCTTTGACCATGGAGGTTCCCAAAGCATGAACACCCCTCTTTCGAGGTTTAGGTTCAACTAAGCTTAGGTGTATCGACCAAACTTTTGTTCTCAAATCGCATCGCCAAAGACTTGCCTTAGGTTGTGAACCTCGCGATTAAATTTTACTTCAATCCGGAAGAGTTACGTCGTCCTCTCTCGAGGGTTGCGTTCTACTCCTTTTACGAATGAGCGATCGATTCGTCTTACTAGCCTCTCGGCTAACTAAAGAATGAAAACAATCCGAGGACTATATATTGATGATATAACCTCATTATAATTTATTAGATTAAAGGTAAATCATAAGCGTTCACAATTAGAGAAAAGCAATTTCATAAGTTATAATAATATTAACTCATCTTTGGTTTATCACGATCGAGCACTATATAAATTAGCTTCTAGAATTCTGGACTGAATTTCTCTCTGAAATACAAATAATTTTCTCTAATCAGAACTTCTCCCCAATCTCTCACTAACAAATGACAAATCTTCTCTCCGCCAATGAGCCCTATTTATAGGTGCAAATCAATAATAGCCAGCCTAAGCATTTGAAGAAAGGAATAAAATAGAGGGGTGGGGCCATGGCTGTTTTAATGGAGAAAATAATAAATGGCATTTTCATGCACAAGCACGATTTGAGGTGGCCTTCACGTGAGTTGGAAGTGTTGGAGCAGCTGCATGGTGGGTTTGTTGAGGTGGCCAGAAATTGCGTTGACGGTGGTGGTTGGATCTCCATGCAAAGGTGGATGGTCTGCTGCAAGGTGGTGGTCGGCGGATCCTTGATTCGCATATATATAAATATATATATACATATATATACATATATATACATATATATATACATATATATATATATTTAAAGGTGGTAACGTTGCATGGTGGTGGCGATGTATACATGGTGGCGGCCGAAGCAACATTGAAAATATCCGGCCGAGCTTCACGTCGACGGATTTGACTTGCATATGAACCTTGGACACGACAGCGGGACATTGCACATGAATTCCCTCAGGCCTGTCGTAATCCTACAAAATAAAAATTGCTATATGATTTGGACATAAAATAATATTATAACAAAAATTTATAAAAACAACAAACAAATGTGATAATTTATTTAAATATCTAATAAGATATTAGCATAAAACGATGACTAAAATACCAGTCATCACTCATTATGATGAAATACTAAGACCGTCGGTCTTCAAAAACCTCAGACCGCCCCTTTATAATAAGAGCTTGATGGTTGTAATTTGTAATGATTTAAAGGGCAGGTGTAGCCATGCCAGCATTGCTTTCCTTAAAATACCATCACAATTCTAGTATATTCAGGAAAAGAGAGTGAGGAAAAGAGAAAAACAACTCAGGATGATCAAAAAGGGGCAGATGTAGTTATGTCGCGGAGGCCATACCGACATTGCTTTCCCCAAGAGATTACTTAAGATTTCACCATACAACTAACCTCCTCATGGCTATCCTCACACCAATGAGCATTCGAGGGTCACAGAACGAGATGATCCATTTGTCAAGTGAGATCATACCGCGGAGGCCATACCGGCATTGCTTTCCCCGGAATGATCATCAAGACTGTAATGACGTCCTTTTACAATGAATGATAGAGCTGAACATTCACCTAAACATCCCTTAACGTAAAGGTGTGTCAGGTGTCAGCTAGGACCCGACATCCTAAAGTTCCTCCGCACGAGCTTGGCGAGCAACTGCTACACAGATGCAAAATCACACCGCTACCTGTGGTCCTGGCAGATTTTACCGCTCAAGCTTCATGTCGAGGGGGAATGAAGTAGGATCCGTCGATACCTCTCTTGGCAGGACCTTAGCCTTTAATAGCTAAAATAATATATCACAAGGTTTTCTTTCTAATATGCGTGAGGTAATAGTTTACATCCACATTATCATAATGCTTTTGAAAAGAAAGAAAGAAAGAAAGGACAAAAAATTACAAGTTTTAAGAAAAGAAACGCTTGAGGTCATCCCCACTCCAAGTGTGAGATAAATCTTCCCCTTTATAAGATTGGAGATGATATGCTCCATTCTTGAGCGCTTCTTTAGCAATGAACGACCCTGTCCAGTTTGGATTAAGATTCCCAACTGAGCCAGATCTTGCTGTTGCGTCAACTTTCTTGAGAACTAGTTCTCCAATAACAAAATTCTTTTAACTCTTACATTTTTGTCAAAGAATCTAGCCATCCTCCTTTTTACTTCTTCTTGTCTGACAGTTGTCGTATACCTTAGTTCTTCAATGAGATCAAGACTACATTTCAACTCTTCATCATTTTCTTCCATTCAGCTATCTTGATGTTGCTGAGATAATAGCACTCTCGGACTCCTAACTTCAAATTCAACGGGAATGAGAACTTCTGAACCATGAGATAATTTGAAACGAGTCTCTCCAGTGGCCGAAATTGGAGTTGTTCTTAAAGCCCATAATATCGAAGGTAATTGATCTGCCCAATTACCTCTAAGATTTTCCACTTTCTTCTTCAAGAGGTAGATTATGAGTTTATTAGCAGCTTCTACCTGACCATTTCTTCGAAGATGACGTACAGAGGCAAACCGTAATTCAATGCCGATCTGATCACAGAAAATTATAAGACTTGAATTATTGAAATTAGTGTCATTATCTTTGATGATTGCCCTGGGAATTCCGTGTCTACAAACTGTCTCTCCCTAGATAAAATTCCTCACTATCTGAGTAGTAGTATTAGCTAATGCCTTCGCTCCAATCCACTTACTGAAATTGTCAATCATTACAAGAATGAATCAGCGTTGCCCACTTGCCAAAGGAAAATGCCCAATCAAATCCATTCCCCAAACCGCAAACGGCCATGGGGTGGCTATTGACCTTAACTATTGAGCTGGCTGATGCTGAAGAGGGGCAAACTTGTGGCATTAAACACATTTCTTTGCGAACTTTTCTACATCCTTCCTCATCTGAGGCCAAAAATATCCTTGTCCTAAAATCCTTTTCTCCAAGGTTCTAGCTCCCGAATGACTACCACATTCTCCTGAGTGAACCTCTTGAAGGATAATTGGAATTTCTTCTTCGGAAACACACCGGGCAAGAGGCACCCCATTGTCGTTTGCAACCCTTTCGAAAACGCACTTCGGAAGGGTTGCGAATATTTCAATGTGTTCAATCTCATATTGAAACTTCAAAAACACATTTCTAAGATAGCTCTTACCTTATCAGGATTTGGCTTCAACCCTTCAATGTGTTCAATCTCATATTGAAACTTCGAAGGGTTGCGAATGTTTCATTTAAGTCATTAAGATGAGTTGAGAAAAGCTTGATTTTGATTAAGAGATCATCGACATAAACTTCTAGATTTCTCCCTTTCTAGGTTTTAAAAATAGTGTCCTTCATTTTCTGATAAGTTGCACCGGCATTCTTTAGCCCAAAAGGAATTATGAGATAATAGAAACATCCATCATTCGTGATGAATGAGGTGTGAGGAAAGTCGGTCTTGTGCATTCTTATTTGATAATGGTCGGAGAACGCATCTAAAAAAACTAATGCAAGAAAATCCCAAGGTAGAGTCTACTAAAGAATCTATCTGAGGCAATGGGTAGCAATCCTTAAGGCAAGCTTTATTAGTTTGGTGAAGTCTACACACATCCGCCACTTTCCATCGGCTTTTTTGACCATCCCAACATTTGATACCCACTCAGGTATTGAATCACCTGAACAAATTTAGCCTTTAGCAATTTCTGTTGGAACATGCTTTCCGTATCTCTTGGTTTGACAATAACAAATCCTATTATATTTGATCATACTTGTTTTGTGTTTATAGTATGCAGGATTCTGTGCTTTCAAATCTCCATGGTGCTGTGTTTTGTTGCTACCGCGCCGCTTTAACATTACCGCTGACGCTAGCACCAATGAACCGTTGAGAAGGGAAGCCGCTGAGATGCAAGCTGGCGTTCGACGAAATATATGCACTACCGCGGGGATTCAGCATTACCGCGGCGCGCTAGTACCGCTCGACAAAATGAATGCTGCGCTCGACGAATTGTGAGGACCGCTCGACGAAATGAATGCTGCGCTCGACGAATTGTGAGGACAGCTCGACGAAGATGTGCCCGACGAAATGACCTACCGCGGAGCATTAGCACTAACGCTGACATTAGCATATATGGAAACTATTGACAGAAAGGAAAGTGGAGAAAAAGGAATGTGACGGGTCGCTATGTTTGGCAAGTACTATCGCGGCGTGCTAGGTCTAACGCCCGGCGGTAGCTTTTGGAAACATCCCGTTTGCAGTTGATTGAGGTGCAAATTTGGAAAGAAATATTGGTTGAAGGAAGGAAATCGCACTATCGCGGAGCGATAGTGTTACCGCGGCGCGCTAGGCTGTCACAACCGTTTGCGCTCAGAAGTTGCCTTAACTGCCACGATCTGTGTGCGCATTGTGTCACTATCGCGGGGAGGTAGTACTAGCACAGGCGGTAGCTGTCGAATCTATTTAAAGAGCGGTGCTTCCTCCATTAGGTTTTGCTGACACAGAAGGAATTGAAGCCATATATTCAGAGTACTCGTGAGAGCCTTCTCCAAGCAGCCCGAAGAACACCATCAACATTCGTGAACACAAAGAACTTGAAGACCAATACGATCGCATCTACATCTACATCAAGTTCTACTTTTGAGGGAGTCTTTAGTTTGTGTTTTGTTTTACCTTCAAATTGTAACCTTTATATCTTTTGTTCGGTAGAGCAACTCGCCACACGACGACTAGGGCCTTGCAGGGACTAGGGGGAATTCGCCACACGGAGACTAGGTCTAGGTAGGACTTAGTGAGGAATTCGCCACACGACGACTGGGTCTAGGGAGTAGATCTAGGGGGTGCTCGAGGCCTTTCTGGTGATAGATTGGCTAGAGCGGCTTGAGGTCGTATCTGGGGAGAGATCGGCTAAAGCCAACCGGTTCGTGGGGATACGAGTCGACATAGAAAATAAAAAGGGTTTTCATATTATTCGCTTCGATTTCTAGCGTCATTGAAATCAGATTTTGTAATCAATGTTATAAATGTTAATCATGTCTTTTCTTGTATCATAAAATTGATTTCATTTCTAATTTCATTATCTCTTTACTTTTGATTTAACTTCGATCAAAATATCAAAAGTTTTCTATTAAAGTTTAATGTTGTTAAAACCCTTATTCACCCCCCCCCCCTCTAAGGGTGCCTACAGATCCAACAAGTGGTATCAGAGCTAGGTTATTCTAATTCGGCTTAACTACCGGGAATAATGGCGTCTCTTGATCATTATCTCGCTTCTACTAGCTGGGAAAATTTTAATATAACAAAAAAAGTACTAGCACCACCTTTATTTATGGGCAAAAATTATAAAGGGTGGAAAACATTAATGAAAAAATTTCTTAAGGCCTTAGATGAAAAAGTTTGGAATATTACTATAGAAAAGCCACCTAGCGTACTAACTAGAAATGAAATTATTTTAAAAGCAAAATCTATGAATAGTATATTTTGTGCGTTAGACCAAAATATTTTCAAACGTATTTATACTTTACCTACCGCATATGAGATTTGGAATTTTCTTGAAAGAACTTATGATTCTCCTTTTACAGGTATGGAACAATCTCAAAAACAGGAGAATATGCAAGCTTCCACAAGCCTTCAAGAATACTCCTCTCACGACGGATCAATGGAGCACACATCAAATGGAAGAGAAGAAGAAGTACTGTCTTCGGAAGAGGAGTGCCAAAAAGATGTAAAAGAAACTATATATTCAAATCGTGCCTCTCCCGAAAGCAATGTAAGGATATCAAATCCCATTTTCTGTACTTCTATTTCTACATTACAATTGCTTCAAACTACAAAGCGCAAAATTAAGAAATTAAAAAATGCTAATAAACATTTGCGCTTAGAAAATAAAAATTTAAAGGCAAAAATTAATGAAGAATCAAATTCTAATTTATCTAGTTCTACCCAAGGCTCCTTAGTTCAAAACATTACACCTTGTATAGAATTTAATGATCTAAAAGAAAAATGCAAGGATCTAGAAAAGGAACTTCTTTTTATAAAAGAACAAAATAAAAGATTATGTTTAGAAAATTCATCTTTGGAAATGATTGTGCTAAGTGTAAAGACTATAAAATTGAAATTAAAGAGATGGATGAAACATTTGATGAATATAGAAATAACTATCAAAATCATATTGATTCAATTGTTTCCTTTCTTGAAAATAGCACAACCGCTTATAATAAAGCTAGACATAATTTAAAAATAAAAAATGATAAATTAAAAACAAAAATCAACTTGCTTATGAAATTTATAAATAAAAATTCACAATATCAAGAAATATCTAAAAGCATGTTGAATATGAATATGAATATGAATATGAATATTTTAACTAAGACAAATTATGGGAGTGAGAAACACAAAGTATTTGTAAATCAAAGTCAAAATCACCATTATTTACAAAATCATGTTTCTCCCAATATAAAATTAAATGTTCACAAATTTCCTATAAACAATGTTTTACAAAATCATCATGGAAATTTGACAAATAAAAACAATATTAAACCAAGGTTTGAATGGAGGCCAAAAGTTAAAAATGAATAACTAACTCCACTCAAATGGGCCCATTCATCATTATCTCCCCAAAAGCAAACACGGTGTATTTGGGTACCCAAAGGAACCGTCACACCCGGTCCTCTTTGGATACCAAAATCTCTCATTCATTAGTATCCAATCATTTGCATGAAGTAGAAATCAATTAAAAATAAAATATCATTTCTCTACTTCAAGATATGCTTAATTTCCTTTTTGTTTTTGCTTTTATTTCTTTGAGGCATCATGATAAGATCACTTTATATAACTTGTGATATGATTTTCACATATTAAATCAAAATTCATTAATAGATCAAATTGAACAAATTGAATAAAAAGTCATATCATTTTTCAAGTGATCTAATTATCTTTTATTTTATCCTTCTAAAATCCATTTCCTAAAAGTCTTACAAAATTTGAAAAACTAAATTTGTCATATGATATTTTTAAGACTAAATGAAATAAGTGTCAAAATGGATTTAAAAGGTATTTTTGGGGTATTACGCTAAATTTATAAAATGCGCACGTTTTGCTTATTTACTTAATATTTTTGCGTCATTTGTTTGCCCCTACCATGCTTAACCAAAATCTGAAAAATTGGAAGTTAAAATTCATAATTATTATGTGCTTTAAAAACAAATATAATGAGAAATTAATCTTGCATAAAAGCCATAGTTTATAAATTGATTTTCCATAAGATTAAATGCTTAGTATGCCCATGATCATTCAACCACATTATGTGTCTCACTATAGCGAGGGCGTAGGATTATGTTCATTAGAAACCTAACCTCTAAGTCATGTCTTGTCCTTAACCGGGGAGGGTTCCAGTGGGGCCTTGCGAGGCACTGGGGGGAAAGAGTGCTAGAGTGAGCGTTGTCTTTTGTATGCATGTGGGATTAGCACCCCAACCTATGGCATACGTGCAACTCCTCATGCCCATCCGTCACTTAGTACGGGGCTAGAGTGTAGACATATTGATAGGGTTTCTTGATCTTAGACATACTTATGTTGTATACATTGCATAAATATTATTTCACTTATTTATGATCATTTCACTCATACATATTTGTGCTCAAACATGTTATCTTATGTTTTTCATATTATCTATTTCTGAACTCTCATGCATGTGAAAAACACAAGTATTTTGAAAGTGTATTGTGACACCTTAGGCTAGAATTTGGGGTCTTGGACATTCATACTTAATCGTGCAAAATCCGTAATCTTATGACCTCACATATCTGATTTCTGTACTGAATCACATTGTTGCTAATCTGCACAACTATATTCATAAGAAAATTTTTGAAAAATTTCACGTCTTCCCAAAAATTTGAGTTCTGTCACTAACGCCCGACGATAGTTGGGTATCGCTGGCGTTAGTGGGTATTTCTGAATTTCCAGCTCCTTTTTCAGTTTTTTATTTTTCAATTCCTGTTATTTTTCTTTTAAAACTCTAAAAACAAAAATAAATAAATAAAAACAAATCAAAATCCAACCAAAAACATGTTTTGTGTTTCTATATATCAAAACAAACTATAAAACAAATCAAAAATATGTTTTTGTTATTTGTTATACTTTATCTCTTTACAAAATTTTAGTTTGACTATAATATTTCACAAGAGCATACATCTTAGTCATTTTGTTTCAAATGGTCAAATTGAGTAGGCATACATGATGAGTCCTGATCATATACACTTTTATGGACTCATCTGGGCCATCTATTTAGTCTTGTCACTGCACTTTAGCCCTGTTTTAGCTCATATTGGTCATTCTATGCTAGGTGCACTTATAGGCCCTATTTGGTGTAATTTCGTATCTTTCTTTGTTATTAGTTTTCTTGCGATGCTAAGTCCCACTTTCAGTGGCTAGACTGGTGTCGTACGCTGGAACAGGTGTCGTGCAGGTGTTTTCGGTGCAATTCTGCACAGGAAAACTGCGCACGATCACTGGTTCTATTGCGCACGACCACTGGTCGTGCGCCACTGATCGTGTGCACTTAACACTTTTTCATGAGTTCTGTTTGGTGCAGTGCGCACGACCATCTACGCTAGTGCGCACGACCACCGGTCGTGCACCACTGTTCGTGCGCGCTTATCATCAATTTCTTGAGTTCTGTTTCAATCAGTGCGCACGACCACCTACGATAGTGCGCACGACCACCGGTCGTGCGCCACTGGTCGTGCGAACGACCACTGGTCGTGCGCCAATGACCGTGCGCACTGTTTATTCCAGCGCCTATAAATTGTCTTGCTCGTGATTTTAGGTCAGATCGATTGTCTTCTTCTGCCGTTTCCTGCTCCAGAGCGCCCAGTTTCGCCCCTCCACCGTCGCCCACCATATGGAGGTGCTCCGGGCTTGTTCTTCACGCCAATCTTGAGTCGGAGTTTCCTCTCGGCCTCCTCCTTCATCCAAGAGCTTCAAAGAGAGATATAGCCGCCATCTCCATCGAGCAAGAGGAAGTTTGCAACCTCTACCGGATCGTGACACGAAGAAGACGGGTCCATTGGAGAGTCGTGACAGCTCTCTCTACCCCGGACGTAGTTGCAGACCGAGCTTGGATGCGGATTGACAACCCGGCAATTCCAACCGTGAATCTACAACGAGACTTCGAATTCGATCGATTTCTTGCCTTATTCTTCTCTTATTGATGTATGTATGTAGTTAGATCTATGTATTAAGATGAAGTAGCACTTAAACTTGCTTTTATTTCTATATATTTCATGTCTATGTGAAATACCCTTTTTGTTTATTTGTGTGCTTGAGGAGCGCCCCATTCCATTTTCCACTCCACCACCGTGTCCGGTGCCGCCCTAGCAATTGCTAGTGGCATGCTTGTCGAAGAGGTGCTTGCGACCCTCATTCCGCTAGTCTTCTCGTCCACCCGCCTACCGAAGCGTGGCATCGCGGCCCGTGTATTCCATCCCGCCTAACGAAGCAGTGCGCTCAAGGCCTGCACAATTTGATTCCGCTTGTCTACTCGTCCATCCGCCCTTGTGATGCAGCGCGCTCAAGGCCTGCCTAGTCTCCATCCCGCCAAGCGAAGCATTGCATAGCGGCATTGCATAGGAGTAGTTGATAGCTTTTATTTTATTTTCCAAAAGCCAACCCAACTCCCCCGCATTCCATCCGACGTTAAGGACTTCAATCTCAAGTCCTACCTCAAACGTTAACTCCACCTTACCTTGTTCCTCAAGAGACCGACATTCGGGGATTTTCCCCATTATTATTACTTGCGCGACCGGTGCACTTTCCGAATCATCGCATCAAGTTTTTGGCGCCGTTGCCGGGGAACACAGTCGTGTGAGTTTTCTTGAGAGGGAGAGCCGAGAGATAGTAGTTCTTCCAGTGTGTATAGCCGCTTTATTATTTTTGTTTGCCTTTTAATTATCTTTTGTTTGTTTTTATTTCTTCATCCCCTATTTTGAAGTTTTAGGCAAGTTTTATTCAAGGAGTTTTTTCTAGTTGTGTAAATTTCCTTGCAAAGAATTTCAGTTTCTTTTTATCTGCTTTGAATTTTGAAAATGTCGTCATGGGATATTTCACCTAGCTTTAATGACAAGATGGTTTATTATTTGGACCAAATGAATGAGTTAAATGCTAGGCAGTGTAGGAACATTGTTTGCTTGTTGTGTCGAGGAGAGGGTCATGAATTGAAGGACTGTCCGCGTCTTTTCAATCCTGACCGCCGCTCCTCCACTCATGACGACATTGTCCCTATCACTCATTCTTTACCCATGGAGGCAATTGTGCCCTCTACCCCTGAGCTTGTCTCGTGCACGGACTCCTCACTCCCTGTGTGCGGCTTCACTCCTAGTGATGATGATCACTCATCTGTTAGCCAACAAGGAGAGGAATGGGAGCTCCTAGATGCACCTGAGTATGTTGAGGAAAGTATTCTTTCCATCGGGGAGGCTTTAGCAGATCTTTTTGCGGAGGAACTGAATATTTTTGTCCCTCCAGTTTCTTTGCAAGATTTTTCTACACATATTCTTTATGATCCTATCGAAGTAAAGGAGCTGGGCGATGCTTCTGACTCAGAGGGTGCTCCAAAGTGGGATGAGGATGTCATTTTCCCTGAGGGGGAGAATGAATACTTTGAACACGATGATGCACCTCGGTGGGATGAGGAGGATACTCTCTCTGATGAGGAGGGTTGCACTTCTTCATGGGACGAGGAGGTCCAAATCACCACTGAGGCTCCTGAGTTCTCAAGTCCCCCTCGCTATGATATTTACGATGATGATAGCGATCTACCCTTGGATCTTGCTGGGAGTGAAACCGGGATCACTCCCCAGATTGTTGATGATTTACGTTTTTCTTCTCGTTTCTTTCTGGACCCCCCTTCTTCTTCCGAGCCTGTGCAGGTTGAGTCTTTACAGGTGCCCCAGGAGGACTTGGAGCTTTTTGCTCAAGTCAATGATGAGAGTATCCTCTCATGTGAGGAGGTTTATTCCCCCTCCGTTGAGGAAGCTCCACTCATTGCCTTTTCCTCCTGCTGCCTCCCTGTTGACGATACCTTGTTAGGCAAGGATGTGTTTTGTGAGATGAGTGAGGACCAGGCCTCCTCCTCTTCTTACTTTCTTTTCCCTCTACCTGTGATGGGCAGGTTTTATCTATATTCGGGTAGAGGCGTGACTGTTCTTTCTCCGTATCGGTACCCGCTACCGACACGGATATTAGGCCAGTTACCTGTCCACTTCTCCTTCCATAGGCCCATTAGCTAGAACTCTTAAAGTTTGAATAAGTCGTGCTGGGAGGACAATAACCCCAGTAGTTATCTTTCTTTTCTGCATTTTTATTTCCTCTAATCATGTTTAGTTAGTAGTATTTTCTTTTCAGTTTTCTTTTGTCTTTTGTTTTTGCGGAGCTGACCCCTGCAGGTATCTTTTCTGGATGGCGGATGCTGCAGCTTCATTTTAGCTTACACGCCAATCTTCTGGTGTGCTCATTTCTGAGCACTGGGTACTCTCTTTCCCTAGCCTTTCCTGATTTTCACGTCATATATTATGCGGATTGTTTAGTTTAAGTCTGGGGGAGAGTAGTTTTGTTTACCCGCTCACGTGCACTATTGCACTGCATACTAGAAGATTTCATTTAAATTGTTGTTCATTTTCATTGCACACCACCGCACCCACTTGAGCACGTACTCGCCTGTATGCATGCTCTGTAGTGAATTTAATTCTTCTGCTTATGTGGGAAAGTCTAGGTGATGGTTTAGGACTATGTAGCAGAGTAAAATGTTGACTCCCGTAGTGCTCCTAGTCGAGTGCTCGGTTGCATAGAAATTTGTGTAGAGTAGACTTCTTTTTATACTATGGTTTTATATTTTTCTCTATTAGTGTAAATGTTGTTTACTCTACTCAAATGGTGAATCCGGTGTGAATCAAACGGTAGCGTAGGGATGTGTGTAAACGATCGCTAGACTCGTATTGCTTGAGTCGGGAGAAAGGAGAATCTTTCTCGGTGGCTAGAACTTTCCCCAAGCGATTCTTGAAGCATTGGCATAGGATAGTTCTAGTGCGTGAGAATGACGTAGGCCATTATTTTGGCTCGGTTGAACTTTTTATTTCATGCCTATCGTCTACCTTTGCTAGCCCCTTTGTGCCTACCCTTTTCTTGATTCAGCTCCACATTTATCTCACCAAAGCCTAAAAGTCTAGCCTAATCGCACACCCAAATCTGAGCTTTAGTTGTAGTCTCATTTACATTTTGGGGGGGTGTTGATTATGGTGTCTATTCTGTGAATCTGTGGATGTGCTCATTTGAAAATTTTGCTGAAAGAAAAAAAAAGACAAGAAAAAGAAAGATGGAAAGAAAAATGAAAAAAAAGGAGAGGAAAGAAAAATGAGTTTTATTGAAAAATCATGTAGAAATATTATGTATTGGGAGTAGGCGGTGCACACACCTATGTTGCAAAAGTCCAAGTCTGGGGGTGTGGTGCACTTGCATTCGATTTTGGTGCGCGGGTAGTTATTTTTAAAGCTCATTTGGGTTATGTGTTTAAGCCATTTTGTTTATCATCGTTTACCTCACCGTAACCCAAGCCCCATCTCTAACCTAAAGTCCTACCGACTCACGCTATGAACCAATCTAGTGTCGTGGAGAGAATGTGACCGGGCAAGCCTATGGTCACCGACACCGATGGATTTCGGTGGAGTTTGTCCAGCATCCCAATCTTGAGCAATGCTCATCTCAGCGTTTAGTTTACTTTCTCCGTATGCATGACCAAATGATTCACCGTTGTTCACCATTTTGAGTAGTTGTAATATGCTTTTACTCTTTTAGAAATTTATAAACTGTTTTTATAATCAGAAATCTTTTCTACTATTTTTCTTATGCACGTGAGCATGCGACTTCGCATGGTACTCTGTAGTGTAATCATTAAGCCATCTACTGCTCTTTCCTAGTTCGCTTAGAATTGGTTTGCTCGGGACGCGCAAACAGTTAAGTCTGGGGGTGTGATGAGTCCTGATCATATACACTTTTATGGACTCATCTGGGCCATCTATTTAGTCTTTTCACTGCACTTTAGCCCTGTTTTAGCTCATATTGGTCATTCTATGCTAGGTGCACTTATAGGCCCTATTTGGTGTAATTTCGTATCTTTCTTTGTTATTAGTTTTCTTGCGATGTTAAGTCCCACTTTCAGTGGCTAGACTGGTGTCGTACGCTGGAACAGGTGTCGTGCAGGTGTTTCCGGTGCAATTCTGCACAGGAAAACTGCGCACGATCACTGGTTCTATTGCGCACGACCACTGGTCGTGCGCCACTGATCGTGTGCACTTAACACTTTTTCATGAGTTCTGTTTGGTGCAGTGCGCACGACCATCTACGCTAGTGCGCACGACCACCGGTCGTGCGCCACTGTTCGTGCGCGCTTATCATCAATTTCTTGAGTTCTGTTTCAATCAGTGCGCACGACCACCTACGATAGTGCGCACGACCACCGGTCGTGCGCCACTGGTCGTGCGAACATGTTATTTTATAATTTCTGTCTTTGCAGGCTCCGTCCAGGCAGAGCGCACGATCACAGGATTCTAGTGCGCACGACCACTGGTTGTGCGCCAATGACCGTGCGCACTGTTTATTCCAGCGCCTATAAATTGTCCTGCTCGCGATTTTAGGTCAGATCGATCGTCTTCTTCCGCCGTTTCCTGCTCCAGAGCGCCCAGTTTCGCCCCTCCACCGTCGCCCACCATATGGAGGTGCTCCGGGCTTGTTCTTCACGCCAATCTTGAGCCGGAGTTTCCTCTCGGCCTCCTCCTTCATCCAAGAGCTTCAAAGAGAGATCAAGCCGCCATCTCCATCGAGCAAGAGGAAGTTTGCAACCTCTACCGGATCGTGACACGAAGAAGACGGGTCCATTGGAGAGTCGTGACAGCTCTCTCTACCCCGGACGTAGTTGCGGACCGAGCTTGGACGCGGATTGACAACCCGGCAATTCCAACCGTGAATCTACAACGAGACTTCGGATTCGGTCGATTTCTTGCCTTATTCTTCTCTTATTGATGTATGTATGTAGTTAGATCTATGTATTAAGATGAAGTAGCACTTAAACTTGCTTTTATTTCTATATATTTCATGTCTATGTGAAATACCCTTTTTGTTTATTTGTGTGCTTGAGGAGCGCCCCATTCCATTTTCCACTCCACCACCGTGTCCGGTGCCGCCCTAGCAATTGCTAGTGGCGTGCTTGTCGAAGAGGTGCTTGCGACCCTCATTCCGCTAGCCTTCTCGTCCACCCGCCTACCGAAGCGTGGCATCGCGGCCCGTGTATTCCATCCCGCCTAACGAAGCAGTGCGCTCAAGGCCTGCACAATTTGATTCTGCTTGTCTACTCGTCCATCCGCCCTTGTGACGCAGCGCGCTCAAGGCCTGCCTAGTCTCCATCCCGCCAAGCGAAGCATTGCATAGCGGCATTGCATAGGAGTAGTTGATAGCTTTTATTTTATTTTCCAAAAGCCAACCCAACTCCCCCGCATTCCATCCGACGTTAAGGACTTCAATCTCAAGTCCTACCTCAAACGTTAACTCCACCTTACCGTGTTCCTCAAGAGACCGACATTCGGGGATTTTCCCCATTATTATTACTTGCGCGACCGGTGCACTTGCCGAATCATCGCATCAATACACATTAAGATTCTCTTTAATGTCTAATTTTAATTTCAAATTTTCTAAACATTATTTTTGTCATGCCTTGACCTTAATCTGATTAGTTGCAATGAAATAGTCTATAGATAATTGTGTATGATTGCCTAGCATGCCTCTAAGTATGAGTAATGCTTTATGTTAATCAATGAATTATACACTAACTATTTTGGTAATCTACATGTGCTCATAATCTTAGTCTTGCATGATTGTGTAGTGAAATAGTTTTAACATTTTAAGTTGTATGTCTAAATTACCTACACCGTCTTTCAAAATAGATTTCATGCACGTTACAGAAGTGTTATTTCCATAATATTAATGTTTGCAACAACATGTGAATCGGAGACCTTCGGCCCAAAATAAAAAGCCAAAGATAACTCCACCAAGCACTACTCACCCTCCTGATAAGTCTTAATGAGCATTGTGAGGTTGAGCACCTTGGAAAGAATTGTAAAGTGTCTTGTGCAAACACATTCATCTGTTATCACTTTTATTTGTACACCGGATCACTAAAAATAAAAATCAATAAAAAATTTTATGTGATCCCCCAAGCAATACTTCGCTCCCTGATAAGTCTTAATGAGCATTGTGTGGGCGAAGCACCTTGGTTGTTGTACCCATTATTTGTGCCTTGAAACTTTATTCTAGATTTGATGTGTGAAAGTAATTATAAGATTGCATCCTTAATATTGTTGTCACTATTTCATTATATATGTCATGTGTTTTGATTTTTTCACTTGTGTACTTTTATCAAAACACCTTATGCACACATCATTGTTTTTCATAAAGCTTCCACTCATGAGAATTGGATACTAATGCAAACATTACATAATTCTCTAGAAACTTAAGTAAAAGCACTAGATTGCAATGCATGATTTCTACAATGTTTTCTTTACTTGAAATATGAATTGGTTACATTGTAGTTATTTTCTCTTTGGATATGTTAACTCATGCTTGCCTATTTGTTATGAAAATTTTCAAAGTTAAATTGCTCAATTGTTGAAATGGTCAAACTATTACAAAAATCTTAATCTTTTTAACCTTGTTTTAACTTTCCGCATTCCTACTTGCCTACATTGTTTTCGTGCTTATTCTTTACATGTACCTGTCACACAACATTGCATCTCCCTTAAACAAGCACTACATCTCTTAAAATTAATTTAAAAAAAAACAGGCAAGTGATTATTTTTATATATTCATTAATTAATGTTCTTTCACGCTTATCCTATATCTTTTTCCGCTGTGCTACTCTCTCTTTTCACTCGATCATGAATATTTCCTTATCAAAACAATTGTATGGTTATGTTGCAACTGAAATCATTTTGTGTACTTAAATTGCTACAACATCTATTTTTGTCTAAAATTCTTAATCATCTACTATGCTTCATAATTCCTATATATATGTTCACTTCAAAAAGGTATTTCGTCATGCTTTCCACCTCTTTACTACTTGTACGCTCGATCATGAATACGTTTTCCCAACAAGTGGTCCCTTTATGACAATTTCTCCACCTTCTCTTTTCACTCCTATCTTTTTTTTAGTGTTTACCTATTTTCATGCTCATTCCCTCTCTACACAGTAATTACACACTTTTTGTTGGCCTTCCTCTCCACCCTCCTTTGATAATACCAAAAGGGGGAGAATAAATTTGAAAGAAATTAACATGTTTGGGGAGTTAAGTTCATAGGAAGATTTGTTGTAGGGGGAGCATTCATTTAGGGGGAGCATATGCACATGTCTTACATCTCATGCTTATCTCTATTATAAACACAAATTCCTATCAATTGTATTATTTCTTTCTAAGGGGATTTGTTATTATCAAAAGGGGGAGTTTGTTGGAACATGCTTTCCGCATCTCTTAGTTTGACAATAACAAATCCTATTGTATTTGATCATACTTGTTTTGTGTTTATAGTATGCAGGATTCTGTGCTTTCAAATCTCTATGGTGCTGTGTTTTGTTGCTACCGCACCGCGTTAACATTACCGCTGGCGCTAGCACCAACGAACCGCTGAGACAAAACAGCTGAGAAGGGAAGCCGCTGAGATGCAAGCTGGCGTTCGACGAAATGTATGCACTACCACAGGGAGTCAGCATTACCGCGGCGCGCTAGTACCATTCGACGAAATGAATGCTGCGCTCGATGAATTGTGAGGACAGCTTGACGAAGATGCGCCCGACGAAATGACCTACCGCGGAGCGTTAGCACTGACGCTGGCGTTAGCATATATGGAAACTATTGATAGAAAGAAAAGTGGAGAAAAAGGAATGTCGACGGGTCGCTATGTTTGGCAAGTACTATCGCAGCGCGCTAGGTCTAATGTCGGGCGATAGCTTTTGGAAACATCCCGTCTTCAGTTGATTGAGAGGCAAATTTGGAAAGAGATATTGGCTGAAGGAAGGAAATTGCACTATCGCGGGGCGATAGTGTTACCGCGGCGCGCTAGGCTGTCACAACCGTTTGCGCTCAAAAGTTGCCTTAACTGCCACATCCGTGTGCACGTCGTGTCACAATCGCGGGGATGTAGTACTAGCGCAGGCGGTAGCTGTCGAATCTATTTAAAGAGCGGTGCTTCCTCCATTAGGTTTTGCTTACACAGAAGGAATAAAAGGCATATATTCAGAGTACTCGTGAGAGCCTTCTCTAAGAAGCCCAAAGAACTCCATCAACGTTCGTGAACGCAAAGAACATGAAGACCAATACGATCGCATCTACATCGACATCAAGTTCTACTTTTGAGGGAGTCTTTAGTTTGTGTTTTGTTTTACCTTCAAATTGTAACCTTTATATCTTTTGTTCGGTAGAGGAACTTGCCACACGGCGACTAGGGCCTTGCAGGGACTGGGGGGAATTCGCCACACGGCGATTAGGTCTAGGTAGGACTTAGGGAGGAATTCGCCACACGGCGACTGGGTCTAGGGAGTAGATCTAGGGGGTGCTCGAGGCCTTTCTGGTGATAGATTGGCTAGAGCGGCTTGAGGCCGTATCTGTGGAGAGATCAGCTAAATCCAACCGGTTCGTGGGGATACGAGTCGGTATAGAAAACAAAAAGGGTTTTCATATTATTCGCTTCGATTTCTAGCGTCATTGAAATCAGATTTTGTAATCAATTTTATAAATGTTAATCATGTCTTCTTTTGTTTAATAAAATTGATTTCATTTCTAATTTCATTATCTCTTTACTTTTGATTTAACTTCGATCAAAATATCAAAAGTTTTCTATTAAAGTTTAAAGTTTTTAAAACCCTTATTCACCCCCCCCCCCTCTAAGGGCGCCTACAGATCCAACAATTTCTCCACCTCCTCCCTGATTGGTTGTGCGAGAGTCTCTGCCACTGCTCTTTTCCTATGGTTGATTGGGGTGAAGTTAGTATCGATGTTGAGGTGGTGGCAGGCAACATCTGGATCAACTCCTAGCATGTCATCCGCTTACCAGGCAAAGACATCCAAGTACTTTAGGAGGCAAGATATAAGTTGGTCCTTATCAGCTTTGGGCAATTTAGCGTTGATCGAAATCTTCTTGCTCTTATCTTCTTCACTGATTGGCACGGCTTGAATCTCTTGGGCAGGTTCCAAGTGAGCTCCATCTCTTGCATATTCCTCTTCTATCTCTTTTGCCACTTTGACTTGATCAAGAATTTGAGGCCCCGAGGAGATATCCATTACCTGGGGAGGAGATGATTCGATCACATTAACATTCCCAACGTAACATTCTCTAGCCTTTCTCTGATCGCTCCTAATCCGGTATTGTTTACCGTTCAAAGAAAACTTCACAGCCTGATGATAGGTCAAAAATATTGCCTGGTACTCATTAAGGACTGACCTTCCAAAAATTGCGTTGTAGCTACTCCGGGCTTCAACGACTATGAATTTTACCAATTTCACAATTCCTGCCAAAGTCACTGAGAGGGTGACAACTCCTTCCACCTCCTTTTTCTCCCATGAGAAACCATAGAGAGGCCTTTCAGTTGAGAGAAGAACATTCCCGGTCTTCAGCGCCTCGAAAGTAAGTTTAAAGAAGATATTCACTGAGCTTCCGGTGTCTACCGGGATCTTATCCACGGTATACTTTTTGATTACCGCCTTGATAACAACTACGTCGTTGAAAGGATTGGCGGTCGGAGAAAGGTCTTCTTGCCCGAAGGTGGTCATTCCTCGAACTAGAGCAGAGGAGGAGGTAGCTGTGACCTCGGATTGATAGACTCTTGTGAGGCTAGCCTTCCTGGAAGATTCAAGTCCTACACCTCCAAGAATGCAAAAGAGATTACCTAAAGTACATTCATCATTTGCGTCTATGCATTCACCTGGATATCCGATGTTGTCGAGAGAGCCAACATCGTCCACTTCCTCGCATTCCCAGAGAACTTCCACTACCTCCTTGCACTTGGAGGTTGAGGATTTGGAAAGAACTCCCTTCTGGAACAGATCATTGAATTTTCCCTCCTTTAGAAGCTTCTCTACCAGCAGGCGGAGAGCTCTGCAATTCTCGATCATATGGCTTCTTTCCCTATGATGTTCACAGTAAAGAGCTAGATTTCTGGTTATCGGGTTAGAGCTGATCGGAACAGGCCTTTTGTAAAAGGGCTGCTTTTGAAGAACCCGAACCACCTCACTCATAGAGATTACGAGGTTAGTGAAGGATTCTTGAGAATCATTGAAGGATGGTTGAGGAGGGGTTGGAAAATGTGGCTGAGGATATTGGATCTGAAGATCTTGTGAGGATTACTGAGTTGAAGCAGCCGGGGTTTGCAGTGAGTACCCTTCAGGCTGGAACTGCTGATTTCCCTGGCGAGGTCGGTAATGACGAGAATTCCTTCCGTTTTGATAAGTGGTCTGGAATTCATGGTGAGGTGGTTTAGATGAAGGCTGGGCTGGATAGAAACTTGCTGAGCCTTTCTGGATGGCTTTTCTCGTCAGATTAGAAACATAGACAGGGTTCTTGATCTCCATCTCTATGTGGCAGTTGGCAATACTAATCAGCTCTTGATACGAGCTGGGCTCCCTTGTCGTGACCTCAAACTTGAGTAGTCCCTCTTGCAGGCCATTGATCAGAGCTACCATATAGAGAGAGGGATCTACATCCCTTATTTCAAGAATTTTGTTCTGAAACTGATCAATAAAGCGAGCTAAAGTCTCACCTTCTTCCTGCTTGATCTTGAAGAGGGCTGCAAGGCCACTCTTCCTCTTCTTAGAGGTTGCAAACATCAAAAGAAGCTCATACCTTAGGACGACGAAGCTCGGGATGGATTGGGAAGGAATCTTGTAAAACTACTCCCGGGCTTGCCCATCAAAGGAAGTGATCAACAACTTACACTTCACTGCATCAGAGAGAGTCCTTAGAGAAACAACAGACTCGAAAGCTTGAATATGCAAAATTGGGTCACTCTCCCCCATAAACATGGGTAAACGAGGCTCTCTGAATCCATTGTGAATTGACTCCCAATGAACTCTATCAGTAAAGGGGGAAGGCTCCTCTGCTTTGATAGTGTCAAAAGGAGCAGGAAAGGCAACAACAGAGGCTGGAGGATAAACATAATACTCCTGGAAATTTAGGGCCTGAGCGGGAGGTCCCTGAGCTGCTTCTCTGAAGAAATCCCGGCGAGCTGTGAACTCCACAACTTGAGGTTGCATTGGAGCTGCGGGCTGGGAGGTCTCCTGATCGAAAGGATGACTACCAACCAAGCGGTCAGGGGTGGCGTCCAGACTTGGTTGGGGAAGAAGCTTCAGAGAGATTGCAACCAGGGTCTGACTCAGAACTTCAAACTACCTGGAAGACTCTTGCTGAGCCTATGCGGTCTCTCGGCGAGCTCGGGCGACCTATCGAAGAGCTTGCTCGATGCGAAGCTCGAAGCGGCGCTCCAAATCTTCTAAGGTCAGATTGATTGAGTGGCGACTGTTGGGAGACCGGCGAGAATGATGCATGCGGTCTAACATCTAAAAAGTCCACTGATTTCACTTGAACACTTCGAATCTGAAGTTCGCGTGTTCGTTCTGTTGGTACAAAAATGTACCTCCAAGACTCACACTAAAAGAAGAGGGGAGGTACTATGGAGTGCAGGTTACTTAGGACAAAGAATGTCATAGTGGAGATCTTTGAGTGGAATCTTCTGTGATTGATCTCAAAAAGGATTACAGAGAGGGGTCTAAAATAGGACAGGGGGAGAGGTAGAAAAGTGACAGAATTCAAGACCGCTTACACAGGTTATAAGCTGGAGGCTCAAAGCAAAAGTCACTTTTCAGGTACCCCTACCCCTCTATTTATTGACGCGGAGGCTGCCCAACCGGGTAGATCCAAAAATTACAGGATGCCATGGGTATAGGAGAGTCGGGGCAGCACAAAGGGGTGATAATAGCAAAAAGGAAAAAGAGAGGCAAGACCCTGCGGTCTGGCGATCTGATAGAAGCTTGACCGCCCATGCCTTGGAGAAAAACTGGAAAGAGGTCAAATGATGTTGGCGGTCTCTTAAATATGAGACCGTCGGAGGGGTCTTTCCTGACTGGAGAAGAGGTCGCGGGAATTCCGGGCAAACAAAGAGATGACTAAGATATCTTCAACATACATGGTCACATATTCTAATAGAGAAACTTGTATATTTGATCACAGGAATTGAAGTAGAAGTTGACCTAAAATCATCAACTGCCTAATAAGAGAGCTTGATGACTCTTGATCGTATAACAATAATCTTTTTACTTCAGCTTGAAATAAAAAGAGCAATCCGCCAAAGATAGCGATCATGTTCATACTAGATTTGCTTATCTCATAATACAATTCATAGGTTCTGATCTCAATTACTCAAGATCGCTCCTCCATAAAAAGGTATGTGGTCTAGATGACAGTTTTAATGGTAATTTCCCATAGATTGCGATCTCAGATAATCAATGTTGGCACAAAAATTGTACCTCCAAAACTCACACTACAAAGAGATGAGGGGAAACTATGAAGTGTCGGTTACTCGGGCTGGAGGATGCAAAAAAGGAGGGTTACTAAGCAATGAGGCCTGACTGGGTGCAATGTGAACTCTAGTCTTGGTTGATCTGATTGATGAAAAGAGGTTACAGGGGTGCCTAAAAATGGTCAGGTAAAGAGGTAGGAAAGGGACTTAATTTGAGATCTCTTATATAGGTCATAAGGTGGAGGCTAGAATCAAAAGTCCCTTTGTGGTAACCCCTCACCACTATTTATAAATGTGAGTGCCTGCCCAAATGTACAGGTCTACAAACAATTGGATGTCCAGGATACAAGAGAACAGGGGCAGGGATGAGATGATACATGGAGTGCAAATAGCCAAAAATGAGGGAAAAACCCCAGACCGCATGTTCATGTGGTCTCGATGTAGGCTGACCTCTTGTGTCATGGACAATCTGTTGGAGACAGGGCAGTCGGTCTGTGCGATCTCAAAAATCTTTTACCGCTGGGACCGATAACCATAATTGAAAAGCTGAGGTTGCTGAAATCCGAGAAAACATGATCCCCGCACATTTTCATGTTTTGCAGAAACTTCTGAAATGTATGCTTTGACCGCGGAGATCGCGACCACTTTAAATGTTGGAAAGGCTATAAATACTTCTTAGAGATTTCAAAATTTAGAACTTTCTGGAAGAAATTGTGAGCTAGTCCTTTCTGTGATCACACTTTCTCATGTCGCCATGAACTCAAAAATGGATTTGATGTTGGCTTTTAACAAGGAAGCAAAAACTCGATTTTCACCTAGGCATCCAACTTCAAAAATGGCTACTGATGGCAAAGCATCGGCGGCCTCCAAGAAAACTAACACATTTAAGTCCTCCAGAATAGTAGTTAAGGGATAGGCCTCAGGCAAGGAGATCGTTGATACTTCTGCAAAGGATAATAAAGAAGAACTTGCGAAAAGAGGTGGAGCGACCTCGAAAGTCTCGAACTTGGTCGACGTGATGACCACTTCTTCAAAACCGCCTGAGATAAGAATCCCTGAGGGTACAATCACTTTTGAATATGAGAAAGAGGTAGAAGTCCCTGATTTGACCGCCCTTCAGTCCGGTAAGAGTGCTTCCACTGAAGCTATCAAGGCCGGGATGCAGCAGCAGAAATCCTCAGCTAAAAGGCTCAGGCAGTTGATGCGCGATTTCAGCAACGCTAATTAGCAAGCACGAAATGCGATACGACGGCAGTGCACTGGTCGCTCAAGTAATAAAATAGGGAGGAACTCCCCGAATGTCGATCTCAAAGGAATGCAGGTTCTGGTGAACGAAACGTGTGGTGATTCGATTGTTACACGAGCGAATAATGTGAAATAGGGGCGTTGTTATTGGATTTCTAAGCTATTGCGGAAATAAGAGATATGCGGGTCGAAAAGCACCGCTTCGCAAGGTGTGGGTGAATGCAGCGGCCGCGATGCCGCGCTTCGGTAAGCGGATGGAGTGGCCACAGTGCGAGGTTTTGTGAGGGTCGAGTTCACCTCTTCGCCAACATCACCACTAGCAATTGCTAAATGGCTTCACACACAAACAACCCAGGCTATCACAACAACAATGAAAGCTATTCTCACCACCACATCATCATTGCATATGAACACAAGCACGGATCCATAACATTAACCTAACAAGCGTTCGTACAATAACACAATGAGAAAGCACAAGCATCAAAGTTTAGAAAGGACCACATAGAAGATGTCACCGCGTCTTGGGTTCTCGGACGGAGTGAGAGGTGGTCGGGCTCTCTCCCGGCTTGGCCCTCAGATGCTATGCGGACTCGAAGGAGGCTGTCACCGCTCCAACGATTTTCAGCGCTTCTATGGTCTCCTCGGCGAAGAATGCTTGAACTAGTGGCGGAGAATGCTTGCAAATGCTCCCAGATGGAGGAATGGCGAAGGAGATCGCTGGAAATGGTCTCCTCTTGTCTCCTCTGGTGGAAAGGGCGAAAATGGTGGGGTTCCTAGTTTTTCCCGCGAGGGGAATCGGTGTCCATTGATAGCGGCATTTCCTGCTTTAAATACTAAACAGGCAGAATTTTGGTCACGCACGGTCGAACGCACGATCGTGCGCTGCCCGTGCGATAATTAATGATAAAAACTGGCGTGAAGAGGAAGATGTGCCGCCCGTGCGATTTACTCACGTACTGGCAAATCCGCCTGTGCGTCAAAATGCACAGGTAAATTCAGAAAAGCTAAAAACAGGAAGAAACAGGCGTCCGTGCGTTTGACTCACGCACGGGCAAATCCGCCCGTGCGTCAAAACGCACGACCAAACTCAGATCTCCCATTTTCTGCCCAGATGAGAACGCATGACCACAACCGTTCGTGCGTCAAGGAAACGCACGACCGTGCGTTGCACACAATCATGAATTCTGGGGGAAAACTGGATGATCCGACCACCTGTATACAAGATAAAGCAACTGGGAAAACACCTCAAGCACTAGATAAACATAGAGAAAGGGATGGGGAGCACCATGTGCTTACCCCCAATAGCAAGGAGCGCAAATGCACACCTAAACGGGACTAAGAGTGCACCTAGAAAGGAATAACAAATATAATCAAAAACATGCCTAAAGTGTAGTGCATCGACTAGAAATACGGCCCAGATGAATCCAAAAATGTGTATATAAATGAGACTCATCACACCCCCAGACTTAACCATTTGCACGTCTCGGGCAAACTACTCAGCTCTCCTGTCGGAACAATTGGATGTTAAAGTGAGTTTGAGCGGTAGAGACCTATGCGAAGTCGCATGCACACGTGCATAGAAATACATTAGAACAGAATTAAACTCAAGATTATATCTAACTATTTCTAGAATAGTAATTTGAAATTTACTTTACTTGGATGGTGAATCCGGGTGAATCTTTCGGTCGCACAAAAGGGAAAATAGCATGACTAATGAGTAGAGTTTTACTCGAATCAAAGCTCGGGACAAACTTCTAAGAAATCCATCAAAGTCGGTGTCCATAGGCTTGCACGTTCGCACTCTCTCTACTGCATGAGACGACACGTATCTAAAATCAATTGGACTTATGGGTTAAGATTGGGCTTAGGTTGAGTTTAGTCTAGATAAGTAGAAGGACGATGGGAATCGCATTCAACATAACTGAGCACTCAAGAGAATTACAATCACCAATACAACATTTTCAAGAATTACACAACATCCCCAGACTTCAACTGAACACTAGGTGCATGCTAAGCCAAATATAATTTGAATTTGTTGAGAGAGTATTCATTTTGAACAATTTTTTTTTCTTTTTTCTTTCTTCTTTTCTATTCTCTTCTCGACAGAATACTTTTGTAGGCACAATAAAGACAGCTCCTTTAGCTAATTCAAAGTTGTTATACACCACAGAGATAACACCAAATGCGATCGATAAATTAATTTCTTTCAGCTCAAAAGTTTTTGCGAAATTAGGTTTGGCCGTATGGCTTTGGTGAAATTTTAGTGGAGCTAAACAAGGAGGAAAGGTAGGCTCAAGTGGGCTTGCAAAGGTGATTACGTTGCAAAGGTGATTAAGTGGGCTTGCAAAGGTGATTACGTTGCAAAGGTGATTAAGTGGGCTTGCAAAGGTGATTACGTTGCAAAGGTTGTCCAGCTACACTCGACCTTATGCTACCGTTGAATTCACCGGATTCACCACTAAAGTAAAATAATTTGCAACTACTATATTAGAAATAATTAAATTATAACTTTGAATTTTATTCTACTCTAATTGAATTTCTGGGCGTGATGGGAGCATTTGACTAGAGCACTACTCGAGTCAACATTTTTCTCTACTCCTCACTCCTACACTAACAATCCAATTATTACGAGCGGGGAACCTCGCAGCAATATCCAATAAGCGCGCGTGATCAAGTGCGTGTGAACTAGGTGCAAGAGTATGCAATGTGTGCAACAAAATGATAAATCCTAACTCAGCACATTCTAACATGCTATGCAAAGTGTGTGTATGTGCACAACTCGCTCTCTCCCCAGACTTGATCAAAACTAAATAAAATAGACAATTCAAGAATAGGGAAAAATAGGGGTAGAGTGGACCTATGCTCATAAAAGAGCATGCCAGAAGTGCGGTATAATCCTTCTTTAAAGATCTCCTCCTCTTCATCCAATCGCATTCACACCTGCAATGTTAGCGCCAAAGCAAAAACAAACAAAACATAATAGAAATTAAAGCAAGCAAGCGGAACCGGGTGGTTCCCATGGGTTGTCTCCCAAGAAGACCTTTTGTTTAACGTCCTTAAAGGTTGATCAAATACCTGTATTAAAGCATAGTTCATAAAGTCTAGGAATAAGCAAAAACTAATAAATCCTAATTATTATTACAAGCTCAAAATAAATCAGCTATAAGCTGATTTGAAGTAGTAACAACTAATGAAAGAAAAAGGTCTGGGGACCTAGTAGTAGCGGTGGAAATTAAGTAGGATGCTCAGCCTCCAACCCCAAATCTCCTCCTTTTTCGCTCTCTTTTTCTCCTCCAGTATTATGTCTTCAAAGAAGAACTGCTTGCCCCCTTGTAACCAATCCTCAAAGGGAAGCACCAACGATGATGAGGAAACAAGATGTTTCTTCACAGTACCTTCCTCATCCCGCCAGGCTTTCGGCTCTTCCATGCATAAGGTCTGATCAACCGGAGGAGGGGCATCCTGCATCCTTGTACATAAAGAAAGGGGGTCAGGAAATAAATTTCAAGAAAAACTAAAAGAAATCTCATCTGAGGGGATAATCCCGGCTTCATCCCCCATAGGGTGTGGCAATGACAAACTGATGATATCATCGAAGATTTCACTAGACTCAACAGCGCACGCAATGGCATCCTCAATAACTTGAACTTCCTCGCTCTGGACCGAAACTGTTGCTTAAGCACACTCGAGACTGTCCTCCTCCATGAGAGTGGGCACGACACTGCGCAGGTCTGCAACATCCTGCAAATTGACCTCAATGATAACATCAGAAATAGATGTAGTGTCGTGTGTAGTGGGAGAAGACGTGCCACTTGAGAGTTCGGACTCACTCTCCACACAAGGGCACAAATCCACGCAAAGTGGAACGTGAATAGAAGAGGTATGGTGGGTCGCATCAGAAACAGAGTCATGAGGTACACTGATACACGTGTCGATTCCAGAGCCTTCAAAAAGTGAAGGTGGAAGTGACACGTAACCAGAGGACGAGGCTGTGCTCGCAGAATTCGAAGATGGGATGATCCGAATATCCGGCTCATCGTCATCCTCCAGTTGGCGAAGGTAATCAGCACAGTCTTTCAAGGCATGCTATCTACTTTTGCAAAATAAACACTGCTTCATCGGCTTCACCGGCACCCAAGGTGCGGCAGCCGCGTAAAAGTGCGACAACAGAGGCGCGGTAGAGTTGCCAAAAGATTTATGGGCTCCGTACGATTTCTGAACGACACCATACTCTTTGGGACACCTATCACTAGCGTGGGATGAGTCCCCACACCAACGACATCGGATATATAAATGCGCCCACATGACACAGAAGAAGAAAATAGCATACTAAAGAATAAATTAAAGAAAATAAAAGACTCAATTGAAAACAATCGATTCACAACCAACATCTCATCACGCCTGCACTCCCCGGCAACGGCGCCAAAAACTTGATGCGTGATTTCAGCAATGCTAATTAGCAAGCACGAAATGCAATACGACGGCATTGCACCGGTCGCTCAAGTAATAAAATAGGGAGGAACTCCCCAAATGTCGATCTCAATGGAATGCAGGTTTTGGTAAACGAAATGTGTGGTGATTCAATTGTTACACGAGCGAATAAAGTGAAATGGGGGTGTTGTGATTGGATTCCTAAGCTATTGCGGAAATATGAGAAATGCGGGTCGAAAAGCACCGCTTCGCAAGGTGTGGGTGAATGCAGCGGCCGCGATGCCGCGCTTCGCTAAGCGGCTGGAGTGGCCACAGTGTGAGGTTTTGTGAGGGTCGTGTTTGTTGGATCTTACGACGCCCTTAGAGGGGGGGTGAATAAGGGAATAAAATTCTTTCTATAATTTTCAAGATAATTACTAAATTGTTTTATAATGAAGGAGATTGAAATAAACAATTTAGATTTAGAATTGAAAACTTAGAACATAATATAATAGAGATTACGCCAAATGATACAAATCAAGTAAACACAAAAGAAACATGATTATATATATGAAAAAGTGTTTACATAAATTTGATTTCTATATCGCTAGAAATCGGAGGCGTACATATGTAAATTTCTTTTTGTTTACCAATCCTTCTCCCAAGGATCGGAAGGCTATCACTTGTCTCTCCCTAGACCAAGCCCAAGCCTATCCTCTAGATCTTCCCAAGATCTAGACGTAGCACACAAGGCCACGATTTCCCACCAAGCCACGCAAGGACTTGGACGCTCCGCACAAGGAAGCGATTTTCCCCTAAGCCACGCAAGGACTTAGACGCTCCGCACAAGGAAGCGATTTTCCCTACCAATACAAAGTTAAATGTATATAAATGAAAATACAAGATAAAATAAGAACTCCCTAGAAATTCAGATCTCTGAAAGGAAGGTTGAAGCCTCGAGATGATCCTTGATGTAGAAGCGCGTCCGATCTCGTCTTCAATTTCAAACCTTCTCAGCATAAATGGGAGTTCATGAGGTTCTGGAGCTCTCTGGATGGAATGCACTCAGGAAGGGACTTAGAATCTTTTGTGGTTGTAATGCACGAACACAATGTGTCAATTTATAGAAAATCGCTGTCGGAAATTCCGACAGTGACTATCGGAATTTTCCGACAGCGCAAAACTGTCGGTCGTGGTGCTGTCGTGGGCAGTTGTTGTAACCTCCGAGCTGTCGCCTGGGCGACATCGATGTCGGATTTCCGACATCTCAAAACTGCTTTTCGTCGTGCTGCCGTGGGGGAAAGTAGTTGTAACTTCTCTGCTGTCGCCTGGGCGACATTGACTGTCGCATGGGCGACATTGACTGTCGCCTGGGCGATAGTGACTGTCGCCTGGGCGACATCTCCTCTTCATTTTTGCCATCTGAAACTTCTCCAGACTGTAGATTGAGTCGTTCTCATCTCCGAAATGGGGTGGCACATTCCGTAACTCTTCCTGGATTGAAAGTTATGGCCATTTTAAGTTCAGCACACAAAACTCATCCAAACTGAGACTTGTCGTTCTCGGATCATGCCCATGAACGAGGACTTGTCTCCTCATTGAACCTATACAACCTGGCCACTATAAACACACAAAAGACTAGATCAAATACAACACGGTATTTGTTATTCTCAAACCAAGAGACGCGGAAAGCAAGCTCCAACAGTGTTCACCTCTTCGCCAACATCACCACTAGCAATTGCTAGATGGCTTCACACACAAACAACCTAGGCTATCACAACAATAATGAAAGCTATTCTCACCACCACATCATCATTGCACATGAACACAAGCACGGATCCATAACATTAACCTAATAAGCGTTCGTACAACAACAAAAAGAGAAAGCACAAGCATCAAAGTTTAGAAAGGACCACATAGAAGATGTCACCGCGTCTTGGGTTCTCGGCCGGAGTGAGAGGTTGTCGGGCTCTCTCCGGGATCGGCCCTCAGATGGTGTGCGGAATCGAAGGAGGTTGTCACCGCTCCAATGATCTTCAGCACTTCTATGGTCTCCTCGGCGAAGAATGCTTGAACTAGTGGTGGAGAATGCTTGCAAATGCTCCCGGATGGAGGAATGGCGAAGGAGATCGCTGGAAATGGTCTCCTCTTGTCTCCTCTGGTGGAAAGGGCGAAAATGGCGGGGTTCCTAGTTTTTCCCACGAGGGGAATCGGCGCCCTTTGGTAGCGGCATTTCCTGCTTTAAATACTAAACAGGCAGAATTTTGGTCACGCGCGGTCGAACGCACGATCGTGCGCTGCCCGTGTGATAATTAATGATAAAAACTGGCGTGAAGACGAAGCTACGCCATCCGTGCGATTTACTCACTCACAGGCAAATCCGCCCGTGCGTCAAAACGCACGGGTAAATTCAGAAAAGCTAAAAATAGAAAGAAATAGGCGTCCTTGCGTTTGACTCACGCACGGGCAAATCCTCCCGTGCGTCAAAACGCACGACCAAACTCAGATTTCCCATTTTCTGCCCAGATGAGAACGCATGACCACAACCGTCCATGCATCAAGGAAACGCACGACCGTGCGTTGCACACAATCATGAATTCTGGGGGAAAACTGGATGATCCGACGACCTGTATACAAGATAAAACAACTGGGAAAACACCTCCAGCACTAGATAAATATAGAGAAAGGAATGGGGAGCACCATGTGCTTACCCCCAATAACAAGGAGCGCAAATGCACACTGAAACGGACCTAAGAGTGCACCTAGCAAGGAATAACAAATATAATAAAAAACATGCCTAAAGTGTAGTGCATCGACTAGAAATACGGCCCAGATGAGTCCAAAAATGTGTATATAATTGGGACTCATCAACAGTAGATCCGGGAGCAGTAGAAGGCTGAAAATGAAAATAAAAGGAGAGAGACGAGCTCTTCCACAAAAACGTTAAGCGAAGAAAGAATAATGAAGATGAGGAGTTGACCATCAAGACCAATTCGGTCAACCCAGCTATTCTGCTTGAAGAAGGCGATCTCAAGCATTCTCTTGAGGATGCATTTAAAAAGGAACGTCACTTGGCCAATCTCGTTCCTTCTCTTACTGTCTCGATGTCTTCGAGGTGGGAGGATCTTGAGGTGATAGCTTATCTTGACGATCTTTCATCGAATAGTCTGAGAGGACCCAGCGCAACCAACTGCCCAAAAGCCATGACTGTTGGTGAAGGCGCAACTTGATCTTTATATCAATGGAAAGGCGCTACGGGTCAAATGAAGGAACGCTGGACCCAACAATCCCCCCCCCCCCAGCGTCCAGCACGACCCGCAAGCTCAGAGGTGCTCCACATGGCTCAGAGGTGGCGCACCACATGGCTCAGAGGTGGCTTGACACATGGCTGCGGCCGCCTGACCCGCCGGGACCCACACAGGTAGAGAGATTTTGGGATTTAATCAGCGCCCCCCGGTCTCGAACCCGCAACCTGCTTTGATACCAATTGAGCGGACCCAGCGCAACCAACTGCACCAAAAGCCATGACTGTTGGTGAAGGCGCAACTTGATCTTTATATCAACGGAAAGGCGCTACGGGTCAAGTCAAGGAACGCTGGACCCAACATAGTCGTTCTTGTTCGATCTTGCAGGTGATCAATCCTTTTGAATATGAGCGACTTCGAGAGGGAAGATTGAGGAAAAGGCAAAAGCAGAGGAAGAAGAGAAAAAGAGAATAGAAGAGGAAAAGAGGAAAAATGAAGAGTAAGAAAAGTGGAAAATGGGGAGGAGGAGGATAAGAAAAGAAAAAAAGAAGAAGAAGAAAGTGGAGGAGGAGGAGGAAGAGGAGAGGAAGAAAAAAGAGGAAGAGAAGAGGAAAGGAGAAAAGGAAGATACGACGAGAGAGTTGATCGTGGAGGAGAAGAGAAAGAATGAGGAGAAGGAGAAGAAGCTGGAAGAGGAGAGGAATGCTGATGAGAAGAAGAAGAAGAAGAAGAAGAATACCAAAGAAGAGAAGGGGAAAAAGAAAGTGACAAGGGAGGAAAAGGAGAAAGACGAAGAAAAGTAGAAACAACTTGAGAAGGGAAAAGTTTCACTGATCATTAACTTGACAGTGCTTTCTACTGATCAAGATGTTAAGCTGACGAAGGCAGCGATAGACCACGCAGAAGAAGTGTCCGCTCTCTGAACAGGTAAGGCTAATGTGATCATGAGACTGCCAACTTCAATTCCCTTGCTTGCCTTTAGGCCTCCTTCTCCAAAGGAACGACACGAGATCGTCAGCATTAAACAAATGAAATCCTTCTTAATAATGAAGATTTAAAAAAGAGAAGAAAATATGGAGAGAGATCGCAAAAAAGAGAATTGAAAAGAATGGACCTTGAGCACCTTAGAGGAAAATATGTCAAAGATCCCTTGTGTGACCGCGACCCGTTTTTCTTTCCAAGTATAATATTATCTACATGGTGGCTTCCTTTCTGAATAGCCATAATTAAGCTTACAATTCTTCTTTTGACCGTATATGTTAATGACACTGGGTCGATCCCAGAAGAAGGAGAGATTCCCCAGTCGATGACAATCCTACCGCAGTTTATGGAAATTGTTAATCCTATCTTCAAAGATGTTCGAACCATGCTGTCTCGGGAGCGCATGCTGGAGGATCAACTCATATTTATGACCGCTGATTGTGAGGGTAGGCTGTGCACCAAGGAGGTGGAGTGCTCAAATCTAGTTCATGCGCCCTCTGAAGATTATGAGGTGATGATCACTGAGCTTCAGAAGAAACTTCACAAGGCAGAAAAAGATGCCGAGTATTACAAAGGGAAGCCCTTTGCATTGACTGCCGAGGTTGGAAAGTTCAGGTCTATTCCAACCAGTATCACCCTGCGTTCGGGAGCTCCTATTGCTCATTATGATGAAAGACCAACTTTTGAGATCATCGTGGTCGCTCTAGAGCAGGTGGACAGAGATGCTGCTAAAATAAATTAAGCGACTATGTCAGCACATCAAAGTTTGGCTGCCACTCTGATCGATGTTAACGAGTTGCAAGAAGTTACGGCCTTCATCGGAAGAAAGCGTCTGCCAAGGAGATAAAATCCAATATTTTACTTTTAGTCGGTCTTGAGAGACTTTGATACTGGACAATTTAATAATTCTGTAATATATTAATATTTAATTTTCTTCCTACACGGTCTCTTGATTTTTGTGGCATCGATCTTTGTGATTATGTATTGCCTGTTATTTTTTCTCTTCTATTCCTTGCATTTTTTTAACTACGTGCTTGGGATGATGTGGTCTTTCTTTTTTGTGACCAGTTTTGTTGTTCTTACCTCTCACCAAGTATACGGGTCTGGCGGTCTGTAAAGTCAACTAGGCGGTCACTGATTTTGTCATCATGACTAAAATATCCTCTAAATTATATAAATAGCCATATTTTGAAAAAAAGATGTAAAATTTAGTGAATGCACCCAAAGCACTGATCTCATCGATCTGTAGAAATGGTGCCCCTGCTCGGGCCACTGTAGTGGAGACCTTCATCAATGCCGATCACAAACCTTGCAAACTTTCACAAACTTAATATAAGACTTTTTTTGGAGCGGCTTATGATTCATACTCATGTGGTCATGAGGCTTCCTTGGGAAGATGAAAGATTAAACTTTGGTGTTGAGAACAGGATGGTGATCCCAATCGATCACTTTGATTGCGGTCTCATGTTTCCTCTGCCGTGGGAATTTTTGGAAGTGCTAGAGTTTTCTGGAGTGGTGCTCGGACAACTGCCATAGAACTCATAGCTCTCATGTCCTCCTTCATCTGCTAATTGAGATCGGCGAGAGTCAAGTTTACTCTGGACTTGTTTTGTTGTATATTTACAATGAAATCACTCAAGGAGGGGAGGAAGAAAGAAGAATTCAAGGGCTTGATGTATTTCTACTACCGTGGGATCAAAGTCCTTAACCTTCCCAATAAGATCCCATACTAGACCAAAAGGTTCCTGGTCTTTGAGGGAGACTTTGGCAGTCTGAAGACTCAGCCTACTCGCTGAGGCGAGGCGGTCTTTAGGAAGCCAAAAGCAATCTTGGAAAAAGAGATCGAAATTCTTGCCTCGCTGGTTGGCGAACGCCTTGATCTTCGCTACTTGGCCCTTTGGCCTGAGGTAGCCAAGATCACCCCTAAAGAGAGTAAGTAAATACCTTCGGTCTCAATAATATTTTCCTTTGTTCATATATTCTAACGCTTTCATTTCCTTTCCAGCTGTCTTAGAGGTTCCAATGGTCTAGTCTGTGCCACCGAAGGAAGTGATACTCACCCAGAGGGAGATGAGACCAAGAGGGATCGTGAGAGGGCAAAGGAAGAGACTGCCCAAGAGTCTGATTCGGCCAGCAAACCCTTTCCTCTGACTGGGTTCTGCAAGAAAATGAAGGACATCAAGGGAAAACCCATTTTCAAGTGGAATGAGAAGGGGAAAGTGTGAAGGTGTCCATTGCTCTCCCACTATGGAGAGGGAAGCTATCTCAGCACGCTAATGCGTCACTTACGCACTGTATGGAGAGCACAAAGCTAGGGAGTATTCTCTATTGAGCCCGATATACTACCTGACATGTCAACGTAATCGATTGCTAGGAGCCTGATCTTGAGCCCACATATAGAGCAATCACTCTGCACGCCCCTGCATGATATTGATACGCTTCGAGAAAGATTACAAGTAAGAAGCCTTACCTGTGGTTTGCTGGGTTCCTTTAATTTTAACCGCCTGATCTAATTTGTAGAATGCAAATGAAGAGGCCTATCATATAGATAATTCATCCTTCTGAAAAGCAATGCTGAAGCACATGAATAGTTCATCTGATATGATAATTGTGCAGTTACAAGAATGCGGCAGTCTGTCTTCTAAATTTCATGAAATGGAATTCGCGGAATCGTTCCCAAATTTGGCAAGGTTGATCGACGATGCATCTGTCACCGCTTCTGAGACCGGTGAAGGTAGTGAAGATGGAGAGACCACAAAAAAGGGTCATAAGGAGAGCGAGCCACTTCAGTTGAGCAGGAGTCAATATACTACAGGCGACTACTTGAGTTCAGCTGCGCTCTCAAGCTCTAGATCTCGGGTCCCACATAGAAGCTCTGAGGAGTCCTTTGTGGTGTACGAATCCTCATCAGAACAGCGGTCACCAAAGAGATCGAATTGCGACCAATGAAGTTCATTTTTAGATGATTTTTCTTTATTTTCAAGAATTGTAATCATCGATTATTTTGATAGCGCGCGACCTTTGTACTTATAAATATGAAATGAAGAATATTTTGTGTACCTTTTTTCTGTTTTCTGTGTTTTCTGAGAATAAATGCACTCACTACTTATAATGAATATGGTTATGTCAAAATCATATTTGGTTGTTTGCTCATACTACGCGATTACATTATAACATCTCATGAGGTGGAATCGATCTCTGAACATATAAATTGATCACCAAATCTTGAATAAGAGAACATATGTCATAAATATATGTGGTTACGTATTTCGAAGAGGCGGAATATATCTTCAATCATAGGCCTTGAAGTTATTAATCAAGAATCATTTACTACATAAGAGAGATCGACATTCTTCTAGGCATATAACAAAAAATCACTTTGGCTTGAAAAATAAGAGATAACCAAAGATAGCGATCTCTGAAATACTAGATCGTCTTATCTCATAATAATTCAAAAGAGATGATTTCAAACACTTGATACCGCCTCCTCATAAATTTTTTATAATCTTGATAATAATTTTGATGATAATTGCTTATAAACAACGATCTCCGGTAATTGAGGCCTTTTATGAAATGCTCAATATTACAGCTATAGATGAAGGCCTTAAACCTCCATCCCATTCCTTAATAGGATATTTAAATCAAGAAATATTGGTGGAGGTCTCATATTGATGTAGGCCCGACCAAATCGATCCTACACGGACGATGAAACAACGTCTCTCGTTACGTTCTACGCCCTCTTTACCACACGATAACGAAACGCAGCCGTCACAATTATTTTTATTTATCTTTCGCGCTAACGTACGGGTAGCCACACCGCACTTAGTTCGGAGAATGGCTATAGGCCAAAATCCGCTCCGGATAAAAAGAATAATATTGATTATGACGAGCTTGGAGTTGTACCAAAACAGGTCCACCAAAAATAAAGCACGATTCGAAAGTGGTAGGATCTATCCCAACTAGAAAAAGAGCAAGGGTCGCCAATCCTCTCGAGAGTTATCGGAAAACCAAATGAAAACCACATATCTATTATAACAATTACCGTGATAATTAAAGCTTCGAAAATCCACGCAAAAATCGTCCACCACAAGACTATCAAAGAAAGGAAAATCTCTTGAGTAGTATTTTTCGTTACCCCTCTCAGAAAAGTAGATCCGAGATGTTGGATCCACAAGAAATGATCGCCTTCCGTCGAGATCCACGGGAAGCGCACCAAGGATGAAGAACACGTCCGTCTTCCCCGCTTCACGCCGTAGAAGATCACCAAAGCCTTTTCCTTCTTGCACAAGAAATCTTGGAGTCGTGGATGAAAGGAGAAACGGAGAGATGAAAGGTGGTGGAGGAGTAGTGTGGAGGAGTGAATATGGAGGAAGGAAGAAGAGGAAGAAGGGGTGCAGCCGAACCTTAGAAGCAAGGGGAAACCCCTAGGGGCGGCGACAATGAGAGAGGAAGAGGGAGAGAGAAGTTAGGTTTTTGGGGGAAATTATAATGTTTAATTTCATCAAAATTTTATAACATAGGTAGAGTTGTTGGCCTTATATAAGGCGTACATCCAAACGTTTAACAGCTGCCCATAACAGTGGCTAAACGCACACCACAAATTCAAAATGACAGAAATAAAATAATTAAATGCAAACCACATAAATAGATACTTGCAGACCATAAACTAGGAAAATAAACTAATTTAAATTCTTGTTGCGTGGGCGAAGATTGTAGTCATGACCACTACGGCGCCGCAAGTCACTGGCCGACGGTTCAACATCATCATCTTCGGCCACCTTCCCATGATCACCAAGTGCGCCATGGACGTCATCTTCATCACCAAGTTGGCCATCGTGGAGGCCGTCTCCACCAATCCTCCCCCGCTCAAAAGGACTCATCAACGATGAGTGTGCGGGTAAGTAACTGCGTAGGAGATCTGCGTCCAGAAGATCCACCTCCGAGGCAGAGAGCCAAGAGTCGTCTGAAGCATGGCGACCTCACCATCGGATCAAAAACCTGTGAATGTCACCGTCGGGAGTGGAAAACACTGCATCCTGTAAAATCCTGTCAGGCAAGAAGTCGGTCCGGGGGAACCATGGAAAAGCGTTAGGCAAAGAAGAAAAACATGTTTTATCACCAGTAGGCAACATACCTGTAACGCCCCGGGTTCGTCTTTCGATTATTTTAACAAAGCGTACGAAATTAAAAATAATTATTCGAAGCCGAGGTATTAATTTATGGCGTTACCGTTGCGGGAGCGTCGTCGTCGTCGACCGGCGAGTAATTTTGGATCGAGCTATATTTGCAACATATATATACATGAGTGTGCGTATAGGAAGCGTTCGTTTCCCTTTTTGTTGTTCATGAAGAGGCAAGCTTTTGTGATTATGTTTTCTCTCGGGAGAGTTTTCATGCGGGTAAGCGTATACATATAATTATACGTATGCTGGTTTATATTATGCAAAAAAAAAGAGAAGAAAGAGCACTGTAGGGGGGAGGGGACTTTATTTAAATGTAGGCACATACATAGATATGTAAAATTTCATTCATGCATCTCAAGTATGTGTACACACATACTAGTCTTATTGGTGTTAAAAAGCAAATTTTTTTCTTTTTTTTTTCTTATATATGAAATTATACACACATATAGTGCTGGGAGGTTTAACATTTGGGGGATAATTCGATCATTTCATTTTTCTTCTCCTTCCCCTTTTCCCGATGGCTCCAGACTTTTCTGCGAAAGCGCCGGTGCGGGCTTGCGATTTGCGCCGGAGTCGCCGGGCTTCGGTGGTGTAGGCCATCGGAGGGAGCTTCGGTGTTGCTGGGTCTTGTCCTCGATGTCGGGGCTAGGGCATTGCTTGGCTTTTGGTGTGTTTGTCGCGACCCGGCGTGTCGCCGGTGGAACCCTAAGTAAGGAAACTCTTCTTTCTCCTCCTTCACCTCCTCCCCTTGTTCTAAATTAGTTGCTGCCCTGGTTGTTGGATTTGTGAAGGCTTGCTTGATTATGCGCTTGTGTTGTGATGTTCTAGGATATAAGCCCCCTATGCCTTCAGTTTTTTTTTGTATTGATGATGATCTTGTAAGTTTCCTGTCTTCTTTGGGGGAAATTATGGGTTATGGATGCTGCTCGGTTCATAGCTGCTGCTCGGCTGCTTGGTTTCCTGTCTTCTTGGGGAAATTTGTGGATTTAAGGGTTTATAGTTGTTTTATGCTTCCAGAAATTATGAATTTGTTAGTCCCCCCTTTGGAAATCTGGGCATGGAAATTTCGGGTTGTCCCCTTCAGGTTTGGAAATTTTCGGATTTTTTGTGGGCTTGTGGCTGCTCCTTTGTGTTTCCTGAAACTATAAATTTGGAGTTTTTCCCTTTTGAAATTTAGAGTATAATGTTATATTGGGAACTCATTGGGTTTCCTTGGCTCCATGCTAGCTTCGACTTGGGTGTGTACTGAAATTTAGTGTCATTCCCATGGTTTTCTCCTAGTTTAAATGCTTGATATGTTTATGAAATTTTGCATTTTATACGCTAGAAAATTTCTTAGTATATGCTTAGGTAAATTGCCCGGTTCATGAGATTACTGGGTTTAAATGCTAGAAATTTACCCCGGTATATTGTAAGTTAAATTTTCTGTGCTATAAGCTTGAGATTTCTTTCCCTTGGGAAGGGTCAAGGCCGTCAGTTATGTTTGTTTTATGTGTTGGGAATTGCCCTTGTTAATCCTCGATAACTTAGCGGAATTAGTAATTGTCAAGCTGAAAAGTTGTATAAATGTGATTTGGGTTCGAGCTTTACCCCTGTTCCATGTACCAGCAACTTACTTCTTATAGTAAGGGAGGGTGCCTTATGCTTTTATATAGCCTTATACTTATAGCATAGATGTTAAAGCTCCTTCTTCCTTCTTTATATGTTAGAACTACCGCGAGCGTCAAACCCAGCATGCTGCTAGTTCCTTTCGTAGGATTTGGTTTGAACTGGAGTGTGGGTGGACCTAGGGGCCCCCAGCACAGTGGTTTTGGACTGGAGTGTGGGTGGACATAGGGGCCCCAGTACAGTGGTTTTGGACTGGAGTGTGGGTGGACATAGGGGCCCCAACCCAGTGGTTTTGGACCGGTGTGTGGGTGGACGTAGAAGCCCCCACCACAGTGGTTATTCTCTTGACTGGAGTGTGGGTGGACGTAGGGGCCCCCAACACAGTAGTGGTTGATTGGAGTGTGGGTGGACGTAGGGGCCCCCACCCCAGTTCCTTGACTTGTTGTGTAGTAGTTGGGTTTGACTCGTGCTTTCCTTCTGCTTACTTTTCAGTTTCTCCTTTACTTCTGCTGTTTCCTTGCACCCTTTGGGCTGAGGCATTCTTTTCTTATGAATGCCCCGGTTCAGGTTTGTAGCTGCCGCCGGAGTTCAAGCGGGGTCATACTGTTCGCTGTCGAGGTCTTCCCTCTCTAGTGGGTAAGGATGCAGTTGATACAGTTTCTTTTGTGCAGTTTTTCCTTTTTTGGACTGTTGACTTTTGCTTGCGGGTTCGTGTCAGTCGTTGACGCATGTATGGTTTTGTTTAGCTTACTTGCTTACACTGCTGCTAGTTCTCTTTCTCCTACTTATTATTTGGTACTCATTCACTCTGGGGAAAAGCCTATCTTGTTGTATATTAGCGCAGTTCCTTAGCTTTACAAAAAGTTGTTTCTATAACTGTTTGTCACATTTACTATTAAGTATCACATATTTGCGAAACATAAACCAAAGTAAAATGATACTTATTTATTATGTACTAAATTTAGACCGACGATCGTCCTTGAGACGCCTCTAGTCTCCAGTGCCATTAGGAATAAAGTGAACCTATTTTCTTCTGTTGTATACGCATGTCTTTTACAAAGTGTGCGGCTCAGTAAACCGCAGGGCCGAGGGACATGGTTTCCTAACCCAAATGAAATAAACCTTAAAAGATAATCCTTTTATATAAATTTGTACCTTTTCGTAAAAGAAAATGCTCATTTGAGTGCTCTCCTGAACGTCTGTAGTTGTCCCCTACAGGACATGGCATAATGACGCGTGTTTTCCCCATCGCTCTGATAATATAATTTATTTTGGGAAAATACGGGTTGTGACAATACCTCCCATAGAATCCGAAGGAGAGAGCGATCCGGAAACAATCTCACCCCCACCCCATTATAAGATGTAGTGTAAATATTAAACGGAGAGACAGACAGTTCAGGTGGCGGAGGGACATAAAGCGTTAAATCTGAAACGTTAAAAACAGGGGAAATTCCCCAATCAGCGGGTAACTTCAATAGATATGCATTTTCGCCTAGCTTCTTTAAAACCCAAAAAGGACCGGCTCTCCTATTCGCCAATTTATTTACGGTGCCCGACGACATCCGTTCAGGGATTAGACGAACCATTACCAAATCACCAATATTCAAGGGGACTGCTCACTTATGTACGTTAGCATTCGATTGATAAATAGAATATTGCTTAGTTAACGTCTCGCTAATGTGCTTATGGAGTGTGTAAACATGCGAGGCGAAGTCCTGTGCAAATTGACTAGATTTAAAAGATTGCGGTAGCGGAACCATGTCAAGAGGCACGAGCGCCTTATATCCATGTACGATCTCATTTGGTGATAATCTAGTGGACATATTCTTAGAATTATTATAAGCTAGTTGAGCATGAGGAAGAATAAAGTCCCACGTACCTTTATGATCACCCACGAGGCAACGAAGTAAACCACCCAAGCGTCGGTTAACCACTTCTGTTTGCCCATCAGTTTGGGGATGATAGGCCGACGAAAACATAAGTCTAGTTCCCAAAAGTTTCCAAAGTGTTTTCCAGAAATAACTAGTAAATTTAACGTCCCTATCAGTCACTACCGTTTTGGCGACGCCCCGATGAGCCACGACCTCCTTGAATTACAATTTAGCAACATGTGATGCATCGTTGGTGTTATTGCATGCAATGAAGTAGGCCATTTTGGAAAATCGATCCACTACGACCAGAATGGAATTGTGTCGCCGAAATGTTAGGGGTATGCCCAATATGAAGTCCATGCTAACGTCCTCCCATGGGACAGACAGAATCGGCAGTGGTGTGTACAGACCCGCATTGGTCTTGTTACCTTTTGCTAATTGACATGCACGACAACTCTCAACAATTTTATTGACCATTGGTTTGAGGCCTGAACAAAAGAATTTGTCCTCGACTAGTGTGATAGTTTTATCACGACCGAAATGTCCACCTAACCCTTCACTATGTAGCTCCCATATAATGAAATTGCGTAGCGAGGAACCGGGAATACATAATTGTGTATGCTTAAATAGATAACCGTCACGGATGTAGTATACAGAGATAGTAGAAGGGGAATTGTCCTGAGCGGCTAAATATATATCCTTAAAATCCGGGCATTGAACATATTCATCCTTATTTCTCTCAAATCTTATGACCGTTACTTCCATTGCCGATAATAATAGTGTGACACGACTAAGAGCGTCTGCCACACGATTTAACGTACCCTTAAGGTGCTTGATAATGAATGTGTACTCCTGAAGGTACGAGACCCACATGGCGTGCCGAGGGCTGATTTTACTTTGGGAGTTTACAAATTTTAGCGCCTCATGATCAGATAAGATTACAAATTCTTTTGATATAAGATAGTGTCGCCAATGTTGAAGACAACGTATTACGGCATAGAACTCACGATCATAATTGGAGTAATTTAATTTTGGTCCCGCAAGCTTCTCTCTAAAATAACCTATCGGATGTCCCTCTTGACTTATAACTCCTCTGATTTCTATCCCCGATGCGTCACATGATAATTCAAACACCTTGCTAAAATCCGGCAACCGTAGTAGTGGGGCTTCAGACATCCGTTCCTTAATCGCTTGAAATGCAGTAGTGGCCGCTTTTGTCCAAATAAAATCACCCTTCTTCATGCATTCAGTGATTGGTGCATGATACGACTAAAATTGCGAATAAACCTTCGATAAAACTTGGCCAATCCATGAAAACTTCTAACCTCCCGGATATTTTTAGGTTCCGGCCATTCTCGAATAACTTGGACCTTTTTAGGGTCAACATGAATACCTTCGGAACTCACTATGTATCCTAGAAACTCTACGGAAGTCACACCAAATGCGCACTTTTTAAGATTAATAAATAAAGTTTCTTGGCGCAATGTTGTAAGGATCGTCCTCAAATGTTCTTCATGGTCCATTGGCGAGAGGCTAAATATTAAGATGTCATCGAAATAGACCACTACAAATTTACCCATATATGGTTTAAATATTTGGGTCATCAACCGCGAGAAAGTACTCGGTCCGTTGGTGAGCCCCTCTCCAAGCACCAACCACTCATAGAGCCCATCCTTAGACTTAAATGCCGTTTTCCATTCGTCTCCCTCCCGCATCCTTATTTGGTGGTAACCACTTTTAAGATCCAACTTTGAGAATATGGTGGCTCCAGATAACATATCTAATAAATCGTCCAATCGTGGGATGGGAAACCTATATTTAATAGTAATTTTATTTATGGCCCGGTAGTCTACACACAATCTCCAAGACTTATCTTTTTTTGGGACCAAAAGTGCAGGGACGACACATGGACTCTTACTATGGCGGATATATCCCTTTGCTAATAAATCTGAAATTAAAGTTTGCAATTCATTATGTGCGGAGGGATTGAGCCAATAATGGGGGAGATTTGGCAAAGATGAGCCCGCGATGAAATCAATTTCGTGCTGATTTTCCCGCATGGGTGGCAACTTAGATGGTAGGTCCACCTGATAGACGTCCTTATACTCTTCCAAAAGGGTTCGTAGGGATAACGGTAGGTTCTCTAACGATGGTGAATCGTCCTTAGCTTGTAGACAAACTAAAGCATAAATGATGTCATTCAAGAAAAAGTCCTTCTTACTTATCAAACCTATTATTTTCTTTTCCGCAGGCACAATTGTGTCTTTGGAAGCAATCGACGGATCCTTCGGCGGTGAAGGTTTCAAGACAATGGTCTTACCATGAAACTTAAACTCGTAAGTGTTGGCTTGTCCGAAGTGGGTCACGTCATAATCATAAAGCCATGGTCGTCCTAGTAGTACATGACAAACATCCATGGGGATGACGTCGCACCACACCTTGTCGATATAGCTCTTCACCGTAAGCGGCACTAGACAACATTTGGAGACCGCAATAGACGTTTTGTTTACCCACGCTATTTTATATGGATGGGGGTGCGGTTCAGTGACTAAATGCATACGAGTGATAGCGTTCTACGAAATGACATTCATGCTACTACCGCTATCTATTATTAATTTACACCACTTCTCACCGCTTTTAAAATTCAACGAAAAGATATTCGTCCGATTATACTCATCCGACGCACGCGGTGTGGCCAAAATACACCTCATAACCATCATATAAGATTCATCTTCAATATCACTCGGCTCGACATCAGATTCATTGCCGGCTTCATAGACGATCTCGGCGGGTTCAGACGTGGAGTCTAATAATGTTAGTGGTTTACTCTTAGTGGGGCACTCACTAGAGTAATGCCCTTGGATCCCGCAAGAATAACATGTGGCATTAGTCTTATTAATCCGTCCTACCAGAACTCTCTCACCAGTGTTCCTAGCGGTAATGACTACAGAATTCGAATCAGTCGATCGAAACCTTCCTTTGTCCCTCATGGAGGACGAAGGTGGGGCTCCTAAAAGGGACTTTCCCTTCTGGAATGCTTGTCCCTTGGACTTGTCCGCGTTGTGCTTCTCTATGTCTAAGGCGGCATTGAATGTCGTGTTACGGTCCGTATGACCATAACGCAGGAGCTTGCCTTGGATATCCGGGTTGAGTCCCTTACGAAAACGAGATAGTGTAACTTTGGGCATTTCCCGGACGTCACACCGCACCATCATATCTTTAAGGAGTCTCATGTACTCCGCTACCGATTTACTCCCCTGACAATGGGTGGCTAACTCGTCGAACATTTGGGTTTGGTGATACGCAGGGACATATTGCTCAGACAGGAGTGCTTTCATGGCAGCCCACCCAATTGGGGGTGCTCCATTTACGGCACCTAGATGCCTCTCTTCGTTCAACCAGAACGTTTTGGCCCTACCCAGAAGCATCATCTGTGCAACCCGCACCTTCTCACCATCCGTCAGATTTTTCCACTCAAAATAACATTCGATCTCCATAATCCAGTCTAAAAATACTTGGGGTTCACCCATACCATTCGTATGAAGGTGGATCAATTTTCACGGCTCTAATTATATCGAACTCATGAGGAGCTCGAGGCGCTTGCTCATCGTCCTGATTACGGTGATGGTTTGGTCTCCCATCACGTTGTTTGGCAGCGGGATTACGAGGCGCGGCTTGATTTAATGCTAACCCTTGTATTAACTGTGAGAGTGCATCGAACTTAGCGTTAAACTCATCCCTAAGCTCCGCAATCGTTACCGGAGCGTGCTCGTCCTCATGGTCGTCTGCCATGGTGGAAGTGGTTGGGAGATATTCCGTACCAAGCCTAAGTAAAATTTTATTCCCGCCTAATTACTATGGTAAGTAAAAAAAAAATTTGATTTCCTTACAGAAAATAAGAAGTAGAATTCCCAGAATTTTGTTTTTTGAATTTCGCTAAAAAATGAGAATTTTAGGCCGCTATTCGCAGACCGGCGAAATTTATTTTTTTTAATTTTTTTTAATTTTTGAGCGCAAAATCTTGTGAAGATTGTGAGTGCCGGCGTTCTAAGAAAATTTTAGGAATGTGTCAATTAAGAAATTGACTCGAACCTCACTTTGATACCAAATTGATGTAGGCCCGACCAAATCGATCCTACACGTACGACGAAACAACGTCTCTCGTTACGTTCTACGCCCTCTTTACCACACGCTAACGAAACGCAGCCGTCACAATTATTTTTATTTCTCTTTCGCGCTAACGTACGGGTAGCCACACCGCACTTGGTTCGGAGAATGGCTATAGGCCAAAATCAGCTCCGGCTAAAAGGAATAATATTGATTCCGACGAGCTTGGAGTTATACCAAAACATATCCACCAAAAATAAAGCATGATTCGAAAGTGGTAGGATCAATCCCAACTAGAAAAAGTGCGAGGGTCGCCAATCCTCTCGAGAGTTATCGGAAAACCAAATGAAAACCACAGATCTATTATAACAATTACCGCGATAATTAAAGCGTCGAAAATCCACGCAAAAATCGTCCACCACAGACTATCAAAGAAAGAAAGATCTCTTGAGTAGTATTTTTTGTTACCCCTCTCGGAAAAGTAGATTCGAGATGTTGGATCCACAAGAAATGATCGCCTTCTGTCGAGATCCACGGGAAGCGCACCAAGGATGAAGACACGTCCGTCTTCCCCGCTTCACGTCGTAGAAGATCACCAAAGCATTTTCCTTCTTGCACAAGAAATCTTGGAGCCGTGGATGAAAGGAGAAACGGAGAGATGAAAGGTGGTGGAGGAATAGTGTGGAGGAGTGAATATGGAGGAAGGAAGAAGAGGAAGAAGGGGGGCGGCCGATCCTTAGAAGCAAGGGGAAACCCCTAGGGGCGGAGGCAATGAGAGAGGAAGAGGGAGAGAGAAGATAGGTTTTTGGGGGAAATTATAATGTTTAATTTCATCAAAATCTAATAACATAGGCAGAGTTGTTGGCCTTATATAAGGCATACATCCAAACGTTTAACAGCAGCCCATAACAGTGGCTAAACGCACACCACAAATTCAAAATGATAGAAATAAAATAATTAAATGCAAACCACATAAATAGATACTTGTAGACCATAAACTAGCAAAATAAACTAATTTATATTCTTGTTGCATGGGCAAAGATTGTAGTCGTGACCGCTACGGCGCCGCAAGTCTTTGGCCGGCGGTTCAACATCATCATCTTCCGCCTCCATCCCATGATCACCAAGTGTGCCATGGACGTCATCTTCATCACCAAGTTGGCCGTCGTGGAGGCCGTCGCCATCACATATGCTCCAGACCGCCCTTTAATAAATTATGTTGAGGAAACCACAAGAGATGGTCTTAAATGCTCCAGACCGCTCCTTAATAGAATATATATCAGAAATATGTAGGCGGCAGTCTTAAATACTCCAGAACGCCCTTTAATAGAATAGATATTGTAAGTTATGGAACTATCACCTAGAAGGGGGGGGGAGGGTAGGTGATATGCCTGTTTTAGAATTTTATGCACAAGAGCTTAAGTTATTTTATCATAGAGCTCCAAGCAATGAAAGAAACACTACACACAAAAACAACAGATGTATAGTGGTCCCTCAAGATAGGGTCTCTTGAGTAGTACACTCTCCCCCTGCGCCTTTCTAGCAGTGTGCTAGGGTCGGCAAACTCCCCCAATTACTCAGGCCCGCAAGCCTTACAAACACAGGCCATCAAGCCCTACACTTAGGCCCTCATGCACTAAAAATCTCAGATCTAAACTAGATCCTATAGCTCAGGCCCTCAGGCCTTATAGAGAAACAAAGAGATGATACAAGAACTTTCTTTAGCCGGATGAATATCAGCTTCATGGACTTGAATAGAATGCTTTTGATCTTCACTTGGACAACACACACTTCTCTTTAATCCTTGCTGGAACACTTCTTATCAGTCGATCTTGCTAGATTAAAACTTGGAGAATATAATGTAGAATGCATGGTTCTCTAGTTCTTGTTTCTTTTTCTCGTAGTCGTATTACTATTCTATTGAAAAGTTTAAGAGTATTCTCTGTGTTGAATTAGGGCAAACACTTATTCCCTTTATAACTCCGAGGAGCCGGCTAGCGGTCTCCTAGAATGTACCTTAAGTGCCAGGAGCCAATTCTTTAACAACATGCATTGATTGGACCATCATGCGGCCGCATTAAATGCAGACAACGCGATTTGAAATGTCATGACCTGTCTCGATGTCATTTGCAACGTCTCGATGACATATCTTGTCATTACGACGATCCATCTTAGACTTGGACAATTCTTCAAGTCTACTTCAGAGAGTGACACCTCGACGACACTTGATATCATAGCTCTACTTGCACTTATGACGATATGAAGATGTCATCGTAATCTTGTTGGTAACTTTTGGTCTTTTCGACGATGTCGTTGAAACCATACTATCTTTTCAGAGATATCGACTTGATCATTCTTACTTTTTGTCAATATCATTTTGATCATTTCGACGATAATCCATTCTTCTTCAATCTTCTGCCTTTACAAGTTCTTTCTTAGTCTTCTTAGCGATAAGACTTCTTTACGACGATGTCGTCGACACTCCCAAATACTTTGACTTTAGCCTTTTGACAATATCATCGTGAGATACAGATCGACAAGAAAATATTTAACTTGATTGATTCTTCTTGTTCTTTTCGATGATATCGTTGTGTGTGCTTTGTTATCAGAACGATATCGTCAAATTGTCCATATTATTTCGATGATAAGTGTCATGATCCTTCAGCTTATCTCTTTATGCAATCTCGACGATGTATAAGTGTTTTTTTTTTACGGTATGTCCATTCCTTCTCGATGATATTATACTTAGTGGAATTTGAGAAGTACTGGACATATTGTTTAATCTATGCAAGCATAAACTGAACACACCATTAAATATATAATGCCTTTATCATTGACTTGGACACTTCTTCAAATCAGGAATATTGCTGGGCACTGTTCCCAACAATCTCCCCCTATTTGAAGAAGTCATAACTCATTCAATAATAAATGTCATACACAGATAAAGAATTAAAATTAAAATAAATTTAACTTAGATTCATCTACTCAGCATCACATAAACTAAATGAAAGTTTTTGGATAACAATTTGCAATCATTTGCCCATGAGGTTTTTAGACAAAAACATCCTTTGATCGTGGCTTTCATACTCTGCTGCTGCTGCATTTGCCCTTTCTCTTCTGTCTTTCATGGAAGTAGATAGGCTTGGGGATCTTCTTTGGAGATGGAGGAGGACCATGAGGGAATGCCATCTTGTGTTTTCTCCTCTTCTCCAATTGCTTGATATGACTATTCCAGTCAGCTGAATAATATACTCTTTCAGTGCATTCCTGAGGATATCCAAATTCTATCCAACTTTCTGAAATAATCTCCTTGGAGGCAGGACTCCACTTTCCTGCTTGTGGTTCCTGCTCAACTTCCTTTAGCAACCTCTGCATGTACTTCCTGCACTGAATTCTCTTTCTTTTTCTTGAAGTGGTAGATTCTCCAAATTCTATGCCATATTCTCCTGAGTCAGTGCTTTCTGATGGTCCTGCTAGTCCATACGCTGAAGGAGGCTTCTGCAGTGTTTGCTTGATTTGACTTGCAGTCCACATTGCTTGATGTGAGCCTGCATTTATCACTGCCTTCTCCCCCTTTAGGACTTCTTTCATCACCCTATCAACAAGGTTTTCCTGTACTGAAAGTAGTTTTTCATGAATTTGTTGTTCAGTTACATCCAGGTTATTTCTGACTTCCAGCAGATGGGCATCAATAGTGTTAGTATTCGCATTTATCCTGGTTCGATTAAGATCTTTGTCAGCATGGACGGATGTCTCTATTTCCCCAAATGTATCCTCCACATTCCTCGCGAATGCTAGCTGATTGTTCAGGAGCTGATGGGTCTGATGGCCGACCCAGTTGACCTCTTCACCAAAATGTTCCATTGCTGGTGCTGCTAAGTAATAGAAGTGAGGATACTAGGTGTTGAGATGAAGTATATCCTTCGTTACTGTGCTCAGCTCAGACTTTATTTCTTGCCATAATCCATCTATTGTTTGGAGGATGAAGTTTTCCATTCTCTATCGTTGACCATTTAGTAATCCTGAGATCATGTGAAACATGGTCCCAATTGAGTATAGGATGGTTCAGCAGTATTCTCCTCAACCTCTGGGGCAACACTCTCTTCTGGAGTTTCTTCACGTGCACTGTCAGATAGGAAGTCACTTATCTGAACCGTGTATTTCTTAGGACTGGGTACCTTTATTGGCTCAGTTTCTGATGTTATCACTATCTTGCTAGCAAGAGCTAGTTCTAGTCCAAGGTAGGGTTCAGAATTCTCAAATGCTTTTGGCTCCTGTCTTGGGCTTTCCGTTGGTGTGTCTGGGATGATATCCATGGGGACATTTTCTTCCTACTCTTCTAGGGTAGAGCACCCCAGATGGGTCTCCCCCTCACCCTTCTCAGTGTCTTGGGCTGAGCACCCAGAGTGGGTCTCCCCTTCAACTAGATCACTGGATGGAATAGGGCTTCTCATTTCTACAGACACCTCTGTGTTAGCAGGTGCTGCTTCTTTCTCTGAGGCCTCTAGGGACAGAGGCATCTCCTCAATCTGTGCAGGGGTCTGCTAACGTTGGGCTCTTCTCTCCTCAGAGTCGTTGGAGGACTCCTCCTTCGCTTAGGAAACCTCACTGGCATTGTTCTTCGATTTCTTCTGTTGAACATAAGAGAAACCCTGAGGTCCTTTGGAGATTGACCCATCCCATCTATCCAGCTTCTTGGAGTTTATCCTTTTGGAGTAGTGCAGAGGCACTCCAATCTTCCCGGTGATCACTTCCCCAAGGGAGTTTAGCAGGAAGATGCTAAGAATTCTTCCAAATGATGGGGTCATCCGAATACTCTTAATCTGTTGGAACATGAGCTCCCTCCAGTCAATCCATTTGGATAGGATAACCCTGCTCATTACTGCAAACATCTCTTTAGAAATCCGATCAAGAGAACCTGGTTTGCAGAGCAGTAATTTGCTGATTATAACTGCGAGAAGCTTTCCTCTATGGTTGAAGACTGCCCTTTTAATGGACCCATAGGTCTTTCCTGAGTGTCCACACCAGGTGTAACTTGTTGAGAGGTCTTCAGAGGACACCTCTTCCTCTAGTTCTTCCGCTGTCAACTGAGGCTGTTGCAACATTTTTCCAAGGCTTTTCACGGAGATTTTCATTTTCTTCCCAGCAACTAGTGACTTTACTGAGGTTGCAGAGCTGTTCAGTCTTGCGTTTCCATAGAATTCTAGAAGTTCATGTTGGAGAAGAACGCATGGTTCACTAAGCAAATTTTCGACTCCGGCAGACTCCAACAATCTTATCACCGACCTAATTTCTTCTGAATAATATTTAAAACCTCCTTGCTGGAGCTCACAACCTGAGACTACTGAACTCTCTTCCTTCTTGGGAGCCATGGCAGAAGAATCAGGAGATATAACAATTGTCGGAGGCGGAACAAAGTTTTGTCGTCGGAATGACTTAGGGAAAATGAGAGCGTAATTTTTATCCTAAGCATAAACACTCTATTTAAAGTAGAGGTAGATGAGGAGGCGCATACCTTATGGTGCTTACTGAAGATTTGACAGATGACTCAGATTAGTTGATCCAATATCATGATAAGTAGTCATGTCCCGTTTCAACGATACGCCAGTATGTCATCGAAATATGTCATCGTTATGCTGCTTTCCAACCTGAGCCATTTGTCGTTGAAATAAGCCTTATGTCATTGATACAATGGATTGTGTCGTCGAGACAATTAGGTGTGTCGACTATTATCTTCTTCAGTTTCTTGTTTGGCTTAGCCCATGTTCATCTCTTATTGAGAGGCTTCTTTAGTACTGAGCTTTGACCTTTTCCTAAGGAGCTAATGATTAGTGATAAAGAGAATGTGGAAGATACTCTAAGTTTAACTTCCCCAATTGTAATTTGAAAAAGTTAAACATAGCTTCATCTAGGAGCTTTGTGAATATATAAACAACTTGTTTGTTTGTGGGGACAAACTCGAGAGTGATATCTTCATTCTCCACATGCTCCCTAATGAAGTGATACCTGATCTCAATATGCTTAGTCATGCTATGTGAGACAGGGTTCTTATCAATTGAGATGGCACTTGAAGAGTCACAAAACATGGGTGTTATGGTCCTCTTCAGATTGTAGTCCTCAAGTTGATGCTGGATCCATTGCAGTTGAGCACAATAACTACCTACAGATATGTATTCTGACTCTGCTGTGGCGATTGCCACACATGTCTGCATTTTACTGCTCCATGAGATCAATTTTCCTCCAAGGAATTGACAAATCCCTATAGTACTCTTCATATCTTCTATGCACCATGCATAATCTGCATCTGAATAACCTGTTAGTTCACACCTAGTGTTCATAGGGTACCTGTGACGCCGACGACGAGGTACGAATAATTATAATATGTTATGTACGAAATGTGTATAGAAGTGACGATATGAATATGCGACATATGTATTATGTTGTACTTATTAAGTAATTGAGTATAGTAAGTTATATTAATAAAGATTAAGAAATCAAAAAGAAGAATACAAGTTGTGAGGGCTGCATTTAGCAAAAATTGGAATTAAAGGCAGGGCTGATAGGAATATGCATGACTCACACGGATAAGTCGCGTGCGTGTCATAAGGGGGCAATTTGGTCTCTCTTAAGGGAAGAAAGCCATCCCGATTCCTTGAATTTCCTCTCCCAGCATCTGCAAGCCCGATGATAGGTGAACGGCACGCGCTCGGCGTCGGAAGCTCCAGGCACCCCAAACCTCCTCCGATTTTCTCGATTTCTTCTTCATTCAAGAGGTAATCCCCTCCTCTATACTCCTAAGTCTTATGTGAAAAAAAATTCATGGATTGAGTGGGGCAGAAATCTAGGGTTTTCTTTTCTTGGAGTTATTTAGTTCATTTTCAAGTTAAAAGTTTCTGAAAGGGATTGCTATGCATCTATTGACATTAGTCCAGAATTTCTAGCAATTTTAGTGAAACCCTAATTGAGGTAATGTGGATTTCCAAAATATCTAGTGTTTCTCATGTTGGAAATCGATTCCTAGTGTATTATATCACTCATTTGGAGCAAAACACCTTCCATACAAATTAGGGCAGCAATTTGTAGTTGAGATTTGATGTCTTTTTCTCCATTTAATTTAAGATTAGGCTTGAGGGTGTTGTTCCCTCACTATTCCTTGGTTTACAAGAAAATTAGGGCAGCCAACTTATGTGATTTGTTTGCCCTCATAGGTCCAATGGAACCTAACTAGAATGTAAAATAATTTAGATGACTCTTCTTATATGTGATGGCATCCCAAGGAGGAGGGAAACGTAATGACGATTCCGGGAGGGATCCGAGAAAAGGAAAAGCCATGGTGAGTTCTTATTTCCCTAATTCCAATTGCTTAGTTCTGTATTATTATTGTTTTTATTACAGTTATGCAACTCGGTAAATGAACATGAATTCAAATTGTAAGAAAGTAATACGAAAAATGAAATGAACAAGACATCAATGCAAAAATGTAATGGGCCATGTTAAGGATGTACCCAACTAGTGGAGTTGGGGTGAATGTCCTCCCAACATGAAATTAAATGAAAAATAAACGTGCAAATATGACAAGCCATGTAAAGGATTTATATGTGTATGAATGAGAAAAGGCACGTAGATAAATAAAGCACGCTATATAAATACATGAAATGAAAAACCAATGTATCCTTAACAGTGCCCAAATGAAATGGGATAAAATATCCAACGTGCTAAATGAATATGTAACTACATACTACATGAATACAATCGTATGTAGCCAAAAAGGAAAGATAAAAAGTAAAGTGAACGATAAATGATTTGTTCAACAGTAAAGTGCACGATAAAGTGAAAAGTCAAGACGAAATAGGAATTATTAATGCTTGAAGATTCAATGATGCACTAAGAATTTATCATAAGAATAGAAGGGGGGAATAAGAATTCGCTTAGTCTTTTGACCAATTAGAAAATGCAACTAAGCAGGTCAAGGAAAAGGCCATCCCTACAACTAGTAATCCCCGTTTACCGCAGTATTTGAAGTTCTGGATGCTCATCGGGAGAGATGCAGAGACCCCGAGTGCCCTCAGGAGGAGTTCCAGTTTTATTTTATGCAGTCAGTAGTTTATATGTCGGTATATAGTAGTGTACTCTGATGAGTTTTGGGTTGAGTCAGCCCTGTATATGTACTACAGTTTTGTGATAAGCCCTTCTTTTGTATGTCTAATGTTGGGCTAACTTTGTACTATATCAGTTTTTAATGAAATAAAATGTTTTAATCACTAAATGTTTCTACATGGTGCCTCTGATGATTAAATGATAAAAGATATTTAATATGATGAATTGTAGCGGTAGCCGATTAGTGGGGATGTTACAGTACCATGGGCAAAGATTAGGTGTACCCTTCAAGTATCTTACAATCCTCTTGACAGAGGTGTGATGAGATTCCTTGGGGTTCACCTGATATCTTGTATAGACACATGTGGCAAACATTTTGTCAGACCTACTTGCAGTTTGGTAGATCAAAAACGCAATCATGCTGCTGTACTTGGTTTCATCAAAGGGTATTCCCTTCATAGAAGAAGCACTCTACAGTCCAATTTTCTTGACTAGCTCTTTAGTGAATTTGGTATGTGAGATGAATATATCATATGCAGATTATTTTACTTAGAGACCTAGGAATTATTTGTGTAAGGCCCCAGTTTTTAGGTGCAACAACTTCACAGAGTTCTATGCTTGAGAGCTAGCACTAGCGCTAGGGCTAGCGCCGGCGGTAGCTCATATCGTTGAATTGTGTTAGTTTTGACCAAGGGACTTATGTGTATCATTGAAAACATTGACACGAATCATCGAGTGGTAGCGCCAGCGGTAGTGGTAGCTGTCTCGACGAATTCGTGTCCCGGCGAATGTGTTCCGACAAATCATGTCGAGCAATCGTGAATTCGATTCGACGAGCGCTAGCACTGGCGGTAGCACTAGCGGCAGCAGTAGCGTTCTCGATGAATCCTTAAGCGGCGATGGATATGTTTAGCCTGGGCTAGCGCCTGTATTACGCGGTAGCACCGGCGGTAGCATTTTTCTATATGTAGCCACCAAATTTGTGAATTTTCCTTAATTTCTCACTTGGACTCTCTCCAAAGGTAAAGGCAGATTCAGGGAGAGGAAGGAGGTCAGTTTTGGCTAGAGCTAGTCCGAGTAGGAGATCTCTGGCGTGCTTGTGCCATCGTTGGATCCGTGGAGAGGGAGCTTAACCCTATGACACCAAAATGAGCACCAAGTGTAACGATTCTCCTCTTTAATCTCTGGACATGCTAGTCCTTGGATTTGCATAGTAAAAGGAATATTTCCACAAATTAGTGTATAGGTTTCTTTCGACGGGTCGATATGGATTATCCCCGTAGAAATTGCATATTGAGTCTGGATCGCTGTACGGGCATAAACATACTATGTGAAGCCCATCTGGACAGGTTGGTCTGGATTGGTGATGTTAATTGCGCTCCGGAGAAGACTCCGAGTATGTATGCTTGCTTTTGGGTTCTGGGTGCTGTGATGTGCTGCAGGGAGTTTTGGAGGCGACCTCCAGGAAATACCCAAAAGAGATGACAGGACTGCATTCTATGAGCTAGCGCGTGGCGCTAGTGCTAGTGCCGGTGAGCCATTTATGATGGGTGTGAAGACTAGGTCCTGGGGACTTGTTGCGTAGCACCGGAAAGCTATAGACTCACCATTGTTGAGCATAGCAGAGGGTAGAAATGAATTCTATTTTGAACACCAGGCGGCAGTCTTATCGCTGGTAGTTGCTCTAGTGAGCAATAATATGGAGACTCTGAAGCCTAACTAAAAAAGGACTGGGTGTGTAACACATGGAAGGAAGGAAGGTCCATCAAGCTCACCTTCGTTGGCCTTGTGAGCCAATAGCGGGCTGAGGTGAAGCCGTACCCGCGTTAGGCAGAGGTGATCCTAACGATATGAGCACGGGAACAAAGCTGAACTGAACCCGTCCCTTAGTCATTCAGTGATAAGGTCGCCCCTCCATTTCACTGGGGAAATTTTGGGACTAGACAGTAAGGCAGGACGACCTTGACGGTAACAACTCATAGGATGCTAAGTTGAAAAAGTACTTAGTATTATCTAAGTTTCACTACTAGAAAAGTGACTTTTAGCCACACTTTTTTTGCCACGAGTCAAAAATCATGGCTAATAATAAAGTATTAACCACGACCCTTAATTCGTGGTTAATAAGCTAGTATTAGCCACAGATGCCTAATTCGTGGCAAAAAAGATAGCATTAGCCACAGTTTGTTTAATTCGTGGCTAATAAGATATTATTAGCCACGATTTTCTAATTCGTGGCTAATATTTTAGTCACATTTCTTAATCCATGGCTAAAATGGAAGTATTAGCCACGGTTTTGGGTCATGACAAAAAAACTTATTATGAGATAATTGATTGAAATTTATCTATTTTTATTAATAATATGTGCAAAAAATATTAATATTAATTTAATGATTAATTATCATACTTAATTAATTTGTGTCAGATATATTTCAATCACATCACATATTATGATCATTTTAATTATTTATATATTTATTAATTAACTATCAATCAAGACACACATATAATAATGAGTGTTTGAGTGTTGGTAGAAATTAAGGGAGAGCTAAACTTCTAAGTGTGACAATCTATTGATGATTAGGAAGTGTAGAAAGAACATTTTGCTTTAGCCACAACTTGTTAATTAATTCGTGGCTAATAAGACAATATTAGCCACGGTTGCAAATTTGTGGATAATATTTAAGTCACACTTCCTAAATAGTATAGGCACAACCAATAAATCTCTAAATGCACCCCAAATTTAAAAAAAAAACACATATTAATCATCGAATAGAAAACCAGGTAGCTGAGCCGAGAGATGAATATATATGACGTTGAATACTTTAGTGAAAATATTTACTGTAGAGTCAAACATATTTTTTTAATACTAAAAAATATTATTGATTGTGAATAATTTTTATAAATTAAAATTTAAATGTAGTGAAATACGTTGGAGGGAAAATTACCCTCCTCCCACCATAAAATTTGGGCATTGTTACTTATTTATATATATATCAAAAAAATCGTAGCAGTTCTGGGGTTTATTCCTCATCTCTCCTGCTCGATCTCTCCCGCTCGCCAATTCCTCCCACTGCTAGGACATTGCATCAGATCTCTTATGCTCGCCAGCCTGATCCCCTTTCTCTGCTAGGGCAAGGCCTTGCTTTGCGAACCGCCTCTTCCTCAACAACGATCGTGCCCTCGACAATGACCGTTCCTCCCTTAACGAATTGCTTCTTCCTCGACAACGAGGGTGCCCGCACAGAGACATCACCCACCCATTGCCCTCGGTCGCCGAATCCGTGGGTATTCTTTCATTCAATCTTTTCCACCATTTGTCGCAATCATCCGCACAAACCATCTTCCTCTTCCTCTAGATTGTTTTTTCAATCCCTAATTTTACTCATCCCCTTTCCACATTTATTGCATTTCAGTACTCTCCCTTAACATTATTTCCTATTCCGACTGTTCATTTGCAACGAACTCGATGCAATTGGAAATTAGGATGCAGGAATTTCACTATGTTGTAGGCAAGTTCATATGTATTTTTATTTTTTGTTTGTGCTTGTATCAGAACACAGATTATTAAAAATCCTCTCAAGAACTCTTTTTTAGTGTACTTCCAGTTTCTCTTACTCTGACCTAATGTAAACATGTCAAATTTATAAGCAGTCGACTCCCCATTCGATGCCCCTTCCTTAAACAAAGGAATATATTAAACTAAAAATACAGCATCTCCATCGTAAATGCCTTTACCGCTATTACCACCCTAATTAAATTTCTAGTATCGTAATTATGCTGTGTAGTTGTAAACCATGGGATTATATTCAGGTTATGCTTAAATTATGTATGAATTCGTTTGTCCTGGCTCATCATTTCCCAACATGTTATCTTGCTGAAGCCTATTAGAACCTTGGCAAGTTGGCATACACTTATTTGTAAACCATGGCATTATGTTCAGTTATTTCTAAGTAAGATATGAATGCCATCAGCAAAGCTGTCAAAAATGAAACACAACAAATATTCTTGGGTTCATCTATGATTTTATTTGGTTTAAACTTATTTACCTTTATAAAAATAACTCAATTATACAGGCAAACCTCAAAACTTTATTTTGAGTGTGAATTTGAGATTTTTTTTGGAATAGGCACAAACCAGATAACAAGGCAACTGGCAAGATAAGATGAAGATATAATAAACATAGTATAATGAAGCTTTTTTTGGTCGAATGTACATATAATAGAGAGTTTAATGCAAGAATCCTGAATTTTTCTAAGTCATAAAGCTCATGATTCCTTGATAGCTTTTCATTGACCCGATTGCTCATGCAAAGTTGTTTTACATTCTCTCACATATGCGGCCGGTAGAGGGTCAAGCGGAGCAAATAGATATTTATTTACTTTGCGGGTACTTACTAATGTTTTGCTGATTCCAATTTTAAAGTCTAATCCCCTAGTAAATCACTTATTATGAGCTTTTATGTAGGTTACTATAGCATATAGAATGGATAAGAGTTTGATTGATTTGCAAAATAGAGCTTCAGATGAATATATTATGGGTGCTGACAAGTTTTTGGACTTTGCTTATCAAAATAATTCAAGTGATTTTGAGAGTAGTATTTAGTGTCCTTGCAAAAAATGTACGAACCGTTATCTTGTAGAAAGAATTGTTGCACGTGAGCATATAATTATTCATGGGTTTCTCAAAAAGTACAAGACATGGAGTTTTCATGTGGAGATATGTCATTCACAAAATTATAGTGGAGATTGCTCAATTAATCATAATTTAAATTTGAGCGATGATATGATTGGAATGATACAAGCATAACAAGCTGACAGATGAGCCTTTTATATTAGCTACTCAAGCAGAACAAGTGCGTTATGTCAAAGATCCTTTAGAGCACGATTGGGAAGTTGTTATGCAACTGACAATTCGAGATTCATTTGATATGTACTCCAAGGATTCATCCCATGTTTCTCGGCTTGAGCCTCAAGTTCAACCACTAAGTCAACAAGAATTATATGAAAGAGTATATGCGCATGATGATGATGTTCATTGGGTTAGAGACGGAGTTGATGACATCTTAGTTGATGATGCACAAGTAGATGTTGATAATGACATAATTGAAGATTAAATGTACGTTGTTCTATCTATTTACTCCTTTTATATTTAATGATCATCTATCTATTTAATGATATATAGTGAATTTGTCGTTGATCTTTAATGATAATATATTCACTCCTTTTATTCTATCTATTTACTCATTTGTTCATGATGATTGCAAACCGGGACCGAAGTAGCCAAAATCGCAAACCAGGACTGAAATCAGTAATTGTATTCTGAAGAGAAGTATTTAAGGAATTGTATTCTATATATTTTCATAGCATTCTAATACGTTTCAGTGTGTTGGTGTTGTTGATTCCCCTGCAATTACATATTTGCTGCTAGTTATGATACTTACAGAAAATGGTTTTTGTGTTATTTTTTATCTTACAGTTAACACAAACATAATTCAAGTGATATTTTGAACATTTCTGTAATATGCCTATTGTTAGGCAGGAGTACATAATCACTATCTGAAGCATGCTTGAATGTTTGAGGGTCCACTTTTATATTCTGAAGATAAGTATTTAAGCTTAATAGAATTGTTGTTTGGTGGTTTATTTCTTCATTTAATTATGATGGTAGTAGCATAGCTGTATTCTGTCGTTGCATCCCTAATAATTTTAATTATGATGGTACAATAGAACTGGAGATTAAAAATCATAGTACAAGTTAGTATTCTGTCGTTGTTCTTCTAAAGAAGAAGGAAAATTAGCTCGATGACCATATTTTGAATTAAAAAAATCTGTTGTTCTTCGTTAGTATTGCAGATTTTTTTAATCCAAATGCCTTTTGCTTCTTCTTTAGAAGTTAGGTCTGTTGTTCCTTCATCTCCATGGTGAAATGTAGGACTGCTTTTTTGGGGAATAAAATAATTATTGGTGGTGATAAGTACAATTAATTGAATATAATTTCAATCAAACAAAAGAAAATTTATGCATTTCCAACCAATAATCAAAAACAGCGAACCGGGCGCCCAGTGCACTAAAAAATATCGAACTGGGAGGCTAGTTCACTGAAAAACAGCGAACCGGGCGCCCAATTCTCTGAAAAACAGCAAATCGGCCGCCCAGTTCGCTGGAAAACAGCGAACCGGGCGCCCAGTTCGCTGGAAAACAACGAATTGGGCTTCCGGTTCGCTGGAAAAGAGCGAACCGGGCGCCTAGTTCGCTGGAAGACAGCGAACCGGGCGCCCAGTTCGCTGAAAAACAGTGAACCGGGCGCCTAGTTCTCAGTAAAGTTAATGTGAATTTTACTATCACTGTTTTTATCTTCGATTAAAATTATGCAGGAATTGGGAAGAAAAAGCCTGCAGGACAAACTATGAATGCAAAAATGCAACTCACTTCGCACATAACACATCCACCATCACTAGCTGAACCATGCACCACTACACCTTCAGTTTCCCCTCTCACTACACATCCATCACCCTCTATTCTTGCCACCAATATTAAGTCACTGTTTCGAGCCACTAAACATCTAATACAATCAATCTCTCCGCCCACCACAAATACACTACCTGTCTCCCAGTCAACCACTATACATGTACCATCCCTCTCCCAACCGGCCACCATAGACATACCATCCCTCTCCCAGCCGTCATCTAATTCAACTTCAAGTGCATATGCAGGTACTTGAATTTTTTTGCATAATTACATGAGAATTATGGTATATACTTTTTTTCATTTTTATGAAGGTGCCTCAAACTTAAAAAGTAGCAAGAGAGGACGTGGTGGAGCTCAAGGCATTTCAACATGGGGCACGGGAGAGCGGTTTCATATTGGTTTTGAAACGCATGGGTTCCCTATGGGTAAGTGTGAGCAACCTTTAATAGGACAACTTGGTTTGCTAGTGAGGAATGGATTTAAAGTATAGCTAACATATGCACGATGGAGTGATTTACCTGATGATGTTCTTAATGGGTTGTGGCGGGAGATACGGGTATGCTATTCTTTTAACAAGTTAAAAACATAAATAATATTATTATTTCTAATTATGTTTTTGTGTAAGTGCAGGATAACACAGATGCACCTCTAGAGTTTCGAACTAAATGCTTGCATATAATTGGAGAGAGATGGAGAGAATGGAAACAATACATTAAACATCGTAACTATAATATATATAAGACAGATGAGGAGCCTTTATCTATCGTCCCAGATCATGTTGTTGCTGATCAGTGGAGGACACTTGTTCAGTACTGGGGGCAAGATACTACAAAGTCTATATCAGTACAAAATACATTCAACCGTGAGTGTCAAGGAGGATATCATAAGATGGGCAGATCGTCATTTCGCTTAATTAGACAAAAGGTAATTAATTAACTAAAAATATTTATAATTATGAATACAATTGAGATTAATGTTAATATTTATAACTAAAAATATTCATTTCCCTTTTTTATTGTAGACTTTCATTCCAAGAAAATAATGAATTAATAAAAATTATATTTTATCTTCATAATGCAGGATGATGTGAATAGTTTGTACGAAAAGTTACATGAGGAGGAGCGCACTGCAGAATATAAAGAAGCTTGTTTTGTTAAGGTCATGGGAGAGGATGGCCATGGTCGTGTGCATACATGAGGTTCCAGTATAAGCAATCCACAATCAAGTGCGGAAGCATCAAATTCAATTCGTTCACAAATTCGAGAGGATGTGCAATCTCAATTTGAATCTCAATTTGCTCAAATGAAAGCACAAATGGATGAAATGACACGTGTTTAACAAAACATGCAAGTGCTTTTAGAGCATGCCGACATTCCATTAACACTCACAATGAATAGAAGCGATGATCCTTCAATTCCATCTAGCACTAGAAAGGTTTGTATTTAATGTTACTTTTCAATTACTATTTTTTTAAAAGCTTCAAATATTTTAAATTTTATAGGTTGGCGATGAACATGATGCTTTAGAAGATGGAGAGTTGGAGGGCATGATGCATCGTTCAACAAACAAATATATATGCTATAGTTTTTTGATTGGTTTTATTTTGTGGATTGGGAATGATTACTTTTGAAGTTTATGGATGATTTCATTTTGGCTTGTGCTATAAACTATTGAAGACAATTTATATGAATTAAAATTTTACTTTTTTATGCATAGATCGTATAAATATTTTTCGAATTATAAATTGTTTCTATTAATATACACTATTTTGCTACCATATGTTTCTCTAAAAGTTGTGTATTGAGAGTACATAGAAAACTCATAGTATTTGGGAGTACACAGAAAGATCGTCGAAGAGATAAGAAGATAAAATAAGAGAATACAAACATCTATTTATGGGTGTTCGTTTCTTAATTTATTAGTATTTTGATGATTATCGTACATAATCTTTAGAGATTAATTAAAATTTTATAAAATTTTGTATAATGAAACTTGCAAAAAAGTTTTTGCCACGGGGTGAAATGGTGGGAAATAGTATAACCTTAAGCTTTTAGCCACAGGAAAAAATCGTGGCAAATAATAAATCAAAGCTTAATTTTAGCCACGGGATTATAACGTCATTAATAAATATAAATTAGACTATTAGCCACGACAAATGGCCGTGACAAATAGTTATAGAAATACGAAAGTATTAGCCACGGGCTGAATTCGTGGTGAATAATAATGAAACCGTATTGTTAGCCACAAAAGATTTTTCGTGGCTAATAGTCGATAAACTGGGGCTTTAAGCCACGGTTCAATTTTGTGGCTAAAGGTCGTGGCAAAGGTGTATTTGCCACGAAGTGGGCGTGGCAAGTACCTTTTGCCACGCTAGCATTAGCCACGCTTGTTCGCCACAGGCATTCCGTGGCTAAAAGATTTTAGCCACGGTTTGGGACTTTTAGCCGCGGCAATTTGTCCTGGCTTAAAGTCCATTTTCTGGTAGTGTTTGAAAAAGGACTTAGATTATTGGTGTAACTCAGGGAGTACGCCGAAGTGTGCCTTGAGAGCACGGTACGTGTGGCCTTGAGTCGACGTATATGGTGATTGTTTCTATGCGGTGCTTAGACGTACCTCCTAAATATATGTTGTTATTGCTATTATTAGCTTGTAGGGAAGGAGTACCACTGCCCCAGGAATGGGGTGGGGTTGTTAAAAATGTTGGTCAACTAAAGCTGACCGATTACCATTTCTCCCACTGCTTGGTGGATTGTGCTCTACAGGTTTTGGCGAGACGAGCGAGAAATAGCGGATTGGAACCCCAGCTGTTGCGCTATACTATCCCTCGAAGGCCTAACTATTTTGAGTGTTTTTGGTTCATGTATTGCCGTTGGAACCCATGTAAATAGATAAACACTTTGTGATGTATGGTCGTAATGCCAAACTCTTATATATATGTATATCAGATATTCCTACTTAGTGTTGTGGACTTTTGTTCTGGTTCAAGATTAAATAATTTATGCTTCCGCTTATATATATCTCTGAGATGTTGTTGGTTGGGTAACTGAATACGTAGCCCTCGTGCTTGTTCACTTTATATGGTATGGGGTCCCGGCCGGACCTACTGTTATATCTGGTGCAATGGGTGGGGTGTTACAAATTGGTATCATCTACCGGTCTCGTTCCCTTCCGTGCGAAGTTGTGGTCAAATTCTTTTATGGGGTGGTGAGCATGTGTGTGCATCACCGTTTAACTCATTTAAATAACCAGAATGTCCACTTAGGAATGCATTATATATATGCTTTAGCATGGTTGTGGAACCTGTATGTTCCTTGCTTTCTATTTTGTTTTGCTCTTGGTCATTAAATTGTGTCCGACATGATTAGAGGTGACTAGAAGTGGTGCCGAGCAGTCCCAACCCCGACACATTGCTGAGAGTAGTGCATCTGCTGAGATGCCTATGCCTCCTCCTTCTGTTGAAATGATACGGTTGATCGCTGAAGCGGTGTGTTGAAACCGATTTCTCGGCCTCTTGTGGAGTTCGGGGCCCTCACCGAAATGAGGGGCAGCTAGCCCTTACTGATCCCTCAGAGAAGGTAGACTGCAGACTGGAAAGAAGACTAAGACCTTAGTCACAGCGAGGAGGTCCCTCCACTAACCCGGAAGATCGTTGAGCGCTTCCCCTCCCAAGCCAAAGCTGAGATTTGGGCACCTTGGAGAGCTCTGGAAATGCTAACCAAAGAGAGCCTGAGGAGAGAGAAGCTGAGGTGAAGTCCTCTCCAAAGGTGCCCCTAAGGTCCTATTTATAGGTTTTCTGATATGGTCTGCCAATAACGGGATTCCGCCTTTTGATTTTACTATACGCACCCCAAATGGGTCTGCTAACAGCCAGACTCCGCTGTTTGGAGAGGTTAAGGGCAGACCAATAAGGGTAAAAGGGTAATTTGACCCTATCGGCTTATGAGCAAGGGATCGCGAGAGCCTTCCTGTGAGCTGCTTTCGCGGGTCCTTCTCGCGGTGCCTCTCCTAGGCGATCACCCTGCGAGAACATCGCTGGCCTCTCCTGGTGGTACTTGCCGAGGTCCGGTCTCGCGAGCCTTCCTGCGAGGTCGCCTCTGGACTTCGTCGAGCTCAACACGCCTTTCGTCGAGCGCAGGTTGTTTCGCCGAATCACGGACGAGGTTGACGGACGTTGAACGCTAAGTTGTTCGCTGAACACCTCTTTACTGGGTAGAGGTCTCTTCTACTGGCGACCTGCGAGGTATCGGTTTGTCAGCCCCCCGCTTGGTCCAGTCTCTTGAAGATATCTGCCGAGGTCTGGGTCTCGCGACTCCTCTTCCGAGACCGCCCCTCTGGCTTTAATGAGCATGGAACACTTCGCCGGCTTCTGGTGATTCCGCTGAGCAGGGGTGTGGTCGACGAAGCCGGGGGAGCTCGACGAACACTGAAGAGTTCATCGAACGCACCCGTGAGCGCTTGCCTCGCCAACCCTTCTCGCTCGCCCTTCAGCGAGCCCCCGAGAGGGAAGATTCCTTTCCTTACGACCTTCCCACTGCTTTCTCCTTGCCTGGCGAATTTCGGAGTTGTACACAATCCCCGCTCTTCGCGAGGATATTTATGCTCGCGAAGAAACATCCAACCATTGGTATTCACCAGCTCCTTGATAATCTGTCAGGAATCTTTGGTGGGACCCACCTTGTGGGCTATAAATATCGTCCCGGGTCTCTAGTGGCGTGCGCCGCCACTTCTTTTCCTTTCCCTTTGCCTGATACTGTAGCTGCCTGGAGATGCCTCTTTCCGAAGAAGCTGAAGCTCGCCTGAGGGCGGTGAGAGCCGGCGGGCTACCCTCCACGACCAGGGTCCCCGCCTGGATGAATCGGCCGCCCCCTGCTCAGTCGCTGAAAATCAAAAAGGCGAGGGCGGCTCGCCGAACCGGAGATGACTCCGTGATGTTGGACTCCTCCCCGGACGATCGCCACCACGAGAAGGTACGAGCTACTCCTCTAGTTCACGTCAATAAATTTGCTTGTGATTCATATCTACTCGCAGGATGCTTTGCCGAACGAAAACATTGGAGAACCCGCTGATATGTCTCGCAAAAGTCCGCAGGCGGATACGAATCTCGCTGGGAAAAACGTCACCGGTATGATCTTGATCTCGCATGCCAAAATATTTCTTGTCATCCATCTGACCTTCGCTCCTTACTTCTTACAGTCTCGCCCCTGAAGTCCCCGGCCCGCCATGCATCGCGGCCTCCGTCTCCGCCTCCGCCTCCTGACAAAATCATAGATACGCCCGGGTTCCAACTCCTGACAAGCGAGGAAACCGGTGGCTCCGTGCCGCCAAAAGTCCCTCCGACCAACAGCGTAGCGTACCCTCCTGGCTTGGGTAAATCACTCTACCCACACTACGACAATGTGTTCCAGGGCCGTTCCTCGACCTCTTGCCCCCCGTTGGGTAAGCATTCTGGTGACCCCTATCCTGCGCGAACTTAAGTGTGCCATCTAACCTTTTCGTAATATCTCGCAGAGAATCATGAAAATCCGCATACCGAATCCGAGTTAGGCGACGACGAGATGTCCCCCCTTCCTGACCAGGTGGAGGACTTCTTAGGGGATCCGCGAGATCCTGAAATGATGAAACAATGAGCCGCGGAGTTGCTGAGGAAACATGGACGGATGTTGATGGACCTCAACATGCAGGCGAGACGTGACAGGGAAGTCGCCGAGGATAGACACGCTATCTTGATGGAAGAGTGTGCGAGACTCTGACAAGCGAGGCAGCGTGACCAGGATGAGAGCGCCACGACGCCGGAAGTGCATATAGCTAGGATGAGAGACAACGCATACCTCATGGACCGAGAGGGCCGTTTGGCCAAGGATTATTATAATTCTAGGGTACCGCCGCGGTCTGGGTTGCGAGGTGGGGGCAGGTGGAAATGGTTACCCCATGATTCTCGCTAATTGTTGTGTTGTCGAGAACTCTTATTATTTGCAATGGGTGATGTTGTTTTAGACAATCTCGACATGGATCGTAACTCGCATATTTGCCACTTGTATGTTGGCTTAATTTCTTCTGACAATAAGTATTACTAGTTTTTTATTATTTATCGCTCGCTGCTAATAAATCTGTTTCATATTCATATGATATTGTGCTCGCGAGGACCTTCAGCTCTCGCTAAATATATCTCGCAAAAATGTTGCTTGTACTTACCCCGTATGCCTTTCTCGCCCGCGGCCATGATGTGATGTTTTTGCTGCTACCCGCGCCCGCCGGCGCTTGGACTTCTTCCCGCCCTTTTGCTTTGGCTATAAATAGGCGTCCATAACTGGGTCAACCACCGCATTTACTGTCAACCTTCTTCCTCCTCCACTTCAGAGCTATCGCTCCTTCCTGTTCTTCGCTTTACTTCCTTTCTCACAGGTTACTAAGATGGGCAGCGACGATAATGAGTCGGAGGGTCGGCGAAAGATTGCGAAGGCTTTCACCGGGCACACCTTCTACCACTGTAACATGACCGACGAGGAGTATTTCAGCGCGGTCGCCGACTACGTCACCCCCCCCCCCTTCGAGGCACGCCGTCCCAGCGAGAACGACGTGATCAACGCCCCACTTGTCAACGAGTTGGCCATCCCCACCACTCATTTCGCGGTCGGCCTGCGTCTCCCCCTATGGCCGGAAGTTCGCCAGGTAATGGTCGTTCTCGTTCGCTTCTTATTCTCTGTATGTCAAGTCTCGCTCATTACGTGAACTAATCACGATCTTCCCACTGCTCGTCAGGTGTAAAAGCACTATGGTGTTGTTCCGGGCCAGTTCACCCCTAATGCCATGGTGGTGATCATAGCCTTCGACTGCTATCTTCGCGAGGAGCGCATCGAGTTCAGCCTCCCTGTCTTTCGAAAGCTGTTCTCGTTCCGTGCCTTCAGAGACGGGACTGCCTACTTCGTGGGCTCGGGTCCTAAGGTTGACGAGACCGTCAACAAAGCTCACTTCTAGGCCCAGAAGTTCCTTTTTATTAAGGGGAACTTCGGTAACATCCCGCTCTCGCCCGTCCAACATGGCGAGACCACCTACTGTCCTGCTGGCCTCAGAGGTCACAACGCCTTTCTCTATCAGTTCTTCTGCAAGAAGAACTTCGAGGTTGTCCATCTCCGCCGCAACCTCGACACGCTGCTTCCAGTGCTCGCCGGGGAAGGTAAAAGATCTCGCTCTATTACTGACTTTTTTCCAGTAACCTCGTACTTATTGAAGCTTTGACTCTTTTCTAGGCGAGCGGGATCTTCCCATCCATCCCCCCTACGCGAGCAATCGGAAAACCGACGCTACCCTAGCTCTCGCGACCCTGGGGGCGGAGGCTTGCCGAGGCACCGTCCCTCCAGGTGAGCCCTCTTCTCGCAAGAGGCCGGGGGATTCTGGTGGTCATGTCGTTCCCCCGAAATCTCCGCCAAAGAAGAAGAGCAAGAAGAGCGGGGTCTCGCTCGCCTCCTCGAAGGGAAAGGAGCCCCGCGAGGTCGCTTTCGACGAGTTCAACCACACCGGCCTTTCCGCCGGGGGTGAGGACGACAAGCCGTGCCAGGAGGCCTCTTGAACCTCTGCCCTGCCCATCCCCGTCAACCATTATAACTTCGGCCTCGGCCAGAGACGCCGGGATGAGACCGGCGAGCTCCTGGTCAACGGGAAACCGGAGACCAACCGGGTGGACATCTCCACCATCCTTCCTTCCTGGGTGGAGAAGGACACCGTCAACAGTCACGCCTTCGACCTCTCGTTCGCTCTCTATAGGCGTGAGGACGCGGGCTCTAATAACGACGAGACTGCGAGAGCTCTCGCCTTCGAGAGTGCGAGGTCTCAGCTGCGCTCTGCCGAGCTCGCCCATATGACGGGGAGACGCAGTTTACAGCTGGAGCTTCAGAACATGGAGCTCGCGAGGGCCTATCAGGGGCTCCTTAACGAGAACACGCAGGTGAAGGAGAAGCTACTCGCCACAGGGGACAGTGTGGTGAGTCACCTATACCTCTTCATCCTCCTTTCCTTTGGTCATTTCGCTTCTTTAATTGAACTTACTTGCAGGATGTTGAGGCCGCCGAAAGAGCCGACGCTCGTATTAAGGAATTGGAGGGCGAGGTGGCTGGTCTAAAAACCCTAAACTGCGATCTCACCCGTGCCGTTGTTCCCCCTTCCCCCCGTCGTTTGAAGGAAGAGCGGCGAGCGCGAGACGAAGACATTCGCCTGGAGTCCACCGAGTCAGCTCGCTACATCTTTTAGACGATGAAGGCGGCCGGTCTCCTAGCTGCCGACGCGGCTGACATGGTCCTGGAGGACATCGTCCTGGAGCTCTTCATCCCGCATCCACAAGTGAAGAGTAGTGATGACGAGGAGGAATTCGCTAGCGACTCATGATGCTTATAGATTTTTGATTTTATTTTCTGTTTTGTTTTGGGCTGGCGAGATCGCCGCCTTCTGTAATTTAACTGTGAAATGTATGGATGCACATTTTTAGCCCCGTATTGCGTTCGCCTTTTCTGCGGTTTTGTCTTTTTTGCTGGCTTCTCGCTCTCGCTTATCTCGATGTTCATTTTTATGTAGGCTATCCCGCGATATTCGTTCTCGCCACATGCGTTATTGAATAGACAGGCATAGGACCTTTTGGGCTGCTCTGCCTTTCGTTATTTGCCTTAGGATTATTACCCTTTGGGTATGCGTTTTTCTCTAGGTCTCGCGAGGTATTTTTCTTCTCGGCGAGAGCTCGCTTCTTACCCTGTACCGGCGACCTTTCTGCCGAGCCCCGGATACCCCGAAGCGCATTGATTCTCGTTCCTCGCATACTATCGTGCGAAGTCTCTCTTTGCCGAGCGAGCAGGCCCGCCGAGCGAGAAGGACTATTCCAGCATAAAGACTTGTCACCTTGCCAGCCTCTCCAGAGATCAACATGAACCCCCCGTCTAGTGAGAGCCCGGGAGCGGAATCGATCTGGGGCATTCCAGTACCACTACTTGTCGTCTTGCCAGCCTCTCCAGAGATCAACCTGAACCCCCCGTCTAGTGAGAGCCCGGGAGAGGAATCGATCTGGGGCATTCCAGCACCAATACTTGTCACCTTGCTAGCCTCTCCAGAGATCAACCTGAACCCCCTGTCTAGTGAGAGCCCGGGAGCGGAATCGATCTGGGGCATTCCAGCACCAATACTTGTCACCTTGCCAGCCTCTCCAGAGATCAACCTGAACCCCCCGTCTAGTGAGAGCCCGGGAGCGGAATTGATCTGGGGCATTCCAGCACCAATACTTGTTGCCTTGCCAGCCTCTCCAGAGATCAACCTGAACCCCCCGTCTAGTGAGAGCCCAGGAGCGGAATTGATCTGGGGCATTCCAGCACCAATACTTGTCTCCTTGCTAGCCTCTCCAGAGATCAACCTGAACCCCCCGTCTAGTGAGAGTCCAGGAGAGGAATCGATCTGGGGCATTCCAGCACCACTACTTGTCGTCTTGCCAGCCTCTCCAGAGATCAACCTGAACCCCCCGTCTAGTGAGAGCCCGGGAGCGAAATCGATCTGGGGCATTCCAGCACCAATACTTATCACCTTGCCAGCCTCTCCAGAGATCAACCTGAACCCCCCGTCTAGTGAGAGCCCGGAAGCGGAATCGATCTGGGGCATTCCAACACCACAACTATTTGAGACCTGCCAAAGGATTTCTCCAAAATGCATGTGTTGAGTAGGAAATATGAAAAATCATTTACAAAAAATGGCTAAGGATAAAACCTTTTTAAATCATCTCCACTCCTGGCTCGGCCAAGAGGTACCCCTTCCACATCTCGGAGGTGGTATCCTCCCGATCTGAGCACTTCGCTTACAATGTAAGGACCTTCCCAATTGGGCTCTAGCTTGCCAACCGTGGCTCCTCTCCCGGCCGCGTCAACCTTCTTTAGCACTAGGTCTCCTTTTTCGAAGTGTTTTACTCGGATGTGCTTGTCAAAATATCGGGCCATTCGTCGCTTGATTTCTTCCTGCCTTATGGTGGCCTGGTCCCGGTGTTCCTCCACCAGGTCTAAGGATAGCCTTTGTTCCTCGTCCTTGGCCACTAGCCACTCTTCATTCCCTTCACCTGCGGTGATCACCCTGGGGGTCTTTACTTCAAATTCTATGGGAAGGACTGCTTCGGACCCATGAGAAAGTTTCAATGGGGTCTCCCCGGTGGCGGTGTTTGGAGTAGTCCTCAGGGCCCAAAAAACGGATGGTAGCTGCTCTACCCAGTTTCCCCGGAGGTTCTCCACCATTTTCTTTAGCAGGTTGACGATTGTTTTGTTTGCCGCCTCCACTTGACCGTTGCTTCTCGGGTGATGAACTGATGCGAATCTGAGGTCGATGCCAAGCTGGGTGCAGAAGCCAACAAATTCTTCGCTAGCAAATTGCGGCCCATTGTCCGTCACTATAGCCAGGGGAAGGTCGTGCCTGCAGACCATTTCTCCCCATACAAAATTCCTCACAACTTGAGATGTTACCTTGGCGAGCGCCTTCACTTCTACCCATTTGGAGAAATAATCGATCATGACCAGTAAGAACTTTCTTTGGCCGCTAGCTTGAGGGAAAGGGCCAACTAGGTCCAATCCCCATATGGCGAAGGGCCAGGGAGCAGTGATGGTTCATAGTCTCTGAGCTGGGAGGAGTTGGAGCAGAGCATAGAGTTGGCACTTTGAACAACTCCTTGCGAATTCTGCCACACCCTTGCTGAGGGTGGGACAGAAATAGCCTTGTCTCAACACCCTTCCTTGCAGAGTTCGGCTCCCGGAGTGACTCCCACACTTCCCGGAGTGAATTTCTTCTAGGACTATCGGAACCTCCTCCTCTGAAACGCAACAGGCCAGGAGTCCTGAGAGAGTCTTCCTGTACAGCCCTCCTACATGCAAAGAGTAATAAGCCGACTTATACCTGAAGCGTCGTCTGCCTATGTCTCCTTCAGTGAATTTCCCTGATGTTAAGAAGGAGATGAAGGGATCCATCCACGAGACCCGCTGATCCACCTCCATCAACTCTCCTTCCTCGATGGTGGGTCGGAAGAGTTCCGAAACCGTCCCTCCTGCTCGGGGACCGAACTTGGCTAGGAGGTCCGCGGGGGTGCTCTCTTCCCTGGGCACATGTTTGATGGAAAAAGTGTGGAATTGCCCGATGACTCCCTTGACCTTCTCCAAGTACCGCAGGAGGGTCGGGTCCTTTGCCTCAAACTCTCCCTTGACTTGGCATGCTACCACCATGGAGTCCGTCGAGACCTCCACATCTAGCACTCCCAGTTCTTGAGCTAACCGCAGGCCCGCTATCACCGCCTCGTACTCCGCTTGGTTGTTGGTAATCGGGAAGTGGATGTTTAAAGCTTGCTCGATCTTGGTCCCCTGGGGGCTTACCAGGATGATTCCCCCTCCATAGGAGTGCTTTACTGACGCTCCATCCACCAACATCTTCCAGGCCACTGAGGGAGGCAGTTCATGTTCCCCCACTTCGGATGTGTAGTCGGCCATGAAGTCTGCCACTGCTTGGGCCTTGATTGATGTCCTGGGCACGAACGTAATGTTGAACTCACTCAGCTCTACGGACCACTTTGCCAATCTTCCCGAGTGTTCCACCCCCTCCATGATTTTGTGAAGCGGGTAATCTGTCACTACTCTGATGGAGTGTGCCTGAAAGTAGGGCCGGAGCCTTCGAGCCGCCACCACCAATGCGAAAGCCAACTTCTCCAAGATTGGGTACCGGAGCTCCACCTTCTTCAGCACTCGGCTGACATAGTAGATTGGGAATTGCTTTCTTCCTTCCTCACGGATTAACACTGAACTTACCGCTTCAAGTCCTACTCCTAGGTATAGGGATAAGTCTTCTCCCGGTCTCGGTCCTTGAAGTAAGGGGGTTTGGGCGAGTTGCCCTTTCAAAGCCTGAAAAGCTTCCTCGCATTCTGGGGTCCATTCGAATTTTTTGTTGCCCCTCACCGCCTTAAAGAAGGGCGCACACTTCTCGCCCGCCTTGGAGAGGAACCTGCTGAGTCCGGCCAGCTTCCCCGTGAGGCTCTGGACCTCCTTCAAGTTTCTTGGCGACCCCAACTCTACTATTGACTTGACCATGTCTGGGTTAGGTTCCACCCCCGCCGGGGTGAGCAAGTTGCCTAGGAACTTCCCTCGGCTAGCCCCTAAGACACACATCAAGGGGTTGAGTTTCATCTTATACTTTAGCAGGGTCCCAAACGTCTCGTCAAGGTCTCGTCGGTGAGACCCAAGGTCCCGGCTCTTTACCATGAGGTCATCAACATAAACCTCCAAGTTTCTTCCCCTTTGTTCGCGAAAGACCCGATCCATCATCCTTTGAGAGGTGGCACCTGCATTTTTGAGCCCAAAGGGCATCATCTTATAACAGTAGCATCTGTCCCCCGTGATGAAGGAGACATCTTTGATGTCCGGGGGGTGCATGCAGATTTGATGATAACCTGAAAAAGCATCTAAGAAAGACATTACAGAGAAACCAACGGCTGAGTCAACCAGCGCGTCGATTCTAGGCAGAGGGTAGCAATCTTTTGGGCATGATTTATTAAGAAGTGAAAAGTCGATACACATGCGCCACTTACCTCCCCCCTTTTTTACCATGACTACATAGGAGACCCAGCCTGGATACTGGATCTCTGACACGAAAGCTGCTTGTACGAGCCTTTTCACCTCCTCGTGGATTGGTCCCTCCAGCTTGTCCGCCATGGCCCTCTTCTTTTGGCGGATGGGGTGTGTGCCGGGGTTGAGGTTGAGGCGGTGGCAAGCCACATCTGCATCGATCCCGGGCATCTCCGCAGCGCTCCAAGCGAAGACATCCACATTCTTCTGTACGTAGGCTAGGATCTCAGCTCGCTCCTCCGAATTGAGCTCCCCACTGACTCGGACCTTCTCCACCACCCCAAGCCGAGTGGTGACCTTGAGCTCCACGACCTCATCCACGACCTCCAGCCTGGATTGCTCTCCCCAAGCACTTTCCTTCTCCCCGCCACAGGCGAGCGCTTGGGCTCCTTCCTCCGTCTCTTCCTCCCCTACCATCATCAACTCCCCCACTCCTCCTTCCTGGGTACCCTCTTCCTTCTCCTCTCCTCCTCCTCTCTCCGCCCTGGGTCCTTCAACGACCCCTTCCTGGGCACGAACTTCCTCTTCCTCCATCCTCTCCTCGACTCTATTCTCTCCTCCGGCTCCTGCCGCCTACTCCATCACTTTATCGAACTCCTCCGCTTCTCCCATCCAGGTGACGGTATTGACAGCCGTCACATAGCACTGTCTCGCCATCTTGGGGTCTCCTCGGATCCGGACCTGGACTCCACCCGCGTTGAACTTGAGACACTGGTGGAAGGTGGAAGGGACGCATCTGAACGCACTGATGAGAGGCTGTCCGAAGATGGCGCTATAGCTGCTTGGGGCGTCCACTATCACGAAGCGGCAGTTCCTGGACTGCCCTCCGAGGGTCACATGGAGCCCCACTCCACCTTCTACCTCCTTCCTTTCTCCTGAAAAGCTGAATAGTGGGCCATCCGAGGCCAACACCCTCTTGGACTCCACCTTCATCTCATCAAACGCCTTCTTGAAGACGACGTTGACCGAGCTACCGTTATCGACTAGAATCCGTGAGACGGTGAAGTTCTCGATGGCGGTCTGGATGACCAGCGCATCGCAGAACGGGTCTTCATAGCTTGGCATGTCCTTCTGGGAGAAAGTAATTCCCTCCGCCGGGGGTGGAGCATTGGAGGTTGAGGCCACGCTCCGCCGATAGATGGTATGGAGGCTAGCCTTGCGGGTTGCCTCCACCCCTACCCCCCCATGGATCACCCCAATCCCTCCTCTACTCCCTACATCAACTCTGTCTTCACACCTTTCTTCCTCCTCCCATCGAGGCTCGACCTCCTCAATTCTCACCTGTTGCCTCGGCGCGGGCACTCGGCCCCTTTTTGTTTCCAAGAACTCTAGGTGGCCATCGCATGACCTTCCTCATCGTGGAAGTCACAATACGGCAACGTCACCTCCCCTACTTCAACCTTTCGCCACCCTATTCCTCCTCCTTCTTCCTGCCCCTGCTTCCACTCTAGCCTCTTCTCTCCTTCCTCTTCCTCCTCTTCCCCTCCTGATCGCCATGGCTTGCTGAGGAGGGGTAGGCAGCTGCCTCGGACCCTGCCTCCACCCCAACTGGTGGGGTCTTCCTTGTCCTCCATAGAAGTTACCCCTTCCAGGGCCGTAACCCCTTCCCTGACCTTGCATTCCTTCGACGCGCTGCCTCCACTCCCCCTCCAGGGCCCTGGGCTCTTCCCTTCTCCTTACCTCTTGTTGTATGACCTCCGGCTCACTGAGCTTCGCTAGCCTCTTGGCGAGCTCCGGGTTGGCTTCTTCACTCTCAATCTCTTCCGCCACCCTCTCCATCAACTCCTCGTAGGAGACGGGAGCATTCCTCTTCAAAGCCATCCTGAAGAAACTTTCCCTCAGCCCAACTGTGAAGGCAAGCTGGAGTGCAAACCCAGGCATCTCCTGAGTGAGTAGCACTTCTTCCTGGAACTGATCCGCGTAGCGAGCCAACGACTCCTTTGGCTCCTGCCTTACTTTGAAGAGAGACTCAGCGTCCTTCTTCCTTTTCTTTGAAGTTGAGAATCACAACAAGAAACTCCGGCGCAAATCTTCGAAAGCGTAGATCAACCCTGTAGGGAGTTGATGGAACCAATCCCTGGCCTTCTCTTTAAGAGTGACGGCGAAGAGCCGACACTTAAAAGCATCCGACATCGGCCTGATGGAGACCGAGTCCTCAAAAGACTGGAGATGTTGGACAGGTTCATCCTTGCCGTTATAGTACACCCTGTCCCACTCTCCGAACCCTGCCGGGACAGGTGCAGAAAGTACCAACTCGCATAAGGGACTTCCCCCTTCTGCCACCCTTTCTCACTCCACACGACCCCCAAGCTCTCTCGCCAGACTCGGGCTCGCGGGGACCGCGCTCGCGGGAACAGTATTCGCCTAGACCACTCCCGCAGTCGCTAAATCCTGCGGGGGCACGCTCGCCTGCGCCGCGCTCGCCGGTTCATAGTTCGCCGACATGGAACTCGCCGACACGGAACTCGCCGGGCTGGCGAACAGTACTCGCCCTTCCATGTCTTGAACTGAACTTCCTGCGACTTTCTTTCCGGCCCTTCCCCCTGGGGCGTTCTCGCCAACCGCTGTTGGGGGAAGGGTCGCCTGAGGTGCTGGGGTCGCGAACTCGCTTCGCAGCGCCGCGACCGCGAGCCCGAAGGTATCAAGCACCTCCCTCCTGAAATCCGCGAACATCCTCGGCGTCACCACCTGTGGTGACTCACTGAACCCCTCGCCTTGATCCTTGCCTCCCGTCATGTCTGCTCCTTGGAACTTTCTTGGACCAGCCACGCTCCACGCTCACTGCACCAAAATGTTGAAACCGATTTCTCGGCCTCTTGTGGAGCTCGGGTCCCTCACCGAAATGAGGGGCAGCTAGCCCTTACTGATCCCTCAGAGAAGGTAGACTGAAGACTGGAAAGAAGACTAAAACCTTAGTCACAGCGAGGAGGTCCCTCCACTAACCCGGAAGATCGTTGAGCGCTTCCCCTCCCAAGCCAAAGCTGAGATTTGGGCACCTTGGAGAGCTCTGGAAATGCTAACCAAAGAGAGCCTGAGGAGAGAGAAGCTGAGGTGAAGTCCTCTCCAAAGGTGCCCCTAAGGTCCTATTTATAGGTTTTCTGATATGGTCTGCCAATAACAGGATTCCGCCTTTTGATTTTACTATACGCACCCCAAATGGGTCTGCTAACAGCCAGACTCCACTGTTTGGAGAGGCTAAGGGCAGACCAATAAGGTTAAAAGGGTAATTTGACCCTATCGGCTTATGAGCAAGGGATCGCGAGAGCCTTCCTGTGAGATGCTTTCGCGGGCCCTTCTCGCGAATCCTGCTCGTGGTGCCTCTCCTAGGCAATCACCCTGCGAGAACATCGCTGGCCCCTCCTGGTGGTACCTTCCGAGGTCCGGTCTCGCGAGCCTTCCTGCGAGGTCGCCTCTGGACTTCGTCGAGCTCAACACGCCTTTCGTCGAGCGCATGTTGTTTCGCCGAATCACATACGAGGTTGACGGACGCCGAACGCTAAGTTGTTCGCTGAACACCTCTTTACTGGGTAGAGGTCTCTTCTACTGGCGACCTGCGAGGTATCGGTTTGTCAGCCCCCCGCTTGGTCCAGTCTCTTGAAGATATCTGCCGAGGTCTGTGTCTCGCGACTCCTCTTGCGAGACCGCCCCTCTGGCTTTAATGAGCATGGAACACTTTGCCGGCTTCTAGTGATTCCGCCGAGCAGGGGTGTGGTCGACGAAGCCGGGGGAGCTCGACGAACACTGAAGAGTTCGTCGAACGCACCCGCGAGCGCTTGCCTCGCCGACCCTTCTCGCTCGCCCTTCAACGAGCCCCCCGAGAGGGAAGATTCCTTTCCTTACGACCTTCCCACTGCTTTCTCCTTGCCTGGCGAATATCGGGGTTGTACACGGTGTTTGCCATGATCAATGTGCAACCAGGAAGGACTGTACATCCTTGTGACCTTGGGGTGGCCCCGATGCCAGCTGCCGTAGTTTAGTCTGTTGTGGAAAGACCAGTACTTGTAGTACTGGTTGAGGCGACACGAGCGATAAACAATCACTTGCAATAGTTTTTGAGTTTCAACCCTTCTACGCTTGACGAGGTAGGAATGCCTGTTGGATCTTACGGCGCCCTTAGAGGGGGGGTGAATAAGGGAATAAAATTCTTTCTATAATTTTCAAGATAATTACTAAATTGTTTTAAAATGAAGGAGATTGACATAAACAATTTAGATTTAGAATTGAAAACTTAGAACACAATATAATAGAGATTACGCCAAATGATAGAAATCAAGTAAACACAAAAGAGACATGATTATATTATATGAAAAAGTGTTTACATAAATTTGATTTCTATATCGCTAGAAATCGGAGGCGTACAAATGTAAATTTCTTTTTGTTAACCAATCCTTCTCCCAAGGATCGGAAGGCTATAACTTGTCTCTCCCTAGACCAAGCCCAAGCCTATCCTCTAGATCTTCCCAAGATCTAGACGTAGCACACAAGGCCACGATTTCCCACCAAGCCACGCAAGGACTTGGACGCTCCGCACAAGGAAGCGATTTTCCCCTAAGCCACGCAAGGACTTAGACGCTCCATACAAGGAAGCGATTTTCCCTACCAATACAAAGTAAAATGTAAATAAATGAAAATACAAGATAAAATAAGAACTCCCTAGAAATTCAGATCTCTGAAAGAAAGGTTGAAGCCTCGAGATGATCCTTGATGTAGAAGCGCGTCCGATCTCGTCTTCAATTTCAAACCTTCTCAGCATAAATGGGAGTTCATGAGGTTCTGGAGCTCTCTGGATGGAATGCACTCAGGAAGGGACTTGAAATTCTGAATTGGTTGTTATGCACGAACACAAGGTGTCAATTTATAGAAAATCGCTGTCGGAATTCCGACAGTGACTGTCGGAATTTTCCGACAGCGTTAAACTGCCGCTGGAGTGGCGTCGTGCGGGCAGTTGCTGTAACCGTCGAGCCGTCGCCTGGGCGACATCGCTGTCGGAATTCCGACAGCTCAAAACTGCCTTTCGTCGTGCTGCCGTGGAGGGAAGTAGTTGTAACTTCTCTGTTGTCGCCTGGGCGACAGCGGCTGTCGGAATTTTCCGACAGTGAAATTTCCCATATTCAAATTTAGCTCCAGCCTGTAGATTGAGTCGTTCTCATCTCCGAAATGGGGTGGCACGTTCTGTAACTCTTCCTGGATTGAAAGTTATGGCCATTTTAAGATCAGCATACAAAACTCATCCAACCTGAGACTTGTCGTTCTCGGATCATGCCCATGAACGAGGACTTGTCTCCTCATTGAACCTGTACAACCTGGCCACTATAAACACACAAAAGACTAGATCAAATATATCATGGTATTTGTTATTCTCAAACCAAGAGATGCGGAAAGCAAGCTCCAACAATCTCCCCCTTTTGATAATAACAAATACCCATATGAGAAATTAGTGAGTTTATAGATAAGTGCGATAAAAGATATGCATGAATAAAAGGTTTACTGCGTGATAGATTTTACTCCTCCTAAATATCTATGTCACTAGATTTCTCATTTTATTCTCCCCATTTTGTTATTACCAAAAGTGGGTTGTCATGATCGAGCAATATCACTCCCTCTACATAGATGCTTTCCATGAAAACTTTTTAATATACTCCCCCTAAATTGTATTCTCCCCCTAAATGTATGCTCCCCCTAAATGTTATAATTAATTGCAATGGTGCATTCTGAAAAATTGAGATTAGTAAGAGATTTCTTGAATTTATATTTCTCCCCTTTTTTTTGATATTATCAAAAGTTATTTTGAAATAAAGAATGAATAATTATGAAGAAATAATAAATATGGGAGTATATAAAAGTAATAGATTTTATGTCGAGAAGAAAAATAGGATGCAATCAAAAGCTTGTTAAATACTACTTGTTGAGAAAAATATAGGCATGATGTAACATAAAGTAGTAAGCAACATAGCTAACATGATAAAGTAAGCATTCTATTTTAAGATACCACTTGCTTAAAGGAAAACACAGTGTTAAAAATAATAAGCACTCTTAAACATAAACATCATTTTAGAAGATAAAACCATATAAAGGATAATGAGTTTTAAATTTGAAAAGTTGATGTTTGAGTTAAAGATTGAAGAGATGCTATTCCATTAAGATAAAAAAAAAATTGCAAGCATGATTTCATAATATCAAGAAAAGATACACAAACTACAATGTAATAAAATTTTCATTTCAAGTAAACATAAACATTGTAGCGGTCATGCTTTGTTATCTAGTACATTTACTTAAGTTTGTAGAGATTTGAGTAGATGAGCATTAGGATCCAATTCTCATGAGTAGAAGTTTTATGAAAGATAATGATGTGTACAAAGTAGTGTTTTGATAAAGTATACAAGTGAATCAATCAAAAACACATGACATATATAATGAAATAACACAACATTAAAATACACAAATAATATTACTTCCACACTATTTCAATGCACATGAATAAATAGTACAACTACCAAGGTGCTCTGCACACACAATGCTTATTAAGACTTATCATGGTGCAAAGTAGTGCTTGGGGGATCACTTTTATACTTATTAGCTTTATTTTCAATTTTTTTTGTGATCCGGTGTACAAAAGAGGAGTGGTGTATAAATTGTTTGCTACAAGACACTTTACAATTCTTAGCCAAGGTGCTCAACCTCACAATGCTCATTAAGACTTATCAGGAGAGTGAGTAGTGCTTGGTGGAGTTTTCCTTGTCATTTATTATTTGCTTTTAAGTTTAGTGACTAAGGACTCCGAATTCACTTGTTTTGCAAACATAGCATTTTAAACCACATTTCTCTGAAGAATAAGTGCATGAAAGACAAAGAATTGTAATAACCAATTCAATGTTGTGTAGGTAATCTATTTAGGCATTTTAATTATTTATGTTATTACACTACACAATCATGTAAGAATAAGATTGTAAACACATGTAAGTTATCAAAAATAAGTGAGTGAATGAATCATTATCAAACATAATACATTACTCATACTTAGAGGCATGCTAAACATTTCTACACATATTTATCTACAATCAATTTCATTGCACATAACAAGATAATTCTCAAGGCATGACAAATACAAAACAATGTTTTTAAGAAACTTAAAAGTTAAATTAAACATTGTATTTAATCTTTAATTGATATAATTAATCATCCATCCTTGACAATGGCAATGAATAACAATCAGTTTTTTTTTTTTAAATTTTGAATTTTTTTTATATATGCACAAAACAATAAACACACATAAAGAAAAACATATTTTGTTCTTTGAAATTGTTTTGTAATTTTGTATTTGTTTTTTTTATATATATATATATATATTCTCTGGAACTCATAGAAGTCTTTAATAGCCCTTTCAGTAAATGATATTCTATGCCAGAGAAATAAACAAAAATAATGTATGAGAAAATACATATATATATATATATTGTTTAAAAGAAATAAAATTTTGTTTTAAAAGGAATAAAAAGATAAACTTTTTACAAACACACAAAATATTAAAATAATACCAGAAATAATTCAAAACACAAAAAAAATATTTTGGAGCAAAGGAGCTAACGCCGGGCATTAACTTCTTAACGCCAAAACAGAACTGCATTTCTTGATGTTTTGAAAAATATTTTTCTCAATTCATTTGTATTATAAAGAGACCTTCCTTCAGTTGAAATTTCAGAGTATATTGATTAGATTTGAAGGCTCTTTTAGCATGTATTTGGTGATTTTTCAAATACTTGTGTTTGGTAAAATCATTAAAGCTCGAAATATTAAAATATGCAAACACATGATGCAATGTTAGAATAAAAAAATATGCATGATTTATGTATAAAGAGTGAGATAATTTTCGTGCAATGAATATAATATAAGTATATCTAAGATCAAGATACCTTAACTACATGACTACACTCTAGCCCCGTACTAAGTGACGGATGGGCATGAGGAGTTGCACACATGCCGTAGGTTGGGGTGTTAATCCCATATGCATACAAAAGACGACGCTCAACCTAGCACTCTTTCCCCCCAGTGCCTCTCAAGGCCCCACTGGAACCCTCCCTGGTTAAGGACAAGACATGACTTAGAGGTTAGGTCTCTAATGCACACAATCCTACGCCCTCGCTATTGTGAGACACATGTCATAGGTTAATGATTTTGGATATACTAAGCGTTTTAGTCTAAGGATTGATTCATAAAACATGAGTTTGTTTTAGTTTTAGAACATATAGTAGATTTTGAAATCACAATGTACTCATGAATTTTAAAGTTCAAATTTCTCTACCTTTAGCATGTCACTATATTGATAATCCTAACATAAACACTAAATTGAGCATATACAAAGAGGTGCGACTAGGATAATGAATTTGGATGTTATGCAAAATATGCTAAATTTATATAATTGGTTGCATGTAATCAATTTTAGAGTTTTGAAAATTTATAGACCTAGAATGAAGTGACAATTCTATTTGATTTCATCTTGTTGATACCAAGTTAATTCATAGGTCTAAAGATAATGATATACATGCAAACAATAAAGATGCACATCACACACACAAAACAAGATATGAAACTATAATACCAATTGCAATCATATATTTCATAATTCCTAAGGTTGATAAAATTAGTTGATTTAAGATAGGTCTTGATGGATCATGAATTATGATATATGATTATAGTGAATTTTAGCATATGATATTAATAGATCATGGTGGTGATTGTGAAATCATATTTATCATTTTTGAAAATTATCTTTTGATTTTCATTTTTAGAAATTAGACTAAACAAATACAAGGTATTTGACAATAATGATAGTAAAAATAATTTTTCAGAGAAATCAGAATTTTTTTTTAGGAAAATATGTTACCGCCAGCGTTAGTGATAACGCCTGGCGTTAGCAACAAAGTTACTATATTTGATTTAAAACACATTGTTTTTGATATTATTTGATTTTGATTTTTCTCGATTATGATTTTCAATATAGGGGCTATTATATGCAGCAACGAAAAATAGACAAATATGCAATTAGTTGCGCATTTAAAATTTTAGCCTAAGACCCCTAAAAATCCATTTAAATCCAATTTTGAAAGTAATTTCATTAGTCTTGATAATATCATTTAGAAAATTTAGCATTCAATTTATAATGATAATATAAGACATTTATAGGCAAAAGATTTAAAAAGGATAAAACAAAAAGAAAAGATAGATCACTTAAAAATTATGACTTTATGTTTAATTTAATTCAATTTTGATTTGATAAACATTAGGCTTAAAATGTAAAAGTCATATTTCATAATATATCTAAGTGACCTTAGCGTGTTGGCTCAAAAATAAGAAAACAAACAAAAGAAAAAACAATTAAGCATATCATGAAGTAGAGAATTGATATTTCATTTTTAATTGTTTCTACTTCATGCAAATGATAGGATACTAATGAATAAGAGATTTAGGTATCCAAAGGGGACCATGAGAGATGGTTCCTTTGGGTAACCAAATACGACATGATGATTTTTTAGGAGACAAGGATAAATGAGCCCTTTCTATTAAAGTTGATATGTCATTTTTCTTTAAGGGTCTCCATTCATACCTTGGTTGTTTATCTTTAAAATTCATATTATGATTATGTGACATCTTTATATGATTGTATTTGTTTGAAAAATAATTCATTTGAGATTTATGCTTATTCAAATTATTTTTCAAAATAGATTGATGTTGATCATCATAATGAATTTTATTATATGGATTCTTTGAAAATTTATAAGAGTGATTGTCTTTCTTTAGAATTGAATGTTGAAAGAGTGAGTTACAAAATGTTTTAAATGATTGGTCCTTATTTAGATGATTTTCATTTCCACTCTTTCTTATAGACCTACTCTTATAATATGAAGTTAAGCTTTTAGACTTTTGAAAATTTGATAAACTAGAAAAAAGAGATTTTTCATTATATGAAAATTTTTGAATAAACATTTTTAATGATTCTAGTTTATCCTTTATATTATCATTTTCTTTTATCAAATTTTCATTATGTTCTTTTGAAATTAAAAGTCCTTTTTCTAAAACCTTGAGTGCTTCTTTAAAAGAATTATAATAAAAACAAGGTTTAGCATTTTCAATTAAAGAGCATGAACAAGAATTTGAAACATCAATATAAGATTCTACTTTAGTGTTTGCTTTTAAAGTTTTATTTTCTAAACGTAATTTGGAATTAGCATGTTTCAACTTTGAAATTTTACGTTTAGCAAATTTAAGCACACGAAATGTAGAAATAGAATTAGTTACTAAAAGAGAAGATTTAGATTTTCTTACCTTGCTATAGTTTCCGTCTTCTCTTTTGCTTGATGTTTTGCCATCAACTGAGTCCAATATTGTGACGTTGTCTTCTTCATCTTCCTCTTCCAAACAAGAGTGTCCATCATCCTTTCCGCTTGATGAGCATTCTATGGATCCATCCTTTGTGTAGCTTTCTTGAATATTTGCATAGGCTTGCATATTCTCCGATTCCTGTGAATGTTCTGTACCTGTAGAAGGAGAATCATAAGTTCTTTCAAGAAAACTCCAAATTTCATATGCGGTAGGTAAAGTATAAATGAGTTTGAAAATATTTTGGTCTAACGCACAAAATATACTATTCATAGATTTTGCATTTAAAATAATTTCGTTTCTAGTTAGTACGCTAGATGGCTTTTTAATAGTAATATTCCAAACTTTTTCATCTAAGGCCTTAAGAAAATTTTTCATTAATATTTTCCACCCTTTAAAATTTTTGCCCATAAATAAAGGTGGTGATAATATTTTTTCATTTATATTAAAATTTTCCCCACTAGTAGAAGCGAGATCATGATCAAGAGACGCCATTATTCCCGGTTGTTAAGCCGATTTGGAATAACCTCCCTCTGATACCAATTGTTGGATCTTATGGCGCCCTTAGAGGGGGGGGGGGGGGGGGGGTGAATAAGGGAATAAAATTCTTTCTATAATTTTCAAGATAATTACTAAATTGTTTTATAATGAAGGAGATTGACATAAACAATTTAGATTTAGAATTGAAAACTTAGAACACAATATAATAGAGATTACGCCAAATGATAGAAATCAAGTAAACACAAAAGAGACATGATTATATTATGTGAAAAAGTGTTTACATAAATTTGATTTCTATATCGCTAGAAATCGGAGGCGTACAAATGTAAATTTCTTTTTGTTAACCAATCCTTCTCCCAAGGATCGGAAGGCTATCACTTGTCTCTCCCTAGACCAAGCCCAAGCCTATCCTCTAGATCTTCCCAAGATCTAGACGTAGCACACAAGGCCACGATTTCCCACCAAGCCACGCAAGGACTTGGACGCTCCGCACAAGGAAGCAATTTTCCCCTAAGCCACGCAAGGACTTAGACGCTCCGTACAAGGAAGCGATTTTCCCTACCAATACAAAGTAAAATGTAAATAAATGAAAATACAAGATAAAATAAGAACTCCCTAGAAATTCAGATCTCTGAAAGAAAGGTTGAAGCCTCGAGATGATCCTTGATGTAGAAGCGCGTCCGATCTCGTCTTCAATTTCAAACCTTCTCAGCATAAATGGGAGTTCATGAGGTTCTGGAGCTCTCTGGATGGAATGCACTCAGGAAGGGACTTGAAATTCTGAATTGGTTGTTATGCACGAACACAAGGTGTCAATTTATAGAAAATCGCTGTCAGAATTCCGACAGTGACTGTCGGAATTTTCCGACAGCGTTAAACTGCCGCTGGAGTGGCGTCGTGCGGGCAGTTGCTGTAACCGTCGAGCTGTCGCCTGGGCGACATCGCTGTCGGAATTCCGACAGCTCAAAACTGCCTTTCGTCGTGCTGCCGTGGAGGGAAGTAGTTGTAACTTCTCTGTTGTCGCCTGGCGACAGCGGCTGTCGGAATTTTCCGACAGTGAAATTTCCCATATTCAAATTTAGCTCCAGCCTGTAGATTGAGTCGTTCTCATCTCCGAAATGGGGTGGCACGTTCTGTAACTCTTCCTGGATTGAAAGTTATGGCCATTCTAAGATCAGCATACAAAACTCATCCAACCTGAGACTTGTCGTTCTCGGATCATGCCCATGAACGAGGACTTGTCTCCTCATTGAACCTGTACAACCTGGCCACTATAAACACACAAAAGACTAGATCAAATACATCATGGTATTTGTTATTCTCAAACCAAGAGATGCGGAAAGCAAGCTCCAACAATGCCAACACAACCAGAGGATTGACTGTCTCGGGTGAAGAGAACCCTAACAGCTATATAGATGGAGGAAATGAAAAAGGTAACCCTAGCTACCTCTCTGTTAGATGGAGAGGCTAGGCTGTGGTGGAAAGTTTTGGAAAGGCATCAGTATGGCGACAGGAAACAGACAAACATCTTGATGGAAGAGTTCTCGAGAGTGTTTTTTGCATGGTATCTCCCTTCTGCTCAACGTATTGAAATGGAGAACCAATTTCAAAGGGTGAGTCAAGTGGATAGGATCGTGGATTAGTACCTCCACGAGTTTATGCGACTTGGAAGGTATGCGGGCGATTACTTGTATACCCTATTTGGATTAGGATTTGTCCTGATTCGGAACTGTCTGGCGAGAGCGTTATTTGTCACTGGAGCATCCCAGTCCATTCTATCTGAGGACTTCATACTGCGTATTGGAGTGTCTTCATTCATGGAAAAGGACAGACTAGATGGCGTGCTACCAAATGGGGTTCGAATGCATACAGATAGAGTGTATTATTCAGGTGCGGATAGGAAGTCATGAGTTTGACTTGGAAGCGTTGATGCTACCGATATCCCAATTCTATGTGATCTTTGGCATGGACTGGATTTTGAAGTAGCGTGCATGCATTGATTGCAACTTGAAGGAGGTCACGCTAGGGCAGAATACTGAACGCGAGAATACATTTACCAGTTTACGAGGATCGAGCAAGAGGTTAATGTCTGCTCTCCAAGTTGTCAAGGCGGTTCGAAAAGGCGCAGAGTTGTTATTCATGTTGTTGGAGACTTCTGAGCCAAAGCCCAGTTTGTGTGATTTCCCGATCGTAACAGAGTATGCAGATGTTTTCCCAAAGGATCTTCCTGGGGTTCCTCCTTAGCGAGATATTGACTTTGCTATAGAGCTGTTGCCAGGTGCCAAACCCTATAGCACACTCACCGTGCCGACTTGCGCAAGAGGAGATGGCGGAATTAAATGTTCAGTTGCAGTAGTTACTGGGGCAAGGCTTCTTAAGTCCAAGTTCATCCCCTTGGAGTGCACCAGGACTTTTTTTGAAAAAGGACGGAATCTTGCGTCTATGTATAGACTATCGCGAACTGAACAAGATGACAGAAAAGAATTAGTATCTGATTCCGCGAATCGATGACTTGTTCGATCAATTGGTTGGATTGACTGTGCACTCAAAGATGGATTTGAAATCTGGTTACTACCAGTTGCGGATTAGGGAATATGACATTCCCAAGACGGCATTTAGTACCCATTATAGGCACTTTGAGTTCACAGTGATGTCGTTTGGCTTGATGAATGTGCCATCGGTATTTATGGATCTGATGAACCGAACGCTTCGATAGTGCCTAGACCGATTTGTGATTGTCTTCATAGACGATATTTTGGTATACTCTCAGTCGCAAGAAGAACATGCGATTCCCTTGCGCATTGTATTGGATACCCTGAGGCGAAGTCAGTTGTATGCCAAGTTCTCAAAGTGTGAGTTTTGGCTGTCCTCTGTGGGATTCCTAGGTCATGTGATAAGTGGAGAGGGCATTATTGTGGATCCTGCGAAGATAGTTGCGATACGGAAGTGGCCTGTGTTGTCTACCATGGCGGAAGTCTGAACTTTCTTAGAACTTGCCGGCTATTATAGGCGCTTCGTAGAGAACTTCTCGAGGATAGCTCTGCCTCTCATGACATTGAATAGGAAAGATCAAAAGTTTGTTTGGTTGCCAGAGTGCGCGCGAGCTTTTGAAGAGCTAAAGAGTGATCTGACCACGACGCTAATTCTATGTTTATTGTGTGGTACAGAAGGCTTTGAAATCTACAGTGATCTGTTAGGGAGCTTCTTAGGCTGCATTCTTCTTCAGCATGGTCAGGTTATTGCTTATGGATCTCGCCAACTGAAAGTGCACGAGAGGAATTATCCGGTCCATGACTTGGAGCTAGCGGCCATGATATTATCTTTTAAGCTATGGCGACATTACTTATATGGCGTGAAGATCGACATCTTTACGGACCATAAGAGCCTGAAATACCTACTAGATCAGAAGGAGCTGAATATGCGACAACGAAGGTGGATGTAGTTTTTGGGGGACTACACTTTCAAGATTCATTACACTCCTGGGAAGGGGAATGTTGTCGCTGATGCTTTGAGTCGGAGGGCTTCTACACAAGTAAATGGATTCAGATGCATGATGAGTGTCTGATTAGGTACTTGGAGGCCTTAGACATTGTTTGCGTTGACAAGAGAACTAGTGCCACTTCATGTTTGAACTGGACGGATGTACAGTGTGACCTTGTGGACAAAATCCGATTGGCATTGGACCTTGATCAAAGTATGAAATGGTATGCGGCAGAGACCATTGATGGGTCTAATACCGAGTACTTCATTGAATACGGTCTTTTGTGGAAAGACAGTCATCTGTGCGTCCCCAATGTTGGCAAGTTGCGGGAGGAATTAATGTATGAGGTACATTTTACCAAGTACTCAATCCACCCGGGGTGCACAAAAAGGTACCAAGACATGAAAAAGTTGTTTTGGCGGCCAGGATTAAAGGACATAGCCCTTTATGTATAAAAATGCAAAACTTGTGCACTTGTAAAGACAGAATGTCAGAAACCTGGTGGGTTTCTGAAGTCGTTGCCTGTTCCAGAAGGGAAATTCGGTGATATTTCTAAGGATTTCATGCATGGTTTGTCGAGGTCGCAAAGCGGGAATGATGTTGTTTGGGTGATCGTGGATAGATTGACAAAGGTAGCCCACTTTATTCCAAATCGGAAGTATGATATAGTGGAAAAGTAAGCAAAGTTGTATGTTGATAGCATAGTACGATTGCACGGTGTGCCTTCTAGCATCATAAGTGACCGAGATGGGCGCTTTACTTCAAATTATTGGAGGTAATCCACCAACTGTTGGGTACCAAGATGATTTTTAGCACAGCCTTCCCCCCTCAAATGGATGGGCAGACTGAACGGACCAACAAGGCATTGGAGGACATGCTCTAAATGTGGGATTTGGATTTCGGCAAGAGGTGGGAAGATCATCTCTCTATGATTGACTTCGCTTATAATAATAGCTACCAAATAAGTATAAAAGTGGCGCTCTTTGAAGACCTTTATGGTAAAAAGTGACGTACACCTTTGGCTTGGACGGAGACGGGTGAGACTAAGCTGTTTAAGCGAAAGGAAGTCAAAGTTGCTACTTTGACTATTCGGACAATCCGAGAGAGGTTGGTTATTGCATAAGATAGGCAAGCAAAGTACTATAATGCTAGACACAGAAATGTCAAGTTCGCCGTGGGCGACTGGGTTTATCTCAAAGTTAGACCATTCAATGGTGTGTCAAGGATTCGACGCTTGAAAAAGCTGAGTCCCAAATACTTTGGACCGTTTGAGATACTGGAGCGTATTGGTGAAGATGCCTTTCGGTTCACTCTTTTGACAAAGCTGAGTAGTTTGCATGATGTGTTCCATATCTCTGTGCTGAGGAAGGCTGTGCAAGAGCCTACTCAAATGCTTGTGGATGATGTTCAAGTGCCGATCGAAAGTGGGCTAAGACCATTCTGATTGAAGACACTGAAATCAAGCAATTACAGAACAAATTGATCAGAATGGTCAAATACTGCTGGGATAATTGCTGGCATGAAGAACATTCGTGGGAGCGAGAATATACCATGCTTAAGGAGGTACAAGTTACATTTTGATTCTTTGTAGTCATTTGCACTGTTCAAATTTTGGGACAAAATTCTGTTTAAGGGGGAGGATTGTAAGGCCCCAGTTTTCAGGTGCAAGAAGTTCACAGAGTTCTAAGCTTAGTAGATAGCACTAGCACTAGGGCTAGTGTCGGCGGTAGCTCATATCATTGAATTGGGTGAGTTTCGACGAAAGGACTTGTGTGTATCATTGAAAACATTGAGACGAATCATCGAGTGCTAGAGCCAGCGGTAGCGGTAGCGCCGACGGTAGCTGTCTCGACGAATTTGTGTCCCGATGAATGTGTTCTGACGAATCATGTCGAGCAATCGTGAATTCGATTCGATGAGCGCTAGCGCAGGCGGTAGCGCTAGCGCTCTTGATGAATCCTTAAGAAGCTATGGATATGTTTAGCCTGGGCTAGCGCCTGCGTTAGGCGGTAGCGCCGGCGGTAGAATTTTTCTATATATAGCCACGAAATTCGTGGATTTTCCTTAGTTTCACAATTGGACTCACTCCAAAGGCAAAGTCATAGTCAGGGAGAGGAAGGAGGCCATTTTTGGCTAGAGCAAGTCCGAGTAGGAGATCTCTTGCACGCTTGTGCAATCGTTGGATCCATGGAGAGGGAGCTTAACCCTATGGCACCAAAACAAGCACAAAGGGTAACAATTCTCCTCCTGAATCTCTGGACATGCTAGTCCTTGGATTTGCATAATAGCTGGAAGATTTCCACTAATTATTGGATAGGTTTCTTCCAACGGTTCGATATGGATTATCCCCATAGAAATTGCATATTGAGTCTGGATCACTTTATGGACATAAGCTTAATGTGTGAAGCCCATCTGCACAGGTTGGTCTGGATTGGTGATGTTAATTGCGCTTCGTAGAAGACTTCGAGTATGTATGCTTGTTTTTGGGTTCTGGGTGCTGTGATGTGCTGCAGTGAATTCTGGAGGCGACCTCCAGGAAATACCTAAATGAGCTGACAGAACTGCGTTCTGTTAGCTAGCACGCAGCATTAGTGCCAGTGAACCATTTATGATGGGTGTGAAGCGTAGGTCCTGGGGACTTGTTGCGTAGCACCAGATAGCTATAGACTCGCCATTGTTGAGCATAGTAGAGGGCATAAATGAAATTTATCATGAACACCATGCGGTAGTCTTATCGCTGGTAGTAGCTCAAGTGAGCAATAATGTGGAGATTGTGAAGCCTATGTGAAAAAGAAATGGGTGTGTAACAGCATGGAAGGAAGGAAGGGACGTCGAGCTCACCTTCGTTGGCCTAGTGAGCCAATAGCGGGCCGAGATGAAGCCGTACCCGCGTCAGGCAGAGGTGATCCAAACGATATGAGCACGGGAACAAAGCTTAACCGAACCCGCCCCTTAGTCGTTCAGTGATGAGGTCGCCCCTCCATTTCACTGGGGAAATTTTGGGACTAGACCGTAAGGCAGGACGACCTTGAAGGTAATAGCTCATAGGATGCTAAGTTGAAAAAGTTCTTAGTATTGTCTATGTTTGAAAAAGGACTTAGATTATTGGTGTAACTCAGGGAGTGCGCCGAAGTGTGCCTTGAGAGCACGATACGTGTGGCCTTGAGTCGACGTATATGGTGATTGTTTCTATGCGGTGCTTATACGTACCTGTGAAATATATGATGTTATTACTACTGCTTGCTTGCAGGGAAGGAGTACCACCACCCTGGGAATGAGGTGGGGTCGTTATAAACGTTGGTCAGCTAAAGCTGACCGGTAACCTGTTTTCCCACTCCTTGGTGGATTTTGCTATACAGTTTTAGGCGAGACGAGCGGGAAATAACAGGTTGAAACCCCAGGTGCTGCGCCTTGCTGGCCCTCGAAGACCCAACAATTTTGAGTGTTTATGGTTCATGTATTGACGGCCTGCGTACCGATGTTTGGAACCCATGTAAACAGATAAACACTTTGTGATGTATGGTCTTAGCGCCAAACTCTAATATATATATATATATATATCAGACATACCTACTTAGTGTTGTGGACATGTTCTGGTTCAAGATTAAATAATATATGTTTCCGCTTATATGTAACTCAGAGATGTTGTTGGTTGGGAAACTGAATACGTAAACCTCGTGCTTGTTCACTTTATATGGCATGGGGTCCCGTTCGGATCTACTATTATATCTTGTGCAACGGGTGGGGTGTTACAATTTGAGCTCTCTCATGCTGCTCATTTCAAAGTTTCCCTGCATTATAATGGCAAATTTCTTGCAGAGATTGTCATCTATAGATCCAAAGATAATGTCATCCACATAGATCCGCACTAGCAAGATCTTGCCCTTTACTCCACTTAGGAATAATGTCTTGTCAATATTCTCCCTTATAAACTTGTTTTCAATGAGAAAGCTTGACAGAGTCTCATACTACGCCCTAGGAGCCTGTTTCAAACCATATAGTGCCTTTCTAAGGAAATTAAAAAAATCAGGATGAGTAAAATCAACAAAACCTGAGGGTTGTTCTACATATACTTCTACCTTGAGGTAACCATTCAGGAAGACTGACTTCACATCCATCTTGTACACTTTGAATCCTTTATAGGTTGCATAGGCTAGGAACAATTTGATAGCCTCCAGCCTTGCTTTGTTCTTTGTAATGACCCCATTCTCATCCAATTTGTTTCTATATACCCACTTGGTTCCAACAATGTTGTGTCCTTGGGGTCTGGGAACAAACTTCCGTACCTTGCATCTTCCAAATTGATTTAGTTCTTCCTGCATTGCAACAATCCAAAATGGGTCCTTATTTGCTTCCTCAAATTTCTTGGGTTCAATTTGAGAAAGAAAATATAAGTATAATGCTTCATTTAGAGCCCTGCTCCTTATCACCACTCCTTTATTGACATCCCCTATAATTTGCTCTTGAGGGTGATGTATAATTTGTCTAATTACAACCGGCAGTCTTCTTGGTATCTCTTTAATTACAGGTTCTTCAGGTTGTACCTCTTCAACTATTTTTAGTCCTTCTACAACATCTTCTTCCATTTCTATTATCATTAGATGGTCTCTGTCTCCTCCTGAGGTTTCAGCCTTATCCTCAATGGATAGCTTTTCCATTCTTTCTATTGAACCCGCATCCACTATAGAACTAGACCAGCCTTTATGAATAAGGCTAGTCTCATCAAATACAACATGTACAAATTATTCAACTGCTTGAGTAATAATGTTGTACACCGTAACCAACAAAAATACCTTAACTTCTTTTCTCAGCAAACATTGTTAGTTTGGATTTTCCATTATTGAGTACATAACATTTGCTCCTAAAGATTTTGAAGTAGGATAATGTAGGTTTTCTGTCTTTCATCAGCTCATAGGGAGTTTTCTAGTGATCTTTGATGATAGATGCGCTATTTATGACATGACAAGCTGTGTTGACAGCCTATGCCCAGAAGTATTCTGGTAGAGAGGAGTCACTTAGCATTGTCCAGCTAGCCTCTATTAAGGTTCTATTTTTCCTCTCTGCAACTCCATTTTGTTGAGGAGTTCTAGGTGAAGAAAATTCTTGGGAGATACCCAGCTCTTGGCAGAATTCAGTCATGACTCCAGATTGAAATTCTATACCATGGACACTTCTGAATTTGACCATAGTGGAGCTCATCTCATTTTGGATTTGCTTGACAAAGTTTGTTAAGATTTCTAAGGTATCTGAGTTCTTCTTAAGGAAGAATACCCAAGTGAACATAGAATAGTCATCAACTACAAAGAGACTGTAAGCCTTCCCTCCTAAGCTGCGAATTGACATAGGACAAAACAAATCCATGTGCAACAGATATATGGACCTAGAATAGTCTTTAATGTAGATGCTCTCGAAGCTGGTCGTAGTTTGCTTGCGAAGTTGGCATGCATGACAGGGACCTTCCTTAATGCACTAATGATTGGATCCATTTCTGACTAGGTCTAGAGAGAATGGTTTGCCTATGGTCTTGTAATTAATGTGAGAAAGTCTCTTATGCCATTGAACACATAGAGCCTCTTTCTCATTAGCTACAAGACAAAGAGGCATGGAAGAATTTGACTGAAGGAAATTTAAGCAATATATATTTCCACTCCTAGTACCAGTTAAGGTAGCCTCAGAGTCCAAGGATTTCGAAACTAGGCATTTATCCTTGTAGAAAATGATGACATAACCTAGATCACAAAGTTGACTTATGCTTATGAGATTGTTATTTAATCCCTCCACATAAGCTATCTTTGTGATGGTAACTAACCCATTTGAGATGTTGGCATAGCCTTTGGTTACCACCTTTTCTGAACTTCCATATATCACTATTGTTCCATTCTCCACATGGTTGAATATTCCTAGATAGCTCCTTATTCCAGTCATATGCCTGGAGCAGCCACTGTCCAAATACCAAATGGGAGATTTGTTGGCATTTGGTCACACCTGCAAAAAAATTTACTTTCCCTTAGGCACCCAATTTGATTTGGGCCCTTGGTTTCTGTTAGCGGGATGAAATGGGACACTACACCACTAGATGGTCTGTACTCTCTTTGCATTAGGTCCTGTTGGGTTGAACGAACAGTCCAGGGCAAAGTGACCAACCTTCCCAGAACACCAACACTCAAACCAATTGAATCTTCTTTTCTGCCTCACCATTTGAGTGGGATGACAGTGATGGTGTTCAGGAGTGCGGACAACTGGCCTGACAGGTTTTAGGTGAGCCTCACAGGTGTGAGTGCGAAGTGGAGCTGGTCTCACCACCTTGTTGTTCACCTTCTAGGGAACATACTTTGTAGGAACAGCCTTTCTTTTGCTTTTGAGTGTTGTTGCTTCAGGTCCATGGACAAAGGTGTTGAAATTATTGAAGTGAAGTGGAGGTGTCCGGGCGGTCTGTTTTTGGGAGACTGCCGAGACCGCGCGACTTGTGCTTGTTTTCTGCCGGTCTGTTCCTGAGTTAGTTTGTTGGTTGGTCTGTCTTCTTGTTGGAAAACCGGACGGGTTGTTCTTATATGACCGTCTATCCGGGCGGTCTGTCCTGGCGATCTGGCGACTTGTTCTAAGTCGACCAGATGGTTCTTGGTTTGCTTCTGGTGGTCTAAGGAAGGAGCGGTCTTTTGTTCGCGCGACTTGTGCGCGCCCTGTCTGCTGGTCTGCGGTCTTGGATGGAAGATTGTCCAAGTGGTCTGATCGCACGGTCTGTCTTATGAGACCGCTGGCGATCTGACGGGTGGTGACTGTATCCTGGTTTGTGCGGTGACGACATCCGTCCACCCGCCTATAAATAGGGGTGCATGGCCCATCATTCCTAACGAGAACTGTAAGAACTAGAGCCTGGTTAATTCGTGCGGTCTCTACTTTGAGGTCGGGCGGTCTCGGAAGCGAGTTGATCATTTGTTGTGTTCGCAGGTTTGCGGTCAGCAGGTTGCGGTCTCCTTCCTTGGTGATTTCCAGTGGCTTGAATAAACAGTTTGGCAGCGGCTTGTCTGCGAACTGGTTTATGTTCGTTCTTGTGATGTTCTTAGCGAGCTCAGCGATCAGGCGACCTTTTGCGGTTAGGCGATCTGAGTTGCGGTCTGGCGACAGCTTCAGTTCTTCGTTCCAATAAAGCTCCAGTTCGTGCGGTCTGAGGTGCGGTCTTGCAGTGCTGGCAGTATGTCTGGTTTCTATTCGTGCGATCTCAGGTCAAGCCAGGCGACTTCTGGAGTCAAGCAGTCTGTGCGGTCTCAGCTTGTCTAGCCGCCAGATTTGTTTTTGGTGTTTTTTGTTCTTCTCATCTCCGTGATTCTGATGAATCATGTCTCGCCATGTATACCTCGCATTGTAAATCAAGTTTGTGATTCAATAAAGCTTCTTGTATTGTTGTGTGGCATTGTGGTTATTTGGCTATAACTCGGTTGATGCAACTCCTGCTTACTCCTAAACGATTCAAATCAGAAATTTTAACATGGTATCAGAGCGAGGTTGCTGGAGTGGATAAGCAGTGATCAACTTGAGTTGCCATCGTCTTTGTGAAGAAGAGACCACATAGATTGCAATGGAAGGCGGATTTGCAAGAGGGCTTGGTATTGAACTCCTCACATCGACTAACTATAAAAAGTGGAGGTCGTGTATGGAGAGTTACTTACTTGGCGAGGATCTATGGGAAATAGTTGGAGGAGAAGACACACAAGAGATATTTCTAGCAGGAGATAATATGGCAGAGGTGAGACTTTGGAGGAGGACTAATGCTAAGGTAGAGTTCACACTCAAGAGGGCTATCTCACCGGAGCTGTTTGACCACATCATCTTTAGATGGGTTGTTTAGTAAAAAGAATGTAGCTCGGCTACAGTTTCTTGAAAATGAGTTGGCGAAGGCTTCTCAGGGCAATCTTTCTATTTCTACCTTCTTTCTCAAGATGAAGAACCTCACATCGGAGATTTCTGCTTTGGACCCTGATGAGCCCATCTCGGAGGCAAAACTGAAAAGGCATATCATCCGCATGTTGCGGAAGGAGTATCTTGCCTTTGTAACGTCAGTTCAAGGTTGGGCAAATCAACCATCTCTGTTGGAGCTGGAGAACTTGCTTGCTTCGCAAGAAAGTTTGGCAAGACAGATGGCGGGGACTTCTATCTCTGGAGGAGATAGTGATGTGTTGTTCTCTGGGAAGAAGAAGAAGAAGTGGGAGAAGAAGAAGCCGGGTTATGATGGACCCTCTACTTCAGGTCAGCAGGATAGGGGTTATGGTCCTAAGTCTGATGGGAAGAAGAAGGGAGATGGACCAAGGTGCTTCAGGTGCAATAAGACTGGCCACTTCAAGAAGGATTGTCGGGTTAATCTTCAGTCGGGACATGTAGCAGAGAAGGAGAAGCCAATGTCTTATGAAGCTGGCTGGGGAGGAGCCTTTGCGGCTAATATGACGGCAATGCCCGTTAAGGCCTTGGCTGCCATCAACTTCGAAGAGGATTGGATTGTTGATTCAGGGTGTGGACATCATCTCACCGGGGATGAATCAAAGTTCTCTTCTTTGGCGCCTTACTCAGGTAACGATGCTATCATTACGGCTGATAATTCTGTTCATGCTGTCGAACAAGGTGTTGTCTCTCTGAGCAGTGATAATGGTCCACTCACGTTGAGGAGTGTTTATCATGTGCCTGGTATGAGGAAGAATCTCTTCTCTGTGACCAATGCGGTCGATGCCGGTTATCATGTTCTGTTTGGCCCAACAGAAGTGAAGTTTCTTAAAACTCAACCGGAGATAAAGGGAGATGTTATCCATGTTGGAAAGCGGGTGAAGGACTTGTTCGTGTTATCGACAAGTACCTATGTTGATAAGATGAAGACCAACGATAGCGCTGCTATCTGGCATGAAAGGTTGGGGCATGTAGGCATGGACAAATTGAAGGCTATGGCAGTAAGGGGCCTTGTCAAGGGCTTGCCTAGCTTGTCCTCCTATGGAGATGGTCATGTTTGTGCGGGATGTCAGTTTGGTAAGTCTCATCGACTTCCATTTGATAAATCACAAACAAGATGCAAAGCGCTGTTGGAGTGTATTCACGGTGATTTGATGGGACCAACTGCCACCCCAAGCCTTGGAGGCAACAGATATATGTTGGTGTTGATTGACGATTACACCAGATATGTCTGGGTGTATTTTCTGAAAGAGAAGCCGGAAGCTTTTGCGAAGTTTGTGGAGTTCAAGGACCTGGTGGAAGGTCGGTTAGGCCTGCGGGTGAAGAAATTGAGAACTGACAATGGTGGGGAGTTCACCTCTGGTGAGTTCTCAAGTTTTTGCAGGAAACACGGCGTTCGGAGAGAGCTCACTTGTGCCCATACTCCACAGCAGAATGGCGTTGCAGAGAGGAAGATCCATCATCTAACGGAAACCTGCAAATGCTGGCTTCATGCCAAGAGTATCCCAAAGTCTTTTTGGGCGGAGGGAATGTCTTGTGCAGCCTATGTCATCAACAGAATGCCTCTAAGTCCTATCAACATGAAGACCCCTCACGAACTGATGTTCAAGGAGAAGCCGAGTGTTGCACACCTTCCAGTGTTCGGGTCAACTTGTTATGTGCATATTCCTGATGCTCTTCGGACAAAGCTAGATGCGAAAGCAAGGAAGCTAGTCATTGTTGGGTATGATGAGCGGAAGAAAGGATGGAGATGCATGGATCCTGAGACGCGGAGATCAGTGGTATCTCGGGATGTGGTGTTTGATGAAGTGACTTCCTACAAGGGGAGTTCAGAAGTTGAACTACCGGAAAGCAGGGTTGATGAAGCAAGGAAAGCTGTGGAAGATCTTCAAGTGGAGTTGCCTGTTTCACCAGGAGCTCCTGTTGTGTCAAGCTCTGAGATGGAGGCTTCAGGTTCTGGAAGCAGGGGGAGCGGTGCTCCAAGTTCGTCTGGAAGAGGAGTTTGCACAGAAGAAGCAGCTGAGGAGGTGGTTAGTCAGGTACAACCTCTTAGGAGGTCGAAGAGGACTATCAAGCCACCAGATCGATACACGGGAGGGAACATGGTGAGCTTCGTCTCATGTTTCTTTGCTGGTCCCTTGGATGAAAGGGAGCCGTCGAGCTTTGAGAAGGCCAAAGGCGTGAAACAGTGGGACGTTTCTATGCAAGAAGAGATGGATGCACTTAAGAAGAATGAGACTTGGTCTCTAGTGCCCAGGCGCATGGGCATTACCCCTGTGACATGCAAGTGGGTCTATAAACTCAAGAAGAAAGCTGATGGTATGATCGAGCGATACAAGGCTCGCCTTGTAGCTCGCGGGTTCTCACAGCAGTATGGTGAAGATTATGATGAGACGTTTAGTCCAGTGGCAAAGATGACTTCGGTTCGATTTGTTATTGCTTTGGCGGCTTCAAGTGGATGGGAGATTTGGCAGCTCGACGTTAAGAATGCTTTCTTATACGGCGAGATCGACAAGGATAACTTTATGATCCAACCACCGGGCTACATTTTGGAAAAGTGTCCAGACTACGCCTGCAAACTGAAGAAGGCTCTGTATGGGTTGAAGCAAGCGCCTCGGGCGTGGTATGGAAAGATAGCGGAGTATCTTTTATTCTGTGGGTTCTTTGCTTCAGACTCTGATTCTAGCTTGTTCGTCAAGAAGGAGGGAGCACTTCAGGTTATTGTTCTGCTGTATGTGGATGACATGATTGTCACCGGGAACTCAAAGGAGGCAGTAGCAAGGCTGAGGGATGAGCTTGCCATCAGGTTTGAGATGAAGGATCTGCGTGAGCTTCACCATTTCCTTGGACTTAAGGTTCAGAGACGGGAGAGCGGAGTGCTTATTTCTCTGGCCGGATATGCGGAGCGGATCGCTCAACGTTTTGGCATGGAAGAAGGGAAGAGCAGCTCTATACCTCTGGAACAGCATCATAAACTTCAGAAGGATGAAGTAAGAGTTCTATCTGATCCATTGGTGTTCCGAGCTCTAGTTGGGAGCTTGATTTACTTGACCATCACGAGGCCTGATATTGCTTATGCAGTTGGCAAAGTGAGTTGGTACATGGCGGAGCCACGAAAGCCTCATCTTTTGGCGGCAAGAGGAATTCTGAAATATGTGAAGTCGACCTCTGATTTGGGTCTCCTATATCGGAGAGGGTCTAGCTTGGAGTTGCTTGGATACATGGATGCTGACTACGGGGGAGACTTGGATGATCGGCGATCAACGTCTGTTTTTGTCTTTATGATGGGCCCCACAACTATCTCATGGTGCAGCAAAAAGCAGGACTCGGTGTCCGTATCTACCACAGAAGCGGAATACAAGGCTTCGGCCTTGGCAGCTCAGGAAGCCGTTTGGCTCAGGAGGTTGGTGGAGGACGTTCATGAGGAGGTTCGAGGTCCCACTATGCTACACGGGGACAATGAGAGTGCTCTCAAGCTGGTTAATAATCCAGTCTGTCACGCGAGGACCAAGCATATTGAGATTGAGCACCATTTCATTCGTGAAAAGGTGTTGGGAGGATCTCCTATGGTCGAGCATGTTCTGAGTGCGGACAATGTCGCAGACATCTTCACAAAGCCGCTGGCAAAGGGAGCGTTTACACGGTTACGGAGTTTACTCGGGTTAGTCTCCACTTCCCACTTCAAGGGGGAGTGTTGAAATTATTGAAGTGAAGTGGAGGTGTCCGGGCGGTCTGTTTTTGGGAGACTGCCGAGACCGCGCGGCTTGTGCTTATTTTCTGCCGGTCTGTTCCCGAGTTAGTTTGCTGGTTGGTCTGTCTTCTTGTTGGAAGACCGGACGGGTTGTTCTTATATGACCGTCTATCGAGGCAGTCTGTCCTGGCGATCTGGCGACTTGTTCTAAGTCGGCCAGATGGTTCTTGGTTTGCTTCTGGTGGTCTAAGGAAGGAGCGGTCTTGTATTCGCGCGACTTGTGCGCGCCCTGTCTGCTGGTCTGCGGTCTTGGACGGAAGATTGTCCAAGTGGTCTGATCGCACGTTCTGTCTTATGAGACCGCTGGCGATCTGACGGGTGGTGACTGTATCCCGGTTTTTGCGGTGACGACATCCGTCCACCCGCCTATAAATAGGGGTGCATGACCCGTCATTCCTAACGAGAACTGTAAGAACTAGAGCCTGGTTAATTCGTGCGGTCTCTACTTTGAGGTCGGGCGGTCTCGGAAGCGAGTTGATCGTTTGTTGTGTTCGCAGGTTTGTGGTCAGCAGGTTGCGGTCTCCTTCCTTGGTGATTTCTAGTGGCTTGAATAAACAGTTAGGCGGCGGCTTGTCTGCGAACTAGTTTATGTTCGTTCTTGTGCTGTTCGCAGCGAGCTCAGCGATCAGGCGACCTTCAGCGGTTAGGTGATCTGAGTTGCGGTCTGGCGACGGCTTCAGTTCTTCGTTCCAATAAAGCTGCAGTTCGTGCGGTCTGAGGTGCGGTCTTGCAGTGCTGGCAGTCTGTCCGGTTTCTGTTCGTGCGATCTCAGGTCAAGCCAGGCGACTTCTGGAGTCAAGCGGTCTATGCAGTCTCAGCTTATCTAGCCGCCAGATTTGTTTTTGGTGTTTTTTGTTCTTCTCATCTCCGTGATTCTGATGAATCATGTCTCGCCATGTATACCTCGCATTGTAAATCAAGTTTGTGATTCAATAAAGCTTCTTGTATTGTTGTGTGGCATTGTGGTTGTTTGGTTATAACTCGGTTGATGCAACTCTTGCTTACTCCTAAATGATTCAAATCAGAAATTTTAACAAAAGGGACCTAGATTCTTCATCTGAATCTCCTCATAGAGTGCCTTTTAGCCCAAAGTCTGCTATTCTATTGGTAATAGAAGGCTTACTGCTACTTGCTAAGCATTTATTGGACAAATGACTATATGAGGAATCCTGGTTAAAGGAATTTGAAGCCAGTAGCACTTTTTTGAAGTAGGGTTGCACATCGGAGGCTTTACCCTTGAGTGTTTCTTTATTGAATCCTATACCAGCTCTGAATGGTGCAGAGAAGCTGCAATAATAGGAAGTACAGTCTTAGGTTTTGAAAAATTGGTTATAATTTTCTTTTCAGTCAACAACATTTCCTCAAGGTCCTTGATGACCTTGTTCTTCTGACCAAGTTCAACGTTCTTGAGCTTTGTGGCCTCCTTGAGTCTGTCCATTTCCTTGCTCATAGAAGCTAGCTTCTCAGCTGTCTCCTGGAGCTCAGAGTGGGTAGTTCTCAAGGATTCCAACTTCTTAGCTTGAAATTTATGGAGTTTCTTGCTTTTGTTGAAAGCTTTCCACAAGGTTTCATATTGCTGAATCAGCTTAGATTCAATCTCATAATGAGATCTTGAGGATGTGTTGTTGGCAGCAGACTCACCCCCATCATCATGCAAAGAATCTGCCACTGATTCAGAATCAGAGGCAGATAGAGGAGCTCTGAATTGTACCTTTCCAGGAGAGTTATTGTCATCCTGGTTTTCTTCATTGATGGCCATAAGGCCAATGAGGGCTATCTCCTCAGTTTTTGAGGAGCTAGAGTTATAATCACTCAAGGTTCTGGTCTTCTTTGCCAGAAATTGTTTTTCAGATTTCTTCTTATCCTTTGACCTTCTATTTTCTTCATGATTCCCTGATTCCATCATCTTGGAAGGGCAATCAACAATCATATGTCCTGCTTTATTACATGAATAGCAAACAACATTAGTTAAATCAAATTTACTAGTTTTTTATTTGTACTTGTCATCCCTTGAGGAGTTAGATCTATTATTGTGACCAGATCTTCTGGACCTTGAAGAAGAGGGTCTGTAGATGTCTCTTCTTCTTTTGGAGATCAGTTTTCTAAAGTGCTTTGAGAGGAGAGCCATATCTCTGTCAGTATTGTCAGATTTTGAAGTGTTGGCATCAGAACCTTCACTGCTCTCTGATCTATCTTGGTATGCAGGAGTCTTATCTTTGGATCTCCTCATTCTCTCAACCTTGAGAGCCACAAATCATTCTCTGGTGTTCTTCCTTAAGCTTTTTTCTTCAGCCTTTCTGGTGTTGAGCTGAAGCTCATGGGAGAGCAGCTTTCTAAATAAGTTCTTGGGCTCCATGTTGCCTAGTTGACCAATTTATCTAATAACACAAATCTTGATATCCCATTCCTTAGTGAGGGATCTGAGGAACTTATCATTTATATCCGATATTGTGAACTCCCTTCCATAGTTCTCTCATAGTAGTTAGAGATATTTTCATCCTTGCCTTGCTTGAAGGCCTCATACTTCCCCAGTCCCCTCCATATAGACAACCAGGGATTCCCACATCTCCTTGGTCATTTTGCAGTGAATGAGATTTTGAAAGGTTTAGTCTTCAATAGCACTTACAATAACATTATGTGTCCTCTTATCTAGGCTTACCACGGCAAGCTCATCCTTGCTCATGTCATTATACTTCTTTGCCAACCTTTGAGTTGCATCTATGGTGGATGCAGTCATGGGGATGAAGGGACCCTCTTGAAAAGCCACGAATATCCTGGGATCAGCTGCTTCCATAAAAAGTCTTACACTTTCCTTCCAGATAGTGAAGTTCTCTTTAGTGCAGGTTGGAAGCTTCATGGATCTCATCTTTCTATGCTGATCAGCCATATTGAGTAGTTCCAAGATCTAGATTGGACTGTTACATCACTCTTTGATCAACCTAGCACTGATACCACTTATAACTATCACCTAGAAGGTTGGGGGGGGGGGGGGGGGGTTAGTTGATATGCTTGTTTTAGAATTTTATGCACAAGAGCGTAATCTATTTTATCACAGAGCACCAAGCATTCACAGAAACACCACACACAAAAACAACAGATGTATAGTGGTTCCTCAAGATATGGTGTCTTGAGTAGTCCACTTTCCCTATGCGCCTTTCTAGCCATGTGCTATGGTCGGCAAACTCCACCAGATACTCAAGCTCGCAAGACGTACAAACACAGGCCCTCAAGCCCTACACTCAGGCCCTCAAGCCCTACAATTTCAGATCTAAACTAGATCCTACAACCCAGGCCCTCAGGCCTTATAGAGAAACAAAGAGATGATACGAGAACTTTCTTTAGCCGGATGAACATCGGCTTCTTGGACAGTACACACTTCTCTTCAATCCTTTCTGGAACACTTCTTATCTGTCGATCTAGCTAGGCAGAAACTAGGAGAACTTGATGCATAATGTTTGGTTCTCTAGTCCTTGTTTCTTTTTATCACAGCCGTATTACTGTTCTATTGAAAAGTTTGCGAGTATTCTCTGTGTTGAATTAGGGCTGACACTTATTCCCTTTATATCTCTGAGGAGTCGGCTAACAGTCTCCTAGAATGTACCTTAAGTGTTAGGAGCCCATTCCTTAAAGGTACGCATTGATTGGATCATCATGCAGCGACATTAAATGCAGACAGCGCGATTTGAAATGTCTTGACCTGTCTCGATGATATTTGCAACGTCTCGACGACATATCTTGTTATTATGACGATCAATCTTGGACTTGGACAATTCTTCAAGTCTACTTCAGAGAATGATACCTTGACGATACTTGATATCATAGCGCTACTTGCACTTACGAAGATAGTAAGATGTCGTTGTAATCTTATTGGTAACTTTTGGTCTTCTCGACGATGTCGTTGAAACCATACTGTCTTTCGAAGTTATCGCCTTGATTATTCTTACATTTTGTAGATATCGTTTTGATCATTTCGACGATAATCCATTCTTCTTCTATCAGCTGCCTTTACTAGTTCTTTCTTAGTCTTTTCAGCGATAAGACTTCTTTACGACGATGTCATCGACTCTCCCGAATACTTTGACATTAGACATTCAGAGATATCATCATGAGATACAGATCGACACGATGATAATTAACTCGATTGATTCTTCTTGTTCTTTTCGACGATATCATCGTGTTTTCTTTGCTGTCACAACGATATCGTCGTATTGTCCATATTATTTTGACGATAAGTGTCATGATCCTTCAGCTTATCACTTTATACAATCTCGACGATGTCTGAATGCATTATTCAACAATATGTGCAGTCCTTCTCGATGATATTATACTTAGTGGAATTTGTGAAGTACTGGACATATTGTTTAATCTTTGCAAGCATAAACTGAACACACCATCAAATACATAATGCTTTTATCATTGACTTGAGCACTTCTTCAAATCAGGAACATTGCTGGGCACTGTTCCCAACAAATATGTGAAAAACCCAGGCGGAGGTGATAAATGCTTCAGACTATCATAAAATAGGAGGCAATCATAAATGCTCCAGACCGCCCTTAATAGAATAGATATGAGGAAAACACAGGAGGCAATCATAAATGCTCCAGACCGCCCTTAATAGAATAGATATGAGAAAAGTAAATGCGACGGTCTTAAATGCTCCAGACCGTTTCTTAATAGAATAGATACGAGGAAAACACAGACAACGTTCATAAATACTCCAGACTGCCCCTTAATAGAATATATAACAGAAAAACCTTAGGCGGTGGTCTTAAAGGCTACATACTACCCCTTAATAATATTGATATAAAAAAAAGCAAAGACGGCGGTCTTAAATGCTCTAGACCGCCCCTTAATAGAATAGAAAGAAGACAAAGATAGCAACATTGGTGGTCTAGAAGAGAAGAGTTGTACAGACCAAGATGCTCAATATGATAGGCGTGGTGCTGAAAAACGACTGACATTGCTTTCCTCAGAGAGATCATCAAAGATGTAGCACCCTAAGAAGATGAGTGAAAGAATATTAGGTTTGTAGTCTAAATCACCTAGAGGGGGGGGGGGGGGGTGAATAGGTCTTTGGATTTTTCTTGATAATTATAGCCTGTTAAAACTATTCTAATCAAGCAACACAGAAAGCACACAAGTATGTATAGAGGTTCCTCAAGACAGGGTGTCTTGAGTAGTCCTCTTTCCCCCTTCACCTTTCTAACAATGTGTTAGACAAGGACAACTCCTCCAAACTCGGCTCAAAAGACCTTACAACTCAGATCCCTCTGGATCTCTCAGGTTTTCCCAAACCCTACCTCAGGCTCAGCAGCCCTACAACTCAGATCAGCTCCTGATACTACAGCTCAGACCTCAGCAGGTCCTACAAATCAGACCACAACAGGTCCTACCTCAGGCTCAACAGCCCTACCTCAGATCAGCTCCTGATCCTACAACTCAGACCACAGCAGGTCCTACAACTAAGAGGATTCCTCCTCCTACAGCTCAGGCAATGAAGCCCTACAACTCAGATCAACAGATCCTACACTCAGGCCTTCAGCCCTACAACTCAGAACCCTCAGGTTCCTACAAACTCAGACCAAATGGTCTTACAGCTCATGCAAAATTTCCTACAGAAAAATGATTTAGAATTATTCTACAGTAGAGGTACTCTCCTGTAGATCCTGCACCGTCTGTGCTTCCTGTTGCTGAAGATGTTGATTACAGCAACAACTTGATCTTCCTCTTCAATAGAGTGATTGAAGATCACCTTGCCCCTTCTGGTGGAGGAACTAACTTCTTCTCTCTGATTCTTCTTCTCTTTCAGTGAGCAAGAAGAAAGTCGAGAGCAACAGCCATCAATGAAACTGTTGATTTATTTTGCACGTGACGGAGAGAGTTAAAATGTGCCCTAACTCTTCCTTTTATACATCTCTGATCTTCAACGGCTCTTAGATGTCCTTCTGATAAGTATGGGAGAAGCTGGTGGACCCCACACAACTTCTCTGCAACTTTCCCTAGCCGCAGGTTCTGCCGCCCTACTTATCCATAGAGAAGGACTGCGCTCGATGAACGCGCTGCACTCAGCGTTCAACAAACCCTCTGTATCCTGCATTTGACGAACTTGCCTTTTGTGTCTTCTCAGCGGCTCCTTCTTTGATCTCGTCTTAGCGGTTGACGAACTAAATTCTGCGTTCGATGAACTACACTCTGCGTTCGACGAACACACCAATTATGCCTTCTCAGCGGCTCCTTGTTTGATCTCGTCTCAGCGATCGACGAACATAGTCCTTCGTTCGACGAACAGCATTCTGCGTTCGACGAACACGCTGATTCTCAGCGTTTGATGAACTTATCAACGGAGACACCTTCTTCTCAGCGGATCGGCTGAGACGGCTCCTCGTCTCAGCGGTTTTGACCCTTCGTCTCAGCGGTTCTGCTGAGACAAATCTTCATCTCTTTGTAGATGATTTGTTCACATCTAAGGGCATGTTTGGCCCTTTCTGTTGAGTCACCTAAGCCTATTTGACTTACAAAAACAAAGCATTATCAAATACAATATGTCCTTAGCATTGAGAGTGATGCCTCTTCAAATCAAGGTACTATTGAGGGCAATATACCCAACAATCTCCCCCTATTTGAAGAAGGCAGAACATTTCCAATGCTAAGGTACATTAACAGCAAAAACATATTACAACAAATGATCTGTAGCATGGGCCCTAACACCCTAGGCATTTGCCATATATAGCATTGGCCTATCCTAAGCATTGGCCCTATCTCCCCCTTTCTGGTTTCTTCAACCTTTAACCTTCTATGGATAGGGAGGCAACATCTATAGATCCCTTTGGATAAACATATAGGTCAACCTATATACTCTTAGCATTTGCCATCTCCCCCTCAACCTGAGCAGGGAATTTGCTCCCCAGTAATTAGAAAGCTATTTTCTGTAATAACAGATTTTGTTCAATTTGAATAACCCATTCTAGCTCCCCCTCAATGTGAGTACTATTCTACACTTAACATCCCTAGTTTTATCTTGAAAGCATTAAACTTGGCCTCATCCAATGGCTTAGTGAAGATATCAGCAACTTGACTGTCAGTGGGGACAAATTCAAGGCTGATATCTTTACATTCAACATGTTCTCTTATAAAATGATACCTTATCTCAATATTCTTAGTCCTGCTGTGAGAGACAGGATTCTTAGCAATGGAGATAGCACTGGATGAGTCACAATAAAGAGGAGATTGACTTACCTTGAGGTTGTAGTCCTCTAACTGGTGTTGAATCCACAATTGTTGAGCACAACAACTACCTGCTGCAATGTACTGTGACTCAGCTCTGGACATTGCCACACTGGTTTGGTTTTTGCTGCTCCATGAGACCAGCCTCCTCCCTAAGAATTGACAGTTGCCACTTGTGCTTTTCCCATGCTCTTTGCATCCTGCAAAATCTGCATCTGAGTAGCCTATCAGTTCAAAATCACTGTTCCTAGGGTACCAAATTCCATGATTCAGGCTTCCCTTGAGGCATCTCAAGATCCTCTTCACAGAGGTGTAGTGAGACTCCTTAGGACAGACCTGATACCTAGCACAAACACATGTAGAATACTTAATGTCTGGCCAGCTAGCAGTCAAGTATAATATGGATCCAATGATACACATGTACATGGACTCATCAAAGGCCTTCCCCTTTTCATCCTTGTCTAATGATACATAAGATCCCATGCGTGTTCTCATGGTGGAAGCAGACTCCATCCCAAATTTCTTGATGAGCTCCTTGGTGTACTTAGTCTGGGAAATGAAGATTCCATCCTCAGACTGTTTCACCTGGAGCCCAAGGAAATATTTGAGCTCACCCATACTGCTCATCTCAAACTCCCCTACATTAGATTAGCAAATCTCTTGCAAAGGTTGTCATCAGTAGACCCAAAAATTTTGTCATCAACATATATTTGGACTAGGAGAATCTTGCCCCTTGTTTTCCTAAGAAACAATGTGCTATCTATCTTTCCCCTCAAGAACTTGTTCTTGATGAGAAAGCTAGACAATGTCTCATACCAAGCCCTTGGGGCTTGCTTAAGACCATACAAGGCTTTCTTAAGAAAATAGACATGAGAAGTGAGAGTAGGATGGACAAAACCTGATGGCTGCTCTACATATACATCCTCTTTTAGATTTTCATTTAGGAATGCTGACTTGACATCCATCTGGTATACTTTGAAGCCTTTGTGGGCTGTATATGCAAGGAATAGCCTTATTGCTTCCAACCTTGCAACTGGGGCAAAGGTTTCATCAAAGTCAATTCCTTCCTCTTGCATGTATCCCTTTGCAACAAGCCTTGCCTTGTTCTTGATGATAGTTCCATTCTCATCCATCTTATTTCTGAAGATCCATTTGGTGCCAATGATGTTGTGTCCTTGTGGTCTTGGCACCAATTTCCATACTTTGCATCTTTTGAATTGCAAAAGTTCTTCCTGCATTGCCTGGATCCAGAATGGATCCACATTGGCCTCTTCAAACTTCTTAGGCTCTACCTGTGATAGAAAACTGAGGAACAAGGCCTCATTATGAGCTCTGCTTCTAGTTGTCACACCTTGCTGTACATTTCCAATAATCTGTTCCAAGGGATGATCCCTTAGATGTCTTGTAGCTGCGGGTAATCTGTGCTCTACTTGCTGAACTTCTTCCACTGGTTCAGCAGCATCTTCAGCATCTTGCACCTCTGCTTCTTCTTGAACTTCTGCACCAGGATTTGCTTTACTGCTGCTGGAAGGTACTTGTATGGATAGTTCTTCCATTGCTTCTTCACTTCCTGTCAAAACAGAAGAACTGGGCCAGCCCTTGTAGATTAGGCTGGACTCATCAAACACTACATGCATGGACTCTTCAACAACATGGGTTTTCTTATTATATACCATATAGGCTCTACTATGTGAGCTATATCCAACAAGAATCCCCATGTTGCATTTTTCAGCAAACTTGGTTAACTGAGCTTTTCCATTGTTTAGAATGTAGCAATTAGATTGAAAGATCCTAAAGTATGAAATTGTTGGTTGTTTGCCTTTCAAAATCTCATAGGAGGTAATTCCATGATCTTTATTGATGGAGGCTCTATTGAGAACATAACAGACAGTATTGACTACTTCAGCCCAGAAATATTCTGGGAGTGAAGAGTCACTAAGCAATGTTCTCCCAGCTTCTATCAATGTTCTATTCCTCCTCTCAGCCACCCCATTTTGTTGTGGGGTCCTTGGGGAGGAAAATTCTGGAATGATACCTAGTTCTTGACAGAACCTTGTCATGGCTTCAGATTGAAACTCTGTGCCATGATCAGACCTCCCTCCTAAGCTTTGAATTGGCATATGACCAAACAAGTCCTTGTGCAATAGATAAAGACATCTCTTAGTGTCTTTGGAGAAAATACTTTTAAAAGTGGCCCTTGTTTGCTTGCCCATTTGGCAAGCATGACATGGGCCATTTTTAACACATTTTAAATTAGGACTATTTCTAACCAAGTTCTTAGAGAATAGTCTATGCATTGACTTGTAGTTGATGTGGGCAAGTCTCTTGTGCCATTGAACACGTAGAGACTCACTCTCATCTGCTACAAGACATACAGGAGAGGAAAAAGATTTGCTGAAGAAATCTAAACAGTAAACATTTCCAGTACTCCTAGTGCCTGAAAGAATGATTTCCAAGTCATTAGACTTTTTGATGAGGCACTTATCATTGTGAAATTCAATGACATGGACAAGATCACACATTTGGCTTATGCTTACAAGGTTGTGTTGCAACCCTTCAACATAAGCTACTTCTGTGAAAGAGACTATGCCATTAGTGATCATACCATAACTTCTGGTGACTCCCTTTTCTGATCCCCCAAAGATGACTTTGGGTCCATTCTTCACAGGCTTGTAATCCTGTAGAAGACTCCTAGTTCCTATCATGTGCCTTGAGCACCCACTGTCCAAGTACCATATTTGGTTGAGACTGGTACTAGAACTACCATCCAAAGAAGGATTTAGTTATCCTTAGGATCCCAAAAAGCTTTGGGTCCTAGGTGCCTGTTAGTTTGATGAGATACTCTCACACTAGCTACCCACCTAGCAGGAAAACTCTTCTTTGCATTAGGTACATTGGGGTTGTACCAACATTCTATGGCAAAGTGTCCCACCTTGCCATAGCACAAACAATCATGAATATTGTATCTCCTTTTCTGAAATTTTTTCTGAATTGGTACAGCACTGTGCACATGTTCAGCAGAGGAGACTGCAGCATTCTTCCTGTCTCTTTCAGCAATAATCTGACTGAAGGATAATCTGTGGACAGTCTTGCTGCTCTTTGTCCTGACAGCCTTAGCTTGCTTTGGCTTGGCAGCCACACAAGATCTGAAGGAATCAGACACTGAGCAGCAGGCCTTGTCAACAGATTTTACAGTAGTCTTGCTATTTGCTGAAGCAGATTTGGAAGTGCATGCTTCCTTGTTCTTGACTGAAGGTGCTGAAGCACCAAACACAAATGGTCCAGATTGGGCCATTTGTATTTACTCACGGGGAGCTTTCATTGCACTCAATCCCATGCCCTTTATTTCACTATGGGAAGGAGTATTTTCCTTCCTATAGGACCTCCCATTCTTCCAGTGACCATGAATGCTTTCATGGCATACCTGTTGGAGGGAAGTATCACCTTTTGAAAGGTGGGTTGAGGCATAGCCTTCTTCTTGCTCTTTACTCCACTCCCTTCTCCTACTTCCATCTTGTTGAATCCAGGTCCTCTCCTATTGGTTTGAGAGGAGAAGGTGTCAATAAGGGGAAGTACAAATTTGGGCTTGGAGAATTGAGCCACCAGGCTCTTCTCCTTCTTAAGCTTTTCTTCAAGGTCTTTGATGACCTTGTTCTTCAGGGAAATAGTGCTTAATTGCACAATTGTTAACCCTTGTAGATGGTTAATCTGTCTACTCATCTGAGCCACCAGGGTGGTAGGTTCAGTGTAGTCATTCTTAGTCATCTTGAGGGAAACAATTTCCTGGGCTTGCCTCTTGGCAAGCTTCTTGCTCTTCTTCAGAGCTTCCAAAAGAATACCATACTTATCGATCAGTTGATTGAATTCTTCCTCAGCATCCTTGCCCCTTCCATCAATTGATGGAGGTGCATCAGATTCTGGACTAGTCTCATACTCAGAAGAGGATATGGAATGAATTAATACCTGCTCATGTTCTGAATTATTGTGGCTGTCCTCATCTTCAGTTATTGCCATCAGCCCATGGTCATTGTGAATGAACTCATCCTCCTCTACATCACTGTCTGAATGTGATAGAGGGGCCCTGACTGCCATCCTGCCAACAACAGTTTCTTCAACAGCAACCATCCCAATGAGGGCTTCTTACATTTCAGATTCTGATGAGCTAGAGTCTGATTCACTCCAGCTCTTCTTCTTCTTCTTCTTAGCTAGAAAGGATTTCTCTCCTTTCTTGCTTCTTGATTGACGAGCCTTCTTCTCATCCTTCTCTCTTCTCTTCACAGGGCAGTCAGCAATGACATGCCCAGGCTTGCTGCAGCAATAACAAACAACTTTGGAAGAATTATATTTTGAGTTAGACTCATACCTGTCACTTATGGAGTGATGCTTTGACTCCTTGCTGTCCTCCTTATTGTGATGTGAGGAAGAATGCTTGTTCTTCCATTGTTTCCTCCTCAATAGCTTTCTGAAGTGCCTTGTAAGAACAGAAATTTCTTCATCAGAAGAAGAGCAGCTTGATGAGCTAGGCTCAGAATCTTCTGGTTCAGCAGATCTTCTGGGAGGTGAGTGAGCCTTCTCTCTCCCTCTTCTTGAGCTTTCAGCCTTAAAGGCCAGGGAATTCTCCCTGGTATCACCCTTTGCCTTCAGCTCTTCTTCCTTCCTGGCAGTCAGCTGCATTTCATAGGAGAGCAGCTTTCCATAGAGAGTTTGGGGAGGAGTTTCAGTCAACTTAGCCACCTCCCTTATGGCACAAATTTTTTTGTCCCAATCTCTTGTTAGAGATCTGAGGAACTTGTCATTCAGCTCATAGTTTGTGAACACTCTCTCATAGGTTCTTAGTTCATTTATTATTCTAAAGAACCTATAATAACACATGGAGATGCTCTCCTGCCCTTGCTGCCTGAAAGCTTCATATTCCTGATTGAGGAGTGACTTCCTGTCATTCCTCACATGTTCAGTCCCTTCCATGTACACAATCATTGTATCCCACATCTCCTTAGCAGATCCACAATGCACTAAATTTTGAAAAGTTGAGTCATCAATAGCATTGACTATGATATTTTGAGCCCTTTTATCCATAGTAGCCAATGCTATCTCATGCTTGGTCATTTCAGTGTATGGTTTGCCTAGTTGCCTGGTAGGATCAATAGAGGAGGGTTTTATGATAATGAAGGGGCCTTCCTGAATAATAATGTAGATTCTAGGGTCTGAGGCTTCCATGTACAGCCTAACCCTCTGCTTCCATATGCCAAAGTTGGCTTTGTTACATATGGGCAGTTTCATTGAGCTCATCTCCTTCTACATTACACTGGAGGCCATTGGGTTTTGACTTGACTATACCTTTAGGATCTGGTCAGACTGTTAAGTCCTTTTTGACCAACCTCCCTGTGATACCACTTGAAAGAATATTAGGTTTGTAGTCTAAATCACCTAGAGGGGGGGGGGGGGGGGTGAATAGGTCTTTTGAATTTTCCTTGATAATTATAGCATGTTAAAACTATTCTAATCAAGCAACACAGAAAGCACACAAGTATGTATAGAGGTTCATCAAGACAGGGTGTCTTGAGTAGTCCTCTTTCCCCCTTCACCTTTCTAACAATGTGTTAGACAAGGCCAACTCCTCCAAACTCGGCTCAAAAGATCATACAACTCAGATCCCTCAGGATCTCTCAGGTTTTCCCAAACCCTACCTCAGGCTCAGCAGCCCTACAACTCAGATCAGCTCCTGATCCTACAGCTCAGACCTCAGCAGGTCCTACAAATCAGACCACAACATGTCCTACCTCAGGCTCAACAACCCTACCTCAGATCATCTCCTGATCCTACAGCTCAGACCTCAGCAGGTCCTACAACTCAGAGGATTCCTCCTCCTACAGCTCAGGCAATGAATCCCTACAACTCAGATCAACAGATCCTACACTCAGGCCTTCAGCCCTACAACTCAGAACCCTCAGGTTCCTACAAACTCAGACCAAATGGTCTTACACCTCAGGCAAAATGCCCTACAGAAAAATGATTTAGAATTATTCTACGGTAGAGGTACTCTCCTGTAGATCCTGCACCATCTGTGCTTCCTGTTGCTGAAGATGTTGATTACAGCAACAACTTGATCTTCCTCTTCAATAGAGTGATGGAAGATCACCTTGCCCCTTCTAGTGGAGGAGCTAACTTCTTCTCTCTGATTCTTCTTCTCTTTCAGTGAGCAGGAAGAAAGTCGAGAGCAGCAGCCGTCAATGAAATAGTTGATTTCATTTTGCACATGACGGAGAGAGTTCAAATGTGCCCTAACTCTTCCTTTTATACATCTATGATCTTCAACGGCTCTTAGATGTCCTTCTGAGAAGTATGGGAGAAGCTGGTGGACCCCACACAGCTTCTCTGCAACTTGCCCTAGCCGCAGTTTCCGCCGCCCTACTTATCCGTAGAGAAGGACTGCGCTCGACGAACGCGATGCACTCTGCGTTTGACGAACCCACTGTATCCTGCGTTTGACGAACTTGCCAAACTCTGCGTTCGACGAACTTTCCTTGTGTGTCTTCTCAGCGGCTCCTTCTTTGATCTCGTCTCAGCGGTCGATGAACAAAATTCTGTGTTCGACGAACTGAACTCTGCGTCCGACGAACACGCCAAATATGCCTTCTCAGCGGCTCCTTCTTTGATCTCGTCTCAGCGGTCGACGAACATAGTCCTTCGTTCGACGAACGACATTCTGCGTTCGACAAACACGCTGATTCTCAGCGTTTGATGAACTTATCAGCGGAGACATCTTCTTCTCAGCGGATCTGCTTAGATGGCTCCTTGTCTCAGCGGTTTTGACCCTTCATCTCAGCGGTTCTGCTGAGACAAATCTTCATCTCTTTGTAGATGATTTCTTCACATCTAAGGGCATGTTTGGCCCTTTCTCTTAAGTCACCTAAGCCTGTTTGACTTACAAAAACAAAGCTTTATCAAATACAATATGTCCTTAGCATTGAGAGTGATGCCTCTTCAAATCAAGGTACTATTGATGGCAATATACCCAACAATGTTCCACCTTAGTGGTCAAGAAGAGAAGAGGTGTACGGACCAAGATGATTAATAGGGTAGGTGTCGTACAGAAAAGTGACCGACATTGCTTTTTTCAGAGATATCATCTAGAATGTATCATCGGTCAGAAATCCTAGCCACTCCCGGGATTAGGCGGTGGTCACAAATGCTCCTGACCACCCCTTTCACAAAACATGGCTATCCTTAGACTAATGAGTGTTCGAGGGTCACATACCAAGATGATCAATAATGCAGGTGTGGTTGCTAAAGTGCCACCGACATTGCTTTCCTTAGAGAGATCATAGAGGCTGTTATAATGTCCTAAAATGCATGACAGAGCTAGACATTCACCCAGACCTCCCTTGATGTAGAAGTGTGTTAGATGTCAGCAAGGACCTGACATCCTAAGATCCGCCGCACGAGCTTGGCGATCTACTACACATATGCGAAATCTCCTCGCTAATTGTGGTCATTTTAGGTTTTACATCTCAAGCTTCAAGTCATGGGGTCAACAAGTAGGATCCATCGATATCTCGCTTGATAGGATTTTAGCCTTGCCAATAATCTATCTCAATACTTCCTTTACGAGATATAGGTATAGAAACAAGAAATTACATTAACAGAATATTTATGTGGAAAAAATGAAATGAAAAATTTATCAAGAGAAGAAACGCTCCAGGTCATCTCCACTCCAAGTGTGTGATATCTCTTCTCCTTCATAAGTTTAGAGACGATAGGAGCCATTTTTGAGAACTTCTTTAATGATGAATGACACTGTCCAATTTGGATTTATGTTTCCAACCGAACCAGATCTTGCTGCAGTATCTACCTTCTTAAGAACTTTATCACCAACAACGAACTCTATTATCCTGACATTTTTATCAAAATACTTGTCCATTACTCATTTCACTTCTTCTTGACTGATCGTCAGCGTGTACGTTAGCTCTTCAATAAGGTTGAGGCTCCATCTCAGCTCTTTATCGTTTCCTTCCATCCAGCCATCTTTGTTCTATTTTGACAATAACACCCTTAGACTCATCACCTCGAATTCAATCGGGAAGAGAGATTTTGAGCCATAAGATAGTTTGAAAGGAGTTTCTCCTGTAGCTGAGGTTAGAGTTCTCCTCAAAGCCCAGAGCACTGAGGACAACTACTTCGCATAATTGCCTCAAAGATTTTCAAAAAATTTCTTTCGGAGATTTATAACTAATATGTTTGCTGCCTCCACCTGCCCTTTGCACCTTGGATGGTGTTCCGAAGTAAATTATAGCGCGATTCTGATTTGATCACAAAAAATTATCAGGTCAGAGTTATTGAATTGATGACCGTTGGTAGTGATTATTGCAATTAGAATTTTATGTCTGCATACGATCTCACCCCGTATAAAGTTCTTCATGATTTGCATGGTGATTCTTGCTAACGCCTTTGCTTTGATCCACTTGCTGAAATAGTCGATCATAACAAGGATAAATCGGCGTTGTCCACTGGCCAAAGTTAAAGGTCCAATGAGGACCATCCCCCAAACTGCAAATGTCCATGGAGTTAGTATTAACCTGAGCTGTTGAGCTGGTTGATGTTGTACAGGAGCGAAATTTTGGTATTGCACACATTTCTTTCCAAATTTCTAAGCATCTTTCCTCATTTGAGACCAGAAATATCCTTGCCTCAAAATCCTTTTCTCCAAGGTTCTAGCACCTGAGTGGCTGCCACACTATCCTGAGTGAACTTCCCATAGCACAATCAAAACTTCTTCCTCAAAGACACACCTCGCTAAAGGTGAGAGGAAAGTCTTTCTGTACAAAACTCCTACATTGAGATAGTAATAGGCAACCTTCAATTTAAACATCTCCTTATCTTGTACAGAAGGATGGAGCTCCCCAGTTAAGAGGTAAAGGATTAATGGGTCTACCTAAGAGGTACGCTGATCTATCTACGTGACCTCACCCTCTTCAATAGTTGGATGAAATAATTCTTAGGTAGTTCCTCCTGAAAGAAGATCGAACTTTGCTAACTCATCTGCCTCCGCATTCTCTAAACGTGGGATGTGTTGGATTGTGTAACTTTGGAACTTGCCAATCTCAATTTTCACCAACATCTGATATTGTTTTAGAATAGAATCTCTAGTCTCATAAGATCCATTCAGTTGAGAAGCCATCACTATAGAATCAGTTTGTACTTCTATTTCTTCAAAACCTAGCACTCTTGCGAATCTGAGACCTGCAAGCAATGCTTCATACTCTGCTTGATTATTTGTAGTTGGGAAATAAAACTTCAGAGCTTGATCCAACCTAACCCCAATTGGGTTAACTAATACAACTCCCACTATTGAGGAGTTTCTTCCTGAAGCTCCATCAACGAAGATTGTCCATGCTAGAGGTTCTCTGACCTTTTTTTCTGAGTTACTTTCTATTGTATCAATCATAAAATATGCAAGATCTTGAGCTTTGATAGCCATTCTGGGTATATATGAAATATCAAACTCACTAAGCTCTTTTGCCCACTTTGCCAATCTGCACGAATGCTCTGCAATTTCAAGCATAATTTTAAAGGAGAGATCGACCACCACTTGAATAGAATGAGCTTGAAGGTATGGTGGCAACCTGTGACATGAGGTAATAAGCATCAATGGTAACTTCTCTAGAACCGGATATCGTGTTTCTCCATCTTTGAGTATCCTGCTAACATAATAATCTGGGAATTGCTTTTTCTTCTCTTCTCTGACAATTACTGAACTTATGGCGTCAGATCCAACTCCAAGATAAAGAATGAGATCCTCGCCTTCTCGAGGGCTCTGAAGCAAAGGAGTTGATGTTAACTGCTTTTTCAACTGGTCAAATGCACCATTAAACTCCTTGGTCCATTCAAATTTTTCTCCCACGCGGAGAGTCTTGAACAACGGAGCACTCTTATTTCCTATACAAGATATAAATCAGCTCAAACCTGCATTTCTTCCACCTAGTTGTTGAACTCAGAGGTGTCATATCTAAGATTGCTCTTACCTTATCAAGATTTGGTTCCAACCCTTCTAGAGTACATGGGTGACCAAGGAATTTCCCTTTTCTAGCTCCAAAAACACATTTCAGAGCATTAAACCTCATGTTGAAGGTTTGAAAGGTTGTAAATGTCTTAGTGAGGTCCTTGAAATGAGCAGAGAAAGCTTTACTTTTTATTAAGAGTTCATCGACATAGACTTCCAAATTTCTCTCCTTTTGGTTTTTGAAAACCATATCCATCATTTTTTGATACGTCACTCCAGCATTCTTCAACCCGAAAGGAATTATGCGGTAACAGAAGCAACTGACATTCGTGATAAAAGAGGTATGAGGAATGTCAGGCTTATGCAATCTAATTTGGTGATAACCAGATAATGCAACTAAGAAGCTCATGCATAAATACCCTACCACAGAATCAACTAAATAATCAATCTGAGGCAATGGGTAGCAATCTTTAGGGCATGCTTTATTTAGCATAGTAGAATCTACACACATTCATCATTTCTCACCAGCCTTCTTAACTATTACAACATTTGATACCCAATCAAGGTATTAAATCACTTGGATGAATACTGGTTTGAGAAGCTTTTCCAACTCCTATCCGATGGGCTGAGCAAGAGTCGCCGCCACCACCCTTTTCTTTTGCTTGATTGGAGTGAAATTTGGGTCAATGTTGAGGTGTTGGCAAGCGACAACAGGATCGACTCCTAGCATGTCATGTGCTGACCAGGAAAAGACATCCAGGTTTTTTAGGAGGCAATAGATAAGATGGCCCTTCTCTTCTTGAGACAACTTGGCATTGATAGAGAGCTTCTTGCTTCTATCTACTTCATCAATTGGATCAGCTTGAGTCACTTGGGCAGGTTACAGGAGAGCTCCATCTTTAGCATCTTTCTCTGTTGATTCTTTCATAGCTTCAACATGATCAGAATCTTGATGTGCTGGAGATGTCACAGCCATCTTTGGAGGAGAAGATTCAGTCTCATTGACCATATTTACATAACATTCTCGAGCCTTCTTGGGGTCTCTCCTGATTCAATATGGATTTCCATTAAGAGCAAATTTGACAGCTAGGTGGAAAGTGGACACCACAGCTTGATATTCATTAAGGATTTGCCTTCCAAAGATAGTGTTGTAGCTACTTGGAGCTTCAACAACTATGAAATGAACTAGCTTTGTGATTCCACTAAGTGTTACTGAGAGTATGACACTTCCTTGTACCCCCTTCTTCTCTCCAAAAAATCCATAGAGTGGTCCTTCAGTGTAAAGAAGTGTCTTTCCAGTCTTTAGGGCCTCATACGCTGGCTTGAAGAGGAGGTTTACTGAACTTCCGGAGTCGACCACAATGCTTTGCACCATATAGTTCGATCACCGCCTTAATGACAACAGGATTGTTAAAAGTATTTGCGGTTGGAGGAAGATCATCTAGCCTAAAGGTGACCATCACCTTAACAGGAGCAGAAGAGGAGGTTGTAGCGACCTCTGATCGGTAGAATCTTGAAAGGCTAGCATTCCGGGAAGATTTGAGTCCTACTCTTCCATGAATGCAAAAGAGGATGCCCAAGGCACCCTCATCATTAGCCTCAATGTATTTATTTTGATAACCGACATTGCCAAGAAGGCCAACGTCACCTACCTATTCTCACTCTCAACGATATTGTTACTTCATTTGCTCTTGGAGGTTGATGCCTATGCAGAATCACCTTTCAGGACTAGGTCCTGCAACTTTCCTTCTTTCAGAAGTTTCTCCACCAGCATGCGGTGAGCTCGACAATTTTCTTCTAAGTGCCCCTCTCACTATTATGTTAACAGTAAAGGGAGAGGTTCCTGGATTTTATATCAGATTTCAGAGGGGTCGGCCTTTTGTAGAGCGGCTGCTTTTGGAGAACTTGAACCACATAGCACATTGGCAAGTTGAGCTCAGTGAATGATTCTTGAGAATCATTGAAGGGGTGTTGTGATAGAGCTGGAAGAGGTGGTGGATAGAACTGGACCCGGTTGATCGGTATTGGTTGGAGAGATGGAGTGACCGGTGTGGGAACAGAGGTTCTTTTGGTTGGAAATTTTGATGACCTTGGTATGGACGGTGGTGTCGGAAGTTCCTTCCTCTTTGTTCAGGAAGTTAGAACTTTTGGCGAGGAGGCATTATCAACTGCTGCTGAGTAGCGAAGGAACTTGTAGAGCCTTTCTGGTTGGCTCTTGACGTTAGATTTGATACATAAGTGGGGTTAATGATTTCCTCCTCTATGAATTAGTTGGCAATACTAATCAACGCTTGATAAGAGCTTGGCTCTTGGGTGGTGACCTCAAATTTGAGAGGGCCTTCCGGAAGGACATTGACTAAGGCCACCATATATAGTGAGGGATAAACATCCCTGATCCCAAGGAACTCTTTTTGAAAGCGATCCACGAAGTGAGCTAAAGTCTCGCTTCCCCTTGCGTGATCTAAAAGAGGGCTGTCAGACCACTCTTCCTTTTTCTGGAGGTTGCAAACCTCAGGAGAAGCTCTTGACTTATAACGACAAAGCAAGTGATGGACTAGGGAGGTAGCTTGTAGAACCACTCCGGTGCATGCCCAACAGAAGAGGTGATCAAGAGTGTACACCTCGTCTCATCTGAGAGAAATCTCAGAGCGACAACTTACTTGGAATCCTAAAGATGGGAGATTGGATTACTTTCTCTAGTGAACTTAGGCAGTCAGGGCTCTCTTATTCCATTGGGAATATGTTCTCAATGAACACTGTCTGTAAAGGGAGAGGGTTCTTCTGCTTTAATAACATTGGAAGGAGCAGCATGATAGGTAGCAGCTGTAGAAGATGGAGGATAGACATAATCCTACTGAAAATTCAGAATTTGGCCAGGAGTTCCCTGAGCTATTCCTCTAAAGAAATCACAACGAGACATGAACTCTTTGCCCTGAGATCACAGTGATGATGTAGGCTGAGGCACCATGCGGTCAGGCGCATGACCGCCGGCTGGAGGACCTAGTGTAGCTTTCAAAGCGGTCTGAGGAGTTAATCGCTTGGAGATCACCGCTAGGACCTGGTTTATCGCATCGAGCTGCCGAGCGGTCTCTTGTTGAGCCTGGGCGAATCCTCAATGATCATGTTTAAGGTGGAGCTCGACACGAAGCTCTAGAGATTCTAGAGAGGTTGCACTGCTCGAATAGGGATGACCACTGGCGGGCTGACTTGGCTGGATCTCACGGTTTAACATTCTATCTCACCATTGGATTCTCCTAACACTCCAATTTGGAGGTCACGTGTTCGTTCTATTGGCACAAAAATTGTACCTCCAAAACTCACACTACAAAGAGATGAGGGGAAACTATGGAGTGTCGGTTTCTTAGGCTAAAGGATGCTAAAAAGCAGGGTTACTAAGCAATGAGGCCTGACTACCCATAATGATAACTCTTGTCATGGGTGATTTGATTGATGAAAAGAGGTTACAAGGGAGTCTGAAATAGGTCAGGGAAAGATGTGGGGAAGGGACTAAATTCGACATCTCTTATACATGTCATAAGTTGGAGGCTCAAATCAAAAGTCCCTTTTCTGGTACCCCCTCCCATCTATAAATAGACGTGAGGTCCTGCCCAAATGGGCAGGTCTACAAACAACTGGCTACCCATGGTACAGGAGCACCAGGGCAAGGAAGAGAGGATACATGGAGTGCAAATAGAAAAAAAGAGGGAAAACCCCAAACCGCATGGTCATGCGGTCTAGCTGGAGGCAAACCGACAGTGCCTTAGAGAATCTGCTAGAGATGGGACGGGCGGTGTGGGCGATCTCAAAAATCTATGACTGTTGGGACCGACAACCTTGATTGAAAAGGTGAGGTCGCGGACTTCCGGGCAAACACCCGAGGCCTTTCCTTTAATAAAAACATGATATTAAAGCCACAATGATAGACTCATATGCTCCATACCGTCCCTTAACAAAATATTTGTATCATAAACAACATGCAATGGTCTCAGATGCTCTAGACCGTCCCTTAATAAAATATGTATCAGAAACCACATGCGACGGTCTCAGATGCTCCAGACTGTCCCTTAAAAAAATTTCGATACCAAAATCACAAGTGAGTGTCTTAGATGCTCTAGACCGTCGCTAAACAAAATATAAATACGAAAGCCACATGCAACGTTCTCAGATGCTCCATACCGTCCCTTAACAAAATATTGATACCAAAACCACAAGAGATGTTCTCAGATGCTCCAGACCATCCCTGAATATAATATTGATGACAATACAATATGCGACGGTCACAGATACTCCAGACCATTCCTTAATAAAATACTTGCCAACCCAAGGAAACAATCCCAGGAGAATCGAGATTATATGCTATGATGAGCAGTTGGGCAGGTGGGTACTAAAGAGTTGGACAATTTCCTTACTCAGAAAGGACATCAAAGTTGAAGACCATCCCCATAACAAAACATTTCCAACTCAAAGAAACAACCTAATGAGAATCGAGAGTTGCTGACTCTGATGACCAGTTGGGTAGGTGGGTACTAAATTGTTGGCACATTGCTTTCTTCTGAAAGGTCATCGAAGCTGTAGACAATCTCTGAAAGCACAATAGAGTTGGACATTCACGTAGACCTCCCTTGATGTAAAGGTGTGTCAGAGGTCGGAACGGATCTGAAATCCTAAAGATCCTCCGCACGAGCTTGGCGAGCTACTACTACACAGATGTGAAATCTCCCTACTATCTGTGGTCATTGTAGGTTTTATAACTCCAGATTCAAGTCATGGGTGGTGCAAGTAGGATCCGGGGATATGTCACATGTTGCGAGTTGGCTTCACAAATAATCTATCACAATACTTTCCTCACAAAACATAGAGAAAAGTGTGTGTAAATGCATTGATAGAATGTTTATAAAACAGATTTAATGAAAGAACTATCAAGAGAAATAACATTTTAAATCATCTCCACTCCAAGTGTGAGATATTTCCTCCCCTTCATAGGTTTGAAGACGATAAGCACTATTTTGAGTACTTCTTTAATGATGAATGGTCCTGCCCAATTAGTATTCAACTTTCTGACTGAACCAGACCTTGTTGCTGCATATACTTTCTTTAAAACAAACTCACCAACGTTTAACTTTTTTATCCTGACATTTTTGTTGAAATATTTTTCCATTCTTTGTTTAACTTCTTCTTGTCTGATTGTTGTTGTATCTCTTAGTTATTCGATGAGATTGAGATTGCACATTAGCTCTTCCTCATTCACTTTCACCCAACCATCTATGTTCTGCTATGATAATAGCACGTTTGGACTCATCACCTCAAATTCAACTACAATGAGAGCTTCCGAACCAAGAGAAATTTTAAAGGGAGTTTCACCAGTAGCTGAGGTTGGATTCATTCTTAAAGCCCAGAGCACTGATGACAACTATTCTGCCAAGTTACCATAGAGATTTTCGTCTTATTTCTTTAGGAGATTTCAGACCAACTTGTTTGCTGCTTCTACCTGCCCATTGCTTTTGGAATGGTGTACCGAAGCAAATTGTAGCTTAGTCCTTATTTGTCCACAAAAATATATCAGGTCAGAATTATTAGAATAAGGACTATAATCAATGATTATGTGCATTGGAACTCCTTGTCTGCACACAATTTCACCCCATATGAAGTTTTTCACGATCTGCCTGGTAGTTTTAGCCAATGCCTTAGCTTCAATCTACTTGTTGAAATAGTCAATCGTTGCAAGAATAAAATGGCGTTTCCCACTAGCCATAGGAAAAGGACCGATAAGATCCATCTCCCTAACTGCAAATGGTCATGGAGTTGCTATCGACCTGAGCTGCTGAGCTGGTTGATGTACTAAAGGAGCATATTTCTGACATTATACACATCTCTTTGTGAACTTTTCAACGTCTTTCGTAATTTGAAGCCAAAAATATTCTTGCCTCAGAATTCTTATCTCCACGGTTATAGCACCTAAATGAATGCCGAATTTTCCTGAATGACCTTCCTGGAGTACAACTGGAATCTCTTCCTCGGAAACACTCCTTTGCTAGTGGTGAGAAAAATGTTTTTCTGTATAAGACTCCTGCGATGAGATTGTAATGAACTGCCTTTAACTTAAACCTCTTTTTATCTTTTATAGATGGATGAAATTCCCCGGTTGAGAGATAGAGGATGAACAGATCTACCCAAGATGGATGCTGATCTATTTTGCATGACCTCACCCTCTTCAATAGCTGGGTGAAATAATTCTGATGCATTTCTTCCTGAAAGAAGACCAAACTTTGCCAGTTCATCTGCCTCAACATTTTGTAAATTAGGGATGTGCTGTATAGTTAAACTTTTGAACTTGTCAATCTCAGTTTTTACTAGCATGGTATTGCTTTATAGTGGAATCTATAGTTTCATAACTTCTATTTACTTGGGAAGCCATCATTAGTGAATCAGTTTTCACTTCTACATCCTCAACGCACAACTCTCTTGTGAATTGAAGACTTGCAAGCAAAGCTTCATATTCTGCTTGATTATTTGTAGTGGGGAAGTAGACTATCAATGCTTTATCAGATCTGACTCCATTGGGATTGACCAGAACAATTCCTGCTCCAGAGGAATCTCCTCCTAAGGCTCCATCCACATAAATCATCCAAGCTAGGGGTATTTTTCTTTTCTTTCCAATACATCTCTCCGAAGTTATGAAGTCTGCAAGTACTTGAGCTTTGATCGCCATCCTTGGCACATAAGAGATGCCAAATTCACTAAGCTCGATTTCCCACTTTATTAATCTTCCCGAATGTTCTGGCTTTTCTAGGTCATTCTGTAATGGCAAGTAGGGTACTACCTGAATAGAAAGAGCCTGCAAATATGGTCGAAGCCTATGAGCTCAAGTGATAAGCATTAATGCTAGCTTCTCAGAATTGGGTATCGGGTTCTTACATTTTAAGAATTCTGCTAACATAATAAACTAAAAATTATATTTTCTTCTCTTCTCAGACTGAAACTGAGCTTATTGCATCAGAACCAACTATAAGGTACAGAAAAAGATCCTCGCCTTCTCGAGGGCTCTGAAGCAACAGAGATGATATTAATTGCTTGTTCAATTGATCAAACACATCATCACACTCCTTAGTCCATTCGAATTTTGCTCCCCCATGCAGAGTTTTAAAGAATCTATCTGGGGCAAGGGGTAGCAATATTTTGGTTAAGCTTTATTAAGTTTCATAAAATCAACACACATCCTCCATTTTCCTTCTGCCTTTTTCACCATTTCAACATTCGAAACCCAATCAGGGTATTGAATTTCTTGAATGAACTTTGCCTTGAAGAGCTTATCCACCTCCTCCCTTATGGGCTAGGCAAGAGTTACCTCCACCACCCTCTTCTTTTGCTTGACTGGATTGAAGCTCGTGTTAATGTTGAGGTGGTGGAAAGCAACATTAGGATCAACTCTTGGCATGCCATCTGCTGACTAGGCAAAAACATCTAGATACTTTAGAAGACAGGGGATGAGTTGGCTCTTCTCTTCTTTGGAAAGTTCTGCATTGATGTTGAGCATCTTGATTTCATCCTTCTTATCAATAGGAATTGCTTGAGTCACCTGGGCAGGTTATAGATGAGCTCCTTCTCTAACTTCTTTTTCTATTGATTCTTCAGCAACTTCAGGGTGGTCAGCATCTTGGTGAACTGGAAAAATCTCAGCCATCTTCAGGGGAGGAGAAGATTTAGTCACATTGACCATCTTGACTTAACATTCTTGAGCCAACTTAGGATCACTCCTGATCCGATACTGCTTTTTATTGAGGGCAAATTTGATAGCAAGATGAAAGGTGGAAACCACCGCCTGATATTCATTGAATATATGCCTTCCAAAAAAAGTTTTGTAGCTGCTTGGAGCGTCAACTACTACAAACTGAACAAGCTTGGTGATCCCACCAAGTGTCATGGAGAGTGTGACACTTCACTCTACCTCCTTCCTCTCTCCAGAAAAACCAAAGAGTGGCCCTTCAGTGGAAAGGAGAGTCTTCCCAATCTTTGGGCATCATAAGTAGGTTTGAAGAGGAGATTAATGAAATATCTAGTGTCGATCAAAACTCCCTCCACCATGTAGTTTTCAATCACCGCCTTGATGAATATTACATTATTGAATGGATTGGCAGTCGGAGGAAGGTCATTTTGCCCATAGGTGATGATTCCCATAACAGGAGCAAAAGAGGCAGTAACAACAACCTCTGATCAGAAAACTCTAGAGAGACTATCCTTCCAAGATGATTCAAGCCCTGCCACTCCATGAATACAAAATAGGTGGCCCAAGGAACCTTCGTTATTATCTTCTATGCATTCACTTTTATAACTGACGTTACCAAAGAGGCCAACATCATTTACTTCCTTACATTCCCAATGAACTTCTACCACTTCCTTGTTCTTGTAGGTAGAAGCCTTTGAGGAATCATTTTTCAGGACTAGGTCCGCAACTTCCCTTCCATCAGAAGCTTCTCCACAAGCATGCGGAGAGCTCAACAAATTTATGTTAGATGCCCCCTCCCCTATGATGCTCACAGTAGAGGGAGAGGTTTCTAGACTTGGGCTCGGATTTAATATGGGCCGGCCTTTTGTAGAAAGGCTGCTTTTGAAGGATCTGAACTACCTCACTCTTCGGAAGGATGAGTTTGGTGAATGACTCCTATGAATCATTATAGCGGTGGTGTGAATGAGCTAGAAGAGGTGGTGGACGAAACTAGATTTGATTAATTGGAACTGGCTGGGGCGCTGGAACGGCTGGGGTGGCCCACAAATGTCCCTTCTATTGAAAGTGCTATTGGCCTTATTATGGACGATGATGATGAAAGTACCTTCCTCTTTGAGCAGGTTGTTGGAACTTTTGGCGAGGAGGTTACGCCAACTGCTGAGGGCTAGTGAAGAAACTGGTAGAGCCTTATTGACTAGCTCTTAATGTCAGATTGGAGACTACAAAGAGACGGGGGGAGATTGTGGATTGTTAGTGACTTGGGTTAGAGAATGCTAAAAATAAGGGTTGCTAAACGATTAGACCAGGCTGCCCACAAGGGGAACTCTTGTTGTGGGTGATCTAATTGATGAATAGAGGTTTACAAAGAAAGGTCTAAAACAGGTCAAGAGATGAGACCGAAAAGGGACTAAATTTGAGACCGCTTATCCAGATGATAAGCTTGAAGACCTAAATCAAAGTGCCTTCTGGGTACACCCTCTCCTCAATTTAAAGACACAGGTGCCTGCCAAAATGGGCATGTATACAAAAATGTGCTGCCCAGGCTACAGGAGAACCGGGGCAGGTAAAGAGGGTACATGAACGTGAAAATAGCAAAAAAGAGGAAAAATACCTGGACCGCACGGTCACGCGGTCGATTTGGAGCCAGATCATTGGTGCCTTGGAATTTCTGGGCGGTCTCCAAAAACTGTGACCACTGAGGCTGGTAATCTTGATCGAGAATTGAAGTTGCAACTTCGTGTCAAACATAGATGATTATAAAGTGTAAAATAGTGTTCATACAATGAGAGTAATTTTAAGTATGCCCTAGATTAAAACTACTCCAACTACATGTCAACACACTGGCCCCGTACTAAATGATGAATAGGCATGAGGAGCTGCATACATGACGTAGGTTTGGATGTGAGTCCCATATGCACAAAAAAGAAATCGCTCAACCTAGAACTCTTTCCCCCATTTCCTTGTAAGGCCCCACTAGAACCCTCCTCAATTAAGGGCAAAAAATGACTTATAGGTTAGGACCACTAATGCATACAATCTTCCGCCCCTGCTATTATGAGATTCATATAATGGGTGAAGGATCATGGGCATACATAAACATTTAAGCCCTACTAATTCATAAACTAAGGATTTATTTTTTGGAATTGTAATTTGGATAGTTGATTTAAAGCCATATCATTAATTTCAATTTTCTATATATTTTTTAATTTAGCATGACATTACAAATGATATACCTAACATAGACTCTAAAATGAGCTTATACTAAAAGGTGATGCTAGGATGATGAGTTTGGATGCATTGTTATGCTAACAATGATAAAGTTCAATTTATATAATTGGTTAGATAATAATATTGCATGTATTCAAAAAGGCGTTTCAATTTAATTTTTCATGGACCTAGAATGAAATGAATAAGTTTTTTTATTTGTTTTGATGTGAGCATGATTAATTCTAGAGTTTAGAAAAAAATGATGTACATGTAATCTCAAGACATAATTCAATCATATCATGAACTAAAACATACAAACTGAATTTTGAAATTTATAATATAATTGTATTCATTAATTGAATTTATTGATCTTTGATTTTGCATGATAATTCAAAATTACGACACATGATAAAGTCTTCATATTCATTCTTTTTATTTATTTAAAACGAAGGCTTGTAGGGTTAATATGAATATGAATATGTTTTTGTTGATTTATGAATTATTCTGTAGATTTTCTCTTTGATTTTATTTTTTAAAACCATGATCCAAAACTATAATTTAGAGAAAATCGGATTTTTTTTTAAAAAATAGAGCTACCATCGATGGTAAGTATTAGCGCTAGGCGGTATCAAACTTAGACTTGAAATTTCATGCAAAAGCATGGTTTCATGATTTTTCGATTCCGATTTTTTTACTATTATTTTACATGATAGGGGCTATCTAATACACCAAAGAGATCATTGAAATAAATAAAAAGTTGTGCATTAAATATTATTGTCTAAGACCCCTAATGAACCATTGAAATCCATTTTTGAAAATAATTTCATTAATTTTGGTAATATCACTTAATAAATTAAGTACTCAATTTTTGGTGATAATTAGAGAAAGATTTAACTAGCGCAGGCAATTACTTTCATTAACATCGATGCTATAATTAGGTGATAAATAGACCGCTTTAGATGATATGACTTTTGTTCAATTTCATTATATTTGATTCAATTAAAGAATTTAAGCTAAATTTGTGCAAGTCATATTGCAATATATATAAAGTGACCATAAAATGTGTTGGCTTAAACAATTGCAAAGGCAAAAGAAACAAAAAGAAGCTACGCATATCGTGAAGTAGAGTACTGTGTATTTCATTTTGATTTGATTCTAATTCACGCAATTTGTTAGATACTAATGAATAATAGTTTTAGGTATCCAAAGGGGACCAAGTGTGATGGTTCCTTTGGGTACCCAAATAGAGCGTGATGATTTAGGGGGATACAAGGATGAATGAGCCCATTAAAGTGGATTTAATGTGTCATTTTGAATTACGGGTCTCCATTCATACTTGTGAGGTTTATCTTAAAAATTCATACTGTTATTATGTGAAGTCTTTATATGATGATAATTGTTTGAAACACAATAAATTAGAGATTTATGTGTTAATTTGTTTTCAAACTAGAGTTATGTAGCTTATCATAATGACTCCTATAATAATAATTCTTAGAATATATATAAGAATGATAGTTTTTTGATACCACTAGTTGATAAAGTGGGTGACAATATGCATTAGATGATTTAGTTTTAATTTGTTATTTCTCATTCCAACACTTCTTCTTAGACACACTCTTATATTTTGAAGAGAAGTTCTTGAAATTTCCATTTATAATTGTCATGAGATTTTTCTTATTTAATAATTTTGGCACAAAAGATTTTAGTGAATTTAGTTTAATAGTTAGAGAATCACTTTCATTTGTCAATTTTCTACAATTCTCTTGTGCAATGAGAAGCTCTTTTTCAAGTACCTTGAACTTTTCATTTAATTTATTACAATCAATACAAGGTGTAGAAATTTCAACTAAAGAGCTTAAGGGGGAACAAGACACTTAAAATTTGATTCTACAATCACTAATTGTACTATTCCAAACTTTGATATCTAAAGATTAAAGAAAATTTTCCATTAAGAATTTCCACCCTTTAAAATTTTTATTCTAAAAAAAAGGTGGAGCTAAGGAATTTTCATTTACATAAAGTTCATCCCCTTTTGTAGAAAGGAGATCATGGTCACGAAGCGCCATTTTTCCCGATGGTGAAACCTTTTTGTAATTATCTAGATCTAATGCCACTTGTTGGATCTACTAGAAACCTTAGAGGGGTGGGGGGTGAATAAGAGTTTTTAAGATTTTAAAACTGAATAAGAATATTCTTGATAAACAAAGTAGGTTCGGGATATTTAATAGAAAACCTTATTTTAGCTTTGCTGAAAAGATTGTATCGAAGGTTACTTTTGAGAGAAGGAGGAATTCAAACTTTCTTTGATACCGCTGACGGTTAGCTCTACCTCCAGGCGCAAGCTCATAGAGATTGAATTCCTTAAGTTATAGAAAGATAATGAACCTTGCAATATATTTTGAGTTTAGACTTCGATAGAAAATATTATTTAAAACATTTATGAATAAGAAATAAAATGCAGTTAGTGAACAACAAAGAGGGACATAATTTTATTTCATAAAACTTAGATTAAAAAAGGTTTGATTCCTATGATGCTAGAAATCAAGGCGACAATGGAAAAACCTTTTTCAGTTCTATATCAACCCTTATCATAAAGTCCTATTGGTTTTAGCCTATCTCTCCCCATATAAAGCCTCTAGCTGCCCCCTAGATCTAAACCTTAGACCTATGTTGGGAATAGTGACCAACAATGTTCCTGATTTGAAGAAGTTCTTAAATCAATGATAAAAGCACTATGTATTTTATGGTATGCTCTATTTTGTACAAAATAAATCATATGTTCAGTACTTCTCTAAACTCTCTAAGTCCAAAATTTGCGAGAAGGACTGTACATATCGTTGAATAAGCATTCACATTTCATTGAGACTACTCGCAAAACTCGGTAGAAGGCTTATGCTAGTTATCATCGAGATAATATGGACAATCCGACGATATCACTGTGATAACAAAGTACACATGATGGTATCGTCATGAGATCAAGAAGAATTGAACAAGTTACAGTATCATCGTGTCAACAAGAATCACACGATGATATCGTGGTGAAGTCTGATATGATGAAGCTCTCCAGAAGAATTAATTTAAAGTATTCGGCTAAGTTGACGACATCATCGTAAAGGAGCCTTGTCATCGAGAAGACTAAGGCAGAACTCGTGAAGATAGTTTGTAAAAGAAGTGTTGCTTATTATCAAGATGATCAAGACGATATCGATGAGAAGTCAGAATGAACAAGACGATATCGTCGATATGATAGGATGAGTTCAACGACATCGTCGAGAAGACCTCTAGTCGACGAGATGTTCATGATAACATATTGAGATGATTTTATGTCATCGTGAGTACAAGTATAGCTGAGATATCTCATATCGTCAAGATATCTCTCTCTGAAGAAGATTTAAGAAGACTTGATGATTTGTGTAAGTCCAAGATAGATCGGCAAGCCGATAAGCTCTGTCGTCGAGATGTTTCCAATATCGTCAAGATGTTTCTAATATCGTTAAGACAAATCAAGATAATTCAAATCACACTCACTGTATTTAATGCCGCCTGATGGTCCAATTACCCCATGCCATTAAGGAATGGGGATTCTGGAACTTAAAGGATGTCTGAGCAGACCGTTAGACGGTCCCTCAGTGTTATAAAAGGGATTAGTATCTGCCCTAATTAATAAGAGAACAACCACACGGAAAGGGATATGAGTCGGGATAGAAAACGAAAAGACTTTTTGCTATTCACCTTCGATTTTGAGTGTCATAAGAAATCAAGTTTTGTAATCTTATATTTTAAGTTAATAAAATCATGTCTCTATTTTTTTCACTTGATTTGTTTAGTTTTTCACTATTTTGATCTCTTAGCTTTTCATGTATTTCAAAATATAATAAAAAATTTAAAACCTTTGTTCACCCCCCTCTAAGGGCGCCTATAGATCCAACAAGTTTTATCAGAGCGGTTTATTCCAAATGGTCAAACAATCAGGAATAAATGACATCTTATGATCTCGCGTTTCCCGAGGGTCAGGGTGTTAATAAGCCACCTCTCTTTACTGGGTCAGATTTCAACTACTGGAAATCTAGGATGATGTGTTTTCTTAGGACCATGGATATATGTATGGACCATGGTAGAAGTTCGGTACTCTCCTCCTACAGTGGTAGTAGGAGAGGTTACGATAGAAAAACCTAAGGATAGATGGGATGATAACGATAAACTAAAATGCAAAAATAAAGTTAAGGCAATGAATGCTTTATATTGTGCTTTAAATTGAACTGAATTTAATAGAATTTTTGCATGTGAAACTGCTTATGATATTTGGAATTAATTGGAAGTTGCTTTTGAAGGTACATCGCAGGTGAAGGATGCAAAGATATTCCAACAGGAGTCGGAATATGAAAAATTCAGGATGGATGCTGAAGAAGACATCAACTCGATGCACACACTCTTCGCCAAGATCGTCAACTCTTCAAAAGCCCTTGGAAAGATCTACTCCGACGGAGACTTGGTCAGAAATATTCTTCGCTCTCTACCTCTGAAGTTCAATCCAAAGGTAACGACCATCTCAGTGTCATACAACCAGAGAACGCTAAAGATTGAGAACCTCATTGGGAATCTCAAAACCCATGAGGTAGAACTCCAGATTCAACACGATGAATTCAATATGGAGCTAAAGAAAAAGGCGCTAGCACTGAAATCAAAGAAGGAGAGCAACGAAGATGATGATGAAGATGAAGAAGGTCTCCTAGTTAAGAACTTCAGAAAATTCATTAGATATTCGGAAAGACGGAACACCTTCCAGAAATACTTACAGAAGGATGCACGATGAAGTGGATCTTCCTCTTCTTCAAAAAAAAGAAAAGGAAAGCAACGATAAAGAGGAAAGACCACCACCACAGTGCTTTCACTCCAGGAAGTACGGGCACATTCGGAGCCAGTGCCCAAAGTTTCTAAAGGAGCAAAAACAAAAATGATACAAAGGGAAGGAGAAAAAGAAGGTGTTGAAAGCCGCAACATGAGATGATTCTTCCTCTGAAGAATAAAGCGGATTTGAGTCAAGCAGCGAGGAGGAAGCAAACTTATGCTTCATGGCAAAAGGAAACGATGACGACACCAGTGTTCTTAGTGACACTAAGGTAACTCCTCCCACCTTCGAAGAACTTTATGATGAATTTGTTCAAACCTTCAAAGCCTATGATAAAAGTATAGAAGATAATATTATTTTAAATCGTGAAGATGAATCTCTAATCAAAGAAAATCATAAGCTTACTAAAAAATTAATTTCTTTGGAAAAGAGAAAGGTTTCATGCCAAGAGTGTGAATACTCCTTATGTAAGGCAATAGATCTTGAGGTTTCTCATTCTAAGGCCCTCTCACAAATCAAAACTCTTACATGAGAAAAGGGGAACTTAGAGAGAAAACTAAATACCTCTCTCTAACAAATTGAAAATAACAAAAAAGGTTTTGAAAATAATTGTGTCATGCTTGCAAAAGAAAACTCACCTCTTAAAAAACAAACTCATGACCTCAATATGGCCATCAAAAAATTTGGAATTGGTCAAAAATCCCTAGACATGATTTTGGGGAACCAATGTTATAGTTCTGGAAAATTTGGGCTCGGATATCAAAGTGACAGCTACCACCCGACGCTAGCCACTAACGCCAGCGGTAACCCCTCATATATAAAATCTTCTGTTTATTAAAAAAATCAAACCTTATCCAGTAAGAGCAATGTAGAATCTCAGAAAAGTGTCTCAACCCCCTTTATTTCATGTGCAAATTGTCATAGGTTTGGACACACATCTAGCTCTTGCAGGAAAATAAAATAAGGGTCTCTAAAGCAAAGTTGGGTTGGGTACATAAGGCATCCACTTATTTTATGTGTGGTACCTCTTGGGTATCTGGATCTTTACTCTCATCTTCTTTCTAGATTTGCAGGCATGCTATGGATACGGAGGACGTGTGGTACTTGGACTCTGGCTGGTCCAAGCACATGATGGGCAGCAATGCAAAGTTCCTTAGCCTAGAAAAGAAAAAGGGATGGATCATAAATTTTGGAGATAACGGTAAAGGAAGGATCATGGGAGTCTGTATAGTGGGTAACAAATCCTTTACTATCTCTAATGTTCGTTATGTAAAATAGTTTAAAACAAAACATAATATCTATTAGTCAATTGTGTGATAAAGGATTAGATGTTTTATTTGAGTCAACTACAAATCTTTGCAAAATATTTAATCTAACACACAAAAGATGTTTTACTAACTGCACATAGAACTCCACCGTATATGTAGTTTCCCTTCATGATCTTTCCAAATCATCTATAAAATGTTTTATAACAAAAAATGATGAGTTAGAACTATGGTATAGCGTTTAGGTCACGTTCGTACAAAGCTCATTTTAAAACTAGCAAAAAAGGAATTGATAAGAGAATTGCCTAGATTATATAAAAATTTATCTTCACTATGTTCTCCATGCCAAAAAGGAAAATTTACAAAATCTTCTTTTAAAAGAAAAAAAATGAAATTTCTACTACAAGACCTTTGCAATTAATTCATATTGATCTCTTTGGCCCCATTAACACCGCAAGTCTTGGTGGTAGAATATATACATTTCTTCTAATAGATGATTTATCTAGATATTGTTGGACTTTATTTCTCTCTTCCAAATCTGATGTGTTTTATGAATTTTCAAAATTATGTACTCATATTTAAAATGAACTAGATTTAAAACTAAAATGCATTCACTCAGATCATGGAGGAGAATTTGAAAATGTAAATTTTAAATCATTTTGCACAATGTTAGGTATTAAGCACGAATTCTCTGCTCCCGCACACCTCAACAAAACGGTGTTGTTGAAAGAAAGAATATGACAATTCAAGAACTAGCACGTACTATGTTATCTGAATATAAATTACCTAAGTCTTTTTGGGCCGAAGTCGTAAGCACATTATGTTATTTAATGAATAGAGTCATGCTTCGTCCATCTTTAAATCTCACAATGTAAGAACTATACTATCAAAAGAAACCTAACGTATCATATTTTAAATTATTTGGATGTAAATGTTTTAATATCAATACAAAAGATGCCTTAGGAAAGTTTGATGAAAAATGTGATGAAGGAATATTTCTTGGATACTCTTCAACTAGTAAAGCCTATTAAATATTTAACAAAAGAATGATTAAGGTTGAAGAGTCAATTAATGTAAAATTTGATGAATTTAATCCTTGTGTAGAAAAACTTCCTGTAGGTGCAAATGATGAACCTTTGCTATCTTTGGAGCACGACGAAGAGGAACCTTATAAAGAGGAGGAGGAGGAGGCCAAGGAAGATGAATATGTGCCTCCAAGCATCTTAAAATTCTCAATGAACCATCCAAAGGAACTAGTCATTGGGGAACCATCTATTGGGGTAATAAATCGATCTTCTCTTCATGAAACTTTTCAAATATTTGCTTTGTTTCCGAAATTGAACAGAAAAACATTTCACCGCTTTAAATGATGAATATTGGTTTTTGGCTATGAATGAAGAGTTAATCAATTTGAAAGAAATAAAGTCTGGAATCTAGTAGAATGTGTATCTAATCATCCCGTTGTTGGCGTAAAATGGATTTTTAAAAAGTAAATTAGATGGTGAATCTAGAATTACAAGAAATAAAGCTCGCTTTGTCGCTCAAGGCTTTTATCAAATCGAGGGGGTAGATTTTGAAACACTTTTGCACCAGTTGCTTGCTTAGAATATATACAAATTTTTTTTGGCATTTGCAAGTTTTAAAAGAATAAAATTATTTCAAATGGATGTTAAAAGTGCTTTTCTAAATGGGTTTTTAAAAGAAGAATTTATGTAGAACAACCCCCCCGGTTTTATAAATAAAAAATTTCCAAATCATGTTTATAAATTAGAAAAAGCGCTTTGTGGTTTAAAACAAGCGCCCCGTGCATGGCATGAAAGACTTACATCATTTTAATTAAAGCACGGTTATGTCAAGGAAGTGCCGACAACACACTCTTCATTAAGCATAATAATAACGATTTAATTATTTTACAAATATATGTTGATGATATCATTTTTGGACCCACTAATGAAGAGTTGTGTAATGAAGTATTCTTAGTAATGAAAGGAGACCTCTCTTATTTTCTTGGTTTTCAAATTTCATAATGAAATGATTGTATTTTTATTTGCCAAACAAAATATGTTCATGATATGCTTTAACTATTTGGTTTTGAAAATCTTAAACAAGCATCTACACCTATGAGTTCTTCATTAAAAGTAGGAAAAGATGAATATGGAATTTCTATTGATCAAACTTAATATAGAGGTACGATTGGATCTCCTTTTTACTTAAGTGCATCTAGAACAGATATAATGGTTGAGGTATGTTTATGAAAGTGCACAGTTAACCTCACTAGAATTCTCTAGAGGGGGGGGGGGGGGGGGTGAATAGAGATTTAAAAATACTTTGTGCAATTATATATATATATATGTGTAATAATCACAGATTTAAGCTTCCCACACACCAACAAGAATTAAGCAAGAAAAGAAGGGAAATAACAAGAAGAAAATCACAGCACAACACAAGGAAATATAGTGGTTCCCCAAACTTTGGGTAGTCCACTCTTCTACCCCCTTGGTAGGAATTCACTATCTAGCACTGAGTCTTTTGATAAGGAGACTCTTAGAACCAGCCTGAGTCTTTTGATAAGGAGACTCTTAGAACCAGTCTGAGTCTTTTGATAAGGAGACTCTTAGAACCAGTACAACTGAATTTTTTGAAGAGAGATTCTAAAAACTCTTTACACAGTTTAAAAGTGAAATAAAGATAAGGAGAAGAAGTAGAAGAAGTAATTTAAACAAGAAGGAATCTTCTTCCTAACAAGAAGATTAGAAGAACAAGAATAGTGAATGTAATCTCTCTTCTATAGTGAGAAGGAGATTGTAAGCTTTTATCTCTTTTGTTAGAGCTTTCAGAATTTGCAGCAGAATGGCCTCAGGAGGAGAAGATGAAGGCTTTTTCTTTGCTGCAGCACACTATCTCTTTTCTCAGCTTTCTCACTCTTCACTTGGGAGCTCTTCCTCTTTTTCAAATGTATATGGTGGATCACTGGTTATCATTCTCTGTCGACTTCCTTCTTATTTATAACTCTGTTTGAAAAGATATTTCTAAAGGAGAATAATAAATTAGCAGACAGAGAATTTAGAAAGAGATAAAAGTTTCCATACTAATTTTATCTGTAGAAGGAAAGAGTTTATTCTGATTTCAAATAATATCCAAATAAATATTAATCAAATTAGCCAAGAATCAATTAGAAGGAAAGACAGATTCAGAATGGCTATAAAAGAATAATATCATTCCAAAAAAATCAGATCTACAGAAAGAAGGAAAGAGATCTGGCGTGTTTTTGAATTTCTTATAGATATCGACGTGCATCGATTACTATTCGACGTAAACGTCGATTTCATCCTGGCTGGATGTCGAGAGGAGAATAAGGAAGGTGCGTCGACTAAGGTGCGTCGACTTTATTAAATGCGTCGACTATAAGTCAGAGGTACGTCGACTAAGATTACGCCGAATTCTTCTTAGAGTTACTTCGACTCATTCTGAGAGAAACGTCGACTATATTTTGATGTTGCGTCGAATACTATTCGACGCATATTTACTTAGCCCAACTTTTCATACTTAAAATTTATATTCTACTCAATTCTAGGGGTTAAGATAAATCATTTCCCCAAGAATCTCCCCCTATTTGTCTTAACCCTATTTAGAGAGAAATTGCATCAGCTTTTAATCAACACAGCAAAGCATTTATATAGAGAAGAAATATGCTAAGCAATCAGAGGAAAAGAGAAATCATATAGACAGACTTCATAATAAGTATTTAGGCATGTAAAAGAAAAATATTGATTGTATCAATATTGTTCAACACATCATTCAGGAGGGGTAGGAGGAGTTTTTCTTTTCCTAGTGAATATTACTGTTTTGGAGAGGTGGGTTGCCCCTTCTCAGTAGCAGGTAGTTCACTCAGCTCCCCCTAGGATGGAAGTTCTTTTGAGCCTTCTACTTCTACTTCAGTTTCTTTCTCATCTCCAGTATCAGGTATAACAGCATCCGGCTCCCCCTGAGCTTCAGCTTCTTCTTCATCTTCATTCTCTGCTCTACTTGCCTCCCCTTGCAGTAGATCCACTTATTGTGCAGCTTCTCTTGCTATAATCAGTACACCTGATATCTGCTCTTTAGTATGTAGCTCTGGTACTACTTCATTCCCAATGGTCTTGAGTAGAGCTAAACTGTCAGATTTTGAAGAATGAGGGGTTTTGTGAGAGGGAGTTTTGTGGCTGGAGAGCTGCTCTTCATCTAACTTCTCCCCCTTCTTGACCTTCTTAGCCAATGAGGTTAAGAAAGACTTGGTGACCCTAGATGAAGAGATAGAGGATTTTAGGCTTTGCACAGAGGCATTGACCCCATCTATTTGGGTTTGCATGTGCATGATGGAGGAGTGAATTTGAGAGCAGTGTCCATCCAGCATGTCCTGAAATTTTTGGGCTGCTGATTGGATACACTGGGTGATGAGGTTTTCAGTGGGTGGAGATGGTTCATGTTGTGTTGGAGGAGGATGGGACAATGGAAGAGGAGGAGATAATGGTGGAGGTGAATGTGATGAAGGTGGAGAGGGGACTGTATCATGTTGATGAGGTGTATTTGATGGAGGAGGTGGAGGAATAGAGAAGGGTTGAGCAGGTGACTGAGTTGGTATTTGTGAAGGTGTGGATAATTGTGGTACAGAGGAGATGTCTGCATGAGGAGGAGGGGGAGGTGAAGATGGATGAGCAGGAGAGATAGGAGGAGAAGGAGTCCTTTCAGGAATAGCACCAGGCTTGGGAATTTGCCTGGTCCATTTTGAGAAGAGAGCAATGGACATCCTTTTGCCTGGAGGGATGGGAATTCCTTTTGACCTGCATAGGTCAGGGAAGGAGTGGAAGAGGACTTGACTCATAATCCTCATGTAGGCATTCTCTTTGTGAGAATATTTGTAGCCTATCATTTTGAGTAAGCAGCTGCCCCAGTCTACTTTCTTCTTCAGCACAAGGGCCCCCATGAGATTCAGTTGCTGCCTGTAGCCTATACTCATCAGAAAAATCTATTTTCTTCAGATGGATTGGTCTATCTTTTGAGAACTTCATTGTGATTAGTAAAATCTTGATTTCATCAGGGGTGAGTTCCACAGGTTCATCACCTGATAAGGGAATGGTAAAGGAGATTTATTTAGTTACTCTTTTAGAAAATAACTTCCTTTCCCTATTTGATTAGAACAAGGATAATATTGGAATGTACCTGATGAAAGATCAAAGGTGTTCCTAATGTGTTCAGCAGAGATTGAGACAGGTGTCTCATATATTGTTCTAGTGATTTCTCCTTATTCAGATATCTGAACATGAGCCATTAGCTCTGTGAGTTCTGTCTCCAGGAGCTCGCATCTTGTGGAGATGAGCTTATCTAGGCCGGCTTCAGTGAAGAGAGCTATGATGCTCTTATAATTTTCGGCGGCGGCCTGGAAGGATTCGAGGTCAATGTCGAAACCAGAGTTAATCTTGTGAGCCATTTTAGGTCAGTGAGAGAGAGGAAGAGATGGCTGGACTGAGAGGTAAGAAGGATGAAAGATGTAGAGTGCGAGAGGATCTCTAACTGAAGAGTTTATTTAAGTCAGGTGAAACATCGAAACGAGACACAATTCGAGGCTTATTCGGTACTTTAGTAGATGCGACTGAAAAATTTTTAGTGTTGCCGCTCTTTTTCTTGAAGTCGACGTTACGTCGAGTGGGATTCGACGTAAGCGTCGATGTAGTTTGAGTTGAGAAGACAAGGTCTCCTATCGACGTATGCGTCAATTTTAAGAAATTGACGTGACTTTTACTTTGTCTAAAGATTCCAGGTTTTTCTTGAGGGATTCTTTCTTCCTAATCCTAAAGTTTTCTAAGTTACTCTAGGACTAATTTTATGAACAATTTGTTTGATTATGCCAACACTGTTTGGCAGTGTGGCCAATTTTATTGCAAATATAACACCTAATTTTCTTTTGGCTAAGGAAATTTGAGTTTAGGGAGGAATAGAGATGGTGATTAGGATAAAAGTTTTGATCAGGATAGTAATTTTGATTATGAAAAGATTTTTGATTAGGATAGAAGTTTTGATCAAGATAAAAATTTTGATCAGGATGAAAGGGTCCTGAATGGGGGTTAAGATAGAAAGTTTTTGAAGAATAGCTATGTCCTGTATTTAAGTTGCTCTGAGGTTTTATGCGTCGATATCCATTCGACGTATGTTGAGAGTTGCGTCGATATATATATTCGACGCTTTCTCTAGATTGCGTTGATCTGGAATCGATGCATGGAAGTAGTTGCGTCGATTGTAAGTCGACGCAGTTTTATTCATGCGTCGATTTGAGGTCGAAGCATCTGAGAGATTGCATCGAGTAGAATTCGACATACTATCATTAATGCGTCGATATGAAGTCGACACAATTGTGTCTTCACAAATTTTATTTTTCCCTTTTTCTGATTTTATTTCTTTATGAGTTGTTTTTTCTACTTAGTTGCCTTCTTAGAGGTAGTTTGAGAGTCTTCATCTGTATAGTATGATGTTTCATAAAAATGGTTTATCTCATTGAGGGAGTCTTCTTCTTGGTTTATTGATTTAGTGGGTTTAGTGAATTTAACAGGGCTCATCCAAGCAGGTTTGTTGGATGGATTTAGACTAGCTGAGGGATCAGCTCCTAGCCCAAGATTTTTATGTCTTCTTGTTTGTTTTTCTGTGATTTCTTTAAGTGTTTGGCTTCTCATTTTTATTGATTCTTCAAAAGCTTTTGCTTGGGATACCTTATTCTTAAGGAGCTGGTTTTCTATTTTAGCCCTCTCTATTTCTTTTTCTCTGATGTTCATGATTTTTAGAACAAGTATCCTCTATATTTCTCTGTTTTTTAATCACATTAATTTGTTCTTTTAGATTCTTAATTTCTTGTTTAGCTTTTAGTTGATCTAAACATAATCCTTTAAAATCATTTTTGAAATCATCACACAGAAAATCTATGTTATCAAGATGCTTACTTCATCCTTATCCTCAGATTCCTCTATGAGAATAAGGCTATTTTCTTTATCATCTTCAGAAGAGATGCTTCCTTCTGATTCTGTCTCACTCCATGATTTAGCACCATGTTCTTCCTTTGAGCTTTCAAAAGCCATTAAGCATAGGTCTTCTTGCTTAGACTATTCATTGTCACTTTTGGATGAGGTGTTGTCCACAGAATCTGTTTCACTCCATGCTTCTGCAATGAAGCCTCTTTCTTTCTTCTTCCCCTTTTTCTTGAGATCTTTCTTTTTCAGATCTTTCTTCTTCTCAGTATTTTCTGGACATTCTGGTGCAATGTGTCCAGTTTTCCTGCAGGAGTAACAAATGATTTCTTTAGTAGGAGTTTTATCATACCTTGGTTTTGATTCTCTCCTTCTAGACCCATCTGTCCTGACCCATTTCTTAAATCTTCTGGCCAGGAGGCTGAATAACTCTTCTTCGGTGACAGGGGTCTCTTCTTCTGTTGCTTTCAAAGCAATGTTTCTATCTTGTGAGGAGGTTGGAGTGATTCCTCTTCTTTCCTTCTCTTCTCTGGTTTTCAGTAGTTGCTCATTGGATTTGAGTTTTCCTAAGAGGGCATCTGTTGAGATTTCCTTTTGTCCTCTTGTATCTCTTATTGCCCATATTCTTGAGTCCCATGAACTTGGGAGACTCATTAACAGTTTGTCATTGATCTCAGATATGCTTTCTTCATGCTTCTTTTGAAAGTTCTCATATTGGGAGATCAATAGAGCCTTTCTATCTTTCCTTTCATCAGCACTTCCTTCTTCCATCTTTGTAAGAGCCTCCCAGATTTCTTTGGCTGATTTACAGTCAACAACTTTTTGAAAGATTTCATCTGAGAGGGTTGAGACAAGAATGTTCACAGCTTTTGCATCACATGTTCCTACCTTCTTCTCTTCAACTGTCCACTCAGCCTTTGGGACAAGTGTTTGAGTCACTTCTCCCCTTGAGTCTCTTCTATAAGGCTTGGGAGGACCTGTCAAGATAACATTAAATAATTCTTCATCAATTGAATTCATATAAATCCTAATTCTTTTTTTCCAAACTGTAAACTTTTCAAGATTGCACATTGGTGGTCTGGTGGAAGCATAATCTTTGATTTGTGCCATGTGAAAAATAATTTTTAGAAATATATATATATAAGAGTTAGGATCTTTTTGATCAAGGAGTTAACCTTCTTAGATCAACCTGCCTTTGATACCAATTGAAAATGCACAGTTAACCTCATTAGAATTCTCTAGAGGGGGGGGGGGGGGGGTGAATAGAGATTTAAAAATACTTTGTGCAATTATATATATATATGTAATAATCACATATTTAAGCTTCCCACACACCAACAAGAATTAAGCAAGTAAAGAAGGGAAATGACAAGAAGAAAATCACAGCACAACACAAGGAAATATAGTGGTTCCCCAAACTTTGGGTAGTCCACTCTTCTACCCCCTTGGTAGGAATTCACTATCTAGCACTGAGTCTTTTGATAAGGAGACTCTTAGAACCAGCCTGAGTCTTTTGATAAGGAGACTCATAGAACCAGTCTGAGTCTTTTGATAAGGAGACACTTAGAACCAGTACAACTGAATTTTTTGAAGAGAGATTCTAAAAACTCTTTACACAAATTAAAAGTGAAATAAAGATAAGGAGATGAAGTAGAAGAAGTAATTTAAACAAGAAGGAATCTTCTTTCTAGCAAGAAGATTAGAAGCACAAGAATAGTGAATGTAATCTCTCTTCTATAGTGAGAAGGAGATTGTAAGCTTTTCTCTCTTTTGTGAGAGCTTTCAGAATTTGCAGCAGAATGTCCTCAGGAGGAGAAGATGAAGGCTTTTTCTTTGCTGCAGCACACTATCTCTTTTCTCAGCTTTCTCACTCTTCACTTGGGAGATCTTCCTCTTTTTCAAATGTATATGGTGGATCATTGGTTATCATTCTCTGTCGACTTCCTTCTTATTTATAACTCTGTTTGAAAAGATATTTCTAAAGGAGAATAATCAATTAGCAGACAGAGAATTTAGAAAGAGATAAAAGTTTCCATACTAATTTTATCTGTAGAAGGAAAGAGTTTATTCTGATTTCAAATAATATCCAAATAAATATTAATCAAATTAGCCAAGAATCAATTAGAAGGAAAGACAGATTCAGAACGACTATAAATGAATAATATCATTCCATAAAAATCAGATCTACAGAAAAAAGGAAAGAGATCTGGCGTGTTTTTGAATTTCTTATAGATATCGACGTGCGTCGATTACTATTCGACGTAAACGTCGATTTCATCCTGGCTGGACGTCGAGAGGAGAATAAGGAAGGTGTGTCGACATTATTAAATGCGTCGACTATAAGTTAGAGGTACGTCGACTAAGATTACGTCGAATTCTTCGTTGAGTTACTTCGACTCATTCTGAGAGAAACGTTGACTATATTTCGACGTTGCGTCGAATACTATTCGACGCATATTTACTTAGCCCAACTTTTCATACTTAGAATTTATATTCTACTCAATTCTAGGGGTTAAGATAAATCATTTCCCCAACAGTTTATGTGCTTGCTTTTAAGCTAATCCAAAAGAATCTCAGTTCAAAGTGGTAAAATGTATTTTTAGTTATCTATTAGGGTCATCTAGATTAGGATTATGGTACCCGCACAATGATTCATTTACATTACATGGCTATTCCACCAAAAGAAGTTAAATAAGAACAATGATTATGGTAAAAGTGGAGAAGTTATTTCAGCAAAAGACAATAATTCTTCTTGAAAATTTGATTCTAAAGTAAAACAAGAATCATTATTGGGAAGTGCATTTCTCATTGATTTATTTACATTAAAAGTAACTTCTTCATTCCCAACTCGTAGGAGAAGTTTCCTGTTACTTACATCAATAATTGCCCGAGCGGTGGCTAGGAAGGGTCCGCCGAGTACGAGGGGTACTTTGGTGTCCTCCTTGACATCGAGGATGACACAGTCTACCGAAAAGATAAACTTGTCAACCTTCACTAGCACATCCTCAATGACCCTATTGGGTACATAACGGACCAATCCGCTAGTTGGATGCTTATATTAGTTGGGCTTGGGGTGCCCAATCCAAGTTTCTTAAATAAAGAGAACAACATAAGATTTATTCTAGCTCCTAGATCGACGAAGGCGTGTTTAATTATTAAATTACCTTACAAACGCGGGATGGAGAACCGTCCAGGATCATTTAATTTTTCCAGCAATTTATTTAAAATAAATTCCGAACATACTGCATTAATAGAAACACGCAAAATATCATCAAGTCTCTTTTTATTTGACAACAAATCCTTGAGATATTTCGCGTATTTAGGCATTTGAGAGAGTGCCTCACAGAATGGAACGTTGATTTAAATTTGTTTTCAAATATTTATGAATTTCTTATACTGCTCCTCATTGCGCTCATTTTGTAATTTAGAAGGATAAGGAATAGAAGGAGTTTGGATAATGCGTGGAGCTAAATCAGAAAAATTTAAATGCGGAGGTGAAGTTGAAACGTTTACCTCTGCCTAAGCTAATTTTGAAGATTTTACCTCCTTTCCACTGCGGAGGGTTATTGCGTTGGCACTCTCCCGTGGGTTGGGCTCAGTATTGCCCGGTAGAGCTCCTTGCTGGCGTTTGAAGAACATCTTGGTAAGCTATCCAATCTGGTGTTCTAAATTTTTAATAGATCCAGTAAGATTTCGGATATTGGACTCGTTGGAGGAAACATATTTAGTGAAAACCTATTCTATTGTAGAGGGCTTCGGGGGTGGGGGAGCGAATCTGGTGGGATTCATTTGTGGTGGATGCTGAGCATTATTGGGGTTGCTCCATGAAAAATTAGGGTGATTCCTTACACCAAGATTATAAGAATTATTAAACGGAATATTATTATTCGGGTTATAAGGATAACGATAAGAATTCCTCAAATAATCTACGTACTCTTGAATGAAATTATTATTATTATCATTATTATTATTAATAACCCAATTGGTGGCGGAGGAAGCACACATCTCCGCCACTTGCTTAATTAATTTTTCTACCTGTAACGCTAAATTAGTGGTTGCCTCGACTTTATAGAGTCTGGTCGACTTGTTAGGGCGCGTCCGTGGCACATTCCACTGATATGCGTTCATGGCCATCTCCTCAAAAAGCTCTTGAGCGGCCTTGGGGGTTTTGTTATTAAGAGTTCCCCCTGCTGCGTATCAATCATTTACCTTGTTTGGAGATTCAAACCATTGTAGAAAGTTTCAACATGTTGCCACAACGGGAGGGCATGATGAGGACATCTCAACAACAGTTACTTGAAGCGCTCCCATGTGTCGTAGAGAGACTCTGAGTCTATTTGCGTGAAGGAGAGAATGTCCGTACGTAATTTAGTGGACTTTGCTGGAGGAAAATATTTCATTAAGAATTTCTCCGACTTCTCGGCCCATATAGTGATGGAACCTCTAGGAAGAGATCACAACCACTGCTTGGCCTTAGTCCGCAAAGTGAAAGGAAAAAAACGCAAATGAATGGCATCATCGGTGACGCCATTTATCTTAAATATATCGCAAATTTCCAAACAATTTAAAAGATGTAAATTTGGATCTTCATCCGGTAAGCCATCGAAAACTACGGTTTGTTGTACCATCTGAATGATACTCGTTTTAAATTCAAAATTATTATTCGCCACTGCCGGGAGAATAATACTAGATTGTGTTCCCTCCCAATTCGGCCTCGCATAATAGGACATAGTCCGTAGCGGGGCCTCATTATGGTCGGGATCTTCCATTATACCTTTGTTAGTTTCTCTGATTGACTCTTTGCGAATTATTGGTTGATCACTAAATCAGAGACGTCGCCGCAAGGTGCGCCCCATTTCCGGATCAAAATACAATTCAAGATTAATTGATGAGTTTCATCGGGTCATAAACTAAAAGAAAAGAAAAAGAGAAAAAGAGAATTAGAGGTGAAAAAGAATATGAAAAAAATTAAAAAGGAAAAATTAAAATTATTATAATATTTTTATAATAATATAGTTAAATAGATATATAATAATAATTTTTTTCAAAAAGCGTGTTAAGTTAGTCCCAATCTTCCAGAGGTCTACCCTGTGAAGTGTTCGCATGGTACTAGGAGATGCGATGGGATAACAAGCCCAAATCTTCCTTTCGGAGAATTTAAATTGCGTCTTTTAAGATTTTTTTTAAAATTTTAAGAAAAGGGGGGAGAAGAGAGAGAACGATAGAATTAATAGATATTCCTTTTTTCGAAATATCAACTCATGATACCCCGGCAACGACGCCAAAAACATGATGATGCTGAAAATATATCCGCAAACGACAACGACAAGTGTACCGCGTCTAAAGTAGTATAGGTTTATGAAAACCAAGGTCGAATTAGACTCGGGGCGGTTGAATACTTTTACTTCGTAAAACCTCTATTATTTTATCAATTAAAACTTGGATTTGTTTTGCAAAAGGGAAATTAAGATAATGATTAAACGATGAGTTAAAATACTAGCACTCGATCTTCGAATCACCGCAGAATAATAATAGAAGAAAAAATGAACTCTAATTCTCTTAAGAAATTTACTTCGACCGTGGAGGTTCCCAAATTCTAAACGCACCTCTCTCGAGGAAACGTTCAGCTGAGTTTAGGTTGATCAACTGAACTCTCATTCTATAATCGAAACCCCTAAAACTCGCTTTAACGTGGTAAACCCCTCTATTGGATTTGACTCCAATTCGAGAGATTTATGTCATCCTTTCTCAAGGGTTGCAATCAACTCTCTTTATCCTTAAGTGATCAATTTGAATTATGAGTCTCTCGAATACTAAATTATGAAAACAGGAATGAGAATTATATATCGAAAATATTATCTCACTTCAACAAAATTAAGGATAAATCTTAAGCATTTGAAAGAAGAGAATAAGAAGATCTAAATTAATTCATGATGAGTTTTATTCCTTGGATCATATCGATCGAGTACTAATAGAGATTTAACTACTCTTAGAGATGGAGGAATTGATGAAAATAAAAGAGTACATAATGAAATTGAGAATAGGATAAGAAGCAGAAAAGAACTATTTTATTTATTGCAAAAGAAAAGGATTACAAGCTATTGAAATGAAAATTATAACTATTGAATTGAAAGTACAATTGTAAGAAAGAAAGAAGGAGTATAAGAACTACTAAAAATATGAAAATAATACAAGAAATGAAGACTTCAGCTCCCAAAATTTGTCCCTGAAGTTCTGGAGAAGCTCACTTTAAATAGGTTAAAAGTTGATGTTACACGCCCTTGGTCATGCCCGTGACCAAGGCATTTAAGTGGCGTGATCAATGCTGGTGCACAGAGGGCGCCTTTTGGCTTCAATGCAGGCATTACGTCCACGTCATGCACTAGGTCACGCCCGTGACCTAGGGCATGTAATCTTCCAAATGGCGCCTGGCGGGATGCTTTTGGCCTAGAAGTGGTGAGGGATGAGTCAAGCCCGTGTCTGGATGTCACACCCTCGGTCTCGCCCATGACCGAGGGCGTGTAACATTAAATGATGTGGCAGGCTTGTTCTGGCTGTAGGAGGTGGGTCGCGACCGTGACACTGGGTCACGCCCTTGGTCACGCCCGTGACCTGGGCTGTGTACTTGGCGAATCTTCACGGAATGAGCCCGGGGTGGAAAAATCAGGTGTGGAACACATCTTTGGTTGTCATACCCTTGGTCACGCACCTGACCTTGGGCATGTACTTGCAAATTTGGCTCAAAGTGTCTAGAAAACCTAAAAAATATAAAATAAGCTTATGTTAGTTCATGAAATCAAAAAAGGAATAATTTACATGATATAATTCTTATAAATTATATAATTTCATATTAAAAATATAATAAAACTATACTAAAAGATGAGTATATAAACTACTCATCAAACGCACAACATAAGGAGAGATTATGTCTTCATTAGTACATGATAACATTGACTATCCAAGGTGTTGTGTAGGTCATTCACAAATCCACAAGGAGTTTTACCAAGTGTTTACAAAGGATACAAATTAAACTTGTTGCATCCATTGGGGATTTGATGTGCATTTAATAGAATTGTGTATGATTGTCGCATTTCATGCAGTAGAGTTAAGGAATTATTTAGCTACCTTAAAGCATGATCTAGAGAAGGTTTGCAACATGAAAAATACAGATCAATGTCTTGACTACCCTTAGAAATTTGTTTCATTTGATTTGGTAAACCACAACACCCTGGGCACCTATTTCGGTGCAGGGTGTATAAAGTAAACCCTAGACACAAATTTGTGTGCCCCCATCATTTGGCTCATCCAAATGATCTGAAATTTGCACCATACCTGTAATTTAGTTTGATACACATGTTGTCCAAAAATCAAAAGTTTTGGAGATAAAAGTTCTATAGTTTTAGAAATTGTTTAATTTCAACCCACCTCGTAGTGATCAAATGTAATTTGAATTATATGAAACTGGGTAGTTTAACCTTTGAGGCCACAGTATGCTCCGAAAACTTTACCATATTTGTTTGTTGAGAATTTACATTGGTTCTTTCATAAGGTGAAATTTTGCTCCTTTCCTAGAATAATTTTTATTGCTGGTCAAATGAAATTTGGACAGTCATGAGATTTGGGCAGTAGGATGCTGGAGCACAATAATGCCCTGGTAATTTTATTGTAATTATTCCCCGATGACCTATAGTAATTCCAGAATAATTAGCAAATAATTATCTCCCATTGTCATTAATTAATTTAATGAAGCATCATTAGGGAGAAAACAATGAATTTTTGATGAACCTTGTTTTGGATCATAATTAGTCTTTAGAAATTTTATTAAACCTATTGGGCCATGACAATTGATACTTTGTGTACAAATTGGTGGACTCTATAATTATAAAGGAAATAATAATTAGGCCTAAAAATATGACATTATTTTAAATGAAAAGATGATATCAGTAAATTATCACTTACAAAACTTCTGGAAATAATTAGAGACCAATTGACGGCAAATTTTTGATAGTTGATGTTGGATCGGTAAGCGCCCTTAGAGGGGGGGGGGGGGGGGTGAATAAGGGTTTTCAAATCTTTGGTGATATTTTAAAAACTTTGTAATAATGCAAGATTAAGACAATAGAAAGTCAAGTAAAACAATTGAAATAAAGTAGAGACATGCTTTATTAATATCAAATAAGGTTTTACAAAAGTTGACTTCTATGACGCTAGAAATCAGTGGCGATGAATAGTAAACTCTTTTTGTTTTCTATCCTGACTCGCATCCCCACGAACCGGTGGCCCTAGCCTATCCTCCCCGGATTCAACCTCAAGCCGCTCTAGCCAACCCTTCCCCGGATGTGGCCTCGAGCACCCCCTAGACCTACCCTAGATCTAGTCGCCAACACGAGGTGAGTTTCCCCCTAAGTCCTACCCAGACCTAGTCGCCAACACGAGGCTATTTCACTAACCGTTTACAAGAAGAATATGAAATCAAAATAAATAAAAACTCCCTTCTGAAGTCGGAGGCGAAGATCCGCTGTAGAGTAAGCGTTGTAGAAGCGGACTTCGTTTGGATTCGACGTGATGAGATTTTCCTTCAGAAGTTTGCAGAACTTTGGTAGGACATCAACTTTCGGCCAAGATAGCCTCTGGAATTCTATCACTCTATCTCTCTCTAATATCTCTCTGATGTGTGTATGAAATGAGAGGAGAGGAGTCCTTTTTATAGCCTCAGCGCTAGAGCCAGCGCTAGCGCTACCGCCGGCGCTATCCCATGTTAAGACACATTCTGCGCGGCAGAATCTTCAATCCGAAGAGACAATTCCCCCTTGCCAACTGTGTCCCTCGCTATCGCCTGCGCTATCGGATATCGCCTGGCGCTATCTCCTTCTATAAGTTCTCCCGGCAATTTCGCTTCGAGCCAAAATTTTGTCGAACGCCATGGTGAGAAGTTCGTCGAACGGTAGCTAGCGCCTGCGCTAGTACTACCGCCAGCGCTAGTAGATGTATTGGATTTGTTGGCTCAACTTTGGGGGCAAACTTCTTATGCAATCCTTGAGTCATGTGGACTTTGTTATCCTGCACACTTAAACACACAAGATCAAATACACATGGGATTTGTTATTCTCAAACCTAGGAGATGCGGAAGACCATGTTCCAACAAACTCCCCCTTTTGATAATAACAAATCCATTAATGATAAATCAGAGCATTAATATATAAGCATGAAAGAAACATACTTGTGTGTATGTGAGAGTGATGACTTAGGATAATTTTAGCATTTAGCATTTAGAATTGCTCCCCCTAAATACATGCTCCCCCTAAGTGAATGTTCTCCTAATATGTAAGCTATCATCTTAATTAGGCATTATAGTTTGATAGCAGACTAATATTTATCATGTTAGTTCTCCCCCTTTTGTTATTAGCAAAAGCGGGTAAGGAGACATCACTATAAAGTTGATTAGAAGATAAAGGCGTGATCGAGCTTGTAGAGAATGAAATGAGAAGGAGTTTTAGAATTATTTTCATCACAATATTGTCATTAATCAGAGTTTGTAGCATAACCAAATCGAAGGTAAATGTAAAGTTGCGGAAGACTTAGAAAAAAATACAAGCAAACATCTTTTGTAAGACATGATAATTAATTAAAATAGGAGTTTAATTTTATAAAGAAGATGTTTTGTAAACATTTTAAAATCAGTTAGAAATTAACCAAGCATGAAATAATGATATCAGAAAGATAGTACTACAATGTTATGTTAATTCATAGTTTCAAAACATACTAAACATTGTAGAAAGCATGCTAGGTTATCTAGTGCATTTCATAAGTAAAGAATAGTATCGAATTAGCATTAGGATCCAATACTCTTGAGAAGAAGTGTTATGGAAGATAATGATGTGCACATAAGTGTATTTTTGAGTAGAGTAAACACATGTTTTAATCAAAAATACAAGTAATATGTAAAGTAAGAGCACAATAAAACACAAATAATTTTACTTCAACAAACTTCAATGCACGAAAAAAATGTACAACTACCAAGGTGCTTTGCACACACAATGCTCATTAAGACTTATCAGGGTGAAAAGTAGTGCTTGGGGGATCACCTAGGTTTATTCTTCAAGATTGATTTTTATTGTGATCCGATGTACTTAAGAATAAGTGGTTTTTAATTTGAAGGAAAGTTATGCTTTGCACAAGAAACTTTACTATTCTTTCCAAGGTGCTCAACCTCACAACGCTTATTAAGACTTATCAGGAGGTTCAAGTAGTTCTTGGTGGAGTTATCTTTGTCACTATATTTAATGATTTTTGTTTTGTACAAAGTTCTCCGAATACACTTGTTTTTGCAAACCAATAAAATTTATGAAAAAAGATAACCACTTTTCTTAATTTTTTAAAAGTGCAAATAAAGGAGTGTAGGTAAGATACTTGTGCAATTTTAATTCATTGTACTAATACAAAACATATACAAGCATTCTTTAGATTAAACACAAATGTAGACAATGCCAAAATAAGTGAGTGAATAAAGATCATTATCAAACATAAAACATTTACTCATACTTAGAGGCATGCTACGCATAGTTCTACACAACTTTCAATATAATTGATGCACATGGTAATAGATATATCAAAGCATGATGAAAACAATGTTCAAAGAGTTTGAAGAAAGAAAGTGCAACATTATAGAAGTCCTAAGGAATAGATTAAATCATGCTTGATTCTCATACGAAAATTCATACAGTTTTTTTGATAGTTTAAGTGTTTTATATTTTTTTATTTGAATTTATTTTTCAAAAAGACAAACTTTAAGCAAAAAGCAAGACATATTTTTTTTGTAATTTGGATTTTGTAAAAATAATAGACTTTAAACAAAACATACATTTTTTTGTAGTTTTATCTTTTGTATTTTTGTATTCGATTTTTCAAAAATAGACTTTAAACAAAACATATTTTTTGTAATTTTAACTTTTGTATTTTTGTATTTGATTTTTCAAAAATAAAATATAATCAGAAGTGTAAAAACAAATAGTACATACAGATTAATATATTTTTAGGAATTTTTCAAAATTTTAAAAATACAGAAAAACACATAAGTACGCTAGACTGGCGTTAGCCCTAGCGCGGGAAATAGTACACAATTTTTCATGATTCTAAAATTTTTGATTGCTGATCTTGATTAAGTGTCTCAATAGTAGTTTCATGCTGAAATTTTAGATTTTTAGGAGATGTTTTCGATGGTTAAAACATGCAAAAATTGTGTTTTGTGAATTTGTTTTAACTAGAAAGATCTAGGACACCTAACTCAAGTCGTAATAATTGAAATCTTGCATCGGGAAGAGGTTTAGTAAATATGTCAGCGAGTTGAGAATCCGTGCCAATGAAGCTTACATTTACATGCTCTTTCTTAATGTGATCCCTAATGAAATGATGACGAACATCGATGTGTTTGGATTTAGAGTGGTGTACGGGATTATATGTGAGGTCTATTGCACTTTTGTTGTCACATTTAAGATCAATGTTTTTAAGATGAAATCCAAAATCCTCTAGTGTTTGACTCATCCATAAAGCATGTGCACAACAGCTACCAAGTGCGATATATTCGGCCTCCGTGGTGGAGAGTGCAACCGAAGATTGTTTTCGACTAGACCAAGCTACTAAAGAGGGTCTTAGAAAGTGACACGTACCGCCAGTGCTTTTTCGATCTAGTGAACACCCGGCGTAGTACGAATCGAAATAGCCGTGGAGTGTGAATGAATCATTGTGTGGGTACCATAATCCTAATTTAGATGACCCTAATAGATAACGAAAAATACGTTTTTCCGCTTTTAAATGAGATTCTTTTGGATTGGCTTGAAAGCGAGCACATAAACATATGGCAAACATTATATCTGGTCTAGAAGCACTTAAGTAAAGAAGAGATCCTATCATTCCTCTATATAGTGTTTGATCAATTGAAATTCCAGATTCATCTTTTCCTAGTTTTAAAGAAGCACTCATGGGAGTAGAAGCTTGTTTGAGATTTTCAAATCCAAATCGTTTAAGCATATCGTGAACATATTTTGTTTGACAAATAAAGATACCATCAGTTTGTTGTGAGATTTGAAAACCAAGAAAATATGATAGTTCTCCTACAAGACTCATTTCAAATTCATTTTTCATTACTAATACTACTTCATTACACAACTCTTCATTAGTGGCTCCAAAAATGATATCATCAACATACATTTGTAAAATAATTAGATCTTTATTATTATGCTTAATGAAGAGTGTGTTGTCGGCACTTCCCATAACATAACCGTACTTTAACAAAAATGATGTAAGTCAATCATACCATGCACGCGGCACTTGTTTTAAACCATAAAGCGCTTTTTCTAATTTGTAAACATGATTAGGGAATTTTTCATTTATGAAACCGGGGGGTTGTTCTACATAAACTTCTTCTTTTATAAACCCGTTTAAAAAGGCACTTTTAACATCCATTTGAAATAATTTTATTCGTTTAAAACTCACAAATGCCAAAAATATTCGTATAGATTCTAAGCGAGCAACGGGTGCAAAAGTTTCTTCAAAATCTACCCCCTTAATTTGAGAATAACCTTGAGCAACTAAGCATGCTTTATTTCTTATAATCCTAGATTCACCATCTAATTTATTTTTAAAAATCCATTTTACGCCAATAATTGGATGATTAGATGGTCTTTCTACTAGATTCCAAACTTTATTTCTTTCAAATTGTCCTAACTCTTCATTCATAGCCAAAAACCAAAATTCGTCATTTAAAGCGGTGGAAACATTTTTAGGTTCGATTTCGGAAACAAAACAAATATTTGAAAACGTTTCATGAAGAGAGGATCGAGTTCTTACCCCAGTAGAAGGTTCCCCAATGACTAGCTCTTTTGGATGATTTTTTGAGAAGTTCAACACACTTGGAGGTACATATTCAACTTCATTAGACTTCTCCTCCTCTTCTTTGGACGGTTCCTCTTCGTCGTGCTCCAAAGATGGCAAAGGTTCATCATTTGTACCTGTAGAAGGCTTCTCTGCACATGGAATAAACTCATCAAATTTAACATTAATAGACTCTTCAACCTTACTCGATCTTATATTAAATATTCTATAGGCTTTACTGGTTGAAGAATATCCAAGGAATATTCCTTCATCACATTTCTCATCAAATTTTCCTAAAGAATCTTTTGTATTAAGAATAAAACATTTACATTCAAATACTTTAAAATATGATACGTTAGGTTTATTTTGAAAATATAGTTCATACGGTGTGAGATTTAGTGATGGGCGAAGCATAAATCTATTCATTACATAGCATGATGTGCTTACGGCTTCGGCCCAAAACGACTTAGGTAATTTATATTCAGATAACATGGTGCGTGCTAGTTCTTGGATTGTCCTATTATTCCGTTCTACAACACCATTTTGTTGAGGTGTGCATGGAGCGGAGAACTCATGCTTAATACCTAATATTTCACAAAAGGATTTAAAGTTTTCATTTTCAAATTCACCTCCATGATCTGAGCGAATGCATTTTATTTTTAAATCTAGTTCATTTTGAATGCGCCTACATAATTTTGAGAATTCGCAAAAAGCATCAGATTTGGATGAGAGAAATAAAGTCCAGCAATATCTTGAGAAATCATCTATTAGAACGAAGGTGTATATTTTACCACCAAGACTTGCGGTGTTAACGGGACCAAAGAGATCCATATGAATTAGTTATAATGGTTTTGAAGTAGAAATTTTGTTTTTGCTTTTAAAAGATGATTTTGTAAATTTTCCTTTTTGGCATGGTGAACATAGTGAAGAAAAATTTCCATTCAACTTAGGCAATCCTCTAATCAATTCCCTTTTTGCTAATTTTAAAATGAGCTTTGTACTAGCGTGACCTAAACGTCTATGCCATAGTTTTAATTCATCATTTTTTGTTATAAAACATTTTATAGATGATTTGGAAAGATCATGAAACGAAACTATGTAAACATTGTGAATTCTAGGTGCAGTTAGTAACACATCTTTTGTTTTAGGATTAACTATTTTGCAAAGATTAGTGGATGATTCAAATAATACGTCTAATCCTTTATCACATAATTGACTTATAGATATTAAGTTATGTTTCAAACCTTTAACATAAAGAACATTTGAGATAAGAAAAGATTCGTTACCCACTGTACCAACTCCCATGATCCTTCCTTTACCGTTATCACCAAACGTTACGATCCCTCCTTTCTTCTTTTCTAGGCTAAGGAATTTTGCTTTGTTGCCCGTCATGTGCTTGGAGAAGCCTGAGTCCAAGTACCACACGTCCTCCGTTTCCTTAGCCTTCCTGTAATTCTAGAGAGAAGATGCGAGTAAAGATCCAGATACCCAAGAGGTACCACCCATAGAGTAAGTGGATTTCTTAGGTACCCAGATTTGTTTTAAAGAACGTTGTTTTATATTCCTACAAGAGCTAGACGTGTGTCCAAACATAAGACAATTAGCACACGAAATAAAGGGAGTTGAGACCCTTTTCTAAGTTTCTACGTTGCTCTTGTTAGATGATGTTTGGACGTTAAAAAAAATATAAGATTTCTTATCAGTTGAGCTACTGCCGACGTTAGTAGCTAGCGCTGGGCGGTAGGGTTCACTTTTATATCCGACCCCAAATTTTGCAGAACCATAACATTGGTTTCCCAAAATCATATCCAGGGATTTTTGACCAATCCCGAATTTTTTTATGGCAATATTGAGGTCATGATTTTGTTTTTTAAGAAAAGTATTTTCTTGTACAATCAAAACACATTTATTTTCAAATCCTTTTTTATTATTTTCAATTTGTAGAAAAGTGGTTTTTAGTTTTCTCTCTAAGTCCTCCTTTTCTTTTGCAATAGTTTTGTTTTGTGCAAGGGCCTTAGAAAGAGAAACTTCAAGTTCTTTTGTCTTAAATAAAGAGTGCTCACACTCTTGACATGAAACCTTTCTTTTCTCAAGGGAAATCAATTTTTGTGTGAGCTTATGATTTTCTTTGATAATAGCTTCATTTTCATGATTTAATATAATATTATCTTTTATACTTTGATCATAGGATTTGCAAGTTAAAACAAATTCATCATAGAGTTCTTCGAAAGTAGGAGGAATTACCTCAGTGTCGCAAAGAACACTGGTGTCGTCATCATTGCTTTTTGCCATTAAGCATAAGTTTGCTTCCTCCTCGCTACATGACTCAGCCTCGTTTGACTCTTCAGAGGAAGAATCATCCCAAGTTGCGGCTTTCAGTACCTTCTTCTTCTCTTTTGCTTTGTGTTGTTCTTTTTGCTCCTTCTGATATTTTGGGCACTGACTCAGAATGTGTCCGGTCTTTCTACAGTGGTAGCACTCTGGTGGTGGTCTTTCTTCTTCATCTTCGCTTCCTTTTTCTTTCCTTGATGAAGAGGAAGATCCCTTTCATCGAGTATCCTTTTGGAAGTATTTGCGAAATGTGTTCCTTCTTTCCGGATTCCTGATGAACTTCCTGAAGTTCTTCACCAGGAGACCTTCTTCATCTTCATCATCATCTTCAATGCTCTCCTTCTTTGACTTTAGTGCTAGCGCCTTTTTCTTTGGCTCTTTGTTGTATTCATCGTGTTGAATCTGGAGTTCTACCTCATGGGTTTTGAGATTCTCAATAAGGTTCTCGATCTGGAGCATTCTTAAGTTGTGCGACTCCGAGATGGCTGTCACCTTTGGATTGAACCTTGGAGGTAAGGAACGAAGAATTTTCCTCACCAAGTCCCCGTCTGAATTGGTCTTTCCAAATGCCTTTGAAGCGTTGACGATCTTAGTGAAGCGGGTGTACATCGAGTTAATGTCCTCTTCGGTATCCATCCTGAATTTTTCATATTCAGATTCCAGTTGGAATAGCTTTGCGTCTTTCACCTGCGATGTACCTTCATGAGTTACTTCCAATTGATTCCAAATATCATAAACAGTTGTGCATGCAGAAATTCTATTAAACTCAGTCCTATTTAAAGCGCAATATAAAGCGTTCATTGCTTTAGCATTATTTTTACACCTTAGTTTGTCATTATCGTCCCATTTATCTTTTGGTTTTGCTAATGTTGCCTCTCCCACTACAGTTGTAGGTGGAGAGTACCGAACTTCTACCATGTTCCATACTTCTACATCCATGGTCATAAGAAAACAGATCATTCGATTTTTCCAGTAGTTAAAATCTGACCCAGTAAAGAGAGGTGGTCGACACACCCCTTGACCCTCAGGAAAAGCGAGATCATGAGACGCCATTATTCCCGGTTGTTAAGCCGATTGGAATAAAACTGCTCTGATACCACTTGTTGGATCGGTAGGCGCCCTTAGAGGGGGGGGGGTGAATAAGGGTTTTCAAAACTTTAGTGATATTTGAAAAACTTTGTAATAATGCAAGATTAAGACAATAGAAAGTCAAGTAAAACAATTGAAATAAAGTAGAGACATGCTTTATTAATATCAAATATGGTTATACAAAAGTTGACTTCTATGACGCTAGAAATCGGTGGCGATGAATAGTAAACTCTTTTTGTTTTCTATCCCGACTCGCATCCCTACGAACCGGTGGCCCTAGCCTATCCTCCCCGGATTCGGCCTCAAGCCGCTCTAGCCAACCCTTCCCCGGATGTGCCCTCGAGCACCCCCTAGACCTACCCTAGATCTAGTCGCCAACACGAGGCGAGTTTCCCCATAAGTCCTACCCAGACCTAGCCGCCAACACGAGGCGATTTCACTAACCGTTTACAAGAAGAATATGAAATGAAAATAAATAAAAACTCCCTTCTGAAGTCAGAGGCGAAGATCCGCTGTAATGTAAGCGTTGTAGAAGCGGACTTCGTTTGGATCCGGCGTGATGAGATTCTCCTTCAGAAGTTTGCAGAACTTTGGTAGGACATCAACTTTCGGCCAAGATAGCCTCTGGAATTCTAGCACTCTATCTCTCTCTAATATCTCTCTGATGTGTGTATGAAACGAGAGGAGAGGAGTCCTTTTTATTGCCTCAGCTCTAGCGCTATCGCCGGCGCTATCGAATATTAGGACGCATTCTGCGCGGCAGAATCTTCAATCAGAGGAAACAATTCCCCCTTGCCAACTGTGTCCCTCGCTATCGCCCGCGCTATCGGATATCACCTGGCGCTATCTCCTTCTATAAGTTCTCCCGGCAATTTTGCTTCGAGCCAAAATTTTGTCGAACGCCATGGTGAGAAGTTCGTCGAACGGCAGCTAGCGCCTGCGCTAGTACTACCGCCAGCGCTAGTAGATGTATTGGATTTGTTGGCTCAACTTTGGGGTAAACTTCTTATGTAATCCTTGAGTCATGTGGACTTTGTTATCCTGCACACTTAACCACACAAGATCAAATACACATGGATTTGTTATTCTCAAACCTAGGAGATGCGGAAGACCATGTTCCAACAGTTGATTCATAGGTGATAGGTCACGTGCTATATTTGAGCTTCGTCTGCGTTTAATAAAAATAAGAACTATAGATTTGACCATCAATAACACGTGGATTTGGGATAAAGCCAGGATTAAGGTTGTAAGGCATTAACATGATTATGTGCACTTCAAGAAGTAACCTTGAAGGATTTACAATTTGTGAATTTTTCTGAGCTTTGAAATTGATGATCCACAAGAATTTAAATACTGGAACTAAGCTTGATCATCACTAGAGTAGCCTTGAATTTAGTAAATGACTGTGGTCATATTGAAATTTACTTATATCATTTCAGATTCTAGAAGCGTGATTGATCGTGACATTAAATGTTAAATGAATGACGATGTCTTGAAATTAGAAGAACCAATATTACATAAGCTATAAAAATATTATGATCTTGGAAGACGTGTTTAGATTCTAATTACAAATACATAACAAACAAAAGTACTGACATCACGTGTACAATGATTGTGACCCATAGGAGAGTTTAGATCCAAAGTGTTATTAAGGATGGTATTGATACTATTGTCAGTGAACTTGACGAAATACCCTCTGGATCGAGAACTTTATACTTATGAAGACATCATACCATAGATTATAAGGCTCGATTGAGTTATAAACTCGCCTTGTGAATATGTAATTTCACTTCAACCTACGTCTTCCCTCCACTACATATATCTTCATCAAATTGGGGAAATATTTATGAACCCTCAGGTAGAAGATCTTGATTAGGAACATAATAAGGTCTAATGAGAGTGCACTCAAGAGAAAAATTGAGGATAAGGCAATGTGAATTAGACCTAACTGTTTCCAATGTCAATTGGGAGTCATGTTGCACAAAAACCATTAAACCTACCTTGTATATTCTGAACTCTAAAACACTGTAGGCCTAACGTAAAATTTTTGGGATGAAATTGTTTTTTCTTTTATTGGGATTGGTAACATCCCCGGAACAACTAGACCCCTAAGATGCATTTTGTCATCGCAAGGTCATGAAATTACTCTAAGAGACCAAAATAGCCCTAAGAACAAAGGTGAAAAGCTGAAAATCACCTTGGTCTACAAATAGCCAAATTTAACTCCAATGCTTAGGGCTTGATATTAAAGCTTCAAAATGACAAGTTGATAGCACCAACTCTTCTTAAACCCCTTGGGGAGTCCCTTGGGTCATATAGGACCCATTGGAGTTAACCTAATTGATCAAATTGACCAAAGTCAACACTATCCCCAAATAGGTTAAACCACACTATTTAGGGTCAATTAGGGTTCAATTGACCTAATTGACTTCCCCAAGTCCACTTATCCATCAAGGGTGGCTAAATGGGTCAACATTGACCACTTGGGCCCACTAAGTATCATCAAATTGACCCAAGTCAACTCTTGGTCAACATCACCCCAAATTTGCCAAATTATGCTAAATTGACCCAATGTGGGCCCCACCATGGCCCAATCCACCATTCCATGTGCTCATGGACCCATGACCACCATTTGGGGCTAGTTCACTCATCAATTTGACAAAGTCAACTCAAAAGTAAACACTTGGTCAAATCGGCCTAAATTGGGCTTAAATGGAATTAAATCAAAATCCCATGGGCTAAGGACCTCAATAGAGGCCCATTCTGAAGCCCAAACACCAATTACCATGCTTTCCCCTCTGAATTTGAAAGAGGAAGGATTGCAATGGGTGAATTTTGAATTTCCCCCAAATTTAAATGGGACAAACCAAAGATTCATGGATTGAACTCCATATGGCCTCCATTCCATGAATCCTGCCTCCTCACTGTTTCCCCAAAGAATTCTAGTGGACTTCATGCATGCAGATGGCCAGGTGGTGGCTAGATTTTGAGCTCATTTGGTGGCCAAGAGGTGGCCATAATGTCAGCCCCTTATACACTCAACCACAGCCCCAATTGCGTCCTCCAAGAGCTTCAGTGAGATGAGAGAAGGAAAAACACCATGTCAATTGAAGGATTCAACCTCTGTGTAGAGAAATTTCCATCAATTCAATGAGGAGTTTGGCCATGATCGCCAAGAGAGCCACACGCTCTAATAACACCAATCAAGCAGGCCTTCCTCCGCTCCTCCCTTAGTGTTAGATCCAGCTTCTTTCCTTTTTAAAATTTGTTGAGAATTGGCGAATTAGTCATCTTCCCATCTGAGATCTCAAGCTCAAATGAACCCCGACCCCATTTCAGGAATTGGCCACCTCTGGCCGCCATTTTGCCAGCAAACGATGGCCAACCCTCTGTCAGAGGTGGTGGCGTCGGCCATTTGGCCGGAGACGACCTCAAATGCCCGTGATCGAGCTTGAGAAGCTCTACAGGATAAGTCAATATGAATCATTGGCTCAATAAAGAAGATGAAGGATGGACTGTTTGATCTGGCAGATCTGTTACACGCTGACTTTAAAACCTCGGTATTCTCTAGGAGGTGAATGGAGACTATGGAATCAGCAGGAGAGAGGAATGAGAAGGAGGGCAAGCCAGAGTCCCAAAGCAGGTTCGCACGAAAGCGGGCGAGCCGAGCTCTCACTGGCTGCTACCAAGGAGCGGGCGAGTCGGGCTCTCTCTAGCCACTCTCAGGAAGGCGAGCAAGCCTAGACCCTCGCGGGCCGCCCGTAGAAAGGCGTCGAGCCAGGTCCTCCCGGGTCGCGAGAGGAGCCCCTGTGGGTGGCTCTCCAGTAGGGGTCCAGGGTTTTTACCTAGAAGCCCCTAGTGGTATGCAGTTATCCTCTCCAAACAACGGAGTTTGGCTGTTGGCAGACCATTTTGGGCTGCGTATAGCAAAAGAGTAAGGCAGAATCCCGCTATTAGCAGACCGTAAGTAAAAAACTATAAATAGACCTTGAAGGGCACCTTTGGAATGGATTCCAATCTCAGTACTCTGAACTTCCTCCTCCCTAGGTTATCATGGCTTAGATTTTAGGCTCTCCAAGGTGCCCTGTCTCAGCTTTTGCTTGGGAGGGGAAGCGCTCAAAGATCTTCCAGGTATGCGGTAGGACCTCCTCACTGCGACTAAAGGTCTATGTCTAGTTTTGAAGCTCCGGTCTGTTCCTTCCGAGGAATCAGTAAGAGCTAGCTGCCCCTCAACTTGTTGGGGTCTCGATCTCCACTTGAGACCAAGTTCTGGTTTCAACATTTTTGGTGTGGTGAGCGTGGAGTGCAGCTAGTTCAAGAAAGCTCTAAGGAAGAGACATGGCGGGATACGAAGAGCGAGAGGATGGCTTCGGCGGCTCGCCACCACCCGGCAAGCCAGCAACGATGGAGATGCTGGCCAACCTCAAGAGGGACCTACTCGGGCCTTTTCAGTGTGCCCTCGCCACGGCCCTTGGGGGTCTCGCGACTAAGGCACCCCAAGTGGCTCCTCCAGCTGGAGTAGGCGAGGGCGCCCCGGGGCAGAGGCCAGGGAAGGAGGCAATGCCCCAGGCGCTGGAGAGAGACCTCGTAGGGTGGGAGCTTTTCACCAGCTCGGCGAGTGCGAGCGGGGCCCAGGCGAGCGCTGCCCCAGGAGAAGGGATCCCAGCCAGTGGGGTCTCGGCGAGTGGTCCCTCGGTGAGTGCGAGTCCGGTAGGAGATGGGTCGCCCGGGCAGCTCGCGGGGCGTGTAGAGCAGGCCAGGGGTGTGAAGGGGGCAGCCCTTTCTGTGAGTTGGTGCTCTCGGCACCACTCCTGAGGTGTTCAGTGAGTCGGCTGTGACTTTGTATACCGGCAAGGACAATCCTACTTAGCACCTACAGTGGTACAAAGACATGGTATCTATCACACCTATGTCGGACGCTTTCAAGTGTCGACACTTCGTCACCATGCTGAAAGAGAAAGCAATGGATTGGTTCCACCAGTTGCCCTCCAGGTCAATCTATGCCTTTCAAGTGGCTTCCTGCTACGCTTCTCGACCTCGAAGAAGAGGAAGAAGGACTCCGAGGCACTCTTCAACATCAAGTACAAACCGGGGGAGTTGTTGGCTCATTATGTGAATTAGTTCCAGGAGTAGGTCCTCCTCATCCAAGAGGGGCAGGGTACACCCTTCAGCTTGCCTTCATAGTGGGGCTGCTGGAGGGATTCTTCAAGAAGGACCTCAAGAGGAGGGTTCCCTTGTTGTTTGAGGAGCTGATTGAGAGAGCGGCGGAGGTGATAGAAAGGGAGACCTCCAACCCCGAGTTCACAAAAAGGTTGGCACGATTGACCGAGCCGGAGGCCAAGCAGCCAGAATCAAGAAGAAGAGAAGAGGTAAGGGCCCCGAAGGTGGGGTGGAGGCAGCGAGAAGGAGGGAGGAAGGGCCCGGGAAGGGGTTTCCACCAGGGAGGGGGCAACTTCCAGTGAGGCCAAGGAAGACATAATTAGCTAGAGTGGGGGAAGGGCCCGAGGCCACCTCCCCACCCGCCTCAGCAAGCGATGGCGGTTGGGCGTGGGAGAGCAAGAGGAGGAAGAGGAGAAGGGGTAGGAGGAGCCAGTTGTAGGAGGAGGAATAGAGGGGTAGAGGCCGAGAGGAGGGGGGCAGTGTTGCCCAATTATGACTTCCACGAGGTGGAAGGTCACGCAACGGCCACCTACCCAGAGTTCTTGGAGGTGAAGGGAGCCAGGGCGCCGGCGCCGCGGGAGAAGTGGCCGGTGAGGATTGAGGAGGTCTTTCCTCAGGATGAGGAGGATGAGAGGTGTGAAGACCGGGTCGATGTGGAGACCTGAGGAGGGATCGGGGTAATCCATGTGGGGTGTGGGGGGGGGGGGGGGGGTAGGGATCGAGGCGACCCGGAAGGTAAGCCTCCATACCATCTATCGTCATAGCGTGGCTTCGACGTCCCTAGCACTGCCCTCGGTAGAGAAGATCTCGTTCACTCAAAAGGACATACCGGGTCATGAATACCCATTCTGTGATGCGCTGGTCATTCAGACGGCGATCCAGAACGTAATCGTCTCCCGGATCCTTGTGGATAACGGGAGCTCGGTCAACGTCATCTTCAAGAAGGCGTTTAACGAGATGCAGGTGGAGGCACGGAGGGTGTTGGCCTCGGATGGACCATTGTTTGGGTTCTCCGTGAGAGGAAGGAGGTAGAAGTGGGAGTGGGACTCCATGTATTCTTGGGGGGGGGGGGGGGGGGGGGGGGGGGGGGGGGAGGGGGGGGGGGGGGGGGGGGGCAGTCCATGAATTGCCGCTTTGTCATAGGATGCCCCCAACAGCTACAACGCCATCTTTGGACGACCGCTCATTAGTGCGTTCCGCTGCGTCCCCTCCACATTCCATCAATGCCTTATGTTCAATGCGGGACTAGTCCAAGTACGGATAAGGGGAGATTCGAAGGTGGCCAGGCAGTGCTATGTGACTGCTGTGAACAACATCTCCTAGGTGGCCAAAGCAGAAGAATGGGATTGGGACATGGAGGAGATGGCAAGGCTCGAGGAGGCAGGGGAGGAAGAAAGGAGGGGAGGAGAAGGTCAGGCCCAGGAGGAATGGGAGGAAGAGCAGATGGAGGGGTAGAATGTGAGGAAAGAAGAGGAATGGGAGGCCTGGGAAGAAGGTGCGGGAGAATAGATGGAAGTTTGGGAAGGGACAAAGGTGGAGGAGGCTGAAGCGCTAGCTGACGGCAAGGAGAAAAAGGAATATTGGGGGGAGCTATCCCGGATGGAGGCCGTCGATGAGGTTATGGAGCTCGAGGTCACCACTCGAGCAGGGGTGGTGGAAAAAGTCAAGATCAGTGGGGAGCTCAGCCCCGAGGAGCAGAAGCAAATCCTGGTCTGCGTGCAGGAAAATGTGGGTGTCTTCTCCTGGAGCGCGACAGAGATGCCCGGGATCAATGCAGATGTGGATTGCCATCACCTCAACCTTGATCCCGGCACCTGACCCATCTGACAAAAGAAAAGAGCCATTGCTGACAAGATGGAAGGGCCCATCCAAGTGGCGGTGGGCAAGCTCCTCCATGCAGGGTTTGTATCGGAGATCCAGTACCCCGGCTGGGTATCCAATGTGGTTATGGTAATGAAGGGGGGAAGTAAGTGGAGATTGTGCGTTGACTTTTCTTTACTTAATAAATCATGCCCCAAGGATTGCTACACCTTGCCCTGAACCAACGCGTTTGTTGACTCGGCCGTCAGTTTTTTTATGATGTCTTTTTTAGATGCTTTTTCAGGTTATCATCAAATCCGAATGCCCCCCCCCCCCCCCCCCCCCCCCCCCCCGATGTCAAGGATGCCTCATTCATCATGGGGGATGGGTACTATTGTTACAAAATGATGCCCTTCGGTGAAAAATGCAGGGGCTACGTATCAGCAGATGATGGACCAGGTTTTCCTACAGTAAAAGGGTGGGAACTTGGAGGTCTATGTGGATGACCTCATGGTGAAAAGTTGGGACCTTGAGTCCCACCTCCGTGACCTTGAAGAAACCTTTTGGACATTGAGAAAATTCAAGATGAAACTCAAACCCTAGAAGTGTGTCTTCGGGGCCGGCCGGGGGAAGTTCCTAGGCCATTTGCTCACCCCAGTGGGAGTGGAGCCTAATCTAGATAAAGTCAGGGCCATCATAAAGTTGGGGTCACCAAGGAATGCAAAGGAGGTTTGACTCGCATACGGGGCGAGCGGAGTCTCCGTTTCGCTCAGGTCCATGACCTCTTTCCCCTTGGTCGTGGAGGGGGTATCCTTGCTCTTTTTCTTTGTTGGGGGCTTCGCCGCGAGCTGGCATGCAGGTGGCGGCCTCTTCTTGCCAGAGGCCGAGCCGAGAGGTTCTCAGCACGCATCGGCGTCCAAGGTGGAGAGAGAGCTGGAGGAGAGGATGACGCTCCTCGCATGTGGGGGTGGAATGGAAGATCCCGCTCTCCAGCAGTGGCAATAAAAGGGTTAGCAAACAGAGTCAGAAAAATTGAAGTGGAATTTTGCGAGCGCGGGCCGGACCTTCTCCTTGCAGAACCGACAACAGCAAGTCCACCCTCTGCCGGAGGAAGATGACCTCGAAGTTCTTCCCTTCCATATAATGTTAGAGCCCCGCGTCATCACCTCCGACTGAAGTAGGGGGCGGTAGGTTGCATCATCCCGTTGGAGGGGGGAGAAGGGGATATTGTCTAACGGTCCTTTGACTAGGACGTATTTTTAGTGCCAGTAATGGGTCTTGTTCACTGTCTCACAAACAGTCATGTGCTGGCTCGCAAAATGGGTTGTCCCATCTTTGTAAGTGAGGAAGGAGAAGACCTATGGAAGATGAGCAGGCTAAGCTCAATCTTCTCCTCGCATAGGTAACAGGCGAACACGACGATGATCGCGATCGCGTTTGGGGTCAACTGGCTCGGAAGGATACCATTATACTTGAGTACCTGGGGAATTAACCAAATAAAGGTTAGCACGCTCTTTGCGAGGCGAGCTAGAAATGCGAGGGTTGAGCGGAGTACCAGGCCCACTTCCGGCCAGAGGGGAAGTCATAATCCATTCTCAAAATGGGCGATGGAGATGGCGAGCTCTTCGGTAGATGGCTCGTTAATGGCGACAGAGTTCGGCGGGCAGCGAGCCACAAACCCCGAAGCGATGTACTTGTCCACTGTGGCAAGGAACTCGTCATTGGTGAGTGAGGCGCAGATGAAAGGGTGCTCGCGAAAGGCATCGACGCAAATGGCTCGCCCCTCGGATTCTCCCTCAACAACCATGTAGTTACTAGCGGTAGCCCTGAACATAAAGCCCGATCGGGCCGGCCTGGACCGGGCCCGATCGGGCTTTTTCCTGTATCGGGCCGGGCCGGCCCGGTCCTCCCCTGGAATCGGGCCGGCCCGGGCCGGGCAGGCAGCACATAAGTGCTGCCTGCTCCGGCCCTTCAGGCCGGGCCGGGCAGGACCGGGCCGGTCTCGGGCCCGATCCGGGCCGGCCCGGTTTTATTATTTTTTTTATTATAATTTTAATTTTTTAATTTTTTTTATAAATTATTAAATATTGCACCAAATGAAAAATTTGGAATAAAAAATTTTATTAATATTGAAAATTTGGAACAAAATTGAAAATACAAAGTTACAAACGCGTCCATTTCGTACAAAATTGAAAATACAAAATTGAAAATACAAAATTGAAAATACAAAATTTAAGTCATACAAAATACAAAATTGAAAATACAATTGCTCGATTTAATCATCTTGTAGATTCAACGCGTCCATTTCGTGTTCTATCTCCTCCTAGCTATCCTCCAATGCTGTTATGTGTTGCTTCCTCTTTACACTGTCCAAGTAGTCCTTGTAGCATATGCAAACCTCCAGCGAATCTTCGTTAAGCCGGCTCCTCCGCTCGTTCAAAACCCTGCCACTAAGAGAAAAAGCGGACTTCGAAGCTACTGTACTAGCTTGGACAGTTAATAAATCACGGGCCATATAGGCCAAAACAGGATAGGTATTAGCTTTACCTTTCCACCAATTTAAGATATCGAAGTTTTCGATCTCTTCCGAACTCATAAATTCGCTAAATTGAGTTTTTGTGTATAATCCTAATTCATCTAAACTACTAGATGTGCGCGCTTTTTTCCTAGAAGCTAAATCTAAAATTTTATTTTTAAGACTATCCTTCGTTTTGGTTTGCGTTATTTCTTCGCGGGGTCGTGACCCGTATAAGTTATTGTAATAATTATAACTCTGCGTAAAAAAAGTAGTAAAACTTGAAGTACTAACGGGGTCATCCGCATCATCATAATTTATATTTAAGGTTAGATTAGTATTAATTTCATCGATCGAATTTTCTACGCCTTCTACGTTAAGTAGCGGATTTAAAGCGGCGGCGCACGAAAATATAGGCGGTATTTCTCTATAATATTTTAAAAAATTTTCTTCCATTACTTTAATTAAAGGAGCCCAACCATGGTGTTTCCTATAATAACTAAATTTTTCTGTGATATGTACGAAATGTTCAATTACTAATGCGCTCGTTGGATAATAGACTCCAGATAAAGAAACGGTGGCCCGATAAAAACACTTTAGTAAATCTTTATAATGTTCTATAATAACCCAATCAGTTTCACCTAAACCGTGTTCAATATTAAGCAAACTATAATATTCCATTAGAAGTGCTTTTTGTTGAAGGGCTCTTTTTAACATTTTATAGGTTGAGTTCCATCTAATAGGCATATCGAATTGAGGTTTCAAATATTTTTGATTTGTGCTTTACAAAATTTTCTAAAATCTTGAGCTCGTTGTTTAGTACAATAAATTGTTTTTAACATGTCGCGAATTTTATTAATATATGTTGACATTGCCTTTAAACTATCCTGTACCACTAAATTTAGGACGTGACAAACACATCTAGTATGAAAAAATGCGCCGTTGAGAAATGGTTTTAAATCTCGTTTTAACAATTCAATTGCGGCGCCATTATTGGAGGCGTTATCAAGAGAAAAACTAAGTATTTTATCGTTAATTTAAAATTCCCGCGCACATTTCATAATAACCTTATATAAAGCGATAGCTGTGTGCGGGAATTCAAAACCCGTAAAACATATTACGCGTTTATTTAGCTCCCACGAAATGGGATCAATCCAATGACAAGTGATGCAAAGATAAGCTAATCCTAAATTTAAATTACTCGTCCAAATGTCGCTCATTAGACTCACATGTCCTTCGAAATTTTCAAAATACGTAATTAATTCTTGTTTTGCTTCTAAATATAACCTAATCGTGTCGCTCCTTAAAGTAATTCTACTAACCTTTTGGTATTTGGGTTGAAGCCCCCCATGTATGTACTCTGTGTCGTCGTCATTGTCAAAGACGCTGAATGGCAGCCCACATTTGATGACGAACTTCGCCTGCATCTCTCGCTGTCGCATTTGATCGTACGTCCAAATCTGTCCTGCTCCAGAAATTTGAGCTTGACTTGACTCGGGAGGAGCTAGTTTCGACTCGCAAGATTTTTGGTGTCTAACGAGCGTCGAGTTGCCGCTGATGGATAGCAACTTCGAGCACATCTTGCAGCGCGCTTTTCTTTCGGTGCCGACTTGGACCATGTCGAAATGCTCCCAAATACCCGCTCTACGATTGTGCTGCACCACCGAAGCCATACTTTGGGAAGACGACGTTGGAGCTGAGGAGGACGACGCCATTGGGAGAGCTAAGAGAGAGAGAGAGAGAGAGAGAGAGAGGAGGTGTGAGAAAAGAGAGAGGGGAGGGGGGTATTTAGAGGAATTTTTGGTTTTTTTTAATTAAAAAATAATAAAAATAATAAAAATAATAATAATAATAATAATATATTATTATTATTATATATATATAATGGCAGCCAACGGCTCTAATAGCCGTTGGCTGCCTTCATGGCAGCATGGCTGCCACATGGCAGCCATGCTGCCATGATATGAGCCTAACAGCTCTAATAAGAGCCGTTAGGCTCAATCGGGTCTAGCCCGAGACCGGATCGGGCTATGCCCGGCCCGGTCTTGGGCTAGCCCGATTATTGGGCTTTACCCGGCCCGGACCTGGCTGGGTACCGGGCCGGGTAACGGCTCCAAACCGGGGCCCTTTCAGGGCCCCGGGTAAGGGCTCGGCCCGGTTCGGGCCTGAACCGGGCTGGGCTTGACCGGGCCTTGACCGGGCCGGGCTCGGGCCGGCCCGTCAGGCCCGGTTTCGTTGTTCAGGACTAACTAGCGGCCCGAGATGAGCGAGTGCGAGCAGAGATTTGCGAGAGAGCATGAAAGAAAGAAGAAAGGATGAGGAATAGTTAATGCGATGGTTAGAAAGTAAAAGCCGTCAACTATTTATAGAGATGAAAAGGGCTAGAAGGATTCAAAGCACCGGGGGTGCGGATAGCAGATATGCGCGGTGATTTCTTGGCTTCCAGGGGCCTTATCAGCTCCAAGTGCGTTGGCATCCTGACGAAGTCCTCTGAGTCGCCATAGGCGAGTGATGCGCTGTAAGATCCCTTCCCCGCTCCCGGGGCCAAGCGGACTTATGCCCAGAACCGACGCATTGCGGTGACTTCCAACACACGGGTTGGGCTACACCACGCAACGTCGATCCTGCCGGCTACGATCATAGTGCGAGCAATAGTAAAAGTGAGTACAAGAGTGAGTACAAACTAAGCAAAGGAAGTCCACAAATCACATTCCAATATATATCAAAAGCTAATCAAAACGATATATAAATAAGTCCGAGCATGAAAATAGAGAGTACATAAATGAAAGGGCCTAAGCCCGGTACATCATGAAACAAATCTCTCAGATCTCACATCCTCTCTACATGCGGAAGCTATTTCAACATCACACATCACTAGCACTCAAAATGTAATCCACCTGATGTCTCGTGGCAGCTACCCGCTGCGTCACTGGCTGCTCAGGTCCTGCCCTCGTCTCCTACGGTGCGTGTGACAGCTCAGTCTCCTCGGAATCCTAGATTGTTTTTCGGCCCCAATGGAAACCGTCAGTCAAAAATGACCGAGCTCGCTAGGTCCCCTCCTCCTCCTGCGACTCCTAGGTACCGCGCGGGAGGAAGAAGCAGGGGACGAGCAAGGAACAAGCAGGTGACAGAGAAAGTAAACTAGTATATACATAAGTGAAAAAGGGGCTAATCTAAGCATGTATAAGCAGGAGTATGAGCAGGAGTATAATAAAGATGTACAACAGTAAATAAACAGTAAGTAAAGCAGGTAAAGCAAAGCAGTAAGAACAGTAGCGACAAGTAATCAATCTCGTACCCTAACTTATATGAATGCCCATACAAACTTATAAGTTAGGATTTCCAGGAATTATAACTCATCATATAAAAGAGCCCATACTAATTTATATGATGAGGGTCTGCAAGTGCGTATGCTATGCTTATGCTATGAATGATTATGCAATGAACTCACACACACGACTCTGTGCACACAGACCTTTGTAGTTCCCTCTATTTGAGAGGAATCCAACCTCTCGGGTAACCACCGTTGTGACACACGGTGGTAGCGGACCGGGCTGTCCACTCCTAGGCGGGTATACACTCTACCAGGCCTAGACCGCACGTACGCATCGACGCTAAACAACTGTGGAGCTCTGCGTACTCTTTGCTAGAGTCCAACAGAATGTGAGCTAAGTGAGAGGTGTCTTCGGGGAACTGCCGTCCCGACACGCAGCCAAGCTGGCCCCTTAAACCCCTACAAACCCGCTAAGTCAACGTACCGCGGTCGGAGTGACGACCTGCCTAGTACCGAAGAACTACCACATTTCTGAGAAAGTTACCGGAATAATCATCCCCTCGAGGTTCCCGCTCGACTAACCGGGCACCACAATCCTGCCACTCTCGCAACTGGGAGGAGATACATAAATCCAATCTTACCCTACTATGGCTACTCTTGCCTACTTTAATTGTTATTGCAATTTAGGGTTAATCTTGAACTTCCCGAGGTACACCCGGTGAAGGGCTCTCATCGGTACTAGGGGACGCAACGGGCTCAAGCCCACCGTCCTCCTCAAGACAATTACTTTGGTTGGTGGTTAACTATTGGTTCACCCTTCATCATTTCATATATTTAAGTGACTTAGCTCATTTCCCGTCCCACCCAAATGGGTTGGACGTACCTCCATTCCTCCTACGTTGACTCTAGCACAACCTCACAACTAACCCTAGGATTGACCATCCTTGAATCCTTGTGTGCTATTACTCAATTACTGATTGTATACAACTTCTAAACACTACTTAGTGGTCTGAATTATCTAAAACTCAAAATTCTGTTTTTACTAAACGCAGACCACTAATTTGAACTAACCATCAACCTCATAAAGGAACCCTTCTAAAAAGTCATCACCAAGGTCTCTAATAATTATCCTAGGCTCTCTTTGACCTTAGTAAGATATGTTCCAATTTCCATACTTTTCCATATTAAATTGGTATTTAATATAATTTTAAGTAGTTAAGGCCTAAAGTCACATTACACGTGAACTACCCTCAAAATGCTTCTTCATGCTTCATGAGAATTATCAGTAATATAATATTCCATATCATGGTGGTTCACTGAGTATCATGACCCTAGGATGTCATTTGGCCTACTACATCATCATAATTGTATAAATACCGAAATGCCACTATAATTAGGAAAAATAGTAAGTCACTTCTGAAAAATCTACAAAAATTACCAGGAATCCAAATGGGGACCTAGAGTCCACTGCCAAAAGATTGTGTCATTACCATGTGTTCTAATATTTTAAAATGATTAAACATCCAAAGGAGGCAATTATCAATTTCTACATGGGGTACAAGAAATATAATTCAACAGGCTTCCAAACAATTATCATGAGCATATAATAATCTAAAACTACAGGTAACCAAGTATCACATCATTGCCCCATGATTTGATATTTTAAAAAGATTTAATACGCAAGGGGTGTAAATTCCAATTTCTACATGAAGTACATGAAATATAAATCTACATGCTTCCAAACAATTATCATGGGGTATATATTAACTTAAAACCACAGTTAACCAAGTATCACATCATTGCCCCATGATTTGATATTTTAAAAAGATTTAATACTCAAGGGGTGTAAATTCCAATTTCTACATGAAGTACATAAAATATAAATCTACATGCTTCCAAACACTTATCATGGTCATATATTAACCTAAACTTACAGTTAACCAAGTATCACATCATTGCCCCATGATTTGATATTTTAAAAATATTTAATACTCAACGGGTGGAAATTCCAATTTTTACATGAAGTACATGAAATATAAATCTACATTCTTCCAAACAATTATGATGGGCATATAATAACCTAGCACCACAGTTAACCAAGTATCACATCATTGCCCCATGATTTGATATTTTAAAAAGATTTAATACACAAGGGGTGTAAATTTCAATTTCTACATGAAGTACATGAAATATAAATCTACATGCTTCCAAACAATTATCATGGGCATATAATAACCTAAAACCACAGTTCACCAAGTATCACAATTTTGCCCTATGATTTGACTTTTTTTCAAAATTAAATACCCTTAAGCTAGCAAGCACTCAAAATTTCCTATACAAGGAATAACACTTCCATAACTCAGGGAAAAATTACCATAGCCCTAATTCACGCTATTCCAGCCACTGATAGCATATCAAAGTCATACAAGGTCATATGACCATGCATTTCATTTTATTAAGGAAAGGGTGGTAATTCCATTTATTAAGAGAAAAAAGTACTTAAAAGCCTCTAAAAATTCCCATGAAATTATCTAAGACCTTTTATGCCCATACAAACATAACTACAAAGTTCTGAGCCAATGCTTGAAAATTTGATCATATGTCCTTCACAAATCTCAACATTGCACCCTTAAGGTCTACCCTTAGGGTTTTAGGTCACACCACCCTAATGGCTCCAAATGGACCATTAGGGTGTGACCCAAGCATTTGAATATCCATACCCACATATCCAACATGATGGGAGGAGGCTAACACACTCAACTCCTCAAAATGACATAAACCCTAATTTGACCCTTAAAGGCCCTCATTAGGGTTTCCAATTTTCAATACTAAATCAACTCCAAATGGAGTGAAATTTTAGGTAGGCACTACTCATGTAAAAAATGGTATTCCACCAATGTTTGGTGCCATTTGGACATCATATGTTCCAAAAATCAACTTAATTTAAATATCCTAACTACCACAAAAACCCTAGGTAAATGTGTCCACCAAGGGATGCCCCTTTGGCAGGGGGTGTCCCTAGGGTATACTAACCCATGGTTAAATGCACAGCTCCAAAGCTTGAATCGTTTGACCTAGGTAAATTTTCTAATGGGCTGACCTAGTGTAGGACCAGTCCTAGTAAAAAGGCTCCTCTGGGGTCTACTGACCTCCAAATGCCAACATCTTAGTTTCTAATGAAACTAGACAGTTAGGGATACAATAGTGTGTCTCACAACATTTTCATGATTTGGCCATTAAGGGCCTCAATTTGGCTCCTTAAGTTAAGTAAAGTTTCTGGCCTAACTCACACAAACCCTTAAGCCATCCTCACTCCAAAGTGGGTTCACCCACAAGGAGTGGTCCAATGGACCCAATATTTTTAACAATGTGTGGACTTAGCCTAAACTTCACCCCACCCTAATATGGGGGTCCCACAAGGGGGTTTGGCCACCTAATTATTATAAATTTCATTTTAAATGTTTGGACAAAAACTATAGAAAACTGTGCCCCAAAAATTCTGATTTTTGGGCACAAAGTAGGTCAGGGATAGTTACAATAGGGTTTAAAATTTCAGCCCTAAACTCCAAGCCAAATGGGAGTTATGGTTGTTTTAGTGGTGGAAATTATTTTGTACCAGTCTCAGCAAAATGGATCTATAGGAGTCTAATCAACTCCAAATGGTTTGATCTAAGGTTCAAATGAAAGTAGACTTCCAGATCTATAAAAGTTATCGCAGGGCATTTTTCAATTTATGGCCTCTAAGGGCCTTAAAATTAAGCTACAAAAAAGATTACAAAACTGCTAACAGCACACCAAGGCCATGTATTAATTAAGGCGCTGATCATGCACAGATCTTAAAGCGGATCAGGCGGCGCTCCTTCATCGTCTTCCTCGAGCCAACGACCCAGATCGGCCCGTCCTGGAGATGCTTGGAACCTGAAATCCCGGCCATCCCTCCATCTCCCTGGCCAGCCACCGCCACCACCACTTCCGTTGAGGTGGTGCCGATCGATTGGCGGTGGATAGGATGCCGGAGGAGGCATTTTCCGGCGGTTCTACCAAGAAGCCCAAATGGCGAAAATCATGGAAAATCAAAAATGAACTCGGCTCAGTTGAGCTTGAATTCGACTTCTAACAATCCTAGATGCTAGCACAGTTAGAGGGGGGGAGAAGCGAACCTGGAAACGGGCTGGGCGGCGAGTATTCTGGCGGTTTGCCATCTCCTTCTCCGTCTCTAGCGAGCTCTCGTCAGCTAGCAATCCTCCACCGAATTCGTTGATCCAAGGCTCTAACCCGACTGTAAAGGAGCTTCTAAAGCTCGTGGAGGGGTTTAAATAGGGAGAGGAGGTCGGCCTTGGAAGATCTGAAGCTGGGGGTCACAGAATTGCCACCTCAGCCGACATGGCTGCCTTAATCAGCTTTCCAGCTCCTCCTCAGCACTCATCTCCCTTCAGGGAGTGGCCCAAGGCTAATTGGGAGGAGAGAGAGGGAGAGGGGAAGGCTTTTGCTTTAGCAATTCACTTTTTGTCCCCCCCTTTAGCCCAATCCCCCATTTGGGTTAGCTTGGGTTAGCCCAATCTCTTAGCCACAGCTCACAAGGTCTCTTATGAGCCTATTTAAAATTTACAAACTTTAGACTTAGGTTCTAATTAATGGAGATATTGATTTGGTCACTCAAATTGGGCTTAAGCCCAATTGGGTTGACTTTGACTTTGACTATTTGGGTTGACTGGTCCCCCATGTAGGTCATGGGTCCCATGCCATCTCCCAATAGGGCTTGGCCCATGGTGGGGCCCTATTTGGCCCAATTTGATTCAAAGGTGTGAAATTACCCAAAATGCCCTTCCTTGGGACTTTGGCCAAATTGAGGTGAATTGACCCTTCCATGATGGGGATTTTGGGCCTCTTAGGTCCCTAATGATGTTCAGAGACTAGATGTGGAGTCAAGTTTAGGGTTTGAATGTAGGTTGACGAAATTTGGGTTGAGTTGACCTTTTTGCCCTAATTTGGATTTTGACCAAATTGGAGAGGGTTGACCATCCTATGATAGGGCTTTTGGGTCCAAGGGGTCCCTAATCATGTTTAGAAAGTAGGGGGAGGATCAATTTGATCATTGGAAGGCTAATTGGTCCTCAATTGATTGATTTGGGTTTTTGGCCTTAAAGTGCCTAATTAGGGCATTGGCCCAATCAAGGGCAATTGGATACCCCATGATGGGGCTTTTGGGACCTTTAAGTTCAAAATTATATTTAGAATATAGGTGTGAGATCAATTTGGCCATTGGGTTGCCAATTGGTTACAAGATGGTGGATTTGACCATTTTGCCCCTTAATTGATTGGTTTGGTCCATGTTCACCTAAGGTGATTTTGGGATAAACCTATGGAATTGAGCCCCACTAAGGGGTGATGATCACCCCATCACCCTTCCTTAAGGTTTAGGGGACTAAGGGTGGTCTCATTTTGGGGAAATTGGTATTCAATTGGCCCTCCTTAGTAGCTTGGGTCCTATTTGATTAGGACTTTAGGTGTGCACTTAGCAAAATTCTCATCCTAAGGGGTCCTTAAGGCCCCTCATCCCACCCTTTGAGATCACCATTCTCACACTAGGGGTCTAGTAGGATTGGGTATGTTACAAATCCCAATAAACAATAAAATAATTTCGTCATCGAAATTCTAGTTTGGGTCTACGGGATGCAAGTAAAGCACATAAAGGAATGTAACTTACAATATTAAGCCATACCTGAAGTAAAGAGACCCGGGTAGCGCTCCTGCATGAGGTCCAAGGGCACCCAAGTGTGATCCTCTCGCCCATGATTGGACCACAACACCTTCACCAGCGGAACCTTCTTTCGCCGCAAGACGCGGACCTCCGCGTCGTCGATCTGGATAGGCTCTAGCATGACCGATCGGTCGGGTGCCACCGGGCCTGAAGTAGACTCCACAAGCTGTTCGGGCCGAAGGAGAGCTCTCCAGAGGGAGGAAATGTGGAAGACGTCATGCACGTTCGCCAGCTCGGGCGGCAGCTCCAGCCTGTACGCCAAAGGACCGATCCTCTCCAGGACCGGATACGGGCCCATGTACCGAGGACTGAGCTTCTTCCGCCCTTTTATCCGCGTAACTCCATGCATCGGGCGAATCTTCAAAAAGACACGATCCCCCACCTGGAACTCTACCATACGGTGTCGGGCGTCATAGTACTTTGCCTGCCTGCTCTGCGCCTCCAGCATCCAATCCTGGATCAGTCAAACTATAGCATCCGTCTCCTCTATATAATCTGACCCCAAGGCCCGCGGGTCCTCATCCTGTACCCACGAAAGAGGGGTGCGGCACTTTCTCCCGTAAAGTGCCTCGAATGGTGCCATCCCAATGCTAGTCTGGTGACTGTTGTTGTATGAGAACTCAATCAGCGGCAATAGTTGCTCCCAAGGCTTGCCCGTATCCAGAATGCACAGCCGCAGTAAGTCCTCCATCGTCCGGTTGGTACGCTCCGTCTTACCGTCGGTCTGAGGGTGGAACGCAGTGCTGAAAGTCAACCGGGATCCCAAGTAGGCCTGGACCACTCTCCACTCTCTGGAGGTGAAGCGTCCGTCTCGATCTGAAACTATTGTCTTGGGCACCCCATGATACCTCACTACCTTCTCCACAAACAAACGAACTAGGTCGCCGACCGGACCCCCCTTCTGAACTGGAATGAACCGTGCCACCTTGGTCAACCTGTCGACTATCACCCAGACGGAGTCGTTCCCCGAGCGAGAGCGCGGCAGGCCGTGCACAAAATCCATAGATATATCCTTGAATTTCCACTCTGGCACCAGGAGTGGCTGCAATAGACCTCCTGGAGCCTTGCACTCCGCCTTCACCCTCTGACAACCCTCGCAATGGGTCACAAACTGTATGATATCCTTCTTCATCCCTAGCCAAAACACGACCTTCCGCAGGTCCGCCGCCATCTTGGTAATGCCGGGGTGTACCAAATACTGGGAGCAATGGGCCTCCCGAAGAACCTCCTCTCGAATCCCCCTCCCGGCGGGGATGTAAACTCTGCCGCGGTGGTGAACAAGGTCCTCCTTCAAGGAGTAATCTCCAGCATCGCCATCTGCCAATGACCTGAATACCGGCTCCAAAGCTGGATCCTGCTGCTGTCCTTCCCGAATACGGTCCCGTATATCACAGATCATACTCATCGAAGCTAAGCACTTGGCATATACTCCTGGGTCGGCTCTGCTCACTAGAGTAATCTGCATATCCCGCAGCGTCTGCTCCAACTCCATGGCCATCACCCTGCTCTCTGCCTCGGAGGTACTGCCCCTCCTGCTTAGTGCGTCCGCTAATGTGTTGGCCTTGCCCGGATGATAATGCATGGTGTAGTCGTAATCGCACAAGAACTCCAACCATCGCCGCTGTCGTAGGTTGAGGTCCTTCTGGGTGTCGATGTACTTGAGGTTCTTGTGATCCGAGAAGATCTCACAATGAACCCTGTATAAATAGTGTCTCCACACCTTCAAAGCAAACACGACCGCTCCGAGCTCTAGGTCGTGCACCGGGTAGTTCATCTCATGTTTCTTCAGCTGACGGGATACATAGGCGATCACGTGCCCATGCTGCATAAGTACCGCTCCCATCCACTGATATGACGCATCGGTGTAGATCTGGAATCCTCCCTTCCCAGATGGAAGTGCAAGGATAGGGGCTGAGATAAGTCTGTCCTTCAGCTCTGCATAGGCCGCCTCACACCGCGGCGTCTAGTCAAAAACAGCATCCTTCTTTGTCAACGAAGTGAGGGGAAGTGCAATCCTGGAGAATCTCGCTACGAACTTGCAGTAATTCCCCGCTAACCCCAAGAAACTCCGGATATCCGCTGCGGTCTTCGGCCTCGGCCAATCTCTGACAGCCTGCACCTTAGCCGGATCTACTGCTAGGCCGGCTCCGCTGATGGTGTGTCCCCAGAAAGCCACCTCCCTCAACCAGAATTGGCACTTCGAGAACTTGGCAAACATCCGGTGCTCCCTCAGCTTCCTCAGCACCGCTGCTAGATGGCTGGCGTGCTCCTCCTCGGTCCTCGAGTAGACCAAAATATCATCGATGAATACTATCACAAATATATCAAGGAAAGGCTCGAAGATCCGGTTCATCATACTCATGAATGCTGATGGGGCGTTGGTGAGCCCAAACGGCATCACCGTAAACTAGTACAATCCATATCACGAGCTGAATGCGGTCTTCGGTATATCTTCCTCCCGTATCCTCAGCTGATAGTAGCCCGACCGTAAATCCAGCTTGGAGAACCAGTGGGCACCCTGCAACTGGTCAAATAGCTCATCAATCCTCGGTAGCGGATAGGTGTTCCGCACCGTCAACCTATTGAGCTCCCGATAGTCGATACACAGTCGGAGAGTCCCATCCTTCTTCTTTACGAACAAGACCGGAGCTCCCCATGGGGAAGAGCTCGGCCTCACAAACCCGGCCTCAACTAGCTCCTTCAACTGCACTCTGAACTCTGCCAACTCCTTGGGTGCCATGCGGTACGGTGCCCGCGACACTAGCCTCGCCCCGGGTACTAGCTGAATTTGGAAGTATACGTCTCTATTCGGTGGCAAGCCGGGCAACTTCTCCGGGAATACGTCGGAGAAGTCCCGGACTATCGGTACCTCGTCCACCGATATCTTCAACTCTGCCATCTCGAAGCAAATGAGGTATACCTCCTCCCCCCTGCTCATGGGCCTTCACGACCTGTGTAGAAGATAGAGGGGTACAAGGGATAGATCTAATACCTCTGACGGTGACCCAGGTGGTCCCGTAAGCCAGTAGCTCGATCCTCTTCGTCGCACAATCGATCTTGGCATGGTGGTAGTGGAACCATGACATGCCCAAAATCAGATCGTAATCCGGTAGCTTCAGGATCGATGCCCAGGACTCAAAGATCCCTCCCTCGATTTCAAGGTCCATGGTGCACTTGGCCGTTGTGCGCATCTCTGAACCGTCTGGAAGTCGCACCCTCCTTACTATGCCATCGATCCTCTGGATCCCCTCCAAGCCTACGAGAAAGTCTTCCGAGATAAAGGAGTGCGATGCACCCGTGTCAAACAAGGTGTGTGCGGGTTTTTCGTTGATGAGCACAACACCTATGGGTTGTTGGTTGGATTTTATTATATAAGGTTAAGCTACTACTAAAGCTAAGGGAAATTAAGAACTTGCAAGTACATAACTAAAAGTATACCTGCGATGAACTCCTCGGGGTTCTTCGGCTGGGCGAGGTCCAATGCAAAAGCCTGCTCTGGCTGCCTGTTCCTCTCATGAAATTTTCGGCCACGGCCACGTCCACCTCCCCGGCCCTGGTGTGCTGGAGGTGCTGGAGGGGCTGCCGGAGGGGCCGCTGGAGGGGGTGGTGGGGGTGGAGGGAAACGCCGTGGGCAATGGATCCTGATGTGCCCCGGCTGGTTGCACTCAAAACAGACCACCGGGGGTCGCCCACGACCGTCTGCTCTCTCTGGCTCCATAGCTCGTAGTGGCTGAGGGGCCAACACCATCTGAGGCTGCTGCACAGGTGCCTCCAAAGGACGAGGTCGTCCTCCACCCCTCCTGGGACTCATAGTTCTATCCTGCTGTCGGTCACTGCCACCCTCTCCATGATACATCATGTCCGCTGATCTCTTGCCCTTGACCTGCTCTAACAACTGGTCTGCCTCAAACTTCTTCGCCACCTCTATAATCTGAGTCAGGGTGCCCTCCGATATGAACAGGAGAGCCTGCCTGAGAGGGGCCCTTAACCCCTTGTAGAACTTCTTCGCCAAGCCTCGATCATCCACAAACTGTGCCCCCGCGAACCTGGCCAAATGATAGAACTCTCTCTGGTACTCGATCACTGAACGGGTCCCCTGAGTCAGGTGCAGAAATCTCTCCTCCAACACATCCCTATCCGTAGCTGATACGAAGTGGTCCAGGAACACCGTGCTGAACTCATCACAGGTAATCCCCGAGTAATCTCTGTCGCGGAAGGTGGAATCTGCCAGTGACTTCCACCACCTCTTCGCGTGGGCATCCAGTGCTGAAACTGCTAAGGATACGGCTTTGCTGACCGGGCAACTAATGCCTGCCAGCATCTCCTGAATGGTATCTAGCCACTCTTCCGTCTTCACCGCATCCTCTGTCCCTCTATATACCGGTGGGGACAGACCCTTGAACGTGCTCAACCAATTCGACCCTAGGTTCGACTGAGGTGCTGGAATCACCTGAGCCCGAAACGCATCTAAGATCGATGTCAATGTCTTCCCTAACTCCGTCTACTGGAAGGGAGTGGCAGTCGGAGGAGGGGGAGTGGTGTCCCGAGGCTCCTCGTTTCTAGCAGCCTGATACGAATATAAGAAGTTTTAGATGATTGAAGAATCTAAATCATGCTTAAAGGACTTAGGAATGTGGTTTCGTACATGGGCACACCACTGCTTCCGCTGCGTAGTTTGCCCCCAAACTACACTCGTGCGGGTGTGGCCCAAGTTGTTGTGGACTAATTGCTCGTACCCATGATCATTCATTGCGAGCTGATACCATTTGTAAGATCCCATCCCCGCTCCCGGGGCCAAGCGGACCTTATGCCCAGAACCGACGCATTGCGGTGACTTCCAACACACGGGTTGGGCTACACCACGCAACGTCGATCCTGCCGGCTACGATCATAGTGCGAGCAATAGTAAAAGTGAGTACAAGAGTGAGTACAAACTAAGCAAAGGAAGTCCACAAATCACATTCCAATATATATCAAAAGCTAATCAAAACGATATATAAATAAGTCTGAGCATGAAAATAGAGAGTACATAAATGAAAGGGCCTAAGCCCGGTACATCATGAAACAAATCTCTCAGATCTCACATCCTCTCTACATGCGGAAGCTATTTCAACATCACACATCACTAGCACTCAAAATGTAATCCACCTGATGTCTCGTGGCCGCTACCCGCTGCGTCGCTGGCTGCTCAGGTCCTGCCCTCGTCTCCTGCGGTGCGTGCGACAGCTCCGTCTCCTCGGAATCCTAGATTGTTTTTCGGCCCCAATGCAAACCGTCAGTCAAAAATGACCGAGCTCACTAAGTCCCCTCCTCCTCCTGCGACTCCTAGGTACCGCGCGGGAGGAAGAAGCGGGGGACGAGCAAGGAACAAGCAGGTGACGGGGAAAGTAAACTAGTATATACATAAGTGAAAAAGGGGCTAATCTAAGCATGTATAAGCAGGAGTATAAGCAGGAGTATAATAAAGATGTACAACAGTAAATAAACAGTAAGTAAAGCAGGTAAAGCAAAGCAGTAAGAACAGTAGCGACAAGTAATCAATCTCGTACCCTAACTTATATGAATGCCCATACAAACTTATAAGTTAGGATTTCCAGGAATTATAACTCATCATATAAAAGAGCCCATACTAATTTATATGATGAGGGTCTGCAAGTGCGTATGCTATGCTTATACTATGAATGATTATGCAATGAACTCACACACACGACTCTGTGCACACAGACCTTTGTAGTTCCCTCTATTTGAGAGGAAGCCAACCTCTCGGGCACCCACCGCTGTAACACACGGTGCTAGCGGACTGGGCTGTCCACTCCTAGGCGGTTATACACTCTACCAGGCCTAGACCGCACGTACGCCTCGACGCTAAACAACTGTGGAGCTCTGCGTACTCTTTGCTAGAGTCCACCAGAATGTGAGCTATGTGAGAGGTGTCTTCGGGGAACTGCCGTCCCGACATGCAGCCAAGATGGCCCCTTAAACCCCTACACACCCGCTAAGTCAACGTACCGCGGTCGGAGTGACGACCTGCCTAGTACCGAAGACCTACCACATTTCTGAGAAAGTTACCGGAATAATCATCCCCTCGAGGTTCCCGCTCGACTAACCGGGAACCACAATCCTGCCACTCTCGCAACTGGGAGGAGATACATAAATCCAATCTTACCCTACTATGGCTACTCTTGCCTACTTTAATTGTTATTGCAATTTAGGGTTAATCTTGGACTTCCCGAGGTACACCCGGTGAAGGGCTCTCATCGGTATTAGGGGACGCAACGGGCTCAAGCCCACCATCCTCCTCAAGACAATTACTTTGGTTGGTGCTTAACAATTGGTTCACCCTTCATCATTTAATATATTTAAGTGACTTAGCTCATTTCCCGTCCCGCCCAAATGGGTTGGGCGTACCTCCATTCCTCCTACGTTGACTCTAGCACAACCTCACAACAAACCCTAGGATTGACCCTCCTTGAATCCTTGTGTGCTATTACTCAATTACTGATTGTATACAACTTCTAAACACTACTTAGTGGTCTGAATTATCTAAAACTCAAAATTCTGTTTTTACTAAACGCAGACCACTAATTTGAACTAACCAGCAACCCCAAAAGGGAACCCTTCTAAAAAGTCATCACCAAGGTCTCTAATAATTATCCTAGGCTCTCTCTGACCTTAGTAAGTTATGTTCCAATTTCCATACTTTTCCATATTAAATTGGTATTTAATATAATTTTAAGTAGTTAAGGCCTTAAGTCACATTACACGTGAACTACCCTCAAAATGCTTCTTCATGCTTCATGAGTGTACAACCCGTATTCGCCGAGTGGGCCCCTCAAGCCAAGGTCAGCCAGATCATTCGCCCCGGCTAGGAGGTGGAAGTACCCCCGGGACGGTGGGGGTAAGATGCAGAAGAGAAGGAGCTAGGCGAGTGGTGCCCTCACGGACCACTCGCCCGAAAGCGTGGGCATTCGCCCAGCTAAGCGGGTGCCCAGCGAGTGGTGCCCTCACGGACCACTCGCCCAAAAGGATTTGAGTGGGAAATGACCCTAATACCCCTGGTGGGCTGCAAATCGCCCTTTGGAACAGCGGAGTTAGGCTGTTAGCAGACCAATTTGGGGTGCTGTTAGTAAAATTAAAAGGCGGATTCATGTTATTTGCAGACCAGCCTAGAAAAATCTATAAATAGACCCTTAAGGGCACCTTGGAGGAGATCCGATTTTAGAGAATCCTCTCCTCCAGGCTAGTTTTTGGTCGGCTGCTAGTGCCCTCCAAGGTGCCCGGTTGAGCTCTGGTTTGGGAGGGGAAGCTCTCTAAGATCTTCCGGGTGTGTGGCGGGACCTCCTCGCTTCAGCCTTGGGTCTATTCATATTCTCACATCCACCGTCAAGAGAGTCTAGTGAGGGAGAAGTAAGCATCGGCTACACCTCCAGTGGGTCCGAACTCAAGAGGCCTGTTGCAGGTTTCAACATTTTTGGTGCAGTGAGCGTGGACCGTAGCCGGTGAAGGAAAATCTCAAATTAGGTTCGATGACAGGAGATGGAGGGAATGGTTCTGACTCAGGCCACTCGCAGCCACCCGCGACAGGGGAGTGGCTGGAGATGTCTGAGAAGTTCAAGCGAGAAGTCCTACAGACATTTCTCGCAGCAAGGAGCGAGTGCGAGACCCCGGTGGTCCCCGTGGTTCCGCCCCTACAGATCGGCGAGAACGCACCGGGGCAGCGGCCGGGGAAGGAGGTGCCAGCAGAAGGAAGTGCGCGAGATCTCCCGGGGCGGCAGCTGTTCAGCAGTCCGGCGAGTGCTGAGGTGTGCGAGTTGGGTCCGCGCGAGAAGACCATTCGCTGAGCAGGGGAAGGGAGCCCCTTTTGCGAGATGATCCTCTCGGCCCCAGTGCCAGAGGGGTTTTGTGGGCCAGAGATGTCCTACTACACCGGCAAGGAGGACCCAGTCGTGCACCTGCAGTGGTTTGAGGACATGACATCAATGCTTCCCATGTCGGATGCTTTTCAATGCCGACTCTTCGCAACCACCCTGAAGGAGAAAGCAAGGGACTGGTTCCACCAGCTTTCCGCAGGTTCCATCTACACGTTCGACGATCTACGCCGAGGCTTTTGGCTGCGCTTCTCAACATCAAAAAGGAGGAAGAAGGATGCGGAGGCCCTCTTCAAGATCAGGCAGAGGGAGGGGGAGTCCCTGGCACATTACGTGGATAGGTTCCAGGAGGAGATACACCTTGTGCAGGAGGTGCCGGGATTCGCCCTCAAGATGGCGTTCATCGTAGGGTTGCGAGACGGGTTCTTCAAGATGGACCTGAAAAGAAGGCCTCCCTCATCCTTTGAGGAATTGATGGAGCGAGCAGCAGAGGAGATTGAAGGGGAGGCGGCCAACCCGGAGTTCTACAGGAGGTTGGCAAAGATGAGCGAGCCCGAGGTGAGGCAGCAAGAAGGAAGAAGGCGAGATGAACCCAGGGGTCAGGGGTTCGAAAGACCGCCTCGGAATTGGAGGAATCAAGAGCCCAACAATAGGTTGGGCTGGAGGCACCAGGAAGGACCGTCGAGAGGTCAGGAAGAAGGGTACCAAGGAAGGGAAGCGGGAGGAATGAATCCGGGGTGGAGGCAGGGTCCCAGACCCCCTCACCCCCCAAGGGAGCAAGCTATGGTAGTAGGCCGAGGAAGAGGAGGCAGAGGAGCAAGAGGAGGTAGAGGAAGAGCAGGAAGAGGTGGCAGGATGGCGTTGCCTTATTGTGACTTTCACCAGGAAGAAGGTCACGCGACCGCCACCTGCCCAAAATTCTTGGAGATGAGAGAGAGAGGTCAGCCACGGCGGCAGCAGGCTAGGATCGAGGAAATGCTCCCGGAGGCGGAAGAAGACCGATGCGAGGACAGGGCGGATACAGGAACCAGGGGGGGAATCGGGGTGATTTATGGAGGGGTTGGGATAGAGGCCTCTCGCAAGAGGAGCTTCCAGGCGATGTTCTGAAGGGACGTCGCGTCGACTTCCCAGACCCCACCCCTCTCGGAGAAGCTCACCTTCTCCTCGGAAGACATGCCAGATTATGAGGATCCATTCTGTGACGCCCTGGTGATTCAGACGACGATTGAAAATTTCACGGTCTCCCAGATCCTGGTGGATAACGGGAGCTCAGTGAACGTGATCTTCAAGAAGTCCTTCGACGCAATGGAGGTGGAAAAGAAGAGGGTGCAGGCCTCCGACGGACCGCTGTTTGGTTTCTCAGGAGAGAGGAAGGAGGTCGAGGGAGGTGTTGGTCTCCAGGTGACGCTAGGAGGAGTCCCAAGAAACTGCCGGTTCGTCATTGTAGACGTTCCGAGCAGCTATAACGCCATTTTCGGACGCCCCCTCATCAACGCCTTCCGGTGCGTGACCTCATCGTACCATCAGTGCTTAAAGCTCCATAGTGGAGGAGTCCAGGTCCGCGTCCGAGGAGATGCTAAGGTGGCGAGGCAGTGCTATGTGACTGCCGTCAACACCATCTCTTGGATGGCGGATGCTAAGAAAATGGATAAGGAGATGGCGAGGCCAGAGGGGCCAGAAGAAGAAGTGGAGAAGAGAGAAGTAGGGGGAGAGGACGATGCCCGAGAGGAGAATATGGAGGTCGCTCGTGAGGAGCAGGAGGTCGAGTTGTTTGAGGTCGCTCAGGAGGAGCAGGAGGTCGAGCCGGTGGAGGAGGAAGGAGTCGCAGAGGAAGAGGCCCGGGTAGAAGGGAGAAAAGCAAAGGGCCAATGGGAAGAGCCAGCCCGGCTCGAGGCGGCAGAAGAGGTGGTGGAGATGGAGGTCCTCACCCAGGAGGGAAGGGTGAAAGAGGTGCGGATCAGCGGGGGTCTCAACCCGGAGGACAGGGTGAAGATGCTGGAGTGCATCCAGAAGAACGTGGATGTCTTCGCATGGAGCACAGCTGATATGCCAGGCATCGAGGCGGACGTGGCTTTCCATCGTCTCAACCTCGATCCAGAAGCCCGTCCCATCCGGCAGAAGAGAAGGACCTTCGCCAGCAAGCTCGAAGGACCCATCCGCGAGGAGGTGGCAAAACTCCTCGAAGCAGGTTTTGTATCGGAGATCCAGTACCCAGGCTGGGTCTCCAACGTTGTAATGGTAAAAAAGGCCGATGGCCGCTGGCGTATGTGTGTGGATTTTTCATTGTTAAATAAGGCATGCCCTAAGGATTGTTATCCCCTGCCTCGGATCGACGCGCTGGTTGACTTAGCCGTCGGTTTTTCTGTGATGAGTTTTTTGGATGCTTTTTCAGGTTATCACCAGATCAGAATGCACCCCCCGGACGTCAAAGACGTCTCATTCATCACCAGGGAGGGATGCTACTGCTATAAGATGATGCCCTTCGGGCTGAAAAACGCAGGAGCAACCTACCAGAAGATGATGGACCAGATATTCAGGGAGCAAAGGGGAAGGAACCTGGAGGTCTACGTGGATGACCTTATGGTGAAGAGCAAATGCGTGAACTCTCACATCCGGGACCTCGAGGAGACCTTCGCCACCCTACGCAAGTACAAGATGCGCCTGAAACCCCTGAAGTGTGTGTTCGGGGCCAGTAAGGGGAAATTCCTGGGGCATCTTCTCACCCCTTGGGGGGTAGAACCAAACCCGGACAAGGTTAGGGCCATAATGGAGCTGGGGTCGCCGCGGAACGCCAAGGAAGTTCAGCGCTTGACCGGAAGACTCGCGGGGCTGAGCAGGTTTCTCTCCCGAGCCGGGGAGAAATGCTCCCCCTTTTTCAAAACATTACGAGGTAACCAGAAGTTTGAATGGACAAAAGAATGCGAGGAGGCCTTCCAGGCCTTGAAGAGCCAACTCACCAAGGCTCCACTGCTCCAAGGTCCCAAAGAGGGGGAGGATCTATACCTATATCTCGGGGTCGGGGCAGAGGCCGTAAGCTCCATCCTGGTTCGGGAGGAAGGCAAGAAGCAGCTGCCCGTCTACTACGTGAGCAGGGTCCTGAGGGAAGCAGAGCTCAGATACCCAATTTTGGAGAAGTTGGCATTTGCTCTGGTCGTCGCAGCAAGGAAGCTCAGGCCATACTTCCAGGCCCATTCAATTCAAGTAGTGACGGACCACCCTCTCCGCCAGATCTTCGAAGGAGTGGAGCACTCGGGAAGTCTCGCAAAATGGTCGATAGAGCTAAGTGAATTCAACATTACCTTCGTCCCTCGACTATCCATGAAGGCGCAGGTGGTGGCTGATTTCATGGCTGATTATGTGGCCGAGATGAAGGAAGATGGAGCCCCTCGTCACGTTCCGTGGAAGCTGCTGGTGGACGGGGCTTCGGGCAAGAATTCTCTCGGAGGAGGGGTGGTGCTGGAGAGTCCCCACGGAGTAAAGATCGAGCAGACACTAGTGATACACTTCCCAATCACCAACAACCAGGCAGAGTATGAGACGGTGATCGCCGGTCTACGGTTGGCCCAGGAGCTCGGAGTCCATGACGTGGAGGTCCTCACCGACTCGATGGTAATAGCCTCTCAGATCAGGGGAGAGTTCGAGACGAGGGAGCCTGCGCTCATAAGGTACTTGGCCAAAGTGAGAAGTCTCGTGGGAACGTTCAAAACTTTCTCCATCCGGCACGTCCCTCAGGAGGAGAGCACCCCGGCGGATCGGTTGGCCAAATCCGGTCCTCGAGTCGGGGGGACCCTGACGGACCTATTCCGCCCTTCAATTGAGGAGGGAGAACTCATGGAAGTAGAGCAGCGGCCCTCCTGGAAGGATCCCTTCGTCACCTTCCTTGCAACGGGAAAGTTTCCGGAGGAGGTTCCAGACCAGAGGCGCTTCCGATATAAGTCCGCCTACTACGTGCTCCATGAGGGGGATTTGTATCGGAAGACCTTCTCGGGCCTCCTGGCCCGATGCGTTTCAGAGGAGGAGGTCCCAAAGATCTTGGAAGAAGTTCACTCCGGCGAGTGCGGCAGCCACTCTGGGAGCAGGATGTTGGAAGCAAGAATAATGAGGCAGGGGTACTTCTGGCCGACCCTAAGTAAAGACGCGGCAGCCTTCGCCAAGAGGTGCCAGAAATGCCAAATGTTCGCCCCGCTTCAGCTCATGTCAGCTCAGAGGCTAAAGAGTATCACGGTGCCCTGGCCATTCGCCATATGGGGGATGGACCTGGTAGGACCCTTCCCCCAGGCTAGTGGGCAGAGGAGGTTTCTCCTAGTCATGATTGACTACTTCTCAAAGTGGTTGGAGGTCAAGGCGTTGGCTAAGGTCACCTCCCAGGTAATCCGCAACTTCGTATGGGGGGAGATCATTTGTCGACATGGCCTTCCACAGGCCATAGTCACGGACAATGGTCCGCAGTTCGCAAGCGAGGAATTCATCAGCTTCTGTGGCCAGCTGGGGATAGACCTCAGGTTTGCATCCGTTCACCATCCCAGGAGCAACGGGCAGGTGGAGGCGGCAAACAAGGTCATCGTGAACCTGCTCAAGAAGAAGGTGTAAAATCTGAAGGGCAATTGGGTGGAACAGCTTCCATCGGTCTTGTGGGCACTAAGAACTACCCCCAACACCGCCACGGGAGAGACCCCTTTCAAGCTCTCTCACGGCTGCGAGGCCGTCATCCCCATAGAGTTCGAGGTTATGACACCACGGGTAAAGGCCGCCGCAAGTGGAGAGGAAGATTGGAGAGCCGAGAACGAGGAGGAGTTGCGGCTCTCCCTCGACCTCATCGAAGAAGCTCGGGACCTGGCAGCCATTCGCCAAGAAGAGTTCAAGCGGCGGATGGCCAGGTATTTCGACAAGCACGTCAGGGTCAAGCAGTTCGAGAAGGGAGATCTGGTGCTCAAGAAGGTCGACGCGGCCGGAAGGTCCGCCGCGGTGGGAAAACTTAACCCAACTGGGAAGGCCCCTATGTCGTGGAAGAGGCACTAAAGTCTGGGCGGTATCGCCTTCAGAATGTGGAGGGCCAACCTCTCATCCACACATGGAGTGGTGACGATTTTAAACATTTCTATCCCTGAAACTATGTAATGAAAATGTTTTGAAATAAGAATATTTTGTTTAACGTATGTGTTTGAGATTGATACTGCAGCTTGTAGGAAAAACCCCGAAAGCTCCAAAAATGACCCCGAGTAGACCCGCTGTCCAGGCTCTCATCTAGCTGGCAGGCCCGAAGGCTCATTCGGTGGCAAGTTCCGAGGTGTTGAGAAGATGGCCCCGAGCAGACCCGCTGTCCAGGCTCTCATCTAGCTGGAAGGTCCGAAGGCTCACTCGGAGGCAGGTTCTATGTGAAAGAAAAGAAGGCCCCGAGCAGACCCGCTGTCCAGGCTCTCATCTAGCTGGCATATCCGAAGGCTCACTCGGAGGCAGGTTCTATGTGAAAAACAAGAAGGCCCCGAGCAGACCCGCTGTCCAGGCTCTCATCTAGCTGGCAGGTCCGAAGGCTCACTCTGAGGCAGGTTCTATGTGAAAGAAAAGAAGGCCCCGAGCAGACCCGCTGTCTAGGCTCTCATCTAGCTGGCAGGTCCGAAGGCTCGCTCGGAGTCAGGTTCTATGTGAAAGACAAGAAGGCCCCGAGCAGACCCGCTGCCCAGGCTCTCATCTAGCTGGCAGGTCCGAAGGCTCACTCGGAGGCAGGTTCTATTTGAAAGAGAAGAAGGCCCCGAGCAGACCCGCTGTCCAGGCTCTCATCTAGCTGGCAGGTCCGAAGGCTCACTCGTAGGCAGGTTCTATGTGGAAGACAAGAAGGCCCCGAGCAGACCCGCTGTCCAGGCTCTCATCTAGCTGGCAGGTCTGAAGGCTCACTCGGAGGCAGGTTCTATGTGAAAGACAAGAAGGCCCCGAGCAGACCCGCTGTCCAGGCTCTCATCTAGCTGGCAGGTCCGAAGGCTCACTTGGAGGCAGGTTCTATGTGAAAGAGAAGAAGGCCCCGAGCAGACCCGCTGTCCAGGCTCTCATCTAGCTGGCAGGTCTGAAGGCTCACTCGGAGGCAGGTTCTATGTGGAAGACAAGAAGGCCCCGAGCAGACCCGCTGTCCAGGCTCTCATCTAGCTGGCAGGTCCGAAGGCTCACTCGGAGGCAGGTTCTTTGTGAAAGACAAGAAGGCCCCAAGCAGACCCGCTGTCCAGGCTCTCATCTAGCTGGCAGGTCCGAAGGCTCACTCGGAGGCAGGTTCTATGTGAAAGAGAAGAAGGCCCCGAGCAGACCCGCTGTCCAGGCTCTCATCTAGCTGGCAGGTCCGAAGGCTCACTCGGAGGCAGGTTCTATGTGAAAGAGAAGAAGGCCCCGAGCACCCGCTGTCTAGGCTCTCATCTAGCTGGCTGGTCCGAAGGCTCACTCGGAGGCAGGTTCTATGTGAAAGAGAAGAAGGCCCCGAGCAGACCCGCTGTCCAGGCTCTCATCTAGCTGGCAGGTCCGAAGGCTCACTCAGAGGCAGGTTCTATGTGAAAGAGAAGAAGGCCCCGAGCAGACCCGCTGTCTAGGCTCTCATCTAGCTGGCAGGTCCGAAGGCTCACTCGGAGGCAGGTTCTATGTGAAAGAGAAGAAGGCCCCGAGCAGACCCGCTGTCCAGGCTCTCATCTAGCTAGCAGGTCCGAAGGCTCACTCGGTGGCAGGTTCAAAATTCTCAAAGGGTGACCTCAAGAGCACTCGCATAGACCACGCGTTGGAGAGGTGACCTCACTTCACTTTCATGACTACCTAAGCGAAACCCTGGTTTGGGCGAATGGTAAGGAGGTGCGAGTGGGGCAGGCAGCGGGAAGGCGAAGAGGGGCGACACGCCTAGGCCATCCTCGAGCATTCGCTGGGTGGCCGGGACAGTCGCACTACGGCTTAACGTCCTAATGAGCCTAGCGAGATATAGTGGCGAATGAGAAAGAATTAACGTCCTAATGAGCCTAGCGAGGTATAGCGGCGAATGAGAAAGAATTAACGTCCTAATGAGCCTAGCGAGACATAACAGCAAATGAAAAAAAAATGGAGATAGCACAAAAATTGTGATCAATATACATATCTTTCAAGGGCACTCGCCCCGTTTGTGATTACATTCAAAAGGTTTAAGTAAAAGACAGCAAAAAACACAGGGCCCATCTCAGGGGTTGGCAGGCTTCTCGCCAGAAGATCTATCGCTCTCGCCCAAATCCGGTAGGAGGGCGTTTTCTCATGGCTCGCCGTCCTCATCTTCCGGGAAGGGTATCAGAATGAAGAGCTCGGGGACGACTTGTCGGGTAGAGAGGCATTCGGCCTCGTCCTTCAGGTACCCAGCCTGCCGCAACACCTGCAGCGCGTGCTTCACGTCACTCTGGGCATTCTCCTGCATCAATTGCTCCAGCTCGTGGTGGGGGTAGAAGTGCCCCCCTCTCCCCAAGGCGAGTGTCGAGACCTCGGCTTCTCGCGACCGCTGGGCCTCGGCCTTAACCAGCCGGACTTCGTCCTCAAGGCCGGCCACCCGAGCACGAAGCATCTCAGCAACTGTGGTGTCCTAAAAATAATAACAAAGGTGGTAAGAAGAAGGTGCATCAATCGGCAACGGGTCACTCGCGGGGAGGGAGAAAATGTATACCTCTGCAACGGGGCGGCTGGCGAGAAGGGCTTCCACAGCTGCCAACTTCGTCCTGAGTTCCTGCACCTCGGCAGAAACGATGGTCCTGGACTCCTCAACCTCCGCCAAGATCCACGCCAGTTTGATGCTTCGGCGCGAAGACATATGCGCGAGCTCGAGCGCCCGCAACTTGGCCCTGACGGTCTCATGGGCGAGAACCTGAGTCGTCTCGGCATCATAGACTTCAGCATCTTCCCGGCCGTAGAGGGCATACGCGATGGCATAAGCCTCACCACTGGCAAGGTCGCTCTCTATCCACGACGGGTGGAGGGTGGAGAGCGAGACCCTGTTGACGTTCCTGTCCCACTTTACCAGGGGAGCCCCTGAGGGGTCCACGTACTTCTCGCCACTGGGGAAGTTCCGGTTGTCCCTGGGCAATGGAGGCGGCGGCAACGACGATCCCGCGCGAAGGGTAGTCTCACCTGGCGCATCCACCCCCGGGGTTTGAGTCTGAGCACTCGCCCTTAGGGTCTCGTCCACGACCCCCTTCCCCTTGGCGGAGGGGGGATTTTTTGATTTCTTGGAGGAAGAGGAAGTCAGCGCCCCGGGTTTTCGCTTCTTTCCGCTAGGCTTGGAGGAGGAGGGTTCCTCCCGACAGGCATCCGCGGCGGCCTGTTCGAAGGACACGGAAGCCCCAGAGGGACGCGGCGGATGAAGGGGGAGGCTACACACGCCAGCATAATATTGCGAATGATTTAGCGAATGGTATGAGAATCACAAGGCCGAAACGAACAAAGTCCCAAAGACTTACCCTCGCCCTGCGGAATGAGCGGGAGCGAGTTGACGTTTCGCCGGAGATAGACGAGGTCCATCCCATGCTCCAAGATGTATTGGTGGAGTTTGGCCTCGTGCCCCTCTAGGGTCGGGGGGCGGAAGGTTGACTCCTACTGCACTGGGGCGAGAAGTGTGTTTCCCAGGTTCCCGCTGATGAAGAGGAAGCGCCGAACCCAGTAGTGGTTCTTGTTCGGGAGCCCGTAGTGCTTGAGTGGGTTTAAACCTGAGAAGAACGAGATGCCGTTGGTGCAGCGGAAGGTGTAAAGCTTGCGGAAGACGGGCAGCGAGAAATCGATCCCCTCTTCTCGCAGATAGCTCGCGTACCCGACCAGCATGGCGATGGAGTTGGGGTTGAGCTGGCCGGGCATGACTCCATAGTACCTGAAGGTATGGCGGAGTTCCTGCCAGATGGGAAGGCGAAAACCCACCTCGAAGTGCTCTAGCGGGATCGCGAGAGCACAGGGCAAGATGGAGTTTAGGCGCTCGTCCAGCCTGGGCTATCGCGCCTCTAACCCTGGCGGAATGTAATCCGCGACCGCAGTCAAGTAAGCCTCATCGGAGAGGTCGCATGAATCGAAGGTATGGTTGACGAACGCGCTGGCACACCTGGCCCTGCCTTCCGCATCACCACCCATTTCGCGAATGACGAAGGATAAGGGAGCAGCAGAGAAGAGAGAAGCGCGAGTGCTAGCTCGAGGAAAGAGAGGGAGCGGATGGTAAGGTATTTAATACGGTGGTTGAAAGGCCTATTTATAGAGTGGCTAAACGGCGTTTGGGCTTTCGAGGTAACGGGTGTGCGGATAGCAGTCGCGCTTTCCCGACGCCTCGGAACCCGGGCCGACCCCTCTCGCCCATTAATGACAAATGCCCTGTGGCTATTCGCTCATTGACTACGCGAAAGAGGTTAAGAGAGCATTCGGCAATAACAAAGCATTCGGCAATACCCAAGCAAGATATAGGAAATAAGAGACAAGGAATAGAGCATTCGCAAATCACAGGGCATAAGATTATTACAAACAGAAATAAAGTTCAGCATCCGCGGTACAGAAAACAGAAGAATAACAAGAAGGGCGAATGAAGACTAGCTCAATACTCCTCCCAGACCCACCGACCTCGCCTTCGCGACCCAGCTTCCAGAGGCATTCGCGGGCGGTAATACGCGAGCATGTTGGTGATCTCATGGGAAGCCAGTTGGAGTTGTCCCGGGCCCGCGCGGCGTGCCTTTCGGGAGACAACTCCCCTCCTTCACCCCCAGGCGCTCCACCGTCGCGAGAAGGCACGAGTAGTCCCGCCGAAGGTCCTTTAACTCACGCGCGACTCTCAGCCGCACATCATCCACCTGGCCGGCGACGTTCCGCTGGATGTGGATGAGCTTCCCCAAGACCTCCGTGATCCGCTCCTTCAGGGTCGCGTGATCTGAGGAGTCGCCCAGGAAATTAGCGAGATCCCCAGGGGAAGGGAGAGCCGAGAGCATCCCCTCTTCCCCCTCGTTGTAGGAATCAAGGGGGGAGGCTTCCCGATAGCCTGCGAATTCACAACTAGGTCAGCTGCGGAAAAATAAGCGAGTACAGTAGGGGCAGGAGAGTAAACTGACCAGGGATAGGTTCCCTATGACCTGAAGGGCGAGACGAATGGGGGAGGACCCCAGACAAGCCTGCGGAAGGTGGTAGAACCTTCCCATTTCCGGGGCGGTAAAGCGGAGGAGGAGGAGCCGGAGCATTCGCACGATCATCAGCACGGAGGTGCTGACCCAGTTCCCGCTCAGGGGAGACCCTCCGTTCATTCGCGGTAACAGAGGGGTTCTGCTGGGCAGGAGAACTTTGGAGAATGAAGTCTCGCAGTGGGACGTCAGGGTTGAGGGCTGCGAAAGGGTAATGGTCCGTCACAAGCAACATGAAAGGAAAATCGAGAGGGTTCACAACTTACAGGATTGAAGCATAGTCTCACCCGGAGGGGGTGGGGGAGCGAGGTCCAGATCTGGAGGCCTCTCATCCGGGGGAGGTGGCACCGCGACATTGCTCGAGACGGCCCCATGGCCGGTCTTGGGCATCGAAATCCCCTGCGAATGGTCAGAGCATAGGCAAGGTAAGGGGAGGAACTAAATAGAGGGACGAGAGGAATCCTTATACCTGCATCCCGGGGTCCGGAGGATTCCTCACCGGAAGAGTATCCGCCGGTGGAGTGTTCGCCGGTGGAGTACCCGCAGGAGATTCCGAGGCAGTCTCGCCTCTCTGACGATTCAGTCGAATCGCCTTGGCTCGACGCGAGACGTAGGGGGCACTCGGATCCCGCTTAGACAAAAGCCAGGGAGCAAATTTGGCTGCCTTGGGGGCAGTTACAGCTTGGGCCGCGGCCAGACGCTCGATCATCTCCCGCGAGAGGGGTCTCGCGGAAGGCTTGTGAGAAGACATTGATGTCGGTGAAGGACTAGGAGAGGGAAGAAGCTCCGAATCAAAGGTTGTCAGCGCTCCAGGAAGTTCTGACATGAAGAGATATATATAGGGCAACAGTGGGACCCACAGATTCTTGTGAGTCCAGTCAGCAAGCACTCACCGAATACAGGGTTGGACTGTTCTTTCCGAGCGTAGTAACCACTCGCAAAGAGTGGGGATTGTGTACAACCCGTATTCGCCGAGTGGGCCCCTCAAGCCAAGGTCAGCCAGATCATTCGCCCCGGCTAGGAGGTGGAAGTACCCCCGGGACGGTGGGGGTAAGCTGCGGAAGAGAAGGAGCTAGGCGAGTGGTGCCCTCACGGACCACTCGCCCGGAAGCGTGGGCATTCGCCCAGCTAAGCGGGTGCCCAACGAGTGGTGCCCTCACGGACCACTCGCCCAAAAGGATTTGAGGGGGAAATGACCCTAATACCCCTGGTGGGCTGCAAATCGCCCTTCAGAACAGCGGAGTTAGGCTGTTAGCAGACCAATTTGGGGTGCTGTTAGTAAAATTAAAAGGCGGATTCATGTTATTTGCAGACCAGCCTAGAAAAATCTATAAATAGGCCCTTAAGGGCACCTTGGAGGAGATCCGATTTTAGAGAATCCTCTCCTCGAGGCTAGTTTTTGGTCGGCTACTAGTGCCCTCCAAGGTGCCCGGTTGAGCTCTGGTTTGGGAGGGGAAGCTCTCTAAGATCTTCCGGGTGTGTGGCGGGACCTCCTCGCTTCAGCCTTGGGTCTATTCATATTCTCACATCCACCATCAAGAGAGTCTAGTGAGGGAGAAGTAAGCATCGGCTACGCCCCCAGTGGGTCCGAACTCAAGAGGCCTGTTGCAGGTTTCAACAATGAGAATTATCAGTAATATAATATTCCATATCATGGTGGTTCACTGAGTATCATAGCCCTAGGATGTCATTTGGCCTACTACATCATCATAATTGTATAAATACCAAAATGCCACTATAATTAGGAAAAATAGTAAGTCACTTCTGAAAAATCTATAAAAATTACCAGGAGTCCAAATGGGGACCTAGAGTCCACTGCCAAAAGATTGTGTCATTACCATGTGTTTTGATATTTTAAAATGATTAAACATCCAAAGGCGGCAATTATCAATTTCTACATGGGGTACAAGAAATATAATTCAACAGGCTTCCAAACAATTATCATGAGCATATAATAACCTAAAACTACAGGTAACCAAGTATCACATCATTGCCCCATGATTAGATATTTTAAAAAGATTTAATACTCAAGGGGTGTAAATTCCAATTTCTACATGAAGTACATGAAATATAAATCTACATGCTTCTAAACAATTATCATGGGTATATATTAACTTAAAACCACAGTTAACCAAGTATCACATCATTGCCCCATGATTTGATATTTTAAAAAGATTTAATACTCAAGGGGTGTAAATTCCAATTTCTACATGAAGTACATAAAATATAAATCTACATGCTTCCAAACAATTATCATGGGCATATATTAACATAAACCCACAGTTAACCAAGTATCACATCATTGCCCCATGATTTGATATTTTAAAAAGATTTAATACTCAACGGGTGTAAATTCCAATTTCTACATGAAATATAAATCTACATGCTTCCAAACAATTATCATGGGCATATAATAACCTAACACCACAGTTAACCAAGTATCACATCATTGCCCCATGATTTGATATTTTAAAAAGATTTAATACTCAAGGGGTGTAAATTCCAATTTCTACACGAAGTACATGAAATATAAATCTACATGCTTCCAAACAATTATCATGGGCATATAATAACCTAAAACCACAGTTCACCAAGTATCACAATTTTGCCCTATGATTTGACATTTTTTCAAAATTTAATATCCTTAAGCTAGCAAGCACTCAAAATTTCCTTTACAAGTAATAACACTTCCATAACTCAGGGAAAAATTACCATAGCCCTAATTCACGCTATTCCAGCCACTGATAGCATATCAAAGTCATACAAGGTCATATGACCATGCATTTCATTTTATTAAGGAAAGGGTGGTAATTCCATTTATTAAGAGAAAAAATACTTAAAAGCCTCTACAAATTCCCATGAAATTATCTAAGACCTTTTATGCCCATACAAGCATAACTACAAAGTTCTGAGCCAAGGCTTGAACATTTGATCATATGTCCTTCACAAATCTCAACATTGCACCCTTAAGGTCTACCCTTAGGGTTTTAGGTCACACCACCCTAATGGATCCAAATGGACCATTAGGGTGTGACCCAAGCATTTGCATATCCATACCCACGTATCCAACATGATGGGAGGAGGCTAACACACTCAACTCCTCAAAATGACATAAACCCTAATTTGACCCTTAAAGGCCCTCATTAGGGTTTCTAATTTTCCATACTAAATCAACGCCAAATGGAGTGAAATTTTAGGTAGGCACTACTCATGTACAAAATGGTATTCCACCAATGTTTGGTGCCATTTGGACATCATATGCTCCAAAAATCAACTTAATTTATATATCCTAACTACCACAAAAACCCTAGGTAAATGTGTCCACCAAGGGCTGCCCCTTTGGCAGGGGGTGTCCCTAGGGTATACTAACCCATGGTTAAATGCACAGCTCCAAAGCTTGAAGCGTTTGACCTAGGTAAATTTTCTAATGGGCTGACCTAGTGTAGGACCAGTCCTAGTAAAAAGGCTCCTCTGGGGTCTACTGACCTCCAAATGCCAACATCTTAGTTTCTAATGAAACTAGACAGTTAGGGATACAATAGTGTGTCTCACACCATTTTCATGATTTGGCCATTAAGGGCCTCAATTTGGCTCCTTAAGTTAAGTAAAGTTTCTGGCCTAACTCACACAAACCCTTAAGCCATCCTCACTCCAAAGTGGGTTCACCCACAAGGAGTGGTCCAATGGACCCAATATTTTTAACAGTGTGTGGACTTAGCCTAAACTTCACCCCACCCTAATATGGGGGTCCCACAAGGGGGTTTGGCCACCTAATTATCATAAATTTCATTTTAAATGTTTGGACAAAAAGTATAGAAAAATGTGCCCCAAAAATTCTAATTTTTGGGCACGAAGTAGGTCAGAGATAGTTACAATAGGGTTTACTATTTCAGCCCTAAACTCCAAGCCAAATGGGAGTTATGGTTGTTTTAGTGGTCGAAATTATTTTGTACCAGTCTCAGCAAAATGTATCTATAGGAGTCTAATCAACTCCAAATGGTTTGATCTAAGGTTCAAATGAAAGTAGGCTTCTAGATCTATAAACGTTATCTCAGGGCATTTTTCGATTTATGGCTTCTAAGGGCCTTAAAATTAAGCTACAAAAAAGGTTACAGAACTGCTAACAGCACACCATGGCCATGTATTAATTAAGGCGCTGATCTTGCACAGATCTTAAAGCAGATCGGGCGGCACTTCTTCATCGTCTTCCTCGAGCCAACGGCCCAGATCGGCCCGTCCTGGAGCTGCATGTAACCGGAAATCCCGGCCATCCCTCCATCTCCCTGGCCAGCCACCGCCACCACCACTTCCGTTGAGGTGGTGCCAATCGATTGGCGGTGGATAGGATGCCGGAGGAGGCGGTTTCCGGCGGTTCTACCAAGAAGCCCAAATGGCGAAAATCATGGAAAATCTGAAATGAACTCGGCTCAGTTGAGCTCGAATTCAACTTCTAACAACCCTAGATGCTAGCACAGTCAGAGGGGGGGAGAAGCGAACCTGGAAATGGGCTGGGCGGCGAGTATTCTAGCGGTTTGCCATCTCCTTCTCTGTCTCTGGCGAGCTCTCGTCAGCTAGCAATCCTCCACCGAATTCGTTGATCCAGCTCTAACCCGACTGTAAAGGAGCTTCTAAAGCTCGTGGAGGGGTTTAAATAGGGAGAGGAGGTCGGCCTAGGAAGATCTGAAGCTGGGGGTCACAGAATTGCCACCTCAGCCGACATGGCTGCCTTAATCAGCTTTCCATCTCCTCCTCAGCACTCATCTCCCTTCAGGGAGTGGCCCAAGGCTGATTGGGAGGAGAGAGAGGGAGAGGGGAAGGCTTTTGCTTTAGCAATTCACTTTTTGTCCCCTCCTTTAGCCCAATCCCCCATTTGGGTTACTTTGGGTTAGCCCAATCTCTTAGCCACAGCTCACAAGGTCTCTTATGAGCCTATTTAAATTTTACAAACTTTAGACTTAGGTTCTAATTAATGGAGATATTGATTTGGTCACTCAAATTGGGCTTAAGCCCAATTGGGTTGACTTTGACATTGACTATTTGGGTTGACTGGTCCCCCATGTAGGTCATGGGTCCCATGTAATCTCCCAATAGGGTTTGGCCCATGGTGGGGCCCTATTTGGCCGAATTTGATTCAAAGGTGTGAAATTACCCAAAATGGCCTTCCTTGGGACTTTGGCCAAATTGAGGTGAATTGACCCTTCCATGATGGGGCTTTTGGGCCTCTTAGGTCCCTAATGATGTCCAGAGACTAGATGTGGAGTCAAGTTTAGGGTTTGAGTGCAGGTTGACCACATTTGGGTTGAGTTGACTTTTTTGCCCTAATTTGGATTTTGACCAAATTGGAGAGGGTTGACCATCCAATGATGAGGCTTTTGGGTCCAAGGGGTCCCTAATCATGTTTAGAAAGTAGGGGGAGGATCAATTTGATCATTGGAATGCTAATTGGTCCTCAATTGATTGATTTGGGTTTTTGGCCTTAAAGTGCCCTAATTAGGGCATTGGCCCAATCAAGGGCAATTGGATACCCCATGATGGGGCTTTTGGGACCTTTAAGTTCAAAATTATATTTAGAATATAGGTGTGAGATCAATTTGGCCATTGGGTGGCCAATTGGTTACAAGATGGTGGATTTGACCATTTTGCCCCTTAATTGATTGGTTTGGTCCATGTTCACCTAAGGTGATTTTGGGATAAACTTATGGAATTGAGCCCCACTAAGGGGTGATGATCACCCCATCACCCTTCCTTAAGGTATAGGGGACTAAGGGTGGCCTCATTTTGGGGAAATTGGTATTCAATTGGCCCTCCTTAGTAGCTTGGGTCCTATTTGATTAGGACTTTAGGTGTGCACTTAGCAAAATTCTCATCCTAAGGGGTCCTTAAGGCCCCTCATCCCACCCTTTGAGATCACCATTCTCACACTAGGGGTCTAGTAGGATTGGGGATGTTACAAATCCCAATAAACAATAAAATAATTTCGTCCTCGAAATTCTAGTTTGGGTCTACGGGATGCAAGTAAAGCACATAGAGGAATGTAACTTACAATATTAAGCCATACCTGAAGTAAAGAGACCCGGGTAGCGCTCCCGCATGAGTTCCAAGGGCTCCCAAGTGTGCTCCTCTCGCCCATGATTGGACCACAAGACCTTCACCAGTGGAACCTTCTTTCGCCATAAGACGCGGACCTCCGCGTCGTCGATCCGGATAGGCTCTAGCATGACCGATCGGTCGGGTGCCACCAGGCCTGAAGTAGACTCCACAAGCTGTTCTGGCCGAAGGAGAGCTCTCCGGAGGGAGGAAACGTGGAAGACGTCATGCACGTTCTCCATCTCGGGCGGCAGCTCCAGCCTGTACGCAAAAGGACCGATCCTCTCCAGGACCGGATACGGCCCCATGTACCGAGGACTGAGCTTCTTCCGCCCTTTTATCCGCGTAACTCCATGCATCGGGCGTATCTTCAAAAAGACACGATCCCCCACCTGGAACTCTACCATATGGTGTCGGGCGTCATAGTACTTTGCCTGCCTGCTCTGCGCCTCCAGCATCCAATCCCGGATCAGTCGAACTATAGCATCCGTCTCCTCTATATAATCTGACCCCAAGGCCCGCGGGTCCTCATCCTGTACCCATGAAAGAGGGGTGCGGCACTTTCTCCCGTAAAGTGCCTCGTATGGTGCCATACCAATGCTAGCCTGGTGACTGTTGTTGTATGAGAACTCAATCAGCGGCAACAGTTGCTCCCAAGGCTTGCCCGTATCCAGAATGCACAGCCGCAGTAAGTCCTCCATCGTCCGGTTGGTACGCTCCGTCTGACCGTCGTTCTGAGGGTGGAACGCAGTGCTGAAAGTCAACCGGGATCCCAAGTAGGCCTGGACCGCTCTCCACTCTCTGGAGGTGAAGCGTCCGTCTCGATCTGAAACTATCGTATTGGGCACCCCATGATACCTCACTACCTTCTCCATAAACAAACGAACTAGGTCGCCGACCGGACCCCCCTTCTGAACTGGAATGAACCGTGCCACCTTGGTCAACCTGTCGACTATCACCCAGACGGAGTCGTTCCCCGAGCGAGAGCGCGGCAGGCCGTGCACAAAATCCATAGATATATCCTCGAATTTCCACTCTGGCACCAGGAGTGGCTGCAATAGACCTCCTGGAGCCTTGCACTCCGCCTTCACCCTCTGACAACCCTCGCAATGGGTCACAAACTGTATGATATCCTTCTTCATCCCTGGCCAAAACACGACCTTCCGCAGGACCGCCGCCATCTTGGTAATGCCGGGGTGTACCGAATACTGGGAGCAATGGGCCTCCCGAAGAACCTTCTCTCGAATCCCCCTCCAGGCGGGGATGTAAACTCTGCCGCGGTGGTGAACGAGGTCCTCCTTCAAAGAGTAATCTCCAGCATCGCCATCTGCCAATGACCTGAATACCGGCTCCAAAGCCGGATCCTGCTGCTGTCCTTCCCGAATACGGTCCCGTATATCACAGATCATACTCATCGAAGCTAAGTACTCGGCATATACTCCTGGGTCGGCTCTGCTCACCAGAGTAATCTGCATATCCCGCAGCGTCTGCTCCAACTCCATGGCCATCACCCTGCTCTCTGCCTCGGAGGTACTGCCCCTCCTGCTTAGTGCGTCCGCTAATGTGTTGGCCTTGCCCGGATGATAATGCATGGTGTAGTCGTAATCGCACAAGAACTCCAACCATCGCCGCTGTCGTAGGTTGAGGTCCTTCTGGGTGTCGATGTACTTGAGGTTCTTGTGATCCGAGAAGATCTCACAATGAACCCTGTATAAATAGTGTCTCCACACCTTCAAAGCAAACACGACCGCTCCGAGCTCTAGGTCGTGCACCGGGTAGTTCATCTCATGTTTCTTCAGCTGACGGGAGGCATAGGCGATCACGTGCCCATGCTGCATAAGTACCGCTGCCATCCCCTGATATGACGCGTCGGTGTAGATCTGGAATCCTCCCTTCCCAGATTGAAGTGCAAGGATAGGGGCTGAGATAAGTCTGTCCTTCAGCTCTGCATAGGCCGCCTCACACCGTGGCGTCCAGTCAAAAACAGCATCCTTCTTTGTCAACGAAGTAACGGGAAGTGCAATCCTTGAGAATCCCGCTACGAACTTGCAGTAATACCCCGCTAACCCCAAGAAACTCCGGATATCCGCTGCGGTCTTCGGCCTCGGCCAATCTCTGACAGCCTGCACCTTAGCCGGATCTACTGCTAGGCCGGCTCCGCTGATGGTGTGTCCCAAGAAAGCCACCTCCCTCAACCAGAATTGGCACTTCGAGAACATGGCAAACATCCGGTGCTCCCTCAGCTTCCTCAGCACCGCTGCTAGATGGCTAGCGTGCTCCTCCTCGGTCCTCGAGTAGACCAAAATATCATCGATGAATACTATCACAAATATATCAAGGAAAGGCTCGAAGATCCGGTTCATCATACTCATGAATGTTGATGGGGCGTTGGTGAGCCCAATCGGCATCACCGTAAACTCGTACAATCCATATCACGAGCTGAATGCGGTCTTCGGTATATCTTCCTCCCGTATCCTCAGCTGATAGTAGCCCGACCGCAAATCCAGCTTGGAGAACCAGTGGGCACCCTGCAACTGGTGAAACAGCTCATCAATCCTCGGTAGCGGATAGGTGTTCCGCACCGTCAACCTATTGAGCTCCCGATAGTCGATACACAGTCGGAGAGTCCCATCCTTCTTCTTTACGAACAAGACCGGAGCTCCCCATGGGGAAGAGCTCGGCCTCACAAACCCGACCTCCACTAGCTCCTTCAACTGCACTCTGAACTCTGCCAACTCCTTGGGTTCCATGCGGTATGGTGCCCGGGACACTAGCCTCGCCCCGGGTACTAGCTGAATCTGGAAGTCTACGTCTTTATGCGGCGGCAAGCCGGGCAACTTCTCCCGGAATACGTCGGAGAAGTCCCGGACTATCGGTACCTCGTCCACCGATATCTTCAACTCTGCCATCTCGAAGCAAATGAGGTATACCTCCTCCCCCTGCTCATGGGCCTTCACGACCTGTGTAGAAGATAGAGGGGTACAAGGGATAGATCTAATACCTCTGTCGGTGACCCAGGTGGTCCCGTAAGCCAGCAGCTCGATCCTCTTCGTCGCACAATCGATCTTGGCATGGTGGTAGTGCAACCATGACATGCCCAAAATCAGATCGTAATCCGGTAGCTTCAGGATCGATGCCCAGGACTCAAAGATCTCTCCCTCGATTTCAAGGTCCATGGTGCACTTGGCCGTGGTACGCATCTCTGAACCGTCTGGAAGTCGCACCCTCCTTACTATGCCATCGATCCTCTGGATCCCCTCCAAGCCTACGAGGAAGTCTTCCGAGATAAAGGAGTGCGATGCACCCGTGTCAAACAAGGTGTGTGCGGGTTTTTCGTTGATGAGCACAACACCTATGGGTGTTTTTTTGGATTTTATTATATAAGGTTAAGCTACTACTAAAGCTAAGGGAAATTAAGAACTTGCAAGTACATAACTAAAAGTATACCTGCGATGACCTCCTCGGGGTTCTTCGGCTGGGCGAGGTCCAATGCAAAAGCCTGCTCTGGCTGCCTGTTCCTCTCATGAAATTTTCGGCCACGGCCACGTCCACCTCCCCGGCCCTGGTGTGCTGGAGGTGTTGGAGGGGATGCCGGAGGGGCCGCTGGAGGGGGTGGTGGGGGTGGAGGGAAACGCCGCGGGCAATGGATCCTGATGTGCCACGGCTGGTTGCACTCACAACAGACCACCGGGGGTCGTCCACGACCGTCTGCTCTCTCTGGCTCCATAGCTCATAGTGGCTGAGGGGCCAACACCATCTGAGGCTGCTGCACCGGTGCCTCCAAAGGACGAGGTCGTCCTCCACCCCTCCTGGGCCTCATAGTTCTATCCTACTGTCGGTCACTGCCACCCTCTCCATGATACATCCTGTCCGCTGATCTCTTGCCCTTGACCTGCTCTGACAACTAGTCTGCCTCAAACTTCTTCACCACCTCTATAATCTGAGTCAGGGTGCCCTCCGATATGAACAGGAGAGCCTGCCTAAGAGGGGCCCTTAACCCCTTGTAGAACTTCTTCGCCAAGCCTCGATCATCCACAAACTGTGCCCCCGCGAACCTGACCAAATGATAGAACTCTCTCTGGTACTCGATCACTGAATGGGTCCCCTGAGTCAGGTGCAGAAATCTCTCCTCCAACACATCCCTATCCGTAGCTGATACGAAGTGGTCCAGGAACACCGTGCTGAACTCATCCCAGGTAATCCCCGAGTAATCTCTGTCGCGGAAGGTGGAATCTGCCAGTGACTTCCACCACCTCTTCGCGTGGTCATCCAGTGCTGAAACTGCTAAGGATACGGCTTTGCTGACCGGGCAACTAATGCCTGCCAGCATCTCCTGAATGGTATCTAGCCACTCTTCCGTCTTCACCGCATCCTCTGTCCCTCTATATACCGGTGGGGACAGACCCTTGAACGTGCTCAACCAATTCGACCCCGGGTTCGGCTGAGGTGCTGGAATCACCTGAGCCCGAAACGCATCTAAGATCGATGTCAATGTCTTCCCTAACTCCGTCTGCTGGAAGGGAGTCGCAGTCGGAGGAGGGGGAGTGGTGTCCTGAGGCTCCTTGTTTCTAGCAGCCTGATACGAATATAAGAAGTTTTAGATGATTGAAGAATCTAAATCATGCTTAAAGGACTTAGGAATGTGGTTTCGTACATGGGCACACCACTGCTTCCGCTGCGTAGTTTGCCCCCAAACTACACTCGTGCGGGGGTGGCCCAAGTTGTTGTGGACTAATTGCTCGTACCCATGATCGTTCATTGCGAGCTGATACCATTTGTAAGATCCCTTCCCCGCTCCGGGGGCCAAGCGGACCTTATACCCAGAACCGACGCATTGCGGTGACTTCCAACACACGGGTTGGGCTAAACCATGCAACGTCGATCCTGCCGGCTACGATCATAGTGCGAGCAATAGTAAAAGTGAGTACAAGAGTGAGTACAAACTAAGCAAAGGAAGTCCACAAATCACATTCCAATATATATCAAAAGCTAATCAAAACGATATATAAATAAGTCCGAGCATGAAAATACAGAGTACATAAATGAAAGGGTCTAAGCCCGGTACATCATGAAACAAATCTCTCAGATCTCACATCCTCTCTACATGCGGAAGCTATTTCAACATCACACATCACTAGCACTCAAAATGTAATCCACCTGATGTCTCGTGGCCGCTACCCGCTGCGTCGCTGGCTGCTCAGGTCTTGCCCTCGTCTCCTGCGGTGCGTGCGACAGCTCCGTCTCCTCAGAATCCTAGATTGTTTTTCGGCCCCAATGCAAACCGTTAGTCAAAAATGACCGAGCTCGCTAGGTCCCCTCCTCCTGCGACTCCTAGGTACCACGCGGGAGGAAGAAGCGGGGGACGAGCGAGGAACAAGCAGGTGACAGAGAAAGTAAACTAGTATATACATAAGTGAAAAAGGGGCTAATCTAAGCATGTATAAGCAGGAGTATAAGCAGGAGTATAATAAAGATGTACAACAGTAAATAAACAGTAAGTAAAGCAGGTAAAGCAAAGCAGTAAGAACAGTAGCGACAAGTAATCAATCTCGTTCCCTAACTTATATGAATGCCCATACAAACTTATAAGTTAGGATTTCCAGGAATTATAACTCATCATATAAAAGAGCCCATACTAATTTATATGATGAGGGTCTGCAAGTGCGTATGCTATGCTTATGCTATGAATAATTATGCAATGAACTCACACACACGACTCTGTGCACACAGACCTTTGTAGTTCCCTCTATTTGAGAGGAAGCCAACCTCTCGGGTACCCACCGCTGTGACACACGGTGGTAGCGGACCGGGCTATCCACTCCTAGGAGGGTATACACTCTACCCGGCCTAGACCGCACGTACGCCTCGACGCTAAACAACTGCGGAGCTCTGCGTACTTTTTGCTAGAGTCCACCAGACTGTGAGCTAAGTGAGAGGTGTCTTCGGGGAACTGCTATCCCGACACGCAGCCAAGCTGGCCCCTTAAACCCCTACACACCCGCTAAGTCAACGTACCGCGGTCGGAGTGACGACCTGCCTAGTACCGAAGACCTGCCACATTTCTGAGAAAGTTACCAGAATAATCATCCCCTCGAGGTTCCCGCTCGACTAACCGGGCACCACAATCCTGCCACTCTCGCAACTGGGAGGAGATACATAAATCCAATCTTACCCTACTATGGCTACTCTTGCCTACTTTAATTGTTATTGCAATTTATGGTTAATCTTGAACTTCCCGAGGTACACCCGGTGAAGGGCTCTCATCGGTACTAGGGGACGCAACGGGCTCAAGCCCACCATCCTCCTCAAGACAATTACTTTGGTTGGTGGTTAACAATTGGTTCACCCTTCATCATTTCATGTAGTTAAGTGACTTAGCTCATTTCCCGTCCCGCCCAAATGGGTTGGACGTACCTCCATTCCTCCTACGTTGACTATACAAGGAATTTATGGTTAATCTTGAACTTCCCGCCCCATGATTTGATATTTTAAATAGATTTAATACTCAAGGGGTGTAAATTCCAATTTCTACATGAAGTACATGAAATATAAATCTACATGCTTCCAAACAATTATCATAGGCATATATTAACCTAAAACCACAGTTAACCAAGTATCACATCATTGCCCCATGATTTGATATTTTAAAAAGATTTAATACTCAAGGGGTGTAAATTCCAATTTCTACATGAAGTACATAAAATATAAATTTACATGCTTCCAAACAATTATCATGGGCATATATTAACCTAAAACTATAGTTAACCAAGTATCACATCATTTCCCCATGATTTGATATTTTAAAAAGATTTAATACTCAAGGGGTGTAAATTCCAATTTCTACATGAAGTACATGAAATATAAATCTACATGCTTTCAAACAATTATCATGGGCATATAATAACCTAAAACCACAGTTAACCAAGTATCACATCACTACCCCATGATTTGATATTTTAAAAAGATTTAATAATCAAGGGGAGTAAATTCCAATTTCTACATGAAGTACATGAAATATAAATCTACATGCTTCCAAACAATTATCATGGGCATATAATAACCTAAAACCACAGTTGACCAAGTATCACAATTTTTCCCCATGATTTGATATTTTTTCAAAATTAAATACCCTTAAGCTAGCAAGCACTCAAAATTTCCTATACAAGGAATAACACTTCCATAACTCAGGGAAAAATTACCATAGCCCTAATTCACCCTATTCCAGCCACTGATAGCATATCAAAGTCATACAAGGTAATATGACCATGCATTTCATTTTATTAAGGAATGGGTGGTAATTCCATTTATTAAGAGGAAAAATACTAAAAAGCCTCTAAAAATTCCCATGAAATTATCTAAGACCTTTTATGCCCATACAAGCATAACTACAAAGTTCTGAGCCAAGGCTTGAACATTTGGTCCTATGCCCTTCACAAATCTCAACATTGCACCCTTAAGGTCTACCCTTAGGGTTTTAGGTCACACCGCCCTAATGGATCCAAATGGACCATTAGGGTGTGACCCAAGCATTTGCATATCCATACCCACATATCCAACATGATGGGAGGAGGCTAACACACTCAACTCCTCAAAATGACCTAAACCCTAATTTGACCCTTAAAGGCCCTCATTAGGGTTTCCAATTTTCCATACTAAATCAACTCCAAATGGAGTGAAATTTTAGGTAGGCACTACTCATGTACAAAATGGTATGTCACCAAAGTTTGGTGCCATTTGGACATCATATGCTCCAAAAATCAACTTAATTTAAATATCCTAACTACCACAAAAACCCTAGGTAAAATTGTCCACCAAGGGCTGCCCCTTTGGCAGGGGTTGCCCATAGTGTATACTAACCCATGGTTAAAAGCACAGATCCAAAGCTTGAAGGGTTTTACCTAGGTAAATTTTCTAATGGGCTGACCTAGTGTAGGACCAGTCCTAGTAAAAAGGCTCCTCTGGGGTCTACTAACCTCCAAATGCCAACATCTTAGTTTCTAATGAAACTAGACAGCTAGGGCTACAATAGTGTGTCTCACACCATTTTCATGATTTGGCCATTAAGGGCCTCAATTTGGCCCCTTAATTTAAGTAAAGTTTCTGGCCTAACTCACACAAACCCTTAAGCCATCCTCACTCCAAAGAGGGTTCACCCACAAGGAGTGGTCCAATGGACCCAATATTTTTAACAGTGTGTGGACATAGCCTAAAATTCACCCCACCCTAATATGGGGGTCCCACAAGGGGGTTTGGCCACCTAATTATCATAAATTTCATTTTCAATGTTTGGACAAAAACTATAGAAAACTGTGACCCAAAAATTCTGATTTTTGGGCACAAAGTAGGTCAGGGATAGTTACAATAGGGTTTAAAACTTCAGCCCTAAACTCCAAGCCAAATGGGAGTTATGGTTGTTTTAGTGGTGGAAATTATTTTGTATCAGTCTCAGCAAAATGGATCTATAGGAGTCAAATCAACTCCAAATGGTTTGATCTAAGGTTCAAATGAAAGTAGACTTCCAGATCTATAAAAGTTATCTCAGGGCATGTTTCGATTTATGGCCTCTAAGGGCCTTAAAATTAAGCTACAAAAAAGGTTACAAAACTGCTAACAGCACACCAAGGCCATGTATTAATTAAGGCGCTGATCTTGCACAGATCTTAAAGCGGATCGGGCGGTGCTCCTTCATCATCTTCCTCGAGCCAACGGCCCAGATCAGCCCGTCCTTGAGCCACTTGGAACCGGAAATCCCGGCCATCCCTCCATCTCCCTGGCCAGCCACCGCCACCACCACATCCGTTGAGGTGGTGCCGATCGATTGGCGGTGGATTGGTCGCCGGAGGAGGCGGTTTCCGGCGGTTCTACCAAGAAACCCAAATGGAGAAAATCATGGAAAATCCGAAATGAACTCGGCTCAGTTGAGCTCGAATTCAACTTCTAACAACGCTAGATGCTAGCACAGTCAGAGGGGGGGGGGGGGGGGGGGGGGGGGGGGGGGGGGGGGAGGGGGGAGGGGAGAAGCGAACCTGGAAACGGGCTGGGCGGCGAGTATTCTGGCGGTTTGCCATCTCCTTCTCCGTCTCCGGTGAGCTCTCGTCAGCTAGCAATCCAAGGCTCTAACCCGACTGTAAAGGAGCTTCTGAAGCTCGTGGAGGGGTTTAAATAGGGAGAGGAGGTCGGCCTTGGAAGATCTGAAGCTGGGGGTCACGGAATTACCACCTCAGCCGACATGGCTGCCTTAATCAGCTTTCCAGCTCCTCCTCAGCACTCATCTCCCTTCAGGGAGTGGCCCAAGGCTGATTGGGAGGAGAGAGAGGGAAAGGGGAAGGCTTTTGCTTTGTCAATTCACTTTTTGTCCCCTCCTTTAGCCCAATCCCCCATTTGGGTTAGCTTGGGTTAGCCCAATCTCTTAGCCACAGCTCACAAGGTCTCTTTTGAGCCTATTTAAATTTTACAAACTTTAGACTTAGGTTCTAATTAATGGAGATATTGATTTGGTCACTCAAATTGGGCTTAAGCCCAATTGGGTTGACTTTGACTTTGACTATTTGGGTTGACTGGTCCCCCATGTAGGTCATGGGTCCCATGTCATCTCCCAATAGGGCTTGGCCCATGGTGGGGCCCTATTTGGCCCAATTTGATTCAAAGGTGTGAAATTACCCAAAATGCCCTTCCTTGGGACTTTGGCCAAATTGAGGTGAATTGACCCTTCCATGATGGGGATTTTGGGCCTCTTAGGTCCCTAATGATGTTCAGAGACTAGATGTGGAGTCAAGTTTAGGGTTTGATTGTAGGTTGACCACATTTGGGTTGAGTTGACCTTTTTACCCTAATTTGGATTTTGACCAAATTGGAGAGGGTTGTCCATCCAATGATTGGGCTTTTGGGTCCAAGGGGTCCCTAATCATGTTTAGAAAGTAGGGGGAGGATCAATTTGATCATTTGAAGGCTAATTGGTCCTCAATTGATTGATTTGGGTTTTTGGCCTTAAAGTGCCCTAATTAGGGCATTGGCCCAATCAAGGGCAATTGGATAACCCATGATGGGGATTTTGGGACCTTTAAGTTCAAAATTAAATTTAGAATATAGGTGTGAGATTAATTTGGCCATTGGGTGGCCAATTGGTTACAAGATGGTGGATTTGACCATTTTGCCCCTTAATTGATTGGTTTGGTCCATGTTCACTTAAGGTGATTTTGGGCTAAACCTATGGAATTGAGCCCCACTAAGGGGTGATGATCACCCCATCACCCTTCCGTAAGGTTTAGGGGACTAAGGGTGGTCTCATTTTGGGGAAATTGGTATTCAATTGGCCCTCCTTAGTAGCTTGGGTCCTATTTGATTAGGACTTTAGGTGTGCACTTAGCAAAATTCTCATCCTAAGGGGTCCTTAAGGCCCCTCATCCCACCTTTTGAGCTCACCATTCTCACACTAGGGGTCTAGTAGGATTGGGGATGTTACATGCGCAAATCTAGCACACAGCTATAGGCGGTAGCAAGACTGCGACACAAAACGACAGCGTACCGATCGTTCAATTGATATAAAATGTCGGAGTGAATCACCAAGAATCGATCTCGAAGGAACACAGTAAGGTGGAGTTTACTTTTAAGGAAGGGCTTGAGATTGAAGTCCTTTAGGTCGAATGGAAAATAAAAGAAAATAAATACAACTACTCTTATGCAATGCCACTATGCAATGCTTCACTTGGCGAGATGGAAACTAGGTAGGCCTTGAGCATGTTGCTTCACAAGGAGGATGGACGAGTAGTCAAGCGGAATGGAAGAGTAGGCACACGGGATGGATGAGTAGGCTAGCGAAATGAAGTGGAGGGTGGAGTGGATTTGGTGGCGCACCTCTAGTGACTAATAAACATACAACAACATTTCATAAACATGAATTATCATGAAGAGTAAATATGTTTATAGCACAACATCATCAATAAAATGAAGAACACAACCAAATACATTCACACAAGTAGAGAAAAATGCAAGAGATACGACCGAATCCGGAGGCTTGTTGTAGATTCTCTGTAGGAATCGTCGGGTTGTCAATCCGCGTCCTAGCTCGGTCCCAACTATCTTCCGGGGTAGAAGAGGTCTGTCACATCCTCCCAATGGACCCGTGTTCTCCGGTAAACTACAATCCGGCCACGTCCGATGCGAAGAACTCTTTGCTTGGCGATGAAGATGAGGCTGGAATCCTCTCCGTGAAGCACTTGGATGATGGAGGCGGACGAGAGGATACTCCGGCTCAAGATTTGAGCCAAGAATGTGTCCGGAGCACCTCCAAATGGTGGGCGGTGATGGAACGGCAGACTGGAACGGAGCTAGAACCCTTATGCACGGGAAAGAAGATGGATCAGGTGAACTCTAGATTAGGTCGAGATTTGCAGCACGGTCGAAATTTGGTCAGAAATTTGGTCACGCACGGTCGAACGCACGACCGTACTTGAACCGTGCGATATTAATTAAGAATAATACCCAGGAAGACGACCCAGAGTTCCAGTACATTTTACTCGCGCACGGTCGAAGCCGACCGTGCGTAAAAACGCACGGGCAAATTCAGAAAGCCAAAAATAAGGCTAAACAGGTCGATCGTGTGATTCCTTCACGCACGTGCAACTGCCCGTGCGTAGAGACGCACGATCAACAACAGAACATCATTTTCCTCCACAGAAGAGAACGCACGATCACATACGACCATGCGTCAAGAAAAACGCACGAACATGCGATATATGCAAACATGAATTCTGGATAAAAATGGATGAACCGTCCACCTGCATCAGCCATAACACAGCTGGGAACACCCCTCCAGCTCAAGCATAAACGCATAAAAAGAATGGGGAGCACATTATGCTTGCCCCCAACAACAAAAAGCACAAAAGCATACCAAGACAGGCCTAAAAGTGCACTTAGCATGGAATGAAGTATAGAGAACAAATATGAGTGATTATGGATCTAAAATGTAGTGCTTTGACTAAAATACCGGCCCAGATGAGTCCAAAAATGTGTTTGAAAATGGGACTCATCACATCCAGACTTACCTGTTTGCGCGTCCCGAGTAAACAAATACGGCGGGATATGAAAATGGTAGATAGCGTAGAGAATTGTAAAGAAAGAGTAAGCTACAAAGTATCATACCCATGCAAATAGGAATTCAGTAAAAGAAGATTCTAACTATACTAACTAATTTACAATAGTATAAATGCGTAAATTAAAATTTATTTGTACTCAGATGGTGAATCATGAAGAATTTTGCAGTCGTGCCCGGTGTGAAAGTAAACGAGCAACTCAGGAGGGTGTTGCTAAAGACCGGAATTCGGGGATAACTCCGCTGAAATCCATCAACGACGAGAACCTTAGGCTTGCCCGGTTACACTCTCTCCACGGCGCTAGCAAAATCACAAGATGAATTAGTAGGTCTTTCAGGTTATTACAGGGGCTTAGGTTATGGTATGGTATACAATGATAAACATGACGGCTACGCAACCCAAATGAGCTAAAAGACAATGCTGCACCTAAACCAGTCCAAGAACGATGCTAGTGTGACACACCCCCAGACTTAGCTTGAAAACTGGGTGTGCACACAGCCTACTCCAAATAAATACCAACTGAATTTTTCTATTACGCCCAAGGGGATTTCTTTTCATTTCAATTTTTTTTAGATTTTACTTCTAACTTCATTTTTTATTAATTATTTTATCCCCCAATTGGTTCACAAGAATGTATTCAGCACACAATATAAATTTTTCACATCACAAAAATTTCATACATCACACCCAAACAAGAAAAATAATTTCAGTTAACTCACTACTTGGTTGCGATAATTGGATAAGCTCCATGTTTTGGTGATTGAAAGAAGAGCTGAAACAAAGGATGGGTAGGCACAATTTGGCTTGCAAAGGTAAGCGAATGGGTCATGGAAATCAAAGATCAAACTAGCCAACTAGATGGCCTACGTCACGCTCAACTTATTTGGTCGCTCTCACCCATGCTTCAAGAGTCGCTTGGGGCAAGTTCTTAGCCTACGAGAAAGATAAACCTTCCATCCGACTCGAGCAACGCACAACTAGCGCACGCTTACAAACAACACTGTGCTACCGCAAATTTTAGTCACATTCACCAAATGAGTAAAATAAATCAAAAACTACGCAAAAACACTAATTGTAAATTAAAAGCATAGAGATAATCTAATTTTACTCAAATTTCTATGGGAGCATGCAGATGCGACTAGAGCACTACAAGAGTCAACATCGCACTCCGATTTGCAATTCCTAAGCTAACATCCTATTTCACATTCCAAACCAAGATAGCGTGTACGGAAGCACACAAACAAGTGAGTGCGCGCTTGTGCAGGTGAACTTGTGTATGCTATAATATGACATAAATGAAAATATACTTCCGGAATGCTAAAACGTGTACACGTGTAGTGAACACTCAGTACACTCCCCCCCAGACTTGAATTAGACAATCACATGAATTTTGACAATGAAAATAAGACATTGCTAAGGAAGAGGGTACCTATGCTCAGATATGAGCATACCAGAAGATTGGCGTGTAAACCAAAAGAAAGCTGCAGCATCCGCCATCCAGAAGAAGGACCTGCAGGGGTGAGCTCCGCCAAAAACAAAAGAAAATATACAAAATAAAATGAAAAACACTAACTAAACTAAACTAGATGAAATAAAAATGCAAGAAAAGGTAAGATAACTACTGGGGTTATTGTCCTCCCAGCATGACTTATTCAAATTTCAAACAGTTCTAGATAATGGGTCTATGAAAAGAAAAGTGCACAGGTAACTGTTCTAATATCCGTTTCAGTAGCGGGTACCGATACGGCGACAGAACAGTTACTCCTCTACCTAAATAATAATACCTGCTCATCACAGGTAGAGGAAGCAGAAAGTAAGAAGTGGAGGAGGAGTCCTCCTCACTATTCTCACCAAAAACATCCTTGCCCAGCAAGGTGTCATCTTTAGGGAGCGGCAGGAAGAGAAGACAATGAATGAGGCTTCCTATATGGAGGAGGGATCAACCTCCTCACAGGAGAGGATACACTCATCATTGACTTGAGCAAAATGCTCCAAGTCCTCCTTGAATACCTATGAAGAATCAACCTGCACAGGCTCAGATGAAGAAGGGGGTTATGAAATAAAGGAGAAGAATAACATAAATGATCTAAAATGGGGGGAGTAGTCCCGGTCTCACTCCCAAGAGGTTGGGGAAGTAAAATAATGTCGACATCATCGACAATGCTGCAGGGCTCAGTAGCTTCATTAGTGACCTCCTCCACGATTTGGACTTCCTCCATCGGTGCTGAGGTATAATCCTCATCACCTTGGAAAATATCCTCCTCCACATAAATCACCTGCCTTATCCTCTGAAACATCCTCAGTAATATCGTCAGAGACAAATATAGTAGAATGCACAATAGGGGGAGGAATAGTGCTTGGATAAAAGTCAAGCACCGATTCCTCACAAAGACTCGAATCCACGCAAGGTAATATATGCACAGGGGAGATGGGCTCAGCCATGTCAGAGCCTAGATCAGCCACAACTCTGATGAGCGTGTCTGCATCATTCCCTTCGAAACATGAAGGTGATACATCAGCGTGATCAGAGGTGGAAGGTGTGCTATCAGAGTTAGGAGTCGGGACGATCCGGATATCCGACTCGTCATCCTCGTCCAATTGGCGAAGAAATGCAGCATAATCCTTCAAGGCATGATCCATGCTCCGACAAAATAAGCACTATTTTGCATTTTTCTTCGGCTCAAATTGGACTGGAGATGAATGCAAAAAAGGCACGTGCGGAGCGGAAGAGTAGCCATAGGACTTACACGCACCATATGGAGTTCCAGACAAAGTCGGTGCTCCATATACTCGGCCTTGAGTGCTAGGGAAATTATTTCACTTTGGACATCTATCACTAGCATGAGAGATATCTCCACACCAACGACAACGAATATTAAAAGAAGCCCACATTGCGTGAAGATAACAAGATTCAAAAGAAAAAAATACTATTGTACAAAATACTACACCCAACAATAATTTACTAAGCAACCTATGTAAAACAAGAAAATGGAATAACAAGAACTAAAATAAAATAAATGATGCAATTTACAAATGGAAGAGCTTCTATCGCAGGTTCTCCCTCTCCAGAAAACTCACATGACTGTGTTCCCCGGCAACGGCACCAAAAACTTGATACGCAAATATAGCACACCGCTATACGCGGTAGCAAGACTGCGACACAAAACGGCAGTGTACCAATCGTTCAAGTAATATAAAATGTGGGAGTGAATCCCCAAGTATCGATCTCGAAGGAACACAGTAAGGTGGAGTTTAATTTTAAGGAAGGGATTGAGATTGAAGTCCTTTAGGTCGAATGGATTGCGGAAAAAGGGGGGTTTTAGTTTATGGAAAATAAAAGAAAATAACTACAACTACTCCTATTTAATGCCGCTATCTAATGCTTCGCTTGGCGAGATGGAAACTAGGGAGGACTTGAGCGCGGTGCTTCACAAGGCGGATGGACGAGTAGTCAAGCGTAATGGAAGAGTAGGCACACGGGATGGATGAGTAGGCTAGCGGAATGAAGTGGAGGGTGGAGTGGATTTGGTGGCGCACCTCTAGTGACTAATAAACATACAACAACATTTCATAATCATGAATTATCATGAAGAGTAAATATGTATATAGCACAACATCATCAATAAAATGAAGAACACAACCAAATACATTCACACAAGTAGAGAAAAATGCAAGAGATACGACCGAATCCGGAGGCTTGTTGTAGATTCTCGGTAGCAATCGTCGGGTTGTCAATCCGCGTCCTAGCTCAGTCCCAACTATCGTCCGGGGTAGAAGAGGGTTGTCACTTCCTACCAATGGACCCGTCTTCTCCAGTAAACTACAATCTGGCCACGCCTGATGCGAAGAACTCTTTGCTTGACGATGAAGATGAGGCTGGAATCCTCTCCGTGAAGCACTTGGATGATGGAGGCAGCCGAGAGGATACTCTGGCTCAAGATTTGAGCTAAGAATATGTCCGGAGCACCTCCAAATGGTGGGCGATGATGTAACGGAGGACTGGAACGGAGCTAGAACCCTTAGGGGCGGGAAAGAAGATGGATCAGCCAAACTCCGGATTAGGTCGAGATCTGCAGCTTTTATAGAAAAATTCAGAAATTTGGTCACGCGCGGTCGAACGCACGACCGTGCATGAACCGTCCGATATTAATTAAGAATAATACCCAGGAAGACGACCCAGAGCGCCCGTGCGTTTTACTCACGCACGGTCGAAGCCGACCATGCATAAAAATGCACGGGCAAATTCAGAAAGCCAAAAATAAGGCTAAATATGTCGATCATGTGATTCCTTCACGCACGGGCAACTGCCCGTGCGTAGAGACGCACGATCAATGACAGAACAACATTTTCCTCCATAGAAGGGAACGCACGATCACATACGACCGTGCGTCAAGGAAAATGCACGACCGTACGATATACGCAGACATGAATTCTGGATAAAAATGGATGATCCGTCCACCTGCATCAGCCACAACACAGCTGGGAACACCCCTCCAGCTTACGCATAAACGCATAAAAAGAATAGGGAGCACATTGTGCTTGCCCCAACAACAAAAAACACAAAAGCATACCAAGACGGGCCTAAAAGTGCACTTAGCATGGAATGAAGTATAGAGAACAAATATGAGTGATTATGGATCTAAAATGTAGTGCTTTGACTAAAATACCGGCCCAGATGAGTCCAAAAATGTGTATTAAAATGGGACTCATCAGCTAGCCAAGCTGCAAAGATGGAAATGTGAATTGCGAAGGCGATACCCTAGCTCGCGAGTCAATAACTAGGCGTTCATATCAAAATAGAAAATAAGCAAAGCGGGCACAGTTAGCATAATGGTAGAAGTATTCGAAAGCTACAGGAAAAGCTTGCGAGTGAGCGGGAATATCTTTATTACAAATCTATAAAATGTCCAAAGCCCCAGAAGGGGGAGGAAAGCCAGAGCGGACAGCAAACTAAAAGAAAATTGCTCAGTAGTTAAGCCATTTCCAACGACCACGGCCTCGCACACCTGAGCGGGGGGAGACTCTTGGGTACTCGTGGACCGACTGGACCTCGCATTGCATCAGTCGCATGTAATCCTCAATTCGTGCGAGGTGCACCCCAGGTGAGATGACCTCGCCGCGAGCGACCTGCTGTACCTCAGCGAGGACGCGCACATTCACATCCTCCATGGAGGCAAACCTATCCTCGTAAGCAGCCCTGTTCATCCAATCTTGATCATATAGCTCACGCAGCATTAGAGTATGCTTCTCAAATATCTCGGTGACTCGCCTTTTCATCTGCTCCGAGTTTCCAGGATCCCCCAGGAAATCTGCAACCTGGCTTGGCGGGCGGTGGTGACATCTCCACTTCCCCATGCTCCAATTCGGTGGGTGGGGTCGGAGGAGCCCCTGCGAGTGAGAAATTAGCATAAGGGGCAGCGAAAGAGACATTCAGGAGAAATTGTTTAACCTGGCAAGATGAGAATGGTACGGGGTCGCGGGCGAGAAGAGCTTGGTTGGCCCTTGAAGGCATCATTGAAGCCAGGGGTAATGGACTTTCCCAAGCCAGGGCTGTGTGTCGCCTCGGCCACGAGTCCGGGGTCGGCAAGTAGAGACCTGCCCAGACTCTGTTGGCAAAGAGAGCTGAATCCAGAGGTGATGATGTTCATTGTAGGCGGGGGCGGCGAGCCCACCGAAGTGGGGATTCACCGCTTCGTGGTCACGGGAGAAGAAATTGCAAAAATGGGGTAACGCCGGTTCAGCGATCAAAGAAGAGCCAGAGAAAGTGAGGTGAGTTACTTACCTGGACTTGAGGGTGAGGCTCGCAGTTCAGTAGTCCTCACGTCAGTGGGGATCAGTCCTCCCGGGGGATGTAGGGGGAGACCCCATTGGCGATAGCTTGATAAGATTTTCCTCGGGGGGGGGGGGGGGGGGGTTTCCTACGAGCAAGGAAGCAGAGTTAAGCGAATACTATTTGGAGTATCGAGTATTTTTTTAGCAGAACCTGCGAGGCGAGCTCCTAGCAGGGAGAGGGAGATAGTGGAGATGACTAATCCTCCCTGGATGGCCGTCGGACGGTCTTAGCCCTCTTAACCTGAGGTGGGGGAGGAGCAAGTTGCAGAGAGATCCAGGGGGTGAGCTCGGTAGCTTTGGCCTTCTGGACCGCCTGCGAGACCTTGAGGCGAGCAAGTATCTCCTCCTTCTTGGACATCTCGCAGAAAGCAGTAGCAAACAACAAAGTGAGTGAAAGGGAGGAAAAAGTTCATGCACCTGCCAATAGGAATGGTATTTATAGCAGTGGGCATGGCTCCCACCAAAAGATTCTCACCACGTCATCAAGGTGTTGGCGAACACCAGGGGTTGGACATTTCATAGCGAGCCTAAGGTAGCCTCGTGAAGAGCGAGGATTGTGTACAACCCCGGTATTCGCCAGGAGGTGAACGGAGACTAAGGAATCAGCAGGCGAGAGGAATGAGAAGGAGGGCTAGCCAGAGTCCCAAAGCACGCTCGTAGGAAAGCGGGCGACCCAAGCTCTCACCGGCTGCTCGCAGGGAGAGGGCGAGTCGGGCTCTCACCAGCCGCTCTCAGGAAGGCGAGCAGGCTTGGACCCTCACGGGCCTCCCGCAGGAAGGCGGGCAAGCCAGGTCCTCCCGGGTCGCGAGAGGAGCCCCTGTGGTTGGCTCGCCCAGTAGGGGTCAATGGGTGTTTTTACCTGGAAGCCCCTTGTGGTCTGCAGTTAGCCTCTCCAAACAGCAGAGTTTGGCTTTTGGCAGTCCATTTTGGGCTGCGTATAGCAAAAGAGTAAGGCGGAATCCCGCTATTAGCAGACCGTAAGTAAAAAACTATAAATAGACTATAAAGGGCACCTTTAGAGTGGATTCCAATCTCAGTACTCTGAGCATCCTCCTCCTTAGGTTATCTTGGCTTAGCTCTCAGGCTCTCCAAGTTGCCCTATCTCAGCTTTGGCTTGGGTGGGGAAGCGCCCAAAGATCTTCCGGGTGCATGGTGTGACCTCCTCGCTGCGACTAAAGGTCTGTGTCTAGTTCTGAAGCTCCGATCTGTTCCTTACAAGGAATCAGTAAGAGCTAGTTGCACCTCAACTTGTTGGGGGCCCGAGCTCCACTTGAGACCAAGTTCTGGTTTCAACACCGACCACATATTAATTAAATTTTGTTATAATAGGATTTTGTGGTTGATCTTATATTAATTATAGAAAATACTAAGAGGTAAAATGTTAAATAGTACCCAACATGAAACAAGAAGCCCAAGTTCCCACTATTTTTAGTAATTAAGTTCACCCAATTTGGAGCACTGTAGCTCTCTCAGTACCAATTGTGGTGGGTGCGTACATAGAGTGCCCTAGGCACTAATTAATTAATTTAAGGAGTTCTATAACTCCAATTAGGCTAAAATGTTGTCCATGTTTGGGTTATACCCAAACACTTACACAACCCAAAAATAACGATTATTGGAAAAACATTTCTTATAGTTTTGAAGTATATCATAATCCATGCATTGGTGAATTATATGGTTATATAAACCCCAAAATGACCCCAAATTTGGGTAGCATGCTTATTAGGTCATTATTTGACCTTGTTTAAAATTTGAGTGCATTTGGACCACTTCATGTTGGGTTATTCCACTTGCACGTCTTTGCATGATATGTATTATGGTGTGCATGTAGCCAAAAAGGGAATTTTGTGAATTTGGCGCATCTATCTTGATCTTAGCCTCTGGTATGTTGGCCACATCTTGGTTAGTACATAATACATCACCTCAATGAAAATTAGGATTTTTGGGATTTAAAATCCCAATTAATTGATTAAATTAAAATATGGCTCCTTTGTGTAATAGTGAAATGTTTGTGGTTAAAATCTTTTGGAAAATTGTGAGACTCTAAGAAATCAATTGGAATATCATTTGGAACATTTGAAAATTTTTGTGGAATTATTCAAAGAGTAATTCTTTGATTATCATCAAAATCATGTCTTGTCACATTTCCAAAGTATTGAAATTTTAATAAGAAAAATGCGTTGAAAATTTTTGAAACTTTGGGAGGACATTTGAAATATATTTTTGAACCTCTGGAAATTTTATTAAGAATTTTGGTAATCATTTGCTTTGAAACATTTCAATAATATCATTTATCGCACTTTTGAATTAATGAAATAAAAATGTTGAAAATTATTTGGAAAATTATGCTTATCTGGATTTGTACTTATTTCATCAATATGAACAAGTGGAAATATTTATGGAATTTTTAGATGAATATCTCTGGTACTTCATTTGTAAATTGACATTTAGAGAATATAATTCATAAATAGATATTGTTGGTTAAAAAAGAGTTGGAAAATTTTGAAACACTGGATGGACATTTGAAATCTAGTTTTGAACCTCTGGAAATTTATTATGAATTTTTGGTGATCATTTGCTTGAACCATTTCATTAACATCAATCGTCACACTTTTGAATTAATGAAATAAATATGTTTATAACTACTTGAAAAAATTATGATTCAATGGACTTGTACTTGTTTCATCAATATGAACAAGTGGAAATTTTTATGAAATTTTTAGATGAATATCATTGGTACTTTTTTTGTAAAGTGACATTTAGAGAATATTATTCTTAAATAGATATTGCTGATTTAAAAAAGCTAGAAAAATTTGAAACTTTGCCCATCTTAATATCTTGATTAATGTTTACTGGGTTAATTTATTTAGATCATTGGGCATCTGGAAATGAACCTTCAAGTGTAATGTGACATGGAAAAGGAAAATATTAATTTAATTTTGGGAGAAAATTAATCAAAAAAATTATGATTTTTTGACAGCATCTTTTTATGCCTTTATTGAGTTATGATAAAATTTCCAGAGTCTTATACTCAAGAGTTTGAAAGATATATCCCAAGGAACAAATTTAGTTCACGTAGGCATGGTGTGCATTAGCGAAAACTAAAAATAGTAGTTAGGCCATCTTGATCATTGAGGATCTAAATGAAACTTGAAACACAACAACATGACATGTAGAGCTTAAAGAACTAATTTGGAGTCCTTGAACATGGCTACCATTTACATCTCATAAAGGCCTTAGGTTATACTCATAGTCATGGTGGTCTGCGGATAGCAAATATGCATTTAGTAGTTTGGACATCCTTTGGACATGACACACAGTTACAACAACCTTATTTTTGTCATTTGCAACATAGGAGGGTAGGTAGGCCAGTTAATTTGGAACTAGACCCAGGTAAGTTTGTGTGTGGTTAGAGAAATGCTTTAGGTTGGATTTTTAGGTCTACAAAGAAGAATGAAACGATATGAGCCACCACAATTATATGATATGTTATGCTTCTGGGATTAGTCCTAGATCATGACTAAGTGAAGATGAGCTGAGAAGAACTTATTCAACAAAACACAGACAGCATTGAAATTCAATTGAAGGTCAACTCTCCCATAAATAACTATAATCCACCTTAGGGGCACTAAAGTAATCAGAGAGATTATGGGAGGTAGGTTTAGTCACCAATAATAATCAATATCTTGAGAAAGGGTAGTTTGGGAAGTCACCCCATCGTACCTTCTAGTACCACTACGAGCAATTCATCGGGTAGATTCGAGAAGTCCAAGATGCACCCTAAACATTTAAGATTAGCAAAAAAATAGAAAAGACTAGATGGCATAGGATTATGAATGAATCATATACATACATCTTAGGTGACTAGTGTATAACCTATAATTCATCGAGGTCTGAGATGACCGAGGACAGCTTAAAAGATCTTGCACACCTGGGGCGAGTAGAGAAGATCTCGCTTGTCCTGCCCCATCTTTGTCGAGATCAAAATTGCTTAAGGAAGACACCTAAGGGTGCTGGCTCGATGGGGTCCTGGGGTATTGATGCGCAAAACTGTGCTCACAAACGACAACGGCAAGTGTACCGTATCGTGTGTAGAATAGGTTCAAAGAAACCAAGGTCGTATAAGACTCGGGGCGGTTGAGTACTCTTACTTCAAGAAAATCTTTATTATTTTATCAATTAGAACTTTGGGTTGGTTTTGCAAAAGGAAAATTAAAATAAAAATTAAAAGATAAGTAAAAAGACTAGCACTCAATCTTTGAATCACCTTGGAATAATAAAATAGAAGAAATAAGAAAATCTAATTCTCTTAGGAAAATTGCTTTGACCGTGGAGGTTACCGAATTATGAGCGCGCCTTGGTCGAGGATACGCCCAACTAAGATTAGGTTGATCAACCGAACTCTCGTTCTATAATTGAAACCCCTAAAACTCGCTTTATCGTAGTGAACCCCTCTATTGGATTTGACTCCAATCCAGGAGATTTATGTCATCCTCTCTCGAGGGTTGCATGAAACTCTCTTTATCCTTGAATGACCGATTGGCCTTACGAGCTTGTTCGGCTAACTAAAGAACGAAAACAAGAACGAGAATTATATATCGAAAATATAATCTCATTTCATTAAAATCAAGGATAAATCAAAAGTATTTCCAAGAAGAGAAAAAGAAGTTCTAAATTACTTCATGAATTATAATATTCCTTGAATCTTCTTGACCGAGTGCTAATAGAATTTTTAGCTACTCATGGAGATAAGGAATTAAAGAAAATAAAAGAATACATGAAGAAGGAAGAATAGAATGAGAAAATAAAACTATTTTATTGATTGAGGCAAAGGAATTTACAAACTATGAATTGAAAATTACAACTACTGAATCGAAAACTACAAGTACAAGATTAAAGAGACATGTAAGAAACAACTTAAAATAGTAAAATAATACAAGAAATGAAGAGTCTAAGTCAAAAATTCGTCTCCAAAATCTCACTAAAAAAATAATCCTCTCTCCTTTTAACAATGAGCCATATTTATAGGTGCAAAACAATAACAGCCAGCCCAAGCATTTGAAGAAAGGTAATCAATAGGGGGTGGGGCCTTGGCGGATTTAATGGAGACGTTTCTTGGTGAAGGTCGGAAAGCTGGTGGAGCTTGGGCGGAGGCGGCGCACATAGAGGAGGCGGAAGTGGAGGAAGCGCAATTGATTGCTGCATGGTGGAGGACTAGGCTGGAAGTGGACTGCATGCATGTTGGCGGCGGAAGTGGCTGAGCTGCATGGTGGTCGGTGGCTTGCATGGAGGTGGCCGGAGTGACTTGAGGTGGTTGAGAGCTTAGAGGTGGGCTGCTGTGTTAGAGGTGGCCGGAGGCGCACAGCGAGGAGGCTCGCGTGGTGGAGGAGATTTGATAAGCGCTATTTTGACGGGCGATCGACAAATGATGAATGGCCACGATCGACGAATATACTGCGTTCGACGAACGTGGGATCTGATCGACAAAGTGTCGCCAGGCGGCCTCCGATCAACAAATGGGCGAGAGATCGACGATCTGCGTTCGACGAACTCGGGCTCTGATTGACAAACGGTCGGGAGATCGACGAACTGTCTCCAGGTGGACTTCGATCGACGAACGAGCGAAAGATCGACAAACTATGGCCTCCGATCGACGAACATCGTTCGACGAATGGGCGGGAGATCGACGAACTATCTTTGATCGATGAACGTGGGCGAGAGATCGACGAACTGTCTCCAATCGATGAACGCGGGCGAGAGATCGACGAACTGTCTCCGATCGATGAACGCGGGCGAGAGATCGACGAACTGTCTCCGATCGACGAACGCGGGCGAGAGATCGACAAACTATCTCTGATCGACGAACGTGGGCGAGAGATCGACGAACTATCTCCGATCGATGAACACGGGCGAGAGATCGATGAACTGTCTCCGATCGACGAACACGGGCGTGTATAAACAAATATCTGATATATATATATATATATAAACGTATATATATAAACATATATATATATAAATAAACATATATGTATATATAAATAAACATATATATATATAAACATATATATAAAAATGAACATATATATAAAAAGAAAGATTTATATGATATAATTCATATAATTTTTATAATTTTATATTAAAAATATATTAAAACTATACTAAAAGATGATTATATAAACTACTTATCAAATACCCCCATACTTGAGCTTTTGCTAATCCAGAGCAAAAGAATGAGGAAAGAATTACAAGACATTAATATTATTTCTAATTAACTAAAATTTCATTAAACCAAGAGTATGTTAAAAGTAAATTCTAGGAATTCAAGAATTAAGTCATAAGTTATGGTGATAATTTAAAAAGAAAAAATTGTTTAGCTAACTATTTCTCAAGATAACTATTTAGCAAACAAAATTATAGAAATTTTCAAACAAGAATAGAATGAAATTATAGACACTTTAACATAAAAGAAACTTAAGGAAAAGAAATCTGCCAAAATATTGCTCTCTTAATAATTTTGTTTAGGACTAGCAACAATGAAATTGGCTAGGGATGGGTTTAACGAAATGGCAAACTGAAGAGTACTAAAATACAGGTGATGAAATTTATCATCTCACCTTATTTGAATACGAAAATGTATATGCTTAGGAAAATAATGAATTTTATCCTCTTATTTTCCATGCCATATAATCTTTTTTTTTTTAATTTCTCTTCAATCTACCCAAAATGTATATGTTTTAGATGTAATGAATTTTATCCTCTTACATCATGATATATAATCTTTTAAATGATTTTGGGTGCATATGTTTAGGAAATAATAAATTTTATCATCTTATTTCCATGACATATGATCTTTTTCTACATTTTTTTTATTTGCCAACAAAGGGTGAGGGGGAAGAAATACCTCTAGTTTATAAATTAAACTATTTTGAGAGCAACTTTTTAGTGAAATGAAATTTCCTAAGATCTTAAAGTTAAAAGAGAATATAATAGAAATCTAGAGATGTTTAGCCAATTTACCACAAAGTGAAGCTATTTAGAATTAAACGGAGAAGTAGTGCTAAATAAATTCTCTAATTGAATTAAAAACATAAAGTGTTTCTTAAAACTAAATTACATCAAATTTAAATTTAACAAATTCTGATAAAACAAAAAAAAAATAGCTAAATTAAAAATGTAAGAATACTTATAATCAATACTCAAACTAAATTTCTAAAAACTAAAAACAACAAGGCCAGGCGTATTTATTATTATTATTTTCATAAATATTATTTCTTGGACTTCCCGAGGGCTACCCGGTGAAGGGTTTGCAAGGTACTAGGAGCTGTGATGGGAGTTCAAGCCCAACGCGCCCTTTCGAAGAAATTAGAATTTTATTAAATTTAATTTTTTTTTCTTTTTCAAATAAAAATACAGTGAACGCAAAGCTACACCCCCATACTTAAAATTAAACATTGTCCCCAATGTTTAAGACAAGGAATGAAGAACACTTTAAAAAAAACTTTAAAAGAAGAATACATAAAATTAAAGATAAGCAAGGGGTGCCTCCCAAGAGCGCTTTCTTTTTCCGGTCTTTAAGCTAGACGGTTAGTGTTAGCTAAATGGATATATAAATTTAATATGTACTGGCAACTCTCTTAATTCACGTTGAGGTGAGTATGTCGTTATCCGTTGCCCGACAACTCCTCCGCTTAGCATGTGATTCTCCCTTTGTCTTCGGTCATGAATATGCAAATCCAAATCTCCTATACATACCTGAGGTGATTTGGATAAATAAAGATGAGCGGCATATGGATCATTGATTATTTGGGGTGGCAACGGCTCATCTTCAACCTGAAAATTACTAGTATAAAGAGAATCACAAATAAATGAGTCAGATAATTTTTCGCAAGGAGGAGGCGCTTGCGAAAATATATGATCAAGCTCCGGTTGTTCATTTTTTAAAATAAAATTTTCTTTAGAAGACTCTAGTGCACTATCAAGCGGAATAAAATTTTCGGATGCAGCGTTTTCATGAATTTTTAGTGGAATAGAGGATTTTTGCAAAAAATCATGACAAGCAAGAGATGATCTGGGTGGAATAGGGGAAGAAACTTGTTCTTCTTCTATTTCATCCGGGGTGCCCATAACATTAAGAAATTCTTGGAACAATAATTTTTCTTCATTTTCGGTAAAAGAAATTATGGGATTACATGAAACCACATGTTCCTCCATAACTAAGTTATCCAAAGATGGAGAAAAAGCACTAGATGAAATAATGTTCTTATCTAAATTTTGGGGGAGAGTATCGAATTGAATTGGTAGAAATCCCCCAAAATTAGAGTACAAAACTTGCGGCGCAAAAGAGGAAGAACAAAAATTCGGATCTAAAGAGTCATCTTCATTGTTCTTAAAACTATCCGGGTGATCTTGCCACCAAGAATAATCTACTTCAGAGCTAGAAGAGAAATTATTAAAAACCAAATAATTATTCTCGTGAAAATTAGAGAAAATATTTTCATCAAAGTTGGAAAAATTATTTTCTTGAAAAGAGGAAAAATTATGATTGTAATTATTATCAAAATTATTTGCATAATGTTGAGGAAAATTACTTTCATAATAATTATTTTGAGAATATGAATGTAAATAACATTCCTCACTTTGATGAGGCGCTCCACAGTAATAACAACTAATTTGGCATTTTCGTGCGGCTTCCAAAAGATTAACTTGGCTTTGAAGCACAGCAACCTTTAAGGCCAATTCAGATAACTTCATTTAGTAAAATAAAAAGAGAACAAACTTAACTTAAATGAATGGAATTTTAGAGAATAATTATAATATATTTAAAAAAATTTATTTTTTTTAAAAAGCGGGTTTAGTTAGTCCCGTACTTCCCAGGGTCAACCCGGTGAAGGGTTCGCAAGGTACTAGAGGCTGTGATGGGAATTCAAGCCCAAAGCGTCCTTTCCGAGAATTTAGATTACGCTTTTTAAGATTTTTTAAAATTTTAAAGAGAAGGGGGAGAAGAAAGAGAACGATAAAATTAATAAATATTTCTTTTTTCGAAATATCAACCGTGTTCCCCGGCAACGGTGCCAAAAACTTGATGCGCAAAAGTATGCTCGCAAACGACAACGGCAAGTGTAACGTATCGTGTGTAGAATAGGTTCAAAGAAACCAAGGTCGTATTAGACTCTGGGCGATTGAGTACTCTTACTTCAAGAAAATCTCTATTATTTTATCAATTAGAACTTTGGGTTGGTTTTGCAAAAGGAAAATTAAAATAATAATTAAAAGATAAGTAAAAAGACTAGCACTCGATCTTTGAATCACCTTGGAATAATAAAATAGAAGAAATAAGAAAATCTAATTCTCTTAGGAAAATTGCTTTGACCGTGGAGGTTCCCAAATTATGAGCGCGCCTTGGTCGAGGATACGCCCAACTAAGATTAGGTTGATCAACCGAACTCTCGTTCTATAATTGAAACCCCTAAAACTCGCTTTATCGTAGCGAACCCCTCTATTGGATTTGACTCCAATCCGGGAGATTTATGTCTGTAACATCCCCCAAACTGCTAGGCCCCTAGAGATTTTTTGTCATGACAAGTCATGAAAAAATAGGATAAGTGACCTAGAGCCCTAGGATGATAATGAAAGAGGTGAAATACACATGGTGTGCACTCAGCCACCATGGACCACCCTAATGAAAAGTGAACTAACAAGAGGCTAAACATCTTATGCACCTCACATAACCATGGATATTTCCCTAGGATGAGTCAAGTACACAAAATAGGCCAAGGAGGACCATGAACTCCATAAGTTAAGAAGGAATACACATTGGTGTGCATTTAGCCATTTTGATGTCCTAAGCCTAGGGGTGACCAAAAGACTCCGAAAAGCCAACATAACCTCACTATGATCCCTATGACCATCCAAGGAAGTAAGTAGGCCATTAGGGATCCTTGGGGGTCAACCAAATTGGTCAAATTAACCAAAAGTCAACTTGAGCTATCCTAGGTCAAACCACTATAAATAAGGGCAATTGAACTCCAAATGATCAAATTGGACCCACCCTCATATGGCAACCTCCCTAGGGGACCTGATGGACCCAAAATCCCCATCATAGGGCCATCAATTTGGGGAAAATGGGCAAATTTCTAAAAAAAGCCCCAAATTGATTTAAATGTGCTAAATCCCAAATTAATCTCCAATTGACTTAGTATGACCAAATTGATCACCCCTAAACCCTAAGGGGAGTATATAAGACCTAAGTGGACCATGGTGTGCATTCAACCATGGAGAATTAGGGCAAAATCAACAAAATACCCAAATTGCCCTTGTAGGCAAATAAGTGCAATCAAGCCCCATTTGACCCCACCTTGACTCAATTCTCCTTGGAGTAGGTCCATAGTGTCTTAGGAAGCAATGTTACTCAGTCACATTGAGTGGAGTGAGCTTGGCTCAAGCCCAAACTCAAAATCCTCAATTTGGCCTTTTTAGGTAAGTGAGCTCCAAACCCAAGCTAAGTGGCTTAACCCAACCCCTTAGCCCAAGAAGGCAGCCCTCATGATTATCAGCACCCCCATGACATCTGAATTTCGAAATTGGGTAATTAATTGGGGTTGAACAAGTGTGATTAAAGGAGGAAGAAGACAAGGGGGAAAAGAGGAGGAAATTAGGGGATGGGTGCCAAATGGCACCCCCTCTTCATTCCCCAAGCATCCCCTGAGCTTGGGGAATGAATTCCCGTCAGTTTTGGGCAGTGGGGAGGAGGTTTTGATTGGCTTCCATGGGCGGCAAGGTGGTTGGCCGAATGGCCTTAATGGCAGCCAGCCATATACACTCCCTCTCCTTTCTCCCTCTCACCATGTTCAGGAACCCTCAAGCAGTCAAGCCCCCTCTTCAGACAGAGATTTCGAGCTCAGCCGCACAGAAAACGCCATGGACGCCGGAAACAATGCCCAAATCTTCCTCCGCTGCAATGCTCGCCGCCAAGGCCGCGCTCAGGCAAGATTCCTCTCCCCCTCCTCCTGTGCTAGCTATCTCTTCTTTCCTCATTGAGATTTGATGAGAAGGTGGAGATCCACCCTCTGCGATTTGTGATGTTCCTGACCGAAAAACGAAAACAACCCCAGGCCATCTCCGGCCACCTCAGGCCAAATGGCCACCGCCAAATGAAAGCCCTATGTCGGGTGGAGGTGGTGGCATGGGGGTTTGGCCGGAGACGGCCTAGGTTGGCCGCAAAACTGCCCGCAAAACCGCCCAGGCACGGGAAATCCAGGCCGCAGGCGCGATGAGGAAGAGATAATCACGACCGTTGATTTCACGTGACACCTCTATCTGCAGCCCAAATTTTCATTAATACATATATTTAATTTAAATGTACATGTTAGGCAGCCCCCTTACTCGATTTATTAAAAATACCTACTCTCGTTTTCAGAGAAAACTTTGAATACCAAAGTTGTAGCCCATGCTCCCAGCTATCTACAGTAAATATTTGGTAATTTTTGGAGCAGCATATTAGCCTGTGTGAATTTTCTTGTGAATCCTAAGTGATTAGACTAAATAGGGCTGGAGCCCTAAATTAAATATGGAAAACTATTTACCTTGAATCAGGGGTGCTGTCCAACCTGAATATTTTAGCTAAGAATCCAAGGAACTCATAGAAATTTACCTTGCTCAATTTGGAGTACTAGAGTTCTCTAAAACTATTTCTCAATCTATGAATGTCACACTATTTTATTACTAAGGCTTGTGGAATTTTTTTAAAAACAAATATATTTGGTGAGTTTCCTGGAGGTCATCAACATGAAAAATGTATGACTAGTCCCCAACTAATTCTAGAAATTTATCTTGGGTTGTTTTGAGCCTTGTATCTCCTTGTACCCATTATAGAAGTAAATGTGTGAACAAGTAGGTTGGAACTTGGAAGAATTGATTAAAGAGTTTTATACTCCTAAATATTTTGAAATTTTTGGGAATGCATGTATTCTGCCCTAAGGTACACCCCCTTTAAAATTTAGAAACTTTTGGGGATTCTTAACCTGTGGTTTACCTAAGAATTTAATTTGCTTGCATGTGCAATTTAAGTACTTGATGATGTCACCCCTCCACAAAATTGTGGTGGGAGCTTGACTGGGCTATTTCTAGCATATTTTAGGAATAATGGCCCATTTGGGTTCTTACATGTGAGGAAATATCACTTGCATGACCATGGTGCTATGGGTATTTTAATAAGGTGACATGCACTTTCACTTTGAGATGAATTTGTTAAGTTAAACATTGTGTATAACACTTGCATGTTAATTCCACCTAGGTTAGACCCATTTCTGGAGAACATAATCAACATGAATAGTGTATCCCTTTAGGTTACCTTTCAAATGCCACTAAGTTCATGTCACTTGGTTAAGTGTAGCTCTTTCTATACCATTTTTGGTGTGGCATGTCTATAATAGTGTTTGCAGTGTTAAAATTTTTGAACAGCACTTACATTTTAATTCCACCTAGATTAAATTCATTTCTGGAGAAAATGGTCAACATGAATAGTGTATCCCTTTAGGTTACCTTTCCAATGCAACTGAGTTCTCGTCATTTGGTTAAGTATATCTCTTTCTATACCATTTTTGGTGTGACATGTCTATAATAGTGTTTGCTTTGTAACATTTTTGTACAGCACTTACATGTTAATTCCACCAAGATTAAATTCATTTCTGGAGAAAATGGTCAACATGAATACTGTCGCCCTTTAGGTTACCTTTCAAATGCCAATTAGTTCATGACATTTGGTTAAGTATAGCTCTTTCTATACCATTTTTGGTGTGACATGTCTATAATAGTGTTCGCTGTGTTAAACATTTTTGTACAACACATACATGTTAATTCCACTCTAGATTAAATTCATTTCTGCAGAAAATGGTCAACATGAATAGTGTAGCCCTTTAGGTTACCTTTAAAATGCCACTGAGTTCATATCACTTGGCTAAGTATAGCTCTTTCTATACCATTTTTGGTGTGGCATGTCTATAATAGTGTTTGCTGTGTTAAACATTTTTGTACAGCTCTTACATGTTAATTCCACCTAGATTAAATTCATTTCTGGAGAAAATGGTCAACATGAATAGTGTAGTCCTTTAGGTTACCTTTCAAATGCCACTGAGTTCATGTCATTTGGTATTGTATAGCTCTTTCTATACCATTTTTGGTGTGACATGTCTATAATAGTGTTTGCTGTGTTAAACATTTTTGTACAACACTTACATGTTAATTCCACCTAGATTAAATTCATTTCTGGAGAAAATGGTCAACATGAATAGTGTAGCCCTTTAGGTTACCTTTCAAATGCCATTAAGTTCATGTCATTTGGTTATGTATAGCTCTCTCTATGTCATTTTTGGTGTGACATGTCTATAATTGTGTTTTGCTGTGTAAACATTTTGTACAGAACCTCCAAATTGAATTCCGCCTAGGTTAGGATCATTGCTGGAGTTTGTGATCAACATAAGTATTGTATACCTCTTGGATACATTAAGATGCCACCGACTTCATGACATTTGGTCAAGTGTAGCTCCTTCTAGGTCACTTTTAGAGAGACATGTATAAAAGTGTATCCGGTGCGTTTAGTGGTTGACTCATGCAAATACCTTATATATATTTGCCCAGGCCTTGGGCATGATATCAACCACCTCTAGTTATGAATTCAACTCATGTGCATGAGTGGATTCCTCTGATCTCCAAGTTGAAATGTTGGACTTAAGAGTGTAGGAAAATTGGGTGCGTTTAGCAAAAATGCAATAATTGATCATTTAAAGACAAATACACCTTGGTTAAACTGAGACTTAGGATCAGTTATTTATATACCAATGATGAGCCACAGTAGTTTTCCCAGGTTTTAAAGAAGCTTAAACATAGCACTTGTAGCGTAAATCCTTATTGGCACACCAGACGTAGTAGATGATAATTAAGGATAAGTATACCTTAGTTTAATAGGGGACTTAGAATCTAGAGCTTTAGACCAATACTATGATGTAGAGAAGCTATCGGGACTTATAGTGATCCCTAAATAACACACAACGTTCAAACCCAATCCGCACACCATTCATTTTAAATAGAATTCAAGAGTAAACCCCCCACCCCTAGAAAATTATAGAGACTAAGGTTGAGGTTTCAGATTGATACCCATAAGAACCAATGACAAGACTTGGGACACACTTGGACATAATAAGATTAAGATTTCGCATTGGAGGTCAACTTAGTTCAATCCCACCTTCGTCTACGAACAGTAGAAACTGAAAACATAGATTCGGACCCCTTTCTCATGGTCACCACCCCCAGACTTATTAACTCTAGGAAAGTTGCGGATGCCCAATTGGGTTAAGGTTTTACTCCCCAAGTGCAGTCATTAAAATTGAAGACGGGGTGTGTTTAGCGAAACAAGCGATTCAGGGAATTGACAAGGACCCATTAAGGGAGGCAAATGATGACTTAGCAAGAAGTGATAACTGTGATTGGAAGACAACACAAGGAAATAGTCGACTATTAGGAACGACGTGGTTCGGTGATCAATAAAACACCGACTCATGCCCGTTCGAGTCAATTGGTAATCCACCTTAGGATTTTTAAAGCAATTGGAGAGTAAATGAGTATACTAGAATGGGTAGCAACTAAATACAACAAATATCCTGGAAAGGGGGATTTTGGGCTTTAGTCACCATCACGTTCCCTAGTACCATTACGAGCCCTTCACCGGGTAATCCACGGGAAGTCCAGGATTCACCCCAAGCTTCTAAGTTCAACTAAATAATAGACAAGATTAGCTAAGAAGGAGAACTTGACAAGTTAGCTTCCATCCAAACCGAAACGGGTTATAAGGAAGGACTAGTAAGGTCTAGCGAGCGGTAGGCTCGTAGTTGATGTAAGACTAGTATAGTCTAGCGAGCGGTAGGCTCGTAGTTTGATGTAAGACTAGTATAGTCTAGCGAGCGGTAGGCTCGTAGTTGATGTAAGACTAGTATAGTCTAGCGAGTGGTAGGCTCATAGTTTGATGTATGACTAGTATTGTCTAGCGAGCGGTAGGCTCGTAGTTGATGTAAGATTAGTAAAGTCTAGCGAGCGGTAGGCTTATAGATGATGTAAGACTAGTATAGTCTAGCGAGCGGTAGGCTCGTAGTTTGATGTAGACTAGTATAGTCTAGTGAGCGGTAGGCTCGTAGTTTGATGTAAGACTGGTATAGTCAAGCGAGCGATGGGCTTGCTATTTATACGGTCAGATCACTATACGATCTGGAGGCTCGATGGTAAGATAAAATATTTGTATATAGTGCATGTGCATAGATCGTGGTGGGTCTCCTGTTCTGGCTTAGTCGTCACACCGATAGCAGTTCGTTGACTCAGCAGTGGTAGAGGTTTACAGAGGGGCCAGGTTGTTTCTACTGTGCGTCCGACGGGACGGTTTTCCCCAAACTCTGCCTGGCCAAATAAAGGTCTGGTTCTTCGGATCCAGCAAGAGTACGCAGGAGCTCGTGGGTACCGTGTTCCGGTAACACAGCGTACGTTAGGGCCTAGGTCTGGTAGTGTGACATACCCACCTAGGTGAGGAGACGCCCACTCCTCTGCCACCGTTTGACCACGACGGGAGGTGCCCGAGATGTTAGCTACCTCCGAAAAGTGGGAACTAAAGGTCTGTACGTATAGAGTCGTGTGGGTGAGTTGCATGTGTATGGACTAATAATACAAACATTGCCTCATTACCTCATTGCATTGCACATCATAGCATAGCATTTCTGCACCAACAGAGACCTCATCGTATAAACTAGTGTGGGCTCTTGTATACGATGAGTTTACTTCCTTCCAGATCCCTTGACTTATGTGCTTCGTGTGTACGCACAAAAGTTATGGTTAGTTTTCTTAGCTGCTTTACAAATTACTTTAACTGCCCTCATTATTTGCTAGTGTAGCTTTCCTTATGTTGTTACTCTACATTGTGTCTGATAGTAGAACTACTAGTGTAATCTTAACTTTCATTATTTACTAGTGTAGCTTTCCTTATGTTGTTACTCTACATTGTGTCTGATAGTAGATGAAAGTTGAGTTTTAGTTCTCATTCTTATTATTAAAAGTCTTATTTAACTTTGTTTCAAATTAAGTGATATATATAAATATATATATGAGTGCTGATTGAGAAAGTAAAAAACAAGCACATAACCAGATGACACAAGATATATAGTAGTTCCCCAAAACCTGGGTACATCTACTCTTCTACCCACTGGTAGGAATCCACTAGGAGGTTGTTGATAAGGTGCCCTCTCACCAAGGTGATTTTGATAAGGTGTCCACACACCAATGGGAGTTTTGATCAGGTGCCCAATTCACCTATAAGCTTTTGATAAGATGCTTATAAACCAACCTGCAGGTTTTTGCTAAGGTGCCCTGTCACCGGGAATAAACTTTTGAAGGGAGTTTTAACCCTTTACAAGATGGGCAGGAGAAAGGGAAAAGATATATTGTTCTTCTCTTTTAGCTGAGAAGACACTTGAAAATCCTGATTGGATGTTGAGTTGGATCTTGATGAAGATGGTGAAGAGAGCTCCCCCTGTCTGATTTAGTTGTGGAGACTCCTTGGTTCTGAATCCTCTATTTCAAATGTATGGAGTGGATCACCTCTCATTGTTCTCTGTCGACCTTCTCCTTATTTATAGCTCTGTGTATTAAGATAACACTATAGGAGAGAAATCAATTAGTAGATAGAGTATTTAGAAAGAGAGAAATATTTCCATAACTATTATATCTATAGAAAGAAAGAATTCATTTTGATTTCAAATAATATCCATAATCAACTTAATCAATTTAGCCAAGAATCAATTAGAGGGAAAGAATAATTCATAACGGCTATAAAAGAATAATATTATTCCATGTAAATCAGATCTATAAAAAGAAGGAAAGAGATCTGGTGTTATTAGAATTTACCATAGTAATCGACGTACGTCGATTACAATTCGACGTAAGCGTCGAATTCATCCTAGCTGGACGTCGAGAGGAGAATAAGGAAGGTGCGTCGACTAAGGTGCGTCGACAAGAAGTCAGAGCTACGTCGACATAGGATACGTCGAATTCTTATTAAAGTTACTTCGAGTCATTCTGAAAGAAACGTCGACAACACTTCGACGTTGCGTCGAATACTATTCGACGCATATTTACTTAACCTTGATTTTTCTTTCTTAGAATTCATATTCAACTCATTTTGGGGGTTAAGACAAATCATTTTCCCAACAATCTCCCCCTATTTGTCTTAACCCTATTCAGAGAAAAATTGAATCAGCATCTAATCAACACATCAAAGCATATTTTATCGAAAGAGATATATTAGGAAATCAGAAAAATCATTTTCATAGAAAAAGGGGAGAATAGAGAACTAAGTGATCTTTGTGATTTCAGGTGTTAGCCTGTGTGAAAAATCAACCTCGCTTTGATACCAATTGAAAGTTGAGTTTTAGTTCTCATTCTTATTATTAAAAGTCTTATTTAACTTTGTTTCAAATTAAGTGATATATATAAATATATATATGAGTGCTGATTGAGAAAGTAAAAAACAAGCACATAACCAGATGACACAAGATATATAGTAGTTCCCCAAAACCTGGGTACATCTACTCTTCTACCCACTGGTAGGAATCCACTAGGAGGTTGTTGATAAGGTGTCCTCTCACCAAGGTGATTTTGATAAGGTGTCCACACACCAATGGGAGTTTTGATCAGGTGCCCAATTCACCTATAAGCTTTTGATAAGGTGCTTATAAACCAAGCTGCAGGTTTTGTTAAGGTGCCCTGTCACAGGGAGTAAACTTTTGAAGGGAGTTTTAACCCTTTACAAGATGGGAAGGAGAAAGGGAAAAGATATATTGTTCTTCTCTTTTAGCTCAGAAGACACTTGAAAATCCTGATTGGATGTTGAGTTGGATCTTGATGAAGATGGTGAAGAGAGCTCCCCCTATCTGATTTAGTTGTGGAGACTCCTTGGTTCTGAATCCTCTATTTCAAATGTATGGAGTGGATCACCTCTCATTGTTCTCTGTCGACCTTCTCCTTATTTATAGCTCTGTGTATTAAGATAACACTATAGGAGAGAAATCAATTAGTTGATAGAGTATTTAGAAAGAGAGAAATATTTCCATAACTATTATATCTATAGAAAGAAAGAATTCATTTTGATTTCAAATAATATCCATAATCAACTTAATCAATTTAGCCAAGAATCAATTAGAGGGAAAGAATAATTCATAACGGCTATAAAAGAATAATATTATTCCATATAAATCAGCTCTATAGAAAGAAGGAAAGAGATCTGGTGCTATTTGAATTTACCATAGTAATCGACGTACGTCGATTACAATTCGACGTAAGCGTCGAATTCATCCTAGCTGGACGTCGAGAGGAGAATAAGGAAGGTGCGTCGACTAAGGTGCGTCGACAAGAAGTCAGAGCTACGTCGACATAGGATACGTCGAATTCTTATTAAAGTTACTTCGACTCATTCTGAAAGAAACGTCGACAACACTTCGACGTTGCGTCGAATACTATTCGACGCATATTTACTTAAGCTTGATTTTTCTTTCTTAGAATTCATATTCAAGTCATTTTGGGGGTTAAGACAAATCATTTTCCCAACAGTAGAACTGCTAGAGTAATCATAACTTTTATTATTTGCTAGTGTAGCTTTCCTTACGTTGTTACTCTACGTTGTGTCTGATAATAGAACTGTTAGTATAGACTTGGTTTTGTATTCTTGCTAGTTTTATTTGCCACCTGTCATCTGCTTGTTTTCATTACCCCTTGATGTCCTCCGCTTCCTCCTCCCGCACGGTGCCTAGGAGTCGTGGGTGGAGGCGGCGAGGAATATGCTGAGTCGTATAGACTGACGGTCGGTGGACCCTATTATTACAGGAGAACCAGGGAGAGCAGGTCAACCCCCAGAGGGTGGAACCTGAGGCAGTGTCCAGGCCCGGAGTTGGACTCTCAGCAGCTACCGGGAGAGCTCTGGTAAGCAAGACCCCTCATCTACCTACTTTACACATTTACCCAGGGCAGAGGGCGGAGCTGTATGCCATCGAGTGTGTCGAGCCATGTGGATGTTTGGACTGCTACATCTTTGCCAGGCAAGAGGTGAAGAAATCATTGTATGATCAGGCTTAGTGCCTTAGTTGTTTGGCTATGTTATATTTCTGCACTCTGATTAGTAGCATCTAATTATGTGTAATTCTCTAACTTTGGACATGTTATCCCTCTATTATGTGATTGTTGTGGACTCGTGCACTTAGTTTATTTCTTTCTTATTACTATCTGGTTGGCCTGAATAATGTTGAATAGCCGGCAGGATCGGCGTGTTGTGGTGGCGACCATGTAGTGAAATGGTACCACCACAAGACGGCGGTTCTGGGCGGTAAGACCCGGTATTGATCGCAAAAAAAAGGTCTTACAAACTGGTATCGGCTTAGCCAATTTCGATCCAAATAAGAAAGTCCACAACCCTAGGGCAACCCCGCTCGAGTTAGTTTGAGGACAAACTAGCAACGGAAGCAATGGTGTGCCCATAGGAAAAATCACGTTTAATTGACCATCAAAATGAGATGTTTTAGGCCAACCTTTCTAATCAAACCCTTTCTTATGTAGCCTCTGGTGAACGTTCCCACCCGGGGGACGGTTCCCCACGTGCAGAACATGTTTCCCTAGCTCAAGATGAAGTCCCTCATGAACGGGCTGCGGTTCCCCCACTTCAAGACGAAGTTCCTCCGGTACAAACTGTGGTCCGTCCACCACCGCCCCCCACCCAGTTCCAGCAGAGGGAGCTGGGCCAGACTTTGGCCGCCAATCTGCATGCATTTGCTCAGCAGCAGGTCCCGGTTCAGGCCCCCAACCCAGGGGCAAATTGGTTGAGCATTTTTCGAGGCCTCTCACCACCGTCTTACACAGGGTCCGAGTCAGTAGTTCAAACGGAGGAATGGCTGGACGCAATTCAGGAGATGCTGGCAGGGATTTGTTGCCCAGTGGACATAACAGTGTCCTTGGTTATTTCTGCCTTAAAATCTCATGCCAAGAGATGGTGGAAGTCATCCCTGGACACCACCTTTGCCGGCTTAGAGTATGCCGACATCACGTGGGAGGAATTTAAGGAGGCACTGGTGCAACACTTCGTCCCGCAAACTGCCAGAGATGATTTGGAGGAGCGGTTCCTGCATCTGAAGCAGGGAAACCTATCAGTGTTAGAGTATCAGTGGGAGTTCTCGCACCTGGCCCGCTACGCCACCACCCATCAGTTGAAGGACTCCGGATATGCCAAGAGGTTCTTCAAGGGTCTTCGAGATGATCTCAGGCACTCCCTGCAGTACGTGGCAGATTCCAGACTAGCCCGAATCACCGAAGCAGCAAGAAAACTAGAAGCCGATCAGCTGATGATACAGGGCCGAGGAAAAAGGACAGCAGAAGTCGGAAGTGGGAACAGAGGGTGAGACCATCGTCAGCGTGGCAGATTTATCAGACATCAGAGAGGCAGAGGATGGCCTCATCCGAACCCCCAACCAGAGTAGAGGCCCCCGACTGTACTTGCACCTCAGCCATTACGGATCCAGGAGCCCCAGGGGCAGGCAGGTGGGGCATATCCTCCTCCGGTGTGCTTCTGGTGTCATCAACCAGGCCATGTACGGGCCCATTGCCCTCATAGTTGGGGTAATTCCCCACCCCTACCTATAGCAGCACCGCCGACACAACAATTCAGGGGCCGAGGCCGAGGACCACCAGGTAGAGGCAGGCAGCCGGAGCAAATGTACGCACTAGATCTTGCCGAACCTAGAAATCCAGAGGATGTGATCACAGGTACTTCAGCTTTTCCTTTTATATTTGTTTATTTACCTTATCGACCCTTAGTTTACATCAAATGATAAATTAAAACCACGAAATCACCCAGGTATAGTGCTAGTGTGTAGAAAGCCTGCGTACACCCTTTTCGATACGGGTGCCTCCCACTCGTTCATTTCGATAGAATTCGTTGACGACTTGGACTAGGTGCAACACCTCGAAGGAGTCGAAAGGAAGGTACGACTTGCAGATGGATCAGAGATAAAAACATGTGCCAAATGCAATATGAGTGTAGAAATCGGAGGGAAGATGTTCGAAGCGCCAGCAACACTATTAAAGATGAAGGGCTACGATCTAATCTTGGTACTCCTAAATATTCTGAAAATTTTGGGCATGCATGTATTCTGCCCTAAGGTACACCCCCTTTAAAATTTAGAAACTTTTGGGGACTCTTACCCTGTGGTTTACCTAAGAATTTAATTTGCTTGCATGTGCAATTTAAGTACATGATGATGTCACCCGTCCACAAAATTATGGTGGGAGCTTGACTGGGCTATTTCTAGCATATGTTAGGAATAATGGCCCATTTGGGTTCTTACATGTGAGGAAATCTCACTTGCATGACCATGGTGCTATGGGTATTTGAATAAGGTGACACGCACTTTCACTTTGAGATGAATTTGTTAAGTTAAATATTGTGTATAGCTCTTGCATGTTAATTCCACCTAGGTTAGACCCATTTCTGGAGAAAATGATCGACATGAATAGTGTAGCACTTTAGGTTACCTTTCAAATTCCACTGAGTTCATGTCACTAGGTTAAGTATAGCTCTTTCTATACCATTTTTGGTGTGGCATGTCTATAATAGCGTTTGCTGTGTTAAACATTTTTTGTACAACACTTACATGTTAATTCCACCTTGCTTAAATTCATTTCTGGAGAACATAATCAACATGAATAGTGTAGCCCTTTAGGTTACCTTTCAAATGCCACTGAGTTCATGTCATTTGGTTAAGTATAGCTCTTTCTATACCATTTTTGGTGTGACATGTCTATAATAGTGTTTGCTGTGTTAAACATTTTTGTACAGCACTTACATGTTAATTCCACCTAGATTAAATTCATTTCTGGAGAAAATGGTCAACATGAATACTGTAGCCCTTTAGGTTACCTTTCAAATGCCACTGAGTTCATGTCATTTGGTTAAGCATAGCTCTTCCTATACCATTTTTGGTGTGATATGTCTATAATAGTGTTTGATGTGTTGAACATTTTTGTACAACACTTACATGTTAATTCCACCTAGATTAAATTCATTTCTGGAGAAAATGGTCAGCATGAATAGTGTAGCCCTTTAGGTTACCTTTCAAATGCCACTGAGTTCATGTCACTTGGTTAAGTATAGCTCTTTCTATACCATTTTTGGTGTGGCATGTCTATAATAGTGTTTGCTGTGTTAAATATTTTTGTACAACACTTACATGTTAATTCCACCTAGATTAAATTCATTTCTGGAGAAGATGGTCAACATGAATAGTGTAGCCCTTTAGGTTACCTTTCAAATTCCACTGAATTCATGTCATTTGGTTAAGTATAGCTCTTTCTATACCATTTTTGGTATGACATGTCTATAATAGTGTTTGCTGTGTTAAACATTTTTGTACAGCACTTACATGTTAATTCCACCTAGATTAAATTCATTTCTGGAGAAAATGGTCAACATGAATAGTGCAGCCCTTTAGGTTACCTTTCAAATTCCACTGAGTTCATGTCATTTGGTTAAGTATAGCTCTCTCTATGTCATTTTTGGTGTGACATGTCTATAATTATGTTTTGTTGTGTAAACATTTTGTACAGAACCTGCAAATTGAATTCCACCTAGGTTAGGCTCATTGCGGGAGTTTGTGATCAACATAAGTATTGTATACCTCTAGGATACCTTAAGATTCCACCGACTTCATGACATTTGGTCAAGTGTAGCTCCTTCTAGGTCACTTTTAGAGAGACATGTATGAAAGTGTATCCGGTGCGTTTAGTGGTTGACTCATGCAAATACCATGTATATTTGCCCATGCCTTGGGCATGATATCAACCACCTCTAGTTATGAATTCAACTCATGTGCATGAGTGGATTCCTCTTATCTCCAAGTTGAAATGTTGGACTTAAGAGTGTAGGAAAATTGGGTGCGTTTAGCAAAAATGCAATAATTGATAATTTAAAGACAAATACACCTTGGTTAAAGTGAGACTTAGGATCAGTTATTTATAGACCAATGATGAGCCACAGTAGTTTTCCCAGGTTTTAATGAAGCTTAAACATAGCACTTGTAGCGTAAATCCTTATTGGCACACCAGACGTAGCAAATGATAATTAAGGATAAGTATACCTTAGTTTAATAGGGGACTTAGAATCTAGAGCTTTAGACCAATACTATGATGTAGATAAGCTATCGGGACTTATAGTGATCCCTAAATAACACACAACGTTCAAACCCAATCCGCACACCATCCATTTTAAATAGAATTCAAGAGTAACCCCCCCCCCCCCCCCCCCCCCAAGAAAATTATAGAGACTAAGGTTGAGGTTTCAGATTGATACCCATAAGAACCAATGACAAGACTTGAGACACACTTGGACATAATAAGATTAAGATTTCACCTTGGTCAACTTAGTTCAATCCCACCTTGGTCTGCGAACAGTAGAAACTGAAAACATAGATTCGGACCCCTTTCTCATGGTCACCACCCCCAGACTTATTAACTCTAGGAAAGTTGTGGATGCCCAATTGGGTTAAGGTTTTAATCCCCAAGTGCAGTCATTAAAATTGAAGACGGGGCGTGTTTAGTGAAACAAGCGATTCAGGGAATTGACAAGGACCCATTAAGGGAGGCAAATGATGACTTAGCAAAAAGTGATAACTGTGATAGGAAGACAACACAAGGAAATAGTCGACTAGTAGGAACGACGTGGTTCGGTGATCAATAGAACACCGACTCATGCTCGTTCGAGTCAAATGGTAATCCACCCTAGGATTTTTAAAGCAATTGGAGAGTAAATGAGTGTACTAGAATGGGTAGCAACTAAATACAACAAATATCCTGGAAAGGGGGATTTTTGGCTTTAGTCACCATCACGTTCCCTAGTATCGTTGCGAGCCCTTCACCGGGTAATCCACGGGAAGTCCAGGATTCACCCCAAGCTTCTAAGTTCAACTAAATTATAGACAAGACTAGCTAAGAAGGAGAACTTGACAAGTTAGCTTCCATCCCAACCAGAACGGGTCATAAGGAAGGACAAGTAAGGTCTAGCGAGCGGTAGGATCGTAGTTGATGTAAGACTAGTACAGTCTAGCGAGCGGTAGGCTCGTAGTTTGATGTAAGACTAGTATAGTATAGCGAGCGGTAGGCTCGTAGTTGATGTAAGACTAGTATAGTCTAGCGAGTGGTAGGCTCGTGGTTTGATGTAAGACTAGTATTATCTAGCGAGCGGTAGGCTCGTAGTTGATGTAAGACTAGTAAAGTCTAGCGAGCGGTAGGCTCGTAGATGATGTAAGACTAGTATAGTCTAGCAAGCGGTAGGCTCGTAGTTTGATGTAGACTAGTATAGTCTAGCGAGCGTTAGGCTCATATTTTGATGTAAGACTGGTATAGTCAAGCGAGCGATTGGCTCGCTATTTATACAGTCAGATCAGTATACGATCTGGAGGCTCGATGGTAAGACAAAATATTTGTATATAGTGCATGTGCATAGATCGTGGTGGGTCTCCGGTTTTGGCTTAGTCGTCACACCGACAGCAGTTCGTTGACTCGGCAGTGCTAGAGGTTTACAGAGGGGCCAGTTTGTTTCTACTGCGCGTCCGACAGGACGGTTTTCCCCAAACTCTGCCTGGCCAAATAAAGGTCTGGTTTCTTCAGATCGAGCAAGAGTACACAGGAGCTCGTGGGTACCGGGTACCGGTAACACAGCGTACGTTAGGGCCTAGGTCTGGTAGTGTGACATACCCACCTAGGTGAGGAGACGCCCGCTCCTCTGCCACCGATTGACCACGACGGGAGCTGCTCGAGAGGTTAGCTACCTCCGAAAAGTGGGAACTAAAGGTCTGTACGTACCGAGTCGTGTGGGTGAGTTGCATGTGTATGGACTAATATTACAAACATTGCATCATTACCTCATTGCATTGCACATCATAGCATAACATTTCTGCACCAATAGAGACCTCATCGTATAAACTAGTGTGGGCTCTTTTATACGATGAGTTTACTTCCTGCCAGATCCCATGACTTATGTGCTTTGTGTGTACGCACATAAGTTATGGTTAGTTTTCTTAGCTGCTTTACAAATTACTTTAACTGCCCTCATTATTTGCTAGTGTAGATTTCCTTATGTTTTTACTCTACATTGTGTCTGATAGTAGAACTGCTAGTGTAATCTTAACTTTCATTATTGGCTAGTGTAGCTTTCCTTATGTTGATACTCTACATTGTGTCTGATAGTAGAACTGCTAGAGTAATCTTAACTTTTATTATTTGCTAGTGTAGCTTTCCTTACGCTATTACTCTACGTTGTGTCTGATAATAGAACTGTTAGTATAGACTTGGTTTTGTATTCTTGCTAGTTTTCTTTGCCACCTGTCATCTGCTTGTTTTCATTACCACTTGATGTCCTCCGCTTCCTCCTCCCGCACGGTGCCTAGGAGTCACGGGTGGAGGCGGAGAGGAATATGCTGAGTCTTATAGACTGACGGTCGGTGGACCCTATTATTACAGAGAACCAGGGAGAGCAGGTCAACCCCCAGAGGGTGGAACCTGAGGCAGTGTCCAGGCCCGGAGTTGGACTCTCAGCAGCTGCCGGGAGAGCTCCGGTAAGCAAGACCCCTCATCTACCTACTTTACACATTTACCCAGGGCAGAGGGCGGAGCTATATGCCATCGAGGGTGTCGAGCCATGTGGATGTTTGGACTGCTACATCTTTGCCAGGCGAGAGGCGAAGAAATCATTGTCTGATCAGGCTTAGTGCCTTAGTTGTTTTGCTATGTTAGATTTCCGCACTCTGATTAGTAGCATCTAATTATGTGAAATTCTCTAATTTTGGACATGTTATCCCTCTATTATGTGATTGTTGTGGACTCGTGCACTTAGTTTATTTCTTTCTTATTACTATCTGGTTGGCCTGAATAATGTTAAATAGCCGGCAGGATCGGCGTGTTGTGGTGGCGACCATGAAGTGAAATGGTACCACCACAAGACGGCGGTTCTGGGCGGTAAGACCCAGTATTGATCGCAAAAAAAGGGTCTTACAAACTGGTATCGGCTTAGCCAATTTTGATCCAAATTAGAAAGTCCACAACCCTTGGGCAACCCCGCTCGAGTTAGTTTGAGGACAAACTAGCTGCGGAACCAATGGTGTGCCCATAGGAAAAATCACATTTAGTTGTCCATCAAAATGAGTTGTTTTAGGCCAACCTTTCTAATCAAACCCTTTCTTATGTAGCCTCCAGTGAACGTCCCCACCCGGGGGACGGTTCCCCACGTGCAGAACATGTTTCCCCCAGCTCAAGATGAAGTCCCTCATGAACGGGCTGCGGTTCTCCCACTTCAAGACGAAGTTCCACCGGTACAAACTGCGGTCCCTCCACCAACGGCCCCCACCCAGTTCCAGCAGACGGAGCTGGGCCAGACTTTGGCCGCCATTCTGCATGCATTTGCTCAGCAGCAGGCCTCGGTTCAGGCCCCCAACCCAGGGGCAAATTGGTTGAGCATTTTCCGAGGCCTCTCACCACTGTCTTACACAGGGTCCGAGTCAGTAGTTCAAACGGAGGAATGGCTGGACGCAATTCAGGAGATGCTGGCAGGGATTTGTTGCCCAGTGGACATAACAGTGTCCTTGGTTGTTTCTGCCTTAAAATCTCATGCCAAGAGATGGTGGAAGTCAGCCCTGGACACCACCTTTGCCGGCTTAGAGTATGTCGACATCACATGGGAGGAATTTAAGGAGGCACTGCTGGAACACTTCGTGCCGCAAACTGCCAGAGATGATTTGGAGGAGAGGTTCCTGCATCTGAAGCAGGGAAACCTATCAGTGTTAGAGTATCAGCGGGAGTTCTCGCACCTGGCCCGCTACGCCACCACCCATCAGTTGAAGGACTCTGAACTTGCCAAGAGGTTCTTCAAGGGTCTTCGAGATGATCTCAGGCACTCATGGAGATTATGGAATTAATGAAAATAAAAGAATACATGAAGAAGGAAGAATAGAATGAGAAAACAAAACTATTTTATTGATTGAGGCAAAGGAAATTACAAACTATGAATTGAAAATTGCAACTACTGAATCAAAAACTACAAGTACAAGATTAAAGAGACATGTAAGAAACTACTTAAAACAGTAAAATAATACAAGAAATGAAGAGTCTAAATCCTAAAATTCATCTCCAAAATCTCACTAAAAAAAATAATCCTCTCTCCTTTTACCAATGAGCCCTATTTATAGGTGCAAAATAATAACAGAAGGCCCAAGAATTTGAAGAAAGGTAATCAATAGGGGTGGGGCCATGGATGATTTAATTAAGACATTTCTTGGAGCAGTCCGGACAGCTGGTGGAGCTTGGGCGGAGGAGGCGCACATATAGGAGGCGGAAGTGGAGGAAGCGGAATTGATTGCTGCATGGTGGAGGACTAGGCTGGAAGTGGACTGCATCATGTTGGCGGCGGAAGTGGCTGAGCTGCATGGTGGCCGGCGACTTGCATGGAGGTGGCCGGAGAGACTTGAGGTCGTCGAGAGCTTGGAGGCGGGCGACTGTGTTGGAGGTGGCCAGAGGTTCACAGGGAGGAGGCTCATGTGGTGGAGGAGATTTGATAAGCGTTGTTTTGATGGGCGATCGACGAACGGCGAATGGCCACGATAGATGAATAAACTGCGTATGACGAACGCGGGCTCTGATCGACGAACTGTAACCATACGACCTCCGATCGACGAACGGGCGAGAGATCGATGATCTGCGTTCAACGAACTCGAGCTCCGATCGACGAACGGTCAGGAGATCAACGAACTATCTCTAGGTGGACTCCAATCGACGAACGAGCGAGAGATCAATGATCTGTGGCCTCCAATCGACGAACTGTCTCTGATCGACGAACTGTCTCTGATCGACGAACGCGGTCTTGTATAAACAAATATCTAATATATATATAAACGTATATATATATATAAATATATATATATATATAAATATATATATATATATATATAAATATATATGTATATTTAAATAAACATATATATATATATAAACATATATATATATATATATATAAACATATATAAAAAAATAAACATATATATATAATATATATATATATAAACACATACATATGCATATATATAAAAAGAAAGATTTTTATGATATAATTCATATAATTTTTATAATTTTATTTTAAAAATATATTAAAACTATACTAAAAGATGAGTATACAAACTACTCATCAGGTATCGGCTCGACAGGGTCCTGGGATTCCGGCTCAGCAGGGTCTCAGGGTTCTAGCTCGGCAGGGCCCCGGGGTGCCGACTCGGCAGGGCCCCTAGATGCCGGCTCGGCAGGGTCCTAGGGTGCCGGCTTGGTAGTGTCCCAGGGTGCCTTCCCAGCAAGTTACCAGGTTGCCGGCCTGGCAGGGTCCGAGGGTGCCTGCTCGGCAGGGTCCGAGGGTGCTGCTTGGCGGGGTCCCAGGGTACCAGCTCGGCAGGGTGCCAGGGTACCGGCTAGGAAGGGATCCAAGGTGCAGGCTCGGCAGGGTCCCAGGTTGCCAGCTCGGCAGAGTCCTAGGGTGCCAACTTGCAATGATACCCTTTGTGGGATGCGAATAGCCTTTCAGAACAACATAGTTTGGCTAATAGTAGAACAGTTTGTGGTGCGTTTAGCAAAACCAAAATGCGGAATCTCGCTTTTAGCAAACCATAATAGAACAAACTATATATAGACCCAGAAGGGCACATTTGGAGAGCACTCCACATCTTTGGCTTCCTCCTCCTTAAGCTACCTTTGGTTAGCTCCTCAGGCACTCCAAGGTGCCTGGCTTCAGATTTGTCTTAGGAGGGGAAGCGCTTTAAGATCTTCCGGGTGTGTGGTGTGACCTTCGCATTGCAGCAAAGGATTGTTGTCTAGTTCTATCTCTTCGATCAAGTTTTCCCATGGGATCAGTAGGTGTTAGCTGCCCCCCCCCTCTTGGGGGTCCGAACTCCTTGTTGGGACTGTTGACGGTTTCAACATTTATGGTGCAGTTAGTGTGGAAAGTGGATAGTACATGAAAGTCCCAAGGAGATAACATGGCTGGAGAGGATGAGCAAGGTGCCAGCTATGACGGTTCGCCAGCATCCGGCTCTGCAACAACAGTTGAGATGTTGGTAGACTTTCGAAGGGAGTGATAGAGACGATCTACCTTGCTATCACTACGACGCGACGCGAGTTCTCGACCCCAGTGACCCAGGTCATCCCGCCGCTAAGGGCATGCGAGAGTGTCCCGGGGCAGAGGCCCGACAAAGAGCAGGACATCGAGGCACCGGGCGAGAGCTCGCCGAGCGAGAGTTGTTCCCCATCCCAACAAGTGTGAGCCCAATTGGGGAGCTCATGGTGCGAGTGGGGCAGGCAAGAGCGGTGAGTGGCGGAAGCCCATTCTTTGAGCTGGTCCTTTCCGCGCAAGTCCCGGAGGGGTTCAGTGAGCCAGACATGGTCTACTACACCGGTAAGGAAAACCCTGTCCAACACCTGCAGTGGTTCGAGGACACCATCTCCATTCGGCCCATGTCATATGCTTTCAAATGCCGACTCTTCGCCATCACCTTAAAGCAGAAGGCATGGGATTGGTTTTACCATCTCCACGTACAGTCGATCTATGGGTTCGAGGATCTGTGTTAGAGTTTCCAGCTGCGCTTCTCGACGTCAAAGAAGATGATGAAGGATGTTGAGGCGCTCTTTAAGATCAAGCAAGGGCCAGAAGAGTCGCTAGCCCATTTTGTGGATAAATTACAGAAGGATGTCCAGCTCATCCAGGAGGTACCCAGGTTGACCCTCCAGCTTGCCTTCACAGTGGGGCTGTGGGAGGTATTCTTCAAGATGAACCTGAAGTGGAAGGCCCCATTGTCCTTTGAAGTGTTGATGGAAATGGCGGTAGAGGAGATCGAAGGGGAGGCATCCAACCCGGAGTTCGCGAAAAGGTTGGCAAAGCTGATTGAGCCGGAGATGAGACAACAAGATGTCAGGAGGAGAGACGAGTGGAGTGCTCTAGAGATGGGGTGGAGGCAGTAGGGAGGGGGCATGCAATTCCCCGACAGAGGATTCGCCCAAGGAGGGGGCAAATTCAAAGGAGGTCAAGGAAGACCCTTCCACCCAGGGTGGAGGTAGGGCCCGAGACCACTGCTCCCCCCGCCTAAGCATGCCATGGTGATTGGCCGGGGAAGTTGGAGGAGGGCCGGAAAAGAAAAAAGAAGAGTAAGAGGAGGGGGAGGCTGGCATTACCCTACATTTGCAGAGTTTGGAAATGAGGGGGACAAGAGATCCGATGCAGCAACAACAACAATCGGTGAGGATTTAGGAGGCCCATGCCCGGGAGGAGGAGAAAAATGATAGGTAGAAAGGATGTACCGAGCTAACCGGTGAGGACTTGAAATATTTCTATCCTTGAATTTCAATAGTAAAAATGCGTTCTCTCAAACTCTATTTTTCTTTTACAAATGGATGGTGTCAATTTAAAAGATGGCGATGCTTGATATGTTATTGGCCCCGAAGCAGACCCGCTGACCAGGCTCGCACAGAGCTGGCAGGGTCATAGTCTCACTCGGTGGCAAGAATGTTTCAAAATTTAATAGGACCTGAAGCAGACCCGCTGACCAGGCTCCCACCAAGATTGTAGGGACGTAGGCTCGCTTTGTGGCAGGAAAGTTTTGAAGGGTAATATGCCCCGAAGCAGACCCGCTGACCAGGCTCCCACTAAGATGCCAGGGGCGTAGGCTCGCTCGGTGGAAGGAAAGTTTCAAAACGTAATAGGCCCCAAAGCAGACCCTCTGACTAAACTCCCACCAAGATGGCAGGGTCATAGGCTTTCTCGGTGGCAGGAATGTTTGAAAGGTAATTGTCCCCAAAGCAGACCCACTGACTAAGATTCCACCAAGCTGGTAGGGTCGTAGGCTCACTCAGTGGCAGGAATATTTTGAAAGGTAATAGGCCCCAAAGCAGACCCGATGAACAGGCTCCCACTAAGCTGGCAGGGTCATAGGCTCTCTCAGTGGAAGGAATGTTTCAAAAGGTAATAGGCCCCAAAGCAGACCCGCAGACCAGGCTTCCACCAAACTTGTAGGGTCGTAGGCTCGCTCGGTGGCAGGAAAGTTTAGAAAGGTAATAGGCCCAGAAGTTGACCCGCTGACCAGGCTCCCACCAAGCTGGCAGGCCGTAGGGTCGCTCGGTGGTAGGAAAGTGTCAAAAGGTAGTAAGCCCCGGTGCAGACCCACTGACCAGGCTCCCACCAAGCTGGCAGTGTTGTAGGCTCGCTCGGTGGCAGTAAAGTTTCAAAAGGAAATAGGCCCCAAAGCAGACACACTGACAAGACTCCCACTAAGCTGGCAAGGTCATAGGCTCGCTCGGTGATAGTAATGTTTCAAAAGGTAATAGGACCCAAAGTAGACCCACATACCTGACACTATCCTAGCTGGCAGGGTCGTAGGCTCACCCATAGATAAGTGAAAAAGAAAGGAAAATGAAAGAAAGGATTCCATGACAATATGTTAACTAGACTCACACTAGCTAGCAAAGGACGGGCAACACTCGGTAATACGTAAACTTCACATAGAACATGAAGGAAGCAAAAGTGGGCGAATGAAGTACCATGAGCTACTCGTCGGCCGAGATCTCTCCCACTCCCCCATATAGTACTGCTCGGCGAGTGGGAAGCGAGTCTCGCGCGAGTAATGGTAAGGTATAAATGGGCCATTCGGGTTAAGGCGAGCTGAGCAGAGTGAGTGGTCAAGGTCTATTCTCACGCATGGTTGTACATAAGCAGGCAGACGTGCGTATGAGGCCTTTGGGCTAGCGCTAGGAGGAGGGATGAAAAGAAAAGGGGCATAGCCCAAAGGCTAAAAAAGAAGAGGTGAGAAAGGATAATAAGGGATGCATGTGAGTGGGATGGCACACCAGACCACTTGCCCAAAGGTGTGTGGATAGCAGGTGAGTGCTGGCTCCTTCAAGTCACTCGCACGCAGCTGTCCGCATTACAGGCGAGTGTTGGCTCCATCAGGCACTCGCCGGTAGGTGTGCAGATTACAGGCGGGTGTTGGATCCATTAGGCACTTGCCCGTAGGCATGCATATTGCAGGTGAGTGCTGGCTCCATCAGGTAGCATCAAGTCCGAACAAGAATACCCTCAATGAGACCCCGCTGACTAGGCTCTCGCTAGCCGGCTGGGAGGGTAGACCTCTCAGGAAACATCTCAGAATAAGATGTTCTAGAAAAAATTCCCTGAGACCTTTTCTCCACCTCCAGTTGGGTTGGGATCCTGGTAGGAGTCAAGCTCTTGAGTGGTATGTTGTCCAGCTCTAATCTCTCCGAACCACGGGTTCTCCATTGTTTATTCTGACCACGTGCCAAGTTTGAAAAAAAAAAACGTGGATTGTGTATAACCCATAATTCGTCGAGGTCCGAGATGACCGGGATAGCTTAAAAGATCTCGCCAACCTGTGGAGAGTAAAGAAGAGCTCGCATATCCCGCCCCATCTTTGTTGAGATCAAAATTGCCAAAGGAAGACACCTAAGGGTGCCGGCTCGGCGGGGTCCTTGGGTGCTAGCTCGCCATAGTCCCGGGATGTCAGCACGGCTGGTTCCCCGGGTGCTGGCTTGGTAGGGTCCCGAGGTGCTGACTCAGCAGTGTCCCGGGGTGCCGGCTCGGCAGGGTCCCGGGATGTCAGCTCAGTAGGAACCCCGGGTGCTGGCTCGACAGGGTCCTCGGTTGCTGGCTCGATAGGGTCCTATGGTACCGGCTCGGTAGTGTCCCTGGGTGCAGGCTCGGCAGGGTCCCAGGGTGCCAGCTCAGCAGAGTCCCAGGGTGGCGGCTCGGCAGGGTCCCAGGGAGCCTGCTCAGTAGGGTCCCAAGGTGCCGGCTCGGCAGGGCCCCAGAGTGCCAGCTCGGTAGGGTCCCAGGGTACCAGCTCAGTAGGGTCCCAAGATGCCAGCTCGCCTAGATACACTTGGTGGGCTGCCAATAGCCCTTCAGAACAACAGAGTTTGGTTGGTAGCAGACCAGTTTGGGGTGCGTTTAGCAAAACCAAATGGCGTAGTCTCGCTATTAGTAGATAATAAGAGAAAAACTATATATAGACCCTGAAGGGCACCATTGGAGGGGACTCCAATTCTTTGGCTTCCACCTCCTCAAGCTCTCCAAGGTTCCCGGCTTCAGCTTTGGATTGGGAGGGGAAGCGCTCTAAGATTTTCCAGGTGTGTGGTGGGACCTCCGCGCTGCAGTCTAGGATTGGTGTCTAGTTCTAACTCTTCGGTCAAGTTTTCCCACGAGATCATTAGGTGTTAGATACCCCCCTCTTGGGGGTCCGAACTCCTCGGGGTCGGTTGATGGTTTAAATAACTAGTACTTTATAGAGTGGAATGGATAAGTCTGCCCATGGAGTCGTAGGCTTAATAATTATAAAGAATGGGTTAGTCCTACGAGCGGTAAGCTCGGTATTTATGAAGGGCGGGTTGGTACTGCAAGCAATAGACTCGATGAATATGTAACAAAGGACTTGTTAGTCGTGCGAGCTGGAAGCTCAGATGATAGATATGATACATAAATGCATGTTCATAGAATGTGGTGGGTCTTCGGTTCTGGCTTAGTCGTCACATTGCCAATTGTTTGTTGACTCGACAGTGCTACAGGTTCAAGGGCCAGGTGGTTTTACTGTGTGTTCGATGGGAAGGATTCCCTAAACCCTACCTGACCAAACAAAGGTATGGTTCCTTCGGATACATCAATAGTACGCTGGAGCTCATGAGTGCCGAGGACAGGTGTCATAGTGTTAAAAAATTTTAATAAGCGGAAAACGGGAATTTTATAAATATTAAAAATTTCAGAGAATTTTGAGCATTTTGTAAATTTCAGAGGACAGGTGTCATAGTGTTAAACCATAATTTTATAAATATTAAAAAAATGACAAAACATATTTTTGAGCATTTTGATTTATTTAGTTTTTTTCTATTTTGGAAAAAAATTATCAAATTAAGAACAAAATAATTTGAAATCAGAGAAAATAAACTGAGAAAATTCATTAGAAAAATAGCTTAACTTTTATAGAAAAAAAAAACAGAATTTCAATATTGCAAAAAGAGCTAACTCCTGGTGTTAGGTACTTAACACCCAAATAGAACAACATTTTTGAGATTTTTGAAAAACAATTCTTTGAAATAGGTAGTATGTATATAAGCCTTCTTAGTGTAAAAATTTCAGCGAATTTGGAGAAGATTAGAAGGCTATTTAGGCATATTTTTGGTGGTATTAATGTGTTGTTATATTTTATATTTGTTTTTATTTTTCTGGTAATGATAAAGTAATTAAGATGTAAATACAAATATATATTAGTATATAAATGAATAGGCAGAAAGAGTTTCAATTTTAGAGAGAAAGAGGAGCTAGCGCCTTGCGTTATACTGAACGCCGACGTTGAGTCCACTTTATATAAAAGCCTCAAATATGAGTTCTTTTCTTATTCTCACCATTTCAAGCCATTTCTCTTCTAGTTTCGTCGTCTCCCTTTGTCAGATTAAGGTAAAATCCATGTTTTTCTTCTTATATTTTTTGATTAAAACATTTCTCTACCCCTAATTTGTAATCCTTTGATGTTTTGAAGTGTTTTATTATGGTATATGATAAATCTAGGATTTTGAGATCTAGGGTTTATAGTTTTGAGTTGTAGAGTTGCATTTTTGAGATTCTTCTCAAAGATGAGTTTTTGCTTTAGATTTTTAGTTGTTTTGAGTTTTATTGACGATTTTCCATTCATTCCTTACTTTTTGCCTAATTTTTCGAGTTCTAAGAGTGACTGAAGGTTAGCATTGTATACTGGAGGTGATAGGAAGTTTGACAGCATGCCCTTGAAATTATCATTAACGTCGGGCGTTGATTAAAAAATGTTTTTGAGTTGATTTTCTGTTGTGTCAAAATGTGCATGTTATGGCTTCTTCCAATGCACATGGGATTCGTGCCAGAAACTATTCTTCTTCCCGAGCACCACATAATTCTTATCAATCTTATGCGGGGATTGAAAAAGCGTGTGTTGGCGTAGGCATGGTGTTGCAAATAGACCTTCCTCACTACACACATATTCAGTTCCTCCTAGTAGCATCAGGAGTATTATTAGTGATTCCAGATGATTGTTTCTCTACAGATTTTGTTCGGGAGTTTTATAGCATTTTATATGACCTATCTAAGACTATGCTCAATGGAGGAGTAAGTTCTATGATGCAATATGAAGTTGTTACGATCACTCCTAATGATTTGAGGAATGAGTTTGGATCAGTGGAGAGTGAGAATCGTCTTGATGTGGTGGAGAAGTATCGGGCCGAGCGAGACTGGACACCTGTGAATCTGGTTTTGCATGGGAAGGAGACTAGAGAGCAGATTACAGATGTTTCTTCATTGAGGGAAGAAGTATTCATAATTTAAGATATTTTGCGACACACTATAATGTTGAAGTTTGGAGATACAAAGAAGATCACTGTACAGTTGAGTATTGTGACTTATCATATTATACAGAAAGAAGGTTGTGATGTGGTAGATCTTTTATTCTCATAGATTCATTATACGTTTAGTTTGAAGGATCCAAGAAGGTCTCGTCTCAACACACTTCCCTTAGGAGGACTCATACAACAGGTGGTGATGGAGAAGTATGCAAACATAACAAAAAGTAACTATATTAATGATCTTATACCGGAGCTTTATTCTACTTCAACCATTCGAGTCCCTCACCCATGAGATATACCATCATCTTCTCGACCCGTCGTATGTCAATTTGATGGAGAAGTTTGAGGAATTTAGGGAGAATGCGACACGTCGTATGTCAGGGATCGAGAAGATGTTGTGATATCTGATCAGGGCCCTGAAGTTGAAACCGACATTGGAAGAAGAGAGGGATTGTGGCGTTCTCATGGAGGATCCCCCACGCCACTCAACTCGCCATACTCGAAGGTCAAGACATCGAGGAAGTTCAAGTATTGAGGGGACATATTCTATTAGTGAGAGTAGAGAATTTTATGGTGCTTTCTGTTATGTAATAATATTTTGTAACATTTGGACAATTAAGTATAACGTGTGGCGTTAACACTTGCGCCCAACATTAGCAGTTATCATGATTTTTACCTTTTTCTTATTTTTATCTATTTTGTGAACTATTTCTGTGTTGTGTTCTAGTTTTTATTCAGGGTTTCATAGTTATGATTTTGTTGCTTAAAACAGGTTTCCACTCAATCTTTGATAAATTTAATCATGTTAAACTATCTATAATCTTTTTATAAGCATCAGATCAGAAGAATGGCTTATTTAAAAATTTAATAGCATAACACTTTGGTTTTTAAGTTTATTAATGAATGGTAATGTAAGGATAAGTATTGGTTTGACGTTTTATTTTATTAAAACCTTTTTTAATTACGAATTATTAATATGCAATTTTTTTTCTGAAAGGCAAGATATTGATAGTTTCCTTTGTCGGATATTGCAAGAGTGCACATGAGTTTATAGTTAATTTTATCTTTGCGAGGATTTAGTTGGACTTAGAAATTTAATGTGGATCTTGGACTTCCCGAGGTCTACCCTCTGAAGGGTTCGCACCGGTACTAGGAAATATTATGGGGTGACATCCCAAACCTCCCTTTTGCAAAATATTTAAGTGTTATTTGTTGCTACCCAAACAAAATATGATTTATAGACTCAAAACTTTCCGAAAGAGGAAAAATGAAGTTTATGATTTCATATATTTAAATATATATCTCATAACAAATTTAGAGTTAGATTTATATAGATAATGTATGATATTTAAAGGCAACGAATTAAAGAAGATAGGTAGGTCATTTGACTTTGAATTTTGAACAATTTGATTTATAAACTTATTAAATTTTAAGAGATAAATTCATATTTCCAATAATATATAAGATGACCATAATCATGATAGCTTAAAAAATAAGAAAACAAAAATAAAAAGAAAAATACATTGAAGCAAATCATGAAGTAGAAATTTGTATATTTCATTTTGAAAGGATTCTACTCCATGCATTTGATGACACATAATGAATAAGAGTTTTAGGTATCCAAAGGGGACCCAAGTGCGGTGGTTTCATTGGGTACACAAATATAACGTGTTGGCTTTTGGGGAGATAGTGATGAATGGGTCCTTTCATGTGAAGTTAATGTTTAATTTTTAACTTTGGGCCTCCATTCAAACCTTGGAATAATGTTATTTTTGGGCATAAAATTTCCCTTGTGATTATCCTTATTTTGAAGATTATAGTTGTAATGATTATTGAGAGTATTGTTCATAGGAAATTTGTGAATTTTTAATGTCAAGTTGGGAGAAACATGATTTTGTACATGATGGCGATTTGGATTTTGATTTACAAAAACTTTGTGTTTCTTACCCCCATTATTAGGCTTAGTTAAGATATTCATATTCATATTCAACTTGCTTTTAAATATTGCTTGATATTATGAATTTGTGTGTTGTGAATTTTTATTCATAATTTTCATAAGCATGTTGATTTTTTATTTTAATTCATCATTCTTGATCATAAGAATATGTCTGGCTTTATTATAAGCAGTTGTGCTATTTTTAAGAGTGGAAACAATATAGTCAATATGAGTTTGATAGTTATTTCTAAATTCCTCAAATGTTTTATCCATCTCTTTAATTTCAATTTTATAACTTTCATGCATAGCACAAACATTTGTAATAGAAGACTTTTCTATGGATAATTTTTTATTGGGTTCTTTAAGATGCTCTTTTTCATATACCTTGAGTTTTTCTTTAAGAATATTGCAATACAAACAAGGTTTTATATTTTCAATTGAAGAGACATGGGTAGAACTAGATAAATAAGATTTTGATTCTACTTTAGCTTTTAATTTTAAACCTTTATTTTCTAAGCGCAATTTGCAATTCGCATTTTCCAATTTCTTAATTTTGTGCTTTGTAATTTGTAGAAATTTTAAAGTATAAATAGAGTTGCAAACAATAAGGGAATTTGATATCCTTACAGTGCTTTTGGATGCAGTGAGATTTAAGCATAAAGTTCCTTTGTGATCTTCATCTTTTTGGAACTCCTCTTCCAAAGATGAAATTTCTTCTTCTCTTCCACTTGATTTGTACTCCATCGATTCATCATGAGAGGGGCTTTCTTGACCATTTGTGCAAGATTGTATGTTCTCCACTTCTTGCGTTTGTTCTGTACATGTGAGAGGAAGATCATAGATTTTTTCATGAAATTTCCATACTTTGTTTGGACTAGAAAAATAATATATCAGTTTGAAGATTTCTTGAGATAAAGCACAAAAGATACTATTCAAAGCCTTTGCATTTAGGTGACGTTACTTTTTATTTGTTACATCCGCTGCTCTGACAATTGCTATATTCCATGCTTCGATATCTAAAGTTTTAATAAATTTTTCCATTAAAAATTTCCACACTTTATAGTTTCTCCCTTCGAATAAAGGTGGTGCAAGAGATTTTTCTTCTTCCTAAAATTTTCCCCTACTAATAGAAGCGAGATTATGAGACGTCATTATTCCCAGTTGTTAAGCCGATTTGAAATAACCTGGCTGTGATACCACTTGTTGGATCTTGAGGCACCATTAGAGGGGGGGGGGGGTGAATAAGGGTTTTGGAAAACTATAAATTTTTATAGAAAACTTTTGATATTTTGTTTGAATTCCTCCCTAAGTCCTTCCTAAGTCCTTCCTAGACCTAGTCTCCAACACGAGGCAAATTTACTCCACGATTATAATAAGAAAAAGTACAAAACACAAATGAAAACTCCCTATGAAGAATTCTAGAGATGGCGAAGGCTTGCTGAATATTCTTGAAGTCGAAGCGTGTGTTCTTCTCATTGAGTAAGCGTTGGCCCGATCATCCTTGAATTCTTCTCTCGAATTTGAGTGGGAGATGATGGTCTGGAAAATACGGCCCGCACAGAGTTCCTAAAGTGCTGGAATATGGCTCTTTTCGATCAGTAGTGGGAGAAGACGAAATCCACCTATTTATAAGACTGAATGCTAACGTCGGCGTTAAGGCTAATACTTGGCGTTTACCCAGTATAGAATTGTTTTGATGGCTCAGATCTTCAAGACAGGAAGGAGATTCTGCACTTTAGGAAACATTCATTTTAGGAAACCCTAACGCTGGTGTTGAGGCTAACGATGGCGTTAGGTCAGATCATTCCTAAAGAGCTCCTGCAATCCCGGCTGCTTCCTTCCTTTCCGTAATCATCATGATGATAACGAGAGTCAATGCCCAGCGTTAAGTCCTTGTTTGGAATATTGCCCTCAATGTTCCCTTAATTTGAGGAGGCATCACACTCAATGCTTTGTACATATTGTATTTGATAAACTCTATTTTGTATCATGCAAAAGCAGGGTTAGCTTATTCCAAGAAGTGGAATATGTTCAGTGGTCTAAATGCCAAAACCGTTGAGATGACCTCTCAGTCTCAGCTGAACCGCTGAGATAAAACCATGTGTCGTCGAGAAGAGTCAGGATCTGCTGATCTGCAGATAGAGGAAAACCGCTGAGATGATTGTCTGTCTCAGCGGAGCTGCTGAGACGGAGATAAAATCGGTCGATGTGTCTGGAGGCTATCTCAGCCCAACCGCTGAGACAGATTCAAATATGAATAATGCACTGGCGGGATTTGTTTATGGCGCAAGTGGAAAAAAGCATGATACACATTTGTCAGATGTCCATGTTGTGTCAGGGGCTTCTAATAGCCGTTGAAAGTAAGGAGGAAGTATAAAAGAAGATGTTAGGTCAAAAATAAGAGTTTTTTTTTCATTGGAAGAGCTGCATTGTGTGCTGCAAGGTCGATCTTCTTCAAGCCTCTTGAAAGGGCATTTTCTCAAGCTCAAGTTAAACTCTGCTGGGAGATAAGTTAGTTCTTCCTGAATCATTCAAGAAGAACAAGTAGATCTTCAACTTTGCTGAAGGAGAAGATCAAGGAGAAACAATACATGTAGCTGCTGCTTCACAGTCCTTCTTCAAGACAACATAAGACAAGATCTGAAGGTTAAATTTATATAGTCTTCTATTGTACCTCTCACACTATATTTATCTGTAAGGACTTTGTGCTGGAGCTGTAGGGATGATTAGCCTGAGTGTAGAGTTGTACTCCCAGCTTGCGTTTAGGATCATTGTGAAGATCTGAGGTAGGACTTCTTGATAGGTCTTAGGTAGGAAATCAGGAGATTTCTGAGTTGTAGGAGCTGGAGAACTCTGAGCTTGTGGGGTTATTGAGCCTGAGGTAAGGTTTGGAGAAAACCTGAGAGATTCTGAGGAATCTGAGTTGTAAGCTCTTGAAGATAAATTAGAGGTGTTGGCCCTGTCTAACTCGTTGTTAGAAGGGTGAAGGTGGAAAGAGGACTACTCAAGACACCCTATCTTGAGGAACCTCTATATATTCTTGTGTGTTTTCTGTGTGTTTGCTTATAATCTTTATACTCACTAAAAATAGCTAGGTTAAAGAAGCAAGAAATGAAAGTGACCTATTCACCCCCCCCCCCCCCCCCCACTCCCCCACCCCCCTCTAGGAGATCTAGACTACTACCTATAAACTATCAAGTGGAATCAGAGGGAGGTTAGTCAAAAAGGACATAACTGTCTGACCAGATCTTACAAAGGAGTAGTCATATCTGAATCCAATGGCTTCCACTGGATTGCAAAAGGAGATGGGGTGTATGAAGTTGCCCATATGCAATAAAGAAAACATTGGCATATGGAAGCAAAGGGTAAGGCTGTTCATGGAAGCCCCAGTCCCTAGGATCTACATTACTGTGAAGCAGGGTCCTTTAGCTTTTCAAACATCCTCCACCATAGATCCAACTAGGAGAGTGGCCAAGCCTTTTGCTGACTTGACCAAGGATGAACTTGCACTATTCACATTGGATAAAAGAGCCCAGAATATTATAATAAATGCAATTGATGATTCCAACTTCCAGAACTTGGTGCACCGCACAACAGCCAAGGAGAAGTGGGATACACTTGTTGTGTATATGGAAGGGACTGCCGAAGTGAGGGATGATATGAAATCTCTCCACAATCAAGAATATAAAGCTTTCAGGAAGCTCAGTCAGGAAAGCATATCTATCTGTTATGAAAGGTTCTTCACGATAGTTAATGAACTAAGGACCTATAAAGGGTATTCAATGACTATAAACTAAATGACAAGTTCGTAAGATCTCTAAATAGAGCCAGGGACACAAAGATATATGCCACCAGGGAAGTGGACATGCTGTGTGAAACTCCTACCCATATATTGTTTGGGAAACTGATTTCTTATGAGATGCAACTGTCTGCAAGGAAGGAGGAGGATACATCCACCAAGCCTCATGCAAGGGAGAAAACTGTGGCTCTCAAAGTTGATAGCCCCAAAAGGAGCAAAGATAGATTGATGTCTCCTCCAAGAAAAGATGTTGATTCAGAAAATTCTGAGAACAACACTTTTGACAGCACCTCATCTGATGAGGAGTTTGCTGCCTTCTTTAGGCACTTCAAGAAGCTAATGAGGAGGAAGCAATGGAAGAACAAAACTTCCTCATCCTCATATCTCATGAAGGAACAAAGCAGATCTGAGAGGCAGCACTCCAATTCTGACAGGTATGACCCTAAACATGCTAAACATATTTCATCTAATGTTATATGCTACTACTGCAGCAAGCCTGGACATGTCATTGTTGAATGTCCAGTCAAAAGAAAGGAGAAAGGTGATAAGAAAAATCATCACCAAAAGGAAAGAAAAGGTGCAAAATCCTTCCTAGCAAAGACGGGGAAGAGCTGGAGTGAATCTGAGTCCTCAACCACATATTCAGATGAAGAGGAGAAAGCCTACATTGAGTTGTTTGCTGCAGAAGAGGATGAAGACTTTCCCACTCCAAGGATTGAAATCAGGGCCCCTCTATCACATTCAGACAATGACATAGAGGAGGATAAAGACATCCTAGAAGACCATGGGCTGATGGATCTAACAGATGATGAGGACAGTCAAAACAATTCATACAATGAGCAAGTACTAATCCACTGCATTTCTTCTTCTGAATATGAGACAAGCCAAGAATCTGAAGCACCTTCATCTAATGGTGGAAGTGGTTTAAAATCTGAGGAAGATGTCAATTAATTGATTGACAGGTATGGTGCTCTTTTGGAAACTCTAAAAAAGAGCAAGATGTTAGCCAAGAGGCTAGCTCTAGAAATTGCTTCCCTGAAGTAGGCAAAAACTGATTGCTCTGAACATGCTATCCAGCTAGCTCAGATGAGCAAAGAAATTGCCAAGTTAAGGGGAATGTCAATTATCCATATTGGCACCATAAGCCATAAAATCAAGAAGATCAAGGATCTTGAGGAAAAGCTTATCAAGGAGAGAATGCTTGTGGCTCAGTTCTATAAGCCTAAGACAGTGCTACCTATTATTGACACCTTCTCTTCTCATGACAAAAGAGGATTGAGATTCAATAAAGAGGCAGGAACTAGTAACACAAAGGGTAAAGTCAAGGCTTCAATTGAACCAAAGTCTTCCTTTGTGAAGTTAATGATACCATCCAACATATATGACCAACAAAACATTCATGGTCACCTGTTGAATGGTAGTTCCAATAACTTGAACAAAGATGTTCATAGCTATAGGAGTAGAAAGGAGTTAGGCTTGAGTGTCTTAAAGGCTCCACATGAGGAAATTCATATGGCCCATATTGGACCATTTGTTTTTGGAACCTCAGCCACTACACTCATGATAAAGATGGCTGCATCTTCCAACTCCCATCCACCAAAAATTGGGGCTGCTGTCAGACCTATAACCAAGCCTAACAATCCAGTTTGTGCTGCCATCAACTCTTGCTTAGATGCAAAGATAAAATCTATTGATGACAATCAGAGAGTGGTTGCCAAGATTGATTATAGGAAGGCAAAAGGCCAAGTGATTGCTGAAAGGAACAAGAAGAATGCAGCTGTATCCTTTACTGAACAGAATAAGGAAGACTCAACTTCTAAATCTGTACAGAAAGAATATAGAACATATATGAGTGTTGGTGATGTGGCAAAGTGGGTCACTTTGCAATTGATTGTTGGCACAAACCCAATGTGCCAATTGCATGAAAGGGAATTCCAGCCAAACAAACCCTTTCCAAGAATATTTCATATGGTATTAACAGGGACCTAGGACCCCAAATCAGTTGGGTTCCTAAAGTATAGTAAATTTTATCTTGCAGTATAGTTCAATTACCAGACTTAAACATATATGGAATTCAGATAGGGGGTGCTCAAGGCACATGACAGGTACCAAAAGTCTTCTACAGGACTACACAGCTGTAAAGAATGGACCTAAAGTTACATTTGGTGGATCTGAAAAGGGAGTCACCAAAGGATATGGTATGATCTACAAAGGCATAGTCTCAATCACAAGGGTAGCATATGTTGAAGGGTTACAACACAACCTTGTAAGCAAATGTCAACTATGTGACTTTGGCTATGTCATTGAATTCCACAATGATAAGTGCTTGATCAAAAAGTCAAATGACTTATAGACCATTCTCTCAGGCACTAGGAGTGGGAATGTATATTGTTTGGATTTTATTTTCTATAATTCCCTATCTCCTGTGTATCTTATAGATAATGAAAGTGAGTCTCTTTGTATTCAATGGCACAAGAGACTTGCGCACATTAACTACAAGACAATGTATAGACTATTTTCTAAAAACCATGTAAGGAATAGTCCAAATCTAAAATGTATTAAAAGTGTTCCCTGTCATGCTTGCCAAATGGGTAAGCAAACTAGGGCCACTTTCAAATGTATTGGCTCCAAAGATACTGGAAGATGTCAATATCCATTGCACATGAACTTGTTTGGTCCTTTCCCAATTCAGAGCCTAGGTGGGAAATTGTATACCTTGTTGATTATTGATGTTAACTCAAAGTACACATGGGTATTCTTCCAAAAGAAGAAATCTGATACCTTAAATGTCTTTATAAATCATGTCAAGGCCATTCAGAATGATCTACAATGTACTGTGGTCAGGACGAGGAATGACCATGGCACATAATTTTAATCTGAGCTATGACAAGGTGTTTTCAAGAATTTGGTATCACCCAAGAGTTCACCTCCCCAAGGACTCCACAGCAAAATGGTGTGTCTAAGAGGAGGAATAGGACCTTGATAGAAGCCGGGAGAACATTTCTTAGTGACTCCTCACTTCCAGAATATCTTTGGGCTGAGGCAGTCAATATTGCTTGTTAGGTTCTCAATAGAGCTTCCATCAATAAGGTCCTTGGAATTACCCATACGAGATTCTGAATGGCAAACAACCAACAGGATCATACTTTAGAATCTTTGGTTATAAATGCTGCATTTTAAACAATGGAAAATCTCATTTGACAAAGTTTGCAGAAAAATGCAATGTGGGGGTTCTTGTAGGCTATGGCTCACATAGTAGAGCTTTTAGAGTATACAACCAGAAAAATCATGTTGTAGAAGATTCTATGCATGTAGTGTTTGATGACACCAACCTTCTTTATAAGGGATGGTCTAGTTCTTCTGTTTTGACAGGAAATGAATAGAAATTGGAAGAGATGTCTATCCAAGACATTCCCAGCAGCAGCAAAGCTTATATAGATTCTGCTATTCCTGAAGATGAAGAAGTGCAGGGGGCTGAAGATCCTGCTATTCCAAAAGAAGACTTGCAAATTACTGTCAGGATGCCTACAACTACAAGACCCTTGAGAGATCATCCAAGAGAATAGATAATTGGAGCTGAGAATTACGGTGTGATCATAAGAAGTAGGGATCATAATGAAGCTCTATTCATGTGCTTCCTGTCATAGTTGGAGCCCAAGAAGTTTGAAGAGGCCAATCAAGATACCATCTGGATTCAATCCATGCAAGAAGATCTTCTTCAATTCAAGAGATGCAAAGTATGGAAGTTGGTGCCAAAACCTCAAGGACACAACATCATTGACACCAAATCGATATACAGAAACAAGTTGGATGAAAATGAAATCATCATCAAGAACAAGGCAAGATTAGTAGCCAGGGCTATAGACAAGAAGAGGGTATAAATTTTGATCAAACCTTTGCCCCAGTTGCAAGGTTATAAGAAATTAGGCTATTTCTTGCCTATGCTGCCCACTAGGGGTTCAAAGTATACCAGATGGATGTCAAGTCAACCTTACTCAATGGTACATGAAGGAAGAGGTATATGTTGAACAGCCATCAGGTTTTGTACATCCTACCCTTACTTCTCATGTTTATTTACTATGGAAAGATCTATATGGTCTAAAGCAAGCCCCTAGTGCTTGGTATGAGACCTTGTCTAGCTTTCTCATCAAGAACAAGTTCTTGAGGGGATAGATAGATAACACATTGTTTCTTAGGGAAACAAAGGGCAAGTGTCTTTTAGTTCAAATTTATGTTGATGACATAATCTTTGGGTCTACAGATGACAACCTCTGCAAAAATTTGCCAACCTTATACAGGGGGAATTTGAGATGAGAAGTATGGGAGAGATCAAGTACTTTTTAGGCCTCCAAGTGAAACAGTATGATGAGGGGATATTCATCTCTCAGACTAAGTACTCTAGGGAGTTTATCAAGAAGTTTGGGATGGAATCAACTTCCACCATGAAAACTCCCATGGGGTCCAACATTTCCCTGTACAAGGATGAGAAGGGCAAGGCCTTTGATGAATCCATGTACATGTGCAATATTGAATCCTTGTTGTATCTAACTGCTAATAGGCCAGACATTATATATGATACATGTGTTTGTGCTAGGCACCAAGCATGCCCTAAGGAATCTCATTACTCAGCTTCAAAGAGGATTTTGAGATAGCTTAAAGGCACTTAACATCTTGGCCTTTGGTACCCTAAGAAAAATGATTTTGAACTGACTAGCTTTTCAGATGGAGATTTTATAGGATGCAAAGAAGACAGAAAAAGTACAAGTGGAACTTGTCAATTCCTAGGAAGGAGGTTGATATCATGGAGCAGCAAGAAGAAAACCAGTGTGGCTATTGCCACTATTGAGTCAGAATATATAGCTGCAGGTTGCTGTTGTGCACAACTCTTATGGATACAACATTAGCTAGATGATTACAACCTCAAGGTACGTCAATCTCCCTTATATTGTGACTCATCGGTGCTATCTCTATTGTTAAGAATCATGTCTCTCATAGCAGGACTAAGCACATAGAGATAAGATATCATTTTATTAGAGAACATATTGAATGAAAAGATATCTGCCTTGAATTTGTCCCCACTGACAATCAAGTTGCTGATAACTTTACAAAGCCATTGGATGAGGCCAAATTTAATGCTTTCATGATTGATCTTGGTATGTTAAATATTGAATAATCATTAAATTGTCTTGTTATCAGTCCTATATGATAGGTTGAATGTTATGCTCTAATACAATATGTTGTCACACTAACACACTTAGTGACATGATTAGGACATCAAACAATCCAATAAAAATAGCTAAGTATTAATCTGTAAGGTAAGTTAAAACAGAAGACTTGTTTTAGCTGAGCCACTGAGACAGCTCGGAAAATTCCAGCTGAATCGCTGAGACAGCTATCATGTCCCAGCGGTTGACAGTTTTCTATCCCAGCGGTTTAGATCACCGTCTCAGCGATTCCGTTGAGACGGGTTGCCTAAATTGCTATTCGTTAAAATTTAAAAGTAAATGATCTAAAATCACTTAAACTAATAAGTCCAATCAACTTTAATCATTAGGGCTAATTAAAACATAACCCAAACCTATATCAATAGACAAATGTGATTAAAGATAATTAAACAACCCTTACTCCCCAGCCGTCGAGATGCATCATCTTCCCTTCCGTCTCAGCGTCTCGTTTTCTCAGAAATAATGGCGCCAAAGAAATGGATTTGCTCATGATCCAGAAGAAATAAAGAAGGTGATTCAACTCCTAGAAGCTCAAGGTCTAGAATACCTTCTCTCTAAACCCACTCTAATTCTTAGAACTGAAGTTCTGGAATATTACAACAATGTAAGGATCACCCCATCCAAGTCCACCTTGATGTCATAGGTTGGAAATGAAATGATTAAAGTCTCCTCCAAAAGAATAGAAAAAGGCATGCATTTAACTGCATGTAGTCTTGATGAGGAAGAAGATATCTCAGATATGGACAAGAAGAAAGCTCTAGCATGGTGTAACTATATATGGTGATGCCCAAAAAGGCTCACTGAAGAGAAAAGTCTTCAATCAGAGAGGCAAGCTCCTCTCTGACATAGTTGGGAAGGCCATTCTTTATACACCAGGCTCCCATAACACAATCTCCCAGTTCATGTTTGAACTGGTGACAAGGATTATCATGAAGAAGAAGACATCTTGAGGAAATGTGATCTTGCAAAGACTGAAAGAGTGCCTGCAAGCCTCCAACTTGGAAAGAATTTTGTCCCTATACCTTCTGAACACATATCCAGAGAAGTTTGAGAGCTCAAAAGGGTCAAATCTCCACTACCTCAAAAGGATGGATATACAAACTATGGATAGGTTCACCAGGGTGCTCCCCATGAGCCAGCCCTCAGTGGAAAAGGACAAGAAAAAGAAGATGTCAAAAGAACCCAAGAAGTCTAGAATGATTGTCTCAAGTTCCGAGTCAGAACATTCTGATGAGAATGAGGATGCTTCATCTGATAAAGGTGCTGAAGATGCATAGAACATGCATGGTGATTCTATAAAGACAAATGACATGGAGAAAATTAAAACCCCAGGTACTTAATCCTTCAACCTCAAACTACTGAAAATGCTATCTAATCTTGAATAGTACATTAGTTAATAACTAATGATTCCAAAGTAATCTCACCTTCAGACCCTCAAATCCAGTTGGATTCCCTATCTGAGGGGGATCAACAACAAGAGCCATCTGAAATGAATGTTGCTGATAAAAATAATAATGCTGAAGATGTCCCTGTCAGGATTGAAGAGGACAAAGTGGATTCTCTTGAGGATATGAAAAATAAGATTGACACCATCCTCTTAAATCTTGAAAGAAGAATCAAATTTAATCCTGATAATCTACCAGGTCTTTGGGATTCACCTATTTAAAGACAAACTGGTGCTCCTTCTGAGGGGGAGGAGAAAGTAAAATCTGATGATAATGATAATAATAATGATATTTTTGATGTTGGAGATGATGAGGATGATGATGAAGTCATTCATGACCAAGTACAAGGGCAGATAACCCCCCAAGTGGAATCAATCCCTCCTCCAAATCCCCCTCAAGAGGTCAAAGAATCTGAAGTGATTAATCAGCAAGATTCATCTTCCATCCCTTCACAGTCAAATGAGAACATTATTAGTGCTATTCAGCTTATGCTAGATACACATTTGGCATCCATGAAGGATTACACTGATAGGTCATCCTCTATAGTGAAGGAGTATGTAGATCAGTCCATATCCAATATAAACTCTAGAGGTATGGCTGCACTAAAACCCATCGATGATGAAACTGTCTATCTGAATCAACAAATGACCAAGTGGTTTGTCATGGTTGAAAAGACTGTAAATTCTCAATCGGAAATATTCAGATCCATCAACAATGTCACTAAAATGGTAGAATCTGATATGAGATATGTCAAAGACTATTTCAGCAAAGCAGATGGGGTGCTTCAGAATATAGCAAAACATATTGTGGAATACGTGTGGTCAACTGCTATCCAAATGGATGCTGAGGCAGTAAAGCTGAAGGATGAGCTAAAAGCTGACATTGAAAATGTCTTCCAAACCCTCTCTGGCACAATCACAACAGATAAACAAGACATTAATCAATGAATATTTGAAGAAGCCAGAAAGGGGGAGAATACCAATACTATCACCAACTCTGAGCTAGCCTTCAAAGTTTTGCAAGGAACAAGGCTATCCTTAAACCTTCCCCTCCTAGACAGGCAGAGAGCAGAAGATTGGGACTTCTCTACACAAGAGCGAATTGCTCATAATGTCAGATTGAAAAAGAAAAGAGAGAGAGAGAGAGCATATGATGCTAGCTGAATAATTCATGGCTAGGCAAAGGGATGAACAAAGCAAAGATCAAGATCATGGATATTGGAGTGAGGACAGGTCTACAAAGACATTTATAAAATATATCCCAATGAAGAATGGATAAAGCATTTGGAAAGAAACACAAAAAAGGAGAGAATATTCAAGGAAAATCTGGTGGGGAATGACAACCCAAGGAGGATGCCTTCTAGGTACATTCCAATGCCATTCCTATACTTCAAAAAGCAAGAGAACAAGAAGAAGCTGGTTGAAATTGTAGCAACAAATGCTGAAAAGGACACTGCTACAACTGCTACTGAAGTCTAGGAGGCCTCAACAAAAGGGAAAGAAATTGTTGCTGATAATGCTGAATGTTCATCATCCTCTAAGAAGAGAAAAACTTAAATCAATGTATTTAACTTTTTGTTGAAAATCAAAATGTAAATTAAGCAATGTATCAATATTTTGACAGAAATGAAAATGAAATTTTGGCTATATCTATTGGTTTATGTTAAAGGCTAATCTTAGTCAAAGCCTAGTATTATTCAGTATCATTGCTATAAAGATTCTGTGATATCATAACATGATGAATTAACAATGATACTGTTTTGATAAACCATGTTGTTATTATGATTGTCATAAATGTAATCTGTATTGACATGATCTTTAATTCCTTAGTTATGTCAACTTTTATTTGATATGGAATCATGAATGTTATATATCTGATTACATGATAAATTTTCTCTTGTTATGTACCTTAGCATTGGGGATGTTCTGCCTTCTTCAACTAGGGGGAGATTGTTGGGAATATTGCCCTCAATGTTCCCTTAATTTGAAGAGGCATCACTCTCAATGCTAAGTACATATTGTATATGATAAACCTTATTTTGTATCATGCTAAAGCAGGGTTAGGTTATTCCAAGAAGTGGAATATGTTCAGAGGTCTAAATGCCAATAATGCTGAGATGACCTCTCAGTCTCAGCAGAACCACTAAGACAAGCCCAAGTGTCATCTAGAATGAGTCAGGATCAGCATAGCTACAAATAGAGGAAAACCACTGAGATGACTGTCTATCTCAGCGAAGCAACTGAGACAGAGATAAAATCTGCCGCTGAGTCTGGAGGCTATCTCAGCCCACCGCATAGCAGATTCAAATATGAATAAATCACTAGTGGGATCTGTTTTTGGCGTAAGTGGCAGAAAAGCAAGATACACTTTTGTCAGATGTCCATGCTATGTCAGGGGATTCTAACAGCCGTTGAATGTAAGGAGGAAGTATAAAAGATGAAGTTAGGTCAAAAATAAGAGTACTATTCCATTGGAAGAGCTGCATTGTGTGCTGCAAGGCCGATCTTCTTCAAGCCTCCTAAATGTGCATTCTCTCAAGCTCAAGCTTAACTCTGCTAGGAGATAAGATATTTCTTCCTGAATCACTCAAGAAGAACAACTAGATCTTCAACTTTGCTGAAGGAAAAGATCAAGGAGAAACAAGACATATAGTTGCTTCTTCACAGTCCTGCTTCAGGACAACAGAAGATAAGATCTAAAAGTTAACTTTATATAGTCTTCTATTGTATCTCTCACACTATATTTATCTGTAAGGCCTTTATGCTTGAGCTGTAGGGATGATTAGCCTGAGTGTAGAGCTGTACTCCCAGCTTGAGTGTCGGATCTTTGTGAGGATCTGAGGTAGGACTTCTTGATAGGTCTTAGGTAGGAAATCAGGATATTTCTGAGTTGTAGGAGTTGTAGAACTCTGAGTTTGTAGGGTTGTTGAGCCTGAGGTAAGGTTTGGAGAAAACCTGAGAGATTCCGAGGAATCTGAGTTGTACGCTCTTTAAGCTGAATTGGAGGTGTTGGCCCTGTCTAACTCATTGTTCGAATGGTGAAGCGGGAAAGAGGACAACTCAAGAGACCCTGTCTTGAGGAACCTCTATATATGCTTGTGTGCTTTCTGTGTGTTTGCATATAATCTTTAAACTCACTAAAATAGCTAGGTTAAAGAAGCAAGAAATGAAAGTGACCAATTCACCCACCCCCTCTAGGTGATCTAGACTACTACCTATAAACTATCAGTCCTAATGCCTGGCATTAGACCACATCCTCTTTTCAGTTTGTGAGCAGATCCCGACCAATAGTGCAACACCCTAGTGTCATATCTGTTCAGACCTGCATGCTAAGAACACAATGGCAAACAAGATCAAATACAAGTAGGATTTGTTATTCTCAAACGAAAGGGATGCGGAAAAACATGTTCCAACATTAGATATATCAAATTGGAACCCATCAAAAGCTATTTTGTACAACCCCGATGTTCGCCTGGAAGGGTGCCTGGTTCGCATACCCAGGGGAGCGAGCCAGGGATGGGCGAGCCAGGCGGGGCGAGCCCAAGAAGAGCGAGAGGCCCTAGAGGCGGGCGAGCCAGCCGGTCAAGGGAGTTCGCTAGGAAGGCCCGGGACCTTGGGGTACAAATAGCCGTTTTTGGGGTACAGTTAGCCATTTTGGCGAGCTCGACTCGCTAATTAGCGGTTTGGCAGGCGAGTCCTAGACGCAGGCGAGCTAGTCAGTCGAAGGAGTTCGCTAGGAAGGTGACCCAGGCGGGGCGAGCCCCGTGTTCGCTGGAATGGGTCAAGGGTCTCTGGTCCGCCAGTACCTGGGGTGGTCTTAAAAGCTCCTGGTGGTCTGCGGCTAGCCCCTCAAAACAGCGGAGTTTGGCTGTTAGCAGACCAATTCGTGGTGCGGATAGTAAGAACTGACAGCGGGAGTTGGCTATTGACAGACCACAAAACCAAAATCTATAAATAGACCTTATAGGGCACCTTGGAGGAGGACCAGTTTCAGAATCTTTGAGCCTTCTTCTCTCCATAGGTCGCTTTGGTTTGGGCTCTCTAGCTCTCCAAGGTGCCCGAGTCTTAGCTTTGGCTTGGGAGGGGAAGCGCTCAACGATCTTCCGGGTTAGTGGAGGGACCTCCTTGCTGAGACCAGGGTCTTTGTTCTTTGTCCGAGTTATCTGCCTATCTCTTTCGAGGGACCGGTAAGGACTAGTCGCCCCTCAATTTGTTGAGGGCCCCGAGCTCCAGAGGAGATCGAGAAATCAGTTTCAACATTTTGGTGCGGTGAGCGTGGAGTGTGGCTGGTTCAAGAAAGTTCCGGAGAAGGGACATGGCGGGCGATGAAGAGCAAGGCGAGGAGTTCGGCGAGACACCTCAGGAGGCGATGGCCAGAATGCTCGCAGATTTCAGAAAGGAGGTGCTCGACACCTTGGGGTTCACGGTCACAGCTCTGTGAAGCGAGTTTGCAAGCCCAGCCCCTCGGGCGCCCCCTTACCCTACAACAGTCGGCGAGGAGGCACCAGGGGGGAGGGCTGGAAAGGAAGTCGCCATTGGTCTAGGTCAGGGCAAGGAAGGGCGAGTGTTGTTCGCCAGTCCGGCGAGCTCCGTGCCGGCGAGCTCAGTACTGGCGAGCTCCGTCCCAGCTAGCGCGACGCAGGCGAGTGCGCGTCAAGAGGAAGCAACGACGGTCTGGGTGGTTCAGGTGAGCACCGCCCTCGCGAGCACAGTCCCGGCGAGCTCAAGTTTGGCGAGTGAGCTCGGGGGGCGAGTGGAGCCAGGGAAAGCGACAGGAGGGGGAAGCCCCTTTTGCGAGCTGGTACTTTCCGCACCCGTCCCTGGGGGTTTTGGAGAATGGGACCGGGTGTACTACAACGGCAGAGATGACCTTGTCCAGCACCTGCAGAGTTTCGAAGACTCGGTCTCCATCAGGCCGATGTTAGATGCCTTCAAGTGTCGGCTCTTTGCCGTCACCTTCAAGGAGAAGGCCAGGGACTGGTTCCACCATCTCCCTGCAGGGTCAATCTACTCGTTCGAGGATTTGCGCCGAAGTTTTTTGCTGAGGTTCTCGACCTCAAAAAAGAGGAAGAAGGACGCTGATTCCCTCTTCGCAGTGAAGCAGGGACCACGGGAGTCGCTGGCTCAGTATGCCGATCGGTTCCAGGAGGAAGTACAGCTCACTCAGGAGATGCCTGGGTTTGCACTCCAACTCGCCTTCACGGTCGGGTTGAAAGAGAGTTTCTTCAAGATGGCGTTGAAGAGAAAAGCCCCCGTCTCCTATGAAGAGCTGATGGAGAGGGTGTCGGAGGAAGCCAATCCAGAGCTCACCAAGAGGCTAGCATAGCTCAGTGAGCCGGAGGTGAGGCAGCAGGAGGTCAGGAGAAGGGAAGAGCCCCGGGCCCCGGAGGGGGAATGGAGGCCGCAAGGTGGAGGAATGCAAGGGCAGGGAAGGGGTTACGGCCCAGGAAGGGGTAACCATGTCGGAGGTCAATGGAGGCCCCCCCAGTTAGGGTGGAGGCAAGGTCCGATGCAAATGCCTCCCCCTCCCCAACATGCCATGACAATTGGACGGGGAAGAGGTAGAGGAAGAGTAAGGGGAGGAGAGGTGGAAACGACAGCCGCTAGGAGGAGAAGGAATAGGGTGGCAGAGGCCGAGGTAAGGGAAGTGGCGTTGCCATATTGTATCTTCCATGATGTGGAAGGTCACTCGACGGACACCTGTCCAGAGTTCCTGGAAGTAAAGAGGGGCAGAGCGCCCGCGCCACCACAGCAGCAGCCAGTAAGGATCGTGGAGGTCGAACCTCGAGAGGAGGATGAGGAAAGGTGTGAGGATAGAACCGATATGGGAAGTAGAGGAGGGATCGGGGTGATCCATGGGGGGGGGGGGGGGGGGTAGGGGTGGAGGCGACCCGCAAGGCTAGCCTCCATACCATCTACCGCCGGAGCGTGGCTTCGACATCCACCGCACCACCCCCGGCCGAAAAAATCATTTTCACCCAGAAAGACATGCCGGGCTATGAGGACCCGTTCTGCGACGCGCTGGTTATTCAGACGGCGATCGAGAACTTCACCGTCTCCGGGATCCTGGTGGACAACGGAAGTTCGGTCAACGTCTTCTTCAAGAAGGTGTTCGACAAGATGGAGGTGGAGCCCAGGAGGGTGTTGGCCTCAGATGGCCCTCTGTTCAGATTCTCGGGGGAGTGGAAGGAAGTAGAAGGGGGAGTAGGGCTTCATGTGACCCTGGGTGGGCAGTCCCGGAACTGTCGTTTTGTCATAGTGGATGCCCAAGCAGTTACAGCGCCATCTTCGGACGGCCACTCATCAGCGCGTTCCGCTGTGTCCCTTCCACCTTTCACCAATGCCTTAAGTTCAACGACGGAGGGGTTCAGGTGTGGATCAGGGGGGATCCCAAGGTGGCGAGACAGTGCTACATAACGGCTGTCAACACCATCTCCTGGATGGGAGAAGCCGAGGAATGGGATAGGATGATGGAGGAGGCAGCCGAAGCCGGAGGTATAGAGGTAGCCGAGGAAAAGATGGAGGGAGATGAAGTCCATGCCCAGGAAGGGGTAGTTGAGGGACCCCGGGCGGAGGGAGAGGAGGAAGAAGAGAAGGCCCAGGAGGGAAGGGCGGAAGAGCAGATGGTGGTAGAAAAGGAGGTCGAGGAGGGAACCCAGGCTCCCACTTGTGCCAAGGAGGAGAGGGCTTGGGGAGAGCAATCCAGGATGGAGGCCGTGGATGAGGTCGTGGAACTTGAAGTCACCACTCGGCTCGAGGTGGTGGAAAAGGTCCGAATCAGCGGAGAGCTCAACCCGAAGGAGCAGGCCGAGATCCTGGCCTGCGTGCAGAAAAATGTAGACGTCTTCGCATGGAGCGCCGCAGAAATGCCCGGGATCGACGCGGATGTGGCTTGCCATCGCCTCAACCTCGACCCCGACACCCGCCCCATCCGCTAGAAGAAGAGGGCTATCGCCGACAAGCTGGAAGGACCCATCCGAGAGGAGGTGGGTAAAATCCTGTAGGCAGGTTTTGTATCAGAGATCCAGTACCCAGGCTGGGTCTCCAACGTAGTTATGGTAAAAAAGGGAGGAGGTAAGTGGTGTATGTGTATCGACTTTTCGCTTCTTAATAAATCATGCCCGAAAGATTGCTACCCCCTGCCCAGAATCGATGCGCTGGTTGACTCAGCCGTTGGTTTTTGTGTAATGTCTTTCTTAGATGCTTTTTCAGGTTACCATCAAATCCGCATGCACCCCCCGGACATCAAGGATGTTTCCTTCATCACGGGGGACGGATGTTATTTCTATAAGATGATGCCCTTCGGGCTCAAGAACGCAGGGGCTACGTACCAAAGGATGATGGATAGGGTCTTCCGCGAGCAGAAAGGAAGAAATTTAGAAGTCTATGTTGACGACCTCATGGTGAAGAGCCGAGACCTTGGGTCTCACCTCCAAGACCTTGAGGAGACGTTCGGGACCCTGCGGCGGTACAAGATGAAACTCAATCCCTTGAAGTGTGTCTTCGGGGCAAGCTGAGGAAAGTTCCTAGGCCACTTACTCACCCCCGCGAGGGTGGAGCCCAACCCGGACAAGGTTAAGGCGGTAATGGAGTTGGGGTCACCAAAGAATCCAAAGGAGGTTCAGAGCCTTATAGGGAAGTTGGCTGGGCTCAGCAGGTTCCTCTCCAAGGCGGGAGAAAAGTGTGCACCTTTTTTCAAGGTGCTGCGGGGCAACAAGAAGTTTGAATGGACCCGGGAGTGCGAGGAAGCCTTCCAGGCTCTGAAAGAACAGCTCACCCAAACCCCTCTACTCCAGGGACCGAGGCCAGGAGAGGACCTATCCCTGTACCTGGCGGTAGGGTCCGAAGTAGTAAGTTCCGTGTTGATCCGGGAGGAGGGGAAGAAACAGTTTCCTATCTACTACGTCAGCCGAGTGCTGAAGAAAGCAGAGCTCCGGTACCCGATCTTGGAAAAGTTGGCCTTCGCATTGGTGGTGTCAGCCCGAAGGCTCTGACCCTACTTTCAAGCCCATTCAATCAAGGTGGTGACGGACCACCCGCTCCGTAAAATCATGGAAGGAGTGGAGCACTCAGGGAGGTTGGCAAAGTGGTCCGTGGAGCTAAGTGAATTCAATATCACGTTCGTGCCCAGGACGTCCATCAGGGCTCAGGCGGTGGCAGACTTCATGGCCGACTATGCAGCCGAAGTGGGGGAGCACGAGCCACCTCCCCCAGAGGCATGGAAGATGTTGGTGGACGGAGCGTCGGGAAAATACTCCTATGGAGGGGGAATGGTCCTAGTAAGTCCTCAGGGGACTCGGATTGAGCAAGCCTTAAACATCCATTTCCCAATTACCAACAACCAGGTTGAGTACGAAGCAGTGATAGCGGGCCTTCGGCTGGCCCGGGAACTGGGTGTGCAGGATGTGGAGGTCTCCACAGACTCCATGGTGGTAGCATGCCAGATCAAGGGAGAATTTGAAGCAAAGGACCCGACCCTCCAACTATACCTGGAGAAGGTTAAGGGGGTCATCGGGCAGTTCCGCACCTTCTCCATCAAGCACGTGCCGAGGGAGGAGAGCACCCAGGCGGAACTCTTAGCCAAGTTCGGTCCCCGAGCGGGAGGGACGACTTCGGAGCTCTTCCGGCCCTCCATCGAGGAAGGAGAGTTGATGGAGATGGATCAACGGGCCTCGTGGATGGATCCGTTCATCACCTTCCTATCCTCCGGGCAGTTCCCTGGAGAGGACGTGGACAAGAGGCGCTTCAGGTATAAGTCCGCTTATTACTCCTTGCATGCAGGAGGGCTATATAGAAAAACTCTCTCGGGACTCCTGGCCCGTTGTGTTTCCGAGGAGGAGGTTCCGAGAGTCCTAGAAGAAATCCACTCTGGGGAGTGCGGCAGCCACTCCGGGAGTCGGACCCTGGAAGGGAGGGTGTTGAGGCAAGGCTACTTCTGGCCCACTCTCAGCAAGGATGCGGCAGAGTTCGTGAGAAAGTGTCCGAAGTGCCAGCTCTATGCTCCGCGCAACTCCTCCCAGCTCAAAGGCTCCGAACCATCAGGGCTCCCTGGCCCTTCGCCATATGGGGGCTGGACCTGGTCGGTCCCTTTCCCCAAGCCAGCGGCCAGAGGAAGTTCCTGCTGGTCATGATTGACTACTTCTCCAAGTGGGTAGAAGTGAAAGCACTCGCTAAGGTAACTTCTCAGGTTGTAAGGAATTTTGTCTGGGGAGAGATAATTGGCAGGCATGGGTTACCTCTAGCAATAGTGACGGACAATGGGCCGCAGTTTGCTAGTGAAGAGTTTGTTGGCTTCTGCACTCAGCTCGGCATCGACCTCAGGTTCGCGTCGGTCCACCACCTGAGGATCAATGGGCAGGTGGAGGCCGCGAACAAAATAATCGTTAATATATTAAAAAAGAAAGTAGAAAACCTCTGAGTAAACTGGGTAGAACAGCTACCCTCCGTCCTCTGGTCCATGAGGACTACCCCGAATACCGCCACCGGGGAGACCCCGTTCAAGCTCTCTCACGGATCCGAGGCCATACTCCCCATAGAGTTATAGTTAAAGACCCCCCGGGTGATCGCTGCGAGCTAGGGGGATGAAGGGTGGCTGGAAGATAACAATGCAGAGCAGAGGCTATCTTTGGACCTGGTGGAAGAACTCTGGGACTTGGCCACCATCAGGTAGGAAGAGGTCAAGCGGCGGATGGCTCGATAATTTGACAAGCATATCCGGGTAAAGCACTTTCAGAAAGGGGACCTGGTCCTGAAGAAGGTCGATGCGGCCGGCAGAGGGGCCGCGGTGGGTAAGCTTAACCCCAACTGGGAGGGTCCATATATTTTAAGCGGGGTGCTCAAGTCGGGGGTATATCACCTCCAGGATGTGGAGGGGGTGCCCCTCGACCGAGCCAGGAGTGGGGATGATTTGAAATGATTTTACCCTTAAAAGCTTTATTATATTGTTTACTGAATGTCTTACTCCTTTTTTATAATGCTTATGACTACTGCCGTGCCGACATGACACAGTCTGGATATATTGGTGCTGGAATGCCCCAGATCGATTCCGCTCCCGGGCTCTCACCTAGACGGGGGGTTCAGGTTGATCTCTGGAGAGGCTGGCAAGGATGGATATGTTGGTGCTGGAATGCCCCAGATCAATTCCTGTCCCGGGCTCTCACCTAGACGGGGGGTTCAGGTTGATCTCTGGAGAGGCTGGCAAGGTAGGATATGTTGGTGCTGGAATGCCCCAGATCGATTCCGCTCCCAGGCTCTCACCTAGATGGGGGATTCAGGTTGATCTCTGGAGAGGCTGGCAAGGTTGGATATGTTGGTGCTGGAATGCCCCAGATCGAATCCGCTCCCGGGCTCTCACCTAGACGGGGGGTTCAGGTTGATCTCTGGAGAGGCTGGCAAGGTTGGATATGTTGGTGCTGGAATGCCCCAGATCGATTCCGCTCCCGGGCTCTCACCTAGACGGGGGGTTCAGGTTGATCTCTGGAGAGGCTGGCAAGGTTGGATATGTTGGTGCTGGAATGCCCCAGATCGATTCCTCTCCCGGGCTCTCACCTAGACGGGGGGTTCAGGTTGATCTCTGGAGAGGCTGGCAAGGTTGGATATGTTGGTGCTCGAATGCCCCAGATCGATTCCTCTCCCGGGTTCTCACCTAGACGGGGGGTTCAGGTTGATCTCTGGAGAGGCTGGCAAGGTCAGATATGTTGGTGCTGGAATGCCCCAGATCGATTCTGCCCCCGGGCCCTCACCCAGACGGGGGGTTCAGGTTGATCTCTGAAGAGGCTGGCAATCAGGACCTAAGATAGCAGGTTGAGGTGTTAGAGCCAGAAGGGCTTGGTTCACAAAATCGAAAGGGTTGAGGCTGGAAGGGCCTGAGGTGGCAGGTCGCGATGCTAAAGTCGGGGAGTTTTGATTCGCAGGATGCCGAGGCTTAAGCTCGCTAAGGTCGGGTTCGCCGGGCAGTACCCGCGGGTGGCAATAGCCCGGGTTCGCGAGATCCACAAGAGGAGAACCCTGGCGAGGCGAGCCCAGACACACGCATTCGCGAGCCCCCCCCCCCCCCCCCCCGGAAGCACTGCCGCATAACCAGTCATGAGAGTTCAGAAGAAAGAGATCAAATGCGGGAGAAAAAAGAAAACGCGAGCACGCGCATAAATACTAACGAAAAAATTATAACTATCATGCCCCAAGATTTTTCTATGTTCGGCGGCGATCTCACCAGCCCAAAAAGAATAATATACATTCAATTTAATGAGAGAGAAGAGAGGCTAAGGGGGTTCATTCTGGGGGACCCTCGCCATTCTTGCGAGCCCCCAACCATGGCGCCAAATCGAAGAGGTCCGGCCAGACGTCTTCGGCTGTAAACTCCATCGCGTCTTCTGCTAGCAGACTCGCATTCTTGAGGGTCGTGAAGACGAGGTTGGCGACCTCCTGTGCATCTCGCCGTCTCTGTTCCTCACTTTCGGTGACCCTCTGTTGAGACCTGGCTCGCCCAGGAGAAGGAGGCAGCACGCTGCGAACCAGCTCGTCCACCCGAGCCTTCAACATGGTATTCTCCAACTCCAGCTCGCCGTTGCGAGCGAGAAGCTTGGTTGCTACATTGGCATCCTGAGTCAGCATCAAACGAGTTAAGACAAAGATCGGAAGTCACGAACAAGCGAAGAAAAGAGGCCCAAGGGCCGCTTACCATCTTGCCCTGCATCCCGGCGAGGAGGATTTCCGACGCTTCCTCTCTCTCCTTAAGGCTCTTGATCTCCTCGCGAGCCCTCTTAAGCTCCTCCCTGTATGCGCGGATATCCCTATCCGCCTGCAGATAACGGCGCTCTGCCATATGTGCGAGCTCCGTCGAGCAGAACTGGGCTCGCATTTCTTCATAGACCAGTTGCCTTGGCCCCATCTCTTTATAGGCGGCGGCATCCTCGCGGCCATATAAGCCGAAGGAGATAGAGAACGCCTCCTCCCCGGCCTTACCAAGCTCCACCCAGGAGGGGTGAAGGGTGGAGCAAGAAATCTGGTTGGCGTCAGGATCCCAAGCGAGCAGGGGCTCGCCAAGGATATCAGAAACCTTCTCACCCAGACCAAAGTTCTTGTGGCCCTTAGGTTGGGGGGTTGTGGAAGAGCTCCCGGCGCCCTGGCTCGCCAACGGGTCCGGCTGTTTCGCAGGAGAAGGGGGCGAGTCGTCGGTCTCGCTCAGATCGACGACCGCTCTCTTGTCTTTGACGGCGAGGGTTTTCCCCTTCGACTTCTTAGAGGAGGGTTGTGAACCAGGCTGGCTCGCAGACGGAGGCCGCTTCTTGCTGGACCCGGTGATAGGAAGATCGCGGCAAGCCTCTGCCGCTACGGTCGCGAGAGTGTACGCTGTGAGAGCGGTGCCTTGCGCATGCGGAGGATTAACGGGGATCTCGCGCTCGCCTGAAGAGTAAAAGCGTTACACAGCGAAGAGAAAGGAAAGGAGAGTGGGGCGAAAGCGAGCCATACCTTGCCCTTGAGGAACTACGAGTAGCGAGTCGACGTTGCGCCGCAGATGGGCGACTTCGAAGTTTTTTCCGGAGAGGTATTGGAGGAGTTTGGCGTCGGCACCGCCCAGCGAGCTCGGAGGGCGGTAGGTGGCGTCATCCCGTTGAAGAGGGGTGAAGTGGAGGTTACCGAAGGGTCCCTTCACTAGGATGAACTTCTGAGTCCAGTAGTGACTCTTGTTCACCGTCTCGCAGACGGTGACGTGCTGGCTCGCGAAGTAGGTGGTCCCATCCCGGAAGGCGCGAAAGGAAAACACTTTGCGGAAGACGAGGAGGCTGAACTCGATCCTCTCCTCCCGCATGTAACTGGCGAACGCGACAATGTCCGCGATCGCATTCGGGGTCAGCTGGCTCGGCAGCACACCATAATACCGTAGCACCTGCAAAGAACGGTGAAAAAGTCGGGATGGCAAACAGGGAACGGCGAGAAGGCTAAGCGAAGTACCTGACGGATCTCAGGCCATAAAGGGAGTCGCAACCCATTCTCGAAGTGAGCAATGGGAATCGCGAGTTCGTCAGCCTCGGTCTCGTTCAATGTAGATCTCTCGCTTGGACAGCGAGCCGAATAACCCTCCGGAAGATAACAATCCACGGCATGTTTGTACTCCTCTGCCGTGATGTTTGCGCAGTAGAATTCATGGGCTTGAAACGCGGAGGCGCATCTTGACCGCCCCTTACTCTCACCATCCGCTCCCACTGACTGATTTGTTCACATCGAGTCAGGAAGAGGCAGCCTGCAAGCGGCGAACGCGAACACGAGCTTGCGAGAACAGAAACGAGCGTAGACGCGAGAGGATTAGAGAAATAAATGCGACGGATGGAAAAATGAATCCGAACTATTTATAGGAAACTAAGAGGGGCACGGGAATCGAAGCATCGGGGGTGCGTATAATGAAAATAAAGTAGATTTTTACTCGATTAAACTACAGCCTTGCGAGCCCGGGCCCGCCACCGCGCGGTAATTAAGCCCCGCCTGAGGCCAGCCCGTGAGGGAAGGAAAGTTTGGGCACAACGTTGCCCAGAAGCTCGCGGGCGCTCCACGAGGGTAATCGTATCGAACACGGCGAGCGAACGGAATAAGCCACAGACGCACCACAAAAATAAAGGGCAGAACAAAAAATGATAAAAGGCGAGTCACGATGGACTCGCAAGCATTACCACACCACAGAGATTGTTCAAACAGAAGCGTCATGAAGGAAATAAAAGCAAGGGGATAGTAAAAATAAACCCGCGGCAGGCTCAGGGGTAAGGAAGCCATTTCTAGCGAGCCCGGCCTCGCTTCCCCGCACGCGGCGGTACTCTCGGATAGTGGTATTCGCGAAGTGCTTTGAACTCGCGCAGGATTAAGTGTGCTTGATCCTCACCCCGCGAGATGTGCACGCCGGGCGAGGTAACGTCTGCGCGAGTCACCGGCCCCGCCTCGGCGAGCAAGCGCGCATTCGCGTCCTCCATCACGGCAAATCTCTCGTTGAAGGAAGCTCGGTCCGCGTCATATCGCTCCTCCAGCTCGCGCAGCATCATACCATGCTTCTTAAGCACCTCTGACACCCGTCTCTTCATTTGCTCTGGGTCGCCTGGGTCGCCCAAGAAGTCTTCCATCTGGCTCGGCGAGGGCGGCGGTGACATCTCCACCGTCCCATGCTCTATCTCAGGCGTGGCTTCCGAAATGTCTGCGAAGGAAGAACTAGTAGGATCAGGGGGCGAGCAAAAAGGTGAGCCCGGACAAATATACTAACCTTGGGAGAAGGGGGACTCGCGACGTGGCTTACGAGAGGACTCCGGTCGACCCTGGAAGTTTTCGCGGAACCCTGGGACGTGGGGTTTCCCCAGACCAGGGGATACACCACCCTCTCCGCGACCTGGGCGCCATCGAGAAGCGAGCCGCCTGGACTTTGTCTGCCTACCATATCGAAGCCCGGGGTCTCCACGTTAATCTTAGGCGAAATCGACGAGTGCGCCGGTGTGGAGCCTCTCTTCTTGAGGCTCGGCGGTGGGGTATCTGCACGGGTCATAAGCGCATGGATATCGCACAAAGACTTAAGCGGAGATAAAGGAAGGTACTTATGACGTACGGGGTTGCGAGAGAGGCGCCTGTAGGGTTGAGGTCCCGGTCCCAGCATCTAGCGATCCCAACTTCACTGGGGACGGAGCGCGAGAAGAGGTCAGCGTGAGGCCCGCCAGGCGTTCCTCAGGTGGAGGATTCTGCGAGAAGGGAAGGGGTGAATAGGGAGCCAAAATAAAAAGTCTAGACGAAGAATACCTGTTGCGCGAGCCCGGTATTCAGCAGCGGAGGCGAGGCAGGAGGTGACGACACGTCCTCCCCCTGCGACCTCCAAACCGTCTTGGCCTGGGCCTTCGCCATCTCCCTGGAAGCCTTCAGCCGATCCAACACGCTCGGCTTAGAAGACATTCAAGAGAGGTTGTTTCCTGCGAGGAAGAAGGGGAAGAAAAAGCTCATTCACTAGCCGCAGCGGACGGTATTTATAGTTTTGGACGTGGGACCCACCGAAAGATTCCTGCCACGTCAGCCGAATCGGCGAACACCAGGGGTTGGACATTTCTTCGCGAGCTCAAGACAACCTCGCGAAGAGCGGGGATTGTGTACAACCCCGATGTTCGCCTGGAAGGGTCCCTGGTTCGCATACCCAGGGGAGCAAGCCAGGGATGGGCGAGCCAGGCGGGGCGAGCCCAAGAAGAGCGAGAGGCCCTAGAGGCGGGCGAGCCAGCCGGTCGAGGGAGTTCGCTAGGAAGGCCCGGGACCTTGGGGTACAAATAGCCATTTTTGGGGTACAGTTAGCCATTTTGGCGAGCTCGACTCGCTAAATAGCGGTTCGGCACGCGAGTCCTAGAAGCAGGCGAGCCAGTCAGTCGAAGGAGTTCGCTAGGCAGGCGAGCCAGGCGTGGCGAGCCTCGTGTTCGCTAGAATGGGTCAAGGGTCTCTGGTCCGCCAGTACCTGGGGTGGTCTTAAAAGCTCATGGTGGTCTGCGGCTAGCCCCTCAAAACAGCGGAGTTTGGCTGTTAGCAGACCAATTCGGGGTGCGGATAGTAAGAATGAACAGCGGGAGTTGGCTATTGACAGACCACAAAACCAAAATCTATAAATAGACCTTAAAGGGCACCTTGGAGGAGGACCGGTTTCAGAATCTTTGAGCCTTCTTCTCTCCATAGGTCGCTTTGGTTTGGGCTCTCTAGCTCTCCAAGGTGCCCGAGTCTTAGCTTTGGCTTGGGAGGGGAAGCGCTCAACGATCTTCCGGGTTAGTGGAGGGACCTCCTTGCTGAGACCAGGGTCTTTGTTCTTTGTCCGAGTTATCTGCCTATCTCTTCCGAGGGACCGGTAAGGACTAGTCGCCCCTCAATTCGTTGAGGGCCCCGAGCTCCACAGGAGATCGAGAAATCGGTTTCAACATATTTCTCCTCAAAAAAATTTCTGTACTAATCTATCAATCCTTCTGTGTCTCATCATATAGTACATTGCCTGAATCAGCCCTTATCAAAACTATTCAAATTGAACTATAAAGTTCTAACGCTACGCGTTATAGATGATGCCCAGCGTTTGCAAATTTCTCTTACTTTTATTACCTCTTTCTACCCCTCTATTTATATACATCATTATATCTATGTTTGCATCATAGTTACTTTTTAATTTCTTGAAAAATCAAAATCCAATAAAAATTAACAATATTTTAAAAACTACCAAAAACATGCTTCAAAAGCCTTCTATTCATCTCTAAATTTGCTGAAATTTCTACAATAAGAAGGCATATATATATCCACTCTAAGTCAAAGAAAGTTTTTTTCCAAAACTTAAGGAAATAGTGGTTTGTTTGGGCGTTAAGAAGTCAACGCCAGGTGTTAGCTTCTTTGGACCAGATTTCATTCTATTTTTTCTAAAATAATTCTGGTATTTTTCTCTTGCATTTTTTCTACTTATTTCACTAATTTGAAAAAAAATGGTTGTTTTAGTTCAAAAAATAAAATATTCAAATAATCCAAAATGTTGAAAAATATGTTTTTGTAATTTGTTTGTTTACAAAAATATGTTTTGACTATAAAATGCACATGAGCAAAACATCTTAGTATTTTCATTACAAATGGTCAAAGTTAGATTAGGCATACACTTAAAGATTTTCTTCAATATCTAATTTTCATTTCAAGTTCCTAAATATTGTTTTAAATTGTCATGCCTTGACCTTAATCTTATTATGTTAAATGAAATGGTCAATAGAAAATTATGTATGATTGCCTATCATGCCTCTAAATATGAGTAATATTTTATCTTAATCAATGATTCATTCACTCATTATTTTGGTAATCTGCATGCGCTCATAATCATAGTCTTGCATTATTGTGTAGTGTAATTATTTTAACATGTTAAGTTGTATGTCTAAGTTACCTTCTTTCAAACAACAAATATCTTGCACATATAGAAGTGTTATTTCAATATTATTAGTGTTTGCAAAAACAAGTGAATTCAGTGACCTTTGTCCCAAAATTAAAAAATATGAAATAAAATGACAAAGATAACACCACCAAGCACTACTCAACCTCCTGATAAGTCTAAATGAGCATTGCGAGGTTGAGCACATTGGAAAGAATTGTAAAGTATCTTGTGCAAACATATGTTCTTTATCATATCTATTTGTACACCGGATCACTCAAAATAAAATTTTATAAAAGTGCTTTTGTGATCCCCCAAGCAATACTTTGCTCCCTGATAAATCTTAATGAGCATTGTGTGGGCGAAGCACCTTGGTAGTTGTACTTGTTGGAACACTATTTTCCACATGCCTTTGATTTGAGAATAATAAATCCTACTTGTATTTGTTCTTGTTTGCAATTGTGTTTTTAGCATGCAGGTTTGAACAAAACTGACAATAGGATGTTATATTGTTAGTCTGGACTTGCTCACAAGCTGAAATGATGAATGTGGTCTAACGCCAAGCATTAGGACTTATTGTCGGCGTTGACTTTCATTCCCACCAAGACAAAAATGGCATGGAGTGAAGCTAACGTGATTATAGTAGAATTTTGGGAATGATTTGACTCAACGCCAGGCGTTAGCCTCCACACCGGCATTAAGGTTGCCTAAAATGAATGTTTCCAAATATGTAGAATCTCCTTCCTGTTTTGAAGATCTGTGCCATCAAATTATTTCTATACTGAGTCAACTTATAGCATTAGTCTTAACGTCGACGTTAGCTTCTAGTCCTATAAATAGGTGGCATTCATTATCTTCAATAATTGATTCTAAGGAGCTCTATTCTAGCACTTCAGAAACTCTGTAAGCGCCGTAATTTCAGACCACCATCTCCCACACAAATTCAAGAGAAGAATTCGAAGGAGGATCAGATCAACGCTCACCCAACGTGAAGAACGTACGCTTAGACTTCGATGATATTCAGCAGGTCTTCGCCATCTCCAGAATTCTTCATAGGGAGTATTTACTTGTCTTTTATATTTTGTTGTAACTCTTTCATTGTAATTGTTTATTGAATTTGCCGCGGTTGTTGGCGACTAGGTCCGTGCGCGGCTTAGGTGCAATTCACCGCTGTTGTGGCGACTAGGTCTAGGGAGTAGATCTAGGGGGTGCTCGAGGCCTTTCTGGGGATTGAAAGGCTAGAGAGGCTTGAGGTCGTATATGGCGAAAGATCGGCTAAAGCCAATCGGTTCTTAGTCAGAAGAGTAGGTATAGAAAACGAAAAGAGTATCTCATATTCGCCTTGATTTCTAGCGTCATAGAAATAAAATTTTGTAATCAAATTTTATAAATGATAATTATGTGTTTTCATGTTAAATAAAATTGATTTCATTTCTTATTTCTAGCTCTTTACCTTTGTTTCAATTTACTTATTAGAAAATCACAAAAGTTTTTCTTAAAATCTTAAAGTTTTCTAAAACCCTTATTCACCCCCTCTAAGGGTGACTTAAGATCTAACAATTGGTATCAGATCGAGGTTATTCCAATACGGTCTAACAACCAGGAATAATGGCGCTCCATGATCTCGCTTTCCATGAGGTGCAAGGAATAAGTAGACCTCCACTTTTCACCAGAACTTACTATAACTACTAGAGAACGCGAATGCGTTACTTTCTAATTAATTTAGATCTAGATGTCTGGGCTAGTGTTGAAACAACATATACCACTCCTACTTATGTTGTTAGAGAAGTAACTATGGAAAAGCCTAGAGATAGATGGGATGATAGGGATAAAAATAAATGTAAAAATAATGCTAATGCAATGAATGCCTTATTTTGTTCGTTAAATAGGAATGAATTTAATTGAGTTTGTTCTTGCAAAATTGTTTATGACATTTGGAATTTACTAAAAATAACGCATGAGGGTACTTCATAGGTTAAAGACTCAAAGCTATTTCAACTGTAATCAGAGTTTGAAAGATTCAGAATGGTTTCAGATGAGGACATGGACTCGATGTACACACGTTTTACCAAGATCGTAAATGCCTCAAAGATTCTTGGAAAAACCTTCTCAAATGGTGACTCGGTGAGGAAGATCCTTCGATCCCTCCCTCTGAAGTTCAATCCAAAGGTGACAGCTATTTCTAAATCGCATGATATAAGATGGCTCCAGATTGAGAGCCTCATTGGGAATCTCAAAACCTATGAGGTAGAACTCAAAATACAAGATGAAGAATAGAACAAAGAGCCAAGGAAGAAAGCCTTAGCACTAAATTCAAGGAAAGTGGATGACGACGAGGAAGAGGACGAGGATAGGCACTTTGTGAAAAAATTCACAAAGTTCATGAAGAATCCAGAAAGGAGGAACACCATCCATAAGTATTTCCGAAATGGTTCATCTTCCAAAAGAGAGAAAAAGGAGAAATCAAGCGACGACGATGATGAGCGACCACCTCGAGTGCTTCCACTGCAGGAAGACCAGGCATATAAGAAGTCAATGCCCAAAGTACTTAAAAGAACAAAAAAAAGCGGCATAAAGAAAGAGAAAATAAGAAGGATATAAAGGCTGCAACGTGGGATGAATCTTCATCTGAAAGTTCAAACGAGTTAACTTTAAGCGATAGTGATGACGCAAATCTGTGCCTCATGGGGTGGAGACATGAATCAACGGATGACGATTATAGTGTCCAAAGCGACACTAAGGTAACTCCTACTACTTATGATGATCTTTATATTGAGTACATGAAAACAAGCAAATTTTTTAGTAAGAGTCTAAAAGATCTTGATCTTCTAAAAACTGAAAATAAAATTCTTTTAAAATAAAATCAAAAACTAAATAACGATGTAAAAGCTTTGGAAAAAAAGATAGTGTCTTGCCTAGAAAATGATCATAAGTTAGGAAGGACAAAAGAACTAGAAAATGATATTTTTAAGGCTCTCTCTAGTATCGAATCTCTCACAAAACAAAAGGGAGAAATAGAAAGAAGTTTAAAAACCTCTTTTTCTCAAATAGAAAATGAAAAGAATTTTTTTGCAAATAAGTGTGGAAATTTAGTAAGTGAAAACTTCGCCTTAAAAGCCCGAATCAATGATCTTAATAAGGCAATAAACAAATTCGGGGTTGGCCAAATATCACTCGACATGATTTTGGGCAACCAGTGCCATGGTTCTGCAATGTTTGGGCAGGAGTATGGTTCGGGAAGCTATCGCCCAACATTAACTTCTAACGCTAGCGTTAGCTCTGGTTCCAAAAACCAAAATTCTTATTATAAAAATAATTTTGTCACCCCTTCTACCTCATTGTCTACCAGCAAGGGTCAACAAAATTCTCTGAAAAAGGTCTCAACCCCTTTTGTTGCATGTGCCAATTGTCTGTTTTTTTTTGCCACACCACAGACTTTTGCAGGAAGAAGAGAAAGTGCACTTTAAAATAAATCTGGGTACCTGATGCACTTACGACAAGTGTACCGGTCGCACAAGTAATATAAAATTGTGGAATTTTCCCAAGTATCGATCTCAGAGGAACACAGTATGGTGGAGTTTACTTTTAAGGCAGGACTTGAGATTGAAGTCCTTGCTAGAGGATGGGTGGCGGAAAATGTGGATGGCTTTGCGAAAACAAAATGAAATAACCTACATTAAGAATGCGGGTCGCCGTCACTGCTTCACAACAAAGGAGATTACGCAGGCCGCTATGCACTGCTTCGCTCAACGGATGGATGAGTAGGCACGCGGAATGGAAGAGGAGTCATGCAGAATGGAAGAGTAGGTTTACGGAATGGAAGAGTAGGCTAGCGGAATGAAGTGGAGGGTGGAGTGGATTTGGTGGCGCACCTCAAATACACATATAAACAAGATAATTTCATAAAAATGAAATAATCATTACAAATCAAGGTTTATAGTGCACATCATCAAATTATGACGATTACATTAATATACATCTACACAAGTTAGAGAGAAAGGCAAGAGATAAGACCGAATCTGGAGGCTTGTTGTAGATTCACGGTAGGAATTGTCGGGGCATCAATTCCCGTCCTAACTCGGTCCCAACTATCGTCCGGGGTAGCGGAGGGTTGTCACTCCCTCCCAATGGACCCGTCTTCTCCGGTAAACTACAATACGGCAACGTCCGATGCGAAGAACTCTTTGCTTGGCGATGAAGATGATGGTGGAATCCTCTCCTTGAAGCACTTGGATGATGGAGGCGGCCGAGAGGATGCTCCAGCTTTAGATTTGCAAGGAAATGGTGGCCGAAGCTCCTCCTTAAGGTGGGCGGCGATGGAGCAGCAAAAATGGCAGAACTGGAACCCTTCGAGTGTGGGAAAGATGATCGATCTGGTCTAGGGTGAGATCTGCAGCTTTTATAGTAAAACAGTCAAATATTGGTCACGCACCGTCGAACAAACGACCGTACGTGAACTGTGCAATATTATTAAGAATAAAGCCCAAGAAGATGACCTAGAGCGCCCGTGCATTTTATTGACACACGGTTGAAGCCGCCCGTGCGTAAAAATGCACAATCAAATCCAGATGGCCTAAAAACAAGGCTTAACAGGTGATCGTATGATTCCTTCGTGCAGGGGCAACTGCCCGTGCATAAAAACGCACGATCAAAGACAGAACAACATTTTTCACCACAGACGAGAGCGCACGACCGCAGCCGACCGTGCATCAAGGAAAACGCATGACCGTGCGATACACGCAGACATGAAATCAAGGTAAAATAGGATGAACCATCCACCTGCATAAACATCAACATAGCTAGGAATACCCCTCCAGCTCAATACAAATACAGGATCAAAGGTTAGGGAGCACCATGTGCATACCCCCAATAAGAAGAAGCACAAAAGCATAGCAACACGGCCCTAAATAGTGCACATAGCACGGAAGTGATTATAATAGAAATACAAGCAATTATAGCTCGAATAAGACGTGCACAAGAGTGAAAACTAGCCCGGATGAGTCCATAAAATCGTATAAATATTGGAATCATTAGTACCTAAGGTCACCACATATATTTGTTGGATCGGTAGGCTCCCTTAGAGGGGAGGGGGTGAATAACGGTTTTCAAAAACTTATATTATATTTCGAAAAGCTTTGAAATAATGCGAGATTAAGACAATAAGAAGTCAAGTAAAACAATTGAAATAAAGTAGAGACATGCTTTATTAATATGAAATAAGGTTTTACAAAAGTTGATTTTCTATAACGCTAGAAATCGGTGGCGAAGAATAGTAGACTCTTTTTGTTATCTATCCCGACTCGCATCCCCACGAACCGGTGGCCCTAGCCTATCCTCCCCGAATTCGGCCTCAAGCCTCTCTAGCCAACCCTTCCCCGGATATGGCCTCGAGCACCCCCTAGACCTAGCCTAGATCTAGTCGCCAACACAAGGCAAATTTCTGCCCTAAGTCCTACCAAGACCTAGTCGCCAACACGAGGCGATTTCACTAACCGTTTACAAGAAATAAGAAATTAAAATAATTAAAACTCCCTCTTGATGAACTTCTGAAGTTGGAGACGAAGATCCGCTGTAGAATAAGCTTTGTAGAAGCAGACTTCGTTTGGATACGGTGTGAAGAGATTCTCCTTCAGAAGTTTGTAGAACTTTGGTAGGACATCAACTTTCGGCCAAGGTAGCCTCTAGATATCTAGCACTCAATCTCTCTCTCTGATGTCTCACTGAAACGAGAGAAGAGGGGTCCTTTTGATAGCCTCAGCGCTAGTGCCTGCGCTAGTGGTACCGCCGGCGCTATCCCATTTTAGGACATATTCGGCGCGGCAGAATCTTCAATCCGAGGAAACATTTCTCTTTTGCCTTCTGTACTCCGTGCTATCGCCTGCGCTATCGGATACCGCCAGGCGCTATCTCCTTCAATATCTGCTCCCGGAATTGCGCTTATCATTGCTACTGCCAGGCGCTATTTGCTACCGTCGGCGCTAGTAGGGGTGTTGGATTTGATGGCTCAAATTTGGTGGCAACCTTCTTATGTAATCCTTGAGTCATGTGGACTTTGTTATCCTGCACACTTAAACACACAAGATCAAAAACACATAGGATTTGTTATTCTCAAACCTAGAAGATACGGAACACCATGCTCCAACAAACTCCCCCTTTTGATAATAACAAATCCATTAATGATAAATCAGAGCATTAATATATAAGCATGATGAAACTTACTTGTGTGTGAGAGAGAGTGATGACTTAGGATAATTATTGATTTTAGCATTTAGAATTGCTCCCCCTAATTACATGCTCCCACTAAGTGAATGCTCCCCTAATATGTAAGCTATCATCTTAATTAAGCATGTTAGTTTTTTATTTTGATAGCAGATTATATTTATCATGTTAGTTCTCCCCCTTTTGTTATTAGCAAAAGTGGGTAAGGAGACACCACATAAAAGTTGATAATAAGATAAAGACATGATCGAGCTTGTATAGAGAAGGAAATGATAAGGAGTTTTAGAATACTTTTCATTGAAATAGATCAGAGTTTGAGTATCACAATATTTTCATAAATCAGAGTTTGTAGCATAAAAAAATACAAGGTAAATGTAAAGTTGCGGAAGACTTAGAAAAATACAATCAAACATCTTTTGTAAGACATGATTCATAACAGATATATGAGTTCAATTTCATAAAGAAGAGGTTTTGTAAATCATTGTTCAAGTAAAATCTTTAAATTCAATAATAAAGTAACCAAGCATGAAATAATGTTACCAAAAAGAGAGTACTACAATGTTATGTTAATTCACAATTTCAAAACATACTAAACATTGTAGAAAGAATGCTAGGTTATCTAGTGCATTTCATAAATAAAGAGTAGTGTAGAATTTGCAATAGGATCCAATACTCATGAGAAGAAGTGTTATGGAATATAATGATGTGCACATAAGTGTATTTTTGAGTAGAGTAAACAAATGTTTTAATCAAAAATACAAGAAATATGTAAAGTAAGAGCACAATAAAACAAAAATAATTTCACTTCCACACACTTCAATGCACAAACAAAAATGTACAACTACCAAGGTGCTTTGCACACACAATGTTCATTAAGACTTATCAGGGTGCAAAGTAGTGCTTGGGGGATCACATATTTTATTTTTAATGTTGAGACTAGTGATCTGGTGTACTTAAGAGTAAGTGGTTTTTATTTTGAAAGAAAGATTTGATTTGCACAAGATACTTTACTATTCTTTCCAAGGTGCTCAACCTCACAACGCTTATTAAGACTTATCAGGAGGTTCAAGTAGTGCTTGGTGGAGTTATCTTTGTCACTTTATTTTATGATTTTTGTTTTGTACAAAGTTCTCCGAATACACTTGTTTTGAAAACCAATATAATTAATGAAAAACATAACCACTTTTCTTAACTTTTAAAAGTGCAAATCAAGGAGTGTAGGTAAGATACATGTGCAATTTTAACTCATTGTACTAATAAACAACAAGCATTCTTAGAATAAACACATATGTAGACATTGCCAAAATAAATGAGTGAATAAAGATCATTTTCAACCATAAAACATTTACTCATACTTAGAGGCATGCTAAGCTTAGTTCTACACAACTTGTAAAAGATACTTGATACACATATTAATAGATATATCAAAGCATGACGAAAACAATGTTCAAAGTAGTTTGAAAAGATAAATTGCAACATTATAGAAGTTCTAAATAATAGATATATCATGCTTGATTTTCCTAGGAAAATCCATACAGTTTTTTTTTATAGTTTTAATGTTTTATATTTTTGTATTTGATTTTTGAAAAAAAAAAACTTTAAACAAATGACAAAAACAACAAGGCAAAATATATTTTTTGTAATTTGGCTTTTGTATTTTTGTATTTGATTTTTCAAAAATAAAATATAATCAGAAGTGCAAAAATAAATAGTGCATATAGATTAATATATTTTTAAGAATTTTTCAAAATTTTAAAAATACAGGAAAACGAATAAGTGCGCTAGCGCTAGCGCGAGAAAAAGTACACGATTTTTTATGATTTTGAAATTTTTAATTATTGATCTTGATTAAGTGTCCCAATAGTAGTTTCATGCTGAAATTTCAGAATTTTAGGAAATGTTTTCGATGGTTAAAAATTACAAAAATGCGTTTGTGAATGTGTTTTAACTCGAAAGATCTAGGACACCTAACTCAAGTCGTAATAAACAAAATCTTGCATCGGGAAGAGGTTTAGTAAATATTTTAGCGAGTTGAGAGTCCGTGCCAATGAAACTTACTTTTACATGCTCTTTCTTAATGTGATCCCTAATGAAATGATGACGAACATCGATGTGTTTGGATCTAGAGTGGTGTACGGGATTATATGTGAGGTCTATTGCACTTTTGTTGTCACATTTAAGATCAATGTTTTTGAGATGAAATCCAAAATCTTCTAGAGTTTGACTCATCCATAATGCTTGTGCACAACAACTACCAAGTGCGATTTATTCGGCCTCTATGGTGGAGAGTGCAACCGAAGATTGTTTCCTGCTAGACCAAGCAACTAATGAGGATCCTAAGAAGTGACAAGTACCGCTAGTGCTTTTTCGATCTAGTGAACAACCGGCGTAGTCCAATTTGGAATAGCCGTGGAGTGTGAATGAATCATTGTGTGGGTACCATAATCCTAATTTAGATGACCCTAATAGATAATGAAAAATACGTTTTACCGCTTTTAAATGAGATTCTTTTGGATTGGCTTGAAACGAGCACATAAACATACGGCAAACATTATATCTGGTCTAGATGCACTTAAGTAAAGAAGAGATCCTATCATTCCTCTATATAACGTTTGATCAATGAAAATTCCAGATTCATCTTTTCCTAGTTTTAAAGAAGCACTCATAGGAGTAGAAGCTTGTTTAAGATTTTCAAATCCAAATCGTTTAAGCATATCGTGAGCATATTTTGTTTGGCAAATAAAGATACCATCAGTTCGTTGTGAGATTTGAAAACCAAAAAAATATGATAGTTCTCCTACAAGACTCATTTCAAATTCATTTTTCATTACTAAGACTACTTCATTACCCAACTCTTCATTAGTTGCTCCAAAAATGATATCATCAACATATATTGGTAAAATAATTAGATCGTTATTATTATGCTTAATGAAGAGTGTGTTGTCGGCACTTCCCATAACATAACTGTGCTTTAACAAAAATGATGTAAGTCGATCATACCATGCACGGGGCGCTCGTTTTAAACCATAAAGCGCTTTTTCTAATTTGTAAACATGATTAGGAAATTTTTCATTTATGAAACCGGGGGGTTATTCTACATAAACTTCTTCTTTTATAAACCCGTTTAAAAAGGCACTTTTGACATCCATTTGAAATAATTTTATTCTTTTAAAACTCGCAAATGCCAAAAATATTCGAATAGATTCTCAGCGAGCAACGTGTGCAAAAGTTTCCTCAAAATCTACCCCCTCGATTTGAGAATAACCTTGAGCAACTAAGCGTGCTTTATTTCTTATAATCCTAGATTCACCATCTAATTTATTTTTAAAGATCCATTTTACGCCGATAATTGGATGATTAGATGGTCTATCTACTAGATTCCAAACTTTATTTCTTTCAAATTGACCTAACTCTTCATTCATAGCCAAAAACCAAAATTCATCATTTAAAGCAGTGGAAACATTTTTAGGTTCGATTTTAGAAACAAAGCAAATATTTTAAAATGTTTCATGAAGAGAGGATCGAGTTCTTACCCCAGTAGAAGGTTCCCCAATGACTAGCTCTTTTGGATGATTTTTTGAGAAGTTCAAAATGCTTGGAGGTACATATTCATCTTCCTTGGACTTCTCCTCCTCTTCTTTGAAAGGTTCCTCTTCGTCGTGCTCCAAAGATGGCAAAGGTTCATCATTTGTACCCGTAGGAAGCTTCTCTGCACACGGAATAAACTCATCAAATTTAACATTAATAGACTCTTCAACCTTACTCGTCTTTTGTTAAATATTCTATAGGCTTTACTGGTTGAAGAATATCCATGAAATATTCCTTCATCACATTTTTCATCAAATTTTCCTACAGAATCTTTTGTATTAAGAATAAAATATTTACATCCAAATACTTTAAAATATGATACGTTAGGTTTCTTTTGATAATATAGTTCATACGGTGTGAGATTTAGTGATGGGTGAAGCATGACTCTATTCATTACATAGCATGATGTGCTTACGGCTTCGGCCCAAAAAGACTTAGGTAATTTATATTCAGATAACATGGTGCGTGCTAGTTCTTGGATTGTCCTATTTTTCCATTCTACAACACCATTTTGTTGAGGTGTGCGCGGAGCGGAGAACTCATGCTTAATGCCTAACATTTCACAAAAAGATTTAAAATTTTCATTTTCAAATTCACCTCCTTGATCTGAGCGAATGCATTTTATTTTTAAATCTAGTTCATTTTGAATACGAGTACATAATTTTGAGAATTCGCAAAATGCATCAGATTTGGAAGAGAGAAATAAAGTCCAACAATATCTTGAGAAATCATCTATTAGAACGAAAGTTTATATTCTACCACCAAGACTTGTTATGTTAACGAGACCAAAGAGATCCATATGAATTAATTGCAATGGTTTTGAAGTAGAAATTTCATTTTTGCTTTTAAAAGATGATTTTGTAAATTTTCCTTTTTGGCTTGGAGAACATAGTGAAGATAAATTTCCATTCAACTTAGGCAATCCTCTAATCAATTCCCTTTTTGCTAGTTTTAAAATGAGCTTTGTACTAGCGTGACCTAAACGTGTATGCCATAGTTCTAATTCATCATTTTTTGTTATAAAACATTTTATAGATGATTTGGAAAGATCATGAAACGAAACTATGTAAACATTGTGAATTCTAGGTGCAGTTAGTAACACATCTTTAGTTTTAGGATTAACTATTTTGCAAAGATTAGTGGATGATTCAAATAATACGTCTAATCCTTTATCGCACGGTTGACTTATAGATATTAAGTTATGTTTTAATCCTCTTACATAAAGAACATTTGAGATAAGAAAGGATTCGTTACCCACTGTACCTACTCCATGATCCTTCCTTTACCGTTATCACCAAACGTTACAATCCCTCCTTTCTTCTTTTCTAGGCTAAGGAATTTTGCTTTGTTGCCTGTCATGTTCATGGAGCAGCCTGAGTCCAAGTACCACACGTCCTCTGTTTCCTTAGAGTTCCTGCAAATCTAGAGAGAAGATGAGAGTAAAGATCCAGATACCCAAGAGGTACCACCCATAGAGTAAGTGGATTTCTTAGGTACCCAAATTTGTTTTAACGATCGTTGTCTTATATTCCTGCAAGAGCTAGACGTGTGTCCAAACTTAAGACAATTAACACACGAAATAAAGGGGGTTGAAACCCTTTTCTGAGTTTCTATGTTGCTCTTGCTGGATGATGTTTGAACATTAGAAAAAATATAAGATTTTTTAACAGTTGAGCTACCGCCGGCGTTAGTGGCTAGCGCCGGGCGTTAGGGTTCACTTTTATATCCGACCCCAAATTTTCCAGAACCATAACATTGGTTTCCCAAAATCATATCCAGGGATTTTTGACCAATCCCGATTTTTTTTATAGCTATATTGAGGTCATGATTTTGTTTTTTAAGAAATGTATTTTCTTGTACAATCATAACACATTTATTTTCAAATCCCTTTTTGTTATTTTAAATTTGTAAAAGAGAGGTTTTTATTTTTATCTCTAAGTCCCCCTTTTCTTTTGCAAAAGTTTTGTTTTGTGAGAGGGCCTTAGAAAGAGAAACTTCAAGTTCTTTTGTCTTAAATAAAGAGTGCTCACACTCTTGACATGAAACCTTTCTCTTTTCAAGGGAAATTATTTTTTTGTGAGCTTGTGTTTTTCTTTGATAATAGATTCATTTTCACGATTTAATATAATATTATCTTTTATACTTTGATCATAGGATTTGCAAGTTAGAACAAATTCATCATAGAGTTCTTTGAAAGTAGGAGGAGTTACCTCAGTGTCGCTAAGAACACTGGTGTCGTCATCATTGCTTTTTGCTATTAAGCATAAGTTTGCTTCCTCCTCGCTACTTGACTCAGACTCGTTTGACTCTTCAGAGGAAGAATCATCCCAAGTTGCGGCTTTCAGCACTTTCTTTTTCTCTTTTGCTTTGTATTGTTCTTTTTGCTCCTTTTGATACTTCGGGCACTGACTCCGAATGTGCCCGGTCTTTCTGCAGTGGTAGCACTCCGGTGGTGGTCTTTCTTCTTCATCTTTGCTTCCTTTTTCTTTCCTTAATGAGGAGGAAGATCCCTTTCGTCGAGTATCCTTTTGGAAGTATTTTCGGAATGTGTTCCTTCTTTCCGGATTCCTGATGAACTTCCTGAAGTTCTTCACCAGGAGACCTTCTTCATCTTCATCATCATCTTCGATGCTCTCCTTCTTTGATTTTAGTGCCAGCGCCTTTTTCTTTGGCTCTTTGTTGTATTCATCGTGTTGAATCTGGAGTTCTACCTCATGGGTTTTGAGATTCCCAATAAGGTTCTCGATCTGGAGCGTTCTTAAGTTGTGCGACTCCGAGATGGCTGTCACCTTTGGATTGAACCTTGAAAGTAAGGAGCGAAGAATTTTTCTCACCAAGTCCCCGTCTGAGTAGTTCTTTCCAAGTGCCTTTGAAGCGTTGATGATCTTGGTGAAGCGGGTGTACATCGAGTTGATGTCCTCTTCGGTATCCATCCTGAATTTTTCATATTCAGATTCAAGTTGGAATTGCTTTGCATCTTTCACCTGCGATGTACCTTCATGAGTAACTTCCAATTGATTTCAAATATCATAAGCAGTTATGCATGCAGAAATTCTATTAAACTAAGTCCTATTTAAGGCGCAATATAAAGCGTTCATTGCTTTAGCATTATTTTTAAACCTTAGTTTATCGTTATCATCCCATTTATCTTTAGCTTTTAGTAATGTCGCCACTCCCACTACAGTTGTAGGAGGAGAGTACCGAACTTCTACCATGATCCATACTTCTACATCCATGGTCATAAGAAAACACATCATTCGATTTTTCCAGTAGTTAAAATCTGACCATGTAAAGAGAGGTGGTCGACTAACCCCTTGACCCTCAGGAAAAGCGAGATCATAAGACGCCATTATTCCCGGTTGTTAAGCCGATTGGAATAAAACCGCTCTGATACCACTTGTTGGATCAGTAGGCGCCCTTAGAGGGGGGGGTGAATAAGGGTTTTCAAAAACTTATATTATATTTCAAAAAGCTTTGAAATAATGTGAGATTAAGCAATAAGAAGTCAATTAAAACAATTAAAAAAAAGTAGAGACATGCTTTATTAATATGGAATAAGGTTTTACAAAAGTTGATTTCTATAACGCTAGAAATCGGTGGCAAAGAATAGTAGACTCTTTTTGTTTTCTATCCCGACTCGCATCCCGACGAATCGGTGGCCCTAGCCTATCCTCCCCGGATTCGGCCTCAAGCTGCTATAGCCAACCTTCCCCGGATATGGCCTCGAGCACCCCCTAGACTTAGCCTAGATCTAGTCGCCAACACAAGGAGAATTTCCGCCCTAAGTCCTACCCAGACCTAGTCGCCAACAGGAGGAAATTTCACTAACCGTTTACAAGAAATAAGAAATGAAAATAATTAAAACTCCCTCTTGATGAACTTCTGAAGTTGGAGACGAAGACCCGCTGTAGAATAAGCGTTGTAGAAGCGGACTTCGTTTGGATCCGGCGTGAAGAGATTCTCCTTCAGAAGTTTGCAGAACTTTGGTAGGACATCAACTTTCGGCCAAGGTAGCCTCTGGAATTCTAGCACTCAATCTCTCTCTCTGATGTATCACTGAAACGAGAGAAGAGGGGTCCTTTTTATAGCCTCAGCGCTAGCACCTGCGCTATTGGTACCGATGGCACTATCCCATTTTAGGACATATTCTGCGCGGCAGAATCTTCAATCCGAAACATTTCTCTCTTGCCTTCTATACTCCGCGCTATCGCCCGCGCTATCGGATACCGCCAGGCGCTATCTCCTTCTATATCTTCTCCCAAAATTGCGCTTATCATTGCTACCGCCAGGCGCTAGTTGCTACCGCCAACGCTAGTAGGAGTGTTGGATTTGATGGCTCAAATTTGGGGGCAACCTTCTTATGTAATCTTGATTCATGTGGACTTTTTTATCCTGCACACTTAAACACACAAGATCAAATACACATAGGATTTGTTATTCTCAAACCTAGGAGATGCGGAAGACCATGTTCCAACAATATTATGGAACGAACCTCATGGGTATCCAGATCTTCACTAACATCTTTTTTTAGGTGTGTTGGTAGGCTAAGGACAAGGAAGACATGTGGTTCTTGGACTCAGGATGTTCCAAACACATGATGGGAAATAAAGAAAAGTTCCTTAGCCTCACAAAGAAGAAAGGAGGAACGATGACATTTGGTGGCAATGGAAAAGGAAGAATCTTCGGCACCGGTACAGTGGGTAATGACTCCTTCTCTCTTAAAAATGTCTTATATGTAGAAGGCTTAAAACACAACTTAATCTTTATTAGTCAACTTTGCGATAAAGGTCTTAATGTTTTATTTGAGTCTTCTACAAATTTGTGCAAAAGTATTGATCATAAGACTAATGATATTGTACTCACTGCACCAAGAATTCACAATGTCTATTTAATTTCTTTTCATGATCTATCACGCGTATCTCTAAAACGTCTAATCACGTTAAATGAAGAACTTGAATTATGGCATAGGCGTCTTGATCACACTAGCACCAAGTTGATCTTAAAATTGTCAAAAAATAATATAATAAGGTGTTTACCAATGCTTAATGGAAACCTATCTACTTTATGCTTGCCATGCCAAAAAGGAAAATTCTCTAAAACATCTTTCAAAAAAAAATTAGAAATGTCCACCACTAGACCCCTACAAATAATTCACATGGAGCTATTTGGGCCAATTCGCACTTGTAGTCTAGGTGGTAAAAAGTACACTTTTGTATTGATTTATGATTTCTCTAGATTTACTTGGATACTATTTCTTACCTCCAAATCCAATGTTTTATCTGAATTTACAAAACTATGCAATCAGATTCAAAATGAATTAGATTTAAAAATTAGTGCATTCGATCGGATCATGGAGGGGAATTTAAAAATGATAGTTGTATCACTTTTTGTAATAATCTAGGTATTAAACATGAATTTTCCGCTCCACGCACCCCCCAACAAAATGGTGTGGTGGAGAGGAAAAATAGAACCCTTCAGGAACATGCATGCACAATGCTATCCGAGTATGGGTTGCCAAGATCTTTTTGGGTCGAAGTGGTAAATACATCTTGTTATGTTATAAATCGAGTCATGCTTCGCCCAATCTGGAAATTAACTCCATATGAATTATATTACAAAAGGAAACCTAATGTATCTTACTTTCATGTTTTTGGGTGTCAATGCTTTATCTTAAACACCAAAGATGCATTAGCAATATTTTATGAGAAATCTGATGAAGGAATTTTTCTTGGCTACTCTTCAACTAGTAAAGCATATAGGATATACAATAAAAAGTCTAAAAAGATTGAAGATTCGATTCATGTGAAGTTTGATGAATTTGTTTCTTTTGTAGATTCTAACACTGCGGGAAAAGAAGAGGAACCCCCTTCACCCTTGGAGCATGATGATGTTGAACCAATTGGAGTTGACAAAGAAATAGAGGCAGTGCAAGATAAGTTCGTTCCTTCAAGCGCGCTTAGATTCACAAAAGATCATCCAAGGGAACTTGTCATTGGAGAACCGTCAAGAGGGGTAACGACATGCTCTTCCATTCACGAATCTTTCTCTAATTTATGCTTTGTTTATAAAATTGAATCCAAAAATGTCTCTACCGCGCTAATTGAAGAATTTTGGTATTTAGCTATGCATGAAGAATTTGAATAATTTGAACGTAATAAGGTTTGGAATCTTATAGAAAGACCATCAAATCATCATGTAATAGGCTTAAAATGGATTTTCAAAAATAAATTAGATAGTGAATCTAGGATTACTAGGAGCAAAGTTCTATTAGTAGCACAAGACTATTCACAAATTGAGGGGGTAGATTTTGAAGAAACCTTAGCACCCGTAGCTCGCTTAGAATCCATTCAAATTTTTCTTGCCTTTGCAAGTTTCAAAAGATTAAAACTATTTCATATGGATGTTAAAAGTTTCTTCTTAAATTGAATTATTAAGGAAGAAGTTTATGTTGAACAACCCCATTTTCATAAATAAAAAAAATACCCAAATCATGTTTTTAAACTAGATAAAGCACTTTATTGTATAAAACAAGCATCTCGTGCTTGGTATGAAAGATTCACTTCATTTTTATTAAAACACGATTATGTAATGGGAAGTGCCGATAATACACTCTTTATCAAACATTTAATAATGATCTAATCATAAGTTGGGAAAAACCGTTTGATTTAACTTAACAAATTACCTAAAAGTGGTTTTATCCCTTATGTTGAATTTCCCATTATATAGTGAGGGTAATATGCTCATTAGATGTCTTAGGATGTCACACTCAACCAAGGGTGTCAAGAACATATCAAGAGAAGCACATTTTGGACAGAGTTAACACTTGCGTCGAATAAAAATCGAAGCAACATTGAGTTAATGTCGACGCTACTCTGACTAGAAGTCCAAGTGGTCCAACCCTTCTGTCGAAGTAATTCAAGTCGACGGTATACCGAAAGGATATTGATGTATATGCCAAGGACTTGTCGAAGTATCTTCAGAAGTCGACGTAGCTTCTAATTCAACTCAACGCAGAAGGAAGTATTTGTCGAAGCAATCTTAAGTCGACGCAACGTCGACTTCATTTCATCGCAGATAATGAAGTTCAGATCCAAGCCTTCAACTCGATGGTTACGTCGATAAGGAATCGAAGCAATGTCGACTATCATAGTTCAATCAGAGCACGGATGAATTTGAAGCTGCTCTTACATGAACTCGAAGGTGCATCGATAAGTGAGAAAGAGAACTCGACGCTATGTCGAATACAGTCTGAAAAGGAAACCTTTTCAGCTTTTATTTTGGACCCTCTCTCATGGCCCACAATATTGAAGACCATTCTCCAACGACTTATTTATTGCCTAAAATAGAAAGAAGAATTAAAAGAGGACAGAAAAGCTTTCTTGGAAACAAGCTTACAGTTGTTGGACGGGTCATGAATTAAAGAAGGAAAGAAAGAGAAATTGTCCAGGGAAAAATACCTTTTCAGGACCTACCAGAAAATGAAATCAATTCAAATTAAAGAGGGACAATAAAATGGAGGATAAGACAGAGAAAGATTAGAGCATTCATCACCATTGGCTAAAGCTTTTCAAATAGGACTTCCACTTCTTCTTCTTCCTCCCGGAACCCCAATAAAGAAAAATACATTGAAAACATGTTGCTCTCCCTCTCTTAGAACAGAATAATTGAATGCTGCTCTTCATCAATATCAGATAGCTGCCATATTGTTCCAAGGAAGAGAAAGGATCTGACAATCATAGCTCCTGAAATCATCACAATCATAACCAGGAGTTCATCATCAGCAGATCAAGTGAAAGAATATAGAAGCTGTTCTCGAGATAGGCTTCATAAGAATTCTGAAAACAGAATTCTTCTTCCTCCCCCTTCATCTTTCTCCTTCTCATTCTCAATTGTAACAGAGTTTTAAGAATCCCTCTTCAAAGGATTCAGTGGTTCAAGATCTCCTTATCAAAATATCTGGTTGGTTCAAGATCTTCTTATAAAAAGATCTGGTTGGTTCATGATCTCCTTATCAAAAGATCAGTGGTTCTAAGAGTCTCCTTATCAAAAGACTCAAGCACATATAGTGCTTTCCTACCAAGCGTTAGAATAGAGGAGTACCCACATTTTGGGGAACCTCTATAAAATCTTTGTGTCTTTTGGGTTTGAATTTTCTGTGTTGTCCCATTTCTTTAACTGTTTTTCCTACTTTACTTAAACAACCTTTGTTTTATTCTATGTGTGGAATTATAGAAGCATAACACTTAGTGTTTTATTGTTTGCACAAATGGGAAAGAAATAATTTTTTTAAATCTCTTTTCACCCCCCCCCCCCCCTCCTCTAGAGTATTCTCAGAGGCACACATTGCACTTTCAATTGGTATCAGAGGGAGGTTGATCATTAAAAGGCTAACACCTTGATCAAAAAGATATTCTACATTTATTTACTTATTTCAAATATTATTTATAAAGAAAATGTGTTCTAAGGATTATGCTTCTACAACACCCCCAATGTGTAACTTGAATAAGTTCACACTCTGGAAGGCCAAAATAAGGCTCTATATGAATTCCATTGATGAAGACATCTATAATGTCCTTCTCATAGGTCCTCCAGCTCCAGTCAGACAAAAGGCAGGAGAATCCTCAACAACTAAGGTTGTCCCAAGAAGTGAGTGGATAGAGGCTGAGAAGAAGGTCAAGGCATGTGATGCCAAGGCCATGAACATTCTGGTGTCAACAATGTAAGATGACATTTTCCAGAAGGTTGCTGAAGGCCAATCAGCAAAAGAAATCTGGGATTCTCTCACCAGAATGGTGGAAGGAAGCTCACATGAAAGAAAGGATTGAAAGTCCCTACTCAAATCCCAGTATGAGAACTTTCAAAAGAAAGCTGAAGAATCTGTTGCTGATATGTATAGCAAATTCATCATTATCATTAATGAGCTCAGAGGCTTGGGCAAAGAGATATCCTTGACTAAAATTAATCACAAAATCCACATGTGCTTCCCTAGCTCATGAGATTCAAGGATTTGGGCAATCAGAGAGTCCAGGTGCCACAGAGAAATCTCTACTGAAGCTTTTCTAGGAAAGCTTAAGTCATATGAGATGCTTCTGAAGAACAGGGTTGAGTCTGAAGCAAGGGAGACTACTCAAACTCCTATCCAAAGGAGCCTTGCCCTAAATGCTACTGAAGGAGAGCCCTCTACTCCTGAAGATGAAATTTTCAATCTCCTAGCAAGGAGATTCAAGAAATTGGTCAAGACAGAAGACTCAAGGAGAAGAGAATGGGACTCAAGGCCCAGGTATGATAAAACTCCAAAGAAGGAGTTTATCTGTTTTACTTGCAACAAACCAGGGCACATAGATCCTGAGTGCCCACAATAATAAAGGGACAGAAGCAGCAAAAATGATGAAAAGAAGAAGAAGAAGTCTTTCAAAGGGAAAGACAATAAGAAAGCCATGGGCTTCATTGCTGAAACATGGAGTGACTCAGAAGTAGAGTTAAGCTCCTCATCATCTGAAAGTGATGATGAATCAGAAGCAGATGAACCCTGCATGATGGCACTGAGGATGTCATCAGATGATGAAGAGGAACATGTATCTGTATTTGATGATTTTGATTTTAGTTCAGATGATTTTAAAAATGGTTTTAAAGAATTATGTATTGATCATCTTAGGGTAGAAAGAGAATTAGACACAGCTAGGACTGAATTAGAAAACCTTAAGCAAGATGACATATACCTAAGAAATCAAAACTTAACAAATGAAATTAATAATAAAGAGTCAGAACTGATTCAAATTAGAAAAGAAAACATAAAACTAAAAGAAGAGCTAGAAAAGGCAAAGGGATTTGAGGACTCACTCAATGGGAGGAGTCAGAAGCTCAAAGACATCACAAAAAATCTCTCTATGAGATTTAATCACCTAGGGTTAGGAGAAGAGCCCTCCACTAGCACAGAAGCACCTAGGATACCTGCCTGGAAAAATCCAGTATCTTTTATTAGACCTAGTGAGTACCAACCAAGTGAGAAAAATACATCATCTAAGGGTAAGACTAGTAGTTACCCAGATAGGATAGATAAACCTAACAAAGTAAATCTGAATAAGAAAGAAAAACCCTTATGCATGAATAATGTAGAGAAATTAAATAACCACAACCAAAAGGCTAAAGCAAAACCTAGGATAATAAAACATTTTGCTGATCTGTTATGCCTAGATACATTCTACACACATTTCAAGTATCAAAATAACAAACATGGGTTTGGGAAACTCATTCCTTATCATCCAAAAGGGTACCATGAAAGACCCTTCTATTCTTTAATTGCTGGGAAAAATAGCAAGAATTTTCTAAGGAAATTGATCTGTTCATTCAGAGGTGCATATAATAGATGTTGGCGTACCATCGACTTCTACTCATCGTCAGCGTCAAGAAGCACTCAGAGTGGATAATTCGAATAGATCTCGACGCAATGTCGAGTTCTAATTGACGCATGCGTTGTCTTATTTGTCATTGGCCAAAGTCTAGGTTGCATTGATTGAAAATCGACATAACGCCAATAGGACTACGTCGACTTAAGGATTATTGAACAATCTCCAGATTATGTCGAATATTATTTGAAGCAACGTCGATATTACTGTGCGCTCAGAATTTCTTCTAGAAGCATTCTTGAGTTATTTTTGTGCGCCAATTACTAATCCTTATCGACGGTGCGTCGACATAAACCCTAAGTTGTGACGAATTATTTTCTTTTAAGCAACTTCAATGTCGAGATCATTGCGCTTTCGAATTTTCCTCTCCTTGCACTCATGTACTCTTGTTCTCCAGCTATACCGTGTTGTTCTCTCTTTGTGTTTGCATGTACTATCGATCAAATGGCTCCACCCAAGGTCAATTTTGGATTTGACGTAGACGTAGATTCGTTCAATGCTGGTGCAGAAAGCTTCAAGGCCATCCTTGGTCTATTTCATAAAGCAGGATTAACCAAGCTGATCTCCACGAGGTGTAAAATACTTGACATTGAGTTGACCGAATTCAAGGATATTGTACACGTAGGTGACAATGGTTCCCTCCATGGCAAAATTTGTGGAAGAGAAATTAGCATAACAGAGGAAATGTTGTCTCAAACATTTGATCTACCCACGGGAGAGGCTTCTGATGAGTTATCTGGGGAAGAGACCAAGAAGGCATTAGAAATCATCCAAGTGAAGAAAGAAAGACCCATAAATCTGAAAAAGGTGGATCTGGCAGAAGAGTACAGATGTTTGGCAGAAATAGTGGGAAAAGTGATGTTGTGCAAGATATCAGCACATGATGCTATATCCAAACAACAACTACATATCATGGGAGCTCTGATTCTGGAAAATAAGATAAACTGGGGAAGATGCCTCCTAAAAATGATTGGTCATAAGTATGCACACAAAGAGAACTCCTACATGAGAATAATGAGTCAAGTTCTCTTCCAACACTCTCAGAGGACTGCAAATCCAAAGGAGTGCCAATTCCACCAGGCAAAAGAATCTACATTGGGATCTTTTCCAAGTGGACCAGGAAAATCTTAAATCCTGGTCAAGCTCCAATATCACCTCCTCCCTCTCCTCCTCCTCAAGATTCAGAGAGGCAAATACCAAATCCTCCAAGGGATAATATTCCTCCTCCTCCCTCTCCAACTCAGCTGGATACTGTTCCAGATCTCCCTCAGGAAGATGTTTCAGCTCAACAATCTCCTCAGCAGCAACAACAACAACAATAGCAGCAAATCCCTCAATCCATCCTATCTTCTTCTTTCCCAGAGCCATTCTCTCACATTCCACATCAACAACCATCCACTATTAGCCCAGACTCTCAATTTTCTCCTCCCCCACCTCCTCCATTTCATATCTCACCTGAAACCTGACATGCTCTCTCCCCTATCCAAGAAGACTTCCCACCGTCACCTCCTACATCTACCTCTCATATCCCTCCAATTGACCTTGAGCAGGTCATCTCTAAGCCAATTGGTCTTTCCTCCTCTTCTTTTGCAGATATAATGGCTTCTTAGGCAAGAAAATTTGTCAGGAAGTATTCACAGATGGAGGCTGAATTATTATTCTAAAAGATCCCTCCATAGCCTCAAGGACTTTATGTCTTCCTCTATGGTCACAAAATAGTTCTTAACCTCTCTTGGCAGCAAGGTTAAGAAGGGGGAGAACAATCTGGAGGAAGAAAAACCTGTCCTAGAGGTGGGCGACTATACTGATTACTCGTTTGCTCCTGACAAAGTTACCACCTTCCAAGGAGCACGGGTCCAGGGGGAGCCTGCACCAGAAAGATAGAATGAGGAGCAATTAGCAACAACAAATCAGGGTGAGCTCCCAGATACTCAGGGGGAACCTGCTCCAGTAAATCATGGGGAGATCTCAGATACTTAGGGGGAGCCTTCTCCAGAAGTCCAAAGGAATTTGTATAATGAGATGGCAGATGTATTTACAGCAGTGGTCTAGGTGGAAGTCCAAAAGGATTTATTGGATGAAGTAGGTCATGTTGCTCAAGAAGCTGCCCAGGAGGCTGAAGTAAATGCACAATCTAAGGGGGAGCTTTATAAAGACATTATTACAGAAGAAGCAACAATGTCCCCTGAAAATGATAAGCTTCTGAAGATTGCTCCATGGAAGGTAAAAGAGTTTTCAAGGAAAAGAAGAACTCCTGAGAAAGAGCAATGAGGCTCAGGTACTCTGTAAAGTCTTATACTTCCTGAAAAACAGCTGCGGAGATCTATATATTTCTTGATAATTGAATGAAATGGTTTGTGATTTCAGTCTGTCACTTTCTTATGTATATGTTGCCTTGAATGTATTTTTGTTTATATAAGAAAAATGTGTGAAATAACTTTATTCAATCTCTAAAATTTGTTAAGATAAATAAGGAGAGATTGTTGGGAAAAACCCTTTGATTTAACTTAACAAATTAGCTAAAAGTGATTTTATTCCTTAGGTTGAATTACCCATTGTATAGTGAGGATTATCTAGTCATTAGATGTCTTAAAATGTCACACTCAACCTAGGGTGTCAAGACCATATCAAGAGAAGCACAATTTGGGCAGAGTTAACATTGCGTCGAATAGAAATCAACGCAATATCGAGATAATGTCGACGCTACTCTGACTAGAATTCCAAGTGGTCCAACCCTTATATCAAAGTAATTCAAGTCAACAGTACATCGAAAGGATATCAACGTAGAGGGCAAGGACCTGTCGAAGTATCTTGAGAAGTCGACGTAGCTTCTATTTCAACTCAACGCAGAAGGAAGTATCTGTTGAAGCCATCTAAAGTCGACGCAATGTTGACTTCATTTCAACGCAGATAATGAAGTTCAGAGCCAAGCCTTCAACTTGACGGTTACGTCGATAAAGAATCGACGTAACGTCTACTAGCAGAGTTCAATCAGAGCCAGGATGAATTTGAAGCTGTTCTAACATGAACTCGAAGGTGCGTCGATAAGATATAAAGAGAACTCGACGTTACGTCGAATACTGTCTGAAAAAGAATCCTTTTCAGCTATCATTTTGGACCCTCTGTCATGGCTCACAATACTGAAGACCGTTCTCAAACGTCTTATTTATTGCCTCAAATAGAAAGAAGAATTAAAAGAGAACAAAAAAGCTTTCTTGGAAACAAGCTTACAGTTGGTGGACGGGTCGTGAATTAAAGAAGGAAAGAAAGAGAAATTGTCCAGGGCAAAATACCCTTTTCAGGACCTACAATAAAAGGAAATCAATCCAAACTAAAGAGGGACAATAAAAGGGAGGAGAAGACAGAGAAAGATTAGATCATTCATAACCATCGGCTAAAGTTTTTCAATTAGGGCTTCCACTTCTTCTTCTTCCTCCTGGCACCCTAATAGAGAAAAATATAGTGAAAATAAGGCTGCTCTCTCTCTCTTAGAACAGAATAATTGAAGGCTGCTCTTCATCAATATTATATAGCAGCCATATTGTTCCAAGGAAGAGATAGGATCTGACAAACATAGCTCCTACAAATCATCACAATCATAAGCAGGAGTTCATCATCAGCAGATCCGGTGAAAGAATATAGAAGCTGTTCTTGAGACAGTCTTCATAAAAATCTGAGAACAAAATTCTTCTTCCTCCCCCTTCTTCTTTCTCCTTCACATTCTCAACTGTATAAGAGTTTTAAGAATCCCTCTTCAAAGGATTCAGGTGCTCAAGATCTCCTTATCAAAAGATCTGCTTGGTTCAAGATCTCCTTATCAAAAGATCGTGTTGGTTCATGATCTCCTTATCAAAAGATCAGTGGTTCTAAGAGTCTCCTTATCAATAGACTCAGGCACAGGTGGTGCATTCCTACCAGGTGGTAGAAGAGATGAGTACCCACATTTTGTTGAACCTATATAAAATCTTTGTGTCTTCTAGGTTTGAATTTTTTATGATGTCCCATTTCTTTAACTATTTTTCCTGCTTTACATAAACAGCCTTTGTTTTATTCTGTGTGTGGAATTATTGAAGCATAACATTTAGTTTTTTATTGTTTGCACAAATAGGATAGAAATAATTTTTTTAAATCTCTATTCACCCCCTCTGGAGTATTCTCAGAGGCACATAGTGCACTTTCATCATATTACAAATTTATGTAGATGACATCATTTTTGGAGCCACTAATGATCAATTATGTAATGAAGTTGTAAGTTTGATGCAAAAAGAATTTGAAATGAGCTTGGTTGGAGAACTTACTTATTTTCTAGGTTTTCAAATCAAACATAGAATTGATGGAATATTTATAAATAAATCTAAATATGTGCTTGACATGTTAAAAAGATTTGGATTTGAATATTTAAAATAAGCCTCCACTCCTATAAGTGCCTCTCTAAAATTAGGAAAAAGATGATGCTGGAATCTCTATTGATCAAACACTATATAGACGAGTGATAGGGTTGTTATTATAACTAAGTGTGTCTAGACCCGATATTATGTTTGTCATTTGCTTATGTGATAGATTTCAAGCTAATCCTAAAGAATCTCATTTAAAAGCGGTCAAACAAATTTTTAGATATTTAATCAGATCATGTAATCTAGGCCTATGGTATCCTTATAATGACTCATTTATATTACATGGATATTCTGACTCTAATTATGCATGGTTCTCACTAGATCCTAAAAGCACAAGTGACACATATCACTTCTTAGGCTCCTCACTAGTTGCTTGGTAGAGTAGGAAACAGAATTTTGTTACCCTCTCCACCACCGAGGCCGAATATGTCTCACTAGGAAGTTGTTGTTCACAAGCTCTTTGGATGAGTCAAACACTAGAAGACTTTGTGGTGCATCTAAATAATATTGAATTAAAATGTGACAACAAAAGTGCAATTGATCTAACCCACAATCCCGTTCATCATTCACGGTCCAAGCATAGAGATGTGCATCATCCCTCATTAGGGATCACGTTAAGAAAGAGCATGTGAGAGTCAGCTTCATAGGCATGGAATCCAAACTTGCAGACATCTTTACAAAACCCCTCCCGGATGCTCGTTTTATCATGCTTATACTAGAATTAAAAGTCTTAGATATATCAAATTGAAACCCATCAAAAGCTTTTTCTCCTTAAAACAAATGTTTGTACTACTCTATCAATCTTATTGAGTCTCATCACATCTGTTATTACATGAATCTATCTACATCATAATTATCAAAGTTGAACTAAAAGCCCTAACGCTCAGCGTTATCATTAACGCCCAGCGTTAGCAGTTTCCTCTATACTTAACAACTCTTTCTGCCGATTCATCTGTATACATCAATATATCTATGTTTATACCTTAGTTAATTTTTCATTTCTAGAAAAATCAAAATAAAATATAAAATATAAAAAACATTTTAAAACTACCAAAAACATGCTTAAATAGCCTTCTAATCATCTTCAAATTCTCTGAAATTTCTACACTAAGAAGGTCTATATACATAAACTCTTATCCAAAGAAAAAAAATTCAAGAACCTAAGAAAACAGTTTTCTGTTTGAGTGTTAAGAAGTTAACACCAGGCATTAGCTTCTTTGGCAAAATTTTCCTTCTATTTTTTTAAATATTTCTGCTATTTTTATCATGCATTTTCTATGTTTATTTTCTCATATTTGAATTGTTTCTTATTTGTCTTATTTCAAAAATACAAAAAAATTAAATAATCCATAAATGTTAAAAAATATATATGTTCAACCTAAGGTTAGATGGTTGCGTATTCTTGAGAGAGGCGCTTTCATAATTTAGGAACCTCCACGGTCGAATTATTCTATTATTTTTGTTTTGAATTTAGATTTACAATTTATTTAACTTAAGAAGGATCTCAGATCGAATGCTCTCTTGTTCCATTTCATTTTATTCTTCCAAATATCATTTTATATTTAGATAAAATAATATTAATTTGTGTGAATAGATGTAATCAACAGACCCATGGAATACGACACTTGATATTTATTTTTAAATGTCCAATACTATGAACGATATGTTCCCTTACATATAGTTCGTAGAATTTGGAGAATATAATTATATCCTTTCTTTGTAGTAATCAGTAACTAACAAAGAGTCCTTAGAATCACTCTTCAAAGGATTTAGTTGGTTCTAAGAGTCTCCTTATCAAAATACTCAGTGGTTCTAAGAGTCTCCTAATCAAAGACTCAGTGGTTCTAAGAGTCTCCTAATCAAAATACTTAGTGGTTCTAAGAGTCTCCTTATCAAAAAACTTAGTGGTTCTAAGTGTCTCATTGTCAAAAGGCTAGGTGCTTATTTTGAGAGTCTCCTTATCAAAAGACTCAGGCACATATAGTGCAATCCTACCAAGGTGGTAGAAGAGTGGACTACCCACATTTTAGGGAACCATTATAAATTTTTTGTCTTCTGTGTTTGATTTTCTGTATTGTCCCCTTACTTATTATTGTTTTCTATTTTCTGTGCTTATATTATTCTGAGTTGGAATTGCTAAATGCATAGCTATTAATTTAGTTTTATTGTGTGTGCATATTTAGGGTAAAAGTTTTAATACTATATTCACCCCTCTTGAGAATACTCATAGGCACACTGTGCACTTTCAATTGGTGTCAGAGGGAGGTTGAGCATAAAAAGGCTAACACCTTGATCAAAAGATCACCTCTCATATTTTTCTATATTTACAAAATATTTTCAAACAAAAATATGAGTTCTAAGGACTATGCATCAACAAGACCACCAGTGTGTAACCTAAATAAGTTTACACTCTGGAAGGCCAGAATAACGTTATATATGAACTGCATTGATGAAGACATCTTTGATGTTATTATTTTAGGTCCCCCAGCTCCTGTCAAACAAGATGTCAGTGGATCTATAAATCAGCAAGTTGTGCCTAGAAATGAATGGACATATGCTGAAAAGAAGCAGAAGGCATGTGGAGCCAAAGCAATAAAACATTCTGGTGTCTACAATGTCAGATGACATCTTCTAAAAAGTAGCTGACTGCAAATCATTAAAAGAGATCTAGAAATCTCCCTCCAGATTGGTACAAAGAAAGCTCTGATTAAAGAATGGACAGAAAGTCCTTTCTCATACCACAGTATGAGAACTTTCAAAAGAAAGCTGTGGTAAGTGTTACTGAAATGCATGATAGATTCAGCACTATAATAAATGAGCTGAAAGTTTTGGATAAGGAGATCTCTCTGACTGAAATAAATGATAAGATTCTCATGTGCTTCCCAAGATCATGTGACTCTAGGATCTGGGCCATTAGAGAATCCAAATGTCATTGAGAGATCTGCACTGATGCTTGAAAGCTTAAATCTTATGAGCTGCTACTGAAGAGCAGGGCTGAGACAGAGATTAAAGAGATATTCTCAACCCCTATCCAAATGTAACACCCTCCAGTACAAATAATATAGCAGTATGTCTGGCCGGGACCCCACGCTATACTAACCGCACTAGCTAGGCGTTAAAAGGAGATATACAGAAAAGAACTACACCAGGGTATACTAAACATAAGCGGAAGCATAAAGATTTAACATTTCTTTTAGAATAGTCCACTATCACAGGAATGAAACAATAAAGTGTAGAGTTACGGCCTTAAGGCCTTACATTCCAAAATGTATAAAACTCCCTAAACATACTTCGGCACGCAGGCCGACAATACATGAAAAGCGGAAAAGAGGCTGGCCTTCGAGGGCCAACGCAGCAAAAAGGGCCACCGCCCGCTATTCCGCTCGCTATTTCCCGCTAGGCTCACCTGCACCTGCATAAGAAGATTCCACCAAGAGGTGGCAAACAAAGCAACGGTCAGCACAACTGACCAAATTATAACGACCCCACCCCTTTCTCAGGGTGGCGGAGCTTCTTCCCTCCAAACAAGTTGTACTAGCAGCAAGTAGTACTAAGGAAGGTGCAAACTACACTAGGTGAGGTTTCAAGCACAATCAATCTTCTAGGTGTAGCAACAAATAGAGTTGATCCTGGGAATGCACATGATGTTGGTTGGGTTCACCCGAAGGTTCCCCACAACCGCCAAAGCAACGCATGAGGCTAATCATAACATCAATCCAAAACCATGACCGTGGGTTCTCACGACCACACGTAACCAGCTAAGCTAAAGAGCTTAGTGAACGCTTGAGCATTTACCTATTGGAGGAACCCTCCCATACAGGTCTTTCCCATGATCACACGGCGTCCCGAGGTTTCCCCCTCTCGCCGATATGCATGGTGAGGGTTCGGTACAAGCTTGTGCCCGTTGCTCAAATAATCGCGTTAACAACAACGATGCGGGTGTAGCTTTACCTCGGCCCGTTCGCAAGGAAACACTAACGGGTGTTCCCAATCACAAAAAGTTACGCACCTAAACCAACCATGTGGACTTAGGCGTCACTAGAACAACCAATGAAGGAGGTATACAATGACTCACTTCAATTTCGTGGTGAAGGTTTGCATTCCACCACTCTCCAAGCAAGGGGCTTTCGTTAGGATCTTCACACGACGCCTAATCTCAAGTCCCGCAATACTATAGATGATCTCACGGAGTCATTCTACAGCACGCATTCTAGGCCTAACCTAAATGCAACGTCGCAAATCAAGCATCACCGATTTGGGCTCACGGCCACGAATAGGCTTCACACACAATGCCAAAATCCGCACGACTACTGGATTTCTAAATGCAATATGCCGGGGACAGACACAATCGACCCGGAGTTCCGAAGAACTAGAGGAAATCCTACACTTCACCCATTTGGTGAAAGGGAGTCCTCATGCAAGCATAGAAAAAGAAAGAGAGGACAAAGAACACGTCCTAAGACCGGGAGAAAGAATCGTTACCCTTGGAACTCTCTTCCCCGCCATAGATCCGAGATTCCAATCAGAGGGAAAAACCGCACCTGGCTGCACTTTCCAGATCTGGAAACGTCTCGCGAATCGGAGCTCCGGAGCTCCGTCAATGGCGGAATCTCCTTCTTCTCCCACCTTGCCCCTTCTTCTTTCTCAATCTTAGGAGAGAGAAAGGCCTGGAAATTATGAGGGAATAACCCCTCTCTCCAAAGCCCTAAAACCCTCCAACAAACCCTCTCAGCCGTTGGATCGAATTCCAAAGATTTTGATCGGTCGGATCGTCTTCTCCGCTCTTCTTTACGGAACAGAATAAACAGGGCGCACGATCACTGGCGCACGACCAGCGGTCTTGCGCAAAGAGGAGAAATGGTCGTGCGCACTGCTTTGGATAGTGAGCATCCCGACGGCTCTCTTTGCCTTGACAAGAGCGCACGATCACTAGCTCACGACCAGTGGTCGTGCGTGAAGAGGAGAAATGGTCGTGCGCACTGCTTTGGACTGTGAAATTTCAGCCTACTCCGAGCGCAGAACTTCCACTTCGCCTACCTCGCTGAATTACGATTTTTGGGGTGTTACAACTCCAACTCCCTTAAAAGAATTTCGTCCCGAAATTTCGAAAACAGTATTAGCAGAAATTACAGTCAGAAATACCTTAGAGAAATAGCTCGGGGTACTCCGCAAGCATCGACTGCTCTCTTTCCCAAGAGAGTTCCTCTCGCCCACAATTATTCCAACAGACTTTCACCACTGAATGGACTTGTTCCGCAACTGCTTCACTTCAGTGTCTTCAATGCAAATGGGTTTGACTTTTGTCGCTAGCCCATAATCTACCGACACTTCGCTGACCGCAGCAACAAGATTTGGCTCCTTTACAGCCTTCCGCAACACAGAGATGTGGAATACATCATGCAACCCGCTCAGCTCCGAAGATAGAGCAAGCCGGTGGGCAGCTTCGCCAATGCGCTCCAAGATCTCGAACGGTCCTAAGTACCTCGGACTTATCTTTTTCAAGCGTCGGATCCTCGATACTCCTTTGAACGGTTTGATCTTGAGATAAACCCAGTCGCCAACGGCGAACTCGACATTCCGATGATTTGCATTGTAGTATTTTGCCTACCGATCTTGGGCAATGAGCAATCGCTCCCGAATAGCCCGAATCGATGTATTTGCCTCCTCCACATCCTTGCGTTTCAACAACTTAGTGTCGCCCGTTTCAGCCCAAGATAACAGTGTGCGACATTTCCTACCATAAAGAGCCTCGAAAGGGGCCATCTTTATACTTGCTTGGTAGCTGTTGTTGTAAGCAAACTTAATCATATAGAGATGGTCCTCCTATCTCTTTCTAAAGTCCAGGGCGCACATCCTCAGCATGTCCTCCATCGTCCTATTGGTCCTTTCGGTCCGTCCATCCGTTTGCGGGTGGAAGGTCGTGCTAAACTTTAGCTTGGTACCCAATAATTGATGAATCAGCCTCCAATCATTTGATGTGAACCGCCCATCTCGATCACTGATGATGCTACGGGGAATCCCGTGCAACCGTACGATCTTATCGATGTACAACTTTGCCAACTTCTCCACAGAATCATCCTTCCGGTTTGAAATAAAGTGTGATACCTTCGTCAATCGGTCCACGATCACCCAGATGGCGTCGTTTCCATGTTGCGATCTTGGCAACCCGTGCACGAAATCCATCGAAATATCATCGAACTTCCATTCCGGAATCGGCAATGACTTCAGAAACCCACCGGGACGTTGACATTCCGCCTTCACCAACGCGTAAGTATGACACTTGGCCACGTAGAGGGCAATGTCTTTCTTCATACCCAGCCACCAGAAGAGTTTCTTCATATCCATGTACATTTTCGTGCTCCCAGGGTGGATCAAGTACTTGGTATGATGAGCCTCGTACATCAACTCCGCCTGTAAAGTACCAACATTTGGGACGCACAATCTGCCATTCTTCCACATAAGGCCATCTTCGAAAGAGAAATCAGTGTTTGACCCATCAACGGTCTCCGCTTTATAGCATTTCATGCTCTCATCCAGCTCCAATGCTTGTCGAACTCGGTCGGCGAGGTCGTATTGAACCTCCATCCAGTTCAAGCATGCTGAAGGAGACGCTCTTCTATCGACGCAAATGGTCTCCATAACTTCTAGCTCGCGGATTAGACGCTCATCGTGCATCAAAATCCAATTTGCTTGAGCAGGAGCCCGACGACTCAACGCGTCCGCAACTACATTTCCCTTACCAGGAGTATATTTGATGTCGAAGGTGTAGTCCCCAAGGAACTCCCTCCACCTCCTCTGACGCATATTCAACTCCCTTTGATCCAGCGGGTACTTGAGGCTCTTGTGGTCAGTAAAGATATCGATCTTCACGCCATACAAGTAATGCCTCCAAAGCTTGAGGGTGAAAACCACGACCGCTAGCTCCAAATCATGGACTGGGTAGTTCCTTTCATGAACCTTCAGTTGTCGGGAGCCGTAGGCAATTACCTTTCCGAACTGCACTAAGACGCAACCCAAACCACTCCCCAAGACGTCACTATAAATTTCGTAGCCTTCCGTACCACATGGCGAGCATAGAATGGGCGCTGTGGTCAGACGGCTCTTCAGTTCTTCAAAAGCTCGAGCGCACTCGGGCTACCAGTCGAACTTGTGATCTTTCCTAGTCAGTTTAGTGAGAGGGAGTGCGACCCTCGAGAAGTTCTCCACAAAGCACCTATAATAGCCGGCAAGTCCTAAGAAACTTTGGACTTTCGCTACGTTTTTCAACACAGGCCACTCTCTGATCGCTTCTATTTTCGACGGATCAACCACAATTCCATCCCCACTAACAACATAACCCAGGAATGCTACTGACGATAGCCAAAACACGCACTTGGAGAACATGGCATATAATTGACTCCTCCTTAGGGTGCTCAAAATTGCGTGCAGATGCTCTGCATGCTCCTCCTCCGACTGAGAGTATACCAAAATGTCGTCGATGAAGGCGATCACAAATTGATCCAAATACTCTCGGAACGTTCTATTCATTAAGTCCATAAATACCGATGGTGCATTAGATAGACCGAACGGCATAACGGTGAACTCATAGTGCCCAAAGCGGGTACTGAACGCGGTCTTTGGAATGTCACATTCCCTTATACGCAGTTGGTAATAGCCGGACCTTAAGTCTAGCTTAGAGTATACTGTCGACCCAACCAGTTGGTCGAATAAATCATCGATTCTTGGAATCGGGTATCGGTTCTTCTCGGTCAACTTATTCAGCTCTCGATAGTCGATACATAGAAGCAAGCTTCCGTCCTTCTTTTTCACAAAGAGGACCGGTGCACTCCAAGGCGATGAACTTGGACGTACGTAGCCTTGCTCTAGCAGCTATTGCAATTGAACCTTCAGCTCTGCCAATTCCTTTGGCGCTATCCAGTACGGTGAGTGGTCCACGGGTTTGGCACCTGGCACCAGCTCAATACAGAAATCAATCTCCCGCAGAGGCGGAGCCCCAGGGAGTTCGTTAGGAAACACATCGGCGTACTTCGCTACAACTGGGACATCGCATAACCTGGGCTTTGGCTCTGAAGCCTCCAACAGAGTGAAGAACAATTCCGCGCCCTTTCTCACCGCCTTAACCACCTGGAGAGTAGGCATCAGTGTCTTGCTCGCTCCTCGCATACCTGCTAACGTGGTTTCGTCTTCGGTGTTCTTTCCTAGAGTGATCTCCTTTGAATTGCAATCTATGCATGCTCGCTGCTCCGAGAGCCAGTCCATGCCGAAGATCACATCAAATTCAGCTAACGGTAATAACGACGCTTCCAAGTCGAAATCCTGATTTCCGATCCGCACCTTCACACGGCTCCTCCTATCCGCACTCATGTGAGACCTGTTAGGTAGCACTACCTCCAATCTATCTTTTGCTAAGGTTGACGGCACTCCGATTCGCACCACGAAGCCCGTAGACAGAAAAGAGTGCGATGCTCCCGTATCAAAAAGAGCTCGCGTCGGATAGTTGAAAATTAGGATGAAACCTAATTGCACACAAATCAAACATAAAGTCGCACAACAGTATCAATCACACATAGCTATGTAAAAGCTAACATTTAATTCATACCTGTGACGACATCAGTTTGTCGTATGGCTTCCTGCTGGCCAAGCGAGTAAACTCTCGGCTGGGTCGGAATGTGCTGGGAAGCAGCAGACTTCGCAGCTTTGCACTTTTCCGCATGACCCGCAGCACGAGCATAGTCCATCGCTCGGTTCTCTGGCCTCGGGGGACCACTGCGACACACGTTTGCTTTGTGACCCACCTTTCCGCAAGTGAAACATGTAATTGGACCACGTGCAGTCGTAGCTCTCGACACATTTGAGCGAGTTGGTTCCACAGACTTGAACTTCCTTTTGTTCCTCCTGAACTCAAATTTGGAGTGAGAGGTTGGTGCATGAAATTCAGGTTTCTTTGCCACGCCCTTTGCTTCTACTCTCTTCATGTCCAACTCTAGAGATCTGGCGCTTTGCACCATCAAATGGAAGCCAAACGTCATTGGGCCTGCAAGGAGCAGCCTCAACTCATCTCGAAGACCTTCATAAAACTTGTTCGTCTTCATTTCCTCATCTTCCACCAAAAACCCCGCATAGCGGCCCAATCTAGTGAACTCGTGCAAGCACTCGTCCACCGAGCTATCACCTTGAGTTAATTTCAAGAACTGGTTCTGCAACGCAATGCGTTGGGCAGAGGGAATGTATCTCTGAAGAAACGACTTTGAGAACTCCGCCAAAGTGATCTCGGTGATATCCTTACCTTCAAACTTATGCGCTTCCTGCTCGGCCCACCAAAGCTCTGCTTCTCCGTTAAGGAGAAAGGTGGCTAGGGTAACCATCATAGCTTCTTTCGTTGCTGTCGCCTTTAGAGTTTTTCTAACCGTTGATAGCCAGTCCTCCGCCTCCGTTGGGGATCCGGTCCCCGAGAAAGTTGGAGGGTGGAAGCTTAGAAAGTGTTGTAGTTGTTGATCACGCGCTCGCGCAATAGCTACACGCTCTACACGACGCTCCGCCCTTGGCACCATCGTAGGTTCCACTGCAGCCACTGGCACAGGGGTCTCCATCCTCGGTTCCACCGCAGGTTCCACTGCAGGTTCGATCACCGGGGCCGCATCTGTAATAGGCATAGCAGGTTGTGCAAGCCTTTGAGGTTGAGCATTGATCATCGCGAAGACAGCTTCTGCGATTAACCTGATCATCTCAGCAGGAGGAGTGGTCGCTGGCACCTCAGCCGACGCACTACATTCAGCGGTGTTACGGGGTCGAGACTGCCCCGCAGCACTCCTAGTCACCTATAATCATGCAATGCACAATTTAGTGACCGAAAACATAGCAAACAACAATCATGGAACGCTCAGGTTCCGCAAACAAGTATGTTTTTCCATTCCTAAGTGTACATTCTTATTAGTTTTTGTCGTTTTAGGTGAATGCACATCCTGTGCACACCACCCCTTAAAAGGAATTCATCCCGAATTCGCTAAACTACGGATCGACGCCCTAAGTTCGATACCAAATTGTAACACCCTACCAGTACAAATAATATACAAGTAGGTCCAGCCGGGACCCCACGCTATACTAACCACACTAGCTAGGCGTTAAAAGGAGATATACAGAAAAGAGCTACACCAGAGTATACTAAACATAAGCGGAAGCATAAAGATTTAACATTTCTTTTAGAATAGTCCACTATCACAGGAATGAAACAATAAAGTGTAGAGTTACGGCCTTAAGGCCTTACATTCCAAAATGTATAAAACTCCCTAAACATACTTCGGCACGTAGGCCAGCAATACATGAAAAGCGGAAAAGAGGCTGGCCTTCGAGGGCCAACGCAGCAAAAAGGGCCACCTCCCGCTATTTCCCTTTAGGCTCACCTGCACCTGCATAAGAAGATTCCACCAAGAGGTGGCAAACAAAGCAATGGTCAGCACAGCTGACCAAATTATAATGACCCCACACCTTTCTCGGGGTGGCGGAGCTTCTTCCCTGCAAACAAGTCGTACTAGAAGCAAGTAGTACTAAGGAAGGTGCAAACTACACAAGGTGAGGTTTCAAGCACAATCAATCTTCTAGGTGTAGCAACAAATAGAGTTGATCCTCGGAATGCACATGATATTGGTTGGGTGAACATGAGACTAATCATAACATCAATCCAAAACCATAACCGTGGGTTCTCACGACCACACCTAACCAGCTAAGCTAAAGAGCTTAGTGAACGCTTGAGCATTTACCTATTGGAGGAACCCTCCCAAAAAGGTCTTTCCCATGATCACACGGCGTCCCGAGGTTTCCCCCTCTCGCCGATACGCATGGTGCGGGTTTGGTACAAGCTTGTGCTCGTTGATCAAATCATCGCGTTAACAACAACGATGCGGGTGTAGCTTTACCTCGGCCCGTTCTCAAGGAAACACCGATGGGTGTTCCCAATCACAAAAAGTTACGCACCTAAACCAACCAAGTGGACTTAGGCTTCACTAGAACAACCAACGAAGGAGGTATACAACGACTCACTTCAATTTCGTGCTGAAGGTTTGCATTCCACCACTCTCCAAGCAAGGGGCTTTCGTTAGGATCTTCACACGACGCCTAATCTCAAGTCCCGCAATACTATAAATGATCTCACGGAGTCATTCTCCAGCACGCATTCTAGTCCTAACCTAAATGCAACGTCGCAAATCAAGCATCACCAATTCGGGCTCACGACCACGAATAGGCTTCACACACAATGCCTAAATCCGCACAACTACCAGATTTCTAAATGCAATATGCCGGGGATGGACACAATCGACCCAGAGTTCCGAAGAACTAGAGGAAATCTTATACTTCACCCATTTGGTGAAAGGGAGTCCTCATGCAAGCATAGAAAAAGAAAGAGAGGACAAAGAACACGTCCTAAGACCGGGAGAAAGAATCGTTACCCTTGGAGCTCTCTTCCCCGCCATAGATCCGAGATTCCAATCGGAGGGAAAGAACCGCACCGGGCTGCACTTTCCAGATCTGGAGACGTCTCGCCAATCGGAGCTCTGGAGCTCCGTCAATGGCAGAATCTCCTTCTTCTTCCTCCTTGCCCCTTTTTCTTTCTCAAGCTTAGGAGAGAGAAAGGCCTTGAAATTATGAGGGAATAACCCCTCTCCAAAGCCCTAAAACCCTCCAGTAAACCCTCTCAGCCGTTGGATCGAATTCCAATGATTTTGATCGGTCGGATCGTCTTCTCCGCTCTTCTTTACGGAACAGAATAAACAGGGCGCACGATCACTGGCGCACGACCAGCGGTCGTGCGCGAAGAGGAGAAATGGTCGTGCGCACTGCTTTGGACAGTAAGCATCCCAATGGCTCTCTTTGCCTTGACAAGAGCGCACGATCACTGGCTCACGACCAGTGGTCGTGCGCGAAGAGGTGAAATGGTCGTGCGCACTACTTTGGACAGTGAAATTTCAGCCTACTCCGAGCGCAGCACTACCACTTCGCCTACCTCGCTGAACTACGATTTTTGGGGTGTTACACCAAAGGAGTCTTGCCTTGAAGGCTAATGAAGAAGAGCCTTCCACTCCTGAAGATGAGATGTTCAGTCTGTTAGAAAGGAGATTCAAAAAGTGGGTCAAGACAGAAGACTCAAGAAGAAAAGAGTGGAGCTCATAAGCCAGATTTGATAAGACTCTAAAGCAGGTTGTGATCTTCTTTTCTTACAAAAAACCAAGCCATATATCTCCTGATTGTGCTGAAGAGCAAAAGGACAGGAGCAGTAACAGAAAGGAGCACAAGAAGAAGACGTCCTCCATGATAAGGATAAGAAGAATGGAAAGGGTTTCATTTCTGAAACCTTGAGAGATATAGTGTCCGATTCAAGCTCTTCATCAGAGTGTGATGAAGAAACTACTGCTGAAGCTTCCTGCCTAGTGCTATTGGAGTTCTCCTCAGATGATGAAGGAGACCAGGTAAGTCTTTTTTGAAAACTTTGACTTTGATTTAGAAGATTTTATAATTTGTTTTAAAGAATTCTGTAATGACTACCTTAAGGTGCAAAATGAAATAGAAGTAGTTAGGGAAGAGTTGGAGAGGTTTAAGAAAGATGTTAAGTATTCTATTAATAATGACTTGAGAAATCAAATCTGCAAAAAGGAATCAGAAATAATTAAACTAACAAATGAAAAATTAGCTTTAAGAGAAGATCTCACAAAGACAAAAGCCTTTGAAGACTCAGTCAATGGGAGGAGTCAACAGCTCAAAGATATTACACAAAATCTCTCCATGAGATTTAAGCACCTAGGTCTAGGAGCAAACCCATCCACTAGCACAGAAGTCCCTAGTAGACCTGCCTAGAAAAATCTAGTTAGATTTGTTATACCTAGTGACTATCAAATGAATGAGAGCAGTGTAGTCTTTAAAGAATAGAACAATAATAATCCTGATAAAATCACTACATTTCAAATAGCAATTTCTAATAGTAAAAATAAAACTGTTAAGAAGAATAATCTAGACAAACCTATAAATCAAAAAAAAAGGTAAAATCAAAAAGGTAAAATCAAAAAGGTAAAATCAAAAGTAGAATCATTAGACATTCTGCATATCAACTATATGTAGATTCATTCCATACAAATTTTTTGTATCAAGATAATAAGCATAGGTTTGGTAAACCAATCATCTGCCATCCAAAAGGATACCATGAATGACCATTCTATTCTTTCATATCTACTTATAATGGTAAAATCAAAGGGCCCAAGGTAACTTGGGTGCCTTCTAATGTTTGAGTTATTTGTGCAAGAAGATGTAGAGTTCTTCCCCTTAGAGAGAGTGAAAGGAAAAGAAAGAACTAAATGATCAATAATGAACTACATATATGCAAAGGGAGTAATCTCTACTCTTAAATCCTTTGTTGATCTTATAGTTCATAAAAATAATATTATAAATACTATTTTTAATAAAAATAATTGCTGGGAAAAATAGCAAGAATTTTCTAAGAAAATAGAACTGTACATCCAGAGTTGCGTCGAATAGAATTCAATGTACCAACTAATTCTACTCGACGGTAGCTTCGATGGCCATTTGAATCAAATAATTTGAATAGAATTCGACGCGGCGTCGAATTCATATCGACACATACATCGATTTAATAGTTGCTCTACAAATTTGAAGGTGCGCTGAGTTCTAATCGGCGCAATGTCGATAGGATAAGCACGCACAGTTTCACTTCTAGAAGCTACTTCGACACATTTTGGCGCGCTGAATATATTTTTGTCGACGATGCTTCAAATACAACCTTATGTTGCGATGAATCGTCTCCTTTTTAACAACATATGCGTCGAATTTATTACGCATTCGAATTCTCATCTTCTTGCTCTCGTGCACTCTTTCTCTCTAGCTATCTTGCAGTCTTCTCCCTCTTTATCTCTTTTCTTTTGTGTTTACAGGTATGTTAGAGCAGATGGCTCCACCTAAATTGAATTCTGGTTTCGATGTGGACGTAGAATCATTCAATGCAGTTTCTGATAACTTAAAAACCATTCTTGGCTTGTTTCACATTGCTGGATTGACAAAACTAATCTCATCAAGGTGCAAGATCCTTGATGTTGAGTTGACAGAAGGACAACTTCCATATTGGAGATGATGGCTCCATCAATGGAAGAATATATGAAAATGACATTAACATTATAGAGGAAATGTTGACTCAAACTTTTGATCTACCAACTGGTAGTGATTCTGATGAATTAATAGGGGAAGAGACAACAAAGGCCTTACAGATAATGCAGTTCAGAAAGGAGAAGGACATCAACCTGAAGAAGTTTGATCTCTCTGAAGAATATTGATTCCTTGCAGATATAGTGGGAAAAGTGCTGCTATGCAAGATATCAACATGTGATTCCATCCCAAAGCAGCAGCTACAGATCATGGGGGTCCTAGTTCTTAATAAGAATATAAATTGCGGGGAGATGACTTTTGAAGTTAATTTGCCATACGTACTCACATAAAGAGAATGACTATGAGAATTATGAGCCAGGTCCTCTTCCACCATTATCCAATGGTGTGCAAGTCAATGGTAGTGCCCATTCTTCCTGATAGGAGAATAAATATTAGGATCTTTTTAAAGTGGACCAGGAAGATTCTGAAGCCTAGTCAAGCTGCCCCCACTCCTCCTTCTTCTCCAGTTCTATAAGTTACCACTGATCAAAATCTCCAGTGCATTCCATCTACTCTAGCTCCAGAACGTACACCTCAGATTCCTCTCGAACCACAACAACAACAATCCATCATCATTTCTACTAGGAATACTCCAGACAACCAGTCTGCTCCCCTACCACAATCTCTTATTACTCCAGAAGATAATCAATCACAATCCCCTATCCACCAAAATTTCCCATAGTTCAATGAGGATTCCACTGCAATTCCTCCAGTTATCCTGTCAACACCTCTTCTTAACACACCTCTTTCATCTAGCACACATTCTACTCCTTCCTATGATATTGAGCAAATAATTTTAAAAGCAGTAGGGCTGGCTACTAGTATATTTACTGATCTATTGCTGAATCATGCCAGAAAGTTCAACAGAAAGTACTCATAAATGGAAAGTGAATTACATGAATCAAAAGAGTCTCTCCTAGCTCTCAAAACATTTATGTCCTCCTCCATGGTGACTAAATAATTCTTAACCTCCCTGGTCAGTAAGGTTCATAAGGAGGAGAATTCACATGAGGAAGAAATTTGTGGTCAAGAAAAAGAGGGTGGCCAGGAGAAGGATAAGATTACTGAATTTTCTGACTCTAATAATCCTAATAAGCTTACTGTATTTCAAGCAACAATTCCAGATGTTCTCTTAGAGGATTAACATATCCTGGGGGATCGTGCAATAAATCAGGGGGAGCTCCTTACAAACTCATGGGAGATGTTATTTTAGAGGACGAGCCAATCCAGAGGGAGCCCCTAAAAGATGATCAGCTACTGAAAGAAGTTTCATTAATTGCAAAGGAGGCTACCCAGCTAGCTCAAAAGGATGCACAAACTCAGGGGGATCCTCTCATTGAAGATGACACTCATCATGAAGCAAACATGATAGATGAAGAGGAGGATGGGTCTCTAGTGTCTGCAAGAAGAAAAGTTACACCACTGGTCTTCTCTAGAAAGAGGAAAACTCATCCATAAAAGTAGAAACAGTACAATTATTCTGATGAGGAACATTCTCTATTATATCATCTCAGTAAAATACTTGAAGATATATCTATGGAAGACAATCTTATCAATTGCAAATTTGTCATTGTTATCTATGCATCTGTGCAATGAATTCATTTTATGTCTACTGTATCTTTATATGTATCTTTCTTTTATTCAAGTGTGTCTTTGAAATCACTTGCATTATGTGTAAAATTTGTTAAGATAAATATGGGAGATCGTTGGGAAAAACCCATGTGATTTATGTAACCAGTTATTTTAAAGTGATTTCATCATCTAGGATGTATTACCCGTATTGTATAGAGAGGGTAATCTGGTCATTAGATGTCCTTGGATATCACATTCACTTAGAGTGTCAAGGCCAGGTCTAAGATACGCACAAATTCAGTTGAGTTATAACTTGCGTCGAATAGAAGTTGATGCAACTTTCACTAGAAGTCAACGCAACTATGATTGAAAGTCGAAGTAACTCATACTGCTTGTCAAAGTATCAAGTGTAGTCAACGCAACATCAAAATGAACTTGATGTAACGCAACATCAAAATGAACTTGATGTATGCAAACAATGCCTGCAAATGTCGACGGTATGTGTACAATGTCGAAAGTAGTATAGTTTTATAAAACCATGGTCGTATAAAAATCCGGGCGAGTTGAATATTCGTACATTAGAAATCTCTATTAGTCTATAAATTATAACTTTGGGTTGATTTTGTAATAAAGAAAAGGGAATTAAAATGATGATTAAGCAATGGGAAAAAAGACAAGCACTCGATCTTCGAATCACCTCATAATGAAAAAAATAAAAGAAGAAATAAGAGTTCTAATTCTCTTAAGAAAATTACTTCGACTGTGGAGATTCCCGAATTCTAAACGCACCTCTCTCGAGGATACATTCAACTGAGTTTAGGTTGATCAATCGAACTTTTTCTCTCGAATTGAAACCACTAAACTCGCTTTATCGTAGTGAACCCCTCTATTGGATTTGACTCCAATCCAGGATATTTATGTCATTCTCTCTCGAGGTTTGCATTCAATTCTCTTTATCCTTGAATGATCGATTCAAATTACGAGCCTTTCGGCTACTAGATTATGAAAACAAGTCTGAGAATTATATATCAAAAATATAATCTCAATTCAATAGAAACCAAATAAATCTTAAGCAATCTAAGAAAGAGAAATGAAGCTCTAAATTAATTCATAGACTATATTATTCCTTGGATCATCTCGATCGAGTACTAATAAAAATTTAGCTACTCATTGAGATTAAGGAACCAACAAAAGTAGAAGAGTTCCCGATGAATGTAAGAATAGAATAAGGAGAAGATGAACTAATTTTTATTGCTTTTTGCAGAAGTGAATACAACTAATGAAATTGAGATTACAAGTACAAAGAGAAAATTGAAGTATAAGAATGCTAAAAATTGGAATACAATACACGAAATGAAGAAAAGAGCTCCCAAAACTCATCCCTGAAGTTCTGGAGAAGCTGCCCATAAATAGGTGAAAAGTTGAGGTTACACGCTCTCGGTCACGCCCGTGACCAAGGGTGTGTAAGGGGCCTGATCAAAGCTGGGGCGGGAGATACGCCTTCTGGATTCATTGTAGGCATTATGTGCACGTCACGCCCTAGGGCACGCCCGTGACCTAGGGTGTGTACTCTTAAAATTGCATCTAACGGGAAGTCTTCGACAAGCCGGTGCGTTATTCTTGCCGGAAGGAGGTACACGCACGTGACCTTGGAAGTACACAGGCTTGACAAGACGTGTCACAAGCATGTACTTGGTGAATTGCATGGCGAGACAGTGGATCGCATCCTGCTGAGCTGGAGGCGTGGCTTATGTTTACATGCCCTTGACCACACTCGTGACCTAGGGCGTGTGCTTAGCAATTTTTCTCGGAATGAGCCCAGGATGGCAGCAGCAGGTCTAGAACACATCTTGGACTGTCATGCCCTTGGTCATGCCTGTGACCTTGGGCGTGTACTTGGAATTTTTACTCAAAGTGTCCAGAAAACCTTAAAACCATTGGATAAGCTTAAGTTAGCTCATAAAAGTGAAGATAAACAATTTAAATGGTATAATTCATATAAATTATATAAAATCATATTAAAATAATATAAAAACTATACTAAAAGATGAGTATATAAACTACTCATCAAAACTCGAGGAAGAAGGAAGAGACAATCGAAGCCATCTTAGAAGTCAACGTAACTTCAACTTCAATTCAACACAGAAGTTAAAGTTAAAGTCCAAGTTTCAACTCGACGGATACATCGATAAGTACTCAACGCAACGTCGACATTTGAGTTCAGTTAGAGCTAAGAAGGAATTCGAATCTGCTTCTAGAAGAACTCAGAGGTGCGTCTATATAAAGAATAATGAAGTCGACGCAGCATAGAATACAGATAGAAATAGTATGTTTTTTGTTGTCCTTTCTGATCCTTCTCCAAAGTCTTTCAAAGATGAAATTTGAATTACAACGGCTTGTTTTTTGCCAAGAATGGAATGGAGTATTTCAAATTAATAACAAAATCATTCTTGGAAGTTATTCAGATCAGATGGATGGGTCGGGAAACATAAATAAAAGGAAATACTAAATGTCCAATGGATATTCCTTAAAAACACAGAACAGAAAAGGAAAGAAATTGAAACACAATTCGACAAAGAATAAGTATTCTGAAGAAGGAAATAAAATACAACCAACTGATGACTTTGTCTTCATCCTCCTCCTCAAGGTCTCTCAGACAAAAAGAGAAGAACTTCTCTGTACAGATATACACGACTGGTGCTTCTTCTTCTTCTTCTTCATCATACAACAACAAGCAAACATGAGTACAGAGATCACAAGGATCAAAATCTCATAAACCTTTCATTCATGACTATCATAAGCAAGGGTTCATCTTATATAGATACTGAAGAATATCAAAAGATCACAACTGCTGAAGGCTTTATGCAACAAAATCATATTCTTCTTCTTCTTTCCTCCATTCTTATTTTGTAACTAACAAAGAGTCCTATGAATTACTCTTCAAAGGATTTAGTTGTTTCTAAGAGTCTACTTATCAAAAGACTTAGTGGTTCTAAAATTCTCCTTATCAAAAGACTAAGTGATTCTAAGAGTCTCATTATCAAAAGACTTAGTGGTTATAAGAGTCTCCTTGTCAAAAGACTCAGTGCTTGTTCTGAGAGTCTCCTTATCAAAAGACTCAGGCATATATAGTGCAATCCTACCATGGTGGTAGAAGAGTGGACTACCCACATTTGGGGAACCACTATAAAAATTTTGTGTCTTCTGTGTTTGATTTTCTATGTTGTCCCCTTACTTTTTACTGTTTTTCTTGTCTTCGTTTATATTATTCTGAGTTGGTATTGCTGAACGCATAATTGTTAGAGTAGTTTTATTATATGTGCATATTTAGGGTAAAAGTTAAACTTTATTCGCCCACCTCTAGAGAATACTCAGAGTCACACTGTGCACTTTCAAGTTGTGAAAATTTTTCAAGGATAATGCTCATTCTATGTGAAAAGTATAGAAATATTGTTAGAATTATCAAACCAAAACAAAAATAATTTTTTAATGATTATCTTGGTTACCTTGCTTTTCCGCATTATTGATTTGATCAAGTATTTTTACCATGCTTTTTCATGCTTTTTAAGGTCTCTTCTTCACTTGTGTCTTTCAAACTCGTTTTCACTTTTGTCATCAAGTGTTATCTTTCAAATTCTTTTGTTCATTATTTTCAAACAAGTGGTATAATGGCTTGGTAAAGTACATGGGATGTTATTACTCATGCTTATCATATTCTTTTTCTGCTACGCTACTCTCTCTTAGCTCGATCATGACATAATTTCTTTTCTACAAAACTCTTAATCCTCTCTTAGTTGTCCCACCTTTCATCTCCTTATCCTAGTTTTGTTTCACTCCACCCACTTTTGTTAATAACAAAAGGGGGATAATTAAATGATAAATCTTAATGATCAAGGAGTAGGATTCACTAGAATATGGGGAGCATAAATCTAGTATATGATAGCATAAACTAAGGGAGAGCACTTAAATAGGGGGAGCACACTTCTCTAAATATATTTTTATATTAAAATATCTTTGTAGCATAGTGCAATATCTTTTTTATAAAAACACATCTTTATATCTGAATCTAATTTATCTTAATTATATTTGTTATTATCAAAAGGGGGAGATTATTGGAATACGGATTTTCGCATCCCTTTGGTTTGAGAATAACAAATCCTACTTGTATTTGATCTAGTTTGCCATTGTGTTTTAGCATGCAGGATTGAACAAAAATGACACTAGGATGCTTTATTGTTGGTGTGGACTTGCTCATAAGCTGAAAAGAAGAATGTGGTCCAATGCCAAGCGAATGGACTTAACGTCGGCGTTGACTTTCATTCTCACCAAGATGAAAATGCCATGGAGGGAATCTTTCGTGATTGCAGGAGCATTTTTGGGAATGATTTGGATTAATGCCAGCCTCAATGCTAGCATTAAGGTTGCCTAAAATGAATGTTTTCAAAGATGCATAATCTCCTTCCTATTTTGATGATCCGTGTCATCAAGTTATTTCTATACAGGGTCAATGACAGACATTATCCTTTACGTCGACGTTAGCTTCCTGTCCTATAAAGCAGTGGCATTCATTATCTTCAACTATTGATCCTAAGGAGCCCTATTACAGCACTTTTGAAGATCTATGAGGGCTGTATTTTCAGACCATCATCTCCCACACAAATTCAAAAGAAGAATTCGAAGGAGGATCGGATCAATGCTAACCCAATGTGAAGAACACACGCTTCAACTTCGACGAAATTCAATGGGTCTTCGCCATCTCCAGAATTCTTCAAAAGGAGTTTAATTTGTATTTTATATTTTGTTATACCTTTATCTTTTGGGATTGTTAAGTGAATTCGTCGCGGTTATTAGCGACTAGGTCCGTGCATGGATTAGGAGGAATTCACCGCAGTTGTTGGCGAATAGGTCTAGGAGTTAGATCTAGGGGGTGCTCGAAGACTTTCTGGGGATAGAAGGGCTAGATCGGCTTGAGGTCAGATCTGTCTATAGATCGGCTAAAGCCAGCCGGTTCTTAATGAGAAAGGTCGGTATAGAAATCCAAAGACTCTTTTATATTCGCCTTTGATTTCTACCGTCATATAAATCCATTTTTGTAATCATATTTATAAATGATAATCATGCCTTTTCTTATTCAATTAAATTGATTTCTTGCTATTAACTTTTGATTAAATTTACATCATATAAAATATCAATTTTTTTTCTTAATATCCTAATGTTTTCAAAAACCCTTATTCACCCCGCTCTAAGGGCGCCTAAAGATCCAACAGACAACATATCTCCTGGGAAGGTACTAATCAGAGCTCCCCTATCTGTCGTTGATTCTGAATCAGTGGCAGATTCCTTGCATGATGATGGTGAGTCTGCTACCAACATCACATCCTTAAATTCCTCATATGATGTTTAATCTGAATTAATGCAGCAATATGAAGCTTTGTGAAAAGCTTTCAAGAACAAAAAGGTACTCCTTACAGTTTAGACCAATGAGTTAGATTCCTTGAGAACTACCCACTCTGAGCTCCAGAAGACAGTTGAGAAGTTGGCTGCTATGAGCAAATAGGTCGACAGATTCAAGGAAACCTCAAAGCTCAAAAATGTTTAATTGGCTCAAAAGAACAAGGTCATTAAGGACATTGAGGAAATGTTGCTGGCTGAAAAGAGAATTATTGCTCGCTTTTCAAATCCCAAGACTGTCCTTCCTATCATTGACAGTTTATCTGCACCATTCAGAGCTGGTGTATGTTTCAATAAGGAGACAGTCAAGGACAAAGCTTCTGAAGCTCAAACTTCTTTTAAGAAGGCGCTGCTGGCATCAAATCATTTTGACCAGGAATCTTCATATGGTCATCTGACCAATGCTTGCTCAGCAAGTGGCAGTAAGCCCTCTATCACAAGTAGAAGAGCAGGCTTTGGGCTGAATTCTTTTAAAGCACCCCATGAAGAGATTCAATTGAAGAATCGAGGTCCCTTTGTCCATGGACGTCCTGCAGCAACATCACTCAAAAGTAATGGAAAGACAGTTCATACCATGCCTGTTCCCAAGAAGGTGAAAGAAAAGGTGTTGAGACCAATCTCACTACATACTCACATTTATGATGTTCATTCAAGGTATGTTAGGCCAACTGTCTTCACTCCTGCTCACCAACATTGCCATTCTACTCAGATGGTGAGGCAGAAGAGAAGATACAATAGGTATGAGTGCTGGTGTTGTGGGAAAGTTAGTCACTTTGAGTTGGACTGTTGGTTCAACCCAACATGTCCTAGTGCAAGAAGATTGCAGACCACAAAGAGGTGTGGTTTTCCAGTTTATCCCATGAACAGAAACCATGGACCCAAATCCAATTGGGTACCTAAGGGTAAGTAATCCTTCTTGGAGGTACGCCTAAATGCCAACCAATCTCCCATTTGGTATTTATACTAGGTTGCTCCAGGCACATGACTGGAGTAAGGAGCTATCTGAGAAACTTCACCCCTATGGAGAATGGACCAACAATTATATTTGGAGGTTCAGAAAAAGGGGTAACCAAAGGTTATGGTAACTTTCTAATGGCTTAGTTACCATCACAAAGGTAGCTTCTGTGGAAGGATTAAATCACAATCTCATACGCAAAAGTCAACTTTGTGATATAGGTTTTTTTATTGTCTTCTACAAGGAAAAGTGCTTAGTTAAGAAATCCTTAGAATCTGAGGTTACCTTAACTGGCACTAGGAGTGGAAATTTCTATTGTCTAAATTTCCATCATTCAAATTCTTCCATGTCTATACGATTTGTGGCTAATGATAAAGAAGATTTATGTGTTCAATTACACAAGAGACTTGCTCACATTAATTACAAAACCTTAAGTAAGATTTTCTCTCAAGAGCTAGTTAGAAATGGACCCAGCATTAAGTGCATTAAGGAAGGTCCTTGTCAGGCATGCCAACTTGGCAAGCAAACTAGGACCAGCTTGAAGAGCATCTCTAATAAAGATTCCTCAAGGTGCCTGTTTTTGTTTCACATGAATTTGTTTGGTCCTATGTCAGATCTCAGCTTAGGAGGGAAGTCTTATATCCTTGTAGTAGTTGATGACTATTCAAGGTTCACTTATGTGTTATTCCTTAAAAAGAAATCAGATACCTTAGACAACTTGAAGAACTTTTTCAGGAAGATCCAGAATGAAATGAGTTGTATTGTCGTCAAGTTCGGAAGTGACCATGGTACAAAATTTTAGTCAGCAGCCATGCCAGAATTCTGCCAAAAGTTGGGCATCTCTCAAGAATTTTACTCACCTAGAACTCCTCAACAAAATGGGGTTGCAGAGAGGAAAAATAGAACCCAATAGAGGCCAGCAGGACAATGTTGAGTGAATTATCTCTACAAAAATACTTTTGGGCAGAGGATGTCAATACAATATGTCATGGGATAAATAGGGCCTCTATCATCAAAGACCACAAGAAAACTCCCTATGAGCTGATCAATGGCAGAAAACCTACCTTATCCTACTTCTGAATATTTTGTAGCAGATGCTATGTACTTAATAATGGAAAATCCAAGCTAACCAAGTTTGCTGAAAAAAGAAGTGAAGGTATTTTTGTTGGCTACAACTCCTATAGCAAAGCTTATAGGGTATACCATATCAATACCCCAAGCAATAGAAGAATCTTTGCATGTTGTATTTGATGAGACTAGCCTTATTCATAAAGACTGGTCTAGTTCATTAGTGGATGCAGGCACAGCAGAGAAAAAGGAAAAGCTATCCATTGAATACAAGGTTGAAACTTGAAGGAAAGATAAAGATCATTCAGTGATTGTTGAATTGGAAGATGTTGTGGAAGGCTTAGCTACAGCAGAAGAAGTACAACCTAAAGAGCATGCCATAAATGAAGTCCCTAGAAGACTGCCAGCTGCCCTTAGACAAGTCAAACATTATCCTCAAGAGCAAATTATAGGAGATGTTAGTCATGGAGTGCTGACAAGGAGCATGGATTTGAATGAAGCATTAGACATATGTTTTCTCTCTCAAAATGAACCCAAGAAAGTTGAGGAAGCAAATCTTGAACCATTCTAGATCGCAGCATTGCAGGAAGAACTAAACCCATTCAAGAGATGCAAAGTATGGAAGTTAGTTCCCAGACCCGAAGGACATAACATTATTGTAACCAAGTGGGTCTATAGAAACAAGTTGGATGAGAATGGGGTAATTACAAAGAATAAGGCAAGGCTAGTGACAAAGGGCTATAGACAGGAGGAGGGTATTGATTTTGATCAGACCTTTGCCACTGTTTCAAGATTGGAAGCTATTTGATTATTCCTAGCCTATGCAGCCCATAAAGGATTCAAGGTTTACAAGATGGATGTGAAGTCATCATTCCTGAATGGTTACATCAAAGAAGAAGTATATGTTGAACAATTGTTGGGAATAGAGCCCTGCAATGTTCCTGATTTGAAGAACTGCTCAGATCATTGAGATGATACACTTATCGTTGAAATACATCCAAGCTACATCACTAGTATCATGACTAAAAAAGTAATGAATATTCACCAAGTAAAATATCGCCTCAAGAATCAGCAGATAAATCGTTGAGAAAGGAATCATATCGTTGAGACAATCACAACTATATTGTCTTGAAGAAAGCTTATCATTGAAAAAGCTAAGATTCAGATGTCTCGACGATATCGTCTTGAAGAAGATGTATAGTCTTGAAGGTTGAAGAACATATCATCGAAGATAACTCATTAAGTCTTGAAGAAAGGATCATGTAGATAACATCGGCTTGAAGACTTTATATCGTCTGTAAGATCAAGACGATATCATAATAAAGAACGATTATCAACTTGTAGAATAAGTCTAAGTCATATAAAAAGAAATTTCTCGACGACATCGTCTAGAAGAAGCAATATCATTGAGATATCAAGTAAAGTCTTGAAGAAGGAAGTATGTCGACGATATCATCATAAAGAATTTAATCATCTTGATAGATGCAAAGCTGCATTTATTGTGCCAATTTTCCTGAAATTGAAATACAGGGAATGTGCGCGTCGCTCATCTTGCGCATCAATCAAGGAATAATTAATGATATATCTTCTGCAGAATATAGCCATTTACACAACATTTAAGAATAATATTATACATATCCAAAGGCTTGCAAGTTCCAAAAAGGTGAGAGCATTTATGGTAGTTTATTCTGCCGTTTCAGTATTCTATAATGGCCTAATTAATTATGAAAGTAATTATCAAGGGGTCTGTATGCAAAATTGCAGAAGAATATAAACGAGAAAATTTGTCGATATCAGAGAAAATAGTCTACAAACTCAAAAAGAAGACATCGTTATCCTCTCTCATTCACATTCTCACACATACAATTTTACAAGAAAGAAAGAGAGGAAAGTACTGAACAAGAAGACTTCACTACTGTATGGTGAAGATCAAAGAGAAAGAAAGAAAGAATCATCTTCCCTAATTGCAAAGTCCATTTGATATTTCTCTGAAGAAGATTCTTAAGAACAGTACAGAGATTTAAAGAAATCTGGACTTATTTTTGCAAGAAGAAGAAGAAGACCTATTATTCCAAGCTTATATCTTGAAGCCTTCTCTTCTGCAATAGAACAACATCCTTCTTATTTGGTAGGTTTCTTTGTGAGCGTTAGATGGTAAGATCTTGTATTATATCTGAGTGTTGGTAGTGTTCTGTGTGAGCCTGAGCTCGGTAGGGATATTTATGAGTCTGAGTTTGGTAGGATCTTGTTGAAGATATGAGATATTGTAAGACAACTAAAGTCTGGGTTTGGTAGGGTTCTTTGTGAGCCTGAGTTGTAAGATATGTTTATTGAGAAGAGATCTGAGATGTTGGATAAGTGGCCTAGTCTAGATCATTGCTAGATAGGTGGGAGGGACATTGGTGTACCTCTAGACACTTTGTCTTGTAGTAACCACTATAAATCTTACGTGTTTTCTTTGTTGCTTCTGTGTTGTGATAGATAGATTTTAAAGTTGCAACTAATTGTGAAAAACACCTAATCACCCCCCCCCCCCTCTAGGTGTAGTTTAATCAAACCCATATCTTTCAATTGGTATCAGAGAGAGGTTGAGTTTAAAGGCTTAACAGCTTAGAACAATATCTATAAGTTTATTGGGTTACGATGTTTCATTGGCCTGTGAGCATCATCAAGAGATGAGATCAATGTAGCTGCCCATCTGCACCAAAGAGAACATTGTCATCTGGAAGCAAAGTGTCAGGTTGTTCATTGAAGCTTCAGATCCTAGAATATTCACGACTGTTGAAGAGGGACCTTATGTTCCCATGATTGTTTCAATGACTCCAACAACTCCTTCGGTACCTAAATATTTGTCATAGTTTACCAAAGATGAAGTAGACCTGATAACTATGGGTAAGAGAGCAAAGCACATACTTGAAACTACAATTGATAATTCTACATTTCAGAACTAAATTCATTGCAAAATAGCAAAAGAAATGTGGGATTTCTTAGTGGTTTACAAGGAGGGAATTGAAGAAGAAAACTCAAGGGGAAACACCAGAGAAAGGCATATGGCTCTAAAGGCTAAAAGGTTGAAAAGTACAAAGGTCAAGACTCCTATAATTCAGAATATCTCTGAAGACAATGAAGCTTCTGATGCAAGCACATCAGAATCTGATGACACTGTTAAAGAACCAGTACTCCTCGCCAAGTAGTTCAAATGGATGATGCCTAGAAGAAGAAGAGACAGCCATAGAACAACCTCCTCAAAATCCAGAAGATCTGGTCAACATAATAAACCTAAAAACTCAAAGAAGGAAAGGTATAACTCTAAACTCATTGAATTTTGTTTGACTAACTTTATTTATTATCACTGCAATAATACAGGTCACATGATTGCTTACTGCCCCTCCAAGAAGAAAGAATCAAAGAAGAGTGATGATAGAAGAAGTCCAAGGGACAAAAAGAAATATGAAAAATGATTATTTACTAAGAAAATCAGAACACTTAGTGATTTTGATTCAGATTTATCAGAAACTAAGGATGCAGCTCTCATTGGCCTCATGGCTATAACTGGTGAAATCCAGGACGACAAGCCCTCTCCTGGGAAGGTACTTATTAGAGCTCCCTTATGTGTCTCTGATTCTGAATCAATGACAGATTCTATACATGATAGTAAGTGTGAATCTGCTTGCAATAACATACCCTCAAGATCCCCAAATGAGGTTGACTCTGAACTAGTGCAACATAATGAAGCCTTGTGGATTGCTTTGAAAAGAAGTAAGAAACTTCTTAGAGCTCAATATAAGGAGTTAGCATCACTGAAATTTGCCCAATCTGAGCTTTAACAGCTAACAAGTTGACTGCTATGAGCAAAGAAATGGACAAACTCAAGGATGTCACAAAGCTCAAAAATGTTGAGTTGGGTCAGAAGAATAGGGTTATCAAGGACCTTGAGGAAATGCTATTGACTGAGAAGAAAATTGTTGTCAGCTTCTCAATGCCCAAGATTGTACTTCCCATCATTGACAAGTTCTCTGCACCATTCAGAGGTGGTGTAGGATTTGGTAAGGAGACAGTCAAGGGCAAGTCATCTGAAGCCCAACCTTCTTTCAAGAAGAAGCTACTGACATCAAATTTCTTTAAACTGGAATCTGCATATGGTGATCTGACCAATGCCTGCTCTACAGGAGGCAGTAAACCCTTAAAGTCACATAGAAGAGCAGGTTTTGGGCTGAGTGCTTTTAAAGCACCCCTTGAAGAAAGTCAAATGAAGAATCCAAGTCCTCATGTCCATTGATGTGCAACATCAACTCCCAAAACTAAGGGAAAGGCAGTCCCCACCAAGCCTGTTCCCAAGGTGGTGAACCAAAAAGTGGTGAAACCAGCTCAACTACATACTCACACTTGTGAGGTTCACCCAAGGCATGTTAGGTTAGATATCTTCAATCCTACCCACCAACATTTCCAGATGGTGAGGATAAGAGAAGTTAAAATAGGTATGAGTGCCGGTGTAGTGGAAAAATTGTTCATTATGCCTTGGGCTGCTACTTCAACCCAACAGTAACTGGTGCAAGTAGAATGCAGACCACTCAAAGGTGTGATATTTCAGTTTATATTCCTAATAGAAACCTAGGACCTAAATCCAATTGGGCACCCAAGGGTAGGTAATCTTTCTTGCAGGTATGTACAAATTCCAACCCTTTTGGTATTTGGACAGTGGCTGCTCTAACACATGAGTGGAGTAAAGAGGGTAGAAAATGGATAAGCTATTCACTAAAGATACGGTTGAATACTAAATGAAAGACAAAAGTCATTCCCAGAAAACTGCAAGCTACTCTAAGACAAGTCAGGTATTATCCTCTAGAGCAAATTGTAAGGAGCTGTCAATCAAACAATACAGAAGGAAATAAATAAACTCAAAAGCTGAAAAGGGGGTATAGACTGGAGAAGGGCATTAAGTTTAGCCAGAACCCTTATTCCTATTACAAGGTTGGAACTAAACATAATATTCATAGTATGTGTAGCCCATAGAGGATTTCAATCCTATCAAGTGAAAGATCAAATCAGTATCTCTAAATAAGAAATTTGAAGGAGGAAGTCTTATTGCAACATCCTAGATGATTATCTTAAGAGGTGCTGCTAATCTTCTCAAGTTAGACAAATATCGGATGGGTGTCTCAACGACATAGATGACTTCTCAGCGATACAAAATAAAATTTCTCAACGACAAAATCTGAGTCTCGACGTTATTTCTGCAGACACAACAACAAAGCTGAAGTGATTCTGACGACAAGGTTGACGAAATCTCGTCAACACTATCAACGACAAAAATGCACATCGTCAAAATACAACCCAGATACTCAATGTAATATTGGATCTTTAATCAGAGCCGTTTGATGGACTCTTAAACTATTAATCAAGACAAAAAGGTACGCGCCTCTACAACTACCTCTACTATAAATAGAATTAATGCTTAGGACAAAAATTACACTTTAAGTTGCCCTAAGTCAATTCTGCAACAAACATCCATTCCATTTCCGACAATCGCTCGTTCTTGATGTTCTTCTGAAATGGCTCCCAAGAAGGAAGATTCCTCAGTCATCTCTGGTTGTGATATTCTAAGAGGAGGATTCAACTCCTGCTTTGAAGAAATTAGGTCAGTAATTGGACTACTGGAGTCAGCAGGGCTGGAATATCTGCTCCGTGAACCCTGTGTTCTCATGAACAGGGATCTCCTGAAATTCTTTGAAGGAACGAGAATCAATCGTTCAGGGACAATCCTAAAGTCTACAGTGGCCAGAAAGAAGATCAAAATATTTGCCAAGAGCATAGGAAAAGCCTTGAGAATACCAAGACTGGATAAAGAGATTGAAGAGGATGATCTAACAGCTGAAGACCTCTCTGCAGGATATGCCTGGTGTGGGCACAGTGGAAAGAAGTATGGGTCTATTAAAAAGGCAAAATTCAACCAGAAGGGAAAACTTTTAGCTGGCATTATAGAGAAAGTGTTTCTGTGCAATCCTTGTTCCCATGACAGGATTTCTGAAGAAATGTTTGAGGTCATGTGCAGGATCATTGTCTCAAAGAAAATAGACTGGAGAGAATTTCTATTCCAGAGGATAAAGAGCACCTTGAGGAACCCTTTATTTGGAATAATCTTATCTATCTTCCTCCAAAATTCCCTTGGGGAAGGTTGAAGAGAAAAATGGGAGCACCTCTACATTATTCTAAGAGGTTGGTTTCAAAGATGTTGGATAGATGGGAGAGAATTATATCCAAAACCCTTACGGATGCCCAAGCAGCCATAAAAGGAAAGAAAAAGAAAGCTTTGGTAGTTGATGACTCAGAGGAGGTAGAGTCCTCTGGCAGTTCTGAAGAAGGCGGAGCCACATCAATTCGAGACACAAATCAGTTTAAGGATACTGAGGAAGAAAGATCCCCATCTCTACCAAACCCTGCTTTGACAGAGGGGGCAGGAGGGGGGGGGGGGGGGGGGGGGGGTAGGGGTAGCTCTTAATCAAATGATCCCAGAGGATGTGAATGAACATGATAATATATATGTTATTGAAGTAAGAACAATCCCCATTCTAGGAGGTGATTCAGTTGAGGGGGAATCCCAGCTTGGGAGCTCAGCCCAAGAGACTGCAAATGTTGAGCGGGAGAGTAATCTGATGTGCTCTACCCTAGGAGATCAAGGTGAAGAAAGTGGTCTTGAAAAAGTTGGAACTCCTGGTAGTGATCCAAACCCTACTCTAACTATGGGGGAGAAGTCTGTTGTTCCACCAGCCCAAGGGTAAAAAAAAAGAAAATGCAGGACAAGTGCAAGAGAAGGAAGTTATAGGAAATTTGACAAAGAGTGTTGAAAGTACTGATCCCTAGACTGGGTTTGACATCGTTCTGATCAAAGGCAAGCAACTGCTAGTGGAAGAAGAAGAGTAGTTGCAGATTGACTCTCCTAATCTTCTGGGTCAAGATAGTGCTCCTACAAGTCTTCCAGAGGTGATTGCTGCTCCAAAAGTGGATATTGTTGGACCATCTTCTGCACAATCAGGCTCTCTATTCCATATGATCTCAACCTTGCTGAATGTTCAAAGGGAGAAGATAGAAAGGTTCATTCTACAGACTGTAGATGACCTTAGGCAAGAAATGATGACTGAGTTGCAAACTGTGAAGGATGATATGTATCATCTCAACACTTATCACACTCATTTCTTTCACTTAGCAGCTCCATCCATGGAACATGTTGGTGAGGAGATCAACAAGTTTGGGCATCAGTCTCATCAAATCATTCAAAACCAAGGCATTATGTCAAGGAATACTGAGAGAGCATTTCAACAAATAACAATCTTTATGAATTTAGATAGAGATCAAATTTTGAACATAATGGATGTGGATACTCAGGCCCTAGATGAACATCTACTAGAAGTTAGAAATAACATGGATGAGGTTGAACAACAACTTCATGAGAGGATAAATTTGGTACAAGTAGCCATTGATGATCAAATTGTTGAAGAAGTCCTAAAGGGGGAGAAGGCAATGATAAATGCTGGTTCAAATCAAGCCATGTGGATTGTAAAGCAAGCTTTACAGAAGCCTCCCTCAGTTTATGAGTTAGCAGAACCATCTGAGTGCACTACCTCAGAAGTATATGGTATTGAAATTAGAGAATCTGCCAATTCAAGAAAAAGGAAGAGAGTTCAGAGCAAAAGGTACAGGAAGAAAAGGCTAAAGGAAATTGAGCAGGATCCACAGTCAGACAAGTGGAGTCCTAACTCTAGCACCCTGATCTCACAAGCTTAGATGGAGTATTGATACCCTCAAGATGGGTCTGAAAGAATATGCTATTCTACTGACTGGAATCTCCATCTCACTCAAATGGAGAAAAGGAGGAATTACATACTAGCTTTCCCTCATGGTCCTCCTCCATTTCCAAAAAAGATTCCAAAGAGCATCAATTTCTTTAAAAGGTCAAAAAGAAAAGAAAAGGGAAGCAGCAGCAGGACCTGAATATCATTTGTTGTTTTGTCTGAAAATAACCTGGGCAAATGACTGGAATATTTTTTTTTAAAACATTATCTCTATTTATATCATGTTGATAGATGAATCCTGTTACATTTGCTGAATGTCTTCAAATTTTGATTCTATTTATCATTTGGCATTTATCATTGAAGTGAGTTATGACTTCTTCAAATAGGGAGAGATTGATGGGAACAGTGCCCAACAATGTTCCTGATTTGAAGAAGTGCTCAGATCAATGATAAATGCACTATGTATTTGATGGCATATTTTATTCATGACTGCAGAGGATAGTTCATATGTACAGTAATTCTTTAAGTCCAAAATCGTCAAGAAGAACTGAACATATCGTTGAGATGATACACATATTGTTGAAATACATCAAAGCTACATCACTAGTATCAAGACTATACAAGTAATGATAATTCACTGAGTAAAATATCGTCTCAAGACTCAGTCGATAAATAGTTGAGAAAGGAATTATATCGTCGAGACAGTCTCTACTATATTGTCTTGTAGAAAGCTTATCATTGAAAATCCTAAGATTCAGATGTCTCGACTATATCATCTTAAAGAAGATGTATAGTCTAGAAGGTTGAAGAACATATCGTCGAAGATAACTCAATAAGTCTTGAAGAATGGATCATGTAGAAAACATTGGCTTGAAGACTTTATATCATCTAGAATATCAAGATGATATCGTCTTGAAGAAGGATTATCAACTTGAAGAAAAAGTCTAAGTCATATAAAAAGAAACATCTCGACGATATCGTCTAGAAGAAGAAATATGTTTGAGATATCAAGTAAAGTCTTGAAGATGAAAGTATGTCGACGATATCATCGTAAAGATTACATATCATTGATATGATCAACACGATATCGACCTGAAGAAATTTTATCATCTTGACAGATGTAAAGCTTCATTTATTGCGCCGATTTTCTCGGAAATTGAAATGCATGGAATGTGCGCGCCGCTCATCCTGCACATCAATCAAGGAATAATTAATGATATATCTTCTGCATAATATAGCCGTTTAAACAACATTTAAGAAGAATACTATAAATTTCCAAAGGCTTGTAAGTTCCAAAAAGGAGAGAGCATTTATGGTAGTTTATTCTGTCGTTTCAGTATAAATTCTTTAATGGCCTAATTAATTAAGAATGGAATTATCAAGGTGCCTTTATGCAATATTCCAGAAGAATATAAAAGTGAAAATCTGTCGATTCAGAGAAAATAGTCTACAAACTCAAAAATAAGACACAGTTATCCTCTCTCATTCACATTCTCACACATACAAGTTTACAAGAAAGAAAGAAAGAGAGGAAAGTACTGAACAAGAAGACTTCACTACTATACTGTGAAGAACAAAGAGAAAGAAAGAAATATTCTTCTTCCCTGATTGCAAAATCCATTTGATATTTCTCTGAAGAAGATTCTTAAGAACAGTACATAGATTCAAAGATCTCTAGACTTATTTTTGTAAGAAGAAGAAGAAGACCTACAATTCAAAGCTTATATCTTGAAGCATTCTCTTCTGCAACAGAACAACATCCTTTTTGTTTGGTAGGGTTCTTTGTGAGCCTGAGTTGGTAAGATCTTGTAATAGATTTGAGTGTTGGTTGGGTTCTATGTGAGCCTGAGCTTGGTAAGGTTCTTTGTGAGCTTGATTTTGGTAAGATCTTTATGAAGACCTGAGTTATTGTAAGACTTATAAAGCCTGAGTTTGGTAGGATTCTTTGTGAGCCTGAGTTGTATGATTTTCTTATTGAGAAGAGATCTGAGAAGTTGGAGAAGTTTCCTAGTTTAGCTAATTGCTAGATAGGTGGGAGGGACAGTGGAGTAACTCTATACACAATGTCTTGTAGGGAACCACTATAAATCTTGTGTGTTTTCCGTGTTGCTTCAATAACACAAAACCCATACCTTTCAACAACTTTCAGGTTTTGTTGATTTAGTACACCCTGACTTTGTTTATTTTCTTAGAAAAGCCTTATATGGTCTGAAACAGGCACCTAGATCCTGGTATGAGATCCCGTCAAACTTTCTCATTCAGAACAAGTTCTCAAGGGGAAAGATTGACAAGACATTGTTTTTAAGGAATGTAAAGGGCAAGATCATGCTAGTGCAAATCTATGTGGATAAAATTATTTTTGGCTCTACAAATGACAATCTCTGAAAAAGTTTGCTAATTTGATGCAGAGAAAGCTTAAAATGAGCATTATGGGAGAGCTAAAATACTTCCTAGGTCTCCAAGTGAAACAATCTGAAGATGGTATGTTCATCTCACAGGCAAAATTCATTAGAGAGCTAGTCAATAAATTTGGATTGGAGAGTGCTTCTTCTATGAAGACTCTCATTGGATCCAATGTGTCTCTGAACAAGGATGAAAAGGGAATACCTTTTGATGAAACCAAGTACAGATGCATGATTGAGTCTTTGCTTTTCCTAACTGCCAGTAGGCTTGACATAATGTTTGTCACATGTGTTTGTGCTAGATATCAGGTAAACCCCAAGGAATCTCATCACTCCTCTGTCATGAGGATCATAAGATACCTGAAGGGTACACCTAATCTTGGCTTATGGTACCCTAGGAACAATGAGTGTGAACTAACTTACTATTCAGATGCAGACTATGCAGGGTGCAAAGAAGATAGAAAGGGTACTTCTGGGACTTGCCAATTCCTTGGAAGAAGACTAATCTCATGGAGCAGTAAGAAGCAAAACAGTGTATCAATCCCCATAGAAGAATCAGAATACATATCTGTTGGGAGTTGCTGTGCTCAACTATTATTGATCCAGCATCAACTTGAAGACTACAATTTAATGATGACCAAAACACCACAATTTTGTGACTCATCAAGTGAAATTTCAATTGTTAAGAACCCTGTCTCGCATAGCAGGACTAAGCATATTGAGATCGTGTATCACATCATTAGGGAGCATGTGGAGAATGAAGATATCAACCTTGAGTTTGTTCCCACGGACAAAGAAGTGGCTGATATATTCACAAAGCCCCAAGATGAAGCTAAGTTTAACTTCTTCAAGTTCCAATTGGTGGTGTTAAACTTATTGTAATTTCCAACTTATTTTACATTTAACAAAATTCATTTGTTGTCTCAGAGATCAAACATGCTAAGTGTTGAAGGAGTCTCTCAAGAAGTGCTGAAAATTGCCTAAGTCAAACAAGTATCTGATGATTGTCTCGATGATACAATCAAATATCTCAACGACATGACACACATCTCGATGACCAATGGACTCAGTTAGAAAGATGCATAACGACGATAAGTCTCGACGATAAAAAGTAGTACCGTCGAAACAGAATCCAGCTACTTAACACGTTATTGGATTGTTCAATAAGAGCAGCCCGATGAGTTATTAATCAACACATTTGTACAAACAACAAAAGGTACGCTCCCCTTCATCTACCTCTACTATAAATAGAATGAATGCTTAGGACAAAAATTATAATCTCATTTGCCCTAAGTCATTCCCACGGCAAACCTACATTCTGTCTCCAACAACTGCTATTTCTAAAGACACTTCTCCAATGGATACCAAGAAGGATGAAACCTCAGTAATTTCTGGTTGTGAGCATTAGATAGGAGGCTTCAACTCTTGTTCAGAAGAAATTAGGTCAGTAATAGGGTTGCTTGAATCGGTTGTACTAGAATAACTGCTCAATGAACCTTGTGTCCTTCTGAATAGTGAACACCTGGAGTTCTTTGAAGGAGCAAGAGTAAACCATTCCAAATCCTCACTTGAATCAATTGTAGCTGGGCAGAAGGTGAAGTTAACTGCAAAGAGACTGGGAAAGGTGGTGAGACTGCTACGGTTTGAGGCAGAAGATGAAGAGGAAGAACTGACCACTGAAGACCTATCTACAAGTTATACCTGGTGTGGGCACAGTGGAAATACCTACGGGTCTATCAATAGGGCAAAATTCAATCAAAAAGGGAAGCTTCTTGCAGATATAGTTGGAAAAGTACTTTTTTGTAAGCCTGGATCTCATGACAGGATCTCAAAGGACATCTTCGAAGTAATGACCAGGGTAATTCTCTCATAAAAGATAGAATGGAGGGAATTTGTATTTCAAAGTATAAAAAGTAATCTGAAGACTCCCTCATTTGGAAGAATCCTATCTATCTTCCTTCTAAATTTTCTAGGGGAGGTCCTAAAAAGGAACATGGCAGTGCCTCTGCATTACTCTAAGAGTCCAGATTCCAAGTTGTTGGACAGGTGGGATAGATCCATATCCAAACACCTAATGTCTCTTCAATTCAGAAAGAGAAGAAGAAGAAGAAGAAGGTTGTTCAGGTGGTTAACTCAGAGGAGGAGGAGTCCTCATGTAGCCCTGAGGAAGAAGAAGCCCCATCCATACAAAACACTGCTTTAAAATAGGAGGAGGCATCTCTTAATCAAGAAATCACAGAGAAATTAGATGAACCTACTAACAAAGAGGTGGTTGAAGAGAGGAGAATCCCCATTCTGGGGAGTGATCCAATTGAGGGGGAGTCTCATCTTAGGCGTTCAGCCCAAGATACGGTAATATTTGAGGGGGAGACCCATCTGGGTTGCTCACCTTAGTTGATAAGGGTGAAGAACTTACTGCTGACAAGACTGGAACTTTAGCTCAAGCTAAAGTCCAAGATCCAGTTGACCCAGAAGCTGAGCACCTTCCAGGCACAGAGCCAGAGAATGAAGAAGGCAAGGAGGAAGAAAGATGTTAAAGGTGAAGGACCCAATAATTGTCTTGACCTAATTCTATACAATGGGAAGGGAGTGCTGATAGAAGAAGAGTAGATGCAAGTTGACCTTCCAAACCCTCAGGGTCATGGCAGTGCTCATGAAAGTGCTCCATAGGAGAATATTGCGCCAGAAGAGAATGTTGCTGAAGCATCTTCTACTCACTCAGGCTTCCTATTCAACATGATCTCAGCACTGCTCAATGTTCAAAGGGAGAAAATGGAAAAATGCATCCTCCAGACAGTAGATAGCCTGAGGCAAGACATGGAGGCTGAGCTGCAGGGTGTGAAGGATGACATGCATCATCTGAACACTCAGCACACTCATTTCTATCACCTAGCAGCCCCAACCATGGAGCATGTTGGTGAAAAGATTAACCAAGTTGGGCATTTAACTCATCAGATCATTTAGAATCAGGGCACCATGTCAGGCAATACCGAGAGAGCTTTTGAACATGTAGTAAGCTTCATGAATGCAGATAAAGATCAAATTTTGAATATAGTTAATCTGAATTCTCAAACCATAGATGAACATCTGCTGGAAGTAAGAAATAACTTGGATGAAGCAGAACAACACCTACATGAAAGGATCAATTTGTTGCAAGTAGCCTTAATTGATCACATAGTTGAAGAACTCCTAGAGGGGGAGAGGACAATAATAACTATAGGGTTCAATCAAGTTATGTGGACTATAAATCAAGTGAAGCAAGCCTTCCAAAAAACTTTCTCTATTTTTGAATGGATAGAACCCTCTAAAAGTACTGCATCAGAAGAATATGGTGTTGAGGCTGGAGAATCCCTCACATCAAGAAAAAGGAAAAGTACTCAGAGAAAAAAGTACAGACATAAGAGATTATGGGAAATAGAGACGGATCCACAATCAGGCAGGTAGAGTCCCACCTCTAGGAATTTTATCTCTGAATCTTGGATGGAATTTGGATATCCCCAAGATGGCTCAGAGAGAGTGTACTGCTCTACAGACTGGAACCTGCATTTGAAGGCGAGAAGAAGGAATCACAAGTTATATGCCTAGAACCTACATTTGAGGCTGGAACCTGCATTTGAGACTACTCTGGGTCTGAATTCTTCTTCATTTATTTTTTTTCTTCATCATTTTTAGACAACTTTTCACTTGTTTCAATTGGGGTTTGAGTGGCATTGCAATATGCCATCTTAAACTTTTTAAGTATATTGCCAGCATATTTCTGCTGGGAGAAGAAAATGCCATCGGACCTTTAGAGAATTTGGAAGACCAGATAAAATTTCAGTTTACCAAGATCGGTCATCTCATATTTTTCTTTCATAACCTTTTTGAATGTTGCTATCATGGCATTGGAATTACCTGTAACAATGAGATCATCTACATAGATATAGATAATAAGGTAGTGCTCAACTGACCGTTGCATGTATAGGGTTGGATCATTGATGCTTCGAATTGGCTTTTGTTCTACAAGGAATTTATCAATGTATGAATTCCAGCCGCGTGGAGCTTGTTTTAGGCCATATAGGGCCTTTTTGAGCTTATATACATTCTTCCTCTCTTTCCCTTCCTTCTCAAATCCTTCTGGTTGCTCGACATAGATTTCTTCATCTATTGTCCCGTTTAAGAAGGCCGATTGTATATCGAGATGATATAGAGGAGGTGTTTTTGAGCGGCAATAACAATCACAAGACGTACTGTGTCCAGATGAGCTACTGGAGCAAATGTCTCAGACAAATCATAGCCAGCCTTTTGAGTGTAGCCCTTGGATACAATTTGTGCCTTACGTTTGGATGTTTTGCCATCTTTAGTGTACTTTGTTTTGAAAATACATTAAAGGGCGATGGTGGATTTGTGAGCTGGCTTTGAGACTAGATCCCATGTATGATTTTTAATGATCATTTTAATCTCTTCACTCATTGCCTCTTTCCATTCTTTATTTTTGTAGGCTTCTTCAAAATTTGTGGGGCTTTCACAGTATATAGTAATATCTGTTGCATCATAAAACTCTTTTAAACTTTGAGTATTTCTGGGTGATGATGAATCTGAGCTGCTATCTGAGTCATTTTATAATGACTGTCCCATATAGGAACCTAGATCTCCTTTTTCGCAGTCATTGGCCTAGGTGGTGCTTGTTATGGGCTCAACCGCCATTGGAACTTGTGGTGAGACAGATCCAAACATCTCCCCTTCTGACTACAAAGGCCAAGCATCTTCTTCATTGAACTCAACATTTCTGCTGATGATTATGCTTTTGCTCACATGATTGAAGAGCCTGTAAGCCTTTGATTTTTCACTGTACTCGATGAATACATATTTTTAATTCTTTCTGTCAAGCTTTATTCTGATGATGGTTGGGATAAGATAATAGCATGTATACCCAAAAACTCTTAGATGGTGTATAGAAGGTTTCCTCTCATAGATTGTTTTATATGGTGTTGAATTGTTCAAGGCTTTTGTGGGTTGCCTATTGAGAAGATAAATTGCTTTGTTTACAGCTTCAACCCAATACTCGTTAGGCATCTTCTTGCCGTGCATCAGTGATCAAGCCATCTCCATTATAGATATGTTTCGTCTTTCTACCACACCATTTTGTTGTGGAGAATAAGGAGTTGTACACTCCCTTTTAATTCCTGCAAGCTTGCAAAAATGATTGAATTGGGTAGATGTGAATTCACCTCCCCGGCCAGTCCTGAAGATTTTATTGCTACATTCTAGCTGTTTTTCCATTTCCATAATAAAGTCAGTAAACAAAGCAAAACCCTCACTTTTGTGGGTTAAGATGTATACCCACATATATAGGCTAAAGTCATCCACAAGAAGTAAGAAGTATTTTTTACCTCCAATGGAGCCCACTGATGCAGGACCCCATAAGTCTCCATGAATTAGTTCCAGTGTCCTTATACTTCAATTATTAGTAGAAGCAGGTAAAGGATGTATGTGAGCCTTGCTTACAACATATCCTTCATAAAGAACTGTTTTTGAATGCAGAATTCTGGCAGCCCTTTAACTAGTTCTTTTCTTTTTACAAGTTGCGTTGCATCCCAATTGACATGGCCTAATCTTTGGTTCCAAAGTTCAGATAGAGAGATTTTTTCTTGAAGTTGACAGGCCGTCATAAGTTGTTTAATGGTAGAGGCATCAAGCTTAAATACTCTATTGTTAGTCATAAGAGCAGTGGCAATAACTTGACCAGTTTTGTTATCAGAGATTTTGCATGTGTCTTTAATGAAGGAAACTCTATACCCTTTTTACATTATTTCCATACACTTAGAAGATTTTGGTCCAAAGTTGGGACATAGTGGACATCAGGTATGCTTTTAAGCTCCCCATTTATTGTTTCGAACTCAATTGTTCCTTTTCCCTCAATATTTTGTTATTTTCCATCGCCTAGAAAAACTTGCGATATGTATGATTCATTAAGTGAAGCAAAGAGATTCTTGTCACTTGTCATGTGACTAGAGCACCCACTATCTATAAACCATATACTTGGTTTTTTCTCTTTAGATTTGAAACAAGTGTAGAACATTTCTTCCTTCCTTTCTTTTTATTTTCTTGCAAACTTGGTGTATTCTTTGAGTTGTGCCAGCAGTTTTTTCAGAATGATTAGGAATTTGACACCTTTTGCATCTTGAAAAACACTCCTTGGAATCGTGTGTGATTTTGTTGCATATGATGCTATATTTTTTTGTCCCTTGTGGTTTTACAGATATTTTATAAGATCTGCCTTTTTCTTTTGTTTTGATTTGCTGCTTACATTTTGGAGTTCCTTCCTCTTTGGACCTGTAGTATTCATTTTTTCAAAATACAGGATGTTGGGGTTTACTTAAGTGCATTTTGGATTGAAAAGCTTGTTCCATTTCCTGTTCTGCAGCTTTTAGCCATTCCTCATGAGCTGTAAGTGAGCCAGTTAGCTCAGTTAATAAGAGGACTGATAAGTCTTTTGACTCTTTGAATGTCGTTATGATAGGATAAAAGGAAACAGGCAAGCACTTAGAAGTTTTGAAACAATTTTCTTGTCTTCAATGGTGTCCCCAAAACTTCTAATTTGGTTAACAAGATTGATTATTCTTGCTATGAAACCATCTATGCTCTCATTTTGTTTTTTTGACAGATTTTTAATGACCTTCCAAAAACATTTGAGTTTAAGGGCCATAACTTTGGAAGAGCCTTGAAATTCAAGTTGTAATATGTCCCATGCATGCTTGGCTATTTCAACTGATCTAATGCGAGGAAAAATGGATTTTGACATTCCTTGTTGGATTAGAAGCAGTGCTCGAGCATCATTCATTAATGTTTCATCAGGGAAATATTGCTCCTCTTCACCATTGCCCTTCTCTTTTTCCTTTGCTACCACAGGTTTTGGGCCATTTTTCACAAGGTCCCAAAGTCCTTGTGATATGAAGAGGGTCCTCATTTGAACACTATAAAAGTCATAGCTTTCACCATCGAAAATGGGATAGGAATTGTGAGAGTAAGTGAACATTCCAGAACTTGAGGCAGAGACCATTTTTAAAAAAGGAAATCAGATGATTAAGCTCTGTATAATATGGTCCTTGGCTCTGATACCAGATGTTGGAAAGTGGTGGAAAGAAAATACAGAGCAACTGAGGATTTAAGAAAACTACTGCTCATTCATCTTTCATCCATTCATACAATAACCTATCTTTTTATACAGGTATAACATGGATGGCATCGTTGGCTACAGTAAGCACAAAAACACAACGACGCAAGTTTCATTAGTACAAGCCCATATATTATAAAGATAATACTTCAGACATTACAAAACAGGTTTTAATTTCATCATATTCCTTATCCTCTTTAAGATAATAATGAATAATTTAATATTCAATTGTTTTCTAAATTATAGAGGCACGATTTATGCAGTTTTGCTTGATGTCAACTAAATATTCCATTGCACTTTACCGCCCCTTACCCCTTTTTGCAGCACCAGTGACATAATCCAAATGAATGTTCATAGCTTGGATGTTTTATACAAAATGGTTCTCATCATGAGCTACAGACGAAAGCAAGAAACTTGATTAGAGGAATAATTAAAAGGATTCTTATGGAATTTATTTTCTAAACATACATGATAACCATGTTTGTATAAAAACGTCCAAGTTGTGAACATTAATTTGGATTATGTCTCTGGTTCTACAAAATGGCATTATTGAGTTGACGTCAAGAAAACTGCATAAAACGTGCCTTTGTAATTTAGAAAACAATAGATTTTTATCTTTTAAAATGTCTTATTAGTATCTAAAAGATAATAAATAATAAACACCTAATATGATCGACTAGAGTAGAAGTTCATGTGAAGCATTTGCAACTGAATATTAAATTATTTGTCCTACTATGTTGAACATAGATGTTTAACCCTGAAATGCCCATGACCATGGATGACTTGATGGTTTCTGTGAACAACGAAGGTGGCCAGAAATCACTAGAGGTCCTACTGCACACACAAGAGCTTATCAAACACGATCCCCTGCAAAAATGACATGGTCTCCTGATTCCACTGAAATTGGAAGAAGGAGAACAAAAGAAGGGTCAAAAGAGATGGTGATACCTATACATCTATTGTTCTCAATACAAACTATATAGAGGTAAGAAAAGATCAGGTCACCATCATGTTCTTTAGTCATGTCAGGAACAATTGTGCATGTCAACGCTGGAAAGAATGCCAAGAAGTATAAGATGAGATCACCCAAAAGACAACTAAATCCTTATATACTGTAAAAAATTTAAAAAATAAGAGAAAATGCATGAAATAAAATTCAGGAAATGCTTCAACTTGAGGATAAAAGTGTTGAAAAATCTCGTTGCACTCTAATTAGAGGAAATCAATTTTATTCATCAAACCAACAGATACAAGGAACCCACCAACGCAAGACAGTTTTGCGAGGTATTGGACAAAAACAGAAAATTACACACAAACAAAAACAAGGCACAGAAGTCGGTCTCCTTCAACAACCCGCAGCAGCACCTTCAACTAAACCGCAGCATCGTTCGCTGTCCTCCAGGCAGACCGCAGCACAGGAAACCTTCCAGACTTATAACTCCACGCAAGCTCACACACACAAGACCGCAACAACAGATCGCAGCAGCTCCTTTGTGAGATCGCAGCAGCTCCTTTGAGAGATCGCCGTATGAGAGGCTGCTGTAAAAATAGTGTTCGCACCACTCCTGCGGTCTCTCAAAAAGGTGACCGCATCTTTGATAGTTCTTCCTCCAACAATTCACGCTACGTGTTGCAATGCTTCCACAGATGCCTATTTATAGGAATCACCACCCAATAGAAGAACTCCACATCACCAGGAGAGAGAAGAAAAACAATTTCAATCGCATATTCAATTCACTTGGCTGCCATTAAACACTCCATTCACGCCATTGACTTCGGTCAACTCTATTATTTCCGCCAACACTTCTCACTTCATAAAAGTCAACACTCCCCCTTGAAGTGATCCCCGGAGACAACGCCTAGAAGAGATCGAAGACGCTCAAACGACCCTTTTGCAAGAGCCTTTGTAAAAATGTCAGCAACGTTGTCCTGACTCTGCACATACTCCACCTTCAGAGTTCCATCCAGCACCTTCTCTCTAACGAAGTGGTGCTCAATCTCGATGTGTTTTGTCCGCGCATGACATACTGGGTTGGTGACCAGTTTTAAGGCACTCGAGTTGTCACCGCGGAGCAAGGTAGGCATGCTCACCTCCTCGTGAATATCCCCTATCAATCTTCGTAGCCAGATGCCCTCCTGGGCTGCCAAGGATGAGGCCTTGTATTCTGCCTCTGTAGTTGATAATGAAACCGAGTTCTGCTTCTTGCTGCACCAAGAGATGGCAGCCGACCCGCACATGAAGACATAGCCAGATGTTGATCTCCGACCATCCGCATCCCCCCCATAGTCCGCATCTGTGAATCCATGCAGCATGAAATTAACGTCAGCTTTGTAGAGCAACCCAAACTCCAAGGTTGACTTCACATATTTCAGAATACTCTTTGCCGCCTCCAGATGAGGCATCCGCGGCTCCTGCATGTACCGACTAACTAGGCTCACAGAGAATGCGATGTCTGGCCGAGTAATAGTCAAGTAGATCAAGCTCCCCATCAGAGCACGGAACACTTTCGGGTCTGGAAGGATTCTCCCCTCATCCTTCCCCAGCTTCAGCCCGACCTCAAGCGGAGTAGAGCAGCTCTTTCCTTCCTTCATGCCGAAGCGCTCTACAATCTGCTTCGCATAAGCCTTCTGGGATACGATCACTCCGCTCTCCTTTCTCTCTACCTCCAAACCAAGGAAATGGTGCAGCTCACCAAGATCCTTCATCTCGAAACGGATTGATAGCTCTGCCCGAAGCTTTGCCACCTCCCCATCATCATTGCCCGTTACGATCATGTCATCAACGTATAACAGCACCAACACGTGCAGCTCCCCGTTCTTCTTCACGAAAAGGCTCGAGTCAGAGTCAGATGCAAAGTACCCACAGAATTGTAGGTACTCCGCGATCTTTCCATACCAGGCTCGAGGCGCCTGCTTTAGACCGTACAACGCTTTCCTCAGCTTACATACGTGTCCGGGGTGTGATTTGGACACAAAACCCGGTGGTTGCAGCATAAAGATGTCTTTATCAATCTCTCCATAAAGAAAAGCGTTCTTTACGTCGAGTTGCCAGATCTTCCAACTCTGGCTTGCTGCCAGCGCAATCACCATTCGGACGGAAGTCATCTTAGCAACAGGGCTGAATGTCTCATCGTAGTCTTCTCCATAGTGTTGTGAGAAACCCCGAGCCACAAGGCGGGCCTTGTACCGCTCCACACTCCCATCCGCCTTCTTCTTTATCTTGAAGACCCACTTGCACGTGACCGGAGTAACGCCGTCGACCTTGGGCACGAGGTCCCAAGTCCCATTCTTTTCCAAGGCAGACATCTCCTCATTCATGGCTTCCTCCCACTCCTTCACTCCAGTGGCCTCCTCGAAGCATGACGGTTCTCGCTCGTCCAGAGGTCCTGCAAAGAAACATGAACAAGTGCTTACCAAGTTGCTCTCTCTGTAGCGAGCCGGTGGTATGATAGTCCTCTTGGACTTCCTCAACCCCGTACCACTCTCAGTAGAATTAGTGGTAACTTCTTCCTCTACTTCAGCTTGCCTTGGAGCAGTACTCCCCCTGTCTCTGGATTCTGAGGCACCTGAGCCTGATGGAGTCGGAGCGCCTGGGGACAGAGGTAGCTCCACAAGAGAGTCATCAGCAACTCTCCTCTCTTCAACTCTTCCCTCCTCCTTGCTTTCCTGCATTGGAACAGTAGAGACACCTCTATATGCTGCCAGCTCGTCAAACACTACATCCCTCGAGACAAGGAACTGACGAGTCTCGGGGTTCATGCATTTCCAGCCCTTTTTGCGTTCATCGTAGCCAATGAAGACACATTTGAGGGCCTTCGCCTCCAGTTTGGTCCTTGTCGTATTCGGAACGTGCACATAGCACGTAGATCCAAACACCCGAAGGTGACTCACGTTCGGCTTCTCTCCCCACATCATCTCAAAGGGGGACTTCATGTTTACAGGGCTCAGTGGCATTCTGTTGATCACATAAGTTGCACAAGCCATCCCCTCTGCCCATAGGGCCCTGGGAACTCCCTTGGCATGCAGCCAGCTGCGGCATGTCTCCGCCAGATGCCTCAGCTTTCTCTCTGCCACTCCATTCTGCTGGGGGGTGTGAGCACACGACATCTCCCTTTGGATCCCATGCCTCCTGCAGAAGTTGCCGAACTCTGTCGAGGTAAACTCTCCTCCGTTATCCGACCGCAGCTTCTTGATTCTCAGCCGCAATCTGCCTTCAACGAGTTCCTTGAACTCTTGAAACTTCTTGAAGACTTCTGACTTTTCCTTCATGAAATAAGTCCAAGTGAACCGAGTATAATCATCAACAAGAACCAACATGTACCTGTTCCCGCCAAAGGTGGGAGTGAGACATGGACCCAGAACGTCGCTATGTATGCACTCCAGTGGTGCCCTGCACCTGGACGTCGATCTGTCATATGGAAGGCAGTGAGCCTTCCCAAACTGGCATCCTTCACATACATGCCCATCGCCGAGCGAGGTCAGCTTAGGTAGGCCTCTCACTAGGCTCTTTGCTACCATAGCCCTTAGCTTGTCCATCCCGATGTGTCCCAACCTCTCATGCCAGATGACAGCGCTGTCATTGGTACTCATCTTGTTGACGTAGGAACTTGATGATAGCACATACAAGTCCTTTACCCGCCTCCCCGTGTGAGTTACATCACCCTTTACTGAGGAGAAATTTCGCAAGAACTTGACCTCCTTCGGTCCGAAGAGGACATGATAACCTGCATCCACCGCGTTTGCCACCGAGAATAGGTTCTTTGTCATCCCTGGCACATGATACACACTATTCATTGTGAGAGACTTTCCTTCACTGTCCAAGGATACAAAGCCTTCCTTCTCCACCGGATGTACCGTGTCGTCAGCAGTTACGATCGCATCATTTCCATTGTAAAGATGCCAAGAGGAGAACTTTGACTCATCTCCTGTAAGATGGTGCCCGCAACCCGAGTCGATGATCCAATCTTCTCGAAAGTCAATGGAGGCAAGAGCATCGACAGACTTCGTTGTCATATCTGTCATGAAGCAGTTATCCCAAACACGTTCTCCTTTGTTTCCACCTCGTTCTCCTCCTTCTCCATGTTCTCCTCGCCTTGGATGCTCCTCCTTCTCAGCAACATGTCCGGCCCTTAAATTTGACCGACAGTTCCTCGCTATGTGACCATACTTGCGACAGGCATAGCACAACGGCCTGTTCTGCTCATCATAGCGGGGAAGAAAGTTCCTCCCCTCCCCTTGAGAGGACGATGACGGTCCGTCTCCTGAAGTCTTCTTCTGTCTTTCAACCGGCCTCTTTCTTTCAGAAAAAAGAACCTCACTTTCTCCTTCCGTGAGGGTTACTCCTGTCATCTGCCTTGCCAGACTCTCTTGAGACGATAGGAGGTTCTCCAACTCCACCAGGGATGGTTGAGTAGCCCAACCCTGAACAGCAGTAATGAAGGCCACGTACTCCTTTCGCAGACCACGAATAATATGTCTTTTTAACTTCGCCTCAGAGATTGGCTCGTCAGGGTCTAAAGCAGAGATCTCTGCGCAGAGATTTTTCATCTTTAGAAAGAAGTTTGAAATTGTCAACTCACCTTGAGTGGCTTTTGCCAGTTCGTTTTCCAAGAACTGCAACCGTGCCACGTTCTTTTTATTAAATAGGCCGTCCAGAGCTCTCCATATTTCTGATGCAGACTTGCACCCTATAATATGATCAAATAGTTCTGGGGAGATTGCCCGTTTGAGAACGAACTCGGCTTTGGCGTTTGTCTTTCTCCATGCTCTGACAACGTGAGCATTGTCCCCGGCTGCAACAACCTGCTCCTGCTCATCTCCGCCAACAACTTCCCATAGGTCCTCCCCCAGTAAGTAGCTCTCCATGCAGGATCTCCATTTTTTGTAGTTTATGTGCGAGAGCAGCTCTACTCCAAGGCTTCTTCCTTCCATATCCAAGCAACCACCTTGCAACGAGATCAGCGTCGCTATTTCGAACCTCCCTCTGATACCATGTTGAAAAATCTCGTTGCACTCTAATTAGAGGAAATCAATTTTATTCATCAAACCAACAGATACAAGGAACCCACCAACGCAAGACAGTTTTGCGAGGTATTGGACAAAAACAGAAAATTACACACAAACAAAAACAAGGCACAGAAGTCGGTCTCCTTCAACAACCCGCAGCAGCACCTTCAACTAAACCGCAGCATCGTTCGCTGTCCTCCAGGCAGACCGCAGCACAGGAAACCTTCCAGACTTATAACTCCACGCAAGCTCACACACACAAGACCGCAACAACAGATCGCAGCAGCTCCTTTGTGAGATCGCAGCAGCTCCTTTGAGAGATCGCCGTATGAGAGGCTGCTGTAAAAATAGTGTTCGCACCACTCCTGCGGTCTCTCAAAAAGGTGACCGCATCTTTGATAGTTCTTCCTCCAACAATTCACGCTACGTGTTGCAATGCTTCCACAGATGCCTATTTATAGGAATCACCACCCAATAGAAGAACTCCACATCACCAAGAGAGAGAAGAAAAACAATTTCATCGCATATTCAATTCACTTGGCTGCCATTAAACACTCCATTCACGCCATTGACTTCGGTCAACTCTATTATTTCCGCCAACACTTCTCACTTCATAAAAGTCAACAAAAAGTTCCCTAAAACAGGATCATGATATATGCCAGACATACATACATGCATAAAAAAATTGAAGAGAAAACAATCCACAATAGGGCAAACCAAAAATCCAGCAGAAAAAAGTAACCTTTCAACCTGCACGAACTCACACCTTTCTACGTCCTCTTGGGAGCGATGTTCCATCACGAAAAACACACAAACTTGTACTCATTGATGGGGGTTACAGTGTGGAAGCAACAATTGATAGAAACGGAGACGACAACTGGGCCAAAATCTAGAGAGAAGGCAGAAAGAAAATGGCCTTCCTTCTTTCCTCTTCCAAGGTTTGCTACTATTTCGGTGATTCAGCGGTGGGGAGTTGGATTAGGTCTTGACTACTGTGCACTTAGGAATGAAAATATATGCATAATCCAAAATGTCGACAGCTGGAAAGAATGCCAAGAAGTATAAGATGAGATCACCCTCCGTCCATTTGTGCAAGAAAGCAGAACGTGGATAGGAGAGGGGAAAACTCAATGTGCTTTGAGAACAAATTGACTGGAGCGTCGACTTTGGGATGAAGGCTGTATGTAGAGAGCACGAAAGACATTGACATGATTCGACTACGAACATTTGTACATAGACCATTTTTTTCTTCACTTTAAATTTTTAACACTCCCCCTTAAAGTGAAAATAATATACGAGTCTGAGCAACCCGCGAATGCGCTCAAATTGCCCTTAAGACCGAGGCTTCGTGAAAATGTTGGCGACATTGTTTGGACTATACCATTTTGGGTCGTAGTGGGTTAGTGTTTAGAAATTCATGCAAATGTTTGATGGCGACGTGTATGGTGTGATGAAGATTTTGATAATTAATCACCAAATCCACTCTTGACCAACAAATATCCCTACTTTTCGATAATGTTGAAATAAAAACCTCTGAAAAAGAGAGGGACTCGAAGCATTAGAAGAACAGTTATAAAAAAATGAGATCTTAGTGAGATTGTGTAGACAATTTGGCTCCATTTTTGTTTGGACATTTTTTCGCTATGTTTTTTAGAAAACCCAATTGCTATTTTTTAATTGTTTGAATAGCCACCATTTGGAATCACCAATCTCCCAAAAAGCCATTTTATATATGATTCCAATCATTTGAAGGGAGCTCCATTGAAGAAAACCATTTTATCTTCATTTTCAACCACTCCATCTCCAACCGCCACCACTCACCAAAATAGGCCCATAATTGAGATTAAGGTTGAGCCATCGGAAAAATAGTCAATGCAGATGAACATAAGATTTTGGTGGGCTTTTTCATCTCTATATGTAAGACAATGGTGCGATAGTTTTGATTTACTTGATTTAAAAATGATTTTGATTAATAATAATATGCAGATCTCGATCATTTCAAGTTCTAATACCAGAATTTGACATGCACTAATAATTAATTTCCATGTTGATTTGAATTAAATTTGCATGCAAAGTTTGATGTTCCTCTCATAGACTGAAAAATTAGAAATAAGTATTCTTTGAAAATGATAAATGACAATGTTGGAACTGAGAACTCGCTTCACGGAGTTCAGACCCCAGAAAGGGTGCTACTCGCCCTTAATTCTACCGAGCGAGAACTGATGACTGGGCACTCAGAACATAGGATACCCAAAAGACAACTAAATCCTCCAAACAGACCCCTGAGCCGCAGCGAGGATGTCTAGCCACAATCCTGAAAGATCAAAAGATCTTCCCCTCCCAAACCAAGACTTAGTTCGGCATCTCAGAAATCCGTAGAGCACTGATGAGTCCCAATTATATGCACATTTATGGACTCCTCTGGGACGATTATCTAGTCTATGCACTACACTTTAGGCATATTTTCGTTCATATTTGATAGCCATTGATTATTCCATGCTAAGTGCACTTCTACGCCCGTTTCGTTGTGCAATTGCACGCTTTAATGTTGGGGGGTAAGCACATTGTGATATTCATTCTTTTTATGATATTATGATGTTGCTGGAGGTGTTTCCCCAACTGTATGATTGCTATTTGGTGCTGTGCAGGTGGGTAGATCATCAATTATGCCCATATTTCATGTCTGCATGAATTGCACGGTCGTGCGTTTTCTTGACGCACGGTCGGCTGTGATCGTGCTCGTTCATTTACGGCCCAAAACAACATTCTGAATTTGGTCGTGCGTTTTTACGCACGGTCGTGCGTTTGGTCGTGCATGAACAAATTCTGCAATATGTTCTATTTAAACTGCGATTTGTAGGTTTTTCAGGAGCCAAACAGTTCCGCGATTTCTTCCGATGTAAGGGGCGACTGCTCCATTTTCGTCCATTCTTCCTCCCCCTTTCACCCGAGGCCACCTCTCATCATCCAAGCACTTCAAGGGAGAGATTCTAGCCCTACTCTCATCAACCGAGGAAGGAGTGCACAGCTTTTGTGGCGGCCGGATCGTGACACGGAGAAGACGGGTATATTGGAGGGAAGGTGACAGCTCCTCTGGACCCCGGACGCAGTTGTGGACCGAGCTAGGATGTGGATTGACAACCCGACGATTCCTACCGTGAATCCCAACAAGTCTTTGGATGTGGTTGTATTTCTAGCTTTTCCTCCTTTCCTCCTTATGATTGTAGTTAGTTTCTCTTATGTTGATGATGTTGCACTCTATATTTGTTGAACTTCTTGTCAAATATTAGTAAATGTTTTCATGTTTATGAGTGCTTGAGGTGTGCTTTCGTGGTGATTGTGGTGTGAGTGTTCGTTGTTGCCGCACAAGCAATTGCTAGTGGCATGCTTGTTGACGAGGTGCTTGCGACCCTCATTCCACCAGTGTGACCCACTCCATCTGTAAGCCTACTCTTCCATCCGCCAAGCGAAGCGGTGCATAGCAGCCCGTGTAATCCATCCGCGTAGCCAAGAGGTGCTAACGGCCCTCAAAACCTTTCCGCAGTTACATCCACCTCATCCGCTTGCCTACTCGCCCTTCTGCGCAGCGAATCGGTGCATAGCGGCCTGTGTAGTAATCCATCCGCCCGGTGAAGCAGTGCGCTCAAGGCCTGCATAGGAGTAGTTGTACCATTTTCTTTTATTTTCCACAACCAAATCAACCCCCCCTCCGCATTCCATCCAACCAAAGGACTTCGATCTCAAGTCCTTTCTCGAACGTTAACTCCACCTTACTGTGTTCCTTGAGAGATTCGATACTTGGGGATTTACTTCCTCATATTATTACTTGACAATGACCGGTTCACTGTCGTTTCGTGCCGCAGTCTTGCTATCGCCTATAGCGGTGTGCTAAGATTCGCGCATCAAGCACAAAGGAAGAAGCTCTCTCTAGGATTCAAAAATCAGATCATTTCTAAGGTGCATTTGGGGGTCTATTTATAGGATTCAAGAAATGGCTTGCGGATATCAGCTTGCGCCTTTCGGTTTTTCCTAACAGCAGCTCAAAATGGTATGCGGATAGCAAAAAACAGCTATTTAAAATTACTAGAGGCAGACCAAAAAATACTTGGCGAGTGCTTCCCCTTGATGCACTCGTCTAGGAAGCCAAATGCTCTTGCCGAGTTGGACACTCGCACCCGCCTGCCCCATACGGCCAGGGGATAAATACTCCTACGACGGTGCATGATTCCTGCCTCCTTTCCCAGGATCGGTGAGCCCCTTGGTCCCAACACCCGAGCGAGTGTTGTATTCAGTCGGGAGCTACACTCGCTCCAACGCAGGTGCACTCGCCGATGCCTCTGGGTCGACTCACCGAATACAGGGTTGTACATGAGCTACACTCGCTCCAACACATGTGCACTCGCCTACGCCTCTAGGTCGACTCGGCAAATACCGGATTATACAAACAAATCTGTTAGATCAATAGGCTTCCTTAGAGGGAGGAGGAGGAAGAGTGAATAAGGATAATTATAACTTTTTTCTTGAAATAAAATATAGAATAATGAAATAGTTGAAGCACAGAAGAAAGAATATTTTAAATATTTAAAAGTCGAGAAAGTAAACAAAAACATCCTTATAAAAAACATTTTCAAAAATACAAATTTTTTTCTTGATGACGCTATGATCGAGGAAAAAATAATATAATATATTCATTTTCTATAATAATTCTTCCCAAGAACCAGTTGGTCATACAGAATCCACCTCCAGATTGGCCCCATGCCCTGAACCTACACTATATCTAGTCGCCACATAGGAGGAAAATTTCCAACCCTACATCTACTCAGACTAGTCGCCACATGCGATGTATATTCTCATACAATACAAGATAAAAATAGCAATCAAATCAAAAGAAAAATACAAAGTAGAGATGAAATTTCTGTAGAGAAGGCCCTAATAGTGATGTCTGAGGAAGACGATGAAAGGTCGCTTGAAATCTTCATCAATTGCCCTAAAGATGTTTTTTAGTGACAATCTTCCATCGTTTCTTTTAGCATTGAAGGTAGGGAGTATTGGAGACTCTTGGCGCGGCTAGGGTGACCCTTCCTTTGAGATTTTTTTGTTAGAATGTGGATTCTAAGAGAATAAATCATATTTATAATTCTCTGAGAGCTATCGCCATTGGTAGTAGAATTAAAATATGAGTTCTTCCATCATTTCCCCCTTTAGAATGGCAGAGTTTCCCTTTTAAGGTTAGAGTTAATGCTAAGTGATAAAGAGCTATCACATGGCGGTAGCAAAATTGAATTCACCGCTCTTCTTTCCCTTTAAGTCATTTTGAGACGCATTGTTACAACACTAAGAGTTTTCCACTATAGCAGAGTGGTAGGAGCTATCATCGACGATAGTCTTGTTTTAGAGCTATTTACATCAAATTCCATTTTCTCCAATTCCACATTAAGCTTTGACTGCTAGTCGACATATGTCGAGTGCTATCGCTGAGCGGTAGTGAGTTTTGCTGGAGGTATGCTGTAATGTAAGCCTTGGACTCATCGTCTTAGTTCGATTATTATTATAGCTTGTAAGTCTTATAGCAAAGATGATTCTTGGATCTGACACTACGAAACATTTGCAAAGATATATCAAATACACATTACAATTTGTTATTCTCAAACTAAGAGCGTGTTGAACAGGATGTGTCGAATCATGTTCCAACAAACTCTCATTTTTGATAATAACAAATCCGTAGATTGGTAAATAAAAAAACAAGTAGAAATAATATTTATAGTGGTGTGCATATGACAACCATGAAAATTGATCGGGATAAGAAAATGATACTCATGTAAGAATAACTGATACAGGCGTATTATAACTCCCCTAAATAATAACTCCCCCTAAGTTACTGTTCTGCCCTTTACTGTGATATGTCTTAATATCTGATATCCCCCCTGTTACTAACAAAAATCGCAATCACAAGTAGAGAAAATAATCATGATAGTGAGTAAATAATGTTAATGAGAATAATTGTGAAAAAAGAAACGGGAGAATCATAAAGAGGTAAATGATAATTGTGAAAATCATAAAATTCAACAAAGATTAGAGTGAAAACCAACAAATAAAATATAGTTATTACGATAATTATTAAATCTCTTAAATTTTATATAAAAGAATGGACAACATAATGTATGCAAAATCATGAGATAGCTATTATAATTTTACATGATTTGAAACATAAAAAAGCAAAGACATTGTAAGGATCGACAACTAATCCTAGAATGTTTGCATATAATGCAAGAGATATTCAAAAATATTTACAGTAAAATTTGTATTTGCGGAAGTGTTACAAGAAATAATGAAATGTACATAAGAGCAAAATATCAAGATTGATGCGCAATGGAATAATCAATTATAAATATCATCTTGCAATGAATTGTACACTAACAAAATTATCATGTATAGTCAAATAACTTTCGCAACTTCTATACATATATAATTACCACTATCAAGGTGCTAAACCCATCACCCTTATTAAAACTTATCAGTGATACAAAGTAGTGTTTGGTGGGTCACAACATAAGATATATTTCATAATAATAAAGTGATCCGGGCAAACAAAGAGAAGTGAGTGTAGTCATTAAAATTATGTATGCACAAGATCAATAAAATCCAAATCAAAATGCTCAACCTCACAATAATTATAAATACATACCAGGAGGAGGAGTGCTTGGGGGTGTCTATGTCAGTATTTATTTTCCCGTTTTTTTTAATTTGGTAGCATGAACAAGGGCCTCGAACTCATCGAAATCTGCCCATATAGACACACAATTTTACTTATATACAAACATGTGCAAAATAAATCACTCTTCTCTAAATTTAGTGTAGGAATATCAATAGTCCGTATGAAGGCAATCTAATAGAGTCTTCAAGATTTTGCCAGAAATAATTAACATCTTATGGCATAAGCAGTATATATGCATGTAAACAAGATTATTATCATGAGTAACAACAACGATGAGTGATATGTGTGATTTATACATTGTTTTAAATAAATCCTCACACATAGAAACATGCATAAGCATTATGCCACAACCTCCTCTGATATATGCTCAAGTTTATAAAAGATTGACTAGCAAGAAATGGGACTACAATGATCACCATGTTTAAGCAATGCAAATTAAACATTATACTGTATCTCACGATATAATATACATCATGTTAAATTTTTGAAGTGGAAGTGGAATGATACTGGGCAGTCTATGGATTGGAGACCGCAGAGACCGTGCGGTCTGCGCTGGTTCTCTGGACGGTTCTGTATCAGCGGTTTGTTTGAGGCGGTCTGATCTGGGAGATCATTTTCTGTCCGGGCGGCTTGCGCGGGTTGGTCTAGCGACTTGTCCTAAGTCAGTTAGATGTTCTTGGTCTGCATTCTTTGGAAGAAGACCGGGCGGTCTGCTTTGTTGAGACCGCAGTGACCGAGCGGTTTGGTTATAAATGCAAGGTTTAATAAGGAAGTTGTTAGCTATGCTGAGCTCAGGCGGTCTGCTTTGCGAGACCGCTCACGATCTGATGGGCAGTTATTGTATCCCGGTTTGTGAGGTGACGATATTCGTCTGTTCACCTATAAATAGGGGTGCAGGGCCCGTCATTAATAACGAGAACTGTAAGAATCCAAGTTGGCTTGATTGTGCCGGTCTTAATTTGAGGCTGCGCGGTTTGAGATTTTGTCTTACCGGTTTGTGTGTTCGCAGGTTAGCGGCTAGCAGCTCGCGGTCAACTTGTCTCCCTTCTTCCAGCTTTGAATAAACCAGTCTGGGAAGGCTGTGTTTAGGTGTTCTTGGTTTGTGCAGCGGACTCAGTTGATCAGGCGGTCTTAAGTGGCTAGGCAATCTTGAGTTGCGGTCTATCACAGTTAGCAATTCTTTGTTCAGAGTTCGTGGGTTCTTCTGTGATCAAGACTGTGCGGTCTGGGTGATCAAGAAGTGCGGACTATGTTTGTGTTTCAGCAGAGGAATAAAGTAGCTGGTCGGCGGTCTATGGTTATGGTCTGGTAGGTGCGGCTTGTACTCTGTTCGCGCTGTCTCAGGGAATACCGTCTGTCTTATCTATTCGCGCGGTCTGGCACTCTCAAGTCGTCAGGTCGCTGCAGCTTCTTTTCCCTTTGTGTTTTGTGCTTCTCTCCTCCGTGAATCTTATGAATCATGTCTCGCCATGTATACCTCGCATTGTAAAGAGATAGTTAATACCATAACACTATTCGGTCTTCTCATTGTCATTGTTGTGCTACATTTGTGAAAGGTTTTGTGAAGTGTGTTCCGCATTTTTACTTCACCTTCGGACCTCAAGTTTTTTAGCATGGTATCAGAGGGAGGTTGCTAAGGTTGTGAGCATAAATTGATGATACTTCTCTCAGGTTTCTCAAGTGGTTAGCAATCAGTGGGATAGAAATGGAAGGAGGATATGCTAGAGGTCTTGGTATTGAGCTCCTTACGCAGACTAACTTCAAGAAGTGGAAGACTTGTATGGAGAGCTATCTTCTTGGCGAGGATTTGTGGGAGGTTGTAGGAGGAGAAGCAAGACAAGTTGTTGTTCCTGCTGGAGGGAATGCTGAGATCATGAAGGCTTGGAGGAGAATGAATGCCAAGGCGGAGTTGTTTGATCACATCATCGGGTGTGGATTAGCTGCTGAAATTTGGACAGCCTTGGATGGCTTGTTCAATAAGAAGAATCTAGTTAGGCTACAGTTCTTGGAGAAGGAGTTGGCGAAAGAGACTCAGGGGGATTTGTCTATCTCAACGTTCTTCTTGAAGATGAAGAACCTCTGCGCAGAGATATCGGCTTTGGACCCAGATGAGCATGTCTCAAAAGCTAAGCTGAAGAGGCACATAATCCGCGGCTTGCGGAGGGAGTATGTGGCCTTTGTTACTTCTGTTCAATGCTGGGCCAATCAACCTTCATTGCTGGAGCTGGAGAACTTACTTGCTTTGCAGGAAAGTTTGGCTAAGAAAATGGCTGGGATGTCTGTCTCTTGGGGAGAAGGCGAGGTTCTCTTTTCTGGTAAGAAGAAGAGATAGGACAAGAAGAAAAAGACATCTGGAGATGATGGTCCGTCTAATTCATATCAGCAGAAGAGGTGCTATGCTCCTAAGCGTGATGGGAAGAAGAAGCAAGGACCTAGATGCTTCAGGTGCAACAAGCTTGGTCATTTCAAAAGGTACTGCAAGGTCAATCTTCAGCCAGGGCATATTGCAGGGAAGGAGGAGGCTAGTTCCAATTCTGAAGGTAGTTGGTGTGGTGGAGGTGCATTCATGACGGGCACGTGTGTTCAGGCTATGGCTTCCATCAACTATCAGGATGATTGGATAGTGGACTCTAGGTGTGGTCATCACCTCACAGGGGATGAGTCAAAGTTCTCCTCATTGCAGGCATATACATGTAATGATGTTATCATTACGGCTGATGATACTATTCACGCAGTAGAGAATGAGGGTGTGGTTTCATTGAACGATGATAGAGGTACTCTTATGTTGAAGAGTGTCTATCATGTTCCGGGGATGAAGAAGAACCTCTTCTCGGTGACCAATGCGGTAGATGCTGGCTATCACATTCTGTTCGGTCCAACATAAGTGAAATTTCTCTGAAATGTTTCAGCGGTGAAAGCTGAAGTCACTCATGTTGGGAGACGGGTGAAGGACTTGTTTGTTCGTTCAACAAGTTCTTATGTTGATAAGATGAGGGCTAACGACAGCGTTGTTATCTGGCACGAAAGACTTGGGCATGTTGGGATGGATAAGCTGAAAGCTATTGCGGGAAGAGACCTGGTGAAAGGTATGCCTAGCTTGTCATCTTTTAAAGATGGTCACGTTTTTGTAGGTTGTCAGCTTGGTAAAGCTCAGTGCTTTCCATTTGACAAATCACAGAGCATATGTAAAATACCATTGGAGTGCATCCATGGTGATCTGTTTGGACCTACCAACACTGCCAGTCTTGGAGGTAGCAGGTATATGCTGATTTTGGTTGATGACTTCACCAGATATACTTGGGTGTATTTTTTGAAGGAGAAGTCGGAGGCATTCAAGAGGTTTGTGGAGTTCAAGGAGCTGGTGGAAGGTCGGCGAAACCTGCAGGTGAAGAAGTTCAGAACTGACAATGGAGGGGAGTTCACCTCCAAGGTGTTCTTTAACTTCTGCAGGAAGCATGACATCCAAAGGGAGCTTTCTTATGCTCACACTCCACAACAGAACGAAGTTGCAGAGCAGAAGATCCGTCAGCTGACGGAGACCTGCAAATGTTGGCTTCATGCCAAGAGTATCCCAAAGTCCTTCTGGGCAGAGGGAATGTCTTGTGCGGCCTATGATATCAACCGGATGCCTCTCAGTCCCATCAACATGAAGACCCTTCATGAGTTGATGTTCATGGAGAAGCCAAGCGTGGAACACTTTCGTGTGTTTGGTTCTACCTGCTATGTGCATGTTCCTGATGCCCTTCGAACGACGCTAGATACTAAGGCAAGAAAGCTAGTCTTCATCGGTTATGATGACCAGAAGAAAGGGTGGAGATGCATGGATCCCGAGAAACAAAGATATGTGGTCTCTAGGGATGTGGTGTTCGACGAGCTGACGTCATACTGAGGTAGCTCTTCTGTTGAGTTACAAGGAAGCAGGGTAGATGGTGGACCAGAGGAAGCTGTAAGGGAAGCTCTGGTGGAGTTGCTTGTTTCTCCAGGTCCTCCAGGTATTTCTAGCTCTGGGTCAGGTACTTCAGGTTCTGGAAGCAGGGGGAGCGATGCTCCATGTCTACCTGAAAGGAGAGCTAGTCCAGAAGCTGCAGTAGAAGAGGTGGTTCAGAGTCAAGCTATAAGGAGGTCCAAGAGGACCATTATTCCACTTGATCGGTATACGGGCGGGAACTTGGTGAGCTTTGTCTCATGTTTCTTCGCAGGTCCCCTGGATGAGAGAGAGCCATCTTGTTATGAAAATGTCGTTGGATTCAAGGAGTGGGAAGGAGCAATGGATGAAGAGATGGCTTCCCTCAGGAAGAAAGAGACTTGGGACTTGGTGCCTAAGGTTGAGGGGGTTACTCCGGTGACTTGCAAGTGGGTTTTCAAACTGAAGAAGAAGGCTGATGGAAGTATTGAGCGGTACAAGGCTCGCCTTATAGCTCGAGGTTTCTCTCAGAAGTATGGGGAGGATTCTGAAGAAACGTTTAGCCCCATTGCCAAGATGACTTCGGTCCGGGTGGTGATCGCATTGGCAGCTTGCCAAGTGTGGAAGATTTGGCAACTCGATGTGAAGAATGCTTTCTTATATGGCGAGATTTACAAGGATATCTTCATGGATCAGCCACCTGGTTATGTATCCGAAGAGAACCCAAGATATGTTTGCAAGCTCAAGAAGGCTCTTTACAACTTGAAGCAAGCGCTTCGGCGTGGTACGGGAAGATCGCAGAATACCTCCAGTTATGTGGATATTTTGCTTCTGATTCAGATTCAAGCTTATTTGTAAAGAAGAGGGGGGAGCTTCAGGTCTTGGTGCTGCTGTACGTTGACGATATGATCGTCACGGGGAATTCCTAGATGGAGGTAGCTAGGCTTTGTGCTAAGCTAGCTAATAGATTTGAGATGAAGGATTTGGGCGATCTCCACCATTTCCTTGGGCTCGAAGTGGAGAGAAAAGAGAGAGGTATGCTTGTTTCCCAAAAGGGCTATGCGGATCGAATCGTGAAGAGATTCGGCATGGAAGGGGGGAAGAGCAGCTCTACTCCACTGGAGGTTGGAGTTCATCTTTGGCGAGATGAAGGGAAGGTTCTTACCGAGCCTTTGGTGTTCCGGTCTTTGGTCGAAAGCTTGATATATTTTACGATCACGAGGTCAGATATTGCTTATGCAGTTGGTAGGGTGAGTCGGTTTATGACAGAGCCTCGGAAGCCTCATCTTATGGCGGCTAGGAGTATATTGAAGTATGTCAAATCCACCTTTGATTTGGGTCTCTTCTATGGGAGAGATTCGGGTTTTTGCTTGCACGGGTATATGGGCGCTGATTATGGAGGAGATTCGGATGATCAAAGATCGACGTCTGGATATGTCTTTATGACAAACTCAATAGCTATATCATGGTGCAGCAAGAAGTAAGATTCTGTGTCTGTCTCTACCACGGAAGCGGGGTACAAAGCTTTGGCTTTGGCAGCTTAAGAAGCCATCTGGCTTAGGAGGCTTGTGGAGGACATTCATAGGGATGTGCGAGGTCCTACTCTGCTACGTGGTGACAACGAGAGTGCTGTCAAACTAGTGAATAATTTAGTTTGTCACGCGCGTACGAAGCACATAGAGATTCATCACCATTTCATTCGTGAGAAGGTGTTGGAGGGATCTCTGATTGTGGAGCATGTGTAGAGCAAGGAGAATGTTGCTGACATATTTACTAAGCCGTTGGCGAAGAGACCATTTGGTCGGTTGCGGAGTTTGCTTAGGCTGACTTCCACTTCCCACTTCAAGGGGAGTGTTAAATTTTTGAAGTGGAAGTGGAATGGTGATGGGCGGTCTGCGAATTGGAAACCGCAGAGACCGCGCGGTCTGCGCTGGTTCTCTGGACGGTTCTGTCTCAGTGGTTTGTTTGAGGCGGTCTGATCTGGGAGATCGTTTTCTGTCCGGGCGGCTTGCGCGGGTTGGTCTAGTGACTTGTCCTAAGTCGGCCAGATGTTCTTGGTCTGCCTTCTTTGGAAGAAGATCGGACGGTCTGCTTTGTTGAGACCGCAGTGACCGAGCAGTTGGGTTATAACCGCAAGGTTTAATAAGGAAGCTGTGAGCTATGCTGAGCTCGGGCAGTCTGCTTTGCAAGACCACTCGCGATCTGATGGGCGGTTATTGTATCCCGGTTTGTGCGGTTACGACATCCGTCTATTCGCTTATAAATAGGGGTTCATGGCCCGTCATTAATAACGAGAACTATAAGAACCCAAGTTGGCTTAATTGTGTCGGTCTTAATTTGAGGCCGCGCGGTTTGAGATTTTGTCTGACCCGTTTGTGTGTTCGCAGGTTAGCGGCTAGCAGCTCGCGGTCAGCTTGTCTCCCTTCTTCCAGCTTTGAATAAACCAGTCCGGGCGGGCTGTGTTTAGGCGTTCTTGGTTTGTGCAGCAGACTCAGTTGATCAGGCGGTCTTAAGTGTCTAGGCGATCTTGAGTTGTGGTCTGTCACAGTTAGCAGTTCTTTGTTCAGAGTTCGCGGGTTCTTCTGCGATCAAGACCGTGCGGTCTGGGCGATCAAGAAGTGCGGACTGTGTTTTTGTTTCAGCAGAGGAATAAAGCAGCATGTCAGCGGTCTGTGGTTGCGGTCTGGCACGTGCATCTTGTACTTTGTTCGCGCGGTCTCAGGGGCTACCGTCTGTCTTGTCTATTCGTGCGGTCTGGCCAGAAGTGTTCTGGAAGGGATGAATCACTTAGCATTGTCCTACTTGCCTCTATCAAGGTTCTGTTTTTTTTTTCCAGTAACCCCATTTTGTTGAGGAGTCCTAGGAGAGGAAAATTCTTGAGAGATACCCAGTTCTTGGCAAAATTCTGTCATGGGTCCTGACTGAAATTCTATACCATGATCACTTTTGAGTTTGACCACAGTACAGTCCATCTCATTCTGGATCTGCCTGACAAAATTCTTCAAGATTTCTAAGGTGTCTGACTTCTTCTTAAGGAAGAATACCCAAGTGAACCTTGAGTAATCAAGAACTACCACAAGAGTGTAGACCTTCCCTCCCAAGCTCAGAACTGACATAGGACCAAACAGATCCATGTGCAGTAAAAATAGGCACCTGAAGGAATCTTTGTCAGTTATGCTTTTAAAGCAGGTCCTTGTCTGCTTCCCAAGTCTACAGGCTTGACAAGGACCTTCCTTGATGCATTTAATATTAGGTCAATTTCTGACCAAGTCTTGTGAGAAAAGCTTGTTTATGGTCATATAGTTAATGTGTGCAAGTCTCTTGTGCCATTGAACACATAGAACCTCTTTATCATTGGCTACAAGACACACAAGCATGGAATAGTTTGCATTAAGAAAATTTAAGCAATAAATATTGCCACTCCTAGTGCCAGTCAAGATAGCCTCAGATTCTAAGGACTTCTTAATCAAGCACTTATCCTTGTGGAGCGTGATTATAAAACCTAGATCACAGAGTTGACTTATGATTATGAGATTACGTTTCAATCCCTCCATATAAGCACCTTTAGTGATGGTAACTAGGCCATTAGAAATGTTACCATAGCCTTTAGTCATTCCTTTTTCTGAACCTCCAAAGATCACTGTTGGTCCATTCTCCACAGGGATGAAGCTTCTTAGATACTTTTTGACTCCAGTCATATGTCTGGAGAACCCACTATCCAAATACCAGATTGGAGACTGGCTGGTATCTGGATGTACCTGCAAGAGAAATTAGTTCCCCTTAGGCACCCAATTTGAGTTGGGTCCTTGGTTCAGGTTAGGAGAATGAACTGGAATGTCGCACCACTGAGGGTTCTGCACTCTCTTTGCATTAGGACTTGTTGGGTTGAACTGATGAGTCCTGATCATATACTCTTTTATGGACTCATCTGGGCCGTTTATTTAGTCATTTCACCGCACTTTAGCCCTGTTATAGTTCATATTGATCATTCTATGCTAGGTGCACGTTTGGCCCGTTTTGGTGTGATTTCGTGCTTAACTTCGTTATTAGTTTTCATATGCTGTTAAGTTCCACTTTCAGTGGCTAGACCGGTGTTGCATGCTGGAACAGGTGTCGTACAGGTGTTCCCGGTACAATTCTGTACAGGAACACTGCGCACGATCACTGGTTCTATTGTGCATGACCACTGGTCGTGCGCCACTGATCGTGCGCACTTAACGCCCTTTTTATGAGTTCTGTTTGGCTTATCGCACGACCACTTACGATAGTGCGCACGACCACTGGTCGTGCGCCACTGGTCGTGCGAACATGTATTTTATAATTTTCTTTCCTCGCAGGGCTCCGCCCAGGCAGCGCGCACGATCGCAGAATTCCAGTGCGCACGACAACTGGTCGTGCGCCAATGACCGTGCGCAGTATTCATTTCAGCGCCTATATAAAAGCCTGTTCCGCTTTTAGGGCGGGATCGAGCCGCCGGGAGCGGATTTCCAAGTCTGTACGCCGCCGACTACCCTTCTTGGACACCTCCACTTCATCTCCTACGCAAGGGGAAGTCTTCTCCAACCATTCCAAGCTTTTCTCCATTGTCCGGGAGCGTTCTCCACCATCCGCAAGCCCTCAAGCAACTGTTTTCCATTCCAGTCCGGCGAGAAGAAGAGTAAATCTGAGGAAGAAGACGACGGAACTACGTAGAGAAATCGTGACAGTTTCTCTACGCCGGAAGCATTGTCCGCCCGAGTCTGGAGGTAGCCCGACAACCTACCATTCCGGCCGTGAACGGCCGCTAGTCTTCACCCATCGGTTATTTCTTCCTTCTTTCCTTCGTTGTAATTGTTGAATCTTGTAAACCTGAATAGTTTGATGTTTGGTTTATTTGAAATGAATGTCTTTTTGCAATTCATCATTGCTTGCTTGTGAATCACTTCGTTTCCACTCACTCGCTCACGCACACAAGGTGTTCGATCCGCGTTAGCAAGAGCTAACGGCGTTTGTGAAGAGGTGTTTGCGACCCTCACCTTCTCGCACTTGAGCACGCTCCATCCGCCTCTCGAAGCACGGCATCGCGGCCGTCGCATCCATCTCACCTTGCGAAGCGGTGTTCTCGACCCGCAATTCTTTTACTGTTGTTAAGAGTAGAAAAAACCAACCAAAGCCCCCTTTTTGTGTTTGTTAACGCTTGTGTAACAATAGTCACACTACGCGATTCGATCACCCAACCTGCATTCCTCAAGAGACCGACATCCGGGGATTCCATTCTCCACATTTATTACTTGACAGCGACCGGTGCACTTGCCGACACGCATCAAGTTTTTGGCGCCGTTGTCGGGGAATGCAGGCGTGTATCATCTTGTGTTGTGACTCTCATTATACGAGCAGTTGTTTTTGACTTTCTTTGTTTTTCTTTTTTTTGTGATCGTGCATGCATAGACAAGCCACAGGGGAACTCATACCCTTTGATCCGGAAGTCAAACGGACCGCTCGCGCGCGAAGGCGCGCTGCTGCCGTACAAGCGGCAATGGGTGATCAGGTAGACCCAAATGATGTTGATGCGAGAGTGCCCAACCAGGGGCAACACCAGCCTGGAGATGAGCAGGAGGCGGTTAGGCCTCGATCCCGCACGATGAGAGACTACACCACTCCAACTGCTGGGAGTGTGTATCCTGGGTTTGGGCCCAATATTATGAACAATCAGTTCGAGATCAAACCTGCGATCTTGAACATCATCCGGAACAACGCTCAGTTCTCTGGGTTGGCCAGCGAAGATCCGCATCTGCATCTGGCGGAGTTTTCTGATATTTGCGGAACCTTCCGCTATGCAGGGATTACTGACGACACGGTCAAGCTTAGACTGTTTCCCTTCTCACTCAGCGACAAAGCCAAGGTGTGGCTCCACTCCATTCCGCCCGGGACTGCTGCGACTTGGGATGCCCTCGCATCCAAGTTCCTTGCTAAATTCCACCCTGTGGATAAGATCGTGAGCTTGCGGTGGGAGATCGCCACCTTTCGCCAACTTGACCAGGAGACCCTTGCTGAGGCGTGGGAGCGCCTTAGCGATCTTCTCCGCCTTTGTCCGAACCACGAGCTTCAACCATGGAATGTGGTCGAAACATTTTACTTTGCGATCGAGCCCAACTACAGAGCAATGATCGATGTTGCGGCAGGTGGTACTTTAATGAACCACACTCCAGAGGAGGCCCTTCGGATTCTGCGCGACACCGCCTCCCACAGTACATTCTGGACTGCAGGGAGAAATGCTCCAAGAAGCGGCCGTGATCTCTTTATGGTTGAATCACTTCCTCGTACTCCCGCGCCTGCTGCTGTCATTACTTGCGAAGGATGTGGAGGCGGAGGCCACCACGCGTATGAATGTTCAGGGAACAACGTAGCAGGTGACTTCGCGCACTTAACCTTGAATGAATCTGTTAATTATGTAGGAAATCAGCCTAAGGGGGCGCCTTTTAATAATGCTTATAATCCGGGAGCGAGAAGTCACCCGAACTTCTCGTGGAACCCAAACACGCCTGGCCAACGATGGGCACCGGGGCAGCATCAAAACGATGCTTACGCCTCCGGGAGCCAACCGAGGCCACCACACCCGGATTATAACCAAGCCCCCCCTGCCCAAAAAAGGAGTAATCTGGAGGAGATGATGGAGAAATTCATGCAAGCGGCTACCTCGAATATGGTGAACCAAACCGCATCCATGCGGAACTTGGAAACGCAGCTGGGCCAATTGGCCCAAGTGCTAACCGAGCGGTCGTAGGGGACCCTTCCTAGCAACACGGAAAAGAACCCAATAGATCAGGGGAAGAGTCTTGGTGATGTAGTAGAGGCTGATCCAAATGAGTTGGTGATTTCCTGTTCCATCAACAATATTGAAACGAAAGCTCTATGCGATTCCGGTTCCTCCCGCAACGTCATTGCGTTGCAAGATGTTGCTAAACTACAACTTGAGATGAACACGGAGGAAAGGAAATCCCTTATGCTTGCTAATGGGACTGTTATACAATCTGAGGGGTAAGTGAAAAATGTAGAGGTGTTAGTTGAGGGGACGATTGTGGTTGCTGATTTTCAGGTGTTGGGCCCTCAGGAAAATCACTCTATCCCTATCTTGGGTGTGCTGTTCTTGAAAGAGAGCGGTGCCAGCCTTGATTTCGTTACGGGGTGTGTCTTCCTACCCAATAAGGTGCCGCAGCCCACTTGCCCCGAAGCTACAACTGAAACATCCACTCCTCCCCCTCTTTTTATTTTTGATGAAGCTTTGAGCTGTGCAGGACATGAAGAAGTTAAAGAATCAATTGAAGGAGAAAAGGAGGAGCACCTGTCTAGTGAGGAAGAAGAAGTTGATTTTCGGAGAGAATTTGGTTCCGAGAGAAGACTGCATTTCGAAAAACGTTGACTTGAATTTAGTTCGGGACAATGTCCCATTATCTTCTTGTTTTGATTCCTGTAATAAACAATTTAAGCGCTCCATCTCCTGGGCCGATCCGGTAGTCACCGCGATGCCGGAAGTGACGCCACCCGCCACCAAGGCGGAAAAATCTGAAAACTTTCAACGGTGGCAGTCCCCGACTGTCACGAAACTTAAACAGCCGAAACTTCTGCACGACGCTCGCGCTTCCGCTCTCCGTGGCAAGAGGGCGGAGGTTAGGGGAACACTGGGTGACACCAGTGTTGGCCCTAAAGCCCTCACCTCCCGCCTATGCGCTACGGGAGACGCGCACCATAAAAGCGCTTATAGCTGATTTGTGTGATCTGAGTTTGTGAAACTGCTTGTGAACTACTTTTATGTAATTCCTGCACTATATAAACAATGTTAATACAGGTATTTGGTCCAGCTTAAGGACATTAAATAAAAGCGCTACTGGGAGACAACCCAGATTTCCTGATTTTATTTCTTTTCTAACATGCTTAGTTCAGTTTTTATATTCGCTTTTTGCTGTTTTTAGTTTTGTGCTTGCAGGTGTCTTGTGTTCTTTGGTGCGGACGCTGCGGACTGCGCTTGATCTTGAACGCCAATCGTCTGGTATGCTCAATTCTGAGCATTGGGTTACACTTCTTCCCTTCCTTAGCTTCCAATTTCTGTGATGTATTGTTTAGACTAAGTCTGGGGGAGAGTATGTTGTCATCCACTTTGCACGAGTTGCACTGCATATTAGAAGTTTGTGTATTATTTATTTTCATCATTATCATTTTCATGCTTCTCGCACCACTTCACCCACATGAGTGCGCTTATCTATTTGTTTTGTTTCCGAATGAACTATTTTGGTTAGGAATGTGAAATAGGATGTTAGCTTAGGAATTACTATTTAGAGTGCGATGTTGACTCGAGCAGTGTTCTAGTCGCATCCGCATGCTACAATAGAATTCGAGTAAAACTAGATTATCTCTATGCATTTAATTTATGATTAGTATTTTTTTGCGTAGTTTTAGATTTATTATACTCTAATGGTGAATGTGAACGAAATTGACGATAACCCGGTGTTGTGTGTGAACGAGCACTAGTCATGTGTTGCTCGAGTCGGGAGGAAGGTTTACCTTTCTCGTGGGCTAAGAACTTGCCCCAAGCGACTCTCGAAGCATGGGCAAGAGCGATTTGTCGAGTTAAACGTGATGTAGGCCACCTTTTGGCTTGTTTGAGCCTTGTCATTCCCTGTCCTTTTCGCTCACCTTTGCATGCCAAATTTGTGCCTACCACTCCTTTGATCAGCTCCTCCTCATCAACCAAAGCTCGAAGCTTATCCCACTGTCGCAACCAAATAGATGTTATCTGCACTCATTTTCTACATTTGGTGTGATGTATGGAATCGTTGTGATGAGAAGGGGAAATTAACGCCATTTCGCTGAAATTGTACCAACTGGAGGATAAGTAAAAGAAGAAAAGTATTTTGTAAAAAAGAAGAAAAAAATCTGGAAAAAGTATATTGAAAAGAAATCCTCCCGAGCTAAATAGAAAATTTGTTGGTGATTGTGAAGTAGGCCGTGTGCACACCTAGTTTTCATGATAAGTCTGGGGGTGTGTCACACGAGCGTTGTTTTTGGTTCTGTGTGGTGCAACGTTCCGTTAGCTCACTTGGGTTGCGTAGCCATCGTGTTTAAATTTGAATATCATACCGCAGCCTAAGCCCATTATACTCCTAAAAGCCCTATTGATTTGACTTGTGAGTTTGCTAACGCCGTGGAGAGATTGTGACCGGGCGAGCGTATGGTTCACGACGTTGATGGATTTCAGCGGAGTTATTCCTAAACCCCGACCTTGTGCAACACCCGCCTTAGCGTCTTGTTACTTTCACACCGGGCATGATCGTTCGAATTCTTCATCATTCACCAATTGAGTTTTGATAAATCTCTAGTTACGCTTTAATACTTTCGTAAACTAGTTAGCATAGCTAGAATCTCTTGTTGCTAGAATTTCTACTCGCATGCGTATGTTACTTCGCACCGTACTCCTCTGTGTAATTTTCTATGTTAACTACCGTTTTCACACTCTACTGGATTCATTTGCTCGGGACGCGCAAACAGGTAAGTCTGGGGGTGTGATAAGTCCTGATCATATACACTTTTATGGACTCATTTGGGCCGTTTATTTAGTCATTTCACCGCACTTTAGCCCTGTTATAGTTCATATTGATCATTCTATGCTAGGTGCACGTTTGACCCGTTTTGGTGTGATTTCGTGCTTAACTTCGTTATTAGTTTTCATGTGCTGTTAAGTTCCACTTTCAGTGGCTAGACTGGTGTTGTATGCTGGAACAGGTATCGTGCAGGTGTTCCCGGTACAATTCTGTACAGGAACACTGCGCACGATCACTGGTTCTATTGCGCACGACCACTGGTCGTGCGCCACTGATCGTGCGCACTTAACGCCCTTTTTATGAGTTCTGTTTGGCTTATCGCACGACCACTTACGATAGTGCGCACGACCACTGGTCGTGCGCCACTGGTCGTGCGAACATGTATTTTATAATTTTCTTTCCTCGCAGGGCTCCGCCCAGGCAGCGCGCACGATCGCAGAATTCCAGTGCGCACGACCACTGGTCGTGCGCAATTGACCGTGCGCAGTATTCATTTCAGCGCCTATATAAAAGCCTGTTCCGCTTTTAGGGCGGGATCGATCCGCCGGGAGCAGATTTCCCAGTCCGTAAGCCGCCGACTACCCTTCTTGGACACCTCCACTTCATCTCCTACGCAAGGGGAAGTCTTCTCCAACCATTCCAAGCTTTTCTCCATTGTCCGGGAGCGTTCTCCACCATCCGCAAGCCCTCAAGCAACTGTTTTCCATTCCAGTCCGGCGAGAAGAAGAGTAAATCTGAGGAAGAAGACGACTGAACTACGTAGAGAAATCGTGACAGTTTCTCTACGCCGGAAGCATTGTACGCCCGAGTCCGGAGGTAGCCCGACAACCTACCATTCCGGCCGTGAACGGCCGCTAGTCTTCACCCATCGGTTATTTCTTCCTTCTTTCCTTCGTTGTAATTGTTGAATCTTGTAAACCTGAATAGTTTGATGTTTGGTTTATTTGAAATGAATGTCTCTTTGCAATTCATCATTGCTTGCTTGTGAATCACTTCGTTTCCACTCACTCGCTCACGCACACAAGGTGTTTGATCCGCGTTAGCAAGAGCTAACGGCGTTTGTGAAGAGGTGTTTGCGACCCTCACCTTCTCGCACTTGAGCACGCTCCATCCGCCTCTCGAAGCATGACATTGCGGCCGTCGCATCCATCTCACCTTGCGAAGCGGTGTTCTCGACCCGCAATTCTTTTACTGTTGTTAAGAGTAGAAAAAACCAACCAAAGCCCCCCTTTTGTGTTTGTTAACGCTTGTGTAACAATAGTCACACTACGCGATTCGATCACCCAACCTGCATTCCTCAAGAGACCGACATCCGGGGATTCCATTCTCCACATTTATTACTTGACAGCGACCGGTGCACTTGCCGACACGCATCATGAACCAACAATCCAGGGTAAAGTGGCCCACTTTCCCACAGCACCAGCATTCATACCTGTTGTACCTTCCCTTCTGCCTCACCATTTGTGTAGGATGAGAGTGTTGGTGAGCATAAAGGAGGACACTTGACCTAGCAGGTCTTGGGTGAGCCTTACAGGTGGGAGAATTGTGTCTCATCACCTGTTGGTCCACCTTCTTGGGAGCGGGCCTAGAGGAGGAAATCATTCCCTTACTTTTCAATGCTATTGTTGTAGGTCCATGGCCAGAAGGACCTGATGCAAGTATCTTCTTAGAAGATGATTAAGCTTCAGAACCTTTGTCATTGACAGTCTCTTGATTGAATCCTATACCATCTCTGAATGATCCAGAGAAGGTATCAATGATAGGTAAGACTGTCTTAGGCATAGAGAAGCTTGTAGCAAGTTTCTTCTCAGCCAGCAGCATCTCTTCAAGATCCTTTATGACCTTGTTCTTCTGACCTAATTCAGCATTCTTAAGCCTTGTGGCTTCCTTGAATCTGTCCACTTATTTACTCATAGCAGCCAGCTTTTCAGCTATTTCCTTGAGCTCTGACTGGACAGCCTTTAAGGAATCTAACTCCTTGGTCTATACTTTGAGGAGTTTCTTGCAATTCTTGAAGGCTTTCCACAAAGCCTTATACTGCTTTATCAGGTAGATTCAACATCATATCGAGATCTTGAGGTTGTGCTGTTGACTGCAGACACACTCTCATCATCATGCACAGAGTCTGTTACTGATTCAGAATCAGAGACAGATGGACGGGCTTTGACAATTATGTTCCCAGGAGAGATGTCATCCAGGTTATCTCCCTTTATGGCCATGAGGCCTATCAGTGCTTCTTCCTCAGTATCTGAGGAGCTTGAATCAGAGTCACTTAGTGTTCTGATTTTCTTTGCTATAAATCCTCTTTTAGATTTCTTCATGTCCCTTGACCATCTTTTGTCGTCATAATTCCTTGATTCCCTTCTCTTAGAAGAGCAATCAACAGCTATGTGACCTGTCTTATTACAGGAGTAACAGATTGAAAGAACTAGTTGTCAACCTATATCACCTAAAGGGGGGGGGGGGGGGGGGGGGGTGAATAGGTGATCTCTACTGCGATTGCGTAATAAAAATTTAGCACACACAACAAAAGAAATCACAGCACAGAGACACAAGATTTATAGAGGTTCCCCAAGGTGGGTACTCCTCTCTCCCTCTCCGCCTATCTAGCACTTCGGGCTAGCATCGACAACTTCACCAAAACTCGGATTTATCAACAAATCCTACACTCGGAGACTACGGCTCCTACAAGCTCGGAGAACAGCCTCTCCTAAAAAAACACTCGGAGATAAACTCCTACAACTCGGAGTGAACAACTCCTACAACTCGGAGTGAACAACTCCTACAAAATAACTCGGAGTAAAAACTCCTGCAGAAATCAAATAGAGATTGAAATAAAATACTTCTTCTAAATCTCAACAGAGATTAACTTCAGATCTTGAAATACTGAGTCCTCTTCTTCCTTGAGAATGAAAGCTTGGATCTTTAAAGATTTGGAAGAGAAGAAACTCGGCAAACCTGATCTGATTAGGCCCTTTGATTTATTTGAAAAGATCTTCAAAAGAGAGAGTAGAAACAAAATCAAAGGCCTTCTTATCTGAGAAATCTTTAGCAGCACTAGAGAACGAATCTTGAGCGGCGCAGAAGTTAGATCTCAGAATCTTGTTTTGCAAATGAAAAAAGGACGGCTAGAAAAAAAATTATCTCTTCTTAACATGCGTGTATGCCCTAAAAATAAAAGGAGTATTTAAAGGGAAACTTCTAACGGCTCGGGCGATAGACAAGGAGAGGTCGCCACGTGTGCTGGACATGTCGACCAACCCTAATTTTCAAAAACGAAACATAAATTTGAAATCCGTCTGTCCGTCATTCGTCGAGACTTCACGTGAACATTCGACGAATTGACTTAGCCATTGGAAATGCTGATCAAGCCGTGGAAAACACCTTCTGTTTTCATTCGTCGGGATTCGTCGGGAGTTCTCAAGAACTTTCGACGAATTGACTTAGCCGCACAGATTCCTTCACAAAGCTGCCTTTTTGACTTTTGTCAACATTCGTCGATATTCGTCGGGAGTTCACGAGAACAGCTGACGAATGGACTTAGCCACAGAAATTTCTTCTTCAGACAGGAAAACTAGCTTCTGTCTGGATTCCTCGACATTCGTCGGGAGTTCACGAGAACAGCCGACGAATGGACTTGGCAGCAGAAACTTCTTCTTCAAAATAGAAAATTTGCTTCTGTCAGGATTCGTCGGGAGTCATCGGGACTTCACGTGACATATCGACGAATTGACTTAGCAAAAATTCCTTTTTCTTCTGAAAACCTGCTCCACTCCTCAACCTTGAAAGCCTTCAGTTGTGAGAATATGAAGTGCACCCCAAAGAGATATTACACATGAACCAACACTTTGTTCTACACAATGAGGGATTACATTGTCTAGAACTGTGTTTGGTGATCCATTGCAACCTGACCTTGGTGTGCACTTAGCATTATGACCTGTCACAATACATCTAAAGAGAATTCATCAAATACATACTCAATTCAATTTAGTTCATTAGGGGACACCTTCAAATCCAGGTGGTTGTGGATACAATACCCAACAATCTCCCCCTATTTGAAGATGTCATAACCCTATGCACTAGGTTGAATTGCACAGAAAATATAATGAATAAAATAGCACAAACACAAGCAGTTATAATTTAAAGATAGAATCAATGTTTTATCTAAACACAAGAAAATAGATATATATAAACAAAGAGATCAGCATGATTCCAGAGCAGTTCAGCTCATGCTTGGTCCTTGCCTTTCATCTTTCCAAAAATTCTGTCTACTGCTTCAGCTCTCTTTCTCTGTTCAGATTCCATTCTCTTAAAGAATGCCTTTGGCTTGGGCCAATATCTATCAGGAGCAGTCTCTTTAGATCCACCTGTCTTGAAATGAATTCTCCTTTCAGTTGTCCTTCTTTTGAACTTCTCTCATTCCTCCTGACTGTAATGTTTATTGACACTTTCATTTTTCTTGCTAACAAGGTTGAAAGCTGTAAGAATGATATCCTTTGAAGAGGGACTCCAGCTTTCTTGGAAATTTCTTGGAGGAGGCATATCATAGAATTATCTGATCATCTTGTGAGTATTGGACCTTTTTGCAGAAGGTTTGTCACCAAAGATCTTCCTTTTCAAAGATTTTTCAGAAGATTCAGGAGCTTTGGAGCTTTCAAGCACTGGATCATCCCAGAATTCTTGATAGGAGGAAATTGGGATGTCTGCTGTATCAAAATCAGGATCCTCAACAGGAAAGTGAGAAGGTTTTGGAGCACTTGGACCTGGAACACTTGAGGAAGGAGCATCTGGCATCTTGTCTACAACAGTAAAACCAAGCATACCTGCAACTTCTTTGAATAGCCAACTGGTTGATTCATGAGTGTATCCCTGGACATCTTTAACAGATTGCATGATGTTTTCCTGAAGCTCTTGCATCTTGGAGAAGACATTTCCATCCAAATCATTCATTCTACCAGCACTTTCTTCTATTTTAGACACAATACTCTCCTCCCCCTTTATGACATCTTCATGTAGGAGGGTATAGAGTTTGTTCAGCTGACTCTCAACTTGATTGTCCAGAAAAGTGATCCCTTGATCATGAGCAGTGTTGAGAATTGTGTGAGCAGTATTCAGATTTACTACATCTTCACCAACCTGATGCAGATTCTTTAGAGCATGCCCAACTCCTTGATTGGTGTGGTCCAAAGCTTTTCCTGCTTTTGTCATCCAAGATTCTTGATCAATCTTGAATTTGCCCATTTCATATCTCATTTTAGCCATTTCTTGCCTCAAAGCACTATCAACTTTATCAATTTTCTGATAGACTGATTTGATGGACTGATCAAAATGCTCTGTTTGAGCCTGCAGGAGGGTTGAAATTGACTTGAGCAGGGAAGAGTGAGAGCTCTCTCCAGTTTCAAAATCATCAGGAGAGACTCTATCAGCTACAAAACTAGTAGACTGTGCTTGCTTTTCAAGCACAGTTGCTCTTGGAGATTTTCTCAAAGTACTCTCTGGAGGGGGCAAGAGCATCACAGGAGGGACTGCAGATTCACCCATGAACATGTCTTCCTGTTCTTTCTCCCCCTCAGTCAAAGACATCTTCTTTGCTAGCTTCAACTGAGCACCAAGACTGCCCATCTCCATGGAATCTGATTTCTCAGAGGGAACAGATTCATGATCTGCCAAGTCTTCACTATGTTCTGAATTATAAGCAAACTCTGCAGGGGATCTTCTGGAGTCTTCTAATATAGTAGATTCATCTTCAGCAGCAGATTTCTCTTGACCTTCTAGGTCTGGAACAGTATCAGGGACAGCAGGATTGACTGGATCAACATACACTGGATCAATTTCACTGGGAGGAATTTCCTTTGAGGCAGCACCACTTGCCGCAATGTCTCTTGGGGTTGAAGGCTCCCCCTCAACATGTTCACCTCTGCCCTGATCAGGAACTGTACTGGGTTCACTTCTTGGGGTTGGAAACTCCCCCTCAACATGATCACCTCTGCTTTGAGCAGGAGCTGGATTGGGTCCACTACCCCTTGAGGGTTGACCTTCTTCAAGAGTCCTATTCTCATTATGCAGAGGGTCCTTATCATTACTAACAACAATCTTGACTCCACCCTTTGGAATGACCCTTTCCCATTTGGAGAAAATGGATGAGTTTATTTTCTTGGTGTGGTGGATGGGGATACCTCTTCCAAGATTAAAAAAATCTGGATTGCTACCATTTAGAAGCAGACTGAGAATTCTTCCAAAATTGGGAGCAAGAAAACTCTCTTTAATCTTCTCAAAGATTACTTCTCCAAAATTAAAATTTTTTCTACAGATAATAGCAGTGTGAATTTTGAAAGCTTCTTCAGAGAGGTAGTCGTGAGAGCCTACCTTGCACAATAAGACTTTTCCTAAAATGTCACATAGAAGCTTACCTCCATCATTCATGAATTTCCTTCTGATTTTAGAGCTTTCATCACGAATACCACAGAATCTCTTGGCCCTGAGAATGTCTTCGGCAAACAGTTCTTCTGTTTCGACTTCAGGCATCCTCAAAAGTCTGTTGATGCCACTAGCCTTCAGGATAATTTTGCATGACCTAATTGAGCTTTTGATCTTCTTACCTTGACTGGTGATTTTTGCATTTCTAAAGAACTCAAGAACGTCTTGTTCTAAGATTTTAGCCGGCTCCTCCAAAACAAAACTGAGCCCGACCACATCAAGCATCACAATGATGTTTCTGAACTCATCTGAAGCTGCTCGAAAAGCACCTCGCACCAGCTCCCCACCGGAATGCAGACCTGCCTTTGGCGCCATCGAGCTCGTCAAAATCGGGGAAGAAGAACAGTGTTTTATCGCAAGGGAGACGAAAGGACGGGAAGGGTTTCACAGAAGAATGTGTGGAATCACGTGTTCTCCTTGTTTATATATATATAATAAATTTGGGCGCGTACCTGATTTTATGGAAAACTCTTCGGATCCAATAAATCGTATTTAATAAAAGAAACGTGTCCGAGAAGATATAGGTCTTGACCCGTGAAATCCCGTGAAATTTCATAAAATTTTCTGAGATATCCCGTGAAATCCCGTGCAATTTTCATAAAATTCCAACAGTCTTGACCTCATGATTCCTTGTTGAGCATTTCAAGTTCCATTTTGAAGAAATTGAACTTGGTCTCGTCCAGAGGCTTCGTAAAAATATCTGCAATTTGTTTGTCAGGTTAACATATAACAAATTAATATCCTTACTCTCAACATGTTCCCGGATAAAGTGGTAGCGAAGCTCGATGTGCTTTGTTCTGCTGTGAGAGACTGGACTATTTGCTATGGCAATAGCACTTGAGGAGTCACAGAATATGGGGATTTCTGTGAGCTTTAAGTTATAGTCCTCAAGCTGATTCTTTATCCACAAAAGTTGTGCACAGCAACTGCGGGCAGAGATATACTCCGATTCCGCAGTTGATATTGCAACACAGTTTTGCTTCTTGCTACTCCATGAGACAAGCCTTTTTCCCAAGAATTGGCAAGTTCCTGAAGTACTCTTTCTATCATCTTTGCTACCTACAAAATCAACATCTGAAGAACCAATTAGTTCAAAATCATTGCTTCTCGGGTACCATAAGCCAAGATTTGGTGTACCCTTAAGGTATCTCAAAATCCTCTTTGCAGCGGCATAATGAGATTCCTTACAGTTCACCTGATACCTGGCGCAAACACATGTTGAAAACATTATATCGGGCCTACTGGCAGTAAGGTAGAGCAAGGACCCAATTATGCTTATGTACTTGGTTTCATCAAAAGGTTTCCCTTTCTCATCCTTGTCCAGAGACATACTTGAGCCCATTGGAGTCCTCATAGAGGTTGCACTCTCCATTCCAAATTTCTTGAGGAGCTCTTTAGTGAATTTCGTCTGAGAGATGAAAATTCCATCTTCAGATTGGTGCACTTGGAGTCCTAAGAAATATTTCAGCTCTCCCATACTGCTCATTTCAAACTTACCTTGCATCAAATTAGAAAACTTTTTGCAAAGTTTGTCATCTGTAGAGCCAAAAATAATATCGTCGACATAGATTTGCACAAGCAAAATCTCGCCTCTTACTTCCCTAAGAAACAATGTCTTATCTATTGTTCCTCTTGTGAATTTGTTCTCAAGAAGGAACCTAGACAATGTCTCATACCAGGCTCGGGGTGCCAGTTTGAGACCATACAAAGCCTTATTTAAATAATATACATGATCAGGAAAGTTAGAATCTACAAAACCTAGAGGCTGAGCTACATATACTTCCTCTTTAAGGTCTCCGTTCAGGAAGGCTGACTTCACATCCATCTGGAAAACCTTAAAGCCCTTATATGCAACATAAGCCAGAAATAATCTGATGGCTTCAAATCTTGCTACTGGTGCAAAAATCTGATCAAAATCAATTCCTTCTTCTTGCCTGTATCCTTGTGCAACCAGTCTTGCTTTGTTCTTTGTAATGATGCCCTTTTCATCAAGCTTGTTCCGGTAGACCAATTTGGTTCCAATTACATTTTGTCCTTTGGGTCTTGGTACTAACTCCCAAACTTTACATCTCTTGAATTGGTTGAGCTCCTCTTGCATAGCAAGGATCCAGGATGGATCGGTGTTTGCTTCTTCAAACTTCTTCGGCTCAATATGTGAAAGAAAACTTAAATGTAAAACTTCGTTAGTTGTACCTCTTCTCGTTAGAACTCTGCTTGAAGGATCTCCGATAATCTGATCAGCTGGATGATCTCTTGAAAATCTGACTCCCAAGTTATTTTCCTTTTCAGAAGCAACTTGAGGTTCAGCCACCTCTGGAGTATCTTCTTCTTCATGAACTTCTTGTTCATCTTCTGAGTGATCCGAGATCTCTTCTGCTAACTTTGGAGCATCATCTGTGGTTTTTACTCCATCTTGCATAGAGAGTTCTTTTAGCTTTTCACCTGCATCTTCAATGAACACACTAGACGAGTTGCTATGCAGCAGGCTCGTCTCATCAAATACAATATGGACTGTTTCCTCTACCACCACAGTTTTCTTATTGAAAATCCCATATGCCTTACTATGGCTACTATATCCTACGAAGATACCTTCAAAACATTTTTCACTAAACTTGGTTGTAGGATGCTTCCCATTGTTAAGTACATAGCATTTACTGCCAAAAATTCTAAATTATGAAATCTTTGGTTTTCTGCCCTTTAAAATCTCATATGGGGTCTTACGATGGTTCTTATTGATGAGTGCTCTGTTTTGCAAATGGCAAGCTGTGTTGATAGCTTCTGCCCAGAAATATTCAGGAAGAGCAGAATCACTCAACATAGACCTGCCAGCTTCTATGAGGGTTCTATTCTTTCTCTCGGCTACTCCATTTTGATGTGGAGTACGAGGAGAGGAAAACTCATGGGAGATACCTTGACTTTCACAATACTCTGCCATGGCCCCAGACTGAAATTCTGTTCCATTGTCACTTCTGATTTTGACCACTGAATAGTCAAGTTCATTCTGAATAAGCTTGACAAAATTAGTGAATATGCCGAAGGTTTCTGACTTAAGTTTTAGAAAGAACACCCATGCAAACTGGGAGTAATCATCAACAATAACCAAGGTGTAAGCTTTCCCACCTAAGCTTCTAACTGACATTGGACCAAATAAATCCATATGCAGCAGATGAAGACATCTGGTAGAATTATCGCCAATTATGCTCTTAAAGCTAGCCTTTGTTTGCTTACCCATTTGGCAAGCATGGCAAGGGCTTTCTTTAAAGCATTTAACTTTGGGGGCATCCCTTACCAAGTTGTGAGAAAATAACATAGATATAGTTTTGAAATTAATATGTGCTAATCTCTTGTGCCATTGGTCACAAAGAGATGCACTATCTTTGGCAACAAAACACACTGGGGTAGAAGACTGTAAGCATATAAAATCTAAACAGTAAATACCACTACTCCTGGAGCCTGTTAAAATAGTTTCCGCAGACACGGACATCTTTATCAGGCATCTATCTCTAAAGAACTCAACGGTATAGCCTTTGTCACACAGTTGGCTTATGCTAATCAGATTGTATTTCAATCCTTTCACATGAGCTACGCGTGTGAAAACGACTGAGCCGTTGGTTATTAAGCCATAACCAATAATAATACCTCATTCAGATCCGCCAAACTTTACTTTAGGCCCGTTCTCAACTGGAACATAATCCTGAAGTAATCTTCTTCTCCCGGTCATATGCCGAGAGCAACCACTGTCCAAATACCAGATGAGAATTTCGTTGGCCTTTGGACATTCCTGCAAACATGATCAATACCCCTTAGGAACCCAAACATTTTTGGGTCCTTGGTTCCTTGTTAGTGGAACACCACTTGGAACATTAACTTTGCAAGTGGTCGGTCTTGCACTGTTAACTCGTGGAGTTCTTGGCACAGTATGATTGAACCAGCAATCTATGACGAAATGACCAATTTTGCCACAACACCAGCATTCAAATCTATTGTATCTCCTCTTTGTGTTCTGCTGAGCCTTTTGAACGGGTGGCTTTGCAGGAGGAGCAACCTTGGAGGTAGAAGCCTCGTTGGTGCAACATACACAATTCTTAGGCACAATAGGCTTGACCTGCGGTGCTTTCTTAGCATTTGATCCATGAACGAATGGTCCATGATGCTTCAATTGAACTTCTTCATAAGGAGCCTTGAGGGAGCTAGATCCAAAGTTTCTGGGTCTGGTCCACACTGAGTTCACCTTGGCAGGCTCAGCAAGAGTTGGTCTGCTGAAGTGACCATACATGCTCTCAAAATCATAGGTGTTCGTAGGAAAAATCACCTTCTTGAAATTTGGAGCACACTGTGGGCCTTTACCTTTGGCTTTAGCGGCTCTTCTTTTGGCTGACTTACTTAGACTCTTTTCAGCAACATGGCCCAAACCACTACTACCAGAACCAGCAGTGAAAGTATCTATGATAGGTAGAACTGTCTTGGGCTTAGAGAAGTTCATAGTGATCTTCTTTTCAGCCTCAAGCTGTTTCGTCAAATCAATGATAATTTCACTCTTCTGAATGCCTGCTGAAGTGGCCTCGGAGAGAGCAATCTTCAAGGACAAGATTTCATCCCTGAGTAGGTTAGATTCTTCAATCTCCTTTCTCAGGTTTGATTCTTGATCCTTTAGGGATTGAATCTCCTTTGATTGAGTTTTAACAAGCTTTCGACACTTATTAAAACCCTTCAACATTTCCTCATACTTAGCAGTCAACTCAGACTCCTCTTCCGAGTAGTAGCTTTCATTTGCATCAGATGCCGTTTCTGAACATGAAAGAGGTGTAGAAGATAATACCTGACCGGTGAAAGGAACAACATCTTTGTCATCATCTGACATGGCCATTAGTCCAAAGAATGCCTCTTCATCTGAGTTAGACTCATTTGAGTCACTATCACTCAGTGTCTTGGACTTCTTGGCAACAAAACTCTTCTCCTCTTTCTTTTTTTCTTTGAAGGACTTCTTTTCTTCTTTTCTTGAAGATTCCTTCTTCTTGTGTGGGCAATCAGCTATCATGTGCCCTGGCTTTTTACAACAATAACAAACGGGTTCAGTATAATCATGTTTGTTCGATTTAGAACCATACCTGTCTTTTTTGTCACGGTGTGATCTCCTGTGATCTCTTGAGGAAGATGAGCCTTTTCTCGTTTGTCTCCTCTTGTTAAGCAACTTTTTGAATTGCTTGGAGAGGAGGGAGAATTCTCCTTTAGATAGTTCTGATTCTGCAGAAATGCTTTCAGCTTTATCTTCAGAAGATTCATCCCTCACAGGGGTCAGAGCCCTGCTTCTCCGGGAGCTTTCAGCCTTTAGAGCAATGGGCTTCTCCTTGCCAGAGCTCCTACTGCTTTCCTCTTCTGACTTCCTGATGTTCAACTTCAGCTCCTGGGAGAGCAGCTTCCCATACAGAATCTGTGGCTCCGTAGTAGCCAACTTACCATATTCTCTGATAGCTATCACCTTGGGGTCCCATTCCTTAGACAGGGATCTAAGAAATTTATCATTTAGTTCACCCATGGTGAATTCTCTACCATAATTTCTCAGACCATTCACAATCTTGAAGAATTTCTCGTAGGTGTCAGAGATTGTGTCTTTGCCTTGTTGCTTGAAGGCTTCGTATTCTTGGTTCAGCAAAGACTTCCTGTCATCTCGAACTTCTTCAGTATCTTCCATTAGAACCACAATAGAATCCCACATCTCTTTTGCAGACTTGCAGTGAATAAGATTTTGTAGCATTGAATCATCAACTGCACCTGCTATGATGTGCCTTGCTTTCTTGTCCAGAGTGACAAGTGCAATTTCATCCATTGTCATATCCATTAGTTTCTTTGGCACCTTTTTGGTGGGATCAATGGTAGAAGCAACTGTAGGAATGACGGGACCTTCCTTAACTATCTGGGAGATTCGGGGATCATTTGCTTCCATGTAGAAAATAACTCTTTCCTTCCACATGGGGAAATTTTCCTTAGTGCAAACTGGGAGCTTGGAGGAAAATCTTTCCATGCCTCTGTCTATAGAGAGAGATCTTGACAACGAAGAGGGATCTTTAATCTAGGTGTTAACCTTTTAAAGATAACCTGCCTCTGATACCAATTGAAAGAACTAGTTGTCAACCTAAATCACCTAAGAGGGGGGGGGGGGGGGGGGTGAAAAGGTGATCTCTACTGCGATTGCGGAATAAAAATTTAGCACACACAATAAAAGAAATCACAGCATAGAGATACAAGATTTATAGAGGTTCCCCAAGGTGGGTACTCCTCTCTCCCTCTCCGCCTATCTAGCACTTCGGGCTAGCGTCGGCAACTTCACCAAAACTCGGATTTATCAACAAATCCTACACTCGGAGACTACGACTCCTACAAGCTCGGAGAACAGCCTCTCCTACAAAAACACTCGGAGATAAACTCCTACAACTCGGAGTGAACAACTCCTACAAAATAACTCGGAGTAAAAACTCCTACAGAAATCAAATAGAGATTGAAATAAAATACTTCTTCTAAATCTCAACAGAGATTAACTTCAGATCTTGAAAGATTGAGTCCTCTTCTTCCTTGAGAATGAAAGCTTGGATCTTTAAAGATTTGGAAGAGAAGAAACTCGGCAAACCTGATCTGATTAGGCCCTTTGATTTATTTGAAAAGATCTTCAAAAGAGAGAGTAGAAACAAAATCAAAGGCCTTCTTATCTGAGAAATCTTTAGCAGCACTAGAGAACGAATCTTGAGCGGCGCAGAAGTTAGATCTCAGAAACTTGTTTTGCAAACAAAAAAAGGATGGCTAGAAAAAAAAAATATCTCTTCTTAACATGCGTGTATGCCCTAAAAATAAAAGGATTATTTAAAGGGAAATTTCTAACGGCTCGGGCGACAGACAAGGAGAGGTCGCCACGTGTGCTGGACATGTCGACCAACCCTAATTTTCAAAAACGAAACATAAATTTGAAATCCGTCTGTCCGTCATTCGTCGAGACTTCACGTGAACATTCGACGAATTGACTTACCTTTTTGACTTTTGTCAGCATTCGTCGATATTCGTCGGGAGTTCACGAGAACAGCCGACGAATGGACTTAGCCACAGAAATTTCTTCTTCAGACAGGAAAATTGGCTTCTGTCTGGATTCGTCGACATTCGTCGGGAGTTCACGAGAACAGCCGACGAATGGACTTGGCAGCAGAAACTTCTTCTTCAAAATAGAAAATTTGCTTCTGTCAGGATTCGTCGGGAGTCATCGGGACTTCACGTGACATCTCGACGAATTGACTTAGCAAAAATTCCTTTTTCTTCTGAAAACATTGCTCCACTCCTCAACCTTGAAAGCCTTCAGTTGTGAGAATATGAAGTGCACCCCAAAAGAGAGATTACACATGAACCAACACTTTGTTCTACACAATGAGGGATTACATTGTCTAGAATTGTGTTTGGTGATCCATTGCAACCTGACCTTGGTGTGCACTTTGCATTATGACCTGTCACAATACATCTAAAGAGAATTCATCAAATATATACTCAATTCAATTTAGTTCATTAGGGGACACCTTCAAATCCAGGTGGTTGTGGATACAATACCCAACACAGATAATGTTAGCAAAATCAGATTTACCAGGTTTTGATTTATACCTGTCCTCCCTTGAGGATTTAGACCTGTAATGTTGATCAGATCTTTTTGAGCTTGAGGAGGTGGGTCTGTTGTAGTCTCTTCTTCTACTGGTTATCTATTTATTGAACTGCTTAGAGAGAAGGACCATCTCTTTGTCAGTATCATTAGAGTTTGATGTGCTGGAGTCAGACTCTTCACTGCTCTCTGATATGTTCTGATAGGCGAGAGTCTTATACTTGGATCTCCTTATGCTCTCAGCCTTGAGAGCCACGGATCATTCTCTAGAGCTCCCTTTTGAGACTTCAACTTCCGACTTCTTCATTGAATACCAGTCGATGTTGCGTCGAGTTCAACTTTCATCGGTACTTTGAATCCTTCTTAATGTAATATCTCAATCTCCTCGATGCCATTTGACTTAGAATGAATCAAAGCATACATTGACTTAGTTTTCTGTCACTACGCTGATACATAGTCGACATTGTGTAGACTACCAATCAAATGAAGCATCGACTACCAGTCTGAGTTACCTTTTACTACCTTTTGAAGTTGCTTCGACTTCAAATCGAAGTTATGTCGACTGCTTTTCGATGCAGGTTTAACTCAACTGATATTTGGTCTTATTTTTACTAGGCTTTGATACCCTAAGGTGAATATGACATCCTAGGACATCTAAATACCAACTTACCCTCACTATACAACTTGGGTAATAATTCCTAGAGAATGAAAGCACTTTTACATAATTTGCAAGGTAAATCATGAGGGTGTTTTCCCAACAATCTCCCCCTATTTAGCTTAGCGAATTTTACAGACTCTTAAGTGATTTCAAACATATTGAAAAGGAAAAGAATACAAATACAATTAGATAATGAAAAAGACAGTAACATATAAACTGCAGAGAGTCTTCTGAGATAAAATTTGAAACTTCTGAATGATAAAGAATAATTATGTGCACCATAATTGAGTTACCCAAAATATAATTGTTCTCAGCATAATTTTATAATACCTTCTCACCTGGCTGTGATTCCCTTTTTCTTTATGAGACGCTTTTTCTCTTTCTAGAAGCATATTGTATTGTCACATTCCTCTTTGGAAATTGGAGTTTCTCCTCCTTTTCCTCAACAATCTTGTCAGCATCCTTATATGTATCCTTTTGAAGCTCCTCCTCAATTCATGCAATAGTTTTAGCTTCTTTGCCAGCGTCCTTATCTGCTTCCTGTTGAAACTTTCCCTGAGTTAATACAATATTTTCAACTAGGAGGACAACTTCATGAGCATTTGTAAGTATTATATCTTGAATCTATTCACCAGGCGTGGGAAGCTCCCCCTTGGTCTGTGCAAGCACTACAAAATGAATTCGTGGAATTTCTGGAATGCTTAGGGTTGGTACTTCCTCCTCTTGGATAATCTCCCCCCTTCTGAACCTTGCTGTCCAATGAGGTTAAGAAAGATTTAGTGATCTTGGACGAAGAAGTCAATGACTAGATTGACTGCATTGAGTCCTTTGTCGCCTTCATTTCATTTTCCATCTGTGTATATTTATGTTGAAACTTCCTGGCATGTATTTGCATTAACTCAGAAAAGGTTCCAGTTTCCAGATCAACTGCCTTAGTGGTTGCTTGTTCAATATCAAAAGTAGGGATTCTATGGGAGGTAGAAGTGATATCAATAGAAGGGTTTTGTAGAAGATGGGCGTATTCTAGAGAAGTAGGAAGAATGGTTGTAATGTTAGGTTCTGGAGGAGTGGTAGGTTGTGGTTATAGAGGAGGAATCTATGTTGGATGAATATCGTCCGGGGTACTAGGTAAAGAGTCTATATGGTGTTCAGGAGGTGGAGAAGAGGGAGGTGATGGTGGATGTTGGCCTGGTTTCAGTATTTGACGAGTCAACATGGAGAATATCCCAATATTAATACGTTTTCTAGGAGGAATGAGAACTCATTTAAATTTGCACACTGCTGGGTAATTGTGATACAGGACTCGACTCAAAATCTGCATGTAGGCAATTTCTTTATGCGCATATTTGTGGATGATTAACTTCAGGAGGCATCTCCCATAGTGAATTCATTTGTTCAGAACCAGCACACCCATTATCTGTACCAGTTATTTTGTATTGGCATCATGAGCATGATTTTACATAGTAAGACATTGCCTACTATGTCATCCAGAAACCTATATTCTTTAGAGATATCATTATTCTTAAGATTGATCGCTTTCTCTTTCATGAAGTTCATGATCTGCAAGGCTTATTGGGTTTCCAGCGTCGATAGTTCAGATGAATACTCACCCACTGGTAAGTCAAAGGTGAGATTCAGCAACTCCTCAGTAATGTGGATATCTGTCAGAAATTCATCCTCGTAGAGACCCATCATTCTCTATACAGAAGGTGTCTTTCAGCTCAGTTAATTTAATATCATAGATTTTGCTTTGGGTGGATATAATTTTTGTGAGTCTGGCGGTTTCGAAGAGGCCTACAATTCCCTTCATGTTTTCAGCAGTAGCATTGAAGGAAGCAATATAAACATCAAATCCATAGTTGACCTTCGGAGGGGCCATTGATAATCATGAGAGTACCTGCAAAAATTAGAGAAGACGAGAGTAGGAGAGCAAGAGGAAGAAAATTTGAAAGCAATATGATGTCTAACGACAGTGTTGCTTTTAGGAGATGATTCATCGTAACATAGGATTTTACTCGAAGCAACGTCGTGGGATTTGATCTTGTTTTTCGTTGGTGGAGAATTCATCGGGGGTTTTGCCGACTAGGTCTAGGGGATTACATCTATAGGGTGGTCGAGTCCTTATCTGGGGAGAGATATGTTAGAGCGCTTGAGGCCTTATCTGGGGAGAGATAGGCTAAATCCAACTGGTTCTTGGGAGAAGAGTCGATATAGAAAACAAAAAGGAAATTTAGATATATCTCCTAGATTTCTAGCGTTATCGAAATCAACATTTTTGTAACCTGTTATCTTATGAAATAAAATCATTTCTTATTTTGATTTGTCAAATTGATTTTAACATTCATGTTCTAAAAATATTTTGAATTAATTTTCTCTTGTAAAAATATTTTTATATCAATTCCAAAAGTTTCAAACGTTATAAGAGCCCTTATTCACCCCCACCCCCTCTATGGGTGCCACAAGATCCAACAAGTGGTATCAAAGAGAGGTTGTTTCAAAGTTATTTCACCACTGGGAATAATGACGCTTCATGATCCCGCTTCTACTAGAGGGGATGAATTTAATATTAATGAAAAATCATTAACACCAACTTTATTTGAGGGTAAAAATAATAAAGTGTGGAAAATCTTAATGGAATATTTTCTTAAATTTGTAAATATCAAAGTTTGGAATATTATGATTAGAGAGCCCCCAAGAGAGTTGAATATGGAAGAGTGCATTTTAAAATCTAAAGCTGTAAATAGCTTATTTTGTGCAATTTCAAAAGATATTTTAAATCTAGTCTATTGTTTTTCCACTTCTTACAAAATTTTAAAATTTCATGAAGAAATTTCAAGTCTTCCTCATATCGGTAATGATCAATTGCAAGTGTTATACATCCATAAAGGCCTTCGAGTGTGTCTAGAGAAAACTCCAATAAAGGGAGGTGGGGTCAACGGTCAACGCATGATCGGCCGAGTTGAAGAAACCAAACCCATCATTTCCGCCGCCAACCGCCAGTGCAAGAACACGCACAAAACGGATGGAGCACGCCGTCATAGCCGAACCCCACTACTGGGGTGCGATTAGCCTGCACCCCACTAGTGGGGTGCGAATAGTTGCGCCCCCCATAGTGGGGGGTATGGCCAAACCGCACCCCTTGTGGGGTGCGGCCAAGCCGCACTTTCTTGGGGCGGCCAAGCCGCACCCCCTTGGGGTGCGGCCAAGCCGCACCCAATGTGGGGTGCGGCCAAGCCGCACCCAATGTGGGGTGCGGCCAAGCCGCACCCAATGTGGGGTGCGGCCAAGCCGCACCCAATGTGGGGTGCGGCCAAGCCGCACCCCATGTGGGGTGCCGCCCGGCCGCACCCCCTTAGGTGCGGCCCGGCCGCACCCCCTTAGGTGCGGCCCGGCCGCACCACCTTGGGGTGCGGCCAGGCCAAGCCGCACCCCCTTGGGTGCGGCCCGTACGCACCCCCTTGGGGTGCGGCCAAGCAAAGACACACCCCCCTCGGGTGCGGCCGCACCGCGCCCCCTTTAGGGTGCGGTCGAGCCACTCTCCCCCGTAATGGGGTTAGGGCAAATCCCCCCTCTTCTGACTCGCCGCCTGCTCTTCGGGTTTCGGATTATGCCTAGAACGCCTCCTAGCACACTCAGAATGCTCTCGTGTTCGTTGCGCGCTCAGAGCTCCTGTGCTCGTTGCACGCTCAGAGCTCCCGCGCTCGTTGCGCGCTCAGAACGCCTCTCCGTTCACTGAGAACGCTCTAGTGTTCGTTGCGCGCTCATAGCTCCCGCGCTAGTTGCGCGCTCAGAACGCCTCTCCGTTCGCTCAGAATTCTCTCGTGTTCGTTGCGCGTTCAGAGCTCTTGCGCTCGTTGCGCGCTCAGAACGCCTCTCTTTTCGCTCAGAACGCTCTCGTGTTCGTTGTGCGCTCAGAGCTCCCGCGCTCGTTGCGCGCTCAGAACGCCTCTCCGTTCGCTCAGAACTCTCGTTCTCCGTTCGCTCAGAACTCCTCTCCATTCGCTCAGAACGCTCTCATGTTCGTTGCGCTCTCAGAGCTCCCGCGCTCGTTGCGCACTCAGAACGCCTCTCTGTTCGCTCAGAATGCTCTCGTTTTCACTGCGCCCTCAGAGCTCCTGCGCTCGTTGCGCGCTCAGAACGCCTCTCCGTTCGCTCAGATCGTTCTCGTGTTCATTGCGCGCTCAGAGCTCCTGCGCTCGTTGTGTGCTCAGAATGCCTCTCCATTCACTCAGAACGCTCATGCGCTCGTTGCGCGCTCAGAACGCCTCTTCGTTCGCTCTGAACGCTCCCGCGCTCGTTGCGCGCTCAGAACGCCTCTCCGTTCGCCCAGATTGCTTCTCCGTTCGTTGCGCGCTCAGAACGCTTCTGAGCGCGCTCAGAGCACTTTCACATTTTGGGCACGCTCACATTTTGTCTTTCTAATTTCTCAGATTGCAGGAATGGTTTGTCGCATTTTTCGCCTTCAACAAAGCTGCCCGAGGGAGAGACGGTCATTTACAAAAAATGGCGATCCGTGTGCTCCGAACCGGAAAACGTGATTCGTCCGCCAGGTGGTTACGATGGTTACAATGGCAAAATTACCGGGCTACCCCCGACCAAAGCTATACAAGGAGCCCAGAGCCTTCATTTGGGGGGAGCTTGCCTTCTGCACCCGGGAGAGCTCCTTTGAAGATTTCCACGGAATTCTCCTTCGGCGCTTGAAGATCTCCTTCGTGGACTTGAAGATCTCCTTCGTGGACTTGAAGATTTCCTTTCTCCCGAAAGGCGACTGAGCATTCTCACATTTGTTCTCCCGAAAGGCGACTCAGCATTCTCACTTTTGTTCCCCACTGTTCTCAGAAGGAAAAAGACTTAGTTTTCCGAGAGGTGGCTTGTCACCTTCGGAACTCTCTCCCTCTCTCTATTATTGTAACGAGCGGCGGCCTGTCGCGCTCGAATTCTAAGTACCTAACTGTAAACTCTCAAAAGATAGTGAAGTTTGGTCGGCACAGCTCCGGCTGTGTGGTTTTTTACCATTTCCGGGTTTTCCACGTTAAAAAGTCTCAGTGTACTCAACGAATCACTAATTGATTGTTTGCGCGCTCGGTTCGCTTCCGAGCTAAGGTGGTTCAATTCGACCGGTCTACCAGAGCACCCGAGCGACCCGCAACAGCAAGAATTGGAGAATATGGAAGTTTGCAAAAACCTTCAAGAAAATTCCTCTCATGACGGAGCCTCCACGGGAAGAGATTAATCTGGTGTTTTAACTCGTGAGGCTGACGCTTGGCGTTATTAATAACACCGACGTTAGCTATATCTCTCAAAATTCTGATTTTTTGCTCTTTTACGTAGAAAAATAATTTTTAATTGCAATCCTTCTTCTGTTTATGTCCTTATCTGCATTTTCTTTAATACATCACAAATTCACAACAAAATTCAAAAAAAATTTCAAAAAACTCAAAAATATTTTTTTGCTTGTAAAGTTCTTCTATTTCTTATTTAGTATTTTTTTTCAAAAGCAAAGAGAAAATTATCAAACCTTTTAGAATTTCAGATTTTTTTTTTATTTTCTTGATCTTTTGTTGTCATCATAAAAAATTCAAAACAAACCAAAAAACCTATAGTGATCAAAACCTATATAATATATATAATGAAAAGTCCTTAGTGCTCGTGCTATCCATAGAGCGAACTTCATTGGTTCCCGCTTTATCTTATTGTTGTCTTTTCCTTAAGAGAGATTGACGTGGCGGCTCCTCCACGGGACTCTCCCACTTTGCCTCCTCGGCTGGAGTTGGCTTGAGCTTTAGCCCATTTATAATGTACTTCATCATTTTCATTTAACATGACATTTTCTTTCTCACCTCCACTTTGTGTTCCTTAAAAGACTCGTGAAGCACTCATTGAGATTCACGAAGTGGACCTCCATTAGGTAGCGGTGGAAGTGAAGAAGAAGATGGTACATCCCTGACAGGAGGTACTCAAATGGAGATTGTTGTATATGTAAGAAGGATATTATCGTTTAGATAACAATCAGTGTTTTCATTTGTATATTTCTTAAAAACCACACGATGAATAATCCCACCCAAGGGGAGTGTATTGAGTCTTTGATGCCATGGATCCTTCAGTCAAAATGTGCATTGCATAATCAACAGAAGAAGATGTGTCACATCAAACTTCTCTTGCTCCAAAATGTAAAAAGTAACCAAACTGAGATGAGATGTGATTTTCTTGGTCACCAGACATGAGCATAATGAAATGGCACAATATATCCTAAATAATATATGTCTCTTCATTAAGTGTAGAAATGGTAGTGATCAAGTCTTTGTTGCTCATGCCATGTTGGGACAATTTCAGTTTTGTCTAGTCCCGCTCCATTCGGTACTTCTCAAAAACATCCAACTTGTTCTCACTCTCCACCAAGCCAAACTCATTCCACAAATCCTCATGTGTAATCTGAACTATATCGTTTTGCAGAACCGACAACACCCCACCATCGAGTTCAATCTCTGAGGGATAAAGTAGATGATTATAAAATTCCCTAACCAGATTAGAAGAAAATTTGTCAACCAAAATTACTGACAGTATACCTGAAGCCCCAAGTAAATTTTGGAAATGAGAATGTTGTGGTAAGACAATGCTCAGCACCATCCCAACACCAATTAAATCCTTCTCTATCCCTGGAAATGTCTGGTATGATGTTTGCGAGGTGCTGGAACTCGAATGACAAGCACAAGCACGAGAACCTGAGGATGCTATTACCAGCAAAAGAAATCAAAATCATCAATAAGATACTCTTTCACTAACGCTAGGCATAGATGATAATGTTAGGGGTTAGCTGTCGGAAAAAAACACTATTCTTCATCCTCCAATCCTTCATAAACTCTCTAAATAACTCCAAATCACCCTCGAAAATCAACATAATAAAAGCATACCACATTCACACTAGGAAAATCAGGCCTTAAATCAAACCTTAACCAACCCTAAATCAACATGGAAATGCCATTAAAGGAAAGGAATCTTAAATCTATTCATTAGAAAGAGATATAATCACTATTTCTACATGAGAATTAAAACATACCTTGATCAAAGCAAGCACACGGTAGAAGGAGGAGGGTTTGAAGTTAGGGAAAGCAGAAATCATAAACTGGAATCGGTGAATCAGGTGTTTTAACTCGTTAGGCTAACACTTGGCTTTATTAATAATGTCGATGTTAGCTCTATCTTTAAAATTCTGATTTCTGATCTTTTCTGAAAATTTATTATATTTAATTACTATCCATCTTCTGTTTACGTCCTTATCTGCATTTTCTTTAACAAATCGCAAATCAACTAAAAAATTCAAAAAAAAAAAAATAACTTTCAAAACTTCAAAAGTATGTTTTTGCTTAAAAGTTCTTCTAAATCATTTTTGTATTTTTTTTCAAAAAGAAAGAGAAAATTATCAAACCTTTTAAAATTTCCAAAAATATTATATTAATTTTCTTGATCTTTTGTTTTCATAACAAAAAATTCAAAAAAAACAAAAAAACACTTTTCATTACCTATTGTATAGGACGACCAGATATATCCCTTAAAGATTATTAGAATGTTTGAATTTATTTTCAAGTCTCTTACAACATTGTTTTGGTTTGTCATGCCTTGAATATTATCTTATAATGTGCAAGGAAATTGATTTTAGAAGACATGTGTAGGATTGCTTAGCATGCCTTTAAGTATGAGTAATGAAAAGTTCACAACATAACACATAAAGCTATAGTGGTTCCCCGATTGGGGTAGTACACATTCCACCTTTGCCTATTTAGCAGTTTGCTAGCCTCATCCACTCCGTCCAAAATTCAGATCCGCAAATCCTACAACTCAGAGACGACGTATCCTACCTCCGAGGACTATCTGACCTCCTACCTTAGTTCCCAAGGATCGTACAACTCAGAAGTACTGGCTTCCTACCTCAGGTCATACAAGAACCTACCACTCAGAAGTTATAGCTAGCCTCCTACCTCACGTCACACGAGACCCTACAAATCAGATTAAATTATTTGAAATCTACAGCTCAAATCTCTGAGAGATCCTATAGTTTAAATACGACTTGTGATACAAAATATTTCTATAGACTCAGAATAATAATACTTGGTAAATCTGTAGTCTTCTTGAAGCTTGATGTGGATTGGCTTCAATCTTAATCTTCTTGAAGAGGACTTGAAAGAATCAACTTTAGTAAAGAATAGTTCCTCTGCGCTTTCGAAGATCCTTCTTCCACTTCTTGCCGATAAGTGATTGTGCTTTAAGTAAATCAGCAAGAGGAGTCGAACTCTTAAATTTGGAGAAGAAATAATTTGCTTCAAGGAATGTCATCTCCATTCTTAAGCTTCGTGATGAGAATGCCTCTTCATGAAGATGGCGGCGCCAGCGAGCTCTTTCTACAGAATGATTAAGGAAATGATTGTGAATCTCAAGATTAAGGTTTGCTGAAATCTGTCTCTTCTATTTTATAAGGACCTTTTATAACGGTTTCTTCCTCGGATGACTTTTATGTCAGATATTAGCTTTCCATAAAGATCAGCTTTGATTGGCCTAATCTGTAGTGGCAATAAATGACGTGATGTCAAAATCACGCTTTAATTTGAATTCTGGCCTTTCCGCAGTTCGACTAGATGTCTGGTCAAATTTAGTTCTTCTGGTATAATTTGAACTCTGTATAGCTTTAGTTCAAAATTTTTGCACGAATCATCATGGTGACATTGATGGTCTTCAGGATGATATTTCATAGTTCAATCTTCCAGTCGAATTATCTACATGAATCGTCTTAATGACCCTTTATGGTTTACCAGACAATATTTCACTACTTTGCTCTTCTAGTCGAATCGTCTGCATGAATCGTCTTGATGACCCTTTGTGGTTTACAAGACAATATTTTGCTACTTTTCTCTTCTTATCGAATCATCTTGATGACCGTTTATGGTTCACAAGATGACATTTCACTACTTTAGCATTCTAGTCAAGTTTTCTACACGAATCGACTAGATATCTCTTTATAGTCTTCAAGACAATAAATGAGCCCTTCTACCTTCTAGCTAAGCGATATGCCTATCTGGTCGAATCTGTCTTGATACTTATGAAATGTCGTGTTGGTTCCTCAACGACATTTCATGTGACGTAGACGATAAATGTCTTAGGTAATTTCTTCCTTCATACAAGTGCTTCCATATATCTATTGTATACTTCCAAGACGATACGAAAGCAAATGTTGCTTGTCAAGATGATATTGTCTTGGAAAGTACATTACCAAGATGATATTTGGAGATAGGACTTCTTCTTCTAGATAAGATGATATGAGTATTGTTGAGAGTTTACAAGATGATATCATCTTGGAGCTTAAGGCCTTTAAGACGATATCGAGACCTTCACTCAACAACATTTAGGCTCTCCAAGATGATATTTGACCTAGTGAATTTCTAATATTCACAACTAAAATCCTTTGATTTAGCTCACTTGTTAGAACTTTATTCATGATGATGATAAGTTAGTGATAAGCCTAATAAAATCTAGATCATAGGTCAACATGGTGTTTTGCACAATGATGGATTATATTGGCAAAACTATGTTTGATGACACTAAGTCGAGCCCTATGTTAGGCTGCACTATCTAGTGCCTGAAAGCAATATTCTAAAGCAAGTGTGTCAAATACAAAGTGTGTTTATCATTGAGTTAAGGACTTCTTTAAATAAGGAACATTGAGGGTAAAGTTCCCATCAATCCCCCCTATTTGAAGAAGTCGGAATTTAAACCAATGATAAACAACACACAATAAAAGTATAAGAATAATGTACTTTAGTTGTCGAGATTTCAGAGTACCTCTCATTGTTATCTTTCAGAGTACCTCACATTGTTATCTTCTCTCCCTTTTCGACTCTTCAAATTCTTCTCCCACTATCTGACTTTTCAGCTACTGTTGTGCTGGAGGATAATAGTCTTGAATTGTTCTTCCCTCTTTGACTTCTTTAATGAGTTGATAAAAGAGTGCATCCTTGAGCTTGATAAACTATGGCAGATAACTCTAGATGAGTTTCCTTGTCATAAGCTGCAAATATTACTAGACATCTTCATGAATATCCCCCTCAACTACTGCTTGGTATGAGAGCTCATTGTGTGTCTCCCGTTTTACTGAATCCATCTCTTTTGTAGTTTGATTTCTTTCAAAGCTGACTTCTGCATAAGTGAACTTTAGACTTGCTCCTCCTTAATGTTTGCAGGAGGGGTAGAGAAATGATGGAATCTCCCCTTCAATACAAGCATGGGAGGTTTCAAGGTAAGTCATGGATATGTCCACTTATTCTAATTATTTTCCTGGAACATTCTTTGTCCAAGTGCTAGATAAGATTTTTGATTGGCTTTTGGACATTCCTGCAAAATATATTATTTTACCTTAGGAGTCTAACAAGTTTGGGTCCTTCATTATTGTTAGTCCTAAATACAGGATACTTCACAAAAGGACTGCTGGCAAGCCTTATGCACTTTACCCTAGGCACTATTGGATTCAACCAACAGTCTATGGAAAAATGGCCAACTTTGCCACAACACTGTTGAAAATGTTGAAGTGGAAGTTTTGGAGTTGGCGGCCTGGGGGGAGACCGCGCGGTCTGGTCTGACCGCACGGTCTTGAGGTCTCCTCTGGCGGTCTGACCTCTATGGTCTAGCCGCGGGCCATTCGGCAAGACCGCCGTTCCGTGTTCAAGGTGCTGGGGTAAGGCCACGCGGTCTGGTCGGTGACCGCGTGGCGGACTGTCTACCTCAGGGCTGTGCCGGTCTGGTGTGACCGCACAGGTTGGGTCAGGTTTCCAGAAGCCGGTCTTATGGCTATTCGGGTTCCTGGTTGTGTTCGCTGGCTAAGGAATCTTAGTCGAGCGGTCTCTGTTCGCAGTCTCAGGAGGAGGCCGGCAGGCAAACAGGTTGTGTTCGATATGGCGTTGGCGAACAAGTTGTGTTCGCGGTCTCATTGGCGAACACTGATGGTGGGCGGCTTCATTGTGGGAGTGGCGATCTCCCGCGGTTTGTTGTTGAAGTCGGCGATCTCACCTAAGCAGAATGATCTGTTGCTGGTCGCGCGGGTTGACCGGTTCAGGTCACGCGATCTGGAGGGTGGTGATCCTATCTCATAGGGTGATGACTGGATCAGGTATCACGCCTATAAATAGGAGCCACTGTAGCAGCATTAACATCGCACCAAGTGTAAGCTTAGCTCGCGTCTAATTCATGCGGTCTCAATTCTTGTGACCGGTCGGTCTCGCTGATTGATTCTTTCCTCTGCAGCTTCTGCGGATTATGCGGGCAACAACAATCACCTCTTCTTCTGAAAGTGTTCGGGCGGTCTCGCGGCTTGTAGTGCGGGTTGCTGGAGTTCGGGAGGATCAGTGGAGTTTGGGAGTTCGCGTGGTTCACAGTTGGTGTTGTTCTAGGCGCAAGCAGGCAGTTCGGGCGATCTGGTTTTCTAGCCGGGCGGACTGTCAGGTCAGGTGGTCTCAAGTTGACATATCGCTGGTTTTCTTTCAGCTATTTTTCTCTTCTGTTTTTTGTGTACTGTGGAACTCATGTCTCGCCATGTATACCTCGCCCTGTAATGAAGAATTTAGTTTATCAATAAAGATCGTGCTTGCTTCATGTGCTTCTGGTTGTTTGGCTTGTGAATTCTAAGTTGTACAATTCCTGCTCACTCCATAAAGATTCGGAAAATTTCACATGGTATCAAAGCTAGGTTGGAATGGATAGAGCAGTGAACAACTTAGAGTAGCCATCGCTTTTGTGAAGAAGGAACCAGTGGTAGAGCCATGGAAGCGAGGGGTCTTGGAATTGAGATGCTAAACTCGACCAACTTTAAGAAGTGGAGGTAGTGTATGTAGAGTTATCTTCTGGGTGAGGACCTCTGGGAGGTGGTTGGAGGAGAGAGCACGAAAGAAGTTTTTCTGGTTGGAGATAACCATCATGAGGTGAGGAACTAGAGGAGGATTAACGCCAAAGCAGAGTTCGCCCTGATGAGGGCAATATCACCGGATTTGTTTGATCACATCTTGTGGTGTGCGTCAGCTGCAGAGATCTGGAGAGCCCTGGATGGGCTGTTTAACAAAAAGAATGTGGCAAAACTTCAATTCCTGGAAAATGAGCTAGCCAGATCGGCTCAAGGTGATCTTTCTATCTCTACGTTCTTCTTGAAGATGAAGAACTTGTGCGTCGAGATTTCAGCGCTGGATCCTGATGAGCCAATTTCTGAGGCGAAGCTGAAGAGGCACATCATCTGTGGCTTGCGAAAGGAATATGTTGCCTTTGTGACGTCGGCACAGGGTTCGACAAATCAGCCATCTCTGCTGGAGCTGGAAAATCTGCCTGCTTCGCAGGAGAGTCTAGCAAGGCAGATGGCGGGGGTGTCAGTGTCTGGGGGAGATGGCGAAGTTCTCTTCACGGGAAAGAAGAAGAAGTGGGATAAGAAGAAGACCGCTGGAGGAGGCAATGGGCCTTCAACTTCTGGATAGCAGGAAAGGGGCTATGCTCCTAAGGCTGAAGGGAAGAAGAAGGGGGGAGGTCCCAAGTGCTTCAGGTGTGGAAAGGTTGGTCACATCAGGAAGGAGTGTCGGGTGAATCTTCAGCTGGGGCATGCTGCTGCAGGAAAGGGAGAAGCTGAAGCCAGGCAGGTTGATGTAGGATGGGGAGGAGCCTTCTCGGCTTCTATTGGAGCTGTGGCTCCTATCAACTATCAGGAGGACTGGATCGTGGACTCGGGGTGTGGTCATCACCTCACTGGGACAAGTCGAAGCTTACTTCTGCGCAACCCTACTCAGGTAATGATGCCATTATTACTGCTGATAATACCATGCATGTTGTAGAGAAGGTGGGGGTTATTTCCTTGGGCAGTGATAGAGGGCCACTAACTTTGAAGAGTGTCTATCATGTGCCCGGAATGAGGAAAAACCTCTTCTCCGTGACCAACATTGTAGACGCTGGGTATCACGTTCTGTTTGGCCCAATAGAAGTGAGGTTTCTTAGGAATGTGGAGGCGGTGAAGGCTGAGGTCATTCATGTCGGGAGGAGGACAAAAGACTTGTTCATTTTATCGACAATTTCTTATGTTGACAAGATGAGGACGAATGATAGTGCTACCATATGGAACGAGAGGTTGGGGCACGTAGGAGTGGATAAGCTGAAAGCTATGGCGGTGAAAGGTCTGGTCAAGGGCCTGCCTAGTCTATCCTCCTATGGTGACGATCATGTTTGCGTTAGATGTCATTTCGGCAAGTCTCATCGGCTTCCGTTTGACAAGTCGCGGACAAGGAGTAATGTGCCGTTGGAGTGCATCCACGGTGACTTGATGGGACCGATTGCTACCCCAAGCCTCGGAGGCAGCAGATATATGTTGGTGTTGAACGATGATTACACCAGATATGTCTGGGTATATTTCTTGAAGGAGAAGGCGGAGGCGCTTGCCAAGTTTTTGGAGTTCAAGGAGCTCGTGGAGGGTCGGCTTGGACTGCGGGTAAAAAACCTGAGGACTGACAACGGAGGGGAGTTCAGCTCTGGTGAGTTCTCTACTTTTTGCAGGAAGGCGGGCATCCGGAGGGAGCTTACTTGTGCGCATACTCCACAACAAAACGGAGTTGCAGAACGGAAGATCTGTCATCTGACGGAGACCTGCAAGTGTTGGTTGCATGCCAAGAGTATCCCAAAGTCCTTCTGGGCGGAGGGAATGTCTTGTGCTGCCTACGTCATCAACATGATGCCTCTCAGTCCCATCATTATGAAGACCCCGCATGAACTGATGTTCAAGGAAAAGCCAAGTGTGGCACATCTTCGGGTGTTGGGTTCCACCTGCTATGTGCACGTTCCAGATGCGCTTAGGACGAAGCTAGATGAGAAGGCAAGGAAGCTAGTCTTCGTGGGTTATGATGACCGAAAGAAGGGCTGGAAGTGCATGGACCCGGAGACGCGGAGATTTGTTGTATCTCGCGATGTCGTGTTCGACGAGGTGACGTCGTACAAGGGAAGTTCGGGTGTTGAGCTACCGAAAAGCAGGCTGGAGGAGCCGGAGAAAGCTGTGGAAAATCTTCAGGTGGAGCTGCCTGTGTCACCAAGTGGTCCATCAATATCTAGTTCTGAGGCGGAGGCTTCTGGATCAGGAGCAGGTGGTGCGATGCTCTGAGTACGTCTGGTAGGGGAGCTAGGGAAGAAGCAGCTGAGGATACTGCGAGTCAGGGAAAGGCATTATGGAGATGGAAGCGAACTATCATTGCCCCTGATCGCTATACAGGAGGAAACATGGTGAGCTTTGTCTCATGTCTCTTTGCTGGTCCCTTGGATGAGAGGGAGCCGTCGAGCTTTGAAAAGGCTAAGGGCGTGGAACAGTGGGATTCAGCTATGCACGAAGAGATGTGTGCTCTTGAGAAGAATGAGACTTGGTCTCTGGTGCCCAAGCCCAAGGGCATCACCCCTGTGACATGCAAGTGGGTCTACAAGCTTAAGAAGAAGGCTGACGGCAGTATCGGTAGAAGGCTCGCCTTGTGGCTCGGGGATTTTCGCAGCAATACGGTGAAGACTATGAAGAGACATTCAGTCCGGTGGCAAAAATGACTTCAGTTCGGGTTGTGATTGCCTTGACGGCTTATTGGGGGTGGAGGATTTGGCAGCTCGACGTAAAGAATGCGTTCTTGTACGGCGAGATTGACAAGGACATCTTCATGGTCTAGCCGCCAGGCTTCGTATCTGAAGATTTTACGGAGCATGTTTGCAAGTTGAAGAAGGCCCTGTATGGGTTGAAGCAAGCGCCGAGGGCGTGGTATGGAAAGATTGTAGAGTATCTCTTATTCTGCGGGTTTGGTGCTTCAGACTCAGACTCAAGCTTGTTCGTCAAGAAGAGTGGGGAGCTTCAAGTCATCGTGCTGCTATACGTCGACGATATGATCGTGACGGGTAACTCAAAGGAGGAGGTAGCGCAGCTTCGGGCAGAGCTATCTATCAGATTTGAGATGAAGGATCTGGGTGAGCTTCACCATTTCCTTGGACTCGAGGTGCAGAGGAAGGAGAGTGGAGTGCTGGTGTCCCAGGCTGGATATGCGGAGCAGATCGTTGAGTGGTTCGGCATGAAGGAAGGGAAGTGCACTTCCACACCTCTAGAGAAGACCATGAAACTTCGCAAGGATGAGGGGAGGATTCTGGAAGATCCGTTGGTAATCCGGGATCTGGTTGGGAGCTTGATCTATCTGACGATTACCAGGCCGGATATTGCATATGCAGTTGGCAGGGTGAGCCGTTATATGGCGGAACCACAGATGCCTCATCTTCTAGCAGCCAAGAGTATACTGAAGTATATCAAGGCGACCTCGGATATGGGTCTCCTTTATAGGAGGGATGCGGGCTTCGAGGTGCATGGGTACATGGACGCTGATTATGGGGGAGATTCAGATGATCGGAACTCGACGTCTGGATATGTCTTCATGGCGGGCCCCACGGCTATATCATGGTGCAGTAAGAAGCAGGATTCCGTGTCGGTCTCAACCACGGAAGCAGAATACAAGGCTTCGGCCTTGGCAGCTCAGGAAGCCATTTGGCTTAGGAGGTTGGTTGGAGATGTCCATAAGGAGGTTCGGGGTCCGACTCTGCTCCGCGGCGACAATGAGAGTTCTCCTAAACTGGTTACTAATCCAGTTTGTCATGCGAGCACCAAGCATATCGAGATCGAGCATCATTTCATTCGTGAGAAGGTGCTGGAGGGGTCTCTTTCGGTCGAGCATGTTCGGAGTCAGGACAACATTACTGACATCTTCATAATGGCCAGGCAAAGGGTCCGTTTACTCGGCTAAGGGGTCTACTAGGGTTGTTTTCAACTTCCCACTTCAAGGGGGAGTGTTGAAAATGTTGAAGTGGAAGTTTTGGAGTTGGCGGTCTGGGGGGAGACCGCGCGGTCTGGTCTGACCGCACGGTCGTGCGGTCTCTTGTGGCGGTCTGACCTCTATGGTCTAGCCGCGGGATATTCGGCGTGACCGCCGTTTTGTGTTCAAGGTGCTGGGGTAAGGCCGCGCGGTCTGGTCTGTGACTGCGTGGTGGGCTGTCTACCTCAGGGCTGTGCCAGTCTGGTGGGACCGCACAGGTTGGGTCAGGTTTCCAGAATCCGGTCGTATGGCTATCCGGGTTCCTAGTTGTGTTCGCTGGCTAAGGCATCTTAGTCGAGCGGTCTTTGTTCGCGGTCTCAGGAGGAGGCTGGCAGGCGAATAGGTTGTGTTTGATATGGCGTTGGCGAACAAGATGTGTTCGCGGTCTCGTTGGCGAACACTGGTGGTGGGCGGCTTCATTGTGGGAGTAGCGATCTCCCGCGGTTTGTTGTTGAAGCCGGCAATCTCACCTAAGCAGAATGATCTGTTGCTGGTCGCGCGGGTTGACCGGTTCTGGTCACGCGATCTGGAGGGTGGTGATCCTATCTCATAGGGTGGTGACTGGATCAGGTCTCACGCCTATAAATAAGAGCCACTGTAGAAGCATTAACATCGCACCAAGTGTAAGCTGAGCTCGCGTCTAATTTGTGCGGTCTCAATTCTTGTGTCTGGTCGGTCTCGCTGATTGATTCTTTCCTGTGCAGCTTCTGTGGATTGTGCAGGCAGCAGCGATCACCTCTTCTTCTGAAAGTGTTCGGGCGGTCTCGTGGTTTGCAGTGCGGGTTGCTGGAGTTCGGGAGGATCAGTGGAGTTCGGGAGTTCGCGTGGTTCTCAGTTGGTGTTGTTCTAGACGCAGGCAGGCAATTCGGGCGATCTGGTTTTCTAGTCAGGTGGACTGTCAGGTCGACCGGTCAGGCGGTCTCAAGTTGACAGATCGCTGGTTTTCTTTCAGCTATTTTTCTCTTCTGTTTTTTGTGTACTGGCGAAATCATGTCTCGCCATGTATACCTCGCCCTGTAATGAAGAATTTTGTTTATCAATAAAGATCGTGCTTGCTTCATGTGCTTCTGGTTGTTTGGCTTGTGAACTCTAAGTTGTACAATTCCTGCTCACACCATAAAGATTCGGAAAATTTCACAAACACGAACATTCAAAATAGTTATACCTCCCCTTTTGTGTCTTCTTTTGAGCGGGATGCTGATGCTAATGAACATAAGAGTAGGATATTGTCTGTCCAGCACTTCTTTGATGAATCTAGTGGTTATATGCATGATGAAACATCGATTGTACAGTCACCTGATTCTTCTTCTTAGGGAGAGGATTTTGAGCAGTAGCCTTCCCCTTACTTTTGGATGTTATTGTTGTAGATCCAAATATAAATGATCATTGATGTCTCATTTGGATCTCTTTATGAGAAGCCATAGAAGCATTTAGACCTATGTCTATTCCATTCCATGAGATTTATGGATTTGTTCCACTTGTGGAGCATTCATTGGACAGAGATCCACATGACATATCATTATCATTTGTATTGGAATACAAAATAGCCTTGTTGAATATGGCCTGATTATTGGATTGCTTGTCACTATTTGCCTCATCAGTGTATCCTACACCACCTCTATATGGTGCAGAAAATTTGTCTATGATTGACGACATAGCTAGCCACAAGCTTCCTTTCTATAAGTAATTTATCCTCAAGAAACTTAATGATCTTGTTTTTCTAACATAGTGAGATCACCTTGGCTTTTGAGATTCATCTCAATCTACATAATTATTCACTGACTTGAGATAGCTTTTCAGCTTTCTCTAGAAGTTCAGATTGAGTCAGCTTGAGGGATTTTATTTCCTCAACCTGAGTTTTGCAAGCTTCTTGCTTGTCTTTAGAGCATCTAGCAAAGCTCCAAATTGAATTACTATGTCAGCCACAACCTCATGATCAGATACTTATTAGGATGATCTTTCTGGCTAACTATCATGCAAAAATTTTGTTTCTGATTTAGAATCAGTAGCAGAAAGAGGAGCTCTGATATTTACATGAGCAGGAGAGTTCGACTCATCATGGTCTTCTTCATCAGATAAGGCCACAAACCTATAACATTCTTCCTCTTCAGATTCACTGTCAGACAGTGATAGGGGTGTTCTTAGGCAAACCTAGGCTGTAGGATATTCAACCTCCCATTCAGCTTTAGATAGAGCAATGAGCACAATGTGGACATCTTCTTCAGAGGAGGATTTGCTGTTGCTGTTAAATAGAATCTTAGTTCTCTTGGCAATGAAGCTCCTCTCATGCTTCTTGCCCTTATATAAATTTTTCTCATCAAACCTTCATTCTCCTTTTCTTTTTCCTTGATGGGTAGTCACTGATTATGCGACTTACCTTTTAACATCCATAACAAACAATATCAGTAGAAACATGTTTGCTATGTTTAGAGCCATACATGTTCTCTTTGGCCTTGTGCATAGGTCTGTCATGGTTGTTAATAGACTTTCCGGAGCATAAAGGAGAAGCTCTATGCTTATCTTGTCTCTTCTTTGATAGTAGTATCTTGAACTGTTAGTAGAGAAGATGTAACTCTTCATTAGAATGTTCAGAATCTGAAGTGTTGGTTTCAGATTCACCATTATTAATATTTCTTTCTTGATGGTTTGGATAACCCTTCTTGCATCTTCTTGTGTTGTCAGCTCTGAAGGCTACTGTCTTCTCCTTATTACATTCCTCTTCAGCCATCCTTGTGTTTAGTTGTAGCTCATGGGATAACAACTTTCAAATTGATTTTGAGGTTATATGTTAGCCAAGTTCCCCATCTCTCTTATGGCACATATTTTTATGTCCCATTCTTTATTTAGTGATCTGAGAAACTTGTCATTTAGATCATAATTGGATAACACTTTATCATATGTTCTCAGACCATTCGCTAGCTTGAAGAACTTATCATAGCATTCTGAGATGGAGTCCTTATCCTGCCAAAATGCCTCATACTTTTAATTAAGAAGTAATTTTCTGTCATCCCTCACTTCTTCTATGCCTTCCATGTAGACTATCAGAGAGTCCCGCATATATTTTGCAGTCCTGCAGTGAATCAGATTTTAGAAGGTATAGTCCTCTATAACACTAACAATAATGTTCTTGGACCTCATGTCCTTGGTGGCCAGAACAATTTAATCTCTTGTCATTTCAGAATATTTGATGATTTAGGTTGGACTTCTTCTTTTTGTTTTATAAATAAAAGATAACCTTTATATTAAGAGTTTAGAATTGGGGGATGTTAAAGAAGAGTCTCGCAAGTACTCCTACTTTGAGAAATTAACCGTTATCCTATCAAAGGATAGAAGTAACGGTCTTTTTCTTCTTTCGGAATATTGACAATTACGCCTCGGCTACAAAGCTGAATTCTATTGAATTGAAAAGTAGAAAAGGAGAGTTTTGCACTAAATGAGTTTGGAAAGTTGTGTTTGAATTTTTAGTCCAAATTAATCATTTGATAAAGGCAAGTATACCTTATCGCAAGTAATACATGATATTTTTTTGAAAATATCGGGATCGTATATTTCCGCGGGTCGTGTTGATTATGCTACTTCGAGGAACGAACTATTATTTTATCGGAATAATATTTTTAGTTGGTTTAACTAGAGTTCTAAGTGATAAAATGCGAAAGATGATAATAAGCGATTAACTAGAGTTCTAAGCGATGAGAAAGATAGCGCGCGACGTCGATTTACCTTGAGACGAAAATAGATTTTTTTTGTAGAATTAAAAGTGATGACTTTTCAAAATATTAAAATGACTTGGCCGTGGAGGTTCCATAATTATGAACGCTCCTCTCTCGAGGGTACGCCCACCTGAGATTATGAATATTCGACCGAACTCTCGTTCTACAATCGAATCATCTTAATACTCGCTTTATGTTGTGAACCCCGCTATTGGGTTTTTATTTCCAATTCGGGAGAATTACTTCGTCCTCTCTCGAGGGTAGAGCGCACTTCTCTTTACCCGTGAGCGATCAATCCGTACGCACGAGCCTCTCGGTTAACTAGGCACGAAAGCGGAAATGAAAACCACACACCGATTATGTGGCTCCACTCAACGTGATTCTCGGGTAAACCTTAAGCGTTAATTATTTTAGAAAGAGATGTTTTAATTTTATAGAAAAACTATTTTTGTGTCCCAATGCTCTTCGACGTCGTGTGCTAAAGGAAATTAGCCACTCATCGGAATGGAAACGACATTATCGGTTGAAAAATACATGTTTAATAATTAAAGCGGATATAAGCGAATAAAAAGGAAATAAAAAGACTTATATAAAAACAGTAATAGTATCCGTCCCAACCACCTTAAACAAGCGCTAAAAAGTTCTTAGCCTCTTATTCAAGAAGGGGGTGGTATAGAAATGAAAAGACTTATAAAGGTGCAGAAATAATATCCGTCTCAACCGACTTAAATAAATGCTAAAGTAAATTAGCCTCTTATTCAAGATGGGGGTGGTATATAACAGTTATATGAAGACTGAAATAAAACTAAGTTATAGAAAAGAAAAATATAATCTCATACACGCACACACTCTAAAAAAAATTTGAAAAGAAAGCGTTTAAAATGAAAGCGATAAAATAAGGCGAAAAAGAAAACGATAAAACTATTTTATGAAAGCTTGTAAATCTAAGCTATGAAAACAGTAAACCTAGATTATGAAAGCAATAAACCTAACTATAAAAGCAATAAAACTAAATTATGAAAGAAATAAAGCTAAACTCATACACGCACACACACTAACATTAATAAAAAGAAGATGATCCAAATGAGAAAAACATCATTTTATTTCTGAAATCAGCATTACAACTAGACTAGGAAGACGAAAAAAACTACAAACGAACTTAAACTGAATTGCATAAGAGAAGCTCACAATCACTCAAAAGAACTCACAATACAACAAGAACTACTCAAAATTTGGATCCAAAATACTTCAGCCGAGCCCCTCTATTTATAGGGAAAATTTGAGTTTAACACGCCCTAGGTCACGGGCGTGACTTGAATGTCACGGCCGTGACTTAGGGAGTGACATTTGCTCGGCTGTATTCACCGCCTTCTGGAAGGTCTGGCCGTCAAACATGGTTGCACACGGGCGTGACTTGATATGTCACGGGCGTGACTTGGTGAGTCACGGGCGTGACTATGGGTGGCTGATGTCGGCAGCATGGGCACGGCTTCAAGACGTGACGCGCTGGCAGCTCATGGGCGTGACTCTGCTGGAACACAGGCGTGACTTGTGGAGTCAAGGGCGTGACTTGGTCAACTAGAGTGAGCTGGAAAGGAATTCGTCGGGCGCAGAGCTTTAAATTTACACGCCCTTGGTCACGGGCGTGACCGAGGGCGTGACTTGAGCGATTTGTCAGGATTTGATCTGAATTGAGCCACCCCGTTGATATTTGATCTTTAAAATTACACGCCCTTGGTCACGGGTGTGTGACCAAGGGCGTGACCTGTGAAAATTTTGCAAAAAATGCAAAAACAAAAATAAAACTAAGTTAGAAACCAGAAATAATAAAGAAGCAATTTATTCATTAATTTACATAGAAAATTCACAATATTAATTAAAACTATACTAATAATTATACTAAAAATACATATATTTTATTACTTATCAATATTTCTTTGGGACTTGCATGGCTGGATCTATAGTTAACGCTTTCATAGGGATGAAAGGACATTCTTCAACAATTATAATTATTCTAGGATCAGAAGCTTCCAAGAACAGCCTGACCCTTTCCTTCCAGATTCCAATGTTTTATTTTCTGTAAATGGTTAGCGTCACTTAACTGAGTTCTTTGAAGTTCTCTCCAGATGTCACGGTGAGTAGACGGATTTCCCTTGTTGAGGATATTGTTCAAGTTATTAAGCTCTTTTTTTTGAAGAACCTAGCTTTGATACCACTTGTTAGTTAATGAGAAAGTATAATATTCACCTAAAGGGGGTGAATAGTTGATGTGGTCTTATGTAAACTTCTAGGGAGGAATACTGAAAGTAGAAAGACGCACATACAATCACAAAAAAGTTCACAATATAACACACAAAGATATAATGGTTCCCATATTTGGGTAGTCCACTTTCCCCCTTCTCTTATCTAGCAGTGGGTAAGCCTCGACAACTTCCTCCAAAACTCAGATCCGCATATCCTCCAACTCAGATACAATGTCTCCTACCTCAGAGGCACTGTTTGACATCCTACTTCAGATCTCATGGTTCATATAACCCAGAAAAACTTATTGGCTTCCTACCTCAGGTCATACAACACCCTACCACTCAAAAGCTATGGCTAGCCTCCTAACTCAGGGCCCAAAGAACCCTACAACTCAGATTTAAGAAGTTGAATCCTATTGCTCAGATCTCTGAGAGATACTAATGTTTAAATAAACATGTGTGATACAAAATCTTTCAATTGACCCAGAATAATAATACTTGGTAAATTTGGAGTCTTCTTGAAGCTTGATGAGGATTAGCTTTAATCTTGATCTTCTTGCAGAGAACTTGAAAGAATCTGCTTCAGTAAAGAATAGTTCATCCGCGCTTTCAAAGATCCTTCTTCCACTTCTTGCCGATATGTGATTTTCCTCTTAGTAAATCAGCAAGATGAGTCGAACTCTTACTTTTGGAGAAGAAAAGATTTCCTTCAAGAAATGACTTCTCCATTCTTGAGCTTCCAGATGAGAATGCCTCTTCTTGATGATGACGGTGGTGTTGAGCTTTTTCTTCAGAAATATTAAGAAAATGACTGTGAATCTCAAGATTAGGGTTTGCTGAAATCGGTCTCTTCCTTTTTATAAGACCTTTGATAACAGTCTCTTCCTCAGACGGCTTTATGTCAGATATCAGCTTTCCATAAATCTCAGCTTTGATTGGCCCAATCAACGGCATCAATAAATGATGTGAGTCTAAAATCACGCTTTAATTTGAATTATGGCCTTTCCACAATTTAACTAGACGTGTAAGATCACTTTACTCCCTACCAGAGAGTTCCCGGATCTTATACCCAAAACTGCCGCCTTATCGTGAAGCCAACACACGGGTTAGACACCTCCACAAGATGTCGATCCTGCTGGCAAGAATGATCAACTAGGCCAATATGAGATAAGAAGTTAACTATAATAATAAAGTACATAATCATATATATATATATATATCCTAATGAATGTAAATACTCTCTCATGCTACTACAAATGTAGAAGCTAAACAATCACTTATCAACCTGTGGTAGGATGGTAGTGGTGCGCGACAAACGCTCCTCAAGTCCTGCTACCCTGTACTATTGGTTGTGCTTCTGCTCTGGCTCCTCGTGCACCTTGTATTACGGCCTCATCCGACCGTTAGTCATAAAGACTAAGTCATTTTGTCCTCACCTCCCCCCGCGACTCCTATGCACTGAGCGGGAGGATAAATGAGGAGGACAACAAAGTAATATACAAAGCAAGTGACAATGGCCCTAGCTAGCAAATGTATATAAGTATAGATAGTAAAGGGGCCTATTCTAGCGTTTCTATTATACTATGCAGTGTATGGAAATGTAAGAAAAGAAATGACAAGCAGTATCAATAGTAGCAATTTAAATGAGCAGCTATAAAAGTAACCTTAACTTATATTAATGCTCATACAAACTTATAAGTTAAGGGATCTGGCACTAAGGTAAACTCATCGTATAAAAGTGGCCATACTAATTTATACGTTGAGTTCTTGTTTATGTAATGATTTTATGTTATGATATGCTTATGCAATGATGCAACTCTCAGATGCAAATCTGTATATTCAGACTTTGTAAGTTCCCTCTGTTCGAGTGTGTCAACTTAGGTACCCTGTTGAGGAAAACATGGGCAGTGTATTGAGCATGTCCACTTCTAGGCTCATATCAAGCACCTCCTAGCCTTGACCTTTTGTAAACCCCTGAAGAACACAGCAGGGTATCCACGTACTATTTAATAAGGACCACCTCTATATTGAACCCCAAGCCTTCAGCTCGCTGGACTATCCAGTCCACCTTAGATAACAACAAGTCTACTGCTCGCAGGACTAACCCGTCCTGATACCATAACTCCTGAGCCTTCAACTCGCCGGACCAACAAGTCCTTGTACCATTCCGCCCCATAATTTGCGATGAGGTTTACCCTTATCATGTTCTCCTAATTAAAGTACTCTTGTTTATCGTTTAGTTGTGCTTAGAAGTTTAAGGTGAATCATGGACTTCCCGAGGGCTACCCGGTAAAGGGCTCACAGTGGTACTAAGGAATATATAGGGCTGAAGCCGAAATCCCCCTTTCCAGGATATTTACTTTTATTAGTGGCTACCTTTCCCATAATCCTCTCTCTATGTTACTCTTGTTATTGTCTGATCTGTAGGCACCATTACAGGGGGGGGGGGGTTGAATAAGGGTTTTAAAAACATTTAACATATTTTGAAATACTTGAAATATTAGGAGATCAAAATAGTGCAAAACAAAGACAAATTTTATGAAATAAAATATAGATATGATTTTATTAATATGAAATGTAGTATTACAGAATTTTACTTCTTATAACAATAGAAATCGTAGGAGAATAATTAAAATGTCTTTTCATTTTCTATCCCGACTCTTATCCCCACAAACCGGTTGCTTTATCCAATCCTGCCCCGGATATGGCCTCAAGCCACTATAGATAATCCTCCCTCGGATACGGCCTCGAGCACCCCCTATTTCTATACCCTAGACCTAGTCGCCAACACAAGGTGAATTTCTGCCCTAAGTGCTACCTAGACCTAGTCGCCAACACGAGGAAAATTTCTACGCGATTACAACAATAAAGAGACAATAACAATATGAACAACTCCTTCTATGTGGATCTCTAAAGAAGTAGACGAAGGCCTGCAGAGTATGATCGTAGTCGATGCGATCTTTCTTCACGATGATGAAGCGTGTTGAAATCTTCTCCATGGATCTCCTTAAGCCTTCATGGATTTGTGGGAGTATCTCTCTACACCTTCCTCTATATGATGTGGCACAAAGCTCTGGAATTTAGGGGTGTGAGGTGATAAAAAATACGGAGCCAAGGGGTCTTTTTTATCACCTAGGAGTTGCGCCTGCACTAGCGCTACCGCTGGCGCTATCATTATTTAGGAAATATTTTGCGTGCGCGTATCTTTATTCTAAGTAAACCTTTCTAAAAATCCCGCGCTACCACCAGCGCTATCCGCTACAGACTGGCGATATCACCTTCTATACTTGCCGCCCAAACTTTCCTAATCAGAGCTAGCGCCCGCGCTAGGTGCTACCGTCGGCGCTAGTGGAATCGTTGGAATTCTGGCTTCAAAATTTGGGGGTAACCTTCTTATGCTATCCTTGAGTCATATGGACTTGTTTCCTGCACACTTACACCCACAAGATAAAATACACATAGGATTTGTTATTCTCAAACCTAGGAAATTCTGAAGACCGTGTTCCAACAATTATCCTAAACAGAATTTGGGTAGGTTATAACTCGTTTTAGGGGTGAGTGATCTAACCCTTGAACTCCAATGTTACTACACCCCTTAATATCCGTTTGTCTGATCACTCATCATTCCTTGGCCAATTTTCCTAGGACTCCAATTTGAAGTTTAGAATACATCTAATCATGTCCTCGCATTATCCTCGTCATGTCCTAGGTTGTTCTTAAATAGACTTAGCACGTGTTTTGTTAAACACTGCTCACTTCTATCCTTAAGGATTGATGTCTATGAGTTACCCGTCATCGAAACTCATCTAAAGGCTCTCAAATTAATACCAAGGATGTACTATGTTCTTAATGAAGTCTTATCAGAATACTATAATTTTCCAAGGTGATTATGATGTTCAAACCCTCAAATAACACTATTACTACATGTAGACCATATGCACTATTATTAATAACCATGGAATTAGTGAAGTGATTATTGTCATATAAAATCCAGTGCATTTAATACTCATGATTGAGACCATATGCACTATTATTACTAGATGTTTGGTTGAATTTAGTTCTTTTGGTCAAATTTAGTTCTTCTAGTCAAATATGAACTTTGTATATATTTATTTCAAAACTTCTACATGAATCATCTCAGTGACTTTGATGGTCATCAAGACGATATTTCATAGTTCAATCTTCTGTTCGAATAATCTACATGAATCGTCTTGATGCCTTTGGGGTTAATAAGACAATATTTCATTGTTTTTCTCTTCTATTCGAATAGTCTGCACGAATCATCTTGATGACCAGTGTGGTCTACATGATGATATTTTAGTGCATTGCTATTCTAGTTGAATCGTCTGCAAGAATCATCTTGATGACCATTTGTGGTTCACAAGACATTTAACTTCTTCAGCCTTCTTGTTGAACTTCTACACAAATCGACTAGATATTTCTTTATAGTCTTCAAGACGATAAATGAGCTCTTTTATCTTCTAGCCAAATGATAAGCATATCTGGTTGAATCTGCCTTCATACTAATGAAATATCCGGATGGTTCCTCAATGACATTTCACGCCACCTCAACAAAAATTGCCTTAGGCAATTTCTTCTTCATGCAAGTGCTTCCAGATATCAATTGTATACTTCCAAGATGATATGAAAGCAAATGTGCATTGTGAAGATGATATCATCTTGGAAAGTACATTACCAAGATGATATTTGGAGATAGGCCTTCTTCTTCTAGACAAGATGATATGAGTGTAGTTGAGAGTTTACAAGACGATATCATATTGGAGCTTAAGTTCTTCAAGATGATATCGAGACCTTCACTAGAAGGCATTTACGCTCTCCAAGATGATATTTAACTTAGTGAATTACTGATCTTCTAAACTAAAATCCTTTGCTTTAGCTCACTTGTTAGACCTTTATTCTTGATGATGATAAGTTAGTGACAAATCTAATATAGTCTACTTCATATGTCGACATGGTGTTTTACACATTGAAGGATTACATTGGCAAAACTATGTCTAATGACACTAAGTCTAGACATATGTTAGGCTTGCACTGTATAGTACCTAAAAGCAGTATTCTAAAGCAATTATGTCAAATACAAAGTGTGTTTATCCTTGAGTTGAGGACTTCTTCAAATCAGGAACATTGAGGGCAAAGTTCCCAACAGGTTCATTCACTCACTTACTATGATAACCTAGATGTGTTCTTAATATTACTCTTGCATGATTATGTAGTGTAATAACATAACATAGTTGATATGTATGACTAGACTACCTACACCACATAAAAAATTTCTTTCATGCACCTAATTTCCTTGAGAAGTGTGTTTAAAATTCAAAACTATATGTTTGCAAAACAAGTGAATTCGGAGGCCTTTGTCATTAAACTAAAATTTAAAAGAATAAATGGCAAAGATAATTCCACCAACCAATACTCACCCTACTGATAAGTCTTAATGAGCATTATGAGGATGAGCACCTTGGAGAGAATTGTAAAGTGTCTTTTGAAAACAAATCTATACACCACTTCTGTTATGTGCACCGAATCACAAAAATATAATATTATGTGAACCACCAAGCACTACTTCGTTCTTTGATAAGTCTTAAAGAGCATTGTGTGTGCGAAGCACCATGGTAATTGTACCATATTTATATATGCATTTAAAATAAAATAGCTTTGTGGGTTGAAGTAATTCTAAGAGTGCATTGTTGATAATATTGTGTTTATTTCATTACATATGTCATCTGTTATGATTAAATCACTTATATACTTTTATCAAAACACTATTTGTATACATCATTATCTTATATAAACTTTTACAAACTTAAGTAAAAGCACTAGATAGCAAGCATGACAGCTACAATGCTTTTCTTTACTTGAAATACAAATTAATTACATTGTCGATATTTATTTTTCCTTGATATGCCACATCATGTTTGCACTTGGTTTAGAAAAGTTCAAGGAAATAACATCATATGTGCAAAACTATCAAAATCATCTCCTTATTAAGCTTAAATCTCATATCCTTGTTATTATTCTTTTCTAAAAAAATGTTTATCCTTCAGAATTCTTTTCTGTTGTGTTACTCGATCATGAGTATTTTCTTATAAACACAAGTTTACCATGCACTATCATGCGTATCTTTTTTTGGCTTTGGTTAACTTTATTGAATTTACCATCACTTGTCTTAAAATTTAAACATCTTCATCATCCATCAAGTGGTAGTACCGTTTTCTAACAAGTGCTTATGTTCGAAGTGTTTAATCAATTCTTTCGTTATTTTTATTACTCTTGCTCGATCAAGCATATCTTCTCTAAAACAAGTAATCTCCAACAAGTGTTCCATTGCACCATTTTCCTTCTTTCATGTTTATATTCACCTTCAACCACTTTTGCTAATAACAAAAGGGAGTGAATAAATTGAGAAATCTAAGGATTAAGGGAGTGAATGAATATAATGATAAAGGGGGATAATAATCTTTGAAATCTGGGGGAGCACTTATATAGGGGGAGTTCCAAAATTAAGAAAGCTAAATGCTATGTATCATCACTTCTCTATAAACCCAAACTTAATCTTAGTGGGCTGGTTTCTCATTAGTGGATTTGTTATTATCAAAAGGGAGAGATGGTTGAAACATGGTTTTCTGCATCATTTTGGTTTGAGAGCAACATATCTCATATTATATTTGATCAAGTTTGTTTAATGTTTATAGTGTGCAAGAATTATAATGTATGATACTAGGATGCTATAAGTTGAATGGAGTATTGCATTTGGCCAAAGAAGAAGAGTTGTCCACTATCACGAGGTGTTATTGCTAACGCTCACATTAGCCTTGGAATATGCAGACGTGCCAAAAAGTAGTTCAAATGAAAATTCTGGAGGGAACAGAAGAGAAAATTGGAATGAAGATTCTGCCTAGCGGTAGCCCTACCGCAGGGCGATAGAGCTTCCCAAATTGAACATTGGCAAAATTGAAGGACCAGGTGTAACAGCCCTGGACCGACCCCATCACGACTTTAATGGGACCCATCAGGAACTGTTAAACGCCTGGCCCCAATGTCCAGGATGCCCAAGCTGCAGCACGCTTAGCACACCCCAACCAATCCCTGAGCCTGTTTCTCAGCTACAGTAGGGTGTTGATGGCGGGTCTCGAACCCCCGCCACCCTTGATGAGAAACCTTCAACAGTTCTCATCACCAACTGAGCTGTTGAAGGTTTCAAGTTTGGTGATGAGAACTGTTGAAGGTTTCTCATCAAGGGTGGCGGGGGATCGAGACCCGCCATCAACACCCTACTGTAGCTGAGAAACAGGCTCAGAGATTGGTTGGGGTGTGCTAAGAGGGCTGCAGCCCGGGCGTCCTGGACATTGGGGCCAGGCGTCTAATAGTTCCTGATGGGTCCCATTAAAACCGTGATGGGGTCGGGCCAGGGCTGTTACAAAAAAAGTGCAGCTCAGTTGGTGATGAGAACTGTTGAAGGTTTCTCATCAAGGGTGGCGGGGGTTTGAGACCCGCCATCAACACCCTACTATAGCTGAGAAACAGGCTCAGGGATTGGTTGGGGTGTGCTAAGCGGGCTGCAGCCCGGGCGTCCTGGACATTGGGGCCAGGCGTCTAACAGTTCCTAATGGGTCCCATTAAAGCTGTGATGGGGTCGGGCCAGGGCTGTTACACCAGGTCCGAAATGATTGTTACTAATGCCAAGCGTTATCACTACCGCTTGACGTTTGTGTTGCCTAAAATGAAAGTTACCTAAATTACATAATTTATTTCCCAGTTTGAGGATTCACCGGCCAAAATAATTGCCTTAAGTAGTAACACTGGGTGTTATCACTATTGTTGGCGGTAGGTGTACAAATCTATAATAAGGCAATTTTGTTCCCCACTCAAAGAGGATCTTGAAACCCTAATTTCACCACTCTGAGACACTTGAGAGAGCATTTATTCTAGACGACCGGAGCACTCCCACACAATTCAAAAGGAGGATTTTGAAGGAGGATTCTTCAACGCCAGTTCAACGTGAAGAAGGAACGCTTTGACTACGATGATCTTCAGCATTCCTTCACCATCTCCTTCAGAATACTTTATAGGGAGTTTTATTTTTAGAATTAATATTTTCATCTTGTATTCCTGTTTTTTGATTTGATCTTATTTTTAGTTGGTGGAGAACTCACTGTTGGTATTGGCGACTAGATCTAAGGGATTAGATCTATAGGGTGCTTGAGGCCTTATCTAGGGAGAGATAGGCTAGAGCAACTTAAGGCCTTATCTTGGGATAGATATGCTAAAGCCAACCGATTCTTTGGAGAAGAGTTAGTATAGAAAACAAAAGGGAAATTTTTATATATTTCCTTGATTTCTAGTGTTATAGAAATCAACACTTTTGTAACCTATTATCTTATGAAATAAAATCATGTCCTATTTTGATTTATCAACTTGATTTTAACTTTCATGTTCTAAAATATTTAGAATTAATTTTCTCTTGCAAAAATATTCTTATCTCAATTCCAAAAGTTTCAAACTTTATAAAAGCCCTTATTCACCCCCACCCTCTAAGGGCGCCACAAGATCCAACATGATTGACATATATGCTCCAACTTTGGGGAGAGTGTTAAAGCATAAGACAAACTATTGATTAGGTTGGGCGGTTACTCATGGTGTAACCACCCAGTGTTGCTGATATGACTGGATGGTATTGGAGTCTGGGCGGTTACACATCGCATAACCATCTGATGCCTTGTATAGTTGTGATCTGAGTGGTTACTATTGCTTGTAACTGTCCGATCTCCCTTTTTTCAGTTTCTTTTATTTCATCCCACACCATTAATTATAAATTCTCTTTGATCCTCTATTTTATATAAAGAGAGGTCATCTCATGCAATATTCAGATTTTTTGGAATTAAAATATTTAGTTATTTTTAATTTATCACAATCATCATTAATAGAATGCATGTATAACTTAATTTTAAACATTTAGAGTGTAAACATTTCTAAGTTGCACATTAGTGGCCTAGTTGTGGTGTAATCTCTAAACTGTGTAGTAGTCATAATTTTTAGGAGATCAGAATATGATTCTCAGATTCAATATCTTAATTAATTAAGATGTTAACCTTTTAATGATTAACCTCTCTCTAATACTAATTAAAAGTGTGGAATTATATTAAAGGTCTTAGTTTAATATCTCTAGAGGGGATGAATAGAGCATTAAAAAAATTCAACATAAACAATCATATGTCCAATTCAAAATTCATAGATTATATCACAGATGTAAATAATGATATATTGACACAAAAACTTTAGAGGTTCCCCTACAACATGGATATTTCTCATTTCTACCATAGGTAGGAATCCATTATCCACATTGATGGCTAGAATCTTTTGGTAAGTAGACTTGAAGAACAACACTAAATCTGTAAGTAAGGGGATTCTAAGAACCAAAATCTTAAATCCATTCATGAGGTTTTCTAGAAATTTTTTACAGTATCTTGTACAAAACATTTCATAAACTTTTCCACAAAATGACACAATCTTCAATAGGTCTTGATTGTACCTAACTTTAGCACAGTGTGGATACGGACTTCATATTAACTCTTGTTCTTTAAAAGGAGAAGAGGGAAGATCAAGATAGACTTCTTCCTTTGAATAATGAGAGAGATGGTAGAAATCTTATAGAGAAGAGAATTAGGGTTGAAAGAGAGAGATACCATCAGTCTAACATTGTCTTCTTTGTTGTGATCTTTACTTAAATATTTATGGAGAGTTTGAACTCTTCCTGAATCAGTAAGGAAAATTTTGTTTCCAATTCTTGAATTCATTAAAATTCGAATATCCAATATTACAAGAATATCCTTCCTCAATTGCTTCTCACGACTATGTTCCTTCCTTTCTCATATCTATAATGTCTTAATCAAAATACAATCAAATTCTTGATCACAGTAAAAATAACTTAAGGAAATAATTATAGTTGTTATGTCACTAATCGATGTACACCAATTTTAAACATAGAAAACTATTCATCATATAGTTTTTTACACCTCAGAATACCAAAATGACTACTCTGAGCTCCAAATTTTATGAGGTTACTCTGACTTGTTGAAATATATGGACTCTGAAAAATATTTTAGCACACATAGATTACTAATTGACGTAAGCTCTCTGAAATCAGTGTTTTCATCATTCATTCAGAAAGACTTCGGTCTAAAACCTATAAAGTTTAAAATGATGCAAGGCATTTCAATACATACTTAAGTCTCTTCTTAAATAGCTTAGAATAATCTGATATGTAAAATTGAGAAAAAATTTACAACAGTCCTAGATGTTCTCCAAAAGTGGGAGAAAACCAATATGGATATCATATATTCCTTTTCTACTTACTCCCTCTAGTTTCCCCCATTCGATCCCCCTATCCATCATCTATTTTCAACTCATTGCTAGCAGCAGATCTAGGCTAGTTAATCCTACTAAGTAATCAGTTCAAGAGAATGTTGCAAAGGTTGTTACTAGAGATGCTATTGTTAAGGCCTCTAAAGAAAAATGTCTTGATGAAGTAGTTGATATTGTTGTTGTTGATGATATTATTAATTTTGAAGAGGCTGCTTAGGTATTTATAGTTGATGATGTTGGGAAAAACACCTTTTGGATTTAACATAACAAATTATTTATAAGTGATTTTATTTCTTAGGTTATTTCACCCACATTGTATAGTAAGGGTAAATTGGTCATTAGATGACTTAAGATGTCACACTCACCTTAGAGTGTCATGGCCAACTCATGGCAATCACAAAATAAGTTAAGTTAAGACTTGCGTCAAATAAAAGTCGATGCAACTTCAACTTAATACCAACGCAACTCTGACTAGAAGTCAAAGCAACTTATTCAGGTTGTCAAAGTATAATTCAAGTCGACGCAATGTCGAAAGGAACTCGACGCAGAAGGAAGAGCTTGTTGAAGCCATTCAAGAAGTCGACGCAACTTCGACTACAATTCGACGCAGAAGTTAAATCCCAAAGTCCAGGTCTTCAACTCGACGGATATGTCGATAAAGAATCGACGTAACGTCGACATCTGAGTTCAGCCAAAGCTAAGAAGGAATTCGAAGCTACTTCGATAAGAACTCAGAGGTGCGTCGACCTGAAGAATGATGAAGTCGATGTAGCGTCGAATACAGTCAGAAAAAGGAAGCTTTTTCTACTGTCCTTTTGAGACCTTTTTAGAAGGACCATAATTCTAAAGACAGTTCTCCAACGGCTTGTTTATTGCCAAGAATGGAATGGAACTTTCCAAGACACAACAAATCATTCATGGAAGGTATTCAAAAGTGATGGACAGGATGAGAACACAAGATGAAAGTAAAATAAGTGGAAAAGATCATTCCTTTTCAGGATAGCCCAAAAGAAGAAAGGTTTTTGAAATCTCAATCGTATAGAATAAGTATGCAAAAGAAGAGAAAAATAGAGGAAGCATTGATTATTATTTTGCCGGTCAAAAACGTTCATCTTCTTCCTCTTCCTCACCCCTATGACAGAAAACATAAGCTCTCTCTCTCTCTCTGCATAGGAAATAGACACATCTGCTTCTTCTTCAACATCATATAATAGCTAGATTACAAGAAGCCTTCATAGAAAAGGATCAAGCAAAACAACCCTGGCAAACATCTATATCATAAGCAAGGGTTCATCATTTCAAATCATGTGAAAGACAGAAGCAACAGATGTGCTTCTGAAGAATTCTGAGAACAGAATTCCATCCTCTACTTCTTACTTTCTTCTTACTTTTTTCTTCAACTTTAAAGAGTTTAATTAATCACTCTTCCAAAGGATTCAATGGATCTAAGAGTCTCCTTATCAAAAGACTCAGTGGTTCTAAGAGTCTCCTTATCAAAAGACATAGGCACAGGTTGTGCAATCCGACCAGGGAGTTAGAAGAGAGGAGTACCCACATTTTGGGGAACCTCTATAAAATTCATGTGTCTTTGTGTTTGTGATTTTCTGTGTTGTCCATTTCATTATTCTATTATTATTTTAGCAAACTGTATTTAATTTATTTTGTCTTTGGTTTTTGCTGATTGCATAATACCTTAGTATTTTTATTGTGTGTGCACTTTTATGGTAGAAAATATTTTAAACTCTATTCAACCCCCCCCCCCCCCCTCTAGAGAATACTCAGAGGCACACTGTGCACTTTCAATTGGTATCAGAGGGAGGTTGATCATTAAAAGGTTAATTCAATGATCAAAAGATCTCCTCCTCTCACTTATTTATTATAAATCAGTTAAAAACTAATTTTAAAAGTAAATGAGCTCTAAGGATTATGCATCAACAAGATCTCCAGTGTGTAACCTGAATAAGTTTACACTCTGGAATGCCAGAAAAAAGCTGTATATGAACTCTATTGATGAGGGCATTTTTAATGTCATTATTACAGGTCCTCTAGTCCCAGTAAGGAAAGATGCTAGTGGGATAGTGACACAAACTGCAGTCCCTAGAGTAGACTGGACTGATGCTGAGAAGAAGGTGAAGGCATGTGATGCCAAATCCATCAATATCCTGGTCTCAACATGTCAGATGACATATTTAAAAATGTTGCTGATTGTAACTCTGCCAAAGAAATTTAGGAATCTTTTTCCAGATTAGTTGAAGGCAGTGCTGATGAAAGAAAGGACAAGAAGTTTCTTCTTATATCTCAATATGAGAACTTTAATAAGAAGGTTGATGAAAGCAGAGCTGAAATGTATGACAGGTTCAGCCTTATCATAAATGAGTTGAGAGGATTTGATTCAGAAATTTCTCTGACAGAAATTAATGACAAGCTCCTCATATGCTTCACAAGCACATGAGACTCAAGAATCTAGGCTATCAGAGAATCTAGATGCCTCAAAGCAATTTCAATAGAAGCTCTACTAGGGAAGCTCAAGTCTTATGAGCTCCTACTAAAAAGCAGGGCTGAGTCAGAAGTCCAGCAGAGAATCTCAACTCCTAAAGAAAGGACTTTTGCACTAAAGACTGTTGAAGCAGAGCCCTCCACCTCTGAAGAAGAGATGTTCAATCTCTTGGCCAAATGATTTAAGAGATGGGTCATGATAGTGGACTCCAGAAGGAAAGAGAGGAGTTCAAGCAAACCAAGTTATGACAAAACTCCTAAACAGGAAATTATCTACTTATCTTGCAGAAATCCTATACACTTTGCTACTTACTGTCCTGAAGAAGAAAAGAACAAGAGCAATAAGCAGATGAAGGAGAACAAGAAGAAATCCTTCAGGAGGAAGGATAAGAAAGGAGGGAAAGGTTTCATTACTGAAACCTAGAGTGACACAGATCCGAGTCAAACTCCTCCTCATCTGATAGTGATGAAGAGTGTGGAAATAAAGAAGCCTGCTTAATGGCTCTGAAAGACTGTACTGATGAGAATGAGGTAACAATCTTTGTTGATTTTGACTTCTCCTCAAAAGATTTTAATGATTGCTTTAAAGAATTCTGTCAAGATTATATTAATAACCAAAAAGAACTTAACATAATAAGAACAGAACTAGAAGACCTTAGGAAAGATAATCTGTACTCAGTTAACTATGATCTGAGAGGTCAATTGTGTAAGAATGAAAAAGAATTATACACATTAGTTAATGAAAATTCTGATTTAGAAAAGGAACTTACAAAGCCAAAAGCCTTTGAGGACTCACTCAATGGAAGGAGTCATAAGCTTAAGGATATCTCACTAAATCTATCTAAGAGATTTGATCATCTTGATCTAGAATCACTACCATCCAATAACACACCAATCCCTAGCAAATTTGCTTGGGAAAATCCTGTAGCATTAATTAGGTCTAACATGAATCAACCTAATAACAACTTAGACTCATGCGAAGAACAAAATAATAACCTTAATAAACTCACCATATTCAATAGGGTAAACATTACTAATCAAATAGGGATTCTAGGTAAACACGCCTTAGAAATTACAAATAAAAATTATAAAATCCTAATAAAAAGAATCATATGTCGACTAGAACTCGACGCAGTTTTAAAGATGAGTCGAATGCATCTCGATGGAGTTTAGCATATGCATCGATAGCAACTCGAAGCAAGTATGAGGGTGCATCGAATTCTATTCAACACGACCAATATTCTGCATCAAATTAGTATCGACGTAATTATGCAGACACATCGAATTACACTCGACGCAACTCTAAAGATGCGTCGATATATTCTCAACGCATAGTTCCTGCAAAGATTTATCAAACATCTAAACCACCCTATACTTCTATTCTTTGATGTTTCTATTGTTCTAAACTTGGGCATATAGCCAAACATTGCTGGCATAATAATGCATCACATCTTAACCTCAAGGGGCATACTGAAAGACCATCTTATTCTTTCATAACTCCATATGATGATAGAAGAAAGGGACCCCAGCATGTGAGGTTCCATACTAATGTTTGATTTCATTTGCAGAAGGAAGACTGTTCAACCACAAACCAGCAGTGGTATCTAGACAGTGGATGCTCCATGCATATGACTGGAGCTAAAGAACTATTGGAGAAACTACAAGACCAAAGAAGGTCCTAAGGTAATTTTTGGAAATTCCCACTCTGGACAAACCAAAGGATATAGTTTGCTCATGATTGGGGAAGTCTCCTTTTCTAAGGTAGCTTATGTTGAAGACAACATAATCTAATTAATATTAGCCAGCTGTGTGATGGTGAATACAAAGTTGCATTTAACTAAGTCTTTGTGTCATATAGTTAGTTATGTAACTAACCAAATAGTATTGACTGGTCTTAGGAAATGTAAGGTCTATGTTGTAGACTTTGAGTATACTAAGTTAAAGATCTGCTTATTTAACTTCTAGTTAGAAAACAATGAGTTGTGGCATAGGAGACTTAGTCATCTTAATTCTAAGACCATTTCCAAACTGTCTACACTTAACCTAGTAATATGCTTACCAACAGGTAAGTTCAATAAAGACCATCCCTGCAGAGCATGCCAACTAGGAAAGCAGATCAAATCATCATTCAAACCAATTGGTAAGAATGATTCACCTAGAATCTAATTTCGGTTGCACATGGAGCTATTTGGTCCTATCTCAACTCAGAGCTTAGTAGGTAAGTGCTATACTCTAGTTATTGTAGATGATTTTTCTAGATTCAGTTGGGTGTTCTTTCTGAAAGCTAAGTCAGACACCTTCAAGATCCTCTCAAGATTCATTAGACAGTTTCAATATGAATTCAACACTCAAGTAGCTGTGATCAAAAGTGATCATGGTACTGAATTTGAAAATCAGTTAATTTGTAGATTCTATGAGGATGAAGGGATCAGACAAAGCCTTTCAGTTCCTAGAACCCCCCAACAAAATGTGGTGGCTGAAAGGAAAAATAGAAACCTAATTGAATCAGGAAGGACATTATTGGCTGAATCCAACTTGCCAAAGTCCTTTTGGGCTGAGGCAGTAAGTACTGCCAACTATGTTCTGAATAGAAGTATCATCCACAAGATAAAGTTGAAGACTCCCTACGAGTTAATGAAGGGAAAGGCTGTTGGATCGTGTGACGCCCTTAGAGGGGGGGGTGAATAAGGGTGTGTTTAAAAATATAATTTTTACTTAACAATTTTTAGACAAATTTTACTTTACTAAAAAGGTTACTTATAAATAATTTTAAACCAATGTAATTTTGTATTTAACCAGACACAAATTTCTAAGATAAAGATTTAAGCAAACAAAATTGCAATTAGTGAAAAGAGCATAATTATATTAATCATGAAATTTGCATACAATAAAAATGATCTTAACAATGCTTAAGATCAAGGCACAATTATGATAATAAAAATACAATAATTTTGGTTTACCAATCCTTCTCCCAAGGATCGGAAGGCTATCGCTTGTCTCTCCCAAGACCAAGCCCAAGCCTATCCTCTAGATCTTCCCAAGATCTAGACGTAGCACACAAGGCCACGATTTCCCACCAAGCCTCACAAGGACTTGGACGCTCCGCACAAGGAAGCGATTTTCCCCTAAGCCGCGCAAGGACTTAGACGCCGCACGCAAGACGACGATTTCTCTACCAATACAAAATGAAAAAGTATGTGAATGAAAATACAATATGAAAAGAACAACTCCCTAGAGGATCAGATCTCTGAATGGATTGTTGAAGCCTCGAGATGATCTATGATGTAGAAGCACGCCCGATCTCATCTTCAATCTTCAATCCTTCTTTGCACAAATGGGAGTTGAGGAGGTTCTGGAGCTCTCTGGTTCGTATGCACTCAGGAAGGGACTGGAATTCTCAAAAGCTTGGAATGCATGAACCAAAGGAAACAATTTATAGAAATTCACTGTCGCCTGGGCGACAGTGACTATCAGAATTTTCCGACAGTGCTAAACTGCCGCTGGAGTGCCGTCGTGGGTGGAGTCGTGGGCAGTTGGTGTAACCGTCGAGCTGTCACCTGGGCGACATCGATGTCGGATTTCCGACAGTGCAAAACTGCCGGTCGTGGGTGGAGACGTGGGCAGTTGTGGTAACCGCCGAGCTGTCGCCTGGGCGACATCGCTGTCGGAATTCCGACAGCGCAAAACTATCTTTCGTCGATCTGCCGTGGAGGGAAGTAGTTGTAACTTCTCTGCTGTCGCCTGGGCGACAGTGGCTGTCGGAATTTTCCGACAGTGAAATTTTCCCACATTCAATTTTAGCTTCAGCAGCAACGTGAACATCTCATACCTGTTATCTGCACACCATTAATGAAAATAGAATCAAATACAAAAGGGACTTTGTTATTATCAAACCGGAGGAGTGCGAAACGCATGCTCCAACAATCTCCCCCTTTTGATAATAACAAATCCGTATAAAAAGAAATCATGTCTATTTAGATTGTTGATTTTAACCTTTGGTGTGTGCACAAAATTAACATAATATATATTTCTTGAAAATAAATGATCTATCTTTAGATGAAAACTCCCCCTAAATGAAAGCTCCCCTACATATATGCTCCCCCTAAATATATGCTCCCCCTAAATATATGATGTATTGTGTAGGTGGAATATTTAGGTGTAATAGATTTGTGATTGTTCTTTTTATACTTTTAATTATCCCCCTTTTGATATTAGCAAAAGTTAATATTAGATAAAAGAGTAGTTCTTGATGGAATGGACATAGGATATAGAAAGAAAGAGTAAGCGGAAGCAATTTGTTGGTAATGATTGAAGTCCATGAAATAATAGGAATATGCCATAGTATGAATAAACTCATGAAGTGACGGTATAGCCATATGTAGTAATGAAAGAAAGAACTTAAACATGAGTAAGATCATTTGAAAGTATCATAGAAAGACACAATAGTGTATAGAATTATGGAATATTTTCGGTCCAATTCTCATGAGATGAATATTTATTTAACATAATGATGTGTACATGTGATACTTAGATCAAACATATGAAGCTATTTAATTTACATGATCATTGAAATGTAGAACATAATAAAAACACATAAAGGCAACTTTGACTTTGAAGATATAGCACAAGATGAATAGAAAACCATGTTTCTTTTGCACAAGACACTTTACAATTCTGTCCAAGGTGCTTAACCTCACAATGCTCATTAAGACTTATCAGGAGGGTAAGTAGTGCTTGGTGGAGTATCCTTGTCTTTATTTTTATTTTTATTTTTTATCACAGACGTTGTGATATCTTAATTGTGATATATTGATATATTTTTTTAATTGACCAAGGATCTCCGAATTCACTTGAATCGCAAAAGATGGTGTATATTTTGTTGTGCTAACAAATCAATGTTGAAAGTTGTATTTAAGAAGTGCTATTTTATTATGTGAAAGCAATTATGATCCATGTATATATTAAATAAAAAGACATACGTATTGATCAAAAGAAGTGAACGTGATAGTTCATTATGATAGATAAACAATTTCTCATACTTAGAGGCATGCGAAAACAATTTCCAATGGTCTAAACAACTAAGTAGAAGTGTCAATACGATGATAGATTGGAAATGAAATCATATAAACATGTAAGTCATTTTTTTAAAAATAAATAGCACATGGTTTGTCATCAAGTCATGAGGTGAAGCATTAATAATGACATATAACTATTGTAGATCATCAAAGGGACCTTAAATTGGAGTTTTGTTAAAATGGGAGCTGTCGGAAATTTCCGACAGTCACTGTCGCCTGGGCGACAGTGAAAAATATAAATAGTGATGGGGACCGAGTCAAACCCTATTGTGCATCATTTCCTGGAGTTAAAAACGAGAGGAAGGCTGTCGGAAGTCGGCGACATCCCTAGATCTAAGGTATGGGTTTTTGATTTTGGTGTTTTTAACTCAAAAAATTTTTTTAGGGATTTGTGATTTTGATAGTAGAGAAGAAGGAAAATGTAGTGTTCATGTTGATTTTTGATGAATGGTGTAGGTTTTGAAAATTTTGTAGATCTAGTTTAAAAATAAGTGGATCTTTGCTAAATTTTTTATTTCTTTTTGAGTTGGTGATGAAGGTTTCCATTTGTTCATTTTCTAAAGGATTTTTGTAGATCTAGTTTAGAGAAGAAGGTGGAAGATGATGAATAGTAAAGGATTTGTAGAATATGTTGATTTAAAAAAAACATATATATATTTTTTAAAAACTTGATGTTGAAATAACATTTATTTTGAGTAGATCTATATGTAAAAATTTTGAGAGAAAATCACTTGGAGGGCTGTCGGAAATTTCTGACAGCCATTGTCGCCTGGGCGACAGTGTTCCAGTGCACAATGTGATACCTTGTTTAATCAAAATTTTTGTATGTTATTGCAGAATGGCTTCCAGTTCCAAAGCTCGAAAGAGTACTTCGGAAGATGCACATACTTCATATCAAGTTTTTCCGGGGGTGGAGAAAGCTATTGTTGGAATAGCGAAGTATGTGGAATTTGAGTCGCCAAAGCACGATCATATCTATGATCGGCTTGCGAACGCAGGTATAATTTCAATAATCACACCAGAGGGGTTTTCTTCCTTTTTCATTCGTGAATTTTATAACCATTTGGAAGACCCAAATTTCACTGAATTGGATGGCGGAGTGAGATCAAAGATCCAAGGTCAACATGTGGAAATAACACATGTTGATCTACGAGAGGAATTTGGACTAGTGATGAGTGAGAATATGCCTAATATAGTGGAGAATTATCGAAAGGATAGAGATTGGACCCTTGTAAACATGAGTTTACATGGGAATCAAAAGAAGACTCTTACCACTGAAGTTACCTCACTTACTCCGGATGCGTTCTTAGTCCAAGATATATTAAGGAATTCAGTGATGTTGAAGAGTGGAGACACAAGAAGTATTACAACTCAGTTGACCCTCTTTACATACTATATTATGGAGGATGAGCTTTTTGATGTGGCGGACTTCATTCTCTCCCAGATTAGGTATGCGTATAGATTAAAGCATCCAAGATGTGTGAAGGTTCATACGCTACCAATGGGGGCAGTAATACAGCGTGTACTCTATAAGAAGTATGGATGGATAGTGCAAGATGCTTATTTGGATGATTGTTATCCGGAAATATATTATACGGGTTCAATGAAGGTGAAGAAGCCGCAGAGAAAAGCTCATCCGGGGATTGAGATTAGAGAGCCGACGATTTCTAGGGCAGGATCACTACGAGAGTCCATTGATGATTTGCGTGATTCATTAGAGGATCACAAGAGGGAAGTGAAGAAGGACCGTAGTCGAATGCAGAAATTTATGAAGTTTCCCGTCAAAGGTCTGAAGTTGAAACCAACTCCGGAGGAAGAGGCCGAATGGCAAGTTCCGGACGAAGAAACACCACGCCAATCGGTGAGGCGAACTCGCCGTGGCAAAGCCGTGAGACGAGGACTTCCAGAAGATTATCCAGAGAGCAGCGGGGCTGGTTATGAAGATTCAGAGTAGTTTTACGTTGCTGCTGCTGGGCGATGTCGGAAAATTCCGACATCCACTGTCGCCTGGGCGACAATGAACTTCTTTAGATTTCTGTTTTTATTTAAAGAACTTGATCCTTAAGTTTGTTCTACTGTTTTTATGTGAACAATATTGATGTAATATTAATGATGTTGAATTTTTGTTAAGTCCTTTGAAATTTTATGTTTTGATTTTTAGAATTTTGGCTTTTTTTTTTACATTTGTTTATGTTTTGTGATAATAATTTTTTTTTATTTTATAGGCTTTAAATTGTGATATATTCATTGTGAAATGTCTAGAATGCCCAATTCTAACCTAAGCATAGAAAAACGGGAATCCAGTAACGGCTTAGTGAATATATCCGCTAGTTGATTTTCCGTGCCTATAAAGTTGATTTTTATATTACCCTTCTTAATGTGATCCCTTATAAAATGATGTCGGACGTCTATATGCTTAGATCTAGAATGTAATACGGGATTGTTTGTTAAGTCTATAGCACTTTTATTATCACACTTTAATTCTACACTACTTTGTTGTATGCCAAAATCTTCTAACGTTTGGGACATCCAAAGTGCTTGGGCACAACAACTACCGAGTGCAATATATTCGGCCTCGGTAGTAGAGAGGGCAACAGAATTCTGTTTCCTACTCGACCATGAAATAAGTGAAGGGCCGATAAAGTGACAAGTGCCACTAGTGCTTTTCCTATCTAAAGAACATCCCGCATAATCAGAATCCGAAAAACCATGCAAAATAAAAGAATCATTATGTGGATACCATAAACCTAATTTTGATGTTCCAATGAGATATCTAAAGATACGTTTCACCGCTTTTAAATGTGACTCTTTAGGATTAGCTTGAAATATAGCACATAAACAAACGGCAAACATAATATCAGGTCTAGATGCAGTTAAATACAATAAAGACCCTATCATACTTCTATAAAGGGTTTGTTCAATTGAAACACCACTTTCATCTTTCCCTAATTTTAGAGTACTCATAGGAGTGTTTGCATGCTTAAGATTTTCAAATCCAAATCTTTTTAACATATCATGAATATACTTGGTTTGACATATAAAGATTCCATCATGTTTTTGTGTAATTTGAAAACCTAGAAAATATGAAAGTTCTCCAACCATACTCATTTCAAATTCATTTTTCATAATTTGAACTACTTCATTACACAACTCTTCATTAGTGGCTCCAAAAATAATATCATCAACATAAATTTGTAAAATGACTAAATCATGATCAATTTGCTTAATGAAGGGTGTAGAATCAGCACTTCCTATTTTATAATCGTGCTTTAACAAATATTGAGTTAATTGATCATACCAAGCACGAGGCACTTGTTTTAATCCATAAAGCGCTTTATCTAATTTATAAACATAATTTGGATATTTCTCATTTATAAAGCCAGGGGGTTGTTCTACATAAACTTTTTCTTTTATATACCCGTTTAAAAATGCGGTTTTGACATCCATTTGATATAATTTAAATCTTTTAAAACAAGCAAATGCAAGAAATATTCTAACCGCTTCTAATCTTGCTACGGGTGCAAAAGTTTCATCAAAATCTACCCCTTCAATTTGTGCATAACCTTTTGCAACTAATCTGGCTTTATTTCTAACAATTCTAGATTCATTATCCATTTTATTTTTAAAAATCCACTTAACACCAACTACAGGACGATTTTTTGGTCGTTCTACAAAATTTCAAACCTTATTATGTTCAAATTGATTAAGTTCTTCATTCATAGCTAAAAACCAAAATTCATCATTTAAAGTGGTGGAAACATCTTTTGGTTCTATTTCAGAAACAAAACAAAGGTTCGAAAATAAAACATGTAGTGATGAACGAGTACTAACCCCTTTTTGCGGATCCCCAATGATAAGCTCCTTTGGATGATCCTTTGAGAATCTCAAATCACTTGGAGGCACATATCCTTCTCTTTCTTCTTCTTCTCTATCTTCTTCTCCTCTTCCTTCTTCTCTTTCTTCTTCTTTTTCTTCTTCATTTTCTCTAAGTTCTTCTTCATCATTCTCCACCAATGGAAGGGGTTCATCTTCTTTTCCTGTAATTTTCTTTTCTACACATGAAGCAAACTCATCAAACCTAACATGAATCGATTCTTCAACTATTTTTGTTCTTTTATTAAAAATCCTATAAGCTTTACTAGTTGAAGAATAGCCAATAAAAATACCTTCATCACATTTTTCATCAAATTTTCCTAAGGAATCTTTAGAATTTAAAATAAAACATTTACAACCAAAAACTTTGAAATAAGAAACATTTGGTTTTTTACTAAATATTAATTCATAAGGAGTTAATTTTAAAATAGGGCGAAGCATTACTCTATTAATTACATAACATGCCGTGCTAACCGCTTCAGCCCAAAAAGATTTTGGTAATTTAAATTCAGATAACATCGTACGGGCTAACTCTTGAAGAGTTCTATTTTTCCTCTCCACTACACCATTTTGCTGTGGTGTGCGTGGAGCGGAAAATTCATGTTTAATTCCTAACTCCGTACAAAAAGAAATAAACTTTTCATTTTCAAATTCTCCTCCATGATCCGATCGTATGCGTTTAATTTTCAACTCAAATTCATTTTGGATACGCAAACATAATTTTGAAAATTCTGAAAATGCATCGGATTTGGAGGTTAGAAATAAAGTCCAACAAAAACGAGAATAATCATCAATCAAAACAAATGTGTATTTTCTACCTCCTAAGCTAGAAATTCCAATTGGCCCAAATAAGTCCATATGTATTAATTGAAGTGGCCTAGTGGTAGAAATAATGTTTTTACTTTGAAAGATGATTTTGAAAATTTTCCTTTTTGGCAAGGCACACATAGTGAAGAAGATAAATTTCCATTTAGCAAAGGTAAACCTTTAATTAATTTATCTTTTGAAAGTTTTGAAATTAACTTGGCACTAGCATGTCCAAGTCGCCTATGCCATAAATCTAATTCATCATTTTTTGATAAAAAACATTTTAAAGTAGAATTTGAAAAGTCAAGAAATTTAATCATATATACATTATGACATCTAGGTGCGGTAAAAACAATTTCATTTGTTTTGGAATTAATAATTTTGCACAAATTTGTAGAAGATTCAAATAAAACATTTAAACCCTTATCACATAATTGACTAATAGAAATCAAATTATGCTTTAATCCTTCTACAAATAAAACATTTGAAATTGAAAAATTTTCGTTACCCACAACACCGATGCCGATGATTTTTCCTTTTCCATTGTCACCGAATGTAACAACTCCTCCTTTCTTCATCTCCAGGCTAAGGAACTTCTCTTTATTGCCCGTCATGTGCTTTGAACAACCCGAGTCCAAGTACCACACGTCTTCTTTGTCCTTAGCCTGCCAACACACCTAGAAAGAAGAGGTGAGTAAAGATCTGGTTACCCAAGTGGTTCCACCCATTGTATAGGTAGAGGCCTTAGGCACCCAGATTTGTTTGATTTTACTTTTTCCTTCTTTCCAGCAAGAGTCCGTAGTGTGACCAAATCTATTGCATTTGGCACAAGTAATGTATTTAGAAGAGTATAACTTTTCTGGACTTTTACTGGATGAGTATGCAGTATTTGATATTTCATTAATTTTAGAATTTTTAAAAGTAAATTTTCTGGACTTTTCACTGTCGCCGGCGACAGTGGTTGTCGCCGGGCGACAGCTTCCAGACGTGTATCCGAGTCCAAACCTTCCAGATCCATGGCGTTGGTATCCTAAGATCATATCCAGTGATCTTCGGCCCATTCCAAATTTTTTCATGGCTAGTATTAAGTCATGAATCTGGTTTCTCATTTTTGTATTATCGGATACTAGATTTATGCATCTCCGATCAAAAGATTTCTTTCCCTCATGGACTTTGGAAATTGAAGATTTTAGATCTCTCTCTAAAATCTCATTCTTTTTAGTAAGAATTTTTATTGTAGAATGAGATTTGGAAAGAGATTCTTCAAGTTCTTTAATTCTTCCCAAAGAGTGATCACACTCTTGGCAAGAAATATCCCTTTTTCCAATAGTCTTAATTTCATTTAACAATTTTTTGTTTTCTTTAAGTAAAATTCCATTTTCAGATTTTAGAAGATCATTGTCTTTTAAACTTTTTTCAAAAAATTTGCAAGTCTTTAAAAATTCAGAAAACAATTCATCATAAGTTGGAGGAGTTACCTCAGTGTCGCTTTGGACACTGCATTCGTCATCAGATATGACGCTCTTTCCCATTAAGCAAATGTTGGCCTCCTCCTCTTTACTTGAGTCGAAACTGCTTGCATCCTCTGAAGTAGTATCATCCCAGGTTTCCGCCTTCAACACCTTCTTCGACCCTTTGTGCTTCTTTTCTTTAAGTTCTTTCAAGTACTTTGGACACTTGCTTCGAATGTGTCCTAACTTCTTGCAGTGATAACACTCCGGTGGCGGTCTCTCTTCCTCCTCATCGCCCTCCTTTCCTTTTTTCTTCCTAAAGGTCTCCTTCTTAAAATACTTCTTAAACGAATTTCTTCTCTCCGGATTTTTCATAAATTTTCTAAATTTTTTAACAAATAAACTTTCCTCATCTTCTTCATCCTCCTCAGAATCACTAGTTTCTTCCTTCTTTTATCTTAGAGCCAATCCCTTCTTCCTTGGCTCCATATACTCTTGTTGTTGAATTTTCAATTCAACTTCATGAGTTTTCAAGTTTCCAATGAGGCTCTCCAATTGTAAGGTTTTAAGATCATGTGACTCGGAAATTGCAGTCACTTTAGGATTGAACTTCGGGGGAAGTGATCTTAAGATTTTCCTTACCAAATCTCCATTTGAGAACACCTTTCCTAACACCTTTGAGTCGTTCACGATTTTTGTAAACCGTGTGTACATTGTTTCAATCTCTTCATCTACCTCCATTTTGAACCTTTCAAATTCAGATTCCAGTTGAAAAAGCTTTGAATCCTTTACCTGCGAAGTACCTTCATGAGTGATTTCTAATAAATTCCAAATTTCAAATGCAGAATTACAAGCACAAACTCTATTAAATTCAGTGCGATCTAGTGCGCAAAATAAAGCATTCATGGCTTTTGCATTGTTCTTACATCTTAATTTATCATTATCATCCCACTTATCTTTGGGCTTATCCATAGTTACATCTCCTACAACAATTGTTGGAGAAGTGTAACTAGATTCTACCATATTCCAGACTTCTATATCTAGCGCAATTAGAAAACAACGCATACATGTTTTCCAATAATTATAGTCTGTGCCCGTGAAAAGTGGTGGCCTACTAATTCCTTGCCCCTCAACGAACGCGTGATCGTTGTGCGCCATTACTCCCGGTGGTAAAACCGTTTTGGAGTAACCTACGCTCTGATACCACTTGTTGGATCGTGTGACGCCCTTAGAGGGGGGGGTGAATAAGGGTGTGTTTAAAAATATAATTTTTACTTAACAATTTTTAGACAAATTTTACTTTACTAAAAAGGTTACTTATAAATAATTTTAAACCAATGTAATTTTTGTATTTAACCAGACACAAATTTCTAAGATAAAGATTTAAGCAAACAAAATTGCAATTAGTGAAAAGAGCATAATTATATTAATCATGAAATTTGCATACAATAAAAATGATCTTAACAATGCTTAAGATCAAGGCACAATTATGATAATAAAAATACAATAATTTTGGTTTACCAATCCTTCTCCCAAGGATCGGAAGGCTATCGCTTGTCTCTCCCAAGACCAAGCCCAAGCCTATCCTCTAGATCTTCCCAAGATCTAGACGTAGCACACAAGGCCACGATTTCCCACCAAGCCTCGCAAGGACTTGGACGCTCCGCACAAGGAAGCGATTTTCCCCTAAGCCGCGCAAGGACTTAGACGCCGCACGCAAGACGACGATTTCTCTACCAATACAAAATGAAAAAGTATGTGAATGAAAATACAATATGAAAAGAACAACTCCCTAGAGGATCAGATCTCTGAATGGATTGTTGAAGCCTCGAGATGATCGATGATGTAGAAGCACGCCCGATCTCGTCTTCAATCTTCAATCCTTCTTTGCACAAATGGGAGTTGAGGAGGTTCTGGAGCTCTCTGGTTCGTATGCACTCAGGAAGGGACTGGAATTCTCAAAAGATTGGAATGCATGAACCAAAAGAACCAATTTATAGAAATTCACTGTCGCCTGGGCGACATTGACTGTCGGAATTTTCCGACAGTGCTAAACTGCCGCTGGAGTGCCGTCGTGGGTGGAGTCGTGGGCAGTTGGTGTAACCGTCGAGCTGTCGCCTGGGCGACATCGATGTCGGATTTCCGACAGTGCAAAACTGCCGGTCGTGGGTGGAGACGTGGGCAGTTGTGGTAACCGCCGAGCTGTTGCCTGGGCGACATCGCTGTCGGAATTCCGACAGCGCAAAACTGTCTTTCGTCGATCTGCCGTGGAGGGAAGTAGTTGTAACTTCTCTGCTGTCGCCTGGGCGACAGTGGCTGTCGGAATTTTCCGGCAGTGAAATTTTCCCACATTCAATTTTAGCTCCAGCAGCAATGTGAACATCTCATACCTGTTATCTGCACACCATTAATGAAAATAGAATCAAATACAAAAGGGACTTTGTTATTATCAAACCGGAGGAGTGCGAAACGCATGCTCCAACAAAGGCACCTATTGTCACATACTTTAGGATATTTGGTTGTACTTGCTTTATCCTCAACAATGGGAAAATCATCTTGCCAAATTTGACAAGAAGGCTGATGATGGAATAGTTTTGGGATATTCCTCATCAAGCAAGGCCTATAGGTGCTATAATAAAAGCTCTCTCAAGATTGAGGAGTCTGTGCATGTGGTTTTTGATGAAACTAACATGTTTTATAAGGGTATGGAAGCTTCCACCAGCACTGGTCTGCAGGAAGAAGACCAACAAGCAGAGCAAGTTGAAAGGCTCATTATCATAGATCATCCATCAGTGTATCAAGACAAAAGAAAATAGAAAATTGACACTGATTCAGATGAAGACTCTACAACAGATGAAGAGGAACTTACAACACTTGAATTACCAGCCACTGAGATCATTCCAATGAATGAAGATGGTGCACCCACTATCACTGAGCAAGTGGTTTTTCAGGAAGAAGAAAATCTCCTAAATAACTCAACAAGATCCTGGATGACTCTAAAAGATCAACCTTCAACACAAGTCATAGGAGATTTGACTGCTGAAGTCAAGACAATGAATCAGCTCACAAATGAAACAATGCTGCAATGTTTCCTCTCCCAATATGAACCTAAGAAGTTTGAAGAAGCAGACAGTGATCCTCACTGGATATCTACAATACAAGAAGAGTTATCACAATTTGAGAGGAACAAGGTCTGGACATTGGTTGAGAGACATAGAATTACCCATTTATTGGCACCAAATGGGTATTCAAAAACAAAATGGAGTCAACATGAGTCATAATTAGGAATAAGGCCAGACATGTGGCCCGAGGATATAGACAAGAGGAGGGGAGTGACTTCACCCAGACATTTTCTTTAGTAGCAAGGTTGGAGTCCATCCGAATGTTCCTTGCATATGCTGCTCACATGAAGATTAAAGTCAATCAGATGGATGTGAAGAGTGCATTCCTAAATGGAACTCTTCAGGAAGAAGTGCATGTGGAGCAGCCCCCTGGTTTTATCAATCCATCTTTTCCCTCTTTTGTATATAGGTTAGATAAAGCACTGTATGGCCTCAAGAAAGCTCCAAGATCTTGGTATGAGACCTTATCCACTTTCCTTCTTGAACACTCCTTTGAAAGAGGGAAAGTGTATAAAACACTCTTCACAAGAGCACAAAAGAATCAACTTTGACTAGTACTAATATATGTAGATGAAATTATATTTGCGCCAACAGATCAATCCCTATGCAAAAGCTTTGCATACCTAATGCATTCAAGATTTGAAATGAGTAGCATGGGGGAACTATCCGATTTCTTAGGCCTCCAAGTAAGGAAGAATGCATATGGCATTTTCATATTTCAATCCAAGTATACCAGAGATCTCATCAAGAGGTTTGGGATGGAAAATGACTCTATTATATAACCCCCATGGCTACTAATGATGTTCTAGATTGAGATGAAAAGGGTAAGTCCTTTGATCAGAAGACTTACAAAGCAACCATTGGCACTATTCTCTACCTGAAAGATAGTAGACTAGATATAATGTTTGCTACCTGTATATTTACTAGGTTTTAGTTTGACCCCAAGGAATCACATATGAGTTCAATAAAAAAGGATACTCAGGTATCTAAAGGGTACACCTGAACTTGGCTTGTGGTATCCAGCTGAATCTGGTATTGATTTAGTTGGCTATTCAGATGTAGACAATGTTGAATGCAGGCTGGATAGAAAAAGTTCCTCTGGAACATTTCAATTCCTTGGTGATAGACTGATCTCATGGTTTAGCAAGAAGGAAACCACAGTCTCCACTTCTACAGCTGAAGCTGAGTATATAGATGCTGGAAGTTGCTGCTCACAAATACTGTGGAAGCAAAATCAGTTGTTAGATTACCACTTTTCTCTAGTCAATTCCACAATTTTTGTGACAGCTCTAGTGCTATTTCTATAGCTTCCAATCCTGTTCTCCACATCAGAACTAAGCACATAGAGATAAAGAACCACTTTCTCGGGGATAATGTTGAGAAGGGCAAGATCAACCTTCAATACATTTCCACTAATATTAAAAGGGCTGACAACATCATAAGCCACTTGATGAAAGTAAGCACATGTTCTACAACATGCACTGGGAATGCTTGATGGAGCCCTCTAGGCCGCTCCCACAATATTACATAGTCAAACTTTTTTTTATTGAAAGATATTGTTGGGAAAAACAGCAAAAATGTTCAGGAAAAATGTAACTGTTTAAATCAGAGCTGCGTCGAATAACAATCGATGCACCGTCGATTTCTACTTGGCGTCAGCTTCGAGGGCAGATTGGGATAGATCCTTCAAACAACACTCGATGTAGCGTTGAATATTTATCAACACTTACATCGACATAAAGGTTGCTGACTATATTCGGAGCCACATCGAATTCTTCTGAATGCTACGTCGAATTTGCAAAGCGCGCGCAGAAGTGACATGGACATGTTTTGGCGCGCAGAATTCATTTCCTTTCAACGTTGCTTCGAATATAACCCTAAGTTGCGATGATTCTTCTACTCAAAGAAACTCAAGCATTCGACCTCATTGTGCTTTTTGGCTTCTCTCCGTTTCACTCTCCTCCATTTTCCATTCTACATCTCTCTTTCTGTTTCCCTGCAGGTATGCACAGGATTTCAATGGCGTGTCCTTCGAATCAATGAGACATTATCGAAGCAGTTTATCTTACTCTCGAGACCTTACTATCTCAGTTCCGTGCTCTCTATCTTGACTTATTGAAGGATTGCTATCGCAAGTTGTGCGCTCAACACAAAGGTTGCGAGACCTCACGGCTAAAATCAAGGCCCTTGATATAGAAATGAGATTGCCAGTATTGCCTGCCGATTTCTTTATATCTCTGATCAACGATTTATAGCAGGGGGAGAAGTGTATAAGCAGGCAATCACCTCAAGACTCAGTATACACTACAGCTCTCCCTTTATCCTTTGTGTTTGAAGGAGAGCCTGCAATCACCTCCAAGCTACTTTCACTCCAAGCATCTTCCTCTCCTCCATGAATCCTGCCCTTAATACAGGGGGAGAGTGACCTCTTTTCAGATGATATTGGATACTTGAAGAGTGTGCAACAACAATATGAGTCAACTAATATGCCCATCACTGAGACACAGGGGTTTTGGACCTACTCTGAAGAATCTACAATAGTCCCATCATCCAAGCCTACTAACCAGGCTTCTTATCATGTTCCATCATCTCCACCACTAGCTCAGCTCCCTCCTGATCCCACTCCAGCATCCACCCATACTGTCAAAGCATCTGCTTTTAGAGGAAGACCTCCATACAAAGGGGGAGGTCAGGGAAGAAATTTTATAGGAAGAGATGGAAGAGGAAGAGGTTATGGAAGAAGTATACGCATCTGGAAGAGGTATACAAAAGAATAAAGAAAAATGTATAAAAAGGACAAATCTTCTTACAAGACTTATGAGAAAGTTGATATTCGTGAAAATATAATGAAGGAATATGTTGATCCAAAACTTGACAGTGAAATAAACGAAATCAGAGAAAAAGAGAAATATGAATTTGTAGCGTCTCAAAGAGAGCTAGAGGAAAAGAGAAGATTGTTCATTGAAAGGATGAAAAAGGGTAAAGAGGTTGTGGAAAAAGAACAGTTAGAAGAGGCATTCAAGATTCCCAGCACTCTGTTTGATCTTCGTAAATATACTGCAAAGAACCCTCAGTCCAAATTTAGGGAACATAAATGGCAACAAGGTACAAACGGTCTTGGAATCAATCAAGATTTAGAAGACCTACCATATCAAAAAAAGAAGAAGATCACTTTCAAAACAGCTCCAGTTTCACGACTTCCTCAGTCAACATCCACAGTACCTGATCCTGATGCAGAGGGCATAGATCTGGAAGAAATTAACCTACTGACTACTAAAGTTATCAGTATGGGATCAAAGCTCAGTGTTGTATATCCTGAAATAGAAGCTGATCTTGAAAAGCTTTTTAAGGGGCATGAGAGAATCCAAAGGAATCCAAAAAAAGCCATTCCAGCTAATTTCAAATATGTGGAGAGGAAATCCAGAAACGTATATGATGCTTTGTCAACATTTCTCAGAAAGAAAAAGTTAAACATGTCTTGGGTAAATTAACTCTGATAAACACTCAGTTATACCAATCAGATATTCTCCATTATATCATATTTTATTGTCTATGTATGTCTGGCTTGTATTTCTGTTTATGTCAAAGTATGTGTAAAATCACTTTAAACAATTTGTAAAATTTGTTAATATAAATGGGGGAAGATTGTTGGGAAAAACTCCATTTGGATTTAACTAAACAAAATTATCTATAAGTGATTTTACTTCTTAGGTTATATTACCCACATTGTATAGTAAGGGTAAATTGGTCATTAGATGTCTTAAGATGTCACATTCACTTTAGAGTGTCAAAGACAAGTCAAGATAATCACAAAATAAGATAAGTTAAGACTTGCGATGAATAAAAGTCGACGCAACTTGCGAAGGTCTATACCCAGCTGGGTGCAGAAGCTGACGAACTCGTCACTGACAAATTGCGGCCTGTTGTCCGTGACTATAGCCAATGGGAGTCCATGCCTGCAAAATATCTTCCCCCATATAAAATTTTGAACTACTTGAGAGGTTACCTTGGTCAGCGCCTTCACCTCCAGCCACTTGGAGAAATAATTGATCATCACCAAGAGGAACCTTCTTTAGCCGCTCGCTTGCGGGAAAGGACCCGCCAAGTCCAATACTTATATTGCAAAGGGCCAGGGCGCTGTGATGAACCGAAGCCTTTGGGCTGGTAGGAGTTGGAGAGGGGCGAACAACTGGCACTTTGAACACTTCCTTGCAAACTCTGCCGCATCCTTGCTGAGGGTAGGCCAAAAGTAGCCCTGCCTCAGCACTCTCCCTTCCAAGTTTCGGCTCCCCGAGTGTCTGCCACACTCTCTCGAGTGAATTTCCTCCAGAACCCTCGGTACTTCCTCTTCCGCCACGCACTGGGCTAGGAGCCCCGAAAGTGTTTTCCTTTATAATCCCCCTGCATGTAAGGAATAATAGGCCGATTTATACCTGAAGCGCCTCTTATCCACGTCCCCTTCGGGGAACTTTCCAGATGTCAGGAAGGTAATGAAGGGGTCCATCCATGATGCCCACTGGTCCACCTCCATCAGCTACCCCTCTTTGATGGATGGTCGGAAAAGATCTGACTCTGTCCCCCCTGCTCTGGGACCAAACTTGGCTGGGAGGTCCACCGCGGCGCTCTGTTCCCTCGGCACATGACGGATTGAGAAGGTCCGGAACTGACCTACGAGCCCCTTGACCTTTTCCAAGTACCGCTGAAGAGTCGATTCCTTTACTTCCAATTCTCCCCCAACCTGGCAGGCCACCACCATGGAGTCCGTCGAGGTCTCCACATATTGTACTCCCAACTCTAGGGCCAGGCGGAGGCCTGCTACCACTGTTTCATACTCGGCCTGGTTGTTGGTGAGGGGAAAATGAAAGTTGATTGCCTGCTCGATCCTCGTCCCTTAGGGGCTCACCAAAACCACCCCCTCCGAAGGAACGCTTTCCCGAGGCTCCGTCCACCAACATCCTCCAGGCTGTCGAGCTGAGCAGCTCGGACTCTTCCACCTCAGTTACGTAATCTGCCAGAAAGTCTGCCACCGCTTGGGCCTTGATGGACAGTCTCGGCACATATGATATATCAAACTCGCTCAGCTCCACCGACCACTTTGCCAACCTCCCTGAGTGCTCTACCCCTTCCATGAAACTGCGAAGGGGGTGGTCGGTTACAACCTTGATCAGGTGTGCGTGGAAATAGGGTCAGAGCTTCCGAGCCGACACCACCAAGGCGAAGGCCACCTTCTCTAGGATTGGGTATCAGAGCTCCTCCTTCCTCAGTAGTCAGCTTACATAGTAAATTGGGAGTTTCCTTCTGCCTTCTTCCCGGACCAGTACCAAACTCACCGCCTCAGTCCCTACCCCCAGGTACAAGGACAGATCCTCTCCTTGCCTCAGCCCCTACAGTAAAGGAGCTTGGGCCAGCTACTCTTTCAGTGCTTGAAAGGCTCTTTCGCATTCGGGGGTCCACTCAAAATTTTGGTTCCCTCACAGTACTTTGAAGAAAGGTGCACACTTCTCTCCCACCCTGGAGAGGAACCTGCTAAGCCCGGCCAGCTTCCCCGTGAGGCGCCGGACCTCCTTTGCATTCCTTGGAGACCCCAACTCCATGATAGCTTTGACTTTGTCTGGATTCGGCTCCACTCCCACTGGGGTTAGCAAATGGCCTAGGAACTATCCCCGGCTAGCCCCAAAAACACACTTTATGGGGTTTAGCTTCATCTTGAATTTTCTCAACGTCCCGAAGGTTTCCTTGAGGTCGTGGAGGTGTGACTCAAGGTCGCGACTCTTCACCATGAGATCATCCATATATACTTCTAAATTTCTACCCTTTTGTTCCCGGAAGACCCGGTCCATCATCCGCTGGTATGTATCCCCTGCATTATTGAGCCCGAAAGGCATCATTTTATAATAATAGCATCCATCCCCCATGATGAAAGAGACATCCTTGATGTCGGGAGGGTGCATACGGATTTGGTGATAACCTGAAAAAGCATCTAAAGAAGGCATTACAGAGAAACCGAGGGCTGAGTCAACCAGCGCGTCGATTTAGGCAAGGGGTAGCAATCCTTGGGGCATGATTTATTAAGCAATGAAAAGTCGATACACATCCTCCACTTACCTCCACCCTTCTTTACCATAAACTGGTTGGAGACCCAACCTGGATACTGGATCTCTGATACAAAACCTGTTTGGAGGAGCTTACCCAGCTCCCCTCGGATGGGTCCTTCCAGCTTGTCCGCTATGACCCTTTTCTTCTGTCGGATGGGTCGGGTGCCAGGGTCAAGGTTGAGACAATGATAAGCCACGTCCGCGTCGATCCCAGGCATCTCTGCCGCGCTCCAGGCGAAGATATCCACGTTCTCCTGTACGCAGGCTAGGATCCGCTTCTGTTCCTCCGGGTTGAGCTCGCCACTGATATTGACTTTTTCCACCACCCCTGCTCGGGTGGTGACCTCGAGGTCTACAACCTCATCCATGGCCTCCAGCCGGGATTGCTCCCTCCAATCTCCCTCCTTCTCCTCGCCGCGAGACAACTCTCCGGCCTCCTCTTCCCTTCCTTCACGAATCTCCATCACCTCTTCCACCCCCTCCTTCTGGGCCCCCCTTTCCTCTTCACCTCTCTCTTCTTACTCCTGGGCCTTCTTCTCCTCTTCTCCTTCCTCTCCAATCCTTGTCGGCTCTCCCATCTCTCAGCCCCACTCCTCTGCTTCGGCCATCCAGGAGATTGTGTTCACGACCGTCACGTAGCACTGCCTCACTACCTTAGGGTCACCCCTTACCTGGACATGAACTCCTCCCGATTTGAACTTAAGGCATTGGTGGAAGGTGGAGGGGATGCAGCAGAATGCACTGATAAGCGGACGTCCGAAGATGGCACTATAGCTGCTGGGGGCATCCACTATGACAAAGCGGCAATTCTGGGACTGCCCCCCCAGGACCACGTGGAGTCCTACTCCTCCTTCTACCTCCTTCCTCTCCCCGAAGAACCCAAACAATGGGACATCCGAGGCCAATTGTAATACCCTGCCAGTACGAAGAGTATAACGGCAGGTCCGGCCGGGACCCCACGCCATACAAACCACACTAGCTAGGAGTTAAAAGGTGATAACCAGAAAAGTAACAACTAAACGAGAGTACAAAACGTAAGCGGAAGCATTAAATAAACCATTCAAAGAGAACTGTCCACTATCATAGGAATGTATCCAGAATAAGAGTTACGGCCTTAAGGCCTTACATTCATCCAATGCACAAAACTCCATAAGCATACATCGGCACGCAGGCCGGCCATACAAGAAAAAGCAAAAAAAGGAGGCTGGCCTTCAAGGGCCAACTCAGCAAAAGGGGCCACCGCCCGCTATTTCCCGCTAGGCTCGCCTGCACCTGCATAAGACATTCCACCAAGCGGTGGCAAACAAAGTAACGGTCAGCACAACTGACCAAATTATAACGACCCCACCCCTTTCCCGGGGTGGCGGAGATTCTACCATGCAAGCAAGCCATACTAGCACAAGTACTAATATAAAGATAGTGCAACTACACAAGGTGAGGTTTCAAGCACAATCAATCTTCTAGGTTGAGCATCAAAAGAAAGGAACCTAGGTATGCACATGATGTTGGTTGGGTTCACCCGAAGGTTCCCACAACCGCCTAAACAACCGCATGAGGCTAACAACATCAATTCATCACAAACGTGGGTACACACAACCGCACGCTCCATGCTCACAAGGCATGCACCAAAGGTACTTCTTCCTGAGCACCAAAACCATCATGAGTCCGGAAACTCTAGATAGAAAAGAGCTTTTGGTCGGTCTAGGCAAGACGCCCTTCCCAACCTCTCCCAAGGTCGTTCGGGTTTACAAGAGATAAATCCCCCTACCGCCACGCCTGGAAACGGGTTCAGTTCAGCCAATTCCCGTGCTCTTGTCATCGATTGAACACACGATGCAGGTATGACATCACCTCGGCCCGTAAGGGTTTAGCACTCGCTAGTGCTACACAAAACATAAGTTACAACACCCAAGCCTTAAAAGTTTACTTTGTAACGACTCAAGACCCGACTCCGCCTTTCGGCCGGAGGGCATGAGGGATCGTTAGTGCTTTATACGTAACCAAAAAGGAGGTACAAGACCACTCCTCAACAATTCTAGTGGTGAAGGTTTGCATTCAACCACTCGCAAAGCATGGGGCTTCCGTTAGGATCTTCACAAGATGCCTACGCCTAAATCCCGCAATACTATCGCATATATCACAGAGTCATTCTCCGGCACGCATTCTAGGCTTAACCTAAATGCAACATCGCAAATCAAGCATCACCTATTCGGGCTCACGGCCACGAATAGGCTTCACACACAATGCCTAAATCCGCACGACTACCGGATTTTCTACATGCAATATGCCGGGGACGGACACAATCGACCCGGAGTTCCGAAGAACTTGAGGAAATCCTACACTTCACCCATTTGGTGAAAGGGATTCCTCATGCAAGCATAGAGAAATGAAGGAGAGGACAAAAGAAAAGTCCAAACAACGGGAGAAGAAATCGTTACACTAGGAGCGTTCTTTTTCGCCATAGATCCGAGATTCTACACGGAGATAAACGACCGCACCGGGCTGCACTCTCCAAATCTGGAAATGGCTCACGAATCGGAGCTCCGGAGCTCCGTCAATGGCGGAATCTCCCTTCTTCTTCCGTGGCTCCTCCTTCTTTCTCTAGGGTTTGGAGAGAGAATGGCTTAGAGAATGAGGTTTAACCCCCTCTCATCAGCCCTAATAGTCTCCCGCAACTAAACCTAGCCGTTGGATCAATTTCCAAAAGATTTGGACGGTCCGATCTTCTTCTCCGCTCAAAATCGCGGAACAGAATAAACAGGGCGCACGATCATAGGTGCACGGTCAGTGGTCGTGCGCGAAGAGGGAAATGGTCGTGCGCACTGTCCGAGACAGAACTCGATTTTCTTCTGAATTAACGCACGATCGCTGGCGCACGATCACTGGTCGTGCGCGAAGAGGACGATGGTCGTGCGCATTGACCTGATCTGGAATCTTGAGCCTATCCCGAGCGCAACACTACCATTCCGCCTACCTCGCTGAACCACGATCTTTGGGGTGTTACAACTCCACCCCCCTTAAAAGAATTTCGTCCCGAAATTTCGAAAACAGTAACAGCAGGAATTTACAGTTTTTAAAGAAAATTTACCTGAGAGAAATAGCTCGGGGTACTCCGCAAGCATCGCTTGCTCTCTCTCCCAAGTTAGCTCCTCTCGGCCGCAATTATCCCACCGGACCTTTACCATCCGAATGGACTTGTTCCTCAACTGCTTTACCTCGGTATCCTCGATGCGTAAGGGTTTGACTTTCGTCGACAACCCACTATCAACCGACACTTTGCCAAGCGCAACGATATGAGTAGGCTCTTGCACTGCCTTCCTCAGAACTGAAATGTGAAACATGCCGTGCAGACCGCTCAGCTCTGCAGATAGTGCAAGCCGATAAGCCGCATCACCAATACGTTCGACAAACTCAAACGGTCCTAAGTACCTTGGACTGAGCTTTTTCAAGCGTCGGATCCTTGATACCCCTTTGAACGATTTGATCTTCAAGTAAACCCGATCACCGACGGCGAACTCTAGGTTCCTAAGCTTGGCGTTGTAATATTTTGCTTGCCTATCCTGGGCAATCAATAGCCTTTCTCGAATAGTTCGGATCGTCGAAGTTGCTTCCTCAACATCCTTTCGCTTTAATAGCTTAGTATCGCCCGTTTCTGCCCAAGACAACGGCGTACGACACTTCTTACCATAGAGGGCCTCGAAAGGAGCCATCTTTATACTGGCTTGGTAGCTATTACTGTAGGCGAATTCGATCATATAGAGATGATCTTCCCACTTCTTTCCAAAATCTAGAGCGCACATTCGGAGCATATCCTCCATAGTCCTGTTGGTCCTCTCGGTCTGTCCATCCGTTTGCGGGTGGAAGGCCGTGCTGAATTTTAATTTAGTGCCCAACAGTTCATGGATAAGCCTCCAATCTTTCGATGTGAAACGCCCGTCACGATCGCTGACGATGCTACGAGGGGCACCATGCAGCCGCACAATACTATCGACATAGAGCTTCGCTAGCTTTTCTACAGAATCATCCTTCCGGTTCGGAATGAAATGCGATACTTTTGTCAGTCTGTCCACGATCACCCAGATGGCGTCGTTTCCATGCTGCGATCTCGGCAATCCGTGCACGAAATCCATCGAAATATCGTCAAACTTCCGTTCCGGAATCGGCAAGGACTTCAAAAATCCACCGGGACGTTGACATCCCACCTTCACCAACGCGCAGGTGTTGCACTTGGCCACGTAGAGGGCAATGTCCTTCTTCATACCCGGCCACCAGAAAAGTTTCTTCATGTCCATGTACATTTTCGTGCTCCCCGGGTGGATAGAGTACTTGGTATGATGAGCCTCGTACATCAATTCCTCCCGTAGAGTACCAACGTTTGGGACGCACAATCTGCCATTCTTCCACATAAGGCCATCTTCGAAAGAGAAATCAGCGTTTAACCCGTCAACGGTTTCCGCTTTGTAGCGTTTCATGCTCTCATCCAGCTCCAATGCCTGTCGAACTCGGTCGGCAAGGTGGTATTGAACCTCCGTCCAGTTCAAGCATGCTGAAGTAGACGCTCTTCGATCAACGCAAATGATCTCCATTTCTTCCAGCTCACGGATTGGACGCTCATCGTGCATCAAAATCCAATTTGCTTGAGCGGGAGCCCGACGACTCAACGCGTCCGCAACTACATTTCCCTTTCCAGGAGTATATTTGATGTCGAAGGTGTAGTCCCCAAGGAACTCCAACCACCTCCTCTGTCGCATATTCAACTCCCTTTGATCTAGCAAGTACTTGAGGCTCTTGTGGTCGGTAAAGATGTCGATCTTCACGCCATACAAATAATGCCTCCAAAGCTTAAGAGCGAATACCACGGCCGCTAGCTCCAAATCATGGACCGGGTAATTCCTCTCGTGAACCTTCAACTGCCGGGAGCCGTAGGCAATTACCTTACCGAACTGCACTAGGACACAACCCAAACCACTCCCTGAGGCGTCGCTATAAATTTCGTAGCCTTCCGTACCACATGGCGAGCATAGAATGGGCGCCGTGGTCAGACGGCTCTTCAGTTCTTCAAAAGCTCGTGCGCACTCGGGCGACCAAACGAACTTATGATCTTTCCTAGTCAATTTAGTGAGAGGAAGTGCAATCCTCGAGAAGTTTTCCACAAAGCGCCTATAATAGCCGGCAAGTCCTAAGAAACTTCGGACTTCCGCTACGTTTTTCAACAAGGGCCAGGCTCGGATCGCTTCTATCTTCGACGGATCAACCGCAATTCCATCTCCACTAACGACGTGACCAAGGAATGCTACTGACGGTGGCTAAAACTCGCACTTGGAGAACTTGGCATATAGCTGACTCTTCCTCAAGGTGCCCAGAACTGCATGCAGATGCCCTACATGCTCCTCTTCCGATTGAGAGTATACCAAAATGTCGTCGATGAAGACGATCACAAATTGATCCAAATACTCACGGAATGTCCTATTCAAAAAGTCCATGAATACCGACGGTGCATTAGACAGACCGAACGACATCACCGTGAACTCATAGTGCCCAAAGAGGGTACTGAACGCTGACTTTGGAATATCACATTCCCTACTACTAAGCTGATAGTAGCCGGACCTTAAGTCAAGCATAGAGTATACCGTCGACCCAACCTGTTGGTCAAGTAAATCGTCGATTCTCGGAATCGGATAACGGTTCCTCTCGGTCAGCTTGGTCCGCTACTACTAGGACAACACAAAACTGGTCTTAGGCCCCGAATCCTTCAACAAGGTGAAGAACATCTTCGCGCCTTTTCACGGCTTCTCCTATTCGTGCTCACTCGAGATCTATTAGGCAGCATTACCTCCAATCTATCCTTGTCTAAGGTAAATGACAATTCGATTCATAACACGAAGTCCTTAGACAAATAGGAGAGCGATGCTCCCACACCAACAGAGCTCTCGTCGAATAGTCGATAATTAGGACAAGGCCTAATTGCACACAAATACAAGACATAAAATTTTGTTGTCAACAGATACAGTGGACATATTTCTATCTTTAACTGCACACGGGGTATAAATCATATTTGGAGATGATCATCCATACCTGTGGCAACATCGCATTTCAGAATGACCTCTTGCTGGCCATAAGAGTAGACTCTCGGTTGGGTTAGAGAATATTGGGGAATCGAAGACTCCACCGCCTTGCCTTTCTCCATAGAAGCCGAACCCATCACACGAGCATAGTCCACTTCTCCGATTTTTGCTTTTGGGGGACCACTTCGACACACTCGGGCTTTGTGTCCCACCTTTCCGCAAGTGAAACAAATTAAGGAACACCGTGCAGTCTTAACTTCCACAGAGTTGAACTTTCTCTTGTTTCTTCTGAACTCGGACTTGAACTGAGAGACTGGCGCATGAAACTCTGACTTCTTTACATTGAAGTCTTTCGCGCGCTGCATACTCTTCATATCCGTTTCCAGAGATTTAGCTGATTTCACTAAGACGTTGAAGCCGAGTAACTTTGGACCCACAAGCATTAGTCTTAGGTCATCTCGCAGACCATTGTAGAACTTGTTGACCTTGGTTTCCTCATCTTCCCACATAGACCTCTCATAATGATTCCGACTGATGAACTCAATCAGGTACTCATCCACTGAGTGTTCTCCCTGCTCTAGGTGTGAACACTGATCTTGTAGTTCAGGAATCTCAGTTCGGGGTAGAAACTTTAGAAGGAATGACTCATGGAAGCTTTCCCAAGAGATTTCGGAAAGTTGTCTCCCACCAAACTTGTGCAACAACTCTCCTTCCCACCAAAGTCTTGCTTCTCTTATAAGTAGGAAGGTGGTTAAGGTTACCAACATATCTTTGCTTATAAGCATTGACATTAAAGTCCTCTTTATTTCTGACAACCACTCAGCAGCTCTCCCAGGGGGATTCCGTCCCCTCGAAGGATGGAGGGTTGAGGCTCAGAAAGTACTTTAATTGCTGGTCACGCGCTCGCCCCACTACTACCTGCGCAACTCGACGTTCCACCCTCAGTTCTACCGCAGGTTCCACTACAGCAACAGTTACAGGGGCCACATCCAGAGTCGGAGTAGTAGGCTGTGCAAGCTGCCCAGACTGAGTGTTGATCATCGCGAAGACCGCTTCAGCGACTAACTTGATCATCTCAGCCGAAGGAGTGGTCGCTGTCACCTCAGACGACCCACTACTTTCAGCAGTGTTACGGGGTTGAGACGGCCCCGCACCACTCCTAGTCACCTATAATCGTGAAAGAGACAATTTAGTGACTGAAAGCATAGCAAAACAACAATCATGGAACGCTCAGGTTCCGCAAACAAGTATGTTTTTCCATTCCTAAGTGGACATTCTTATTAGTTTTTGTCGTTTTAGGTGAATGCACATCCCGTGCACACCACCCCTTAAAAGGAATTCGTCCCGAATTCGCTAAACTACGGATCGACGCCTTAATTCCGATACCAAATTGTAACACCCTGCCAGTACGAAGAGTATAACAGCAGGTCCGGCCGGGACCCCACGCCATACAAACCACACTAGCTAGGAGTTAAAAGGTGATAACCAGAAAAGTAACAACTAAACGAGAGTACAAAACGTAAGCGGAAGCATTAAATAAACCATTCAAAGAGAACTGTCCACTATCATAGGAATGTATCCAGAATAAGAGTTACGGCCTTAAGGCCTTACATTCATCCAATGCACAAAACTCCATAAGCATACATCGGCACGCAGGCCGACCATACATGAAAAAGCAAAAAAAGGAGGCTGGCCTTCAAGGGCCAACTCAGCAAAAGGGGCCACCGCCCGCTATTTCCCGCTAGGCTCACCTGCACCTGCATAAGACATTCCACCAAGCGGTGGCAAACAAAGTAACGGCCAGCACACCTGACCAAATTATAACCCCACCCCTTTCCCGGGGTGGCGGAGATTCTACCCTGCAAGCAAGCCATACTAGCACAAGTACTAATATAAAGATAGTGCAACTACACAAGGTGAGGTTTCAAGCACAATCAATCTTCTAGGTTGAGCATCAAAAGAAAGGAACCTAGGTATGCACATGATGTTGGTTGGGTTCACCCGAAGGTTCCCACAACCGCCTAAACAACCGCATGAGGCTAACAACATCAATTCATCACAAACGTGGGTACACACAACCGCACGCTCCATGCTCACAAGGCATGCACCAAAGGTACTTCTTCCCGAGCACCAAAACCATCATGAGTCCGGAAACTCTAGATAAAAAAGAGCTTTTGGTCGGTCTAGGCAAGACGCCCTTCCCAACCTCTCCCAAGGTCGTTCGGGTTTACAAGAGATAAATCCCCCTACCGCCATGCCTGGAAACGGGTTCAGTTCAGCCAATTCCCGTGCTCTTGTCATCGATTGAACACACGATGCGGGTATGACATCACCTCGGCCCGTAAGGGTTTAGCACTCGCTAGTGCTACACAAAACATAAGTTACAACACCCAAGCCTTAAAAGTTTACTTTGTAACGACTCAAGACCCGACTCCGCCTTTCGGCCGGAGGGTATGAGGGATCGTTAGGGCTTTATACGTAACCAAAAAGGAGGTACAAGACCACTCCTCAACAATTCTAGTGGTGAAGGTTTGCATTCAACCACTCGCAAAGCATGGGGCTTCCGTTAGGATCTTCACAAGATGCCTACGCCTAAATCCCGCAATACTATCGCATATATCACAGAGTCATTCTCCGACACGCATTCTAGGCTTAACCTAAATGCAACGTCGCAAATCAAGCATCACCGATTCGGGCTCACGGCCACGAATAGGCTTCACACACAATGCCTAAATCCGCACGACTACCGGATTTTCTACATGCAATATGCTGGGGACGGACACAATCGACCCGGAGTTCCGAAGAACTTGAGGAAATCCTACACTTCACCCATTTGGTGAAAGGGATTCCTCATGCAAGCATAGAGAAATGAAGGAGAGGACAAAAGACAAGTCCAAACAACGGGAGAAGAAATCGTTACACTAGGAGCGTTCTTTTTCGCCATAGATCCGAGAATCTACACGGAGAGAAACGACCGCACCGGGCTGCACTCTCCAAATCTGGAAACGGCTCGCGAATCGGAGCTCCGGAGCTCCGTCAATGGCGGAATCTCCCTTCTTCTTCCTTGGCTCCTCCTTTCTCTAGGGTTTGGAGAGAGAATGGCTTAGAGAATATGAGGTTTAACCCCCTCTCATCAGCCCTAATAGTCTCCCGCAACTAAACCTAGCCGTTGGATCAATTTCCAAAAGATTTGGACGGTCCGATCTTCTTCTCCGCTCAAAATCGCGGAACAGAATAAACAGGGCGCACGATCACAGGCGCACGGTCAGTGGTCGTGCGCGAAGAGGGAAATGGTCGTGCGCACTGTCCGAGACAGAACTCGATTTTCTTCTGAATTAACGCACGATCGCTGGCGCACGATCACTGGTCGTGCGCGAAGAGGACGATGGTCGTGCGCATTGACCTGATCTGGAATCTTGAGCCTATCCCGAGCGCAACACTACCATTCCGCCTACCTCGCTGAACCACGATCTTTGGGGTGTTACACCAACACCCTCTTGTTCTCCACTTTCATCTCATCAAACGCCTTCTTGAAGATGACGTTGACTGAAATTCTATTATCCACGAGGATCCGGGACAGCGTGAAGTTCTCAATGGCAGTCTGGATGACCAGCCCATCGCAGAAAGGGTCTTCGTGACCAGGTATGTCCCTCTGGGAGAATGTAATTTTTTCTGCCGGGGGTGGGGCTTGGGAGGTCGAAGCTACGCTCCGACGATAGATGGTATGGAGACTCGCCTTGCGGGTTGCCTCAACCCCTACACCCCCATGGATCACTCTGATCCCCCCTTGGGTCCCCACATCGACCCTATCCTCGCACATTTCCTCCTCCTCCTGAGGCAGGACCTCCTCAATCCTCACCTGCTGCTGCTGCTGCTGCGGCACCGGTGCTCTGGCCCTCTTCATTTCCAAGAACTCCGGGGAATGTGGTCGTTGCGTGACCTTCCTCGTCATGGAAGTCACAATACGGCAACGCCACCTCCCCCCTCTCGACCTCCACCCCCCTGTTTTTCCTTCGGGCTGCTGCCCTTGCTCCACCCCTTACTCTTCCTCCTCTTCCTCTCCCTATTGCAATCGCATGCTGATGTGGTGGAGGCATATACCTCGGACCCTGCCTCCACCCCAGTTGAGGTCTCCCCTAGCCTCCATGGAAGTGTCCCCCTCCTGGGGCAAAACCTCTCCATTGACCTTGACCTCCTCCACCTTGCTGCCTCCACCCCATGTCTGGGGCTCTGGGATCGTCCCTCCTTCTTACTTCCGGTTGTCTGGCCTCCAGCTCACTGAGCTTTGCTAGCCTCTTGGTGAGCTCCGGTTTTGCCTCCTCCCCCTCAATCTCCTCTGCCACCCTCTCCATCAGCTCCTTGTAGGATACGGGGGCCTTCCTCTTCAATCCCATTTTGAAGAAACTCTCTCTCAGCCCTACCGTGAAGGAGAGCTGGAGGGCAAACCCAGGCATCTCTTGGGTTAGCAGCACCTCCTCCTGGAATCGATCCGCGTAGCGGGCGAACGACTCCCTGGGTTCCTGCTTGACCTTGAAGAGAGACTCATCATCCTTCTTCCTCTTCTTCGAAGTCGAGAAATGCAACAAGAAGCTTCGACGCAAGTCTTCAATTGTATAGATCAACCCCACAGGAAGTTGATGGAACCAATCCCTGGCCTTCTCTTTCACGATGACGGTGAAGAGCCGACACTTAAAAGCATCCGACATCAGCCTGATAGAGACTGATTCTTCGAACGACTGCAGGTGCTGGACGGGGTCGTCCTTCCCATTGTAGTAGACCCTGTCCCACTCTCTAAACTCTTCCGGAATGGGAGCGAAAAGAACCATCTCGCAAAAGGGGCTTCCCCAACCTGCCATCTTCTCCTGCTCCACTCCCCCCCCCCCCCCCCCCCCGAGCTCTCTCGCCAGGCTTGAGCTCGCGGTAACCATGCTTGCGAGAGATACGCTTGCTGGGGACGCACCCACGGGAGCTACACTCGCCGGAGCCGGGCTCGCATGCGCTGAGCTTGCTTGCACTGTGCTTGCTTGCGCCGCGCTCGCTGGAATCTCGCTCGGCGGGCTGGCAAATAGCTCTCATCCCACCAGGTCTCGCTCTGACCCCCCCTTCCAACTCCTTCCCTAGCCTTCCTCCCGGGGCATTCTTTCCAGCCGCTGGAGGAGGGAGCACCTGAGGCGCCAGGGTCGCGAACTCACTTCGCAACGATGCGATGGTGAATCTGATGGAGTCGAGGACTTCCCTCCTGAAGTCCGAGAACATCCTTGACGTCACCGACGGTGGTGACCCGCAAAACTACTCGCCCTCCTCTTCATCTCCTGTCATGCCCCTTCTTCAGAACTTTCTTGGACTAGCTACACTCCACGCTCACCGCACCAATAATGTTGAAACCAGGACTTGGCTTCTTTGTAGAGTTCAGGCCCTCAATGAAGAGAGGCAGCTAACACTTACTAATTCCTTAGAAGGAACTGACCGGAGACTCGGAACTAAGGACAGACCCTTGGTCGCAGCGAGGAGGTCCCACCACACAATTGGAAGATCTTTGAGCTCTTCCCCTCCAAAGCCAAAGCTGAGACTGGGCACCTTGGAGAGCTAGAGAGCTAGACCAAGATAATCTAGAGAGGAGGAGGCTTAGAATACTGAGATTGGAATCCTCTCCCAAGGTGCCCTTCAAGGTCTATTTATAGTTTTTTAAGTCTGGTCTGTCAATAGCGAGATTTCGCCTTACACTCTTGCTATACGCAGCCCAAAGTGGTCTGCTAACAGCCAAACTCTGTTGTTTGGAGGGGCTAACTGCAGACCACCAGGGGCTTTTAGGTAAAAAGATCATGAATCCAGGACTGGGCGAGCCACACATAAGAGTCTCTCTCGCGAACTGAGAGGCTCGGTTCGCTGACCTTCCTGCGAGCGAACGACGAGGGCCTGGCCCGCTCACCCTCACGCGCGGGCCCAGCTCGCCCGCCCCCCTGGCCCACTCGCCTTCTTACTCTTCTTTGCCTGTTGGTTCCTTTGTCTCTGCTCTCCTCCTGGCGGACACTGGGGTTGTATAGTGAGCATTGCCAAAGATCGGTGTTCGGGACAACCTCCAAAGAAATCCATCAATGTCGGTGACCATAGGCTCACACGTTTGCACTCTCCACGTCACTACTTTGGTTCAACGCACAAATCAGTAGGACTTTAGGTTCGAAATGGGGTTTGGGTTACGGTAGGGTATACAAAGATAAACATGAGGGCTTAAAGCACCTAAACCCAAATGAGCTAGCACAAAAAGCTATCCACACAACAACAAAAATATGCGGGCACACCACACACCCAGACTTGAACTTGAAAACATGGGTGTGTGCACCGCTTACTCCCAATACAAACTTACACAAAAATATTTTCATTATAACTCTTTTTTCACAATATTTTTCTTTTTCTTTTCATTCATTTTTCATTTTTTCCATTTCATTCATTTCTTTTCAACTATTTTCAGCACATTTATTCATTGGAGCACATCCACATATCCACAATTAATTCACCACATCAACACTCCCAATATAAAAATATGAAAACAACTTAAACTCTAATTTGGGTGTGCGACTAGGATATGCTTTTTAGCTTTGGTGAGATATCAGTGGAGCTAAATCAAGAGGATAGGATAGGCACAATGGGGCTAGCGAAGACAGAATGATAGGAACGGTACAAAAGCTCAACCTTGCCAAAATCATGGCCTACATCATGCTCACACAATGAACTAACTTGTACCAATGCTTCAAGAGTCGCTTGGGGCAAGTTCTTAGCCACTGAGAAAGATAATCCTTCCTCCCGACTCGAGCAATATGAACCCAGTAACCGTCTACACACATCCCTATGCTACCGTCAGATTCATACTGGATTCGCCAAGCTTGAGTAGAATAAACAATATTTACGCAAATAGAAAAATATAAAACTATAAGCATAAAGAAAAATTAATTCTACATGGATTTCTACGCGAGATGCGAGTACCCGACTAGTGCACTACAGGAGTCAGCATTTTACTCTGTCTCACAATCCTAAGGAAGCACAATAATTTTCCCAAATCACACAAAAGAAATGAGTTCAACTCACGACGCGCAATTAGTTAAGCATGCGCTCAAGTGGGTGTTGTGTGTGCAAAGAAAATGAAAAATACTAAATAAATGAAATAAATATACTTCTAGCATTCATTGACATTGAGTGTGTGCAGTGGGTAACAAATATAGTAGCTCTCCCCCACACTAAATCTAAACAGTCCAACACAAGATATAACAATAAAGACAAAAATAAAAGAAAGGGGAAGAGAGTACCCAATGCTCAGAAGTGAGCATACCAGAAGATTGGCGTGTAAACCGAGACAAAGCCACAACATCCGCCATCCAAAAAAAGTACTTGCAGGGGAGATAGCTCCAAGCAAAAGTAAATGTAAATACTAAATTATTAGCGGATTAGATAAATAAAAACATCCAACTATGGGTTGTCTCCCCGTAGCGCTTTTCTTTACCGTCCTTAAGCTGGACTAAATACCTGTATTATGCAGTTTATATAAATGTATAAGCATAAAGCAAAAATAATAATGTCGACTTATTATTATTACACAACCAGCAGAGAAATCAACTATACGTTGATTTAAAGTAGTAGCTAGCAGTGAAAGAAATGGATTTGAAGACCCAGCAGCAACAGCAGTAGTCAAGAGGATCAGAATTTTTCCATCTCCAAGTTTCATCTTTCTTCATCTTCTTCATCTCCTCCAATCGTCCGTCATCAATGAAGTACTATTTACCACCATGCACCCAGTCTCTCAAGGAAAAAGTAGGCAATGATGATGAAGTGGAATAGGCGATTGATTTCATCATTTCCATCTGCTTTTTGTGCCAAGACTGCCACTCAGAATCACCCAAAAATGGGTCCACGAACTCATAGACATACAGGGGAGCAAACAAAATATTAGAAGCCTTATTAAGAGGGGAAGTAGGAAGAATGAACTTATCAATATCATCATTTATAGATTTGTGGTCACGAAATAAACTTGATGAAGAACTAAAAGATTCAATTAAAGGAGGAGTGGCCCCGATTTCACTCCCATCAGTTTTCACAGATGGATGATTGTCGATCGCAATAAAATCACTGCAGGAAGAATATGAGCAGCAAGGAACTTCGGTGATGAGTTGGACCTTCTCCTCCGACGATGAGGTAGAAACCTCATCAATAAGGAAAATATCCTCCTTAGTGCAACTCGGTACTGTTGGATCTTACGGCGCCCTTAGAGGAGGGGGGGGGGGGGGGGGGGGGGTGAATAAGGATCTTATGGAATTTTAAATCTTAATTAAATTTATCAAACTTTGTGATCAAAGTTTAGGAATATTTTATAAGAAAATATATTTTGATATCTCAGAAAAGATTGTATTGAAGATTCCTTTTTAAACAAGAGAAACAAAACTTTTTGTTAACTATTGCTAACGCTTGGCGTTAAGTGTTAACGCTGGGCGTTAGCTCTCCAGAAAAGTTTCCTTATCACGAAAAGATTGTCACAGTGATTTTACTTATGAAATCTTAAATTAAATACAATTCCAGAAAATCAGAGATAATGAAAACGATTATTGTATTTCAAAGATAATTACACAAATGTTAATTTTAATACTTTGATGAAAATATAAATTAAAACATTCTTGAAGAGGAAATAAAATCAATTGAATAGAACATTAAAAGACATTATTTTATTTCATAATAAATTGAATACACAAATGTTTGATTTCTATAACGCTAGAAATCAAGGCGATAATATGTAAAAACACTTTTTGTTGTTTCACCGGTCCTTATCCCAAGGACCGGTTGGTTATACCGTATCTTACCCCAGATAAGGCCTCTAGCCACCCCCTAGATCTTCCCTCGACCTAGTCGCCATGCACAAGGTGTCGAATTACCCCCTAAGCAGCACAAGGACCTAGTCGCCACGCACAAGGCGGCGAATTATCCAAGGAATCCTTCCCGGTATCCGACGTTCTCCCCGAACTATTTCTCCACACAAAATACAAAAAGAAAGTAAAAGATTACAATATAAAGATAAAGTAAGAGAAACTCCCCAAGAAATTCTGAAGGTGAAGACGAAGGCGATGTAGACGTTGGCGTTCTTGAAGCGATCGTCCTTTGTATGGAATATGCGTTGTAGACCTTCTCCTTCAAAGTCTTCATTAGATCTTCATGTTAGCCCAAGGGAGATCTCTTAATTTCTGTAGACAAGCCTCTCTTAAAAGTATCAGAATTCTGGAAATAGGCACAAGAGCTAACGCCTGGCGTTAAGAGTTAACGCCAACGTTAGTGAACGTGCACTGTCGTGGCTAAGATTGTGCAACCGTTAGGATCATGGCAGATTCGTGGTCTTAATGCGGGCGTTAAGAGTCAACGTTGGCGTTGTCTCTGGCTTCTCGACGAACTCATTCTCAACGACATTTCATCTCGACGGATTCCTTCTCGACAACTGTTAATGCGGGGCATTAACTCTCTTTCCATAGAATCATCTCCAATTAGCATACTACTCATAGGGATGTGTAGCTATAGTTCCTGTACAACCTACGCACTATAAACACACAAAATACAAGATCAAATACAACACGGTATTTGTTATTCTCAAACCAAGAGATGTGGAACATAGGCTCCAACAATCTCCCCCTTTTGATAATAACAAATACATGTATGCGAAATTAGTGAGATTAAGACCATTTGTGTTTCTAGATAAGGGAGGTAATAATATATGCATGAATAATAGGTTAAAAGCATGATAGAATTGAAAGCGATAATGCATACTCTTTCTATATGAAGTCCTCCCCCTACATAAGTGTTCTCTTATAATTTACTCCTCCTAAATATCTATTTGACTAGATTTCTAAATTTCTTCTCCCCTTTGTTATTAGCAAAAGTGGGTAGGGATGAGTGTATATCTACTAAGATTGATTAAGAACCACTTATTGAAGGATTGTCATGATCGAGCGTTTGATAGTGTATGCACCTCCTATATGATTACTCGCCCTACATAAATAATTTCTTTGAGTTTGAAATCATTATAATGTACTCCCCCTAAATATTAGATTTATGTAATTTCTTCTCCCCTTTTGTTAGTATCAAAAGAAGGTTTAGGTGAGAGTGTGCAATAAGGAGTAATATGTTCTATGTCGAGAAGAAAAATAGGATGCAATCAAAAGCTTGTTAAATACTACTTGTTGAGAAAAATATAAGCATGATGGAACATATAGTAGTAAGCAACATAGCTGACATGATAAAGTAATCATTCTATTTTAAGATACCACTTGTTGAAAAAAATAGAATACCACGGTGTTAAAAAAATAGACATGAATGAGCATAACTGGTAAAGTTAGCAGAAGAATATAATAAGCACTCTTAAACATAAACATCATTTTCGAAGACTAAATCATATAAAGGATATTGAGTTTTAAATTTGAAAAGTTGATGTTTGAGTTAAGGATTGAAGAGATGCTATTCTATTAAGATAAAATTGCAAGCATAATTTCATAATATCATGAAAAGATACAAAAACTACAATGTAATAAAATTTGCATTTCAAGTAAACATAAACATTGTAGCGATCATGCTTTGCTATCTAGTGCATTTACTTAAGTTTGTAGAGAATAGTATAGATGAGCATCAGGATTCAATTCTCATGAGTAGAAGTTTTATGAAAGATAATGATGTGTACAAAATAGTGTTTTGATAAAGTATGCAAGTGAATCAATCAAACACACATAACATATATAATTAAATAATACAACATTAAAATACACAAATACTATTACTTCCACAATATTTCAATGCACATGAATAAAGAATACAACTACCAAGGTGCTCTGCACACATAATGCTTATTAAGACTTATCAGGGTGCAAAGTAGTGCTTGGGGATAACTTTTATACTTTTTAGAATTATTTTTAAATTTTATTTGTGATCCGGTGTAATAAGAGAAGTGATGTATAAATGTTTGCTACAAGACACTTTACAATTCTTAGCCAAGGTGCTCAACCTTACAATGCTCATTAAGACTTATCAGGAGGGTGAGTAGTGCTTCGTGGAGTTTTCCTTGTCATTTATTATTTGCTTTTTAGTTTAGTGACTAAGGACTCCGAATTCACTTGCTTTGCAAACATAGCATTTTAAACCACATTTCTCTAAAGAATAAGTGCATGAAAGACAAAGAATTGTAATAACCATTTCAATGTTGTGTAGGTAATCTATTTAAGCATTTTAATTACTTATGTTATTACAATATACAATCATGTAAGAATTAGATTGTAAACACATGTAAGTTATCAAAAATAAGTGAGTGAATGAATCATTATAAAACATAATACATTACTCATACTTAGAGGCATGCTAAGCATTTCTACACACGTTTATCTACAATCAATTTCATTGCACATAACAAGATAATTTTCAAGGCATGACAAATACAAAACAATGTTTTTTAAGAAACTTGAAAGTTAAATTAAACATTATATTAAATCTTTAATTGATATAATTAATCATCCTTGACAATGACAATGAATAACAATCAGTTTTTAGAAATTTTAGAATTTTTATATATGCACAAAACAATAAACACACATAAAGAAAAAACATATTTTTGTTCTTTGAATTTGTTTTGTAATTTTGTATTTGTTTTTTTATATATATTCTCTGGAAAACATAGAAGTCTTTTTAGCCCAATCAGTAAATGATATTCTATGCCAGAGAAATAAACCCAAAATAATGCATGAGAAAATACATATATTTTTTTTTGAAAAGAAATAATTTTTTTTTTAAAGGAAATAAAAAGATAGAAAACTTTTTACAAACAGAGAAATAAAACACACACAAAACATTAAAATAATACCAGAAATTATTCAAAACAAAATAAACTTGGGGCAAAGGAGCTAACGCCAGGCGTTATCTTCTTAACGCCGGGATAGAACTGTAAATTTTGATGTTTTGAAAAATATTTTTCATAATTCATTTGTATTATAAAGGACCTTCCTTCAGTTGAAATTTCAAAGTATATTGATTTGATTTGAAGGCTGTTTTAGCATGTTTTTGGTGTTTTTTCAAATACTTGTGTTTTGTAAAATCATTAAAGCTCAAAATAAAAAAATATGCAAACACAAGATGCAAAGATAGAACAAAAATAATATGCATGATTTAAATATAAAGAGTGAGATGATGTTCATGCAATGAATATAATATAAGTATATCTAAGATCAAGATTCCTTAACTACATGACTACACTCTAGCCCCGTACTATGTGATGGATGGGCATGAGGAGCTGCACACATGCCATAGGTTGGGGTGTTAATCCCATATGCATACAATAGACGATGCTCAACCTAGCACTCTTCCCCCCCAGTGCCTCGCAAGGCCCTAATGGAATCCTCCCCGGTTAAGGACAAGACATGACTTAATGGTTAGGTCTCTAAAGCACACAATCTTATTCCCTCGCTATTGTGAGACACATGTCATAGGTTTAATGATTATGGACATACTAAGTGTGTAAGCCTTAAAAATATGAACTATGGTATAATTGCATGATTAGTTTTGGATTTACAATTATATCAAAGATTGTTGATTTTAATCCATTTAGAAAAATTTTATTCATGCAAAAACACTACAAAGGAAATTATGATTTTCATATTTTAGTAATATAATTTACTTTAACATTGCAAGATATAACTAGCATGGACATAGATTTCTACCTATGGTAAGTGATGATGCTATTATGATAAGTTAAGACAACATGGTGCAAAGCTAAGTAAAGATGGACAAATATATAATTGAGTCGCATGTATTCAAACATAGAGTTTTGAATTTTCATAGACCTAGAATGAAGAGACAATTTTATTTGATTTCATCTTAGGTCTAAATATAATGAGATACATGCAAACAATAGAGATGCACATTACACACACTAAACACGATATGAAACTATAATACCAATTGCAATCATATATTTCATAATTCCTAAGGTTGATAGAATTAGTTGATTTAAGATAGGTCTTGATAGATCATGAATTATGATATATGAATATAATGAATTTTAGCATAGGATATCAATAGATCATGGTGGTGATTGTATGGTTCATATTCATCCTTTTAATATGTAGTGACTGCTTGTAAAGTGAATATTATACTACATATATATAAAGGGACAAAAATTGTTTTGGTTGTTTTGAAATGTTTTGTAAATTTTCTTTTTGATTTTAATTTGTAGAAATTAGACAAAACAAATTCAAAGTATCTGATAGTAGAAGATAATGATACTTAACATAGTTAAATAATTTTTCAGAAAATAATAATTAGAGAAATTAGAATTTTTAGGAAAATATGCTACCGCCAGCATTAGTGATAACGCCTGGCATTAACAACACATGGTTTTTTATTTATTTGATTCCGATTTTTCTCGATTATGATTTTCAATATAGGGGATATTATATGCAGCAACAAAAAATAGACAAATATATAATAAGTTGTGCATTAAATATTTTAGCCTAAGACCCCTAAAAGTCCATTTAAATCCAATTTTGAAAGTAATTAAATTAGTCATTATAATATCATTTAGCAAATTTAGCATTCAATTTATAATGATAATATAAGACATTTATAGGCAATGGATTTAACAAGGATAAGACATAGAAAAAGAAAAGATAGATCACTTACAAAGTTATGACTTTATGTTCAATTTGATTTGTTAAATATTAGGCTTAAAATGAAAGTCATATCCCATGATATATAAAGTGATCATAGTGTGTTGGATCAAAAATAAAAAATAAACAAAAGAAAAAGCAATTAAGCATATCATGAAGTAGAATAATGATATTTTATTTTTAATTTATTTCTACTTCATGAAATACAATGATTCCTAATGAATGAGAGATTTAGGTATCCAAAGGGGACCAAGTGTGATGGTTCCTTTGGGTACCCAAATACATCGTGTTGGCTTTTTGGGAGATAGTGATGAATGGGCCTTTACAAGTGGAGTTAGTGTTTCATTTTTAATTTTGGGCCTCCATTCATACTTTGGTTGTTTGTCTTTCAAATTCATATTATGATTATACGACATCCTTTTGTGGTGATAGTTTGTTGAAAAACAATTCGTTTGGGAATTATGTTTATTGACATTGTTTTTCAAAATAGTTTGATGTTGATAATCATAAAAAGTGGTAGAATAATCATTCTTAGAGAGTTTATAAAAGTGATTGTCTTTCTTAAGAATTGAATGTTGAAAGAGTGAGTGATTATGTGCATTTGATAAAACATTTTATTTAACTGTTGATTTTCAATTCCACTCTTTCTTATAGACCTACTTTTATAATTTGAAGTTAAATTTTTGGACTTTTGATGATTTGATAAACTAGAAATAATAGATTTTTTAATACTTGAAAACTTTTGAATAATCATTTTTAATGATTCTAGTTTATCCATTAAAGCATCATTTTCTTTAATCAATTTTTCATTATGCTCTTTTGAAGTTAAAAGACCTTTTTTCCAAAACCTTGAGTTCTTCTTTCAAAGTATTATAATCAAATCAAGGTTTAGCATTTTTAATTAAAGAGCATGAAAGAGAATTTGAAACATCAATATTAGATTCTGTTATAGCGTTTGCTTTTAAAGTTTTATTTTCTAAACGTAATTTGGAATTAGCATTTTTTAGTTTCTTAATTCTACGTTTAGCAATTTCAAGCATACGAAATATAGAAATAGAATTTGTTACAAAAAGAGAAGATTTTGATTTTCTTACATTGCAATGAGATGAGGCAAGATTTGAACCAAAGGTTCCTTTGACATCTTCTTCGCATTCCTCTTACATAGTTGAATTTCCGTCTTCTCTTTTGCTTGATGTCTTGTCATCATTTGAGTCTAATATTGTGACATTGTATTCATCTCTTATAGATAGATCTTCCTCCAAGCATGAGTCCTCATTGGTTTCATCACTTGGATCCATAAGGAATTGCTCTTGTTCATCATCTGTGGAAGGAAGACTATAAGTATTCTCAAGAAATTTCCAAACTTCAAAAGCAGTAGGAAGCGTATAAATAAATTTGAAAATATTTTGATCTAGAGCACAATATAGACTATTCATAGATTTGGCATTTATAAACATTTGATTTTTATTTAGAATAATTGGGGGCATTTTAATTGTAATATTCCAAACTTCAATATCCAAAGTTTTAAGAAATTTTTCCACAAGTGTTTTCCACCCATTATAATTTTCACCCATAAATAATGGTGGGCATAATGATTTTTCATTTTCATAAAACTTATCCCCTCTAGAAAATGCAAGATCATGAAGCGCCATTATTCCCGGTTGTGAAGCCGTATTGGAAAAACCTCGCTCTGATACCACGTGTTGGATCTTACGGCGCCCTTAGAGGGGGGGGGGGGTGAATAAGGGTTTTATGGAATTTTAAATCTTAATTAAATTTATCAAACTTTGTGATCAAAGTTTAGGAATATTTTATAAGAAAATATATTTTGATATCTCAGAAAAGATGGTATTGAAGATTACTTTGTAAACAAGAGAAACAAAACTTTTTGTTAATTATTGCTAACGCTTGGCGTTAAGTGTTAACGCTGGGCGTTAGCTCTCCAAAAAATTTTCCTTATCACAAAAAGATTGTCACGGTGATTTTACTTATGAAATATTAAATGAAATACAATTTCATAAAATCAGAGATAATGAAAACGATTATTCTATTTCAAAGATAATTACACAAATGATAATTTTAATACTTTGATGAAAATATAAATTAAAACATTCTTGAAGAGGAAATAAAATCAATTGAATAGAACATTAAAAGACATGATTTCATTTCATAATAAATTGAATACACAAATGTTTGATTTCTATAACGCTAGAAATCAAGGCGAGAATATATAAAAACACTTTTTGTTGTTTCACTAGTCCTTCTCCCAAGGGCCGGTTGGCTATAACCTATCTTGCCCCAAATAAGGCCTCTAGCCACACCCTAGATCTACCCTCGACCTAGTCTCCATGAACAAGGCGGCGAATTACCCCCTAGCCGCACAAGGACCTAGTCGCCAACAACCGCGGCGAATTTACCCACAGAATCCTTCCCGGAATCCGACGTTCTCCCCGAACGATTTCTCCACACAAAATACAAAAGGAAAAAGTAAAAGATTACAATATAAAGATAAAGTAAGAGAAACTCCCCAAGAAATTCTAAAGGTAAAGACGAAGGTGATGTAGACATTGGCGTTATTGAAGCGGTCGTACTTTGTAAGGAATATGCGTTGTAGACATTCTCCTTTAAAGTCTTCTTTAGATCTTCATGTTAGCCCAAGGGAGATATCTTAATTGCTGTAGATGAGCCTCTCTCAAAAGTATCAGAATTCTGGAATCATCTCACCAAATAATGAGAGGGGCTGCTCTTTAAATAGGCACGAGATCTAACGCCTAGCGTTAAGAGTTAACGTCAGTGTTATTGAACGTGCACTGTCGTGGCTGAGATCGTGCAGCCATCGGGATTGTGGAAGATTTGTGGTCTTAACATGGGCGTTAAGAGTCAACGCTGGCATTGTCTCTGGCTTCTTGATGGACTCGTTCTCGACGACATTTCATCTCGACGGATTCCTTCTCGACGAATGTTAACGTGGAGCGTTAACTACTAACGCGGGGAGTTAACTCTCTTTCCATAGAATCATCTCCAATCAGCATACTACTCATAGGGATGTGTAGCTATAGTTCCTGTACAACCTGCATACTATAAACACATAAAATACAAGATCAAATACAACATGGTATTTGTTATTCTCAAACCAAGAGATGTGGAAGATAGGCTCCAACAGGTACAACTTCGGGCTCTATTGGCTCATCCTGCACATCTAGAAACTCAGCAATAAGAGCAAAAGATACATGTATACTGATACAAGAAAAATATCTGAGTAGAAATAGGGCTCAAGATTGAGTTCAATAAGAGTGAAAAAATATCCTCAGTTACAGAATCCACAGGAAATGATGGCACAGTAGAGGAAGAAAACTCAAAAATATCATCGTAGTGATCAACATCGACGCTAGTGGACACATCCGTCGTGCTCCCATGAGGACACGGGGGCATGGCATATATGTCCTCAACGCTTGAAGGAGTAGTGTGATAAGGAAATGCTGGAATGGTGATGAGTGCTGACTCATCCTCCTCATCTAATTACAATTTCCATTTCTCACAGTCCTTCGATGTGTGATTAAAACTCTGACAGCACAAGCAATGCTTCCCGATAGGTTTTGACTGTGGAAAAGCCAAACCACCCGTTGAAGGCGATGCTCGCAATCGGGATGCATAATTATAATAGGTAGGTTTATTGTATGAAGATCTAGATTTTCCATACGATGAACTATATCGATTATAACCATGGCTTCCTAGATGGCAATCATCACTAGAATGATTAAACACTCTACACCATTTACATTGTTGATAAGAATACATGTTAGTGCAAAGATGGATTCACAAATAATATAATCAGAAAATGATATCAATATGCGCAAAGTGAAATTTAAATAGGTGGAAACCTGATTTTTTTAAACACTTAAAATAGATAATTAGGGAATTTACAAGCACTAAATTAAAACAAATGCGATAAAAAATGTAAAAGAACATTATCTCTCATCTCTCTCTCTCAAGAAACTCATAAGATTGTGTTCCCCGACAACGGCGCCAAAAATTTGATGCACTTACGACAAGTGTACCGGTCGCACAAGTAATATAAAATGGGCGAATTTTCCCAAGTATCCATCTCACAACAAACACAGTAAGGTGGAGTTAATTTTCAAGGAAGGACTTGAGATTGAAGTCCTTGCAGTCGGATGGATTGCAGAAGGTTTGAATTGTCTTTATGGAAAACAAAATAAAATAAACTAAATTAACACAACTATGCAGGCAGCTATGCATTGCTTCGCAAGGTGGATGGAGACTATGCAGGCCGATATGCACTGCTTCACAAGGCGGATAGGCGAGAAGGCAAGTGGATGGAATGGTTTCATAGCGGCGGAATTAAGGTGAGGTTTGTTAGCTCCTATTGGGTTGGCGAGTGGATTATACGTGCCAGTAGCACCGCTTTGCTATGCGGATGGACGACAAGGCTTGTCGATGGAGTGAGTTGCACTGGTGGAATGAGGGTCACAAGCACCTCATCACAAAGCTCACGCCTAGCAATTGCTAGTGTAGCAAAACCAAACACTCACACCACAATTACCATAAGAGATCACCTCAAGCACTCATACAAGAATAATAACATTGCATAACAATGAGATGAAGATTAAATCACATATAGAGTACAAACATCATCAAATAAAGAATATTACACTAACAATAATAGTCCAAGAGGTGAAAAATGCAAGAGATACAACCAAATTCAGAGGCTCGTTGTAGATTCATGGTTGGAATCGTTGGGTTGTCATTCTGCGTCCTAGCTCGGTCCCAACTATCTTCCGGGGTAGAGGAAGGCTGTCACTTCCTCCCAATGAAGCCGCTTCTCCAGTATATTACAATCTGGTCACGTCCAATGCGAAGAAATCCTTTCTTGGCGATGAAGATGAGTGTAGAATCCTCTCCTTGAAGTGCTTGGAATATGCGAGGTGGCCTAGAGCAAAAGGGAGAGTAAGAGTGGAAAAAAACTTAGCAGTCACCCCTTTTGGCGGAAGAAATCGTGTAACCGTTCGGGATCTTGAAAACCTAAAAACCGCTAGTTAAATAGAAAAAGTTTAGAATTTTGTTCATGCACGACCGTGCATTTTAGAAACGCACGACTGTGCGTGAACCAAATAAAACATTTTTTTAGACAAAAGAGGAGCTTGTGTGATTTTACTCACGTACGGGCTAAACCAACCGTGCATGAAAAAAATGCACGGGAAAATCCAGAGCACATGAAAAACAGGCCAACAAAGGGAGATCGTGTGTTTCCTTTGCGCACAGTTAAGTCCAACTGTGCGTGAAGCAAATGCACGGGCAATAATTATATAATTTTTTGGACAGCAAGAGAGGCTCATACAATTTTACTCACGCACGGGCAAAACTGCCCGTGCGGGAAAAAATATGCACGAGCGGGGGGAATATCACCATTTTGGACCACAAATGAACGCACACGGTCAGAATGATTGTGCGTTAAGGAAATGCACGACCGTGTGATTCATGCAGACATGAAATCTTGCAAAATGGCTGATCTATCCATCTGCATAGCAAATAACAAAGCCATCATACAACTAGGAACACCCTTCCAGCTCAAACCAAAAAAAGGTTGGGGAGCACCATGTGCTCTCCCCCAACAAATATAGCGATCAATTTCACACCAAAATGGGCCTAAAGAGTGCACTTATAGTGAAATACAAGGAATTAAGGGTTGAAAGTGAAATGCATACGAGTGAAAACTAGCCCATATGAGTCCGTAAAATAGTGTAAATATCAGACTCATCAACAAGTATGAATCCAAACATAACAAACATGTTTATACTTATTTTGTTTGCTATGGATGTCAAAAGGCAGGTCATATAATCACTGACTACCCAATTAGATGAAAAGAAAAGGAGAATGCAAGGTCTGATGTGAAAAGATCATACAAGGGCAAAAAGCATGATAGGAGCTTCTTTGCCAAGAGGACCAAGACTCTAAGTGATAGCAACAACATCTCCTCCTCTGAAGAAGAAGTCCATATTGGGCTTAATGCTCTATCAGAAATTGAATGGGAGGCTGATTATCCTGCAGCCAGGGTATGCATAAAGGCACCCCTATCACTATCTGATAGTGAATCTGAAGAAGAAGAATGTTAAGGGTTTGTGACCCTATCTGATAAAGAAGACCAGGATGAATCCAACACTCCTGCTCAGGTATGTATCAGAACTTCTCCTTCTACTACTGATTCTGAATCAGAAGCAGAACGTTTGCATGATAGTGAGTTAGAAAGATCATCCTCATTAGTGTCTGATCAATAGAATGAGGCTGACATAGTAAGTTAGTTTGGAGCATTGCTAGATGCTCTAAGGAGAAGCAAGAAGCTTGCAAAACCTCAGGCCGAAGAAATAGAATCCTACAAGCTGACTCAATCTGAACTCCAAAAGAAGGCTGAAAAGCTATCTCAAGTGAGTGATGAATTAAGTAAGTTGAAGGGAATCTCCAAAGCCCAGGTGATCTCACTATGTCAGAAAAATAAGATCATCAATGATCTTAAGGATAAGCTTCATGTAGAAAGGAGGCTTGTGGCTAGCTATTCTAAGCCCCAAACTGTGTTGCCTATCATAGATAGATTTTCTGCACCATATAAAAGTGGAGTAGGATACATTGGTAAGGAAAATAGTGGCATGCAATCCAATGATATGACCATATTCAACAAGACTATTTTGCATTCCAATGCAAATGATAATGATATATCATGTGGATCTCTGCCCAATGAATGCTCCTGAAGTGGAACAAAGCCATAAATCTCAAATGGAGCAGACATAGGTCTGAATGCCTCTAAGGCTTGTCATAAGGAGATCCAAATGAGGCATCAAGGATCATTTGTATTTAGATCTACATCGATAGTATCAAAATGTATGGGAAAGGCTGCAGTTCAAAAGTCTATCCCTAAGAAGAATAAGCAGGTGACTGTGCAACAGATAGTTCATCATACACATATGCACCAGATTCATCAAATAAGCGTTGGACAGACAATAACCTTCTCTTCTACACATTAGCTTCAGCATCCTACTCAAAAGATGGAACAAAGAGAAGGTATAATTGATTTGAATGTTGGTGTTGTGGTAAAATTGGCCACTTTGTAATACACTGTTGGTTCAATCCAACAACACATAGGGTAAAGAGCATAAGGCTTGCCAGCAGTCCATTTGTGAAATATTTTGAATATATGACTAACAAATACCAAGGACGCAAACCTATTTGGGCTCCAAAGGTAAAATAATTTGTCTTGCAGGAAAGTCCAAAGTCCAACAAAATCTTTCCTGGAACTTGGACAAAGTATGTTCCAAGAAAATAACTAGAACAAAGGAACAACTTCAAGAATCACCCATAAAACATTTGTTGCTTGTATTTAGAGGGAGAGACCATCATTGATCTACCCTCCTGCAAACATTAAAAGGGGTCCAGTGTTAAGTTCACTACTGCAGAAATCAGCATTGAAAGAACTCAAACTGCAAAAGAAAAGGGTTGAGTTGAGGGGGAGACTCGGAATGGGCTCTCAGACCAACCAGCTATTGAGGGGGAGACTCAGAAAGAAGTATGGAAGTACTAGCAGATACTGAGTAGGAAACTCATCTAGAGTTAGATGCCCTACTTAAGCTCAAGGTTGCACTCTTTAATCAACTCATTAAAAAAAGTCAAAGAAGGAAGAAAAATTCAAGACTCTTATCCTCCGACATAGTAGTAGCTGAAAAATAAGAAAGGTGGAGAAGAAGTTGAAGAGTCAGAAAGTGGGAGAAGATAATCATGTGAGGTACTCTGAAAGATAACAATGTGAGGTACTCTGACATCTCCACATCTAAAGCACATGATTCTTATCCTTTTAGTGTGTGTTTTTTATCATTGGTTGAGGTTCTGAATTCTTCAAATAGGGGGAGATTATTGGGAACTTTGCCCTCAATGTTCTTGATTTGAAAAAGTCCTCAAGTCGAAGATAAATACACTTTGTGTTTGACCTGTTCATTCTAGATTATTGCTTTCAGGTGCTTGACAGTGCAAGTCTAACATAGGTCTAGACTTAGTGTCATCAGACTTAGTTTTGTCATGTAATCCCTCATTATGAAAATCACCATGTCGACCTATAACTTAGACTATATTAGACTTGATACTAACTCTTAATCATCAAGTATAAAGATCTATTAAGTGAGCTGAAGCAAAGAAGTTGAGTTGAGAAGATCAGAATTTGCACAAGGAAAATATCATCTTGGTAAGCTTAAATATCATTGAGTGAAGGTCTCAATATCATCTTGAAGACCCTAATCTCCAAGATGATATTGTCCTGTAAACTCACAACATCACTCTTATCGTCTTGACTAGAAAAAGAGGTGTATATCTAAATATCATCTTGATAAAATACTTTCCAGGACAATATCGTCTTAATAAGGTTCATATACCTTCATATCATCTTAGAAGTATACTACATTTAGTTTGAAGGGATTATATAAAGGAAGAAATTGACTAAGGCAATTATCATCTAGGTCAATTGAAATGTCGTGAGGAACCAAAATGACATTTCATGAATAACAAGACAATTCATCTAGAAGAGCTCAAATATCACCTTGAAGATTATAAGGAGTTATCTAGTCGATTCATGTAGAAGATTTGATTAGAAGGCATAAGAAGTAAAATATCATCTTGAAGACTATGAAGAAACATCAAGTCAATTCATGTAAAAAAATTGACTAGAAGGCTGAAGTGTGAATATCGTCTTGTGGAAGAGACAACAAGATGATTCATGTAGGCAATTCGTCTAGAAGAATGAAGTGTGAAATATCGTCTTATAGACCAAGACGATACATATCGACAATTTGAATAGAATATTAAGCTATGAAATATCGTGTGAAAGACTATCAAAGATATCAAGACGATTCCTGCAGAAGAATTGAACTAAAGTTATACACAGTACAGATTCATCCAAAAGAAGTGAATTCGACTAGAAATCTAGTTGAATGGCTGAGAGGCATGAATTCAAATTAAAGCGTGATTTTTGCATCACGTCATTTAATACTGCCACAGATTGAGCCAATGAAAGTTGTGCTTTATGGAAAGCTAATAACTGACATAAAAGACATACGAGAAAGAGACCATTATCAAGGGTCCTTATAAAAGGGTTGAGATGATTTCAGTAAACCCTAATCTCAGGATTCTAACATTTCCTTAATCAAATAAAAGAAAGAGTTTGACATCGCCGCTGTCTATATCAAGAGGCGTTCTCATCAGGAAGCTCAAGAAGGGAGAAGATATTTACAAAAAGAAAATATTTTCTTCTCTAGAAGCAAGAGTTTAACTCATCTTGTTGATCTGCTAAAAGCTAAATCACTTATCGGCAAGAAGAGGAAGAAGGATGTTTACAAGCGCAGAGGAACTATTCTTTATCGAAGCAAATTCTTTCAAGTCCTCTGCAAGAAGATCAAGGTTGAAGCCAATCTACACCAGGCTTCAAGAAAACTTCGGATTTGCTAAGTATTACTATTTTGTGTCTATAGAAAGATCTTGTATAATAAATATTATTTTATTGCAGGATCTCTCCGAGATCTGAGACGTATGATTCAACTTGTTGAATCTGAGTTGTAGGGTTCTATGTGACCTGAGGTAGGACGCTAGATTTAGCTTAGGAGTTGTAGGGTCTTGTATGACCTGTGGTAGGAAACCAGCTAGTGCTTCCGAGTTGTAGGATCCTTGGGATCTGATGCAGGAGTATATGCAATGCCTCTAAGGTAGGAGACATTGTTTCCAAGTTGTTGGATCTGCGAATCTGAGTTTTGAAGGAAGTGTTCAAGTCTAACACACAGCTAAATATGCGAAGGGGAAAAGTGGACATCCCAAATCGGGGAACCACTATATATTTCCGTGTTATGCTGTGAACTTTTCAATGATTGTGTTTGTGTGTGTGTCTTTTTACTCTAATTATTGCACACTAGAAGTTTATAAAAATAACATATCACCTATTCACCCCCACCCCACCACCCCTTTAGATGAAGATTAGACTATCCCAAAGACTAACACCATATGTAGAAGATATAGGATCCTTGAAGAGTCATATTATTTGCTCTCTAAAATAAAGCTCTAGTGTGCTTACTTATCTTGTGGCAGACCTATGCCAAGGTTATCCTTGTAGAGTTTAGACACTATTTTTAGATTCAAATGCCCTAGTCATTTATGCCACAACTCAACATTGCTTATATTAGAATTAAATAAGCAGATTTCATTTTGATTACATAATAAATCAACTATATAAACAAATTTCATTGATGTAAGAAATCTATTTCCACAAAGTTGTCCTCTTTAGCAATCTCTGAGGACTTGGTTCTTTGAATGCACTATGTGGATTATGTTGTAGCAATTAGAATTTGATGTTGATTCCTCCATAGAAAAATGATGCAATAAATAAGGTTTGAATCTGTTGAGGAATTGAATTTGATGAAGACTTTGGAATCCATCAAAGTAATCGGTCTGTTAGTTTAGAGAAGATGATCCTATCGAATGTTGTTCTTCTTTTAAGAACTTGTTGGGGAGGAGAAGAAGAGGACCAGAGAGAAATGACTTCTTCCCAATAGCTTTCTATATTCTTATCTTCTGTTTTCTAAATAGGAAAGTATATATATTGACATAAATTGTTGCAATAATCTCTTGCCTTATGCACTTCAATCAGAATGAAGACCTTCCTAAATTAAATCTTTAATGGTCATGATTAAACTTTAATCTCTCCCTTAATCTATCCAAGCTATATTTGAAATTGTTTTGCATAAAAGTCGACCCAATGCTTCTTAAACTTTGACATCTTGTCGACATTTAAGCTAATATATGAATATATATATCACAAGGATATATCAAAGTATGTGTTTATACTTATACTTTGACTTTTCTTCAAAAATATCTCGACACATATGATTATAACTGTAAATCTTCATATGTTGAATACTAGTCAGAGCAAAGAGTAAGCTTATTGAAGTTTTGAATGACTAAGAACTTACGACTAAAGAAAATGTCATATACACAAAGAAATTTTCCTATATAACTATACTAACATAATATATCAAATCATAAAAGAATTTTTCCCAATATATTATCCTTCAACGAGCCGGGGTCACATCATCTTGATAATACATTATTTATAGTTAGTTTATATAATATTTTATTAATAATTAATTTATTTTTATTTAGTTGTAGTTTAATTTATCACTAATTTACCGTATTTTTGTATTTTCAGGTAATTTTGGTTGCCAATAGCAATTTCAAACTCATAAAAGTGATCATGAAAAGATTTGGAGCATTTCTGCCGAAATCGCAAAGTATACGCCCTTGGTGACGGGCGTGACCAAGGTCGTGACTCCATGTCATGGCAATGACCCAACCCAGCCATCCTCCAGCTGCCGACACATTAGATTAAAATTACACGCCCTTTGTCATGGGCCTGACAGAGGGCGTGACATCAAGGACACATGCATGACTCGCCAGTCAAAACATTCAATGCATGCAGTTCTCAACTTGCGCCATTTCCAGTTACACACCCTCGATCACAGGTGTGGCCGAGGTCATGAAACTTCCAACAACCGCTAGATTAACTCCTGATCGCGATGTTTCCCGCCATTTTTAGACCCAGTCAAGACACGCCACAGGTCACGGGCGTGACCAAGGCCGTAACCCTCCATGCAATTGATTTTTTGAGGTTTCTCTCCCCAATGTTCCCAGGCTTTCAAGATAGCAATTATGCAGCTTACACGCCCTTGGTCACGGGCGTGACTCCTCAATTTTTCAACTATAAAAGGCAACAATGTCCAGAAGTCCAGGGGGCGATTTTGGAGTTAATTTTCAGGTTTAGTTTACTGTTTTTGTTGTTCTATCTAGTTTTTCTACAAGTTGTGAGTTTTCTATTATTGCAATTTCAATTCAAGTATTGTAGTTTTTTTATCATGTCGTTTTCCTCTTCTACTTGTATTCCCATCATCATGATGTCTAGCTAAATTTCCTTTACCACATGGTCATGATGAACTTTGGAATGAAATAAAATATGTTTTAATTTTTCTAATTGGCAAGCTCTCGTTTTGATTATCTTCGATTTATCTTTGAATTACTTCGTTTTGAATTCAAATGTCTGGAATACGATTTTCAATCTAAGATCTGTATTCTAGTTGATCGAGAGATTCGTGCATACGAGGAGATCACTCAAAGATAAAAGGAGTTGCATGCACTCCACGAGAGAGGACGATATAAATCTTTCGGATTATAGTCAAATCCAATAGTGGGGTTCACCGCTTAAAGCAAGCTTAGGGGTTTTGACTGGCCGAGGGCTCTTAATCTATCAACCTAAGGTTAGTTGGTAGTATTCCTCGAGAGAGGTTGTTTTGTGAACCTCCACGGTCGAAGTTATTTCAACAAGAGTTTGCGGATTATTCTTTTATAAAATTCTATTTTATTCCAAAGGGATTCTAGATAAAGTGCTAATCTTTTAATCATAATCTTTCTTCATAGTTGAATTTCTCCAAATTGTTTTCCAAAACAAACCCGACTTTCGATCGATAAAATATTAGCTCTTCTTTGTGAGTAGGAGTACTCAACATGCCCGAAAAAATACGACACTTGATTTTCTAAATCCTATAAAATAAAGCGATAGGTACACTTACTTTATCGAATTATACGTGGATAACACTCTATTTTTATGCAACACGATTTTAGCACATCAAGTTTTTGGCATCGTTGTCGGAGACATTTTGTTGATATTTTGAAAGCTTAGTTGTATTAATTTTTTCATTTTTTTTTTCATTTTTCTTTTTAAAGGTGCAATTAAATTCTTAGAAAGGGAGATTTGGGTTATCATCCAGTCTTATCTCCTAGTACTGCTGAGAACCCTCCATGGGTTTGTCCTTGGTAAATCTAAGACTAATTAACTATAAAAAGCAAAAATCCAAAAAAAAATATATCTCCTTTTATATATTATGTTTCTATTTCTAAATTCTTACGTTTTCCTTTTTCTTTTTGGTGTATGATCTGAAGGAATCCGTCAGATCTTCTTGAATTAGATTTGGAAATCAAGCAAACCATTCGGCGATGCTTAAGATTCCAAATGGGTGATCCAAATCAGGATGCGGTTGCAGAACGAACTATGTCCTATTATGCCCAGCCTAACTTGATGATACCCTTCTAATATTATTTGGCCTGCTATTGCAAACAATAATTTTTAGTTGAAGCCAAGCATCATTCAGACGGTACAACAATATGTACAATTTGATGGGCTACAAGACAAGGATCCCAACATGCATATTTTTACTTCTCTAGAAATATGCGATACTTTCAAAATTAATGGGGAATCCGATGACGCAATAAAGGTTTGACTTTTTCCTTTCACCTTGCGCAATAAGGCTAAGTAGTGGCTAAATTCTCTTCCAAGAGGATCTATCACCACATGAGTTCAAATGACAGAAAAGTTTCTTACGAAATATTTTCCACCCACTAAATCGGCCCAATTGCGTAAGGATATTATTTCCTTCTCCCAAATTGAATCGAAAATGCTATTAGATACTTGGGAGCGCTTTAAAGACTATTTGTGTCGATGCCCCCATCATGCAATCCCCGATTGGTTGCAGATTCATACTTTTTATAATGGCCTAAATCTCCAAATGCGTCAAATTATTGACGCCGCCGTCGGTGGTACCATAAATAATAAAACACCAGCAGGTGCACAAGAGCTTTTAGAGGGGATGGACATGAATACATATCAATTGAGTACACCCCGGTCTCGCCCAAATAAACCGTCCGGGATGTATGAAGTTGATCCAATCTCTAATTAGTCTCTACAGGTTGTTCTCTACTTAAATTAAAATCATAACGTGCTCTTTACAACTAAATTTTCAAAATTTTAAATCTACAAACTATGATAAAAGTAAAAGTTGTAGCAAATAAAAAATAATGAAAATACTTATAAATAAACTCAAACTAGCCTTGAAAATAATGAAAAGCTAAGTAGGGGTTTTATTTATATTTTTGGATTATTTTTACTAAGTTTTTTTATTAAATCTTTGGATTTCAATTTTGATATAAATATACATGATGTAGGACGCAGGGGCCCCGCCGCACCCCGTGGCATCACACCAGCTAGCGGACCATGGCTAAGCATGCCTGCCAGAAGGAGAGTAGTCCAGGCACCACAACCCGTGTAACATCCCCCGAACTACTAGGCCCCTAGATGATTTTTGTCATGACAAGTCATGACAAAAATAGGATAAGTGACTTAGAACCCTAGGATGAAAATGGAAGAGGTGAAAAACTCATGGTGTGCACTTAGCCATCATGATCCACCCTAATGAGAAGTGAACCAAAAGGGAGGATAAGATATCTTATAAACCCCACATAACCATGAATAGTTCATATGGTGAGTTAAGTACACAAAGTGGGCCAGGAAGGCCCTATGAACTCATTAAAATGGGAAGGAATGCACTTTGGGGTGCATTCAACCAAGGAGAATTTGGGCAAAATCAACAAAATACCCAAATTGTCCCTATAGGCAATTAAGTGCACTCAAGCCCCAATTGACCCCACCTTGACTCAATTCTTTTGGAGTAGGTCCATAGGGTCTTAAGGAGTAATGTGGGTCAACCAAATTGGTAGTATGACATGAGGTCAAGCCCAAACCCCAAATTATTCAATTAGCCAACCCTTGATCAAGGGAGCTTGAACCTAGCCCAAGTCATTAGACTTGGCTCAACCTCACTTAACCAAGCCCACAAAGGGGTTGGTCTGCCTTGGGCATAATCGGGTCCAAGGAGGGGTGCACCAAAGGTGGTGGCCGGCCACCACCAAGAGTGAATTCAAGGTGCATTCATGGAGGGGTGGCCACTTGGCCACCACTCCCTATTTTCTGGTCTTCCCTCAACCTTCCCAAGGAGTTCCAGCAGGGAGAGGTCTGAGCTGGCCGCAGATAGGGTAGGGAGGAGGAGGCTGTCGGCCACATTAATGGCAAAACTCCAAGGAAGTTCAAATGGGCTCGATTTTCCCCCTCCCCTGACCGGCTATTGAAGAGAGGAGCTGAACCAAGCTGAGTTGGAGCCATGGCAGTGGCTGCTGAGGGCGGTGTCACCATTGGTGAAATCGCCAGATTTGATATCCGGCGATATACACCTCCTCCCCCTCATCTCTCCCTCTCACCACGTTCAGGAGCTTCCAAGCAGTCGAGCCCCCCTTCCAGAGCAAGTTTTCATCCTCAGCTGCACAGGATAGTCATGGATGCCGGGAACAGGGACGCACTCTTCCTCCGCCGCAACACCCGCCGCCAAGGCCGTGCTCAGGCAAGTTCCTTTCCCCCTCCACCTGTGCTAGTATCTAGATTCATTTAGGAGAGAAATCGGGCTCAATTGAGCCCGATCCCATGTGAGATAGAGGGAGATTTCTCGAGCATTTCTTCTTGCTCGGGATCGCCGGAGAGGCCATCTCCGGTGGCCGTGTCACCGCCTGGCGTTAGCCACCACCTCAACGGAGGTGGTGGAGGCGGTGGCCGGCGGTAGGGTGCTGCAGATTGTCAGAAAATGCCCCCGCAAAACGGCTCAGGCGCGTGAGATCTGGGCTGTTGGCTCATCGGGGATGATGAACCCTGGCCGACCGATCTGGCTGAATTTTTATTCGCAGCCCATGAAATGAATGAAATCATAATGTTTGATTAATTGTCACACCTTTAGCCGATTTTGTATGCTGAAATTGAAGCCTTTAGAGGCCATAACTCAAAAAATGTCCAGAGATAACACTTGTAGCCCTTGGGGTCTACTTTCATTTTCCACCTTAAACTCTTAATTTGGTGCACTGTGGGCCCCAGGGCATCCATTCTACTAAGACTGCTTATTTTGCCTATTGGCAAACCATTTAATCCTATCTAGGTTCTTAATCAGTTTGCATGCTGTTTTTGAAGGCCTTAGAGGCCATATCATGAAAAATAGGCAGAGACAACATTTGTAGCCCTTGGGGTCTACTTTCATTTGCCACCTTAAACTCTTAATTTGGTGCACTGTGGGCCCCAGGGCATCCATTCTACTAAGACTGCTCATTATGTCTATTGGCAAACCATAATATTTCTGCCTAGGATTTTAATGTACTTTGGATGCTATTTTTGAAGGCCTTAGAGGCCATATCATGAAAAGTTGGCAGAGACAACTTTTGTAGCTCTTGATGTCTACATTCTGAAGGATTTAAGATCAAGTGATTTGGAGCAATACTGCTCCTTGTAGAGCCATTCTACTAAGACTGCTCATTTTGCCTATTGGCAAACCATTTAATCCTATCTAGGTTCTTAATCAGTTTGCATGCTGTTTTTGAAGGCCTTAGAAGCCATATTTGCAAAATGGGTCAGAGACAACATTTGTAGCCCTATGGGTCTACTTTCTGTAGGATTTGAGATCAAGTGATTTGGAGCTCTACAGCTCCTTGTAGAGCCATTTTTCTAGGACTGCTCATTTTGTCTATTAGCAAACCACATAATCCTGCCTAGGTTTTTAATGTAGTTGCATGCTATTTTTGAAGGCCTTAGAGGCCATATCATGAAACGTTGGCAGAGACAACTTTTGTAGCTCTTGATGTCTACATTCTGTAGGATTTGAGATCAAGTAATTTGGAGCAATACTGCTCCTTGTAGAGCCATTTTTCTAGGACTGCTCATTTTGTCTATTAGCAAACCACATAATCCTGCCTAGGTTTTTAATGTAGTTGCATGCTATTTTTGAAGGCCTTAGAGGCCATATCATGAAAAGTTGGCAGAGACAACTTTTGTAGCTCTTGATGTCTACTTTCTGTAGGATCTGAGATCAAGTGATTTGGAGCTCTACATCTCCTTGTAGAGCCATTTTTCTAGGACTGCTCTTTATGTCTATTAGCAAATTTGGGTGGAGTGAGCCCTATGCCTTGGGGTTGACCCAATGGCTTGAAATGCTGGACATGGATCCTTGGCAGCAATATGCCTTCCCAAAAGTTATTTGGGATTTTTGGGTACAAAAATCCCAAGATATGGAATTTACTAAATTACCCCTAATTTAGGTTATAAAATAAAAAGGCGGTCATATGAACTTGGAATAATATGAGACTTAGGATCTGGTGCTTTTAGACTAATATGGTGCTATACTAATTTTCTCAGAATTTATTGAAGTCTTAACATAGCGCTTGTAGAGTAAACCCTTATACGCACACCAAATGTATTAAATGATAATTAAGGGCAAATATCACTTGGAATAATATGAGACTTAGGATCTGGTGTTTTTTTTTTTGACTAATATGGTGCTATAATAGTTTTCCCAGAATTTATTGAAGTCTTAACATAGCACTTGTAGAGTAAACCCTTATACGCACACCAAATGTATTAAATGATAATTAAGGGCAAATATCACTTAGAATAATATGAGACTTAGGATCTGGTGTTTTTTTTTGACTAATATGGTGCTATAATAGTTTTCCCATAATTTATTGAAGTCTTAACATAGCACTTGTAGAGTAAACCCTTATACGCACACCAAATGTATTAAATGATAATTAAGGGCAAATATCACTTGGAATAATATGAGACTTAGGATCTGGTGTTTTTTAGACTAATATGGTGCTATAATACTTTTCCCAGAATTTATTGAAGTCTTAACATAGCACTTGTAGAGTAAACCCTTATACGCACACCAAATGTATTAAATGATAATTAAGGGTAAATATTACTTGGAATAATATGAGACTTAGGATCTGGTGTTTTTTTAGACCACTTTGGTGCTATGGTAATTTTCCCAGAATTTACTTAGGTCATAACCTAATACTTGTAGTGCAAACCCCTATTTGCACCCCATTTAGGTTAAATAGAAATTATGGTCAAATATTCCTGCTAAAAATGTGAAACTCAGGTTTTGGTGTTTTTAGACCAGCGTTATGTCAGGGTAATTCTCCCTGAGAGTATTGAGATCATAATCAAATACTTGATGTGTAAATCTCTATTTGCACACCTCCTATCTTTAGTAGAAACTATGACTTAAGATTCCCTGGAGAATTTATGAAATTAGGATTTGAGATTGTTAGATCACTACTCATTGCGAACCTATGGTGATAATTGGAACTCGTTTGGATATGATGTGATCAAGATCGCACCATAGGAGTCTAATCTAGATCAACCTTGTTTCGGTCTGCGAATAGTGAAACTGATTTACATGAATTAGACCACCACTGACCTTCACACGTAGAACTGTTAACTCTTTAGTAATTATGAAGGCTCAGGTCATTTGGAAGAGCATCTCTAAGGGCATCTTGGGAAATAAGGATTTGGGCGCGTTTAGCAAAGCTATAGGTGTGTGAGTTTACAGTGATATGAAAAGGAGGTTAGACCTCATCAAGGGCCCCACACACAACTCATCAGTGTTAAACGATTGTATGGAAGAAAAACTACCCTTAGCCGAGGAGCCATTTCAAGGTAGTACTCGAGGGAGAAGTCGAGAAGTATCTAAGGCAAACCCTGGATTAAGGATGACGAAGAATAGGAGTGTGGGTCCAAGTAAGGTTGAGAATGTTATTTGAATGTGAGCAGTTCCTCGGTGAAGAAAGGGGACTCGAGTTTAAAATGTGACGACGGGAGAGTCAGCACCCGGTCACAGCTGGAGGTGTTGGAGTTCAAGGAACTCCCCCACTTCTAATTGCCAAGTTTAACTCATCTTAGAGATGTAATGTAATTGGAGAGGAAAATGGGGATCAAGTAAAAAGGGGTAGACACCAACAAGATTAAGTGCCTTGGGAATAGAAAGTTCGGGGTGTCAGCCCGCCACACTTCCTAGTACCGCTGCGAGCCCCTCACAGGGTAACCCTCCGGATGTCCAAGGTTAACCATAAAGCTTCTAAGTTCAACTAAATCATAGACAAGATTAGTTAAGTAGGAGAACTCGGCAAGTTAACTTCCATCCCGAACCGGGACGTTATATATAAGAATGGACTGGGATAGTCCTGCGAGCGGTAGGCTCGGGTTATAAGGAAGGACTGGGATAGTCCTGCGAGCGTTAGGCTCGGGTTATAGGAAGGAATGGGATAGTCCTGCGAGCGGCAGGCTCGGGTTATAAGGAAGGACTGGGATAGTCCTGCGAGCGGTAGGCTCGGGTTATAAGGAAGGACTGGGATAGTCCTGCGAGCGTTAGGCTCGGGTTATAGGAAGGACTGGGATAGTCCTGCGAGCGGCAGGCTCGGGTTATAAGGAAGGACTGGGATAGTCCTGCGAGCGGTAGGCTCGGGTTATAAGGAAGGACTGGGATAGTCCTGCGAGCGTTAGGCTCGGGTTATAAGGAAGGACTGGGATAGTCCTGCGAGCATTAGGCTCGGGTTATAGGAAGGACTGGGATAGTCCTGCGAGCGGTAGGCTCGGGTTATAAGGAAGGACTGGGATAGTCCTGCGAGCGTTAGGCTCGGGTTATAAGGAAGGACTGGGATAGTCCTACGAGCGTTAGGCTCGGGTTATAGGAAGGACTGGGATAGTCCTGCGAGCGGTAGGCTCGGGTTATAAGGAAGGACTGGGATAGTCCTGCAAGCGTTAGGCTCGGGTTATAGGAAGGACTGGGATAGTCCTGCGAGCGGTAGGCTCGGGTTATAAGGAAGGACTGGGATAGTCCTGCGAGCGTTAGGCTCGGGTTATAGGAAGGACTGGGATAGTCCTGCGAGCGGTAGGCTTGGGTTATAAGGAAGGACTGGGATAGTTTAGCGAGCGGTAGGCTCGTAGTCCAAATATAAGACTAGTGTAGTCTAGCGAACGGTAGGTTCGTAGTTTAAATACAATATTAGTGTAGTCTAGCGAGCGGTAGGCTCGTAGTTTGGATATAAGACTGGAATAGTCTGGCGAGCGGTAGGCTCTACTTTATAAATGTTGATATAGAATTGCGAGCTGGAGGCTCGGTAGTAAATGGCTAATACTTGTTGCTTGTGTATAAGATGTGGTGGGTCTTCGGTTCTGTCTTAGTCGTCACACCGACAGCAGTTCGTTGACTCGGCAGTGCTAGTGGTTGTATTGGGGCCAGGTTGTTTTATTGCGCGTCCGACGGGACGAATTCCCTAAACCCTGCCTGGCCAGTTCAGTTAGTACGCAGGAGCTCATGAGTACCGGGTACCGGTATCACAGCGTACGTTTGGGCCTAGGTCTGGTAGTGTGACTTACCCACCTAGGTGAGGAGACGCCCGCTCCTCTGCCACCGTTTGACCACGACGGGAGGTGCCCGAGAGGTTAGCTACCTCCGAAAAGTGGGAACTAAAGGTCTGTACGTACAGAGTCGTGTGTGTGAGTTGCATGTGTATGAAATAATAATACAAACATTGCATCATTGCATTGCATATCATAGCATAACATTTCTGCATAAACAGAGACCTCATCGTATAAATCAGTGTGGGCTCTTTTATACGATGAGTTTATTGCTTGCCAGATCCCTTAGCTTATGTGCTATTGTGTGTGCATATAAGTTAAGGTTACTTTCGTAGCTGCTCCTTAATCATACCGCTCTTTTACTTATACTGCTCTGTTACTTATACTGCTTCTTACTTTTGCTTATATACATACTCCTGCTTGGGTAGATATGCTTTCATTACTTGTTTTGTACCTTTATACTTGCTAGTCTCGCCACTGCCACCTGCTTCTTTGGATTACCCCTTGATGTCCTCCGCTTCCTCCTCCCGCACGGTGCCTAGGAGTCGCGGGTGGAGGCGGTGAGGAATATGCTGAGTCTTTTAGACTGACGGTCAGTGGACCCTATTATTACAGGAGAACCAGGAAGAGCAGGTCAACCCCCAGAGGGTGGTGCCTGAGACGGTGAACAGGCCTGGAGTCGGACTCTCAGCTGCCGCCGGGAGAGCCCCGGTAAGCAAGACCCCTCATATTCCTACGCTACACATCTACCCAGGTCAGAAGCCAGAGTTATATGCCATCGAAGGAGTCGAGCCTTGTGGATGCTTAGATTGTTATATCTTCGCCAGGAGAGAGGCGAAGAAAGCGTCCGAGGACCGGGCTTAGGCCATGTTGTACTATTATTTTAATTTCCGCACTCTGATGTACTCTTACTTTATATGAATATCTCTTGTTGGACATGTTTCTCTATTTGAAGTGATTATTGTGGACTTGTATTATTAATTCACTCTTCCTTTTAAGATTTTGGTTGGCCTGGATATAGTTGAATAGCCGGCAGGATTGGCGTGTTGTGGTGGGGACCATGTTTGAGAGGGTACCACCACAAGACGGCAGTTCTGGGCGGTAAGACCCGAACTTCAAAAAAAAAAGGGGGTGGGGTCTTACAACCCGTCTCCGCGCCTGTTCTCAGCGCGGCGGGTTGTTGAGGCTGGGGCTCGATCCCTAGACCTCCTTGATAAGAACCACTCCTAACAGGACTTATCACCAACTGACCTGCAGGTTAGGAGTGATTCTTATCAAGGAGGTCTGGGGATCGAGCCTCAGCCTCAACAACCCGCCGCGCTGAGAACAGGCGCGGAGACGGGTTGGGGTGCCTGGACTGCAGTCCTTCTGGCAAGCGTGCTTGGCCGTGGTCCACTAACTGGTGTGATGCCATGGGGTGCGGCGGGGCCCCGACGTCCTGCATCAATACACATTAACACTTAACAAAAAAAGGAAAAGAAGAAGAAAGAAAAAAAGAGGAGAGAGAAGAAAGCAAAAAATACAAATATGATTTTTTGGGGTTTTAAAAGTTTTTTTCCTCAAAAATTTTTTCATCATTTTTTGAAATTTGCCAAATTTTAATGCTTAATAATATGGAAAAAGGAAAGAAACTTAAGATAAAACAAAAATACAAAAGAAAACAAAAAAAAATACATATATATATGTATTTTGGTTTTTTCTATGTAAATTTTATCATCATATTTTTGGAATTTTTGAAATATTATATTTTTTTTCGATTTTGTTATATCAAATTTATTGAATTTTTGAAATATTTTTTGTTTTTTTTTGTTTTTACAAATATGCATATTTACATATTAATACTTAATTAAAAACAAACTTAAGTTGAAAAAAATATGAAAAGAAAGAAAAAACATCTACTTTTTTGGTTTTTCTAATTTTTTTGAATGATTTTTTTTCTAAAATAAAAAAGAGGGAGAAAAATTACAAAATGGTGGAAAACACCCCTACGCTTATAAGTCAACATTGTCCCCAATGTTGAAATTAAGTATGAGGAACATAGATATATATACAAAAGCATGAAAAAGAGGAAAAAATAAAAGGCAAAAAATAAAATAGTATGGGGAAAGGGCACGTCCCTGATTTTGAGACTAGGCGACCGCATGAACACCTGCAAAACACGTTAAAACAAAAGAATAATAAAACTTTGTAAAAACATAAGAGAAGATAACACATTTTATTTTATTTTGAACATGAAAAATATAGAACACATAAAAACTATACAAAATAAAGTAAATAAAACAAAAGAAAAAAAGAAATTATTTTGTCTTTTTTATAAGTTTTGTTTAAATAAATTTTTTATTTTAACTCAAAAGTTACAAAACATAAATTCAAAATACAAAAGACTACAAAAACAAAGGAAAGAGAGATGTTTCTTTTCATTTTGATGTTTTATAGTTTTTTTTATTTTGTTTTCTTAATGAGAATAAGCAAAACCTAAATCTATTTGCATAGAAAACTAAATAAAAGGTAAAGCGAAAATAAGTAAACACACTTATACAAAACAAAAGAATGAAAAACTATTTCTGGTCATTTTTATTCGTTTTTTTTTTTTTTTTCTTTTAACTTAGGAAAAGATAAATCAAACTTTATTTATATATACAAAAATTATACAAAATAAAACAAAACGAAAGAAAGACACATTTTTTTTTGTTTGTGGCCTTTATAAAGTTTTTCATTTTTTGTGATATTTTAGGATTTCTTAAGGCTTATAAAAATAAGGAAAGAAATATTTTTTGTGATTTTTAGGTTTTTTAATTTTTTTGTTTGGTTTTAAAGGAAAAGAAAAGGATAAGGATAAAAGCAATAGTGTTTTCTCTTTTCAAAATATCAACAAAAATCCCCTGCAACGGCGCCAAAAACTTGATGATTTAAATTTAGAGTGCTGCAAAAGCCTTCAGAAGAGTAGAATTCGGTGGTCATTTTTGAGGGGTCTCACGAGCAGTTCTAATTCGAGAAACTAACCATTATCCTATCAAATGATCGAAGTAATAGTCTTTTCTTCTTTCGAAATATCGACGATTACGCCCCGACGACAATGTCGAAAACTTTAAATTTTTAAGAAAAGGAGGGCATTTTACAGAGCTTTTGGAAGTTTATCCAAACTACTCTTTCGATAAAGGCAAGTATACCTTATCGCGTATAGTATAGTATATTTTTCAAAAATATCGTGGTTGTATAAAAATCCAGGGTCTATCGAGTACTTCTACTTTGAGAAAATGGACTATTGTTCTATCGGAGAAAATGTGAATAAAAACTATCTAAAACTGAAATAAATAAGAAAACAAAACCTAAAATAAATAAAAAGTAGAAAACAAAACTTAAAATAAATTAAAAATAAGAAAACAAAAATAACATGAAAATAATGATGCAAAAAAGGAAAAAGCTAAAAACTAAATAAAAATAACACGAAAATAAAATCAAATAAAAAGCTATTCTACGTATCAATCCATACATCTCCTACAACTGACAGAGTTATAGCAAGTTTTGGTATGTTGGGAGATATCATTATTGTTGAACTTAATGCCCACATTGCGTTTGCGGGGAAAAGAGTAATTGAACAACGAATGGGATCGATTGGATCGACCTGTTATTCAAATGATTTTAAATGAGGTAGATTCGGAGGTAGCATATTGAGTAAGAAAAGGGAAGGCGAGCTATAGCGAAGGTGCTCGCTTGATTTGAGAATAGAAAATCAAGTAGAAATACGGTGAGCGATAGCGAACAAAAATAAAAAAGAAAAAAAAACAAGGAAATTACACAAAATGAAATATCATAAAATGAAAGATAAGCTAGAAATGAAAATTGCATGACAGAAATAAAATTGCGGGAATTGAAACTAAGCAAGAAATTGAAATTATAGGACAGAAATGAAATTGCAGGAATTGAAACTAAGATAGAAATTGAAATTTTAGGACAGAAATGAAATTACAGGAATTAAAACTAAGCTAGAAATAGAAATTGCGGGACAGAAATGAAATGGCAGGAATTGAAACTAAGCCAGAAATAAAAATTTTAGGACAGAAATAAAATTGCATGAAATTAAAACTAATTTATTTATTTCCATAAAAAGGAAATTACAAGAAATAAAAGACACTTACACTAAGAAATAAAATTTCAAACATTTAAAAAGATAACGCAAAAAATAAAAATACAAAAATACAAAAAAAGTGGTACGGATGGTTGAAGATCACCCAAAAAGGGCAATCCAAGAGGAGAAATTATTAAGGGGGTAGGCCTCTATTTATAGAGAAATCTTGGCGTATTAGGGAAGTTGGGTCTGCGGTTAGAGTATTTTGGAAGCTTCTAGCTTATTGGGGAAGTTGGTCTGCGGTTAGAATTTTCTGGAAGCAACTAGCTTGTTGGGGAAGCTGGGTCTGCGATTTGAATTTTTTGGAAGCTTCTGGCTTGTTGGGGAAGCTAGGTCTGTGGTTAGAATTTTCTGGAAGCTTCTGAAAGCATCTGGCTTGTTGGTGAAGTTGGGTATGTGTTTAGAATTTTCTGGAAGCTTCTAGAGAAATCAGGCAAAAATTGCATTGGAACTAAGGTTCTATCGCGCAAAAAGAAGATTGCACACCAAGACACCAATCCACCATGCTAACAATGCTTATCTGTACAAGACTGAAATATATTAAATATATAATATTCTTAAACGTATTTATTAATTAATAACAAAATATTTTAATTAACTAATATAGTATTAGATTTATTAATCTTTTTATTGTTATGCATATATATATAATATTATTGTTATTATTATGCATACATATTCATAAATATTTATTATAGCAAGACGGTTCAACCCCAGTCAAATCGGTCAAACCGGTCAGACCTTGAACCTTGGAACAAACCATAATTTAATTAAAGTAGCACTTAGGGAATAAAATTAAGAACAAACTAATTATGGAATAAAATTCAAAACAAACTATTTATTCAATAATTTACATAGGAAATTTACAATTTTAATTTAAACTGTACTAAAAACTATACTAAAAATACGTATAAATTATTATTCATCAACTTGGGTCCACATGGTGAGTTTACCATGCCTATTGGGTTCTCGACCTTTGACCTTGTCCTAGCTATGTCATTATGGCCTATGTTTCCCTAAGGGGGTCTAGAAGGAAAAGAGGATGTTATAAATCTCAATTGTTCGGAACATTGCCCACAATGTTCCAGATTTGGAGAAGTCCCCAATTCAATGATAAGTACAATTTGTATTCGATGTCATTTGATTTGACATGAGCAGGTTAGAACATCATACAAACTATGTATAATGTATAAGGATCAAGCAAAAATGACTAAGGCAAATATCGTCGTGTGAAAAATATTTACACTGCGATATCGCACAGATTATTCGCAGAAGATAGCAGAAGAAATAAGTCAGTAAACATCGTGAAGATAAGAATAACAAGACGATGTCATTGTGCCAACAAAGTATACATTACGATATCATTGTGAGAATAAGAAGAATCAACCAAGTCAAGGTATCATCATGAAAACAAGTATTACACGACTATATCTTTTAAAAGTTTGGCGTGTTAAAGTTCTTCAGTATTCTTAATTATCTGACTAAGAAGACATATCGTCGTAAAGAGGCTATATCATCTCGAAGACTAAGTCAGAGATCATGGACACAGTTTGCAGCTGAAGTAGTAGTCAGAATGATCACGATGTAATTGGTGAGAAGACCTCACATTGATAAGATGATCTCGATGATATCGACGAGAAGACCTCATGTCTTAGTGACTGCGCATTTAGCTAAAATATTCCATATCGCCGAGATATCTTCCTATAGTGAAGATTTCAGAAGACTTAAAGAAATGTCTACAGTCCTAAATGGATCGCTGAGACAGCAAGATCTATCATCGAGATGTTGCTCATATCATCGAGATAGACTGAGATTTTTCGAAATCCGTTATCTGCATTTAATGTGATCGTCTATGGGACCAATCATTAGATGCCATTAAGGAATGGACTTCTAACATTAAAGAGTGCTCAGAATAGACTGTTAGAAGGCCTTGTCATATAAAAAGACAAAGTTTGTGACCTAACAAGATACAGAGAATAGAATCGGAACACAGAATGGTTGAATGAAGAAGGAATGATTTCTTGAGAATAATATGCTCGTACTCTCAGTTCTCTAAGTCCCAGTCACGCTTCATTGACTGATAAGTTGTGTTCCAGAAAGAAGAAGAAGAAGAAGATGATGATGATAGAAGAGAAGCATTCTTGCATCAGTAAAACTCTCTTAAAGCTTTCTCTTCAAGTCCAGAGGCCATCTGCATCAGGCTTTAGAAGAACTCTCCAGAACTGTGTGAAGTATTCTTCAACCTTGCAAAATAACTTATTTTCAATACGACTCTTTGAGCCTGAGTTGTAGGGTTCCTGGAACCTGAGGTAGGATCTCTTATAGATCTGAGTTGTAGGTCCTGAAGTACCTGAACTGTAGGGCCTTTGTTCCTAAGTTGTAGGGTTCGTAGAACCTGAAGTTGGATCTCTTGTAGATTTGAGTTGTGGGGCCTGGAGTGCCTGAGTTGAAGGCCTTTGTGCTTGAGTTGTAGGACTTTGTGAAAGAGATCTGAGTTTGGAGGAGATGGCCTTGTTTAGCACAAAGCTAGATATATGAAGGGGGAAAGTGGATGTACCCTTAACTAGGGAACCACTATAAATCACTGTGAGTTTTCTGTGGTGTGCTCTTAGTTTTTATATCTCTAAGCTAGAATAGTCAATAAAATAAAGATGATTAAAGTATTTGTAACACATATTCACCCCCCCCCCCCCCTCTAGGTGATCAAACAACACCCTAAACTAACACCAATAAACATAAAAATAATTTCATCCCCAAAATTTAAGTTTGGGTCTAGGGGAGTCTATGCAAATTGAAAGAAAGCATGTTTAACTAGTTTAGGTTATACCTGAGGCAAACAGTCCCAGGTATCGCTGCTGTATAAGATCTAGTGGCTCCCAAGTGTGATACTCTAGTCCATGGTTGGACCACAGGTCCTTGACCAGAGGGACGTTTTTTCTCCACAGAACTCATACATCTAACTCTACTATCTAGATCGACTCCAGCTGAACTGATCGGTCGGAGGCCACAGGGCCAGAGGTGGATGTATTATGCTGCTCTGGGTGGAGTAGTTCTCTCCGGAGCAAGGAAATGTGGAAGACATCGTGCAATTTTGCCAGCTCCGGTGGCAGCTACAATCGGTACGCTAAGGGGCTGATCTGCTCCAGGATCGTGTAAGGCCCCAAAAATCTAGGACAGAGCTACTTCCATCTCCGGACGTGTGAAATGCATGCATCGACCAAATCTTCAAGAACACATGATCCCACACATGAAACTCCACCTTCTGATGCATAGCATCGTAATACTTTGCCTGTCTTCTCTGAGCCTCGAGCATCCGATACCGAATCAATCTAACGGTCGCATCCATGACATCGATTTATTCTACCCCCAGCACATTTGGATCCTCATCCTACACCCAAGATAGAGGTGCCATGTACCTCCTGCCATACAGTGCCTCGTATGGAGCCATTTCGATACTCGACTGATGGATGTTGTTGTAGGGGAACTCGATCAATGAAAATAGTCTCTCCAATGGCTCCCCATAATCCAAGATGCACAAATGCAGTAGGTCTTCCATAGTCCTGATAGTACGCTTTGTGTATCTGTTGGTCTATGGATGGAAAGCAATGATAAATGTAAGGTGAGACCCCTTGTAATCTTGCACAGGCCTCCATTCCCTGGAAGTGAATCGACCATCCCTATCTGAAACAATCGACTAGGGCACCCCGTGATATCTGACATGTTGTTTCACAAAGAGGCGCATCAAGACATTGACGTGAATATCTTTCCTGATGGGTATGAATATGGAGACCTTGGTCAATCGGTCCACTATCAACCACACTGAATTATTCCACGAGCGAGAGTGGGATAGTCCGTGCATGAAGTCCATGGAGAGGTCCTCGAACTTTCACTCTGATGCTAGCAAAGGCTGCATCAATCTTCTGGGGCTCTTGCACCACGTCTTCACCCGCTGGCACCTCTCACAGTAGGCGACGAAGTTGATAACACCCCTCTTCATTCTGGGCCAGTAAATAGTACGTCGTAGGTTTATAATCATCTTGGTGATCCCAAGATGCACCGAGTATTTGGTGCATTGTGCCTCTCTCAAGATATCCTCTCGGATACCCCCTCCTGCGGAATGTATACCCAGCCGTAGAAATGAACGAGGTCCCCTCGTTGTGTATAGTCACCGGAAGATCCATCCTCTAGTGCGCAAAAAGTAGAATACAATGATTTGTCCTTCCTCTACTCGATTCGGATACGATCTCGGATGTCACAAAATATGATCATAGATGCGGAGGGAGCATTTGTGAGCCCAAAAAGCATGAATGTGAACTCATAAAGACCGTACCTCAAACTGAATGCGTCCTTCGGGATGTCTTCCTCTTGGATCCTCAGTTGATAGTATCCCGATTGTAAATCTAGCATCAAGAACCAATGCACTCCCTCAAGCTGGTCAAAGAGCTCATCAATCCTAGGCAGCGTGTACATATTATGGACCGTCAATCGGTTGAGCTCCCGGTTGTCGATGCACAATCAGAGTGAGTCATCCTTCTTCTTAACAAATAACACTAGAGCTCCCAAATGTGATGAATTGGGGTGGACGAACCCCGGTTCCACAAAATCCTGCAACTTCGTATGGAACTCCATAAGCTTCTTAGGAGCCATCCTATGTGGAGCCTGAGAAATGAGCCTCGCTCCCAGTATCAACTTGATCTGAAAATTTACTTCCCGATGCAGTGGTAATCCGAGCAACTTTCTGGGAAAACATTAGAAAAGTCCCAAACTACGAGTATGTCAGAAATACTGGCCTCCATCTCTTTCATCTTGAAGCAAATCATAAATACCTCATCTCCCTATGTGTGATCCTTAACTGCTTGAATGGAATATAGTAGGATACATGGGATGGGTTTATTATCTTCGATGAAAACTTCAATATCGTCATCTCAAGGTGATTTACTTTGACATGCAATCAATCCTCGCATGATTCCAGTGTAACCATGACATTCTTAGAATAAGTTCAAAATCTGGAATCCTTAGTATCATCACTGGTTTATTGAATGGTTTCCCGCTGATGGACACCTCCAGGATGCACTTTGTGGATGATAATAACTCTGAGCCATCCGAAAGATGCACACTCCTGGTGGTTCTTGTAAAGTGTTGCACTCCATCTAGATCCCCCATGAAGTCCTCTGACACGAATGAATTAGATGCACCCTTATCAAGAGAGTGTCGTTGGGCTTACCGTTAATGATCATGGTACCTATGGTTTAATTTATGTATAATTATATGTGGGGTTCTCTAAGTAATCTATTAAATACACCAAGGCATATTAGTTATGAAAAGACAAAAAATGAAATACATGGTTACCTGTGATGACTTCTTGCGGATTCCTCTCCAGTGTCATGTCGAATGCATACACCTGTCCTAGAGAAGGCCTATGATCTCCTCCATGAGTTCCTCGACCTCAGCCTCATCCTTAACTTCTATCTTGCTATGTTGGTGGAGGTGTAGGGGGGTTTGGTAGAAGACTCTGGGGGCAATGAGACTGTATATGCCCTGGCCTATTGCACCTATAATAAGTCCATGGAAAGTGTCTTCTCCCTTTCGGCCTCAATGGTTCTTGAATGTGCAAGGGTGGAGAGCTACCACTGTTGGTGCCGACCGCTAAGGTCTATATTTTGGATGAGGACGTCCTCCAGCTCTCCGTTGACCCGTGATTCTGCCCCTTGGGGTACCCCTCCCCCCACTGCCCTCTCCTTCATTCATAATTTCTATTTTCCTCGTCCCTCTATTCTGTACCATGATATAGTCCAACTAGAGAATCTTTGCCCTCTTTATGATCTGAGAGAGGCTAAAAATGTCCACAAAGAGCAAAGCCTATCTGAAGGTGTCCTGAAGACCATTATAGAATCTCATGGCATACCCTCGATCATCCAAGGTATAAGCTCCAACAAATCTAGCCAAGTGGGAGAATTCCTGCTGATACTCCAGAAATGACCGATTTCCATGCCTCGGATGCAGGAATCTCTCCTCCAGCTCATCACGATCGATAGGTGACACCAAATGTTCCAAGAAAGCCTCACTGAAGTCATCCCTAGTGATGTTGGTGTACTCGTATCCAGCATAAGTGGAGTCAATTAAGGACTTCCACCATCTCTTAGCATGCAAATCCAATGCTGAAACTACCAAGATGATAGTCATGCTAGTTGGGCATCAGATCTGAGCTAGCATCTCTTAAATACTATCTAGACACTCCTAGGTCCACACTACTGTCTCCGTCCTGTGGTAAGTAGGGGGAAAGGCCTCGGAAGGCACTCAGCCAGTTTGACCACGAGTTTTCCTGCTACACCGGAGCCTATTTTGACCAGAAGGCCTCCAAGATTGTCGTCAGAGTCTGTCCGAGTTTGGACTGCCGGAATGGAGTAGCAACCGGAGGAGGGGGAACAGTAGTCTGTGGACCAATGTTTGTTAGAGGATACCAATGAAAGATAGAATTTATATCAAAAGGTTTCACATTATTTAATAAAATGTGGACTTACTAATGTGAATTCACACATGGGCACACCAATGCTTCCCCTATTTTAGTTTCTATGCAAAAAAAATTTAAGCGGGGTGTTCCATTGGTTTAGTGGATTTGTTCTATTCTAGGATACTATTTTGGTTGATACGAGTTGTAGAACTCTGCCTTCCGGTAATTGAGCACCGCCGAGGGGAGTTTATACCCAAAATAGCTCCATTACAGTAGAGCCAACTCATAGGTTAGCAACCAAAATAGGATGCCTATTATGTCGGCAATTTCCAAATATCACAGGCCAACCACACTAGAAAAAGGAATGAAAATATAAAGTCCGCGTCACATAAATAGAAGCAGTAGTCCACAAATGTACGATAATGTAGTCTAGCATACTCCGATACATGTCAAAGTGAAATATAATCTAATATATGCAGAAGATCTCTAATGTCTCACATCTGCTGCAGAAGGGGCTGGTACATGATGCATCATCATGTCAGGTTATACCTCTCAGGCCTGGTGGTCCTCCTGCTCAAGTTGTTGTTGTTGTGTCAGCATGGTTCCCTAAACCGATGTGGTCCAATGTCCGTTAGTCAAAAAGACTAAGCGGTTTTGGCATCCGCTCCCCAGGACACTCCAAGTCACCGGACAGGAGGATGGAAAAGAAAGGTACAATATATGTAGTAATGATAATGCAAACATGTGGCATATGAGGTAATGTATTCTATGGTGTCATTTATAACAATACATCAAGTTGTTGTATACGTAGAAATAGTAAGCATTTTTTTCCTTACAATTAATTACTTAATCTACATCTACTGTTAATAGTATAAACTAACATGTACAATCTTATAGCAAACAATGATAAATAACTTAACTTAAAAAAATGCCCAACAGATTGATAAGTTAAGGGTTGTTCTAGCAAGTAAAATAACTATCATATAAAAGAGCCAATACTAATTTAAATGATGAGGATCTTGGTGAAGATTTATGATATATGTTCCATGTTATGCAATGATATGATGACTCACCATGCACTTACGCACACACGCAACTCTATGTTTACATATACATTTAGTTCCCACTTTTCGAGGGTAGCTAACCTCTTAGGCACCTCCCATCGTGGTCAAATGTAGATAGTGGAGCGGGCGTCTCCACTATTAGGTGGGTTCACACACTACCAGACCTAGTACTTATGTATGCCTCAACGCGTGAGCATTGCGGAGCCTCTGCGTACTCATGCTAGAATGTACCAAACCTGACCTCCATGGCATAGGGAAAAGTCATTGGGAAAATGCCTCCAAGATACCAACTGAGCTGGTCCACTAGAACTTGACCCCTCTAGCCAAGTCAACATGCTTCCGATAGTGTGACGACTGGACACACATCGTAGACCCACCACAAGTAATTTTATTGTTAGTATCATATGCACATGCATAAGTAAACATCCCCACTCATATGAATCGCTGAGCTAACAGCTCCAAAGAACTACCAACCAAACCCTCATAATAATCATCCATCACAATATAAGACAGTTGAATAAGTTCCGAGTTGACGACACCATATAGCATAGGTTTTAACTCCTTTGTAGGGGAATACAAATTGTAGTAAAATAATCGTGATCCTATGGATTACTTATGATATTATACAGATATTGAGTGTCTATCCTCTGGTTAATATTTTCATCATTTGTAGGCTTAACAATTTACGTTGAATCTTGGACTTCCCGAGGAGTACCCGGGGAAGGGCTCGCAACAGTACTAGGAGATACGATGGGATGACATACCAAACCTTTCTTTCTCAAGATAATTAATATCATGGGTTCCTAACATTTCTTAATTGTGTAATAATATTGAAGGGTGTTGCTGCGAGGTTATTTTGGATTATAAGTTCATAACAAAAGATTACGAACTGCGCCCACATTTAAGATTTGATATGAGAGCAACCATACTAGACTAACCCAATTGGCCCAAGACATCCACCAAGGGTTAAAGACTTACTGAATAAGGTTCTTCCAAGTTTGGTCATCATGCACATAACTAGAATTTTTATCCGCACTCACAATTAGGTCTTTATATGAGATTTGTTAAGTTAGACTAACCCTATTGGCCCAAATGTTCTACAAAAGAGTTAAAGACTTATGTAATAAGATTCATCCAAGGTTTGGTCATCATATTTTAATTATCTAAAAGTATTTGCCCATAACTAGAATTGCTATCCGCACCCAAAATTAGGACTTTATATGAATTTTATTAAGTTATCCTAACCCAATTGGCCCAACACTTCTACCAAGTGTTAAATACATACTGAATAAGGTTCTTCCAAGGTTTAGTAATCATATGATTAATATATAGATGTATACGCCCATAACTAGAATTGTTATCTGCACCCACAATTAGGTCTTTATATGAGATTTGTTAAGTTAGCCTAACCCAATTGGCATAAAACATCTACCAAGGGTTAAATACTTACTAAATAAGGTTCTTCCAAGGTTTGGTCAACATATGTTAATTATCTACAAGTATATTCCCATAACTGGAGTTGCTATCCGCACCCACAACTAGGTTTTTATATGAGGTTTGTTAAGTTAGCCTAACCAATTGGCCCAAAACTTCTACCAAGGGTTAAAGACTTGCAGAATAATGTTATTCCAAGGTTTGTACATCATATGTTAATTATCTAAATGTATATGCCCATAACTAGAATTGTTATCCGCACCCACAATTAGGTGTTTATATGAGATTTGTTAAGTTTGCCTAACACAATTGGCCCAAATATTCTGCCAAGAGTTAGAGAATTACTGAATAAGGTTCTACCAAGGTTTGGTCATCATTTGATTACTATCTGGAAGTATATGCCCATAAGTAGAATTGTTATCCGCAACCACAATTAGGTCTTTATATGAGATTTGTTAAGTTTCCCTAACCCAATTGGACCAAGACATCTACCAAGGGTTAAAGACTTACTGAATAAGGTTCTTCCAAGGTTTGGGAATCATATGTTAATTATCTAGAAGTATGTGCCCATAATAAGAATTGCTATCCGCACCCACAATTAGGTCTTTATCTGAGATTTGATAAGTTATTCTAACCCAATTGGACCAAAACTTCTAACAAGGGTTAAAGACTAACTGAATAAGGTTCCTCCAAGGTTTGGTCATCATATGTTAATTATCTAGAAGTATATGCCCATAACTAGAATTGATATATGCACCCACATTTAGGTCTTTATATGAGATTTGTTATGTTACAATAATTCCATTGGCCTACAATATTTATCATGAGTTCATTAAGATATGAATAAATGTCAACCAGTGATTTGGAATTTTTCTAATTTATTCGGTCTTCAGTATTTTACATATTTAAAAGTCTGGCATAATTCAAATATTGTCAAATAATAGGAGTGTTTATTTTAAAATTCCCAAAATAATTCCAGAGGTGTATTTTGACCTAAATAAGGTTCTACCTGATTTTTGAAATTTTCCCCATTTACTTGACTTCCATTATTTCATATATTTAAAAGTGTGACATAATTCATATATTGTCAAAAAATATGTGTTGTCATTCTAAAATTCCCAAAATATTTAGAAAGGTATAGTGTGACATAAATAAGGATTGTCTAGAGTTTTTTAATTTTCCCCGTTCATTTGACTTCCATTATTTCATATATTTAAAAGTGTGACATAATTTAAATATTGTCAAATAATTTGTGTGTTTATTCTAAAATTCCCAAAATATTTCCAAAGGTGTATTGTGACCTAAACAAGGTTCTACCAGAGTTTTGGAATTTTTTCCACTTATTGAACTTCCATTATTTCATATATTTAAAAGTGTGACATATTTCAAATATTTCCAAATGATATGAGTGGTTAACCTAAAATTCCCAAATTAATTCCAGAGGTGTTGTGTAACCTAAATAAGGGTTTTCCTGAGTTTTGGAAATTTCGCCATTGACTTCCATTATTTCATATATTTACAAGTGTGACATAATTTAAATATTGTCAATTACTATGCTTATTCTAAAATTCCCAAAATATTTTCAGAGGAGAATTTTGAAGGAAATAAGGTTCTACCAAAGTTTCAATGTCATGCATTTAGTATTCTAGGGAGAGTGTACGAAAATACATTTTGTGTCACATGCATGTCACATTTTGAACTATACAAATTATTCAAAGTAAAATTTACTCCAATGCATGAATCCAATTGACCTAAAACTTATACCGTAGATGTAAAATGAACTATAGAACATGCCACCACAAATCTGGTATAAAAATTTCATTTATATCTTTAGTGTCACATCTCTAAATTTTACACTAAAACTTTAGAAAATGTAATTCCCACAATTCTAAAATTTACGGAGATGGTGCATAACATCATAACACATATAAGGTCCAAATTTCATAGACATGCAGGTAATAGTTTGAGAGAAATACTAAATAAAGGACTTCCATAGTCTTAAAATACCCTAACTTTGAATCAAGATTGTGAGAGCTATAGGTCATCTCAGAAGGAGTTCAAACATAATTCGAGAAGCAGTCACCAAGGGCTGCAACATTGATGTTGAAGCCTTGGTTTCAATCTAACTAGAGCTAGCTCAAAACTGAGCATGAAGGGGCTATCCAGGGTTTGACCATATCTATATTTCCTTAATTAAGCATGTGTCTGCGTATTGCCAGATCTGCATGAATCCTGGCGCAGATGTAATGGCTCCCCGTCGTCTTCAAGCTCTAGCAACGACCAGGATCTCCCCGACCTAGAGAGACTTTGGTGTAGATTTCCCGACCAACCAAGCTTCTTACCATCCAACCACTGATGCGATGTTCGGCAAGTGCACCGGTCGCGCAAGTAATAAATGTTGGGAATAGGATCCCCGAGTGTCGGTCTCTTGAGGAATGCAGGTTGGGTGAACGAATTGCGTTGTGTGACAATTGTTTCACAAGCGGGAACAATCACAGAAAGTGAGGTTTTGATTTGGTTTCCTACCGTTAACAATAATAAAAGAAATGCGGGTCGAAATCACCGCTTCACAAGGTGAGATGGATGCAACGGCCGCGATGCCGAGCTTCATGAGGCGGATGGACGGTGCGCATGCGAATGAAGTGATCACTAGTGCGGGGAGTGAGGGTCGCAAACACCTCTTTGCAAATCGCCGTTAGCTCTTGCTAACACGAATCGAACACGATGAGTGCGTGAATGAGTGAGTGAAGGTAAGACGTATCACAAGCAAATACTGAAGAATGGATAAGAAACAACCATTGCATTTAAACTAAACATCATGATATTCAAGTTTAAATGATTCAAAGAAGTACAACAAAAGGGGGAGGAAGAAATCAACCAATGGACGAAGACTAGCGGTCGTTCACGGCCGGAATGGTAGTTTGTCAAGCTACCTCCGGACTCGGGCGGACTGTGCTTCCGGCGTTGAGAGACTGTCACGACCTCTCCACGTGCTTCTGTCGTCTTCTACCTCAGGATGACTATTCTTTTCACCAGACCGAACTGGAGATGGCTTGCTTGAGTGCTTGCGGAGGGCGGAGAATGCTCCCGGATGATGGAAGATTGCTTAGAATGGCTGGAGATGACTTCCCCTTGCGGAGAAGATGAGGTGGAGGTGGCTGGAAGTGGAAAACGGCGGCGTACGGATGATAAATCGCGCTCCCGGAACACCCCCCGTATCCCTAATCTGCGGATCAGGACTTTATATAGGCGCTGGACTAAAAACTGTGCACGGTCATTGGCGTATGACCAGTGTTCATGCGCGCTGGAATTCTGTGATCGTGCTCCTGCCTGGGTGGAGCCTGCAAAGTAAGAAATTTATAAAATACCATGTTCGCACGACCAGAGGCGCACGACCGGTGGTTGTGCGCACTATCGTAGGTGGTCGTGCGCACTGGTCGAAACAGAACTCATGAAATTGATGTTAAATGCGCACGAACAGTGGAGCACGACCGGTGGTCGTGCACACTATCGCAGGTGGTCGTGCGCACTGTCCGAGACAGAACTCAAAAAAAAGGGTTGAGTGCACACGATCAGCGTCGCACGACCAGTGGTCGTGCGCAATCGAACCAGTGATCGTGCGCAGTGTTCCTGTACAGAATTTTACCAGGAACACCTGCACGACTCCTGTTTCTACAGAAATGCTAATCATGACACTGAAAGTGGCACTCAACAAAACGATAAGGCTATCAAAAGGGAATAAGCATAAAACACACCAAATTAAGCCAAGAAGTGCACCTAGCATAGAAAGACAAATATGAGCTGAAACAGGGTTAAAGTGCAGTGAAACGACTAGAAAACCGGCCTAGATGAGTCCAAATATGTGTATATGATCAGGACTCATCACTCCCCCAGACTTACCTGTTTGCACGTCCCGAGCAAACAAAATCTAAGCAGACGGGGAAAAACAACTAGCTGACAGAGAAATTGCGACACCGAGTACCATGCGAAGTCGCGTGCTCGCACGCATAAAAATATAACAGAGGAAATTTCTAAGTATGCATAACAGTTTGTACTTTTCTCAAATGCGTATCAAAAATTTATTACTACTCAAAAATAGAATCACGGCGAATCATCCGGTCACGCGTAGGGAGAAAGTAAACTAATCGCAAAGGTGAGCATTGCCAAAGATCGGGGCTCAGGACAACCTCCAAAGGAATCCACCAATGTCGGTGACCATAGGCTTGCCTGTTCGCACTTTCTCCACGGCACTGGTTTGGCTCACTCACAATTCAGTAAGACTTTAGGTGAAGATGGGGCTTGGGTTTCAGTGAGGTAAACAAGGATAAACATGGAGGCTACGCACCAAACCCAAATGAGCTAGCATAAACAAAAAAATAATCTATCCGCTAACCCAAATATATGCGAGTACACCACACCCCCAGACTTAACTTTTTAACAATGGGTGTGTGCACAGCCCACTCCCAAATACAAATCAACAATTATTTTCAATTAAACTTTTTCTTTCTTTATCCATTTTTTTTTAATTTTCTTTTTCTCTTTTCTATTTTTTTTTCTTTTCTTTTCACAACAAAATCAGCAGATTAAACATTGAAGCACATCCACATTTTCACAAAAATATTCACCACATCAACACCCTGAATGAATATATAAAATACTAAAGCTCGACTTGGGTGCGCGACTAGGATCGACTATGAGGCTTTGGTGAAATAATGGTGGAGCTGAATCAAAAGAAGGGGTAGGCACAATGGGGCTAACGAGGATAAGACATTAGGATTGGTACAAAGATCAACCGGGCCAAAATGAAGGCCTACATCACGTTCGTGCACTGAACTAACCTATACCCATGCTTCGAGAATAGCTTGGGGCAAGTTCTTAGCCAACGAAAAAGTCTATCCGTCCTCCCGACTCGAGCAATGCAAACCTAATGCCCGGCTACACACATCCCTAAGCTACCGTTTGATTCACACCGAATTCACCATTTTTGAGTAGAATAAACAGCATTGACGCAAATAGAAAAATATAAAACTATAAGCATACAGAAAAATTAAATCTACTCAAATTTCTACATGAAACGAGAGCACTCGACTAGGACACTGCAGGAGTCAACATTTTACTCCGTTTCACAATCCTAAGTCAGCACGATGATTTGCCCGAATCTTGCTCAAGAAATGAGTTTAACTCGCGGCATACACACAGCTAAGCACGCGCTCAAGTGGTTGCAAGTGGTGTGTGATGCAATGATCTAAATGAAATAAATCAATAAAAGCTTCTAGTATGCATATGCAGTGTGCACGTGCATTGGGTAACACATACTAGCTCTCCCCCAGACTTAACCTAAGAAGTACATCACATGATATTAAAATGAAAATCAGAAAGAGAAAGGGAGAGAGGTTACCCCATGCTCAGCTAGTGAGCATACCAGAACACGCGTGACTGACCGAGGCCGCCCCACCACCATACGAAGAATCACAACCACCACCTTATAAGATGTGCAATGAATACCTGCAAGGTGGGTGAGCTCCGCAAAACAAAAGCAAAAATGTATAAAAACTGAATTGAAACATGTTAGAAAAACGGAAAAAAGCAAATCTGGGTTGTCTCCCAGCAGCGCTTTTATTTTATGTCCTTAAGCTGGACCAAATACCTGTATTATAATTGTTTACAGAGCACAGAAATTAAATAAAAAGTGCATGAAACGGAGAGTTTCACAAAATAGGAGATAAAAAGAAAATCAGCTGTAGGCGCTTTTATGGTGCCCGTCTCCCAATGTCACCAGCTGACACTCCTTGTTTATAATGGCGCCATCATACAACTTCAGTCGATGCCCGTTGACCTTAAATTTGTCTCCCTTACCCCCTGATATTTCGATGGCACAAAAGGGAGAGACATCGGTCACTGAGAAAGGACCGCTCCACCTCGATTTTAACTTTCCTGGAAAGAGGCGGAGACGGGAGTTGTAAAGCAGCACTTGGTCCCCAATTTTGAACTCCTTCGGGATGATGTGTCGATCATGCCATTTTTTTGTTTTCTCTTTGTAGATGCGAGCGTTTTCATAAGCGAAATGCCGGAGCTCTTCTAATTCATTGAGTTGGGAACGACGCACCTCGGCTGCGGCTCCAATATCCATGTTCAACAGTTTGGTTGCCCATAATGCTTTATGCTCCAGCTCCACAGGGAGGTGGCATGCCTTGCCATAAACTAGTTGAAACGGAGTCATGCCGATAGGTGTTTTGAAAGCGGTCTGGTAAGCCCATAATGCTTCGCCGACCTTTTTAGACCACTCCTTCCTATTTGAATGTATCGATTTCTCGATTATTCGCTTGAGCTCGCGGTTGGATACTTCTACTTGTCCACATGTTTGGGCGTGGTATGCTAATGAAATCTTATGATGGACCCCAAATTTTTTCATGAGCTGCCCAAACTGCTTATTACAAAAATGACTTCCGCCGTCGCTGATAATAGTTCTCAGCATCCCAAACCTGGAGAAGATATTCTTGTGGATAAAGTGTAGCACTGTGCTGGCTTCATTCGTGGCAACCGCCTCGACTTCCACCCATTTTGAGACATAGTCAACTGCCACAATGATATAATGCTTACCATGAGACATGGGGAAAGGGCCCATAAAGTCTATCCCCCAGACATCAAATGGTTCGCAAACCAGCATGTTATTGAGGGGCATCTCGTCACGCCGAGAGATATTTCCGGTCCTTTGGCATTCGTCACACTTGGTGACATAGACATGGGCGTCCTTGAAGAGGGTCGACCAAAATAATCCGCATTGCAAAAAATTTCGTGCTGTTCGAACGGCCCCGAAATGCCCGCCAGCTTCTCTGTCATGGCAGTGCTGCAGTACAGACTGAAACTCGGCTTCAGGAACGCAGCGCCTGATAATTCCATCGCTGCATGTGTGGAATAAGAGCGGGTCTTCCCAAAAATAATATTTTGAGTTAGAGGCAAGCTTCCGTCTTTGCTGAGGGGACAGATTCGGAGAGAAGGTTTTACAAGCCAAGTAGTTAGCGATGTCAGCGTACCATGGGGCAATTGGAGGGGGCGTAGTGATTGCGAATAATTTTTCATCCGGAAAATAATCGTTCGTTTCCTCCACACAGCTGTTGGGAGTGTCGTACTCCAAACGCGAAAGATGATCAGCAATCACGTTCTCCACCCCTTTCTCGTCTTTGATTTCCAAATTGTATTCCTGCAAAAGTAAAATCCAACGAATTAGACGCGATTTGGATTCTTTTTTGCTGAAAAGATACCTGAGTGCAGCGTGGTCCGTGTACACGATTACTTCGGAAAGCACCAAGTATGAGTGAAATTTTTCAAAGGCGAAGACCACGGCTAGCATTTCTTTCTCCTTGGTGGTATAGTTTGCTTGCGCGCTGTTAAGAGTTTGACTGGCATACGCAATGGTGTGAAAAGTCTTGCCTTTCTTTTGACCGAGTACAGCACCCATGGCCACATCACTTGCGTCACACATGATAATAAAGGGTAAATTCCAGTCGGGTGCCACCAAAATTGGAGCCGAGATGAGTTGTCCCCGTAAAGTTTCAAAGGCATGCATGCATGCATCGTCGAAGTGGAAGGGGACGTCCTTAACAAGCAAGCGAGATAAAGGCTTTGAAATGGATGAAAAGTCCTTAATAAACCTTCGATAGAATCCCACATGACCAAGAAAACTTCGGATACCTTTCACTGACGTAGGTGGAGGGAGGTTTCTGATAACACTTACCTTCGCTTGATCCACCTCGAGCCCTTGGCAGGAAACCTTATGCCCCAACACAATTCCATCGCGCACCATAAAGTGGCATTTCTCCCAGTTCAAGACAAGATTGGTGTCCTCACACCGCTTCAAACTCTTGGCCAAATTCGCGAGGCAAGTATCGAAGCTGCTGCCAAACAAAGTAAAGTCATCCATGAAAACTTCGAGGAAGTCTCCCACCATGTCAGCGAAAATAGCGAGCATACAGCGCTGGAAAGTTGCAGGGGCATTACACAGTCTGAATGGCATTCTCTTGAATGCGAAGGTACCGGAAGGACATGTAAATGTTGTTTTGTCTTGATCAGACGGGTCTATTAAGATTTGATTGTAACCTGAGTACCCATCCAAGAAACAGTAGTAGTCCTGCCCCGCTAACTTTTCTAACATCTGGTCAATGAAGGGGAGTGGGAAATGGTCCTTGCGTGTAGCATCATTCAGCTTGCGGTAATCGATGCAGACTCTCCACCCGGTGATCATTCGGGTAGGTAGCAACTCGTTCTTTTCATTGGCAACAACGGTGATCCCTCCCTTTTTCGGTACCACCTGAACTGGGCTGACCCATTTGCTGTCGCTGATTGGGTAAATGATGCCATCGTCTAAGAGCTTTATCACTTCTGCCTTCACTACCTCTTGCATTTTTGGGTTCAAACGCCTTTGGGGCTGTGCTGTGGGTTTGTACTGATTTTCAAGGAGTATCTTATGCATGCAGACCGTGGGGCTGATTCCCTTAATGTCTGCAAGAGAGCATCCGAAGACTTTATGGTACCTTCTCAGCACACCCACCAATGCGGTTTCGTTGGCGGCGGAAAGAGCTGCGGAAATAATCACTGGATGCGTGGCATTTTCTCCAAGAAAAACGTACTTTAGAGAATCCGGTAGTTGTTTGAGAGCCGGATAAATGTTTGGATCAGCAGAATCACTGGATGGCTCTCCAATTGAATGTGAAACATCGGGCTGGTCCAAATGTGCACTGTCATTGCCCACGTCCTCGCGCCGCCAACACATCTCGCTGTCATCCAAACCCGCATCGATCTGGTCGTCGAATTCTTCAAGCGGCTCTGCTAGTTCGCATTCCGTGATTTCGAAGAGTTGCGACGTGTTGTGGACGTTGAAGGATATAGCGTCCTCCCCCAATCTGAGCGTGAGCTCCCCCTGCTCCACATTAATGATAGCACGAGCTGTAGTGAGAAAGGGCCGCCCCAAAATAATGGGTACTTTAGTATCAACCTTCATGTCGAGGATGACAAAATTGGCTGGAAAAGCGAGACCGTTCACTACTATTGTGAGGTCCTCGACAATTCCTGACGGTTTTTTGATCGATTGATCAGCTAGCTGTAGCATTACCTGCGTCGGCTTCAAGGTCCCTGCACCTAGTTCACGAAAGATAGAGAGCAACATCAAGTTGATTGATGCTCCCAAATCACAGAGCGCCTGGCTGAAACGGTGATGACCGATCCTGCAAGGAATAGTAAAGCTGCCTGGATCTTTGCACTTCGTGGGCATATTGGAGACGATGGCGGAGCACTCCTCAGTGAGATTGATAGTCTTGAGATGCTCCAATAGTTTCCGCTTCGAAATCAAGTCTTTCAAGAACATGGAGTAGCCCGGCATTTGAGAAATGGCTTCAATCAGTGGGATGCTCACTTGCACTCCTTTCATTATTTCCAAGAATTTGCGGAATTGCTTCTCGGATTTCTCATTTCGTAACCTGTGGGGGAATGGGGGGTGAACAACACTTCTCGAGGGTTGTGCCTCGCTCACGGGGTCCGGCTCAATATGAATCTGAGTCTGCTTCTCGGCTATGTCTGCATTGCACTTGTCAGTGGATCTCACAAGTGTTTCCTGTCGAGGAAGATTGTCAACACCTCTACCGCTTCTCAATCGCATGGTATTCACAGACTACGGATGCTGACTTGCAAGCCCAGAAATGACATTGGTAAGAGTCCCTATAGTAGAGTGAAGCTGTTGAATTGCAGTTGATTGGTCATTCATTTTATTCAGCATCCCGACCACCAAGGTTGCTAACTGTTCTGTTTGCCCTGACGACACATGATCCGCTGCCCCATTGAATGTCACTGCATTAACTTCAGCAGTACTGGGGGGAAGAATGACATGACTCCAGTGCTGGCTGGTGTGAACTATATTCACGACCACTTCCCACGCGTCCTTCCCCGATTTATTAAACAGGGCCCCTCCGGCTGCCATATCGAATAACAGATGGAATTTGTCCAGCACGCCGAAATAAAAAATCTGAATCAAAAAGACTTCTGATAGGTCTTCACGGTAGCATCCCCTATGCAGGGATTGAAAACGCTCCTAGGCATCCACTAATGTCTCCTCCTTTCCCTGACCGAAGGTTATGAGTTCCCTGTACTTGTCCAAAACTCGAGTACGGTGTTGAAACTCATGCAAAAATCTCCCTTCGAGCTGCTTCCATGTGGTCGCCTCTCTTTTACGGATATCCCAGTACCAACTTTTGGCTTTATTATGTAGGGAAAATGAGAATGCCAGGATCTTTTGCAGGTCGTTTTCAACTCCACTGAATATATATGTATAATAAACTTCTAAGAAGTCCTGCACATGTTGTACCGCATCTTCATGCTTATTCCCACTGAACTTGCAATTCCCAGTCATATACTCAATGATGTCGGAGGAAATCCCGAAGTCGTGATCATTCCTTTGTGCTTGAACCTTTAAATCACTTAAACTTCCTTGATAGATGTATTCCTGAATGGAGGTCATGCTAGGAATACTGGAAACCCAAAAGATCAGCGCACGATGAGACGAACGAAGGTAATTAGTGTGCGTATAAAAAAAAGAAACAAAGACAACAGAGGTAAACAAAGAGAAATAATAAAAGAGAATAGTTCCTCGTGCAACGATTCTTCACGCAGACGAATTCATCACGTCTGCATTCCCCGGCAACGGCGCCAAAAACTTGATGCGATGTTCGGCAAGTGCACCGGTCGCGCAAGTAATAAATGTTGGGAATAGGATCCCCGAGTGTCGGTCTCTTGAGGAATGTAGGTTGGGTGAACGAATTGCGTTGTGTGATAATTGTTAAACAAGCGGGAACAATCACAGAAAGTGGGGTTTTGATTTGGTTTCCTACCGTTAACAACAATAAAAGAAATGCGGGTCGAAATCACCGCTTCACAAGGTGAGATGGATGCAACGGCCGCGATGCCGAGCTTCGTGAGGCGGATGGACGGTGCGCATGCGAATGAAGTGATCACTAGTGCGGGGAGTGAGGGTCGCAAACACCTCTTTGCAAATCGCCGTTAGCTCTTGCTAACGCGAATCAAACACGATGTGCGTGAGTGAGTGAGTGAAGGTGAGACGTATCACAAGCAAATACTGAAGAACGGATAAGAAACAACCATTGCATTTAAACTAAGCATCATGATATTCAAGTTTAAATGAGTCAAAGAAGTACAACAAAAGGGGGAGGAAGAAATCAACCAATGGACGAAGACTAGCGGCCGTTCACGGCCGGAATGGTAGTTTGTCAAGCTACCTCCGGACTCGGGCGGACTGTGCTTCCGGCGTTGAGAGACTGTCACGACCTCTCCACATGCTTCCGTCGTCTTCTACCTCAGGATGACTATTCTTTTCACCGGACCGAACTGGAGATGGCTTGCTTGAGTGCTTGCAGAGGGCGGAGAATGCTCCCGGACGATGGAGGATTGCTTAGAATGGCTGGAGATGACTTCCCCTTGCGGAGAAGATGAGGTGGAGGTGGCTGGAAGTGGAAAACGGCGGCGTACAGATGGTAAATTGCGCTCCCGGAACCCCCCCCCCCCCCCCCCCCCCCCCACCCCCGTATACCTAATCTGCAGATCGGGACTTTATATAGGCGCTGGAAAAAATACTGCGCACGGTCATTGGCGCACGACCAGTGGTCGTGCGCGCTGGAATTCTGTGATCGTGCGCCTGCCTGGGTGGAGCCTGCAAAGTAAGAAATTTATCAAATACCATGTTCGCACGACCAGAGGCGCACGACCGGTGGTCGTGCGCACTATCGTAGGTGGTCGTGCGCACTGGTCGAAACAGAACTCATGAAATTGATGTTAAGTGCGCACGAACAGTGGCGCACGACCGGTGGTCGTGCGCACTATCGCAGGTGGTCGTGCGCACTATCCGAGACAGAACTCAGAAAAAAGGGTTAAGTGCACACGATCAGCGGCGCACGACCAGTGGTCGTGCGCAATCGAACCAGTGATCGTGCGCAGTGTTCCTGTACAGAATTTTACCAGGAACACCTGCACGACTCCTGTTTCTACAGAAATGCTAATCAGGCCACTGAAAGTGGCACTCAACAAAACGATAAGGCTATCAAAAGGGAATAAGCATAAAATGCATCAAATTAGGCCAAGAAGTGCACCTAGCATAGAAAGACAAATATGAGCTGAAACAGGGTTAAAGTGCAGTGAAACGACTAGAAAACCGGCCTAGATGAGTCCAAATATGTGTATATGATCAGGACTCATCAACAACTGCCACCATCCCCTCTGTTGATGTACAACCTCGTGTTTGTCGAGTGGGTTCTTCAGGCAATCAGGTGATCTAGAGCGAGACTAGGGCTTTGATGAGTCAGTCGGGCGAGTGGCAGGCCACATCTCGCACTCTCCACCAGTGGGCTCGCCTCCAGGTCGGTTCAAGTGGGGAGTCCTGATTCTACCGGGCACTCGCCACTCCAGCGAGTCGGCTTAAAATAGCCTGGACTCAAATTTTAGGTTGATGGTATGCTTTTCCCAGGGAATTCCATTTGGGCCTGCAGTTAGCCTTTCTAAACAGCTGGATTCAGCTATTGGGAGACCAATTTGTTCTGCTTTTAGTAAAACTAAGTGGCAGGATTCAGCTATCCGTAGAACATTTTGGGAAAACTATAAATAGACCCCCAAGAGCACCTTTGGAGAGGCGCTCTCTCTTTTTTCTCTCTCCTCTGGTTTTCTTTGGACGGTTAGAGAGATCTGGCTTGCTGCTCACTTTAGTTTCTGGGCGGGTAGATAGGAGCTCTCTGGCACTCTTCAAGGTGCCCAGCTAAGCAGTTGTCTTGGGAGGGGAAGTTCTCAAAGATCTTCCGGGTTAGTGGCGGGACCTCCTCGCTGAATCTTGCGGGTCTGTTCCTAGTTTTCCACCCTTTGTGAGTGATGTTCTTTGCTCTGTGTGACCGACCTAGTGACTGAACTTAGGAGAAGTAAGAGCAAGATACACCTATCCGAACTCCTCTCGAGATGTGGTTTCCGGGCTCAGAGGTTGAACCATGATTTTTGGGTTCATCATTTTTAGTGCGGTGAGCGTGGACCATACCTTGTTTGGAAAATCCTGAATAAAATATAATAATCCGAAGCGATTGGCAAGGAGGCGACCTTGGGAGCTCGCCCCCTTCAGGCGAGTTCGTTAGGAAGAGTGACATCGATGAGTTTAGAAAGTCTATTCTGGAGACCCAGCTTATCGATCGCTCGTCATCGGGTGAGTGCTCAACTCATGCGGTTCCACTACTCTCCCTGCCAGCTCTGGGAGAGGATGCACCCGACAAGCAACCTAGGTCGGGTGCGACCCAACAAGGAGGCACAAGTGGAGGAGGATCAACAAGCCCTTCATGCGCAGGGCTATTTCACAGCTCGCTGAGTGCTCACTACTCCGGAAAGGATACCCGATGAATTCCCCTAACTCGCCCTGTAGGGTCAGGAAGTCAGTTCTGTGAGTTGATTCTCTCAGCTCCCATCCCAGAGGGATTAACAGAGCCCGTTGTGTCCTACTACATGGGTAAGGGTGATCCCCTCCATCATCTCTAGTGGTTTGAGGACATCGTCTCCATCAGACAGAGGACTGACGACTTCAAGTGCAAGATGTTTTCCATCTCTTTTAATGGAAAGACGAGGGACTGGTTTATCAGCTCGGATTCGGAACCATCTACAGTTTTGAAGACCTCTGCAGGAGTTTCCTGCGTGATTTGTCATGTTAAAGAAGAGGCAGAAGGGGGTCAAGGCCCTTTTTCTAATCCCGTAGAAGGTTGAGGAATCATTGGGGAGATACATGGATCGATTCTAGGAGGAAGTTCTCTTAGTCCATGAGGTGTCAGGGCACACATTGCAACTCACCTTCACACTTGGATTGCGACAAGGGTTGTTCCTAATGGGAGTTGCCTGAGATCCCCCTCTGTCATATGAGGAGTTGATCGAAGGGCAGGATGAGAGATCGAGGGGGAGTCCACCAATAGCGCTTTAATGGCAATGTTGGCCAAGTGGGCTGGAGGAGAGGAGAAGAGGGAGGAGGATCACATTAGCAGGAAGTTAGAAGAAGAGAGGAGCCAGGGTGGTAGGGGTTCTATGGGCCCCCCGGAGGACAGGAGCCAGGAAGAAGCTATCAACCACCCATCAATTGGCCAGTTTGGAGGACACCAGGGTGATATCCTCAAGGTAATGGAAGAGGATTTGCCCAGGGCGGGGAACCTTTCCAAGGATGAGGCGGCACTTTCAAGAAGGGCAGGGATGGTTCAACCCTCCAGGGTGGTGACCTGGTCTGAGACCCTTCCAGCCCCCACCTCAGCATGTCATGGCGATAGGCCGGGGAGGAAAAAGGGGAAGAAAGAATCTCCTGGGAGGGGCAGAAAGGAGGATAGTGGTGTTGCCATACTATGACTTCCACTATGAGGAAGGCCACGCAACAGCTACCAGTCTCAAGTTCTTGGAGATATGATGAGGGAAGAGGGCCCTAACAGGGCAGCAACAACTTAAGTATGTCAGAAGAGTAGGAGAAGGAGCATAGGTAGAGGGATGGTGCGAGGATCGGGTCAACATGGGAACCTAAGGAGGGATCGGGGTGATCCATTGGGGGTAGGAATCGAGGCCACGCAAAAAGGCAGTCTCCACGCAATCTACCGTCGAAGTGTCACTTCGACCTCCAGGACTCCACCCCCGAGGTTAAGATCACCTTAACCAACAAGGACATACTCGAGCATCAAGATCCACTTTGCGATGCGCTTGTAATCAAATCGGTGATCAAGAACATCACTTTCTCCAGAATCCTCGTGGACAATGGGAGTTCCTCAATGTGATCTTCATGAAGCCTTCAATGAGATGAAGTTAGAGGTGAAGACGGTACTTGCCTCGCATGGACCTCTCTTTGTATTCTTCGATGAAAGGAAGTGGAGGGAGTAGTAAAGCTCTTCATGACTATGGGAGGAACATCCAAGAACTGTCGGTTCGTAATCGTGGATGCTCTGAGTAGCTATAATGCCATATTTGGATGGCCCTTCATCAGTGCATTTCAGTGTGTACCCTCCTCCTATCATCAATGCTTAAAGTATAGTATCGGGGGGGGTCCAAAATCGAGTCAGGGGAGACCCTAAGGTGGCTAGGGAGTGCTACGTCATGGCCATCTACACCATCACCTAAAAAGAGGAGGTGGAGGAGGTTGACATAGACATGGAGGGGCAAGCCAAGTTGGAGATAATGGAGGAAGTGAGGTTGAAGGAAGTCACCACCCAGGATGGGAGATCAGAGAAAGTGCAGGTTAGCAAGAGGCTGAGCTAGGAGGACCAGGAGAAGGTCTGAGAGTGCATCCAGCAGAACATTGACATCTTCGCATGGAGAGCTGCGGACATGTTAGGGATCGATGTGGACCTGGAGTGCCATTGCCTCAACCTCGACCCGAGCGTCCATCCCATCCACCAAGAGAAAAGAGCTATGACAGCTACACTGGCCCAGCCCATCCAAGAAGAAGTGGGAAAACTGATGAAGGCAGGTTTTGTATCGGAGATCCAGTACCCATGCTGAGTCTCCAACATTGTAATGGTGAAGAAAGGAGACGAGATGTGGTGAATGTGTATCATCATTTCTTTATTGAATAAAGCATGCCCCGAGGATTGTTATCCTCTGCCTCGAATTGACGTGCTGGTATACTCAGCTGTCGGTTTCCCTGTGATGAGTTCTTTAGATTCTTTTTCAGGATACCATCAGATTAGAATGCACTCACCGGATGCAAGGAGATGTCCTTCATCATGGACGATGGATGGTATTTTTACAAAATGATTCCCTTCTGGTTAAGAAAAGTAGGGGTCGCATACCAAAGAGTGATGGATTGAGGGTTCAGGAAGCAGAAGGGGAGTAATTTAGAGTTCTACGTAGATGACTTGATGGTGAAGAGCATGGAGATGGGGTCTCACCTCCAGGACCTAGAGGAGACTTTCGCCATCTTACGAAAATTCAAGATGAGACTCAACCCTCTGATGTGCATCTTTGGGCAGGAAGTGGGAAGTTTCTGGGTCACCTCCTCACCCTTGCAGGGGTAGAGACAAACCACGAAAAGGTGAGGGAAATATTAGACTTGGAGTCTCTTAGGAATGCGATGGAGGTCCAGCGGTTGACGGGGAAGCTGGTAGGGTTGAGCATATTCCTCTCTCGGGCAGGGGAGAAGTGCTCACCCTTTTTCAATGTGTTATGGAGAAGTCAAAAGTTTGAGTGGACGTCGAAATGTGAGGAGGCCTTTCAACAGTTGAAGAGGCAGCTCACGCAGGCCCCCTACTCCAAGGGCTGAGGGAGGGAGAGGACCTAGCTTTATACTTGGGAGTGGTAGCCAAATTGATAATCACGATCCTTGTCCGAGACGAAGGAATGAATAAGTTACCCATCTATTACGTCAGTAGGGTCTTTAAGAAGGTGGAAATCAAATACTCCATCTTCGAGAAGCTGACATTCGTTCTGATCATCTCAGCAAGAAATCTTCGGCCATATTTCAAGGCACACTCAATCAAGGTAGCGACCAACCACCCCATCCACAACATCATTGAGGGAGTGGAGCATTTAGGAAGGTTGACAAAATGGTCGATGGAGATGAGCGAGTTTGAGATTTCTTTTGTATCCCGACTATCGATGAAGGCACAGGCAGTGGCTGACTTCTTGGCAGAGTATGTGGTCGAGGTGGAAGAGTCCCAATCCGCTGAGCACTTGTCCTGGGAGATGCTGGAAGACGGGGCATCTAGAAGGTTCTCCCTAGGAGGAGGAGTGCTCATGGTAAGTCCACAAGGGACAAAAATTGAGTAAGCAATAGACATTTGTTTTCCTCATACCAAAAATATAGCCGAGTATGAGGCGGTGATAGAAGGAATCCGTTTGGAAAGGATCTAGGGGTCCAGGACATGAAGGACTCTAAGGAATCAATGGTGGTAGCATCGCAAATCAAGGGAGTGTTTGAGACTAGAGAACTGACTCTCCAGCGATACTTGACGAAGGTTAAGGGGCTCATCGAGTTGTACCAAACTTTTCCATTCGCCATGTGCTAAGGAAGGAAAATTCTCAGGCAAACTATCTGGCAAAGCATGGCCCTCATACAGGAGAGACGATGACAGAATGGTTTCAACCATCCTGTTGGAACTGCGGTTCAGCAATTGCCCCGGTGTTGCGGCACTAGTCTAAGCGGAAGGGCGTGTCCCCCGCGGGCCTAACTGTCTGCCATGTGGATCCTTCTTGGGTGACCAATTCTATTAAGGATAGGTAGCGCCTTCACCAACAGTCCGGGCTTTTGGTTGAGTTGGTTGCGCCGAGTCCCCAACAAGTGGTATCAGAGGGGGTCGCATGTTCGAAACCCCGGGTCGTTGCTGGGGGGTGGGGGGATTGTTGGAACTGCGGTTCAGCAATTGCCCCGGTGTTGCGACACTAGTCGAAGCGGAAGGGCGTGACCCCTGCGGGCCTAACTGGCTGCCACGTGGATCCTGCTTGGGTGACCAGCTCTATTAAGGATAGGTAGCGCCTTCACCAACAGTCTGGGCTTTTGGTCGAGTTGGTTGCGCCGAGTCCCCAACACATCCATCAAAGAAGGAGAGCTGATGGAGATCGATCGGCGAACCGCGTGGATGGATCCATTCATCGCTTTCCTGACCTCAGGCAAGTTCCTAGAGGAGGTCCCAGAAAAATTTTGATTCAGGTACAAATCAGCTTACTATGTGCTTCAGGAGGGAGCACTGTATCAAAAGACCCTGACCAAGATCCTCGCAAGGTGTGTCTCCAAGAAAGAAGTCCCAAGGGTTCTGGAGGAGATCCACTTTAGAGGGTGTGGAAGCCACTCCGGGAGTCGGACCTAGGATAAAAGAGTGTTAAGACAAGGTTACTTCTGGCCAACAATCAGCAAGGATGCGACAGAGTACGCAAAGAAGTGCCAAAAATGTCATCTCTTCGCAACACTACAACTTCTACCAAATCAAAGGCTCGGGACCATCACGGCGCCATGGCCCTTTGCAATTTGGGGAATGGATTTAGTGGGCCCTTTCCCCCGGGCCAGTGGGCAAAGGAGGTTCCTCCTAGTCATGATCGACTACTTCTCCAAGTGGCTAGAACTCAAAGCGCTGGCAAGGACAACATCACATGTAGTGTGAAACTTCATTTAGGGAGAGATAATCTGCCTGCATGGGTCGCCCCTAGCTATCTTTAAAGATAACGGGCCACAGTTTGCTAGTCATGAGCTCACCAGCTTCTGCAGTCAGTTGGGCATTGACCTCTACTTCGCATCCGTTCATCATCTAAGGAGAAACAAACAAGTAGAGGAAGCGAACAAAACTATCATAAATCTGTTAAAAAAGAAGGAAGAGAACCTGAAGGGCAACTGGGTGGAGCTGCTGACCTCAGTCCTTTTGGATTTGAGAACCAATCCCTACACGGCCACAAGGGAAAATCCTTATAAACTCTCCCACGGCTCCGAGGTCGTGTTGTCGGTGGAGTTGGAGCAGAGGTCCCATCAAGTTGTGGTCGTAGAGGAAGGAGATGATGAGTGGAGGGTAGAGAATAAGCAAGAACAACAGCTCTCACTGACCTCGTGGAAGAACTTCGGAACTTAGCAAGTATTCAACAGGAGGAGATCAAGTGCAGGATGGCAAGGTACTTCGATAAGCACGTTAGAATCAAGCACTTTGCGAAGGGGGGCCTTGTTCTCAAAAAGGTCAACGCAGCGGGAAGGTGAGCATCGGTTTGAGAACTCCACCCCAATTGGGTAGGTCCCTATGTAATTTTAGAAGCGATAAAGTCAGTATTATATCGCCTCCAAAATGTTGAAGGAGTTCCCCTTAGTAACACCGGGAGCGGCGATGACTTGAAATGTTTTTATTCCTAGTTAATAATAAAATTTGTCTTGTAAATCTGTTTAGAGATGCGTAGACTTCCTCCCTACATGGGGCAGGGTGCTAGGAACCAAAAGTTCTATGTTGTTTATAAATTAAAAGTTCATCTATTGAAAGTCCCCAGAGTTGGTTCCGCCGATCGGGCTCTCACAAGCCGGCGAGGCAGTTTGACCACTAATAAGGCAGGTAGAGATGATGTTGAAAGACCTCTGAGTTGGTTCAGCCGATCGGGCTTTGACAAGCTGGTGGGAAGGTTTACCACTCAATAGGTAGGTAGAGAGGATGTTGAAAGACACCCTGAGTTTGTTCCGCAGACCGAGCTCTCACAAGCCGTCGGGGCAGGTTGACCACTCGCGTGGCACATAGAGATGATGTTGGAAGACCCCTGAGTTGGTTCTGCTGACCGGGCTCTCACAAGCCGGCGAGGCAGGTTGACCACTCAGGAGGCAGGTTGAGAAGATGTTGAAAGACCCCTGAGTTGGTTCCGCCGATGGGCTCTCCCAGGTCGGCGGAGCAGGTTGACCACTCAAGAGGTAGGTAAAGATGATGTTGAAAGACCTCTGTGTTAATTCCATGGACTGGGCTCCCACAAGTCATAAGAGCAAGTTGAACACTCAGGAGGCAGGTAGACATAATGTTGAAAGTCCCCTGTGTTGGTTCTGCCGAACGGGCTCTCACAAGCCGGCGGGGCAGGTTGACCACTCGGGACGTAGGTAGAGATGATGTTGAAAGACCCCTAAGTTGGTTCCTCCGTCCGGGCTCACACAAGTCGGTGGGGCATGTTGACCACTCAGAAGACAGGTAGAGATGATGTTGAAAGACCCCTGAGTTGGATCCGCCGACTGTGCTCTTATAAGCCAGCGGGGCAGGTTGACCACTCAGGTGATGGGTTATGAAGCCATGATAAAATGTCCATAGAAATGATTCCACTAACCAGGCTCTCACGAGCCGATAAGGTAGGTTAATCATCTATATGACAAGGAAGAGGGGGCGAGAGAGGGATTCAACCCAGATAAGGGAAGAAGGATGTGAGTTGAGGTGGTCTCGCCTTGGTCATCCATTTCTCCCACTCGTTGTCTCATGGATGACCATGTATGTGCGAGTCATGTGGCTCGCGACCAGGGTAGGGGTTTAGCCCTCTCGGGGAATCTCGGGCAGACATCCCCTGGTTTTTGCCAAATGGATGCGAGCACACAGGGACCGCAAAGCCTAGGTTTCAGAAGTATCTAGGTTTCGCAAGTCTCTAGGTCTCGCATAACTCAAAAGGGAATCCAACACAGGTTCATAAGATAGGCACTCGCCGAGCCCAAGAGGTTAAGGCGAGTCGCAATGAGTAAAAAGAAAAAAAAGGAAAAAAGAGAAGGAAAACAAGAACAATAGTTGAAAAAATTTCATATCATTATGACAAAAATCTGGGGCCTGGCCCCTTACATGTATAACAAAAGTTTAGGGAGTCGCCCCTTTAACATATCAAAAAAGGAGGGAAGAAAAGAGGTCTTTAGAGGACGGTCTTCACTCGCTATCATTCTTGTCATTTGGCGAGTAGGCGTACGAGTCGGAGGATGAGCCCGTCGGGGGGTCGGGGAGGAAGAGCGCGGGGATCAGCTCCTCCACGGTGATGTTCTCCCACCCCAATTCGAATGCGTTGACATCTCAAAGCATGTTGAGCGTGGTCTCGGTAGACTTGATCACCATCAGCCTTCGAATGTCTCGATCTCAATGGGGGTGAATTGTAGCACATCCTCGTGCTTGGAGGCTGATCTACCATGCCCCGCTACTAGTGACTCCGCAGGGGCCCAGGTGAGCTGCGCCTTCAAGGCCTCCACTTCAGGCTCCAGTTCACCATTTTGAACCTCCATCTAGGTCGCGACCTCGACATCCTGTAATTTGGCCGCATGAGAAAACAAGGAAAGAATGGATAAAGGAAAAATAACTGCTTATGCAAGACCTAACTCTTCTTTGGGGCCTGTTCTAAGAGCCTCTTGGCGAGTTCGAGCCATGCTTCGAGATCTTCAGCGCGCACCTCAGCGAGCTCTCAGGTGGCCTTGGCTTTGTAAAACATCTTCATAACGGAAAGGCCGCAGTGGGACGCCATGTGAGAGAGCTCTGTGGAGCGCATCAGGGCCCACGAGCTCTCAGATTTGAGCCCCTGCATGGCAGACTTCTCATAGGCCATGACCTCCTCTATCACATTCAGTCCATAGGCTAGGGTGTAGGCATGTGATGAGTCCCATTTATACGCACATATTTGGACTCATCTGGGCTAGTTTTCACGCATTTGCACTTTATTTTTAGTTCATTAATGCTTATATTTCACATGTTCACTCTTCTCACACTAAGTGCACTTCTAAGCCTGTTTTTGTGTATTTTCATGTTTATCATTCTTATTATCTTTCATGTTGTGTTTTGTGCCACTTTTAGTGGTTTTGATTAGTGTTATGCTGGAACAGGGGTCGTGTAGGGGTTCCCGGTACAAATCTGTACAGGAACACTACACACGATCACTGGTTATACTGCACAGGACCACTGATCGTGCGCCGCTGATCGTGCGCGTTCATTTGCAGCCCAAAGTGGCTTTCTCAATTTGGTCGTGTGTTTTTACGCACGGTCGTGCGTTCAGTCGGGCGCATTATTATTTTCTGTAGTTTTGTCTTGCAAGTTTTCAGGAACAGTGCGCACGATCACCAACTTCCAGTGCGCATGACCACTGGTCGTGCGCCACTGATCATGCGCCCTGTTTTCTATAAATATACAACCCGCGAAATTAGGTCGGACGATTAATTCTAGCACCGTTTTCCCGCTCCAGTGCGCCCATTTCGCCGCTCCATCGCCGCCCACCTTCAGGAGGTGCTCCGGGCTTATTCTTCACGCCAATCTTGAGCCGGAGTATCCTCTAGGCCTCCTCCATTGTTTGTGCACCTCCAAATCTCCATTTCAAGATACAACTTGCTGCATCCGTGGAGTTCTCCAGCAAGATTGTGGCCAAAGGCGATTTATGAAGAAGATGGGTCAACTAAAAGGAAGTGACAGTTCCTCTTAGTACCCCGGACGTCAGTCGTGGACCGAGCTCAGACACGGCATGACAACCCTTGATTCTGACCGTGAATCCCGACAAGACTTCGTGCCTTGGTTGTAATCTCACCCCCTCTATTTTGTAGTATTTTATATCTTAATTATGTGTGTGTATGAACTATGATTGTAAGAACCTTATATTGCATTTCAGTACATTTCATGTCTATGTGAAATTATCTTGTGGTTTATGCAAGTGAGGAGCGCCCCCATCCATTTTCCATTCCGCCATCGTGTTCGTGTGCCGCACTAGCAATTACTAGTGGCGTGCTTGTCGACGAGGTGCTTGTGACCCTCATTCCGCATGCCTACTCGCCCATCCTCCTAGTGAAGTGTTGCATAGCGGCCTGTGTAATCCATTCGCCTAACGAAGCAGCGCGCTCAAGGCCTGCACAGTTCAATTCCGCTTGCCTACTCGTTCATCTGCCATTGTGAAGTAGCGCGCTCAAGGCCTGCCTAGTCTCCATTCCGCCTGGAGAAGCATTGCATATCGGCATTGCACAGAAGTAGTTAGAGTTATTTTTCCTTTATTTCCACAAAACAAATCACGCCCTTTCGCACCCATCCGACCTAAAGGACTTCAATCTCAAGTTCTTCCTCAAAAGTAAACTCCACCTTACTGTGTTCCTTCGAGATCGATACTTGGGCATTCACTCCCACATTTTATATTACTTGAACGATCGGTACACTGCCATTTCGTGCCGCAGTCTACCTACCTCCTATAGCAGTGTGCGAGATTTGCGCATCAAGTTTTTGGCGTCGTTGCCGGGGAACACACACGTGTGAGTTTTCTTGAGAGGGAGAGCCGAGAGATAGTAGTTCTTCCAGTGTTATTATTTCTTCCTCTTCTGTTCTTTTTTAAGTTTTAGGGAAGTTTAATCCAAGTAGTTTTTTTTAGTTTGTGTAAATTTCCTTGCACAGTATTTCAATTTCGTTTTATCTGCTTTTATTATTGAAAATGTCGTCATGGGATATTTCTCTTAGCACATATGACAAGATGGTTTATGAAAGAATATAGGTTTGTAGTCTAAATCACCTAGAGGGGGGTGAGTAGGTTCCATTTTAATTTGCCTCTTAGCGTCCTAACTTATTTCTGAGTTAACTTAAGCAAAATATCAAACACCCAGAAAGCACACAAGCATGTATAGAGGTTCCTCAAGACACGGTGTCTTGAGTAGTCCTCTTTCCCCCTTCACCTTTCTAACAATGTGTTAGACAAGGCCAACTCCTCCAAACTCGGCTCAAAAGAGCTTACAACTCAGATCCCTCAGGATCTCTCAGGTTTTCCCAAACCCTACCTCAGGCTCAACAGCCCTACAACTCAGATTAGCTCCTGATCCTACAGCTCAGACCTCAGCAGGTCCTACAACTCAGACCACAAACAGGTCCTACCTCAGGCTGAACAGCCCTACCTCAGATCAGCTCCTGATCCTACAGTTCATACCTCAGCAGGTCCTACAACTCAGAGGATTCCTCCTCTACAGCTCAGGCAATGAAGCCCTATAACTCAAATCAATAGATCCACTCAGGCCTTCAGCCCTACAACTAGGAACCCTCAGGTTCCTACAAACTCAGACCAAATGGTCATACAGCTCAGTCAAAATGCCCTACAGAAAAATGATTTAGAATTATTCTACAGTAGAGGTACTCTCCTATAGATCCTGCACCGTCTGTGCTTCCTGTTGCTGAAGATGTTGATTACAACAACAACTTGATCTTCCTCTTCAATAGAGTGATGGAAGATCACCTTGCCCCTTCTGGTGGAGTTAACTTATTCTCTCGGATTCTTCTTCTCTTTCAGTGAGCAGGAAGAAAGTCGAGAGCAGCTGCCGTCAATGAAACAATTGATTTTCTTTTGCACGCGACGGAGTTAGTTCTAATGTGCCATAACTCTTCCTTTTATACATCTCTGATCATCAACGGCTCTTAGATGTCCTTCTGAGAAGTATGGGAGAAGCTGGTGGACCCCACATAGCTTTTCTGCAACTTGACTTAGCCGTAGGTTCCGCCGCCCTACTTATCCGTAGGGAAGGTCTGCGCTCGATGAACGCAATGCACTCTGCGTTTGATGTGTTGGATCATGTGACGCCCTTAGAGGGGGGGTGAATAAGGGTGCGTTTAAAAATATAATTTTTACTTAATAATTTTTAGACAAATTTACTTTAATAAAAAGTTACTTATAAATAATTTTAAACCAATGCAATATTTGTATTCAACCAAAAACAAATTTCTAAGATAAAGATTTAAGCAAACAAATTTGCAATTAGTGAAAAGAGCATAATTTTATTTATCATGAAATTTGCATACAATAAAAATGATCTTAACAATGCTTAAGATCAAGGCACAATTATGATAAAAAAAATACAATAATTTTTGGTTTACCAATCCTTCTCCTAAGGATCGGAAGGCTATCACTTGTCTCTCCCAAGACCAAGCCCAAGCCTATCCTCTAGATGTTCCCAAGATCTAGACGTAGCACACAAGGCCACCATTTCCCACCAAGCCACACAAGGACTTGGACGCTCCACACAAGGAAGCGATTTTCCCCTAAGCCGCGCAAGGACTTAGACGCCGCACACAAGACGACGATTTCTCTACCAATATAAAATGAAATGTGTGTAAATGAAAATACAATATGAAAAGGACAACTCCCTAGAAATTCAGATCTCTGAATGGATTGTTGAAGCCTCGAGATGATCGTTGATGTAGAAGCGCGCCCGATCTCGTCTTCAATCTTCAATCCTTCTTTGCACAAATGGGAGTTGAAGAGGTTCTGGAGCTCTCTGGTTCGTATGCACTCAGGAAGGGACTTGGAATTCTCAAAACTTGGAATGTACGAACACAAGGAGTCATTTTATAGAAAATCGATGTCGCCTGGGCGACATCGACTGTCGGAATTTTTCGACAGCGCTAAACTGCCGCTGGAGTGCCGTCGTGCGGGCAGTTGCTGTAACCGCCGAGCTGTCGCCTGGGCGACATCGATGTCGGATTTCCGACAGCGCAAAACTGCCGGTCGTGGGTGGTGTCGTGGGCAGTTGTTGTAACCTCCGAGCTGTCGCCTGGGCGACATCGCTGTCGGATTTCTGACAGCTCAAAACTGCCTTTCGTCGTGCTGCCGTGGAGGGAAGTAGTTGTAACTTCTCTGCTGTCGCCTGGGCGACATCAGCTGTCGAAATTTTCCGACAGTGAAATTTCCCACATTCAAATTTAGCTCCAGCAGAAATGTGAACATCTCATACCTGTTATCTGCACACCATTAATAAAAATAGAATCAAATACAAACGGGACTTTGTTATTATCAAACCGGAGGAGTGCGAAACGCATGCTCCAACAATCTCCCCCTTTTGATAATAACAAATCCGTATAAAAAGAAATTATGTCTATTTAGATTGTTGATTTTAACATTTGGTGTGTGCACAAAAATAACATGATATATTTCTCTTAAAATAAATAATCTCCCTTTAGATGAAAGCTCCCCCTAAATGAATGCTCCCCCTAAATATATGCTCCCCCTAAATATATGATGTATTGTGTAGGTGGAATACTTAGGTGTAATAGATTTGTGATTTTTCTTTTTATACTTTTAATTCTCCCCCTTTTGGTATTAGCAAAAGTTAATATTAGATAAAAGAGTAGTTCATAAGGGAAAAGATATAGGATATAGAAATGAAGAGTAAGCGGAAACACTTTGTTGGAAATGATTGAAGTCCATGAAATAATAGGAATATGCCATAGTATGAATAAACTCATGAAGTGACGGTATAGCCATATGAATTAATGAAAGAAAATAACTTAAACATGAGTAAGGTCATTTGAAAGTATCATAGAAAGACACAATAGTGTATAGAATTATGGAATATTTTCTGTCCAATTCTCATAAGATGAATGTTTATATAACATAATGATGTGTACATGTGATACTTAGATCTAACATATGAAGTTATTTAATTGACATGATCATTAAAATGTAGAACATAATATAAGCATATAAAGTTAACTTTGACTTTGAAGATATAGCACAAGATAAATAGAAAACCATTTTTCTTTTGCAGAAGACACTTTACAATTCTTTCCAAGGTGCTTAACCTCACAATATCATTAAGACTTATCAGGAGAGTAAGTAGTGCTTGGTGGAGTATCCTTGTCTTTATTTTAAACTTTTTTGATCACAGATGTTGTGATATCTTAATTTTGAGATATTGATATTTTTTTTTTGTAATTGACCAAGGATCTCCGAATTCACTTGAATCGCAAAAGATGGTGTATATTTTGTTGTGCTAACAAATCAAGGTTGAAAGTTGTATTTATGAAGTGCTATTTTATTATGTTAAAGCAAATATGATCCATGTATATATTAAATAAAAAGACCTACGTATTGATCAAAAGAAGTGAACGTGATAGTTCATTATGATAGATAAACAATTTCTCATACTTAGAGGCATGCGAAAACAATTTCCAATGGCCTAAACAACTAAGTAGGAGTGTCAATACGATGATAGCTTGGAAATGAAATCATATAATCATGTAAGAGTCATTTTTAAAAAATAAAAAGCACATGGTTTATCATCAAGTCATGAGGTGAAGCATTAATAAGGACATAGAACTATTGTAAATCATCAAAGGGACCCAAAATTGAAGTTTTATCAAAATGGGAGCTGTCGGAAATTTCCGACAGTCACTGTCGCCTGGGCGACAGCCAAAATTATAAATAGGGCTTTGGACCGAGTCAAACCCTATTGTGCATCATTTCCTGGAGTTAAAAATGAGAGGAAGCTGTCGGAGTTCGGCGACATCCTAGATCTAAGGTATGGTTATTTATTTTTAAGTGTTTTGACTTAAAATTTTTTAGGGATTTTTGATTTTAGAAAGGGGAGATGATAAATGATGTATGTTTTTTAGTTTTCCTTTGATGAATGGTGTAGATCTTGGAAGTTTTGTATTTTAAAAATGTAGATCTAGTGTAAATCAAGGGGATCTTGGTGAAAATTTTTCATTTTTTTTTATATTTTGTGATTTTTGTGGTTGAAGTGTTGCATTTGTACATAGTATAATTTTTTTTTTAAAATGCAAGATTTGTTTGAGGAAGAAAGTTGAAGATGATGAATAGTAAGCATATGGAGAAGATGTAGATTTGAGAAAGAAAAAAAAATATTTTTTAAAGACTTGATGTTGAAATAAAACATCATTTTGAGTAGATCTGGAAGTTTATGTAAAAAATTTCAAGAGAAGTTTACTGAAGTACTATCGGAAATTTCCTACAGTCACTGTCGCCTGGGCGACAGTGTTCCAGTGCACAACACATTTTTTAATCCATGTTTTTATATGTTATTTGCAGAATGGCTTCCAGTTCTAAAGCGCGAAGAAGTACTTCTGAAGATGCGCATAGTTCGTATCAAGTGTATCCTGGGGTGGAGAAATCCATAGTAGGAGTAGCGAAATATGTGGAATTTGATTCGCCGAAGCACGATCATATCTATGATCGTCTTGCGAATGCAGGTATACTCTCAATAATCACCCCAGATTCGTTCTCTTCCTTTTTGATTCGAGAGTTCTATAATCATTTGGAAGATCCAAATTACATTGAATTGGATGGGGGAGTTAGATCAAGAATCCAAGGTCAACATGTGGAAATAACACATGTTGATCTAAGAGAGGAATTTGGACTAGTGATGAGTGAAAATATGCCGGATATAGTGGAGAGTTATAGAAAAGATAGGGATTGGACCTTTGTAAACATGAGTTTACATGGGAATCAAAAGAAGACTCTAACCACTGAAGTTACGTCACTCACTCCGGATGCTTTCTTAGTTCAAGATATATTAAGGAAATTAGTCATGTTGAAGAGTGGAGTTACAAGAAGTATTACGGCTCAGTTGACCCTCATTACTTACTACATTATGGAGGATGAGCTTTTTGATGTGGCAGACTTCATACTCTCCCAGATTCGGTATGCGTATAGATTAAAGCATCCAAAATGGGTGAAGGTTCATACGCTGCCAATGGGGGCGATAATTCAGCGTATACTCTATAAGAAGTACGGATGGATAGCGCAAGGTTCTTATTTGGATGATTGTTATCCGGAGATATATTATACGGGTTCGATGAAAGTGAAGAAGACGCAGAAAAAGGCCCATCCGGGAATTGAGATTCCAGAGCCGCCAATGCCTAGGGCAGGATCACTACGAGAGTCCATTGATGATTTACGTGATTCACTAGAGGATCACAAGAAGGAAGTGAAGAAGGACCGTAGTCGAATGCAGAAGTTTATGAAGTTTCTCGTCAAAGGTCTGAAGTTAAAGCCAACTCCGGAGGAAGAGGCCGAATGGCAAGTTCCGGACAAAGAACCGTCACGCCAATCGGTGAGGCAGACTCGACGTGGTAAAGCCGTGAGACGAGGACCTCCAGAAGACTGTCCAGAGAGCAGCGGGGCTGGTTTTGAAGATTCTGAGTAGTTTCATCAGGCTGCTGCTGCTGGTTGATGTCGGAAATTTCCGACATCCACTGTCGCCTGGGCGATAGTGAACTTCTTCAGATTTCTATTTCTGTTTAATGAACTTGATCCTTATGTTGTTTTCTACTGTTTTTATTGGAACAATATTGATGTAATATTAATGATGTTTGAATTTTTGTTAAGTCTTTTGAAATTCTATGGTTTGATTTTAAAATTTAGGCTTTTTCTTTATAAATTGTTTAGGTTTTGTGATAATTTTTTTTTAAATTTTATAGGCTTTAAATAGTGATATATTCATTGTGAAATGTCTAGAATTCCCAATTCTAGCCTAAGCATAGAAAAACGGGAATTCGATAATGGTTTAGTGCTTATATCCGCTAGTTGATTATCCGTGCCTATAAATGAAATTTTTATGTGGTTATTTTTAATATGATCTCTAATAAAATGATGTCTCACATCAATATGCTTAGACCTTGAATGATGGACCGGGTTGTATGTTAAATCAATTGCACTTTTATTATCACACCATAATTCAATAGTTTGTTGTTTAATATTAAAGTCTTCTAAAGTTTGTTTCATCCAAAGAGCTTGTGCACAACAACTACCAAGTGCGATGTATTCGGCCTCGGTTGTTGAGAGGGCAACATAATTCTGTTTCCTACTCGACCATGAAATGAGTGAAGGGCCTAAAAAGTGACAAGTGCCACTAGTGCTTTTCCTATCTAGTGAACAACCGGCATAATCAGAATTAGAGTAGCCAAAAAGAGTAAATCATCGCTATGAGGATACCATAAACCAAGTTTAGATGTGTCAATTAAATATCTAAAAATTCTTATTACCGCTTTTAAATGTGATTCTTTGGGATCGGCTTGAAATCTAGCACATAAACAAACTGAAAACATAATATCCGGTCTAGAAGCAGTTAAATATAAAAGTGAACCTATCATGCCTCTATATAAAGTTTGATCTATTGATATTCCATTTTCATCTTTTCCTAATTTTAAAGATACACTCATAGGAGTATTTGCTTGTTTGAGATTTTCAAATCCAAATCGTTTTAAAACATCATGAATATATTTTGATTGGTTAATAAAAACTCCATCATGTTTTTGAACAATTTGAAATCCTAAGAAATATTTTAATTCTCCTATCATACTCATCTCAAATTCACTTTCCATCATTTTTACAACATAATTACACAACTCTTCATTAGTGGCTCCAAAAATAATATCATCAACATAAATTTGTAAAACAATTAAATCATCATTTACTTGCTTAATGAAGAGTGTACAATCAACGCCACCCATTTTAAAACCATTTTGTAATAAATATATAGTCAATCTATCATACCATGCTCGTGGTGCTTGTTTTAAACCATACAAAGCTTTTAGCAATCTATATACGCGATTAGGAAATTTTTCATTTATAAATCCTGGGGGTTGTTCAACATAAACTTCTTCTTTAATCAACCCGTTTAAAAATGCAGTTTTAATATCCATTTGCAATAATTTAAACCTTTTATGACTAGCAAATGCAACCAAAATTCTAACTGCTTCCAATCGTGCTACGGGTGCAAATGTTTCATCAAAATCTATCCCTTCAATTTGATTATATCCTTTCGCTACAAGCCTAGCTTTATTTCTAGTGACCCTAGAGTCACTATCTAATTTGTTTTTGAAAATCCATTTGACTCCTACTACAGGATGATCACTAGGTCTATCTACAAGAATCCAAACTTTATTTCTTTCAAATTGGTTAAGTTCTTCATTCATAGCTAGAAACCAAGATTCATCATTTAAAGCGGTGGCAACATCTTTTGGTTCTATATTTGAGACAAAAAATAAATTTGAAAAACTTTCATGTAAACTAGAACGTGCACGTACCCCATGTAATGGTTCTCCAATAACAAGTTCTTGCAGATGATCTTTTGAGAACCTTAGCTCGGTTGGAGGTACATATTCTTGCTCTTCTTCTTCTTCACCATCTTTTTCATCTTCTTTCTCTACTTTTTCTTCATCATTATCATCATCATTTTTCTTCAGATTTTGTTCCACATCTTCTTCATTTTTCTCATTACCTGCAACTTTAGTATTTTCTACACAATAAATGTTTTCATCAAATTTTACATGAATAGATTCTTCAACCACATTAGTACGTATATTATAAACTCTATAGGCCTTGCTAGTTGAAGAATAACCAATGAAAATTCCTTCATCACATTTTTCATCAAATTTGCCTAAGTTATCTTTTGTATTCAAAATAAAGCATTTACAACCAAAAACTTTAAAGTAAGATACATTTGGTTTTCTTTGAAAATAAATTTCATAAGGAGTTAATTGTAATGTAGGACGAATCATGACACGATTAATAATATAGCATGCAGTACTGATCGCTTCGGCCCAAAAATATTTTGGCAATTTAAATTCACAAAGCATAGTACGTCCTAATTCTTGAAGTGTTCTATTTTTCCTCTCCACTACACCATTTTGTTGTGGTGTGCGAGGAGCAGAAAATTCGTGTTTTATCCCAAATTCATTACAATATGAAATAAATTTTTCATTATCAAATTCTCCTCCAAGATCTGATCTAATGCATTTTACTTTTAAATCAAGTTCATTTTGAATACGTGAAATTAGTTTTACAAATTCATCAAAAGCATCAGATTTTGAATTTAAAAACAATGTCCAACAAAATCTAGAATAATCATCAATAATAACAAACGTATATTTTCTACCTCCTAGACTTTGTGTAGAAATTGGACCAAACAAGTCCATATGTAATAAATGTAAAGGTCTAGTAGTAGAAATAACATTTTTGCTTTTAAAAGATGATTTTATAAACTTTCCCTTTTGGCATGGTGAACATAATGAAGAAAGCTTTCCATTCAAATTTGGCAAACCTTTTATAATTTTATTTTTAGAAAGCTTTACTATGCGCTTGGCACTAGAATGTCCTAGTCTCCTATGCCATAATTCAAGTTCATCATTCTTTGAAATAAAACATTTAAGTGTAGAATGAGATAAATCATGAAAAGTGATTGAATAGACATTGTTTATTCTTGGTGCAGTAAGTACGATTTCGTTTGTTTTAGAATCAATAATTTTGCAAAGGTTTGAGCTAGAGTCAAATAGAACATTTAGATTTTTATCACATAGTTGACTAATAGAAATTAAATTATGTTTCAAACCTTTAACATATAAAACATTTGAAATTTTAAATTCTTTGTTACCTACTACTCCAATGCCTTTGACGTTACCCTTGCCATTATCTCCAAATGTCACTGTTCCACCTTTCTTCATCTCCAGGCTAAGGAACTTTGATTTATCGCCCGTCATGTGTTTTGAACATCCAGAGTCCAAATACCACACGTCTTCCTTGTTCCTAGCCTGCACGCACACCTAAAAAGATGATGAGAGTAAAGATCTGGTTACCCATGTGGTCGATCCCATTGTATAGGTGGACGCCTTAGGTACCCAGATTTGTTTAACATTAACTTTTCCTTTCTTCCAACATGAGCCCGAGATGTGACCAAATCGATGACATTTGGCACACACAATGAATGGTGAGGAACCATTTTTCAATGGTTTCTCTGGACTCTTGCTGGTGGAAACATCTTTATGTGTGGACTTAGAAAAATTTTCATTTTGAAAAACAGGTTTTCTTAACCTGGAGCTGTCGCTGGTTCCGACAGCAGCTGTCGGAAATTTCCGACAGCCTCCAGAGCTTCCAAAAACGTATCCTAGCCCAAATTTTGCTGTCCCATGGCATTGGTTGGCTAAAAGCACATCCAGAGATTTTTTTCCAACACCAAATTTTCCAATTGCCATGTTCAACTCATTTACTTTGGACTTTAAAATTGAATTTTCTTTTACTATCATGCCACATCTATTTGCAACACTTTTCTTATAATTCTCTAATTGAGAATGAGAGAATTTAACAACTTTTTCTAAATCCTTTTTCTCTTTTAGAAGTTGATCAATTTTTTGATCGGACTTAGAAATAGTGTTTTAGAGTTCTTTTATCCTTGTCGAAGAGTGATCACACTCTTGACAAATTTCCTTCTCGTTCCCAATAGATTTCAAATCATTTGATAACTTTTTATTTACTTTCAAAAGAACTTTGTTTTCAGATTTTAAAAAATCAATTTATTTTAGGCTTTTATCTAAAAATTTGCAAGTTTTCATAAATTCAGAATATAAATCTTCATACGATGGAGGAGTTACCTCAGTGTCGCTTTGGACACTGCAGTCGTCGTCAGATGACGCATTTTCTTTCCCCATCAAGCAGACATTTGCCTCCTCTTCCTCCTGTGTTGAGGAATCACTTTCTTCACCAGACGAAGAATCATCCCAAGTCTCTGCCTTTAACACTTTCTTCTTGTAACTTTTATCGTGCCTCTTTGCATTTTTGCTCGTTCAGATACTTTGGGCACTTGCTTCTGATATGACCAATCTTCTTGCAATGGTAGCACTCCGGTAGCGGACGCTTCTCTTCATTCTCCATTTTTCCTTTGCCTTTTTGGTAGGCAAAATCGTTCTTTTTGAAAAATTTCTTAAATGAATTTCTCCTCTCCGGATTTCTCATAAACTTCTTAAAGTTCCTCACAAACAGTCCTTCCTCATCTTCCTCACTTTCTTCAGATTCAGTTTCAACTTCCTTTTTAGATTTCAACGCCAAGCATTTCTTTTTGGGCTCCAAATTGTACTCTTGGCTTTGAATCTTCAACTCCACTTCATGGGTTTTTAGATTCCCAATGAGACTCTCCAATTGTAAGGTCTTAAGGTCATGTGACTCAGAAATTGCAGTCACTTTAGGATTGAACTTCGGGGGAAGTGATCTTAAGATTTTCCTCACTAAATCTCCATTGGAGAAAACCTTACCCAACACCTTTGAATCGTTCACGATTTTAGTAAATCGTGTGTACATTGTATCAATTTCTTCATCCACCTCCATTTTGAATCTTTCGAATTCTGACTCCAGTTGAAATAGCTTTGAGTCCTTTACCTGCGAAGTACCTTCATGAGTGATTTCTAAAAGATTCCAAATTTCATATGCAGTATCACAAGCACAAACTCTATTAAATTCAGTGCGATCTAGTGCGCAAAATAAAGCATTCATGGCTTTTGCATTGTTTTTACATCTTAATTTATCATTGTCATCCCACTTGTCTTTGGGTTTGACCATAGTTACATCTCCTACAACAATTGTTGGGGAAGAATAACTCGTCTCGACCATATTCCAAACTTCCATGTCGAGAGCTATTAGAAAACACCGCATTCGGGTTTTCCAATAGTTATAGTCCGTGCCCGTAAAAAGTGGTGGCCTACTGATTCCTTGCCCCTCAACGAACGCGTGATCGTTGTGCGCCATTACTCCCGGTGGTAAAACCATTTTGGAGTAACCTTGCTCTGATACCACTTGTTGGATCGTGTGACGCCCTTAGAGGGGGGGGGGGGGGGGGGGGGGGTGAATAAGGGTGCATTTAAAAATATAATTTTTACTTAATAATTTTTAGACAAATTTACTTTAATAAAAAATTACTTATAAATAATTTTAAACCAATGCAATATTTGTATTAAACCAAACACAAATTTCTAAGATAAAGATTTAAGCAAACAAATTTGCAATTAGTGAAAAGAGCATAACTTTATTTATCATGAAATTTGCATACAATAAAAATGATCTTAACAATGCTTAAGATCAAGGCACAATTATGATAAAAAAAATACAATAATATTTGGTTTACCAATCCTTCTCACAAGGATCGGAAGGCTATCACTTGTCTCTCCCAAGACCAAGCCCAAGCCTATCCTCTAGATCTTCCCAAGATCTAGACGTAGCACACAAGGCCACGATTTCCCACCAAGCCACACAAGGACTTGGACGCTCCGCACAAGGAAGTGATTTTCCCCTAAGCCGCGCAAGGACTTAGACGCCGCACACAAGACGACGATTTATCTACCAATATAAAATGAAATGTGTGTAAATGAAAATACAATATGAAAAGGACAACTCCCTAGAAATTCAGATCTCTGAATGGATTGTTGAAGCCTCGAGATGATCGTTGATGTAGAAGCGCGCCCGATCTCGTCTTCAATCTTCAATCCTTCTTTGCACAAATGGGAGTTGAAGAGGTTCTGGAGCTCTCTGGTTCGTATGCACTCAGGAAGGGACTTGGAATTCTCAAAACTTGGAATGCACGAACACAAGGAGTCATTTTATAGAAAATCGCTGTCGCCTGGGCGACATCGACTGTCGGAATTTTCCGACAGCGCTAAACTGCCGCTGGAGTGCCGTCGTGCGGGCAGTTGCTGTAACCGCCGAGCTGTCGCCTGGGCGACATCGATGTCGGATTTCTGACAGCGCAAAACTGCCGGTCGTGGGTGGTGTCGTGGTTAGTTGTTGTAACCTCCGAGCTGTCGCCTGGGCGACATCGCTGTAGGATTTCCGACAGCTCAAAACTGCCTTTCGTCGTGCTGCCGTGGAGGGAAGTAGTTGTAACTTCTCTGCTGTCGCCTGGGCGACATCAGCTGTCGGAATTTTCCGACAGTGAAATTTCCCACATTCAAATTTAGCTCCAGCAGAAATGTGAACATCTCATACCTGTTATCTGCACACCATTAATAAAAATAGAATCAAATACAAACGGGACTTTGTTATTATCAAACCCGAGGAGTGCGAAACGCATGCTCCAACACGATGAACCTGCTGTATCCTGCGTTCGATGAACTTGCCAACTCTGCGTTCGACAAACTTGCCTTATGTGTCTTCTCAGCGGCTCCTTTTTTGATCTCGTCTAAGCGGTCGACGAACAGAATTCTGCGTTCGACGAACGGCACTCTGCGTTCGACGAACACACCAATTATGCCTTCACAGCGGCTCCTTCTTTGGTCTCATCTCAGTGGTCGACGAACATAGTCCTTCGTTCGATGAACGACATTCTGCGTTTGATGAACACGCTGATTCTCAGCGTATAATGAACTTATCAGCTGAGAAACCTTCTTCTCAGCGGATCCGCTGAGACGGCTCCTCGTCTCAGCGGTTTTGACCCTTCGTCTCAGCGGTTCTGCTGAGACAAATCTTCATCTCCTTGTAGATGATTTCTTCACATCTAAGAGCATGTTTGGCCCTTTCTCTTGAGTCACCTGTACATGTATATACTACACAAGTATAGCTTTATCAAATACAATATGTCCTTAGTATTGAGAGTGATGCCTCTTCAAATCAAGATAATATTGAGGGCAATATACCCAACAATCTCCCACTATTTGAAGAAGGCAGAACATCCCCAATGCTAAGGTACATTAACATCAAAAACATACTAAAAAAATGATATGTAGCATGGGCCCTAACACCCTAGGCATTTGCCCTATCTAGCATTGGCCTATCCTAAGCATTGGCCCTCTCTCCCCCTTTCTGGTTTCTTCAATTATATAACCTTCTATGGATAGGGAGGCAACATCTATAGATCCCTTTGGATCAACTTATTGGTCAACCTATACACTCTAAGCATTTGCCATCTCCCCCTCAACCTGAGCAGGGAATTTGCTCCCACTCAATTAGAAAGCTATTTTCTGTAATAGCAAATTTTGTTCAAATTGAACAACCCATTCTAGCACTTGAATACAAAAGGTAAAAATACATAGTACATATACCAATAGTAACAAACACAATATTAAGATCAGAATATGAAATATCATTTCAATTTAAATGTTTAGTACAAATATTTCAAATAATTCAGCTTATGATTGTACATTGAATAATTTAAAGATCATCTCAAGGCAGTTTCTTCTTAGATGGTCCCTGGGAAGAGCTTTCTCCACCTTCAGACTTTCTCTTCCTAGCTTCAGCAGCAGCCTTGATCTTCTCCTTTACTTTGAAGTACAGAAGTGGCTTGGGAAGATATCTTGTGGGAATCCTTAAAGGAGTTTCCCTTCTCACCATGTTTTCTTTGAGAATCCTTTCCCTTAAAGATTCCCTCTCAAGGTGCTTGATCCATTCAGCAGCTGAATCGACATGGTCAATGTCCTTCATTTGATTGCCATGGATCACCCAGGTATTGGCAACAATTGTGTCCAACTCTAGATTGTCATCTTCATGAAGTGGATCCTCTAATCTTTCCATTCTTTTCTGGGCCATATATTCTTTAGTAGTTTGAATGCCCTCTGACCTTCTCCTCTTTGCTGCCCTCGCATCTTCAATCAGATTTGATTGACTTTGGAAGTCAAAGTCTTCATTTCTGCTTGGATTCAAGATTGGAAGATTCAAAGAAATCCTTGTTCCTTGCAGTACCTTTAAGCTTGAGTCCCACTGAGTATCATTAACCCTGTTGACCATGGTTAGGATATTTTCTTGAATAGCATTGGAAGCATTGTTGACCACTTCCACCACTTGCTTGTTGGCTGCTACCTGATTGGAGAGTATCAGCTAGTGGACAGTCTCCATGTTATTAGACAGCTTTATATGAGCTCCTTTCAGCTTAGCATTTAACTTGGTAATCTTCTCCTCTCTTTCTTTGCCATTTTCCATTATCTTTTTCTCTATCTCAGAGTGTTGATCCATTATGGATTGAGAGAGAGTTTGGAAAGAGCTGTCCACATCATTCAAAATGTTTTCCTTTGCCTTGTCAATGTGGGACTTGACTTGGCTGCTTGATGTGTTGACCACTTGTGTCATCATGGTAACATCATTCTCCCAGACATTTTGATTCTTGTACAGATGATTCTTTACATATGTAATGTCTTTTGTGGAATCCCCTTGATGGTCTGCAATATTCTTCAGAACTGTGTGCTGGGCAGCATTAGTGTTTTTGGCCATCTCAAACCATCTGGTCATTTGCTGGAGGATGTGAGTGTAACACCCCAAATCTGGTAGTTCCGCGAAGTAGGCGGAGTGGTAGTGCGGCACGTGAAGCAGGCTAGAATTTTCCCTGTCTGCTCTTAGCGCACGATCAGTGGCCTCATCGCGCACGACCAGTGATCGTGTGCCAGCGATCGTGCGTTAATTCAGAAGAGAATCGAGTTCTGTCTCGGACAGTGCGCACGACCATTTCCCTCTTCGCGCACGACCAGTGATCGTGCGCCAGCGATCGTGCGCTTATTCGCAAGAATTCAGAGTTCTGTCCCGGATAGTGCGCACGACCATTGCCCTCGTCGCGCACGACCACTGACCGTGCGCCTGTGATCGTGCGCCCTGTTTATTCTGTTCCGCGATTTTGAGCGGAGAAGAAGATCGGGCCGTCCAAATCTTTTGAGATCTGATCCGATGGCTAGGATTAGATGCTGGAGGCTTTTAGGGCTTATGAGAGGAGATTAGTCCTCATTATTTTGAGGTGTTTCTCTCTCTCCTAGGCTAGAGGAAGAAGAAGGAGGCAAGGAAGAAGAAGGAAGATCCCGCCATTGACGGAGCTCCGGAGCTCCGTTTCGCGAGCCGTTTCCAGATTTGGAGAGTGCAGCCCGGTGCGGTCGTTTCTCTCCGTATAGAATCTCGGATCCATGGCGAAAAAGAAAGCGCCTAGGGTAACGATTCTTCCTCCCGAACTTTGGACTCGTATTTGTCCATTTATTCCTCTTTCTTTGCTTGCATGAGGTATCTCTTTCACCAAATGGGTGAAGTGTAGGATTTCCTCAAGTCCTTCGGGACTCCGGGTAGATTGTGTCCGTCCCCGGCATATTGCATGTAGAAAATCCGGTAGTCGTGCGGATTTAGGCATTTTGTGTGAAGCCTATTCGTGGCCGTGAGCCCGAATCGGTGATGCTTGATTTGCGACGTTGCATTTAGGTTAGACCTAGAATGCGTGCCGGAGAATGACTCCGTGAACTCACCTATAGTATTGCGGGAGTTAAGTGTAGGCGTCTTGTGAAGATCCCTACGAAAGCCCCATGCTTTGAGTTTTGGATGAAGGCAAACCTTCACCACGTTGTTGATGCGGAGCGTATGTACCTCCCTTGTTGAGAATTCGCGAAGCCTAGATCCTTATGAAGGGGTTAGGTGCGTAACGTATATTTTTGTGTAGCACTTGAAAGTGCTAAACCCTTACGGGCCGAGGTGAAGCCGTACCCGCGTCGTGCGATAGATCGCGACGATTAGAGCACGGGCAAAGCTGAACCGAACCCGTTTCCATGCAGATCGGCGAGAGGTCCCTTCCTCATGAAGGCCGTGTGATCATGGGAGAGGTCGTGGAAGGTGTCATACCTAGACCGACCAAAAGCTCTTGTTCCCCACCTAAGGTTGTGACCCTTAGGGTGGAGTGTTGTGAATTTGATGTTATGTTTAGCCTCATGCGATTTGCTTAGGCGGTTGTGGGAAACCTTCGGGTGAACCCAACCAACATCACGTGCATACCTAGGTTCCCTTCTTTTTGATGCTCAACCTAGAAGATTGATTGTGCTTGAAACCTCACCTTGTGTAGTTGCACTCTCTTTAGATTTAGTACTTGTGCTAGTATGGCTTACTTGCAGGGTAGAATCTCCGCCACCCCGGGAAAGGGGTGGGGTCGTTATAATTTGGTCAGCTGTGCTGACCGTTGCCTTGTTTACCACCGCTTGGTGGAATGTTCTTATGCAGGTGCAGGTGAGCCTAGCGGGAAATAGCGGGCGTTGGTCCTCTTGCTGTCCTTTTGCTGAGTTGGCCCTCGAAGGCCAGCCTTTTTCCTGTTTTCTCATGTATTGCCGGCCTGCGTGCCGATGTATGCTTTTTAGAGTTTTGTACATTGATTTGATGTAAGGCCCTAAGGCCGTAACTCTTATTTCTGGATTCATTCATATGATAGTGGACATGTCTATTTGAATGGTTTAATTAATGCTTCCGCTTACGTTTTGTACTCTCGTTAGTTGTTACTTTTCTGGTTATCACCTTTTAACTCCTAGCTAGTGTGGTTTGTATGGCGTAGGGTCCCGGCCGGACCTGCTGTTATACTTTTTGTTCTGGCAGGGTGTTACAATTTGGTATCGGACTTAAGGCGTCGATCCGTAGTTTAGCGAATTCGGGACGAATTCCTTTTAAGGGGTGGTGCGCACAGGCTGTGCATTCACCTAAAACGACAAAAACTAATAAGAATGTCCACTTAGGAATGAAAAAAAACATACTTGTTTGCGGAACCTGAGCGTTCCATGATTGATGTTTGATATGTTTAGGGTCACTAAATTGTGCCTTGCATGATTATAGGTGACTAGAAGTGCTGCGGGGCGGTCTCAACCCCGTAACACCGCTGAAAGTAGTGGGTCGGCTGAGGTGCCAGCGACCACTCCTTCGGCTGAGATGATCAGAATGGTCGCAGAAGCAGTCTTCGCGATGATCAATGCTCAACCGCAAAGGCTTGCACAGCCTGCTACGCCTACTACTGATGCAGCCCCGGTAGTTGAACCTGCAGTGGAACCTGCGGTAGCACCAAGGGTTGATGCCCCTGTGCCAGTAGCTGCAGTGGAACCGGCGTTAGCACCAAGGGTGGAGCGTCAAGTTGCGCAAGTAGTTGCGGGGCGAGCGCGTGACCAACAATTAAAGCACTTCTTGAGCTTTAATCCTCCTACCTTCTCGGGATCTGAGTCCCCAACGGAGGCAGAAGACTGGTTGTCAAGAGTTAGAAGAACTCTGAGGGCGACGGCGACGGACGAAGCCATGATGGTCACCTTAGCCACTTTCCTTCTTGACGGAGAGGCTGTGCTGTGGTGGGAAGAGCAGGAACTGCACAAGTTCGGCGATAGAGACATTACTGAAATAACAATGGCTGAGTTTTCAAAGTCGTTCCTCCAGCGGTTTATCCCCTCTGCCCAACGCATTGCGTTACAAAACCAGTTCCTGAGGTTAACTCAAGGTGATCGCTCCGTTGACGATTACTTACATGAGTTTACCAGACTGAGTCGCTATGCGGGGGCATTGGTGGAGGATGAGGAGACGAAGACGAATAAATTCTATGAAGGGCTTCGGGACGAGTTGAGGCTGCTCCTTGCAGGCCCTATGACGTTTGGCTTCCAAGTGATGGTGCAAACCGCCAGATCTTTGGAGTTGGACATGAAGAGGGTACAAGCAAAGAGTGTTGTAAAGAAACCCGAGTTTCATGCGCCGGCCTCTCAGTCCAAGCCGGACTTCAGAAGGAACAAGCGGAAGTTCAAGCAGGCGGAACCAGCTTCTTCGAATGTTTCGGGAGCCACGACCGCGCGAACTCCTATTACGTGTTTCACCTGCGGGAAGGTGGGACACAAAGCTGCGGTGTGTCGAAGTGGTCCCCCAAAGGCGGCAAACCGAGCGGCGGATTATGCTCGGGCTGCGGAAAAGGGCAAAGCGGCAGAGTCTTCGGCCTCCCAACACATTCCGACTCAGCCGAGAGTCTATTCGCTTGGCCAACAAGAAGCTATACGACAAACCGACGTCGTCACAGGTACGAATTAGAAGTTAGCTTTTACAGCTATGTATATGATTCTCACTGTTGTACGACTATGTGTTATTTGTGTACAATTAGGTTTCGTCCTAATTTTCAACTATCCGGCGAGAGCTCTATTCGATACGGGTGCATCGCACTCTTTTCTGTCTGAGGACTTCGTGGTGCGAATCGGAGTGCCGTCTACCTTTGTAGAGGATAGATTGGAAGTAGTGCTACCCAATGGATCTCGAATGAGTGCGGATAGGAAGAGCCGTGTGAAGGTGCGGATCTGAAGTCAAGATTTCGACTTGGAAGCGTCGTTACTACCGTTAGCTGAATTCGATGTGATCTTCGGCATGGACTGGCTCTCGGAGCAGCGAGCATGCATAGATTGCAATACAAAGGAGATCACTCTGGGAACGAACACCGACGATGAAACCACATTCGCCGGTATGCGAGGAGCGAGCAAGACGCTGATGTCTGCTCTCCAGGTGGTTAAGGCGGTGAGAAAAGGCGCCGAGTTGTTCTTCACCTTGTTGGAGGCTTCGGAGCCAAAGCCCAGGTTGTGTGATGTCCCAGTTGTAGCGGAATACGCCGACGTGTTTCCTAACGAACTCCCTGGGGCTCCGCCTCATCGGGAGATTGATTTCTGTATCGAGTTGGTGCCAGGTGCCAAACCTGTGGCCCGCTCACCATACAGAATAGCGCCAAAGGAATTGGCAGAGTTGAAGGTCCAATTGCAAGAGCTGCTAGAGCAAGGCTACGTACGTCCAAGTTCTTCGCCTTGGAGTGCACCGGTCCTCTTTGTGAAAAAGAAGGATGGGAGCTTGCGTCTATGTATCGATTATAGAGAGCTAAACAAGTTGACCGAGAAAAACCGATATCCGATTCCTAGAATCGATGATCTATTCGACCAACTGATGGGGTCGACGGTTTACTCCAAGCTAGACCTAAGGTCCGGCTACTATCAACTGCGAATAAGGGAATGCGACATCCCAAAGACAGCGTTCAGTACCCGCTTTGGGCACTTTGAGTTCACGGTAATGCCGTTCGGTCTATCCAACGCACCGTCGGTATTCATGGACTTGATGAATAGGACATTCCGAGAGTATTTAGATCAATTTGTGATCGTCTTCATCGACGACATTTTGGTATACTCTCAGTCGGAAGAGGAGCATGTAGGGCATCTGCACGCAGTCCTGAGCACCTTGAGGAGGAGTCAGCTATATGCCAAGTTCTCCAAGTGCGAGTTTTGGCTACCGTCAGTGGCATTCCTTGGTCATGTTGTTAGTGGCGAAGGAATTGCAGTTGATCCGTCGAAGATAGAAGCGATCCAAGCGTGGCCTTTGTTGAAAAACGTAGCGGAAGTCCGAAGTTTCTTAGGACTTGCCGGCTATTATAGGCGCTTTGTGGAAAACTTCTCGAGGATCGCACTTCCTCTCACAAAACTGACTAGGAAGGATCATAAGTTCGTTTGGTCGCCCGAGTGCGCACGAGCTTTTGAAGAGCTAAAGAGCCGTCTGACCACGGCGCCCATTCTATGCTCGCCACAGGGTACGGAAGGCTACGAAATATATAGCGACGCCTCAGGAAGTGGTTTGGGTTGTGTCCTAGTGCAGTTCGGGAAGGTAATTGCCTACGGCTCCCGGCAACTGAAGGTTCACGAGAGGAATTACCCGGTCCATGATTTGGAGCTAGCGGCCGTGGTTTTTGCCCTCAAACTTTGGAGGCATTATCTATATGGCGTGAAGATCGATATCTTTACCGACCATAAGAGCCTCAAGTACTTACTAGACCAAAGGGAGTTGAACATGCGCCAAAGGAGGTGGATGGAGTTCCTTGGGGACTACACCTTCGATATCAAATATACTCCCGGTAAAGGAAACGTAGTTGCAGACGCGTTGAGTCGTCGGGCTCCCGCGCAAGCAAATTGGATTTTGATGCACGATGAGCGTCTAATCCGTGAGCTAGAAGAAATGGAGATCATATGCATTGATAGGAGAACGTCTACTTCAGCATGCTTGAACTGGACGGAAGTTCACTACGACCTTGCCGACCGAGTTCGACAAGCATTGGAGTTGGACGAGAGCTTGAAACGATACAAAGCAGAGACCGTTGAAGGGTTAAACGCTGATTTCTCCTTCGAAGACGACCTTATGTGGAAGCAGGAAAGGTTATGCATCCCAAACGTTGGTACTCTACGGGCGGAATTGATGTACGAGGCTCATCATACCAAGTACTCGATCCACCCGGGGAGCACTAAAATGTTTATGGATATGAAGAAACTGTTCTGGTGGTCGGGCATGAAGAAAGACATTGCCCTTTACGTAGCCAAGTGTCATACTTGCGCGTTGGTGAAAGCAGAATGTCAACGTCCCGGTGGGTTTCTGAAGTCCTTGCCGATTCCGGAATGGAAGTTTGATGATATTTCGATGGATTTCGTGCACGGATTGCCGAGATCGCAACATGGAAACGACGCCATATGGGTGATCGTGGACCGTTTGACAAAGGTATCACACTTCATTCCGAACCGGAAGGATGACTCTGTAGAGAAGCTAGCAAAGCTCTATGTGGATAGTATCGTGAGACTGCACGGTGTCCCTCGTAGCATCGTCAGCGATCGTGACGGGCGTTTCACGTCGAAAGATTGGAGGCTTATCCATGAACTGTTGGGCACAAAATTGAAGTTCAGCACGGCCTTCCACCCGCAAACGGATGGACAGACCGAGAGAACCAACAGGACTATGGAGGATATGCTCCGAATGTGCGCTCTAGACTTTGGAAAGAGGTGGGAGGATCACCTCTTTATGATCGAATTCGCCTACAATAATAGCTACCAAGCCAGCATAAGGATGGCTCCTTTCGAGGCCCTCTATGGTAAGAAGTGTCGTACGCCATTGTCTTGGGCGGAAACGGGCGATACTAAGCTATTGAAGCGAAAGGATGTTGAAGAAGCAACGTCGACGATCCGGACTATACGCGAAAGGCTATTGGTTGCCCAGGATAGGCAAGCAAAGTATTTCAACGCCAAGCATAGGAACTTAGAGTTCGCCGTCGGTGACCGGGTTTACTTGAAGATCAAACCGTTCAAAGGGGTATCAAGGATTCGACGCTTGAAAAAGCTCAGTCCGAGGTACTTAGGACCGTTCGAGATCGTGGAGCGTGTTGGTGATGCGGCTTATCGGCTTGCACTATCTGCAGAGCTGAGCGGTCTGCACGACGTGTTCCACATTTCAGTGTTGAGGAAGGCAGTGCAAGAGCCTACTCATATCGTTGCGGTCGGCAAAGTTCCGGTCGATAGTGGGTTGTCGACGAAAGTCAAGCCTTTACGCATCGAAGATACCGAAGTAAAGCAGCTGCGGAACAAGTCCATTCGGATGGTAAAAGTCCGGTGGGATAACTGCGGCCGAGAGGAGCTCTCTTGGGAGAGAGAGCAAACGATGCTTGCGGAGTACCCCGAGCTATTTCCCTCAGGTAAAGTATAACTGTAATTTATGCTATTACTGTTTCCTGAATTTCGGGACGAAATTCTTTTAAGGAGGGGGGAGTTGTAACACCCCAAATCTGGTAGTTCCGCGAAGTAGGCGGAGTGGTAGTGCGGCACGTGAAGCAGGCTAGAATTTTCCCTGTCTGCTCTTAGCGCACGATCAGTGGCCTCATCGCGCACGACCAGTGATCGTGTGCCAGCGATCGTGCGTTAATTCAGAAGAGAATCGAGTTCTGTCTCGGACAGTGCGCACGACCATTTCCCTCTTCGCGCACGACCAGTGATCGTGCGCCAGCGATCGTGCGCTTATTCGCAAGAATTCAGAGTTCTGTCCCGGATAGTGCGCACGACCATTGCCCTCGTCGCGCACGACCACTGACCGTGCGCCTGTGATCGTGCGCCCTGTTTATTCTGTTCCGCGATTTTGAGCGGAGAAGAAGATCGGGCCGTCCAAATCTTTTGAGATCTGATCCGATGGCTAGGATTAGATGCTGGAGGCTTTTAGGGCTTATGAGAGGAGATTAGTCCTCATTATTTTGAGGTGTTTCTCTCTCTCCTAGGCTAGAGGAAGAAGAAGGAGGCAAGGAAGAAGAAGGAAGATCCCGCCATTGACGGAGCTCCGGAGCTCCGTTTCGCGAGCCGTTTCCAGATTTGGAGAGTGCAGCCCGGTGCGGTCGTTTCTCTCCGTATAGAATCTCGGATCCATGGCGAAAAAGAAAGCGCCTAGGGTAACGATTCTTCCTCCCGAACTTTGGACTCGTATTTGTCCATTTATTCCTCTTTCTTTGCTTGCATGAGGTATCTCTTTCACCAAATGGGTGAAGTGTAGGATTTCCTCAAGTCCTTCGGGACTCCGGGTAGATTGTGTCCGTCCCCGGCATATTGCATGTAGAAAATCCGGTAGTCGTGCGGATTTAGGCATTTTGTGTGAAGCCTATTCGTGGCCGTGAGCCCGAATCGGTGATGCTTGATTTGCGACGTTGCATTTAGGTTAGACCTATAATGCGTGCCGGAGAATGACTCCGTGAACTCACCTATAGTATTGCGGGAGTTAAGTGTAGGCGTCTTGTGAAGATCCCTACGAAAGCCCCATGCTTTGAGTTTTGGATGAAGGCAAACCTTCACCACGTTGTTGATGCGGAGCGTATGTACCTCCCTTGTTGAGAATTCGCGAAGCCTAGATCCTTATGAAGGGGTTAGGTGCGTAGCGTATATTTTTGTGTAGCACTTGAAAGTGCTAAACCCTTACGGGCCGAGGTGAAGCCGTACCCGCGTCGTGCGATAGATCGCGACGATTAGAGCACGGGCAAAGCTGAACCGAACCCGTTTCCATGCAGATCGGCGAGAGGTCCCTTCCTCATGAAGGCCGTGTGATCATGGGAGAGGTCGTGGAAGGTGTCATACCTAGACCGACCAAAAGCTCTTGTTCCCCACCTAAGGTTGTGACCCTTAGGGTGGAGTGTTGTGAATTTGATGTTATGTTTAGCCTCATGCGATTTGCTTAGGCGGTTGTGGGAAACCTTCGGGTGAACCCAACCAACATCACGTGCATACCTAGGTTCCCTTCTTTTTGATGCTCAACCTAGAAGATTGATTGTGCTTGAAACCTCACCTTGTGTAGTTGCACTCTCTTTAGATTTAGTACTTGTGCTAGTATGGCTTACTTGCAGGGTAGAATCTCCGCCACCCCGGGAAAGGGGTGGGGTCGTTATAATTTGGTCAGCTGTGCTGACCGTTGCCTTGTTTACCACCGCTTGGTGGAATGTTCTTATGCAGGTGCAGGTGAGCCTAGCGGGAAATAGCGGGCGTTGGTCCTCTTGCTGTCCTTTTGCTGAGTTGGCCCTCGAAGGCCAGCCTTTTTCCTGTTTTCTCATGTATTGCCGGCCTGCGTGCCGATGTATGCTTTTTAGAGTTTTGTACATTGATTTGATGTAAGGCCCTAAGGCCGTAACTCTTATTTCTGGATTCATTCATATGATAGTGGACATGTCTATTTGAATGGTTTAATTAATGCTTCCGCTTACGTTTTGTACTCTCGTTAGTTGTTACTTTTCTGGTTATCACCTTTTAACTCCTAGCTAGTGTGGTTTGTATGGCGTAGGGTCCCGGCCGGACCTGCTGTTATACTTTTTGTACTGGCAGGGTGTTACAGTGAGCAGAGTCAGCAGTGACATTCTTGATTTGAGTATTCAGCTCATTGCTCACAGCAGCCACCCTTACTTCAAACCTCTGCTCACTGGCTTGAATTTCTTGAGTGTAGCATTCAGCTCATCCCTAACTTGAGCAGTAGCACCTTGTATCCTTTCAGCAACAAGTTCTTTTACTGACAACATTTGACCCTCAATCATGGTTTGTATTGAGTTTAGCAGGTCAGATGTGTCCAGAACAGCACCTGGCCTTTCCTGGGCCAATTCTTTTTCAACCACCTCTTCAGCTCCACTCTGAGTTTTAGCCCTTCCATCATCAGGGATCTGATCCCCCTCAGATGGGGCATTAGGTGTACCTTGTAGATTTGGGGAGATTGGTTCCTGTTGATGTTCCCCCCACTAGCATACCCACCTCCTATTTCATAGGCTGAGCTATGCTCCCCCTCACTTGGGGGTATCCATAGGCGGAGAATTTTGTCTATGGTCACCTGAAAATTGATTGATGAGTTAAACACCTAGACTATACTATTGTTAGAGAGGAGAAGCCTAACTGAAATCCTAATTTACCATGGATAGGTGAATTTGGAAGTCCATCATCAGCTTGAGGAACAGCTGGATCAGTATTCATCTGAGTTGCCTCAGGATTGGGTTCAACTCTTCCTTGGGGCTCCTCATCCCTACTTGTCCTGGGGACATCATCTCCTTCCACACCATCCTTGTGCATTGGAGGTTCATCATCCTTTTTGGAGGTTTCAGCACCTTCTCCTTCATTCTTCTTAGCTCTCTTCTTCTCCTTTATCTCAGCCACCATAGAGGGTTGGCTCATGGGGAGAACCCTTGTACACCTGTCCAAGGTCTTGATATCTATTCTCTTCAAGTAGTGAATGTTTACACCATTGAAAGAGGAGAACTGGTCAGGATATGCCTTCAGCAGGAAGAGAGATAAGATCCTTCCTAGGTTTGGAGCCTGTAGGCATTGCTTAATCCTTTGGAACAGGACATTTCCCCAGCATGTCCTTTTCTTTAAAAATGATCCTTACAATCAGCTCAAACATGGGTTGAGAGATTGTGTCATGTGAGCCTGGCTTGCACAGGAGTGCCTTTCCCACAATGTCACACAGCATCTTTCCTTTTTGATTGAAGAATTTCTTCTTCAGTGATGAAGTCTGGGGGGCACTGTATTCACACCACTTCAAGGCATGCTCCTTGTCACCTGCAGATATTTCCTCTTCTTCCACTCTAGGAAGGTGCAATACTTTTTCCAGTCTCTTAGGGGACAGTTTCACCTTAATTTCTCCAACCTTAGATGTTAAGCCATCCTTAGAAGACGACTGCTTGGCATTTGCAAAGAACTCTAGCATTTCTTGCTTGAAGATCTGAGAGGGTTCAGACAACAAGAAGTCTAGTCCAGCATCAGTAATCAAGGATATAACACTCAAAATCTCTGGTGAGGCATGGAGAAACCCATCCCTCACCAACTCATAACCCTCTTGCAATTCCTTCGCAATCTTGGGCGCCATCTTAGTCGAATGAGAAAAATGAAAACACTGGGACGGAAGAGTAGAGGTTTCGTCTCGGCGGCTGGAGTGGTGCGTGATAGAATGGCCATATCTAAAAACTTCCACCCCCTCAAATTTTCAAAATAAATCAATATTTTTTGAAGAGATCGCTTTTGAAAAAGAAAAATCTTTCAAATCTTCGTACGAGGAACCTCCCACATTAGAACTTAATGAACTACCCAATCATTTAAGATATGAGTTTTTAGAAAAAGACATTATTACCAGTAATAATGTCGGCCCATCTAAGTGAATCTGAAAAAGCCAAATTGCTAAAAGTTTTACAAAAGCACCGCCAAGCAATTGCTTGGCAGATTTCAGATATTAAGGGCATAAGTCCATCTTTCTGCACGCACAAAATTCTAATGGAAGATAATTCACATAATTCTATTCAACCTCAACGCCGATTAAACCCAAACATGAAAGAAGTAGTAAAGGGTGAGGTCGTGAAATTATTAGACGCAAGAATTATCTATCCAATTTCAGATAGCAAATGGGTGAGCCCCGTCCAAGTAGTTCCTAAAAAAGGAGGGATCACGGTAGTGTTAAACGACAATAATGACTTAATCACAACACGGACAGTGACTGGATGGCGTATGTGTATTGATTATCGCAAATTGAACGACGCCACCCGCAAGGACCATTTCCCCTTGCCATTCATCGATCAAATCTTAGAACGATTATCCGGCCATAGCTTTTATTGTTTCCTCGATCGTCTCTCGGGCTACTTCCAAATTCCCATCTCGCCCGAGGACCAGGAGAAAACGACGTTTACTTGTCCTTTCGGCACCTTCGCCTATCGAAGAATGTCGTTTGGCTTATGTAATGCGCCGACAACATTTCAACGGTGTATGTTGGCCATTTTCGACAAGTATGTAGAAAGTATTATGGAGGTATTTATGGATGACTTTTCCGTGTTTGGTGATTCCTTCGATTTTTGTGTAGAAAATTTAGAAAAAGTGTTAGAACGGTGTGAGGAGACCAATCTCGCCCTGAACTGGGAAAAATGCCATTTCATGGTACGGGAGGGATTGGTTTTAGGTCATAAGATATCGGCAAGAGGAATTGAGGTCGATGAAGCAAAAATAGAAGTGATCAAAAAACTGCCACCGCCAACCAACGTTAAGGCCATAAGAAGCTTTCTAGGACATGCCAGTTTTTACCGGCGATTTATAAAAGATTTTTCGAAAATTACCAAACCCCTCACTCATCTTTTAGAAAAAGACACTCCATTTATTTTTGATGATACCTGCTTATCTGCTTTTCAATTAATCAAAAATAAGCTAATAAATGCGCCAAATATGATAGCTCCAATCTGGGACCTTCCATTCGAAATCATGTGCGATGCAAGTAGCTTTGCGGTGGGAGCCGTTTTAGGACAACGTATATCTAAAAACTTCCACCCTATTTTCTACGCAAGTAAAACACTTACATCCGCGCAAGAGAACTATACCACAATGGAGAAAGAATTATTAGCAGTTATTTTTGCGTTCGACAAATTTCGACCTTATATTACGCTTTCAAAAATTATTGTTTTTACGGACCACTCGGCCCTCAAATATTTACTTTCTAAACTGGATGCCAAACCATGCTTACTTCGCTGGATCTTACTCCTCCAGGAGTTCGACTTGGAAATCCGAGATAAAAAGGGGGCTGAGAATTTGTCCGCGGACCATCTTTCACGATTAGATAACCCGTTTATTGAAGATTTAAATGAACAAACTTTTAATGATTATTTTCCCGACGAGAAGTTATTATCAATCAACACTACTCCTTCTCCTTGGTTTGCAAACTTCGCCAACTACTTAGTAGCTCGAGTCCTCCCAAAAGAATTCTCCTATCAGCAAAGAAGAAATTCTTGTCTGACCTGAAGAATTATTTTTGGGAGGACGCGTATCTGTTTCGAGTTTGTGCAGACCAAGTAGTAAGGAGATGTGTTTCTTTCGAAGAAGGACAAAATATTTTCAAACACTTACATGAAGGATCGACTGGTGGGCACTATCAAGCCAATCAGACCGCTCACAAAGTGCTAAGTGCAGGCTTTTATTGGCCTAGCCTTTTTAAAGATGCCCAATCTTTTGTGAGACGTTGCGATAGCTGCCAACGGGCCAGAAGTATCTCTAATAAAAATGAAATGTTGCAAAATTATTTCCTCGAGTGCGAAGTTTTCGACCTTTGGGGAATTGATTTTGTAGGTCCTCTTCCTTCTAGCCATGGTAATAAATACATTTTAGTTGCGGTAGACTACGTGTCTCGATGGGCAGAGGCCCAAGCTCTTCCTACCAATGACTCCCGAGTCGTTATTATTTTCTTAAAAAAATTATTTTCTCGATTCGGTACTCCTAGGGCCATCGTTAGCGACAGGGGTTCGCACTTTTGTAACGCACAATTTGCAAAAACACTTTTAAAATATGGCGTTACACATAAGCTTTCAACTGCATACCACCCCCAAACTAACGGCCAGGTCGAGGTCGTGAATAAATAAATCAAACGTATTTTAGAAAAAACTGTTTCCACCTCACGTAAGGACTGGTCACATAAATTAGACGATGCTCTATGGGCTTACCGAACAGCGTACAATACCGCCATCGGTTGTACACCGTATCGGTTAGTATATGGGAAATCGTGCCATTTACCGGTCGAATTAGAACATCGTGCTTTCTGGGCCCTTAAATTTTTAAACTTTGATCCCCACTCCACCGCCGATCTTCTAAAATTCCAGCTCAACGAACTCGATGAGTGGCGCTCCAATGCGTATGAAAATAATAAATTATATAAGGAACGAACGAAATGCTTTCACGATAAAAATTTAAGGCACCCGAAAACATTTAAACCAGGCGACCAAGTATTACTTTATAATTCTCGTCTACGTTTATTTCCTGGAAAGTTAAAATCTAGATGGTGAGGTCCTTTTAATGTAAAGGAAGCTTATCTGTATGGAACTGTTTTGATATCACACCCAGATAAGGGTGATTTCAAGGTTAATGGGCAGCGTCTAAAACTTTATTTTTCTGGTGACAATGTTGACATGGACAGTGAAAAACTTCTTTTGTCTGAACTGTAATAATTTGGATTAACTTTTGGACTATATTCTTTTAGTCGAGCTCAAACGACATTAAACAGAGGGCGCTCTTGGGAGGCAACCCAAGGTTTTTAATATTTGTTGTTTTAATTTTTCTTTGGCCCTGGGCGGCTCCGATACTCTCAACTTCGGCAATCGCGTGCTTCAACATTGCTGATTTCAAGAAAAATTCAAGATGATATTTCATGAAGATTCAAAGCGCCAACAAGGGGGAGCGGCATCAAACATCCTTTCAAGCCCATAAATCCAGGGAAGTGCCTGTTTCAGTTTTTCAGTTTTAGTTTCTTTTCTTAGTTACCCCTTCCTTCACTCTCCTTTTCCATTGAGGACAATGTTTATCGTAAGCTTGGGGGAGAATGTCTTCTTTTCTTTTCTGTTGTTTTAGTAGTCTAAATTAGATTTTGGTAAAATAAAAAGTACCCCTTGCTTTATGTTTTGTTTTTCCCAAAATATTTTATATAGCCTTAGTTAATTTCAAAATTTCTAATCCAACTTTTTAATTTTGTTTCACAAGTAAATTGTTGACTCATGTAGTGTTCTAATTCTAGGTAGCATGTTAATGTGAAAAGTTTTTCTAAAATCTTATACTTTCCTTACCGTTTCTCTTTTATCTTCTTTACTTTCTTAAAAATTCTTCATCCACTATTTTCCTCTTCATTTTTAGATATATTTTGCAAGGTTAACTTTTCATTTGTGTAGTAAATGTGAATAATCCTAGACGCTTATTATTCTTATTTTCAGGATAAGTTCATTAGTCTTTATTTAATATTTAGGGCTTACTTTTTGAAATCCTTCAAAACTTATGCTTTAAATAAATTTAGGAGCAATAAAAATGATTTAGGCCATTTTTTTGTTTAAGTTTGAGTCTTCATGCCAACCCTTAAAAAGAAACCCTTTGTTAGCCTCTTTTGAGCCTTTTCCCATGTTTTATTGTCACCTCCACTTATCAAATTTTTCACAAGCCAAAATTTCCAAACCTATTTGAATCACACTAACACTTTGAGTTTTATTTAAATTTTTAAATAGTGTGATTGGTTTATTGCATGGAGAGCTCCAAAGAAAAGAATTTGCTCAAAAAGAAGTTATTTTAAGCATATTTGTATTAGTTATCTTTGCCAAAATTTCAAAAAAAAGGCTATTTAAGGGAAAGAAAGAAAATATGCTATATGCTTATAATGAAGGATTGCCTTTAATCATTCGTATCGAAATTTTTATAAAACTCATGTTTATGGTTTAGTGTGATTATAACAACCACTTTTATCTTCGATTTCCATTCCAAATCATATGCCTAAACCAAACATTTCGGTCCTAATAAAGTCCTCTTGATTCATGCTCCTAAATTTGCTTTAGCTAAGTAAAGAAGAAAAGTAGAATAGTTAAGTCTTGGGTATGAATTTAGATCCCTGTTCTTAGAATGATATAATTATAATTTGTCTCTTAAGGTTTAGTAACAATTCAATGCACTATCTCACTTGTTACTTTGCTCAATTTTATTTTAAAACTTTTTAGTTAAAATTTTGGATGATTAATTTTTGTTAGTAAAGGGTATAAAAATTAAGCTTAAATAAAGTACTTATTTTAGGTTTCCTTTTCACTATTCTCCCTACTTGGAATTTCGCAAGGTACTCGTGTTTAGCATAATTAAATCTTTTTGATTAGTCATTTTTTTTATTAGCTAAGCATATTTCTTTGCTTGGGGACACGCAAAGTGTAAGCTTGGGGGAATTTGATAATGCTAAATCTAGTTAGTTTAATTAGGTTATTTTTAGGTTATTTACTCTTACTTTTTGCTTATTGTTGTTTACCTAAATGCAATTTTTGTTCATTTTCCTATTTTTAGTGCTAACTTAAGTTTTCTGAATTTTCAGGTCAAAAATGCAAAATTTCCTAAGTCACGCCCGTGACCTAGGGCGTGTAAGTTGCTGTTTCCAGTTAAGCTGCTGCCGCCATAATTCAGAAGATCTGGTCAAACACGCCCAAAATACACGACCGTGACACACAAGTCACGCCCGTGACACGCAAGTCACGCCCGTGACCAGCCCGTGAACAGCTCAGATTCGACCAGCTGACCACTGAATTGGTCACACCACTATTACACGGGCGTGCTTCTAGTCACTCCCGTGACTGCCACGTCAGCCAGCCTCCAGCGCCCATGATCTCCACCAGCGCCCATGACCGGACTAACCACCAAAATGGTCACGCCCTTAGTCACGGGCGTGACCTAGGGCGTGACCCATCAAATCGCATCAGAATCGTGCGCCGAACCTCATCCAAGCCGCAGAATTGATTAAACAATGTCACGCCCCTAGTCACGGGCGTGACTGCGGGCGTGACCGAGGCAGAAAAATTTCTATAAATTGAAATGACCTCCAAGCTTTCCCCATTCAGTTTTGGCAGAGAGAATTGGTGCTACTACTCTATTTTTAGTGATTTTCATGTTATTTTGTATTCTCTTTCTCTTATTTCAATGCATGTCCTTTTCTAGTTTTCATATGAATGTTGTAATGCCTTTGTAATTTCCTTTCATAGTGTATTACTAATGCTTAGTAGGCTTTCCATGCAAATGCAAACTCAGTTTAACTTTTGTTTAATAAAAATTGTATGTTTTTGTTCTCTTAAAATCTTCATCATTTCTCTTTCCTACCCCTCCACCATGAGTAACTAAATCCTCATAGTACTCGATCTTGATGATTTGAGGATGAGTTGATCAAGTTATGATCCTTTAGTCTTCTTTCACTTTCTAAAGTTTTGGGCCTTAGATTTACTCTTAATTAAAATTAAGTGGAGCAATATTATCGATATATAGTCCCCACCTTTGCTTTCATTCTTGGCTAGCCGAGAGGGCGATAGTCTGAAGTGAGCACTTATGAGTAAAGAGAGTTACACACATTTCTCGAGAGAGAATGACGTAAATCTCCTGGATTGGAGTCAAACCCAATAGCGGGGTTCACCACTTAAAGCGAGTTTTACGTATTCGAGTACGGGACGAGAGTTCGGTCAGATTTTCCTAAAATCAGTTGGGCATATCTTCGAGAGAATCATGTTCAAACTATAGGAACCCCCACGGTCAAGCTACCGTTACTTTATTAAGTTTTAAGTTTGCTTTTGAATTTTTATCAACTTAAGCCAAAGTAAGTCAAGATCGAGTGCTATTTCTTAATCATCGTTTAGCCGTACTTTTGTCCAGCCTTTATTTCAACTTAGCAAACAAAACCTTCCAAAAAATTATTAAGATAAAATGATAGTAATTCGTTTGAGTATAAGTAATCAACGGTTCTCAGATTTTAATACGACACTTGTGTTCCTATACTACAGTTCGATAGGTATACTTGCCTTCTCGGATTGCTAGTTCGGATTTTATTTCGTGCAAGCAGAATTTTAATCACCAGTGCGTGAGAATGTGAAGAGTCATTTAATGCTGTCGAGATTTTATATAGTGGGCCAGAGTGTTAACCTAATCGACTCAGCGGTTCAGCTGAGATGGTTCATCTAAAGTTTCAACCTAGGGCTGAATTCGTCGAACATAGCTAATGTTTTAAAGACTAAGTTCGACGAACTGAGCTCGACATTCGTCGAACCCAGACTTTACCCAGCTTTTTAAGCGTAATTTGAAGCTTAGCTAACACACATTTTACTGGTTAATTCTATCTTCCTACTTTAACACTGTTATAGATAGCATTTGATGATAAATTCACAATAGGGAGGAGAAATACTTACCTTGAGGATTTATTCCTCTATCTGATATCAAAATTCTTGATATCCCTCTCCTTCCTTTCATGTACCACAAGCACACACTATCCAAGTACCAAATGATGATGAAGCTGGTATTTGAACTATCCTGCAAAGCAGAGATTAATTTTCCTTAGGAGCCCAAGATGACTTGGGTCCTAGGTTCTTGTTAGCATAATCAAAAAGCCTTACTCTAGCTGCACTCTTGGCAGGAAGACTCTTCTTTGCATTAGGTACATTGGGGTTGTACCAACAATCTATGGCAAAGTGTCCCACTTTACCACAACACCAACATTCATGAAGTTGTATCTTCTCTTCTGAGCATTTCTTGAGGATTGTGCAGCACAGTCCTCATGTTCAGGAATAGATACAGCAGCATTCTTCCTGTTCCTCTCAGCTATTATTTGACTTAATGTCATTCTGTGTGCTGTCTTGAGGCTCTTTATCCTGATGGCATCAGCTTGCAATGACTTGGTAGCCATACAAGATTTGATGGCATCTGACACTGATCAATCAGACATGTTTATAGAATTGGCAGCAGTCATGTTCTTGACTGATCCAACCTTAGAAGGGCTTGCCTTCTCATTCTTAAATGAAGTGGCTGAAGTACCAAAAACAAATGGTCCATGTTGGGCCATTTGAATTTCCTCATGGGGAGCCTTCACGACACTCAATCCCATTCCCTTTCTTCCACTATGTGAAGGAGCATTTTCCTTCCTATAGCACCTCTCATTCTTCCAGTGACCATAAATGCTTTCATGGTCATACCTGTTGGAGGGAAGTATAACCTTGTGAAAGGTGGGTTGAGCCTTAGCCTTCTCCTTGCTCTTTACTCCACTCCCTTCTCCAAATTCCATTTTCTTGAATCTTAGTCCGCTCCTATTGGTTTGAGAGGGGAAGGTGTCAATGATAGGAAGCATAGATCTGGGCTTGGAGAATTGAGCCACCAAGCTCTTCACCTTCTCAAGCTTTTCCTCAAGGTCCTTGATGACCTTGTTCTTCAGGGAAATAGTGCTTAATTGTACAACAGTTATCACCTGCAAATGGCTAATTTGTCTACTCATCTCAGCCACCAGGGTGGTAGGTTCAGTGTTGACATCCTTAGTCATTTTGAGAGAAACAATTTCCTGGGCTTGCCTCTTGGCAAGCTTCTTGCTCTTCTTTAGAGCCTCCAAAAGAACACCATATTTATCAATCAATTGATTGTGTTCTTCCTCAGCTTCCATGCCCCTTCCATCAATTGATGAAGGAGCAACAGATTCTGGACTAGTCTCACAATCAGAAATTGCAGTGGAATGAGATAGTACCTGAACCTTGTCAAAAGCATTCTGACTCCCTTCCTCATCAGTGAAGGCCATAAGGCCTAGCTGAACAGTGTCTTCTTCATCCTCGTCTTCATCCTTATCTGAGTGTGAAAGAGGGGCCCTGATTCCAACTATAGCAGCTGGATAAGCTTTATCTTCTTGTGTTGCAAATAGCCCAATGTAGGCTTCTTCTTCATTCTCTGAATCTGATGATGAAGGATCAGATTCACTCCAGCTCCTTTCTTCTTTGCTAGGAGGGATTTTTCTCCCTTCATATCCTTGTGGTGATGATGCTTCTTTTCACCACTATCCTTTCTTTTAACTGGACAGTCAGCTATGACATGTCCAGGCTTGCTGCAGCTATAACAAATTGTATTGTTAGAAGAATGTTTACTAAGTTTAGAATCATACTTGTCACCCTTTAAGTGATGTCTTTCTGATTTGCAGCTATCCTTTTTGTTGTGTGATGATGAGGAGGGCATGTTCTTCCATTGCTTCCTCTTCATCATCTTCTTGAACTGCCTTGTGAAGGCAGCAAACTTCTCATCAGAGGAAGAGCATCCTGAGGTGCTGACTTCAGGTTCAGCACTTCTCCTAGGAGGAGACACCATCCTGCTTTTGCTTTTCTTGGAGCTGTCAGCTTTGAGAGCAACAGATTTCTTCCTTACTTGAGCCCTTGAAGAGGTGTATTCTTCCTTCCTTGCAGATAGATGCATCTCATAGGAGAGCAGCATCCCAAACAGTGTGTGAGTTGGGGTCTCACCTAGCTTGGCCACTTCCCTGATGGCACATATCTTTGTGTCCCAGTCTCTTGTGAGAGATCTAAGGAACTTATCATTCAGCTCATAATTGGTGAATGCCCTCTCATAGGTTCTCAGCTCATTAACTGTTCTGAAGAACCTCTCATAGCACATGAATATGTTTTCCTGGCTCTGCTTCCTGAAGGCTAAATACTCTTGATTTAGGAGTGACTTCCTGTCATCCCTAACTTCAGCTATCCCTTCCATATATACTATCAGAGTATCCCATATTTCCTTGGCAGAAGTGCAGTGTACCTAGTTTGAAAGGTGGAATCATCAATAGCATTGACAATGATATTCTGGGCCCTCTTGTCCATGGTGAACAACTCAAGTTCATCCTTGGTCAGATCTTTGAATAGTTTGGCCACTCTTCTTATTGGATCTATAGTGGATGCTGTGTGAAAAGTGAAAGGTCCTTCTTCAACTGTAATGAAGATCCTTGGATCAGATGCTTCCATAAACAACCTGATCCTTTGCTTCCATATGCCAAAATTCTCTTTGTTGCATATGGGCAACTTCATGGACCTCATTTCCTTATGCAATCCAGAGGAGGCCATTGGGATTTGATTTGACTAAACCTTTTAGGATCTGGTCAGATTGTTAAGTCCTTTTTAACCAACCTGGCTCTAATACCACTTGAAAGAATATAGGTTTGTAGTCTAAATCACCTAGAGAGGGGGTGAATAGGTTCCTTTTTAATTTGCCTCTAAGAGTCCTAGCTTATTTCTGAGTTAACTTAAGCAAAAGATCAAACACCCAAAAAGCACACAAGACTGTATAGAGGTTCCTCAAGACAGGGTGTCTTGAGTAGTCCTCTTTCACCCTTCACCTTTCTAACAATGTGTTAGACAAGGACAACTCCAAACTCGGCTCAAAAGAGCTTACAACTCAGATCCCTCAGGATCTCTCAGGTTTTCCCAAATCGTACCTATGGCTCAACAGCCCTACAACTCGGATCAGCTCTAGATCCTACAGCTCAGACCTCAGCAGGTTCTACAACTCAAACCACAACAGGTCCAACCTTAGGCTCAACAGCCCTACCTCAGATCAGCTCACGATCGTACAGCTCAGACCTCAGCAGGTCTTACAACTCAAAGGATTCCTCCTCCTATAGCTCAGGCAATGAAGCCCTACAAATCAGATCAACAGATCCTACACTCAGGCCTTCAGCCTTACAACTCAGAACCCTCAGGTTCCTACAAACTCAGACCAAATGGTCTTACAGCTCAGGCAAAATGCCCTACAGAAAAATGATTTAGAATTATTCTACAGTAGAGGTACTCTCCTATAGATCATGCACCGTTTGTGCTTCCTGTTGTTGAAGATGTTGATTACAGCAACAACTTGATCTTCCTCTTCAATAGAGTGATAGAAGATCACCTTGCCCCTTCTGGTGGAGCAGCTAACTTCTTCTCTCAGATTCTTCTTCTCTTTTAGTGAGCAAGAAGAAAGTCGAGAGCAGCTGTCGTCAATGAAACAACTGATTTTTTTGCACGCGATGGAGTTTGTTCAAATGTGCCCTAACTCTTCCTATTATACATCTCTGATCATCAACGACTCTTAGATGTACTTCTGAGAAGTATGGGAGAAGCTGGTGGACCCCACATAGATTTTCTGCAACTTGCCCTAGCCGCAGGTTCTGCCGCCCTACTTATCCGTAGGGAAGGTCTGCGCTCGACGAACGCGCTGCACTCTGCGTTCAACGAACCCGCTGTATCCTGCATTCGACAAACTTGCCAACTCTGCGTTCGACAAACTTGCCTTGTGTGTCTTCTCAGTGGCTCCTTCTATGATCTCGTCTCAGCGGTCGACGAACAGAATTTTGCATTCGACGAACGGCACTCTGTGTTCGACGAACACACCAATTATGCCTTCTCAGCGGCTCCTTCTTTGGTCTCGTCTCAGCGGTCGACGAACATAGTCCTTTGTTCGACGAACGGCATTCTGCGTTCGACGAACACGCTGATTCTCAGCGTATAATGAATTTATCAGCTGAGACACCTTCTTCTCAGCAGATCCGCTGAGACGGCTGCTCGTCTCAGCGTTTTTTGACCCTTCGTCGCAGCGGTTCTGCTGAGACAAATCTTCATCTCCTTGTAGATGATTTCTTCACATCTAAGGGCATGTTTGGCCCTTTCTCTTGAGTCACATGTACATGTATATACTACACAAGTATAGCTTTATCAAATACAATATGTCCTTAGTATTGAGAGTGTGCCTCTTCAAATCAAGGTAATATTGAGGGCAATATACCCAACCGTTTATTATTTAGAAGTTAAATGAAGGAGTTAAATGCTAGGCAGTGTAGGAACTTTGTTTGCTTGATGTGTTAAGAAGAGGGTCATGAATTGAAGGACTATCCTAGTCTTTTCAATCCTGACCGCCGCTCCTCCACTCAAGACAACATTGTCCCTATCACTCATTCTTTACCCATGGAGGCAATCGTGCCCTCTACCCCCGATCTTGTTTCGTGCATGGACTCCTCACTCCCTATGTATGGCTTCACTGCTAGTGATGACGATTCATTTGATGGACAACAAGGTGAGATTTGGGAGCTCCATGATGAACTAGAGTGGGATGAGGAGAGTGTTCTCTCCAGTGGGTAGGTGCTTGCGGATCTTTTTGCGGAGGAACCAAATCTTTTTGTTCCTCCAGTTTCTTTGCAAGATCTTTCTTCACACATTATTTATGATCCTATCGAAGTGAAGGAGTGGGGTGAAGCTTCTGACTCGGAGGGTGCTCCAAAGTGGGATGAGGATGTCATTTTCCCAGACGGGGAGAATGAATACTTTGAACACGATGGTGCACCTCGGTGGGATGAGGAGGACACTCTCTCTGATGAGGAGGTTTGCACTTCTTCATGGGACGAGGAGGTCCAAACCACCACTGAGGCCCCTGAGCTCTCAAGTTCCCCTCGCTATGATACTTACGATGAGGATATTGATCTATCCTTGGATCCTGCCGGGAGTGAAACCGGGATCACTCCCATAATTACAGATTATATATGTCTTTCTTCTATTTTGTTTCCTGACCACCCTTCTTGGCTTGAACACATGCAGGGGGATTCAGTAGTGGTAAATCATTTGGAAGTTGAATCTAAAATGCCCTCCACTGCTGATCCACCTCTACCTCTTCCTGATACTCCTAATTCTTCTTCTTTTCCATCCCTACAGGATTTTGAGTATGTTGACCCATTTTTGGGTAATGTTGAAAATCAATTCTGGCGGGGGAAAAACAGTGCAATGATGGTGTTTCCCTTAAAGGATTGGCTGCAGGGAGGCAAAAGATATTCAAATCCCGACCTAATGTCAGAAGAGAAGAAGAAGGCAAAAAAGAAAGAGATTTGGGGATGGAGGATAAATCCTTCCTTCTGCTCCTACTGCTGGGTCTTCAGACCCATTTCTTTCATTTCTAGTTATCACTTTAAATCAACATATAGTTAATTTCTCTGCTGGTTGTGTAATAATAATTAGTAGACTTTATTAACTGTTGCTTTTATGATTAGACAATCCTATAAAACTGCATAATACAGGTATTAAGTCCAGCTTAAGGACGGTAAACAAAAGCGCTGCTGGGAGACAACCCAAGTTTTTGTTGTTTTTATTTTTCTCTAACATGCTAATAGTTTAGTTTTACATATATTTTGTGCGTTGAGTCTTTTGCCTGCAGGTGTGTGGCAATTTCTTTGGTGGCAGACTCTTGGAACTAAATATACAGATTTTAACGCCAAATCTTCTGGTATTCTCATTTCTGAGCATGGGGTAACCTCTCCTCTTTTCATTGTCTTACACTAATGTTGTTATTTCAGCTGATCTTAGTGCGTAGATTAAGTATGGGGGAGAGATGTTTGGTACCCGCAGTGCACGCACATGTTGGATTGCATACTAGAAGTAATTTTATTTTAGCTTTGTAATAAATTTGTTCATATACTTCATACACCAGTTCACCTACACAAGCGTGCACTCACTTGTTTGTGTGCTTCTGATGAGTCCTGATCATATACACTTTTATGGACTCATCTGGGCCATTTATTTAGTCATTTCACCGCACTTTAGCCCTGTTATAGTTCATATTGATCAGTCTATGCTAGGTGCACTTCTAGGCCCATTCTGGTGTAATTTCGTATCTATCTTTGTTATTAGTTTTCTTGCGATGATAAGTCCCACTTTCAGTGGCTAGACTGGTGTCGTACGCTGGAACAGGTGTCGTGCAGGTGTTTCCGGTACAATTCTGTACAGGAACACTGCGCACGATCACCGGTTCTAGTGCGCACGACCGGTGGTCGTGCGACACTGTTCGTGCGCACTTATCATCAATTTCATGAGTTCTGTTTCAACCAGTGCGCACGACCACCTACGATAGTGAGCACGACCACCGGTCGTGCGCCACTGGTCGTGCGAACATGTTATTTTATAATTTCTGTCTTTGCAGGCTCCGTCCAGGCAGAGCGCACGATCACAGGATTCTAGTGCGCACGACCACTGGTCGTGCGCCAATGACCGTGCGCACTGTTTAATTCCAGCGCCTATAAATTCCGCTGCTCACGATTTAGGTCACATCGCTCGCTGTTTTCCGCCGTTTCTGCTCCAGTTTCGTTCGACTTCGCCCCTCCACCGCCGCCCACCATCTGGAGGTGCTCCGGGCTTGTTCTTCACGCCAATCTTGAGCCGGAGTTTCCTCTCGGCCTCCTCCTTCATCCAAGAGCTTCAAAGAGAGATCTAGCCGCCATCTCCATCGAGCAAGAGGAAGTTTGCAACCTCTACCGGATCGTGACACGAAGAAGACGGGTCCATTGGAGAGTCGTGACAGCTCTCTCTACCCCGGACGTAGTTGCGGACCGAGCTTGGACGCGGATTGACAACCCGGCGATTCCAACCGTGAATCTACAACGAGACTTCGGATTCGGTCGATTTCTTGCCTTATTCTTCTCTTTTTGATGTATATGTAGCTAGATCTAATCATGATGATGAAGTGGCACTTGAATTAGTTATATTTACATATATATTTCATGTCTATGTGATTGTGTAATTTATCTATTTGAGTTGCTTGAGGTGCGCCGCCGTCCATTTCCATTCCGCCGTCACGTTCGTGTGCCGCACTAGCAATTGCTAGTTGCGTGCTTGTCGAAGAGGTGCCTGCGACCCTCACTCCGCTAGCCTACTCGTCCATCCGCCTACCGAAGCGTGGCATCGCGGCCCGTATTTCATCCCGCCTAACGAAGCAGTGCGCTCAAGGCCTGCACAGTTTGATTCTGCTTGCCTACTCGTCCATCCGCCCTTTCGACGCAGCGCGCTCAAGGCCTGCCTAGTCTCCATCCCGCCAAGCGAAGCATTGCATAGCGGCATTGCATAGGAGTAGTTGATAGCTTTTATTTTATTTTCCAAAAGCCAACCCAACTCCCCCGCATTCCATCCGATTTAAGGACTTCAATCTCAAGTCCTTCCTCGAAACCTAACTCCACCTTACTGTGTTCCTCAAGAGACCGACACTCGGGGATTCTATTCCCAAAATTTATTACTTGCGCGACCGGTGCACTTGCCGACACGCATCAAGTTTTTGGCGCCGTTGCCGGGGAACACAGTCGTGTGAGTTTTCTTGAGAGGGAGAGCCGAGAGATAGTAGTTCTTCCAGTGTGTATAGCCGCTTTATTATTTTTGTTTGCCTTTTAATTATCTTTTGTTTGTTTTTATTTCTTCATCCCCTATTTTAAAGTTTTAGGCAAGTTTTATTCAAGGAGTTTTTCTAGTTGTGTAGATTTCCTTGCAAAGAATTTCAGTTTCTTTTTATCTGCTTTGAATTTTGAAAATGTCGTCATGGGGTATTTCGCCTAGCTTTAATGATAAGATGGTTTATTATTTAGACCAAATGAATGAGTTGAATGCTAGGCAGTGTAGGAACGTTGTTTGCTTGTTGTGTCGAGAAGAGGGTCATGAATTGAAAGACTGTCCTAGTCTTTTCAAGCCTGACCGCCGCTCCTCCACCCAGGACAACATTGTCCCTATCGCTCATTCTTTACCCATGGAGGCAATTGTGCCCTCTACCCCTGAGCTTGTCTCGTGCACGGACTCCTCACCCCCTGTTTATGGCTTCACTCCCAGTGATGATGATCACTCATCTGTTAGCCAACAAGGAGAGGAATGGGAGCTCCTAGATGCACCTGAGTATGATGAGGAAAGTATTCTTTCCATCGGGGAGGCTTTAGCAGATCTTTTTGCGGAGGAACCGAATATTTTTGTCCCTCCAGTTTCTTTGCAAGATTTTTCTACACATATTCTTCATGATCCTATCGAAGTAAAGGAGCTGGGTGATGCTTCTGACTCGGAGGGTGCTCCAAAGTGGGATGAGGATGTCATTTTCCCTGAGGGGGAGAATGAATACTTTGAACACGATGATGCACCTCGGTGGGATGAGGAGGATACTCTCTCTGATGAGGAGGTTTGCACTTCTTCATGGGACGAGGAGGTCCAAATCACCACTGAGGCTCCTGAGTTCTCAAGTTCCCCTTGCTATGATATTTACGATGATGATAGTGATCTATCCTTGGATCCTGCTGGGAGTGAGACCGGGATCACTCCCCCGATTGATGTTTATTTATGTTCTTCGTCTTCTTTATTTCTTGATCCCCTTTCTTCATCCGAGCCTGTGCAGGTTGAGTCTTCACAGATATCCCAGGAGGACTTGGAGCTTTTTGCTCAAGTCAATGATGAGAGTATCCTCTCATGTGAGGAGGTTTATTCCCCCTCCGTTGAGGAAGCTCCACTCATTGCCTTTTCCTCCTGCTGCCTCCTTGTTGACGATACCTTGCTAGGCAAGGATGTGTTTTGTGAGATGAGTGAGGACCAGGCCTCCTCCTTTTCTTACATTCTCTACCCTCTACCTGTGAGGAGCAGGTATCTATATTTAGGTAGAGGGGTGACTGTTCTATCACCGTATCGGTACCCGCTACCTACACGGATATTAGGCCAGTTACCTATCCACTTCTCCTTCCATAGGCCCATTAGCTAGAACTCTTAAAGTTTGAATAAGTCGTGCTGGGAGGACAATAACCCCAGTAGTTATCTTTCTTTTATGCATTTTTATTTCATCTAATCATGTTTAGTTAGTAGTATTTTCTTTTCAGTTTTCTTTTGTCTTTTGTTTTTGCGAAGCTGACCCCTGCAGGTACTTATTCTGGATGGCGGATGCTGCAGCTCATTTTAGCTTACACGCCAATCTTCTGGTATGCTCACTTGCTGAGCATTGGGTACTCTCTTCCCATAGCCTTTGCTGATTTTCATGTCATATATTATGCGGATTGTTTAGTTTAAGTCTGGGGGAGAGTAGTTTTGTTTACCCGCTCACGTGCACTATTGCACTGCATGCTAGAAGATTTCATTTAAAATGTTTTGTTTATTTTCATTGCACACCACATCACCCACTTGAGCGCGTACTCATCTGTTTGCTTGCTCTGTTGTGAATTTAATTCTTCTGCTTATTTGGGAAAGTCTAGGTGATGGCTTAGGACTATGTAGCAGAGTAAAATGTTGACTCTAGTAGTGCTCCTAGTCGAGTGCTCGGTTGCATAGAAATCTGTGTAGAGTAGACTTCTCTTTATACTTATGGTTTTATATTTTTCTTATTAGTGTAAATGTTGTTTACTCTACTCAAATGGTGAATTCGGTGGAATCAAACGGTAGCATAGGGATGTGTGTAAACGATCGCTAGATTCGTATTGCTCGAGTCGGGAGAAAGGAGAATCTTTCTCGGTGGCTAGAACTTGCCCCAAGCGATTCTTGAAGCATGGGTATACGGTTAGTCAATTGCGTGAATGTGATATAGGCCATCATTTTGGCCCGGTTGAGCCTTTGTGCCTATCCCTACCGCTATATCCTCGCTAGCCCAGTTGTGCCTACCCGTTCTTTGATTCAGCCCCACTTTTATTTCACCAAAGCCCAAAAGCCAATCCTAGTCGCACACCCAAATCTGAGCTTTAGCTGTTTATTACTTTCATGAGTTGGGTTGTTGATGTGGTAATATGTTTGTGAAGATGTGGATGTGTCCTTTTGTTTATTTGCTGAAAATGATAAGAAAAGAAAACAAAATGATGAGAAAAAGAAAAGAAGTTAAAAAGAAAGGAAAGAGAAGGAGTGTTTAATTGAAAATCTCTATGTATAGATTTATGTTTGGGAGTAGGCGGTGCACGCACCCATGCTGTTAAGTCCAAGTCTGGGGGTGTTGTGTACCCGCGTGTTTGTGTGGTGAATGAGGATAGTTTCCTGCATTAGCTCATTTGGGTTTAGTGCTTGAGCCATCGTTTTTATCTTTGTTTATCCTCACCTAAACCCAAGCCTCATTTAAAACCTAAAGTCCTATTGATTCACGCATTTGAGTCAAACCAGTGCCGTGGAGAGAATGTGACCGGGCAAGCTTATGGTCACCGACACTGATGGATTTCAGTGGAGTTTTTCTCGCATCCCGATCTTGAGCAATGCTCGTCTCAACGCTTAGTTTACTTTCTCCGTATGCATTACCGAATGATTCACCGTTGTTCACCATTTTGAGTAGTTGTAATATGCTTTTACTCTTTTAGAAATATATAAACTGTTTTTATAATCAGAAATCTTTTCTACTATTTTTATTATGCACGTGAGCATGCGACTTCTCATGGTACTCTGTAGTGTAATCATTAAGCCATCTACTGTTCTTTCCTAGTTCGCTTAGAATTTATTTGCTCGGGACGCGCAAATAGTTAAGTCTGGGGGTGTGATGAGTCCTGATCATATACACTTTTATGGACTCATCTGGGCCATTTATTTAGTCATTTCACCGCACTTTAGCCATGTTATAGTTCATATTGATCAGTCTATGCTAGGTGCACTTCTAGGCCCATTCTGGTGTAATTTCGTATCTATCTTTGTTATTAGTTTTCTTGCGATGATAAGTCCCACTTTCAGTGGCTAGACTGGTGTCGTACGCTGGAACAGGTGTCGTGCAGGTGTTTCCGGTACAATTCTGTACAGGAACACTGCGCGCGATCACCGGTTCTAGTGCGCACGACCGGTGGTCGTGCGCCACTGTTCGTGCGCACTTATCATCAATTTCATGAGTTCTGTTTCAACCAGTGCGCACGACCACCTATGATAGTGCGCACGACCACCGGTCGTGCGCCACTGGTCGTGCGAACATGTTATTTTATAATTTCTGTCTTTGCAGGCTCCGTCCAGGCAGAGCGCACGATCACAGGATTCTAGTGCGCACGACCACTGGTCGTGCGCCAATGACCGTGCGCACTGTTTAATTCCAGCGCCTATAAATTCCGCTGCTCGCGATTTAGGTCACATCGCTCGCTGTTTTCCGCCGTTTCTGCTCCAGTTTCGTCCGACTTCGCCCCTCCACCGCCGCCCACCATCTGGAGGTGCTCCGGGCTTGTTCTTCACGCCAATCTTGAGCCGGAGTTTCCTCTCGGCCTCCTCCTTCATCCAAGAGCTTCAAAGAGAGATCTAGCCGCCATCTCCATCAAGCAAGAGGAAGTTTGCAACCTCTACCGGATCGTGACACGAAGAAGACGGGTCCATTGGAGAGTCTTTACAGCTCTCTCTACCCCGGACGTAGTTGCGGACCGAGCTTGGACGCGGATTGACAACCCGGCGATTCCAACCGTGAATCTACAACGAGACTTCGGATTCGGTCGATTTCTTGCCTTATTCTTCTCTTTTTGATGTATATGTAGCTAGATCTAATCATGATGATGAAGTGGCACTTGAATTAGTTATATTTACATATATATTTCATTTCTATGTGATTGTGTAATTTATCTATTTGAGTTGCTTGAGGTGCGCCGCCGTCCATTTCCATTCCGCCGTCACGTTCGTGTGCCGCACTAGCAATTTCTAGTGGCGTGCTTGTCGAAGAGGTGCCTGCGACCCTCACTCCGCTAGCCTACTCGTCCATCCGCCTACCGAAGCGTGGCATCGCGGCCCGTATTTCATCCCGCCTAACGAAGCAGTGCGCTCAAGGCCTGCACAGTTCGATTCCGCTTGCCTACTCGTCCATCCGCCCTTTCGACGCAGCGCGCTCAAGGCCTGCCTAGTCTCCATCCCGCCAAGCGAAGCATTGCATAGCGGCATTGCATAGGAGTAGTTGATAGCTTTTATTTTATTTTCCAAAAGCCAACCCAACTCCCCCGCATTCCATCCGATTTAAGGACTTCAATCTCAAGTCCTTCCTCGAAACCTAACTCCACCTTACTGTGTTCCTCAAGAGACCGAAACTCGGGGATTCTATTCCCAAAATTTATTACTTGCGCGACCGGTGCACTTGCTGACACGCATCAGCTTCCGTTCAGGCATATTTTGGTTGGGATTTTGAAATAGGATGTTAGTTTAGGTATTGCAAGTATGAGTGTGATGTTGACTCTTGTAGTGCTCTAGTCGCATCCGCATGCTCTAGTAGAAATTTGAGTAAAATTAAATTATTTCTATGCCTTTAATTTTTTATTAGTGTTTTTGCGTAGTTTTAGATTTATTATACTCAATTGGTGAATGTGAATGAAATTGGCGGTAGCACGGTGTTGTGTGTAGGCAAGCGCTAGTTGTGTGTTGCTCGAGTCAGAAGGAAGGTTTACCTTTCTCGTGGGATAAGAACTTACCCCAAGCGACTCTCGAAGCATGGGTGAGAGCAACTCATATTGTTAAACGTGATGTAGGCCATTTTTCTGGCTAGTTTGAGCCTTGTTTTCCATGACCTATGCATTTACCTTTGCAAGCCAAGTTTGTGCCTACCCTTCCTTTGTTTCAGCTCTTCTTTCAATCACCAAAGCCTGAAACTTATCCTATTATCGCAACCAAGTAGCGAGTTAACTAAAATCAAATTTGTTGATTTGGTGTGATGTTTGGAACCTTTGTGATGTGAAAGAAAAAGTGTATTGTGTGCTGAACACATTATTGTAAACCAACCGGGGGATAAAAGAAAAAGAAAAAAATGAAGTCAAAAGAAAAATCTGAAAAGAATTGGAATGAAAAGAAATCCCTTTGAGCGTAATAGAAAATTCAGTTGGTATTTGTTGGAGTAGGCTGTGTGCACACCCAGTTCTCAAGCTAAGTCTGGGGGTGTGTCACACTAGCATCGTTCTTGGTCTTATTTTGGTACAACGATATCTTTTGACTCAATTGGGTTGCGTTGCCATCTCGTTTATCATTGAATATCATACCGTAACCTAAGCCTCATTATAACGTGAAAGCCCTATTGATTTAACTTGTGAGTTTGCTAGCGCCGTGGAGAGAGTGTAACCCGGCAAGCTTATGGCTCTCGTCGTTGATGGATATCAGCGGAGTTATCCCTGAATTCCGATCTTTTGCAACACCCTCCTGAGTGGCTTGTTTACTTTCACATCGGGCATGACCGCACAAATTCTTCTTGATTCACCATCTGAGTATAACTAAATCTTCATTTACGCTTTAACACTTTTGTAAATTATTTAGCATAGTTAGAATCTCCTTTTACTGAATTTCTATTTGCATGCGTGTGATACTTCGCACTGTACTCCTATCTAGCAATTCCCTTCACTAACTACCGTTTTCATACTCCGCCGGATTTGTTTGCTCGGGACGTGCAAACAGGTAAGTCTGGGGGTGTGATGAGTCCCATTTATATACACATATTTGGACTCATCTGGACTAGTTTTCACGCACTTGTACTTCATTTTTAGTTCATTAATGCTTATATTTCACTTGTTCACTCTTCTCACACTAAGTGCACTTCTAGGCCCATTTTTGTGTATTTTCATGTTTATCATTCTTATTATCTTTCATGATGTGTTTTGTTCCACTTTCAGTGGTTTTGATTAGTGGTATGCTGGAACAGGGGTCCTGCAGGTGTTCCCAGTACAAATCTGTATAGGAACTCTGCGCACGATCACTAGTTATACTGTGCACGACCACTGATCGTGCGCGTTCATTTGCAGCCCAAAGTTGCTTTCTGAATTTGGTCGTGCTTTTTTACGCACGATTGTGCGTTCTGTCGCGCGCTTTATTATTTTCTATAGTTTTGTCTTGCAGGTTTTCGGGCACAGTGCGCACCATCACCAACTTCTAGTGCGCACGACCATTGGTCATGCGCCACTGATCGTGCGCCCTGTTTTCTATAAATATACAGCCCGTGAAATTAGGTCGGGCGATTAATTCCAGGGTCATTTTCCCGCTCCAGTGCGCCCGTTTTGCCGCTCCATCGCCGCCCACCTTCAGGAGGTGCTCCTGGCTTATTATTCACGCCAATCTTGAGTCGGAGTAACCTCTAGGCCTCCTCCATTGTTTGTGCACCTCCAAAGCTCCATTTCAAGATACAACTTGCTGCATCCGTGGAGTTCTCCGGCAAGATCGTGGCCAAAGGCGATTTACGAAGAAGACGGGTCAACTAGAAGGAAGTGACAGTTCCTCTCCATACCCTGGACGTCAGTCGTGGACTGAGCTCAGACACGGCATGACAACCCTTGATTCTGACCGTGAATCCCGACAAGACTTCGTGCCTTGGTTGTAATCTCACCCCCTTTATTTTGTAATATTTTATATCTTAATTATGTGTGTGTATGAACTATGATTGCAAAACCCTTATATTGCATTTCAGTACATTTCATGTCTATGTGAAATTATCTTGTGGTTTATGCAAGTGAGGAGCGCCCCCGTCCATTTTCCATTCCACCATCGTGTTCGTGTGCCACACTAGCAATTGCTAGTGGAGTGCTTGTCGACGAGGTGTTTGCGACCCTCATTCCGCCTGCCAACTCGCCCATCCGCCTAGTGAAGCGTGGCATAGCGGCCCGTGTAATCCATTCGACTAATGAAGCAGCGCGCTCAAGGCCTGCACAATTCGATTCTGCTTGCCTACTCGTTCATCCGCCCTTGTGATGCAGCGCGCTCAAGGCCTGCATAGTCTCCATTCCGCCTAGCGAAGCATTGCATAGCGACATTGCATAGGAGTAGTTGTAGTTATTTTTCCTTAATTTCCACAAACCAAATCACCCCCTTTCGCACCCATCTGACCTAAAGGACTTCAATCTCAAGTCCTTCCTCAAAAGTAAACTCCACCTTACTGTGTTCCTTCGAGATCGATACTTGGGGATTCACTCCCACATTTTATATTAATTGAACGATCGGTACACGACCGTTTCGTGTTGCAGTCTAGCTACCGCCTATAGCGGTGTGCAAGATTTGCGCATCAGCATGCTAGCCCGCACGACCTTGCTCAATCCCATAGGGGAGGAGAGTAGATATGGAGATCTTCTCCTCTGCCCCCTCCCAAACGATCTGGGTCTTGCTCGCGCAGTCCCGGGGCTTCTCCCCAAGGCCGAAGTGGGGTTACACATACTGTAGATCTCCCCCACTCAGTCCCGCATTGACATGGGTCGCGGGATCCAGGCGGCTCGCCATGGTGATCCTCTTATTGGAAGCCACGGTCTTCTTTAACTTCTTCCACGAGCCGGAAGGGCTTGGGCGGTTGAGATCCACCACTGACCTTTTCCCTTTGTCATTACTGGACTTGGGTTTGCCCATATCACCAGCTCAGGCCTCCACTGCATCTCTTGCCACCTCAAGTGGAGAGGTCAGCCTCGCGCCACCTGCATGAGGCGAGTTCACCAGATTTAGATGCTCCACTGCAATGAGTAAACATGTTAAATAAGGTGGGTTAGCAAAGGAAAGGCGGTCTGAAATAGGCGAGTAGAAGCATACCTTCCCCCTGTGACACCGGGGTGAGCGAGTCCAGATGCCATTGCAGGTAGGTGACCTCGAATTTCTTCTCAAGGAACAACTGGCAGAGCTCCGCCGTCTCCCCATCCACACGAGGAGCGCAATATATTGACTCACTCCGCTGGATAGGCGTGTAGATAATATTACCAAAGTTCTCCTTGATGAAGTGAAATCGGTCATTCTAAAGGTGCACCTTGTTGAGGGTCTCATAGACCTTGATCTGCGAGCTGGTCAGAAAGGTGACACCATCCTAGTTGGAGCAGTAGATGAATAGCTTGCGGAAGGCGGTGAGGTTGAACTCCATCCTCTCCTCGCGCATGTAGAAGATGAATGTCATGAGCACGACATTCACATTCGTGTTGATCTGTGTGGGCACCATCCCGAAGTACTCCAGGAACTGCTTCACCTTAGGCCACAGAGGGAGGCGAAGCCCAACTTCAAAATGAGAGAGAGGGAACGTGAGCTCATCCTCGCGGAAGGACTTGATGGCCTCGCACTCACTTGGGAAGAGAACTGTATACCCTTCTGGCAGGTAGAAGACCTCGAATGCTAGGCGGTCCTCCTCCGACACTTACCCCTAAGGGAAGAGGTGGTTGACAAAATTCGCCACGCAGTTTCCTCGCCCATCGGTGGGATCGGACGTCATGGCCATTGGTTAGAATTTGGCTAGTGGAATGAGCAAGTCGAAGGAAAATTAAAGCAATGGTGTAGTTAATGCTGTAGGTGAGTACAGAAATGAAAGGGGGGTTATTTATAGAAAAAAGAGGGGTCAGAGGGGTTTTGCGACTAACTACACGACCGACACACCCTACGCCACTCTCTCCCCTAGCCACGTGTGAGAACTGCTTAGTTCTATCTCGACGAGCACACACGAGCACTTTAATCCTGGAAACCCTACCATCGTATAATGATAGAAAAATGTAACACAACAAGCGAGCCACGACAGATAAAGAGAACTACAGATCACCGCGAGATGGGGTTTGACATGTCAAGATACAGTTCATATAGAAAGTAACGCCAGTTAAAATAAAAACAAGAAGTGAACTAAAAGGAGAGCGGATTGAAGGAGCGATTGGATTCAACTCTAGGGACCCCGCCTGCTCATCCGCATCCTCAGACCATGCCTCGCGAAGGCGTACTCGCAAGCAGCAGCAATCTCCTAATGGAGGGTGTGAACGCACTCATCAATTTGCCTGAAATGGTCTTCTAGCGACGCTGAGGCATCTCCTGTGAGCTGTTGCACTTCTTCCGTGAGCTGAGTACAATATCCCTCGAGGACCTCCATTCTCCATTCCATGGTGAGGATACGAGGGAAGGGGTCATCGTCTACCAAAGCCCCCTCCTCTAGGATCTCGCAGAGCATATATCCATGCTTTCATAGGATGCCAGCCAGCCGACTTTTCATCTCGGCAGTGTTGGAAGTGTTGGACATGTGTGCCACATCCCTTTGTTTGAGATTAATAAATCCCATATTGTATTTGATCTTGCTTGTCGTGTGTTTATAGTGTGTAGGAACTATAGGTGCAATACTCCACAGGTAGAAAGCAGCTTGGAATCAAAATTTCTGAATGGAGTACTACCGCCAGCACTTGCCGATACCGCAGGCTTTAGCGCTACCGCCTGGCGCTAGCTCCAGCTATTGCCACAATACCATGTCGCGATGGTTTTATAATTGCCTCTACATGACCGCTACCGCAAGCGCTAGGAGCTACCGTAGGCGCTAAATCTAAGCTCTATAAATTAAAGCTTTCTCTCTCATTTTGAAAACTAATCCCAGAGAGAATTCCTGTTCCAAATTTCAAGAGTTGTTATACTGCCGAAAAGTCATCTCCCACTCAAAGCTAAAGAAGATTTCTAGAGAAGGAAGCCATCACGGTGCATCCGAAAAATGATCGCATCAACCTCACTTATGCTACAACGATCCTTCACCGCCAACATCAGAAAATCTCATAGAGGGAGTTTTCATTTATGTTTTTTCGTTATTTTGAATCTTTGTAGTTAAATGTCCTTGTGTTGGCGGCTAGGTCCTTGCGCGGCTTAGGGGGAATTCACCGTATTTGTTAGATACTAGTTCTACGTGATTAGATCTATGGGGTGCTCGAGGCCATATCTGGGGAAGGATTGGCAAGAGCGGCTTGAGGCCATATCTGGGGAAGGATTGGCTAAAGCCACCGGTTTGTGGGGATACGAGTCCGTATAGAAAAAGAAAAAGTAATTGTATTTTTACACCTCCAATTTCTAGCGATATTGAAATCAAATGTATGTAAACACTTTTTTATCTAATACAATCATGTCTCCATTTGTGTTTACTTGATTTCCTTCATTTTGGCTAAAATTCTAAAATTGCAAATTACATTTTTTCTTGCTTTACCTAAAATTGTTATTTCACTCTCGTTTATTTTAAAACAATTTAGTAAATTTCTAAATATATACAAAGAATTTGTATTCCCTTATTCACCCCCCCCCCCCTCTAAGGGCACCTTATGATCTCGCTTTTTCCAAGGGTCAGGGAATTGGTAGACCTCCAATATTTACTGGGTCAGATTATAATTATTGGAAAAATAGGATGTGATGTTTTCTTATGACCATAGATATTGAGGTATGGAATATGGTACAAGAGGAATACTCTCCTCCTACAATTGTAGTTGGAGAGATAACATTAGAAAAACCAAAAGATAAATGGGATGATAGGGATAAACTTAAATGCAAAAATTACACCAAGGCCATGAATTCTTTATTTTGTGCGTTTGATAGAAATGAATTTAATAGAATTTCCACATATACTAATGCATATGATATTTTGAATCATTTGGAAATTACTCATGAAGGTACATCGCAAGTTAAAGATTCAAAACTTTTCCAACTGGAGTCAGAATAAGAAAAGTTTCGGATGGATGAAAGCAAAGATATTGATGCAATGTACACACGCTTCACCAAGGTCGTCAATGCCTCCAAAGCACTTGGAAATACCTTCTCCAACGACGACTTGGTCTGAAAGATTCTTCGATCACTTCCTCCATAATTCAATCCAAAGGTGACGACTATCTCGGATTTGCATAATCTAAGAACGCTCCAGGTTGAGAGCCTCATTGTGAATATCAAAACCCATGAGGTAGAACTCATGATCCAATATGATGAATACAACAAGGAGCCAAAGAAGAAGACGTTGGCACTAAAATCAAACAAGGGGTGCCAAGAGGATGAAGATGAAGATGAAGAAAGTCTCTTGGTAAAGAACTTCTGAAAGTTCATGAGAAATCCGGAAAGGAGAAACACCTTCCGGAAATATCACAAAAAGGATGGAAGATGGAAAGGGTCATCTTCAAAGAAGGAAAAGAAGAGCGACGATGAAGAAGAAAGACCTCCACCAGAATGTTATCATTGCAGGAAGACCGGGCATATTCGGAGTCTGTGCCCAAAGTTTTTGAAGGAGAAAAAGGAAAAGCGGCACAAAGGGAAGAGAAAGAGGAAGGTGCTAAAAGCTAAAACAAGGGATGACTCCTCCTCCTCCGAAGAATCAAGCGGGTCTTCATCGAGAGAAGATGAGGAAGCAAACATGTGCCATATGGGACATGGAAACGATGATGATGATACCAATGTTCTTAGCGACACTGAGGTAACTCCACCCACTTATGATGAACTTCTTAATGAATTTCTTGAAACTTGTACAGTTTTTGATAAAAATATGAAAAATTGTATTTTATTGAATTGTGAAAATGAATATCTAATTAAAGAAAATCAAAAGCTTTCCAAACAATTAATTGTTTTAGAAAAAAGAAAGGTTTCTTGCCAAGAGTGTGATCACTCCATTAAAATGGCAAAAGATATTCACTACTAGAAAATTGACTTTTAGTGATGGAATTTTTCGTCACGAAATATTGAATTTTGGTCACTAAAGATATTTAGTGACCAAATTTTATCCGGCACGAAATGGTCACGATAGCCCCGCCACTAAATGTCTTTAGTGATCAAACAACATTCGTCACTAAATGTACATATTTAGTGACCAAATTAATTTGATCACCAAAAGAGATTTTAGTGACCAAATTAATTCAGTCACCAAATGCAGTTTCAGTGATCAAATTAATTCGGTCACTAAAATGAATAACTTTTAGTGACCAAACTAGTTCAGTCACTAATAAATGTATTTTAAGTGACACATTAGTGATAATTTTTGTCACTAAATTTTGTTCAATTTCTCACAAAATATTATAAAATTATTTCATTTGTTATTCACTATAATTCAATTTTAGACATTCAAATACAATAATAAATAAGATACTCAATTGCAACAAAAAGATTGTTCAACATAAATTATTTTATTAATAGAGAAAAAGAAGGTGGGAGATAGCCCAAACCCCTCAAAACAAAGTAATAGTGTTTTCATCTTTAATTAAACTGAAATACATGAAAAAATCTATAAACATGCATTCTAGTTTGAGGTGCTTTTCCATCATGAGGTGTAGACTTCAGACCAGCTTACCCTTGCCTTTACAAGAGTTTCCATTTCCCTCTGATGATTCCTTTCCTGCTGTACTCCCTATAGTTGCAGACGAAGTAGATCTAGTAGTAGGCAGATGATCAAGAGCTGATGTGCCTAATGATGAAGTATTGCCCCCAATACCTAGAGAGCTAGCATCTAGTGTTCCTGCTGAAGCTGAAGTCTTCTGTACAGAGTCAGTCCTCTGGATCCTTGGCCAAAGAAACTCTTCAACAGCTGCTAGACTTGCCAGAGGATCAATGAGTACAATATTTGAAGAGTAATCAGGCAAAGATTTTTCGCCCTGTGCTCTAAATAACCGCAACTTGAAAGGTAGTGATAATGCACTTAGACCAGAAGAAAGGCGAGCATTTGCACCGCTAGAAGACTAGATGGATGACCAAGTACAACAGAAAAACGTTCCAAAGAAGATTAAGCATATTGAAGTTTTGAACCAATATACTCATAGGAGCTTCATTTCCTTCTCTGATACCAACACGAAGGGCAAGGTCAAGGAAAGAGTTGTATCTTCTAAGTGCTTGTTGGTGAAGGTTGGGTAGGTTCGCTGAAGCTCTATCTTTTCCAAATGTTCCACATGAAAAATATTTTAGTAAAGCTACTACAACACCACTACCAATGAACTCAAACGTTGAGACACCATTGCCTTTACTGAGTTCAGCAAGCATCTCAGAAAGAACATCATCCAACTCCCCCTCCATGCTTACCGAAGTATCAATTATACGAGCTGCACTGGCTTTATATTTCCCTTTTGCTCTAGTCTTCACATCCTCAGCACTGGCAACCAATTTAGAAAGATTTTTCAAAAGAAAAATATCCTCAGTAATGCCAATTTCAGTAGCCCCTCGAATGACAGGAGAGTATTTCTCTTTGAACGCCTTCGCAAACCCACTCACAGCTGTTCGAATGATGTTATTGGCACCTGGAGTCTCTGACAATGGTCGTGAACCAGTAGTTCCAATTGCTGAAACTTTTGCATCATCCAGCAAACCACCATCTGAGTTCAAACCACCCCTCCGTCGGTAACGCCGAGATCAAGATGATGTGCTAGACAAAGGATCATTGTCCTTCTCGAGGAAGGATGACGGGGGAGGAGTATTAGAAGAACCTGAACGAATGAGAGCATCAACAGCATGGACATCCCCTTCTCTCACAAACATTTTGCCAAAAAATTCAGGAAGCTTGTCTGAAGAGTGGGAATCAGTACACCTGTGGGTCTTTCCAAGCCAACACTCCTGCTAAGAAACTACAAGACAGCAGAAATTAACATCGAGGAACCAGGAAGGCAGCTTCTCCTGCAGTAAAATCTAACAAATGAAATATTATATATTAAAATCTAACCGGTTCAGCGAACTCGGCGCCCAGTTCGCTGAATTAATTTCACTGAAATAGGAGTGCCAGGCAACTCGACTTCAACCAGCTGAAAGCAGAGATGAAGGCGAGTGATAGAGAATGATGAAAGAATCATTGAGATCAAAGAAAAGATAAAAACACAAAAGAAAGATACTGCAAACATTAGCATAGAAAAGAGAAAATGGATTGATGATGTCTGACATTGAGCGAGCCTTATGAGTGAATTATGATATTGAGTCGCTCTCAGCATATATTAGCAGGTTAATCTTATCAATCCATAAATATTTTTTCCTTCTTTAAGCACACAAATCTACTCCTAAACTGAGTTTTCACATAAACTCAAGTTGTGCCTGAACCCCATCTCCATACTCTAAACCTGCTTCAAGCTTACAAACTAACGAATGGAAATTACACCCGGAAATGTTAACTAATCTAGATAAATTTAAGGCATTGTTTCACCAGTTTGTTTAGTTTAAGCCCTCTGCATAACGGGTTGGGGACAGTTATAATAAACTTATCGCTCTCCCTTCTCTACCCCCATCCTTCCCTGGATGCAGTCTCAATAACTTTTGTATGCTGCTAAATAATACTGTAATATGCTAGCACCTATTGATGAACACAAGAAAATGAACTAGTTTCTGGGAAAGCAATCAATTGCATGAGCCATCTACAGCAGCAAAACAACACCAATTTCCCTAAAAACATGATACCTAAAACGGCAGAATTTTAAAAACATGATTTACTGTAAACATTTCAATAATCAATTTAGATCACTTTCAAATGATGTCTAAAATTCTGTGAAAGCAGTAGCAAGCTGGACAATTATTTTTGTAGCTGAATTAGAACAAACTTACCCTTGATGTTGCCTGAATCCTACAGTTTGATCTACGGGGTTCCATAACTTCATGCACAACCTTTCCAGATTTCAAAGAACTTTATCCTCAACAGCGGATGCCATATCTGTAGAAGATGTTGGTTTCACAGCTAAATCCATCTCAGAACCTGAAGTGCTCTTTTGTTTTGACAGTGTAGGAAGTGCAGTTTGCACAGAGTTCTCTGATTCCATAGCTGAAACATTATTTTTCTCTGTTTGGTTTGAAATAGTACTGAGTTTGAATGAATTCATCTTGTCCATGCTATCTTTAATGCCTTTAAAACTAGACATGACATCTTTATGATACAGACAAGTACTTAACAGCAACACTTCTAGTTTGAAAGCTCTGAGAATTCATAGATTTAACACCACCTCTAGGTTTAATTTGAACAGACTTCCTTCCTTTATTATCAACTTTTGAAGTATTCCTAGATTGGCGGGATGCCTGCGGCATCAAATATTTTGCAAATTTGATGGAAGCGTTGACTTCTCTTATCTTCAATATCCATGTTGACACCTTCGCGTGCCATCTCTTCGTTGTTGCTATACAAAAAATTGAGCAAATAGAATAAGAGATCATTATAATATGAAACTCGTTCAACTCAAGCTCAAATTTATTTAGAATAAATATGTTTTATGTTCATTATTTTTTTGTTCAGAGGAAGTGTATGCTTAAATAACATTAGTAGAGTGGATACATTTATAAATATGTGTACTATTTCATAAATCTGAATTATAACTTGCACTCCAAAATGAGAAGCACAACCAATTACAAATATCAAACTAGAAAGTTTGTATAAATGAAAGCTTTTGTCATAGGCATTTGTAAGGAGTTTAGGAGGCATACTGATCCTCATCAAGAATTACAATGCATCCTTTGATATCCACATCCATAGCACTTCGAACAATTGAATTTATGATGTAGCTGTAGGGAGAGAAGACTAATTGAGCTTCAGCAGCAAGCGTTTGAGATGAAAAGTAAGAGCAACCTGGAAAGCAGTAAAAAAAGGTCAAAATTAAAAAGAGATGGTTAAAAAGAGATGAGTATATATAATTAGTATCGAAGGATTACGAAGGATAAGCGGTAGACTGAAGGTCAGTTGGAAAAAAGTTAAAAATTATTTGGGTAGATTACACTACACATATGTCAGCATTCACTGAAAGAAAATGAAAAGTGGAGATCCATAATCCAATTCTATTGATGACGATGATGATGATGACAACTATGATGACGATGGAAGACTATGATGATGATGGATGCTATTGAGATACACTTACTAATATGAGAAAAAGTGGATATAGCATATAGACTAGTGCATGTGTCATATCCATCGAACATATAGCATGTTTCACTCTTCCTACACACACACACATATATATAATCAGTAATACACACACATATATATATATATAATCAGTAATACACACACACACACACACAAATATAGCATGTTTCACTCTTCCTACACACACAAAATATAGCATGTTTCACTCTTCCTGGTAGTAGAAGCATATCACATATTCAACCAAAGTTTCCATAACAAGAATCATTAAAACCTTGCCAAAAAATCTCACGACAGTAGCAATGTTTATCAAATTCACGCCCAAAGTTGAATAACAAACTACGACCTCGGCAATACCCAACATTGCACAAAAATGGAGATATGATGAACAATACAAGCATTCATCATTGAGTATGACTCGAAATATGAAATCTCTAGACCAATTATAACCTTAAACTTCCAAGATTCTACAACTAAGCATTCACAAGGCAATCAATTGATCTCCAAAAATTGAAAAATGCTAACCACAAACAAATAATTCGTCCAAGCTCTAGGCCATCCATGGGTTTAAAAACGAAAACCTAGGTCAAACTAGAGAGGAAGAAGCTTACCAAAAGGGGCGGAATCGAAGTAGAAGAAATCCAGAACCGTGGGCGACGTCGAGGAAGAAGACTGTCGGGGACGTTGGGGGCGGCGGCGGCTGAAACAGAGAGGAGCGGATCGTCGGCAGCCGAAATAGAGAGGAGCAGATGGCGAAACTGGGAGGGGCAGACGCGAACCTGGGAGCGAAACTGAAAGGCGTGGGGTGCGAGGAATAGGGTGCGTGCTCAATAAAATTAAATTGCCTTGCGAATAGCCATTTTAGGGGTGATTTAAGAATTCTATTTTTGTTTATGTGAGATTAATAATCAATTATTTTTTACTAACTAAATTACTCAATGTTAAAAAAAAATTTATCTCTAAATATTTAATATTTGTGACCAAATTTTAATTTGTCACAAAATAAATTATTTTAGTGATCAAACTAATTTCTTAGTCACAACAGATCTTAAAATGTGATTTAATGACTAGATATTCATTTTAGTCATTAATTAAGTCAATAACTTTATTTAAATACCAAAATCTAATTTCAACACAAATTAAGTTAATTATATATTAAGAAATACTTTCATTTGGGAGTGAAGTTTTAATTTGTTGGTGATTAGTGACTAATATATATTTGTCACTAAATAATGTTAAATTATTTTAATTTGTGACCAAAAAATACGATCACTAAATAATAGATTAATTTAGTGACAAAAATTCTTTGATCACTAAAGAATAACTTTTAGTGGCAAAAAAAGTTTTTGTCACTACATAATAACATTTTGTGACGAATAAATATCTTGTCACTAAAAAAAATTTTGATGACTAAATATTTTTTTAGTCACCAATAAAACGAAAAATTATTATTTAGTGACCAACTTCAAATGTCCTCACAAAAAATACACTTTTAGTGACAAAAAATATTTTGTCACAAATATTTCGTCACCAAAAGTCAGTTTTCTTGTAGTGATTGAAGATTCTCTTTCTAAAGCCCTCTCCCATGCCAAAACTCTTGCAAGGGAGAAGGGGAATTAGAAAGAAAATTAGAAGCCTCTCTTTTGCAAATTAAAAATAATAAAAATAAGTTTTGAAAATAGGTGTGTCAAGCTTGTGAAAGAAAATTCATCACTTAAAGCACAAGTTCATGATCTCACCATGGCCATTAAAAAATTTGGAATAAGACAAAAATTACTGGATATGATTTTAGGGAACCAGTGCTACGGTTCTGGAAAAATTTGGGCTCGGATATCGAGGTGAGGGCTACCTCCCGGCGCTAGCCACTAACACCGATGTTAGCACCTCATACAAAAATCCATCATTTTCTTTTACAAAATCTTTTTCTTCTGTAAATCTAATTCCTTCCAGCAAGAATAACACAAAATTCCTGAAGAGGGTCTCAACCCCATTTATTCCATGTGCAAACTATTATAGGTTAGGTCACATGTCTAGTTCTTGCAGGAAAGTGAAACAAACTACTTTAAAGCAAATTTGGGTACCTAAATCTTCCACTTATTCTATGGGTGGTACCGCTTGGGTATCTGGATCTTTACTCTCATCTTCTTTCTAGATGTGCAGGAAGGCTAAGGAAAATGAAGACATGTGGTGCTTGGATTCTGGATGCTCCAGCACCTAACGGGCAATAAAGCAAAGTTCCTTATCCTAGAAAAGAAGAAGGGAGGGATCGTGACATTTGGCGATAACGGAAAAGGAAGGATCATGGGAAGTGGTACAGTTGGCAATGAATCCTTTACGATATCTATTGTTCTTAATGTAAAAGATCTAAAACACAATCTAATTTCTATTAGCCAATTATGCGATAAAGGATTAGATATTTTATTTGAATCTTCCCATGATCCAATCCTACTACAAAAGATATTTTACTAACTACACCAAGAATACATAATGTTTATATAGTTTCTTTTCAAGATCATTCTAAATCATCTATAAAATGTTTTATCACTAAAAATGTTGAATTAGAACTTTGGCATAGATGGCTAGGACATGCTAGCACAAAGCTTATTGTGAAACTTGCCAAAAGTAATTTAATTAGAGGTTTTCCAAGGTTAAATAGAACTTTACCTTCACTTTGTTCACCATGTCAAAATGGTAAATTTACTAGATCCTCTTTCAAAAGTAAAAAAATTATTTCTACTACAAGACCCTTGCAATTAATTCATATGGATCTTTTTGTTCCCGTTAGCGCTGTAAGTTTTTGTGGTAGATCATATACATATGTTTTGATAGATGATTTTTCAAGATATTATTGGACACTATTTCTCTCATCCAAATCCGATGCATTTTGCAGATTTGCAAAATTATGTACTCGTATTCAAAATGAAAGTGATTTAAAAATTAAATGCATTCGCTCTGAAAATGAAAAGTTTACTTCTTTTTGTGATATGTTAGGCATTAAACATGAGTTCTCTGCACCACGCACACCATAACAAAATGGTGTTGTAGAAAGAAAGAATAGGACACTTCTAGAACTAGCACGCACTATGCTATGTGAATATAAATTGCCTAAGTACTTTTGGGCCGAAGCCGTAAATACCTCATGTTATGTTATGAATAGAATCATGCTTCGCCCATCTCTTAATCACACACCTTATGAACTTTATTTTCAAAAGAAGCCTAACGTATCTTACTTCAAAGTTTTTGGTTGAAAATGTTTTATTTTGAATACTAAAGATAGCTTGGGAAAGTTTGATGAAAATGCGATTAAGGAACTTTTCTTGGGTACTCTTCAACTAGTAAAGCCTATAGAATTTTCAATAAAAGAACTAGTAAAGTTGATGAGTCAATTAATGTAAAATTTTATGAGCTTGTTCCTTGTATACAATGATTTTTCCGCGGGCAACGAGGATGATCTCTTACAACCTTTGGAGCATGGTGATGAGGAACCTTCCAAAGAAGAGGAAGAGGAGGCCAAGGAAGTTGATTATGTGCCGCCAAGCGCCTTGCAATTTACAAAGGATCATCCATGGGAGCTAATAATTTGTGAACCATCTATTGGGGTAAGAACTCGCTTGTCTCTTCATGAATCTAATTCAAATATATGTTTTGTTTCTGAAATAGAACCAAAAACTGTTTCTACCGCTATAAATGATGAATTTTGGTTTTTGTCTATGAATGAAGAGTTTGAACAATTTGAGCAACATAATGTTTGGAAATTAGTAGAAAGACCATATAATCACCCGATTGTAGATGTAAAATGGATTTTTAAAAATAAATTAGATGGTGAGTCTAGAATCACTAGAAATAAGGCACGCTTAGTAGCACAAGGATATTCTCAAATTGAGGGGATAGATTTTGATGAAACTCTTGCACCCGTTGCTAGATTGGAATCTATATGAATTTTTCTAGCATTTTCAAGCTTTAAAAGAATAAAACTATTTCAAATAGATGTAAAAAGTGCCTTTCTAAACTGGTTTGTAAAAGAAGAAGTTTATGTTGAACAACCCCCCAGTTTTATTAGTGAAAAATTTCCCAATCATGATTATAAACTAGAAAAAGCGCTTTATGGTTTAAAACAAGCGCCTGGTGCATGGTATGAAACACTTACATCATTTTTATTAAAACACGATTATATTATGGGAAGTGCGGATTATACTCTCTTCACTAAGCACAATAATGATGATATGATTATTTTGCAAATATATGTTGATGATATAATCTTTGTATCTACTAATGAAGAGTTGTGTAATGAAGTTATTTTAGTAATGAAAAATAAATTTGAAATAAGTCTAGTAGGAGAACTTTCTTATTTTCTTGTTTTTCATATATTACAAAGAAATGATGGTATTTTTATATGTCAAACTAAATATGTCTTTGATATGCTTAGACGCTTTGCATTTAAGAACCTTAAACCCGCTTCTACACCGATATTATGTTTGTCGTATGTTTATGTTCTCGATTTCAAGCCAATCCAAAAGAATATCATTTAAAAGCGGTAAAACGTATTTTTAGATATCTAATTAGGTCAACTATATTAGGATTATGGTACCCGCACAATAATTCATCTACACTTTTCGGCTATTCTGATTCGGACTATGCCGAATTCTCACTTGATAGAAAAAGCACTAGCGGTACTTTCCATTTTCTAGGACCTTCATTAGTTGCATGGTCTAATAGGAAACAAAATTTGGATGCACTCTCCACCACGGAGGCCGAATACATTGCACTAGGGATTTGTTGTGCATAAGCACTATGGATGTGCCAAACTCTAGAGGACTTTGGTTTTCATCTAAAAAATATTTAATTGAAATGTGACAACAAAAGTGCCATTGATCTTACAAATAATCTCGTACACCATTCTAGATCCAAACATATAGATGTACGCCATCATTTCATAAGGGCACAATAAAAAGGAAAATATTAGAATAAGTTTCATTGGCACGGACTCTCAACTTGCTTATATATTCACTAAACCTCTTCCCGATGCAAGGTTTCAAATGTTAAGGTTGGAATTAGGAGTCTCAGACATCTTAGGATGAGTTATATGAAAAATGCTAAAGTTTTATGCAATTTGAGCAATCAAGACATCTCCAAAAATTATAAAATTTCTGCATAAGACTACTCTTAAGACTCATAATAAATATCAAAAAACAGATTTTTAAAATTCTCAATACTTCTCTTACTATTTGTCGCGGTAGTGTGGGTGTTCGATTTTTCTATATTTTAAAATTTCTAAAAATCATTAAAATTATGTTAGTTTATATGTACTACTTTGTTTTGTATTTCTGACATTTGTTATTTTTGTTTTATTAATAGAAAATCAACTACAAAATTTCAAAATTCAAAAATACAAAAATATTTTAATGGTTTTCTGTTTTTCTTTCATTAAAAATTTCAAAACTAGAAAAAAATTTGTATGATCTTTATTGTTAATATCAAGCATGTATGAATTCTATTATTTAGAATTATTTACAATGTAAAAATTTATTCCTTCAAATTACTATAAACATTGTTTTGCTTATCATGCTATGATATATCTAATTAAGTGCATCAATTGTATCGAAAAATATGTGTAGAACCAAGCTTAGCATGCCTCTAAGTATGAGTAAATGTTTTGTGATTGATAATGATACCTTTTCACTCACTTATTTTGGTATTCTACATGTGTGTTTAAATCTAAAAATGCTTTCTTGTGTATTGTAATTGTACAATGATTTAAAACTTGCATAAGTTTATTACTAACACTACATTTGAATTGCACTTAAGAAATTAAGAAAAGTGGTTGAGTTTAAAAATTGTGCTAGGTTTGCAAAACAAGTGTATTCGGAGAATGTTGTCTCACAAAAGTGAACAAACAAATAGACAAATATAACTCCACCAAGCACTACATGAACCTCCTGATAAGTCTTCATAAACATTGTGAGGTTGAGCACCTTCGAAAGAATAGTAAAGTGTCTTGTGCAAACCTTTGTTATTACACCACTTTTTTTAAAATATGTGCATTAAAGTGTGTGAAAGTTAATATACTGGTGTTTTATTGTGCACTTTACTTTACATATTTTTTGTATTTTGTGATTTAAATTACTTGTTAACATTACTCAAAATACACTTATGTGCACATCATTACCTTTCATAACACTTCTTCTCATGAGTATTGGATTCTGATGCTTTATCTATACTACTGTTTATATAATAAATGCACTAGATAACCTAGCATGATCTCTACAATGTTTGGAAACTTTTAAACTTGAAATTAATTAACATTGTAGTATATTCTCATTTTGATATATTCATTTCATGCTTGGTAACTTTATGGAAAACTATGAGATTTCAAAAAGATTAAAACATCTTTACATTTTGAACTTAAACTCATATTTATACTTATGATTTTCATGCTTACAAAAAAAAGTTTCTTATAATCTTCCACTTGCTTAAAACTCTTATTTATTTAGTTGAAATCTCTTATATACTATGCTTAAAATCTTTATCATTACATATATTACAAAAGCTCGATCATGATTTATAATTCCTAAAGAATGCCTCCTTTCTTCCCTTACCCCACCTTCTTTTGATAATACCAAAAGGGGGAGATTAATTGAAGAAATCTAGAAGATTAAGGGGAGAATAATTAATGTAATCTATCATTTAGGGGGAGTAAAACATAAATTACATTTGTGAAGGGGGAGCATTAAGATAGGGGGAATATGCACTATTCTCATGCTTATCTTATAATATAGTTGCATTATTATCTCACTTATCATATACTATAATAAGGATAGGGAGATTGTTGGACATGTGTGTCACATCCCTTTGTTTGAGATAACAAATCTCATATTGTATTTGATCTTGCTTGTTGTCACAACCCGCATTTTCTACGAATTTAGGAATATTAGAGTAAGAGAAAATACGCGTCATGATGCCACATCATGCAGGAGACAACTGCAGACGCTCATGCAGAAACCTATTACTTACTTAATCAAAACATGTTTACATGATAGATCATCATTTGAAATCATTAATTAGAGTTTCGGGAGGGGAACTGCGTCTCTCATTTCGTGGATCAACTAGTCTACCGAAAAAATATATGTAATTGCAGCGAAAAATACATGATTTTGTTCACTTAAGGTCTTAAATGCACGTGATGACATGACATAAAGTAAATGAAATGCACATATCTAGGCGTAGTATAAGTATAGAAAATATCTTTTAGGCGACTTTAAAGATAAGGATTTCAGTTAAAAGGTATGCAATGTGGATGAAAGAAAAGCCATTTTATAACTATAATGCACCTAGACATAAATCCTTCCCAGAGAGCAAGATACACAAGATCTAAAAAGTAGTGGCATTAAACTGGCAAGTAAACTATAAAGTATCAAAAGGGCACAACGGGCGTCAACAACCTGACACTAACTAGTTGGCTCCAACTAGTATGTCTGAACACAAGAAGAAAAACTAACCACAACTACCTCGCAGCAGCGGGGTAAAATAGCAACTATAACTCCAGGAGACTCCGGGCTACACCACTAGCAGCTAAGGCTCTGAACCTGAGGCATTCAATAAAATAAAGAATGCCTCATCAAGGGATTGCAAGTGGCAGAAAAATAAGCAGTAAAGTAAATAAGGCATAAGGGGTACCAACCCAAGCCATATTTACCGAAAGAGAAGCTCCAAACAAAAAACTAAGCAAAGCACAAAGTGCGCCAAAATGCCATAAAGAGGAACAAACAAAGTTCATTTATCTTGTTAAGTTTATTTAAAGTGACTGATCAGCTCAAATTAAACGGGGCGGTCCTTTATCCACTGCCACCCAAAGCCAAAAATGGGTGGGGGTTTCTATCCCCAACCACCCAAACACGTCCCACGGGACCACAGGCCAAGCCTGCGGTTCACCACTAAAATGGCCACCGTGCAAGGCTTCAACACTCCCAACTGCCCCCCCCCCCCCCCAAAAAAAAACACGACCCACCAAGCAAGGACAAAGGCAATGGTCTTATTAATGAATTTCTTTAATTATGGCATAGGACGAAGCCCGAGAAAAACACTCACCAGGATACCCTAAGGACATGATCACAAATGGAGTAAACACTGCATAAGACGATGCATAATAGAAGACATAAATTATCTAACCGCAACGGGTACGAAGGTTCGAAGAGGAGAAGTAATCAGAGGCATAACTCAAGTACTAAGAAGTAGATGGCATTTCTCGAGAACCCAATAGACAAAAAAAACAAGGGTTTCAAGAGAAGTCAAAGACAAAGAACAAGAGGTTCTAGAGAGATCCAAGGGCAGGGACAAACATTTCTCAAGAGATTAAAAGCAGGGAAAAAGCTGCTTCTCGAGAATTAAATTGAAGGGGTTAAGTTTCTCAAGAAGTCAATCAGATAGGGATCAGCTATTTCTCGAAAGGAAAGTGGCAGGGATAACTGTTTCTCGAGAAAAATAAAGGCAGGGAACAATGACCTTTCGAGAAATCCCAGACAGGAAAAAGAGCAGGCTATCGAGAAATCCCCATGACAGGATAAATTGTTTCTCGAGAGATTAAAGGAAGGGTCAAGGGATTTCTCAAGAAGTTAAGGGCAGGTAAAAATGATTTCTCGAGAATTAAATAATAAAAGGAAGCCAGGGTTCAATAGCTTCTCGAGGTAGAAAAAGTTGCACATGAAGCTCTCGTGGAACAAGCCATGACACATCAAGACACATAACCACAGAAAAACAGTGCTTTAAGAAAACAATTATAAGGAGGGAAAATAGCCACTTGCCTTAAACCTTGCAAACTCCAAGATCTCCACTCCAAAAGTTATGGATCGTCCAAGAACACACCCGAGCACGAAATCCTGAAACCTTTCGGGTCGAAAAGAGGAATTTGGTCACAACCATAACCCCAAAAATTCCACGAAACGGGAAAAGCTTACCACAAGAACGAAGATCCCGCAGAGAGCATTCCAAATGTACTCTCCAAACTTTATTCCGACTACTACATCCCTTGAATCGCCGGCCAGAAGCTCCACGCACGCCGCTCTCGCTCTCTCGCTCGATATAACTCTTGTCGGCCGAAAGAGGAAGGAGATGAAAAGATAAAACCTAAACTTAAAGTATAAATACTAAGCCTTCAGGAGTTCGTCGAACTCAGCCAGCGGTTCGTCAAACGCAGCTAGCCTACCGTTCGTCGAACGCGGCTAGCCTGCCGTTCGTCGAACGCAGCTAGCCTGCCAATCATCGAACGTAGATAGCCTGTAGTTCGTCGACTGCAGCCAGCCTGCCGTTCGTCGAACGCAGCCAGCCAATCGTTCGTCGAACTCAGCCAGCCTGCCGTTCGTCGAACGCAGACTAAGAATTTCATGCAAAGTAAAATGCAGAAATTACACAAAATATCTCCCATAACTCAAAAGGACGTGAAATCTTACACACTTGATCCAAATTACACACTTTAACTAGGCTAAGGCCCAAAACTAAACCTGACGAGCTGACGTAATGCCCAAATGCCAACATTACGTTACCGCGGCCAGGTAAATAATTAACGAAAATCAGGGGCGTTGCAGTCACTCCCCCTAAAAAGAAGTTTCATCCCAAAACTGGAAATCCAAAGATCAAGAAAGATAAAGAATCAAATCCAAAGGTTACCTGACTGAAGATTTACCTGAAATCTAAGAGAAGAGGCTAGGATGAGTCTCTCTCATGGCAGACTCCAGCTCCCATGTTGCGCTTTCGACACCCTGATTCTTCCAAAGAACCTTAACCATTGGGATCGTCTTCCTCCGCAACACACACTCCTGAGTCTCCAAGATTCGGACAGGCTCTTCAACATAGGAAAGATTGGGTTGCAACACGGGCACTGAATCAAGAACAAGCCGATCACTACGCAGACACTTCCTCAGATGGCTCACATGAAACACATCGTGAACATTTTGCAAGGAAGCACGCAAATCCAATCTATAAGCTGACTCTCCGATGCGCTCAACAATCTGGAAAGGTCCCACATACCGGGGGTCCAACTTGTGGTTCCTTCCAAGTCTCTTAATGCCCGGCATTGGAGAAACTTTCAAGAACACTATGTCTCTAACGGCAAACTCAAGATCCATCCTTCTCCGATTGGCACACTTCTCATACCGCTCCTGAGCGATACGAAGCTTCTCGCAGATATGAGTCACGGCAACGCTCATCTCTTCCAAAGCTTCTAGGCCTAACAACGGACTCTCACCAACCTCGGCCCAAAACAAGGGAGTTCGGCAACGCCTCCCATACAGAGCCTCAAAGGGGGTCATTTGCAAACTTTCCTGATAACTATTATTGTAGGAAAATTCCATCAATCCAAGACGCTTATCCCAATCTCCACCATGATCTAGAATATAGCACCTTATTATATCCAACAAAATTTGATTCACTCTCTCTGTCTGACCATTGGTCTGAGGATGGTAAGCGGTAGAGTATCTAAATTCAGTGCCCAAGGCTCCCTGCAAAGTCCGCTAGAAATGAGACATATACCTTGAATCTCGGTCCGACACAATGCGAACGGGCACACCATGCAATCTGATAACTTCATCCAAATAGAGCTCTGCTATTTTCTCCATAGAATAGCCGGTCTTAAATGGCACAAAGTGAGCACACTTTGTCAAACGGTCAACTATAACCCACACAGAATCATGTCCTCCGGGAGACCTCGACAAACCGGTAATGAAGTCCATTGAAATACTCTCCCACTTCCATCTTGGAACATCCAACGGGTTCAACTTACCTCCAGGCCTCTTATGATCCGCCTTCACGCGCTGACCAGTTAAACATTCAGAAACTTAGCTGGCTATATCATTCTTAATACCTGACCACCAAACAATCTGCTTCAGTTCCTTATACATCTTCGTGGAACCCGGATGATAGGAAACACTAGAGTCGTGCGCTTCACTACAGATCTTTGCCCGAATATCATCCAATGCGGGGATACAATACCTACCTCGGTACTTCAAAGTATCTTTATCATCGATCAAAAAATCTGGTAATTCTCCTTTCTCGGTTCTACTCCAGAGATGCTGCAAGTCGGAATCTTCCTTCTGGTGCAATCTCGTAAGGGTAATCTAAGAAGGCTCTTCAGCCTTTAAGCTCGAAGGCGCGGTACAACTACCGACTGAAATATCCATCAACATAAACTCCTCTACCAAGGACTACACAAAAAGGTTGAAGACATGCGCGGTCTTTCTGCTCAGGGAATCGGCCACCACATTAGCCTTACCCGGATGATACAGGATATCAACCTCATAATCTGCAACATACTCCAACCACCTGCGCTGGCGCAAATTCAGCTCTTTCTGGGTAAAGACATACTTCATACTCTTGTGATCCATATAAATCTTGCATGACACTCCATATAATAGATGTCTCCAAAGCTTTAAAGCATAAATCACTACAGCGAATTCTATGTCATGTGTAGGGTATTTCTTTTCATGAACTTTTAATTGTCTAGACCCATAGGCAATCACCTTTCCTTCTTGCATCAAAACACACCCTAGTCCAATGTGGGATGCATCCACATAAACAACATACTCTATTCCTTCGATCGGCAAGGCCAACACATGTGCACTATATAAATGCCTCTTTAATTCCTGAAAGGCTTCTTCGCACTTCTCGCTCTAAACAAAAGCGGTATTCTTCTGGGTAAGCTTAGTTAAAGGTGCCGACAGCACTGAGAATCCTTGAACAAATCTCCTGTAGTTCCCAGCCAACCATATGAAACTCCTTATTTCCTTAGGCGTTGAAGGCGTCTTCCAATCCAACACAACAGAAATCTTAGCGGGGTCTACAGTAATTCCATCCATGTTCACCACATGACCCAGAAAAGATTCCTGAGGAATCCAGAACTCGCACTTACTCAGCTTCGCATACAACTTGTGCTCTATAAGAGAAGACAATTCTAAGCACAAATGCGTAGCATGCTCCTTAACACTTCTGGAATACACCAACACAACATCGATGAATACCACAACAAAATGATCCAGAAAACCCTTGAACACGCGGTTCATCATGTCCATAAACGCAGAGGGTGCATTCATCAAACCAAAAGACATAACCAGAAACTCAAAATGACCATAATGGGAATGAAAGGCAGTCCGGGGAACGTCCGACTCACAGATCCTCAACTGATGGTAGCCTGATCGAAGGTCAATCTTTGAAAACACTGTGCTACCACGCAACTGATCAAACAGATCATCTATCCTCGGCAACAATACCTGTTCTTGATGGTCACATTGTTTAACTCTCTATAATCTATGCACAACCTCATGGAACCGTCCTTCTTTTTCACAAACAACACTGGAGCACCCCAACGCGAAGAACTTGGCCTAATAAAACCACACTGTAACAACTCATCTAACTGAGTTCGCAACTCTTCTAACTCGTGCGGGGCCATACAGTACGGGGCCTTAGCGATAGGATGAGTACCAGGCTCAAGATCAATAACGAACTCCACATCTCTAACAGGCGGAAGGCCAGGAAGACTGACGGGAAAGACATCAGGAAACTCTCGCACCACCGGAACACCCTCAATACACGGCGATCCAATAACAGTTTCTACTACAGAAACAAGGTAAGCCAAACAACTGGAAATTAACAGTTTCCGAGCACATACCGCAGAAATTATCGGGGAACACTAGTACGGAGAACCAAAAACGCTCATGGGATGACTGTTGTCCATCACAAAGTCCGGACGCTTTTCCTTGCTTCAGATGACAGCATCATAACTGGACAACCAGTCCATAGCCAATATCACGTCAAAGTCTTCTAGGTCCAACACCTTGAGATCAGCAACAACCAAGAAATCTCCTAAGAGGACGGGGCAACTTCGGACGCACTGGTTCGAGGATACCAAATCACTAGAAGGGAACTTAACGAGGAACGAATCGTTGCCCACCTCAGGGGTCAAACAGTGACGCTCGATGAAAGCCCTTGCTACGAACGAATGGGTAGCACCCGAATGAAACAGAACACGCGCTAAATGATTCTTTACCTTAAATCTCCCTATAAGTGCGAAAAAGAATCTAGTCTAATACGATGAAACTAAAAAGAATCAAGACTAAGCAGTTGGCTTATGGTCTAACCTGCGATCACTTGGGTCGAAGACTGCGCTTGCTCCTGGGTTAACACGTTTAGCTTTCCTCTTCCTTTATCCTGATGTTGCGGAGGCTACAAGGCTTGAAGCGGAACTGGCTGCAACGGTGGTTGAACTAGCAGGCATGGAAACTTCATGTACCCCTTCTGTCCGCACTGGAATTAGACTTTATATTTGGTCCAACACTGGGCCACATCATGACCCTTCCGCTTGCACAATGGGCAAATCACCTCTCCCTTCGGAGCACCCTGAATTGCCAGCACTCGCTGCTGCTTTTAAACTGCTTTCCTTTTGAAAAACCTCTCAACTGGATGGCCAGAGCGGCCACAGAAATTGCAGACCTCACCACATTCTTTCTTCAAGACCGAGGAAGGTGATGGCGCAAATCTCACACACCGCTATAGGCGGTAGCTCGACTGCGACACGAAACGGCAGTGTACCGATCGTTCAAGTAATATAAAACGGGGAGTAATCCCCGAGTATCGAATCTCTCAAGGAACACAGTAAGGTGGAGTTAACGTTCGAGGTAGGACTTGAGATTGAAGTCCTTAACGTCGGATGGAATGCGGGGGAGTTGGGTTGGCTTTTGGAAAATAAAATAAAAGCTATCAACTACTCCTATGCAATGCCGCTATGCAATGCTTCGCTTGGCGGGATGGAGACTAGGCAGGCCTTGAGCGCGCTGCGTCGCAAGGGCGGATGGACGAGTAGGTAAGTGGAATTGAACAATGCAGGCCTTGAGCGCGCTGCTTCGTTAGGCGGGATGGAATACGGGCCGCGATGCCACGCTTCGGTAGGCGGATGGACGAGAAGGCTAGCGGATGGAATGGTTCGCACCGGCGGAGTCGGAATGGATTACACGGGCCGCTATGCCACGCTTCGCTAGGCGGATGGAAGAGTAGGCATACGGATGAGGGTCGCAAGCACCTCTTCGACAAGCACGCCACTAGCAATTGCTAGTGCGGCACCGGACACGGTGGTGGAGTGGAAAATGGATGGTGGCGCACCTCAAGCAACTCAAATAGATAAATTACACAATCACATAGACATGAAATATATATGTGAATATAACTAATTCAAGTGCCACTTCATCATAATGATTAGATCTAGCTACATATACATCAAAAAGAGAAGAATAAGACAAGAAATCGACTGAATCCGAAGTCTCGTTGTAGATTCACGGTTGGAATCGCCGGGTTGTCAATCCGCATCCAAGCTCGGTCCGCAACTACGTCCGGGGTAGAGAGAGCTGTCACGACTCTCCAATGGACCCGTCTTCTTCGTGTCACGATCCGGTAGAGGTTGCAAACTTCCTCTTGCTTGATGGCAATGGCGGCTAGGTCTTCCTTTGGAGCTCTTGGATGAAGGAGGAGGCCGAGAGGAAACTCCGGCTCAAGATTGGCGTGAAGAACAAGCCCGGAGCACCTCCAGATGGTGGGCGGCAGTGGAGGGGCGAAACTGGCACGGAACGGCGGAAAAATGCGGAGTATCTGACCTAAATCACGAGCAGGTCGATTTATAGGCGCTGGAATAAACAGTGCGCACGGTCAGTGGCGCACGACCAGTAGTCGTGCGCACTAGAATTCGGTGATCGTGCGCTCTGCCTGGACGGAACCTGCAGAGACAGAAATTATGAAATAACATGTTCGCACGACCAGTGGCGCACGACCGGTGGTCGTGCGCACTATCGTAGGTGGTCGTGCGCACTAGCCGAAACAGAACTCATAAAATTGATGATAAGAGCGCACGAACAGTGGCGCACGACCAGTGGTCGTGCGCACTAGCGTAGATTGTCGTGCGCACTGCACCAAACAGAACTCATGAAAAAAGGGTTAAGTGCACACGATCAGTGGCGCACGACCAGTGGTCGTGCGCAATAGAACCGGTGATCGTGCGCAGTGTTCCTGTGCAGAATTGCACCGGAAACACCTGCACGAATCCTATTCCAGCGTATACCACTAATCTAGCCACTGAAAGTGAGACTTAACAGCGCAAGAAAACTAATAACAAAGAAAGATACGAAATAACACCAAAATGGGCCTAGAAGTGCACATAGCAAGTGATAACAAATATAAGCTAAAACAAGGCTAAAGTGCAGTGGAATGACTAGATAAACGGCCCAGATGAGTCCATATATGTGTATATAATCGGGACTCATCACACCCCCAGACTTACCTGTTTGCGCGTCCCGAGCAAACAAATTCCAAGCGAACGGGGAAAGAAAAGTAGATGGCTTAAAACTACAATACAGAGTACCATGCGAAGTCGCATGCTCGCGTGCATAAGAAGAATAGTAGAGAAGATTTCTGATTATGTAAACAGTCTATGTATTTCTAAAAGAGTAAAAGCATATTACAACTACTCAAAATGGTGAACTACGGTGAATCGTTCGGTCATGCATACGGAGAAAGTAAACTAAACGCTGAGACGAGCATTGCTCAAGATCGGGATGCGGGAAAAACTCCACTGAAATCCATCAGTGTCGGTGACCATAAGCTTGCCCGGTCACATTCTCTCCACGGCACTGGTTTGACTCAAATGCGTGAATCAATAGGACTTTAGGTTTTAAATGGGGCTTGGGTTTAGGTGAGGTATACAATGATAAAGACGATGGTTCAAATACTAAACCCAAATGAGCTAATGCAGGAAACTATCCTCATTCACCACACAAACACGCGGGTACACAACACCCCCAGACTTGGACTTAACAGCATGGGTGCGTGCACCGCCTACTCCCAAACATAAATCTATACATAAAGATTTTCAATTAAACACTCCTTCTCTTTCCTTTCTTTTTAACTTCTTTTCTTTTTTTTTTTCATTTTTTTTTCATTTTTTTTTCTTTTCTTATCATTTTCAGCAAATAAACAAAAGGACACATCCACATCTTCACAAACATATTACCACATCAACAACCCAACTCATGAAAATAATAAACAGCTAAAGCTCAGATTTGGGTGTGCGACTAGGATTGGCTTTTGGGCTTTGGTGAAATAAAAGTGGGGCTGAATCAAAGAACGGGTAGGCACAACTGGGCTAACGAGGATATAGCGGTAGGGATAGGCACAAAGGCTCAACCGGGCCAAAATGATGGCCTATAACACATTCACGCAATTGACTAACCGTATACCCATGCTTCAAGAATCGCTTGGGGCAAGTTCTAGCCACCGAGAAAGATTCTCCTTTCTCCCGACTCAAGCAATATGAATCTAGCGATCGTTTACACACATCCCTATGCTACCGTTTGATTCCACCGAATTCACCATTTGAGTAGAGTAAACAACATTTACACTAATAAGAAAAATATAAAACCATAATTATAAAGATAAGTCTACTCTACACAAATTTCTATGCAACCGAGCACTCGACTAGGAGCACTACGGGAGTCAACATTTTACTCTGCTACATAGTCCTAAGCCATCACCTAGACTTTCCCAAATAAGCAGAAGAATTAAATTCACAACAGAGCAAGAAAATAGATGAGTACGCGCTCAAGTGGGTGTTGTGGTGTGCAATGAAAATAAACAAAACATTTTAAATGAAATCTTCTAGCATGCAGTGCAATAGTGCACGTGAGCGGGTAAACAAAACTACTGTCCCCCAGACTTAAACTAAACAATCCGCATAATATATGACATGAAAATCAGCAAAGGCTATGGGAAGAGAGTACCCAATGCTCAGCAAGTGAGCATACCAGAAGATTGGCGTGTAAGCTAAAATGAGCTGCAGCATCCGCCATCCAGAATAAGTACATGCAGGGGTCAGCTTCGCAAAAACAAAAGACAAAAGAAAACTGAAAAGAAAATACTACTAACTAAACATGATTAGATGAAATAAAAATGCAGAAAAGAAAGATAACTACTGGGGTTATTGTCCTCCCAGCACGACTTATTCAAACTTTAAGAGTTCTAGCTAATGGGCCTATGGAAGGAGAAGTGGACAGGTAACTGGCCTAATATCCGTGTCGGTTGCGGGTACCGATACGGTGATAGAACAGTCACCCCTCTACCTAAATATAGATACCTGCTCCTCACAGGTAGAGGGTAGAGAATGTAAGAAAAGGAGGAGGCCTGGTCCTCACTCATCTCACAAAACACATCCTTGCCTAGCAAGGTATCGTCAACAGGGAGGCAGCAGGAGGAAAAGGCAATGAGTGGAGCTTCCTCAACGGAGGGGGAATAAACCTCCTCATATGAGAGGATACTCTCATCATTGACTTGAGCAAAAAGCTCCAAGTCCTCCTGGGGAACCTGTGAAGACTCAACCTGCACAGACTCAGATGAAGGAAGGGGATCAAGAAATAAAGAAGACGAAGAACATAAATAATCAAAAATCGGGGGAATGGTCCCGGTCTCACTCCCATCAGGTTGGGGAAGTAAAATAATGTTTGCATTGTTATCAATGCTACAAGATTCGGCGGGATCAATGGTGGTCAGGCTTGGGATTTGGACTTCCTCCACCGGTGCTGAGGAAAACTCCTCTTCACCTAGAAGGTTGTCCTCCTCCAAAGGAATAAGCATAACACTCAGGTCACCAGCCTCCTCTTGCGACACATCATCAACAATGTCGTCAGAGACGAGTGTAGTATGCACAACAGGGGGAGGAATAGTGCTCGGATAAAAGTCGAGCACCGATTCCTCACAAAGAATCGAATCCACTAGGGGTGGTGGATGCACATGGAGAATAGGCTCAGCAATGTCGGTGCATAGATCAGCCGCACATCCGGCGACTGTGTCAACGCCATACCCTTCAAGATGTGAAGGTGGCAAGGACACAAAACCGGATGTTGAAGGTGTGCCGCCAGAGTTAGGATTCGGGACGATCCGGATATCCGGCTCGTCATCCTCATCCAATTGGCGACGAAAAGCAGCACAATCCTTCAGGGCGTGATCAGTGATCCGACAAAACTGGCACTGCCTTGCGGGCTTCTTTGGCACAGCGGGGGCTGGAGCCGAAAAGAAGTATGATGGTAAAGGCTCAGCAGAGTATCCATAAGACTTACGCGCACCATGTGGAGTACCAGACGACGTCGGCGCTCCATATACTGGGCTATAAGAATTATGCCTACTATTCTCCGTAGGGCATTCATCACTAGAGTGGGAGGTAGCTCCACACCAACGGCAACGGAAATTGAGATGTGCCCACATAGTGCAGAGATAAAACGATTCAAAATAAAAATGCTATTGTGCAAAATACTACACCTAACAAAGATTACTAAAGCAACCTAATTAGAACAAAAAATAGAATAAAAAGAACAAAAATAAAATAAAAGATGCAATTTACAAATGGAAGGCTTTTCTCTCAAATTCTCCCTCTCCAGAAAACTCACACGACTGTATTCCCTGGCAACGGCGCCAAAAACTTGATGGCGCAAATCTCACACACCGCTATAGGCGGTAGCTCGACTGCGACACGAAACGGCAGTGTACCGATCGTTCAAGTAATATAAAATGGGGAGTAATCCCCGAGTATCGAATCTCTCAAGGAACACAGTAAGGTGGAGTTAACGTTCGAGGTAGGACTTGAGATTGAAGTCCTTAACGTCGGATGGAATGCGGGGGAGTTGGGTTGGCTTTTGGAAAATAAAATAAAAGCTATCAACTACTCCTATGCAATGCCGCTATGCAATGCTTCGCTTGGCGGGATGGAGACTAGGCAGGCCTTGAGCACGCTGCGTCGCAAGGGCGGATGGACGAGTAGGCAAGCGGAATCGAACAATGCAGGCCGTGAGCGCGCTGCTTCGTTAGGCGGGATGGAATACGAGCCGCGATGCCACGCTTCGGTAGGCGGATGGACGAGAAGGCTAGCGGATGGAATGGTTCGCACCGGCGGAGTCGGAATTGATTACACGGGCCGCTATGCCACGCTTCGCTAGGCGGATGGAAGAGTAGGCATACGGATGAGGGTCGCAAGCACCTCTTCGACAAGCACGCCACTAGCAATTGCTAGTGCGGCACCGGACACGGTGGTGGAGTGGAAAATGGATGGTGGCGCACCTCAAGCAACTCAAATAGATAAATTACACAATCACATAGACATGAAATATATATGTAAATATAACTAATTCAAGTGCCACTTCATCATAATGATTAGATCTAGCTACATATACATTAAAAAGAGAAGAATAAGACAAGAAATCGACCGAATCCGAAGTCTCGTTGTAGATTCACGGTTGGAATCGCCGGGTTGTCAATCCGCATCCAAGCTCGGTCCGCAACTACGTCCGGGGTAGAGAGAGCTGTCACGACTCTCCAATGGACCCGTCTTCTTCGTGTCACGATCCGGTAGAGGTTGCAAACTTCCTCTTGCTTGATGGCAATGGCGGCTAGGTCTTCCTTTGGAGCTCTTGGATGAAGGAGGAGGCCGAGAGGAAACTCCGGCTCAAGATTGGCGTGAAGAACAAGCCCGGAGCACCTCCAGATGGTGGGCGGCGGTGGAGGGGCGAAACTGGCACGGAACGGCGGAAGAACGGCGAAAAAATGGAGTATCTGACCTAAATCGTGAGCAGGTCGATTTATAGGCGCTGGAATAAACAGTGCGCACGGTCAGTGGCGCACGACCAGTGGTCGTGCGCACTAGAATTCGGTGATCGTGCGCTCTACCTGGACGGAACCTGCAGAGACAGAAATTATGAAATAACATGTTCGCACGACCAGTGGCGCACGACCGGTGGTCGTGCGCACTATCGTAGATGGTCGTGCGCACTAGCCGAAACAGAACTCATAAAATTGATGATAAGAGCGCACGAACAGTGGCGCACGACCGGTGGTCATGCGCACTAGCGTAGATGGTCGTGCGCACTGCACCAAACAGAACTCATGAAAAAAGGGTTAAGTGCACACGATCAGTGGCGCACGACCAGTGGTCGTGCGCAATAGAACCGGTGATCGTGCGCAGTGTTCCTGTGCAGAATTGCACCGGAAACACCTGCACGAATCCTATTCCAGCGTATACCACTAATCTAGCCACTGAAAGTGAGACTTAACAGCGCAAGAAAACTAATAACAAAGAAAGATACGAAATAACACCAAAATGGGCCTAGAAGTGCACATAGCAAGTGATAACAAATATAAGCTAAAACAAGGCTAAAGTGCAGTGGAATGACTAGATAAACGGCCCAGATGAGTCCATATATGTGTATATAATCGGGACTCATCAGAAGGCGCACCAGAATTTACTTCTTCTCCAGCCTTTCGCTTTCCCTTCTTCATCATTGATCCTTGGTTCTTGGCATTATCGATTGCCTCAACCTTCAGCGCTGCCTCTACTACCTCGGCGTACTTCTCCGACCTGTACGCACTGGCTAGCTGCTGGATATCACTGCGGAGACCACCCAGAAATCTCTTTACTCTTCCTTCTTCCGAGGCTACCAGGCCGGAGCAAACCTGCTCAACTTGCAAAATTCAATCTCATACTCGCTCACCGAGAGCTGTCTCTACTTCAGATGCAGGAAATCATTCATCAACCGGTCTTGCTCTACCGACGGCAGAAACTTTATTAACATCATTCCTTTGAAGGTTTCCCACGAACATCCTTCAAAAAGGTCTTCCTTCTCCCTCAACCACCAACTCTTTGCGAGACCCTTAAGCTGGTACGCGACAATCATCACCTTATGATCCACTGTGTTTCCTGAATACGAGAACATCTCTTCCATGGCTATAAGCCAATCATTCAAGGCCACGAAATCAGCTCGTCCGTCATACGATGGATGACCCAACCTTTGAAAGTGCGAAATGAAATTCATTTTCAGAGGTATCGCTATTGGGGGTACCAAGGGAGCAGGAGGAGTAGGTACTGTCTGTCCTACTATGGGGGCCTGCACTATGGGTTGTTGCCTAGCACCGACAGACAACAACGCCTCAACTTGTGATTGCATCGCAACCATCTGCCTAGTCAGACCCTCATTGCTCTGGCGCAGACTCTCGATCAAAGCTTCACTCTGCGCTTCGGATGACTCGCCCTCCGAATGGGGAGTCGACCTAGTCGCGACTCGCTTGTGAGACATCTATGCTAATACGCATAAACCTATTATTAAAAACTTTACCTTACACAAGAACTACACTGCTTGGTTCAGAACATACATGTACAGATACTTTCCATTGCTACCACCTTGCTCTGGGATTTTCATGATGCTATGCAAAATATGGGGATGATACTACATCACCCCTCTTGACTCATGTGCAAGGGTCATGAATGCATGAATTTTCTGTTCATTTTGAAAGCATGGGTGTACATGTGTCATCATATAAGTCTTTAACTTCGCACGTGTGCTTATGTAATGCTATGTAATGTATGTTGTGCTATGCATTCTAATAAAGGCCTTAATGCATGTTATGAGCGGTGTACACATGAAATATTATGCATCCCATACTACATAATATTGCATGTAAGGAAAGAGAAAACGTGTTAATGGGCATCCATGTGATGATGGTTATGCATCCCATACTACATAACCGTCACATGTTGCCACCTATGGTGGATCCATATACAGACACATATTATGCATCCCATACTACATAATATGCCCCGTATACTTCTTATAATGCTATGAGTGTAGTGTTCATGCTTCGGCCAAGACGTACTTATGACACATCGGTGTGTGTATGCAATGAAACCAAAACAACTACTATATCAAAATTTGTTGCCCGACCGACTTGTCGAACAACCTCCCTCTAATACCAACTGTCACAACCCGCATTTTCACCGAATTTAGGAATATCAGAGTAAGAGAAAATACGGGTCATGATGCCACGTCATGCAGGAGACAACTGCAGACGCTCAGGCGGAAACCCATTACTTACTTAATCAAAACATGTTTACATGATAGATCATCATTTGAAATCATTTATTAGAGTTTGGGGGGGGGGGACTGTGTCTCTCAATTCGTGGATCAACTAGTGCACCGAGAAAATATATGTAATTGCAGCGGAAAATACTTGATTTTGTTCACTTAAGTTCCTAAATGCACATGATGACATGACATAAAGTAAATGATATGCACATATCTAGGCGTAGTATAAGTATTGAAAATATCTTTTAGGAGACTTTAAAGATAAGGATTTTAGTTAAAAGGTATGCAATGTGGATGAAAGAAAAGCCATTTTATAACAATAATGCACCTAGACATAAATCCTTCCTAGAGAGCATGATACATAAGATCTAAAAAGTAGTGGCATTAAACTGGCATGTAAACTATAAAGTATCAAAAGGGCACAACGGGCGTCAACAACCTGACACTAACTCGTTGGCTCCAACTAGTATGTCTGAACACAAGAAGAAAAACTAACCACAACAACCTCGCAGCATTGGGGTAAAACAGTAACTAAAACTCCCGGAGACACCGGGCTACACCACTAGCAGCTAAGGCTCTGAACCTGGGGCATTCAATAAAAAAAAGAACGCCTCAGCAAGGGATTGCATGTGGCAGAAAAACAAGCAGAAAAGTAAATAAAGCATAAGGCGTACCAACCCAAGCTATATTTACCGAAAAAGAAGCTCCAAACAAAGAACTAAGCAAAGCACCAAGTGCGCCAAAATGCCATAAAGAGGAACAAACAAAGTTCATTTATCTTGTTATATTTATTTAAAGAGACTTATCAGCTCAAATTAAACGAGGGCGGTCCTTTATCCACTGCCACCCAAATCCAAAAACGGGTGGGGGTTTCTATCCCCAACCACCCAAACACGGCCCACGGGACTACAGGCCAAGCCTGCGGTTCACCACTAAAATGGCCACTGTGCAAGGCTACAACACTCCCCACTGCCCCCCCAAAACACGACCCACCGTGCAGGGACAAAGGCAATGGTCTTATTAATTAATTTCTTTAATTATGGCAAGGGACAAAGCCCGAGAAAAACACACACCAGGATACCCAAAGGATAGGGTCACAAATGGAGTAAACACTGCATAAGACGATGCATAAGAGAAGACATAAATTATCTAACCGCAACGGGTACGAAGGTTCGAAGAGGAGAAGTAATCGGAGGCAAAACTCAAGTACTAAGAAGTAGAGGGCATTTCTCGAGAACCCAATGGTAAAAAAAAACAAGGGTTTCAAGAGAAGTCAAAGACAAAGAACAAGAGGTTCTAGAGAGATCCAAGGGCAGGGACAAACATTTCTCGAGAGATTAAAAGCGGGGAAAAAGCTGCTTCTCGAGAGTTAAATTTCAGGGGTTAAGTTTCTCGAGAAGTCAATCGGACAGGGATCGACTATTTCTCAAAAGGAACGGGGCAGGGATAACTGTTACTCGAGAAAAATAAAGGCAGGGAACAATGACCTTTCGAGAAATCCCAGACAGGAAAAAGAGCAGGCTCTCGAGAAATCCCCATGGCAGGATAAATGGCTTCTCATGAGATTAAAGGCAGGGTCAAGGGATTTCTCGAGAAGTTAAGGGCAGGTAAAAATGATTTATCGAGAATTAAATAATAAAAGGAAGCCAGGGTTCAATAGATTCTCGAGGTAGAAAAAGCTACACAAGAAGCTCTCGAGGAACAAGCCAAGACACAGCAAGACACGTAACCACAGAAAAATAGTGCTTTAAGAAAACAACTAGAAGGAGGGGAAATAGCCACTTGCCTTAAACCTTGCAAACTCGAAGATCTCTGCTCCAAAAGTTATGGATCGGCCAATAACACACCCGAGCATGAAATCCTGAAACCCTTTTGGTCGAAAAGAGGAATTAGGTCACAATCATAACCCCAAAAATTCCACGAAATGGGAAAAGATTACCACAAGAACGAAGATCACGCCGAGAGCATTCCAAATTTACTCTCCAAACGCGATTCCGACTACTACAGCCCTAGAATCGCCAGGCGGAATCTCCACGCACGCCGCTCTCGCTCTCTCGCCCGATAGAACTCTGGTCATCCGAAAGGGGAAGGAGATGAAAAGATAAAACCTAAACTTGAAGTATAAATACTAAGCCTACAGGAGTTCGTCGAACTCAGCCAGCAGTTCGTCGAACGCAGCTAGCCTGTCGTTCGTCAAACGCAGCTAGCCAGCCGTTCGTCAAACGTAGCTAGCCTGCCATTCATTGAATGCAGCTAGCCTGCCGTTCGTCGAACGCAGCTTGCCTGCTGTTTGTCGAATGCAGCTAGCCTGCCGTTCGTCGAACGCAGCTAGCCTCCCGTTCGTCGAACGCAACTAGCCTATCGTTTGTCGAATGCAGCTAGCCTGCAGTTCGTCGAACGTAGCTAGCCAGCCGTTCGTCGAACGCAGCTAGCCTTCTGTTCATCGAGCGCAGACTAAGAATTTCATGCAAAGTAAAATGCAAAAATTACACAAAAATTCTCCCATAACTCGAAACAACGTGAAATCTTACACGCTCGATCCAAATTACACACTTTAACTAGGCAAAGGCCCAAAACTAAACCTGACGAGCTGACGTAACGCCCAAACGCCAACATTACGTTACCGCGGCCACGTAACTAATTAATGAAAATTAGGGGCGTTACACTTGTCGTGTGTTTATAGTGTACAAGAACTATAGGTGCAATACTCCACAGGTAGAAAGCAGCTTGGAATCAAAATTTCTGAATGGACTAATACCGCCAGCGCTAGCCGATACAACAGGCGTTACCGCTAACGCAGGAGCTAGCGCTACCGCCTGGTGCTAGCTCCAGCTCGTGCCATAATGCCACGCCACAAAGGTTTTTTAACTGCCTATACACGACCGCTACCGCAGGCGCTAGGAGCTACCGCAGGCACTAACTCCAAGCTCTATAAATTTAAGCTTTCTTTCTCGTTTTGAAAACTAATCCCAGAGAGAATTCCTGTGCCAAATTTCAAGAGTTGTTACTCTGTCGAAAAGTCATCTCCCACTCAAAGCTAAAGAAGATTTCTGGATAAGAAAGCCATCACGGTGCATCCAAAGAATGATCGCATCAACCTCGCTTATGCTACATCGATCCTTCACCGCCAACTTCAGAAAATCTCATAAAGAGAGTTTTCATGTGTTATTACATTATTTTGAATCTTTATAGTTAAATCGCCTTGTGTTGGCGACTAGGTCCTTGCGCGGCTTAGGGCGGATTCGCCGCGTGTGTTGGCAACTAGGTCTAGGTGATTAGATCTAGTGGGTGCTCGAGGCCATATCCGGGGAAGGATAGGCTAGAGCGTCTTGAGGCCATATCCGGAGAAGGATAGGCTAAAGCCACCGGTTCGTGGGGATACGAGTAGGTATAGAAAAGGAAAAAGTAATTGTATTTGTACGCCTCCGATTTCTAGCGATATTAAAATCAAATGTATGTAAACACTTTTTTATATAATACAATCATGTCTCCATTGTGTTTACTTGATTTCCATCATTTTGGCTAAAATTCTAAAATTGCAAATTACATTATTTTCTTCCTTTACCTAAATTGTTATTTCACTCTCTTTTATTTTAAAACAATTTAGTAAATTTTTAAATATATAAAAAGAATTTTTATTCCCTTATTCACCCCCCCCCTCTAAGGGAGCTTATCGATCCAACAAGAAGGATTATCGAGGTACTGACCGATCATGTCTGGAGAAGGCGGTGCCGAGTAGAGCACTCGCTCGTCAGACTCGTCGGTCCTTTGAGTATCGTCTAAAGAAAGGTATAAAGTGACGAATCAAAAAATAGGAAGGCACGAGTGAAGTCTCTTACCGAGTGAGTCCTTGACAGCTTTCCCCTCGTGGTGCGAGTTGGGCTCGCGGTTCTAACTTGTAAGAAAGTTGGGCCTCCCTCCGAACGGACAGGAGGTGGGGAGAACCAGGGATTTCCACAAACCCTGTCGCAGGGGAGTCTTTCTAGTATCTGAAACTTCAAGAGTGCAAAAGCAGCAGTTGTAGTGCTTACAGGGTAAAGGGTCATCTTGGCGAACTCCTAGGTCAGGTCCCGAATGGGCGACTTAGGCCGCAGAGAGTTAGTCGAGAGGTCGATGTATTTGGGCACTACAAAATACAGACATACTCATGAGGCTTGAGTTGAACGCATAAAGAGTGATGATTCGCTTACTAAGGATATGAGTGGTGTCAGGGCCGACCTGATTACTCACTTCCTTCTATTTACCGATCCACTGATCGCACACGCCACATTCAGTGGAGATATTGACCTGCAAAACCTATGAATCAAGATAGACATAACCTCGCAAAAGTTGTCGCAAGCGAATGCATTAAGGAAAAAGTCCACGCCTATTTCGAGACCCCGAGGACCAAGCTGAACTCGGCGTGGGAGGGAGGCTCGGTCAGAGTTTTTCCCTCCCCCACGCACTCTCGCCTCACCCTCTTGGCGATGTGCTTCTCCACTCGCTTCAGTGTATCCTGTGAGGAGTGTTTGGTGTTGAGCCCTAGAAGACCGGCGGAGGTCGCTTTGCACTTCTTCTTAGCACTGGCGAGATGAGCTTGTAGTTCTTGGGATAGTGGCATGTTGAGCAATTGAAGGACAACGAAAGAAGAGGGAAGTGGGTTCGTGGGATGGGGGTTCCCTCCTTGTATATATAGCCCTCGGTGGGACCTATGAAAACATTCCCCTCAGAATCATGGAACTCTCCAAACATTCAAGGCTGGAACATCTTTCCGAGCTTGAGGCAAACCCATAAATAATGGGGATTGTGTAAAACCTCGTGTTTGTCGAGTGGGTTCATCAGGCCATCAAGTGATCTAGAGTGAGACTATGGCTTTGACGAGTCAGCCGGGTGAGTGGAGGGCCTCATCTAGCACTCACCTCCAGCTTGGTGCGAGTGGCGAGTCCTAGTTCTACTGGGCACTCGCCACTCTGACGAGTTGACATAAAATAGCCTGGACACGCCTGTTAGGTTGGTGGTATGTTTTTCCCAGGGAATTCCATTTTGGCCTGCAGTTAGCCTTTCCAGACAGTGGGGTTCTGCTATTGACAGACCAATTTGGGCTGCTTTTATTAAAACATAGATGCGGGATTCAGCTATCCGCAGACCATCTTGGGAAAACTATAAATATTTGGAGAGGCGCTCTCACTTTTTTCTCTCTCCTCTGGTTTTTTTTGGACGGTTAGAGAGATCTGGCTTGCTGCTCACCGTGGTGTCTGGGTGGGTAGACAGGAGCTCTCTAGCAATTTGCTTGGGAGGGGAAGTTCTCTATGATTTTCTAGGTTAGTTGTGTGACATCTTCGCTGCAACTCGTGGGTCTGTTGCTAGTTTTCCACCCTTTAGGAGCGAGGTTCCATTCTCTGAGTGCCCGACCTAGTGACTGAACTCAGGATAAGAAAGAGCAAGCTACACCAGTCCGAACTCCTCTGGAGCCATGGTTTCTAGGCTCAGAGGTTGAACTGTAGTTTCTGGGTTCAAAAGTCAAGGTGAGGGATAACGGTGGGTGGTGGTCCGGCGGACTGAGGTGGCCGGAAAATGGGATTCTGGCATAGCCAAAAATTGATCTTTCGACCGATTGAATGAAATCGAATCTTCATGTATTTGATTTGGGAAACTAGGGCTAAGGAAGAAGAGTGGAAACACACCTGTAATCGTGCTCGATCCTGGTAATTCTTCGGAAAGGTAATGTGGTGGCGGCTTTCAGCGACCTTGCTCCAATCTGAGCTCCTAAGCTCAAAGGCTTTGACGGGATGGCTGGCTAAACTCCTCAATGGATGGGGAAGATGATGGAATGGTCAAATGGGGCTGAGGGTGGCTGTATATGGAAAATCCTGTAAGGTACTGTATCCACAGTAATCTTGATTTGATGAAGTCCCCATTAAACTAAGATGAATTGAATTTGTATTTGATGCTGGATTTTAGTTATGTTATTGCAGGACTTTAATTGTTAAGTACAAACCAATGTCAGATTATAATGGGTCATAGAACACAAGACTATGCAATATAATTCGTAATTGTGTAGGTCAATGTATTGACTCATGTGTAATCTCTCTATTAGAATATACTTCATTTCTAAGTACAAGGGGAAAATCAAGAAGTAGTTGTTTACTCGTCTCTGAATTGAAAAGAATGATCTGAGTAAAGTTCGTCGAGTACTCACATGAAGACTCGTTTCATTCGTCGAGATCTCACGTGAGCACTCGACCAATTTGTTGAGTCTACTCGAGTGAATTTAAAAAGTATGAATCTTGTTTCCATTATGTGGCCAAGGCAAATTTGTCAAGTGATCTAGTGAGTTCTCGTAAACACTCAACGAATTCGTCGAGTACTCTCAAGAAGTCTCATGATCTCTGAAGTATTGTTCTATTCTATATCAAATCAAACCCAAGTATATTTCGTCGATTGTGAAAGTGCATAGTTAACCTCACTAGAATTCTCTAGGCGGGGGGGGGGGGGGGGGGGGGGGGGTGAATAGAGATTTAAAAATACTTTGTGCAAAGTTAACAAATATATATATATATATGTGTGTGTAATAATCACAGATTTAAGCTTCCCACACACACCAACAAGAATTAAGCAAGTAAAGAAAGTAAAATAGCAAGAAGAAAATCACAGCACAACATAAAGAAATATAGTGGTTCCCCAAACTTTGGGTAGTCCACTCTTCTATCCCCTTGGTAGGAATTCACTATCTTGTACTGAGTCTTTTGATAAGGAGACTCTTAGAACCATTCTGAGTCTTTTGATAAGGAGACTCTTAGAACCAGCCTGAGTCTTTTGATAAGGAGACTTTTAGAACCAGTACAACTGAATTTTTTGAAGAGAGATTCTAAAAACTCTTTTACACAATTTGAAAATGAAATGAGAATAAGAAGAAGAAGTAGAAGAAGTAATTGAAACAAGAAAGAATCTTCTTCTTAGTAAGAAGATTGGAAGCACAAGAAATAGTGAATGAAATCTCTCTTCTATATTGAGAAGGAGATTGCAAGCCTTTCTCTTTTTCAATGAGAGCTTTCAGAAATTACAGCAGTATGGCTTCAGAAGGAGAAGACGAAGGCTTGTTGTTTGCTGCAGCACACTATCACTTCTCTCAGCTTATCTCACTTTTCTCTTGGGAGCTTTTCCTCTATTTCAAATGTATGGAGTGGATTACTTCATTTTCTTCTCTGCCGACTTCCCTCTTATTTATAGCTCTGTTTATTCAAAGAATACTATAGGAGAATAATCAATAAGCAATCAGAGAAATAGTAAGAGAGAAGAGATTCCATAATCAATATTTCTGTAGAAGGAAAGAGATCATTCTGATTTCAAATAATATCCATAATAAACTTAATCAATTTACCCAAGAGTCATTTAGAAGGAAAGACTGATTCAAAACGGCTAGAAAAGAATAATATCATTCCATAAAATTCAGATCAACAGATAGAAGGAAAGAGATCTGGCGTGTTTTTGAATCTGATATAGAAATCGACGTGCGTCGATTACTATTCGACGGAAGCGTCGATTTCAGACTGGTTGGACGTCGAGAGGATAATATGGAAGGTGCATCGACTTACGTCGACTAAAAATCAGAGTTACGTCGACATAGGTTACATCGAATTCTGTCTGGAGTTACTTCGACTCATTCTGAGAGGAACGTCGACTACACTTCGACGTTGCGTCGAATACAATTCGACGCATATTTACTTAGACTAATTTTTCATTCTTAGAATTTATATTCTACTCATTTTTAGGGGTTAAGATAAATCATTTCCCCAACAATCTCCCCCTATTTATCTTAACCCTATTCAGGGAGAAATTGTATTAGCTTTTAATCAACACAGCAAGGCATTTATATAGAAAAGAAATATGTGAAGTACTCAGAAGAAAATAGAATCATATATACAGACTTCATAAACAGTATTTAAGCATGGAGGAAAGAATATATCAACATTGTTCAACACATCACTCAGGAGGGGTAGGAGGATTTTTTCCTTTCCTAGTGAATACTAAAGTTATTAAAGAAGTGGGTTGCTCCTTCTCAGTAACAGGTGATTCACTCAGCTCCCCCTGAGTCACAGCAGTTTGCTCCCCCTGAGATGGAACTTCCTTTTCTTTTACTTCTGCATCTTCAGATTCTTTCTCAGCTCCAGCTTTAGTTATGTCAGCATTTGGCTCCCCCTAAGCTTCAGCTTCTTTTTCTTTCACACTTTTAGTCATACCTACAGCCTCAGCTTCCTTTTCAACTTCTTTCTCACTTTCAGCCACTTTACTTGCATCTCTTTGAAAAAGAACTACTTGTTGTTCAGCTTCTCTTGCTATAGTGAGTACATCTGTTATCTGTTTATTTCCAATGGTCTTATCAGATTTTGAAGTAGGAAAGGACTTGTGTGAGAGAGATTTGTGACTTGAGAGCTGCTCTTCATCTAATTTATCCCCCTTCTTGACCTTCTTAACCAAGGAGGTTAAGAAAGACTTGGTCACTTTAGAGGAAGAGACAGAGGACTTCAAGCTTTGCACATAGACATTGACCCCATCTATTTGGGTTTGCATGTGCATGATGGAGGAGTGATGTTGGGAGCAGTGTCCATCCAGCATTTCTTGAAATTTTTGGGCTGCTAACTGGATACACTGGGTGATGAGAGTTTTAGTGGATGGAGATGGTTCAAGGTGTGTTGGAGTAGGAGATAATGGTGGAGGTGGAGGTGATGAAGGTGGAGAGAGGACTGTATCATTGTGATGAAGTGTGTTTGGTGGAGGAGGTGAAGGAATAGAGGAGGGTTGAGCAAGTGATTGAATTGGTAGTTGTGAACGTGTAGGTAGGATAGGAGATGTGAGGGTAGTAGAAGCTATATGTTTGGATGATGTTGGTAGAGAGGAGATGTCTGTATGTTGAGGAGGAGGGGAAGATGGATGCACAGGAGAATTAGGAGGAGAGGGAGTCCTTTCAGGAATGGAACCAGGCTTGGGGATTTGCCTGGTCCATTTTGAGAAGAGGGCTATGGACATCCTTTTTCCAGGGGGAATGTTGATTCCTTTTGACCTACATAGGTCAGGGAAGGAGTGGAGGAGTACCTGACTCATGATCCTCATATAGGCATTCTCATTGTGAGAATATTGGTAGCCTATCATTTTTAGTAAGCAGCTGGCCCAGTCAACCTTCTTTTTCAGTACAAGTGCCCCCATGATGTTCAGTTGCTGCTTTGGCACTGCATCATGGGCAGCGATCTTGCATAATAGAACTTTTCCTACTATGTCTGCCAATAGCCTATATTCCTCAGAAAAATCTATTTTCTTCAGGTGGATTGGTTTATCTTTGGAGAAGTTCATGATAAGTAATAGGTTTTTGATTTCCTCAGGGGTGAGATCCACAGGTTCATCACCTGATAAGGGAATGATGATGGAGATTCATTTAGCTATTCTTAGAAAATAATTTGCTTTCCTTTTGATTTGAAATAAGATAGTGTTATTGTGTACCTGATGGAAGATCAAAGGTGTCCCTAAGTTGTTCTGCAGAGATTGAGACAGGTGTCTCATAGAGTGTTCCTGTGATCTCTCCTTGCTCAGATATCTGAACATGATTCATTAACTCAGTGAGTTCTGTCTCTAGGAGTCTGCATCTTTTGGAAATGAGTTTGTCTAAACCAGCTTCAGTGAAGAGAGCTATGATGCTCTTATAGTTTTCGGTGGCGGCTTGGAAGGATTCAAGATCAATATTGAAACCATAGTTGATCTTGGGAGCCATTTAGGTCAGTTGAGAGAGAGGAAGAGATGGCTGGACTGAGAGATGAGAAGGATGAGAGATGCAAGGAGCATGTTGAATTTTAACTGAAGAGTCTATTTAAGTCAGGTGAAACGTCGACACGAGACACCACTCGAGGTTTATTCGGTACAACAGTATATGTTACTGAAAATATTTTAGTATTGCGGCTCTTTTTCATGAAGTCGACGTTGCATCGGTATAGTCTGATAGGGTTTCCTATCGACGTATGCGTCGATTAATTGATCGACGTGACTTTTACTTTGTCTGAAAATTCCAGGTTTTTCTTGAGAGATTATTTCTTCCTAATCCTAAGGTTTTCTAAGTCACCCTTGGACTAATTTTATAAACAATTGGATTGATTGTGCCAACATTGTTTGGCAGTGTGGCCAATTTTATTATAGATATAACACCTAATTGTCTTTTGATTATGGAAATTTGAGTTTAGAGAGGGATAGAGATGGTGATTAGGATAGAGTTGTTGATTAGAATAAAAGTTTTGATTAGGATAGAAATTTTGATTAAGATAAGAGTTTTGATTAGGATAAAAGTTTTGATCAGGATGAAAGGGTCCTGAATGGGGGTTAAGGTAGAAAGTTTTTGAAGAATAGCTATGTCCTGTATTTAAGTTGCTCTGAGGTTTTATGCGTCGATATCTATTCGATGTATGTTGAGAGTTGCGTCGATATGTATTCGGCTCTTTCTCTAGATTGAGTTGATCTGGAATCGATGCATGGAAGTAGTTGCGTCGATTGTAAGTCGACGTAATGTTATTCATTCGTCAATTTGAGGTCGAAGCATCTAAGAGATTGCGTCGAGTAGAATTCGACGTACTGTCATTCATACGTCGATATGAAGTCGACGTAATTGTGTCTTCACAGATTTTATTCTTCCCTTTTTCTGGTTGGAGATTTATTTCTTTATGGATTGTTTCTTTTGGCCTAGTTGCCTTCTCAGAATGAGTTTGTGAGTCTTCTTCTGAATGGTATGATGATGATTCATCAATGTGGTTTATCTCTTTGAAGGTGAGGTCTTCTTTATTTTGTGATTCTCCCTCTAAGTTTGTTGATTTGATGGCTTTAGTAAATTTAACAGGGCTCATCCAAGCAGGTTTGGTAGATGGTATTGAACTAGTTGAAGGATCAGCCCCTAGCCCCAGATTCTTAAGTCTGATTGTTTGTTTTTCAGTGATTTCTTTAAGTGTTTGGCTTCTGACTTTTATAGATTCTTCAAAAGCTTTTGTCCGGGATACCTTATTCTTAAGGAGTTGATTTTCTATTTTAGAACAATTTATTTCCTTTTCTATTTTATAGATTTTACACCTTAGTTCATAATTTTTTGAACATGTATCTTCTATTTTTCTCATATTAATTTGTTCTTTTAGATCCTTAATTTCTTGTTTGGCTTTTAGTTGATCTAAATAGAGTCTTTCAAAATCTTTTTTAAAATCATCACATAGAATATCTATTTCATCAAAAATGCTTACCTCATCCTTATCCTCAGATTCCTCTATGAGACTAAGGCTGTTTGCTTTTGCTATTGAAGAGATGCTTCCTTCTGATCCTGTTTCACTCCATGATTCAGCAACACATTCTTCTTCTGTGCTTCCAAGAGCCATTAAGCATAGGTCTTCTTGCTTAGACTCTTCATTTTCACTTTCAGATAAAGTGATGTCTTCAGAGTTTGTTTCACTCCAAGCTTCTGCAATGAAGCCTCTTTCTTTCTTCTTCTCCTTCCTCTTGAGGTCTTTCTTTTTCAGATCTTTCTTTTTCTCAGCATTTTCTAGACATTCTGGAGCAATATGTCCGTATTTCCTGCAGGAATAACAGATAATTTCTTTAGTAGGAGTCTTATCATACCTTGGTTTTGACTCTCTCCTTCTAGACCCATCTTTTCTGACCCATTTCTCGAATCTTCTGGCCAGGAGGCTGAATAACTCTTCCTTAGTAACAGGGGTTTCCTCTTCTGTTGCTTTTAATGCAATGTTTCTATCTTTTGAGGAGGTTGGAGTGTTTTCCCTTCTTTCCTTCTCTTCTCTGTATTTCAGTAGTTGCTCATAGGATTTAAGTTTTCCTAAGAGAGCATCTGTTGAGATTTCCTTTTGTCCTCTAGTATCCCTTATTGCCCATATTCTTGAGTCCCATGAACTTGGGAGACTCATTAACAATTTGTCATTGATCTCTGTGAGAGAGATCTCTCTATCCAAGCTCCTTAATTGACTGATGATAAGACTGAATCTGTCATACATCTCAGATATGCTTTCTTCATGCTTCTTTTGAAAGTTCTCGTATTGGGAGATCAATAGAGCCTTTCTATCTTTCCTTTCATCAGCAATTCCTTCTACTATCTTTGTAAGAGCCTCCCAGATTTCTTTGGCTGATTCATAGTCAACAACCTTTTGAAAGATTTCATCTGAGAGGGTTGAGACAAGAATATTCACAGCTTTTGCATCACTTGTTCCTGCCTTCTTCTCTTCAACTGTCCACTCAGCCCTTCGGACAAGTGTTTGAGTCACTTTACCACTTGAGTCCTTTCTATAGGGCTTGGGAGGACCTGTAAAAATAACATTAAACAAATCTTCATCAATAGAAATCATATAGATCCTAAATCTTGTTTTCCAAAGTGCAAACTTTTCAAGGTTGCAAATTGGTGGTCTGGTGGAAGCATAATCTTTGATTTGTGCCATAAAAAATAGTTTTTAGAAATATATATATATATATATATGAGATAGGATCTTTTTGATCAAGGAGTTACCCTTTTTAGATCAACCTACCTATGATACCAATTGAAAGTGCACAGTTAACCTCACTAGAATTCTCTAGAGGGGGGTGAATAGATATTTAAATATACTTTGTGCAAAGTTAACAAATATATATATATATATATGTGTAATAATCACATATTTAAGCTTCCCACGCACACCAACAAGAATTAAGCAAGTAAAGAAAGTAAAATAGCAAGAAGAAAATCACAGCACAACACAAAGAAATATAGTGGTTCCCCAAACTTTGGGTAGTCCTCTTCTACCCCCTTGGTAGGAATTCACTATCTTGTACTGAGTCTTTTGATAAGGAGACTCTTTGAACCAACCTGAGTCTTTTGATAAGGAGACTATTAGAACCAGCCTGACTCTTTTGATAAGGAGACTCTTAGAACCAGTACAACTGAATTTTTTGAAGAGAGATTCTAAAAACTCTTTTACACAATTTGAAAATGAAATGAGAATAAGAAGAAGAAGTAGAAGAAGTAATTGAAACAAGAAAGAATCTTCTTCTCAGTAAGAAGATTGGAAGCACAAGAAATAGTGAATGAAATCTCTCTTCTATAGTGAGAAGGAGATTGTAGACCTTTCTCTTTTTCAATGAGAGCTTTCAGAAATTGCAGCAGTATGGCTTCAGAAGGAGAAGAAGAAGGCTTGTTGTTTGCTGCAGCACACTATCACTTCTCTCAGCTTATCTCACTTTTCTCTTGGGAGCTTTTCCTCTATTTCAAATGTATGGAGTGGATTACTTCATTTTCTTCTATGCCGATTTCCCTCTTATTTATAGCTCTGTTTATTCAAAGAATACTATAGGAGAATAATCAATAAGCAGTCGGAGAAATAGTAAGAGAGAAGAGATTCCACAATCAATATTTCTGTAAAAGGAAAGAGATCATTCTGATTTCAAATAATATCCATAATAAACTTAATCAATTTAGCCAAAAGTCATTTAGAAGGAAAGACTTATTCAAAACGGCTAGAAAAGAATAATATCATTCCATAAAATTCAGATCAACAGATAGAAGGAAAGAGATCTGGCGTGTTTTTGAATCTGATATAGAAATCGACGTGCGTCGATTACTATTCGACGGAAGCGTCGATTTCAGACAGGCTGGACGTCGAGAGGAGAATATGAAAGGTGCGTCGACTAAGGTGCGTCGACTTCACTAGATACGTCAACTAGAAATCAGAGTTACGCCGACATAGGTTACGTCGAATTCTGTCTGGAGTTACTTCGACTCATTCTGAGAGGAACGTCCACTACACTTCGACGTTGCGTCGAATACTATTCGACGCATATTTACTTAGACTAATTTTTCATTCTTAGAATTTATATTCTACTCATTTTTAGGTTTTAAGATAAATCATTTCCCCAACAGATTGGTTAAGGATAATTCATCGAGTAATCCTGAGATGTCACGTGAACACTCGACGAATGTGGCCTTAACATATTATCTTTTGAAATTGTTGATGACTTACCTTTAGGGCACCTGCCATGTACAGTACACTGGAGCTCTACCCTGAAGTCTTGTTATAGCCGTTAGAAGAGGAATCCCTATATATAGTCAATGGTTAATCTCTTTAAACCCTAATCCTGAACAGAAATAGAAATTAGCATTCTTGTCTATCGACATATTCTCGTTATCGTAAAAGAAGTTCTCGTCACCGACAAATCATTTTCTCAATTCCTCTCAAAGTAAAGTCTCAACTAGATCACTATTTTTAGAATCTCTAAGTTTCCTCAATATATAGTTGATTCTCATGTTCAGATCAAGTTCTCTCAAGATCAGGCATTCATCTACTTCAACCACTTGAAGTTCAAGTCTCTCTCTCAAGCAAGGAGAAGGAATTGTTTCTTTCAGATCTGAAGTAGAAATCTCTTTGAGATTTCAAGAAGATTATTTTCAATCTATAGTTTGTAAAGAATTCCTTTTTACATCTCTTGTAGGAAGTTTCACTTCCGAGTTATGTAGATCCTAGTTTAGAGGATCGAGTGTAGGAGAGGTTGTTCTCCGAGTTTTTGTGGGAGAAGTGGTCTCCGAGCTTGTAGGAGTTGAAGACTCCGAGTTATAAGATTTGTTGAAATATGAGATTGGTGAAGTAGCCAAGTCTAGCCCGAAGTGTTAGATAGGCGAGGCGGCAAAGCTGATGTACCCATTTTGGGGAACCACTATATATCTGTGTGTCTTTGCTGTGCTTCCTCTTATTCTGTGTGCATATTTATTAAATACTTTTATTCCTCTAAAAGCTGCATGACTCACCTATTCACCCTCCTCTAGGTGATTTAGGTAGACAACTTGATACTTTCAATTGGTATCAGAGCGAGGTTATTCATTAAAGGCTAAGACCTTGAACAAGATCTCTATCTAGTTGTTAGGAGAACGACATATCTAGAATGGATAGAAGCAAAGATATGTCCTGACAGAAGTTGCTGGTGTGAAACAAGGAAAACTTCCTTGTGTGGAAGGAAATAGTCAGATTCTACATGGAAGTCATTGATCCAAAAATATTTCATATAGTCGAAGAAGGTCCTTACATTCTGATGACTCCTTCAACTATAGATCCAAAAGTGTTGGTTCCTAAGAAGATATTGGATCTAAACCAAAAAGAAATCGCTCTTGTCTCCTTGGATAAGACGGCAAAGACCATAATTGCCAGTGCGGTCGACAATTCAATGTTGAAAAACCTATTTCACTGCAAGTCTACCAAGGAGATGTGGTATTCTCTAGTTTTTCTCATGGAAGGAATTGAGGAAGTGAGGGATGATAGAAGATGTCTACTCAATCAGGAGTATGAGGCCTTCAAGCATGATTTAAGAAATACTATTGTTGATAGTTATGAAAAGTTTTTCGTGATTGCCAATAGACTAATGAGCTATGGTCGTGAATTCTCCAATGGAAAACTAAGTGGCATGTTCTTGAGATCCTTGACGAAAGAATGGGACATAAAGGCAATCGTCATTAGAGAATTTGGTAAGCTGGCTACAATGGAGCCACAGATTCTGTTTGGGAAGCTCTTATCCCATGAGCTTAAATTAAACATAAGAAAAGCAGATGAAGAGGAAAGCAATACTACTGGTAGAGTGAAGTCTATATCACGGAAGGCCGACGGGTCAAGAAAAGATAAAGTTATGTCACCTATCAGGACACAGATCTCAGATGAGACTGATGACTCAGAAGCTATCCCCTCAAGCACTGAAATGTCAGATGGAGTGTTCTCGTTACTCTCCAAGAAATTCAAGAGAATGCTCAACAAGAGGAAACAAAGGAGAAATCATTCTTCCTCTTCTGACTACAGAAGATCACAAAGTGATAGTGATCATCATAAGAAAAGCTACAACAACAACGACAACTGTAAATCTAAACCGAACAAAAATAATTCTTCTTACGTTGTTTGTTATTGTTGTAAAAAGCTAGGACATGTGATTGCGGAATGTTCATGCAAGAAAAAAGAAAGATCTAAGAAGGAAGAGAAAAGATCTTTCAAAAGTAAGAAGAAATAAGAAAAGAGTTTCATCGCAAAGAAGTCAAAAACTCTAACTAACAACGACTTATGTTAGTCAAGTTCAGATGACGAGGCCTATTTTGGGCTTATGGATCATTCAGATGAGGATAACTATGACACCCCTTATGATGGGAAGGTACTTTCTAGCACTCCTCTATTTGATTATGAGACTGGATCCATTGCTGATGAAGGCTACTCTTCTGAGGAAGATTCAAACTTAATGGCTCAACACCAAGCATTACTGAAGGTATTTGACAGATGCCGCAATGTCGTCATATATCAAGCCAAAGAGATTGCATCTATCAAGGCATTGGAATCAGAACTGAGGGAGGAAATTGAGGAATTGACTCCTCTTAGTGATGAAGTCCAATCCTTGAAAGACAAACTTGAATGCTCTACTGAACAAGTAAGTCTGAAAGAGAATTTCATCAAAGAATTAGAAGAAAAGTTAATGATTGAAAGGAAGCTTGTAGAAAGCTTCTCGAAGCCAATAACTATCCTTCCGCTTATTGATGGATTCTCATTTGCTGAGAAGGGTAGTGGTGTTGGTCATCATGCCGAGAAAAGTAAGATTGCTAAGAAAAGAGCCGGCAAAGGCATGGGAAAGGTTCCTTAAAGTTAACATTCCTTCAAGAAGGTAGTTTTTCCGACAAACTAATATGACTTTAACACCTCCTTTGGTCATTTTGCTAGACCAACTTATGTTGACTCTTGTTGGGAACAGTGCCCATTAATTTTCCTGATTTGAAGTAGTGCTCAGGTCAATGATAAGAGCATTATGTATTTGATGTTATACTTAGTTTATGCTTGTAGAGATCATGTCATATGTCCAGTACTTCTCTAATCTCACTATGTCCAAAATCATCGAGAAGGATGGGACATATCGTTGAAAGAACTCTCATACATCGTCGAGATGATACTCAGATATAAGCAGAAGGATAATGTCAATTATCGTCGAAATAGTATGATCATTCCGACGATATCGTTATGACATCAAAGTACACACGACGATATTGTCGTAATAAAAAGAAGAAACGATCTAAGTATAGTATCGTCGTGTCAACCAGAATCACACGATGACATCATGGTAAAGTATAAGACACTCTAAGTCATAGTATTTGGCTTTGTCGATGACATCATCGTAAAAGAGTCCTTGTCGTCAAAAAGGCTAAGGGAGAACTCTTGAAGACAACTTTTGGAAGAATTGCTTATTGTCAGAATGATCAAGAAAATATCATCGAAATGACAGCAACATTTCGACGACATCGTCGATATGATAGTATGGTTTTCACAACATTTTTGGAATGTCGGTATGGTCTCAACGACATCGTCGAGAAGACAACAAGTTGACAACAAGATTACAACGACACGTTTAAGATGACTTTATGTCATCGTAAGTGCAAGTGCAGATGTGATATCTCATATCATCTAGATATCATTGTCTAAAGAAGATTGAAGTAGACATGAAGATTTTTCCAAGTCCAAGATGAGTCATCGTAATGGCAAGTTCTGTCGTCGAGATGTTGCAATTATCGTCAAGATAGATCAAGACATTTTAAATCGCGCTGTCTGCATTTAATGCCACCGTATGGTGGTCCAATCAGCGCGTGTCATTAAGGAATGGGACTCTAACACTTATAGTACATCCTAGGAGACCGTTAGTCAGCTCCTCAGTCTTATAAAAGGGATAAGTGCCTGCATTAATTTGAACAAGTAAGACTGATGCGTGTTCGGCAAGTGCACCGGTCGCTGTCAAGTAATAAAATTGGGGATAGCTTCCTCGAATATCGGCTCTCAAGGAATGCAGGTTCTGGTGAACGAAATGCGTGGTGAGTCGATTGTTACGACGAGTAAAAGAAAGTAAAAACAAGGGCGTTGTGATTGGTGTCCTAAGTTACTACACAGAAATGAGATGCGGGTCAAAACTCCGCTTCGCAAGGCGGGATGGATGCAAAGGTCGCGATGCCGTGCTTCAAAAGGCGCATGGAAGGAAAGTAACTGTGACGATTGAGGGTCACACACACCTCTTCGCAAAGTGGGGGTGAGTGAAACGGCCGTGATGCCGCTCTTCGATAAGCGGGTGAAATGGCCACAGTGCGGGGTTTTGTGAGGGTCGTAGTCACCTCTTCGCCAACATCACCACTACCAATTGCTAGATGGCTAACTAGAATGTATGTGTGGAAGTGGAGTGGGGGCGGAGCGCATCACAGCAAAGCATTAAGCAAGAAATAAAACAAGAGTATACTTCCATTCATACAAATAGAGATCACTCTAGTTCAATACAATAGTTAAGCATACATTTCCAAAAGAGAGAGGGTAGAGGAAACCACGAGACGAGAAGCCTCGCCGTAGATCTTGGTTGGAATGGGGGGTTGTCAAGCCTCCTCCGAGCTCAGTCCTTGGTTGCTTCCGGGGTTCAGAGGTTGTCACTACCTCCAAACATCATATGTCTTCCTCTCAGAGCTGGGTCTCTTCCACTTCGCCTAATGGAGATGCCGCACCTTGAAATGCTTGCTGTAGATGGCGGGGAAAGCTTCTAGAACCCTTGATGGAGCTTAGGATCGATGGAAGAAGCTTTCCCAAGGAAGGGGATGGATGGATGGAGCTTGGAGAGGGAAAACGACGGAGCTTGCGGAAGAATTCGCACCCAAAACGGTGCCGTCCGACCTAAAATCGCGGGCTGCGTATTTATAGAAAATAAGGCGCACGATCAGTGGCGCACGACCAGTGGTTGTGCGCACTGGAAGTTGGTGGTCGTGCGCGCTATGCCAGAAAACCTGCAAGACAAAACTGCATAAAATAATAAAGCGCACGATCGAACGCACGACCGTGCGTAACAACGCACGACCAAATTCAGAAAGCAACTTTGGGCTGCAACTGAACGCGCACGATCAGTGGCGCACGATCAGTGGTCGTGCGCAATATAACCAGTGATCGTGCGCAGTGTTCCTGTACAGATTTTTACCTGGAACACCTGCACGATATAAACCAGCTGGGAATACACCTCCAGTACCGAATAAACATAGGAAAAGGATTGGGGAGCACCATGTGCTTACCCCCAATAATAAGGAGCGCAATTGCACACCGAAACGGGCCTAAGAGTGCACCTAGCAGGGAATAGTGAATATGAATGAAAACGTGCCTAAAGTGTGGTGCAAAGACTAGATAATCGACCTAGATGAGTCCATAAATATATATATATATATAAATGGGACTCATCACACCCCCAGACTTACCTGTTTGCGCGTCCCGAGCAAACTACTCTCGACGAACGGGAAAAACAAGGGTTAGAAAGGTGATTGTGGCTAGGAGTAATATGCGAAATCAAATAGTCATGTTCATAAAACTCTCGTAGAAGAAATTTCTATTATGCAAAGTAGTTTACAAATATCTAAAATAGTAAATAAGAGATTAGTTTATTCAAGAGCTGAACCAAGTATGATCTGTCAGTCACAAGTAGGGAGAATGTAGGGATGCGCTCAGACGAGTATTTCGAAAAATACGGGATACGAAACTAACTCCACCGAAATCCATCGGTGTTGGGAGCCATAAGCTCGCACTTTCGCACTCTCTCCACAGCATCAAGTAAAACTACACACAATTCAATAGGGCTTTCGGGTAAATATGAGGCTTAGGTTGCGGTAGGATATACAATGATAAACTCGGAGGCTAACACACCTAACACAATTGTGCAATACAATTTGTAAACCCCGGCAACAAATAAAGCTGATGTGTTCATCGCCAACACGCAATATAAATTAAATCCTATCAAACAATTCAGAATTTCTGAATTAGAATATAGAGCTCGGATTTTTTTTTCTTTTTGAAGCACTAATCTTTTCACTTTTTAGCTCACTATTGCTTTTTTTTCTCCTTTTTTTTTCTTTTCAACTTAAGCAATCCAAATATGTACCCATACATAACAGCACATCACAATAATCAGTTATACTATAAAGCTCGAAACACGTGCGCATACAGGTTTGGTAATCTTGGCTTAAGCGAGAGCGGTGGAGCTAAATAGAAAAGGTGGGATAGGCACAAAATTGGTTAGCAAGGGTGAATTTCTGGTTTTGGCTCAAAGCTCAAACGGCCCAAAGAATGGCCTACATCATGCTAATGCGTTAGAACTACCCAATGCCTATGTTTCAAGAATCGCTAGGGGCGAGTTCTTAGCCACCGAGAAAGATAGCTCTTTCTCCCGACTCAAGAAATACGAATCTAGCGTTCGATACCAACTCACCTACACTACCGGTAGATCGACACAGGTTCATGCTTTGATTAAAGTAAAACTCTAATTACTAAATTAGATAAGAATAAAGCTACAACACATGAAAATAGAAATAACTTCTACACAAAATTCTATGCAAAACATGAGTATTCGATTAGAACACTACTGGAGTCAACATCGTACTCCAAACCACGATTCCTAGCTAACACAATTTGACCTCCCGGCTCCATTCCAAAAGGAAATTTGGCATGGTAGCACTCGCAAGTAAGTGCGTGCATAGTGGGTGCAGCGTGTGCGTGCCACATAAAAATTGATAAACTGAAATAAACTGAAAGCTAAAATGATAACACTACCGGAATGCGTGCGTGCGTGCACGTGCATGGTTCTCACTCTCCCACAGACTTACATGAAAGCATGATCTAAAATATGATTCTTTAAACATTAAACTAAGGAGAAAAGGGAGAGTGTACCCCATGCTCAGAAGTGAGCATACCGGAAGAATTGGCATTTTGTCCTGAATGCGGTTGTTCTGCCTTGCTCCAGAAATACGGACCTGCGATTAAAGAGTACCCAGGCACAACAAAAGTATAATAAGGAAAATAAAGAAGAACGAAGGAGCGGAACCAAGCGGTCCCCAATGGGTTGTCTCCCAAGATCCTATTTGTTTACCGTCCTTAAGGTGGACCAAATACCTGTATTAAGCAATTTATAAAGTCTAGGAATACGCAAAAGTTAATAAATCCTAATTATTATTACAAGCTCACAATAAATCAGCTATAAGCTGATTTGAAGTAGTAACAACTGATGAAAGAGAAAGGTCCGGGGACCTAGTAGTAGGGGTGGAAATTTAGTAGGATGCTCAGCCTCCAACCCCAAATCTCCTCCTTTTTCGCTCTCTTCTTCTCCTCCAGTATGATGTCTTCAAAGAAAAACCGCTTGCCCCCTTGTAACCAATCCTCCGGGGGAAGCACCAACGATGATGAGGAAACAAAATGTTCCTTCACTATACCTTCCTCATCCCGCCAGGCTTTCGGCTCTTCAATACATAAGGTCTGATCAACCGGAGGAGGGGCATCCTGCATCCTTGTACATAAAGAAAGGGGGTCAGGAAATAAATTAGAAGAAAAACTAAAAGAAATCTCATCTGAGGGGATAATCCCGGCTTCATCCCCCATGTGGTGCGGCAATGATAAACTGATGAGATCATCAACGACTTCATTAGACTCAACAGCGCACGCAATGGCCTCCTCTATAACTTGGACTTTCTCGCACTGGACCGAAATGGTTGCTTCAGCACAATAGAGACTGTCCTCCTCCATGAGAGTTGGCACGAAACTACGCAGGTCTGTAGCATCCTGCAAGTTTGCCTCAATGATAACATCAGAAAAACATGTGGTTTCGTGTGTAGTGGGAGAAGATGTGCTTCTTAAGAGTTCAAGCTCACTCTCCACACAAGGGCACAAATCCACGCAAAGTGGTACGTGAACCGAAGAGGTGTGGGGGGTCGCATCAGAAATAGGGTCATGAGGGACACTGATTTACGTGTCGATTCCAGAGCCTTCAAAAAGTGAAGGTGGAAGTGACACGTAACCAGAGGAAGGAGCTGTGTTCGCCGAATTCGAGGATGGGACGATCCGGATATCCGGCTCATCGTCATACTCCAGTTGGTGAAGGTAATCAACACAGTCCTTCAAGGCATGCTCTATACTTTTGCAAAATAAACACTGCTTCACCGGCTTCGCCGGCACCCAAGGTGCGGTAGCCGCGTAAAAGTGTGACAACGGAAGCGCAGTAGAGGAGCCAAAAGATTTATGGGACCCATACGGTTTCTGAACAACACCATACTCTTTGGGACACCTATCACTAGCATGGGATGTGTCCCCACACCAACGACATCATATATTCAAATGTGCCCACATGATATAGAAGAAGAAGATAGCATGAAAATGAGTAAATTAAATAGGAATAAAGACTCAATCGAAAACAATCGTTTAACAACCAAAATCTCATCACGCCTGCATTCCCCGGCAACGACGCAAAAAACTTGATGCGTGTTCGGCAAGTGCATCGGTCGCTGTCAAGTAATAAAATTGTGAATAGCTTCCCTGAATATCGTCTCTCAAGGAATGCAGGTTCTGGTGAACGAAATGTGTGGTGAGTCGATTGTTACGACGAGTAAAGGAAAGTAAAAACAAGGGCGTTGTGATTGGTGTCTTAAGTTACTACACAGAAATGAGATGCGGGTCAATACTCCGCTTCGCAAGGCGGGATGGATGCAACGGCCGCGATGTCGTGCTTCGGAAGGTGCATGGACGGAAAGTAACTGTGACGATTGAGGGTCGCACACACCTCTTCGCAAAGTGGGGGTGAGTGCAACGGCCGCGATGTCGTGCTCCGGTAAGCGGGTGAAATGGCCACAGTGCGGGGTTTTGTGAGAGTCATATTCACCGCTTCGCCAACATCACCACTAGCAATTGCTAGATGGCTAACTAGAACGTGTGTGTGGAAGTGGAGTGGGGGCGGAGCGCATCACAGCAAAGCATTAAGCAAGAAATATAACAAGAGTATACTTCCATTCATACAAATAGAGATCACTCTAGTTCAATACAATAGTTAAGCATACATTTCCAAAAGAGAGAGGGTAGAGGAAACCACGAGATGAGAAGCCTCATCATAGATCTTGGTCGGAATGGGGGGTTGTCAAGCCTCCTCCGAGCTCAGCCCTTGGTTGCTTTCGGGGTTCAGAGGCTGTCACTACCTCCAAACATCATCCGTCTTCCTCTCAGAGTTGGGTCTCTTCCACTTCGCCTAATGGAGATGCCGCACCTTGAAATGCTTGCTGTAGATGGCGGGGAAAGCTTCTGGAACCCTTGATGGAGCTTAGGATCGATGGAAGAAGCTTTCCCAAGGAAGGGGATGGATGGATGGAGCTTGGAGAGGGAAAACGGCGGAGCTTGCGAAAGAATTTGCGCCCAAAATGGTGCCGTCCGACCTAAAATCGCGGGCTGCATATTTATAGAAAACATGGTGCACGAGCAGTGGCGCACGACCAGTGGTCGTGCGCATTGGAAGTTGATGGTCGTGCGCGCTGTGCCAGAAAACCTGCAAGACAAAACTGCAGAAATTAATAAAGCGCACGATCGAACGCACGACCGTGCATAACAATGCACGACCAAATTCAGAAAGCAACTTTGGGCTACAACTGAACGCACACAATCAGTGGCGCACGATCAGTGGTCGTGCGCAATATAACCAATGATCGTGCACAGTGTTCCTGTACAGATTTGTACCGGGAACACCTTCATGATATAAACCAGCTGGGAATACACCTCCAGCACCGAATAATCATAGGAAAAGGATTGGGGGAGCACCATGTGCTTACCCCCAATAACAAGGAGCGCAATTGCACACCAAAACGGGCCTAAGAGTGCACCTAGCAGGGAATAGTGAATATGAATGAAAACGTGCCTAAAGTGTGGTACAAAGACTAGATAATCGGCCTAGATGAGTCCATAAATATATATATAAATGGGACTCATCAAAGACACATCAAGAAATGCTAAAAATACGTAAAAATCAATAGAATAGTAAGGCTGCGTGAAGAAGAAAAAAGAATCTGAGAACTAAAATTCTTCATCAAGTGTTCTACAAGTTTTATCCAAGCAACATCGACTGATAAATATTGTTCCATAGTGAATAAAGGATTGAAAAATAATATGTGTTGTCTAAGAAAATATCAGAAGCATTCTCTTCAGATCCAAGAAGCCAATCCTTATCCGGCTAAGAACTTTTCCAAGAAGCCAATCTTCATCAGGCTAGAGAAGTATTTCTCAAATCATTTTCTGTAGGACTTGCGGGCCTGAGGTGCAGGATCTGTTTTCACATCTGAGATCGTAGGGCTTGAGGGCCTGAGTACTGTAGGCCTTGAGGGGATGTGCTTTGTAGGCCTTGAGGGGCTGAGATTTGTAGGGCTTGAGGGCCTGAGTTTTAAGCCATGAGGGACTGAGTTGTAGGCCTTGAGGGGCTGAGTTGTAGATCTTGAGGGCCTGAAATTGTAGGGCTTGCGGGCCTGAGATTTGGCGGAGTTTGCGGACTCTAGTGCACTGCTAGATAGGCGTACAGGGACAGTGGCCTACTCAAGACACTCTATCTTGAGCAACCACTATAAAACTTTCTGAGTTTTCTATGATGTGCTTTTAATATTTATACTAGGACCTTCATAGAAATTGACTAAAAAGAAAGAGGGGGAAGAGATTTTAAAATACCTATTCACCCCCCCCCCCCCCCCCCCCCCCCCCGCCCCTTCTAGATTATTTGACAACATCCATAACTAACCAGTGGTATTAGAGGTAGTTTGTTCAAAGAAAACTTAACAACTGGAATAGATCTGCCCTTGGGTGTGTCAAACTTTCAGCTCAAGAAGGTTAATGCTTTATGAAGAAAATGAGAAGATCTAATGCTAAGAAGTTCAGATCTCCAAGTGAAAGTAGTTGCATCACTTCTTACTCTGAAGAAGAAACATGTATAGGGCTATATGAGAAAGGAATTGGCCTTACGGCTATAAATGAAGAAGTACAGGATGACAACATCTCTCCTGGGAAGGTACAAATCAAAACTCCCAAATCTACATCTGATTCTGAACCAATAGTTGATTCTTTGCATGATGATGAAGGTGAGTCTGCTGCAAGCAGCACATCCTCAAGATCCTCATATGAGATTGAATCTGAGCTGATACAACAATATAAAACTTTGTGGAAAGCTTTCAAGAAAAGCAATAAATTCCTCAAAGTTCAGACTAAGGAGTTGGATTCCTTGAGAACTATCCACTCTGAGCTCCAGGAGACAACTGAGAAGATGGCTGCTATGAGCAAAGAAGTGGATAGATTCAAGGAAGCTACAAAGCTCAAGAAAGCTAAACTGGCTCAGAAGAACAAGGTCATCAAGGACCTTGAGGAAATGATGCTAGATGAAAAGAAGAATTTTGCCAGCTTTTCAAAACCCAAGACTGTCCTTCCCATTATTGACAGTTTTTCTGCACCATTCAGAGAGGGTGTAGGATACAATAGTGAGACAGTCAAGGGTAAAACCTTTGAAGAGAAACCCTCTTTAAAGAAGGTGCTGCTGGCATCAAATCCCTTTGGCTAGGAATCTTCATACAGTCATCTGACCAATACCTGCTCAGAAAGTGGCAGTAAGCCCTTTATTCCAAATAGAATAGCAGACTTTGGGCAAACTTCTTTTAAAACACCCTATGAAGAGATTTAGATGAAGAATCCAGGTTTCTTTGTCCATGGACTAGGAGCCACAACACTCAAAAGTTAGGGAAAGGCTGCTCCTACCAAGCCTGTTCCCAAGAAGGTGAACCAAAAGGTAATGAGACCAGCTCCACTTCATACTCACACCTGTGAGGTTCACCAAAGAACTGTTAGGCCAGATTTCTTCATTCCTGCCCGCCAATATTACCATCTTACTCAGATGGTGAAGCAGAAGAGAAGATAAAATAGGTATGAGTGCTGTTGTTGTGGGAAAGTGGGTCACCAACACAAAGGTAGCTTATGTGGAAGGATTAAATCACAATCTCATAAGCATAAGTCAGCTTTGTGATCAAGGTTATGTTATTGTTTTCCATAAGGATAAGTGCTTAGTTAAGAAATCCTTAGAATCTGAGGCTACCTTAACTGGAACAATACATCATATCCTCAATATAAGATCTCTCGCGAAAGCAACTACTAAAAATCACTCACAGATCCTGACACTGGTGCTCCTATTCTATACTGTCCTGCCTCCATCTACATCGGCCTCTGGTGCTACTGGGTCTCCGCCGTCCCCTAAAATGATAAGATCCATCGACCGTTAGTCAAAAGATTAAGCCAATCCTTCACCCCTACCCTAGTGACTCCTAATCACCGAGAGGGAGGACTGAAGCGGAGGACAATAAGGGGTATAAACAAGCAGATGATGGTGAATCTAATCTACAGGAAATGTCTACTACTACGTAGTATATATTACAGTGAGTAAAGCAGTAATAAGTAAAGCAGTAATAAGTAAATCAGTAATAAGTAAAACAGTAATAAGTAAAATAGTAATAAGTAAAAGTAAATAAAGAAGAATAACCTTAATTTAAAGGAATGCCCATACGAACCTATAGACCAAGGGGTCGTTTATCAGGGCCTATCATATAAAATGTCCCATACCAATTTATATGATAGGGGTAGGTGTTGAAATGCAATGCATATGCCATGACATGCAGAGTTTTGCAGTTTAATGATATGTTCACACAAGTGCAACTCAGACACTTTGACTCTATGCGCACAGACCATTAATTCCCCCGTTTTGGAGCTAGCAAAAATCCCAGGATACTCCCGTAGTGGAAAACGGAAGCGGTGGGTTGGGCCTCGCCCACCTCTAGGTTGGTATCTGCACTACCTAACCTAGACCTATCGTACGCCTTAACACTAAGAACATAACAGCGGAGCTCCTGCATACTCTTGCTTGCAAAGTATTAACCACACTTACCGAGCCGAAGTATTGACGTCGGTGCGATGACCTTCAATACAAAATTCCCACCACCTTTATGCACATACATTCATGATTACTATACATATATCTTTGAGACATAGGCTCTCCGGGGTAACCCGCCGGTCACCATAACCTTCCGTGCCACCGGCCCGCTGGACTAACCCATCCGTACCTACAACCACCGAGCCTACTGCTCGTAAGACCAAACCAATGAACTACCCGTAACAACGAGGTGTGGGTAAGTGTATTATTAAGTTAATCTTGCACAACCACTTACTCCTACCGTTTAGGGTTAATCTTGGACTTCCCGAGGTCTACCCTATGAGGGGCTCGTAGTGGTACTAGGAGGTACAATGGGATGATATCCCAAACCTCCCTTTCCAAGACACTTATTTTTATTGATGTCCACCCTTGAACATACCCCTCTTACCATTTCACTTGAGTTAACCCTAAGTGTTTTATGACTCTCCAAGGGAATGACGATCTTTCGTCAATCTCAAGCACAACCTTGCCCCTTATCTTATCGGGCACTCTCAACCAGACTAAGTACACCATCTACCTTCCATTTCCACCTGGTGGTTTACAAGTTACTCAAGTTTTACAGTTTTACTATACGCAGACCAAATTAGCTATATGAGGTGTATGAGAGGGGGTACTCCAAATAATCATCCAAATGACTCAAGATAATTATTAGGGGTGTGTTATGATATTTTAACACCATCACCAAAAATTCATAATTTTCCTACTTTATTTGTTATTTATTATAATTTCTCCAAAATCAGGAAACTTATGATTTTGTACATCATGTATGGTTTTCTGAAAAGTTATGGCCTCACTAAAATTTGTACAACTATATAACAGTAAAATAACAGCCATGTATGAATTTCACAAATTTCCAAAAAGGTTTTGATCTCCAATTAAAATATTAACTAATTAATCAAATTCAAGGATTTACAAAGAAAGTACTAGAAATTCTTATTCAAAAATTCCAAGAAAATTAGCTAGGGTCCAAGATAGTAAGAAGAGTTCACTGATGGAGTCCCAAAATTTTCTATATCCATTTGACCACATAATTCTATTATTTAAACAAATCAGTCTAAGGGCACTTTGTGAAGGAGACCATAAATTATTTACTCCAAAATTTATACTAAAATTAACAGATCATATACTTGTCCTAAAAAACCCTCTGACCAAGTTTCATAATTTTCCAGCGAGTGTTAAGCCCATTTTTAATCTTTATACATCTAGGGCAAATATTTGTGGTTGTGAATGAAGTACAATATATAACACTTCAAAATTCTTACAAAAATTAACAGAGATTTATAGCATCAATAAAAATTTACTGTCAAAGTTTTATAATCATCCTAGGTTATATGAGCATGTTATTCCTTCTTGTAAGGAAGTACCCTAAATGGATCTTAATTAATTCAGAGAGAATAAATTTCTCTAAAAATTCCAAATAAATTACCTCGGGCTTGATACCACCTTATGAACCTCTCTACTAAATTCCAAGTCAATCCAATGACATATGACCCTAGGTCCTTCAATGGGTTCAAAACACAACCATAAGGTTTGAACTAGGGTCCTAGGGCAAATCCACCCCAAATCTTTGGAGGAGGTGTATTATGTGATATTAAATCAGTGGTCAAGGTTTCATCACTTTTGGATGAGATTTGACCACTCAACCCAACAAGTGCACTTTTGACCTAAAATCCCTTAGTTTGACCAATCTTGGGTTAATTAATTACCCAACCAAATCAATCCCGAATGGGATGAAATTTTTACCAGAGCCATATCATGACCATAAGGACCACCCACTAAAATATGGAAGGGTTTGGAGCTCATTAGACCCTTTAATTAATTTATTAATGGAATATCAAATGTTTGCAAAAACCATAGAAAAAGTTCCTCCAAAAATTTTAATTTTTGGATATGTTAAGAGTGTCGGTATATGTAGGCTATGTCCCAAATTTTAGAATATTTGGATGACTGGTTTAGTGGGGGCACACAAATCAAGCTCTGGGCAACCCTTTGTATATGTTGCACCATTTTGAGTGTTGTGGTCAGACCACTGACCCAAATTGCATAAAAACAATTTTACATTAAACTAGACTTCAGGGGCTACAAGTCTTATGTAGAACATTTTCCCATCAGGGGGCTCTAAGTATTTTATATAATTATTTCTAAGTGTTGCATAAAGTGTGACAACATACAATCATATATTAATTTATTTCACATGATCTCTGCACGAATTCTGAAGCAGGATGAGCAGCTCCTGCTCATCTTCTTCCTCCAGCCAACGGCTAGGATAGCCCCGACCTGGGATGTCTTCAACCTTGTTTTCCCGGCCACCTGAGCACTGCCCCAGCCGGCCAATGCCACCACCACCTCCAGTGAGGTGGTGGCCTGCAATTATGGGTGGTTGGCCGGCCGGAAGTGGACGGAATGGGCTTTACTAGCGGGGAAAAAGGCTCAAATATGAGGCCTTTTGGGAGCTTGATTTGAGACCAATTTGGCTCGAATCAAGCCCCAAATTCGATAGAGATTTGGCACTAGGGGAGGAGAAGAGAATCATACCTGAATGAGGGCAGAATGCCTTATGGATCTTTGGTTCACCATGGGAGCTCGGGGAGTTTTTGGAGCCATGCCTATCCGAGCCTCTAGTGCACGATTCTCTCTGGAAGAAGGGGGCTTTCTCTTCTCTTGAACTAGGGAAGGTGATAAAGGCTTGAATTGGGGGCACAAGGGGGTTACATTTGGTGGCCATTAATGACCATTGATGGTGGATTTAGGCCAAGCCCTATTCTCACCAAATTCAGCTCCCATGTTCATGAAAACATCAGGAGTCTTCCTGTAACTAAAGGAGGAGGTGAATGCCCATCAATTGGGGGAGGATTGAGGGGTCAATTGCATTCAACAACCATTAATGTTCTTCCTCTCTTTCTCTAATTTGTGGGAAACCTCCGCTTTCTATCTCCTAGTCATCATTTACTGAAATTCAGTGATAAATTGTGTAAGTCTCAGCCCCATGGGTTAGTGGGCCACCTTAATTGGGTCTTGCCCAAGTTGATTGGGCTTGGTTAGGTCAAAATAGGTTATTTTGACCTAAATTTAGGTTGGAGTTGACTTTGGTTAATTTGACCATTTGGGTTGACCCCAATGGGTGGCTAGTGACTCATTGGCCTCCCCTAAGGGTTAGGAAGGTCTAGGTTGGGTCAATTTGGCAAAGTGAGGGACAATTGACCCTTAATATGATATTTTGACCAAAATATGGTTAGGGTTGACTTAGGTCAAATTGGTTAAAGTGTTGCTTTTGATGCATTGTTCAAAGAAAACCCAACAGTGGAATCAGAGGCATGTTATTGATCATGTGCGTGTAAATCAAGAAATTTAGAAATGTTCTAAATGCCTAGATTTCTTCCTCGGGCAGTAATTTTGATGTAATGTTATAAGGTTTCTGGTGGTGTGTTTTCAAAAATTGGTCAGGGCTCTCCACTGCACCCCGCCAGGGGCGCTGCTCCTTGAACCCCATTTGGGGCTCTACCCCTAAGACCCCGCCAGGTGCGCGGCCCCATGAAACCCACCAGGAATGCATGTGATTGCGTTGTGATTTCATTGTTTCAGAAATTATTTCTCCTTTGTAGTAACTGTCCCTCAAAATGATTTGTGAAATCAAATGTCTTTGATTTTGAATTTGACATTGAGAGATGAGCTTGTCTACTGCACGAGTGGAGTTGTTATTCATTGGTCCAATGCATGTAAATCTGAGGATTTAGAAGAGTTTTGAATGTTCAAATTTACACCTTCTATCAAAGTGTTGATGATTTTATTTTGTGCACTAGGATGTATTTGGATTGTGAATTTTGTAATTTTAGATTTTGTGAATGTGCACAATGATTAAGTGTTAATCACGATGAATTGTTCATCGATTGAATCATAAAATCTCTTATCCAATATTAAGTATTAGGATTCCTTCTGATAGATGACACTCTTCCTGCCTCGATCGATGAAGTGTGGGCTTGGCAAAGCAAGGTGCATTAATCTATCTTGGTAAGGGTGCGAGCGGATAATTGTGATATCCCACTTTCAACATTGGGTCTATCTTAACTAGGTGTCCTCAAAGGTTGAGTGCCTATAAGTATAGGGTTGGCTTGCAGCAATTGATGGATGCGATTAAAGAGTTATTCACCAGCCATACAAGAGTTGCATAGTGATGCAATTGGCAAACATTGTCTACCTAAATAGCCACATTGTGGGTGATCAGCCAAAGCTGACTCACAATAATGGTGAAATATGGATCTTGTCCACTAAGAGAGTAGCTCGCATAAACTCTTCGAATTCATATCAAGGGTTATCAATTTGAATAATATATTGGGAGCCTTTTAATAAAAGTCCTTATTAAAATAAAATGTATTTTAAAATATAGTACTAAAATTTTTACTTTGCAAAATTCCTTGTAGAAAATCCATGGCAAGTGGTTGTCACTCCACCTTTTCCCTGAGAGCGATCCTTAGGAAAAGCTAAATGGAACAAATTTCTTAGACTGGTTCAAGAACCTGAGAGTTGTTCTCAGGCAAGAGCATAAGATTTATGTCCTGGAAGAAGATCCCCCGCGGAGCCAGCCACTCCTGCACCTCATGCAGATAAAGATGCTTACAAAAAGTATGGAGATGACTCCTTGGATGTTGAATGTCTTATGCTCGTGGCCATAAACTCTGAGCTTCAAAAGCAACACGAGAACATGAGTTGTTATGAGATGGTCGAGCACCTGAAGAAAATGTTTCAAGGGCAAGCTCTCCAAGAGAGGTTTGACATTGATAATGCTAAATCTAGTTAGTTTAATTAGGTTATTTTTTAGGTTATTTACTCTTACTTTTTGCTTATTGTTGTTTACCTAAATGCAATTTTGGTTCATTTTCCTATTTTTAGTGCTAACTTAAGTTTTCTGAATTTATTTCTGAATTTTCAGGTCAAAAATGCAAAATTTCCTAAGTCACGCCCTAGGTCACGCCCGTGAACTAGGGCGTGTAAGTTGCTGTTTCCAGTTAAGCTGCTGCCAACATAATTCAGAAGATCTGGTCAGACACGCCCTAAGTACACGGCCGTGACACACAAGTCACACCCGTGACACGCAAGCCACGCCCGTGACCTAGGGCGTGTAAGTTGCTGTTTCCAGTTAAGCTGCTGCCAACATAATTCAGAAGATCTGGTCAGACACGCCCAAAGTACACGGCCGTGACACACAAGTCACGCCCGTGACACGCAAGCCACGCCCGTGACCAGCCCGTGAACAGCTCAGATTCGACCAGCTGACCACCGAATTGGTCACGCCACTGTTACACGGGCGTGCTTCCAGTCACGCCCGTGACTGCCACGTCAGCCAGCCGCCAGCGCCCATGACCCGCTAACCACCGAAATGGTCACTCCCTCAGTCACGGGCGTGACCTAGGGCGTGACCCATCAAATCGCGTCAGAATCGTGCGCCGAACCTGATCCAAGCCGCAGAATTGATTAAACAATGTCACGCCCCTAGTCACGGGCGTGACTGAGGGCGTGACCGAGGCAAAAAAATTTCTATAAATTGAAATGACCTCCAAGCTTTCCCCATTCAGTTTTTGGAGAGAGAACTAGTGCTACTACTCTATTTTCAGTGTTTTTCATGTCATTTTATTCTCTCTCTCTCTCTCTTATTTCAATGCATTTCCTTTTCTAGTTTTCATATGAATGTTGTAATGCCTTTGTAATTTCCTTTTATAGTGTATTACTAATGCTTAGTAGGCTTTCCATGCAATTGTAATCTCAGTTGAACTTTTGTTTAATAAAAATGGTATGTTTTTGTTCTCTTAAAATCTTCATCATTTCTCTCTCCTACCCCTCCACCATGAGTAACTAAATCCTCATAGTACTCGATCTTGATGATCTGAGGATGAGTTGATCAAGTTATGATCCTTTAGTCTTCTTTCACTTTCTAAAGTGTTGGGCCTTAGATTTACTCTTAATTAAAATTTAGTGGAGCTATATTATCGATATATAATCCCCACCTTTGCTTTCATTCTTGGCTAGCCGAGAGGCCGATAGTCTGAAGTGAGCACTTAAGAGTAAAGAGAGTTACACACATTTCTCGAGAGAGAATGATGTAAATCTCCTGGATTGGAGTCAAACCCAATAGCGGGGTTCACCACTTAAAGCGAGTTTTAGGTATTCGAATACGGGACGAGAGTTCGGTCGGATTTTCCTAAACTCAGTTGGGCATATCTTCGAGAGAAGCATGTTCAAACTATAGGAACCCCCACGGTCAAGCTGCCCTTACTTTATTAAGTTTTAAGTTTGCTTTTGAATTTTGATCAACTTAGGCTGAAGTAAGTCAAGATCGAGTGCTATTTCTTAATCATCGTTTAGCCGTACTTTTATCCAGCTTTTATTTTAACTTAGCAGACAAAACCATCCAAAAAATTATTAAGATAAAATAATAGTAATTCATTTGAGTATAAGTAATCAACGGTTCTCGGATTTTAATACGACACTTGTGTTCCTATACTACAGTTCGATAGGTATACTTGCCTTCTCGGATTGCTAGTTCGGATTTTATTTCGTGCAAGCGGAATTTTAATCAACAAGTTTTGGGCGCCATTGCCGAGGACTCGCATTTTGTTGATATTTTGAAAGAACGAATCTATTAATTTTATCACCTCTTTTTTCTCTCCTCTTTCTTGAAAAAACAAAATTAATTCAAAAAAAAAGAGAGACCTTTTTCGAATTTCTCAATCTTATTTTCCCTTCTCTCTTTCTAGTTTATGACCCGAGCGAATCCGTCAGAACTTGTAGACTTGGACCAAGAACTTGAGCGTACTCTTCGGAGAAAATCGCAAGTTCAAGATCCTACATTCCAAGAACTGGCTGAGGATTCGGAGTCGGTTGTTAATATGGGCGAACCTAACCAAAATGAAGTCCCCAACATGGTTGCGGCCCCTGAATGGACTATGTCCCATTATGCAAGGCCTAACCTGGAAGGGACGGAAACTAGTATAGTCCGCCCTGCCATAAATAATAATAATTTCGAACTAAAGCCAAGCATAATTCACATGGTGCAGCAATACGTGCAGTTCGACGGATTACAAGATGAAGATCCGAATGCACATATTGCTAGCTTCCTTGAAATCTGTGACACCTTCAAAATAAATGGTGTTACGGATGATGCAATTAGGCTAAGACTCTTCCCATTTTCTTTAAGAACAAAGGCTAAGCAGTGGTTGTCAACTCTACCTAGAGGTTCTATCACCACTTGGGCCCAGTTAACTGAAAAATTTCTAACTAAGTATTTTCCACCTGCGAAAACTGCTAAGCTTAGAAATGATATTTCTTCTTTTTGCCAAATAGATTCTGAAACGCTATACGATACCTGGGAAAGGTATAAAAAATTCTTAAGACGTTGCCCTCATCACGCTCTGCCTGTATGGTTACAAGTGCAGACGTTTTATAACGGGCTAAATCAACATACTAAGCAAATGATAGACGCCGCTTCCGGTGGTACCTTAAACAACAAAACCCCGGAAGCCGCTCTTGAACTATTTGAGGATATGGCCATGAACACCTATCAGTGGAATGTGCCAAGATCCCGCCCAAACAAACCTGCAGGTATGTACGAAGTGGATAACGTCTCCCAGCTGGCACTACAAGTGGAAATGCTTAGCAAAAAGATATCTGAAATGAATGCTCCTTCCGCACCTCAGGTTTGGGAATTCGCAAAAGCCACCTCCGAACAAGCTGATTTCGTAGGCAATAGAAATGCTTATAATAATTATTCTGCTTCTAATTTTCATGCACCTGGTTTTCAGTTACCGAATAATTATAATCCTGCACTGCGTAATCACCCGAACTTTTCTTGGAGTAATCCTGCAAACACAACTCGCCCGCCTCTACAAAATGAATTTACACCACCTCCACCCCCTGTTAACTTTCAAAAACCTCCATCTTTGGAGGAGATGTTTTCAAAATATATAAGTACGAACGAAGCAACCGTCCGGAACTTAGCCGGATCCGTTAAAAATCTAGAAAACCAAATCGGGCAGCTCGCCAAAATAATATCCGAGCGACCGCCCGGGACTCTTCCCGCTAACACCGAGCCCAACCCGAAAGAGCAAGCGAAAGATGTAACTCTTCGGAGTGGAAAGCAAGTATTCGGTCCGGTTAGCGAAGAGCCCGAGGCAAGATCCGCCCCTATTTTAAAAACACCACTCACTCAAACAGATTTTATCACTCCACCTCATATTTTCAAAAACAACCCCGCCCCGCCTTATCCATCTCAACTCAACAAGGAAAAATTAGATGATTAAAATCATCGCTTCCTGGAAATGTTTAAGCAAATACACATCAATTTGCCCTTCCATGAAGCGATATCACAAATGCCCAAGTACGCTAAGTACCTGAAGGATCTTCTAACTAATAAGAAAAAGCTAGAAAATCTATCGCACGTAACTTTAAATGCTGAGTGTTTCGCCGTCCTAACAAATAAATTACCGAAAAAGGCTAACGATCCGGGTAGTTTTTCTATCCCGTGCCTCTTTGGTGATCTATTTGTAAAGAACGCGTTGGCCGACTTAGGAGCAAGCATCAATTTAATGCCATTCTCCTTGTTTAAAAAGCTAGGAGTGGGCACCCTTAGCCCCACACGTATGAGTATACAACTAGCAGATAGGACGATAAAATATTCGCTGGGAATTGTGGAGGATGTGCTCGTAAAAGTAGACAAATTCATCTTCCCGGTGGATTTTGTCATTTTGGACATTGAAGAGGATGTCGAGGTTCCCCTAATCCTTGGCCGCCCCTTCCTTGCCACCTCCCGTGCTATCATTGATGTGAGTAATGGTAAGCTATTCCTCCGAGTTGGAGATGATGAAGTAACCTTCTCCATAACACCCTCTATGAAAAATACCCTAGAAAATGACGATTCGTGTTTTTTCTTAGATGTGTTAAGTGAAGACCCTTCTTTTTGTATTTCTGAAAATGGTTCTTCTTCTTTTTGTTCATCTTCAAACACCTCCACTGAAATATTACAAGAAATGAAAATGGCCATTGCTCCCGCCCCCTCAAATTTTCAAATTAAATCAAAAATTTTTGAAGAAATTACATTTGAAAAAGAAAAGTCTTTCAAATCTTCATACGAGGAACCTCCCACTTTAGAACTTAAAGAACTACCCAATCATTTAAAATATGAATTTTTAGAAAAAGACTCTAAGTTACCAGTAATAGTGTCGGCCCATTTAAGTGGATCTGAAAATGCCAAATTGCTAAAAGTTTTACAAAAACACCGCCAAGCAATTGCTTGGCAGATTTCTGATATTAAGGGCATAAGTCCATCTTTCTGCATACACAAAATTCTAATGGAAGATAATTCACAAAATTCTATTCAACCTCAACGCCGATTAAACCCAAACATGAAAGAAGTAGTAAAGGGTGAGGTCGTGAAATTATTAGACGCAGGAATTATCTATCCAATTTCAGATAGCAAATGGGTAAGCCCCGTTCAAGTAGTTCCTAAAAAGGGAGGTATCACGGTAGTGTTAAATGATAATAATGACTTAATCCCAACACGGACGGTGACTGGGTGGCGTATGTGTATTGATTATCGCAAATTGAACGACGCCATCCGCAAGGACCATTTCCCCTTGCCATTCATCGATCAAATCTTAGAACGATTATCCGGCCATAGCTTTTATTGTTTTCTCGATGGTCTCTCGGGCTACTTCCAAATTCCCATCTCGCCGGAGGACCAGGAGAAAACGACGTTTACTTGTCCTTTCGGCACCTTCGCCTATCGAAGAATGCCGTTTGGCTTATGTAATGCGCCGGCAACATTTCAACGGTGTATGTTGGCCATTTTCGACAAGTACGTAGAAAGTATTATGGAGGTATTTATGGACGACTTTTCCGTGTTTGGTGATTCCTTCGATTTTTGTTTAGAAAATTTAGAAAAAGTGTTATAACGGTGTGAGGAGACCAATCTCGCCCTGAACTGGGAAAAATGTCATTTCATGGTACGTGAGGGATTGGTTTTAGGTCATAAGATATCAGCAAGAGGAATTGAGGTCGATGAAGCAAAAATAGAAGTGATCGAAAAACTGCCACCGCCAACCAACGTTAAGGCCATAAGAAGCTTTCTAGGACATGCCGGTTTTTACCGGCGGTTTATAAAAGATTTTTCAAAAATTACCAAACCACTCACTCATCTTTTAGAAAAAGACACTCCATTTATTTTTGATGATACATGCTTATCTGCTTTTCAATTAATCAAAAATAAGCTAATAAATGCGCCGATTATGATAGCTCCAATCTAGGACCTTCCATTCGAAATCATGTGCGATGCAAGTAGCTTTGCGGTGGGAGCCGTTTTAGGACAACGTATATCTAAAAACTTCCACCCTATTTTCTACGCAAGTAAAACACTTACATCCGCGCAAGCAAACTATACCACAACGGAGAAAGAATTATTAGCAGTTATTTTTGCATTCGACAAATTTCGACCTTATATTACGCTTTCAAAAATTATTGTTTTTACGGACCACTCGGCCCTCAAATATTTACTTTCTAAACCGGATGCCAAACCACGCTTACTTCGCTGGGTCTTACTCCTTCAGGAGTTCGACTTGGAAATCCGAGATAAAAAGGGGGCTGAGAATTTGGCCGCGGACCATCTTTCACGATTAGATAACCCATTTATTGAAGATTTAAATGAACAAACTTTTAATGATTATTTTCCCGACGAGAAGTTATTATCAATCAACACTACTCCTTCTCCTTGGTTTGCAAACTTTGCCAACTACTTAGTAGCTCGAGTCCTCCCAAAAGAATTTTCCTATCAGCAAAAGAAGAAATTCTTCTCTGACCTGAAGAATTATTTTTGGGAGGACCCGTATCTGTTTCGAGTTTGTGCAGACCAAGTAATAAGGAGATGTGTTTCTTTCGAAGAAGGACAAAATATTTTCAAACACTTACACGAAGGACCGACTGGTGGGCACTATCAAGCCAATCGGACCGCTCACAAAGTACTTAGTGCAGGCTTTTATTGGCCTAGCCTTTTTAAAGATGCCCAATCATTTGTGAGACGGTGCGATAGCTGCCAACGGACCGGAAATATCTCAAATAAAAATGAAATGTTGCAAAATTATTTCCTCGAGTGCGAAGTTTTCGACCTTTGGGGAATTGATTTTGTAGGTCCTCTTCCTTCTAGCCATGGTAATAAATACATTTTAGTTGCGGTAGACTACGTGTCTCGATGGGCAGAGGCCCAAGCTCTTCCTACTAATGACTCCCGAGTCGTTATTATTTTCTTAAAAAAATTATTTTCTCGGTTCGGTACTCCTAGGGCCATCGTTAGCGACAGGGGTTCGCACTTTTGTAACGCACAATTTGCAAAAACACTTTTAAAATATGGCGTTACACATAAGCTTTCAACTGCTTACCACCCCCAAACTAACGGCCAGGTCGAGGTAGTGAATAGAGAAATCAAACGTATTTTAGAAAAAACTGTTTCCACCTCACGTAAGGACTGGTCACATAAATTAGACGATGCTCTATGGGCTTACCGAACAGCGTACAAGACCGCCATCGGTTGTACATCGTATCGGTTAGTATATGGGAAATCGTGCCATTTACCGGTCGAATTAGAACATCGTGCTTTCTGGGCCCTTAAATTTTTAAATTTTGATCCCCACTCCACCGCCGATCTTCGAAAATTCCAACTCAACGAACTCGATGAGTGGCGCTCCAATGCGTATGAAAATAATAAATTATATAAGGAACGAACGAAATGCTTTCACGATAAAAATTTAAGGCACCCGAAAACATTTAAACCAGGCGACCAAGTATTACTGTATAATTCTCGTCTACGTTAATTTCCTGGAAAATTAAAATCTATATGGCCAGGTCCTTTTAATGTAAAGGAAGCTTATCCGTATGGAACTGTTTTGATATCACACCCTGATAAGGGTGATTTCAAGGTTAATGGGCATCGTCTAAAACTTTATTTTTCTGGTGACAATGTTGACATGGACAGTGAAAAACTTCTTTTGTCTGGACTGTAATAATTTGGATTAACTTTTGAACTATATTCTTTTAGTCGAGCTCAAACGACATTAAACAGAGGGCGCTCTTGGGAGGCAACCCAAGGTTTTTAAAATTTGTTGTTTTAATTTTTCTTTGGCCCTGGATGGCTCTGATACTCTCAACTTCGGCGATGGCCTGCTTCAACATTGCTGGTTTCAAGAAAAATTCAAGATGATATTTCATGAAGATTCAAAGCGCCAGCAAGGGGGAGCGGCATCACACATCCTTTCAAGCCCATAAATCCAGGGAAGTGCCTGTTTCAGTTTTTCAGTTTTAATTTCTTTTCTTAATTACCCCTTCCTTCACTCTCCTTTTCCATTGAGGACAATGTCTATCGTAAGCTTGGGGGAGAATGTCTTCTTTTCTTTTAGTAGTCTAAATTAGATTTTGGTAAAATCAATAGTACCCCTTGCTTTATGTTTTGTTTTTCCCAAAATATTTTATATAGCCTTAGTTAATTTCAAAATTTCTAATCCTACTTTTAATTATGTTTCACAAGTAAATTGTTGACTCATGTAGTGTTCTAATTCTAGGTAGCATGTTAATCTGAAAAGTTTTTTCTAAAATCTTGTACTTTCCTTATCATTTTCTCTTTTATCTTCTTTACTTTCGTAAAAAATTCTTCATCCACTATTTTCCTCTTCATTTTTAGATATATTTTGCAGGGTTAACTTTTGATTTGTGTAGTAAATGTGAATAATCCTAGACGCTTATTATTCTTATTTTCAGGATAAGTTCATTAGTCTTTATTTAATATCTAGGGCTTACTTTTTGAAATCCTTCAAAACTCATGCTTTAACTAAATTTAGAGAGCAATGAAAATGATTTAGGCCATTTTTGTTTTAAGTTTGAGCATTCATGCCAACCCTTAAAAAGAAACCCTTTGTTAGCCTCTTTTGAGCCTTTTCCCATGTTTTATTGTCACCTCCACTTATCAAATTTTTCACCAAAGCCAAAATTTCCAAACCTATTTGAATCACACTAACACTTTGAGTTTTATTTAAATTTCTAAAAGAGTGTGATTGGTTTATTGCATGGAGAGCTTCAAAGAAAAGAATTTGCTCAAAAAGGAGATATTTTAAGCATATTTGTATTAATTATCTTTGCCAAAATTTCAAAAGAAAAAAGAAAAAAAAATGGCTATGAAAGAGAAAGAAAGAAAATATGCTATATGCTTATAATGAAGGATTGCCTCTTATCATTCATATCGGAAATTTTATAAAACTCATGTTTATGGTTTAGTGTGATTATAGCAATCACTTTTATCTTCGATTCCCATTCCAAATCATATGCCTAAACCAAACATTTCGGTCCTAATAAAGTCCTCTTGATTCATGCTCCTAAATTTGCTTTAGCTAAGTAAAGAAGAAAAGTAGAATAGTTAAGTCTTGGGTATGAATTTAGATCCTTGTTCTTAGAATGATATAATTATAATTTGTCTCTTAGGGTTTAGTAACAATTCAATGCACTATCTCACTTGTTAATTTGCTCAATTTTATTTTAAAAACTTTTTAGTTAAAATTTTGGATGATTAATTTTTGTTAGTAAAGGGTATAAAAATTAAGCTTAAATAAAGTACTTATTTTAGGTTTCCTTTTCACTATTCTCCCTACTTGGAATTTCGCAAGGTACTCGTGTTTAGCATAATTAAATCTTTTTGATTAGTCATTTTATTTTATTAGCTAAAGCATATTTCTTTGCTTGGGGACAAGCAAAGTGTAAGCTTGGGGGAATTTGATAATGCTAAATCTAGTTAGTTTAATTAGGTTATTTTTTAGGTTATTTACTCTTACTTTTTGCTTATTGTTGTTTACCTAAATGCAATTTTGGTTCATTTTCCTATTTTTAGTGCTAACTTAAGTTTTCTGAATTTTTAGGTCAAAAATGCAAAATTTCCTAAGTCACGCCCTAGGTCACGCCGTGACCTAGGGCGTGTAAGTTGCTGTTTCCAGTTAAGCTGCTGCCAACATAATTCAGAAGATCTGGTCAGACACGCCCAAAGTACACGGCCGTGACACACAAGTCACGCCCGTGACACGCAAGCCACGCCCGTGACCTAGGGCGTGTAAGTTGTTGTTTCCAGTTAAGCTGCTGCCAACATAATTCAGAAGATCTGGTCAGACACGCCCAAAGTACACGGCCGTGACACACAAGTCACGCCCGTGACACGCAAGCCACGCCCGTGACCAGCCCGTGAACAGCTCAGATTCGACCAGCTGACCACCGAATTGGTCACGCCACTGTTACATGGGCGTGCTTCCAGTCACGCCCATGACTGCCACGTCAGCCAGCCGCCAGCGCCCATGATCGCCGCCAGCGCCCATGACCCGACTAACCACCGAAATGGTCACGCCCTCAGTCACGGGCGTGACATAGGGCGTGACCCATCAAATCGCGTCAGAATCGTGCGCCGAACCTGATCCAAGCCGCAGAATTGATTAAACAATGTCACGCCCCTAGTCACGGGCGTGACTGAGGGCGTGACCGAGGCAGAAAAATTTCTATAAATTGAAATGACCTCCAAGCTTTCCCCATTCAGTTTTTGGAGAGAGAACTAGTGCTACTACTCTATTTTCAGTGTTTTTCATGTCATTTTATTCTCTCTCTCTCTCTCTTATTTCAATGCATTTCCTTTTCTAGTTTTCATATGAATGTTGTAATGACTTTGTAATTTCCTTTTATAGTGTATTACTAATGCTTAGTAGGCTTTCCATGCAATTGTAATCTCAGTTGAACTTTTGTTTAATAAAAATGGTATGTTTTTGTTCTCTTAAAATCTTCATCATTTCTCTCTCCTACCCCTCCACCATGAGTAACTAAATCCTCATAGTACTCGATCTTGATGATCTGAGGATGAGTTGATCAAGTTATGATCCTTTAGTCTTCTTTCACTTTCTAAAGTGTTGGGCCTTAGATTTACTCTTAATTAAAATTTAGTGGAGCTATATTATCGATATAAAATCCCCACCTTTGCTTTCATTCTTGGCTAGCCGAGAGGCCGATAGTCTGAAGTGAGCACTTAAGAGTAAAGAGAGTTACACACATTTCTCGAGAGAGAATGATGTAAATCTCCTGGATTGGAGTCAAACCCAATAGCGGGGTTCACCACTTAAAGCGAGTTTTAGGTATTCGAATACGGGACGAGAGTTCGGTCGGATTTTCCTAAACTCAGTTGGGCATATCTTCGAGAGAAGCATGTTCAAACTATAGGAACCCCCACGGTCAAGCTGCCCTTACTTTATTAAGTTTTAAGTTTGCTTTTGAATTTTGATCAACTTAGGCCGAAGTAAGTCAAGATCGAGTGCTATTTCTTAATCATCGTTTAGCCGTACTTTTATCTAGCTTTTATTTCAACTTAGCAGACAAAACCATCCAAAAAATTATTAAGATAAAATAATAGTAATTCGTTTGAGTATAAGTAATCAACGGTTCTCGGATTTTAATACGACACTTGTGTTCCTATACTACAGTTCGATAGGTATACTTGCCTTCTCGGATTGCTAGTTCGGATTTTATTTCGTGCAAGCGGAATTTTAATCAACAGACATATCCAGGGCGTTGTTTCAGTGCAATATGGGAGCTCGAGACCCAGTATGGACTCACGTACTCAAGATGATTGAGTATATAGAGTATCTTGAAAGATTGGAGTTTCCTTTGAGCCAAGAGTTGGCCATTGATCTAATCCTGCAATCGTTGTCGGGCAGTTACGAGCAGTTTGTATTAAAATACAATATGAATGAAATTGACAAGACACTGTCCGAGCTCCTAGGCATGTTAAGAACTGCAGAGATCAATATGAAGAAGGTCAAGCCTGCTAGCCCCATATTGATGGTGCATAAAGGCAAGGGCAAGACCAAGGGATTCAAGAAGACTAAGGTGGGACCTAAGTCATATATTGATCCCAAGTCTTCAGCACTGAAGAACAAAGGCATTGCTAAGGAAGGGAAGTGCCGCCATTGTTGTAAGGCAAGGCATTGGAGGAGGCACTGTCCCCTCTATCTTGAAGATCTGCAAAAGAAGAAAGGAAGTGTGACTTCCACTTCAGGTATTTTTGTTATAGAAATAAACCTTTCTACTCCTTCATCTTGTGTATTGGATACCAGATGCAGTTCTTAAATTTTTACAAATGTGCAGGAACTGGGATAGAGAAGAATGTTGGGTAAAGGAGAGGTAGACCTACGCATTGGAAATTGCGCAAGAGTTGTTGTCATTTCCGTAGGAATATATCGTCTTTCTTTGCCCACAGGGCTTGTAATAGAATTAGATAATTGTTATTTTGTTCCAGCCATAACTCGAAACATTATATTTGTGTCATGTTTTGACATGAAAGGATTTTCTTTCATTATTAAGAACAATAGTTGTTCTATATTCATGAATGATGTTTGTTATGGTGTAGCCCTACTGTTTAATTGCTTATACGTTTTGAACTTAGATCAGTCAATCTATAACATAAAAAATACTAAAAGACTAAAAACTAATGACTCGAATCCTTCGTATCTTTGGCATTGTTGTTTGCGTCACATAAATAAGAAATGCATATCCAAGCTCCATAAAGATGGAATGTTGGACTCCTTTGATTATGAATCATTTGAGAGATGTGAGTCATGTTTAATAAGCAAGATGACAAAGGCCCCTTTCACTAGTTGTAATGAGAGGGTTGATGATCTCTTGTGTGTGATACATAGTGATGTATACGGACCCATGAGTTCTATAACTAAAGGTGGGTTCCGCTACTTCATTACATTTACTAATGATTTTAGTAGATACAGATGCGTGTTTCTTATGAAGAACAAATATGAAACCTTTGAAAAGTTCAGAGAGTTTAAGAATGACGTAGAGAACCAACTGGGAAAAAGAATAAAAGCACTCTGATCTGATGGAGGTGGCGAATATCTGAGTCATGAGTTTCATGATCATTTGAGAGAGTGTGGTATTGTATCACATCTCACTCCACCCGGAACACCAAAAAATAATGGTGTGTCTGAGAGGAGGAATCGTACTTTGTTAAACATGGCACGATCAATGATGAGTCATGCAGATTTGTCTGTTTCCTTCTGGGATTTGCTCTAGAGACTGTTGCTTTCACTTTAAATCATGCTCCAACACAAATTGTTCAATAGACACAATATGAAATATGGACAAGGAAGCGTCCTAGTATGTATTTGATTAAGATTTGGGGCAGAGAGGCATACGTGCGACGTTAAATGCCTGACAAGCTAAAACCCATATTGGATAAGTGTTATCTAGTTGGGTATCCTAGGGAGACCAAAGGGTACTATTTCTACTTGCTGTCTGAGGGCAAATTGTTTGTCGCAAGGACAGACATCTTTTTGGAGAAAGGGTTCGATAGTTTATATAGGATGTAGTCTTAAACAGCTAGAGGGGGGTGAATAGGTTTCTTTTATTTTAGGCTTAGTGTTTTCTGAATTTAGGTTAGCACAAAGAGATTTATAGAGGTTCCTCAAGACAGGGTGTCTTGAGTAGTCCTCTTTCCCCCTTCACCTTTCTAACAAAGAGTTAGACAAGGCCAACTTCTTCAAACTCATCTCTAAGAGCCTACAACACATATCTCATAGGATCTCTCAGGTTTTCCCAAACCCTACCTACGGCACAACAGCGCTACCTCAGAGGAATCCACCTCCTACAACTCAGACCACCTCCTGGTCCTACCTCAAGCTGACCTCTTAGCTCTACAACTCAGGACTATCAGCCTTACACACTCAGGCAATAAAGCCTACAGTCTCAGAACCCAAAGGCTCCTACAAATGATATAATAAGGATTACAGATTGAAGGAAGAAGAGATCAAGCCTTGTTCTTCTTCTTCTTAACAGCTGTTGTTGCAGACTTGAACCAGGGAGGAGAAGTGCAGCTCCAACTTGATTCTTCTTCATCAGCCCTTCAGATGATGGACTTGATCTAATTGCTCTATCTTGAGATGAATCAAGATAAGCAATCTCTTTTCTCCTTGCAGCCTTGTGTGAACTCAGTTCTTGGCTGCTGACAATGGAATAGTATTGTTCTTGAGTTTGAGTGTTGGAGAGTAAGATCAATAGCAAGAGTTGTTTGCTCATCCCTAACTTATTCATTTTATACACCACTGAACCTCAACGGCTCTTAGTTGTCCTCCTGACAGGTATGGGAGTGATTGGTGGACCCCAATATGCATTTCTGCAGCTTGCGACAAAAGCAGAACTTGCTAGGTCACTTTTGAATCGGTCTCAGCGGTTGGGCAGAGACGGTCAGCCATCTCAGCGGTTGCTTCTATCCCGTCTCAGTGGATCCACTGAGACATACAGTTATCTCAGCGGTTTTCTTCTATCTGCAGCTCATCTTGCCAAGACACCTTCTCAGCGGCTCCTGGTCTTGTCTCAGCGGTTCAGCTGAGACAGAGAGCTTGTCTCAGCTGATCATACATTACACCATGGTGTGCCCTAGTCCTGCATACTTACGAGATAGAAATAGGGTTTATCAAATACAACTTGTACTTAGCATTGAGTGTGAGGTCTCTTCAAATCAAGGGAACATTGAGGGTCATTTTCCCAACAATCTCCCCCTATTTGAAGAAGGCAGAACACCCTCAAATGCTAGAGTACATTACTCATAAATTCTTGATATGTGTTATTGCAATAATGTGTTCAACATATCATGCTTAGTGCATCAATTATCTTAAGATAGATGGTTGTTATGAAAAGATTCTACCACAGAGTTTAATCAATCCATTAGTAAGATTTGATAAACATAACAATGCAACATATATTGAATTAACCAATCAAAACAGTGTAAGGTTTAGATATAACTCATATTTAGCTATGATACAAGCTGATTACATTAGCAATCCATCAATTTCAATCCAGATAGAATTGTAATTCAAAGCTCAGTTTGCATTCATATATTCATAAACTTTTTTTTAGGAAAAGTATAATTAAGTTTGCAGCCACACAATCATAAGTCATTATAGTTCATTAACATTTATATACATAAACTGTTTCAATAGTCATTCAAAGCTTTCTTTTCTTATAAGAAAAACATTCAGGAGAGTTAACAGCTGCTTCTTTCCTTTTTACTGAAGCATCATCCATGTCATCAGCAATAGTGTTATCTTGACCTGGAGGCTTCTTCTTTTCAGCATTGGCAGCCTTGATATCAACAATTCTTTTCTTGTTCCTTTGCCTTTGGGAATACATATATGGTTTTGGAATGTATCTAGAGGGCATTTTCTTTGGATTTTCCTTTCTTACCAGATTTGCTTTGAAAATTTAATCCCTCTTAGTATTTTTCTCCAAATGCTTTATCCATTCTTCAGATGGATAGAGCTTGTCAATATCTTTACACACCTGACCATGGCTTATCCAGGAATTTAGTATGATGTCCTTGGAGTCATCACTCCATTGCTCATGGTCAGGGTCATTATTCTCCACCTCCCTTCGCTTGGACATAAATTCTTCAGCCAGCATTACCCTTTCCCTTTCCCTTCTCTTTTTCAGATTCTTATCTTGGGCAATTACCTCGTGATGAGGGAAATCCCAGTATTCTTACCTATTGACATATAGGATAGGAAGATTCAGATCTATCCTTGTCCCTTGTAGAACTTTCAGGGTGAGTTCAGAATTTATGATAACATTTGTGTCCTCCCCCTTTAAGGCTTCTTCATATATCTTTTGATGGAGGACTTGCTTGGCTGCAGTTATTGTTCCAGAGAGGGTTTGGAACTCATTCTCTATATCAGATTGAAGCACATCTTTTAACTTGCCAACTTCTTCATTCAGATGGAAAGAGGTGGCTTTTTCAGCAATGGATTGGGAGACAGTTGCAATTTCTGCTTTCAGCTCTTCCTTGTACCTGTCAGCTTCTTCATTTAACTGCATGGCAGTGGAATAGACATACTCTTGGAGATGATTGACTGACTTCTCTATCACTTCATTTGTTAGACTGACATAATTCTTGACATATGTCATGTCCTGTTCAGACAGCTGGAGGTGTTTGTCCATAGATCTTAGAATGGTATTCTGAGAAATTACAGATTTTTCAGCCAGATCAAACCATTTGGACATTTGTTTATTGAGTATTTCAATGTTTTCCTTTATTTCCTTGACCTCAGACATGACTTCAGCTTTCACATTCTTGATGGACTGATCCACATATTCCCTTATTGAGGTAACTAATTTATCTAGATGAGTTTGCATGGAGGTGAAATGAGACTGAAGTAGCAGGTTTATGGCACTCAGAAGGGCCTCATTGGGTGAGGTGGAGGAAGAGGCTTGCTGAATGTTAATAATAGCAGCTGGGGCATCATACTGCTCATCTTCAGTGTCAGCATCTTGATTATCACTCAGATTGACATCACCAGCATTATCATCCTCCTACCCCTAAGAAAGAGCATTCTTTTCTGTTGAGTCTAGGAATGCTGGGATAATGAGTTGTTGTTAGATTGAACTACTTTGAGGTTCTAAGGATAATAATGTAAGATTTACCTAGAACTTCATCTTTCTCTGCAGGAGGAGTGGTCTGCACCTCGCCCTCAGATAAATCAACTTGAATGGATGAATCTAGGAATTCTAGAATAAGAATTGTAAAGTTAGATTTTATGATTCTGAATGTTTAGGCTGGGTTTTTAGGGCTTACCTATAACCTGATCTTTATCAGCTGATAGACTTTGTGGCTGCTCCCCCTCAGATGGGGAATCAGATGAACCTTGTGAAGGTAATGACCACAGGGCTGGTGCATTTTAAGGAATGTTTCTTATTCTTTCTTCAAGACTGAAGATAATTGTATCAATCCGACCTTGTAAATTTTGAGGTGATGGTCTTGTGTTTACATTATCACCATTGATTTTTGTAATATCAATGGGTGATGGTTCTTGTTGATACTCCCCCTCAGATGAAGCACACACGAGTGCTTGAGGATCTGGGGTCCACATTAATTAATTGTAAGATTTGACTAACTATTGTTTTTAGCTATGATTAATGAGTTAGGATGAGTTGAATTAGTTACCAGAAGTTATGACTTTGTCCAGCTGTTGTGGATGGACAAATTTAGTTGGCAGGTCATTTAGTTTGGCCTCTTTGTCAAGAATGTTGTGTGACCCAATGTCAGCACCAACATCCTCATCTTTGTCTGAATGATTAGACTCAGAACTGGACATGATCAGCCTTGTTTTCTTAGAAGATGAGGGGGTTGTCTTCTCTTTTCCTTTAGTTTTGGAGGGATCACTCATAGGTAATACCCTGGTGAATCTTTCTAAAGTCTTGATGTCCATTCTCTTGAGATAGTGAAGATTTGCTCCTTTGGATGTGTTGAACTTGTCAGGGTGGGTTTGTCGGAGGTATAAGGAGAGAATTCTTCCCTTATTGGGTGCCTAAAGACATTCCTTTATTCTTTGAAAGATGACCTCTCCTTAAGAGGTTTTCTTTTTCAGAATTATTCTTGTCATGAGGTTTGCAAGGAATGGCTTTTCCCACAATATCATATAAAAGTTTTCCCTTTTGGTTGAAAATTTTCCTCTTCAATGAGCCAATTTTGGCATCATTGTACTCAGTCCATTTTAGAGCCCTTTTCTTGTCTTTTTCAAAGATGTCATCCTTCTCACTTGGACTGCAGGATGGAAGATTGTTGGGGAAATGATTTATCTTAACCTCTAGAATTGAACAACATTTCTATGTATGAAGAATTGGGCTAAGTAAATATGCGTCGAATAGTATTCGACGCAATGTCGAAATATAGTCGATGTTTCTCTCAGGAAGAGTCGAAGTAACTCTTAGAAGAATTCGATGTAATCCTAGTCGACGTACCTCTGACTTCCAGTCGACGCATGTGATAAAGTCGATGCATCCTAGTCGACGCACCTTCCTTATTCTCCTCTCGACGTCCAGCCAGGATGAAATCGACGTTTACGTCGAATAGTAATCGACGCACGTCGATATCTATAAGTAATTCAAAAACACGCCAGATCTCTTTCCTTCTTTCTGTAGATCTGATTTTTATGGAATAATATTATTCTTTTATAGCCGTTCTAAATCAGCCTTTCCTTCTATTTGATTCTTGGCTTATTTGATTCAGATTATTATGGATATTATTTGAAATCATAATGAATTCTTTTCCTTCTACAGAAATATTAATTATGGAAACTCTTACCTCTTTCTAATTCTTTGTCTGCTAATTGATTATTCTCCTTTAGCATTATATTTCAAACAGAGCTATAAATAAGAAGGAGGTCGGCAAAGAATAACAACCAGTAATCCACTTCATCCATTTTCAAATAGAGGAAGAGCTCCCAAGTGAAAAGAGAGAATTGAGATATAGTGCTGCAGAAAAAGATCAAGCTTCCTTCTCCTTCTCATTCTGAAGCCATACTGCTGCAAACTCTGAAAGCTCTCACAAAAGAGAGAAAAGTTCACAATCTCCTTCTCACTATAGAAGAGAGATCCTATTCACTATACTTGTGCTTCTAATCTTCTTGCTAGGAAGAAGATTCCTTCTCACATATATTGTTTCTTGTTCTTCTACTTGTTCTACTTCTTCTTTTCTTTCTTACTTCATTTTCAAACTGTGTAAAAGAGTTTTTAGAATCTCTCTTCAAAAAATTCAGTTGTAGTGGTTCTAAGAGTCTCCTTATCAAAAGACTCAGTCTGGTTCTAAGAGTCTCCTTATCAAAAGACTCAGTGCAAGTTAGTGAATTCCTACCAAAGGGGGTAGAAGAGTGGACTACCCAAAGTTTGGGGAACCACTATATTTTCTTGTGTTGTGCTGTGATTTTGTACTTGTTAATTTTCTTATTTGCTTGCTTAATTCTTGTTGGTGTGTGGGAAGTTTAAATCTGTGATTATGATATATATATATAATTGCACAAAGTATTTTTAATCTCTATTCACCCCCCCTCTAGAGAATTCTAGTGAGGTTAACTGTGCACTTTCAATTGGTATCAAAGCGAGGTTGATCTAAAAAGGTTAACTCCTTGATCAAAAAGATCCTACCTCTTTTTATATATATATATTTCTGAAAACAATATCTTTTCACATGGCACAAATCAAAGATTATGCTTCCACCAGACCATCAATGTGCAATCTTGAAAAGTTTGCACTTTGGAAAACAAGAATTAGGATTTATATCAATTATATTGATGAAGAAATATTTAATGTTATCTTGACAGGTCCTCCCAAGCCCTATAGAAGAGACTCAAGTGGTGAAGTGACTCAAACACTTGTCCCAAAGGCTGAGTGGACAGCTGAAGAGAAGAAGGCAGGAACATGTGATGCAAAAGCTGTGAACATTCTGGTCTCAACCCTCTCAGATGAAATCTTTCAAAAGGTTATTGAATGTGAATCAGCCAAAGAAATCTGGGAAGCTCTTACAAAGATGGTAGAAGGGAGTGCTGATGAAAGGAAAGATAGAAAGGCTCTATTGATCTCCCAATATGAGAACTTTCAAAAGAAGCAGGAAGAAAGCATATCTGAGATGTATGACAGATTCAGTATGATCATCAATCAATTAAGGAGCCTGGATAGAGAGATCTCTCTCACAGAGATCAATGACAAACTGTTAATGAGTCTCCCAAGCTCTTGGGACTCAAGAATATGGGCAATAAGAGATACAAGAGGACAAAGGGAAATCTCAACAGATGCTCTCTTAGGAAAACACAAATCCTATGAGCAACTGCTGAAAACCAGAGAAGAGAAGGAAAGAAGAGGAAGCACTTCATCCTCCTCAAAAGATAGAAACATTGCTTTGAAAGAAACAGAAGAAGAGACCCCTGTCACTGAAGAAGAATTGTTCAGCCTCCTGGCCAGAAGATTCAAGAAATGGGTCAAGACAGATGGGTCTAGAAGGAGAGAATCAAAATCAAGGTATGATAAAACTCCTACTAAAGAAATCATTTGTTATTCCTGCAGGAAACCTGGACACATAGCACCAGAATGTCCAGAAAATACTGAGAAAAAGAAAGACCTGAAAAAGAAAGATCTTAAGAAAAAGGGGAAGAAGAAAGAAAGAGGCTTCATTGCAGAAGCTTGGAGTTAAACAGATTCTGAGGACAGCACCTCATCCAAAAGTGACAATGAAGAATCTAAGCAAGAAGACCTATGCCTAATGGCTTTTGAAAGTTCAAAGGAAGAGCATGATGCCAAATCATGGAGTGAGACAGAATCAGAAGGAAGCATCTTTTCTGAAGATGGTAAAGAAAATAGCCTTATTCTCATAGAGGAATCTGAGGATAAGGATGAGGTAAGCATTTTTGATGACATAGATTTTCTGTGTGATGACTTCAAAAATGATTTTAAAGAATTATGTTTAGATCAACTAAAGGCTAAACAAGAAATTAATAATCTAAAAGAACAAATTAATGTCATTAGAAACCAGAGAAATATAGAAGATACTTGTTCTGAAAATCATGAGTTAAGGGCTAATAGCATAGAAAAAGAAATAGAGAGGGCTAAAATAAAAAACCAGCTTCTTAAGAATAAGGTATCCCAAGCAAAAGCTTTTGAAGAATCAATAAAAATGAGAAGCCAAACACTTAAAAGAAATTACAGATAAACAAACAAAAAGACAAAAAATCATGGGCTAGGAGATGATCCCTCAGCCAGTCCAATTCCATCCAACAAACCTGCTTGGATGAGCCCTGTAAAATTCACTAAACCCACTGAAACAATAAACCAAGAAAAAGGCTCACAAAATAAGGAAGAAGACTCCTTCAATGAGATACACCATTTTGATGAACAACTATACTATACACATGAAGACTCTCAAATTACTTCTAAGAAGGCAACTAAGACAAAAGAAATAACTCATAAAGAAATAAAATCAGAAAAAAGGGAAGAATAAAATTTGTGAAGATGCAATTGCGTCGACTTCATATCGACGCATTAATGATAGTACGTCGAATTCTACTCGACGCAATCTCTCAGACGCTTCGACCTCAAATCGACGCATGAATAAAACTGCGTTGACTTACAATCGACGCAACTTCTTCCATACATCGATTCCAGATCAACGCAATCTAGAGAAAGCGCCGAATGTAATTCGACGCAACTCTCAACATACGTCGAATGGATATCGGCGTATAAATCCTCAGAGCAACTTAAATACAGGACATTGCTATTCTTCAAAAACTTTCCATCTTCTTAACCCCCATTCAGGACCCTTCTACCCTAATCAAAAATCCTTTCATAATCAAAATTACTATCCTGACTATAACTTTTATCCTAACCAAAACTTTTATCCTAATCAAAATGTTTATTCTAATCAACACCACTATTCCTCTCTAAACTCAAATTCTCATAATCTTAAGATAATCAAGTGCTATATATGTAACAAAACTGGCCACATTGCCAAATAGTGTTGGCACAATCAATCAAACTATCTGTAAAAATTAAGCCCAAGGCTGACTTAGAAAACATTAGGACTAGGAAGAAATAAAGAGAAATGAAAATCTAAAATTTTTCAGGTAAATTAAAAGTCACGTCAACTTCTAGTCGACGCACCGTCGATAACTCAACTCAATAAGTGAAATCGACGCATGCGTCGACTCCAATCGACGCATACAGAAAACCCTAACATCTTAACTCTGTCTGTATCGACGCTCACGTTGAACTCCACTCGACGTAACGTCGACTTCATGAAAAAGGGCGGCAATACTAAAATATTTTTGGTCACATCCACTGAAGTACCGAATAAGCCTCGAATTGTGTCGCATTTCGACGTTTCACCTGACTTAATGAAACTCTTCAGTTAGAAACCTTCACGACCTCTGCATCTTTCATCCTTCTTGCTCCTCAGTCCAGCCGTTTCTTCTTCTCTCTCACTAACCTAAAATGGCTCCCAAGACCAAATCTGGCTTCGACATTGACCTGGAATCCTTCCAAGCCGCCGCCGAAAACTACAAGAGCATCATAGCTCTGTTTAAAGAAGCTGGATTAGATAAGCTCATCTCCACAAGATGCAAGCTCCTGGAGACAGAACTCACAGAGCTCATGGCTCATGTTCAGATATCTGAACAAGGAGAAATCCAAGGAACAATCCATGAGACACCAGTGTTAATCTCTGCAGAACACATAAGGACCACCTTTGATCTTCCATCAGGTACATTCCAATACTATCCTTACTCAACTCAAATAGGGAAAGAAAATCAGTCTCTAAAGAATAACTAAATAAGTCTCCTTCATCATTCCCTTATCAGGTGATGAACATGTGGAACTCACCCCTGATGAAATCAAGAATCTGTTAATCACCATGAAGTTTTCAAAAGATAGACCAATCCACCTGAAGAAAATTGACTTTTCTGATGAATATAGATTACTGGCAGATATAGTAGGAAAAATCCTACTATGTAAGATCTCTGCCCATGATGCAGTACCCAAACAGCAACTGAACATCATGGGGGCCCTGGTGCTGAAGAAGAAGATAGACTTGGCCAGCCTCCTGCTCAGAATGATAGGCTACAAATACTCTCATAAAGAGAATGCCTACATGAGAATCATGAGTCAAGTACTCTTCCATTCCTTCCCTGACCTATGTAGGTCAAAAGGAATCCCTATCCCTCCAGGAAAAAGGATGTCAATAGCTGAAAGTGCACAGTTAACCTCACTAGAATTCTCTAGAGGGGGGGGGGGGGGGTGAATAGAGATTTAAAATATTTTGTGCTAAGTTAATATATATAAATGTGTATGATCACAGATTAGAGCTTCCCACACACCAACAAGAATTAGACAAGTAATTAAAGTAAATGCAAGAGAGAAAATCACAGCACAACACAAGAAAATATAGTGGTTCCCCAAACTTTGGGTAGTCCACTCTTCTACCCCTTTGGTAGGAATTCACTATCTTGCACTGAGTCTTTTGATAAGGAGACTCTTAGAACCACCCTGAGTCTTTTGACAAGGAGACTCTTAGAACCAACTGAGTCTTTTGACAAGGAGACTCTTAGAACCAGTACACTGAATTTTTTGAAGAGAGATTCTAAAAACTCTTTTACAATATTTAAGTAAGAAAGAAAGAAAGAAACAATAATGAATCTTCTTCCTATCAAGAAGATTGGAAGCACAAGAAGTGAATTAAATCTTTCTTCTATAGAGAGAAGAAGATTTGTAGCCTTTCTCTCTTTTAGTGAGAGCAATCAGAATTTGCAGCAGGGAGATTTCAGATTGTTGCTGCAGAGCTGTTTGACAATATCTCTCTTTTCTTTTGGGAGCTTTTCCTCTATTTCAAAATGTATGTGGTAGATCACTCAACTTGTTTATTTTCTGCCGACCTCCTCTTTATTTATAGCTCTGTGTATTCAAAATAATGCTATAGGAGGATAATTAATTAGCAGTCAGAGAATTTGAAAAATAGAAATGTTTCTATAATTAGCATACCAATAGAAGGAAAGAATTCATTCCAAATTCAAATAATATCCATAATGAGTTTTATCAGATTAGCCAAGAATCAAAATAGAAGGAAAGAATGATTCAGAATGGCTATAAAATATTAACATTATTCCATGTAAATTAGATCTATTGAAAGAAGGAAAGAGATCTGGCGCATATTTAAATCTGTCATATAAATCGACGTGCGTCGATTACTATTCGACGTAAGCGTCGAATTCATCCTGGCTGGACGTCGAGAGAAGAATAAGGAAGGTGCGTCGACTAAGGTGCGTCGACTTCTCTATATGCGTCGACTAGAAATCAGAGTAGCGTCGACAACACATACGTCGAAATCTTCCTAAAGTTACTTCGACATAACCTGAAGAAAACGTCGACTACATTTCGACGTTCCGTCGAATACTATTCGACGCATATTTACTTAGTCTTGTTTTTCATTCATAAAACTCTTTGTTTAACTCATTTCTAGGGGTTAAGAGAAATCATTTCCCCAACAATCTCCCCCTATTTGTCTTAACCCTATTTAGAGAGAAATTGTATTAGCATAAGAAGTATGTCACTTTAAAAAGTGAAATTTAGATAAGGAGATCAAATACTCCAGAATCATATAAACAGATTTCATTTTCATACAAATTCATTTTCAACTATAGAATGAGATATATCAGCAATGTTTTCAAATACTACTCAGGTGGGGTAGGAGGAGTCTTTCTTTTTCTCTTGAATACTAATGTTTAAGGAGAGGAGGGTTTCTCTTTCCCACTTGTAAGAAGTTCATTTAGCTCCCCCTGAGCAGGTAGCTCCCCCTGGGATAGAGCTCCTTTTATTCTTTCTTCTTCTGCCAACAGAATATCTTTTTCTTTTCCAGTATCAACTTCATTTCTTTCTCAGTTCCATCAGCTGGTTCATTTCCATCTAGATTTGTACCAGCTTCATTTTCAGCCTCATTCACTGCTCTGCTTCCTTCCACCTGTAGTGGTGTCATTTGATTTGCAGCATCTCTTGCTATGTTGAGTATCTCTATTGTTTGTTCATCAATATGGAGCTCAAGTACTATCTCATTCCCAAGGGTTTTGAGCAGTGCTAGACTGTCAGTTTTTGAGGTAGGAAGGGATTTGTGAGAAGGAGATTTAGGATTGGAGAGCTGATCTTCATCTAGATTCTCCCCCTTCTTGACCTTCTTGGCCAAGGAGGTTAAGAAAGACCTAGTCACTCTAGAGGAAGAGAGAGATGACTTTAGATCTTGCACAGAGGCACTGACCCCATCTATTTGGGTGTGCATGTGAAGGATGGAGGAATGAATCTGGGAGCAATGCTCATCTAGCATTGCCTGGAATTTTTGGGCTGCAGATTGGATGCACTGAGTGAGTAGAGCCTCAGTGGATGCAGATGGTGGAGGATGAGGAGATGATGGATGTGGAGAGGGGATTCTATCATCTTGAGGAGATATATTTGATGGAGGAGGTGGAGGAATAGATGAGACTTGGGCATGTGATTGAGGTGGTATTTGTGTGGATGAAGAAGGTACAGAAGATGTGACTGTTTGAGAAGGAGGAGGAGGAGTAGGATGAGCAGGAGAGATAGGAGGATATGGAGTCCTTTCAGGGATGGAACCAGGCTTAGGGATTTGCCTGGCCCATTTAGAAAATAGGGCTATGGACATCCTTTTTCCTGGAGGGATGGGAATTCCTTTTGAACTACATAGGTCAGGGAAGGAATGGAACAGTACTTGACTCATCATTCTCATGTAGGCATTCTCTTTGTGAGAGTATTTAGAGCCTATCATCTTGAGTAGCCATGTGGCCCAGTCTACCTTCTTCTTCAACACAAGGGCCCCCATGATGTTCAGTTGTTGTTTTGGTACTGCATCATATGCTGAGATCTTGCACAGTAGAACTTTCCCTACAATATCAGCCAGCAGCCTATATTCATCAGAAAAGTCTACCTTTTTCAGATGGATTGGTCTATCTTTTGAGAATTTAATGGTGGTAAGTAAATGCTTGACTTCATCAGGTGTAAGTTCAATGGATTCATCACCTAATAGGGGAATAATCAAGACTTGTTTAATCATTCTTTTAGAAGCTCATTGTCTATCCTTATTTCTTTTAAACTAAGATGATAGTAGGATATACCTGATGGAAGATCAAAGGTGGCCCTAATGTGGTCTGCTGAGATTGAGACTGGTGTCTCATAGAGTGTTCCTTGGATTTCTCCTTGTTCAGAAATCTGAACATGAGTTATGAGCTCAGTGAGCTCAGTTTCCAGGAGCTTGCACCTAGTGGAGATGAGCTTATTCAGTCCTGCTTCAGTGAAGAGAGCAATGATGCTCTTATAGTTCTCTGCTGCTGCTTGGAAGGATTCGAGATCGATGTCGAACCCAGAATTTATTTTGGGAGCCATTGAAGATCAGTGAGAGAGAAGCAAGAAGAATCAGCTGGACAAAGGAGCACGAAGGATAAAAGATGCAGAGTAGTGGAGGTTTCTGAAGAGTCTTTTTAAGCCAGGTGAAACGTCGAGACAGGGCTCAATTCGAGGCTTTTTTGGTACTCCAGTGGATGTGACCGAAAATATTCTAATGTTGCCGCTCTTTATCATGAAGTCGACGTTACGGCGAGTGGAATTCGACGTGAACGTCGATATGGTCTGATTTGGTATGATAGGGTTTCCTATCGAAGTATGCGTCGATAGTAGTCGACGCATGCGTCGATAGTAGTCGACGCTTGCGTCGATTACAACTGTTAATCTGAGTCATCGACGGTGCGTCGATTAGAAGTTGACGTGACTTTTGGTTTTTCAGAACCACTCTATGTTCTTATTTCTTGTTGTCTCTTCCTGATCCTAAAGTTTTCTAAGTCAGCCTAAGACTAGATTTTACAGATAGTTTGATTGATTATACCAACATTGTTTGGCAAGGTGGCCATTTTTGTTGCATATACAACATTTGAGTATTTTGAGATTTTGAAAGTTTGAGTTTAGATAGGGATGGTGGTATTGATTAGAATAAGAGTCTTGATTTTTATAGAATCTTTGTTTAGGATGGAAGTTTTGTTTTGGATAGAAACTATGGTTATGAAAGAAATTAGGATGAGAATTTTGTTTACTAAGTTTTGGGTAGAAATTTTGGTTAGAATAGAGATGTTGATCATGATCAGGATGAATGGGTCCTGAATGGAGGTTAGGGTGAAAGGGTTTTGGATGAAAGGTATTTAAGTTGCTCTGAACTTTTGTGCGTCGATATCTATTCAACGTATGTTGATAGTCGCGTCGATTTGTATTCGGCGCTTTCTCCAGATGGCGTCGATCTGATTTCGACGCATAAAAAAGGTTGCGTCGATTGGAAGTCGACGTGCTTTTGTTCAGCCATCTAGAAGAGATCGAAGCATCTGAGAGATTGCGTTGCGTAGAAGTCGACGCACTATCGTGCATGCGTCGATATGAAGTCGACGCATCTGTGCCTTCACAAATTTTCATTTTGCCTTTCTCTGTTTTTACTCCTTTATGTGTTGTTTTTCTTGGATTGATTGTTTCTTCAAATGAAGTTTGTGAGTCATCAGCTGAATAATAAGATGTTTCATCCAATTCTTTTATTTCTTTGAAGGAGTTTTCTTCTTGTGGGTCTTTTTCTGGGTTTAACAAATTAACAGGTTTAGTGAATTTTACAGGGCTCATCCAAGCAGGTTTGTTGGATGGAATTAGGCTGATTAAGGGATCAGCCCCTAGCCCAAGATTCTTGTGTCTTAGTTTTTGTTTTTCAGTGATTTCCTTAAGAGTTTGGCTTCTCATTTTTATTGATTCTTCAAAGGCCTTTGCCTGGATTACTTTATCTTTAAGGAACTGGTTTTCTATTTTAGCCCTTTCTATTTCTTTAGCTTTTAGTGCATAATCTTTTGAGCATATTTTCTCTTTATCACTTTGGTTCTTAACCATGTTAATTTGTTATTTTAGATCTTTGATTTCTTGTTTTGTTTTTAGTTGATCTATGTACATTCCCATAAAATCATTTCTAAAGTCATCATATTGAAAATCTATTTCATCAAACATGCTTACCTCATCCTCATCCTCAGATTCCTCAATGAGAATGAGGTTCTTTTCTTTTTCATCATCAGAAGATATGCTTTCTTCTGATCCTGTTTCACTCCATGATTTATCATCATTCTTTGAGTCTTCAAGGGCCATCAAGCATAGGTCTTCTTGCCTAGATTCTTCATGTCACTCTTAGAGGATGAACTATCCTCAGAGTTTGTTTCACTCCAGACTTCTGCAATAAAGACTCTTTCTTTCTTCTTCCCCTTTTTCTTTAGATCTTTCTTTTTCAGATCCTTTCCTGTTTCAGCATTCTCTGGACATTCTGGGGCAATGTGTCTAGGTTTCCTGCAAGAATAGCAAATAATTTCTTTAGTGGGGGTTTTGTCATACCTTGGTTTTGACTCCCTCCTTTTTGATCCATCAGTCTTGACCCATCTCTTAAATCTTCTTGCTAGGAAACTGAATAGTTCTTCTTCAGTGACAGGAGTCCCTTCTTCTGTTGCCTTTAAGGCAATGTTCCTGTCTTTTGAGGAAGTTGAGGTGTTTTCTCTTCTTTCCTTCTCTTCTCTAGTTTTCAGCAATTGCTCATAGGATCTGAGTTTTCCTAAGAGAGCATCTGTTGAGATCTCTTTTTGTCCTCTTGTGTCTCTTATTGCCCATATTCTTGAGTCCCATGAACTAGGGAGACTCATTAGCAATTTGTCATTAATCTCAGTGAGAGAGATTTCTCTATCCAAGTCTCTTAGTTGATTAATGATCAGACTGAATCTGTCATACATTTCAGAGATGCTTTCTTCAGCCTTCTTTTGAAAGTTCTTATATTGAGAGATCAATAGGGCCTTCTTGTCTTTCTTTTCATCAGCACTTCCTTCCACCATCTTTGTGAGGGCATCCCAAATTTCTTTGGATGATTCACAATCAACAACCTCTTGAAAGATGTCATCTGAGAGAGTTGAGACAAGTATGTTCATGGCCTTTAGATCATGAGTTCTTGCCTTCTTCTCATCTTCTGTCCATTCAGATCTTGGAACAAGTGTTTGTGTGATATTGCCATTTGCATCCTTTCTATAAGGCTTTGGGGGACCTGTTACAGTAATATTGAACAAGTCAGCATCAATGGAATTCATATAGATTCTGATTCTTGTTTTCCAAACTGCAAACTTTTCAAGATTGCACATTGGTGGTCTGGTGGAAGCATAATCTTTGATTTGTGCCATGAAAAAAAATAGTTTTGAAGATATATATATATAAGAGGTAGAATCTTTTGATCAAGGAGTTATCCTTTTTAGACCAACCTCCCTCTGATACCAATTGAAAGTGCACAGTTAACCTCACTAGAATTCTCTAGAGGGGGGGTGAATAGAGATTTAAAATATTTTGTGCTAAGTTAATATATATAAATGTGTATGATCACAGATTAGAGCTTCCCACACACCAACAAGAATTAGACAAGTAATTAAAGTAAATGCAAGAGAGAAAATCACAGCACAACACAAGAAAATATAGTGGTTCCCCAAACTTTGGGTAGTCCACTCTTCTACCCCCTTGGTAGGAATTCACTATCTTGCACTGAGTCTTTTGATAAGGAGACTCTTAGAACCACCCTGAGTCTTTTGACAAGGAGACTCTTAGAACCAACTGAGTCTTTTGACAAGGAGACTCTTAGAACCAGTACACTGAATTTTTTGAAGAGAGATTCTAAAAACTCTTTTACAATATTTAAGTAAGAAAGAAAAAAAGAAACAATAATGAATCTTCTTCCTATCAAGAAGATTGGAAGCACAAGAAGTGAATTAAATCTTTCTTCTATAGAGAGAAGAAGATTTGTAGCCTTTCTCTCTTTTAGTGAGAGCAATCAGAGTTTGCAGCAGGGAGATTTCAGATTGTTGCTGCAGAGCTGTTTGACAATATCTCTCTTTTCTTTTGGGAGCTTTTCCTCTATTTCAAAATGTATGTGGTAGATCACTCAACTTGTTTATTTTCTGCCGACCTCCTCTTTATTTATAGCTCTGTGTATTCAAAATAATGCTATAGGAGGATAATTAATTAGCAGTCAGAGAATTTGAAAAATAGAAATGTTTCTATAATTAGCATACCAATAGAAGGAAAGAATTCATTCCAAATTCAAATAATATCCATAATGAGTTTTATCAGATTAGCCAAGAATCAAAATAGAAGGAAAGAATGATTCAGAACGGCTATAAAATATTAACATTATTCCATGTAAATTAGATCTACTGAAAGAAGGAAAGAGATCTGGCGCATATTTAAATCTGTCATATAAATCGACGTGCGTCGATTACTATTCGACGTAAGCGTCGAATTCATCCTGGCTGGATGTCGAGAGAAGAATAAGGAAGGTGCGTCGACTAAGGTGCGTCGACTTCTCTATATGCGTCGACTTCTCTATATGCGTCGACTAGAAATTAGAGTAGCGTCGACAACACATGCGTCGAAATCTTCCTAAAGTTACTTCGACATAACCTGAAGAAAACATCGACTACATTTTGACGTTGCGTCGAATACTATTCGACGCATATTTACTTAGTCTTGTTTTTCATTCATAAAACTCTTTCTTTAACTCATTTCTAGGGGTTAAGAGAAATCATTTCCCCAACAATAGCCCTATTCTCTAAATGGACCAGGCAAATCCCTAAGCCTGGTTCCTCCCTGAAAAGACTCCCTCTCCTCCTAACTCTCCTGCTCATCCTTCTTCACCTCCTCCTCCTCCTCCTCAAAGAAACATCCCCTCTCTACCACCATCATCCACTCCAATAGTCTCTACCACCCTCACAACTCCTACTCTACCTACCTCTTCTCAAACACCTGCTCAAACAGCAGTTTCTCCATCTTTTCCTCCTCCCACTTTCTCATCCTCTCTACCTCCTTTATCACCCATACCTCATGTATCAACAAACTTCTCTCCAGCTTCATCACATCCACCATTATCTCCTCCTCCATCACAACATGAACCATCTGGATCCACTGAAGCTCTCCTCACTCAGTGCATTGCATCAGCAGCCCAAAAATTCCAGGCAATGCTGGATGAGAATTGCTCCATCCTTCACTCCTCCATAATGCACATGCATACCCAAATAGATGGGGTAAGTGCCTCTGTGCAAAGTCTAAAGACATCTGTCTCTTCATCTAGGGTCACCAAATCTTTCTTAACCTCCTTAGCTAAGAAGGTCAAGAAGGGGGAGAAGTTAGATGAAGAGCAGCTCTCCTGTCATAAATCTCTCTCCCACAAGTCCCCTCCTACCTCAAAAACTGATAGTCTTGCACTGCTCAAGACAATTGGAAATGAAGTTGTACCTGAGCTACAGTCTGAAGAACAAATAATAGAGGTACTCAATATAGCAAGAGAAGCTGCAAATCAAGTGGTACTATTACAAGGGGAGGCAAGCAGAGCAGAAAATGAAGTTGAAAAGGAAGATGTGGCAGATGGTGAGAAAGATAATGAAGCTGAAACTCAGGGGGAGCTAGATACTGTGATAGCTGATACAGGAGCTCAGGAGCCAGGTACTACTATGACTGAAGCTGGAACTGAAAAATAAACTAAAGAGGCAGAAGTAGAAGCAACCAAGGAAGTTCCATCCCAGGGGGAGCAAACTGATGTATTTCAGGGGGAGCTGAGTGAACTACCTGATGCTGAGAAGGAGCAACCCCCCTCTCTTAAAACAGTTGTATTCACTAGAAAAAGGAAGACTCCTTCTACCCCTCCTGAATAATGCCTTAAAACAATGACTGATATATTTATGGTTGAATACTGATTGATCTGAACATGACATTTGTTTATAAGATTTCCTTTTCTAATTTCTCTTCTACTTGCTTAATATATTCCTTACCTATATAAATGCTTTGCTGTGATTGATCATATGCTGATACAATTTCTCTCTAAATAGGGTTAAGATAAATAGGGGGAGATTGTTGGGGAAATGATTTATCTTAAACCCTAGAATTGAACATAAATTCTAAGTATGACAAATTGGGCTAAGTAAATATGTGTCGAATAGTATTCGACGCAACGTCGAAATATAGTCGACGTTTCTCTCAGGAAGAGTCAAAGTAACTCTTAGAAGAATTCAATGTAATCCTAGTCGACGTACCTCTGACTTCCAGTCGACGCATGTGATAAAGTCGATGCATCCTAGTCGACGCACCTTCCTTATTCTCCTCTCGACGTCCAGCCAGGATGAAATCGACGTTTACGTCGAATAGTAATCGACGCACGTCGATATCTATAAGTAATTCAAAAACACGCCAGATCTCTTTCCTTCTTTCTGTAGATCTGATTTTTATGGAATAATATTATTCTTTTATAGCCGTTCTAAATCAGCCTTTCCTTCTATTTGATTCTTGGCTTATTTGATTCAGATTATTATGGATATTATTTGAAATCATAATGAATTCTTTTCCTTCTACAGAAATATTAATTATGGAAACTCTTACCTCTTTCTAATTCTTTGTCTGCTAATTGATTATTCTCCTTTAGCATTATATTTCAAATAGAGCTATAAATAAGAAGGAGGTCGGCAAAGAATAACAACCAGTGATCCACTTCATCCATTTTCAAATAGAGGAAGAGCTCCCAAGTGAAAAGAGAGAATTGAGATATAGTGCTGCAGAAAAAGATCATGCTTCCTTCTCCTTCTGATTCTGAAGCCATACTGCTGCAAACTCTGAAAGCTCTTACAAAAGAGAGAAAAGTTCACAATTTCCTTCTCAGTATAGAAGAGAGATCCTATTCACTATACTTGTGCTTCTAATCTTCTTGCTAGGAAGAAGATTCCTTCTCACATATATTATTTCTTGTTCTTCTACTTGTTCTACTTCTTCTTTTCTTTCTTACTTCATTTTCAAACTGTGTAAAAGAGTTTTAGAATCTCTCTTCAAAAAATTCAGTTGTAGTGGTTCTAAGAGTCTCCTTATCAAAAGACTCAGTCTGGTTCTAAGAGTCTCCTTATCAAAAGACTCAGTGCAAGTTAGTGAATTCCTACCAAAGGGGGTAGAAGAGTGGACTACCCAAAGTTTGGGGAACCACTATATTTTCTTGTGTTGTGCTGTGATTTTCTACTTGTTAATTTTCTTATTTGCTTGCTTAATTCTTGTTGGTGTGTGGTAAGTTTAAATCTGTGATTATTACACACATATATATATATATATATATATATATATATATATATATATATATAATTGCACAAAGTATTTTTAATCTCTATTCACCCCCCCCCCCTCTAGAGAATTCTAGTGAGGTTAACTGTGCACTTTCAAAGATGTAATGTTTTTTATAGTTTTGTTGGGGTTATCAAGATTCTATCTTCTCCAATCATTGACTTGAAGGAGTATTTGGAGGTGTACAACTTGAAATTACCAAACCATTCCAGAACTTCAGTTCTGAGAATGACACAGGGTTCAGATAGTAGAAATTCCAGGCCTTGGTCTTCTAGGAGTTGAATCACTCCCTTAATTTCTTCTAGAGCATGGTCAAACCCATGCCTTACTATCTCATATCCTTCAAGAAGATCTTTAGAGCTTTTGGGAGCCATTGTAGTGGTGGAGGAATGCGCTTGGACGGAAGAGTAGGTGTTTCATCTCGGCGGCTGGAAGAGAAGGGTCGTGTGCTTTTCACTAATCAGATTGGCTATTTAAATAGATTAAGACTTAGGTAAAATTAAACCTAGTAATTGGATTTGATTGCTCTTATAATTGTAAGTGTAAGTGAAACTACATCATAAAGATGAGTTCGTCGAACACAAACTGAGTTCGTCGAACACAAAGCTGAGTTCGTCAAACTCAAACTGGAGTTCGTCGAACACAAAGCTGAGTTCATCTGAAACTACATCATAAAGTTGAGTTCGTCGAACACAAAACTATGTATGTCGAATTCAAAGCTGTGTTCGTCGAACTGAAACACGATGTTCGTCGAACCCAGGAATGAGTTCGTCGAACTGAGACTTTTCCCAGCTGTCTAAGTGCAACCTGAAGCTCTGCTGAAACAGATTGGTCCGGTTAAGCTGATCATACTACTTTAAAATCATTATAGATATGATTACTTGAATGCCTAATCATGTCTCTCATAGGGTTGATGTGTCAACATTGTAAATTATATCAAACCAAGATTGGAAGAATGAAGTGTTTTACACTATTCTACATTTAACATTCCTAGTTCAATCTTGAAGGCATTAAACTTGGCCTCATCCAATGGCTTAGTGAAGATATTAGCCACTTGACTGTCAGTGGGGACAAATTCAAGGCAGATATCTTGAGATTCTACATGTTCTCTTATAAAATGATATCTTATTTCTATATGCATAGTCCTACTGTGAGAGACAGGATTCTTAGCAATAGAGATAACACTAGATGAGTCACAATAAAGAGGAGAGTTACTTACCTTGAGGTTGTAGTTCTCTAGCTGGTGTTGAATCCATAATAGCTGTGCACAACAGCTCCCTGCAGCAAAGTATTCAGACTCAGCAGTGGAGATAACCATACTTGTCTGTTTTTTGTTGCTCCATGATATCAACCTTCTTCCTAGGAATTGACAAGTGCCACTTGTGCTTTTCCTGTATTCTTTGCAGCCTGCAAAATCTGGATCTGAAAATCAAGTTAGTTCAAAATCATTGTTCTTAGGGTACCAAAGGCCAAGATGTAGGCTGCCTTTAAGGTATCTCAGAATCCTCTTTGTAGCTGAGTAGTGAGATTCCTTAAGACATGCCTGGTAACTAGCACACACACATGTAGCACACATAATATCTGGTCTACTAGCAGTTAAATATAACAGGGATCCAATGATGCACCTGTACATGGATTCATCAAAGGCCTTGCCCTTCTCATCCTTGTCTAGGGAAATGTTGGACCCCATGAGAGTTTTCATGGTGGAAGCTGATTCCATCCCAAACTTCTTGATAATCTCCCTAGTGTACTTAGTCTGAGAAATGAATATACCTTCATCAGACTGTTTTACTTGGAGGCCTAAGAGTACTTGAGCTCTCTCATACCGCTCATCTCAAACTCCCCCTGCATTAGGTTGGCAAACCTTTTGCAAAGGTTGTCATCAGTAGACCGAAATATTATGTCATCAACATATATTTGGACTAGGAGTCACTTTCCCCTTGTTTCCTTAAGAAACAATGTGCTATCTATCTTTCCCCTCAAGAACTTGTTCTTGATGAGAAAGAAAGACAATGTCTCATACCAAGCCATAGGGGCTTGTTTAAGACCATAAAGAGCTTTCGTAAGTAAGTAAACATGACTAGAGAGGGTAGGATGTACAAAACCTGATGGTTGCTCAACATATACCTCTTCCTTCAAGTCACCATTGAGGAAGGTTGATTTGACATCCATTTGATAAACTTTGAACCCCTTGTGGGCAGCATAGGCAAGGAATAGCCTAATTGCTTCCAACCTTGCAACAGGGGCAAAGGTTTGATCAAAGTCTATCCCTTCTTCCTGTTTATACCCCTTGGCTGCCAGCCTTGCCTTGTTCTTTATGATTGTGCCATTTTCATCTATCTTGTTCCTATAAATCAATTTGGTACCTATGATAGTGTCCTTGAGGTTTTGGCACCAATTTCCATACCTTGCATCTCTTGAATTGGAGAAGTTCTTCTTGCATAGCTTGAATCCAAAAGGTGTCTTTGTTGGCTTCTTCAAATTTATTTTGCTCCATTTGTGATATGAAGCTCAAGAATAGGGCTTCATTATGAGCCCTGCTTCTAGTTAATATACATTGATTCTGATCTCCAATTATTTGTTCTCTTGGATGATCCCTTAGATGTCTTACAGCTGTAGGCAGTCTGTTCTCAGCTTGCTGTGCTGTTTCTGCTAGTTCAGTAGTGTCTTCAGCAACATTGACTTCTTCCTCTTCAGCGATGGAAGCATCAGAATAAGCTTTGCTGCTGCTGGGTGTGTCTTGTATAGACATCCTTTCCAAATCCTGTTCATTTCCTGTCAAGACAGAAGATCTAGACCAGCCCTTAAATATTAGGCTGGTCTCATCAAATACTATATGCATAGACTCCTCTACAACATGAGTTTTCTTGTTATACACTCTATAAGCTTTACTATGTGAGCTATAGCCAAAAAAACAGCCGCATTGCATTTCTCTGCAAACTTTGTTAATTGAGATTTTCCATTGTTTAAAATGTAGCATTTGGAGCCAAAGATTCTAAAGTATGTAATTGTAGGTTGTTTGCCTTTCAGAATCTCATGGGGAGTTATTCCATGAACCTTATTGATGGAAGCTCTATTGAGAACATGACATGCAGTATTGACTGCCTCTGCCCAGAAGTATTCTGGGAGTGAGGAGTCACTAAGCAGTGTTCTCCCAGCTTCTATCAATGTCCTATTCCTCCTCTCAGCCACACCATTTTGTTATGGAGTCCTTAGGGAGGATAACTCTTGGGTGATACCATATTCTTGACAAAACCATGTCATAGTTTCAGATTGAAATTCTGTGCCATGGTCAGTTCTAGTCCTGACCACAGCACATTGCAAAACATTCTGAATTGCTTTGACATGAGTTATAAAGATATTTAGAGTATCAGACTTCTTCTTTAGGAAGAATACCCATGTATATTTTGAGTGATCATCAACAATCACCAAAGTATACAACTTCCCACCTAGGATCTGAATTGGCAAAGGACCAAACAAGTCCATATGCAAGAGATAAAGACATCTTTCAGTGTCTTTGGAGCCAATACTTTTAAAGGTGACCATTGTTTGCTTACCCATTTGGCAAGCATGACATGGACCACTTTTAATACATTTATATTAGGACTATTCCTAACAATGTTTTTAGAGAATAGTCTATACATTGTCTTGTAGTTAATGTTAGCAAGTCTCTTGTTCCATTGAACACAAAGGGACTCATTCTCATTAACTACTAGACAAACAGATGTAAGAGAATTACTGCATATAAAGTCTAAGCAATAAACATACCCACTCCTAGTGCCTGAGAGAATGGTCTCTATGTTTTTAGACTTTGTAATCAAGCACTTGTCATTGTGGAATTCAATGACATATCCTAGATCACATAGTTGACTTATGCTTACTAGGTTGTATTGCAACCTGAAAGTGAGGTTAGATCTTAAATTAACTCTATAGGGGGGGGGGGGGGGTGAATAGAGTATTAAAACTTTTTCCCTTAGTTTTATTGCGAAATTAAAAATACAGATATATATATATATATAGAGTGATTTATAAACTAAAATGAAATGAATAAAGAAAACAGCACACAACACAAGCAACTCAAAAATTCACAGCCACAAAGACACAAGGAATTTTTATAGTAGTTCTCCAATAACCTGGGTACGTCTACTCTTCAACCACACTTGGTAGGATCCACTAGGAGGTTGTTGATAGGGTGCCCTCACACCAAGGGGTTTTTGTTCAGGTCTCCACACACCACAAAGCTTTTGATCAGGTGCTCAAAACCAACAGGATTTTTTGATCAGGTGTCTTGCCACCAAGGAGTAAACTTTTGAAGGGAGTTTGAACCCTGTACAAGATGGGATAGAGAGGGGTTTAGATGTTCTTCTCTGTCAAGATTCTGAGAGAAGACTCTAGTGGATGTAGGTTGAAAAGAACTCCTCTGTCTGATATGAAATGTTTGACAGTAGATTTGCTAGAGCTTTCTATTGAAAGAAATGATCTTCCTGATAGCTGATTAAATTGAGAGAACAAGTTCTCCAATTTGTGGTTGCTCTTTTGAAGATCTGTAAACTTGCACCAGAGATCTGAGAGATTGATCTTGATGATGTTGTTCTCAAAGAATGAAGGTGCTGCTTTGAGGAAGAAGAAGACTGAAAATTTGTTTTCTCTGTCTATGCTTGTTCTTCTTCTTCTTTCTTTTCTGATTCTTGCAGCAGAAATACTGAGATGGTGTTGAAGATGTTCTCAGAAAAATATGTGCTGCTGGAGGAGGAAGAAGAAGATCTGTTAGCTATATGTTCTTCTTGTTCTTCCTGTCTCCTTTTCTTTCTTTCTTTTTCTCTGCAAAAAGACTGTAATCTGTTCTGTATATTTGTTGTCGTGAAAACTGAAGGTAATAATCTGCAGTGTATTAATCTGCTATATATTCTTCCGTATTATCTTTTGAAATCACTGACAGGCAATAAATGCAAATCCCTTATATTAAGGAATATAATGCGCTGAAGAGATATTCTGGGAACAGTACATCTGCTGCGACGTTTGCCTTTTCCTTTTCCAACAAAATGTCCTTTTCCGAGGAATGTCACCGGCTATAATCTTGGAATAATAAAGGAAATATATTTTCCTTACTTGATTGATATAATAGAGCAGTTGTTGTTAGTCGATCTGGGTTCAGAGAATGAAATAAATAATCTTTCTGAAATTTTCTGAACTTAAATAACAATTCTTCGATCTGAGTAAAATTCGTCGAACGCAGATTTGTCAACCTTCAGATTTTCGTCGAACACAAAATTTACTTCGTCGAAGCCATAAACTATACATTGGGGTCAACTTTGTCCTTAGTCAACAGATAGTGATCCTAGAACAAATCAGAAATAGGGTTGTTCCAACAATCTACCTCTATTTGTGTTAGGACACTATTTGACAAAAATTGAAAATAAACAAACAATAAAAAAGCAAAAACAACAGAGTATGAATATATCTGATAGATTTTAAATATTTCATCAGATATAAAATGAATAGTACTCTGAGTTTTGAAACATTTTAATGAAAATAAAACAATTAGAACCTTTGATTTTCTCTGAATTCTTTCTTTCTGAATTCTGAAATTTGATATTGTCTGAACTGTATTGTTCTGAACTCTGATCTGTAACTGAACTGTATCTGCTATGTAAATCAGCTTTCTGAATTTGTTGAACTGAATCTTTATAAACTAAATATGCTATCTGCTGCTTCTTTTAAATCCAAAACAGTATTCTGAATCTGCATATAAATATTGCAATCTGCTTTCTAGTCTGAACAGCTTTATAATTCTGATTAGCTGTGCTTGTCATCTTGCCCTTTCTGAAGGCATCTCCCCATGAGAGTGTCTCCCCCTGAGACTGGAGGTTCTTCAGCTTTCTCTCCTTGCCTATTTTTATAGAACAAATCCCCCTGAGTAACTGCATCAAATGGAGCTTGTTTATAAAAACTTCTCCCCCTGCCTAGTTTCAGGAAGGCCTGAAGCTAGGCCCCTTGAAGAAGGGACATTTGATGGAGGTAGGGAAGGATGCAAGATTGTCATTGCTATTGTTCCTGCACAATAAAATAGAGATTAAGTGCAAAGCAAACTAGAAAGAGAAACAATTCTGTAGGCATTTATATAATCAGAAAAACTTAGTTTGATATGATAAGGAATGAGGGGTAAATAGAAGATTTAATTTTTTTAATTGATTGAATCTCCATCTATCATTCCTAGCTGATTTATAAAGAATATATGTTTCTTTTCATCCAAGGGCTTGGTGAAAATGTCAGCTCTTTGCAAATCAGTAGAGATGAACTGTAGGCAGATATTGTTTTTATCCACATTATCCCTAAGGAAGCGGTGCCTAATTTCTATGTGTTTAGTCCTACTATGGAGAACTGGATTTTGTGCAATAGATATTGCATTAGTATTGTAACAAAATATAATTGAATTATTTAAGTTGACACCATAGTCTAGAAGCTGATTTTGTATCCACATTATTTGTGAGCAGCAACTGCCTGCAGCTATGTATTCAGCTTCAGCTGTTGATGTAGACACAAATGTTTGTTTCTTACAAAACCAAGACACAAGCCTATCACCAAGAAACTGACAAGTTCCTGATGTGCTTTTCCTGTCTACTCTGCATCCACCATAATCTGAATCTAAGAATCCAGTTAATTCAAATTCAGATGTTGTTGGATACCAAAGTCCTAGATTAGGGCAACCCTTTGTATATCTCAAAATTCTTTTTAATAAAATTAGATGAGATACTTTTGGGTTAACATGGAATCTAGCACAAATACAAGAAGCAAAGATTATATCAGGCCTACTTGCTATTAAATAAAGTAGTGAGCCAACATTTGCTCTATATACTTTCTGATCAACAGGTTTCCCTGATTCATCAGTATCAACAACAACATTAGAGGGCATGGGTGTTTTCATGGTGGAAGAATCAGACATACCAAATCTTTTCACTAATTCTTTAGCATACATAGATTGGGATATGAAGATTCCATTTGGAGTTTGCTTCACTTGAAGACCAAGGAAGTATGATAGTTCACCCATACTACTCATTTCAAATTTAGATTGTATTAGATTAGGAAATCTTTTGCATGAGTTTGAATCAGTAGAGCCAAAAATAATATCATCTACATATATTTGAACTAGTAGAGTTTGATTTTTATGTATCCTGAAAAATAAAGTTTTATCTACTATGCCTCTACATAATTTATTCTCTAAAAGAAAAGCAACTAAGGTCTCATACCATGCTCTGGGAGCTTGTTTAAGACCATAGAGAGCTTTGTTAAGCTTAAATACAAAAGAGGAGTGAGTTGGAGAGATGAAACCTGGTGGTTGTTCCACATAGACTTCTTCTTTGATTTCTCCATTCAGGAATGCACTCTTTACATCCATTTGATAAACCTTGAATTTCTTGTATGCAGCAAATGCAAGGAAAATCCTGATTGCTTATAACCTTGCAACTGGTGCAAAGGTTTGATAATAGTCTATTCCTTCTTCCTTTGAGTATCCTTGTTCTACTAGTCTAGCTTTGTTTCTCACAATGTTGCCATCCGCATCTAGTTTTTTTCCTGTAGACCCACTTAGTTCCAATGACTGGATGATTCTTTGTTCTAGGAACCAATACCCAAACTTTTTTTGTCTCAAACTGATTGAGCTCCTCTTGCATAGCAATGATCCAGTTGGGATCTTGTTCTGCATCTTGTAGGGATTGAGGTTCAATCTGAGAGAGAAAACAAGTATACATCATATTCTGATTTACTTGATGCCTTGTTTGCACACCTGCTGAAATATCACCAATAATTTGAGATATTGGATGATTTCTAACTGTGATGTGATCAATAGTTGGAGTGGGTTAAGCAATAATATCCACTTGGGGAATTTGTTCAGCTGTGTTATCCTGTGGAAGATGTTCTGCTGTTATCTGATTTGAACTGTCAGCAAAATCTGGATGATTTTCTTCTTCACATTCTTCAACATTCTGGTGCACAGGATTTTGAAATCCTTCTTTCTGTAGAGCTAATTGATCTAGCTTCTCACATAGTGTAGGTACCTGTAGATTTTCTATGGTAGAAGAATTCTTCTCCTTGTAAAACATATTAGTTTCATCAAAGTAAACATGCATAGATTCTTCAATTTTAAGAGAAGATTTGTTATAAATCCTATATGCTTTGCTGATTAAAGAATAGCCTAAGAAAATTCCTTCTACAGATTTTGGTTCAAATTTCCTAAGGTATTTTTTATCATTGTTGTGAACAAAACATCTACAGCCAAATGCTCTAAAATAGTTAACTTTAGGTTTTTTCCCTTTAAGTAATTCATAAGGAGTCTTACCCTTAAGTTTGTGTATCAAACTTTTATTCAACACATAGTTTGCTATACTAACAGCCTCTTCCCAAAAAGATAGGGGCAAATTAGCATCTGCAAGCAATGTTCTTGCTGATTCAATTAAAGTTTTATTTTTCCTTTCAACTACCCCATTTTGTTGAGGTGTTCTAGGAGCTGAGAAGCAATGCCTGATACCTTCCTTCTCACAAAATTCTTGCATGAGAAGAGACTCAAACTCAGTGCCATGATCACTTCTGATCAATGCAACTATAGTAGAGTACTCAATCTTTATGCTCTTAAGAAAGTCTGTAAGAAATTTATAGTTATCTGACTTTTCTCTAAAAAAACACCCAAGTGAATCTAAAGAAGTCATCTACAATAACTAGAGTGTAAGACTTCCCCCCTAAACTCTTTGTTGCAATAGGTCCAAAAAGGTCCATATGTGGCAAATATAAGATTCTAGGTGAATCACTTTTAGATAATGATTTAAAACTATTTTTAGTTTGCTTGTCTAGTTGACATGCCCTACAAAGACCTTCTTTCTTGTATGAACCTAAAGGTAAACCTCTAACAAGATTGTCCTTAGATAATTTAGCAATGGTCCTAAGGTTTACATGTCCTAATCTCTTATGCCAAAGTTCACTAGGTTTGCATAATTCATTAAATAAACAAATTTCTGATTTAGATGAATTGAAATTTACTAAATAAATATTACCTTGCCTAATACCTGATAAAACAATAACATTATCAAAAGATTAAATAAGGCATTTCAATTTATTAAAAGTTACCTAATACCCTTCATCACATAATTGACTTATGCTGATGAGGTTGTGCTTCAGTCCCTTGACATAAGCTTCCTCTTTGAAGGTGACTTCTCCAACCTTGTCTTTTCCATAACCTTTTGTTTGTCCATAGTTGGAGTCTCCAAATATTACTTTTGGTCCAAGCTTTGCCTTGTAGTTGTTCAGGTTGGCCTTGTTTCCTATCATATTCTTTGAACATCCACTATACAAATACCATTTTTCACTTATTCTTGGCCAGCTGTGTACCTGCAAAAATAGAAAAACAATCTATTTGTTCCTGACCCAGACTACCTTGGGTCTTTTTGTATTTACACAAAAATCTAAAATAAAAGACTTTTCAGGTTGGTCCTTGTAACCTTGTGGATGATATCTCCTTGGAGGTATTATCCATTCAGTGAAAGGATTGATAGAATATGAAGAATAAGAATTGTTCAGATTTGCTGTATAGTTTCTGTTGGACGAACTGAGCTAAGTTCGTCGATCGTCGTTCGACGAATGACAGAGATTTCGTCGAGCGCCGTTCATATAATGACTATATTGAAAATTTGTCTTCAGAGTTCATCGAGCTCCGTTCGACGAAGTGGATATATCTCGTCGAGCTCCGTTCGACGAATTCTGCTGAATTCTGTTATTCTCGATAGTCTTACTTGAAATGTTTTTATTTATTCCTACAACCTCTTTTCTCTTAGCAGAGATGAACTTTATAGGTGTAGATAATATGTTCTTCTTAATCAGATGTGGCTCACTTGATGAAGCACCCAAGCCTAGTTTGCTATTAAGTCTAGCATTTACTGTGCTTGTAATGTCCATCAGTTTGATGCTTCTCCCATTTAGGGATTCTTCAAATTTCTTAGCCTTAGAATGTTTATTCTCAATTAGAATAATTTGTTCTCTAGAGGCAGCCAAATCTTTCTTAAGATTTATATTCTCTTCACTTAAATTATTCATTTCAGCTAGCTTATGTCTGAGTGAGATTATTTCTTTCTCAGATTTTATTAAGTCTAAGCAAAGACCCTTGAATTCAGCTTTGAATTCAACTGAAGTAAAATCAAAATTAGATATTACCTGATCTGCATCATCTTCTGCTTCTACTTCTGATCCTTCTTCATCAGAATTGTTGGCTGAGGCATTGATTGCGATCATGCAGAAGTTCTTCTCTTCTTCATTATCTTCATCATCACTGGATGATGATGCATTTCCTGACTCACTGCCTGAATCATAAATGGCCATCAAGCATAGGCCATTTTCTTTAGATTCTTCTTCATCATCAGAAGAACTGGATGACTGTTCTGATTCAATGTCACTCCAAGTTTCTGCTACAAATCCTCTTCCCTTCTTTTGGTGTTTGTGGGAGGAAGACTTGCTGGAGTGTCTTATTTCCTCTTTTCCAGTTCTCTTCTCCTTCTTCTGATTTTCTGGACAATCTGGCAGAATATGTCTAGGTTTCCTGCAGCCATAACAAACAATATCTTTAGAATTTGACTTGTCATGCCTTTGTTTTTCATGGCTCCTGAATGACTTTTTACTGAAGTCTTTTCTTGCCATCTTGTAGAACCTTTTGGCTAGAAGGTTCATGAACTCCTCATTTCTTGGAGCTTTTTCTTCTTCTTCAGCTGCTTTGAAAGCTATGTTCCTTTCTTTCTTTATTGCTGGAGATGAAGTGGACTGTTCAGCTTCTCTGGATTTGATGAGCTGCTCATAGGATTTGAGCTTACCCAACAATGTTTCAGTAGAAATCTCATTGAGGCTTCTGGCTTCCTTGATTGGCCAGATCCTAGAATCCCATGTGCTGGGGAAGCACATTAAGATCTTGTCATTGACCTCAGTGATAGAGATCACTTTATCCAAGGTCTTCAGCTCATTTATTATGAGGCTGAGCCTATAGTACATATCAGCAACACTTTAAGATTTTCCCTTCTTGAAATTCTCATATTGAGAAATGAGAAGGGACCTTCTGTCCTTCCTTTCATCAGCAGATCCCTCAACCATATTGTTGAGAGAAATCCATTTTCTCTTGCTGAGGTGCATTCCACCACTCTTTGAAAAATGTCATTAGACATTGTTTGAGCCAGAATGTTCATGGCTTTTGCATGAGCACTCCTTTGCTTCTTCTGGGATTCAGTCCATTCAGGAAGTGGAACAACATTGTTGGTAGTTGTGGTTCCAGTACTTGTTGTTGCTGTGGGAGCTGGAGGTCCTCTCAAAATCACATTGAAGATTTCCTCATCAATAGAATTCATGTACAGTCTAATCCTTGCCTTCCATAGTGCAAACTTACTGAGATTGCACAAAGGAGGTGTGCTAGAATATTCTTTGTTTTGTGCCATGAGTTTTTAACAGAAATAAATAAAATACTCTAAAAGAATTTAAGATCTAATAGATCTTTGTGATTCATGTGTTAGCCTGTAATGAATCAACAGCCCTCTGATACCAATTGAAAGTGATGTTAGATCTTAAATTAACTCTAGAGGGGTGGGGGGTTGAATAGAGTATTAAAACTTTTTCCCTTAGTTTTATTGCGGAATTAAAAATACTTATATATATATATGTGTATAGAGTGATTTATAAAACTAAAATGAAATGAATAAAGAAAACAACACACATCACAAGCAACACAGAAATTCACAGCCACAAAGACACAAGGAATTTTTATAGTAGTTCCCCAATAACCTGGGTACGTCTACTCTTCTACCACACTTGGTAGGATCCACTAGGAGGTTGTTGATCAGGTGCCCTCACACCAAGGAGTTTTTGTTCAGGTGTCCACACACCACAGAGCTTTTGATCAGGTGCTCAAAACGAACATGATTTTTTAATCAGGTGTCTTACCACCAAGGAGTAAACTTTTGAAGGGAGTTTGAACCCTATACAAGATGGGATAGAGAGGGGATTATATGTTCTTCTCTGTTTAGATGCTGAGAGAAGACTCTAGTGGATGTATGTTGAAAATAACTCCTCTGTCTGATATGAAATGTTTGACAGTAGATTTGCTGAAGCTTTCTCTTGAAAGAAATGATCTTCCTGATAGCTGATTAAATTGAGAGAACAAGTTCTCCAATTTGTTGTTGCTCTTTTGAAGCTCTAAAAACTTGCAGCAGAGATCTGAGAGATTGATCTTGATAATGTTGTTCTCAGAGAATGAAGGAGCTGCTTTGAGGAAGAAGAAGGCTGAAAATTGTTTTCTCTGTCTGCGCTTGTTCTTCTTCTTCTTCTTTCTTTTCTGATTCTTGCAGCAGAAATACTGAGATGGTGTTGAAGATTTTCTCAGAAAAATGTGTTGCTGGAGGAGGAAGAAGAAGATCTGTTAGCTATATGTTCTTCTTGTTCTTCCTGTCTCCTTTTCTTTTTTTCTTTTTCTCTGTATAAAGACTGTAATCTGTTCTGTATATTTGTTGTCGTGAAAACTGAAGGTAGTAATCTGTTGTGTATTAATCTACTATATCTTCTTCCTTTTTCTCTTTTGAAATCACTGACAGGCAATAAATGCAAATCCCTTATATTAAGGAATATAATGCGCTGAAGAGATATTCTGGGAACAGTACATCTGCTGCGCCGTTTGCCTTTTCCTTTTCCAACAAAATGTCCTTTCCGAGGAATGTCAATGGCTATAAACTTGGAATAATAAAGAAAATATATTTTCCTTACTTGATTGATATTATAGAGCCGTTGCTGTTAGTCGATCTGGGTTCAGAAAATGAAATAAATAATCTTTCTGAAATAATTAATTTGGTTGAGCTGTGGAGAACTTTCGTCGATCTGAAGGTGTTCATCGAACGCAGACTGGAGTTCGTCGAATGGAAGTATTCGTCGACGGCTGAGCCTGGATAAATTCATCGACCGCTGAGCAGAGCAAATTCGTCGACCGTAGAATATAATTAGTCGAGCGCTGCACTTAGACAAATTCTTCGACCGCAGAGACGGGTTCGTCGACCGCTGAAACAATCTATTCGTCGAACGCAGAACGCAAGACGTTCATTGAACACAGAGAGCATGCCGTTCGTCGAACGCAGAGAGCATGTCGTTTGTCAAACGTATAGAGCAGTTCGTCGAACGCAGTATGGAGTTCGTCGAACACAGAATCTGATTGAAATCTCTAGATCTAACAGCCTAAACTCTTGACCCATAAACTATACAATGGGGTCAACTTTGTCCTTAGTCAACAGATAATGATCCTAGCCCAAATCAAAAATAGGGTTGTTCCAACACAACCCTTCAACATAAGCTACCCTTGTAATTGTGACTATGCCATTGGAGATCATACTATATCCTTTGGTGATTCCCTTTTCTGACCCCCCAAAGATAACTTTGGGTCCATTCTTCACAGCCTTGTAGTCCTGTAGAATATTTCTTGTTCCTATCATGTGCCTTGAGCACCCACTATCCAAGTACCAAATTTGGTTGAGGCTGGTACTTGAACTATCTGTTGAAATTGTTGAAGTGGAGAAGAAGGGAGTCCGGCCTGTCTGAAGGCTGGAGACCGCAGAGACCGCGTGGTCTGCGCTGGTTCTCTGGCGGTTTGGTTCTGCGATCTCTCCCTGCTTGTTAGTTCTGGCGATCTGCTGTGATCGGCCAGTTTGTTCCCTGGTTTGGTCGCTAGTTCTGGCGACCTACTGCGGGCTCTCCCAGTCTTGCTAATGGGCAGTTTGTTTGGTTTGTTCTGGCGACTTGACTCAAGTCGGCCAGATGTTCGTCCTTGTCTTGGCGATCTCAGGAAGGATGATCCTTTGTCCGCGCGGCTTGTGCGCGTCTTGCTGCTGACTTCGGTCTTGTACTGAATCTTGTCCAAGTGTTGTGTTCGCGCGGTCTACCTTATCAGACCGTTCGCGATCTGATGGGCGGTTATTGTATCCCGGTTTGTGCGGTGACGACATCCGTCTCTCCGTCTATAAATAGGGGTGCAGGGCCCGTCATTCCTAACAAGAATTGTAAGAACAAGAGCCCAGATTGTTTCTTGCGGTCTCAAGTTTGAAGCCGCACGATCTCAGAAGAGAGCTAACCGGTTGTTGTGTTCGCAGGTTGCGGTCCCCTTCCTTGGTGATTTCTGGTGGCTTGAATAAATAGTTCGTCTGGGGTCTGTCAGCGAACTGGCTTATTGTGTTCTTGTGCTGTTCACAGCTAGCTCAACGATCAGGCGACCTTCAGCGGTTAGGCGATCAGAGTTGCGGTCTAGTGACAGCTTCAGTTCTTTGTTCTGTTGGGGAAATGATTTCTCTTAACCCCTAGAAATATGTAGAATATAAATTCTAAAGATGGAAAATTAGGATAAGTAAATATGCGTCGAATGGTATTCGACGCAACGTCAAAATAAAGTCGAGGTTTCTTTCAGAATTAGTCGAAGTAACATTAAGAAGAATTCGACGTATCATATGTCGACGTAGCTCTGACTTCTAGTCGACGCATCTTGAGAAGTCGACGCACCATAGTCGACGCACCTTCCTTATTCTCCTCTCGACGTCCAGCATGGACGAATTCGACGCTTACGTCGAATAGTAATCGACGCACGTCGATTTCTATGTTTAATTAAAAAATCGCCAGATCTCTTTCCTTCTGTTATAGATCTGATTTATATGGAATCAATTTATTCTTTATAGCCGTTCTGAATCATTCTTTTCCTCTAATAGATTCTTGGCTAATTTGATTAAAACCATTATGGACATTATTTGAAATCAGAATGAATTCTTTCCTTCTATTGATATAATTATTATGGGAATATTTCTATCTTTCTATTTCTCTGTCTGCTAATCAATTATCCTCCTATAGTATTATTTGAATGGACAGAGCTATAAAATAACAAGGAGGTCGGCAGAGAATACTAGACAAGTGATCCACCAAATACATATTGAAAAGGAGGAAAAGCTCCCAAGTGAAAAAGAGAGAGAATTGAGAAATAGTGCTGCAGCAAAGATCAAGCTTCCTTCTCCTTCTCATTCTGAAGCCATACTGCTGCAAACTCTGATAGCTCTCACAAAAGAGAGAAAAGGCCTACAATCTCCTTCTCACTATAGAAGAGAGATTTCATTCACTACTTCTTGTGCTTCCAATCTTCTTGTTAGGAAGAAGATTCTTTATTGTCTTAATTACTTCTTCTTCTTTTTCTTATTTCACTTTCAAATACTGTGAAAGAGTTTTTAGAATCTCTCTTCAAAAAATTCAGTTGTACTGGTTCTAAGAGTCTCCTTTTCAAAAGACTCAGTTGGTTCTAAGAGTCTCCTTATCAAAAGACTCAGGGTGGTTCTAAGAGTCTCCTTATCAAATGACTCAGTGCAAGATAGTGAATTCCTACCAAAGGGGGTAGAAGAGTGGACTACCCAAAGTTTGGGGAACCACTATATTTCCTTGTGTTGTGCTGTGATTTCTTTTCTTGCATTTACTTTCTTTACTTGCTTAATTCTTGTTGGTGTGTGGGAAGCCTTAATCTGTGATCACTACACATATATATATATATATAATTGCACAAAATATTTTAAATCTCTATTCACCCCCCTATAGAGAATTCTAGTGAGGATAATTGTGCACTTTCAATTGGTATCCGAGGTAGGTTGATCTAAAAAGGTTAAATCCTTGATCAAAAAGGTCCTACCTCCTTTATATATATATATATTTCTAAAATTTATTTTCACATGGCACAAATCAAAGATTATGCTTCCACCAGACCACCAATTTGCAACCTTGAAAAGTTTGCACTTTGGAAAACAAGAATTAGAATTTATTTAGACTCTATTGATGATGAATTGTTTAATGTTGTCTTAACAGGTCCCCCCAAGCCACTCAGAAAGGACTCAAGTGGAAAAGTAACTAAAACACTTGCTCCAAAAGTTGAGTGGACAGATGAAGAAAAGAAAGCCCAAGGAAATGATGCCAAGGCTATGAATATCCTAGTCTCAACCCTCTCAGATGAAATCTTCCAAAAGATTGCTGAATGTGAGTCAGCCAAGGAAGTATGGGAAGCTCTCATCAAAATGGTAGAGGGAAGTGCTGATGAGAAAAAGGATAGAAAGGCACTTCTCATCTCTCAATATGAAAACTTCCAGAAGAAAGAAAGTGAATGTGTAGCAAACATGTATGCCAGATTCAGTCTCATAGTAAATGAGTTGAGAACACTTGAGAAGGACATATCTCTCACTGAGATAAATGATAAATTGCTAACTTGCTTCCCTAGCTCTTGGGATTCAAGAATCTGGCCAATTAGAGACTCCAGAAGTCAAAGAGAAATCTCAACAGATGTCCTATTGGGCAAATTAAAATCTTATGAACATCTGTTGAAAACAAGAGATGAGAAAGAAGAGAAGGAAAAGGCTCCTTCACCCTCAAAAGAAAAGAGTATTGCACTAAAGGCTGTTGAAGATGAACCCTCTACAAATGATGAAGAACTGATCAGTCTACTGGCCAGAAGGTTCAAGAAGTGGATCAAAATAGAAGGATCCAGAGGAAGAGACTCAAAAACCAGGTATAATAAAACACCTACTAAAGAGATTATATGTTTCTCTTGCAGGAAACTTGGACATATTGCACCTGAATGTCCTAAGGAGATCAGCAAAAAGAAAGATCTGAAAAGAACAGATCTACAGAAGAAAAAGAAGAAAGAGAAAGGTCTCATTGCTCAATCATGGAGTGATTCAGAATCTGAAGAAAGCACCTCACCTGACAATGATCAAGAAGAGGCCAAGCTGGAGGAAACCTGTTTGATGGCCACTAAGAAGCCTGATGATACATCTATGGTAAATATACTTGATGATATAGATTTCTCTTCCACTGATTTCAAAAAAAAATTCAAAGAATTCTGTTTAAATCTAATCAAATCTGAATAAGAAATAAAAGAACTAAGAAATGAATTAAAAAATCTCAAACAAGTGAATACACAGTATAATAACTCTGAGCTCAGTCTAGGACTCTCAGAAAAGGAATTAGACAAAATATATACAGAAAATCTAACACTGAGAAATGAGCTAGCAAAGGCAAAGGCCTTTGAAGACTCTCTAAATGGGAGAAGTCAGAAGCTCAAGAACATCTCTAGAAATCTTACTGATAGACTTAGACAACTAGAAGATAATACTGACTTAGAACCAAAAACGCAATCACCTAGCAAATCTGTTTGGAGACATCCCATTCACTTCACTAGGGAAGGTCATTTGACAGGAGAAAGATCACAGGAAAATCCAGAAACAACCACTGTCTTTAATAAAACTAATCTCATTACATATGAAGGAACCCTAGGAAAATATCCTCAGAAAAATTTAAACATGCGTCGAATTCTTATCAACATGCGTCGACTTATAATCGACGCATACACCAAAGTGCGTTGACTTCTACCCGACGCAACCTCTCTCATGCTTCGACTGAAAGTAAACGCAGAATGGAGAAAGCGTCGACTTCATATCGACGCAACCATAAACCTACGTCGAATCCATATCGACGCAACCAATCAGACAGAAATTTCTCCTCTTCCAAATAGCTCTCTCAATCCATTTCCTTTTACTATGACCACTATTTCTGTAACATCACCAAAGAAAATTGGTATGATAAACCAATACCCCTAAAGGAGGAAGGATATTCAGAATAACCCACTTATTCTTTCATTAAATCTTTCACTGATGGGAGGAAGGGACCCCAGCTCAGCAGGGTCCAAACTAATGTGTAAAATTTTATGTGCAGATGTATCACATCTCCAGGCTGGCGTGGTACTTGGACAGTGGATGCTCCATGCACATGACAGGATGCAAAAACCTATTGATCAACTTTGAGGATAGACTTGGACCATCAGTAACTTTTGGAGACTCTAGATGTGGCCAAACCAGGGGCTTTGGAGATTTCAAAGAAGGGAAAGTCACCTTCAAGAATGTGGCAATAGTCAAAGGACTGAAGCACAATCTGATAAGTATAAGTCAGATATGTGACAGTGGTAAGTATGAGGTAAAATTCACCACAATATTCTGCCATATTATTGACATCAAGACTAGTGCCACAGTACTCAATGGAATTAGAAAAGGAAAAGTATATGTAGTCGACTTTAGCTCCTCACCCACAGAAGTTTGTTTGTTTAACAATATTATTAATAAAAATGATTTATGGCATAGGAGGCTGGATCACTTAAACCACAAAACCATTAGTAAACTAGCAAAGAATAACCTAGTCAGAGGCTTACCAAAGGGTAGGTACTCTAAGGATTCTCCATGCATACCTTGCCAACTAGGAAAACAAACCAAATCATCCTTCAAACAAATTGGTAAGGATGACTCTCCCAGGGTCCTTTACTTACTACACATGGATCTCTTTGGTCCCATATCCACTCAGAGATTAGGTGGAAAATCCTATACCCTAGTCATTGTGGATGACTATTCTAGATTCAGCTGGGTATTCTTTCTAAGGGCTAAGTCTGAAACCCACAAGACTCTCTCAAGATTCATAAAACAAATTCAATCTGACCTCAAAAGTCAGGTTTCCATAATCAGAAGTGATCATGGGACTGAATTTGAAAATCAGTTTATGAGTAGTTTCTGTGAAGATATAGGTATCAAACAAAATTTTTCAGCCCCTAGAACCCCTCAACAAAATGGAGTTGCTGAAAGAAAGAATAGAACTTTAATTAAATCAGGAAGGACCTTACTTGCAGAATCAGGTTTACCAAAAACTTTCTGGGCTGAAGCAGTCAACACTGCCAACTATGTTCTAAATAGAAGCCTCATACACAAAACTAATCAAAAACTCTATATGAGCTCCTAAAAGGAAAAACACCAATTGTTAAATACTTTAAAAATTTTGGATGTGCTTGTTTTATCCTAAATAATGGAAAAGATCATCTTGCCAAGTTTGACAAGAAATCTGATGATGGAATATTTCTGGGATACTCAGCATCTAGTAAAGCCTATAGATGATATAACAAGAGAACTCTTAAAATTGAAGAATCTATGCACATTATATTTGATGAAACTAACATACTGTTTAAGGGGGAGGGAACTCCCACCAGTTCTTTTCCACAGGAAAACAGCAGCATAGAAACACAGCTTGAGCAACTGGTTCTAGAGAACACAGATAATGGAAAAGAAAACAAGATAGAGGAATCAAGTGAGGAATCTGAACAAGAACATGAAGAAGATTCAGAAAAGAGCATTCAAAACCAACTCCCACAAGAGAACATGGTTCAGGAAGGCCAGGTGGACAATGATCCCATTACTAATGAGGAAGAAGAACATCTGACAAGTCCAGGCAGGACAAGGGTCAATTTGAAAGATCATCCACAAACTCAAGTAATTGGAGACCCCAATATAGGAGTAAGAACAAGAAACCAAGTCTCCAATGGGATGATGCTCCAATGCTTCCTATCACAAGTTGAACCAAAGAAGTTTGAGGAAGCAAATTGTGATCCTCATTGGATTATGGCCATGCAAGAACAACTAGGCCAATTTGAGAGAAACAAAGTGTGGAACCTAGTTGAAAGACCAAGAAACTACCCAGTGATTGGTACAAAATGGGTATACAGAAACAAACTAGATTCCACTGGAATAATTGTCAGGAATAAGGCAAGACTTGTAGCACAAGGATATAGACAAGAAGAAGGGATAGATTACAACCAAGCCTTTTCTCCAGTAGACAGATTGGAGGCAATCAGGCTATTTCTTGCCTATGCAGCTTTTAGGAAGATGAAAGTCTATCAGATGGATGTCAAGAGTGCCTTTTTGAATGGTGACCTTCAAGAAGAGGTATATGTGGAGCAACCACCAGGTTTTTTAAATCCCTCCTCTCCTCACTATGTTTATAGACTTAACAAAGCACTATATGGTCTTAAGCAAGCACCTAGAGCTTGGTATGAAACTCTCTCTAACTTCCTTTTAGAAAATTCTTTTGAAAGAGGAAAAGTAGACAAGACACTCTTTACTAGAACCCATAAAAACCAAATCCTCCTTGTTCAAATATTTGTAGATGACATCATCTTTAGCTAAACTCATCCTAAACTTTGTAAAAGATTTGCTAATCTAATGCAATCTAAATTTGAAATGAGTAGTTTGGGAGAACTCTCATATTTCTTAGAATTACAAGTAAAACAAAGTAGTGAGGGAATCTTCATCTCACAATCCAAATATACTAAAGAGCTAATCAAAAAGTTTGGTATGGAATCAGCATCTACCATGAAAACACCCATGGAAACCAATGCCATTATAGAAAAAGATGATAGAGGAAAATCAGTAGATCAAAAGACAAATAGGGCAATCATAGGATCCCTTCTATATCTAACAGCTAGCAGACCTTACATTTTGTTTTCCACTTGCATATTTGCTAGATTTCAGGTTGATCCAAAGGAATCCCACCTCACCTCTGTAAAAAGGATTCTTAGATACCTAAAGGGAACCCCTGAACTAGGTCTATGGTACTCAGCAGAAACCAACTTTGAGTTAATAGGTTTCTCAGATGCAGATTATGTTGGATGTAGGGTTGATAGAAAAAGCACATCTGGTACTTGCCAATTTCTAGGTGACAGATTAATATCATGGTTTAGTAAGAAACAAACCTCAGTCTCAACCTCAACAGCTGAAGCTGAATACATAGCTGCTGGGAGCTGTTGTTCACAAATCCTGTGGATGCAAAATCAGCTTCTTGACTACAAATTGGAAGTACATAACTCTAAGATCTATTGTGATAGCTCTAGTGCTATATCCATAGCATCCAACGTAGTCCTTCATAGTAGAACCAAACCTATAGAGATCAGACATCACTTCCTTAGAGACAATGTAGAAAAGGGTAAGATAACCTTAGAATATATTCCCACAGACAATCAAAGAGCAAACATCTTCACAAAACCCTTGGATGAAACTAAGCATAATTATTTCATCAACACCTTAGGAATGCTTGATGGTAGTCTGTAACCACCATTGTTGGGAAATCTAAAAGAAATCTGGAAATCTAAGAAAGTATTTGAAGATGCGTCTAATACATATCGATGCACCGTCAAGAAGAACTCGACGCTGGCGTTGATTTCTTCCAAGCAAAGTTACATCGATAACTTATCGACGCACCGTCGAATTTATATCGACGCAGGGCTATGAACACGTCGACAGAACACTAAGTTGACAGATCCCCACGGAGGGTCGACTCCATATCGACGCATATGTCGACATCAATTCGACGTAACATCGACATCTGGTTACAATTAGAATCAAATCCTTACTTCCTCTTTTGACGATTGGATTACCGTGATTTTTGTTTCCTTTCTCGACGTTTCACCTTCTTTAAATAATACCTCTAATTTCATAACATATACTCTCCTCAACCGCCAAAACTTCGTCTTCTACCTCACTCTCTCTTTGTGCCAATGGCACCAACTCCTAATCAATCGGCCCTCATCAAAGCGATGAACGATGCTCTCGAACACCTAGTAAATGACTTCCAGAATCTACTGAATCACTTCGCCAACGAATGTGCTGCCATGATCAACACCTGTGCAGCCAAACTGGCAAACCTCTCTACTTCTCTTCCTGAGCTTAGTGCTCTCATTCAAGAACGGCCTCTGTCGCCAGAAAGGTTTAAATCCTTTATGCAGGATATAAACTAGGGGGAGAGTTTCTCCAGAAACCCCCCTTGTCAGGTTCTCTATCTCTCTTAAAAGCTCAGGGTTAATTTCCTCTCCAACTCTAAATATTATCTCTAAAGTATTTCACCAACTTCTCTTCTTACAATAGGCTCCAATCTTCTCCAATCACTCTGACTACACCTTCAACAAAAATTTTGAAGAGACCTCATCCTACCATACTGAAGGAGATCATACTATGGATTCAACATTCAGAATAGATGCCCCACATACCCAGGGGGAGATTGTTGTGGTAAAGAACATAGAAGTCCAGGGGGAGGAAGAAGCAGCCTCCTCTAATGACTGGAGAGGACAAGTGTGGATTGAAGCAACCCCGTGTGAGGAAGAAATTCAGCATCACTCTCCTGGCTTCTCTGCCAGTTATATCAAACTGAAGACACCTCTACTTGAGGATATCCCTTCAGGAGAGATTGAAGGAGACAAACATCCCTCAGCAGAAATTACCCTACTAGAGGTCATTCTGCCTTCCATTGCAGAACAAACTCCTCTTCTTGAGAAAGTTCCTTCTCCACCTAAAGAGAAAACTCCATCTCCATCTCCATCTCTACCTCTACCTCCACTTCAACCTTATTCTCTACCTCCACTGCTACCTCTACCTCCACAAGCTTCAAAACTCTCTAAACAGATCCTACCTAGGCAAAGTCCAGGAGGACAGATAAAAAGAAAAAGAGAAGTCATCCCCTACTGGCAAAAATTCTGCAAAGAAGAAGGAAAGACTATGCCAAAGAAAAGAAGTATAGAAAAGCATGTGAGGAAATAAAAAGTTTTGAAAAGATGCCTATTATCACTCCTAACAGCCCTGTGAAGGAGTACCATGACCCTGACATGGAAAAGAGGCATGAAGAAATAAGAGAAAGAGAGTTGTATGAATATGAAGCAGCTAGGAAAGAAGTAGAAGATAAGAGGAATGTCTGGATGGAAAAGATCAATAGGGGAATGACCAAGGAACAAATTCTTGTTGAATCTTCTATCAAAATTCCAAAGAAGTTGTTTGATATTGAAGCCTATCAAAAGAAAAACCCTCAGGCAGGGGTCATCCTAGAGAAAGGCCAAAAGCACAAGAAGAGTGTAGGGTGTACAGAAGATACCTACATTCCCTACAAGAAGCCTACAAGACCTGCAACGTTAGACAAATGGCATGACTCACCCTGGAAAGGGAAAGGAAAGATGACTAAAATTCCTGAGAAACGGGAATCAGAAAAGAAAACAAAGTATAGGCCCAAGGTTGATAGCAAGGGACCACCTGAGCTCAAGCCTACTCAATAGAAAACTCAAAACATTACAATTGAGATGATTGATGAAAAGGCAATAATCATCATCAGCAAAGGCTACTCCATAAATGACACTCTCCCTGATGGTGATAAACTCTTGGAGAAACTGCATACAATCATCAGGAATGTCCAGGAACATCCTGATAGAGCCAGGGACTACATTTTTGATGCAATTGAAAACTTATCTAGGAAACTTTATTCTTCCTTTGTCAACTTCATGTACAACAAGAAGTTTCTGGTTTAATTCTTGTAAAAGACAAATGCTTGTCATATGCTTTCTTATTCTAATTTCTCTTCTGATTGTTTAATATATTTCTTATCTGTACAAATGTTGTGCTGTGTTAATTATATGCTGATACAATTTCTCTCCAATAGGGTTAAGACAAATAGGGGGAGATAGTTGGGGAAATGATTTCTCTTAACCCCTAGAAATGAGTAGAATATAAATTCTAAAGATGAAAAATTAGGATAAGTAAATATGCGTCGAATGGTATTCGACGCAACGTCGAAATAAAGTCGACGTTTCTTTCAGAATGAGTCGAAGTAACTTTAAGAAGAATTCGACGTATCCTATGTCGACGTAGCTCTGACTTCTAGTCGACGCATCTTGAGAAGTCGACGCACCTTAGTCGACGCACCTTCCTTATTCTCCTCTCGGCGTCCAGCCAGGACGAATTCGACGCTTACGTCGAATAGTAATCGACGCACGTCGATTTCTATGTTTAATTAAAAAATTGCCAGATCTCTTTCCTTCTGTTATAGATCTGATTTATATGGAATCAATTTGTTCTTTATAGCCGTTCTGAATCATTCTTTTCCTCTAATAGATTCTTAGCTAATTTGATTTAAACCATTATGGACATTATTTGAAATCAGAATGAATTCTTTCCTTCTATTGATATAACTATTATGGAAATATTTCTATCTTTCTATTTCTCTGTCTGCTAATCAATTATCCTCCTATAGTATTATTTGAATGGACAGAGCTATAAAATAACAAGGAGGTCGGCAGAGAATACTAGACAAGTGATCCACCAAATACATATTGAAAAAGAGGAAAAGCTCCCAAGTGAAAAAGAGAGAGAATTGAGAAATAGTGTTGTAGCAAAGATCAAGCTTCCTTCTCCTTCTCATTTTGAAGCCATACTGCTGCAAACTCTGATAGCTCTCACAAAAGAGAGAAAAGGCCTACAATCTCCTTCTCACTATAGAAGAGAGATTTCATTCACTACTTCTTGTGCTTCCAATCTTCTTGCTAGGAAGAAGATTCTTTCTTGTCTTAAATACTTCTTCTTCTTTTTCTTATTTCACTTTCAAATACTGTAAAAGAGTTTTTAGAATCTCTCTTCAAAAAATTGAGTTGTACTGGTTCTAAGAGTCTCCTTTTCAAAACACTCAGTTGGTTCTAAGAGTCTCCTTATCAAAAGACTTAGGGTGGCTCTAAGAGTCTCTTTATCAAAAGACTCGGTGCAAGATAGTGAATTCCTACCAAAGGGGGTAGAAGAGTGGACTACCCAAAGTTTGGGGAACCACTATATTTCCTTATGTTGTGCTGTGATTTCTTTTCTTGCATTTACTTTCTTTACTTGCATAATTCTTGTTGGTGTGTGGGAAGCCTTAATCTGTGATCACTACACATATATATATATAAATATATATATAATTGCACAAAATATTTTAAATCTCTATTCACCCCCCCTCTAGAGAATTCTACTGAGGATAACTGTGCACTTTCATGTTCAATTCAATAAGTTTCAGTTCGTGCGGTCTGGGGTTGCGGTCTAGCAGTGCAGGATATCTGTATCTGTTCGCGCAGTCTCAAGGTGCTTCTGCGGTCTGACTGTGCAAGCGGTCTGGAGGTACAACAAAGCAAGCTGGGCGATCTGAACCTTTTTGCGGTCTGTGCGGTTTCTGCTTTGGCAGACCGCAAGTTTCAGTTTTTGGTGTGTTTTGTTCTCATCTCCGTAATTCTTATGAATCATGTCTTGCCATGTATGCCTCGCATTGTAAAGCAGTTCTGTTTCAATAAAGATTTCCTGTGAATCTGTTTTGGCATTGTGGTTGTTTGGCTATAACTCTTGTTGATACAACTCCTGCTTACTCCTAAACGGTCTTTCAAAAATTTTAACATGGTATCAGAGGAAGGTTTCTGGAGTGGATAAGCAGTGATCAACTAGGGTTGCCATCGTCTTTGTGAAGAAGAGACAACATAGATTGCCATGGAAGGTGGATACGCAAGAGGTCTTGGTATTGAACTCCTCACATCGACTAACTTTAAAAAATGGAAGTCATGTATGGAGAGTTACTTGCTTGGCGAGGATATATGGGAGGTAGTTGGCGGAGAAGACACACAAGAGGTGTTTCTAGCAGGAGATAATATGGCAGAGGTGAGACTTTGGAGGAGGACGAATGCTAAGGAAGAGTTCACTCTCAAAAGGGCTATCTCACCGGAGCTGTTTGATCACATCATCGGATGTAAATTTGCTGCTGAGATTTGGACATCCTTGGATGGGTTGTTCAATAAGAAGAATGTAGCGAGGCTACAATATCTTGAAAATGAGTTGGCAAAAGCCTCTCAAGGTGATCTTTCTATTTCCACCTTCTTTCTCAAAATGAAGAACCTCACGGCAGAGATTTCTGCGTTGGACCCTGATGAGCCTATCTCTGAGGCAAAACTGAAGAGGCATATCATCCGCGGGTTGCGGAAGGATTATCTTGCCTTTGTGACTTCAGTTCAGGGTTGGGCAAATCAACCATCGTTGTTGGAGCTGGAGAACCTTCTTGCTTCGCAAGAAAGTTTAGCAAGACAGATGGCGGGGGTTTCTATCTCCGGGGGAGAAAGTGATATGATGTTCTCTGGGAAGAAGATGAAGAAATGGGCGGAGAAGAAGCCGGGTCATGATGGACCCTCCACTTCAGGTCAGCAAGATAGAGGCTATGCCCCTAAGTCTGATGGGAAGAAGAAAGGAGAGGGACCGAGGTGCTTTAGATGCAATAAGACCGGGCACTTCAAGAAAGATTGCCGGGTGAATCTTCAGCCGGGACATGCAGTGGAGAAGGAGATGCCAAAGTCTGATGAAGTTGGATGGGGAGGAGCCTTTGTGTCTAATATAACGGCAATGCCCGTTAAGGCCTTGGATTCCATCAACTATGATGAGGACTGGATTGTTGATTCAGGGTGTGGGCATCACCTCACCGGGGATGGATCAAAGTTCTCTTCTTTGGCACCTTACTCAGGTAACAATGCTATCATTACGGCTGATAATTCTATTCATCCAGTAGAACACGAAGGTGTTGTCTCTCTGAGCAGTGATAAGGGTCCACTCACGTTGAGGAGTGTTTATCACGTGCCTGGTATGAAGAAAATCTCTTCTCTGTGACCAATGCGGTCGACACCGGTTATCACGTTCTGTTTGGCCCAACAGAAGTGAAGTTTCTCAAAACTCAACTGGAGATAAAGGGAGATGTTATTCATGTCGGCAAGAGGGTGAATGACTTGTTTATTTTATCGACAAGTACCTATGTTGATATGATGAGGACCAATGATGGCGCAGCCATCTGGCATGAAAGGTTGGGGCATGTAGGCATGGACAAATTGAAGGCTATGGCGGTAAGGGGCCTTGTCAATGGCTTGCCTAGCTTGTCCTCCTATGGAGACGGTCATGTCTGCGAAGGATGTCAGTTTGGTAAGTCTCATCGACTTCCATTTGACAAATCGCAAACAAGGTGCAAAGTGCTGTTGGAGTGCATCCACAGTGATTTGATGGGACCGACTGCCACCCCAAGCCTTGGAGGCAACAGATTCATATTGGTGTTGATTGACGATTACACCAGATATGTCTGGGTGTATTTTTTGAAGGAGAAGTCGGATGCATTTGCAAAATTTGTGGAGTTCAAGGAGTTGGTTGAAGGCCGGCTAGGCCTGCGGGTTATAAAAATCTTAGAACTGACAATGGTGGGGAGTTCACCTCTGGTGACTTCTCAAGTTTTTGCAGGAAGCATGGCATCAGGAGAGAGCTTACTTGTGCCCATACTCCACAACAGAATGGCGTTGCCGAGAGGAAGATCCGTCATCTGACTAAAACTTGCAAATGCTGGCTTCACGCTAAGAGTATCCCAAAGTCCTTCTGGGCAGAGGGAATGTCTTGTGCAGCTTATGTCATCAACAGGTTGCCTTTAAGTCCTATCAACATGAAAACCCCTCACAAATTAATGTTCAAGGAGAAGCCGAGTGTTGCACACCTTCGAGTGTTCGGGTCAACCTGCTATGTGCATATTCCTGATGCTCTTCGGACAAAGCTAGATGCGAAAGCAAGGAAGCTAGTCTTTGTTGGGTATGATGAGCGGAAGAAGGGATGGAGATGCATGGATCCTGAGACACGGAGGTCAATTGTTTCTCGGGATGTGGTGTTCGATGAAGTGACTTCCTACAAGGGGAGTTCCGGATTTGAGCTATCGAAGGGCAAGGTTGATGAAGGAGGAAAAGCTGCGGGAAGTCTTCAAGTGGAGTTGCCTGTTTCACCAGGAGCTCCAGCTGTGTCAAGCTCTGAGATGGAGGCTTCAGGTTCTGGAAGCAGGGGGAGCGATGCTCCAAGTTCGTCTGGAAGAGGAGCTAGTACAGAGGAAGCAGCTGAGGAGGTGGTTAGTTAGGAGCAACCACTTCGGAGGTTGAAGAGGACTATTCAACCACCAGATCGATACACAGGAGGGAACATGGTGAACTTTGTTTCATGTTTCTTTGCTGGTCCCCTGGATGAGAGGGAGCCGTCGAGCTTTGAGAAGGCCAGAGGCATGAAGGAGTGGGACATTGCTATGCAAGAAGAGATGGCAGCTCTCGAGAAGAATGAGACCTGGTCTCTTGTGCCCAAGCCCAAGGGCACCACTCCTGTGACATGCAAATGGGTCTACAAGCTCAAGAAGAAAGCTGACAGCAGTATCGAGCGGTGCAAGGCTCGCCTTGTAGCTCGCGGGTTCTCATAGTAGTACGGAGAAGATTATGATGAGACGTTCAGTCCAGTGGCAAAGATGACTTCGGTTCGATTATTATTGCCTTGGCGGCTTCAAGTGGTTGGGAGATTTGGCAACTCGACGTGAAGAATGCCTTCTTATACGGCGATATTGACAAGGATATATTCATGATCCAACCACAAGGCTTCATCTCGAAGGAGTATCCGGACTACATCTGTAAGTTGAAGAATGCCTTGTATGGGTTGAAGCAAGCGCCTCGAGCGTGGTACGGGAAGATTGCAGAGTATCTCTTATTCTGCGGATTCTTTGCTTCAGACTCCGATTCTAGCTTGTTCATCAAGAAGGAGGGGGTGCTTCGGGTGATTGTGCTGCTGTATGTGGATGACATGATTGTCACCGGGAACTCGAAGGAAGCTGTTGCAAGACTCAGGGCTGAACTTGCTATCAGATTCGAGATGAAGGATCTGGGGGAGCTCCACCATTTCCTTGGACTCGAGGTGCAGAGGCGGGAGAGCGGAGTGCTCATTTCTCAGGCTGGCTATGCGGAGCGGATTGTTCAGCGATTCGGCATGGAGGAAGGGAAGAGCAGCTCTATACCTCTGGAGCAACATCATAAGCTTCGGAAGGATGAGGGGAGAGTTTTATCTGAACCGTTGGTGTTCCGAGCTCTGGTTGGGAGTTTGATCTACTAGACGATCACAAGGCCAAATATTGCTTATGCAGTTGGCAAGTGAGTCGGTACATGGCGGAACCACGAAAACCTCATCTTCTGGCGGCAAAAGGCATCTTGAAGTATGTGAAGTCGACCTCTGATTTGGGTCTCTTATATAGGAGAGGGTCAAGCTTGGAGTTGCATGGTTTCATGGATGCTGATTATGGGGGAGACGTGGATGATCGGAGATCAACGTCTGGTTATGTCTTTATGACGGGCCCCACAGCTATCTCTTGGTGCAGCAAGAAGCAAGACTCGGTGTCTGTATCTACCACGAAAGCGGAGTACAAGGCTTCGGCCTTGGCAGCTCAGGAATCCGTTTGGCTCAGGAGGTTGGTGGAGGACGTTCATCAGGGGGTTCGAGGTCCCACCTTGCTACGCGGGGACAATGAGAGTGTTATCAAGCTGGTTAACAATCCAGTCTGTCACGCGAGGACCAAACATATATAGATTAAGCACCATTTCATTCGTGAAAAGGTGTTGGGAGGATCTCTTATGGTCGAGCATGTTCGGAGTGCGGACAATGTCGCAGACATCTTCACAAAGCCGCTGGCGAAGGGACCATTTACACAGTTAAGGGAGTTGCTCGGGCTAGTTTCCACTTCCCACTTCAAGGGGGAGGGTTGAAATTTTTGAAGTGGAGAAGAAGGGAGTCCGGCCGGTCTGAAGGCTGGAGACCGCAGAGACCGCGCGGTCTGTGCTGGTGCTCTGGCGGTTTGGTTCTGCGATCTTTCCCTGCTTGTTAGTTCTAGCGATCTGCTGTGATCGGCCAGTTTGTTCCCTGGTTTGGTCGCTAGTTCTGGCGACCTGCTGCGGGCTCTCCCAGTCTTGCTACTGGGCAGTTTGTTCGGTTTGTTCTGGCGACTTGACTTAAGTCGGCCAGATGTTCGTCCTTGTCTTGGCGATCTCAGGAAGGATGATCCTGTGTCCGCGCGACTTGTGCGCGGCTTGCTGCTGACTTCGGTCTTGGACTAAATCTTGTCCAAGTGTTGTGTTCGCGCGGTCTGCCTTGTGAGACCATTTGCGATCTGATGGGCGATTATTGTATCCCGGTTTGTGCGGTGACGACATCCGTCTCTCCATCTATAAATAGGGGTACATGGCCCGTCATTCCTAACAAGAATTGTAAGAACAAGAGCCCGGATTGTTTCTTGCGGTCTCAAGTTTGAAGTCGCACGATCTCGGAAGAGAGCTAACCGGTTGTTGTGTTCGCAGGTTTGCGGTCAGCAGGTTGCGGTCTCCTTCCTTGGTGATTTCTGGTGGCTTGAATAAACAGTTTATCTGCGGTCTGTCAGCGAACTGGTTTATTGTGTTCTTGTGCTGTTCGCAGCTAGCTCAGCGATCAGGCGACCTTCAACAGTTAGGCGATCAGAGTTGCGGTCTGGAGACAGCTTCAGTTCTTTGTTCAATTCAATAAGTTTCAGTTCGTGCGGTCTGGGATTGCGGTCTGGCAGTGCAGGATATCTGTTTCTGTTCGCGCGGTCTCAAGGCGCGTCTGCGGTCTGACTGTGCAAGCGGTTTGGAGGTACAACAGAGCAAGCCGGGCGATCTGAACCTTTTTGCGGTCTGTGCGGTCTCTGCTTTGGCAGACCGCCAGTTTTAGTTTTTGGTGTGTTTTGTTCTCATCTCTGTGATTCTTATGAATCATGTCTCGCCATGTATACCTCGCATTGTAAAGCAGTTCTGTTTCAATAAAGATTTCTTGTGTTGCTGTTTTGGCATTGTGGTTGTTTGGCTATAACTCTTGTTGATACAACTCCTGCTTACTCCTAAACGGTCTTTCAAAAATTTTAACACTATCCTGCAAGAAGGAGTTTAGTTATCCTTAGGAGCCCAAATAGCTTTGGGTCCTAAGTACTTATTAGCATGATAAAATGACCTTACACTAGATGCACCCTTTTCTGGAAGGCTCATCTTTGCACATGGCACATTAGGATTGTGCCAACAGTATATGGCAAAGTGTCCTACTTTACCACAACACCAAAATTCATGAATGTTGTATCTCCTCCTCTGAACATTTCTTGAGGGGTTTGCAGCACAGTCCACATGTTCAGGAGGAGAGACAGCAGCTTTTCTCTTGTTTCTTTCAGCAAGGATTTGGCTGAAAGTCAATCTGTGGATAGTCTTTGTGGTCTTTATATTAATGGCATCAACTTGCTTTGGCTTATGGGCAATGCAAGTTTTGATGGCATTATACACTGAGCAATTAGACATGTCCACTGATTTCACAGAAGTCATGTTCTTGGCTGAATTAACCTTAGAAGGGCTTGGTTTCTTATTCTTGAATGAAGGGGCTGATGTACCAAATACAAATGGTCCAGGTTGGGCCATTTGAATTTCCTCATGGGGAGCCTTCATATCACTCAATCCCATTCCCTTTCTTCCACTATGGGAAGGAGTGTTTTCCTTCCTATATGTACTTCCGTTCTTCGAGTTACCATACATGCTTTCATAGTCATACCTGTTGGAAGGGAGTAATAACTTTTGAAAGGTGGCTTGAGGCGTAGCCTTACCCCTGCTCTTTTCTCCACTCCCTTCTCCTGCTTCAATTTTATTGAATCCTAGTCCTCTCCTATTGGATTTAGAAGAGAAGGAGTCAATAATAGGGAGCACAGATTTTGGCTTGGATAATTGAGCCACTAGGCTTCTTTCTTTCACAAGATTCTCCTCAAGATCCTTGATAACCTTGTTCTTCAGGGATATGGTGCTCAGATGGGTGATAGTTATCCCCTTCAGATGGCTAATTTCCCTATACATCTGACTCATCTTGGTAGAATATTCAGTGCATTCTTGTTTTTCCATCTTAAGGGAATCAGTCTTTTGGGCTTGCCTCTTGGCTAGCTTTTTGCTCCTTTTCAGAGCTTCCAAGAGTGCATCATACTTTTCAATCAATTGATTGACATCTACCTCACCTTCTGACTCACTTCCACCAATTGATGAAGGTGCTCCATATTCTGGGCCAATCTCATAATCAGAAGAGGATAAGGACTGAATTAATACCTGATCATTTTTTGAGATGTTCTGACTGTCCTCCTCATCTGTGATGGCCATGAGGCTTATCTGAACATTGTCCTCTTCATCCTCCTCTATATCACTATCTGAGTGTGATATAGGGTCCCTAACTCCAACCTTGGTAGTAGGATAATCTTCATCTTCTTCTGCTGCAAATAGCCCTATGTAGGCTCCTTCTTCATTCTCTGAATCGAAAGTTGACGATTCAGATTTAATACAGCTTTTTCCTTTCTTTGCTAGGAAGGATTTTTCACCCTTCCTATCCTTTTGGTGATGATGCTTCTTATCACCTTTCTCCTTTCTTTTGGCTGGACAGTCAGCTATGACATGCCCAGGTTTGCTGCAGCAATAACAAATAATGTTATTTGAAACATGTTTACTAGATTTGGAATCATACATGTCACCCTTTGGGTGCTGTCTTTCAGGTTTCCTGTGGTATTTCTTGGAGTGTGATGAGGAGGAGGGCTTGTTCTTTCATTGCTTACTCCTCATCATCTTCTTGAACTTCCTTGAGAATGCAGCAAACTCTTCATCAGAGGAAAAGCTATCTGAGGTGCTGATTTGAAATTTTTTCAGATTCAGCACCTCTTCTTGGAGGAGACACCATCTTGCCCTTGCTTTTCTTGGAGCTGTCAGCTTTGAGAGCTACAGATTTCTCCATTACCAGAGCCCTTGTTGAGGTGTACTCTTCCTTTCTTGCAGACAGCTGCATCTCATATGAGAGCAGCTTTCCAAACAATGTATGAGTGGGGGTCTCACCAAGCCTAGCCACTTCCCTGATAGCACAAATTTTTCTATCCCAATCCATGGTTAGAGATCTAAGGAACTTATCATTCAGCTCATAATCAGTGAACACTCTCTCATAGGTTCTCAGCTCATTGATTATTCTGAAGAACCTCTCATAGCACATAGAGAAGCTCTCTTGGCTGAGCTGCCTGAAGGCTTCATACTCTTGATTAAGGAGTGACTTTCTATCATCCCTCACTTCAGCTGCCCCTTCCATATATACTACTAATGTGTCCCACATTTCCTTGGCAGTTGTGCAGTGTACTACGTTTTGAAATGTGGAATAATCAATAGCATTAACTATGATGTTCTGGGCTCTTTTGTCCATAGTGAACAATGGAAGTTCATCCTTGGTCAAGTCATTGAAGGTCTTGGGCACTCTTCTTGTTGGATCTATGGTGGAGGCAGTTTGAAAGGTGAAAGGCCCTTGCTTTAAGATTATGTAGATCCTTGGATCATATGCTTTCATAAGCAATCTAACCCTTTGCTTACATATGCCAAACTTTTCTTTGTTGCATATGGGCAACTTGATGGATCCCATCTCCTTCTGCAATCCAGAGGAAGCCATTGGATCGATAAGACTATTCCTTTATAGGATCTGGTCAGACAGTTATGTCCTTCTTGACCAACCTACCTCTGATACCACTTGATAGTTTATATAGGATGTAGTCTTAAACACCTAGGGGGTGAATAGGTTTCTTTTATTTTAGGCTTAGTGTTTTCTGAATTTAGGTTAGCAAATTATCAAGCACAGAAAGTACAAAGAGATTTATTGAGGTTCCTCAAGATAGGGTGTTTTGAGTAGTCCTCTTTCCCCCTTCACCTCTCTAACAATGAGTTAGACAAGGCCAACTTTCCAAACTCAGCTCCAAGAGCCTACAACACAGATCCCACAGGATCTCTCAGGTTTTCCCAAACCCTACCTCAGGCACAGTAGCCCTACCTTAGAGGAATCCACCTCCTACAACTCAGACCACCTCCTGGTCCTACCTCAAGCTGACCTCTCACCTCTATAACTCAGGCCAATCATCCTTACACACTCAGGCAATAAAGCCCTACAGTCTCAGAACCCAAAGGCTCTTACAAATGATATAATAAGGATTACAGATTGAAGGAAGAAGAGATCAAGCCTTGTTCTTCTTCTTCTTAACAGCTGTTGTTGCAGACTTGAATCAGGGAGGAGAAGTGCAGCTCCAACTTGATTCTTCTAGATGAACCCTTCAGATGATGGACTTGATCTACTTGCTCTATCTTGAGATGAATCAAGATAAGCAATCTCTTTTCTCCTTGCAGCCTTATGTGAACTCAGTTCTTGGCGGCCGACAATGGAACAATATTGTTCTTGATTTTGTGTGCTGGAGAGTAAGATCAATAGCAAGGTTTGTTTGCTCAACCCTAACTTATTCCTTTTATACACCACTAGCCCTCAACGGCTCTTAGCTGTCCTCCTGACAGGTATGAGAGTGATTGGTGGACCCCAATATGCATTTCTGCAGCTTGCGACAAAAGCAGAACCTGCCAGGTCACTTTTGAATCTGCCTCAGCGGTTGGGCTGAGATGGTCAGCTGTCTCAGCGGTTGCTTTTGTCCCGTCTCAGCGGATCCGCTGAGATAGACAGTTGTCTCAGCGGTTTTCTTCTATCTACAGCTCATCTTGCCTAGACACCTTCTCAGCGGCTCCTGGTCTTGTCTCAGCGGTTCAGCTAAGACATAGCTCGTCTCAGCTGATCATACATTACACCATGGTGATCCCTAGTCTTGCATACTTATGAGATATAAATAGGGTTTATCAAATACAACGTGTACTTAGCATTGAGTGTGAGGTCTCTTTAAATCAAGGGAACATTGAGGGTCATTTTCCCAATATGGTTCTTGTCGAGAAAGACTGCAAAGGTAGAACTTGAAGAAGTTTAAGAACCACAAACTGAAAATGAACTTGAATTGGAACCTGAGCAAGGACTAAAAGTAGTTGTAGCTAGAGAGCCTTCTCAAGAAACACAAGTTATACGTAGATCTGGTAGAACTAGATTTTCACCTGACAGATATGGATTTCTCATGTCTCAAATAGGTAATATGTTGCTTATGGATCATAATGATGAGCCTGCAACCAACCAAGAGGCTATGAATGGATCAGACTCTGACAAGTGGCTTGAGGCCATGAAATCTGAAATGGACTCTATGTATATAAACCAAGTTTGGACCTTGGTGGAACAACCTGAAGGGGTACGACCCATATGGTGCAAGTGGGTCTTCAAAAAGAAGACCGACATGGATGGGAATGTACAGACATTCAAAGGTCGGTTGGTGGCGAAAGGTGTCAGGCAAATTCATGGTGTTGACTATGATGAAACATTTTCCCATGTAGTTATGGTTAAGTCCTTCAGAATTCTGCTTGCTATTGCTGCGTATTATGACTATGATATATGTCAAATGGATGTCAAAACGGCTTTCCTTAATGGAAACCTCCTTGAGGATGTGTATATGACACAACCCAAGGGTTTGGTATCTCCAAATGAAGCCACTAAAAAATGCAAGCTACAGAGATCCATTTATGGATTGAAACAGGCTTCTCGAAGTTGGAATCTTCATTTTGATGAGAAAATGAAAGAGTTTTGCTTCATCAAGAAAGATGATGAACCTTGTGTTTATAATAGGATTAGTGGGAGCATTGTTGTATTCTGGAAATTATATGTAGATGACATACTGTTGATCGAGAATGACATTCTGACCCTACAAGTTGTTAAGAACAACCTAGGGAACTGCTTTCTATGAAAGACTTAGGCGAAAGGACTTATATACTTGGTATTAGGATCTATAGAGATAGATCGAAGAAGTTGTTGGGTTTGACCCAAAGTACATACATTGAGAAGGTGTTAAAATGGTTCAACATGCTTGAGTCCAAGAAGGGATTCTTACCCATGACTCATGGTGTGAGTCTCTCTAAGGACTAGTGTCCTAAATCTTTGGAAGATAAGGATCGCATGAAGTTGATTCCATATGCTTCTGCAGTTGGATCAATCATATATACAATGTTATGTACTCGACCCGATGTCTCTTACGCTTTGATCATGGCTAGTAGATATCAGTCTTACCCCGATGATAGTCACTGGATTGCACTCAAGAATATCCTAAAGTGCCTAAGAAGGACAAAGGATGTATTCCTGGTGTTTGGTGGAGAGGAAGAGCTCATTGTAAAATGTTACACGGATGCTAGCTCCAAGAGTAATAGGGATGACTCAAAGACTCAATCAGGTTTTGACTTTTGCCTGAATGGAGGAGCTGTAAGCTGGAAGAGTTCCAAGCAAGTGACAGTTGAGGATTCTACAACTGAGGCCAAGTATATTGCTGCAGCAAATACAACAAAGGAGGCTATATGGATTAGTAAATTCATCAGCGAGCTTGATGTAGTTCCTAGCATTGTTGATCCCGTAGTTCTCTACAGTGACAACAATGGTGCAATTGCATAAGCTAAGGAACCTAGATCTTATCAGCGATCCAGGCACACACTTCAGCGGTTCCATATTATTTGAGAGATTGTCGATCGAGGAGATGTGAGTATATGTAGAGTACCGACTAAAGAGAATATTGAGGATCCACTGACGAAACCTCTTGCATAGAGAAAGCATGATGATCATACTAGATCAATGGGTATTAGTTACCTTAATGATTATCTCTAGTGAGAGACTTGTGTATCGATTTATATATTTGTTGGTTGTGGTTTATTCATGTGATGAATAGAGTACTTTATATATTATTTTACATTTATGGCAAGTTCTTATTATTATGTCATCTATTTCTATATGATAGATTAATTAGCATAATAGATGCCAGTTTACCCAGAAATCGGCGATCCTCTCCAAGCTGACCTTTTTCAGGTACCAGGCTATTTCGCAGATCCCGTGTGGTCTCTCCCCTTTCAGGCGAGCTCCCTGATGGATAAAATTTGTGTTACATAAAATTTAGTGTTATCCACGTATAATTTGATAAGGCAAGTGTACCTATCGTTTTATAGTATAAGATTTAGAAAATCAAGTGTCGTATTTTTCCGGGTTTGTTGAGTACTTCTACTCACAAAGAAGAGCTATTATTTAATTGATCGAAAGGTTGGTTTGTTTTAGAAAATGATTCGGAGAAAATCAACTATGAAGAAAGATTATGATTAAAAGATTAGCACTTGATCTAGAATCCCTTTGGAAAAAAATAGATTTTGTACAAAAGAATAATCCGCAAGCTATTATTGAAATGAATTCGACCGTGGAGGTTCCCAAAACATGATAGCACCTCTCTCGAGGAATACTACCAACTAACCTTAAGTTGATCAATTAAGACCCCTCATCCAGTCGAAACACCTAAGCTTGCTTTAAGCGGTGAACCCCACTATTGGATTTGACTCCAATCCGAAAGATTTATGTCGTCCTCTCTCGAGGATTGCATGCAACTCCTTTTATCTTTGAGTGATCTCCTCTTATGCACTAATCTCTCAATCAAGTAGAATACGGATCTTAGATCGAAAAAATAATCACGACATATGAATTCGACGCAATTAAATTCAAAGATAAATCGAAGATAATCAAGGCGAGAGCTTGCCAATTAGAAAAATTCAAAGCATATTTTATTTCATTCCAAAGTTCATCATGACCAAGTGCTAAAGGAAATTTAGCTAATCATCATAATGATGGGAATACAAGTAGATGAGGAAAAAGACATGATAAAAAACTACAATACTTGAATTGAAATTGCAATAATAGAAAACATACAACTTGTAGAAAAACAAGCTAGAACAACAAAAATTGTAAATTAAAGCTGAAAATTAACTCTAAAATCGAACCCCATGACTTCTGGAGATTGCTGCCTTTAATAATTGAAAAATTGCAGAGTCACGCCCTTGGTCACGCCCGTGATCAAGGTCGTGTAGGTTGCGTAATTGCGATCTTGAAAGCCCAGGAAAATTGGGAGAGAGAAACTGCCAGAAATCAATTGCATGTTGGTTCACAGCCTAGGTCACGACCGTGACCCAGGGCGTTTCTTGATCGAGTCTGGAAATGGCAGGAAACGTCAAGATTAGGAGTTAATCTGGTAGTTGCAGGAGGAGTCACGGCCTCGGTCATGCCCGTGAGTGAGGGCATGTATGCTAGAAATGGCGCGAGTGGAGAATGGCCTAAATTGAATGCTTTAACGGGCGAGTCATGCCCAAAACCTTGAGGTCACACCCTCTGTTACGCCCGTGACAGAGGGCGTGTAATTTTAATCTGACATGGCAGCTGACTTCTTCAGCTGGGATACGATGAAGCTGGTTCACGACCGTGACTTGGAGTCACGCGCTTGGTCACGCCCGTGACCAAGGGTGTGTACTTTGCGATTTCGGCAGAAATGCTCCAAATATTCTCCTGATTGCTTCAATGAGCTTGAAATTGCTATTGGTAGCCGAAATTACCTGAAAATACAAAAATAAGGTAAATCAGTGATAAATTAAATTAAAACTAAATAAAAATAAATTAATAATTAATAAAATATTATATAAAAATAGCAATAAATCATGCATTATCACTCCCCTTTTGGGCGGTCTCCATGGCGAGCTCCCCTTACGAGCAGTCTCCCGGGCGAGCTACCCTTCCTCGCGAGATCCCCTTCCTGGCGAGCTCCCCATCCAGGCGAGCTCCCCTTTTAGACAGTCTCCCTAGCGAGCTCCCCTTCCGAGCGGTCTCCCTGGCGAGCTCCCCTTCCAGGCGAGCTCCCCTTCCTGGCGAGCTCCCCCTCCGGCAAGCTCCCCTTCTTGGCGAGCTCCCCTTCCTGGCGAGCTCCCCTTCCGAGCGAGCTCCCCTTCCTTGTGAGCTCCCCTTTCGGGTGGTGTCGTCTCCTACCGGGCGATCTCCCCTGCCGGTCTCGTGCTTCCTGGGCAGCCCATCATTTCTGGACCTGCCTATTTGGGCAGCCCCCCGCGCCTATAAATAGAGGGGCAGGGATACCAGAAAAGGGATTGGGAAAGGGTTTCCAGCTCATAGCTAGTGATTAGACCGCGGTGACCTTTCCCCCCTACTTGGGCGATCTCACCCTTGCCTAGGCGATCGCCCTCGCATCAGGAGATCTCCTTCAACTCTCTTCTCCCCATGTGACCTCTTTTCTGCTCACATCCATCTCTTTTTCTCATCTCTCACTCCTTCACTCTGTTGGAACAACCCTATTACTGATTTGGGCTAGGATCACTATTTGTTGACTAGGATAAAGTAGACCCCAATGTATAGTCAATGGGTCAAGGTTTTAGGATGATAGAACTAAGGAAAAGGCAAGTTTTTTGCGTTCGACGAACTGCATCCAGCCTTCGACGAACGGCATGCTCTCTGCGTTCGACGAACGGCATGCTCTCTGCGTTCGACGAACGGCTTACACTCTGCGTTCGACGAACGACTTACACTCTGCGTTTGACGAAGGGCTTACACTCTGCATTCGACGAACGGCTTGCTTCTATCTCAGCGGTTGTTGAACCTAGTCTCAGCGGTCGACAAAATTACCCAGTCTCAGCGGTCGACGAAATTATTCAGTCTCAGCGGTCGACGAAATCATCCAATCTCAGCGGTCGACGAAATTTGCTCAGTTCAGCGGTCGATGATTTTACTTAGCGACTCAGAGGTCGACGAATTCTTCAGTTCGACGAACTCAATCTGCATTCGACGAATATCTTCAAAACGACGAACTCAATCTGCATTCGACGAATATCTTCAAAACGACGAACTTAGCTCTGAGATCGACGAACTTGGTTCTCAGGTCGATGAAAATTTCTCTACAGCAGATTTATTTTAGAAGATCAGTAATATCATTCTCTGAACTCAGATCCTTTAGCAACGGCTCTATTATATCAGATAAGTAAGGATTATATCTTTTCTTTTATTATTTCGAGAATATAGCCGTTGACATTTATCTGAAAAGGACATGTCCATGGAAAAGGAAAAAGGTAAACGGCGTATCAGATCTACAGTACTAGATATATCTCTTTCGGAATATTATATTCCTTAATTTAAGGGATTTGCATTTAAAATCTGTCAGAGATTTCAAAAGTGAATAAGGAAGAAGATATACAGTATCAATATACACAGTTTTTCACGACAACATTACAGAACATCATCACATATAGCTGTACAGGAAAAACAAAGAGGAAGAGGAATATAGTCAAGAAAAAATATACAGCATGAAGAAAAAGAAGAACAAAAGTTTTAAAGATCTTCATCTGCCTCAAGCAGCATTCATTCACTGAGAACATCAACTTTACTCTCTCAGTCATCAGCTGCGAGATCAGATCTTCAAAGAGCAACAATAATCTGAAGAACTTATTCTTCCAAATTCATTAGCTACAGGAAGATCAATTTATTTCAAGAGAAAGCTCCATCCTAAAGCCTTCAAGCAATTTCTATCAGACAGAGGAGCTTTATACCATCAATCCACTATAGTCTTCTCTCAGAATATTTACAGAGAAGAACATTCAAACCCTTCTTTATCCCCTCTTGTACATGGTTATAACTCCCTTCAAAAGTTAACCCATTGGTGGCAGGTCACCTAAACAAAAATCTGTAGTTGGGTTAGAGCACCTGATCAAAAGCTCCCTTGGTGTGTGGACACATGATCAAAAACCCCTTGGTGATAGGGCACCTGATCAAAAACCTAGTGGATCTTACCAAGTGTGGTAGAATAGTAGACGTACCCAGGTTTACGTTGGATCGGTAGGCGCCCTTAGAGGGGGGGGGGGTGAATAAGGGTTTTCAAAAACTTATATTATATTTTGAAATGCTTTGAAATAATGCGAGATTAAGACAATGAGAAGTCAAGTAAAACAATTGAAATAAAGTAGAGACAGGTTTTATTAATATGAAATAAGGTTTTACAAAAGTTGATTTCTATAACGCTAGAAATCGGTGGCGAAGAATAGTAGACTCTTTTTGTTTTCTATCCCGACTCGCATCCCCATGAACCGGTGGCCCTAGCCTATCCTTCCCGGATTTGGCCTCAAGCCTCTCTAGCCAACCCTTCCCCAGATATGGCCTCGATCACCCCCTAGACCTAACCTAGATCTAGTCGCCAACATGAGGCGAATTTCTGCCCTAAGTCCTACCCAGACCTAGTCGCCAACACGAGGCGATTTCTCTAACCGTTTACAAGAAATATGAAATGAAAATAATTTAAACTCCCTCTTGATGAAATTCTGAAGTTGGAGACGAAGATCCGCTGTACAATAAGCATTATAGAAGCGGACTTTGTTTGGATCTGGCGTGAAGAGATTCTCCTTCAGAAGTTGGCAGAACTTTGGTAGGACATCAACTTTCGGCCAAGGCAGCCTCTGGAATTGTAGCACTCAATCTCTCTCTCTCTGATGCCTGCGCTAGAGATACCGCCAGTGCTATCCCATTTTAGGACATATTCTGCGCGGCAGGATCTTCAATCCGAGGAAACATTTCTCTCTTGCCTTCTGTGCTCCGCTCTATCGCCTGCACTATCCCCTTCTATATGTGCTCCCGGAATTGCGCAGATCATCGCTAGCACTAGGTGATACTGCCGGCACTAGTAGGAGTGTTGGATTTGATGGCTCAAATTTGGGGGCAACCTTCTTATGTAATCCTTGAGTCATATGGACTTTATTTTCCTGCACACTTAAACACACAAGATCAAATACACATAGGATTTGTTATTCTCAAACCTAGGAGATGCGGAAGACCATATTCCAACAAACTCCCCCTTTTGATAATAACAAATCACTTAATGATAAATCAGAGCATTAATATATAAGCATGATGAAACTTACTTGTGTGTGTGTGAGAGTGATGACTTAGGATAATTATAGATTTTAGCATTTAGAATTGCTCCCCCTAAATACATGCTCCCACTAAGTGAATGCTCCCCTAATATGTAAGCTATCATCTTAATTAAGCATGTTAGTTTTCAATTTTGATAGCAGATTATATTTATCATGTTAGTTCTCCCCCTTTTGTTATTAGCAAAAGTGGGTAAGGAAACAAAACACAGATAAGTTTTGATTAGAAGATAAAGGCATGATCGAGCTTGTAGAGAGAAGGAAATGATAAGGAGTTTTAGAATACTTTGTTGGAACCTTAGTTTTGATTTGAGTTAGGATCCACCTTTAGTGTCTAAGTTTATATAATAACATATAATAACATATACTATAACTTAGATTAAATCCTATTAAGGTAGAAGGCTGAAAAGAAATATATAAATAATATATATATATAATATACTAAGAAATATACAATAATATAAATAATATATATATAATAAGAAATATACAATAATATATATAATATACTAAGAAATATATATATATAAATAATATACTAAAATATATATATATATATATATATATATATATAATAGGCAGAAAATAAGAGAAAGAATAAAAAAATACATATGTTCTCTGCGTTCGACGAACGGCTACCTGCATTCGACGAATGGCGCTCTGCGCTCCGAATGGTATTCATTCTGCGCTCGATGAAATCCAGTGGCTCAGCGCTCGACGATCCCGCCTCAGCTCAGGGGTCGACGAACAGACCCCGTCTCAGCGGTCGATGAAATCCTGCATTCGACAAACTCAAGTCTACGTTCGACGAACAGCTTAATATTCAGCGGTCGACAATCCATCTAGTCTCAGCGGTCGATGAATCCTTCCGTTTGACGAACTCAAGTCTGCGTTCGACGAATATTTAGCAGATGTTCAGAAACAGTAAATCAAATGATCAGGTCGACGAATCAAATGATGAGGTCGACGAACTTGAACCTCAGCTCGACGAATTTCTTCAGTATTATTTTAAATCATTAAATATTATATATATGCCGACAAGTTATTTATAAAGAAATATTTTATTTATTCTATTTTATATATTGCTGATCTGACATTACAGCTGTTGAAGCATTTAATCCTATAGTCGTTGGTAGCAAAGCATTAAATGTTGTAGCCGTTGCAGGAAGCAAAAGAAGGAAAGCTGTCTGCTCGAGAATCTGCAAAATAAAAGAAATATTATTTCTTTCCTCTTCCGTCGGCAAGAATCCAAAACAGCCCAGGAAAAGAGGACAGCTCTTTTGCACGACAGCAGAAGTCAACTCTTCATAGCAGCAGATTATATACAGCAGAATATATATAGCCGTCTCTCTCGACAGAATATATATATATAGATTATATCACTATTGTTGTATACATATTACAGACAGAATACATATTACATTTTCTGTACAGGAAAAAGAGAAGAAGAAGAAGAAGAGAAAAAGAAGAACAGAGCAAAAAGAAGAAACAGATTCAAATTATATTATATCTTCTTTTTGCTAACTCTTTCTTTGCAGATCATACACATCCTGAGACACTAATCACTATTACTTGCCCAGGATCAAAACTGCAAGAAGAAGAAAAGAGGATTTGCAATCTAGAGAAGAAGCTCCATCCACAAGTTGTCATCTAAACTAAATCAGACAGGGGGGGAGCTTTCTTCAACATCATCAAGATCCAACTCAACAACCCATCAGGATCTTCAAGTGTCTTCTCAGCAAAGAGAAGAACAACATATCTTTTTATATTTTCTTTTATTCCTTCCCATCTTGTAAAGGGTTATAACTCCCTTCAAATGTTAACTCCCGGTGACAGGCCACCTTAGCAAAAACCTGCATCTTGGTTAGAGCACCTGATCAAAAGCTCTCTTGATTTTTTAGCACCTTATCAAAAGCTTATTGGTGATTTGGTCACCTGATCAAACCTCCATTGGTGTGAGGGCACCAGATCAACAACCTCCTAGTGGATTCCTACCAGTGGGTAGAAGAGAAGATGTACCCAGGTTGTTGGGGAACTACTATATTTCTTGTGTCATTTGTGTGCTTGTTTATTTGTTGTTTGTTTAATTTCTGTTTTGCTGTGCTGTGTTTATATGCTCTCTTAGTATTTGCTTATAATTACTCAATCAGCACATCTATATATATCATTTACTTTGAAATAAACAAAGTTAAACAAGAGCTCTAAAATATTTAAGAACTAAACTCTACTTTCAATTGGTATCAGAGCAAGGTTAATTTTATTACTTCAATTCAGAAGTTGATTTTTCACACAGGCTAACACCTGAAATCACAAAGTTCACTTAGTTCTTTTGTTTTTAAAAGTATTTTATTAAATGGCACAAATAGATTTTACTTTTTCAGATCCACCTATATGTAATTTGGATAGTTTTCATTTATGGCAAGTTAGAATTAAGTTATATATGAATGCCATAGATGAAAATATTTACAAATCTGTTTTGACAGGACTTTCATCTTCAATCCCTTCATCTGATGATGAAGAAATGCTGAAATGTGTTGATGGCAAGGCCATGGAGATATTAACTCAATCAATGTCAAATGACATTTATCAAAGAGTTAATGAATGCACTTCAGCAAGGGGCATTTGGAACTCCCTCTCAAGGATGGTAAATGAATCCACCTTTACTTCTTCTACTAACTTCACTTTTGATGCAGAACCATCATTTAATATATGTGAAGAGGAAGAAAAAGAAGAACAAAAAGCCAAAATTTTTGTATGATGGCAATATATGGCTCAAACTACAAATCTGAATATGAATCTGATTCAGAAAAGGTAAAAGAGGTATCTTCAAATTCTATTTTTACCTCTAATTCTTTTAAATCTGTTTTCACTTCATCATGCACAGATTTAATAAAATCTGATTTTAAATCTATTTTCAATTCATTATGTACATATTTAATAATTACTGAAAATCACAAATCTGATTTTAAAATAACATATACAGATTTAATATTTGTGAAGAAAATTAAAAGGGAGTTAACAAAAATAAATATTTCAACTCCTAAATATAATAAACTTCAAGAAAACTTTAAAATACCAGCAGAACACATTTTTTGTTTAAAAAATAAGTTTATTAAGGCTGAAAACTTTAAACAAACTTTTAAAGAAAAAGAAACATTTTATGTTCAACAAAATCAGAATAAATTTTCAAATTTATATTTTAATGAAATAAAGAGGCCAATATATCTAATTATAAAGCATTTGTTTTTACCTATTTTAAAACATTTATAATTAAACAGCAATTATAAGATTCAATGGAATTTTCTATCTTAAAAACAAGTCAGATAGACTTCACATTCTTTCAGATTTTCTCCTAAAATCAAGTTGAGCATTCTACTCAGATTGCATAGATCAGAAATGATCAAAGCACTAAGTGTGAGTCTCTTCTGATTAAGGGGATTCTATAGAAAGAAGCTATCAGACTCTGTCTTTCTGATTTTAAAATTTTTAGAATCCTATAATAGCTAGCATTTCATTTAAATTCCTATTTAAATCAAGATTTAGGAAATCTGAAATTTCTTACATAAATTTTATAAGAAGAAAATAATCTCTAACCCTAAAGCTTCAAACACTTTTTATGCTTAGTAATCCTAAACCAAATAGGGGGAGATTGTTAGAACCTAGTCTTAATTTGGATTAGGATCCCAACTCAAATAGGGGGAGATTGTTGGAACCTTAGTTGTGATTTGAGTTAGGATCCACCTTTAGTGTCTAAGTTTATATCATAACATATATTATAACTTAGATTAAATCCTATTAAGGTAGAAGGCTGAAAAGAAATATATAAATAATATATATATGTAATATACTAAGAAATATATAATAATATAAATAATAAATATATAATAAGAAATATACAATAATATATATAATATACTAAGAAATATATATATAAATAATATACTAAGAAATATATATATATATATATAATAGGCAGAAAATAAGAGAAAGAATAAAAAATACATATGTTCTCTGCGTTCGACGAACGACTACCTGCGTTCGATGAACGGCGCTCTGCGCTCGACGAATGGTATTCATTCTGCGCTCGACGAAATCCAGCGGCTCAGCGGTCGACGATCCCAGCTCAGCTCAGCGGTCGACAAACAGACCCCGTCTCAGCGGTCGATGAAATCCTGCGTTCGACGAACTCAAGTGTGCGTTCGTTGAACAGCTTAATATTCAGCGGTCGACGATCCAGCCAGTCTCAGCGGTCGACGAATCCTTCCATTCGACGAACTCAAGTGTGCGTTCGACGAATATTCAGCAGATGTTCAAAAACAGTAAATCAAATGATCAGATCGACGAATCAAATGATGAGGTCGACGAACTTGAACCTCAGCTCGACGAATTTCTTCAGTATTATTTTATATCATTAAATATTATATATATGCTAACAGAATTATTTATAATGCAATACTTTATTTATTCTATTTTATATATTGCTATATATATTGCTGATCTGACATTACAATTGTTGAAGCATTTAATGTTATAGCCGTTGGCAGCAAAGCATTAAATGTTGTAGCCGTTGCAGCAAGCAAAAGAAGGAAAGTTGTCTGCTCGAGAATCTGCGAAATAAAAGAAATATTATTTCTTTCCTCTTCCGTCGGCAAGAATCCAAAACAGTCCAGGAAAAGAGGACAGCTCTTTTACACGACAGCAGAAGTCAACTCTTCATAGCAGCAAGTTATATACAGCAGAATATATATAGCTGTCTCTCTCGACAGAATATATATATACATATTATATCACTATTGATGTATACATATCACAGACAGAATACATATTACATTTTCTGTACAGGAAAAAGAGAAGAAGAAGAGAAAAAGAAGAACAGAGCAAAAAGAAGAAGCATATTCAAATTATATTATATCTTCTTTTTGCTAACTCTTTCTTTGCAGATCATATACATCCTGAGACACCAATCACTATTACTTGCTCAGGATCAAAACTGCAAGAAGAAGAAAAGAGGATTTGCAATCTAGAGAAGAAGCTCCATCCACAAGCTGTCATCTAAACTAAATCAGACAGGGGGAGCTTTCTTCAACATCATCAAGATCCAACTCAACTACCCATCAGGATCTTCAAGTGTCTTCTCAGTAAAGAGAAGAACAACATATCTTTTTCTGTTTTCTTTTATTCCTTCCCATCTTATAAAGGGTTATAACTCCCTTCAAAAGTTAACTCCCGGTGACAGGCCACCTTAGCAAAAACCTGCATCTTGGTTAGAGCATATGATCAAAAGCTCCCTTGGTTTCTTAGCACCTTATCAAAAGCTTATTGGTGATTTGGGCACCTGATCAAACCTCCATTGGTGTGAGGGAACCTGATCAACAACCTCCTAGTGGATTCCTACCAGTGGGTAGAAGAGTAGATGTACCCAGGTTGTTGGGGAACTACTATATTTCTTGTGTCATTTGTGTGCTTGTTTATTTGTTGTTTGTTTTATTTCTGTTTTGCTGTGCTGTGTTTATATGCTCTCTTAGTATTTGTTTTTAATTACTCAATCAGCACATCTATATATTTATATATCATTTACTTTGAAATAAACAAAGTTAAACAAGAGCTTTAAAATATTTAAGAACTAAACTCTACTTTCATACTTTTCATGGAAATAGATCAGAGTTTTAGTATCACAACATTTTCATAAATCAGAGTTTGTAGCATATAAAGAATACAAGGGAAATGTAAAGTTGCGGAAGACTTAGAAAAATACAATCAAACATCTTTTGTAAGACATGATGATTCATAAAAGATATATGAGTTAAATTTCATAAAGAAGATGTTTTTGTAAATCATTGTTCAAGTAAAATCTTTAAATTCAATAATAAAGTAACCAAGCATGAAATAATGTTACCAAAAAGAGAGTACTACAATGTTATGTTAATTCACAATTTCAAAACATACTAAACATTGTAGAAATCATGCTAGGTTATCTAGTGCATTTCATAAATAAAGAGTAGTATAGAATTTGCATTAGGATCCAATACTCATGAGAAGAAGTGTTATGGGAGATAATGATGTGCACAAAAGTGTATTTTTGAGTAGAGTAAACAAATGTTTTAATCCAAAAATACAAGAAATATGTAAAGTAAGAGCACAATAAAACACAAATAATTTCACTTCCACACACTTCAATGCACAAACAAAATGTACAACTACCAAGGTGCTTTGCACACATAATGCTCATTAAGACTTATCAGGGTGCAAAGTAGTGCTTGGGGGATCACATTTTATTTTAATGTTGAGACTAGTGATCCAGTGTACTTAAGAGTAAGTGGTTTTTATTTTGAAAGAAAGATTTGATTTGCACAAGATACTTTACTATTCTTTCCAAGGTGCTCAACCTCACAACGCTTATTAAGACTTATTAGGAGGGTCAGTAGTGCTTGGTGGAGTTATCTTTGTCACTTTTTTTTATGATTTTTGTTTTGTACAAAGGTCTCCAAATACACTTGTTTTGCAAACCAATATAATTTGTGAAAACATAACCACATTTCTTAACTTTTAAAAGTGCAAATAAAAGGAGTGTAAGTAAGATACTTGTGCAATTTTAATTCATTGTACTAATGCCCAACATACACAAGCATTATTAGATTAAACATATATGTAGACAATGCCAAAATAAGTGAGTGAATAAAGATCATTGTCCAACATAAAACATTTGTTGGATCTTACGACGCCCTTAGAGGGGCGGTGAATAAGGGAATAAAATTCTTCTTTATAATTTTAGACAATTTAACTTAAAGGAGGAAACAATTGTAATTTATAATTCTATAACTTATGTCAAATGATAGAAATCAAGTAAACACAAAATGAGACATGATTATATTATATAAAAAAGTGTTTACATAAATTTGATTTCTATATCGCTAGAAATCGGAGGCGTACAAAGTAAAAACAAGATTTTCTTTTTCTATACCGACTTGTATCCCCACAAACCGGTTGGCTTTAGCCTATCCTTCCCCGGATAAGGCCTCAAGCCTCTCTAGCCAATCCTTCCCCGGATATGGCCTCGAGCCCCCTAGATCTAATCACCTAGAACTAGTGGCCAACACAAGGCGAATTCCTCCCTAAGTCCTACCCAGACCTAGTCGCCAACACAAGCGAATTCTCCAAACGCTTACCAAAATATATGGAATGAAAGTAAATATAACAATAATGAAACTCCCTATATGAGATCTCTGAAGGTGAGGATGAAGGATCAATGTAGCATAAGCGAGGTTGAAGCGATCGTTCTTCGGATGCTCTGTGGTGGCTTCCTTCTCCAGAAATCCTCTTTGGCTTTGATTGGGAGATGAACTTTTGACAGAGTAGCAGCTCTGGAAATTAGGCACAAGTAATCTCTCTGGAAGCACTAACTGAAAATGGGAGAGAGCACATCAATTTATAGAACTTGAAGATAGCGTCTGCGGTAGCTCCTAGCGCCTGCGGTAACATTCGTGTAGAGCGGTTGCAAAACCGTCGGCGGCGTGGCGCTGTGCACAAACTTGCGATAGTGCTAGCGCTGGCGGTAGCATTTGTGTGGAGTGGTTGCGAAAACCGTCGGCTGCGAGATAGAACAAAATTTCGTCGAGCGGCCTCAAATTCGTCGAACGACATTTTCGTCGAACGGAAATTTTGTCGAACGAAATTTTCGTTGAACGAAATTTTCGTCGAACGAAATTTTCGTTGAACGAAATTTTCGTCGAACGCAGGTAAATTCGTCGAACAGAATTTTCGTCGACCGATATTTTCGTCGAACGCAGGAAAATTCGTCGAACGAAACCTGAGCTAGCGCCTGGCGGTAGCTCTAACGCTGGTGGTAGTGCATTCTTCCAGATGTTTGAATTCTGCTGCTTTCTACCTGTGGAGTATTGCACCTATAGTTCCTGCACACTATAAACACACGACAAGCAAGATCAAATACAATTTGGGATTTGTTATTCTCAAACAAAGGGATGTGACACACATGTCCAACAATCTCCCCCTTTTGATAATAACAAATCCTCTTAGCAAGAAATCAACAATAGTGTTTATAGTATATGATAAGCAAGATGATAGTGCAACTATAGTATATAATAAGCATGATAATGTGCATACTCCCCCTATCTTAATGCTCCCCCTTCATAAATGCAATTTATGTTTTACTCCCCCTAAATGATAGATTACATGAATGAATTAGTCTCCCCTTATTCTTCTATATTTCTCCTATATAAATTTCTTCAATCAATCTCCCCCTTTTGGTATTATCAAAAGAAGGTAGGGTGAGGGTAGTAAGGAGGCATTTTTTAGGCTAGTTATAAATCATGATCGAGTTTTTGTAATATATGAAATGATAAAGATGTTTTAACCTTTTTGAAATCTCAAAGTTTTTCATAAAGATACCAAGCATGAAATGAACATATCAAAGAGAGATTATACTACAATGTTACTTAATTTTAAGTTCAAGAGATACCAAAACATTGTAGAGATCATGCTAGGTTATCTAGTGCATTTCTTATCTAAAGAGTAGTATAGATAAAGCATTAGAATCCAATACTCATGAGAAGAAGTGTTATGAAAGATAATGATGTGCACATATGTGTATTTTGGGTAATGTTAACAATTGATTTAAATCAACAAAATACAAGACATATGTAAAGTAAGTGCATAATAAGACACAAGTAAATTAATTTCACACAAATTTTATGCACATAATTTTTAACAAAGTGGTGTAATAACCAAGGTTTGCACAAGACACTTTACTATTCTTTCCAAGGTGCTCAACCTCACAATGCTTATGAAGACTTATCAGGAGGTTCAAGTAGTGCTTGGTGGAGTTATATTTGTCTACATATATAATTTTTTTGTTCATATTTGTGAGACAACATTCTCCGAATACACTTGTTTTGCAAACACAATTTTTTTAATCTTAACCACTTTTCCAAATTTCATAAGTGCAATTCAAATGTAGTGTAGGCAATAAGCATATGCAAGTTTTACTTCATTGTGCAAATACAATACACAAGCAAGCATTTTAGATTTAAACACACATGTTGATTATCAAAAAAAATAAGTGAGTGAAATGTATCATTATCAATCATAAAACATTTACCCATACTTAGAGGCATGCTAAACTTGGATCTACACTTAACTTTTAATATAATTGATGCACTTAAATAGATATATCAATGCATGATAAACAAAACAATGTTCACAGAAATTTGAAGGAATAAATTTTAACATTGTAAATAATTCTAAATAATAGAATTCATTCATGCTTGATATTAACAATAAAGATCATACAGTTTTTTTGTTTTGAAAAGTTCTTTAAAGAAAAAAAAAACAGAAAACCACAAAAACGTATTTTTGTATTTTTGAATTTTGAAGTTTTGTAGTTGATTTTTCATAATATGGATAAAAACAAAATAACAAAGGTCAGAAACACAAAAACTAAGTAGTACATATGAACTAAAATATTTTTATAGATTTTTAGAAATTTTAAAAACCAGAAAAATCAGACACCCGCGCTAGCGCCGGCGCTAACGCTAGCGCTGGAAACAGTACACAAATTTATAAGAATTTTAAAAATCTGATTTTTGATATTGATTAGGGGTCTTAAGAGTAGTCTTATGCAGAAATTTTGTAATTTTCAGAGATGTTTTGATTGCTCAATTTGCATAAAACATTAGCGTTTTACATGTTATTCATCCTAAGATGTCTAAGACTCCTAATTCCAACCTTAACATTTGAAACCTTGCATCGGGAAGAGGTTTAGTAAATATATCAGCAAGTTGAGAGTCCGTGCCAATGAAACTAATCCTTACATTTTCCTTTTTAATGTGATCCCTTATGAAATGATGACGCACATATATATGTTTGGATCTAGAGTGGTGTACCAGATTATTTGTGAGATCAATGGCACTTTTGTTGTCACATTTTAATTCAATAAGTTTTAGATGAAAACCAAAGTCCTCTAAAGTTTGGCTCATCCATAGAGCTTGTGCACAACAACTCCCTAATGCAATGTATTCGGCCTCCGTGGTGGAGAGTGCAACCGAATTTTGTTTCCTACTAGACCATGCAACTAATGATGATCCTAGAAAATGACAAGTACCACTAGTGCTTTTTCTATCAAGTGAACAACCAGCGTAGTCCGAATCAGAGTAGCCGTGAAGTGTAAATGAATTATTGTGCGGGTACCATAATCCTAATCTAGATGACCCAATAAGATATCTAAAAATTTGTTTTACCGCTTTTAAATGAGATTCTTTTGGATTGGCTTGAAATCGAGCACATAAGCATACGACAAACATAATATCGGGTCTAGTTGCACTTAGATAAAGTAGAGATCCTATCATACCTCTATATAAAGTTTGATCTATAGAAATTCCTGATTCATCTTTTCCTAATTTTAGTGATGCACTCATTGGTGTTGAAGCATGTTTAAGGTTTTCAAATCCAAAACATTTAAGCATATCATGGACATATTTAGTTTGACATGCAAAGATACCATCAATTCTTTGTGATATTTGAAAACCAAGGAAATAAGAAAGTTCTCCTACAAGACTCATTTCAATTTCATTTTTCATCACTAAAATAACTTCTTTACACATCTCTTCATTAGTAGATCCAAAAATAATATCATCAACATATATTTGTAAAATAATTATATCATCATTGTTGTGCTTAATGAAGAGAGTATTATCCACACTTCCCATAATATAATAGTGCTTTAATAAAAATGATGTAAGTCTTTCATACCATGCACGAGGCGCTTATTTTAAACCATAAAGCGCTTTATCTAGTTTATAAACATGATTTGGAAATTTTTCATTAATAAAACTGGGGGGTTGTTCAACATAAACTTCTTCTTTTACAAACCGGTTTAGAAAAGCACTTTTCACATCCATTTGAAATAGTTTTATTCTTTTAAAGCTTGCAAATGCTAGAAAAATTCTTATAGACTCTAATCTAGCAGCGGGTACAAAAGATTCATCAAAATCTATCCCCTCAATTTGAGAATATCCTTGTGCTACTAATCGTGCTTTATTTCTAGAGATTCTTGACTCACCATCTAATTTATTTTTAATAATCCATTTTACACCTACAACCGAGTGATTAGATGGTCTTTCAACTAATTTCCAAACATTATGTCGCTCAAATTGTTCTAACTCTTCATTCATAGCCAAAAACCAAAATTCATCATTTAAAGCAGTAGAAACGATTTTTGGTTCTATTTCGGAAACAAAACATATATTTGAAAAAGATTCATGAAGAGAAGAGCGAGTTCTTACCCCGATGGATGGTTCACCAATTATCAATTCATGTGGATGATCCTTTGTGAATTTTAAAGGCGCTTGGAGGTACATATACATCTTCCTTGGCCTCCTCTTCTTCTTCTCTGGAAGGTTCTTTGTCACCATGCTCCAAAGGTGGTAATAGATCATCCTCGTTTCCTGTGGAAAGTTATTCTACACAAGGAACAAACTCATCAAATTTTACATTTATTGACTCTTCAACTCTACTAGTTCTTTTATTAAAAATTCTATAAGCTTTACTAGTTGAAGAGTACCCAAGAAAAGTTCCTTCATCACATTTTTCATCAAACTTTCCCAAGTTATCTTTTGTATTCAAAATAAAACATTTACAACCAAAGACTTTGAAATAAGATACATTAGGCTTCTTTTGAAAATAGAGTTCATATGATGTGAGATTAAGAGATGGGCAAAGCATGATTCTATTCATAACATAACATGATGTATTTACGGCTTCGGCCCAAAAGGACTTAGGTAATTTATATTCACATAACATAGTGCGTGCTAGTTCTTGAAGTGTCCTATTCTTTCTTTCTACAACACCATTTTGTTGTGGTGTGCGTGGTGCAGAAAACTCATGTTGTTGCCTAACATATCACAAAAAGATGTAAATTTCTCATTTCCAAATTCTCCTCCATGATCCTAGCGAATGCATTTAATTTTTAAATCACTTTCATTTTGAATACGAGTACATAATTTTGCAAATTCAGAAAACGCATCGGATTTTGAAGAAAGAAATAATGTCCAACAATATCTTGAAAAATCATCTATTAAAACATATGTATATAATCTACCACCAAGACTTGCAGTGCTAATGGGACCAAAAAGATCCATATGAATTATTTGTAAAGGTCTTGTAGTAGAAATGAAATTTTTTCTTTTGAAAGAGGATCTAGAAAATTTACCTTTTTGACATGATGAACAAAGTGAAGGTAAAGTTTCATTTAACATAGGCAATCCTCTAATTAAATTACTTTTGGCAAGTTTTATAATGAGCTTTGTGCTAGCATGCCCTAGTCTTCTATGCCAAAATTCTAATTCATCATTTTTAGTGATAAAGCATTTTATAGATGATTTAGAAATATCATGAAAAGAAATTATATAAACATTATGTATTCTTAGTGCAGTTAGTAAAATATCTTTTGTAGTAGGATTAGATATTTTGCATAAGTTAGTGGAAGATTCAAATAACACATCTAATCCTTTATCACATAATTGTCTAATAGAAATTAAATTGTGTTTTAATCCTTTCACATAAAGAACATTAGATATAATAAAGGATTTGTTACCAACTGTACCAATTCCCATGATCCTTCCTTTTCCGTTATCTCCAAACGTCACGATCCCTCCCTTCTTCTTTTCTAGGCTAAAGAACTTAGCTTTATTGCCCGTCATGTGCTTGGAGCATTATGAATCCAAGTACCACGTCTTCATTATCCTTAGCCTGTCTGCACATCTAGAAAGAAGATAAGAGTAAAGATCTGGATACCCAAGTGGAACCTCCCCTAGAATAAGTGGAAGACTTAGGTACCCAGATTTGCTTTAAAGTATTTTGTTTTATTTTCCTGCAAGAACTAGTTGTGTGACCCAACCTATAACAGTTTACACACGAAATAAAGGGGGTTGAGACCCTTTTCTGGAAAATTTTCTTGCTGGAATAAATTGGATTTACAGAAGGAAAGCATTTTGAAAAAGAAAATTTAGGTTTCTGGTATGAGGTGCTAGCGCCAGCGTTAGTGGATAGCGCCGGGCGGTATCCCTCTCCTCGATATCTGAGCCCATGTTTTCCAGAACCATGGCGCTGGTATCCTAAAATCATTTCCAGTGATTTTTGGCCTATTCCAAATATTTTTAATGTTCATGGTGAGATCATGAACTTGTGCTTTAAATGAAGAATTTTCTTTCACAAGATGACACACTTATTTTCAAAACCTTTTTTGTTATTTTTGATTTGCAAAAGAGAGGCTTCTAATTTCCTTTCTAATTCCCCCTTCTCTTTTGTAAGAATTTTGGCATGAGAGAGGGCTTTAGAAAGTGACTCTTCAATGTCTTTTGCCAATTTAGTGGAGTGATCACACTCTTGGCAAGAAACCTTTCTCTTTTCTAAAGCAATTACCTTTTTGGAAAGCTTTTGATTGTCTTTAATAAGAGATTCATTTTCACGATTCAATAAAATATTATCTTTCACATTTTTATCAAAAGCTTTGCAAGTTTCAAGGAATTCATTATAGAGTTCATCATAAGTGGGAGGAGTTACCTCAGTGTCGCTAAGAACACCGGTGTCGTCGCCGTCATTTCCATGTCCCATGAGGCACATGTTAGCTTCCTCATCTTCGCTTGATGAAGACCCGCTTGATTCTTCGGAGGAGGAGGAGGAGTCATCCCATGTTCTAGCTTTTAGCACTTTCTTCTTCTCCTTCCCTTTGTGCCACTTTTCTTTCTTCTCCTTCAAGAACTTTGGGCACTGGCTCCGAATGTGCCCGGTCTTCCTACAATGAAAGCATTCCGGTGGAGGTCTTTCTTCTTCATCATCGCTCTCCTTTTCCTTCTTTGAGGACGACCCTTTCCATCTTCCATCCTTTTGGATATATTTCCGGAAAGTGTTTCTCCTTTCCGGATTTCGCATGAACTTTCAGAAGTTCTTCACCAAAAGGCTTTCTTCATCTTCTTCCTCATCCTCTTGGCACTCCTTCTTTGATTTTAATGCCAACGCCTTCTTCTTTGTCTCCTTGTTGTATTCATCATGTTGGATTTTGAGTTCTACCTCATAGGTTTTGAGATTCCTAATAAGGCTCTCAACTTGGAGCGTCCTTAGATTGTGCGATTCTGAAATGGCCGTCACCTTCGGGTTGAATTTTGGTGGAAGGGAACGAAGGTTCTTTCGGAACAAGTCGCCGTTGGAGAAGGTCTTTCCAAGTGATTTTGAGGCATTGACGATCATTGTGAAGCGAGTGTACATGGCATTAACATCTTCACTTTCATCCATCCGGAATTTTTCATATTCCGACTCAAGTTGGAAAAGCTTTGAATCTTTAACCTGCGATGTACCTTCATGAGCAACTTCCAAATGATTCCAAATTTCATAAGCAGTAGTACATGCAGAAATTCTATTAAATTCATTTCTATCTAACGCACAAAATAAAGCATTCATGGCCTTGGCGTTGTTTTTGCATTTTTGCTTATCCCTATCATCCCATTTATCTTTTTGTTTATCTAAAGTTATCTCTCCAACTACAAATGTAGGAGGAGAGTATTCCTCTTCTACCATATTCCATACCTCAATATCTAGGGTCATAAGAAAACATCTCATCCTATTTTTCCAGTAATTATAATCTGACCCGGTAAAGAGTGGAGGTCTACTAATTCCCTGACCCTCGGAAAAAGCGAGATCATAAGACGCCATTATTCCTGGTTTTTTAACCGTTTGGAATAACCTAGCTTTGATACCACTTGTTGGATCTTACGGCGCCCTTAGAGGGGGGGGGGGGGGGTGAATAAGGGAATACAATTCTTCTTTATAATTTTAGACAATTTAACTTAAAGGGGGAAACAATTGTAATTTACAATTCTATAAATTATGTCAAATGATAGAAATTAAGTAAACACAAAATGAGACATGATTATCTATACTATTCTATAAAGAAGAAATACCCTTTGGTGCAACATTGGCTATACCAAATATATCCCTCTATAAAAAACAAATTTACTACTTACCTTCACTATCAATTCAAATTATTTTAAAAAGATTGGGTTAATTTGGTCCAATCACACGCTCCCGCCAAAGCAGTAAACAAGCACGATTTAGACATCACGCCGTGCCCGATCTCCATCCTCAAACTTTCATCATTTCTCCTCAAAGCCGCGCCCGCTTTGTCGCAGCCCTTCTTCCGCCCCGTCCAACTCTGATGAATCGGTCTTAGGGCATCGCGTAGGCAACTCCGGCTCACCCACACTCCGATACTCCGACGCGGGGGATCTACTACCAGGTACCTCTACCTCCTTCTCTAGGGTTTCCCACTTACGCACATCCATGTTCTCACCTCTGAACTGATTTTCCGGGAAACTCTCAACCCTCCCCAAGCAGATCATCATCTACAACATCACGCAGGTAACCAAAGCTGGGAGATCCCCGAATCTGCGCTGATCTACATCTACTTACTCGCCCGAAAATCCCAACCCTCCCCAGGAACCTCGCAGATCTACATCTACCGCATCGCGCATGAAGCCGGATGAACCCCCTTCCTCCAGCCACTAATCTTCTCCCTTACACTATTTGTTCAACCTAGATCTGCCACATATTTGAAGGCTTATAGAGGTACCTCTTCAATGATCCTCATCTACTTACCGGCAGATCTTCATTTCTGAGCTCCAGAAGCATCTAAGAAAAGGTTTTTGTTATTTGCATAGAAAAAAGTCAGAGCTCTAGAAAAGTTTTTTGTTTTCATCATTTTTTTTGCTCTCCACATTCCATGCATTTTGTTATTTTTGCCTTATCAACCTGTGATGCATAAAAATTTAAGCAAAGAAGATGAGAGATTTCTCTCTTTTTTTGGGAAATAGATGATCTTCATCTATTTTTGCCTTATAGTTCTGTTCTACAGCACAGAACATTTTTTTGGGAAACAATAGACAAATGTGTACACTGTAAATGCAGTCATGTAGTTCTTTCATATTTTAAAGTTAAGATAATAATAATTACTGACATGAAATTATTTCAGGTAATGCAAGGCTATGGCCATGGAAAGTCTTCATGATTGCAAGGATTTGTCCATATCTAAGCCTCCATAAAAACTTAAGTCCATTTTTTGCAAGGATATGTCAATGTTTAGGATTGCAAGGCTATGTCCATGGAAAATCTTCAGGATATGTTGTTTGTTTCTCAGATTCTTCAGACGATGTTCGAGCCACCATAAAAACTTAACCATTTTTTGCACTTAAGGTGTTTGTTCTACTGTCCAAAGGAGTCAATTTCATATTACATAAGTTTTTGTTTTAATTTTCTACATGCTTCCGGTGAATTTTTGTTTCAGATTTCTACATGGTTTCAATGACTTTTTGTTTCAAATTTCATTTAGTAAAGATATGTGGTTTCTATATTTCAGGATTGCACAACTTCTAACTTAGGAAAATAATTTGCTCTAAAGATGCAAATCATTTTTTTTCCTTGCTCCATTTCAGGTGCGAATCTCTTTGCTGTCTCATGATATCCATGCAATTGTGCATTAGTTGTTCTTTGATTAGGTTGTTTCCTATTAATTTCAATCTCTCATTTTTGGACTTAATTATAATTTGTTCTTCCTCATCATCTTTGTGCCATGATTGTCAATTCAAATTAGCGAAACTTAGGCTTGCTCTATTTCTGTCAGATTGTTTTGGCAAAATGATCGGCCATGATAAATTGCTTCTTTACAAATATTGTTTCCTGTATTTGTTTCAATTGCCCCGACGATAAATATCGCCCCCACGACAAATGTCTCCCCCACGACAAATGTTGCCCCTACGACAAATGTCGCCCCTACGACAAATGTCGACATGGATAGGGGCAGAGCCCCGTGCACTGAAGGATGTCGCCCCTGCGACAAATGTCGCCATGGATAGGGGCGGAGCCCCGTGCACCGAAGGATGTCACCCCCCCCCCTCCCACGATGAATCCAACGACGAGGGTCTCCCCCACGATGAATGTCGCCCACACGACGAATGACGCCCCCACGACGAATGTCGCACCCACGACCAATATCACCCCCACGACAAATGACACCGCCCACGACAGATGCGGGCGCAATGTCGCCCCCACGACGAATGTCGTACCCATGACCAATATCACCCCCACGACAAATGACACCGCCCACGACAGATGCGGGCGCAGCCCGCCTGAATGCGGGCGCAGCCCGCTTGAATGCCAAGCGGGCGAAGCCCGCTTGGTTACGGGCGAAGCCCGTAGCGACGCATCGAGAACGGGCGTAGCCCGTTCGAAGATGCTAGTATTATATAAAAAAGAGTTTACATAAATTTGATTTCTATATCGCTAGAAATCGGAGGCGTACAAAGTAAAAACAAGATTTTCTTTTTCTATACCGACTTGAAACCCCACAAACCGGTTGGCTTTAGCCTATCCTTCCCCGGATAAGACCTTAAGCCGCTCTAGCCAATCCTTCCCCGGATATGGCCTCGAGCCCCCTAGATCTAATCACCTAGAACTAGTCGCCAACACAAGGCGAATTCCTCCCTAAGTCCTACCCAGACCTAGTCACCAACACAAGGCGAATTCTGTTGGAATGAAAGTAATTATAACAATAATGAAACTCCCTATATGAGATCTCTGAAGGTGAGGATGAAGGATTGCTGTAGCATAAGCGAGGTTGAAGCGATCATTCTTCGGATGCTCCGTGGTGGCTTCCTTCTCCAGAAATCCTCTTTGGCTTTGAGTGGGAGATGAACTTTCGGCAGAGTAGCAGCTCTAGAAATTAGGCACAAGTAATCTCTCTGCAAGCACTAACTAAAAACGAGAGAGAGCACATCAATTTATAGAACATAAAGATAGCGCCTGCGGTAGCTCCTAGCGCCTGCGGTAGCGTTCGTGTGGAGCGGTTGCGAAACCGTCGGCGGCATGGCGCTGTGCACAAACTTGTGATAGCGCCAAGTGATAGTGCTAGAGCTGGCGGTAGCGTTCGTGTGGAGCGGTTGCAAAAACCATCGGATGCGTGATAGAACAAAATTTCGTCGAGCGGCCTCAAATTCGTCGAACGACATTTTCGTCGAACGGAAATTTCGTCGAACGGAATTTTCGTCGAACGGAGGTAAATTTGTCGAACGGAATTTTCGTCGACCGAAATTTTCGTCGAACGCAGGCAAATTCGTCGAACGGAACCTGAGCTAGCGCTGATGAGTCCCAATTATATATATATTTTTGGACTCATTCGGGCCGATTATCTAGTCTTTGCACTACACTTTAGGCATGTTTTCATTCATATTTGATATTCCATGCTATGTGCACTTTTAGGCCCGTTTCGGTGTATTTTTATGTTTATCTTACTTATGCTTTATGTTGCAATTTAATTTCTATATTTGTGAATGTGTGGAATGCCCATTTGCGTGGCCCGATGATCTTTCATGTTGATACAGGGGTTGTGCGAGTGTTCCGGGGCGCAAAAACTACATAGGAACACTGCGCACGAGCACTGGACATTAGTGCGCATGACCACTGGTCGTGCACCACTGATCGTGCATTAATTCTCACTTAAAATGGGTCTGTCCGGCACTGCGCACGACCACTGGATATAGTGCGCACGACCACTGGTCGTGCGCCACTGATCGTGCGCTATTTTGCAGTTCAGGATTATGCTACAGGTTCTTCGCGCACTATCACTGGCATTCCTTCACGCACGGTCACTGGTCCTGCGCCACTGACCGTGCGCGCTCAAAATTCTTCTTTTTATAAATACGCGTTTTCACGAATCCTTTCGCCTAATCCGCATTTTTAGGTCTTTTCAGCGCCGTTTTCAGGGGCTCTTCATTTTCCTTCACCCTCCATCATCCAAGAGCCTTCAAGGAGAGGATTCTTGCCCAAAGATCATCAATACCAAGCAAGGAGATCGTGTATCGGAGTAGATCGGGTCGTGAGACAAAGAAGACGGGTCATTGGGAGGAAGTGACATCCCTCCTCTACCCCGGACGCAGTTGTGGACCGAGTTTGGACGTGGATTGACAACCCAGCGATTCCTACCGTGAATCCCAACAAGGCTTCGGACGTGGTTGATTCCTTTACTCATTTTCCTCTTGATTTGTTATTTAGGGTAGGATTTCTCTATCTTTTGATGATGAGCACTATAAACCATGTGTGTAATGTTATTTCATTTATATGAAATCATCTTGTTTATAAGTGTGTATGAGGTGTGATTTAGTCGAGATTATGGTGTGAGTGTTGGTGTGCCGCACTAGCAATTGCTAGTGGCGTGCTTGTTGACGAGGTGCTTGCGACCCTCATTCCGCCGGTGTGACCCACTACATCTGCAAGCCTACTCTTCCTTCCGCCTAGCGAAGCGTGGCATTGCGGCCCGTGTAACCCATTCGCCTTACGAAGCAGTGCGCTCAAGGCCTGCATAGTTCGATTCCGCACTTATTCACCTCATCCGCTAGCCTACTCGCCCATCCGCCTAGTGAAGCAGCGCGCTCAAGGCCTGCCTAGTTTCCATCCCGCCAAGCGAAGCATTGCATAGCGGCATTGCATAGGAGTAGTTGTAGCTTTCACTTTATTTTCCACAATCCAAACCAAGCCTCCCGCAATCCATCTGACCTAAAGGACTTCGATCTCAAGTCCTTCCTCAATAGTTAACTCCACCTTACTGTGTTCCTTCTGAGATCGATACTCGGGGATTTACTCCTCGTTTTATATTACATGAACGATCGGTACACTGCCGTTTCGTGCCGCAGTCGAGCTACCGCCTATAGCGGTGTGCGAGATTCGCGCATCAAGTTTTTGGCGTCGTTGCCGGGGAACACAGACGTGTGAGTTTTCTTGAGAGGGAGAGCTGAGAGAGATAAGTTTCTTCCAGTGTGTATAGCCACCTTATTATTTTGGTTTGTTTGCTTTTTACTTATTTACTGCTTGTTATTATTTCTTTCCCTCTTATTTTAAAGTTTTAGGCAAGCCTAATCCAAGAAGTTTTATTAGTTTGTGTAAATTTTCTTGCAAAGAATTTCAATCTCGTTATATCTGCTTTAATTGTCAAATATGTCATCATGGGACATTTCTCCTAGCACTTACGACAAGATGGTCTATTATATAGACCAAATGAATGAGTTAAATGTTAGGCAGTGTAGGAACTTTGTTTGCCTATTGTGTCGAGGAGAGGGTCATGAATTGAAGGACTGTCCAAGTCTTTTCAATCCTGACCACTGCTCCTCCACTCATGACAACATTGTCCCTATCGCTCATTCTTTACCCATGGAGGCAATTGTGCCCTCTACCCCTGAGCTTGTCTCGTGCATGGACTCCTCACTCCCTGTGTATGGCTTCACTCCTAGTGATGATGATCACTCATCTGTTAGCCAACAAGGAGAAGAATGGGAGCTCCTAGATGCACCTGAGTATGATGAGGATAGTATTCTTTCCATTGGGGAGGCGTTAGCGGATCTTTTTGCTGAGGAACCAAATCTTTTTGTTCCTCCAGTCTCTTTGCATGATTTTTCTACACACATTTTTTATGATCCTATCGAAGTGAAGGAGTGGGGTGATGCTTCTGACTCGGAGGGTGCCCCAAAGTGGGATGAGGATGTCATTTTCCCTGAAGGGGAGAATGAATACTTGATCACGATGATGCACCTTGGTGGGATGAGCAGGATACTCTCTTTGATGAGGAGGTTTGCACTTCCTTATGGGACGAGGAGGTCCAACTCACCACTGAGGCCCTTGAGTTCTTGGGTTCCCCTCGCTATGATACTTACAATGATGATAGTGATCTATCCTTGGATCCTGCTAGGAGTGAAACCGGGATCACTCCTCCTTTGTTTGATTCTTTTAGTTCTATGTCCATTTTATTTCCTAATCAACCTTCTTTTAATGCTGATATTGATAAGTTCATCCTTCCTGCTTCACCGCCTGCTTTAAGGTCTGATATTTCATTTATCCATCTGCAGATGCTTGAATTTATAGACCCATTCTTGGGTAATTTTGAGAGGCAGTCTTGGCAAGGAAAGCAGTTGGCAATGATGAATTCAATCGTCTATTCCACTTCATCATCATTGCCTGCTTTTTCCTTGAAAGACTGGGTGCAGGGAGGAAAGCGTTACTTCATCCATGACCGCAGGTTGGAGGAGAGGAAGAGGATGAAGAAAGACGAAATATGGAGATGGAAAGCTCATGATCCTCTTGACAGCTGCTGTGTGGTCTTCGGACCCATCTCTTTTATTTTTAGTTACTATTTTAAATCAACTTATAGTTGATCATTTTGAGGCATGTAATAATTAGGATTTATTAACTTTTGCTTTTATGTTTAGACAATATTACTAACTGCTTAATACAGGTAATAAGTCCAGCTTAAGGACGGTAAACAAAAGCGCTGCTGGGAGACAACCCAAGTTTTTGTTGCTAACCCGTTAATAGTTTAGTTTTATATATTTTTGCTTGGAGCCTCTTTGCCTGCAGGTGTGCGGCAATTTCTTTGGTGGCGGACTCTTGGAGAGAAATTTTCAGAATTTAACGCCAATTCATCCGGTATGCTCACTTCTGAGCATGGGGTACACTCTCCCTTTTCTCCTTAGTTTAATGCTTAAAGAATCATATTTTAGATTATGCTTTCATGTAGTCTGGGGGAGAGTGAGAACCATGCACGTGCACGTACGCACACATTGCGGTAGTGTTATTATTTTAGCTTTCAGTTTATTTAGTTTATCAATTTTTATGTGGCACGGACACACCGCACCCACTATGCACGCACTTACTTGCGAGTGCTACCGTGCCAAGTTTCCTTTCGGAATGGAGCCGGGAAGTCAATTGTGTTAGCTAGGAATTGTGGTTTGGAGTACGATGTCGACTCCAGTAGTGTTTTAATCGAATACTCATATTTTGCATAGAATTTTGCGTAGAAGCTATTTCTATTTAATGCTTTGTATCTTTATTCTTATCTAATCTAGTAATTAGAGTTTTATTTGACTCAAAGCATGAACCTGTGTCGATCTACCGGTAGTGTAGGTGAGTTGGTATCGAACGCTAGATTCGTATTTCTCGAGTCGGGAGAAAGAGTTATCTTTCTCGGTGGCTAAGAACTTGCCCCTAGCGACTCTCGAAACATAGGCACCGGGTAGTTCTAATGCATTAGCATGATGTAGGCCATTCTTTCGACCGTTTGAGCCTTAAGCCAAAAACCAGAAATTTACCCTTGCTAACCAATTTTGAGCCTATCCCACCTTTCTATTTAGCTCCATCGCTCTCGCTTTAGCCAAGATCACCAAACCTGTATACGCACGTGTTTTGAGCTTTATAGTATAACTAATTATTGTGACGTGGTGTTATTGGCTAAGTTGAAGAAAAAAGTAAAGAAAAAAAGAGGGTATTAGTGAGCTAAAAATTGAAAAGATTAGCGCTCCAAAAGAAAAAATTCCGAGTTCTTTACATTCTAATTCAGAAGTTCTGAATTGTTTGATAGGAATTACTTTATGTTGGGTGTTGGCGATGAACACATCAGCTTTATGTGTTGCCGGGGTTTTACAAATTGTATTGCTCAAATGTGTTAGGTGCGTTAGCCTCCGAGTTTATCATTGTATATCCTACCGTGAGGTAGGGACCTCTTACCGATCTGCATGGAAACGGGTTCGGTTTAGCTTTGCCCGTGCTCTAATCGTCGCGATCTATCGCACGACGCGGGTACGGCTTCACCTCGGCCCGTAAGGGTTTAGCTCTTTCAAGTGCTACACAAATTATATGCTACGCACCTAACCCCTTCGCAAGGATCTAGGCTTCACAAAACATAAGTTACAACACCCAAGCCTTCACGAGGACTTAGGCTTTACACGTAACCAGAAGGAGGTACAAGACCACTCCTCAACAATTCTAGTGGTGAAAGTTCGCATTCAACCACTCGCAAAGCATGTGGCTTTCACTAGGATCTTCACAAGATGCCTACGCTTAAATCCCACAATACTATCGCATATATCACGGAGTCATTCTCTGGCACGCATTCTAGGCTTAACCTAAATGCAACGTCGCAAATCAAGCATCACCGATTCGGGCTCACGGTCGCGAATTGGCTTCACACACAATGCCTAAATCCGCACGACTACCGGATTTTCTACATGCAATATGCCGGGGACGGACACAATTAACCCGGAGTACCGAAGAACTTGAGGAAATCCTACACTTCACCCATTTGGTGAAAGGGATTCCTCATGCAAGCATAGAGAAATGAAGGAGAGGACAAATGACAAGTCCAAATATCGGGAGGAAGAATCGTTACCCTAGGAGCGTTCTTCTTAGCCATGGATCTGAGATTTTACACGGAGGGATAGGACCGCACCGGCTGCACTCTCCAGATCTGGAAACAGCTCGCGAAACGGAGCTCCGGAGCTCCGTCAATGGCGGGATCTCTCCTTCTTCTTCCTTGCCTCCTTCTTCTTTCTCTAGGTTTGGAGAGAGAAAGGCTTAGAAATTATGAGGATTAACCTCCTCTCATCAGCCCTAAAGACCTCCAGCATCTAATCCTAGCCATTGTATAGGATTCCAAAAGATTTGGACGGACCGATCTCCTTCTCCGTTCAAATCGCGGAGCAGAATAAAAAGGGCGCACGAACACAGGCGCACGATCACTGGTCGTGCGCGAAGAGGAGAAATGGTCGTGCGCACTACCCGAGACATAACTCCGATTCCTTGCGAATTAACGCACGATCATTGGTGCACGATCACTGGTCATGCGCGAAGAGGAGAAATGATCGTGCGCAGAGAACTGCTATGGAATTTTTAGCCTATCCCGAGCGCAGCACTACCACTCCGCCTACCTCGATGAACTACGATTTTTGGGGTGTTACAAAAACCGCCATGAAGAATTAAACTTTTTATACATGCACTTTTATTTTATATTAATAAATATAAAATTATTTCATGACACATGATAATTTTATATTTATTAAAGTGATTGTTATTTTAATTTTGAACTATTAATTTCATTTTGGTGTGTATTTAACCATACGGATGGATGAGATTTCATCTCCATCATGGATGGTTATAATGTGGTGTAAACTCCTATTTAAAGGGGTCTTTATGTTGGAATGAGACTCATTGAAGATTAAAGCAAACCCTAATTCCCCCTTGGGAAATTTCGGCCATGGTGGTGCTTCCCCCTTACCCCCCCCTCTTGGTGTGACTCCTAGGCCGCCTCCCTCCATCCTCTTCGGTGCGACTCCGGCGAGACTTCCGCGGTGCGACTCCAAGGAAGAAAGGGTGCTTCTCCGTTCGGTGTGACGCCGGTGGAATCGTGGAGAGAGAGATTCTCCCACCTTATCTTGTGTGTTCATCTTCTTGGTTGGGTAACCCTTTTTCTTGCTAGTGATTCTTTCTACGATTTAGTTTGTGGATGATTTTGTCGAATCATTTTATCCGTGGCTTTAATTTTTTCGCGTGCAAAATCTGAAATCTAAGTGTTGTTATTGAATCTCTTGTTGTTCGGATCGGGTAGATCCGGTGCGGGAGCGAAACTTGGCCTAGCCTTGATTTGCTCTCCAAGATTGGCGCACTTGGCGCTAACAAGGGAATTAATCTCAACTAACATTTTATCTCCGCTTGAATGTTCACCACCGCTCCAAGAAAATTGCCGCTGCGTTTTGAAATGAATCGATTGATGGAATAGATGCTTGTGTAGGTGCGGTGAATTGTGTGCTTGTTGGAGAGGTAGGTCTTAAGGACGTTGTATCGAGTCCGGCTTACGGTGAGTTGTGTGCTTGTTGGAGAGGTAAGTCCTAAGGACATTGTATCGAGTCCCGCATATTTTTATCTTTCGGATTTGGAGAGCCAACCGACCCCTTTTCGTTCGCTTTTGGTCGGAATCCCTCCATGTTATTTTATTCTCTGTGATGAATGTCTGTTCCGTTAGCGTAATGTCCACATCGTCACGGTATCTCTACATCAATTTGGTATCAAAGCCGGTCGTTTCAACTCCCACGTTGCAAACATCCTCGCAGCGATCCTTGTTGGTCGTTCTAATCAATAGGAAAATCTGAAAATTTTCGGATTGGTCTGCGTTTAGCAAAATCTCGGAAATTTAAAACTTGTCAGAAAATTCTGAAATTTTTTCTGTAGCTTCCTGCACGTATTTTCAGCAACATTAAAATTGAAACTTTTTCGATTCGTCCTCGTTAGGTCGGCCTAAAAATTGGAAGCGCCGTAATTTTGTCTAGGTGGTGTGCGAATAGCGGTCTGAAATCTGAAATTTTTGTCAAACTTCAAAAAAAAAATTTTTAACGATCTCCGTATTAAGCACATCAGGAATCTATAAAATATCCTATGTTCAATCTAGCTACAGCCCTAGGAAAAATCATCTTCCCAAAATTTTCCTGAACCTAAATGCGAACTAGGCTAGGCACGGAGTACACGACACCGTCTACGTCTAGGATGGCCGCGAATCAGCACAATGATCCCAACACCGAGGCCATAGCAGTCCTACGCACCGAGCTGACTGACCTTAGGACGATGTTAGAACAAATCTTACGGAATCAAAGAGGACCGCCACCACCACCCGGTGATGTTGATGGGCCCAACCGGCACCAACCGGTCACTGATTCGAATTCTGATGGGGGCTATCCCCGAGTGCCTCCTCGAGAACGCCGCCCCGAGTGTGGTTTCGATATCACAAGAGCCATCAAGATTGATGCCCCCACCTACGATGGCATGGGAGACCCCCAGGTCTTCCTTAGCTGGGTAGTTGATATGGAATATTACTACCAGTGGCACAATCTCACGGATCTCCAAAAGGTCCAAGTCGCCCGCATGAAGTTGACAGATCGTGCGAAAACCTTTTGGCTGAATGAGGAAAGGAGGTTGGGAGCCGGACAGGAAGTCCCACCTATCGGATGGGCGGTGATGAAAAATTTGATCACCGACCAATACGTTCCCGCTTACCACCGAACCCAAATGTTCGATGAACTAGCCACCCTGCGGCAAGGTTCAAAGTCGGTGGCCGAGTATATGGGAGAGTTGAAAGACCGCATGGTGCATTGCGAGCTTAGGGAACCCCCAGAGGTCACATTATCCAGGTTTCGTAAGGGGCTTCAACCCGACATCCAGCGGAAGCTCTTGCGCTATGGGCACACAGATCTGAACACGACTTTCAATGCCGCCCTAGACATTGAAAAACACTTAGCTGCCAAGGTTCACTCCCGTTATTCCCACACAAGGAATAAGACCACCGTTGGAGCGTCTTCTTCCACCTATCCGGACAGGGGAAAGTCTAGAACCACCGAGTCTAAATCCGTCGTGATCACCGCTAGGAACACTAGGAACCCCACGAGTGAGCGTGTTCCCATTGGGAAGGTTAGCAAGGCCAATACCATGTGTTATTCTTGCGGTGTTCAAGGCCACTATGCCTTTGAATGCCCAACTAAGACTAAGGCCGTTGCCCTCTTAGACATGGCCGCTGATTCTACTGATTATGTGTATGAGGCCGCTGAGGAGAGCGACCCCGAAGGGGTCCCAAGTGATTTGGAAGACGATCCCCCCCTCATGGTGATGCATTGTATTCTGACCACTCCACGTCCACTAGATGACTGGAGGAGGACGAGTATCTTTTCTCTGATCTTTAAGAGTGGTGACAAGCTGTGCAAGCTCATTATAGATAGCATTAGCTGTGTGAATGTCATCTCTGAGAATGTCGTTAAGCGTATGAATCTGACCACAGAACCACACCCCACACCCTACCAGGTAGCTTGGATTAGCAAGGTTACCATCCTGGTTAGCAAGCGTTGCCTGTTCCCTCTTACCTTTAAATCTTACACGGATGAGGTATGGTGTGACGTCCTTCCCATGGACGCGTGCCATATGTTATTAGGCCGCCCTTGGCTTTATGACCGTGACGTCACACATTTCGGTCGAGCCAATACTTATGAATTCAAATTCAATGGTAAGACCATCACATTGAGACCGACCGTTCCGAAGGAGCCGGTAGCTTTGGCTAAGGACACTACTGTCCTGTCCGAGAGGAAGGCTTTGAGCCTAGTTGGTAGGAAAGAGTTTGTGAGAGATCCTTTTCTTGAGGGAGTTATGTACGCTTTAGTTCTTATGTGTGCGAAGGGTGAATTGGAAGCGTTGGAGGAGTTTCCTAGGGAGTTACGAGCATTTTTGGACGAATATAAGGACGTGTACCCAGACGAGTTGCCTTCTGTGTTACCATTGAGGAACATACAACATGCGATAGATCTCATTCCGGGTTCATCCCTGCCGAACCAACCCCACTATAGGCTTCATCCCGCGGCCCACAAAGAGCTGCAGACTCAGATCGAGGATTTGATGAAAAAGGGATTCATCAGGACTAGCATGAGTCCTTGTGCGGTGCCAGCCCTTCTTGCCACCAAGAAGGATGGTACGTGGCGGATGTGTGTTGATAGCCGCGCTATCAACAAAATCACTATCAAGTACCGATTTCCTATACAGCGCTTAGATGACCTTCTAGATGTCTTGTCTGGCGCCACGATATTTTCTAAGTTAGATTTACGAAGCGGCTATCACCAGATAAGGATCCGCGAGGGAGATGAGTGGAAGACGGCGTTTAAGTCTAAGGACGGGTTATACGAGTGGCTTGTGATGGCCTTCGGGCTATCCAATGCCCCCAGCACATTCTCCCGGATGATGACGCATGTCTTTCAGCCATTCATGGGGAAGTTCATAGTTGTCTACTTCGATGACATATTGGTTTACAGCACTACTACCACCGAGCACATCTCCCACATGAGAGTGGTTCTTTCCAACCTACGGAAGGAAACTTTATTTCTGAATCTCAAGAAATGCACTTTCCATGTTACGGAGGTGGAGTTTTTAGGCTACATCGTTGGAACGGAGGAAATTAGGGTCGACCCTAGCAAGGTTAAGGTGATTAAGGAATGGCCTGTGCCGACCACGATACATGAGGTGAGGAGCTTCCATGGGTTGGCAACTTTCTACGGCCGTTTCATCAAAGACTTTAGCAGCATCATGGCCCCCATTAGTGACTGCATGAAAAAGGGTGAGTTTACTTGGACGAAGTCCGCCACCTTCGCTTTCCAACGCATCAAAGAGCTTATGACTGAGGTACCCGTCTTACGTCTACCTGACTTCTCGAAAGTCTTTGAGCTTACTTGTGACGCTTCGGGCGTGGGGATAGGAGGTGTCTTGAGTCAGGAAGGGCACCCTGTGAGTTTCTTTAGTGAAAAGTTGGCGGGCGCCAAATTGAATTATTCCAACTATGATAGGGAATTTTATGCGGTCATTAGATGCTTGCACCACTGGCGACATTATCTCCTCTCTAAGGAGTTGGTGATCCTCTCCGATCACGAAGCATTACGATTTATCAATGGCCAACATAAAATCAGCCCGCGTCACGCCAAGTGGGTATCCTTCCTACAGGGTTACACGTTTAATCTCAAACACCTTAAGGGAGCGGACAATCGGGCCGCGGACGCTCTTAGTCGCCTAACCCTTTTAGTCACCACTATGGAGGTTAACGTTGTCGGGTTCGAGCGAATCAAAGATGAGTACGCTACATGCCCGGATTTTTAGGATTCTTACCTTTCTGCCCAGGATAGTTCCCCCACCACTATTACCGCGTTCGTTATCAAGGATGGTTACCTCTTTAGGCATGGGAAATTATGTATTCCGCAGTCATCTCTACGCCTCCATATTATCTGGGAACTGCATAGTGGCGGGTTGAGTGGCCACTTCGGTAGGTATAAGACTATCACCCTGGTTGAGGAAAAGTTTTATTGGCAAAATCTGAAGGCAATGGTAGGACGGGTAGTGAGTAGTTGCCGTACTTGCCAAGTTTCCATGGGCACCAAAACCAACGCCGGGTTATATACTCCGTTGCCTATACCATCTGTACCTTGGGAGGATGTGAGCATGGACTTTGTCTTAGGCCTACCCACCACTTTTCGTCGTCACGATTCTATCTTCGTAGTTGTGGATAGGTTCTCCAAAATGGCATACTTTATACCATGTACTAGAACCGACGATGCATCTCATATCGCTAAGCTATATTTTAAGGAAGTCGTTAGTCACCGAGGAGTGCCGAAGACAATTGTCTCCGATAGGGATGTTAAGTATACGAGCTACTTCTGGAAGACACTTTGGATCCTAATGGGTACCAAACTATTGTTTTCCTCCGCCTATCATCCTCAAACCGATGGGCAAACTAAGGTGGTTAACCGGAGCCTAGGGAACCTTCTTAGATGTCTCGTGAGTGATCATAAAGGCACATGGGATCTTATTCTTCCCCACGCTCAGTTAGTCTACAACAACTCCAAAAATCGGTCACCGGTTTGTCGCCAAATGAGATTGTCCACGGGTACAAGGCCCTTGTGCCTCTTGACTTGGTTCCCTTGCCCCCAACATACAAGGCAAGTCAATTTGCACAATCCTTCGCCCAACAAATTCACGACCTTCATTCACGTATACGAGCTACCTTGACTGCTCAGTATGATTCTTATCAGGCACACGCCAATATACATCGGAGAGTGTCACACTTCAAGGTTGGCGATTTGGTCTTAGTACGATTAGTTCCCGAACGATTGCCATCTAGAACCGTTAGAAAGTTAGCACCTAAGCGCGCCGGTCCTTTTCGGATCATCAAGAAAATAGGTGACAACGCTTTTGTTTTGGATTTGCCTACCGAATGGGGAATCTCCCCTATTTTTAACGTCTCGGATTTAACGATGTTCGTATCGCCTCCACATGAGTTGAGTTCCTTGACGTCTTCTCCTTCCACCAAATCTTCTAATGGGTTGGGGAGTGGTAGTAAGGATGACCTCTCTCGATCGGTTCCCACAGGTGTTTCACCGGATGGTAAGTCTAATAATTTTATTCCTACTGCTGATATGTTTCCCAGGTTTCCGAAGACTTTTCTCACTCCGAACATGATACTGTCTGCGGAGCCACTTACTACCTCGGAGGGTGCTACTTACCGCTTCCTCATCCGTTGGCGTGATCGCCCTCCTTCAGACGATTCTTGGGTCCTCGCGACAGAGCTTCAACGACTGTATGCTGATCTTCTCCGCCGCTACATTTCGGACCACGCATCGGAGATGCATTATTTTGAGTGGTGGAGGATTGATGGCGCGTTCCCTCCGACACTCCTTGATGATGATGACCCGGCTGTCGAGGCGCTGCGCCACAAAGATCTGAGGCGCCATGATGATGCTGTTGGAAATCCGCATTATAATCTCCGCCCGCGGCGTGCCAAAACCGCCATGAAGAATTAAACTTTTTATGCATGCACTTTTATTTTATATTAATAAATATAAAATTATTTCATGACACATGATAATTTTATATTTATTAAAGTGATTGTTATTTTAATTTTGAACTATTAATATCATTTTGGTGTGTATTTAACCATACGGATGGATGAGATTTCATCTCCATCATGGATGGTTATAATGTGGTGTAAACTCCTATTTAAAGGGGTGTTTATGTTGGAATGAGACTCATTGAAGATTAAAGCAAACCCTAATTCCCCCTTGGGAAATTTCGGCCAAGGTGGTGCTTCCCCCTTGCCGCCCCCCCCCCCCCCCTCCTCTTGGTGTGACTCCAAGGCCGCCTCCCTCCATCCTCTTCGGTGCGACTCCGGCGAGACTTCCGCGGTGCGACTCCAAGGAAGAAAGGGTGCTTCTCCGTTCGGTGCGACGCTGGTGGAATCGTGGAGAGAGAGATTCTCCCACCTTATCTTGTGTGTTCATCTTCTTGGTTGGGTAACCACTTTCCTTGCTAGTGATTCTTTCTACGCATTAGTTTGTGGAGGATTTTGTCGAATCGTTTTATCCGTGGCTTTAATTTTTTCGCATGCAAAATCAGAAATCTAAGTGTTGTTATTGAATCTCTTATTGTTCGGATCAGGTAGATCCGGTGTGGGAGCGAAACTTGGCCTAGCCTTGATTTGCTCTCCAAGATTGGCGCACTCGGAGCTAACAAGGGAATTAATCTCAACTAAAGTTTTATCGCCGCTTGAATGTTCACCACCACTCCAAGAAAATTGCCGATGCGTTTTGAAATGAATCGATTGATGGAATAGATGCTTGTGTAGGTGCGGTGAGTTGTGTGCTTGTTGGAGAGGTAGGTCTTAAGGACGTTGTATCGAGTCCGGCTTACGGTGAGTTGTGTGCTTGTTGGAGAGGTAGGTCCTAAGGACGTTGTATCGAGTCCCGCATATTTTTATCTTTCGGATTTAGAGAGCCAACCGACCCCTTTTCGTTCGCTTTTTGGTCGGAATCCCTCCATGTTATTTTATTCTCTGTGATGAATATCTGTTCCGTTAGCGTAATGTCCACGTCGTCACGGTACCCCAACATCATAGATGTTTGAATTCTGCTGCTTTCTACCTGTGGAGTATTACACCTATAGTTCCTGCACACTATAAACACACGACAAGCAAGATCAAATACAATTTGGGATTTGTTATTCTCAAACAAAGGGATGTGACACACATGTCCAACAACATTTACTCATACTTAGAGGCATGCTAAGCATAGTTCTACACAACCTTTGAAAGATAATTGATGTACATATTAATAGATATATCAAAGCATGATGAAAACAATGTTCAAAGTAGTTTGAAAAGATAGATTGCAACATTATAGAAGATCTAAATAATAGATTAAATCATTCTTGATTTTCACAGGAAAATCCATACAGTTTTTTGGATAGTTTTAATGTTTTATATTTTTGTATTTGATTTTTGCATAAAAAAATAGACTTTAAACAAATGACAAAAACAAAAAGGCAAAACAAATTTTTTGTAATTTGGCATTTGTATTTTTGTATTTGATTTTTCAAAAATGAAATATAATGAGAAGTGCAAAAATAAATAGTACATATAGATTAATATATTTTTAAGAATTTTTCAAAATCTTAAAAATACAAAAAAAACGAATAGGTGCGCTAGCGCCGGCGTTAGCGCTAGCGCGGAAAATAGTACACGATTTTTGATGATTTTGAAATTTTTATTTGTTGAACTTGATTAAGTGTCCAAATAGTAGTTTCATGCTGAAATTTCAGAATTTTAGGAGAAGTTTTAGATGGTTAAAAATTACAAAATTGTGTTTGCGAATGTGTTTTAACTCGAAAGATCTCAAGTCGTAATACTCGAAATCTTGCATCAGAAAAACATAACTGCAAAACTAAGTAGTACATACAGTAAAGAATAAATTTAGGTATCTTATAGAATTTTTTTATTTTTATTTTTAAATACAAGAAATTAGAAAGGTGCGACATCGCCTGCGCTAGCGATAGCGCTGGCGCTATCGATCCTTTAGTTAAATCCCCTGTACTTTTTCATTTCGGCCATTGCCATTGAATCTCTCCCAAAAAACCCTAGAAGACTACCCATCCCACGCATAGATCTGAGGTAAAACTTCATCTTTTCTTATGATTTTTGTTTTAAACCTTGATTTTGATGTTAGAGATCAAGATATTTGAGATTTGTAGGTGGTTTTAGAAACTAGATCTACAATCCTTGATTCTTTTATTTTTGAAGAGAAGAACTAGAAGAAATCTTCTTTATTCTTATGATTCTTGTTCTAAATAGTTGATTTGATGAAGATTTATGACCCTTTTTATGAAAAACTATTGATTTTAAAAAAATCTTCAAGATTTTTGTTTTACATTTTTATGAGGATTTTAGTTTTGATTTTCGTTTAGATTATATGGGTTTCTTGGATCTAGCAAGTTAGTATTTGAAAATCTTTTATTTTAAAGAGATTTTTACCATTTCAGATCAGAGGACTAGTGTCGGCGCTACATTAAGCGCTAGTGATAGCGCTGGGCGCTAGTGATAGCGTTGGAGCTAGTGATTGTTGCTAAGTTTTAATTCCTCTTATAATGTGGCAGATGGATCCTTGATCAAAAGGAAAGAAAAGTGCAAAGCTGGCCGTGGAGTCTGCAGTAGTAGGTGTTCCATATATCGTGGAGTTTGACATGCCTCGTCACCACCATATCATGCAGCTATTTACTGCCTCCGAGGTGTTGAATTTATTTATTTCTGATGGGTTTTCTTCAGAGTTAGTACGAGATTTCAATACGCACTTGGAGAACCCATCGCAGACAGAGCTGGATGGAGGAGTGCGGTCTCTGGTGCAAGGACAAGTGGTGACAATTACTCATGACCAACTGAGGGACGTGTTTGGATTGATCCAGCATCCAAATCGTTTGGAAATTGTTGAGAAGTTTAGGGTAGATAGAGATTGGACTCAAGTGAACATGGTGTTGCATAATAGTGAATGCAGGAGTCTGATCTCCTCTGTGTCATCACTCACAGTATACGCCTTGGTCGTTCAAGATGTATTACGCCACACAATCATGCTGAAGTTGGGTGATACAGCAAAAGTCACAGCACAACTAAGTTATGTCACCTATTTCATTTTAGAGGAGGAGAAATTTGATGTGGCAGATTTGTTACTTTACTTGATTCGCTATTCATACAAGTTACGACATCCTTCCCGCCAGAGATATAACAACTTGCCCCTGGGTGGCATCATTCAACGGGTAATTCAGGTGATGTACCCTTCTATTGAAATAGGTTTTTACTTGATAGATTGCTTTCCTCCAATCTATAGTACCTCACACTTACGAGCTACATCCCACCTGGATGAGCCATCGATGTCTGCTCGACCACAACTCCGGCGAGGAGCGTCATCTCGAGGGGCTCGAGATGATTCATTTGAATCTTTTCGAGAAGAAATGGGAAAGCGGATGACAAGAGTGGAGAAAGATGTTTCTGCTTTAAAGAAGATGGTGAAATTCATGATCAAGGCATTAAAGCTAAGACCATCTACTCCGGAGCGGAGGGAGTGGGACAGCCCAGAACAGGATCCACCGCGTCATTCGATTTGGAGGACTCGCGGAAGACAATCCCCAAGTCTTAGTGTGGAGGAGATAGATGAGGAAGAGTAGTGGAGTAGGAAGGCCCTGAAGGGAACAAGTTTTTAGTTTTGTAATAATACAAGAATTTGAACACATGTTCATGGATGCAGTTTGCTAGCGCAGGCGTTACCAGCTAGAGCTAGCGCTATCTGCAATATTTCATTTTGTAGTTTTTGGATGTTTGAATGTTTTTATTTTATCCTTCTTTGGTATTTTTTAAAGGTTTTGTTTTACATTTTATTTATAAATTTTGAAGTCATGAAGTGGAGATGTTTAGGCAATTTAAGATCATATGTAGTATATTTTTGAAATCCTATGGTTAGAGATTTTAATACCACATAGTAATTTTGAATTCAATTATTGATAAATGATGTATATATATATATATATGTAATGAATATAAGAACAATAGATAAGTCACCTAAAATAAAATATGATTTTGAATTTTGATTAATTTGATTTATAAATTCATTAAGTTTTAAGAGATAAAATCATATTTCCTATGATATATAAGATGACCATAACATGATAGCTTAAAAAAATAAGAAAACAAGAAATTAAAGCATATCATGAAGTAGAATAATTGATATTTTATTTTTTGTTGATTTCTACTTTAAGCGTTTGGTGATACCTAATGAATAAGAGATTTAGGTATCCAAAGGGGACCAAGTGTGGTGGTTCCTTTGGGTACCCAAATATAACATGTAGGTTTGTGGGTAGATATTAATGAATGGGTCCTTTCCTGTGAAGTTAATGTTTCAGTTTTAGTTTTGGGCCTCCATTCAAACTTTGGTTTGGTGTTATTCTTATATGTGAAATTTCCATTGTGATAATCTTTATATTGATGATTATTGAAAATATTTTTCATAGGAAAGTTGTGAACATTCAATTTTATGTTGGGAGAAGATTGATGTTGTAAGTGCTAATGATGATAGTATTTTGGAATTTCATTTTCAATCTTTTGAAGTTTTTTATTTACATTGTTTGGTTTATTCATATTTTGAGAAATCATATTCAACTTGCTTTTGGAGTTTGCTTGATATTGAGAGTTTTTCTTTATGATTTCCTTAAGCAAGTTAATTTTAGTTTCTAATTCATTGTTCTTAAGTTTCAAATTATGTCTAGCTTTATTATACACAATTGTGCTATTTTTAAGAGTAAAAACAATTGAATCAATATGGTTTTGATATTCATTTCTGTATTCCTCAAATGTTTCATCAATCTCTTCAATTTCAATTTTATAACTTTTGCATGTAGCACATTCACCTCTTAAAGATGAATTTTCTAAAGATAATTTTTCATTATGTTCTTTTATACAAATAATTTCTTTTTCAAGTTCCTTGAATTTTTACTTAATATTATTACAATCAAAACAAGGTTTTGTGTTTTCAATTGAAGGACAAGATGGAGAAACTGCATCACAATTAGATTCTAAATTAACATTGGCCTTTAAACTCTGATTTTCTAAACGCAAATTTTTATTAGAAATTTTCAATTTCTTGATCTTACGTTTAGCCATTTTTAGTATATTGAAACTAGAGATAGAAGTTATCACACAAGAAGAAGATTTAGACTTCCTTACAACGCTATTGGAAGAGGCAAAATGTGAACATGAAGTTCCTTCGTCATTTTTAGGCCTTCCTCCATCATTGATGAATTTTCATCTTCTTTTTCTCTTGATGTATTGCTCTCTTTTTCTAAGTTAATTTCCATGATCTCCATGGTTTTGCTACGAGAGAGATCCTCTTGAATAATAGTGGATGCTTATATGTCCTTCTCCTCCTGTGTTTGTTTCATACCTGCGAGAGGAAGATCATACATTTCTTCAAGAAATTGTCATACTTTGTATGCACTAGAAAAACAATATATTAATTTGAAGACTTCATTTGATAGAGCACAAAATAAATAATGTTTGGCTTTTGCATTTAGATAACGTTCCTTTTTATTTGATTCATCTGCTGGTCTTATTATTGCTAGATTCCATGCTTCGATATCTAAAGTTTTAATAAACCTTTCCATTAAAATTTTCCATCCTTTATAATTTGTCCCTTTAAGTAAAGGTGGTGCTAGTGATTTTTCTTCTTCATAAAAATTTGCCCCACTAAGAGAAGCGAGATCATGAGACGCCATTATTCCCGGTTGTTAAGACGATTAGAATAAAACCGCTCTGATACCACTTGTTGGATCGGTAGGCGCCCTTAGAGGGGGGTGAATAAGGATTTTCAAAATCTTATATTATATTTTGAAAAGCTTTGAAATAATGCGAGATTAAGACAATGAGAAGTCAAGTAAAACAATTGAAATAAAGTAGAGACATGCTTTATTAATATGAAATAAGGTTTTACAAAAGTTGATTTCTATAACGCTAGAAATCGGTGGCGAAGAATAACAGACACTTTTTGTTTTCTATCCCGACACGCATCCCCACGAACCGGTGGCCCTAGCCTATCCTTCCCAGGTTCGGCCTCAAGCCGCTCTAGCCAACCCTTCCCCGGATATAGCCACGAGCGCCCCCTAGACCTAACCTAGATCTAGTCGCCAATACGAGGCAAATTTCCGCCCTAAGTCCTATCCAGACCTAGTCGCCAACACGAGGCGATTTCTCTAACCGTTTACAAGAAATATGAAATGAAAATAATTAAAACTCCCTCTTGATGAACTTCTGAAGTTGGAGATGAAGATCCGCTGTAGAATAAGCGTTGTAGAAGCGGACTTCGTTTGGATCCGGCGTGAAGAGATTCTCCTTCAGAAGTTTGCAGAACTTTGGTACGACGTCAACTTTCGGCCAAGGCAGCCTCTGGAATTCTAGCACTCAATCTCTCTCTTTGATGTCTGTAAGAAATGAGAGAAGAGGGTCCTATTTATATCCTCAGCGCTAGCTCCTGCGCTAGAGGTGCCGCCGACGATATCCCATTTTAGGACATATTCTGCGCGGCAGGATCTTCAATCCGAGGAAACATTTCTCTCTTGCCTTCTGTGCTCCGCTCTATCACCTGCGCTATCGGCTATCGCCAGGCGCTATCCCCTTCTATATGTGCTCTCGGAACTGCGCAGATCATCGCTAGCGCCAGGCGCTAGGTGATACCGTCGGCGCTAGTAGGAGTGTTGGATTTGATGGCTCAAATTTGGGGGCAACCTTCTTATGTAATCCTTGAGTCATATGGAATTTGTTTTCCTGCACACTTAAACACACAAGATCAAATACACATAGGATTTATTATTCTCAAACCTAGGAGATGCAGAAGACCATGTTCCAACAGTTTATTGGGGAACTACTATAAAAATCCTTGTGTCCTCTGTGTTGTGATTTTCTGTGTGTTGTGCTGTGTGCTTTGTTTTGTTTAGTTTTTATAAATCACTATGCTATACTGTTGGAACCTTAGTTTTGATTTGAGTTAGGATCCATCTTTAATGTCTAAGTTTCTATCATAATACATCCTATAACTTAGATCATATCCTATTAAGATAGAAGACTGAAAATAGATATAATTAATAGGCTGAGAAAATAAGAGAAAGATAAAAATTGTATATGTTCTCTGCGTCCGACGAATGGCTATCTGCGTTCGACGAACGACGCTCTGCGCTCAACGAATGGTATTCATTCTGCGCTCGATGAAATCCAACCGGCTCAGCGCTCGACGATCCCGTCTCAGCGGTTCAGCGGTCGACGAACAGATTGTCTCAGCGGTCGACGAACAGACCCCGTCTCAGCGGTCGACGAACAGACCCCGTCTCAGCGGTCGACGAACAGACCCAGTCTCAGTGGTCGATGAAATCCTTTGTTCGACAAACTCAAGTCTGCGTTCGACGAATCTTCAGTAGAAGCTCAAAACGACGAATCAAATGTTCAGATCGACAAACTTGAAGCTGAGCTCGACAAAATATCTTCAGCATTATTTTAATATCATTCTCAGTTCGACTAATATTATATATGCTGACAGAGCAATATTTTGAATAGTTTCAAATTATATATTGTTGCCTTTCCTTTGTTTGAATTAGCCGTTGCAGAACAATAAATGTTATAGCCGTTGCAGCAAAGCCAAAGACGGCAATTTATGTTCTCGAGGAATCTAGGAAATGAAAGAGATATTATCTCCTTCCTTGTCGGGCAAGAATTCAAATCAGCCCAGAAATCTTCTCCAGAATATATACAAAAAGAGAAGAGGAGAGAAGTAGACAGTGGCGAAATAGAAAGAACCAGGAAGAGAAAATCATAGAAGCAAAAAGAAGAATACATCAGCAGAGTTCTTTATAAGAACACTATATTTTCTCTATCTTCTTTTTGCTAACTCTTCTCTGCAGATCATCTACATCCTGAGACACCAATCAAGATCATTTGCTCAGGATCTTAACTGCAGAAGAAGAAGAAAAGAAGAGTATTTACAATCAAGTGAAGAAGTCTCCACAAGCTGTCATCTAATCTAAATCAGATAGGGGGAGCTCTTCAACATCATCATCAAGATCCAAACTCAACAACCCATCAGGATCATTTAAGAACTACTCCTCTCCTTTCAATTGGTATCAAAGCATGGTTGATTATATCAATTTACTTTCAACTGATATTAATTGCACTTTCATATACACATATAAGTATCACAATTTTAATTTCGCTATAAAATTAAGTGAAAAGTTTTTAATACTCTATTCACCCCCTCCCCCCCTCTAGAGTAAATATAAGATCTAACCTCACCTTCAGTTGGTATCAAAGTGTGGTTGATTATATCAATCACTTTCAACTGATATCAATTGCACTTTCAATTGGTATCATAGGATAGTTGATTTTTTACAGGCTAACACCTGAATCATAAAGATCAATTAGATCTTAATTTATTTTAGAGTTTTATTTTTATTAAAAACTCATGGCACAAAACATAGAATATTCAAGCACAGGACCTCCTGTGTGCAATCTCAATAAGTTTGCATTATGGAAGGCAAGGATTAGATTATTCATGAACTCTATTGATAAAGATATTTTCAATGTCATTTTGACAGGACCTTCAACTTCATCAACATCAACAGATGCTCAAAAGAAACTGAAAAGTGTTGATGCCAAAGCTATGGACATATTAGCTCAATCAATGTCAAATGACATTTATCAAAGAGTTGCTGATTGCACTTCAACAAGAGACATCTGGAACTCCCTCACAAGAATGGTAGATGAATCTACTTCCACCTCAAGTGATTCAGATACAGAATCAACATCTAGTTCAAGTGAAGAAGAAGAAGAAGAACAAAAAGCTATAGCATTCTGCATGATGGCCATAAATGGGTCAAACCACAACTCAGATGCAGAATGTGAATCAGATGAAAATGATGCAAATAACAAAGATCAGTGCTTGATGGCCATTTATGACTCAAACAGTGATTCAGATCTTGCATCTTCATCCAGTTCCAGTGATGATGAAGATGATGCAGATGGAAGAACCTTCTACATGATGGCTATCAATGCCTCGGGAAATAATTCTGAGGAATCAAAATCTGAAAATGATGCAGATCAGGTAGTATCTAACCTTGATTTTAATTCCACTGATTTCAACGATGATTTTTAAATTCTCTGCTTAGATTTAATTGAATATGAGAAAGAAATCACATCTTTCAGAACAAAGTTAACAGAAATAAACAACATAACTTCTGAAAATACTTTAAAAACATCAGAAGATCAAATTATTCCTTTAAAAAATAATTCAATTAAAGCTAAATTGTTTGAACAAACTCTTAATGAAAGAAATATCAAATTAATAAATATCACAAGCACTAACAATGCCAGATTAAATGGCAGCAGACATAGCTTAAGATTCTTATCTAATATATCTCATATTCAAAAGAAAAATAGTCCAACTACATCTATAAAATTTGTCTATACCAAGAAAAAAGAAATAGCAGAAGACTTAGTAAAAATCATTGAAATTTTGTGTGTTCAACAAATTTCTTCGAATAGAGATCAACGAAATCAAATGACTTCGTTGAACGTAGATCGACGAAAGCCGAACACAAAAATTAAGCATAATTTTCATGAGATCAGAGCTCAACGAATCAGAGTTCAACGAACTCTGAACACAGAAAATAATTATAACTATTCCTTAATCAGAGATCAACGAAATCACTGTACTTTGTCAAATCGACAAAATCAGAATAGTTTATCAAACATTTATCTTAATGATTATAAAAAAAAATTTAAATTGGTATAAACATATATTTTAATGATCATAAAAGAAAATTTCAATTGTAATACACTTAACAGATAAGGCCAATATAACTAACTATAAGGCAATGCTTAAACCTATTATAAATCTTTTAACTCCAATTGTAATCAACAAAAAGTTATAAGATTCACTTAAATTTTCTTATCTTAAGAACAAAGTCAGATAACTTCATGTTCCTACACACTTTCTCAGGATCATCAAGATTTGAGTATTCTACTTTAGTTGCATTGATCAGAAATGATCATGGCACTGAGGTTTGAATCTCTTCTGATAAGAGAATTCTGTAAGAAGGAAGGTATCAGGCAATGTTTTTCTGAGAAGATAAAAAAAAATTCCTTAGAATCCATTAAAAGTTGTAGCAACTCATCATATTTATGGAATCCTATTAATGCAAAATCTAGGATATTTTTCCTTCTAATAAAGCATATAGGGTTTATAACATATCTCTCTTAAATAGAAGAGTCCATGCATTGTTGGAACTAACCTTTTAAATGAGAAGAGGAACACCACCTGTACTAGAGACATTTTGCAGGTACAGGATCACTATCTCATGCAGTCATTTCTTCCAAGATATTCTTCAACTGTTTGAAGAACACCAACTTAAGAAGTCATTAACCACTAGGATCAAACTCATTTTCTTTTGATATCAGATACCTCAACTGATACCATAGGTCACTTTCAATTGGTATTCAATTGGTATCAAACTATCAGAGACCTCAACTAATAATAGAGGACTTTCAATTGGGATCAAACTATCAGTTGCAAAAATAAAAGAAAGGATTTACACTCTCAAGACAGAGAATGCAAATGAAATTGCAAGTCAATATCAGAAAACCAGGACTTTCAATTGGTATCAAAATCAAAGCTTACCTTTCAATTTGTGTCAAAATCAAACCCCCAGTAGCTGATAATAAAGGAATGGGTACACACCCTTAAGACAAAGAATGCAACAACATTATCAGATCAAATTTCTGGAAATCAGATTGCATCCTTCCCTACCACCATCAAATGTCCCTTCTTCAAGGGGCCTAGCTTCAGGCCTTCCTGAAACTAGGCAGGGGGAGAAGTTCTATGAAGAAGCTTCATATCATGCAGTGTTTTGCTTATGGGGAGATGTTCTATGAACTAGGCAGGGGGAAAAGTTGAAGAAGCTCCAGTCTCAGGGGAGATGATTTATGAAAGGGAGAGATGCTTTATGAAGAAGCTACATATGTTGCAAATTTCAGATGCAATGATTGCTCCAGCTTAATGCAAATTCAGATAAAGTTTTCATGTTCAAGCTCAGATTCAGATACAGTTTTTGATATAGAAGAAGCAACAGATTCAAAGCAGATTCAGTATCAGTTATTGCTAAAGCTCAGCTAATCAGAATTCAGAAAAATATGAGAAAGACAATTCCAGAATTCAGAATACAGATGTCAGAATTCAGAGAAAGACAAAGGTTCTTTTTATTAGTTTTATTTTCAATGTAAATCTCAAAACTCAGAGTATCATATTTTTTATATCTGATGAAATATTTAAAACCTATCAGATATATGTATGCTTTGTTGTTTTGTTATTTGTTTTGTTATTCAATTTTTTGTCAAATAGTGTCATAACCCAAATAGGGGGAGATTGTTGGAACAACCCTATTACTGATTTGGGCTAAGATCACTATCTGTTGACTAGGATAAAGTTGACCCCAATGTATAGTCAATGGGTCAAGGTTTTAGGCTGATAGAACTAAGGAAAAGGCAAGTTTTCCGCGTTCAACGACCTGCATCCTGCGTTCGACGAACGACATGCTCTCTGTGTTCAACAAACAGCATGCTCTCTGCGTTCGACGAACGACTTACACTCTGCGTTCGACGAACGGCTTACACTATGCGTTCGATGAACGACTTACACTATGGGTTCGACAAATGCCTTGCTTCTATCTCAGCGTCTCAGCGGTTGTTGAACCTCGTCTCAGTGGTCGATGAAATTACCCATTCTCAGCGGTCGACGAAATTATTCAGTCTCAGCGGTCGACGAAATCATCCAGTCTCAATGGTCGACAAAATTTGCTCAGTTCAGCGGTCGACAATTTTATTTAGCGGCTCAGCGGTCGACGAATTCTTCAGTTCGACGAACTCAGTCTGCGTTCGACGAATATCTTCAGAACAAGGAACTAAGCTCTTAGATCGACGAACTTGGTTCTCAGGTCGATTAAATTTCTCTACAGCAGATTTATTTCAGAAGATCAGTTATATCATTCTCTGAACTCAGATCCTTTAGCAACGGCTCTATTATTTCAGATAAATAAGGATTATATCTTTCCTTTTATTATTTCGAGAATATAGTCGTTGACATTTAGGGTCTGTTTGGCGCAGCGGCTGCGGATCAGAAAGCTGCTCTCTGATCCGCAGCCGCTATTTTTACCGTTTGAAAAGAGCAGCTCTATGAAAAGAGCTTTTCTAAATCCAGCGCTTTGCCTTATTTTTCAAAAGTTGTCGAGCTCCCACGTTCCCAAAATCGCTCCCTAAAAATCCGCTCTCCCGATCCGCCTCTCCCCGATCCCGCCTGCGACATTTCTCCCCGATCCGCCTCTTCTTTCCCATTCCCGATCTCAACGATCTCAGGCGACAGCGAGGTTCTTCTCCATCGACAGCGAGGTTCCCGTCTCTCATAAGTCGTCTTCTCCGACGACGGGCACCCTTCTCCCCAACAAATGGCCTCGAAACCCTACTTCTCTCCGTTTCGATTCTCCTCTCTCTCCGTCTCGCTTCAGGTGCTCCGATCGTCCTCTGTATTTCAAGCCATCTTCTCCGACTACGGGAAGTATTATTCACCGTGTAATTAATTTCAGGTGCGGAAAGAGCAGAAATCGGAGGAGAAGATTCGTTCCTGGATATACTCAGAGATGACGCCGTTTCCCGAATTTATCAGCTAGGGAAGGTTGAAATGTTCCTTTTTTTTATCGAAAATGATTTGCTTGCTGCAATATTCTTGCAGTGTTATTTTCTTGCAGTGTTCATGGCCTCCGTAATTCATATGTAGTTTATTTATCTAATACAATCCTGTTCTTTGATTTTTGGTTGCATTTGTGTTCTACTGATCTGGTTGGGTTGAAATTTTATGATTTTGACCATTTTATATATATGAATTTGGATCTGTCCTGTGTCTGGATCTGGTATTGAATTGCAATATGAGTTGTTAGTAGTTGCAGCATTTTTCCCTCTCCCCTCAAGCATGGACGACTGAAAATATGAATTGTTATTTGAAAGAAATGTTGTAAACTTTTGTGTTTGATTTTTGATATATGTTTGTGATGTGTGTGTGTTTGTGATGTGTTTATTTGTATGTGTATGTGTGTGTTCTAAAAAAACAACTTCTAAAAGCTGTTTCTCTAAACAGCTAATAAATTAGAAAATCGCTCTTCAAAGCGCACTTCTGCATAGAACATCCAAACACTCTGCAGCTTTTCAAAACTGCTCCCCAGAGAGCTCTTTTAAAATAGCTCTATCCGGACAGCAGCTTTTCAATCCGCCAGAGCTGTCCCAAACAGACCCTTAGCTGAAAAGGACATGTCCATGGAAAAGGAAAAAAGCTAAACGGAGTATCAGATCTACAGTACCAGATATATCTATTTCAGAATATTATATTCCTTAATTTAAGGGATTTGCATTTAAAATCTGTCAGAGATTTCAAAAGTGAATAAGGAAGAAGATATACAGTATCAATATACACAGTTTTTCATGACAACATTACAGAACATCATCACATATAGCTGTACAGGAAAAACAAAGAGGAAGAGGAATATAGTTAAGAAAAAATATACAGTAGGAAGAAAAAGAAGAACAAAAGTTTTATAGATCTTCATCTTCCTCAACCAGCATTCATTCACTGAGAACATCAACTCTACTCTCTCAGTCATCAACTGCTAGATCAGCTCTTCAAAGAGCAACAATAATCTGAAGAACTTATTCTTCCAGATTTATCAGCTACAGGAAGATCAATTTGATTCAAGAGAAAGCTCCATCCTCAAGCTGTCAAGCATTTTCAATCAGATAGGGGAGCTTTACACCATCAATCCACTAGAGACGTCTCTCAGAATATTGACAGAGAAGAACATTCAAACCCTTCTTTATCCCCTCTTATACAGGGTTATAACTCCCTTCAAAAGTTAACCCATTGGTGATAGGGCACCTGAACAAAAACATGTAGTTGGGTTAGAGCACCTGATCAGAAGATCCCTTGGTGTGTGGACACCTGATTAAAAACCCCTTGGTGATAGGGCACCTGATCAAAAACCTAGTGGATCCTACCAAGTGTGGTAGAAGAGTAGATGTTCCCAGGTTTATTGGGGAACTACTATAAAAATCCTTGTGTCCTCTGTGTTGTGATTTTCTGTGTGTTGTGCTGTGTTCTTTGTTTTGTTTAGTTTTTATAAATCACTCTGCTATACACATATAAGTATCACTATTTTAATTCTGCTACAAAATTAAGTGAAAAGTTTTTAATACTCTATCCCCCCACCCCCTCTAGAGTAAATCTAAGATCTAACCTCAACTTCAATTGGTATCAAAGCGTGGTTGATTATATCAATCACTTTCAACTGATATCAATTGCACTTTCACACTCGTGACTCAAAAAAACCGACAACCTCGACAATCACCCCCTCCTTCTCCATCATGAGCAAGTGTCTACTTGGTGCATTTTTGGTTCGAACATTTAACACGCGACCTTCAAATCTTGAATGGTTGATGAACAGCAGTTGCGATGAAGATGTGGAATTTTGCCGAGAATGATACACAATCTTAAAACAGCCATAACATTTGATATGTTTGTCTGTTTTCAGCCCACAATAACTTTTCAGGGCCGGATCAAAGTTGTCCATCCAATAGCGAACCGGTTTACCCATTTGAGTTTGTTTTGCGCCCTCAGATTGCCCAAATTCAACTCCGTTTAGAAGTTATCGCATTTTTTTCTCTTTTGGCAATTTCGACAATTTTGGTTCTTGTGTGAGAAACTAGCCATGGCTGACCGCGAGTTCGCTCAAGCTCCATTTGAGGAGGCTCCTCCTCCTCCTGCAAGTTTTGCACATCCAATTGCTCCTCTACCCTCCCAATTTGAGGAGTTCACAACTGCTTACCATGATTACTTCAGATCAGTTGCCCAGAAAGAACCAGCAAAAGTGCTGAATTTTCAAGATAACTGTGCTTATCATTCAACTCCTCCTATTATTGTTGAATTAGAGAAGCCTTCTCCCTTTAAAAACAGAGTTCATTCAGAGTATATTTCTAATGATTTTAGAGGGCCCCAACTTCCTCTCTTCTCGGGAGGAGAAGATCCTATCAGCCATCTTCAAGCCTTCGATTCTGTTATCTCATTACGGACTATTTCAGATGGGATTAAGTTAAAATTATTAGTTATATCATTTGTCGGTCAAGCTAGAGAATGGTTCTATAAGCTACCACCTCAATCAATTACCTGCTTTAAACATCTTCTAAGAGCACTTCTCTTGAGGTTTTCTACCTCGAGGAAGCGGAAGAGAGGCCCAACAGCTCTTTTTCAAATCAAGCAAGGAGATAATGAGACTCTTGCTCAATTCGTTGATAGGTTCCAAAATTAAATTCTTGAAATTGTTGATGTTAATCAGGACTTGTATAAAATCGCCTTGATGAATGGATTACAAGAAGGTCCTCTGAAATTTGAAGTCAACATAAATGAACCTAAGACTTACGGACATCTTATCAGGATAGCATATCAATTTATTCAATGAGAGGCAGCAAATCCTAATTACGCTTCTTCTCTAAATCAAACGACTCAACAATGGCAAAAGAATCCTTATTATCATCATCCGTCTTCGTCATAGGATTTCCCGAAATACAAAAGCTTTAAATCTTACTCCTTTCCTCAAAATATATCTACTTAACATCCACAGCGAAATGCATCACCTGAATTTGTGGAAGCTTGTCCTATTCAGTCTTTCAATTATAGGACACTTAAAACCGAGAATTATCCAGGAGGGTATACTCATCTTTATATTCCCATGGAAAAAGTTCTTATGACCATTCAGGATATGCCAGAGTTTAGAGTTCCTCGCCCTATGAGATCAAAGGCCAAGTATCGTCATGGGGAACTCTTCTGCAAATATCACTTAGACATTGGTCATGATATAGAATATTGTCGAGCTCTTCGGAAGCTAGTAGATGAACTATGGGAAGCAGGAAAGTTACAAGACTATCTTGCTCAATAATCTGATAGTTTATCCTCCACCAGAAGCAATTTTACAAGCAAAGAGTTTTTCCATTCAATAAAAGAAGTACATATAATAAATATGAGATAAAATGTCATATTATTTCTTATTTCATATAACTCCCATTTGTTTGGAGTTTTTTTACATCTCTTCAATTTTAGCTTCAATTTTAGCTTTACTTGTGATAAGTGTAACAGTAATCAAGTCCTACCAAGCAGTTATCGTCGCGAAGATCCTCTCTGCAGTCAGATATATCAGACGCCATATCCAGATTCACTGCCATACCTTTCACTACATATGTTTATTCAGTTATGTCTTAAGCTCTTTCTTTACATTATTTTTTTGCTTTTATAAGGGGCGGTCTGGAGCATTTAAGACCGCCGCCTGAGGTTTTTTATGGGGCGATTTGGAGCATTTAAGACTGCCGCCTGAGGTTTTAAGGGACGGTCTGGAGCATTTAAGACTGCCGTCTGAGGATTTTTAAGGGGCGGTCTGGAGCATTTAAGACAGCCGCCTGAGGTTTTTTAAGGGGCGGTCTGGAGCATTTAAGACCGTCGCCTGTTGTTTGGTATGAAGGGTGGAAATACCACCTTTGATTATTCTCTTTTGTCGTAACACCCACTAAGACCACATCTCGCTAGAATTATTCACCGATGTGCAGTGGTAGCCCAACCCCCATCTCTCCTTATCTTTCTTTCTCTCTCAAATACTCTATGATTGATTATCATTAATTGCAATGATATCTGTGTCGAGTTAATCGACTTGCCTTGCTTGAATACAGATGTTTCCATTATAATGGATTGATTGTGATAGACTACTAACAACTGATGTTAAATGTTGGGATACTGCTTGCAAGAGAAACAGACTAATTTTAGTATGTACCACAATGCACTACCAAATGATTATGTAATTATTGGTTAGGTACTAATTCTTCGGGTAACATAAAATCCCATATCTTGTTAGGTACCTGACATATTTTTATTATATGTCATCATATACCTATTTTTCATATCTTTTGTAGAGATATACAGGTGTGTTGCGAGTTCCCTTCAGGTACTCACGAATTTTTTGTTTTATATACCTGTTCTTCATATCTTTTGCAGAGATATACAGGTGTTTTGCGAGTTCCCTTCAGGTACTCGCGTATTCTATGTTTTATATACATGTTCTTCATATCTTTTGTAGAGATATATAGGTGTTTTGTGTTTTCCCTTCAGGTACTCGCGTATTCTATGTTTTATATACATCTTCATCATATGTTTTGCAGAGATAAGCAGGTGTTTGTGAGTCCTCTTCTGGTACTCACGTTATACATTTCTTTTATACATGCTTAGGCTATTCTTTTGCAGAGATAAGCATGTGCTCACGAATTCTCTTCAGGTACTAGCGTAACATGTCCCTTTTATACCTTCCTTGATTACTCTTTGCAGAGATTAGCAGGTGTTCAATAGTTCTCTTCAGGCACTAGAAAGTTCCCATATGTATTTGTACTCTTATATACGCATGTTTTTGTCCTGACAGAAAAGGTGGATCTTGATTCTCGTGGGTAAGTTTTATTTTTTTGATGTTTTTTCAAAACTTGGAAAAATGCGGGGATTTTGTTTACCCAGAAATCGGCAATCCTCTCCAAGCTGACCTTTTTCAGGTACCAGGCAATTTCACAGATCCTGTACGGTCTCTCCCCTTCTAGGCGGCCTCCCTGGTGAGCTCCCCTTTTGGGAGGTCTCCCTGGCGAGCTCCCCTTCCGGGTGGTCTCCCGGGCAAACTCCCCTCCCTGGTGAGCTCCCCTTCCCTAGTGAGCTCCCCCTTCGGGAAAGCTCCCCTCCCTGGCGAGCCCCCCTTTTGGGCAGTTTCCCTGCCGAGCTCCCCTTCCTGGAGAGCTCTCCTTCCTGTCAAGCTCTGCCTTCAGGCGAGCTCCCCTTCTTGGCAAGCTCCCCTTCTGGGCGGTCTCCCTAACGAGCTCCCCTTTCGGGAGAGCTCCCCTTCTTGGCGAGCTCCCCTTAGGGTGAGCTCCCCTTCCTGGCGAGCTCCCCTTCCTGGCGAACTCCCCTTCAGAGCGAGCTCCCCTTCCTGGTGAGCTCCTCATCTGTGTGGTCTCTTCTCCTGCCAGGCGATCTCCCCTGCAAGTCTCGTGCTTCCCGGGCAGCCCATCGTTTCTGGACCTGCTCATTTGGGCAGGCCCCCGTGCCTATAAATAGAGGGGCAGGGGTACCAAAAAAGGGATGTAGCAAGGGTTTCTAGCTTTTAGCTAGTGATTAGTGCGGTCTCCAATTTTGAGACCGCGGCAACCTCTCCCCCCTGCTTAGGCGATCACACCCTTGCATGGGCGATCTCCCTCTCATCAGGCAATCCCCGTCAGCTCTTATCTCCCCAAGCAACCTCTTTTCTACTCACATCCATCTCTTTTTCTCCTCTCTCACTCCTTCACTCGTGACTCAAAGTAACCGACCTCCTTGACAATCCCCCCCCCCCTCCTTCTCCATCTTGAGCAAGTGTGGACTTGGTGCATTTTTGGTTCGAACAATGCCCTTAGAATGTTTGCTTCCTTAGGAATTCAAGTGTGTGACTTGAATGTGAGGGCATATGTTTAAATGAAGCTTCATTCTTAAAATAGTCCCGGGTCAAGGTATCATCCTAGAAAATAGGGAGAGGATGAGACCATAAGACTAGCATGTGCATTGACTGATGATCGGTTCTCACAGGACATGATATTGTGATATCATGTCATCACATGGATACTTATTAAGAATTTGTACTGGACAGACCCACCGTGAGACTACTTTGTGGATTGTTATATGAACGTGTCACAAGTGGATCTCAAGTGGCAATGGTGTTTGTGGTTCTTTGACCTGAAGTCACATCATTCATTAAGTGAGGAAGAGCGTACTTTGATGTCATCTAAAGTCATCCTTGAGAAAGGGTGATGATAAGGGTGGTTATTTGGTATGTTACGATTCATTTAGGTGTTTGTGTGTGGACAGATATGAAATTTGTCCGCCTATATGACAGTAGTGACATCTAAGTGCCCCTTGATGGAATTAGACTGAAAAATGCATGGACATGCTTGGTTGAGTCAATATGTGATATTGAGCACACCAATTTCAGACAGTTTATTCTAGATCAGTAAACAAGGATTGAATAATTATGAGGGTGACACGGTCCATACCTCTAGTTTTATTCAGATGTAAGGGACAAAGGGACATGATAGTACAGTTACGCTGGTCAAGATAGGCTTGTTGAGTTATGAACTCTTATTGCTTGGGTAGCAATGATGTATTGCTAGATGCCACTCATTGTTTGTGAGACTTTTGTTTGATACGTTCAAGATCAAGTGGGAGACTGTTGGTGTTTACAAGGTGATCTGGAAGTGTTCTAGTATTTAGTGTCACTGCCAACGCGATATGAGCCTATGGGGTCACACACAAGAGTGTTTGGAGAAGTTGGAGGAAGGATTGTGTTGGCCATACTCATATTGGATATGAGTGGAGGACCAATCCTATGAGCAATTGGAGTTGCGTCCAGAATGTCTCGACGAGAAAAAGGAGTTCACGATGAATCACAGAGTCTCTCGATGAATTGCATTATACTCGACGAATCGTCGAAATGTCTCTACAACATATGTGTTAATTCGTCTCATTGAATTCGTCGAGATTTCTTGACGAAATAAATGTACTCGATGAATTGTCGAGATTGTCTTGACAGAACACATATTGATTCGTCACGCCGAATTGTCGAATTGTCTCAACAAATTATATTGTATTCGACGAATCATCGAATTGTCTCAATGATTTTGGTCTATACTCGACTAATTCTGTTTACTCTAATACTAGTCGTGGGTGTGCGGATAACTTTTCTCTCTCGCCTGGGTATAAATAAATTATGATTTTATGCCCTAGGTGTGGCTCTCCCTTTTGCGATTCTTCAGAGAAAGAGAGAGATCGTGAATAGCCGCTGACGGAAAAGTTCCGATCGGGTTCGATCTTGCCACCGCCCTTCGATCTCGCCATCGTGTATACCCTTATCGGATCTAGCAGTCCATGGGAAATGCAAAGGGCTCTCCTTCTCTAACCGTGTTCTTATGCGACAAGAATCTAGGGTTCTTCTTCACTCATGTGGACTTCCGTAGAGGCACCGATCAATTTCAGTGCTTGGAACTCAACGATTGTTCTTCAGATTTCCTGTTGGAGCATCTGGATTGAGTTCTTACTAAATCACCTTCAGGTATATTGCAAAGTGTTGTTTCTCTATTTCTTGACTCATGAAATTGCAAGGTCCTTTAGTTTTTTTGGGCTATTCTTGTTCTGTATTTTCCGCTGCGTGCTTTTCATGCATTGTTCAAATAAAGCCCAACATCTGTACATGTTGTATTTGATGAGACTAGCCTCATTCATAGAGGCTGGTCTAGTTCTTTAGTGGATGTAGGCACAACAGAAAGATTGGAATAACTATCCATTGAAGACAAGGGTGAATCTTCAAGAAGAGACAAATACCATTCAATAACAGTTGAATTGGAAGAAGATGATGTAGAAGGAATGGGAACAGCTGAATAGGAAATCATAGGAGATGTCAGTCAAGGAGTGTTGACAAGGAGCAAAGCCTTAAATGAAGCATTGTACCTGAGTTTTCTCTCTCAAACTGAACCCAAGAAATTTGAGGAAGCAAATATGGATCCTATCTGGACTGCTGCAATGCAAGAGGAACTAAACCAATTTAAGAGATGCAAGGTGTGGAAGTTAGTTCCCAGACCCTAAGGACACAACATTATTTGAACCAAGTGGGTCTATAGAAACATGTTGGATGAAATGGGGTCATTACAAAGAATATGGAAAGGTTAGTATCCAAGGGTTATAGATAGGAAGAGGGCATTGATTTTGATCAGACCTTTACCCCTGTTGCAATATTGGAAACCATCAGACTGTTCCTGGCCTATGCAACCCATAAAAGATTCAAAGTTTACCAGATGGATGTGAAGTTAGCCTTTCTGAATGGTGACCTCAAGGAAGAAGTGTATGCAGAACAACCTTCAGCTTTTGTTGATTCTACTCATCCTGACTTTGTTTATTTTATTAGAAAGGCCTTATATGGCTTGAAGTAGGCTTCGAGAGCCTGGTATGAGACTATGTCAAGCTTTCTCATTAAGAACAAGTTTTTAAGGGTAAAGATTGACAAGACATTGTTCCTAAGAGAAGTGAAGGGCAAGATCTTGCTAGTGCAAATCAATGTGGATGAAATTATCTTTGTCTCTACAGAAGACAATCTCTGCAAGAAATTTTCTAATTTAATGTAGGGAAAGTTTGAAATGAGCAGTATGGGAGAGCTCAAATACTTCCTAGGTCTTTAAGTGAAACAATCTGAAGATGGTATATTCATCTCACAGACCAAATTCACTAAAGATCTAGTCAAGAAATTTGGATTGGAGAGTGCTTCTTCTATGAAGACTCCCATGGGATCCAATGTGTCTCTGGACAAGGATGAAAAGGGAACACCCTTTGATGAAACCATGTATAGATGTATGATTGGGTCTTTGCATTACCTAACTGTAAGTAGGCTTGACATAATATTTGCCACATGTGTATGTGCTAGATATCAGGTGAATCCCAAGGAATCTCATCACACCTCTGTCAAGAGGATCTTTAGATACCTGAAGGGTACACCTAATCTTGGTCTATGGTACGCTAGGAACAATGAGTATGAATTAACTAGATATTCAGATGCAGACTATGCAGGGTGCAAAAAAGATAGGAAGAGTACTTCAGGGACTTGCCAATTCCTTGGAGGAAGACTGATCTCATGGAGCAGTAAGAAGTAGACAAGTGTAGCAATATCCATAGCAGAATCAGAACACATATCTGCTAGGAGTTGATGTGCTCAGCTGCTATGGATCCAGCACCAGCTTGAAGAATACAATATAATGATTTTTAAAACACCCCTGTTTTGTGATTCTTCAAGTGCTATCTCAAATGCTAAGAACCTTGTCTCTCACAGCAGGACTAGGCATATTTAGATCAGGTATCACTTCATTAGGGAGCATGTGGAGAATGAAGATATCACTCTTGAGTTTGTCCCTACAGACAAACAAGTGGTTGATATATTCACAAAGCCCCTAGATGAAGCTAATTTTAACTTCTTCAAATTCCAATTGTGGATGTTAAACTTAGAGTAATTTTAGCTCACTTTAATTTTTATCACTAATCATTTGTTTCTTAGGAGAAGGGTTGGCTAAATGCTGATGGAGCCTCTCAATAGAACTAAACATCGTTTAAAGCCAAACAAGTTGTCTTGACGACACAATCAATTATCTCAACGACATGCAGTGCATCTCGAAGACAATTGAACCGAGTTGGAAAGGAGCATAACGATGACATATTTCTATATCATACCGGAGTATTGTCGAAATGGTTCAGCTAGTCAAAGAGGGTTGCCAAGGCAGTGGCCTCAGATGAAAAGGAGTCCTCCAGTAGCTCTGAGGAAGGAAGAGCCCCATCCCAACAGAACTCTGATTAGATTGAGGGGGAGATGTCCTTACCTTAAGATATCCCAGAGCTAGAAGTTGTGCCTACTAACAGAGAGGTGGCTGAAGAGAGGAGAAGTCCAATCCTAGACAGTGATCCAGTTAAGGGGGAGTTCCAACCTAGATACATGAAAGTATGTGTTGAAACCAGCAACTGGTCTCTTGAGTTCGGACCCACTGGGGGTGTAGCCGATGCTTATTTCTCCCTCACTAGACTCTCCTGATGGTAGATGCTGGAAACGGAATAGACCCAAGGCTGAAGCGAGGAGGTCCCGCCACACACCCGGAAGATCTTAGAGAGCTTCCCCTCCCAAACCAAAGCTCAACCGGGCACCTTGGAGGGCACTGGCTGCCAACCAAAACTAGCCTAGAGGAGAGGATTCTCTAAAATCGGATCTCCTCCAAGGTGCCCTTAAGGGTCTATTTATAGTTTTCCTAGGCTGGTCTGTAAATAGCCTGAATCCGCCTTTTAATTTTACTAACCGCACCCCAAATTGGTCTGCTAACAGCCTAACTCCGCGGTTCCGAAGGGCAATTTGCAGCCCACCAGGGGTATTATGGTCATTTTCCCCTCGCAGCCCTTTGGGCGAATGGTCCGTGAGGGCACCATTCGCTGGGCACCCGCCTGGCTGGGCGAATGCCTACGCTTCTGGGCGAGTGGTCCGTGAGGGCACCACTCGCCTAGCGCCTTCTCTCCTACAGCTTACCCCCACCAACCCGGGGGCATTTTTACCTTCCTTAGCCTGGGCGAGTGACCCGGCGAATGATCCGGACGACCCAGGTTTCGCTAGTTGGCTGGGGGGGCCCACTCGGCGAATACGGGTTGTACAGTATGATCTCATTACAAGCAACCCTGGATGATCGACTAATTAAAGAAGTCCTAAAGGGGGAGAAGGCAATCATAAATGAATTTGCTGAACCATCTGTTAGCACAAACTCAGAGAAATATGGTGCTGAATTTGGAGAAAAGGAAGAAACTCTAGAGCAGGAAGTACAGGCAGAAATGGTTGAGAGAAATTGAGCAGGATCCATATGCAGGTAAGTGGAGTCCTACCAATAATGTTCCTGATTCGCTTATTTTATGTGTGGCATTTATCATTGAGGTGAGTTAGAACTTCTTCAAATAGGGGGAGATTGTTGGGAACACTGCCCAGTAATGTTCCTGATTTGAAGAAATGCTCAGGTCAATGATCAAAGCACTATGTATTTGATGGTATACTTAGTTTATGCTTGCAATGCTCAAGTCATATGTCCAGTACTTCCCTAATCTCACTAAGTCCAAAATTGTCAAGAAGAACTGGACATATTGTCAAAAGAACACTCAAACATCGTTGAGATGATACTCAGAATTAAGCAGAAGGATCATTGTTGATTAAAATTCCGCTTGCACGAAATAAAATCCGAACTAGCAATCCGAGAAGGCAAGTATACCTATCGAACTGTATTATAGGAACACAAGTGTCGTATTAAAATCCGAGAACCGTTGATTACTTATACTCAAACGAATTACTATTATTTTATCTTAATAATTTTTTGGATGGTTTTGTCTGCTAAGTTGAAATAAAAGCTGGATAAAAGTACGGCTAAACGATGATTAAGAAATAGCACTCGATCTTGACTTACTTCGGCCTAAGTTGATCAAAATTCAAAAGCAAACTTAAAACTTAATAAAGTAAGAGCAGCTTGACCATGGGGGTTCCTATAGTTTGAACATGCTTCTCTCGAAGATATGCCCAACTGAGTTTAGGAAAATCCGACCGAACTCTCGTCCCGTATTCGAATACCTAAAACTCGCTTTAAGTGGTGAACCCCGCTATTGGGTTTGACTCCAATCCAGGAGATTTACATCATTCTCTCTCGAGAAATGTGTGTAACTCTCTTTACTCTTAAGTGCTCACTTCAGACTATCGGCCTCTCGGCTAGCCAAGAATGAAAGCAAAGGTGGGGATTATATATCGATAATATAACTCCACTAAATTTTAATTAAGAGTAAATCTAAGGCCCAACACTTTAGAAAGTGAAAGAAGACTAAAGGATCATAACTTGATCAACTCATCCTCAGATCATCAAGATCGAGTACTATGAGGATTTAGTTACTCATGGTGGAGGGGTAGGAGAGAGAAATGATGAAGATTTTAAGAGAACAAAAACATACCATTTTTATTAAACAAAAGTTCAACTGAGATTACAATTGCATGGAAAGCCTACTAAGCATTAGTAATACACTATAAAAGGAAATTACAAAGGCATTACAACATTCATATGAAAACTAGAAAAGGAAATGCATTGAAATAAGAGAGAGAGAGAGAGAATAAAATGACATAAAAAACACTGAAAATAGAGTAGTAGCACTAGTTCTCTCTCCAAAAACTGAATGGGGAAAGCTTGGAGGTCATTTCAATTTATAGAAATTTTTCTGCCTCGGTCACGCCCTCAGTCACGCCCATGACTAGGGGCGTGATAATGTTTAATCAATTCTGCGGCTTGGATCAGGTTCGGCGCACGATTCTGACGCGATTTGATGGGTCACGCCCTAGGTCACGCCCGTGACTGAGGGCGTGACCATTTCGGTGGTTAGTCGGGTCATGGGCGCTGGCGGCGATCATGGGCGCTGGCGGCTGGCTGACGTGGCAGTCACGGGCGTGACTGGAAGCACGCCCGTGTAACAGTGGCGTGACCAATTCGGTGGTCAGCTGGTCGAATCTGAGCTGTTCACGGGCTGGTCACGGGCGTGGCTTGCGTGTCACGGGCGTGACTTGTGTGTCACGACCGTGTACTTTGGGCGTGTCTGACCAGATCTTCTGAATTATGTTGGCAGCAGCTTAACTGGAAACAGCAACTAACACGCCCTAGGTCACGAGCGTGGCTTGCGTGTCACGGGCGTGACTTGTGTGTCACGGCCGTGTACTTTGGGCGTGTCTGACCAGATCTTCTGAATTATGTTGGCAGCAGCTTAACTGGAAACAGCAACTTACACGCCCTAGGTCACGGGCGTGACCTAGGGCGTGACTTAGGAAATTTTGCATTTTTGACCTGAAAATTCAGAAAACTTAAGTTAGCACTAAAAATAGGAAAATGAACCAAAATTGCATTTAGGTAAACAACAATAAGCAAAAAGTAAGAGTAAATAACCTAAAAAATAACCTAATTAAACTAACTAGATTTAGCATTATCAAATTCCCCCAAGCTTACACTTTGCTTGTCCCCAAGCAAAGAAATATGCTTTAGCTAATAAAATAAAATGACTAATCAAAAAGATTTAATTATGCTAAACACGAGTACCTTGCGAAATTCCAAGTAGGGAGAATAGTGAAAAGGAAACCTAAAATAAGTACTTTATTTAAGCTTAATTTTTATAACCTTTACTAACAAAAATTAATCATCCAAAATTTTAACTAAAAAGTTTTTAAAATAAAATTGAGCAAATTAACAAGTGAGATAGTGCATTGAATTGTTACTAAACCCTAAGAGACAAATTATAATTATATCATTCTAAGAACAAGGATCTAAATTCATACCCAAGACTTAACTATTCTACTTTTCTTCTTTACTTAGCTAAAGCAAATTTAGGAGCATGAATCAAGAGGACTTTATTAGGACCGAAATGTTTGGTTTAGGCATATGATTTGGAATGGGAATCGAAGATAAAAGTGATTGCTATAATCACACTAAACCATAAACATGAGTTTTATAAAATTTCCGATATGAATGATAAGAGGCAATCCTTCATTATAAGCATATAGCATATTTTCTTTCTTTCTCTTTCATAGCCATTTTTTTTTCTTTTTTCTTTTGAAATTTTGGCAAAGATAATTAATACAAATATGCTTAAAATATCTCCTTTTTGAGCAAATTCTTTTCTTTGAAGCTCTCCATGCAATAAACCAATCACACTCTTTTAGAAATTTAAATAAAACTCAAAGTGTTAGTGTGATTCAAATAGGTTTGGAAATTTTGGCTTTGGTGAAAATTTTGATAAGTGGAGGTGACAATAAAACATGGGAAAAGGCTCAAAAGAGGCTAACAAAGGGTTTCTTTTTAAGGGTTGGCATGAAGGCTCAAACTTAAAACAAAAATGGCCTAAATCATTTTCATTGCTCTCTAAATTTAGTTAAAGCATGAGTTTTGAAGGATTTCAAAAAGTAAGCCCTAGATATTAAATAAAGACTAATGAACTTATCCTGAAAATAAGAATAATAAGCGTCTAGGATTATTCACATTTACTACACAAATCAAAAGTTAACCCTGCAAAATATATCTAAAAATGAAGAGGAAAATAGTGGATGAAGAATTTTTTACGAAAGTAAAGAAGATAAAAGAGAAAACGATAAGGAAAGTACAAGATTTTAGAAAAAACTTTTCAGATTAACATGCTACCTAGAATTAGAACACTACATGAGTCAACAATTTACTTGTGAAACATAATTAAAAGTAGGATTAGAAATTTTGAAATTAACTAAGGCTATATAAAATATTTTGGGAAAAACAAAACATAAAGCAAGGGGTACTATTGATTTTACCAAAATCTAATTTAGACTACTAAAAGAAAAGAAGACATTCTCCCCCAAGCTTACGATAGACATTGTCCTCAATGGAAAAGGAGAGTGAAGGAAGGGGTAATTAAGAAAAGAAATTAAAACTGAAAAACTGAAACAGGCACTTCCCTGGATTTATGGGCTTGAAAGGATGTGTGATGCCGCTCCCCCTTGCTGGCGCTTTGAATCTTCATGAAATATCATCTTGAATTTTTCTTGAAACCAGCAATGTTGAAGCAGGCCATCGCCGAAGTTGGAGTATCAGAGCCATCCAGGGCCAAAGAAAAATTAAAACAACAAATTTTAAAAACCTTGGGTTGCCTCCCAAGAGCGCCCTCTGTTTAATGTCGTTTGAGCTCGACTAAAAGAATATAGTTCAAAAGTTAATCCAAATTATTACAGTCCAGACAAAAGAAGTTTTTCACTGTCCATGTCAACATTGTCACCAGAAAAATAAAGTTTTAGACGATGCCCATTAACCTTGAAATCACCCTTATCAGGGTGTGATATCAAAACAGTTCCATACGGATAAGCTTCCTTTACATTAAAAGGACCTGACCATCTAGATTTTAATTTTCCAGGAAATAAACGTAGACGAGAATTATAAAGTAATACTTGGTCGCCTGGTTTAAATGTTTTCGGGTGCCTTAAATTTTTATCGTGAAAGCATTTCGTTCGTTCCTTATATAATTTATTATTTTCATACGCATTGGAGCGCCACTCATCGAGTTCGTTGAGTTGGAATTTTCGAAGATCGGCGGTGGAGTGGGGATCTGATGAGTCCTGATCATATACACATTTACGGACTCATCTGGGCCATTTATTCAGTCATTTCACCGCACTTTAGCCCTGTTATAGTTCATATTGATCAGTCTATGCTAAGTGCACTTCTAGGCCCATTTTGGTGTGTTTTCATGTTTATCTTCATTAGTAGTTTTCATGCACTGTTAGGTGCCACTTTCAGTAGCTGGATTCGTGGTTGTACGCTAGAACAGGAGTCGTGCAGGTGTTCCCGGTGCAATTCTGCACAGGAACACTGCGCACGATCACTGGTTCTATTGCGCACGACCACTGGTCGTGCGTCACTGATCGTGTGCACTTAAACCCTTTTTATGAGTTCTGTTCGGTGCAGTGCGCACGACCACCAACGCCAGTGCGCACGACCACCGGTCGTGCGCCACTGCTCGTGCGCACTTATCATTAAAATTCTGAGTTCTGTTTGCTGTATTGCGCACGACCATCAACGCTAGTGCGCACGACCACCGGTCGTGCGCCACTAGTCGTGCGAACATTTTATTTTATAATTTCTGTCTTCGCAGGTTCCGTCCAGGCAGAGCGCACGATCACAGGATTCTAGTTCGCACGACCACTGGTCGTGCGCCACTGACCGTGCGCACTGTTTAATTCCAGCGCCTATAAATTCCCTGCTCGCGATTTTAGGTCGATCCCGATTTCCAGCCGCCGTTTTCCGCCCGATTCCGCCCAGTTTCGCCCCTCCACCGTCGCCCACCATCTAGAGGTGCTCCGGGCTTGCTCTTCACGCCTATCTTGAGCCGGAGTTTCCTCTCGGCCTCCTCCTTCATCCAAGAGCTCCAAAGGAAGACCTAGCCGCTATCTCCATCGAGCAAGAGGAAGTTGGCAACCTCCACCGGATCGTGACACGAAGAAGACGGGTCCATTGGAGAGTAGTGACAGCTCTCTCTACCCCGGACGTAGTTGTGGACCGAGCTTGGACGCGGATTGACAACCCGGCGATTCCAACCGTGAATCTTCAACGAGCCTTCGGATTCGGTCGATTTCTTGCCTTGTTCTCCTTTTATTGATGTATTTGCAACTAGATCTAACATTATGATGAAGTGTATTTTGATTAAATAGCATTTTTACTTGATTATGTCTATGTGATTGAGTATTTTTGTTTATATTATTGAGGTGCGCCTTGTGGTGTGGTTTGTTGGTTGTCCGGTGCCGCACTAGCAATTGCTAGTGGCGTGCTTGTCGAAGAGGTGCTTGCGACCCTCACTCCGCTAGCCTACTCGCCCATCCGCCTACCGAAACGTGGCATCGCGGCCCGTATTCCATCCCGCCTAACGAAGCAGCGCGCTCAAGGCCTGCATAGTTCGATTCCATTAGCCTTCTCGTCCATCCGCCCTTGCGACGCAGCGCGCTCAAGGCCTGCCTAGTTTCCATCCCGCCAAGCGAAGCTTTGCATAGCGGCATTGCATAGGAGTAGTTGATAGATTTTATTTTGTTTTCCAAAAGCCAACCCAACTCCCCCGCAATCCATCCGATTTAAGGACTTCGATCTCAAGTCCTGCCTCAATAGTAAACTCCACCTTATTGTGTTCCTCAAGAGACCGACACTCGGGGATTTATTCCCAATATTTATTACTTGAACGATCGGTACACTGCCGTTTCGTGTCGCAGTCAAGCTACCGCCTATAGCGGTGTGTGAGATTTGCGCCATCAAGTTTTTGGCGCCGTTGCCGGGGATCACAGTCGTGTGAGTTTTCTGGAGAGGGAGAACCTGAGAGAAAAGCCCTTCCATTTGTAAATTGCATTTTCTGTTATTTTATTTCTGTTCGTTTTATTCCTTTTTCTTGTTTTATAGTAGGTTGCTTTAGTAAATTTTTGTTAGGTGTAGTATTTCGCACAATAGTGTTTGTCTTTTTGAATCGTTTTATCTTCACACTATGTGGGCACATCTAAATTTCCGTTGCCGTTGGTGTGGAGCTACTTCCCACTCTAGTGTTGAATGCCCTACGGAGAATAGTAGGCATAATTCCTCTCGCCCAGCATATAGAGCATCGACTCCGTCTGATACTCCATATGGTGCGCGTAAGTCTTATGGCTACTCTGCTGAGCCATTACCGTCATACTTCTTTTCGGCTCCAGCCCCCGCTGTGCCAAAGAAGCCTGCTAGGCAGTGCCAGTTTTGTCGGGGCACAGATCATGCCCTGAAGGATTGTGTTGCTTATCTTCGCCAATTGGATGAGGATGACGAGCCGGATATTCGGATCGTCCCAACTCCTAGCTCTGGCGGCACACCTTCAACATCCGGCTATGTGTCTTTGTCACCTTCACATTTTGAAGGGTATGGCATGGATACGGTCACCGGATGTGCGGCTGATCTATGCACCGACATTGCTGAGCCAATTCTCCATGTGCCTCCACCACCTCTAGTGGATTCGATTCTTTGTGAGGAATCGGTGCTCGACTTTTATCCGAGCACTATTCCTCCCCCTGTTGTGCATACTACACTCGTCTCTGACGATATTGTTGATGATGTGTCGCAGGAGGAGGCGGTTGATCTGAGTGTTGTGCCTATTCCTGTGGAGGAGGACAACCTTCTAGGTGAAGAGGAATTTTCCTCAGCACCGGTGGAGGAAGTCCAAATCCTAAGCCTGGCCACCGTTGATCCCGCCGAATCTTGTAGCATTGATGACAATGCAAACATTATTTTACTTCCCCAACCTAATGGGAGTGAGACCGGGACCACTCCCCCGATTGTTGATTATTTATGTCATTCTTCCTTTTTATTTCCTGACCCCCCTGCTTCATCTGAGCCTGTGCAGGATGAGTCTTCACAGGTACATCAGGAGGACTTGGAGCTTTTTGCTCAAGTCAATGATGTGAGCATCCTCTCATGTGAGGAGGTTTATTCCCCCTCCGTAGAGGAAGCTCCACTCATTGCCTTTTCCTCCAGCTGCCTCCCTGTTGACGACGCCTTGCTAGGCAAGGATATTTTTGGTGAGTTGAGTGAGGACCAGGCCTCCTCCTCTTCTTACTTTCTCTACCCTCTACCTGTGAGGAGCAGGTATCTATATTTAGGTAGAGGAGTGACTGTTCTATCTCCGTATCGGTACCCGCTACCGACACGGATATTAGGCCAGTTACCTGTCCACTTCTCCTTCCATAGGCCCATTAGCTAGAACCTTTAAGATTTTGAATAAGTCGTGCTGGGATGACAATAACCCCAGTAGTTATCTTCCTTTTCTGCATTTCTATTTTTATCTAATCATGTTTAGTTAGTAGTATTTTTTTTCAATTTTCTTTTGTCTTTTGTTTTTGCGGAGCTGACCCTTGCAGGTATCTTTCTCTGGATGGCGGACGCTGCAGCTTAGTCCAGGTTTTCACGCCAATCTTCTGGTGTGCTCATTTCTGAGCACTGGGTACCCTCTTTCCCTAGCATTATTCTGAATTTCATAGCTGCATTTTGCGCATATTGTTTAGTTTAAGTCTGGGGGGGAGTGTACCGAGTGTTCACTACACGTGTACACGTTTTTGCATATCAGAAGTGTATTTTTATTATTGCATACACCACAACACCCGCTTGAGCGCGTACTCATCTGTTTGTTCGCTCTGCTGTGAATTTAATTCTTCCGCTTATTTGGGAAAATCTAGGTGATGGTTTAGAATTATGTAGCAGAGTAAAATGTTGACTCTAGTAGTGCTCCTAGTCGAGTGCTCGGTTGCATAGAAATTTGTGTAGATTAGACTTCTTTTTATGCTTATGGTTTTATATTTTTCTATTAGTGTAAATGTTGTTTACTCTACTCAAATGGTGAATCCGGTGTGAATCAAACGGTAGCATAGGGATGTGTGTGAACGATCGCTAGAATCGTATTGCTTGAGTCGGGAGAAAGGAGAATCTTTCTCGGTGGCTAGAACTTGCCCCAAGCGATTCTTGAAGCATGGGTATACGGTTAGTCAATTGCGTGAATGTGATATAGGCCATCATTTTGGCCCGGTTGAGCTTTTGTGCCTATCCCTACCGCTTTATCCTCGCTAGCCCAGTTGTGCCTACCCGTTCTTTGATTCAGCCCCACTTTCATTTCACCAAAGCCTAAATGCCAATCCTAGTCGCACACCCAAATATGAGCTGTAGCTGTTTATTATTTTCATGAGTTGGTGGTGTTGATTGTGGTAGTATTTTGTGAAGATGTGGATGCGTCCTATTGGTTATTTGCTGAAAATGATAAGAAAAAGAAAAAAATTGAGAAAAAGAAAAGAAGTAAAAAGAAAGGAAAGAGAAGTAAAGTTTCATTGAAAATCTTTTTATATCGATTTATATTTGGGAGTAGGCGGTGCACGCACCCATGCTGTTAAGTCCAAGTCTGGGGGTGTTGTGTACCCGCATGTTTGTGTGGCGAATGAGGATAGTTTCCTGCATTAGCTCATTTGGGTTTAGTGCTTGAGCCGTCGTTTTTATCTTTGTTTATCCTCACCTAAACCCAAGCCCCATTTAAAACCTAAAGTCCTATTGATTCACGTATTTGAGTCAAACCAGTGCCGTGGAGAGAATGTGACCGGGCAAGCTTATGGTCACCGACACTGATGGATTTCAGTGGAGTTTGTCCCGTACCCCGATCTTGAGCAATGCTCGTCTCAGCGTTTAGTTTACTTTCTCCGTAGGCACGACCGAATGATTCACCGTTGTTCACCATTTTGAGTAGTTGTAATATGCTTTTACTCTTTTAGAAATATATAAACTGTTTTTATAATCAGAAATCTTTTCTACTATTTTTCTTATGCACGTGAGCATGCGACTTCGCATGGTACTCTGTAGTGTAATCATTAAGCCATCTACTGTTCTTTCCCAGTTCGCTTAGAATTTGTTTGCTCGGGACGCGCAAACAGTTAAGTCTGGGGGTGTGATGAGTCCTGATCATATACACATTTACGGACTCATCTGGGCCATTTATTCAGTCATTTCACCGCACTTTAGCCCTGTTATAGTTCATATTGATCAGTCTATGCTAAGTGCACTTCTAGGCCCATTTTGGTGTGTTTTCATGTTTATCTTCATTAGTAGTTTTCATGCACTGTTAGGTGCCACTTTCAGTAGCTGGATTCGTGGTTGTACGCTAGAACAGGAGTCGTGCAGGTGTTCCCGGTGCAATTCTGCACAGGAACACTGCGCACGATCACTGGTTCTATTGCGCACGACCACTGGTCGTGCGTCACTGATCGTGTGCACTTAAACCCTTTTTATGAGTTCTGTTCGGTGCAGTGCGCACGACCACCAACGCCAGTGCGCACGACCACCGGTCGTGCGCCACTGCTCGTGCGCACTTATCATTAAAATTCTGAGTTCTGTTTGCTGTATTGCGCACGACCATCAACGCTAGTGCGCACGACCACCGGTCGTGCGCCACTGGTCGTGCGAACATTTTATTTTATAATTTCTGTCTTCGCAGGTTCCGTCCAGGCAGAGCGCACGATCACAGGATTCTAGTTCGCACGACCACTGGTCGTGCGCCACTGACCGTGCGCACTGTTTAATTCCAGCGCCTATAAATTCCCTGCTCGCGATTTTAGGTCGATCCCGATTTCCAGCCGCCGTTTTCCGCCCGATTCCGCCCAGTTTCGCCCCTCCACCGTCGCCCACCATCTAGAGGTGCTCCGGGCTTGCTCTTCACGCCTATCTTGAGCCGGAGTTTCCTCTCGGCCTCCTCCTTCATCCAAGAGCTCCAAAGGAAGACCTAGCCGCTATCTCCATCGAGCAAGAGGAAGTTGGCAACCTCCACCGGATCGTGACACGAAGAAGACGGGTCCATTGGAGAGTAGTGACAGCTCTCTCTACCCCGGACGTAGTTGTGGACCGAGCTTGGACGCGGATTGACAACCCGGCGATTCCAACCGTGAATCTTCAACGAGCCTTCGGATTCGGTCGATTTCTTGCCTTGTTCTCCTTTTATTGATGTATTTGCAACTAGATCTAACATTATGATGAAGTGTATTTTGATTAAATAGCATTTTTACTTGATTATGTCTATGTGATTGAGTATTTTTGTTTATATTATTGAGGTGCGCCTTGTGGTGTGGTTTGTTGGTTGTCCGGTGCCGCACTAGCAATTGCTAGTGGCGTGCTTGTCGAAGAGGTGCTTGCGACCCTCACTCCGCTAGCCTACTCGCCCATCCGCCTACCGAAACGTGGCATCGCGGCCCGTATTCCATCCCGCCTAACGAAGCAGCGCGCTCAAGGCCTGCATAGTTCGATTCCATTAGCCTTCTCGTCCATCCGCCCTTGCGACGCAGCGCGCTCAAGGCCTGCCTAGTTTCCATCCCGCCAAGCGAAGCTTTGCATAGCGGCATTGCATAGGAGTAGTTGATAGCTTTTATTTTGTTTTCCAAAAGCCAACCCAACTCCCCCGCAATCCATCCGATTTAAGGACTTCGATCTCAAGTCCTGCCTCAATAGTAAACTCCACCTTATTGTGTTCCTCAAGAGACCGACACTCGGGGATTTATTCCCAATATTTATTACTTGAACGATCGGTACACTGCCGTTTCGTGTCGCAGTCAAGCTACCGCCTATAGCGGTGTGTGAGATTTGCGCCATCAGGATCAAAATTTAAAAATTTAAGGGCCCAGAAAGCACGATGTTCTAATTCGACCGGTAAATGGCACGATTTCCCATATACTAACCGATACGGTGTACAACCGATGGCGGTCTTGTACGCTGTTCGGTAAGCCCATAGAGCATCGTCTAATTTATGTGACCAGTCCTTACGTGAGGTGGAAACAGTTTTTTCTAAAATACGTTTGATTTCTCTATTCACTACCTCGACCTGGTCGTTAGTTTGGGGGTGGTAAGCAGTTGAAAGCTTATGTGTAACGCCATATTTTAAAAGTGTTTTTGCAAATTGTGCGTTACAAAAGTGCGAACCCCTGTCGCTAACGATGGCCCTAGGAGTACCGAATCGAGAAAATAATTTTTTTAAGAAAATAATAACGACTCGGGAGTCATTAGTAGGAAGAGCTTGGGCCTCTGCCCATCGAGACACGTAGTCTACCGCAACTAAAATGTATTTATTACCATGGCTAGAAGGAAGAGGACCTACAAAATCAATTCCCCAAAGGTCGAAAACTTCGCACTCGAGGAAATAATTTTGCAACATTTCATTTTTATTTGAGATATTTCCGGTCCGTTGGTAGCTATCGCACCGTCTCACAAACGATTGGGCATCTTTAAAAAGGCTAGGCCAATAAAAGCCTGCACTAAGTACTTTGTGAGCGGTCCGATTGGCTTGATAGTGCCCACCAGTCAGTCCTTCGTGTAAGTGTTTGAAAATATTTTGTCCTTCTTCGAAAGAAACACATCTCCTTATTACTTGGTCTGCACAAACTCGAAATAGATACGGGTCCTCCCTAAAATAATTCTTCAGGTCAGAGAAGAATTTCTTCTTTTGCTGATAGGAAAATTCTTTTGGGAGGACTCGAGCTACTAAGTAGTTGGCAAAGTTTGCAAACCAAGGAGAAGGAGTAGTGTTGATTGATAATAACTTCTCGTCGGGAAAATAATCATTAAAAGTTTGTTCATTTAAATCTTCAATAAATGGGTTATCTAATCGTGAAAGATGGTCCGCGGCCAAATTCTCAGCCCCCTTTTTATCTCGGATTTCCAAGTCGAACTCCTGGAGGAGTAAGACCCAGCGAAGTAAGCGTGGTTTGGCATCCGGTTTAGAAAGTAAATATTTGAGGGCCGAGTGGTCCGTAAAAACAATAATTTTTGAAAGCGTAATATAAGGTCGAAATTTGTCGAATGCAAAAATAACTGCTAATAATTCTTTCTCCGTTGTGGTATAGTTTGCTTGCGCGGATGTAAGTGTTTTACTTGCGTAGAAAATAGGGTGGAAGTTTTTAGATATACGTTGTCCTAAAACGGCTCCCACCGCAAAGCTACTTGCATCGCACATGATTTCGAATGGAAGGTCCCAGATTGGAGCTATCATAATCGGCGCATTTATTAGCTTATTTTTGATTAATTGAAAAGCAGATAAGCATGTATCATCAAAAATAAATGGAGTGTCTTTTTCTAAAAGATGAGTGAGTGGTTTGGTAATTTTTGAAAAATCTTTTATAAACCGCCGGTAAAAACCGGCATGTCCTAGAAAGCTTCTTATGGCCTTAACGTTGTTGGCGGTGGCAGTTTTTCGATCACTTCTATTTTTGCTTCATCGACCTCAATTCCTCTTGCTGATATCTTATGACCTAAAACCAATCCCTCCCGTACCATGAAATGACATTTTTCCCAGTTCAGGGCGAGATTGGTCTCCTCACACCGTTCTAACACTTTTTCTAAATTTTCTAAGCAAAAATCGAAGGAATCACCAAACACGGAAAAGTCGTCCATAAATACCTCCATAATACTTTCTACGTACTTGTCGAAAATGGCCAACATACACCGTTGAAATGTTGCCGGCGCATTACATAAGCCAAACGGCATTCTTTGATAGGCGAAGGTGCCGAAAGGACAAGTAAACGTCGTTTTCTCCTGGTCCTCGGGCGAGATGGGAATTTGGAAGTAGCCCGAGAGACCATCGAGAAAACAATAAAAGCTATGGCCGGATAATCGTTCTAAGATTTGATCGATGAATGGCAAGGGGAAATGGTCCTTGCGGGTGGCGTCGTTCAATTTGCGATAATCAATACACATACGCCACCCAGTCACCGTCCATGTTGGGATTAAGTCATTATTATCATTTAACACTACCGTGATACCTCCCTTTTTAGGAACTACTTGAACGGGGCTTACCCATTTGCAATCTGAAATTGGATAGATAATTCCTGCGTCTAATAATTTCACGACCTCACCCTTTACTACTTCTTTCATGTTTGGGTTTAATCGGCGTTGAGGTTGAATAGAATTTTGTGAATTATCTTCCATTAGAATTTTGTGCATGCAGAAAGATGGACTTATGCCCTTAATATCATAAATCTTCCAAGCAATTGCTTGGCGGTGTTTTTGTAAAACTTTTAGCAATTTGGCATTTTCAGATCCACTTAAATGGGCCGACACTATTACTGGTAACTTAGAGTCTTTTTCTAAAAATTCATATTTTAAATGATTGGGTAGTTCTTTAAGTTCTAAAGTGGGAGGTTCCTCGTATGAAGATTTGAAAGACTTTTCTTTTTCAAATGTAATTTCTTCAAAAATTTTTGATTTAATTTGAAAATTTGAGGGGGCGGGAGCAATGGCCATTTTCATTTCTTGTAATATTTCAGTGGAGGTGTTTGAAGATGAACAAAAAGAAGAAGAACCATTTTCAGAAATACAAAAAGAAGGGTCTTCACTTAACACATCTAAGAAAAAACACGAATCGTCATTTTCTAGGGTATTTTTCATAGAGGGTGTTATGGAGAAGGTTACTTCATCATCTCCAACTCGGAGGAATAGCTTACCATTACTCACATCAATGATAGCACGGGAGGTGGCAAGGAAGGGGCGGCCAAGGATTAGGGGAACCTCGACATCCTCTTCAATGTCCAAAATGACAAAATCCACCGGGAAGATGAATTTGTCTACTTTTACGAGCACGTCCTCCACAATTCCCAGCGGATATTTTATCGTCCTATCTGCTAGTTGTATACTCATACGTGTGGGGCTAAGGGTGCCCACTCCTAACTTTTTAAACAAGGAGAATGGCATTAAATTGATGCTTGCTCCTAAGTCGGCCAACGCGTTCTTTACAAATAGATCACCAAAGAGGCACGGGATAGAAAAACTACCCGGATCGTTAGCCTTTTTCGGTAATTTATTTGTTAGGACGGCGGAACACTCAGCATTTAAAGTTACGTGCGATAGATTTTCTAGCTTTTTCTTATTAGTTAGAAGATCCTTCAGGTACTTAGCGTACTTGGGCATTTGTGATATCGCTTCATGGAAGGGCAAATTGATGTGTATTTGCTTAAACATTTCCAGCAAGCGATGATATTGATCATCTAATTTTTCCTTGTTGAGTTGAGATGGATAAGGCGGGGCGGGGTTGTTTTTGAAAATATGAGGTGGAGTGATAAAATCTGTTTGAGTGAGTGGTGTTTTTAAAATAGGGGCGGATCTTGCCTCGGGCTCTTCGCTAACCAGACCGAATACTTGCTTTCCACTCCGAAGAGTTACAGCTTTCGCTTGCTCTTTCGGGTTGGGCTCGGTGTTAGCGGGAAGAGTCCCGGGCGGTCGCTCGGATATTATTTTGGCGAGCTGCCGGATTTGGTTTTCTAGATTTTTAACGGATCCGGCTAAGTTCCGGACGGTTGCTTCGTTCGTACTTATATATTTTGAAAACATCTCCTCCAAAGATGGAGGTTTTTGAAAGTTAATAGGGGGTGGAGGTGGTGTAAATTCATTTTGTAGAGGCGGGCGAGTTGTGTTTGCAGGATTACTCCAAGAAAAGTTCGGGTGATTACGCAGCGTAGGATTATAATTATTCGGTAACTGAAAACCAGGTGCATGAAAATTAGAAGCAGAATAATTATTATAAGCATTTCTATTGCCTACGAAATCAGCTTGTTCGGAGGTGGCTTTTGCGAATTCCCAAACCTGAGGTGCGGAAGGAGCATTCATTTCAGATATCTTTTTGCTAAGCATTTCCACTTGTAGTGCCAGCTGGGAGACGTTATCCACTTCGTACATACCTGCAGGTTTGTTTGGGTGGGATCTTGGCACATTCCACTGATAGGTGAGCATGGCCATATCCTCAAATAGTTCAAGAGCGGCTTCCGGGGATTTGTTATTTAAGGTACCACCGGAAGCGGCGTCTATCATTTGCTTAGTATGTTGATTTAGCCCGTTATAAAACGTCTGCACTTGTAACCATACAGGCAGAGCGTGATGAGGGCAACGTCTTAAGAATTCTTTATACCTTTCCCAGGTATCATATAGCGTTTCAGAATCTATTTGGCAAAAAGAAGAAATATCATTTCTAAGCTTAGCAGTTTTCGCAGGTGGAAAATACTTAGTTAGAAATTTTTCAGTTAACTGGGCCCAAGTGGTGATAGAACCTCTAGGTAGAGTTGACAACCACTGCTTAGCCTTTGTTCTTAAAGAAAATGGGAAGAGTCTTAGCCTAATTGCATCATCCGTAACACCATTTATTTTGAAGGTGTCACAGATTTCAAGGAAGCTAGCAATATGTGCATTCGGATCTTCATCTTGTAATCCGTCGAACTGCACGTATTGCTGCACCATGTGAATTATGCTTGGCTTTAGTTCGAAATTATTATTATTTATGGCAGGGCGGACTATACTAGTTTCCGTCCCTTCCAGGTTAGGCCTTGCATAATGGGACATAGTCCATTCAGGGGCCGCAACCATGTTGGGGACTTCATTTTGGTTAGGTTCGCCCATATTAACAACCGACTCCGAATCCTCAGCCAGTTCTTGGAATGTAGGATCTTGAACTTGCGATTTTCTCCGAAGAGTACGCTCAAGTTCTTGGTCCAAGTCAACAAGTTCTGACGGATTCGCTCGGGTCATAAACTAGAAAGAGAGAAGGGAAAATAAGATTGAGAAATTCGAAAAAGGTCTCTCTTTTTTTTTGAATTAATTTTGTTTTTTCAAGAAAGAGGAGAGAAAAAAGAGGTGATAAAATTAATAGATTCGTTCTTTCAAAATATCAACAAAATGCGAGTCCCCGGCAACGGCGCCAAAAACTTGTTGATTAAAATTCCGCTTGCACGAAATAAAATCCGAACTAGCAATCCGAGAAGGCAAGTATACCTATCGAACTGTAGTATAGGAACACAAGTGTCGTATTAAAATCCGAGAACCGTTGATTACTTATACTCAAACGAATTACTATTATTTTATCTTAATAATTTTTTGGATGGTTTTGTTTGCTAAGTTGAAATAAAAGCTGGATAAAAGTACGGCTAAACGATGATTAAGAAATAGCACTCGATCTTGACTTACTTCGACCTAAGTTGATCAAAATTCAAAAGCAAACTTAAAACTTAATAAAGTAAGGGCAGCTTGACCATGGGGGTTCCTATAGTTTGAACATGCTTCTCTCGAAGATATGCCCAACTGAGTTTAGGAAAATCCGACCGAACTCTCGTCCCGTATTCGAATACCTAAAACTTGCTTTAAGTGGTGAACCCCGCTATTGGGTTTGACTCCAATCCAGGAAATTTACATCATTCTCTCTCAAGAAATGTGTGTAACTCTCTTTACTCTTAAGTGCTCACTTCAGACTATCGGCCTCTCGGCTAGCCAAGAATGAAAGCAAAGGTGGGGATTATATATCGATAATATAGCTCCACTAAATTTTAATTAAGAGTAAATCTAAGGCCCAACACTTTAGAAAGTGAAAGAAGACTAAAGGATCATAACTTGATCAACTCATCCTCAGATCATCAAGATCGAGTACTATGAGGATTTAGTTACTCATGGTGGAGGGGTAGGAGAGAGAAATGATGAAGATTTTAAGAGAACAAAAACATACCATTTTTATTAAACAAAAGTTCAACTGAGATTACAATTGCATGGAAAGCCTACTAAGCATTAGTAATACACTATAAAAGGAAATTACAAAGGCAGTACAACATTCATCTGAAAACTAGAAAAGGAAATGCATTGAAATAAGAGAGAGAGAGAGAGAGAGAGAGAGAGAGAATAAAATGACATAAAAAACACTGAAAATAGAGTAGTAGCACTAGTTCTCTCTCCAAAAACTGAATGGGGAAAGCTTGGAGGTCATTTCAATTTATAGAAATTTTTTTGCCTCGGTCACGCCCTCAGTCACGCCCGTGACTAGGGGCGTGACATTGTTTAATCAATTCTGCGGCTTGGATCAGGTTCGGCGCACGATTCTGACGCAATTTGATGGGTCACGCCCTAGGTCACGCCCGTGACTGAGGGCGTGACCATTTCGGTGGTTAGTCGGGTCATGGGCGCTGGCGGCGATCATGGGCGCTGGCGGCTAGCTGACGTGGCAGTCACGGGCGTGACTGGAAGCACGCCCGTGTAACAGTGGCGTGACCAATTCGGTGGTCAGCTGGTCGAATCTGAGCTGTTCACGGGCTGGTCACGGGCGTGGCTTGCGTGTCACGGGCGTGACTTGTGTGTCACGGCCGTGTACTTTGGGCGTGTCTGACCAGATCTTCTGAATTATGTTGGCAGCAGCTTAACTGGAAACAGCAACTTACACGCCCTAGGTCACCGGCGTGGCTTGCGTGTCACGGGCGTGACTTGTGTGTCACGACCGTGTACTTTGGGCGTGTCTGACCAGATCTTCTGAATTATGTTGGCAGCAGCTTAACTGGAAACAGCAACTTACACGCCCTAGGTCACGGGCGTGACCTAGGGCGTGACTTAGGAAATTTTGCATTTTTGACCTGAAAATTCAGAAAACTTAAGTTAGCACTAAAAATAGGAAAATGAACCAAAATTGCATTTAGGTAAACAACAATAAGCAAAAAGTAAGAGTAAATAACCTAAAAAATAACCTAATTAAACTAACTAGATTTAGCATTATCAATCATGTCAATCATCATCGAAATAGTATGGACATTCCGACGATATCGTTGTGACATCAATGTACACACGACGATATCATTGTAAGAATAAGAAAAATCGGTCTAAGTCCAGTATCGTCGTGTCAACCGGAATCACGCGATGACATCGCGATAAAGTCTTTGAAGAGCTAAGTCAAAGTATTCGGCTTTGTTGACGACATCATTGTAAAAGAAGCCTTGTCGTCGAAAAGGCTAAGGGAGAACTCTTAAAGGCTGCTTATGGAAGAAGAACTGCTTATTGTCAGAATGATCAAGACAAGATCGTCGAAATGACAGCATGGTTTCGACGACATTGTTGATATGACAGTTTGGTTTTGACGACATCGTCGGAATGACAGTATGGTCTCAATGACATCATCGAGAAGACAGCAAGTTGACAACAAGATTACGAAGACACGTTTAAGATGACTTTATGTCGTCATAAGTGCAATTGTAACTGTGATATCTTGTATCGTCGAGATATCATTGTCTAAAGAGGATTGAAGTAGACTTGAAGATTTGTCCAAGTCCAAGATGAATCGTCCTAATGGCAAGTTATGTCGTCGAGATGTTGCAAATTTCATCGAGACAGATCAAGACATTTTAAATTGCGTTGTCTGCATTTAATGCCACCGTCTTGTGGTCCAATTAACGCGTACCATTAAGAATTGGGCCTCTGACACTTATAGTACATCCTATGAGATCGTTAGTCTGCTACTCAGTCTTATAAAAGGGATACATGTCTACCCTAATTTGAATAAGTAAGACACAGCAAGAAACGCAGAAAATACGTAAAAATCAATAGAACGGCAAGGCTGCGTGAAGAAGTAAAAAGAATCTGAGAACTAAAAGTATTCATCAAGTGTTCTCCAAGTTTCAGTCAAGCAACATCGACTGATAAGTATTGTTCCAGAGTGAAGAAAGGATTGAAGAAGAATCTGTGTTGTCCAAGAAAAGATCAGAAGCATTGTCTTTAGATCCAAGAAGCCAATCCTCATCCGGCTAAGAACTTTTCCAAGAATCCAATCTTCATTGGGCTAGAGAACTATTTCTCAAATCTTTTTCTGTAAGGCTTGCGGGCCTGAGCTTAATCTTATAAAAAGAATTTTATTTCCTTATTCACCCACCCCCCCCTCCCCTCTAAGGTCGCCTATCGATCCAACAAGTGGTATCAGAGTGAGGTTATTCCAAATAGGTTTAAAAACTAGGAATAATGGCGTCTTATGATCTCGCTTTTTTGTAGGGTCGGGGAATTAGTAGACCTCCATTATTTACTGGGTCAGATTATAATTATTGGAAAAATAGGATGTGATGTTTTCTTATGACCCTAGATACTGAGGTATGAAATATGGTAGAAGAGGAATACTCTCCTCCAACAATTGAAGTTGGAGAGATAACATTCGAAAAACCAAAAGATAAATGAGATGATATGGATAAACTTAAATGCAAAAATAACGCCAGGCCATGAATGCTTGCATGTACAACTGCATATGATATTTGGAATCATTTGGAAATTACTCATGAAGGTACATCACAGGTTAAAGATTCAAAACTTTTCCAACTGGAGTCAAAATATGAAAAGTTTTGGATGGATGAAAGCGAAGATATTTGATGAGTAGTTTTTATACTCATCCTTTAGTATAGTTTTAATATCTTTTTAATATGAAATTATATAAATTATATCATATAAACCTTTCCATTTTTGATTTCATGAACTAACTTAAGCTTTTTCTGTATTTTTCAGGTTTTTTGGGCACTTTGATCAAAATTGTCAAGTACACGCCCAAGGACACGGGCATGACCATGGGACATGACATCCAAGATTTCTTCTAGACCCAATTCTGCCACCCCGGGCGCATTCCATGAAAATTTACCAAGTACACACCCCAGGTCACGGGCGTGACCAAGGTCGTGACCCACTGTCACGGCCGCGACCTGCCACCAGCAGCAGAAGCGCAATTCCACGTCAATTAAAATTACATGCCCTCGGTCACGGGCGTGACCGAGGGTGTGACATCCAGTCACGGGCATGACTCATCCCATGCTCTTTCCCGTCGAAAGCTTCACGCCAGCAGTCTATATTGAAGAGTACGTGCCCTAGGTCACGGGCGTGACCTAGGGCCTAACGCGCACGTAACGCCCGCATTTACTCCAGAAGGAGCCCTCTCCGCTGCTGCTTCAATTACGCCCCTTACACGACCTTGGTCACGGGCGTGACCAAGGGCGTGTAATGCCAAATTTTCAACTATTTAAATGGAGCTTCTCCAGATGATCAGGGATGAATTTTTGGAGTTCTAGTTTTAGTTTGTGCATTGTTTTCTCATTTTCAAATCCTTGTACTTGTCTTTCTAGTGCAATTGTATGTTTCAATTCATGTACTTTTCTTTTCTAAGTGTAACTTTCATTTCAATAGCTTGTAATCTAAATTTCTTAGTTTTTAATTTTCAATTTCAATATCAATAAAATTAAGTTTCTTAACTTCTTATTCCCCTCTTATTTTATCATGTTCTCTTTTATTTCTGCTAATTCCTTAATCTCGATTGGTAACCAAACTTCTATTAGTACTCGATCAAGATGATCCAAGGAATGATATTCGCAATGAAATAATTAGATCTCCTTCTTCTCTTCTTTGAATTACTTAAGATTTATCCTTAATTTTATTGAAGTGGGATTATATTTTCGATATGTAATTCCTATTCATGTTTTCGTAATTTAGTAGTCGAGAGACTCATAATTCGAATTGATCACTTAAGGATAAAGAGAGTTGATTGCAACCCTTGAGAAAAGATGACATAAACCTCCTAGATTGGAGTCAAATCCAATATAGGAGTTCATTACGATAAAGCAAGTTTTAGGGGTTTTTGATTCTAGAGCGAAAGTTCGATTGATCAACCTAACCTCAGTTGAGCGTATCTTCGAGAGAGGTATGTTTATAATTCGGGAACCTCCACGGTCAAGTAATTTCTTTAAGAGAATTAGAAGTTTTATTTCTTGTATTTATTTTCTTATGTGATTCAAAGAAAGGGTGCTAGCTTTTAACCATCAATTTAATTCTATTAGTCTTTCTAGTTTTTACTATTTGCAATCCAACTCCAAATTCTAATTGATAAATTAATAGTGATTTTTTGAAGTAAAAGAATTCAACCGCCCCGAGTCTAATATGACTTTGGTTTTATAAACTATACTACTTTCGATACGGTACACTTCCCGTTGTCGTTTGCGGATATAGTTTTGCGCATCAAGTTTTTGGCGCCGTTGCCGGGGATTTTTAGGTTGATATTTTGAAAAAAGAAATATCTATTAATTTTATCGTCCTCTTTCTCTAGAAAATTTTTTTTAAAAAAAAAATCTTAAAACGCGTAATTTAAATTCTCGAAAGGGAGATTTGGGCTTGAACACCCAACGCATCTCCTAGTACCTAACGAACCTTTCATAGGGTAGCCCTCGGGAAGTCCGGGAAAAACTTAACCCGCTTTTTGAAAAAAAAAATATTATTATATATTTATTTTTAACTATAATATTATAAAAAATTTATAATAATTTTAATATTCACTTCTTCACATTTTTATACTTTTCGCCTCTTAATCTCTTTCTCTCATTTTCTTTTCTCTTAGTTTATGACCCGAGGAAACTCTTCAATTAATCTTGAATTGTGTTTTTATCCGGAAATCGAGCGCACCTTGCAGCGACGTCTCCGATTTAGTGATCTACCAATAATTCGAGAAGAGATAATCGGAGAGACTAACGAAGGTATAATGGAAGATCACGAACATAATGAGGCCCCGCTACGGACCATGTCCTATTACGCGAGACCAAATTGGGAGGGAACACAATCTAGTATTATTCGCCCGGCGGTGGCGAATAATAATTTTGAAATTAAAATGAGTATCATTCAGATGGTACAGCAAACCGTCATTTTCCATGGCTTACCGGATGAAGATCCTAATTTACATTTGTTAATTTTTTTGGAAAATTGCGATACATTGAAAATCAACGGCTTCACCGATGATGCCATTCATTTGCGTTTATTTCCTTTTTCTTTGCGGACTAAGGCCAAGCAGTGGTTGGGATCTCTTCCAAGAGGTTACATCACTACGTGGGACGAAATGACAGAGAAATTGTAAACAAAATATTTTCCTCTGGTAAAGTCCGCTAAATTACATACGGACATTCTCTCTTTCACGCAAATAGACTCGGAGTCTCTCTACGACACATGGGAGCGCTTCAAGGAATTATTGCGGAGGTGTCCTCATCATGCCCTTCCTTTGTGGAAACAAGTTCAAACTTTCTACAATGGTTTGAATCTCCAAACAAGGCAAATGATTGATGCTGCAGCAGGGGGGAACTCTTAATAACAAAACCCCTGAGGCTGCTCACGAGCTTTTTGAAGAGATGGCCATGAACGCATATCTTTGGAATGTGCCACGGATGCGCCCTAACAAGCCAGTCGGACTCTATGAAGTCGAGGCAGCCACTAATTTAGCGTTACAAGTAGATAGATTAACTAAGCAAGTGGCGGAGATGTCTGCTTCCTCCGCCACCAGTTGGGCTAATAATAATAATAACGATAATAATAATATTTTCATTCAAGAGCACGTAGATTATATGGGGAAATCTCATCGTCCTCCTTATAACCCGAATAATTACAATCCATTTAGTAATTCTAATAGTCCGGGTTTAAGGAACCACCCTAATTTTTCATGGAGCAACCCAAATAATGCTCAGCGTCCACCACAAGTGAATCCTCCCGGATTCGCTCCGCCTCCACCACACAAGCCCTCTTCACTTGAAGAGGTCTTCACCAAATACGTTGCCTCCAACGAGTCCAACATCCGGATCTTATCTGGATCTATTAAATGCTTAGAAAATCAGATTGGACAACTCACCAAGATGTTCTCCGAATGACAGCAAGGAGCTCTAACGGGCAATACAGAGCCCAATCCACGGGAGAGCGCCAACGCTCTAACCCTCCGTAGCGGAAAGGAGGTAAAAACGTCAAAATTGGTCGAGCCTGAGGTAAACGTTTCAACTCCACCCCAGCATTTAAATTCTTCTGATTTAGCTCCGTGCATTATTCAAACGCTTTCTATTCCGTATCTTTCTAAATTACAAAATGAGTGCAACGAGGAGCAGTTCAAAAAATTCATAAATATTTTAAAACAAATTCAAATCAACGTACCATTCTGCGAGGCACTCTCTCAAATGCATAAATACGCGAAATATCTCAAGGATTTATAGTCAAATAAAAAGAAACTTGAAGATATTTCTGTTGGTTATAGAACAATCACCAAAGGGGGGGGGGGGGGGGGGGGGGGGGGGGTTATGTGATTATGGTTGTTTTAAAATATTTTGCAAGAAATGAGTTTAATGGAAGCACTGCACAGAAGAATCACAGAAAATCTCAGCACACACATAACACAAGATGTATAGAGGTTCCTCAATACCGGGTGTCTTGAGTTGTCCTCTATCCCTCTGCGCCTACCTAGCAGTGTGCTAGGCTTGGCAAAATCCGCCAATTTCTCTGGCCCGCAAGCCTTACAACTCGGACCCGCAAGCCCCTACAGCCTAGGCCCGCAAACCCCTTCACTGCACCCGAGCCCGCAAGCTCGACACTCAGGCCCTTAAGCCCTACACAGCACAGACCCGTAAGTCTTGCCTGCAGTCTAGGCCCGCAAGCCCCTTCACTGCACCCGAGACCGCAAGCCCCTTCACTGCACCCGAGCCCGCAAGCCCAACAAGTTTGGACCCGCAAGTCCCTCTGCCCTACCCCTCAAGCCTCACAGATCTCAAGCCCTCAAGCTCGACACACAGATCTGAAAACAGATCCTACAAATTTGGACCGCAAGACTTACAAATAAAGATTTACAAAAAGGTTCCTCTGCCTGGTGGAGATTTGCTTTTTAACTTGAAGAGGATGCATTTGATTTGAATCTTGACAGTGCAAATCTTCTTTAAGCTTTCTTCTATCTGGAACTCTTCTTTATCAGTCGATGAAGCTAGACTGGTTCTCTTGAGAACAAAGGATGAAGATCAACTTGTTCTCCGTTCTTGTTTTTACTTATCTACGTCATTACTGTTCTATTCAAAATTGCTTAGCGGGATTCTCTTAAGTTCCAGGATTCGAGAGATAGAGTTTAGGGCATCCACTGTTCCCTTTTATAAGACTAAGATGCCACTTAAAGGTCTCATATGATGTCCTATTCTGACAAAAGCCCATGCCTTAAGAGCACGTGCTGATTGGAAAATCAGGCGGCGGCATTAATTACTTACAGCGCGTCTGTCGACTTTTCAAATTGTCTCGACGATATTTTCATTTTTATGATGACAAGGATAATATCTCGACGACACTGGACATCTCTTCTGCTCGATATCATGTGGACAGACTGTTCTTCAGACACTGCCCATCTTCACAACTGCATCCTTAGTGTTCTCGACATCACGTCTTCTTTTCGACGATATAGTTGTCATCAGTCTTACTTAGCCTCTACAACCACAAGGCTTCTTTACGACGATACCTATCTTGTTCAGTCTTATCGACGACACAACTTCTTTTCAACGATATCTTCGACACTGACCTTCCCTTTGCCTTTTCAGTGATATTCATTCTGACTTAGCCTTATCGACGTCAAGGCTTCTTTTCAACGATAATCATTCTGACTTAGCCTTATCGATGTCAAGGCTTCTTTTCGATGATATTCATTCTGACTTAGCCTTATCGATGTCAAGGCTTCTTTTCGATGATATTTATCAGCTCGACATTCTATGAACTTGTCTTCGACTGAGATGATAAAGCTAAGAAGATAATCAAATACATAGTGAAGTTCTCTTAAAATGGTGAGTTCTCCAAATCAGGAATCATGGGGGCAAGATTCCCAACAATCTCCCCCTATTTGAAGAAGTCAGAACCCCAATTCAAAAATACTTGCACTGAGTACTAAAATATGAGTTTATGCATTAGATGTTAACATAGTTACCATTCCCTTGGCTTTTGCATCTTCTTGAGCTGGTAGTTCCCCCTTGATGTGATGCACATATTTTTCTTTACTCCCCCTTGATGTGATACATCTTCTCTTCTCTCTTCCCAGGTTATTCTTTTCTCCCCCTTTCTGACTTTTTCATTATAAGCCTTGCAGATGCTGTTTGTCGACGATCTTTCAGATTGTCTCAGCACTTGTCCTGCAAGTTCTTCTTACTATCATATGTAGGGAGATTAGTGAGCAGTAAGTTGAAATTTACTCTAAGTTTAACATTCCTAATTGGAATTTGAAGAAGTTAAACTTAGATTCATCAAGGGGCTTTGTGAATATATCAGCCACTTGTTTGTCTGTGAGAACAAACTCAAGGATGATATCTTCATTCTCCACATGCTCCCTGATGAGGTGATACCTGATCTCAATGTGCTTAGTCCTGCTGTGTGAGACAGGGTTCTTAGCAATTGAGATTGCACTGGAAGAGTCACAAAACAGGGGTATTTTGGTCATCTTTATATTGTAGTATTCAAGTTGATGTTGGATCCATAGCAGTTTAGCACACCAGCTCCCAACAAAAATGTATTCTGATTCTGATGAGGATATTGCTACACATGTCTGCTTCTTGCTGCTCCAAGAGATCAGTCTTCCTCCAAGGAATTGGCATGTTCCTGAGGTACTTTTCCAATCTTCTTTGCATCCTGTATAATCTGCATCTGAGTAGCCAGTCAGTTCACACCCATTGTTCCTAGGGTACCATAGGCCAAGATTTTATGTACCCTTTAGGTATCTTAGGATTCTCTTTACAGAGACATGATGAGATTCCTTAGGGTTCACCTTATATCTAGCATAGACACATGTGGCAAACATTATGTCAGGCCTACTTGCAGTTAGGTATAGCAAAGATCCAATCACGCATCTGTACTTGGTTTCATCAAAGGGTATTCTCTTCTCATCCTTGTCCAGAGACACATTGGTTCCCATTGGAGTCTTCATAGAGGAAGCACTCTCCAATCCAAACTTCTTTACTAGCTCTCTAGTTAACTTGGTCTGAGAGATGAATATGCCATCTTCAGATTGTTTCACTTGGAGTACGAAGTATTTGAGCTCACCCATGCTGCTCATCTGATACTTTCTCTGCATCAAGCTGGCAAACTTTTTGCAGAGATTGTTATCTGTAGAGCCAAAGATAATGGCATCTACATAGATCTGCACTAGCAAAATCTTTCCCTTAACTTCCCTTAGGAACAATGTCTTATCAATCTTTCCCCTAGAGAATTTATTCTCAATGAAAAGCTTGATAGAGTCTCATACCAGGCTCTGGGTGCCTACTTTAAGCCATATAAAGCTTTCTTAAGAAAATATACATAGTCAGGATGAGTTGAATCAACAAAACCTGATGGCTGATCTACATTGACTTCCTCTTTGAGGTCACCATTTAGAAAGGCTGACTTCACATCCATCTGATAGACTTTGAATCAATGGTAGGTAGCATAGGCTAAGAATAGTCTGATGGCTTCCAGTCTGGCTACAGGGGCAAAGGACTGATCAAAGTCAATCTCCTCTTCCTGTCTATATCCCTTTTGCCACCATCCTAGCTTTATTCTTTGTGATTATTCCATTCTCATCCAATTTATTTCTGTAGACCCACTTAGTTCCTATGATATTCTGTACTTGGGGTCTAGGAACCAACTTCCATACTTTGCATTTCTTAAATTGATTCAGCTCCTCCTACATTGCAGCAATCCAAAATGGATCCTGATTTTCTTCCTCAAATTTCTAGGGTTCAATTTGAGAGAGAAAACTCAAGTACAATGCTTCATTTACAACTCCACTCCTTGTCAGCACTCCTTGGTTGACATCTCCTATTATTTACTCTTGGGGATGATCTCTCATTTGCCTCAAGGAAATTGGCAGTATTCTAGGGACTTCTTCATTGACAGGTTCTTTAGGTTGCATTTCCTCTGCTGTTTCTGAGCCTTCTGTAGTCTCTTCTTCAATTTCAACTATTGCTGACTGATTATTATCTTTGATTGAGGTATCAGCCTTTTCTTCAATGGATAATTTCTCAATTTTCTCTATTGTACCTGCATTCACTAGAGAATTAGACCAGTCCTTATATATAAGGCTAGTCTCATCAAATACATCATGTTCAGATTCTTCCACTGCTTGGGTTTTGATGTTGTACACTCTATAAGCCTTGATATAGGAGTTGTAACCAACAAGATACCCTCACTGCTTTTCTCAGCAAACTTGGTTAGCCTGGCCTTCCCATTATTATGTACATAGCATTTACTACCAAAGATCCTAATGTAGGATAAGAAAGGTTTTCTGCTTTTCACTAGCTCATAGGGAGTCTTCTTGTGGTCTTTGATGATGGAGGCCCTATTTATCACATGACAAGCAGTGTTCATAGCCTCTGCCCAGAAATATTCTGGAACCCCATTTTGTGAAACCCATAGGGAGTCTTCTTGTGTCCTAGGAGACGAAAATTCTTGGGAGATGCCCAGTTCATGGCAGAATTCTGTCATGGGTCCTGACTGAAATTCTATACCATGGTCACTTCTAAATTTGACCATAGTACAGTCCATCTCATTCTGGATCAGCCTGATAAAGTTCTTCATGATGTCTATAAAGTATCTGACTTCTTTTTAAGGAAGAATACCCAAGTGAACCTTGAGAAATCATCAACTACCACAAGGGTGTAAGCCTTCCCTCCCAAGCTGAGAACTGACATAGGAACAAACAGATTCATATGCAGTAGAAATAAGCACCTGAAGAAGTCTTTGTCAGATATGCTATTAAAGCTGGTCCTTGTCTGCTTCCCAAGTTGGCAGGCTTGACAAGGACCTTCCTTGATGCATTTAATATTAGGTCCATTTCAGACTAAGTCTTGTGAGAAAAACTTGCTTATGGTCTTATAGTTAATGTGTGCAAGTATCTTGTGCCATTGAACACATAGAGCCTCTTTATCATTAGCTACAAGACACACATGCATGGAAGAATTTGCATTAAGGAAATTTAAGCAATAAATATTACCACTCCTAGTGCCAGTCAAGACAGCCTCAGAATCCAAGGACTTCTTGATTAAGCACTTATCCTTATGGAAGGTGATTACAAAACCTAGATCACAAAGTTTACTTATGCTTATGAGATTATGTTTCAATCCCTCAATATAAGCTACTTTTGTGATGGTAACTAGGCCATTAGAAATATTACCATAACCTTTATTCATCCCCTTTTCGGAACCTCCAAAGATCACTGTTGGTCCATTCTCCACAGGGATGAAGCTTCTTAGATACTTTTTGACTACAGTCATATGCCTGGAGCAGCCACTATCCAAATATCAGATTGGAGACTGGTTGGTACTTGGATATACCTGCAAGAAAAATTAATTACCCTTAGGTACCCAACTTGAATTGGGTACTTGGTTCCTGTTAGGATAATAAAATGGAATGTCACACCACTGAGGGTTCTGCACTCTCTTTGCATTGGGTCCTATTGGGTTGAACCATTAATCCAGGGCAAAGTGGCCTACTTTCCCACATCACCATCATTCATACATGTTATACCTTCTCTTCTACCTCAGCATTTAAGTAGGATGAGAGTGTTGGTGAGCATGAGGGAAGACATTTGACCTAACAGGTCTTGGGTGAACCTTACAAGTGTGAGAGCTGGGTGGAGTAGGTTTCATCACTTGTTTGGCCACCTTCTTGGGAACAGGCTCTGTGGAACTAGCCTTTACCTTACTTTTCAGTGATGTTGTTGTAGGTCTATGGCCAGAAGAAACTGATGATGGAACCTTCTTAAAAGATGATTGAGCTTCAGAACCTTTGTCCTTGACAGTCTCCTGATTGAATCCTATACCAGCTCTGTGATCCAGAGAAGGTATCAATGATAAGTAAGATTGTCTTGGGCATAGAGAAGCTTGCAGCAAGTTTCTTCTCAGCCAGCAGCATCTCCTCAAGGTCCTTAATGACCTTGTTCTTCTGACCTAATTCAGCATTCTTAAGCCTTGTGGCTTCCTTGAATCTGTCCACTTCTTTGCTCATGGTAGATAGCTTTTCAGCTATCTTTTTTGAGCTCTGACTGGACAGTCTTCAAGGAATCTAACTCCTTGGTCTGGACTTTGAGGAGTTTCTTGTAGTTCTTGAAAGCTTTCCACAAAGACTTATACTGCTTTATTAGGTCAGATTCAACATCATATTGAGATCTTGAGGTCGTGTTGTTGGTTGCAGACACACTCTCATCATCATGCAAAGAGTCTGTTACTGATTCAGAATCAGAGACAGACAGATGGGCTTTGATAGGTACCTTCCCAGGGGAGATGTCATCCTGGTTGTCTTCCTTTATGGCCATTAGGCCAATCAGTGCTTCTTCCTCAGTATCTGAGGAGCTTGAATCAGAATCACTTAGAGTTCTAATTTTCTTTGCTATAATCCCTCTTTCAGGTTTCTTCTTGTCCATTGACCTTCTCTTGTATTCATAATTCCTTGATTCCCTTCTCTTAGAAGAGCAATCAGCAGCTATGTGACATGTTTTATTACAAGAGTAGCAAACAGTGTTAGCAAAATCAAATTTACCAGGTTTTGATTTATACCTGTCCTCCCTTGAGGATTTAGACCTATCATGTTGATCAGATCTTTTTGAGCTTGAGGAGGTGGGTCTGTAGTTGTCTCCTCTTCTTCTGGTTATCAGCTTCTTGAACTGCTTAGAGAGAAGGACCATCTCTTTGTCAGTATCATTAGAGTCTGATTTGCTGGCATCAGACTCTTCACTGCTTTCTGATCTATTTTGATAAGCGGGAGTCTTATCCTTGGATCTCCTTGTGCTCTCAGCCTTGAGATCCACAAATCTTTCTCTAAAGCTCCCTTTTGAGCTCTCCTCTTCAGCTTTCCTGGTATTGAGCTGAGGTTCATGGGATAGCAGCTTCCCATACAGATTCTTGAGCTCCAATATGCCCAGCTGACCCATCTCTCTGATGGCACAGATCTTTATATCCCATTCCTTAGAGAGAGATCTAAGGAATTTATCATTTAGGTCAGAGTTTGTGATGTCTCTGCCATAATTAATCAGTCCATTCACTATTTTGAAAAACCTCTCATAACAGCTTGAGATGGTTTCAATCTGGCCTTGCTTGAAGGCTTCATACTCCTGATTGAGGAGCGATTTTCTATCATCGATTACCTATTCAGTGCCCTCCATGTAGACAATCAGAGAGTCCCACATCTCCTTGGCTGTCTTGTAGTGAATGAGATTCTGGAGGGTTGAGTCATCAATGGAACTTACGATTACATTTTGTGCCCTTTTATCCAGACTTACCAAGGTCAGCTCATCCTTGGTCATGTTTGTATACTTCTTTGCCACCATCCTAGTTGGATCAATTGTGGATGTTGTCATGGGAATAAAGGGGCCGTCTTGGACAGTTATATAGACTCTTGGATCAGGTGCCTCCATGAACAACCTTACTCTTTCCTTCCAGATAGGAAAGTTCTCCTTTTTGCAGATTGGGAGTTTCATGGCTCTCATCTCTCGATGCTGATCACCTCCAGCCATATTGCATTGTTCTACGATCTAGATCTGACGATTAAGTCGCTTTCTTGATCAACCTGGCTTTGATACCACTTGTTGGTTATAGAACAATCACCAAGGGGGGGGGGGGGGGGGGGTAGGTGATTATGGCTATTTTAAAATATTTTGCAAGTAATGAGTTTAATGGAAGCACTGCACAGAAGAATCACAGAAAATCTCAGCACACACACAACACAAGATGTATAGAGGTTCCTCAAGCCCGGGTGTATTGAGTAGTCCTTTGTCCCTCTGCGCCTACCTAGCAGTGTCCTAGGCTCAGCAAACTCCGCAAATGTCTCTGGTCCGCAAGTCTTACAACTCGGACCCGCAAGTCCCTGCAGCCTAGGCCCGCAAGCCCCTTCACTACACCCAAGCCCGCAAGCTCGACACTCAACCCCTCAAGCCCTACACAGCACAGACCCGCAGGTATTGTCTGCAGCCTAGGCCCGCAAGCCCCTTCACTGCACCCGAGCCCGCAAGTTCGACACTTAGTCCCTCAAGCCCTACACAGCATAGACACGTAAGTCTTGCCTGCAGCCTAGGCGCGCAAGCCCCTTCACTGCACCCGAGCCCGCAAGCCTGACACGTTTGTACCCGAAAGTCCCTCTTCCCTAGCCCTCTAGCCTCACAGATCTCAAGCCCTCAAGCTCGACACACAGATCTGAAAATAGATCTTACAAATTTGGCCCGCAACCCTTACAAATAAAGATTTACCAAAAGGTTCTTCTGCCTGGTGGAGATCGGCTTCTTGACTTGAAGAGGATGCTATTGATTTGAAACTTGACAGTGCAAATCTTCTTCAAGCTTTCTTCTATCTGGAATTCTTCTTTATCAGTCGATGAAGCTAGATTGATTCTCTTGAGAACAAAGGATGAAGATGTAACACCCTCCCTGTTACATAGAATATAACAGTAGGTCCGGCCAGGACCCCACGCCATATGAATTGAACAGAAGAGAGCGGTACTAAAATTAGCATTAAATAGTTAAAGACATAACTATCTCAGCATCAGAGTCGCATAACGGAAGCATATATAGTTTCATTTAAAACCAGTGTACAACATGTCCACAACTCTACTAGGAATGAAATACATAAATAGTTATTTACATTGTTTGTTTACATCATAAAGGTGGCTTTCAAACATCGGCACGCAGGCCGGCAACACATGAACAAACAGGTAACCAAAAGTTATGGCCTTCAAGGGCCAGCACAGCACAGCAGCAGGGGCTTCAGCCCGCTATCTACCGCTAGTCTCACCGAGACCTGTATAAGCAAATCCACCAAGTGGTGGGAAAACAAGTAACCGGTCAGCTTTAGCTGACCAAGATTTATAACGACCCCACCCCACACTCGGGGCGGCGGTGCTCCTTCACAGCAAGTAAATGTCAGCAGCATATAAATCTATATCCGCAAACAACACCAATGGGGGACATACCGCGCCACCCGCTTCGTGCTCTCAAGGCACACTTTGGCATACTCCCTGAGTTACGCCCTTATGGTAAGTCTTATTTCAACTTAGACAAGCAAATTGAGCTAGCTCGTACACACAAAGTTACGACACTCTTCCATAGCCCGGTGCAACGAGGGGCGACCTCTTCACCAACACTATGCGGGGTTTCGGTTCACCTAGACCCGTGCTCAATCATCGTAGTGTACACGATACGGGTAAGCTTCACCCAATACCCATCTTTTAAAGCTGGGTTTTGCAAGTTCCACAGCTTTTTCTGCTACGTATCCAGTCTACAGGAATTTAGGTAGCACGAAAACACACAGTCTGTATGCTGGGCACTAGCGTCGGCGCTAATGCTAGCGCCTGGCGCTAGCAACAGAACCCAGTTCTGCCCGGCACTGGTAACAGAAGTCAGTTCTGCTACCTCTGGGAAAACACCTCCAGTTAACAACACTAGTAGCTCACCTGGAGCTACCGCCGGCGCTATTGATAGTGACCGGCGCTAGTAACAGAACTTCGTTCTGCTACGAAACTTCAGGTACTGCCTGGGAAACACTTCCAGGTCCTTTTTCTGTACAACACAATACACAAGACCCGAACCACAGCATGTACACGGAGTTTTCTCCGGCACTTTACACGCAAGAAACATCACCAATCCGGCTCAGTCTGTCCAGATGGGCTTCACACAGCATGCCTATGCCCGTACTTCCATTCCGGACTCTATATGCAATTTATGGGGGAAATCACTTCAACCCACCGGAAGATCCTCCGGCCTGTTGGTTATGGTCAAAATCGCTGGTCGTTTTGTATCTTGTTGAGTATTTGCACTGTTAGAATTTCAGGATGAAATTCTTTTAAGTGGGGGTGAATTGTAAGACCCCAAATTTCATGTGCATTCCAAAAATACAAAAAAAATGAAAAAGAGTTGAAGTCAGGGAGCTAGCGCCAGGCGCTAGCGCTAGCGCCGGCGGTAGTGTCTCCAAGCGGTACCGACTTAGGGCTAGCGCCAGCGCTAGTAGCTAGCGCCGGCGGGTAGCGATAAAATCTTATATATCCCAGAATCCGTCGTTTCACCTCATATTCTCTGAAATCCTCTGTAGTTCTGAGGGCAGAGGGCTGGGAGTTGGGAAGGAGATCCGTTGGAGTTGCGTTTTCATCGTGCCAGGAGTGAGATAGCATCTGCGTGCTTGTGCCACCGCGGATTCCAGCCAACCCAATCCCCTCTCAGTTCTATGGCGCCAAAACGACCAGCGAGGGTAACGACTCTCTTTCCTAATCCTTGGACATGTATGTCCTTTGATTTGCATGAATTTAGGAAGACTTCTACTAATTAGTAGATTGGATCTTCCGGTGGGATGATGTATTCCCCCACAATTTGCATATAAAGTCTGGAACGGTAGTAGGGGCATAGGCATGCTGTGTGAAGCCCATCTGGTCAGGTCGAGCCGTATTGGTGATGTTTATTGCGTGTAAAGTGCCGGAGAAAATTTCGTGTACCTGCTGTGGTTCGGGTCTTGTGTACTATGTTGTACAGAAAAAGGGGCCTGGAGGTAAATTCCAGGCATTACCCGAAGTTTCGTTGCAGAATTAAGTTCTGGCGGTAGCTCCAGGTGAGCTACTTGTGTTGATGTCTGGAGGTGTTTTCCCAGGAGTAGCATAACGGGATCCTATTTCTGTTACTAGCGCCAGGCGCTAGCGGTAGCGCCGGCGGTAGCGCCCAGTGAGCCGTATAAAGCCTGTTAAGCCCGATGCACTGGGTTGAACAGTAGAAGCTGAAGGTCCGCGTACCTTGCTTCATTGACCTTGCAGGTCAAGAGCGGGTTAGGGAAAGCCGTACCCATTTTAGGTAGATGTATGCCTAATATTATGAGCGCGGGCATCTGGCAGAACCGAAACCTCACCCTTAGCCATCATGTGAAGAGGATTGCAACCTCGGGTCACGATGTGTAGTTTGGGATTAGAACTCATCAAGGCCGGCCATCCTTGACGAGAATCAGCTCATAGAGAGAATCCAAGTTGAAAAAGGACTTGTCGATTGCGTGTCGTGAGTGCACAAAGCGTGTAAGCCTAAATCCGAGTTGAAAAAGGACTTGTCGATGAATGCAATGCTTCTATGCGGTGCTTAAACGCACCTGTGATATATATACTGTTGTTGCTTGCTTGCAGGGAAGGAGCATTGCCGCCCCAAGCATGGGGTGGGGTCGTTATAAATCTTGGTCAGCTAAAGCTGACCAGTTACTTATTTTCCCACCGCTTGGTGGATTTGCTTATACTGGTCCCGGTGAGACTAGCGGGAAATAGCGGGCTGAAACCCCTGCTGCTGTGTTGTGCTGGCCCTTGAAGGCCAAAGCTTTTGTTTACCTTTTTGTTCATGTGTGGCCGGCCTGCGTGCCGATGTTTGGAAGCCACTGTTATTATGTAAACAAACAATGTAACTAACTGTTTATGTATTTCATTCCTAGTAGAGATGTGGACATGTTATAACTGGTTTTAAGTAAATGAAACATATTCTTCCGTTGCGACTCTGGTGCTGAGATAGTTATAGCTTTAACTGTTTAATGCTAAGTAACACGCTCTTCTGTTCGTTTCATATGGCGTGGGGTCCCGGCCGGACCTACTGTTATATGCTAGTGGGGTCAACTGTGTATTCAAAGTTGGATCTCAAGTCCGGCTATTACCAGTTGCGAATTCGGGATTGTGATATCCCTAAGACAACATTCTGTACTCGCTATGGACACTACGAGTTTACAGTGATGCCGTTTGGATTGATGAATGCACCGTCAGTATTTATGGATCTGATGAACAGGACCTTTCGAGAGTACCTTGATTGGATTGTCATTGTCTTCATTGACGATATCTTGGTATACTCTCAGTCTGAAGAAGAGCACGCGATTCATTTGCGTGAAGTTTTGGAAACCCTGCGACGTAGTCAACTATATGTCAAGTTCTCTAAGTGCGAGTTCTGGCTAGCCTCAGTGGCGTTCCTTGGTCATGTTGTTAGTGGCGAGGGTATCGCAGTGGATCCGGCAAAGATTGATGCAATACAGAAGTGGCCAGTTTTGGCGACAGTAGCAGAAGTCAGTAGTTTCCTTGGACTTGCCGGCTACTACCAGTGATTCGTGGAGAACTTTTCGTGGATCGCTCTACCTCTCACCACCTTGACGAGGAAGGATCAGAAGTTCGTTTGGTCACCGGATTGTGCACGGGCTTTTGAGGAACTGAAGAGGCGTCTGACCACAGCACCAATTCTGTGTTTGCCATCTAGTGCAGAGGGTTACGAAATTTACAGCGATGCGTCAGGGAGCGGCTTAGGCTGCGTACTTCTTCAACATGGTCAAGTAATTGCTTATGGCTCTCGCTAGTTGAAAGTGCACGAGCGGAATTACCCGGTTCACGACTTGGAGTTGGCGGCCGTGATCTTCGCTCTGAAATTGTGGCGAGACTACTTATATGGTGTGAAGGTTGACATCTTTACAGACCATAAGAGCCTTAAGTATCTGCTAAATCAGAAGGAGCTCAACATGCGACAGCAAAGGTGGATGGAGTTCCTGGGGGACTACACTTTCGAGATACACTATACTCCCGGGAAGGGAAATGTAGTCGCGGATGCTTTGAGCCGGAGGTCTTCTGCGCAGGCCAACTGGATTCAGATGTATGATCCACGTCTGATCAGTGACTTGGAAGCCTTAGAGATCTCCTGTGTGGAGAGGAGTTCTAGTGCAAGTGCGTGCTTGAACTGGACGGAGGTGCAATACGACCTCGCGGATAGAATACGACAAGCCTTAGAACTTGATTCGAGCATGCAGCGCTACTTGGCAGAGTCTGAAGTTGGGACTGCTGCAAAGTTTGTGTTGGATGGCGGTCTGATGTGGAAAGATGGTTGGTTGTGCGTCCCAAATGTTGGTAAGTTGCGGGAGGAATTGATGTACGAAGCACACTTTACCAAGTACTCAATTCACCCAGGGAGCACAAAGTTGTACCAAGTTATGAAAAAGCTGTTTTGGTGGCCAGGATTGAAGAAAGACATCGCCTTATACGTGGAAAAATGCAAAACTTGTTCACTTATGAAGACTGAATGTCAGAAACCTGGAGGTTTCCTGAAGTCATTGCCAGTACCGGAATGGAACTTTGACGATATTTCTATGGATTTCGTGCACGGTTTGCCGAGATCGCAGAGTGGGAATGATGTTATTTGGGTGATTGTGGATCGCTTGACGAAGGTAGTCCACTTTATTCCAAACCGGCAGGACTATTCAGTAGACAAGTTAGCAAAGCTGTATGTTGATAGCATTGTACGATTGCACGGTGTGCCCCGTAGCATCGTCAGTGACCGAGATGGGCTCTTTACTTCGAAAGATTGGAGGCTAATCCACCAGTTGTTGGGTACAAAGTTGAAGTTTATTACTGCCTTCCACCCACAAACGGATGGACAGACTGAACGTACGAATAGAACTCTGGAGGATATGCTCCGTATGTGCGTCCTGGATTTCGGTAAGAAGTGGGAAGATCATCTCTACATGATCGAATTCGCTTATAATAACAGCTACCAGGCAAGTATAAAGATGGCACCCTTCGAGGCCCTCTATGGTAGAGCTTGCCGCACTCCCTTAGCTTGGCAGAGTCAGGCGAGACAAAGCTGTTTAAGCGAAAAGAAGTCGAAGAGGCAAATGCGGCGATTCAAACAATCCGGGATAGATTTTGGATTGCACAAGATAGGCAGGCAAAGTACTACATTGCCAAGCACAGAAACGTCGAGTTCGCCGTGGGCGACTGGGTTTACCTAAAGATCAAACCTTTCACGGGTGTGTCCAGGATTCGGCGCTTGAAAAAGCTGAGTCCGAGGTACCTTGGGCCGTTTGAAATTCTGGAGCGTGTTGGTGAAGCTGCCTATCGGCTTGCTCTTTTGAAAGTGTTGAGCGGCTTACATGATGTGTTTCACATGTCTGTGCTAAGGAAGGCAGTGCCAGAGCCTAACCAAGTTCTTATGTCAAATCAAGTGCCAGTCGATGAGGGGCTAAAGGTGAAAGTTGCGCCTATATGCATCGAAGACACTGATCTTAAGCAGTTGCGGAATAAACTGATCAAGGTCCGCTGGAACAATTGCGGTCGTGAGGAGCTTTCATGGGAGCATGAGCAAACCATGCGTGATGAGTTCCCCGAATTGTTCCGATAAGGTATGAATTGTTCCCCGAATTATTTATTTGTGTATCTTGTTGTTATTTGCACTGTTAAAATTTCGGGACGAAATTCTTTTAAGAGGGAAAGAATTCTAAGACCCCATGTTCTAAGTGCAAAGAGTTTAAAGGTGTGCTGAAGCTAAGGAGATAGCGCCCGGCATAAGTGCTAGCGCCGGCGGTAGCGCACCCGTCGAGACGACGAGACATCGAGGCGTCGAGACGTCGAGGCGTCGAGGTGTCGAGACGTCGAGGCATCGAGACGGCGAGATGTCGATAGCGCCCGGCGCTAGTGCTAGTGCCGGCGGTAGCGTCCATAAGCGGTAGAGCGGTACCGACTTTGTCGCTAGCGCCAGCGCTAGCCACTAGCGCCGGCGGTAGCGGGAAATCCTTATATACCTCAAAATCCGACTCTTCAGCTCATTTCCTCTGAGAGCCTTTGCAGTTCTGAGGGAAGAGAGCTGGGAGCAGGGAAGGAACTCCATTGGAGTTGAGTTTTCGTCGTGCTAGGAGGGATTTGTGAAGAAGCGTCTGCGTGCGCGTGCCACCGCGGATTCCAGCCATTTCCCTCTCAGTTCTATGGCGCCAAAACAACCAAATAGGGTAACGATTCTCCTCCCTAGTCTTTGGACATGCGCGTTCTTTGATTTCCATGTTTTGGAAGACTTCTACTAATTAGTAGATCGGATCTTCCGGTGGGTTGAAGTGATTTCCCACAAAAATTGCATATAGAGTCCGGAATGGAAGTACGGGCATAGGCATGCTGTGTGATGCCCATCTGGACAGACTGAGCCGGATTGTTGATGTTTCTTGCGTGTAAAGTGCCGGAGAAAACTCCGTGTACATGCTGTGGTTCGGGTCTTGTGTATTGTATTATACAGAAAAAGGACCTGGAAGTGTTTCCCAGGAAGTACCTGAAGTTTCGTAGCAGAACGAAGTTCTGTTACTACCGTCGGGCGCTATCGATAGCACCGGCGGTAGCTCCAGGTGATCTACTAGTGTTGTTATCTGGAGGTGTTTTCCCAGAGGTAGCAGAACTGACTTCTGTTACCAGTGCCGGGCAGAACTGGGTTCTGTTGCTAGCGCCAGGCGCTAGCGTTAGCGCCGGCGCTAGCGCCCAGCATACAGACTGTGTGTTTCCGCGCTACCTAAATTCCTGTAGACTGGATACATAGCAGAAAAAGCTGTGGAACTTGCAAAACCCAGCTTTAAGAGATGAGTATTGGGTGAAGCTTACCTGTATCGTGTACACTACGATGATTGAGCACGGGTCTAGCTGAACCGATACCCCGCCTAGTGTTGGTGAAGAGGTCGCCCCTCGTTGCACTGGGCTATGGAAGAGTGTCGTAACTTCGTGTGTACGGGCTAGCTCAATTTGCTTGTCTAAGTTGAAATAAGACTTAGCATAAGGGCGTAACTCAGGGAGTATGCCAAAGTGTGCCTTGAGAGCACGAAGCGGGTGGCGTGGTATGTCCCACGTTGGTGTTGTTTGCGGATATAGATTTATATGATGCTGACATTTACTTGCAGGGAAGGAGCACCGTCGCCCCGAGTGTGGGGTGGGGTCGTTATAAATCTTGGTCAGCTAAAGCTGACCGGTTACTTATTTTCCCACCACTTGGTGGATTTGCTTATACAGGTCCCGGTGAGACTAGCGGGAGATAGCGGGCTGAAGCCCCTGCTGCTGTGCTGTGCTGGCCCTTGAAGGCCATAGCTTTTGTTTACCTTTTTGTTTATGTGTGGCCGGCCTGCGTGTCGATGTCTGAAAGCCACCTTTATGATGTAAACAAACAATGTAAATAACTGTTTATGTATTTCGTTCCTAGTAGAGTTGTGGACATGTTGTACACTGGTTTTAAAGGAAACTATATATGCTTCCGTTATGCGACTCTGATGCTGAGATAGTTATGTCTTTAACTGTTTAATGCTAATTTTAGTACCGCTCTCTTCTGTTCATTTCATATGGCGTGGGGTCCCGGCCGGACCTACTGTTATATGCTATGTAACAGGGAGGGTGTTATAGAAGATCAACTTGTTCTCCATTCTTGATTTTACTTATCTCCATCGTTACTATTCTATTCAAAATTGCTTAGCGGGATTCTCTTAAGTTCTGGGATTTGAGAGATAGAGTTTAGGGCATCCACTGTTCCCTTTTAAAGGACTGAGATGCCGCTTAATGGTCTCCTATGATGTCCTATTCTTACAAACGCCTATGCCTTAAGAGCACGCACTGATTGGACAATCAGGCGGCGGCATTAATTGCTAACAACGCGTCTGTCGACTTTTCAAATTGTCTCGACGATATTTCCATTGTTACGACGACAAGGATAATATCTTGACGACACTGGACATCTCTTCTGCACTGGAGCTTAAGACGACATGAAGTCATCTAACTGATGTCGGTGTAATCTTCTTGATTTCTCGATATCTTGTCGACAGACTATTCTTCAGCAACTGCCCGTCTTCATAACTGCATCATCAGTGTTCTCGACGTCACATCTTCTTTTCGACGATATAGTTATCATCAGTCTTACTTAGCCTCTACAAAAACAAGGCTTGTTTAGGACAATACATGTCTTGTTCAGTCTTATCAATGACACAGCTTCTTTTCAACGATATCTTCGACACTGACCTTCCCTTTGCCTTTTCAGCGATATTCATTCTGACTTAGCCTTATCGACGTCAAGGCTACTTTTTGAAGATATTCATTCTGACTTAGCCTTATCGATGTCAAGGCTTCTTTTCGACGATATTCATTCTGACATAGCCTTATCGACGTCAAGGCTTCTTTTCGACATAATTTGTCAGCTCGACATTCTATGAACTTGTCTTCTACTGAGATGATAAAGCTAAGAATATAATCAAATACATAGTGATGTTCTCTTGAATTGGTGACTTCTCCAAATCAGGAATCATGAGGGCAAGATTCCCAACAATTTCGCGCGTTTCTCTTAACGCGGAATGTTCGGCGATTGTTTTAAACAAATTGCCGTAAAAATTAAATGATCCGGGATGGTTCTCCATCCCATATTTGTTCGGTAATTTATTAATTAAACACGTCTTGGCCGATCTAGGAGCTAGCATGAATCTTATGTTGTTCTCCTTATTAAGGAAGCTCAGTTTGGGCACCCCAAGCCGAACTAATATGAGCATCTGTTGGAACAACCCTATTACTATTTTGGGCTAGGATCACTATGTTCTTAATTTAGGACCAAGTTGACCCCATTGTATAGCTTAAGGGTCAAGTCTTTAGGCTGAATGATTAGCTAGAACTTAAGGAATAATTAAGTTCCCAGCATTCAACAAATGGCGAGTGGCGTTCGACGAATGTCTAGCTTCGTTTGACAAATTCTTCTCAGCAGACTGAAGAAGTATAGCCAGTTCCAGCGCTCGACATTTCCTGAGCAGCGTTCGACAAATGGCTAGCAACGTTCGACGAATTCCAGCCAGAGCTCGACAAATTCTATATTAAAGCTCAGTTCGACAAATACAAGTCCAGATTACTTATATCAGTTATTTTGTCAACTCTCTGAAGACACATCGACGACCTTAACGAATCTATTCAAGTACTTTTGGACGTATTAAGTCAGTAAGGATGTATTATTCTTTTATTATATTCTTTTATTCCTTCCAAGACAAGAATAGCAGTTGACATTTAATGCTACGACATCTTTCACGACAAAGGAATCAAAAAGGACCTACCAAAATCGTTTTGATGGTTGTTACAGTTCCAAGAAGGATTTAAGACAGAATAATATATTCCTTAAATTGCAGATGATTTGAATTTCAAATCAGAAACCTATCAGAGAAGGAAGTATATACAAAAACAGTCGTACTCTTTTTTTGATACAGATCATTCACAGTTATCTTTCTAAGTCTCTAAGAAATACAGTTCTTCGAGAACAACAAGAACATAGAAGGATTAGAGAAAGGAGAAGAAGAAATATATACACACAAAGAACATTACTCTCAGTCTTCTTCTTCCCAAAGGCAGCATCTTCATCTCTCTGAGTACAACATTCACTCTCTCAGATCTGCTGCAAGTTCAAGTCTTCAAAAGAGCAACAACAATCTGAAGATTCACCACTTCCAGATTAATCTGCTATAGAAGGCTTCTGTTTTAGAGAAAGCTTCATCCTCAAGCTATCAACAACTTCAAACAGACAGGGGGAGCTTTCATCCTCAACATCCTTTGTCTTCTCTCAGAATCATTGACAGAGAAGAACACTCTAAACCTTCTTACCTCATCTTGTACAGGGTTAATTCTCCCTCCAAATGTTTACACAGTTGTGGCAAGACACCTTATCAAAAAATCCTTGTGTGGTTTTTAAGCACCTTATCAAAAGCTTATTGGTGTGTGGACACCTTATCAAAAAACCCCTGGTCTTGAGCACCTTATCAAAAGCTCTGTGGTGTGTGGACACCTTATCAAAAACTCCTAGTGGATGTCCTACCAACTGTGGTAGAAGTGTAGACGTACCCAGATTTATTGGGGTACTACTATATTTCCTTGTGTCTTCTATGCTTGTGATTTTTCTGTATTGTTTCTGTGCTATGTGCTTTTCTTTATTCAAATTAGATATCACACTTTGCATTACACACATATATATATATATATACATCAGTAATTTAATTCCGCTTTAAAAACTAATCAAAAGTTTTAATACTCTATTCACCCCCCTCTAGAGTAACTTAAGATCTAACCTCCACTTTCAATTGGTATCAGAGGGGTGTTGATTCTTTACAGGGTTACACCTGAATCACAAAGATCAACTAGATCTTAAATTTGTTTAGAGTTTTTATTTCATTTCTGCTTAATAAAAACTCATGGCACAAAACAAGGAATATTCAAGCACAAGACCTCCAATGTGCAACCTTGGCAAGTTTGCACTTTGGAAAGCAAGGATTAGGCTCTATATGAACTCCATTGATGAAGAGATTTTTAATGTTATTCTGACAGGGCCTCCAGCACCTACAACATCAACTAGCACTGAAGCTATAGGAGACAATCATGTTGTCCCACCTCCTGAGTGGACAGAAACTCAAAAGAAGCAAAGAAATGTAGATGCTAAAGCCATGAACATATTGGCTCAAACCATGTCTGATGATATTTTTCAAAAAGTGGTTGAATGTACATCAGCTAGAGAAATTTGGATTTCTCTGAACAACATGGTTGCAGGTTCTGCAGATGAGAGGAAAGACAGAAGATCACACTTGATCTCTCTGTATGAAAACTTCAAGAAAGGAGACACAGAGACAGTGGCTGACATGTACAACAGACTCAGTCTCATAGTCAATGAGCTGAAATCTCTGGACAAAGTGATTTCTATCACTGAAATAAATGACAAGATCTTAATGTGCTTCCCCAGCACGTGGGACTCAAGAATCTGGCCAATCAAGGATGCCAGGAGTCTCAATGAGATTACCACAGAAGCACTGTTGGGCAAGCTCAAATCTTATGAGCAGCTCATCAAATCCAGGAAAGCAGAATCATCTACTACATCTCCAGCAACAAAAAGAGAAAAGAGCATAGCTTTCAAAGCAGCTGATGTAGAAGAAGGAAAAACTCCTGACAATGAGGAGTTTATGAGTCTTATAGCCAAAAGATTTTACAAGATGGCTAAGAAAGACTTCAGGAAAAAGTCATCCAGAAACTATGACAATCCAAGGTATGACAAAAATCATGCTAATAAAATTATATGTTTTAGTTGCAGGAAACCAGGACACATTGCACTTGATTGTCCAGAAAATCAAAACAAGAAGGACAATAAGGAAAGGAGAAACGAAAAGGAAGAAAAGAGAAACTCCAGCAAATCTTCCTCCCATAATCACAAAAAGAAGGGAAGAGGATTTGTAGCAACATCCTGGAGTGAAACAGAATCTGAATCAGAATTTTCATCCTGCTCCTCTGATGAAGAAGAAACAAAAGAAAATGGCCAATGCCTAATGGCTATTTATGACTCAGACAGTGAGTCAGGATATGCTTCTTCATCCAGCTCCAATGATGATGAAGAAGAGAAGAATTTCTGCATGATGGCAATCAATGCCTCAGCTAATAATTCTGATGAAGAAAAATCAGAAGCAGAAGATGATGCTGATCAGGTACTATCTCATTTTGATTTTACTTCAATTGAATTCAAGGCTGAATTCAAAGTTCTTTGCATAGACTTAATTAAATCTGAGAAGGAAATAATCTTACTCGGAAATAAGTTAGCTGATATGAAGATTATACGTGAAGAAAATATAAATCTTAAAAAGGATTTGGCTGCCTCCAGGGAACATATTGTTCTCAATGAGAGCAAGTTGTCTGAAGCAAAAGAGTTTGAAGAATCCCTAAATGGGAGAAGTATCAAACTAATGGACATAACAAGCACAGTTAATGCTAGGCTTAATAGCAAATTGGGCTTGGGTGCCTAATCAAGTGAGCCACACCTAGTTAAGAAGAATATTCTATCTACACCCATAAAATTCATATCTGCCAAAGGCAAAGTGGCTACTGAAGCCAATAAAGATATTTCAAGCAAGAATATTAAGAATAAGAGAATTCAGAAGAATTCGTCGAACGAAGCTCGACAAAAAGATTCAAATTTGTCGAACTGGGATCGACGAAAACTGAGAACAGACTTTCAGTACAGTTATTACATGAACGGCGTTCGACAAAATCATGCACATTCGTCGAACGGCAGTCGACGAATTTACTCTAATTTGTCGAACAGATATTATACAGAAAGTTCTAAGAATTCTAATTCTAAATATTCTAAAAATCCTTTTACTGAGTGGGTAATACCTCCAAGGAGATATCATCCTCAAGGCTATAAGGATCAGCCTGAAATGATCTTTATATCTGAATATTGTGGACAAACAAATGGACCCAAGGTAGTCTGGGTCAAAAACAACTAGTTTATTTTTCTGTCATTGCAGGTACACAGATATCCAAGAATGAATGAAAAGTGGTATTTGGATAGTGGGTGCTCAAAGCACATGACAGGAAATAAGGCCAACCTGAGCAACTACAAGGCAAAGCTTGGACCAAAAGTTGTATTTGGAGACTCCAACTGTGGACAGACCAAAGGCTATGGAAAAGTCAAGGTTGGAGAAGTCACCTTCAAAGAGGTAGCTTATGTCAAGGGACTGAAGCACAACCTCATCAGCATAAGTCTTACACTCTAGTTATTGTATATGACTTCTCTAGATTCACTTGGGTGTTCTTTTTGAGAGAAAAGTCAGATAACTTTAAAGTTCTTACAGACTTTCTTAAGAGCATACAGATTGAGTACTCTACTGTAGTTGCATTGATCAGAAGTGATCATGGTACTGAGTTTGAGTCTCTTCTTATGCACGAATTCTGTGAGATGGAAGGTATCAGGCAATGTTTCTCAGCTCCCAGAACTCCTCAACAAAATGGGGTAGTTGAAAGGAAAAATAGAACTCTAATTGAATCAGCAAGAACATTGCTTGCAGATGCTAATCTGTCCCTATCCTTTTGGGCAGAGGCTGTTAGCACAGCAAATTATGTTCTGAATAGAAGTTTGATACACAAACTTAAGGAAAAGACTCCTTATGAATTACTTAAAGGGAAGAAACCTAAAGTTAACTATTTTAGAACATTTGGCTATAGATGTTATATTCACAATAATGATAAGAAATATCTTAGTAAATTTGAACCAAAATCAAATGAAGGAATTTTCTTAGGCTATTCTCAAATCAGTAAAGCATATAGGATTTATAATAAATCCACTCTTAAAATAGAAGAATCTATGCATGTCTCTTTTGATGAAACTAACATGTTTTACAAGGAGAAGATTCCTTCTACCATAGAAAATCTGCAGGTACCTATATTATGTGAGTAGCTAGATCAATTAGCTCTACATAAGGAAGGAATTCTGAACCTTGAACAGCATAATGATGAGGAGAGTGAGGAAGAAGATCTCCCAATTTCTGATGAAAGATCAGTACAGACAATAAAAGATCATTCTTCACAAGATATAGCAGCTGAACAATTTCCCCAAGTGGATACAATTGCTGAACCAACTCTAACTGTTGACCCCATCACAGTTAAAGATCATCTAATTTCACAAGTAAGTGGAGATATTTCAGCAGGTGTTCAAACAAGGCATCAATTACACCAAAATCAGATGCATACTTGTTTCCTATCACAAGTTGAACCTCAAACCGTAAAAGATGCAGAACAAGATCCAAATTGGATTCTTGCAATACAAGAGGAGCTCAACTAATTTGAAAGGAACAAGGTTTGGGATTTGCTTCCAAGACCAAAGAATTATCCAGTGATTGGAACCAAATGGATCTATAGGAACAAACTTAATTGATACAGAGCGAAATATTGTGAGAAACAAGGCTAGGCTAGTAGCTCAAGGATACTCACAGGAAGAAGGGATAGACTATGATCAGACATTTGCACCAGTTGCAAGGTTAGAAGCAATCAGGATCTTCCTTGCATTTGCTGTATACAAAAGATTCAAAGTCTATCAAATGGATGTAAAGAGTGCATTCCTAAATGGAGAAATCAAAGAAGAAGTTTATGTGGAACAACCACCAGGTTTCATCTCTCCAACATAACCCTCTTTTGTATTTAAACTTAAGAAAGCTCTCTATGGTCTCAAACAAGCTCCTAGAGCATTGTATGAAACTTTAGCTAGTTTTCTCTTGGAAAACAATTTCTGTAGAGGCATAGTAGACAAAACCTTATTTTACAAAGTACATAAAAATCAAACTCTACTAGTTCAAATATATGTAGATGACATTATCTTTGGATCTACTGATTCAAATTTGTGCAAAAGATTTTCCAATCTAATGCAATCAAGATTTGAAATGAGTAGTATGAGTGAGCTATCATACTTCCTTGGTCTTCAAGTGAAGCAAACTCCAAATGGAATCTTCATATCCCAATCTAAGTATGCTAAGGAATTAGTGAAAAGATTTGGCATGTCTGATTCTTCCACCATGAAAACACCCATGCCCTCAAATGTTGTTATTGTTAATGATGAATCAGGGAAAACTGTTGATTCAAAAGTATACAGAGCAATTGTTGGCTCATTACTTTATTTAACAACTAGTAGACCTGACATAATGTTTGCTACCTGTATTTGTGCTAGATTTCAAGTTAACCCCAAAGAATCCCACTTAATATTATTAAAAAGGATTTTGAGATATATAAAGGGTTGCCCTAATCTAGGACTTTGGTATCCAACAACATCTGAATTTGAATTAACTGGATTCTCAGATTCAGATTATGCTGGATGCAGAGTAGACAGGAAAAGCACATCAGGAACTTGTCAGTTTCTTGGTGATAGGCTTGTGTCTTGGTTTTGTAAAAAGCAAACATCTGTGTCTACATCAACAGCTGAAGCTGAATACATGGCTGCTGGCAGTTGCTGCTCACAGATGTTGTGGATACAAAATCAACTTCTAGACTATGGTATCAACTTAAATAAATCAACTATATTTTGTGACAATACAAGTGCAATATCTATAGCACAAAATCCAGTTCTCCATAGTAGGACTAAACACATAGAAATTAGGCACCACTTCCTTAGGGATAATGTGGATAAAAATAAAATTTGCCTACAGTTCATTTCCACTGATTTACAAAGAGCTGACATTTTCACCAAGCCCTTGGATGAAAAGAAGCACATCTTCTTTATAAATCAACTAGGAATGATAGATGGAGATTCAATATGTTAAAAATTAACACTTCTATTTATCCCCTAAATTTGTCGAACGGAGGACGACGAATTTAAGCCTTTTGTCGAACGGCGGTCGACAAAACCTGTTAACTTCAGAATCGATAAAGACAATCTCATTTGTCGAACAGTGGTCGACGAAAAGGAAACTTTTGTCGAACGCTGTCTGACAAAGACCTCAAGTCTTTTCGACTTCTATTTTTATTAGGTTTTTGCCGAACCCCGCTCCTCAAATTCGCCCCCTTCTCCGATCTATATAATATCTTTTTCTATTTCGTAATAGTTTGCGCCTACAGAAATTGTTTCCCTCCAGTTCCTCTCTGCACTTGATCTTTCTCTCTTGCAGTTACAAATGGCGATTTCTCAAGCCGCACTATATTCGATGAAGTTCGATGCCAGGTTCGACATTGACATGGAATCTTTTACTCAATCTGACCAAATCTTCAAGGATATTCTTCAACTGTTTGAAGAGCAGCAGTTGAGAAAGTTAATGAGCAGGAGGATTAAGCTGCACACAGCAGAAATTAAGGAATGGTGTTTTACAGCTAAGCAAGAGGATGAATGTCTCACAGGAACTATTTCAGGACACCGGGTCTCTCTTACCCCTACTATCTTAACTAAGGTTTTTGAATTTGTTAATGGTGATGATGAGATAGAGCTCAGCTCTGTTGAAACTGTTGAAGCACTGATTAAAATGGGTCATTCCACTAGAAACCCTAATCACCTGCTCAAGAAGAACTTATCTGTAGAATATAAGTTTCTTTCTGATATAGTTGGCAAAGTGTTGTTAGGGAAAACAACAGGACATGATTATATTAATAGGCACCAATTTATGTTGATGGTGGCCATAATGGAAAAGAAGAAAGTGAACTGGGGATCAATCTTCTTTGGATTAATTACGAAGAAGATTTCAAAGGACAATGTCTGCTTTGGAAGGATCTTAGGAATTGTTTTGCAGGAAAGACACCAAGACCTTATGGTCTCTCCCAATGTGACAATTAATGCTAGCAAGAAGCTGACCTCAGCTCTCTTTGCTAAGTGGGACAGGGTGTTTACCAAGAAGAACATTGGAGCAGTTACAAAGAAGAAAACTTCTGAAGGCACAAGGACTGACCCAGTCACTCCCTCACCCCTTCTAGAAGCCTCTTCCCCTCCTCCTATTGTTTTTTCTCCTCATATCCCATCTCCACCTCAAAAAATTTTCCCTGGACAATCTCCACCTCCAAATTCACCCACACTCATTGATGACATTCCATCCTCTTCTACACCTCTAACCACTCATACTTCTCCACCTCCATCTCCAATGCATGATGACTATCATTCACCCATTCATCACTCTTGCCCCATTCATTCTGACATCTCTCAACAACATGCAAATGTTGCAAACATTTTTGCACCAACTCCCTTTCCATCCACCTCTCAACCATCTTCATCTCAGCAACCTGAAATGTTATTTTTATATTTTCAATCTGTTGCAGATCAAATTTTTGACCATATTATTCCCAAAATTGATCAACTCCTGGATGCAAAACTTGCTCCAGTCTATCATATTCTTTCTACTCTTAACTCCACATTGGATGCAAAAATTGCTCTAATTCTTCAAGCAATCTCTGAACTCTCTTCTACTATATCTTCAATTCCCACCTCCATCTCTGTCCCTTCTTCTAGGGGCCTAGATTCAGGTCTCCCTGAAGCTAGGCAGGGGGAGATGCCTTATGAAGAAGTTCCAGAAGCTCAAATTTCAGAGGATATAGTTTTTGTTGAAGAGGATACTGAAGAAACAATTCAAACTTATGATGTAGGTATGTTTGAAGAAACTCCAGAAGTACCAATCATAGAAGAGATGAATAATATCTATATTCATCCTTCCCTAGATATTATTTCCTTACTGTCAAAATTCAATGTTGCTTTCTCAGTTCTGCCAAAACATCAAATTCATTCTAGAGCAATTGTCCCCTATACTGCTCCAATTGACAAAATTTTGCTGAAAAAGATTATTAGTAGCTTTGCAGTTCAAAGAGCAGTTCCAGCTCATGTTCCAGTTCCAGTTCAAAGTCTTGCAGATGAATCAGTTAAAATTTCAGAAGAAAGTAACAGTAATTTTAATTTCCCAACCTTTATCTGTGATGAATCACCCATCCCAAATTTTGATGAAATCTGGAGAGCAGAAGATGACGCTTTTGAAGCTGAAGAGCAGAGGCTCAAAGCTCTTAAGATGGTAAATGATTTATATGATAATCCTATTCCCTCCTCTGATTCTGATGAAGAAGATAATGACAGTGATTCTGATGATACTCTTTCAAGGAAGATAAAGAAAAGAAAGGCTAAGGCCTTGGCTGTCCCCAAGCCTCCTAACCCAGATAATAATATTCCCTACTACATCCTTCACAATATTATTCTTGATAAGGATACCCCTCACTGGATGAAGTTCTCCAGAAATGAGATGAAGAGGAGAAAGAAGTACAAGAAAACTGGTTATTCTTCTGACAAACATGTCAAATATAACCCTCCTCCTCCTCCTCCAGCAGCAGGCTCAGCAGCACCATCTTCCTCTTCCCAGAAGCCAAGCTCTCAGCACTCAAGGAAATCTGGTAGTTCCAGTGGATCTCAAGTATCAGGATCATCCAGTAATCCTCCTTCTAAGAAATCAGCAACTGCTTCACAAGAAAGTCCAGTCATTGCTTCACCTTAAATATCATCAAAATACATACTTCATATTTCTGATGGATCTTCTCATAAGATAAAAAATACTCAAAGTGATCCTCAAGATCAAGTTGATACTTCAGAATATGTTCCCTATCTTCCAGATCTTGAAGAGGAAAGATTATTTCAAATGGCAAGACTCAAAGAATCAATTGCTCTTGCACAGATTAACAAAGCAAAATCAGAAGGTAAAGATTTCACAAAAATCTCTACCATGTCTGATTACATAAGGAAAGAGCTTGACAAGTACAATTCCAAAGAGTTATTCAATACTGAAGAATATCTTGAAAAGCACCTAGGATCCCTTATCCCTCATGTCAAATCTCAGACTATTATTGGTGCTCAAGATCTCTATATAAGCAAGAAGAAATCTGAAGATCCAAACAGGATAATCACCTTCAAACCTCCATCAGCAAAGAAGTAAAAGAGGTTCAGACTTATTTTTGGTTGTTATTATTAAAAAAAATTTAATTGTAATAAACTCAGAGCACTAGTTTTATTTAATCTGCTGAAATGAATTTTCATTCTGTCAGATATATCTTTTATGCTCTGTTGTTTATGTTTTCTATTGTATTTAGTTGATTGATTGTCAAATAGTATCCTAACCCAAATAGGGGGAGATTGTTGGAACAACCCTATTACTGTTTTGGGCTAGGATCACTATATTTTTAATTTAGGACCAAGTTGACCCCATTGTATAGCTTAAGGGCCAAGTCTTTAGGCTGAATGATTAGCTAGAACTTAAGGAATAATTAAGTTCCCAACATTCGACAAATGGCGAGTGGCGTTCGACGAATGTCTAGCTTCGTTCGACAAGTTCTTCTCAGCAGACTGAAGAAGTATAGCCAGTTCCAGTGCTCGACATTTCCTGAGCAGCGTTCGACAAATGGCTAGCAGCGTTCGACGTATTCCAGCCAGAGCTCGACAAATTCTATATTAAAGCTCAGTTCGACAAATACAAGTCCAGATTACTTATATCAGTTATTTTGTCAACTCTATGAAGACAGTTCGACGACCTTAACGGATCTATTCAAGTACTTTTGGACATATTCAGTCAGTAAGGATATATTATTCTTTTATGATATTCTTTTATTCCTTCCAAGACAAGAATAGCCATTGACATTTAATGCTACGACATCTTTCACGACAAAGGAATCAAAAAGGACCTGCCAAAATTGTTTTGATGGCTGTTACAGTTCCAAGAAGGATTTAAGCCAGAATAATATATTCCTTAAATTATAGATGATTTGAATTTCAAATCAGAAACCTATCAGAGAAGGAAGTATATACAAAAATAGTCGTACTCTTTTTTGATACAGATCATTCACAGTTATCTTTCTAAGTCTCTAAGAAATACAGTTCTTCAAGAACAACAAGAACATAAAAGGATTAAAGAAAGGAGAAGAAGAAATATATACACACAGAGAACATTACTCTCAGTCTTCTTCTTCCCAAAGGCAGCATCTTCATCTCTCTGAGTACAACATTCACGCTCTCAGATCTGCTGCAAGTTCAAGTCTTCAAAAGAGCAACAACAATCTGAAGATTCACCTCTTCCAGATTAATCTGCTACAGAAGGCTTCTGTTTTAGAGAAAGCTTCATCCTTAAGCTGTCAACAATTTCAAACATATAGGGGGAGCTTTCATCCTCAACATCCTTTGTCTTCTCTCAGAAACATTGACAGAGAAGAACACTCTAAACCTTCTTACCTAATCTTGTACAGGGTTAATTCTCCCTCCAAAAGTTTACACAGTGGTGGCAAGACACCTTATCAAAAAATCCTTGTGTGGTTTTTAAGCACCTTATCAAAAGCTTATTGGTCCGTGGACACCTTATCAAAAAAACCCTGGTCTTGAGCACCTTATCAAACGCTTTATGGTGTGTGGACACCTTATCAAAAATTCCTAGTGGATGTCCTACCAACTGTGGTAGAAGAGTAGACGTACCCAGATTTATTGGGGAACTACTATATTTCCTTGTGTCTTCTGTGCTTGTGACTTTTCTGTATTGTTTCTGTGCTGTGTGTTTTTCTATATTCAAATTAAATATCACACTTTGCATTACACATATATATATATACATCAGTAATTTAATTCCGCTTTAAAAACTAATAAAAAGTTTTAATACTCTATTCACCCCCCTCTAGAGTAACTTAAGATCTAACTTCCACTTTCAGCATCCAATTAGCGGATCGGTCTGTTAAGTACCCGATCAGTGTCATAGAAGATGTCCTAATGGAGGTTGACAAGTTTATCTTTCTGGTAGACTTTGTCATCCTCGATATCGAAGAGGACGCCAAAGTACCCCTCATACTCGGTCGGCCCTTCCTAGACACCGTCCAGGCTATTAGCGACATAAGTAACGGAAATATTCTCCTACGAGTTGGGCAAGAAGAAGTACTTTTAATATAAATTAGTCAATGAGAAATGCGCTTCCAAACGCGACACTTGCATTACCTTAGAAACAAAATTTGAAGAGGAAATAACATCATTTTCTAAAATAATTTCTCCTTTATTTGAAAATCCGGAAATTGCAAATTTATTTTGTCTACAAGAAATAACTCGGCCGCTCAAATTTGAAGAAGTAAAACTGAATTATTCTAAAATAAAAACATCTTACGAGGAGCCACCGAATTTAGAATTAAAAAAATTACCGGAACATTTATAATATATATTCTTAGAAGAAGATTCAAAATTGCCCATAATAATATCTTCCGCACTTAACGATTTTGAAATTTCCGAATTAATTCAAATCTTAAATAATCACCGCCATACAATTGCATGGTAAATTTCGGATATCAAAGGGATTATCCCCTCTTTTTGCACGCATAAAATAAATTTAGAAAATAATTCTCGCGACACTATTCAGCCTCAACCACGCCTTTATCCCAATATGAAGGATGTCGTTAAGGCCAAAATTATAAAATTATTAGACGCGGGAATTATTTGCCCAATTTCTGATAGCACTTGGGTTAGCCTAGTGCAAGTCATGCCTAAAAAGGGTGGAATAATGGTAGTTACAAACAAAAACAATGAGTTAATTCCATCTCGTACTATTACAGGTTGGCAGGTTTGCATAGATTATAGAAAATTAAATGATGCACCTGCAAGGATCACTTTCCACTCCCCTTTATTGACCAAATATTTGAACGTCTATCCGGTCACTCATATTATTGTTTTCTTGATGGTCTCTCGGGATACTTTCAAATCCCAATTTCACCCGAAGACCTAGAGAAAACTACTTTTATGTGTCTCTTCAGCACCTTCGCCTATCGTAGGATGCCTTTTGGTCTTTGTAACACGCCATCTACATTCCAAAGATGTATGATAGCAATTTTTAATGAATTAGTAGAAGACGTCATGGAAGTTTTTATGGACAATTTTTCCATCTTTGGCGATTCTTTTACAAATTATTTAAATAATCTTAATCATGTTCTTTAACGCCGCGAAGACACGAATTTGGCACTCAACTGGGAGAAGTGCCACTTTATGTTCTGAGTGGGGTTAGTCCTTGGACATAATGTTTCTAGTAAGGGGATCGAGGTCGATCGGGCCAAGATCGAAGTCATAGAAAAACTTCCTCCTCCCACCAATATTAAATCTATTATTAGTTTTTTAGGACACGCGGGATTCTATAGGCGATTCATTCGAGTTTTTATAAAAGATACAAAACCTTTAACTCATCTTTTAGAAAAAGAATCCGCATTTATTTTTGACGATAAATGCTTGAAAGCTTTTAAAAAAAATTTAAAAAGAACTAATAAACTCGCAAATTTTAATTGTGCCAAATTGGTCTTTACTGTTAGAAATAATGTGTGATGCGAGTGATTTTGTTGTTGGGGCTGTTTTAGGCCAACGGGTGATCAAATATTTTCACCCAATTTATTATGCAAGCAAAACACTCACTTCCGCCCAAGCTAAAATTATACAACAACGGAAAAAGAACTTTTGGCGATTGTTTTTGCTTTCAATAAATTCCGTTCTTATTTAACGCTTTCAAAAGTTATTGTTTTTTCAGATCACTTCGCCCTCCGATATTTACTAGATAAAGGAGACGCTAAGCCACGACTCTTGAGATGGATCCTCCTTATTCAAGAATTCGATATAGAAATCCGAGACAAGAAAGGAGCAGAGAATGTTGCGGCCGACCACCTCTCACAATTGGAGAATTCGGTTGCAGGAGCGCTAGTGGAGGCCGAAATTGACGACAAATTCCCTGAAGAGCGCCTCCTCGCCATCGAAAAGAAAACGACTTCTTCAACCCCTTGATACGCGGATTTGGCCAACTATTTAGTGACCCGGGCCCAACCGAAAGATTTTTCAAGTCAACAAAAGAAGAAATTCTTTTCAGACTTGAAAATTTATTTTTGGGAGGACCCCTTTTTATTTCGTGTCTGCGCGGACCAAGTGGTAATAAGGTGTATTTCAGGCGAGGAAGGCATCCAAATTTTGCGGCTCTGCCAAGAAGGACCAGCCGGTGGCCACTATCAAGCTAACTGGATTGCAAGGAAGGTACTAGAAGCGGGCTTCTATTGGCCCACCTTATTCAAAGACGCTCAGAATTTTGTGAGTAATTGTGATTGGTGCCAACGGTCAGGTAACAATTCTAACCGGGTCGAAATGCCCAAAAATCTATTTTTAGAATGCGAAATTTTTGATTTATGGGGAATAGATTTCATCGGTCATTTACCCTCTTCTTTTAATAATAAATATATCCTTGTTGCGGTTGATTACGTGTCGAGGTGGGAGGAAGTACAAGCTTTTCCCACCAACGACGCGAGAGTCATCGTAAATTATTTAAAAAATTATTTTCGCGATTTGGTACACCCCGAGCACAAATCAGTCATTGGGGCACACATTTCTGTAACAACCAATTTGCTAAAATTTTAGCAAAATAAGGAGTTACATGATGAGTAGTATTTATGCGTATTTTAATTATAGTATTAGGTGTAGTTTTAATTTAAAATTGTAAATATTATTTATATTTTAGTTTAAAATGACTTCGTTTATAATTTCTATTCTAAATGTAGTTTTACTTTTGTTTTGCAGATTTTCTGAAGTTTTTGGACAAATTCCATAGTACACGCCCTCAATCACGCCCGTGACCAAGGGCGTGTAACCTAATGATCTGCGTTCGACGAAGGACGAGCTGAGTTCGACGAATCCACAACAAGTCATGCCTCAGGTCACGCTCGTGACCCAAGGTCACGCCCGTGACCAAGGGCGCGTAATCTTAGAATTATCCCAGCTGGCTGCCGACGAGACATGGAGATGCTGTCGAGGAGTTGACCCAAGTCACACCTGTGACCAAAGAGTCACGCCCGTGTCTTCCCACGTGATCCCTTCTCCCTATCGCGCCGAATTCAAGCCCATGCCGCATTAATGGAGTTGACCCAAGTCACGCCCGTAACCCATGAGTCACGCCCGTGACTTTTCGCGCGTGATCGCTTTTCGCTGCAGCGCCGCACTCAAGCCCACGCCGCATTAATGAAGCCGCCCAAGAACACGCCCGTGACAAATGTTACACGGGCGTGTAATGTCCGATTTTTCTACCGTCGTCACGCAAAGTCCACGCCACTGCCAGATCCACTGTCAGCAATGTTTACATTCCCTAGGTCACGCCCGTCACCGAGGGCGTGTAACTTGAAAATTTCTGCTATAAATTCAGAGGCTCTCCTTGAGTCCAGGGTTCAGAATTTTGGAGTGGGGGAGGTGCTGCTAGAGCTGTTAGTGAGTTTTTCAAGTTCATGTTCATGATTTTCTTAAGCTTTCATGTTCTCTCTTTTCCTTTCATGCAATGTTTTAATGTAAATTTCATGTACTAGTTTCTCTTAAGCTTGTAATCTTATTTTTCCCTTGCTTTGCACTCTTTAATTAAGGCTTGCAATCGTTTTGATTTTCAATAAAATTAAGTTTTCTCTCTTTCATGTTCTCTTTCTCTTTAGCAATTTCTCTTGCATGCAATGGTAACTTTTCTTCCCTCTCATGCAATGTTTAATCTCTTCATTTAGCTTGCTTTTTGTCTTTTTTAGTTAAGCAAAACAAACCTCAAATTTTCGTCGATAAGATAATGGTGACTTTCCTCGAAGTAGAAGTTATCAACGCGCCCCGTGGAATACGACCTTGATATTCCTAAATATCCTATACTATAGACGATAAGGTACACTTGCCTTAATCGATATAGTTTTGGAGAAAATCTTCAACCCTTCATTTAATTTCAAAACACGAAAAATCTATATCAAGTTTTTGGCGACGTTGCCGGGGATTTTGCGTAGATATTTTGAAAAGAGGATAGCTATTAATTTTATCATGCTTCTTTTTATTTTATTTTGCTTTTTTCTAAATTTCAAAAAGAAAAAAAAATTAGTTTTTCCTCTTCCCTTCTTCTCTTTTTAGTGTATGACCCGAGGTAGCACTTCGATTATTCCTTTTGATCCGGAGATCGAGCGAACCTTTTTGAGGCACCACCGTTCTCGTGATCAGGAAAATCAAGTAGACTCCGAAGAATCGATCGGGGACACTAACGCAGTGAATATGGATCATAATCTTAATCCTCCTAATCTTAACGATCCAAATCCTAATGAGGACGCGCAACGGACCATGTCCTATTATGCGCGTCCAAATTTGGAAGGCACACAGTCGAGTATTGTTCGCCCCATGGTGGCGAACAATAATTTTGAGATCAAGTCCAGCATCATACAAATGGTGCAACAATCAGTGACCTTCGATGGTCAACCGGACGAAGATCCAAATTCGCATATTTCTTACTTTCTTGAAATTTGCGATACTTTTAAAATCAATGGTGTCACCGATGACGCCATTCGATTACATCTTTTTCCTTTTTCTTTGCGGTCTAAAGCCAAGCAGTGGCTGGGCTCCCTACCTAGGGGATCCATCACTACATGGGCCGAAATGGCGGAAAAATTTCTCAATAAATATTTCCCGCATTCAAAGACCGCTAAATTGCGCACAGATATTGCGTCATTCATGCAAATCAACTCGAAGACTCTCTATGACACATGGGAGCGCTTCAAGGAGATTTTGCGTTGATGCTCTCACCAGGCACTTGCCACTTGGCAACAAGTGCAAATATTTTATAATGGCTTAAATCTCCAAATGAGGCAAATGATTGATGCGGCCGCCGGGGGGACATTAAATAACAAAACCCCGATCGCCGCTCAAGAGCTTTTCGAAGAGATGGCCATGAATGCGTACCAATGGAACATGCCCCGAGCGCGGCCTAATAAGCCAGCCAGAATTTTTGAAATAGACGCAAACGCAAATTTGGCTTTACAAGTTGAGCGCTTAACAAAGCAAGTGGCGGAGATGTCTGCTTCCTCCGCCACTCCTCCTTGGGCTAATAACGTTTTAATTGAAGAACATGTTGACTACATGGAAAATCCGCCTCGGCCTTCCTATAACCCCAACACCACTCCGTAAAACAACACATACAATGCGGGTTATAGGAATCAACCGAATTTCTCATGGAGCAACCAAGGAAATGCTCAGCGTCCTATGAATCTAAATCAACCTCCCCCAAATCAACTTCTTAACTTAACTCCGCCTCCAAATTTGATTTCTCAAAATTTTAATCCACCCGGTTTTCCACCGCAACAGCAGAAACTCTCTCCGCTTGAAGAGGTTTTTGCAAAATATGTTGATACAAATGAAACAAACATCCGGAACCTTATCGGATCGATCAAAAATTTAGAAAATCAAGTGGGCCAGCTCGCAAAGATGATTTCTGAGCGTCAACAAGGAGCACTACTGGGGAATACAGAGCAAAATCCAAAGGAGAGCGCGCATGCGATTACACTCCGAAGCGAGAAGGAGGTGGTTCAAAAACAGGACGAACCCAAGGTAATTTCTTCCTCTCCTCCTCCTACTTTTAATTATCTTCAAATTTGCCCGCCACGTCAGCTCCGCACGCTTCTGTTTTAAATCCGCATGCTTCTGTTTTAAATCCGCGCGCTCCTACTTCTAATATTCTGTATCCATCTAAATTTAAAACTGAGTGCGCCGAAAAAAATTATAAAAAAAATTTAGATGTTTTAAAACAAATCCATATTAATGTACCTTTCTGCGAGGCTATCTCTCAAATGCCTAAATATGCGAAATATCTTAAGGAGTTGCTCTCCAATAAGAAAAAGTTAGAAGATATTTCGCATATTTCTTTAAATGCAGAATGCTCCGCGGTTGTACTCAACAAATTGCCTAAAAAAGCAAATGACCCGGGACGGTTTTCCATCCCATGTCTATTTGGCAATTCGTTAGTAAAACAAGCCTTAGCGGATCTTGGAGCAAGCATCAACCTTATGTTGTTCTCTTTGTTCAAAAGGCTAGTTCTAGGAAATCCAAGGCCCACTCGAATGAGTATTCAATTAGCTGATCGTTCTTTAAAATATCCGATAGGAATAGTAGACGATGTGCTCGTCAAGGTTGACAAATTCATCTTTCCGGTGGATTTTGTCATTCTTGACATCGAAGAGGATGCCATAATACCCCTCATACTCGGCCGCCCCTTCCTTGCCACTTCCCGCGCTATTATAGATGTAAGTAATGGAAAGCTCCTCCTACGGGTTGGAGACGATGAAGTTACTTTCTGCATAAATTCCTCGATGCGGAACACATCAGAAAACGACGATTCATGTTTTTACTTGGAAGACTGTTGTGAGTTCGATTCATCCCTCGAATTAGTTTCATCGGCAAGTAGTGATTCCGAGCCCGTAGAGCTCTTTTATGTTGAAGAAGAAGTTTCTCACCCCTCTCCACCCAAACCGTTATTTCTAGAAAATTTGAAAATTAAAACTTCTTATGAAGAACCACCTGAATTAGAGTTAAAAAAACTCCCCCCTCACCTTAAATATTTGTTTTTAGAAAAAGAGTCTAAGCTACCCGTCATCGTTTCATCCGATCTTAGCAACTCAAAAATTTCTGAGTTAACTATAGTCTTAAGAAAGCACCGCCACGCAATTGCGTGGCAATTATCGGATATTAAGGGTATAAACCCTTCTTTCTGCACTCATAAAATCTTTTTCGAAGAAAATTCCCGCAACTCAGTCCAGCCTCAACGACGACTAAACCCGAACATGAAAGAAGTCGTTAAGGCCAAAGTTATAAAACTTCTGGACGCGGGAATCATCTACCCGATATCAGATAGTACTTGGGTTAGCCCAGTACAAGTCGTGCCAAAGAAAGGTGGCGTCACGGTAGTTGCGAACGAAAATAACGAATTGATCCCAACCCGTACTATTACGGGTTGGCGGATGTGCATCGATTATCGAAAACTAAATGATGGCACCCGTAAGGATCACTTCCCTCTACCATTTATCGACCAAATTTTAGAGCGCCTTTCGGGTCACTCATACTACTATTTTCTCGATGGTTTGTCGGGATATTTCCAAATCCCGATTTCGCCCGACGACCAAGAGAAAACCACTTTCACATGTCCCTTTGGCACCTTCGCTTATCGAAGTATGCCATTTGGTCTTTGTAACGCGCCATCTACATTCCAAAGATGTATGCTGGCAATATTTGACGAGTTAGTAGAGGAGGTGATGGAAGTATTTATGGACGACTTCTCCGTGTACGGAAACTCATTTAAAAACTATTTAAAAAATCTCGAGCGCGTGTTGCAGCGATGTGAGGAAATGAATTTAGCGCTTAATTGGGAGAAATGCCATTTTATGGTCAAAGAAGGATTAGTCCTTGGCCATAAAATTTCGGGAAAGGGGATCGAGATCGATAGGGCCAAGATTGAAGTAATTGAAAAACTCCCCCCTCCAACAAACGTAAAAGCTATTAGGAGTTTTCTATGCCACGCTGGGTTCTATCGGCGCTTTATACAAAATTTTTCCAAAATCACAAAGTCGTTAACCCATCTTCTCGAGAAAGAATCGTCTTTTCTTTTTAACGATGAATGCCATTTAGCCTTTCAACTTATCAAAGAGAAACTTATAAACTCCCCGATTCTTGTCGCCCCAGATTCGTCGCTCCCTTTTGAAATCATGTGCGACGCGAGTGATATTGCGGTTGGTGCCATTTTAGGCCAACGGGTGAGTAAGTATTTTCACCCGATCTATTATGCGAGCAAACCACTCACGTCGGCACAAGCAAACTACACCACGACCGAGAAGGAACTTCTAGCAATCGTTTTCGCCTTTGATAAGTTTAGGTCGTATATCACTCTCTCAAAAGTTATCGTCTTCACAAATCACTCTGCGCTTAGGTATCTCTTAAGTAAATCGGACGCCAAGCCTCATCTTTTGCGATGGATCCTCCTCTTACAGGAGTTTGATTTAGAGATACAGGATAAAAGAGGAGCCAAAAACTTGGCGGCCGATCACCTTTCTCAATTAGAAAATCCCTCCTCGAAAGCTTTAATAGAGGCCGACATTAACGATAAATTTCCCGAAGAGCGCCTCCTAGCTCTCGAAAATATTAATTCATCTTCTACCCCCTAGTTTGCGGATTTGGCTAACTATTTAGTAGCCCGGGTCCAGCCAAAAGAATTCTCGAGTCAGCAAAAGAAGAAATTCTTTTCTGATTTAAAGAATTACTTTTGAGAGGACCCCTTTTTATTTCGTGTATGCGCAGACCAGGTAGTGAGAAGATGTGTTTCAAGTGTGGAAGGCCTTAAAATTTTACATCATTGTCATGAGGCACCCACCGGTGGTCATTATCATTCAAACCAAACCGCGAGAAAGGCGCTGGAGGCGGGCTTTTATTGGCCCATGCTCTTCAAAGATGCTCACACCCTTGTGAGTACTTGCGACAGCTGCCAGCGATCGGGGAACAACTCCCGCCGAGATGAGATGCCCCAAAACATTTTCTTAGAATGTGAAATTTTCGATCTTTGGGGTATTGATTTTGTAGGCCCTCTCCCTCACTCTTATTCAAACAAATATATTCTCGTTACGGTCGACTACGTGTCGAGGTGGGCGGAAGCGCAAGCTCTCCCCACCAACGATGCGCGAGTCGTTGTTACTTTCATAAAAAAATTATTTTCTCGATTTGGCACGCCGCGCGCTATAGTTAGTGATCGGGGCACCCATTTTTGCAATAGTCAATTTACAAAAATCTTAGCAAAATATGGTGTCACGCACAAACTATCCACTGCATATCACCCACAAACGAGCGGCCAAGTCGAAGTTGTTAATCGAGAATTAAAACGAATTTTAGAAAAAACTGTTTCAATTAATCGGAAGGATTGGGCAATAAAGCTTGTTGACGCGCTATGGGCTTATCGAATGGCGTACAAGACCGCTATCGGTTGTACACCGTATCGAATGGTTTATGGCAAGGCTTGCCACCATCCGGTCGAATTAGAACACCGCGCATTTTGGGCACTTAAATTTTTAAACCTCGATTCCGCTTTAGCGGGCGAACAAAGAAAATTCCAAATGAACGAATTAAATGAGTGGCGAGCGAATCCATATGAGAGCAATAAATTATATAAGCAGCGAACAAAGTTTTATCACGATAAACATATAAAATTTCCGAAAACTTTTTTGCCGGGCGACCTCGTCCTCCTTTATAATTCTCGCCTTCGCCTTTTTCGGGGAAAACTAAAATCCCGATGGTCCAGACCCTTTATTGTTAAAGAGGTTTGGTCTTATGGGACAATTTTAATTTCCCACCTAGAAAAAGGTTCCTTCAAAGTTAACGGGCACCGCCTTAAATTATATCTTCCGGGAGAGTTAACTAATGAAAAGAGTGACTCGATTTTACTTCCTCCTATAATATGATCGGCAAGTGGGTCAAGCTACGCGACCTTAAACAATGCGCTTTTGGGAGGCACCCCAAAGTTATCTTTTTATTGTTTTCTCTTGTTCTATAACATATTTTGTAGGTAATTGTCGCTTCCCCGCGAAAACTTCAAAAAATCAGTGAAGCCCTTTCTCCATTTCCCTTCTCTTTTATCATGCATTTCCTTTTTCTTTTGTCTTGCAATTTATTTACTTCTTTTCCTTAAACTTCATACTTAGTTTTAAACATTGGGGACAATGTTTAACTTTAAGAATGGGGGTGTAAATAGTTCTTTGTAAATAGTTGATAAATTAGAAAATTTTCAAAAAAAAAACATTTTCTTATGTTTTCTTCTATTTAGCACTTGTAAAACCCAAAAACTCAAAAAAAATTTAGAAAATTGAAAATTTTAAATCTTGGAATGGGACGTTTGGGACCTCACCCCATCTCACCTCCTAGTACCGTGAGATCCCTTCACGGGGTATACCTCGGGAAGTCCAAGAATTAACAAAAAAATTTAAGCTCTTTAGTATATGTTTTTGTTTATTTCTTATCAAAAATCCAAAAAAAGATAATATCAAAATTCAAAAAAAAATATGAAAAAGCTTAAAATACAAAAAAATTTAAATCTTTTACCTCTCCTATTTGTTGTTTTTGTGATTTCTTAGAAATCTAGTTGAGAATGTTTATAAGCATGTTTAAGTTTTTAATTGGCTAAAATTTTGCTTATCATAGTTTGTTAATTCTAAATTTGAGGTAATCTTGACTTAAGAATCATCTTATGATTTTAAATTGATTAGAGAATTTATTTAGCATTACTTCTCTTTTTATTTTTAAATTGCTTCATTTTGTAGTGAATTTTGCTAAACCTCTTTAGATTTCAATTATATTTTCTTCTAGCTTTTTAGATCTTAGGAAATTTAATGTTACTAGAATTTGCTCTCAATATAATTTAAAGCTCGCTAGATTTAATTCCCTTCCTTACCCACTTTGTGGCAAAAAAATGAAGTTTAAAAGATCATATGTCATGGGAATAAGAGGATAAAATTCATTATTCCCTAAAACATATGCACCCAAAATAATTGAAAAGATTATATGGCATGGAGTAAGAGGATAAAATTCATTACTCCTAAACCATATACATTTTGGGTTGTTATTAGAAGAGAAAAAAGAAAAAATATATATAGAGAGGTGAGAGGATAAAATTCATCACCTCAAATCAAAGATCTCTTCTTATGCCAAATTTTATGAAATCCCCCTAAGCCAATTATCATTGTTCTAGATTTAGTTTAAGATTATGGAGAGAGCAATATTTAGTAAGTTACTTTTCCTTAAGCTTCTTTTAAGATAGAGTTCTTATAATTTTAATTTAATATCGTTCTATAATTTCTACAATATTGTTACACTAATTAATTTTCTTGAGAAGTCCTTGCCTAAACATTTTTCCTTCTTTTCAAATCATCATCATAATTTAGGACTTAACTCCTCCTTGAATTTATGCTTAACTTAACTTTTGGTTTAAATGAAATTTTAGTTTAAAATTAAAAAAAAATTTAAGGATATCTTATAAATTATGTCTCACACTTTTGCTCTGGAATAGCAAAACCTTAAGTATGGGGGTATTTGATGAGTAGTATTTATGCGTATTTTAATTATAGTATTAGGTGTAGTTTTAATTTAAAATTGTAAATATTATTTATATTTTAGTTTAAAATCACTTCGTTTATAATTTCTATTCTAAAAATATAGTTTTACTTTTGTTTTGCAGATTTTCTGAAGTTTTTGGACAAATTCCATAGTACACGCCCTGAGTCACGCCCGTGACCAAGGGCGTGTAACCTAAAGATCTGCGTTCGACGAAGGTCGAGCTGAGTTCGACGAATCCACAGTAAGTCACGCCTCAGGTCACGCCCGTGACCCAAGGTCACGCCCGTGACCAAGGGCGTGTAATCTTAGAATCTTCCCAGCTGGTTACCGACGAGACGTGGAGATGCTGTCGAGGAGTTGACCCAAGTCACGCCCGTGACCAAAGAGTCACGCCCGTGTCTTCCCGCGTGATCCCTGCTCTATGTCGCGCCGAATTCAATCCCATGCCACATTAATGGAGTTGACCCATATTACGCCCGTGACCCATGAGTCACGCCCGTGACTTTTCGCGCGTGATCGCTTTTCGCTGCAGTGCCGCACTCAAGCCCACGCAGCATTAATGAAGCCGCCCAAGTACACACCCATGACCAAAGTTACACGGGCGTGTAATTTCCGATTTTTCTGCCACCGTCACGCAAAGTCCACGCCACTGCTAGATGCACTGTCAGCAATGTTTACACGCCCTAGGTCACGCCCGTGACCGAGGGCGTGTAACTTGAAAATTTCTGCTATAAATTCAGAGGCTCTCCTTGAGTCTAGGGTTCAGAATTTTGGAGTGGGGGAGGTGCTGCTAGAGCTGTTAGTGAGTTTTTCAAGATCATGTTCATGTTTTTCTTAAGCTTTCATGTTCTCTCTTTTCCTTTCATGCAATGTTTTAATGTAACTTTCATGTACTAGTTTCTCTTAAGCTTGTAATATTATTTTTCCCTTGCTTTGTACTCTTTAATTAAGGCTTGCAATGTTTTGATTTTCAATAAAATTAAGTTTTCTCTCTTTCATGTTCTCTTTCTCTTTAGCAATTTCTCTTTCATGCAATGGTAACTTTTCTTCCCTCTCATGCAATGTTTAATCTCTTCATTTAGCTTGCTTTTTGTCTTTATTAGTTAAGCAAAACAAACCTCAAATTTTCATCGATAAGATAATGGTGACTTTCCTCGAAGTAGAAGTAATCAACGCGCCCCGTGGAATACGACCTTGATATTCCTAAATATCCTATACTATAGACGATAAGGTACACTTGCCTTAATCGGATATAGTTTTGGAGAAAATCTTCAACCCTTCATTTAATTTCAAAACACGGAAAATCTATATCATTACACACAAGCTGTCTACCACCTACCACCCACAAGCAAATGGCCAAGTGGAGGTAGTAAATCGTGAATTAAAAAGAATATTAGAATAAACTGTGTCCGTTAATAGGAAGGATTTGTCACTAAAATTAGACGATGCACTCTGGGCTTACCGGACAGCGTACACAACCGCTATAGGATGTACACCATACCGATTAGTCTATTTAAAATCTTGCCATTTACCGGGAGAATTAGAACATCGCGCTTTTTGGGTGCTAAAATTTCTAATATTGGATTTAAACTTAGCCTCCGAACATAGGAAATATCAACTAAATGAATTAGACGAATGGCGTGCTAACGTCTATGAAAATAATTAATTTTATAAGGAGCGCATCAAGTTTTATCATGATAAAAAAATTAAAAATCCAAAAGCTTTTTCACCGGGAGACTTAGTCCTTCTCTATAATTCTAGACTTAAAATTTTTCCGGGCAAATTAAAATCCCGATGGTCCGGTCCCTTCATAATAAAAGAAGTTTGGCCATATGGAACTGTGCTAATAGAGCACCCGGAAAAATGCTCCTTTAAGGTTAACGGTCACCGACTAAAATTGAATCACCCCGGCGACCCGGCGTCCAGACAAATTAAAATGCTTAATTTTCAAAAAATTTAAAACAATAATTGTCACTTAGTCAAGCTACGCGACGGTAAACAAAGTTCTTTTGGCAGGCACCCCAACGTTGTCATTTTTTTTTGGGTTTTGTTTTGTTTTTTTCTAACTTATTTTTCAGGTTTTTAATCCGGCAGCCTAATCTACCAACCAGGGAAGCATTCTTCTCCCCTCTTTACATTTACTGCATTTTTATATATAATCTTGATAATACTTCATACTTAGTTTTAAACATTGGGGATAGTGTTTAACTTTAAGTATGGGGGTGTAGTGTCGTTTTATAGATTTTCGTCTCAATTTATAAAAAGAAAAAAATATATATTTATAAAATTCATAAAAAACTAATTTCTTGGAAAGGGAGGTTTGGGCTTGAACTCTCATCGCACCTCCTAGTACCTTGCGAACCCTTCACCGAGTAGCCCTCGGGAAGTCCAAGAACTAATAAAAAATTAATAAAACTAATAATAATAAATACGCCTAGCCTTGTGTTTTATCTTTCTAGAAATCTAGTTTGAGGTTTGATCATAAGTAGTCCTACATTTTTAATTTAGCTAACATTTTGTTTCATCAGAATTCGTTAGACTTAAATTTAAAGTAATTTAGTTTTATGAAATATTTATGTTTATAATTTAATTAGAGAATTTATTTAGCACCACTTCTCTTTTTAATTTTAAAAGGCTTCAATTTGTGGTAAATTGGCTAAACTTTTTTAAATTTTTGTCATATTCTCTACTAACTTTAAGATCTTAGGAGATTTCACCCCACTAAGAAAGTTGCTCTCAAAATAGTTTAATTTATAAACTGAAAGTATTTCCTTACCCTCACCCTTTATTGGCAAATAAAAAAAAGTGTAGTAAAAGATCATATGTCATGGGAATAAGGGGATAAAATTCATTATTCCCTAAACATATGCACCCAAAATCATTTAATAGACTATGTGTCATGATATAAGAGGATAAAATTCATTACATCTAAACATATACATTTTGGGTTTTTGATTGAAGAGCATTGTTAAAAGATTATATGGCATGGAAAATGAGAGGATAAAATTCATCATTTTCCTAAACATATACAAATATGAATTTTTGAGTGAGGTTTTCACCACCTCCAATCAAAGAACTCTTCATTTTACCATTTCTACAAAACCAATCCCTAGCCATTTCTATTGATTCTAGTCCTAAATAATATTATTTAGAGAGCAATATTTTTGTAGGTGTCTTCTCCTTAAATTTTCTTTTATGTTAGAGTGTCTATAATTTCAATCTATTCTTGTTTGAAAATTTATATAATTTCGTTTGCTAAATAGTTATCTTGAGAAGTACTTAGCTAAACATTTTTCTCTTTTTAAATTATCACCATAACATATAACGTAATTCTTGAATTTATAGAATTTGCTTTTTAACTTACTATTGGTCTAATAAAATTTTGGTTAATTAGAAATAATATTGATTTCTTATAATTCTTTCCTCATTCTTTTGCTCTGGAATAGCAAAAACTCAAGTATGGGGGTGTTTGATGAGTTGTTTTCATACTCATCCTTTAGTATTGTTTTAATATATTTTCAATATGAAATTATATAAATTATATCATATAAATCTTTCCATTTTTGATTTCATGAACTAACTTATGCTTTTTTTTTGAATTTTTTGTTGGAACACGGTCTTCTGCATCCCCTAGGTTTGAGAATAACAAATCCTATATGTATTTGATCTTGTGTGTTCAAGTGTGCAGGTTAGCATAGTCCACATGACTCAAGGAGTACACATGATGACTGCCCCTAAAATTGAGGCAAAAATTCGAAGAGGCTCACTAGCGCCGGCGGTAGCAACTAGCGTCGGGCGCTAGCGATGATGAGCGCATTTTCGAGAGCTGTTGTAGAAGGCGCTAACGCCTGGCAGTAGCGGATAACGTCGGCGGTATCGGTGAACACAGAAGGAATGAAAGCCTCATTGCCGCGGATTAGAGATCCTGCCGCGCAAGAAGTTTCTTAATCAGGGATAGCGCCGGCGGTAGCTACTAGCGCTGGCGGTAGCATGGAGCACAAGAGGCATGGAGCAATATGTTGCCGCGGATGGGAGATTCTGCCGCGCAAATTGTTTCTTAATTCGGGCTAGCGCCGGCGGTAGCGCTTGGGCTATAAAAGGACCCCCTCTCCTCTTGTTTTCGTACACCAATTGCATACACCTCGGAGAGAGAGTACTAGAATTCTAGAGGCCTATCTTGGCCGAAATTTGAGGTCCCGGCAAAGCTCTGCCAACTTCTGAAGGAGGATTCCATCACGCCGAAGCCAAACGAAGTCCGCTTCGACAAACACTGATTCTACAGCGGATCTTCGCCTCCATATTCAGAAGTTCATCTTAAGGGAAGTTTTTATTATTTTATTTATCTTTCTTTGTAAACGGTAGTGAAATCGCCTCGTGTTGGCGACTAGGTCTGGGGTAGGACTTAGGGCTGAAAATCGCCTCGTGTTGGCGACTAGATCTAGGTTAGGTCTAGGGGGTGCTCGAGGCCACATCCGGGGAAGAATTGGCTAGAGCGGCTTGAGGCCGAATCCGGGAAGGAGGAGGCTAGGGCCACCGGTTCGTGGGGAAGCGAGTCGGGATAGAAAACGAAAAGAGCTTTTATTATTCGCCTCTGATCTCTAGCGACATTGAGATCAAGTTTTGTAAAACTTATTTAATATCAATAAAGCTTGTCTCTCTTTTTGTTTTACTTGTCTTCTTGTTTCAATATTGCAATATTCCAAAGTTTTCTAAATAAAATATAAAGTTTTTGAAAACCCTTATTCACCCCCCCTCTAAGGGCGCCGACCGATCCAACAAGTGGTATCAGAGCGGTTTTATTCCAATCGGCTTAACAACCGGGAATAATGGCGTCTCATGATCTCGCTTCTACTAGTGGGGGAGATTTTTGTGAAGAGGAAAAATCAATTGCACCACCTTTATTTGAAGGGACAAATTATAAAGGATGGAAAATCTTAATTGAAAAATTTATTAAAACTTTAGACATCGAAGTTTGAAATTTAGCAATAGCAAGACCCGCAAATGAATCAAATAAAAAAGAACTTCAATTAAATGCAAAAGCTAAACACTATTTGTTTTGCGGTCTATCTAATGAAATTTTCAAATTGATATATTGCTTTTCCAGTGCATACAAAATATGGCGCTTTCTTGAAGAAATGTATGATCTTCCTCTCGCAGGTATGGAACAAACACAGGAGGAAAAGAACGAACAAGCATCCATTATCGTTCAAGAAGATCTCTCTCGGAGCGAAGCCATGGAGAATATTGAAATAGTAAAGGAGAACAATGCACCAAGAGAAAGGGAAGATGAAAATTCATCCATGATGAAGGAAGGGCCAAAAGATAACGAAGGAACTCTATGCATACATTTTGCCTCCACCAAAAGCGATGTAAGAAAGTCAAAATCTTCTTCTTGTGTGATAACTTCCATTTCTAGTTTCAATATATTAAAAACAGCTAAACGTAAGATCAAAAATTGAAAATTACTAATAAAAATTTACGTTTAGAAAATAAGAGACTAAAAGCTAATGTTAACTCAAATTCAAATTGTGATGTGCCTACTCCATCTTGTCTTTTACTTAAAAATACAAAACCTTGTCTTGATTGTAATGATATTAAAGAAAAAGTTAAGGAACTTGAAAAAAAATTATTTTTATAAGAGAACAAAATGAAAAATTATGTTTAGAAAATTCATCTTTAAAAATTAATTGTGCTAAGTGTAAGGACTATGAAATTGAAATAAAAGAGATGGATGAAACATTTGATGAGTATAGGGATAAATATGAAAAACATATTGACTAAATTGTTACCACTCTCAAAAATAGCACAATAAATTATAATAAAGCTAGACATAATTTAAAAATCAAGAATGATGAACTAAAATCAAAAATCAACTTGCTTAAGGAAATCATTAAGAAAAACGCTCAAAACATTCATTCACAATCTCAAGGTATATCTAAAAGCAAGTTGAATATAATTTCTCAAAATGTTGATAAATCCAACAAAGGAAATAAAGAATATCAAATGCTTGAAAATAAATTCCAAATCATTATCATTTACAAAATAACCACTCTCCCAACATAAATTTAAAGATAAACAAATTTCCTATAAAGAATGTTTTGCAAAATCGTCATGGAAATTTGATAAATAAGAATAATATTAAACCAATGTTTGAATGGCGGCCAAAAGTTAAAGATGAAACACAAACTCAAATCAAAAGGGCCCATTCAATCACATCTCCCCAAAAGAAAACACGATGTATTTGGGTACCCAAAGGAACCATCACTCCCGGTCCTCTTTGGATACCTAAATCTCTTATTCATTAGTATCCCATCATTTGCATGAAGTAGAAATCAATTAAAATGAAATACACAAATTTCTACTTCATGATGTGCTTTAATGTCTTTTCTATCTTTTTCTTTTTGTTTTCTTTTAAACTATCATGTCATGGTCTTCCTATACAATATTGAAAATATGATTTTATCTCTTAAAAGCTTAATATGGTTTTATAAAACAAATTGATCAAAATTCAAAATCATATTTTGATGACCTATCTTTTATTATTATATTCATTGCTTCTAAATATCTTATATTATCCATATGAATCAAACTCTAAAGTTGCTATAAGATATTTCAAATTAAATCCGGTTATTAGATTTTTAGCCTTCACCAACAAGTGGATAAAATTCTGAATTTGCTATGAGATATTTATCTAAATTAAAAAGAAAAACACATAAGACATATTGAAAGATTAATTATCATAAATATTGATGCCATACGCACCACCATGATCTATTGATATCTTTTGCTAAAATTTTCTAAAATCATAATTCATATCAAGAATCATCTATCACATTTTATATAATGACAATTGGTATTACAATTGCTTACTATGGTTGGAATATTATGTGTGTATTGTGATTTATTTCTAGTTTAGACCATTGAATCATTTTGATATCAAATCAAATAAGAATTGTCACTCCATTCTAGGTCTCTAAGTTGAAACACAATCAAATATTGGTATAACATTAATCTCAAATTTATCATTCTAACACTGCCACCTAAAGAATATTTCTGTCTATGTTAGGCTTTATTTACCAAGATATACAGGCTGGGTATTCTCATCTAGGGCTTATCCATAGTATGATTGTGCATGAACATTATTGTTAATCTCTAAAATCATGCATATTTGATTTGTTCAAACATGATATCTTGGGTTTTCATTTCTTATTATAATCACAAGTCTTTAGAAAAGTCAAAATGAAAACATAAGTAAATATATCTCATGCAATGATTATTTTGTCAAGTATATAAGAAATCGCTAACGTTTCATGCAATTTGGACCATCCAAAACATCTCCTAAAAATCTGCAACTTCAGCATGGAACTACTATTGGGACACCTAATCAAGTTCAAGCATCAAAATTTTCAAAACCCTAAAAAATCACTTACTGTTTCCCGTGCTAGCGCCAGCGCTAGCGTCGAGGTTCATTTTTCTGTATTTTTTAAATTTCTAAAAATCCCTTAATATATATAAATCTATATTTTCTACTTAGTTTTGCACTTCTGTGTTTCTTTATTTTTTGAAAAATCAAATACAAAACTACAAAAACCAAATTACAAAAAATATGTATTTTTTTTGCTTGTGTTGTTTCCTTTATTTAAAGTTCATCTTTATGCAAAAATCAAATATAAAAATTACAAAAGCAAAAATTACAAAAATATGCTTTTATTTGTAAAAATCAACTACAAAAATATAAAACAAAACAAAAACAAGTATCAAAATTATTCTTCTGAACTTAACTTTTCTATGTATCTTGCGAAAGGGTGATTTGGGCTATCATCCCATCATATCACCTAGTACCGGGCGAACGTCTCACAAGGTAGCCCTCGGGAAGTCCAAGATCAATTTTATAAGTTCAAACTTTAAATAAAAATTATTTTTCAAAAATATCTGTATGGACTTTATTGTAAAAATCAAGCATGATTTAATCTATTATTTAGAACTTCTATAATGTTGCAATTTTTCTCTTCAAACTACTTTGGACATTGTCTTTCTTCATGCTTTGATATATCTATTCAAATGTGCATCAATTATAGTTTAAAAGTTGTGTAGGATCAAGCTTAGTATGCCTCTAAGTATGAGAAATGCTTTATGGTTGATAATGATATTTATTCACTCACCTTTTTTGGCATTGTCTACATATGCATTTAATCTAAGAATGCTTGTGTATGTTTTGTATTAGTACAAATAAATTAAAATTGCACAAGTATCTTACCTACACTCCTTCTTTTGCACTCTTAAACATTAAGAAAAGTGGTTATATTTTTTCTCATAAAATCTATTGATTTGCAAAACAAGTGTATTCGGAGACCTTTGTACAAAACAAAATTATAAAATAAATGACAAAGATAACTCCACCAAGCACTACTTGAACCTCCTGATAAGTCTTAATGAGCATTGTGAGGTTGAGCACCTTGGAAATAATAATAAAGTGTCTTGTGCAAATCAACTCTTTCTTTCAAAAATAAGAAAACCCACTTTCTCTTAAGTACACCAGATCACAAGTCTCAAAATTCAAAATAAAATATGTGATCCCCCAAGCACTACTTTGCACCCTGATAAGTCTTGATGAGCATTGTGTGTGCAAAGCACCTTGGTAGTTGTACATTTTTTTTGTGCATAAAAGTGTGTGGAAGTAATCTTATTTGTGTTTTATTGTGCTTCTTACTTTACATATTACTTGTTTTTTTTTATTAAAACATTTGTTTACTCTCCTCAAATTTATACTTATGTGCACATCATTATCTTCCATAACACTTCTTCTCATGAGTATTGGATCCTAATGCTAATTCTATATTACTTTTTATTTATGAAATGCACTAGATAACCTAGCATGTGTTCTACAATGTTTTTGTATGTTTTTGAAATTAAGAATTAATGTAACATTGTGGTCATCTCTTTTTGATAAGCATTATTTCATGCTTGGTTATTCTAAAATTTAAAACTGCAAAATGATTTCCAAAAACATCATTTTTTTGTGATCTTTACCTCATATTTTTTGGATTATCATTACTATTTGCTATGAGTCTTCCGCATCTTAACCATATAAGTGTTTTTTTACCTTGCTCTTTCATGCTTACTTCATATCTTGTATTATTTGCATCATCACTTATTCTTAAAAATTCCTATCTATCATTAAGTGATAGATTTCCTTGGAAACACTTTTTATTGGTTACTTCAAACATAAAAATCTTTTATGCTAAAAACTCTGAAATTTTGTAATAACTCTGATCTATTTCAATAAAATACAATTCTAAATCTCCTTATCATTTACCTAAAAAGCTCGATCATGCCTTATCTTTTATTTACACATTTTTAGTGCTTTGTTTCCCTACCCACTTTTGCTAATAACAAAGGGGGAGAACTAACATGATAAAATGCAAAAGGGGGAGAACTAACAATGATAAATGTAACCCGCTATCATAAACCCAACATGATTGATTAAGTTGATAGCATACATATTAGGGGAGCATTCACATAGGGGGAGCATGTATTTAGGGGGAGCAATTCTAAATGCTAAAATCAACAATCATCCTAAAGTCATTACTCACACACACACACAAGTATAGTTTCATCATGCTTATTTATTAATGCTTTGATTTATCATTAATGGATTTGTTATTATCAAAATGGGGAGTTTGTTGGAACACGGTCTTCCGCATCTCCTAGGTTTGAGAATAACAAATCCAATGTGTATTTGATCTTGTGTGTTCAAGTGTGCAGGTTAGCATAGTCTAAATGACTCAAGGAGTACACATGATGACTGCCCCCAAAATTGAGGCCAAAATTTGAAGAGGCTCACTAGTGCCGATGGTAGCAACTAGCGCCGGGCGCTAGCGATGATGAGCGTGTTTCCGGGAGCTGTTATGGAAGGTGCTAACGCCTGGCGGTAGCGGATAACACCGGCGGTATCGGTGTACAAAGAAGGAATGAAAGCCTCGTTGCCGCGGATTGGAGATCCTGCCGCGCAAGAAGTTTCTTAATCAGGGATAGCGCCGACGGTAGCTACTAGAACTGGCGGTAGCATGGAGCACAAGAGGCATGGAGCAATATGTTGCCGCGGATGGGAGGTTCTGCCGCGCAAATTGTTTCTTAATCCGGGCTAGCGCCGGTGGTAGTGCTAGCGCCGGCGGTAGCACTTGGGCTATAAAAGGACCCCCTCTCCTCTTGTTTTCGTACACCAATTGCATACACCTCAGAGAGAGAGTACTAGAATTCCAGAGGCCTATCTTGGCCGAAATTTGAGGTCCCGGCAAAGCTCTGCCAACTTCTGAAGGAGGATTCCATCACGCCGAAGCCAAACGAAGTCCGCTTCGACAAACGCTGATTCTACAGCGGATCTTCGCCTCCATATTCAGAAGTTCATCTTAAGGGAAGTTTTTATTATTTTATTTATCTTTCTTTGTAAACGGTAGTGAAATCGCCTCGTGTTGGCGACTAGGTTTGGGGTAGGACTTAGGGTTGAAAATCGCCTCATGTTGGCGACTAAATCTAGGTTAGGTCTAGGGGGTGCTCGAGGCCACATCCGGGGAAGGATTGGCTAGAGCGGCTTGAGGCCGAATCCGGGAAGGAGGAGGGTAGGGCCACCGGTTCGTGGGGAAGCGAGTCAGGATAGAAAACGAAAAGAGCTTTTGTTATTCGCCTCCGATCTCTAGCGACATTGAGATCAAGTTTTGTAAAACTTATTTAATATCAATAAATCTTGTCTCTCTTTTTGTTTTACTTGTCTTCTTGTTTCAATATTGCAATATTCCAAAGTTTTCTAAATAAAATATAAAGTTTTTGAAAACCCTTATTCACCCCCCCCCCCTCTAAGGGCGCCGACTGATCCAACATTTTTTAGGTTTTCTGGGCACTTTGATCAAAATTGTCAAGTACACGCCCAAGGTCACGGGCATGACCAAGGGGCGTGACAGCCTAGATGTGTTCTAGACCCGATTCCGCCACCCCGGGCGGATTCCGTGAAAATTCACCAAGTACACGCCTTAGGTCACGGGCGTGACCATGGGCGTGACCCAATGTCAAGGCCGCGACCCCCCACTAGCAGTAGAAGCGCAATACCACATCAATTAAAATTCCACGCCCTCGGTCACGGGCGTGACCGTGGGTGTGACATCCAGTCACGGGCGTGACTCGTCCCGCGCTCTTTCCCGCCAAAAGCTTCCCGCTAGCAGCCTATTTTGAAGAGTACTCGCCCAAGGTCACGAGCATGACCTAGGGCGTGACGCGCACGTAACGCCCACAATTACTCCAGAAGGTGCCCTCTCCACTGCTTCTTCGATCACGCCCTTGGTCACGGGCGTGACTAAGGGCGTGTAATACCAAATTTTTAGCTATTTAAAGGCAGCTTCTCCAGATGATCAGGGATGAATTTTTGGAGTTCTAGTTTTAGTTTGTGCACTATTTTCTCATTTTCAAGTCCTTGTACTTTTCTTTTTAGTGCAATTGTAAGTTTCAATTCATGTATTTTTCTTTTCTAAGTGTAACTTTCATTTCAATAGCTTGTAATCTCAATTTCTTAGTTTGTAATGTCATTTTCAATATCAAAAAAATTAGTTTTCTTAACTTCTTATTCCCCTCTTATTTTATCAAGTTCTCTTTTATTTCTGCTAATTCCTTAATCTCGATGGGTAACTAAACTTCTATTAGAACTCGATCAAGATGATCAAAGGAATGATATTCACAATGAAATAATAAGATCTCCTTCTTCTCTTCTTTGAATAACTTAAGATTTATTCTTAATTTTATTGAAGTGGGATGATATTTTCGATATATAATTCTCCATCATGTTTTCGTAATTTAGTAGTCGAGAGACTCATAATTCGAATTGATCGCTTAAGGATAAAGAGAGTTGGTTGCAGCCCTTGAGAAAGGATGACATAAATCTCCCGGATTGGAGTCAAATCTAATAGAGGGATTCATTACGATAAAGCGAGTTTTAGGGGTTTTGATTCTAGAGTGAAAGTTCGATTGATCAACCTAAACTTAGTTGAGCGTATCCTTGAGAAAGGTACGTTTATAACTCAGGAACCTCCACGGTCAAGTAATTTCTTTAAGAGAATTAGAAGTTTTATTTCTTGTATTTATTTTTTGAGGTAATTCAAAGATCGGGTGCTAGCTTTTAACCATCAATTTAATTCTATTAGTCTTTCTAATTTTTACTATTTGCAAACCAACTCCAAATTTCTAATTGATAACATAATAGAGATTTTCTGAAGTAAAAGTATTCAACCGCTCGGAGTCTAATATGACCTTGGTTTTATAACCTATACTACTTTTGATATGGTACACTTACCGTTGTCATTTGCAGATATAGTTTGCGCATCAATATTGATACAATGTACACATGCTTCACCAAGATCGCCAATGCCTCCAAAGCTCTTGGAAAGACCTTCTCTAACGGCGACTTGTTCTGAAAAATTCATCGATCTTCTCCTCCAAAATTCAATCTAAAGGTGATGGCTATCTCAGAGTCGCATAATCTAAGAATGCTCCAGGTTGAGAGACTCATTGAGAATCTCAAAACCCACGAGGTAGAACTCAAGATCCAATACGATGAATACAACAAGGAGCCAAATAAGAAGGCGTTGGCACTAAAATCAAAGGAGTACCAAGAGGATGAGAATGAAGATGAAGAAAGTCTCTTGGTAAAGAACTTCCGAAAGTTCATGAGAAATCCGGAAAGGAGTAACACCTTCCCGAAATATTTCCAAAAGGATGCAAGATGGAAAGGGTCATCTTCAATGAAGGAAAAGGAGAGTGACGATGAAGAAGAAAGACCTCCACCAGAATGTTATCATTGCAGGAAGACCGGACATATTCGGAGCCAGTGCCCAAAGTTTTTGAAGGAGAAAAAGGAAAAGCGGCACAAAGGGAAGGAAAAGAGGAAGGTGCTAAAGCCACAACATGGGATGACTCCTCCTCCTCCGAATATTCAAGAGGGTCTTCAGCAAGCGATGATGAGGAAGCAAACATGTGCCTCATGGGACATGGAAACGACGACGACGATACCAGTGTTCTTAGCGACACTGATGTAACTCCTCCCACATATGATGAACTTTTTAATGAATTTTTTGAAACTTGCAAAGCTTTTGATAAAAATATGAAAGATAGTATTTTATTGCCAAAAATTTAAAAACTTTCCAAAAAATTAATTGTTTTAGAAAAAAGAAAGGTTTCTTGCCAAGAGTGTGATCACTGCATTAAAATGGCAAAAGATATTGAAGATTCTCTTTCCAAATCCCTCTCCTATGCCAAAACCCTTATAAAAGAGAAGGGGGAATTAGAAAGGAAATTAGAAGCCTCTCTTTTGTAAATTAAAAATAATAATAAAAGTTTTGAAAATAGGTGTGTGATGCTTGTAAAAGAAAATTCATCACTTAAAGCACAAGTTCATGATCTCACCATGGCCATTAAAAATTTGGAATGCGCCAAAAATCACTGGATATGATTTTAGGGAACCAGTACTACGGTTCTGGAAAATTTGGGCTCAGATATCATGGTGAGGGCTACCGCCCGACGCTATCCACTAATACTGACGCTAGCACATCATACAAGAACTCAGCATTTTCTTTTGCAAAATCTTTTTCTTCTTTAAAAATGATTCCTTACAGCATGAATAACACAAAATTTCAAAAAAGGGTCTCAACCCCCTTTATTTCGTGTGCAAACTGTTATAGGTTAGGTCACACACCTAGTTCTTGCGGGAAAGTAAAACAAAATACTTTATAGCAAATCTGGGTACCTAAGGCTTCCAATTATTCTATGGGTGGTACCGCTTGGTTATCCGGATCTTTACTCTCATCTTCTTTCTAGATGTGCAGGCAGGATAAGGACAATGAAGACGTGTGGTACTTGGATTCTGGATGCTCCAAGCACATGACGGGCAATAAAGCAAAGTTCCTTAGCCTAGAAAAGATAAAGGGAGGGATCGTGATGTTTGGCGATAACCAAAAAGGAAGGATCATGGGAATTGGTAAAGTTGGTAACGAATCACTTATGATATCTAATGTTCTTTATGTAAATGGGCTACAACACAATCTAATTTCCATTAGCCAATTATGCGATAAAGGATTAGATGTTTTATTTAAATCTTCCACTAGTTTATGCAAAATAACCAATCCTACTACAAAAGATATTTTACTAACTGCACCAAGAATATATAATGTTTATATAGTTTCTTTTCATGATCTTTCTAAATCATCTATAAAATGTTTTATCACTAAAAATGATGAATTAGAACTTTGGCATAGACGGCTAGGACATGCTAGCGCAAAGCTTATTGTAAAACTTGCCAAAAATGATTTAGTTAGAGGATTGTCTAGGTTAAATGGAACTTTACCTTCACTTTGTTCATCATATCAAAAGGGTAAATTTACTAGATCCTCTTTCAAAAGTAAAAATTTTATTTCTACTATAAGACGCTTGCAATTAATTCATATGGACCTTTTTGGTCCCATTAGCACCGTAAGTCTTGGTTGTAGATCATATACATATGTTTTAATAGATGATTTTTCAAGATATTATTGGACACTACTTCTCTCATCCAAATTCGATGCATTTTGCGAATTTGCAAAATTATGTACTCGTATTCAAAATGAAAGTGATTTAAAAATTAAATGCATTCGCTCGGATCATGGAGGAGAATTTGAAAATGAAAAGTTTGCATATTTTTGTGATTTGTTAGACATTAAACTTGAGTTATCCGCACTACGCACACCACAATAAAATGGTGTTGTAGAAAGAAAGAATAGGACACTTCAAGAACTAGCATGCACTATGCTATGTGAATATATATTGCCTAAGTCCTTTTGGGCCGAAGCCGTAAATACCTCATGTTATGTTTTGAATAGAATCATGCTTCGCCCATCTCTTAATCACACACCATATGAACTTTATTTTCAAAAGAAGCCTAACGTATCCTACTTCAAAGTTTTTGGTTGTAAATGTTTTATTTTGAATACTAAAGATAGCTTGGGAAAGTTTGATGAAAAATGAGATGAAGGAACTTTTCTTGGATACTCTTCAACTAGTAAAGCTTATAGAATTTTTAATAAAAGAACTAGTAAAGTTGAATAGTCGATTAATGTGAAATTTGATGAGCTTTTTCCTTTTGTAGAAAGACTTTCTGCAGGCAAAGTGGATGGTCTCTTGCCACCTTTGGAGCATGGTGACGAGGAACCTTCCAAAGAAGAGGAAGAGGAGGCCAAGGAAGATGATTATGTACCTCCAAGCGCCTTGAAATTTACAAAGGATCGTCCATGAGAACTAATAATTGGTGATCCATCCATTGGGGTTAGAACTCGCTCTTCTCTTCATGAATCTTATTCAAATATTTGTTTTATTTCCGAAATTGAACCAAAAAACGTTTCAACCGCTTTAAATGATGAATTTTGGTTTTTGGCTATAAATAAAGAGTTAGAACAATTTGAGGGACATAATGTTTGGAAATTAGCAGAAAGACCATCTAATCACCCAGTTGTAGGTGTAAAATGGATTTTTAAAAATAAATTAGATGGTGAGTCTAGAATCAATAGAAATAATGCACGCTTAGTAGCACAAGGATATTCACAAATCGAGGAGATAGATTTTGATGAAACTTTTGCACCCGTTGCTAGATTGGAATCTATACAAATTTTCCTAGCATTTGCAAGCTTTACAAGAATAAAACTATTTCAAATGGATGTAAAAAGTGCTTTTCTAAATGAGTTTGTAAAAGAAGAAATTTATGTTGAACAACCCCCCGATTTTATTAGTGAAAAATTTCCAGATCATGTTTATAAACTAGAAAAATCGCTTTATGGTTTAAAACAAGCACCACATGCATGGTATGAAAGACTTACATCTTTTTTATTAAAGCATGGTTCATTGGCACGGACTCTCAACTTGTAGATATTTTCACTAAACCTCTTCCCGATGCAAGGTTTCAAATGTTAAGGTTGGAATTATGAGTCTTAGACATCTTAGGATGAGTTAAAAGAAAAATGCTAAAGTTTTATGCAATTTGAGCAATGAACACATCTACAAAAATTACAAAATTTATGCATACACTACAACAAACTGCACCTTTAGTAAGGACTAAATTGTAATGATGAAGAAATTTGTTACTAATAACTACATTTGGTAACGAAATTTTTCTATCGTTACAAAAGATTAGTTTTTTGTAACAAGTATATTATATTTTGTTACAATAACTAAATGTTTGTTACAATAAGTGCAGATATTTGTAACAAAACTAGTTTTACATTACAAATAGTAAAATATCCTCACAATAAACAGCAATTGTAACAAAACTTTGAAAGTATTTGTAACAACTAGAATTTTCTTACAATCAGTATTGTTTTGTAACCAAAGTTTGTTACAATAAATATATATATATATTTATAAGTATATATATATATTTATCTAGAGCGTATTTTTTCGCCCGAGCATGTGTTTTTCACTTATGCGTGCGTTTTTTGTCCGGTGGCGCATTTTTGCACTAGCATGTATTTTTGCTCGGCCGCATTGTCTCCTAAGCGCGCATTTTTGCCCCGGATCATGTTTTCGCCCGAGAACGCATTTTCGAATCTTCACTCATTCTCTCCCGAGTTCATTTTTGTCAGGGCGCGTGTTTTTCATTGCGCACACTTTTTGGCTCAGGAGCACAATTTTGTTTGCGCAAAAGTTATTCGCTCATAAGCGTTTTCTTCAAAAACACATTTTTTCGGGCGCGCTTTTTTCATCCTGATGCTTTTTCTCACCCGGGCACGTTTTAGCCTAGCTAGTTACACATTTTTTCACGGCCGCACATTTTTCAACTGGGTGCAAGTACTGTTAGCCCAAGCATGCATTTTTCTTACGGGTGCGTGAGAGATGACTATTAATTAAATATCGTAACATGAAAAATATCTAATGTATCTTATAAATTTTTTTATAAATAAAAATATATTATGACAAAAAAAAACAATTTTATTTATTTATTATAACCACTTATAAGGAGACGTCTACGACGACGTTTTTTTGTAGCGTTTAAAAAATCAAGACTAAAGATTTTAAATTTTGGGTATTTTCGCGTGCAGGGTTTTGCGAGCTGTATGAGCGTCGTCACATTGGGACACTATCGAGGTGGGGTAGTTAATGCCGTGTGGGGCACATGTCCTTTTCCTACGCATTGTTAGTTGATCGATCGAGCGTCTGAGAGTGGGAGAGTACAGTTTTGGCGGAGGTACCGTCGCTGCCGGGGTACTATCACAGCGGAAAGTATCGAGCACAGGCGTACCTCTATAATTTATATATATATATATATAACCGGTTATATATATAATAAATTATAATTATAAATTTAATTATATATAAACGTGTATAAAATTTTATATAAAAGTTTATAAAATGTTTTTATAAAAATTTCTTATAAAGTTTTTATATAAAACTTTGCGAGCAGCTCCGAACGGGCTTCGCCTGTGCTCGCTGGCTCTTAGCGTGCTGCGCCAGCATTCGAGCGGGCTGCGCCCACATTCTACAGTACTTGGTCGGCGACGGCGGGCTTCGCCAGCAATATATACATATGAGTACTCAAAATGACCGTAAAAAAATATACATCAAAATTTTATAATTATTTTTTTCAAAAACATTTATTATTTAACAAAAAAATCCTTTTAAAGTTTCTTTATACATAGTAGTTAAAGATATATAAAGTTATACAAAGTTTTTATAAAACATTAAAAAGGTTTTTATAAAAGTTTTTCTTCTTCTTCCCCTCTCTCTTACACGAATGAAATAAATGGAGGAAAATTTCCCTCCATAAAATTTTGAAAAAAAAATCCAAAAATTAAAAACATTAAATTTAAAAAAGAATGTCAATTTGACATTAATTTATTAACATAATTTTAGAATAAAAATAACTATCGCGCACGCCCCTCGCACGTACACAAAGACACTCTTTGCACACGCGCGCGCGACCACCTCCGAGCACAAGCGCACGCACGGCGCGGGTTCGGGACAATATTTTTGGCCCGAGAGAGTCTTTTTTCGGCCGGGCGCGTGTTTTTCACTCGGTCGCGCATTTTTTTCCCGAGCGCACATTTTATGCCCAGTCACGCATTTTTTTGCGTACGTGCATTTTTCACACAGATGCAAGTTTTTGTCAGAGCGTGCTTTTTTCTTACCGGCGCGCGCGAGATGACTTATAAATAAGATTAATTACTTTTAAAATAAGATTATTTACTTTTTAAATAAGAATTACCTCCGCTATTTTCACTCGCTCTCGGACACTCGATCATGTTCATCCTCCTTTTGGACGTTATCCATAGCTATAATAATCATAATTCTTGCATTTATAACATTGAATATTACATTTATGGTCCGTTCGGCGCGCAGGAATTGGCTTTCTGGAATTGGCTTTGGGTTCCAGAAAGCCAATTCCGCTGTTCGGCGCGTGAGAATTGAGCAGGTTTTGGCTTTCAATCCAAAAGCCACGGGTTTTGAGTTTAGAGTAAATCGTAAAGGCCGAATTCTTATATCCCGAGACCGGCTTTCCGCTGTTTTCTGTCTCCCGATTCAGGACCTCAGGTATCGTGAGTCGTGACCTAGCAAGCCCCTGCGACGCCAACTGCTCCCACCCGATCTTCCTCTTCCAGGTATCATCTGCCTCCTCCACCTTCTTCTTCTTCCTCTTTCTCTTCCTCTCCTTCCCCCTGCCATATTTTTTTTCCTAGATCTCCCGCCCTGCTATCAGATCGGGCTTCTTTGGGCTATCAGATCTGGCTTCTTGAGGTTAACCGGTGGGATAGATCTCCTTCCCCCGCGACGCCAACTGCTCCCACGCGTAGCTCCTCCTCCACCTTCTTCTTCTTCTTCCTCTTTCTCTTTCTCTTCCTCTTCCTCTTCCTCTTCCTCTCCTGTTTTGCTGTTTGTGTAGCTACTCGCCATTTCACATTCTGGTTTGCTTTTTTTTTGCTCCCCGGATATATGCAGGTTTACATCTTTTTTGATCAGAAATTTGGCAGAAGTGAATGTTTGCATAGATTATTTTTGCTTAATTTTTTTCATGTTACTTGACATTCATCATTGTTTTCCCAATGTTATGTTGTTCAAATATAATGGCAATTATATTTCAGTTACCTGCACCAATTGTTGTTTTGATCAGATGTCTACCCCCTTTTTTGTTCCAGCACCGACAATCTGTATCCAGTGAATGAGTATGGTTTTTAGGAAGTATAAATTTTTTTATGTTTTGTTCCAGCATGTGGATCCATTGTATATGTTCCATAATTTAAGGTTTTGAATCAAGTGTTGTTATTTTGTGGTTCTTTGCATGAATTAAGTAGGTTTAACTACTTTGCTTCAGATCATGTAGTTTTAGTTTCAGTTATCCAAAGTTTTAGATCATGTAGTTTAATAATTGTATCAGTTTGAGTATGAATTAATTGTATCATCTGAAATGTTGTTTTAGTTTTTTACTTCAAACGATTATAAAGAGTTAATTATTCTAGGCCTGTCATGGATCATGAAGAGTTACAAAATAAACGTAAGTTGGATATTATCATAAAGTCAGCAGTTGCGGCGGCTTATGGCGCAGCTGTTGTGGTTATGGACTGCATTCCCAGACACCCGGTAGATGTTATAGACAAAGACGCTCTACGTAATATCTTATTAAAACGGTTATATGATGGACAGTGCCACGGCGCGACGACACTCATATAACTCGCAAACCCCCGCGCGCAACTGTCGAAGACTTGTGGTACTACAACGACATGAGTATTTTGTGCACGGGGGTTTGCAAGCTGCATGAGCTTCATCACGTCGGGGCACTATCAAGACGAGGGTACTGTCGCACATATACGCACACGCACACACAAACACAACACAAACAGACACAAAAGCACCCACTGACATAGACACACATAGACACACAGACACAAGCAAACACATGCATAAACACACATAGCTAGAGATCACACAGACACAGACACACTCACGCAGACACAGACAAAAATACAGACAAACACGGACACACAAACACAGACACACAGACATAGACACAAACATGGACACAAACATAGACACAGACACAAACACAGACACACACACACACACATAGCTAGAGATCACACAGACACAGATACACGCTCACACAGAGACAGACAAAGACATAGACAGACATAAACACACAGACACGGACACACAAATACAGACACACAAACACGAACATAGACAAATACAGACATAGACAGACACAAACACAGACATAGACAAACACACACTAACATACACTTACAAACACACGAATACACACACACACACGAGCACACACACAGACAGACACATACACACATAAACATACACACACATAACACACACACACACAAATAAGCACAGACAAACACACAATTGATAGTATGTGGGGCTTCCCGTACATCGAACATTTGACAGGTGGACTCATTCGGCGGGTGACATCAATCAATTGATGGGCGTTATTATTTGACGAACGACATCAATCAATCGGCGGGCTTTACCCGCATCCAAGCGAGCGTGCTTTGCCTTCTTCGGTGGGCTTCACTTATATCCAAGCTATAGACATCATTCGGCAGGCTTTGAAGAGATCCAAGCAAGTTCATTTTCGCAATTAAAAATATATGAGTACGTTCGTGCGCTCCAGCAAAAAATTCGACTTTCATTTTTGCAAGCGAAAAGCTTTGACGTCGCGGTTTAGGTCACATCTGATCAACTCCAGTGACGAGCCAACGAAGAATGCAATGACATTCCAGGTGCATCACTCCAGCTTTAGTGACCAAAAATAAATAAATAATTGGCCTTTCATTTTAATTATATTTAATTATTTATAATAAAAAATATAATATTGTCTTTTTTTCTCTCCAATATTTCCCTCAGCCTATCTAATATTTCATTTTTCGCTCCATTTTTCATTTTTCCCTCCGCTTATATTTCGCCATTTTGTGGCCTCCGCAATCCTCCTAGGGCAATTCTCTCACGCGGCGCTCCTCCCAGACGACGGTTCTCATTTCCGCGCAGCCAGCCCTCGACTTCCCTCTATCGCGCAGCCCTCGACTTCCCTCATCCGCAGCCAGCCCTCGACTTCCCTCTTCTATGGTCGTCATATTGAAGATAGCGTGCAGGTTTTTCTCTCATCATTCATCTGCTCACTTCGATTTTTAGCCATTTTTCAGGTTTAGGGTTTTTCTCTTTGATTCTGGAGGTGTTTTTTTTGTTCTTGATGTAGGTGATTTGGGGTGAGTCCAGTATGATTGAAGCGGAGCGCTTGTTGCTAAGAGTGGCTCTAGAGGATCCTGCAAACCAACGTTTTGTCTTGTTATCTGATAGATGGTGCTTTATTTTCTTTGACATAGTTCAAATTTGTGCCTTTTTCTGGAACTTGTTGCAAGAAGCTGGGAGGAAGTCTTCCTAAGTTACTCATGACAACATGTTAGATGACAAAATGAACAAACTTTAGAGACTCAGAACATAATCTAGTAGGCATTGAGCATATTTTTGACAAAAACAACTGGAGTTACCGCATAATTATGTGGAATGCATCGCACAAGAAATTGAATTACATGTTTAGTTTTTGATTTCCAACTAAATGTCAAATTGGGTGAACTGTGAAGCTAATTTGAGCGGTGTGTGTGAGAGATTGGTGGGGGAGCAATAAAGAGGGAGAAAAATATAGAGATATGACCCAAATTGAGATTTGAGAGATGTGGGCTTATCCTATATTTTGTGAGTAGATTTATGTGCAATTAGTTCTCATAAATTTTGAGTTTGATGTCTTGACGAATTGCCTAAACAGTTTTCATACACTAAGACTCTGTTTGGCACGGCGGTGACGGGCGTGAACGCGGTGGCTATGAACTGTCATTCGTGAACGCCCGACCTCACCTATGGAACTTCATCTACTTGTATGTTCAAAACTAGTTTTCTTTTCTTGGTGGTGGTAAAAACTGCTGTCTTCCCAAACAAGCATTCTATGACGGTGACGTTTTTGTCCAAACTCACCGGAGCAAAAAAGCCACGCCAAATGGAGACTAAACCATGTTTAAACCTGCCAATTATCACCAACCTTATTGCATTGAATTCATTATTTGCCTTATGTGGTGATCCCGACCATATTCTAAAAAGTCTTAGAAATGTCTCAACAATATCGAAATACCAAAGTTGTTTTTGGAAAGGCATCATATAATAGTGAATTTAACTTGGTTCCCGAGGATGTCCATGGAAATATATTTGATGCCTTGATAACTCTCTTGAAGTGTCTTTGCTTGACCTATTGTTCCTATCAAAGAAAATGAATTAGTTTTCCTATAAATTATGTAGATTTGATGTCCTAGCATTTACCTCTTTTGTTATTTCGATCCCCTGCTGTTGAATTTTTTTTGGGTAGTTTCATTTCTTTCGTTTCAATATTGATAGAAAATCTTAATATTTTTTGTCAAACACTGATGTCAACATGTGATGCTTATATATTAGTCCAACAACAATCTAAAGAACTTGTATGATGAGAATTTGTGCACCACAAGTAGAAGAATTCTGCTACATAACAGACAATACATATTTCAAGGATGAGGTGTGTTGTGAAGTTTAAACTAATCAACATTCTCATTTTTTTAATAATAATGTAATAAAGATGCTTAATTTTATCAGAACCATGTATCACTTATATCTTATAATGATATAAGAAACTATTGAAGTTATTTTCAGTTGTGTCCACTAATTTCCAGCTTTTATTTGGCATAAACTCTACTGATTGCGGTATTCAGATGAATTTTTTTCTTCTATTCATGCAGACTCGTGGCTATTTTGATATTAGAGACACGGTTCAGTGTGTAGAGCTTGCCATTGCCTATCCAGCAAAAATGCGGAGAATTCTGAATTTTCAACCAGTTCACGGAGCAGTTCTCTATAAACGAACTCGCCGGTCTTGTTACAAAGGCTGGCGAGAAACTCTGGCTCAATGTGGAGGCTATGTCGGTACCAAATCCCCTGGTCGAAGCAGAGGAACACTACTACAATGCGAAGCATACCAAGCTTATTGATCTGGGGCTGAAGCCACACCTTATCTCTGATTCTCTTTTGGATTCCCTTCTTAACTTTGCTATCAGATTCAGGGATAGAGTTGATCATTAACAGATTATGCCGAATATTTCATGGAAGAAGAGCGGAGCAAGGCCTCGAATAATTCCTGCAAATTTTTGATGAGGGGAAAGGTAATTGTAATCTGTAACTATTATAGAGCTGTATGATGCAACTCATCATGTAAATTTAACATTTTTTATTGTTATGATTTATAGCCTATGATAACTAGGGCAAATGCAGGAGGTCCCTCTCTCTTCCTCTCTTGTAATTTGTAACTGCCATAAAATTTAAAAAGTTCAAGGATGAGGTGTGTTGTGAAGTTTCAGCCTCGGGTTTCTTTTATAACAATGCTTTCCTCCTAATATATCTTGTTTGCAAGGTCCTACAAATGGAAGCTGCTGTTCTCAAATACCTGAATTTTTAAATGACTACACCTACAGCTATGAAGATATTGTATTCACACTTATGTTGTTGAACCAGCCATTGTTAGTGTGCTCATGATCTCTTTACTCCATCTTCACAGGAGATTCATTCGAGTTGCTCAGTGCTCTAATGAGGTAATGCTCTCATTTTTTTAATGATTTGGCATATTTTTTTCCCTGCTCAATGTTGACTCAAATAGCTGCCACAAGGATAATGACATTAATGATGATATTCACTTTTCTCATCATTTCTTCTTCAGGCTCCATCTCTTCAGCTAGAATTCCTGGATAATTATCTGGCTGAGCTATCACTTCCTGAGTTGATAGCTATTTATGGGTTTCTCATTTGAAATAAGAGGCTTTGTATGATACACACTTCACTACACAATACTGTAGTTGATGAATATGTGCAGTTTGGGCAAACCGTAATGTGTAGTTTGCCCAAACTATAGGTATGGGAAAACTGCATGTGCAGTTTGGGCACAGATATGGGCAAACTGCATGTGCAGTTTGGGCAAACTGCATGTGCAGTTTGGGAAAATTGCAGCTAAGTGTATGTGTCAGTGTGTGAGTGCGCGTGTGTGTGTTGTTTTTAAGAGCTGTGTAGTAAAGGGAGTGAAATGTTAAGTGCAGTGAAGTGTGTGTGTGGTGTTTTTAAGAGTTGTGTAGTGAAGTGTGTGTGATGTTAAGTGAATTGAAATGTCTGTGTGTATGTGTGTGCTATTTTTAAGAGTTGTGTATGTGTGTGATGTTAAGTGCAGTGTGTGTGTTATTTTTATGAGTTTTGTATGTGCGCGTGTGATGTTAAGTGCAGTGAAATGTGTGCATGTGTGTGCTATTTTAAGAGTTGTGCAGTGAAGTGTGTGCGATCAATGTTAAGTGCAGTAAACTGTGTGTGTGATGTACGTTTTAAAGAGTTGTGTAGTGAAGTGTGTGATTTTAAGTGCAGTGAAGTGTCATTAACAGGTGATCTTAATTTCAGAACATTACAACTAAACAGTGAACTCCCTCATGACCTTAATTTCAGTGTGAACTAAACAACGGGCGGCAAGTGTGTGTTTTATTATACGCTTGTTTAATGGGGTGTGTATGGATTATGTATGTATGGATGGGAGTTTGTATGAATGTTTCTGCTCTCATTTATTTGTAGGGTGATCTTAATTGCTCTCTTTTATTTGTAGGGTGCTCGAGCATTGACCGGCAAGTAACGAAAGATTCATTAGTCAGAAAGTGATGGACGATTCATTTTTCGAAAAATGACGGAAGATTTATTAGAAATATGTTGATCTTGTAATGTAATATTGTATTATTTTAGAAGAGAAGATAATAACTTGTACTCTATGTAATACTTTTTGGTGTGAATAAATACATGTTGATCTTGTTACGAAATATTAAATATATGTTTGTTTTCAAGATTATTATTTGTAATAAAATCTCAGGTACATAAAAAATAGAAATGGAATATTTTTAATATATAAATGAATTGGCTGTAGTAAGAAGAATGGAAAACAAATGTAACGATTTTTTCGTTACTATTGTTTAATCTATTGTAACGAAATAATGTTTATTATACTTTATTGTAACGAAGTTAGTTTATTTTTAGTGAGGAAAAAATAAAACATTTGTAACGAAATAATTTTAATCATAACTATTTTTTTGTGAGAAAAAAATAACATTCGTAACGAAATAATATTTATTGTGACCAATTTATTGTGAGAAAGAATCTCTTTTTGGTGAGAAAGTATCATTTGTTACAATTAATTTATTTGTAACGACATGCATACATTCGTTACAAGAACTTCGTGCGTCGAGCTTAAGAGGAGGACCGTTACTTAAAAGTTTTTTTCGTTACCAAAGAGTTTTTGTAACGATTTTTGGCACTTACTGTAACGATTTAGGTCCATACTATAAGTGCAGTTTGTTGTAGTGATAAAACTACTATTGAGACTCTTAATAAATATCAAAAAATAGATTTTTCAAATTCTCAATATTTCTCTTACTGTTTGTCGCGCTAGCGCTAGCACCGGCGCTACATGGGTGTTCAATTTTCTTTTTTTTCTTAATTTCTAAAAATCTATAAAAATATGTTAGTTTATATGTACTACTTAGTTTTGTATTTCTGACATTTGTTTTTTTTCTTTTATTTATAATATGGAAAATCAACTACAAATTTTCATAATACAAAAATATGTTTGTGGTTTTCTATTTTTCTTTCATTAAAAATTTCAAAACAACAAAAAAACGGTATGATCTTTATTGTTAATATCAAGCATGTATGAATTCTATTATTTAGAATTATTTAAAATGTTAAAATTTATTACTATGAACATTGTGTTGTTTAACATGCTTTGATATATCTAATTAAGAGCATCAATTGTACTAAAAAAATATGAGTAGAACCAAGCTTAGCATGCCTCTAAGCATGAGTAAATGTTTTGTGCTTGATAATGATACTTTTTCACTCACTTACTTTGGTAATCTACATATGTGTTTAAATCTAAAAAAACTTGCTTGTGTATTGTACTTGTACAATGAATTAAAACTTGCATAAGTTTATTTTCTACACTACATTAGTATTGCACTTAAGAAATTAAGAAAAGTGGTTTAGTTTAAAAATTATATTGGGTTTGCAAAACAAGTGTATTCGGAGAATGTTGTCTCACAAAAGTGATCAAAAAGTTATAGACAAATATAACTCCACCAAGTACACCTTAGAAAGAATAGTAAAGTGTCTTGTGCAAATCTTGGTTATTACACCACTTCTTTCTATAATATGTGCATTAAAGTGTGTGAAAGTTAATATACTTGTGTTTTATTGTGCACTTTGGTCTACATATGTCTTGTATTTTGTGATTTAAATCACTTGTTAACATTGCTCAAAATACACTTATGTGCACATCATTATCTTTCATAACACTTCTTCTCATGAGTATTGAATTCTAATGCTTTATCTATACTACTCTTTGTATAAGAAATGCACTAGATAACCTAGTATGATCTCTACAATGTTTGGAATCTTGTAAACCTGAAATTAAGTAACATTGTAGTATATTCTCTATTTGATATGTTCATTTCATGCTTGATAACTTTATGGAAAACTATGAGATTTCAAAAAGGTTAAACATCTTTACACTTGGAACTTAAACTCATATTTATACTTATGATTTTCATGCTTACAAAAAGATGTTTCTTATAAACTTCCGCTTGCTTAAAACACCTATTTATTTATTTAAAATCTCTTATATACTATACTTAAACACTTTATCATTACCTATATTACAAAAGCTCAATCATGATTTATAATTCCTAAAGAATGTCTCCTTACTTTCCTTACCCCACCTTCTTTTGATAATACCAAAAGGGGGAGATTAATTGAAGAAATCTAGAGGAGAAATCTAGAAGATTAAGGGGAGAATAATTCATGTAATCTATCATTTAGGAGGAGTAAAACATATATTGCATTTATGTAGGGGGAGCATTAAGATAGGGGGAGTATGCACAATTCTCATGTTTATCATATCTTATAGTATGCACTATTGTCTCGCTTATCATATACTATAAACACCATTGTAGATTTCTTGCTAAGAGGATTTGTTATTATCGAAAGGGGGAGATTGTTGGACATGTGTATCACATCCCTTTGTTTGAGAATAACAAATCCCATATTGTATTTGATCTTGCTTTTCGTGCCTTTATAGTGTGCAGGAACTATAGTTGCAATACTCCACAGGTAGAAAGCGGCTTGGAATCTAATTCTCTGAATGGAGAACTACCGCCAGTGCTAGTCAATACTGCGGGCGTTAGTGCTAGCGCTACCGGCGCTAGCTCCAGCTTGTGCAACGACGCTATGTCACGATGGTTAAGGAACCGCCTCTACACGACTGCTACTGTAGGCGCTAGGAGCTAACACAGGCGCTTACTCCAAGTTCTATAAAATTAAGTATTCTCTCTCATTTTGTTAAGATATCCCAGAGAGAATTCCTGTGCCAAATTTCAGGAGTTGTTACTCTGCCGAAAAGTCATCTCCCACTCAAAGCTAAAGAAGGTTTCTGGACATGGAAGCCATCACGCTGCATCCGAAGAATGATCGCATCAACCACGCTTATGCTACAACGATCCTTCTTCGCCAACTTCAGAAAATCTCATAGAGGGAGTTTTCATTTGTGTTATTTCATTATTTTGAATCTTTGTAGTTAAATCGCCTTGTGTTGGCGACTAGGTGCTTGCGCGGCTTAGGGGGAATTTGCCTCGTGTGTTTGCGACTAGATCTAGGTGATTAGATATAGGGGGTGCTCGAGGCCATATCCTGGGTAGGATTGGCTAGAGCGACTTGAGGCCAGATCCGGGGAAGGATAGGCTAAAGCCACCGATTCGTGGGGATACAAGTCGGTATAGAAAAGGAAAAAGTAATTGTATTTGTATGCCTCCGATTTCTAGTGATATTGAAATAAAATTTATGTAAACACTTTTTTATCTAATTCAATCATGTCTCTATTTGTGTTTACTTGATTTCCTTCATTTGGCTAAAATTCTAAAATTGCAAATTACATTATTTTCTTCTTTTACCTAAATTGTTATTTCACTCTCGTTTACTTTAAAATAATTTAGTAAATTGCTTAATCTTATAAAAAGGATTTTAATCCCTTATTCACCCCCCCCCCCCCCTCTAAGGGCGCCAATTGATCCAACAGGACCTTCATTGAAATAGACTAAAAAGAAAGCAGGGCAAGAGATTTTAAAATACCTATTCACCCCTCCCCCCCTAGGTGATTTGACAATATCCTTAACTAACAACTCTAACAAAAATAACCAAGGATGGAGGCATCCTAGAAACTTTGGAATGACTGCTCTCAAGGCAGCTTATGAATATATGATCCTAAAGGATTATGGTTCGTTCATTCATATATCGGATGCTATGAAAGCTCCAAAGATCAAACCTATTGTTACAAAGCTACATGAGATGAAGAAGCAATGTGTATGTTGTACTCATGAGGCTTCTACCTCCAAGTCAGTTGCTACTGCTAGACCTCCCATTAAAAAGGTAAAGCAAGAAAATAAAATAAGATACACGCTGTTTGACTGTTGGTGTGGTGGCAAAATTAGTCACTTTGTAATTGATTGCTGGTTTAATCCAAGGAATTATAAGACTCCAATAATTAACACTGCAAGAATGACCCCTCACAATGTTAATATCCCTAGTGGTGTTCATCTAACCAGGAACCAAGGACCTAAATCTTTTTGGTTTCCTAAGGATAATCGATTTATGAATGCTGGATCTTGAGGCATCCTTAGAGGGGGTGAATAAGGGTTTTAGAAAACTTTATGTTATTATAGAAAACTTTATGTTTTATAGAAAACTTTTGATATTTTATTTGAATAAGAGTGAATCAAAAACAAAAATTAGTAAATCAATTTTATTAAATAAAAGAAGACATGATTATCATTAATAAAATTTGGTTACAAAATCTGATTTCTATAATGCTAGAAATACAAAGCGAAATATGAAATACTCTTTTTGTTTTCTATACCAACTCTTCTCACTAAGAACTGGTTGGCTTTAGCCAATATCTCCCCAGATACGACCTTAAGCCGCTCTTGCCTTTCTATCCCCAAAAAGGCCTCGAGCACCCCCTAAATCTACTCCCTAGACCTAGTCGCCAACTCGAGGCAAATTCTGTTGGGTTTTCTATACCCTTCGAAAGGGATGACATATCAAATATGCGCAGCGGAAATAAACAAGAATAACCCAAAAGATACTAACGGATCTTACGGTTTTCATGATTCAAGAGAATAAGAAAGTAAATACAATATACCCTCGCGGGATTGAGTCAATACTCAACCAAGGTGCTCCAAGAGAAATCCGAAATCAGCCTTTGAGTTCTTCAAGAATCGAAATGGATCGATCCCTCTACAGAAGTCCACACAAGCAAAGGAGAACCCTAGCTTCTTGTCGCACAAGAACTAGGTCGGAGAAGGAAGCTCTCAACGTCCCCACGGACTGCTAGATCCGATCCAGGGGAGGCGGCGACCGACAGCGGCGACCAGCGGCGACCAGCGGCGGCGGAAGGATGATCGGCGAACGGGAAGAACGAGACCCTCGCGCGAAACTGTTCCGGTCGGCCGTTCACGTCAAAATCGCGAAAAGATAAAGTCCTCAGTAAACCTAGAATTGCAAGCCCTTTATACTAAAATGCATAAATCAGGCTATCCGCAGACCAGAACATTTCTGTCCAGATTTACATTCGCCGAATTCGACTAATCACTATAACCGAATTTGACTCAGATTCAGCGAAACCATTTCGACGAATTCGTCTATATGCTATAGCCGATTCGACTATATAAATTCGGTTATATCATTTCGTCGAAACCATTTCGTCAACTGATATATTTCGGCTAAACCCATTATTCGAATTCGGTTAATCACATTAGCCGAATCGATATAGCCAAATTCCATTAGTCGAATCAACATAATTCGGTTAAACCCTTTAGCCCAATTTAACACAGTTCGGTTAAACCCTTTACCCGAATATGTCTAGCATAAACCCATTCGTTTAAACCCTTTAAACGATTTCCCGTTTAGACATTCTCAAGTTAATGCCAAGCAGTCACAGGATTGGTCCTCCACTCATATCCAATATGGGTAAGGACAACACAATCCTCTCTCCAATTTCTCCAAACACTTTTATGTGCGACCCTATAGGCTCATATTGCGTTGACAGCAAGACTAACTGTTGATTACTTTGAGATCATCTCAGAAACTCCAACAGTCTCCCACTTGATCAAAAAGTATCAACAAAAGTCTCACAAACAATGAGCGGCATCTAGCAATACATCATTGCTACCCAAGCAATAAGAGTTCATAACTCATATAAGCTTGTCTTAACCAATGTACCAGTGTTGTCATGTCCCTTTGTCCTTTACACCCGGATAGAACTAGAGGCTTGGACCGTGTCACCCTCATAATTGTTCAATCCCAGTTTCTTTATCCAGAATAGACTGTCTAAAAATTGGTGAGCTCAATATCACATATTGACTCTACCAAGCATGGCCATGCATTTCTCAGTCTCATTCCATCAAGGGGCCCATGGATGTAACTCCTATCATATAGGAGGAAAAATCCCATATATGCTCACACACAAACATCCAAATGATTCGTAACATACCCAATAACCACCCTTATCGTCAAAATTTCTCAAGAGAAGACTTTAGATGGCATCAAAGTATGTTCTTCCTCACTTGGTGAATGTTGTGACTTCAGGTCAAAGAACTACAAACACCATTGTCAGATGAGACCTACTTGTGACACGTTCATATAACAATCCACAAAGTAGTCTCATGGTGGGTCTGTCCAGTACAACTTGTTCACTAACAAGTACCCATGTGATGACTTGATATCACAATATCATGACCTATGAGAACCGGTCATCAGTCAACGCGCATGCTAGTCTCAATGTATCATCATCGCCCTTAGCTTCTAAGATGATACTCCGACCAGGGACCATTTAAGAATGAAGCTTCTTATAAACATAGGCTCTCACATTCAAGTCACGTACTTGAATTCCTATGGAAGCAAACACTCTAAGGGCATTTATTATGCTAATTAATCTTATCAGATAGATATAAATGACATAATAAAAGAACTTGCCATAAATATAAATTTAAATACATAGTACATATTACAATTCATCCAATGAATAAACAACCAACAAATATGCAATCCACAAGGCTCCCACTAAAGATAATCATTCAGGTATCTAATACCCATTAATCTAACATGGCCATCATGCTTCTTTTGCGCAAGAGGCTTTGTCAGTGGATCCGCTATATTTTCTTCAGTCGGTACTCTGCATATGCTCACATCTCCTCGATCGACAATCTCTCGAATAAGATGGAAGCGTCGAAGTAATGCTTGGAGCGCTGATGAGATCTAGGTTCCTTATCTTGTGCAATTGCACCGTTTTTGTCACAGTAGAGAACTACGTGCTCAACAATGCTAGGAACTACATCAAGCTCGCTGATGAATTTCCTAATCCATACAGCCTCCTTCGCCGCATTCGCTGCAGCGATATACTCGGCCTCAGTCGTAGAATCGGCAACTGTCTCCTGCTTGGAACTCTTCCAGCTTACAGCTCCTTCATTAAGGCAAAACATAAAACCTGACTGTGACTTTGAGTCATCTCTGTCAGTCTGGAAGCTTGCATCCGTGTAAACCTTTACAACGAGCTCTTCCTCTCCACCAAACACCAAGAATGTATCCTTAGTCCTTCTCAAGTACTATAGGATATTCTTGACAGCTATCTAGTGACCATCACCAGGATCAGACTGATACCTGCTAGTCATGCTTAAAGCATATGAGACATCGGGTCGAGTACATAACATTGCATACATGATTGATCCAATTGCCAAAGCATATGGAATCAACTTCATGCGGTCCTTATCTTCCAAAGATTTTGGACATTGGTCCTTAGAGAGACTCACACCATGTGACATGGGTAAGAATCCTTTCTTGGACTCAAGCATGTTGAATTGTTTCAACAATTTGTCAATGTATGTACTTTGGGTCAAACCCAGCAACTTCTTCGATCTATCTCTATAGATCTTAATACCAAGTATATAAGTCGCTTCGCCCAAGTCTTTCATAGAAAAGCACTTCCCTAGGTTGTTCTTAACAACTTGCAGGGTCTGAATGTCATTCTCGATCAGCAGTATGTCATCTACATACAATATCAGGAAGACAACAATGCTCCCACTAATCTTATTGTAAACAAAAGGCTCATCTTCGTTCTTGATGAAACCAAACTCTTTGATTTTCTCATCAAAACGTAGATTCCAACTTCGAGAAGCTTGTTTCAATCCATAAATGGATCGATTCAACTTGCATATTTTAGTGGCTTCACTTGGAGATTCAAAACCCTCGGGTTGTGTCATGTACACTTCCTTAAGGAGGTTTCCATTAAGGAAAGCCTTTTTGACATCCATTTGCCAGATCTCGTAGTCATAATACGCAGCAATAGCAAGTAGAATTCTGATGGACTTGACCATAGCTACAGGGGAAAAAGTTTCATCATAGTCAACACCATGAATTTGCCTGAAACCTTTAGCCACCAGCCGGCCTTTGAATGTCTGTACATTCCCACCCATGTCGGTCTTCTTCTTGAAGACCCACTTGCACCCTATGGGTCGTACCCCTTCAGGTGGTTCCACCAAGGTCCAAACTTGGTTTGCATACATGGAGTCCATTTCAGATTTCATGGCCTCAAGCCACTTCTCGGAGTCGGGTCCATTCATAGCCTCTTGGTAGGTTGCAGGCTCATCATCATGATCCATAAGCAACACACTACCTATTTGAGACACGAGAAATCCATATCTCACAGGCTCAAATCGTAGTCTACCAGATCTACGTAGGACTTGTGTTTCTTGAGCAGGCTCTCCAGCTACAACTTCTTGTAGTCCTTGCTCAGGTTCCAATTCCGGTTCGTTCATTGTTTGTGGCTCTTGAACTTCTTCAAGTTCTACCTTTGCAGTCTTTCTGGATAAGAACTCTTTCTCCAAAAAGACACCAGTCCTTGCGACAAACACTTTGCCCTCAGACGCTAAGTAGAAGTAGTATCCTTTGGTTTCCCTAGGATACCCCACTAGATAACATTTATCTGATTTGGGTTCCAACTTGTCAGGCATTTGACGTCGCACGTATGCCTCACAGCCCCAAATCTTGATGAACGACATACTGGGACACTTCCCAGTTCATATCTCATATGGTGTCTTTAGAACCGTTTTCGTTGGAACTCGATTTAGTGTGAAAGCAGTAGTCTCTAAAGCAAAACCCCAAAAGGAAACGGGCAAATCTGCATGACTCATCATCGATCACACCATGTCTAACAAGGTATGATTCCTCCTCTCAGAAACACCATTATGTTGAGGTATTCCGGGTGGAGAGCTGTGATACAATACCACACTCTTTCAGATGATCACGAAACTCATGACTCAGATATTCGCCACCTCGATCAGATCGGATTGCTTTTATCCGTTTTCCCAGTTGGTTTTCTACTTCATTCTTAAACACTTTGAACTTTTTAAAGGTCTCGGATTTGTTCTTCATAAGAAACACGTATCCGAATCTACTGAAATCATCAGTAAATGTAACGAAGTAGAAGAACCCACCTCTAGCCATATGGGTCCGCATACATCACTATATATTATACCCAAGAGATCATTAGCCCTCTCATTACAACTAGTGAAAGGAGCTTTCGTCATCTTGCCCAACAAACATGACTCGCATCTCTCAAATGATTCATAATCAAATGAGTCCAGTAGTCCATCTTTATGGAGCTTGGATATGCGTTTCTCTTTTATATGGCCTAAACGACAATGCCAAAGGTACGTAGGATTCGAGTCATTTGTTTTTAGTCTTTTAGTATTTTCTATGTTATAGATCGGATGGTCTAAGTTCAAAACATATAAACCATTAAACATTTGGGCTACACCATAACAAACATCATTCTTATAAATAGAACAACAATTGTTCTTAATTACGAAAGAAAAACCAATCATGTCCAAACATGAAATAGAAATAATGTTTCTAGTTATGGCCAAAACATAATAACAATTATCTAGTTCTATTACAAGCCCTGTGGGCAAAGAAAGACAGTAAACACCAACGGCGGCGGCAGAAACTCTTGCTCCATTCCCGATGCGCAGGTCTACCTCCCCTTTACCCAGCATTCTTCCCCTTCTCAGTTCCTGCACATTTATACAAATGTGAGAACCACATCCGGTATCCAATACCCAGGATGAAGGAGCAGAAAGGTTTATTTCTATAACGAAAATATCTGAAGCGGAAGTCATACTTCCCTTCTTCTTCTGCAGATCTTCTAGATACTGAGGACAGTTCCTCCTCCAGTTCCCTGCCTTACCACAATGGTGGCACTTCCCTTCCTTAGCCAATCCTTTCCTTTTCAGTGCTGAAGACTTGGGATCAAGACGTGACTTAGGTCCTACCTTAGTCTTCTTGTATCCCTTGACCTTGCCCTTGCTTTTATGCACCATCAGTATGGGGCTAGCAGGCTTGGTCTTCTTCATGTTGATCTCGGCAGTTCTTAACATGACTAGGAGCTCGGGCAGTGTCTTGTCAATTTCATTCATATTGTAATTTAAGACAAACTGCTCGTAACTGTCCGGCAACGATTGTAGGATCAGATCAGTGGCCAACTCTTGGCTCAAAGGAAACTCTAGTCTTTCAAGGCTCTCTATATACCCAATCATCTTAAGTACGTGAGTTCCTAATGGGTCTCGATCTCCCATCTTACACTGAAATAACGCCCTGGATATATCAAACCTCTCTTGGCGAGCTTGCCCTTGAAACATTTTCTTCAGGTGCTCAACCATCTCATAACAACTCATGTTCTCATGTTGCTTCTGAAGCTCAGAGTTCATAGTCGCGAGCATAAGGCATTCAACATCCAAGGAGTCATCTCCATACTTCTTATAAGTATCTTTATCTGCACGTGGTGCATTAGAGGCTGGATCCTCGGGGGGATCTTCTTCAAGGACATAGAGCTTACGCTCTTGCCTGAGAACAATTCTCAAGTTTCTATACCAGTCAAGGAAATTTGTCACATTTAGCTTATCCTTCTCAAGGATCGATCTCAGGGACAAGGCGGAGTGAGATCCACTTGCCATGGATATTCTACAAGGAATTTTACAAAGTAAAATTTTAGTACTATATTTCAAAATACATTATATATATTTTAATAAGGACTTTTATTAAAGAGCTCCCACTATTTTAATCAAATCAATAACCCTTGATATCGATTCGGAGAGTTTATGCAAGCTACTCTCTTAGTGGACAAGATCCGTATTTCACCAACACCACGAGTCCGCTTTGGCGTTCCTCTCATAATGCGGTTATTTAGGTAGACAGCATTTGTCAATTGCATCACTATGCAACTCTTGTATGGTTGGTGAATAACTCTTTATTCGCATCCATCATATGGAGCATGCCAACCCTATGCCTCTAGGCACTCAACCTTTGAGCTCACCTAGTTAAGTCTGACCCGATGTCGACAGTGAGATATCACAATTATCCGCTCGCACCCTTACCAAGATAGATTAATGCACCTTGCTTTGGCAAGCCCACACTTCATCAATCGAGGCAGGAAGAGTGTCATCCATCGGAAGGCATCCGAATACTTAATATTAGATAAGGGATTTTTTATTTCAAGTGATTAACATTTTAATCATGATTAACATTTAATCACAGTGCATAATCAGAAAATAAAATTACAACATTCACATTCAAGATACATCCCAGATGTGCACAAAAACAGTCTATCAACACTTTGACAAAACAGGGCTAAATCTGAGCATTTAGAACACTTCTAAATCTCCAGATTTACATGCATTGGACATATGAACAACAACTCCACTTGTGCAGTAGACAAGCTCATCTCTCATGTCAGATTCAATAATCTAAACATTTGGTTTCACAAACCATTTTGAGGGACGGTTACTGCAGAGGATGTGACTTAGGTCCTACCTTAGTCTTCTTGGTTCCCTTGACCTTGCCCTTTCCTTTATGCACCATCAGTATGGGGCTAGCAGGCTTGGTCTTCTTCATGTTGATCTCAGCAGTTCTTAACATGCCTAGGAGCTCGGGCAGTGTCTTGTCAATTTCATTCATATTGTAATTTAAGACAAACTGCTCGTAACTGTCCGGCAACGATTGCAGGATCAGATCAGTGGCCAACTCTTGGCTCAAAGGAAACCCCAGTCTTTCAAGGCTCTCTATATACCCAATCATCTTGAGTACGTGAGTTCCTACTGGGTCTTGAGCTCCCATCTTACACTGAAATAATGCCCTGGATATATCGAACCTTTCTTGGCGAGCTTGCCCTTGAAACATTTTCTTCAGGTGCTCAACCATCTCATAACAACTCTTGTTCTCATGTTGCTTCTGAAGCTCAGAGTTCATAGTCGCGAGCATAAGGCATTCAACATCCAAGGAGTCATCTCCATACTTCTTATAAGTATCTTTATCTGCACGTGGTGCATTAGAGGCTGGCTCTTCAGGGGGATCTTCTTCCAAGACATAGAGCTTGCGCTCTTTCCTGAGAACAATTCTCAGGTTTTTATACCAGTCAAGGAAATTTGTCCCATTTAGCTTATCCTTCTCAAGTATCGCTCTCAGGGACAAGGCGAAGTGAGATCCACTTGCCATGGATATTCTACAAGGAATTTTGCAAAGTGAAATTTTTAGTACTATATTTCAAAATACATTTTTATATATTTTAATAAGGACTTTTATTAAAGAGCTCCCACTATTTTAATCAAATCAATAACCCTTTATATCGATTCGGAGAGTTTATGCAAGCTACTCTCTTAGTGGACAAGATCCGTATTTCACCAACACCACAAGTCCGCTTTGGCGTTCCTCTCATAATGCGGTTATTTAGGTAGACAACGTTTTTCAATTGCATCACTATGCAACTCTTGTATGGTTGGTGAACAACTCTTTATTCGCATCCATCATATGGAGCATGCCAACCCTATGCCTCTAGGCACTCAACCTTTGAGGTCACCTAGTTAAGTTTGACCCGATGTTGACAGTGGGATATCACAATTATCCGCTCGCACCCTGATGAGTCCTGATCATATACACTTTTATGGACTCATCTGGGCCGTTTTTCAGTCATTTCACCGCACTTTAGCCATGTTATTGTTTATATTTGATATTCCATGCTAGGTGCACCTCTAGGCCCATTTTGGTGTGATTTCATGCTTATCTTCATTAGTAGTTTTCATGTACTGTTAGGTGCCACTTTCAGTGGCTAGATTCGTGGTTGTACTGGATTAGGAGTCGTGTAGGTGTTCCCGGTGCAATTCTGCACAGGAACACTGCGCACGATCACCGGTTCTATTGCGCACGACCAATGGTCGTGCGCCACTGATTGTGTGCACTTAACCCTTTTTTCATGAGTTCTGTTTGGTGCAGTGCGCACGACCATCTACGATAGTGCGCACGACCACCGGTCGTGCGCCACTGTTCGTGCGCACTTATCATCAATTTCATGAGTTCTGTTTCAACCAGTGCGCACGACCACCTACGATAGTGCGCACGACCACCGGTCGTGCGCCACTGGTCGTGCGAACATTGTATTTTATAATTTCTGTCTTTGCAGGCTCCGTCCAGGCAGAGCGCACGATCACAGGATTCTAGTGCGCACGACCACTGGTCGTGCGCCAATGACCGTGCACACTGTTTAATTCCAGCGCCTATAAATTCCGCTGCTCGCGATTTAGGTCAGATCGCTCGCTGTTTTCCGCCGTTCCTGCTCCAGTTTCGTCCGCCTTCGCCCCTCCAAGAGCTCCAAAGAGAGATCTAGCCGCCATCTGCATCGAGCAAGAGGAAGTTTGCAACCTCTACCGGATCGTGACACGAAGAAGACGGGTCCATTGGAGAGTCGTGACAGCTCTCTCTACCCCGGACGTAGTTGCGGACCGAGCTTGGACGCGGATTGACAACCCAGCGATTCCAACCGTGAATCTACAACGAGACTTCGGATTCGGTCGATTTCTTGCCTTGTTCTCCTCTTATTGATTGTTGTAATAGTTATATCTTTTGTATTTTGATGAAGAACACTATAGACCTTGCTATTTAAAGTTATTTCATGTCTATGTGAAATACTCTTTTTGTTTATTTGTGTGCTTGAGGTGCGCCCCATTCCATCCTCCATCCCGCCGTCACGTCCGGTGCCGCACTAGCAATTTCTAGTGGCGTGCTTGTCGAGGAGGTGCTTGCGACCCTCATTCCGTTAGCCTACTCGTCCATCCGCCTACCGAAGCGTGGCATCGCGGCCCGTGTATTCCATCCCACCAACGAAGCAGCGCGCTCAAGGCCTGCATAGTTCGATCTGCTTGCCTACTCGTCCATCCACCCTTACGAAGTAGCGCGTTCAAGGCCTACGTAGTCTTCCATCCCGCCGAGCGAAGCATTGCATAGCGGCATTGCATAGGAGTAGTTGATAGCTTTTATTTTATTTTCCAAAAGCCAACCCAACTCCCCCGCATTCCATCCGATTTAAGGACTTCAATCTCAAGTCCTTCCTCGATAATAAACTCCACCTTACTGTGTTCCTCAAGAGACCGACACTCGGGGATTTTCCCCATTATTATTACTTGCGCGACCGGTGCACTTGCCGACACGCATCAAGTTTTTGGCGCCGTTGCCGGGGAACACAGTCGTGTGAGTTTTCTTGAGAGGGAGAGCCGAGAGATAGTAGTTCTTCCAGTGTGTATAGCCGCTTTATTATTTTTGTTTGCCTTTTAATTATCTTTTGTTTGTTTTTATTTCTTCATCCCCTATTTTAAAGTTTTAGGCAAGTTGTATTCAAGGAGTTTTTCTAGTTGTGTAGATTTCCTTGCAAAGAATTTCAGTTTCTTTTTATCTGCTTTGAATTTTGAAAATGTCGTCATGGGGTATTTCGCCTAGCTTTAATGATAAGATGGTTTATTATTTAGACCAAATGAATGAGTTGAATGTTAGGCAGTGTAGGAACGTTGTTTGCTTGTTGTGTCGAGAAGAGTGTCATGAATTGAAAGACTGTCCTAGTCTTTTCAGGCCTGACCGTCGCTCCTCCACCCAGGACAACATTGTCCCTATCGCTCATTCTTTACCCATGGAGGCAATTGTGCCCTCTACCCCTGAGCTTGTCTCGTGCACGGACTCCTCACTCCGTGTTTATGGCTTCACTCCCAGTGATGATGATCACTCATCTGTTAGCCAACAAGGAGAGGAATGGGAGCTCCTAGATGCAGCTGAGTATGATGAGGAAAGTATTCTTTCCATCGGGGAGGCTTTAGCAGATCTTTTTGCGGAGGAACCGAATATTTTTGTCCCTCCAGTTTCTTTGCAAGATTTTTCTACACATATTCTTCATTATCCTATCGAAGTAAAGGAGCTGGGTGATGCTTCTGACTCGGAGGGTGCTCCAAAGTGGGATGAGGATGTCATTTTCCCTGAGGGGGAGAATGAATACTTTGAACACGATGATGCACCTCGGTGGGATGAGGAGGATACTCTCTCTGATGAGGAGGTTTGCACTTCTTCATGGGTCGAGGAGGTCCAAATCACCACTGAGGCTCCTGAGTTCTCAAGTTCCCCTTGCTATGATATTTACGATGATGATAGTGATCTATCCTTGGATCCTGCTGGGAGTGAGACCGGGATCACTCCCCCGATTGATGTTTATTTATGTTCTTCGTCTTCTTTATTTCTTGATCCCCTTTCTTCATCCGAGCCTGTGCAGGTTGAGTTTTCACAGGTATCCCAGGAGGACTTGGAGGTTTTTGCTCAAGTCAATGATGAGAGTATCCTCTCATGTGAGGAGGTTTATTCCCCCTCCGTTGAGGAAGCTCCACTCATTGCCTTCGCCTCCTGCTGCCTCCCTGTTGACGACTCCTTGCTAGGCAAGGATAGTTTTGGTGAGATGAGAGAGGACCAGGCCTCCTCCTTTTCTTACATTCTCTACCCTCTACCTGTGAGGAGCAGGTATTTATATTTAGGTAGAGGGGTGAATGCTCTGTCTCCGTATCGGTACCCGCTACCGATGCGCATATTAGAACAGTTACCTGTGCATTTTCTTTTTAATAGGCCCATTAGCTAGAACCGTTTTAATTTAGAATAAGTCGTGCTGGGATGACAATAACCCCAGTAGTTATCTTTCTTTTCTGCATTTTTATTTCTTCTAATCATGTTTAGTTAGCTGTAGTTTATTTTAGTTTGTCATTTTTCTTTTGTTTTTGCGGAGCTGACCCCTGCAGGTATCTTTTTCTGGATGGCGGATGCTGCAGTTTTGTCTTAGCTTACACGCCAATCTTCTGGTGTGCTTATTTCTGAGCACTGGGTACTCTCTTTCCCTAGCCTTTTCTGATTTTCATGTCATATATTTTGTGGATTGTTTAGTTTAAGTCTGGGGGAGAGTAGTTTTGTTTACCCGCTCACGTGCACTATTGCACTGCATGCTAGAAGATTTCATTTAACATGTTTTGTTTATTTTCTTTGCACACCACAGCACCCACTTGAGCGCGTACTCATCTGTATGCAAGCTCTGTAGTGAATTTAATTCTTCTGCTTATGTGGGAAAATCTAGGTGATGGCTTAGGACTATGTAGCAGAGTAAAATGTTGACTCCCGTAGTGCTCCTAGTCGAGTGCTCGGTTGCATAGAAATTTGTGTAGATTAGACTTCTTTTTATATTTATGGTTTTATCTTTTTCTATTAGTGTAAATGTTGTTTACTCTACTCAAATGGTGAATTTGGTGGAATCAAACGGTAGCGTAGGGATGTGTGTAAACGATAGCTAGACTCGTATTGCTTGAGTCGGGAGAAAGGAGAATCTTTCTCGGTGGCTAGAACTTGCCCCAAGCGATTCTTGAAGCATTGGCATAGGATAGTTCCAGTGCGTGAGAATGACGTAGGCCATTATTTTGGCTCGGTTGAACTTTTTATTTCATGCCTATCGTCTACCCTTGCTAGCCCCTTTGTGCCTACCCTTTTCTTGATTCAGCTCCACATTTATCTCACCAAAGCCTAAAAGCCTAGCCTAGTCACACACCCAAATCTGAGCTTTAGTTGTAGTTTCATTTACATTTTGGGGGATGTTGATTGTGGTGTCTATTATGTGAATCTGTGGATGTGCTCATTTGAAAATTTTGCTGAAAGAAAAAAAAAAAGACAAGAAAAAGAAAGATAGAAAGAAAAATGAAAAAAAAAAAAGAAGAAAGAAAAATGAGTTTTATTGAAAAATCATGTAGAAAAATTATGTATTGGGAGTAGGCGGTGCACACACCTATGTTGCAAAAGTTCAAGTCTGGGGGTGTGGTGCACTTGCATTCGATTTTGGTGCGCGGGTAGTTATTTTTAAAAAGCTCATTTGGGTTATGTGTTTAAGCCATTTTGTTTATCATCGTTTACCTCACCGTAACCCAAGCCCCATCTCTAACCTAAAGTCCTACCGACTCACGCTATGAACCAATCTAGTGTCGTGGAGAGAATGTGACCGGGAAAGCCTATGGTCACCGACACCGATGGATTTCGGTGGAGTTTGTCCGGCATCCCAATCTTGAGCAATGCTCATCTCAGCGTTTAGTTTACTTTCTCCATATGCATGACCGAACGATTCACTGTTGTTCACCATTTTGAGTAGTTGTAATATGCTTTTACTCTTTTAGAAATATATAGACTATTTATATAATCAGAAATCTTCTCTACCATTCTTCTTATGCACGTGAGCATGCGACTTCGCATGGTACTCTGTATTGTAGTTTTAAGCCATCTACTTTTCTTTCCCCGTTCGCATGGAATTTGTTTGCTCGGGATGCGCAAACAGGTAAGTCTGGGGGTGTGATGAGTCCTGATCATATACACTTTTATGAACTCATCTGGGCCGTTTTTCAGTCATTTCACCGCACTTTAGCCCTGTTATTGTTTATATTTGATATTCCATGCTAGGTGCACCTCTAGGCCCATTTTGGTGTGATTTCATGCTTATCTTCATTAGTAGTTTTCATGTACTGTTAGGTGCCACTTTTAGTGGCTAGATTCGTGGTTGTGCTGGATTAGGAGTCGTGTAGGTGTTCCCGGTGCAATTCTGCACAGGAACACTGCGCACGATCACCGGTTCTATTGCGCACGACCACTGGTCGTGCGCCACTGATCGTGTGCACTTAACCCTTTTTTCATGAGTTCTGTTTGGTGCAGTGCGCACGACCATCTACGATAGTGCGCACGACCACCGGTCGTGCGCCACTGTTCGTGCGCACTTATCATCAATTTCATGAGTTCTGTTTCAACCAGTGCGCACGACCACCTACGATAGTGCGCACGACCACCGGTCGTGCGCCACTGGTCGTGCGAACATTGTATTTTATAATTTCTGTCTTTGCAGGCTCCGTCCAGGCAGAGCGCACGATCACAGGATTCTAGTGCGCACGACCACTGGTCGTGCGCCAATGACCGTGCGCACTGTTTAATTCCAGCGCCTATAAATTCCGCTGCTCGCAATTTAGGTCAGATCGCTCGCTGTTTTCCGCCGTTCCTGCTCCAGTTTCGTCCGACTTCGCCCCTCCACCGTCGCCCACCATCTAGAGGTGCTCCGGGCTTGTTCTTCACGCCAATCTTGAGCCGGAGTTTCCTCTCGGCCTCCTCCTTCATCCAAGAGCTCCAAAGAGAGATCTAGCCGCCATCTCCATCGAGCAAGAGGAAGTTTGCAACCTCTACCGGATCGTGACACGAAGAAGACGGGTCCATTGGAGAGTCGTGACAGCTCTCTCTACCCCGGACGTAGTTGCGGACCGAGCTTGGACGCGGATTGACAACCCGGCGATTCCAACCGTGAATCTACAATGAGACTTCGGATTCGGTCGATTTCTTGCCTTGTTCTCCTCTTATTGATTGTTGTAATAGTTAGATCTTTTGTATTTTGATGAAGAACACTATAGACCTTGCTATTTAAAGTTATTTCATGTCTATGTGAAATACTCTTTTTGTTTATTTGTGTGCTTGAGGTGCGCCCCATTCCATCCTCCATCCCGCCGTCACGTCCGGTGCCGCACTAGCAATTGCTAGTGGCGTGCTTGTCGAAGAGGTGCTTGCGACCCTCATTCCGTTAGCCTACTCGCCCATCCGCCTACCGAAGCGTGGCATCGCGGCCCGTGTATTCCATCCCACCAACGAAGCAGCGCGCTCAAGGCCTGCATAGTTCGATCCGCTTGCCTACTCGTCCATCCACCCTTACGAAGTAGCGCGTTCAAGGCCTACGTAGTCTTCCATCCCGCCGAGCGAAGCATTGCATAGCGGCATTGCATAGGAGTAGTTGATAGCTTTTATTTTATTTTCCAAAAGCCAACCCAACTCCCCCGCATTCCATCCGATTTAAGGACTTCAATCTCAAGTCCTTCCTCGATAATAAACTCCACCTTACTGTGTTCCTCAAGAGACCGACACTCGGGGATTTTCCCCATTATTATTACTTGCGCGACCGGTGCACTTGCCGACACGCATCAAGTTTTTGGCGTCGTTGCTGGGGAACACAGTCGTGTGAGTTTTCTTGAGAGGGAGAGCCGAGAGATAGTAGTTCTTCCAGTGTGTATAGCCGCTTTATTATTTTTGTTTGCCTTTTAATTATCTTTTGTTTGTTTTTATTTCTTCATCCCCTATTTTAAAGTTTTAGGCAAGTTTTATTCAAGGAGTTTTTCTAGTTGTGTAGATTTCCTTGCAAAGAATTTCAGTTTCTTTTTATCTGCTTTGAATTTTGAAAATGTCGTCATGGGGTATTTCGCCTAGCTTTAATGATAAGATGGTTTATTATTTAGACCAAATGAATGAGTTGAATGCTAGGCAGTGTAGGAACGTTGTTTGCTTGTTGTGTCGAGAAGAGGGTCATGAATTGAAAGACTGTCCTAGTCTTTTCAAGCCTGACCGCCGCTCCTCCACCCAGGACAACATTGTCCCTATCGCTCATTCTTTACCCATGGAGGCAATTGTGCCCTCTACCCCTGAGCTTGTCTCGTGCACGGACTCCTCACTCCCTGTTTATGGCTTCACTCCCAGTGATGATGATCACTCATCTGTTAGCCAACAAGGAGAGGAATGGGAGCTCCTAGATGCACCTGAGTATGATGAGGAAAGTATTCTTTCCATCGGGGAGGCTTTAGCAGATCTTTTTGCGGAGGAACCGAATATTTTTGTCCCTCCAGTTTCTTTGCAAGATTTTTCTACACATATTCTTCATTATCCTATCGAAGTAAAGGAGCTGGGTGATGCTTCTGACTCGGAGGGTGCTCCAAAGTGGGATGAGGATGTCATTTTCCCTGAGGGGGAGAATGAATACTTTGAACACGATGATGCACCTCGGTGGGATGAGGAGGATACTCTCTCTGATGAGGAGGTTTGCACTTCTTCATGGGACGAGGAGGTCCAAATCACCACTGAGGCTCCTGAGTTCTCAAGTTCCCCTTGCTATGATATTTACGATGATGATAGTGATCTATCCTTGGATCCTGCTGGGAGTGAGACCGGGATCACTCCCCCGATTGATGTTTATTTATGTTCTTCGTCTTCTTTATTTCTTGATCCCCTTTCTTCATCCGAGCCTGTGCAGGTTGAGTCTTCACAGGTATCCCAGGAGGACTTGGAGCTTTTTGCTCAAGTCAATGATGAGAGTATCCTCTCATGTGAGGAGGTTTATTCCCCCTCCGTTGAGGAAGCTCCACTCATTGCCTTCGCCTCCTTCTGCCTCCCTGTTGACGACTCCTTGCTAGGCAAGGATAGTTTTGGTGAGATGAGAGAGGACCAGGCCTCCTCCTTTTCTTACATTCTCTACCCTCTACCTGTGAGGAGCAGGTATTTATATTTAGGTAGAGGGGTGACTGCTCTGTCTCCGTATCGGTACCCGCTACCGATGCGCATATTAGAACAGTTACCTGTGCATTTTCTTTTTCATAGGCCCATTAGCTAGAACCGTTTTAATTTAGAATAAGTCGTGCTGGGATGACAATAACCCCAGTAGTTATCTTTCTTTTTTGCATTTTTATTTCTTCTAATCATGTTTAGTTAGCTGTAGTTTATTTTAGTTTGTCATTTTTCTTTTGTTTTTGCGGAGCTGACCCCTGCAGGTATCTTTTTCTGGATGGCGGATGCTGCAGTTTTGTCTTAGCTTACACGCCAATCTTCTGGTGTGCTTATTTCTGAGCACTGGGTACTCTCTTTCCCTAGCCTTTTCTGATTTTCATGTCATATATTTTGTGGATTGTTTAGTTTAAGTCTGGGGGAGAGTAGTTTTGTTTACCCGCTCACGTGCACTATTGCACTGCATGTTAGAAGATTTCATTTAACATGTTTTGTTTATTTTCTTTGCACACCACAGCATCCACTTGAGCGCGTACTCATCTGTATGCAAGCTCTGTAGTGAATTTAATTCTTCTGCTTATGTGGGAAAATCTAGGTGATGGCTTAGGACTATGTAGCAGAGTAAAATGTTGACTCCCGTAGTGCTCCTAGTCGAGTGCTCGGTTGCATAGAAATTTGTGTAGATTAGACTTCTTTTTATATTTATGGTTTTATCTTTTTCTATTAGTGTAAATGTTGTTTACTCTACTCAAATGGTGAATCTGGTGGAATCAAACGGTAGCGTAGGGATGTGTGTAAACGATAGCTAGACTCGTATTGCTTGAGTCGGGAGAAAGGAGAATCTTTCTCGGTGGCTAGAACTTGCCCCAAGCGATTCTTGAAGCATTGGCATAGGATAGTTCCAGTGCGTGAGAATGACGTAGGCCATTATTTTGGCTCGGTTGAACTTTTTATTTCATGCCTATCGTCTACCCTTGCTAGCCCCTTTGTGCCTACCCTTTTCTTGATTCAGCTCCACATTTATCTCACCAAAGCCTAAAATCCTAGCCTAGTCACACACCCAAATCTGAGCTTTAGTTGTAGTTTCATTTACATTTTGGGGGATGTTGATTGTGGTGTCTATTATGTGAATCTGTGGATGTGCTCATTTGAAAATTTTGCTGAAAGAAAAAAAAATGACAAGAAAAAGAAAGATAGAAAGAAAAATGAAAAAAAAGAGAAGAAAGAAAAATGAGTTTTATTGAAAAATCATGTAGAAAAATTATGTATTGGGAGTAGGCGGTGCACACACCTATGTTGCAAAAGTTCAAGTCTGGGGGTGTGGTGCACTTGCATTCGATTTTGGTGCGCGGGTAGTTATTTTTAAAAAGCTCATTTGGGTTATGTGTTTAAGCCATTTTGTTTATCATCATTTACCTCACCGTAACCCAAGCCCCATCTCTAACCTAAAGTCCTACCGACTCACGCTATGAACCAATCTAGTGTCGTGGAGAGAATGTGACCGGGCAAGCCTATGGTCACCGACACCGATGGATTTCGGTGGAGTTTGTCCGGCATCCCAATCTTGAGCAATGCTCATCTCAGCGTTTAGTTTACTTTCTCCGTATGCATGACCGAACGATTCACTGTTGTTCACCATTTTGAGTAGTTGTAATATGCTTTTACTCTTTTAGAAATATATAGACTATTTATATAATCAGAAATCTTCTCTACCATTCTTCTTATGCACGTGAGCATGCGACTTCGCATGGTACTCTGTATTGTAGTTTTAAGCCATCTACTTTTCTTTCCCCGTTCGCATGGAATTTGTTTGCTCGGGACGCGCAAACAGGTAAGTCTGGGGGTGTGATGAGTCCTGATCATATACACTTTTATGGACTCATCTGGGCCGTTTTTCAGTCATTTCACCGCACTTTAGCCCTGTTATTGTTTATATTTGATATTCCATGCTAGGTGCACCTCTAGGCCCATTTTGGTGTGATTTCATGCTTATCTTCATTAGTAGTTTTCATGTACTGTTAGGTGCCACTTTCAGTGGCTAGATTCGTGGTTGTGCTGGATTAGGAGTCGTGTAGGTGTTCCCGGTGCAATTCTGCACAGGAACACTGCGCACGATCACCGGTTCTATTGCGCACGACCACTGGTCGTGCGCCACTGATCGTGTGCACTTAACCCTTTTTTCATGAGTTCTGTTTGGTGCAGTGCGCACGACCATCTACGATAGTGCGCACGACCACCGGTCGTGCGCCACTGTTCCTGCGCACTTATCATCAATTTCATGAGTTCTGTTTCAACCAGTGCGCACGACCACCTACGATAGTGCGCACGACCACCGGTCGTGCGCCACTGGTCGTGCGAACATTGTATTTTATAATTTCTGTCTTTGCAGGCTCCGTCCAGGCAGAGCGCACGATCACAGGATTCTAGTGCGTACGACCACTGGTCGTGCGCCAATGACCGTGCGCACTGTTTAATTCCAGCGCCTATAAATTCCGCTGCTCGCGATTTAGGTCAGATCGCTCGCTGTTTTCCGCCGGTCCTGCTCCAGTTTCGTCCGACTTCGCCCCTCCACCGTTGCCCACCATCTAGAGGTGCTCCGGGCTTGTTCTTCACGCCAATCTTGAGCCGGAGTTTCCTCTCGGCCTCCTCCTTCATCCAAGAGCTCCAAAGAGAGATCTAGCCGCCATCTCCATCGAGCAAGAGGAAGTTTGCAACCTCTACCGGATCGTGACACGAAGAAGACGGGTCCATTGGAGAGTCGTGACAGCTCTCTCTATCCCGGACGTAGTTGCGGACCGAGCTTGGACGCGGATTGACAACCCGGCGATTCCAACCGTGAATCTACAACGAGACTTCGGATTCGGTCGATTTCTTGCCTTGTTCTCCTCTTATTGATTGTTGTAATAGTTAGATCTTTTGTATTTTGATGAAGAACACTATAGACCTTGCTATTTAAAGTTATTTCATGTCTATGTGAAATACTCTTTTTGTTTATTTGTGTGCTTGGGGTGCGCCCCATTCCATCCTCCATCCCGCCGTCACGTCCGGTGTCGCACTAGCAATTGCTAGTGGCGTGCTTGTCGAAGAGGTGCTTGCGACCCTCATTCCGTTAGCCTACTCGCCCATCCGCCTACCGAAGCGTGGCATCGTGGCCCGTGTATTCCATCCCACCAACGAAGCAGCGCGCTCAAGGCCTGCATAGTTCGATCCGCTTGCCTACTCGTCCATCCGCCCTTACGAAGTAGCGCGTTCAAGGCCTACGTAGTCTTCCATCCCGCCGAGCGAAGCATTGCATAGCGGCATTGCATAGGAGTAGTTGATAGCTTTTATTTTATTTTCCAAAAGCCAACCCAACTCCCCCGCATTCCATCCGATTTAAGGACTTCAATCTCAAGTCCTTCCTCGATAATAAACTCCACCTTACTGTGTTCCTCAAGAGACCGACACTCGGGGATTTTCCCCATTATTATTACTTGCGCGACCGGTGCACTTGCCGACACGCATCAAGTTTTTGGCGCCGTTGCCGGGGAACACAGTCGTGTGAGTTTTCTTGAGAGGGAGAGCCGAGAGATAGTAGTTCTTCTAGTGTGCATAGCCGCTTTATTATTTTTGTTTGCCTTTTAATTATCTTTTGTTTGTTTTTATTTCTTCATCCCCTATTTTAAAGTTTTAGGCAAGTTTTATTCAAGGAGTTTTTCTAGTTGTGTAGATTTCCTTGCAAAGAATTTTAGTTTCTTTTTATCTGCTTTGAATTTTGAAAATGTCGTCATGGGGTATTTCGCCTAGCTTTAATGATAAGATGGTTTATTATTTAGACCAAATGAATGAGTTGAATGCTAGGCAGTGTAGGAACATTGTTTGCTTGTTGTGTCGAGAAGAGGGTCATGAATTGAAAGACTGTCCTAGTCTTTTCAAGCCTGACCGCCGCTCCTCCACCCAGGACAACATTGTCCCTATCGCTCATTCTTTACCCATGGAGGCAATTGTGCCCTCTACCCCTGAGCTTGTCTCGTGCACGGACTCCTCACTCCCTGTTTATGGCTTCACTCCCAGTGATGATGATCACTCATCTGTTAGCCAACAAGGAGAGGAATGGGAGCTCCTAGATGCACCTGAGTATGATGAGGAAAGTATTCTTTCCATCAGGGAGGCTTTAGCAGATCTTTTTGCGGAGGAACCGAATATTTTTGTCCCTCCAGTTTCTTTGCAAGATTTTTCTACACATATTCTTCATTATCCTATCGAAGTAAAGGAGCTGGGTGATGCTTCTGACTCGGAGGGTGCTCCAAAGTGGGATGAGGATGTCATTTTCCCTGAGGGGGAGAATGAATACTTTGAACACGATGATGCACCTCGGTGGGATGAGGAGGATACTCTCTCTGATGAGGAGGTTTGCACTTCTTCATGGGACGAGGAGGTCCAAATCACCACTGAGGCTCCTGAGTTCTCAAGTTCCCCTTGCTATGATATTTACGATGATGATAGTGATCTATCCTTGGATCCTGCTGGGAGTGAGACCGGGATCACTCCCCCGATTGATGTTTATTTATGTTCTTCGTCTTCTTTATTTCTTGATCCCCTTTCTTCATCCGAGCCTGTGCAGGTTGAGTCTTCACAGGTATCCCAGGAGGACTTGGAGCTTTTTGCTTAAGTCAATGATGAGAGTATCCTCTCATGTGAGGAGGTTTATTCCCCCTCCGTTGAGGAAGCTCCACTCATTGCCTTCGCCTCCTGCTGCCTCCCTGTTGACGACTCCTTGCTAGGCAAGGATAGTTTTGGTGAGATGAGAGAGGACCAGGCCTCCTCCTTTTCTTACATTCTCTACCCTCTACCTGTGAGGAGCAGGTATTTATATTTAGGTAGAGGGGTGACTGCTCTGTCTCCGTATCGGTACCCGCTACCGATGCGCATATTAGAACAGTTACCTGTGCATTTTCTTTTTCATAGGCCCATTAGCTAGAACCGTTTTAATTTAGAATAAGTCGTGCTGGGATGACAATAACCCCAGTAGTTATCTTTCTTTTTTGCATTTTTATTTCTTCTAATCATGTTTAGTTAGCTGTAGTTTATTTTAGTTTGTCATTTTTCTTTTGTTTTTGCGGAGCTGACCCCTGCAGGTATCTTTTTCTGGATGGCGGATGCTGCAGTTTTGTCTTAGCTTACACGCCAATCTTCTGGTGTGCTTATTTCTGAGCACTGGGTACTCTCTTTCCCTAGCCTTTTCTGATTTTCATGTCATATATTTTGTGGATTGTTTAGTTTAAGTCTGGGGGAGAGTAGTTTTGTTTACCCGCTCACGTGCACTATTGCACTGCATGTTAGAAGATTTCATTTAACATGTTTTGTTTATTTTCTTTGCACACCACAGCACCCACTTGAGCGCGTACTCATCTGTATGCAAGCTCTGTAGTGAATTTAATTCTTCTGCTTATGTGGGAAAATCTAGGTGATGGCTTAGGACTATGTAGCAGAGTAAAATGTTGACTCCCGTAGTGCTCCTAGTCGAGTGCTCGGTTGCATAGAAATTTGTGTAGATTAGACTTCTTTTTATATTTATGGTTTTATCTTTTTCTATTAGTGTAAATGTTGTTTACTCTACTCAAATGGTGAATCTGGTGGAATCAAACGGTAGCGTAGGGATGTGTGTAAACGATAGCTAGACTCGTATTGCTTGAGTCGGGAGAAAGGAGAATCTTTCTCGGTGGCTAGAACTTGCCCCAAGCGATTCTTGAAGCATTGGCATAGGATAGTTCCAGTGCGTGAGAATGACGTAGGCCATTATTTTGGCTCGGTTGAACTTTTTATTTCATGCCTATCGTCTACCCTTACTAGCCCCTTTGTGCCTACCCTTTTCTTGATTCAGCTCCACATTTATCTCACCAAAGCCTAAAAGCCTAGCCTAGTCACACACCCAAATCTGAGCTTTAGTTGTAGTTTCATTTACATTTTGGGGGATGTTGATTGTGGTGTCTATTATGTGAATCTGTGGATGTGCTCATTTGAAAATTTTGCTGAAAGAAAAAAAAGACAAGAAAAAGAAAGATAGAAAGAAAAATGAAAAAAAAAAAGAGAAGAAAGAAAAATGAGTTTTATTGAAAAATTATGTATTGGGAGTAGGCGGTGCACACACCTATGTTGCAAAAGTTCAAGTCTGGGGGTGTGGTGCACTTGCATTCGATTTTGGTGCGCGGGTAGTTATTTTTAAAAAGCTCATTTGGGTTATGTGTTTAAGCCATTTTGTTTATCATCGTTTACCTCACCGTAACCCAAGCCCCATCTCTAACCTAAAGTCCTACCGACTCACGCTATGAACCAATCTAGTGTCGTGGAGAGAATGTGACCGGGCAAGCCTATGGTCACCGACACCGATGGATTTCGGTGGAGTTTGTCCGGCATCCCAATCTTGAGCAATGCTCATCTCAGCGTTTAGTTTACTTTCTCCATATGCATGACCGAACGATTCACTGTTGTTCACCATTTTGAGTAGTTGTAATATGCTTTTACTCTTTTAGAAATATATAGACTATTTATATAATCAGAAATCTTCTCTACCATTCTTCTTATGCACGTGAGCATGCGACTTCGCATGGTACTCTGTATTGTAGTTTTAAGCCATCTACTTTTCTTTCCCCGTTCGCATGGAATTTGTTTGCTCGGGACGCGCAAACAGGTAAGTCTGGGGGTGTGATGAGTCCTGATCATATACACTTTTATGGACTCATCTGGGCCGTTTTTCAGTCATTTCACCGCACTTTAGACCTGTTATTGTTTATATTTGATATTCCATGCTAGGTGCACCTCTAGGCCCATTTTGGTGTGATTTCATGCTTATCTTCATTAGTAGTTTTCATGTACTGTTAGGTGCCACTTTCAGTGGCTAGATTCGTGGTTGTGCTGGATTAGGAGTCGTGTAGGTGTTCCCAGTGCAATTCTGCACAGGAACACTGCGCACGATCACCGGTTCTATTGCGCACGACCACTGGTCATGCGCCACTGATCGTGTGCACTTAACCCTTTTTTCATGAGTTCTGTTTGGTGCAGTGCGCACGACCATCTACGATAGTGCGCACGACCACCGGTCGTGCGCCACTATTCGTGCGCACTTATCATCAATTTCATGAGTTCTGTTTCAACCAGTGCGCACGACCACCTACGATAGTGCGCACGACCACCGGTCGTGCGCCACTGGTCGTGCGAACATTGTATTTTATAATTTCTGTCTTTGCAGGCTCCGTCCAGGCAGAGCGCACGATCACAGGATTCTAGTGCGCACGACCACTGGTCGTGCGCCAATGACCGTGCGCACTGTTTAATTCCAGCGCCTATAAATTCCGCTGCTCGCGATTTAGGTCAGATCGCTCGCTGTTTTCCGCCGTTCCTGCTCCAGTTTCGTCCGACTTCGCCACTCCACCGTCGCCCACCATCTAGAGGTGCTCCGGGCTTGTTCTTCACGCCAATCTTGAGCCGTAGTTTCCTCTCGGCCTCCTCCTTCATCCAAGAGCTCCAAAGAGAGATCTAGCCGCCATCTCCATCGAGCAAGAGGAAGTTTGCAACCTCTACCGGATCGTGACACGAAGAAGACGGGTCCATTGGAGAGTCGTGACAGCTCTCTCTACCCCGGACGTAGTTGCGGACCGAGCTTGGACGCGGATTGACAACCTGGCGATTCCAACCGTGAATCTACAACGAGACTTCGGATTCGGTCGATTTCTTGCCTTGTTCTCCTCTTATTGATTGTTGTAATAGTTAGATCTTTTGTATTTTGATGAAGAACACTATAGACCTTGCTATTTAAAGTTATTTCATGTCTATGTGAAATACTCTTTTTGTTTATTTGTGTGCTTGAGGTGCGCCCCATTCCATCCTCCATCCCGCCGTCACGTTCGGTGCCGCACTAGCAATTGCTAGTGGCGTGCTTGTCGAAGAGGTGCTTGCGACCCTCATTCCGTTAGCCTACTCGCCCATCCGCCTACCGAAGCGTGGCATCGCGGCCCGTGTATTCCATCCCACCAACGAAGCAGCGCGCTCAAGGCCTGCATAGTTCGATCCGCTTGCCTACTCGTCCATCCACCCTTACGAAGTAGCGCGTTCAAGGCCTACGTAGTCTTCCATCCCGCCGAGCGAAGCATTGCATAGCGGCATTGCATAGGAGTAGTTGATAGCTTTTATTTTATTTTCCAAAAGCCAACCCAACTCCCCCGCATTCCATCCGATTTAAGGACTTCAATCTCAAGTCCTTCCTCGATAATAAACTCCACCTTACTGTGTTCCTCAAGAGACCGACACTCGGGGATTTTCCCCATTATTATTACTTGCGCGACCGGTGCACTTGCCGACACGCATCAAGTTTTTGGCGCCGTTGCCGGGGAACACAGGCGTGTGAGTTTTCTTGAGAGGGAGAGCCGAGAGATAGTAGTTCTTCCAGTGTGTATAGCCGCTTTATTATTTTTGTTTGCCTTTTAATTATCTTTTGTTTGTTTTTATTTCTTCATCCCCTATTTTAAAGTTTTAGGCAAGTTTTATTCAAGGAGTTTTTCTAGTTGTGTAGATTTCCTTGCAAAGAATTTCAGTTTCTTTTTATCTGCTTTGAATTTTGAAAATGTCGTCATGGGGTATTTCGCCTAGCTTTAATGATAAGATGGTTTATTATTTAGACCAAATGAATGAGTTGAATGCTAGGCAGTGTAGGAACGTTATTTGCTTGTTGTGTCGAGAAGAGGGTCATGAATTGAAAGACTGTCCTAGTCTTTTCAAGCCTGACCGCCGCTCCTCCACCCAGGACAACATTGTCCCTATCCCTCATTCTTTACCCATGGAGGCAATTGTGCCCTCTACCCCTGAGCTTGTCTGGTGCACGGACTCCTCACTCCCTGTTTATAGCTTCACTCCCAGTGATGATGATCACTCATCTGTTATCCAACAAGGAGAGGAATGGGAGCTCCTAGATGCACCTGAGTATGATGAGGAAAGTATTCTTTCCATCGGGGAGGCTTTAGCAGATCTTTTGCGGAGGAACCGAATATTTTTGTCCCTCCAGTTTCTTTGCAAGATTTTTCTACACATATTCTTCATTATCCTATCGAAGTAAAGGAGCTGGGTGATGCTTCTGACTCGGAGGGTGCTCCAAAGTGGGATGAGGATGTCATTTTCCCTGAGGGGGAGAATGAATACTTTGAACACGATGATGCACCTCGGTGGGATGAGGAGGATACTCTCTCTGATGAGGAGGTTTGCACTTCTTCATGGGACGAGGAGGTCCAAATCACCACTGAGGCTCCTGAGTTCTCAAGTTCCCCTTGCTATGATATTTACGATGATGATAGTGATCTATCCTTGGATCCTGCTGGGAGTGAGACCGGATCACTCCCCCGATTGATGTTTATTTATGTTCTTCGTCTTCTTTATTTCTTGATCCCCTTTCTTCATCCGAGCCTGTGCATGTTGAGTCTTCACAGGTATCCCAGGAGGACTTGGAGCTATTTGCTCAAGTCAATGATGAGAGTATCCTCTCATGTGAGGAGGTTTATTCCCCCTCCGTTGAGGAAGCTCCACTCATTGCCTTCGCCTCCTGCTGCCTCCCTGTTGACGACTCCTTGCTAGGCAAGGATAGTTTTGGTGAGATGAGAGAGGACCAGGCCTCCTCCTTTTCTTACATTCTCTACCCTCTACCTGTGAGGAGCAGGTTTTATATTTAGGTAGAGGGGTGACTGCTCTGTCTCCGTATCGGTACCCGCTACCGATGCGCATATTAGAACAGTTACCTGTGCATTTTCTTTTTCATAGGCCCATTAGCTAGAATCGTTTTAATTTAGAATAAGTCGTGCTGGGATGACAATAACCCCAGTAGTTATCTTTCTTTTCTGCATTTTTATTTCTTCTAATCATGTTTAGTTAGCTGTAGTTTATTTTAGTTTTCATTTTTCTTTTGTTTTTGCGGAGCTGACACCTGCAGGTATCTTTTTCTGGATGGCGGATGCTGCAGTTTTGTCTTAGCTTACACGCCAATCTTCTGGTGTGCTAAATCTGAGCATTTAGAACACTTCTAAATCTCCAGATTTACATGCATTGGACATGTGAACAACAACTCCACAAGTGCAGTAGACAAGCTCATCTCTCATGTCAGATTCAGTAATCTAAACATTTGGTTTCACAAACCATTTTGAGGGACGGTTACTGCAGAGGAGAAACAACCTCTGAAACATGAAAATCGCAACGCAATCACATGCATTCCTGGCGGGGTTCCAAGGGGCCGCGCCCCTGGCGGGGTCTTAGGGGCAGATCCCCTAATGGGGTCCAAGGGGCAGCGCCCCTGGCGGTGGTCTCGCTGACCAGATTATTTTTTTGAAATCCTACCACCAGAAACCGCACAAAATCACATCAAATGTGATATTCCAAGAAGAAATTAGGGCATTTAGAACGCTTCTAAATTTTCCCAATTTACACGCACTTGACCGCAACCTCGCTCTGATACCACTGTTGGGTTTTCTATACCCTTCGAAAGGGATGACATATCAAATATGCGCAGCGGAAATAAACAAGAACAACCCAAAAGAGACTAACGGATCTTGCGGTTTTCATGATTCAATAGAATAAGAAAGCAAATACAATATACCTTCGCGGGATTGAGTCAATACTCAACCAAGGTGCTCCAAGAGAAATCCAAAATCTGCCTTTGAGTTCTTCAAGAATCGAAATGGATCGATCCCTCTACAGAAGTCCACACAAGCAAAGGAGAACCCTAGTTTCTTATCGCACAAGAACTAGGTCGGAGAAGGAAGCTCTCAACGTCCCCACGGACTGCTAGATCCGATCCAGGGGAGGAGGCGACCGACGGTGGCGACCAGCGGCGACGACCAGCGGAGGCGGAAAGACGATCGGCGGATGGGAAGAACGATACCCTCGCGCGGAACTGTTCCGGTCGGCCGTTCACGTCAAAATCGCGAAAAGATAAAGTCCTCAGTAAACCTAGAATTGCAATCCCTTTTATACTAAAACGCATAAATTAGGCTATCCGCAGACCAGAACATTTCTGTCCAGATTTACATTCGCCGAATTCGACTAATCACTATAATCGAATTCGACTCAGATTCGGCGAAACCATTTCGACAAATTTGTCTATATGCTATAGCCGATTCGACTATATAAATTCGGTTAAATCATTTCGTCGAAACCATTTCGTCGAACTGATATATTTCGGCTAAACCCTTTAGTCGAATTCGGTTAATCACATTAGCCGAATCGATATAGCTGAATTCCATTAGTCAAATCAACATAATTCGGTTAAACCCTTTAGCCGAATTTGACACAGTTCGGTTATACCCTTTACCCGAATTTGTCTAGCATAAACCCATTCGTTTAAACCCTTTAAACGATTTCCCGTTGAGACATTCTCAAGTTAATGCCAAGCAGTCACAGGATTGGTCCTCCACTCATATCCAATATGGATAAGGCCAACACAATCCTCTCTCCAATTTCTCCAAACGCTTTTATGTGCAACCCTATAGGCTCATATTGCGTTGGCAGCAAGACTAACTGTTGATTACTTTGAGATCATCTCAGAAACTCCAACAAATTCATCCCTAAGTCCTACCCAGACCTAGTCACCAATACGAGGCGAATTTACTCTATGATTATAATAAAAGAGTTACAAACAACAATAAAAAAACACAATCGAAAATTCCCTAAGAAGAATTCTGGAGATGGCGAAGGCTCGCTGAATATCGTCGAAGTCAAAGCATGTGTTCTTTGCATTTTGTAAGCGTTGATCTGATACTCCTTGAATTCTTCCCTTGAATTTGTGTGGGATATGGTGGTCTGGAAAAATATGGCCCTGCAGAGTTTCAGAAGTGCTGGAATAGGGCTATATATGATCAGTAGTCGAAGAAGACGAAATCCACCTATTTATAGGACTGGAAGCTAACACCGGCGTTAAGGCTAACGCCTGGCGTTGACCCAATATAGAAATGTTTTGATGGCTCGGATCTTCAAAATAGGAAGGAGATACTGCACTTTAGGAAACATTCATTTTAGGCAACCTTAACTCTGGCGTTGAGGCTAACGCTGGCGTTAGGTCAGATTATTCCTAAAGTGCTCCTTAAATCATGCCAGCTTCCCTCCTTGCCACATTTGTCTTGGTGGAAATGGGAGTCAACGTCAGCATTAAGTCCTAACGCCTGGTGTCAGATATCATTTCGCTTTTCAGCTTGTGTGCAAGTCCAAGCCAATAATGTAGCATCCTAGTGTCATATCTGTTCAAGCCTACATGCTAAAAACACAATGGCAACCAAGATCAAATATAAGCAGGATTTGTTATTCTCAAATCAAAGGGATGCGGAAAACCATGTTCCAACAATCTTCCATTTTGATTTATAACAAATCCAATAGAGATAAATCATATTCATATATAAGAGAGATGCGTTTTTAGAAGTGTTGGAACATGGTCTTCCGCATCTCCTAGGTTTGAGAATAATAAATCCTACGTGTATTTGATCTTGTGTGCTTAAGTGTGCAGGCAAAAAGTCTATATGACTCAAGGATAACATAAGAAGTTTGCCCTCATAATTGAGCCAATAATTCCAACAAGCCCACTAGCGCCGGCGGTAGCACCTAACGCCCAGCGCTAAAGAAGATTAGCTCAATTCCGGCAGCATCTTTATAAAGCGCTAGCTCCAGGTGGTAGCGGATAGCGCAGGCGGTAGCGAGGAGTACAAGAGGCAAAGTGGTGGAGTTTCCCTAGAATGAAAATACGTGCACGGAGAATATTGCCTAATCTGGGATAGCGCTGGCGGTAGCGATAGCGCTGGCGCTAGCTCCAAGGCTATAAAAAGGACCCATTAAATCAATCTTCTTTATCATCTTATGATCCTAAATTCCAGAGCTTCGTGCCACAACATATAGAGGAAGATTCGGAGAGAGACTCCCACAAATCCATAAAGGCTTAAGGAGATCATTGGAGAAGATTTCAACACGCTTCATCACCTTGATGAAAGACCGTATCAACTACGATCATACTCTGCAGGTCTTTGTCTACTTCTCCAAGAGATCCATATAGGGAGTTTTTTATATTGTTGTTGTTATTTCATTTATCCATCTCTTTTAAATCATGTAGTAAATTCGCCTCGTGTTGGCGACTAGGTTTGGGTAGAACCTAGGGCAGAAATTTGCCTTGTGTTGGCGACTAGGTCTAGGGTGTAGATCTACAGGGTGCTCAAGGACATATCCGGGGAAGGATTGGCTAGAGTAGATTGAGTCTGTATCCGGGGAAGGATCGGCTAAAGCCAACCGGTTTGTGGGGATACAAGTCGGTATAGAAAACAAAAAGAGTCTTTCATATTTCACCTTGATTTCTAGCGTCATTGAAATCAAATATTGTAATCAATTTTATTAATAATAATCATGTCTCTCTTTGTGTAATAAAATTGATTTGATCTTCATTTATCTAAATTATTTATTGTCCTCTCCTTCATTATAAAACAATTTAGATTTTTATTCAAAATCACTATTTTGATCTCTTAATATTTCAAGTATTCCAAAATATAATTTATGTTTTTAAAACCCTTATTCACCCCTCCCCCCCTCTAAGGGCGCCTACCGATCCAACAAGTGGTATCAGAGCCAGGTTTTATTCCAAATCGGCTTAACAACTGGGAATAATGGTGTCTCATGATCTCGCTTCATTAGTGGGACAAATTTTTATGAAGAAGAAAAATCACTAGCACCACCTTTATTTAAAGGGACAAATTATAAAGGGTGGAAAATTTTAATGGAATGGTTTATTAAAATTTTAGATATCGAAGCATGGAATTTAGCAATAGTAAGACCAGCGGATGAATCAAATAAAAAGGAACATGATCTAAATGCAAAAGCCAAACACTATTTTTTTGGTGGTCTATCAAATGAAGTTTTCAAATTAATATATTATTTTTCTAGTGCATGCAAAGTATGGAAATTTAATGAAGAAATGTATGATCTTCCTCTCGCAGGTATGAAACAAACATAGGAGGAGAAGGACATACAAGCATCCACCATTATTCAAGAAGATCTCTGTCGTAGCAAAACCATAGAGATCATGGAAATTAACTTAGAAGAAGAGAGCAATACATCGAGAGAAAAAGAAGATGAAAATTCATCTATGAAGGAGGAAGGCCTAAAAGATGACGAAGAAACTTCATGTTCACATTTTTCCTCTTCCAATAGCGTTGTAAGAAAGTCTAATTCTTCCTCTTGTGTGATAACTTCTATCTCTAGTTTCAATATACTAAAATGGCTAAACGTAAGATCAAGAAATTGAAAATTACTAATAAAAATTTACGTTTAGAAAATAAGAGGTTAAAAGCTAATGTTAATTTAGAATCTAATTGTGATGTGGTTTATCCATCTTGTTCTTCAATTGAAAATACAAAACCTTGTTTTGATTGTAATAATATTAAAGAAAAATTCAAGGAACTTGAAAATGAACTTATTTTTGTAAAAGAACATAATGAAAAATTATCATTAGAAAATTAATCTTTGAAAAGTGATTGTGCTACATGTCAAAATTATAAAATTGAAAACAAAGAGATGGACGAAATATTTGAGGAATTTAGAAATGACTATCAAAATCATATTGACTCTATTGTTTCTACTCTTAAAAATAGCGCAATAACTTATAATAAAGCTAGGCATAATCTAAAGATCAAGAATGATGAATTAAAATAAAAAACCAACTTGCTTATGAAAATTATAAATACAAATTCCCAATATCAAGCTATATCCAAAAACAAGTTGAATATGAAGATGAATATCTTAAATAAGTTTAATAATGGGAGTAAGGAACACAAATGATTTGTAAATCAAAATCAAAATCACCATTATTTATAAAATCATGTTTCTCCCAACTTAAAAAAAACCACACAAATTTCCTATGAACGATACTTCCAATTATAATTTTCAAAATAAATATAATCACAATAGAAATTTGATGCATAAGAATAACAATAAACCAAGATTTGAATGGAAGCCCAAAATTAAAAATAAAACATTAACATCACATGATAGGACACATTCATCTCTATCTACTCACAAACATGCACGATATATTTGGGTACCCAAAGGAACGACCACACTTGGTCTTCTTTGGATACCTAAATCTCTTATTCATTAGGTATCACCAAATGCATGAAGTAGAATATTTTCAAAATGAAATATACAAATTTTCTACTTCATGATATGCTTTAATGTCTTTCTACTTTTTTTTTTGCTATCATGTTATGGTCATCTTATATATTATAGGAAATATGATCTTATCTCATAAAACTTAATGAGTTTATATATCAAATTGATTAAAATTCAAAATCAAATTTTATTTTGATGACCTATCTATTTTTCTTATATTCATTGCCTATAAATATCTTATATTATCCATATGAATGAAACTCTAAATTTGTTATGAGATATTTATCTAAATTAATAAAATCATGAACTTCACTTTTTCTCTTTCAAATTTTTTAAGAGATGTCCATAGTTCATAAATCATTCTTAAACCTATTTTTATTCATGAACATCACTTTACATTAAAATCATTTAAATCATGCTTATTTGGCTTTTTTGAACATGATATCTTGTGCTTACATTTCCTATCATTTTTTAACATACATTATATTGATAAATATAAGCATTAGAAAAATCAAAATGAAGATATAAGAAAATATATATATCATGGCATGGTCATCTAATATAATATTTGAAATTTGACTTTGTCCCCTAAAGCCTAAATGAAGTTTGCAAATCAAATTAAATCAAAAGTAAAAGTCAGGTTTTCATTTATAAATGACCAATCTATTATCACTAAAATCATGCATATCTATTTTGTTCAATCATGTCTTCTTTATTTGCATATCCTATAATATTAAGCTTAAATGGTTGTCAAAACTCAAGAATCAAGGATTAATGAATATGGAGCCCATGTTCTAAAATTTTAACTTTCGCAACCTTTTGTGATTTCTTCTCGTCTCTTCACTTCATTAGACAGGTCTTACATTGCACAAACATAATTAAGTAAAATCGGAAGTGAAATCAAAGAAAATCTGGGCTATACGATTAAAATAAGCACTCTCTGTGAGCTAACGCAGGAGCTAGGACCTAACGTCGGTGCTAGCTCGAGTGTCCGATTTTCTACAATTTTAAAAATCTGAAAAATCAATAAAAATATATTATTTTATATGTACTTCTCATTTTTGCATTTATACCATTAATTGATTTTTGAAAAATAAAAAAAAAACTACAAAAGCCAAAATTGCAAAAAATATTTTATTCTCTTCGATTCTTTGTTTACTTGTTTAATTTCTATTTCTATATGCAAAAAACAAATACAAAAATATAAAACAAAGAATTATCAAAAAATCATTTTTTTAACTTAAACTTTTCTATTTACATGTATCTTGCGAAGGGAGATTTGGGCTATCATCCCATCACATCTACTAGTACCGGTCGAACCCCTCACAGGGTAGACCTCGGGAAGTCCAAGATCAATTTTAAGAGTTCAAACTTTAAATCAAAATTATTATTCAAAAATATCAAAAATAATGTATGGAATTTATTGTGAAAATCAAGCACTACATTGCACCCTGATACGTCTTAATGAGCATTGTGTGTGCAAAGCACCTTGGTAGTTGTACATTTTTTTATGTGCATTGAAGTATGTGGAAGTAAAATTATTTATGTTTTATTGTGCACTTTACTCTACATATGTCTTGTATTTTTGATTAAATCATTTGTTTACTCTATTCAAAATAGACTTATGTACACATCATTATCTTTCATAACACTTCTTCTCATGAGTATTGGATCCTAATGCTAAATTATATACTCCTCTTTATTTATAAATGCACTAGATAACCTAGCATGCTTTCTACAATGTTTGGTATGTTTTGAATTTATGAATTCTAAAAACATTGTAGGAGTTTCTCTTTGATATCCTTCTTTCATGCTTGGTTACTATATTATCAAACTTAAATATTTTAAATGAAAAATGATTTACAAAAACATGTTCCTTTTTTGGAATTTAACTCATATATCTTCTTATGAATTATCATGATTACAAAAAGATGTTTGTTGTATTTCTATAAGTCTTTCGCATCATCACCATATTTTTTTTTTACTTGCGCTTTCATGCTTATATCAAAGTATTAAATCATAAAAATTCCTTTTTCAACAAATGATAGACTTGCTTGGTAGAATTTATATTGGTTGTTCTAACACTCATATCATTTTTATACTAAAAACTCTGATTTATTTCTATAAAAAAATTTATGTTGAACACTCCTCCAACAAGTGAAATATTGCTTATAAAAACATCTTCTTATTATTGAATTTCAAATCAAATTGTGTTTTGAGTTACTAATTGCTAAAAGGATGTCTTTTATTTATTCCAAAATGTTAAGTCTTCCAGAATGCTAAAACTCTGATTTATTAATGGATTTCAATGCAGATATGTGTGCTTTTCTTTAAAAAAAATTCAAATAAAAATATAAACCCATAGGCTATGAACTTATCATTAGATTCAAATGCTAAATGTTTCCAATGATTATTATCCCATGATTACATATCTCACCATAGTGGGGGCGTAGAGTTGTAGATATTAGACAACCTAACCTCTAAGTCATGTCTTGTCCTTAACCGGGGAGGGTTCTAGTGGGGCCTTGCGAGGCACTCGGGGGAAAGAGTGCTAGGTTGTGTATTTTCTAGTGTTTGCATATGGGACTAACACCCAAACCTATGACATGTATGCAGCTCCTTTGACCATCCGTTACTTAGTACGGGGCTAGGGTATAGACATATTGTTTGGGTAGATTAGTTACTTAGAAATCATTACCTTTTTATGCATACAACTCCTTATCATTTCATTTCCTCTAAAAAGCTCGATCATGCCTTATGTTTTTATCAAAAAATCCTCTTTTATATCTATTGCTTCCTTGCCCACTTTTGATAATAACAAAAGGGGGAGAACTAACATGATAAATTTTAATCGTTATCAAATGGGAAAACTAACATGACTAATGATTAAGATGATATCTCACATATTAGGGGAGAATTCACATAGGTGGAGCATATATTTAGGGGGGAGCAATTCTAAATACTAAAATCGACAATTATCCTAAGTCATCTCTCTCACACTCACACAAGTAGGTTTCATCATGCTTATATATTAATGCCCTGATTTATCATCAATGGATTTGTTATTATGAAAAGGGGGAGTTTGTTGGAACATGGTCTTCCGCATCTCCTAGGTTTGAGAGAGTGTTGGGTTGAAAGAGTGTTGGGTTGAGTATTTTCTAGTGTTTGCATATGGGACTAACACCCCAACCTACGGCATGTATGCAGCTCCTCATGACCATCCATCACTTAGTACAGGGCTAGGGTGTAGACATATTATCTGGTTAGATTGGTTACTTGGAAATCATTACCTTTTTATACTTAAAACTCTTATATAAAGGGGGAGAACTAACATGATAATATTGATTACTTGGCAAATGTTATATTGTTCATCTTTATGCTAAAAACTCTGATCTATTTCTATGAAAATATTTATGCTAAGAACTCTGATTTATTTCTATAAAAAATGTTTTTATGCTTAAAACTCCTTATCATTTCATTTCCTCTAAATAGCTCGATCATGCCTTATCTTATTATCAAAAATCCTTTTTATGTCTCTTGCTTCCTTACCCACTTTTGCTAATAACAAAAGGGGGAGAACTAACATGATAAATATTCACCACTATCAAAATGGAAAACTAACATGATTAATTAAGATGATAGCTTACATAACATTCACTTAGGGGGAGCATGTATTTAGGGGGAGCAATTCTAAATACCAAAAATGACAATTATCCTAAGTCATCACTTTCACACACACACACACAAGTAGGTTTCATCATGCTTATATATTAATGCTCTGATTTATCATGAATTGATTTGTTATTATCAAAAGGGGGAGTTTGTTTGAACATGGTCTTCTGCATCTCCTAGGTTTGAGAATAACAAATCCTTCGTATATTTGATCTTGTGTGCTTAAGTGTGCAGGCAACAAGTCCATATGACTCAAGGATAACATAAGAAGGTTGCCCCTAAAATTGAGCCAATAATTCCAACAAGCCCACTAGCGCCGGCGGTAGCACCTAGCGCCCGGTGCTAGCGAAGATTAGCACAATTCCGGCAGCATCATTAGAAAGCGCTAGAGCCAGGCGGTAGCGCGGAGCACAAGAGGCAAGGTGGTGGAGTTTCCCTGGAATGAAGATACGCGCGCGGAGAATATTTCCTAATCTGGGATAGCGTCGGCGGTAGCGATAGTGCAGGCGCTAGCTCCAAGGCTATAAAATGGACCCCTTGGATCCATCTTTTTTATCCTCTTATGATCCTAAATTCCAGAGCTTCGTGCCACAGCATATAGAGGAAGATTCAGAGAGAGACTCCCACAAATCCATGAAGGCTTAAGGAGATCATTGGATAAGATTTCAACACGCTTAATCACCGTGATGAAAGACTGTATCGACTACGATCATACTCTGTGGGTCTTTGTCTACTTCTCCATGAGATCCATATAGGGAGTTTTTTATATTGTTGTTGTTATTTCATTTATCCATCTCTTTTAAATCGTGTAGTAAATTTGCCTCCTGTTGGCAACTAGGTCTGGGTAGAACTTAGGGCAAAAATTTGCCTTGTGTTGGCGACTAGGTCTAGGGTGTAGATCTAGGGGGTGCTCGAGGACATATCCGGTGAAGGATTGGCTAGATCGGCTTCAGATCGTATCCGGGGAAGGATCGGCTAAAGCCAACCGGTTCATGGGGATACAAGTTGGTATAGAAAAGAAAAAGTGTCCTTCATATTTTGCCTTGATTTCTAGCGTCATTGAAATCAAATTTTGTAATCAATTTTATTAATAATAATCATGTCCGTCTTTGTGTAATAAAATCAATTTGATCTTCATTTCTCTAAATTGATTTTATCCTCGCATTCATTATAAAACAATTTAGATCTTTATTCAAAACCACTATTTTGATCTCTTATTATTTCAAGTATTCCAAAATATAATATATGTTTTTAATAACCTTATTCACCCCCCCTCTAAGGGCGCCTACCGATCCAACAAGAAGGATATATGACACTACGCAATATAGAGACATTAATAGGAATTATAAATTGTTAACTTGTGCTCCCCCTTCTTAAGTTCTCTCCCTTAGTGTATGCTCCCATAAACTAGATGTATGCACCCTCTTAATCTAGTGAATCCTACTCCTTTAATCATTATGATTTATTATTTTATTCTCCCCCTTTTGTTATTAGCAAAAGTGGGTGGAGTGAAACAAAACTAGAAGAGAGAAGACAAAAGTTGGGACATAACTAAGAGAGGATTAATTGATTTGTTTAGACATAAATCAATTCGTGATCGAGCTAAGGGAGAGAGTAGCACAGTGGAGAATGGATATGATAAGCGTGAAAGAACAACATTCAAAGTTTTTGACCATAGTAATTCTACCACTTGTTGTTCAAAAATTTTTTTAAAAAATTACTTGCTGAAAGAGATGCAATATAGTTTGACAAGTACAAGGGAAGAAAAGATCTTTAAAAATTATCATGATAGGGCATGGTAAAATAAATACATGATCAAATTAGAAATGCGGAAAACAAAAACAAAACAATTAAGAGTAGTATTTTTGATATAGTTTGACCTTTCCAACAATATGTCTAGACTCTTCACATTTGAGCATTAACTTTGAAAATTTTCATAACAAATAAGCAAACATGATTTAACATATTCAAAAAGATAAGGACTACAATGTAACGAATTCGTATTTCAAGTAAAAAAACATTGTAGAAATCATGCATTGCAGTCTAGTGCTTTTACTTAAGTGTTTAGAGAATTATGTAATTTCGCATTTGGATCCAATTCTCATGAGTAGAAGCTTTATGAAAAATAATGATGTGTGCATAAGGTGTTTTGATAAAAGTATACAAGTGAAATAATCAAAACACATGACATATATAATGAAATAATAACAACAATATTAAGATTGTAATATTATAATTACTTTCACACATCAATTTTAGAATAAAATTTCAAAGCACATTTCATCAGTACAACTACCAAGGTGCTTCGCCCACACAATGCTCATTAAGACTTATCAGGGAGCGAAGTATTGCTTCGAGGATCACATAAGCATTTTTATAAATTTTTTTATGTTTCGTGATCCGGTGTACAAATAGAAGTGATGACAAAAATATGTGTTTGCACAAGACACTTTACAATTCTTTCCAAGGTGCTCAACCTCACAATGCTCATTAAGACTTATCAGGAGGGTGAGTAGTGCTTGGTGAAGTTATCTGTGGTATTTTATTTCATATTTTTGTCATTTTGGGGCTAAAAGGTCTCTGAATTCACTTGTTTTTGCAAACACTAATAATATTGAAATAACACTTCTATATGTGCAAGAAATTAAATGTTTGAAAGATGATGTAGGTAAGTTATACATACTACTTAATACGTTAAAACTATTACACTACACAATCATGCAAGACTAAGATTATGAGCACATATAGATTACCATAATAGTGAGCGAATGAATCATTGATTATCATAAAACATTACTCATACTTAGAGGCATGCTAGACAATCATACACATTTTTATAGATAATTTCATTGCACATAATCAGATTAAGGTCAAGGCATGACAAGATAGAACAATGTTTAGGAAATTTGAAATTAAAATTAGACATTGAAGGCAATCTTTGTGTGTATGCCAAAATCAATTTTGACCATTTGAAACAAAATAACTAAGATGTTTGCTTTAGTGAAATCTTATAGTCAAACCAAAATTTTGTAAGTATTTAAAACAAAGTAAATGACAAAAGCATATTTTTGAGCGTTCTGGAAGTTTGAATTATTTTTTTGTATTTTCGAATAAAAACTAACAAATTAATAACAGAATAATTTCAAAGCAGAGAAAAGAAACTGAGAAAATCCATTAGAAAAATACTTGAAATAGGTTAAAAAAAAGAAGTTCAATTTGATCAAAATAGATAACGCTTGTCGTTAACTACTCAACACCTAAACAGGATGCTGTTTTTTAAGGTTTTTGAAAAAAAACTTTCTTTGGAAGAGAATGTATGTATATAGAATGTTATGTACATACAAGTGCAACTCACACACTTTCACTCTACAAGAACAGACCTTTAGTTCCACCTTTTTTGAGCTAGCAAAACTCCCAGGATACTTCCATAGCGGCAAACGGAAGCGGTGGGTTGGGACTCGCCCACCTCTAGGTTGGTATCCGCACTACCTAACCTAGACATATCGTACACCTCAATGCTAAGAACACAACAGCAGAGCTCCTGGGTACTCTTACTGGCTAGACCACCATACTTTCCTTTGGTAAAGTGTTAACCATACGTACCGAGCCAAAGTATCGACGTCGGTGCGACGACCATCAATACTAATGACCCACCACCTTTATGCACATACAATATGTTACCATCTATCTCCAAGCCCTAAGCTCCCTGGTCTATCATGCCCATCACCATAACCTTCCGAGCCACCGGCTCGCCGGACCAACCCGTCCGTACCAACAAGCATTACCGAGTCACAAGCTCACCGGACTAACTAGTCCGCTACTTCAACCACCGAGCCTACCGCTCGTAAAACCAAACTAACGAACCTACCATAATCCCGGGGTGTGGGTGTGTGCATTATTAGGTTGATCTTGTACAACATCTTCTCCTACAATTTATGGTTAATCTTGGACTTCCCGAGGTCTACCCTGTGAGGGGCTCGCAGCGGTACTAGGAGCTATGATGGGATGACACCCCAAAGATCCCTTTCCAAGGCATTTAATGTTATTGGTAATTACCTATAAGAATATGCTTCTAATTACACCCCAAAGATCTTTCGTCAATGTCGAACGCAACCTTACCCCTTAGCTTATCGGGTACACTCAACATATAGACCCCTAATGGTGACCTCACATCTATTAAAATTTTTGATTGAATCGTTTAGGAGTAAGCAGGAGTTGCATCAACTGAGTTATAGCCAAACAACCACAATGCCACACAACAACACAATAGACTTTATTGAATCACAAACTTCATTTACAGTGCGAGACATATATGGCGAGATATGATTCATAAGAATCACGAAGGAGAGAAGAACAAAACACCAAAAAACCAAACTGGCGGCTTGACAAGCAGAGACCGCACAGACAGCTGAACTCCAGAGATCGCCCGGCTTGACCTGAGACCGCGCGAACAGAAAACAGACAGGATGCCTGCACTGCAAGACCGCCACCTCAGACCACACGAACTGGAGATTATTGAATTGAACGATGAACAGAAGCTGTCGCCAGACTGCAGCTCAGATCGCCTAACCGCCGAAGGTCGCCTGATTGCTGAGCTCGCTGCGAACAACACAAGAACACCATAAACCAGTTCGCAGATAGACCGCTGTCGAACTGTTTATTTAAGCTGCTGGGAAATCACCAAGGAATGAGACTGCAACCTGTTGACCGCAAACCTGCGAACACAACAAACAGTCAACTTGCTTCGAGACCGCCCGACCTCAAAGTTGAGACCGCACAAAACAACCCAGGATCTAGTTCTTACAGTTCTCGTTATGAATGGCGGGCCAAGCACCCCTATTTATAGGCGACACGACGGATGTCGTGACCGCCGCAAGAGAGATACAATCACCACCCTCCAAATCGCCAACGGTCTCACAGAGCAGACCGCGCGATCACACCACTTGGACAACATTATGTCCAAGACCGTGGATCAGCAGCACACCGCGCACAAGCTGCGCGAACACAAGACCGCGCACAAGCCGCATGGACACAAGAACACTCCTTCCTTAGATTGCCAAGAGCAAACAAGGAACATCTGGCCGACTCCAGACAAGTCGCCAGACCGCCCAGCAAAGCCGCCCGGTCACAGCGGTTACATAAGAACAGACCGCCCGGTCTTCTATAAAGAAGATAGACAAACCAAGCAGAACAACCCGGGGAGAGACCGCAACAAACAGGAATAGACCGGCCAACCAGCAGACCGCCAAAACCAGACCGGCAGAGCCAGACCGGCAGAGCACCAGTACAGACCTCGCGGTCTCTGCGGTCTCCAATTTTCAGGCCGTCGGCCACCTTCAACTTCACTTCAACAATTTCAACACTCCCCCTTGAAGTGGAAAGTGGAAACTAGCCCAAGTAAACTCCGCACACGAGTAAACGGTTCATTCGCCAGCGGCTTTGAGAAGATGTCTGCAACATTGTCCGCACTCCGAACATGCTCGACCATAAGAGATCCTCCCAACACATTTTCACGAATAAAATGGTGCTCAATCTTAATATGCTTGGTCCTCGCGTGACAGACTAGATTATTAACCAGCTTGAGAGCACTCTCATTGTCTCTGCGTAGCATAGTGGGACCGCGAACCTCCTCATGAACGTCCTCCACCAACCTCCTGAGCCAAATGACTTCCTGAGCTGCCAAGGCCGAAGCCTTGTATTCCGCTTCTGTGGTAGATACAGACACCGAGTCCTGCATTTTGATGCACCAAGAAATAGTTGTGGGGCCAGTCATAAAGACAAAACCAAACGTTGATCTCTGATCCTCCACGTCTCCCCCGTAATCAGCATCCATGTATCCAAGCAACTCCAAGCATGACCCTCTCCTATATAGGAGACCCAAATCAGAGGTCGACTTCATATATTTCAAGATTCCTTTTGCCGCCAAAAGATGAGGCTTACGTGGCTCCGCCATGTACCGACTCACTTTGCCAACAGCATAAGCATTATCTGGCCTCGTGATGGTCAAGTAGATCAAGCTCCCAACCAGAGCTCGGAACATCAACGGATCAGATAGAACTCTCCCCTCATCCTTCTGAAGTTTATGATGATGTTCCAGAGGTATAGAGCTGCTCTTCCCTTCCTCCATGTCGAATCGTTGAACGATTCGCTCCGCATATCCAGCCTGAGAAATGAGCACTCCGATCTCCCGCCTCTGAACCTCGTGTCCAAGTAAATGGTGGAGCTTACCCAGATCCTTCATCTCAAATCTAATAGCAAGCTCGGCCCTCAGCCTTGCTACTGCCTCCTTCGAGTTCCCGGTGACAATCATGTCATCCACATACAGCAGAACAATAACCTGAAGCGCCCCCTCCTTCTTGACGAACAAGCTAGAATCAAAGTCTGAAGCAAAGAACCCGCAGAATACAAGATACTCTGCGAGCTTTCCATACCACGCCCGTGGTGCTTGCTTCAACCCATACAGGGCTTTCTTCAGTTTGCAGACGTAGTCCGGACACTCCTCCAAGACGAAGCCCGGCGATTGGATCATGAAGATATCCTTGTTAATCTCTCCGTATAAGAAAGAATTCTTCACGTCGAGCTGCCAAATCTCCCATCCACTGGATGCCGCCAAAGCAATAACAAATCGAACTGAGGTCATCTTTGCCACTGGACTGAACGTCTCATCATAATCTTCTCCATACTGCTGTGAGAACCCGCGATCCACAAGGCGAGCCTTGTATCCCTCGATCGTGCGTCAGCTTTCTTCTTGATCTTATAAACCCATTTGCATGTCACAGGGGTAATGCCCTTGGGCCTGGGCATTAGAGACCAAGTCTCATTCTTCTTGAGAGCATCCATCTCCTCCTGCATAGCAATGTCCCACTGCTTCACGCCTTTGGCCTTCTCAAAGCTTGACAGCTCCCTCTCATCCAAGGGACCAGCAAAGAAACATGACACAAAGCTCACCATGTTTCCTCCTGTGTATCGATCAGGTGGCTTGATAGTCCTCTTCGACCTCCTAAGAGGTTGCTCCTGACTAACCACCTCCTCAGCTGCTTCTTCAGTGCTAGCAACTCTTCCAGATGAACTTGGAGCATCGCTCCCCCTGCTTCCAGAACCTGAAGACTCCATCTTAGAGCTTGACACAGTTGGAGCTCCTAGTGAAGCAGGCAACTCCACTTGAATATTTTCCGCAGCCTTCCCTTTTTCAGCAACCCTGCTCTCCGGTAGTTCAACTCCTGAATGTTGAAATTGTTGAAGTGGAGTGGAAGGTGACCGGGCGGTCGGTTTCTGGAGACCGTAGAGACCGCGTGCTCTGCGCTGGTGCTCTGCCGGTCTGTTTCGCAAGTCTGGTTCTGGCGGTCAGCTAGTTGTCCAGTTTGTTCCTGGTTGTTGCGGTTTCGTCTCGGGTTGTTCTGCTTGGATGGTCTATCTCCTTTGTAGAAGACCGGGCGGTCTGTTCTGGTGTAACCGTTGTGACCGGGCGGCTTGTTTTGGCGATCTGGCGACTTGTCTTAAGTCGGCCAGATGGTTCTTGGTTTGATCCTGGTGGTCTAAGGAAGGAGCGGTCTCGTGTTCGCGCGACTTGTGCGCATTCTGTCTGCTGATCTGCGGTCTTGGACGGGAGGTTGTCCAAGTTGTGTGATCGCACGGTCTGCCCTTGTGAGACCACATCCGTCTTGTCGCCTATAAATAGGGGTGCATGGCCCGTCATTCATAACGAGAACTGTGTGCGGTCAGCAGGTTGCGGTCTCCTTACTTGGTGATTTCCAGCGGCTTGAATAAACAGTTTGGCAGTGGCTTGTCTGCGAACTGGTTTATGTGGTTCTTGTGATGTTCGCAGCGAGCTCAGCGATCAGGCGACCTTCAGCGATTAGGCGATCTGAGTTGCGGTCTGGCGACAACTGTTCTTTGTTCAATTCAATAACTCCAGTTCGTGCGGTCTGAGGTGGCAGTCTTGAAGTGCAGGAGGTCTGTCTGTTTTCTGTTCGCGCGGTCTCAGGTCAAGACGGGCGATCTCTGGAGTCGAGCGGTCTGTGTGGTCTCTGCTTGTCAAGCCGCCAGATTTGTCTTTTGATGTTTTGTTCTTCTCTCCTCCGTGATTCTTATGAATCATGTCTCGCCATGTATACCTCGCATTGTAAATGAAGTTTGTGATTCAATAAAGGTTCTTGTGTTGCTGTGTGGAATTGTGGTTGTTTGGCTATAACTCATTTGATACAACTCCTGCTAACTCCTAAACGATTCAAATCAAAAATTTTAACATGGTATCAGAGGCAGGTTGTTCGAGTGGATAAGCCGTGATCAACTTGAGTTGCCATTGTCTTTGTGAAGAAGAGACCACATAGATTGCCATGGAAGGTGGATACATAAGAGGGCTTGGTATTGAACTCCTCACATCCACTAACTATAAAAAGTGGAGGTCGTAAATGGAGAGTTACTTATTTGGCGAGGATCTATGGGAGATAGTTGGAGGAGAAGACACACAAGAGGTGTTTCTAGAAGGAGATAATATGGCAGAGGTGAGACTTTGGAGGAGGACTAATGCTAAGGCAGAGTTCACACTCAAGAGGGCTATCTCACCAGAGCTGTTTGATCACATCATTGGATGTAAATCTGCTACTGAGATTTGGACGTCTTTGGACGGGCTGTTCAATAAGAAAAATGCAGCTCGGCTACAGTTTCTTGAAAATGAGTTGGCGAAGGCCTCTCAAGGTGATCTTTCTATTTCTACCTTCTTTCTCAAGATGAAGAACCTCACAGCAGAGATTTCTGCATTGGACCCTGATGAGCCCATCTCGGAGGCAAAACTGAAGAGGCATATCATCCGCGGATTGCGGAAGGAGTATCTTGCCTTTGTGACGTCAGTTCAGGGTTGGGCAAATCAACCATCTCTGTTGGAGCTGGAGAACTTACTTGCTTTGCAAGAAAGTTTGGCAAGACAGATGGCGGTAACTTCTATCTCTGGGGGAGATAGTGATGTGTTGTTCTCTGGGAAGAAGAAGAAGAAATGGGAGAAGAAGAAGCCAGGTCATGATGGACCCTCTACTTCAGTTCAGCAGGATAGAGGTTATGCTTCTATGTCTGATGGGAAGAAGATGGGAGAGGGACCAAAGTGCTTCAGGTGCAATAAGACAAGGCCACTTCAAGAAGGATTGTCGGGTTAATCTTCAGCCGGGACATGCAGCGGAGAAGGAGAAGCAAAAGTCTGATGAAGCTGGATGGGGGGGAGCTTTGCGGCCAATATGATGGCAATTCCCGTTAAGGCCTTGGCTGCCATCAACTTCGAAGAGGATTGGATCATGGATTCAGGGTGTGGACATCACCTCACTGGGGATGAATCAAAATTCTCTTCTTTGGCGCCTTACTCAGGTAATGATGTTATCATTACGGCTGATAATTCTGTTCATTCAGTAGAACAAGAAGGTGTTGTCTCTCTGAGCAGTGATAAGGGTCCACTCACTTTGAGGAGTGTTTATCACGTGCCTGGTATGAAGAAAAATCTCTTCTCTGTGACCAATGCGGTCGATGCCGGTTATCACGTTCTGTTTGGCCCAACAGAAGTGAAGTTTCTTAAAACTCAACAGGAGATAAAGGGAGATTTTATTCATGTTGGAAAGCGGGTGAAGGACTTGTTCGTGTTATCGACAAGTACCTATGTTGATAAGATGAAGACCAATGATAGCGTGGCTATCTGGCATGAAAGGTTGGGGCATGTAGGCATGGACAAATTGAAGCCTATGGAGGTAAGGGGCCTTGTCAAGGGCTTGCCTAGCTTGTCCTCCTATGGAGACGGTCATGTTTGTGAGGGATGTCAGTTTGGTAAGTCTCATCGACGTCCATTTGATAAATCGCAAATAAGATGCAAAGCGCCGTTGGAGTGCATTCACGGTGATTTGATGGGACCGACTACCACCCTAAGCCTTGGAGGCAACAAATATATGTTGGTGTTGATTGACGATTACACCAGATATGTCTGGGTGTATTTTCTAAAAGAGAAGTCGAAAGCTTTTGCGAAGTTTGTGGAGTTCAAGGAGTTGGTGGAAGGTCGGTTAGGCCTGCGGGTGAAAAAATTGAGAACTGACAATGGTGGGGAGTTCACCTCTAGTGAGTTCTCAAGTTTTTGCAGGAAGCACGGCATTCGGAGAGAGCTCACTTGTGCCCATACTCCACAGCAAAACGGCGTTGCAGAAAGGAAGATCCGTCATCTGACGGAAACCTGCAAATGTTGGCTTCATGCCAAGAATATCCCAAAGTCCTTCTGGGCAGAGGGAATGTCTTGTGCAGCGTACGTCATCAACAGGATGCCTCTGAGTCCTATCAACATGAATACTCCTCACGAACTGATGTTCAAGGAGAAGCTGAGTGTTGCACACCTTCAGGTGTTCGGGTCAACCTGTTATGTGCATATTCCTGATGCTCTTCGTACAAAGCTAGATGTGAAAGAAAGGAAGCTAGTCTTTGTTGGATATGATGAGCGGATGAAGGGATGGAGATGCATGGATCCTGAGACACGGAGATCAGTGGTATCTCGGGATGTTGTGTTCGATGAGGTGACTTCCTACAAGGGGAGTTCAGGAGTTGAACTACCGGAAAGCAGGGTTGATGAAAAAGGGAAGGCTGCAGGAAATCTTCAAAGGGAGTTGCCTGTTTCACCAGGAGCTCCAGTTATGTCAAGCTCTGAAATGGAGGCTTCAGGTTCAGGAAGCAGGGAGAGCGATGCTCCGAGTTATTCTGGAAGAGGAGCTAGCACAGAAGAAGCGGCTGAGGAGGTGGTTAGTCAGGAGCAACCTCTTAGGAGGTCGAAGAGGACTATTAAGCCACCAGATCGATACACAGGAGGAAACATGGTGAGCTTTGTCTCATGTTTCTTTGCTGGTCCCTTGGATTAGAGGGAGTCTTCGAGCTTTGAGAAGGCCAAAGGCATGAAGTAGTGGGACATTGCTATGCAAGAAGTGATGGATGCTCTCAAGAAGAATGAGACTTGATCTCTAGTTCCCAGGCCCAAGGGCATTACCCCTGTGACATGCAAATGGGTCTATAAGCTCAAGAAGAAAGCTGATGGCACGATCGAGCGATACAAGGCTCGCCTTGTGGCTCGCGGGTTCTCACAGCAGTATGGAGAAGATTATGATGAGATGTTTAGTCTAGTGGCAAAGATGACTTCGGTCCGATTTGTTATTGCTTTGGCGACTTCAAGTGGATGGGAGATTTGGCAGCTCGACGTTAAGAATGCCTTCTTATACGGAGAGATTGACAAGGATATCTTTATGATCCAACCGCCGGGCTTTATCTCGGAGGATTGTCTGGACTGCGTTTGCAAACTGAAGAAGGCCCTATATGGGTTGAAGGAAGCGCCTCGGGCGTGGTATGGGAAGATCGCGGAGTATCTTCTATTCTGTGGGTTCTTTGCTTCAGACTCTGATTCTAGTTTGTTCGTCAAGAAGGAGGGGGCGCTTCGGGTTATTGTTCTGCTGTATGGGGATGACATGATTGTCACCGGGAACTCGAAGGAGGCAGTAGCAAGGCTGAGATCTGAGCTTGCTATTAGGTTTGAGATGAAGGATCTGGGTGAGCTTCACCATTTCCTTGGACTTGAGGATCAGAGGAGGGAGAGCGGAGTGCTCGTTTCTCAGGCTGGATATGCGGAGCGGATCGTTCAACGATTCGGCATGGAGGAAGGGAAGAGCAGCTTTATACCTCTAGAACAACATCAAAAACTTCGGAAGGATGAGGGGAGAGTTCTATCTGATCTGTTGGTGTCCCGAGCTCTGGTTGGGAGCTTGATCTACTTGACCATCACGAGGCCAGATATTGCTTATGCTGTTGGCAAAGTGAGTCGGTACATGGCGGAGCCATAGAAGCCTCATCTTTTGGCAGTAAAAGGAATTCTGAAATATGTGAAGTCGACCTCTGATTTGGGTCTCCTATATAGGAGAGGGTCAAGCTTGGAGTTGCTTGGATACATGGATGCTGATTACGTGGGAGACGTGGATGATAGGAGATCAACGTCTAGTTTTGTCTTTATGACGGGCCCCACAGCTATCTCTTGGTGCAGCAAAAAGTAGGACTCGGTGTCTGTGTCTACCACAGAAGCGGAATACAAGGCTTCGGCCTTGGCAGCTCAAGAAGCCATGTGGCTCAGGAGGTTGGTAGAGGACGTTCATGAGGAGGTTCGAGGTCCCACTATGCTACGCGGGGACAATGAGAGTGCTCTCAAGATGGTTAATAATCCAGGCTATCACGCGAGGACCAAGCATATTGAGATTGAGAACCATTTCATTCGTGAAAAGGTGTTGGGAGGATCTCTTATGGTCGAGCATGTTCGGAGTGCGGACAATGTTGCAGACATCTTCACAAAGCCGCTGACGAAGGGACCGTTTACACGGTTGCGGAGTTTACTCGGGCTAGTTTCCACTCCCCACTTCAAGGGGGAGTGTTGAAATTGTTGAAGTGGAGTGGGAGGTGACCGGGCGGTCTGTTTCTGGAGACCGCGCACTCTGCGCCGGTGCTCTGCCGGTCTGTTCTGCCGGTCTGGTTCTGGCAGTCAGCTAGTTGTCCGATTTGTTCCTGGTTGTTGCGGTTTCGTCCCGGGTTGTTCTTCTTGGATGGTCTATCTCCTTTGTAGAAGACTGGGCGTTCTGTTCTTGTGTAACCGCTGTGACCGGGCGGCTTGTTCTGGCGATCTGGCGACTTTTCTTAAGTCGGCCAGATGGTTCTTGGTTTGCTCCTGGTGGTCTAAGGAAGGAGCGGTCTCATGTTCGCGCGACTTGTGCGCGATCTGTCTGCTGATCTGCGTTCTTGGACGGGAGGTTGTCCAAGTTGTGTGATCGCGCGGTCTGCCCTTGTGAGACCACTGGAGATCTGGCGGGTGGTGATTGTATCCCTCTTGTGGCGGTGACGACATCCGTCTTGTCGCCTATAAATAGGGGTGCATGGCCCGTCATTCATATCGAGAACTGTTTGCAGTCAGCAGGTTGTGGTCTCCTTCCTTGGTGATTTCCAGCGGCTTGAATAAACAGTTCGGCAGCAGCTTGTTTGTGAACTGGTTTATGGTGTTCTTGTGCTGTTCGCAGCGAGCTCAGCGATCAGGCGACTTTCAGCTGTTAGGCGATCTGAGTTGCGGTCTGGTGACAGCTGTTCCTCGTTCAATTCAATAAGCTTCAGTTCGCTCGATCTGAGGTGGCGGTCTTGCAGTGCAGGCGGTCTGTCTATTTTCTGTTCGCGCGGTCTTAGGTCAAGTCGGGCGATCAATGGAGTCGAGCGGTCTGTGCGGTCTCTGCTTGTCAAGCCGACAGATTTGTCTTTTGGTGTTTTGTTCTTCTCTCCTCCGTGATTCTTATGAATCATGTCTCGCCATGTATACCTCGCACTATAAATGAAGTTTGTGATTCAATAAAGGTTCTTGTGTTGCTGTGTGGCATTGTGGTTGTTTGGCTATAACTCAGTTGATGCAACTCCTGCTTACTCCTAAACGATTCAAATCAAAAAATTTAACACTGAACTCCCCTTGTAGAAAGTCACCTCATCGAACACCACATCCCGAGATACTACAGATCTCCGTGCCTCAGGATCCATGCATCTCCACCCCTTCTTCCGCTCATCATATCCAACAAAGACTAGCTTCCTTGTTTTCGCATCTAGCTTTGTCTAAAGAGCATCAGGGATATGCACATAGCAGGTTGACCCGAACACCTGAAGGTGTGCAACACTCGGCTTCTCCTTGAACATCAGTTCGTGAGGGGTCTTCATGCTGATAGGACTTAGAGGCATCATGTTGATAATGTATGCTGCACAAGACATTCCCTCCGCCCAAAAAGACTTTGGGATACTCTTGGCATGAAGCCAGCATTTGCAGGTTTCCGTCAGATGACGGATCTTCCGCTCTGCAACGCCATTTTGCTGTGGAGTATGGGCACAAGTGAGCTCTCTCTGAACGTCGTGCTTCCTGCAAAAACTAGAGAACTCACCAGAGGTGAACTCCCCATCATTGTCAGTTCTCAATTTTTTCACCTGCAGGCCTAACCGACCTTCCACCAGCTCCTTGAACTCCACGAACTTCGCAAAAGCTTCCGACTTCTCTTTTAGAAAATACACCCAGACATATCTGGTGTAATCATCAATCAACACCAACATATATCTGTTGCCTCCAAGGCTTGGGGTGGCAGTCGGTCCCATCAAATCACCGTGAATGCACTCCAACGGCGCTTTGCATCTTGTTTGCAATTTATTAAATGGAAGTCGATGAGACTTACCAAACTGACATCCCGCACAAACATGACCGTCTCCATAGGAAGACAAGCTAGGCAAGCCCTTGACAAGGCCCCTTACCGACATAGCCTTCAATTTGTCCATTCCTACATGCCCCAACCTTTCATGCCAGATAGCCGCGCTATTATTGGTCTTCATCTTGTAAACATAGGTACTTGTCGATAATACGAACAAGTCCTTTACCCGCTTTCCAACATTGATAACTTCTCCCTTTATCTCCGGTTGAGTTTTAAGAAACTTCACTTCTGTTGGGCCAAATAGAACGTGATAACCGGCATCGACCGCATTGGTCACAGAGAAGAGACTCTTCTTCATACCCGGCACGTGATAAACACTCCTCAATGTGAGTGGACCTGTATCACTGCTCAGAGAGTTAACACCTTCTTATTCTACTGCATGAACAGAATTATCAGCCGTAATGATTGCATCGTTACCTGAGTAAGGTGCCAAAGAAGAGAACTTTGATCCACACCCTGAATCCATAATCCAATCTTCTTCGAAGTTGATGGCATCCAAGGCCTTAACGGGCATCGCCGTCATATTGGTCGCAAAGGCTCCTCCCCATTCAGCTTCATCAAACTATGGCTTCTCCTTCTCCGCTGCATGTCCCGGCTGAAGATTAACCTGTCAATCCTTCTTGAAGTGGTCGGTCTTATTGCACCTGAAGCACCTTGGTCCCTCTCCCTTCTTCTTCCCATCAAACTTAGAAGCATAACCCCTATCCTGCTGACCTGAAGTAGAGGGTCCATCATGACCTGGCTTCTTCTTCTCCCATTTCTTCTTCTTCTTCCCAGAGAACAACACATCACTATCTCCCCCAGAGATAGAAGTCCCCGCCATCTGTCTTGCCAAACTTTCCTGCGAAGCAAGTAAGTTCTCCAACTCCAACAGAGATGGTTGATTTGCCCAACCCTGAACTGACGTCACAAAGGCAAGATACTCCTTCTGCAATCCGCGGATGATATGCCTCTTCAGTTTTGCCTCCGAGATGGGCTCATCAAGGTCCAATGCAGAAATCTCTGATGTGAGGTTCTTCATCTTAAGAAAGAAGGTATAGATAGAAAGATCACCTTGAGAGGCCTTCGCCAACTCATTTTCAAGAAATTGTAGCCGAGCTACATTCTTCTTATTGAACAGCCCATCCAAAGACGTCCAAATCTCAGCAGCAGATTTACATCCAATGATGAGATCGAATAGCTCTGGTGAAATAGCCCTCTTGAGTGTGAACTATGCCTTTGCATTAGTCCTCCTCCAAAGTCTCACCTTTGCCATATTATCTCCTGCTAGAAACACTTCTTGTGTGTCTTCTCCTCCAACTATCTCCCATAGATCATCGCCAAGTAAGTAACTCTCCATACACGACCTCCATTTCTTATAGTTAGTCGATGTGAGGATTTCAATACTAAGCCATCTTGTGTGTCCACCTTCCATGGCAATCTATGTGGTCTCATCTTCACAAAGACGATGGCAACTCAATGTTGATCACTGCTTATCAACTCCAAGAACCTCCCTCTGATACCATTAAAATTTTTGATTGAATCGTTTAGGAGTAAGCAGGAGTTGCATCAACTGAGTTATAGCCAAACAACCACAATGCCACACAGCAACACAACAGACTTTATTGAATCACAAACTTCATTTACAGTGCGAGACATACATGAAGAGACATGATTCATAAGAATCACGAAGGACAGAAGAACAAAACACCAAAAAACCAAAATGGCGGCTTGGCAAGCAGACACCGCACAGACCGCTGAACTCCAGAGATCGCCCGGCTTGACCTGAGACCGCGCGAACCGAAAATAGACAGGATGTCTACACTGCAAGACCGCCACCTCAGACCGCACGAACTGGAGCTTATTGAATTGAATGAAGAACAGAAGCTGTCGCCAGACCGCATCTCAGATCGCCTAACCGCCGAAGGTCGCCTGATCGCTGAGCTCGCTGCAAACAGCACAAGAACACCATAAAGCAGTTCGCAGACAGACCGCTGCTGAACTGTTTATTCAAGCTGCTGGGAAATCACCAAGGAAGGAGACCGCAACCTGCTGACCGCAAATCTGCGAACCCAACAAACAGTCAACTCGCTTCTGAGACCGCCCGACCTCAAAGTTGAGACCGCACAAAACAACCCAGGCTCTAGTTCTTACAGTTCTCATTATGAATGACGGACCATGCACCCCTATTTATAGGCGACAAGACGGATGTCGTCACTGCCACAAGAGAGATACAATCACCACCCGCCAGATCGCCAGCGGTCTCACAGAGCAGACCGCGCGATCACACCACTTGGACAATATTCTGTCCAAGACTGCAGATCAGCAGCAGACCGCGCACAAGCCGCGCGATCACAAGACCGCGCACAAGCTGCGCTGACACAAGAACACTCCTTCCTTAGATCGCCAAGAGAAAACAAGGAACATCTGGCCGACTCCAGACAAGTCGCAAGACCACCCAGCAAAGCCGCCCGGTCACAGCGGTTACATAAGAACAGACCGCCCAGTCTTCTATAAAGAAGATAGACAAACCAAGCAGAACAACCCGGGGAGAGACCGCAACAAATAGGAACAGACCGGCCAACCAACAGACCGCCAGAACCAGACCGCCAGAGCCAGACCGGCAGAGCACCAGCGCAGACCGCGCGGTCTCTGCGGTCTCCAATTTTCAGACCGCCGGCCACCTTCCACTTCACTTCAATAATTTCAACAACATCTTCTCAACCAACTAGGTATACCATCTACCTTCCATTCCACCTAATGATCCAAATTACTCAAGTTTTACAGTTTTACTATACGCAGACCAAATGAGTTACATGAGTTGCATAAGAGGAGGTACCCCATATATTCATCCAACTGACTTAAGATTATTACTGGGAGTCTATCATGATATTCTAAGATTAAATCCAGAGGATCATATTTTTCCTTAATTGTTTGGCATTTATTATAATTTCTCCAACATTGACCAAGTATGAAATTGAACATGAAGTGTAAGACCATCTTATGATATGGCCCCCATAAAATTATGAAAAATCTATTATGTCAAAATAACAGTAAATTCATAATATCACAAATTTGCAGTAAGGTGTTGGCCTCTATTTATAATATTGAATAATTACCCCAAATTAGAAATTAAAGAAGAAACCACCAAAAAACTTGTCCCAAAATTATGGGAAATTTACCAGGCCTTTATATTGATCAGAAAAGTCTACTGACAAAATTTCAGAATTTATCAGAACTAATTAGTCACATAAATAAAAATTCCAAGTAAACCCATACTAGGAAAAATTGTGAAGTAAAATAATCATAAGCAATTCCAAAAATTATACAAAAATTCAAAGAGCTCTCTAATGCCCTAAAATGTCCTACCACCTAGTTTCATAATTTTCTAGAGGATATTTGGCCCTCATTTATTTAACATATTCCTAAGGAAAAGTAGATGACTTGTGAATGAAGTGCTAATTAAATAAATTCAATATTTACACAAAAATTACTAGAGGACTATATCATGATTTTATGTAATCTACCAAACTTTCATCGACATCCAAGATAATTTGGGCATGTAAATTCCTTTTATAAGAAGGTTACCCAAAATTGTTATAACCTAAATTAGAGAAGATAAGTTCTCCTACAATTCTCATAAAATTTCCTAGGGCATATTTACACCCTATGAACTTATCTACCAAATTTCATGACCATTCAAGAACATATGCCCCTATGTCCTTCACAAGGCTCAAAGGTCAACCCTAGGGTTAGAAGTAGGGTCTTAGGGAACATCCACCCTAGTTCACCCCAAATCACTCATAGGTGTGTTTTATGTGATCCTAAACCAGTGGCCAAAGTTTCACATCATCTTGATGAGATTTGAACAATTAATTTCATCATGTGCACTTTTGACCTAGTTTGTCCTAGTTTGACCAAACTTGGGTTAACTAATTACCCAAACAAATCAGTCTCAATTGAGATTATTTTGGTACCAGGCATACATAATAACCCTAAGAAGCACCCACCAAAACTTGGAGGGGATTGGAGGTCATTAGGCCCTATAATTAATTAATATATGGATTATTAATTTTTTACAAAAACCTAGGAAAAATTTTCTCCAATAATTTCCATCTTTGGATATGTTAAGTGTGTAGGTACAAATAGCCAATGTTTCAATTTTCAAGTCAATGTCATTTCCCAATCGAAAGTTATTTAAGAAATAGTAGATGTCCTACCCTAGGGACCAGCCCCACCAAAATGGCCCTACAGGGAGCTACATTGCTCCTTTTGGGCTGAAACAAATTTAAAATTAAAGTACACACCAAGGGCTACAACTTTGGTGTTGGCAACTTTTTCATCAGAGGAGCCTAGGTATTTTCTACAATTAATACAAGATACTGCATAATATGTGACATAAATACAATTATAAATATAACATATATATTGATCCTTGCACAGATCCTGGCGCAGATCCGACGGCTACAGGTCATCTTCTACCTTCAGCCAAGGGCCCAGATCATCCCGTCCTGGGCTGACTTCCACCCCATTTTCCCGGCCACTTGAGCGCCGCCCCGGCCGACCAATGCCACCACCAACTCGGTTGAGGTGGTGGCCGACGATTAGGGGTGGTTGGCCGGCCGGAGGTGGCCAGAGGTGGCCGGAAGGGGGGGTTCTATAGGGGGAAAAAGGGCTCGAAACGAGCCCTTTAAGGAACTTGATTCCAGCCCAATTTGGTTCGAATCAAGACCCAAAATAGATGAGGATCTAACACTAGGGGAGGGAGGGAGGATCGGACCTGAGTGGTGGACTGAGGTCGCGAGTTCCGGCGGGTTGCCATGGCCTGGGCTTGAGATTTTGGTGTCATGCCTCTTTTGCACTTGGAGGGCCCGATTTCTTCTTGTGATTGGGGGGGGGGGGGGGTTTACTCCTCTCCAACGTCTGAAGATGTTAAAGGGTTCAATTGGGGGAGAGGGAGGGCAATGTCATCAATTGACATTAACACCATTAATGGTGATTTTTGGCCACTTTCAAATTCACCTGAATTCAGCCCCTTGTGGGCTGGAAAACCTCCCAATCTTCTTGTAACCTCCAGGGGAGATGAATCCCCATCAATTGGGGTCTTAATTTACCACCCTTGGCCATGAATGCCATTAACCCCTTCTCTCTCTCCACCATTTTGCGGCTTTCTCTCTCTCCTAGCCGACATCTCTGAAATTGCATGGCAATTTCAATAATTCCCAAGCCCATTAGGTGGTGGACCACCTTAATTGAGTCTAGCCCAAGAGGATTGGGCTTGATTAGGTCAACATAGGTCATTTTGACCAAATTGGAGGTGGAGTTGACTTTGGTTAATTTGGCCATTTGGGTTGACCCCAATGGGTGGATCATGACCCATTGGCCTCCCATAAGGGTTATGAAGGTCTAGGTAGGCTCAATTTGGCAAGGTGAGGGTGAATTGACCCTTAATAGTGCACTTCTGACCAAATTAGGGTTAGGGTTGACTTAGGTCAAATTGGTCAAATTGGAGTCCCCGTGATTGGGTTTTTTGGTCCATTGGGTACCTAATACCCTTATAAGGGTAGGAGTAAGGTTAATTTGGCATGGTGGAGGACAATTGACCCTAATTAAGCTACTTTGACCAATTTAGGGTTAGGGTTGACTCTGGTCAATTTGGCCTCTTTGGTTGACACCAATGGGACCTTGGTGCTCTCAGGGGGCCCTAATGGGTTAGGAATGTTATGGTGGGGTCAAAGGTTCTGGGTGAGGCCCAAAAGTCCAACCCTAGGCTTGGTATTTGAAAGTTGCTATTTGCAGACCACTATGGTTTTCTCCTTCTTGCCTATATTCACATGGTTTTAAGTGCTTCCTATGGTTTTGTCATGACCTAGTCATGACAAAACCAACTTAGCGGTCTAGTTGTTTGGGGGATATTACAAATCCCAATACATAAAAATAAAAATGTCATCCCTGAAATTCATGTTAGGCCTGTGGGGTTCCTACAACAAGTGGTTAAATGTAACATTATCCCAATAATTAAGTTATAGTTGTCGTAAAGAGCTCCGGATACTTTTGAGGCATCAAGTCCAGTGGCTCCCAGGTGTGCTCCTCCTGTCCATGATTCCTCCACAGTACTTTGACCAATGGAACCTTCTTCCGCCGCAGGACGCGCATCTCCGTATCATCTATCCTGACTGGCTCCAAGTGAACTGATCGATCAGTAGCTACTGGCCCCTCTGAAGTAGATATATGCTGATCTGGCCATAGTAGAGCCCTCCTAAGTGAGGAGACGTGAAAGACGTCATGCAATCCCGCTAACTCCGGCGGTAGCTCTAGCCTGTAAGCCTAGGGGCCGATCCGCTCCAGGATCCTATAGGGCCCCATATATCTTGGACTGAGCTTCATCCACCCGCGTACCCGCGAGACTCCATACATTGGACAGTCTCCCACCTGGAACTTTACCATACGATGATCCGCGTCGTAATACTTGGCCTGCCTACTCTGGGCCTCCAGCATCCTGTCTTGAATCAGCCTTACCTGAGCCTCAGTGTCCTCCACAAACTCTGAGCCAAGTGCCTTGGGATCCTCATCCTTAATCCAAGACAATGGGGTCCTGCATCTCCGTCTGTATAATGCCTCGTAGGGTACCATGCCTATGCTAGCCTGGTGGCTATTGTTGTATGATAACTCGACCAATGGCAATAGTCTCTCCCATGGCTCCTCGTGGTCCAGTATGCATAGACGTAGAAGGTCCTCCAAGGTCCGGTTGGTACGCTCTGTTTGTCTGTCTGTCTGGTGGTGTAATACAGTGCTAAATGTCAATCGGTGGCCTATGTAGGCATGCACTGATCTCCACTCCCTCGATGTAAATCGTCCATCCCAGTCTGGCACGATCGTCCTAGGGACGCAATGGTACCGAACAAACTGTTCGACGAACCTTCTTACTAGATCTTCGACTGGAGTATCCTTTCGGACTGGAATGAATCGGGCCACCTTCATCAATCTGTCGACGATCACCCATATCGAGTCATTCCCCGCATGTGACCGGGGAAGTCCATGTATGAAATCCATCGCGATGTCGTCGAACTTCCACTCCTGCACCGGGAGTGGTTGCAGTAGTCTATCCGGGTTCTTGCATTCCGCCTTCACGAGCTGATAAGACTCGCAGTGGGTCACAAAATAAGTGATATCACTCTTCTTGCCCGTCCAGTACATGGTCCTCCTCAAGTCCACCATCATCTTGGTGATACCCGGGTGCACCGAATATCTACTGCAGTGAGCCTCTGTCATAATGTCCTTCCGAATCCGGCCCCCCGAAGGTATATATACTCAGCCTCTAAAACTCAACAGGTCGTCCTTCAACGAATAGTCTCCGACTGAGCCTGCCTCCAAGGCTCTGAATATCGGATCTAGCTTGGCATCCTGCCTCTGCCCATCCCTGATGCGGTCTCGGATGTCATATGTGGTACTCATCGCCGCCAGGTACTCCTCATAAAGCTCAGGATCATCCTCGGATACTAGGAGATCTGCATATCCTAGAACATTCGTACTAGCTCCATGGCCATCAACTGGGGCTCTTCCCCCGACGTGGTAGATCTCCTGCTCAGTGTGTCGGTCACGACATTTGCCTTCCCTGGGTGATAATGCATCGTGTACTGGTAGCCGGATAAGAACTCCACCCAGCATCTCTGTCGTATGTTTAGCTCATTCTGCGTATCTACGTACTTTAGATTCTTGTGATCTGAAAATATGTCGCAGTGGACTCCATAGAGGTAGTGCTGCCAGATCTTCAGAGTGAATACAACCGCTCCCATCTCCAAGTCATGCACAAGGTAATTCCGCTCATGGTTATTCAACTGCCGGGAAGAAAATGCTATCACGTGCTCGTTCTGCATCAGAACGACACCCATCCCCTGGTATGACGCATCAGTGTACACCTGAAATCTTTCCTTTCTAGATGGAAGGGCAAGGATGGGGGCCATCATAAGCTGACCCTTTAGCTCCTGGAAGGCTGCCTCGCACTGCGGCGACAAAACGAATGCAGTATCCTTCTTCGTCATGGATGTGAGCGGGAGGGCTATCTGGGAAAATTCATGTGCGAACTTCCGGTAATAACCAGCAAGTCCCAAGAATCTCCACACGTCGGTGTCCATCTTCAGCGGTGGCCAATCCTGTACTGTCTGGATCTTCCCTAGATCCACTGCTAGACGAGCTCCACTGATAATATGTCCTAGGAAGGCCACCTCCTTCAGCCAAAACAAACATTTGTTGAACTTTGCATACAGGCGGTGCTACCAAAGCTTCACCAACGTTAGAGCCAAATGACGTGCATGTTCCTCCTCCGTCCTCGAATTGATGAGGATGTCGTCGGTGAACATGATGACAAAGATGTCGAGATATGGCTCGAACACTCGATTCATCAAACTCATAAATGCTGATGGTGCATTCGTGAGCCCGAATGGCATCACAGTAAACTCATATAGTCCGTATTGGCTGCTGAAAGTCGTCTTTGGGATGTCCTCCTCCTGAATCCGTAGCTGATAATATCCTAATCTCAAATCCAGCTTCGAGAAGTAGTGGGCTCCCTCTAGCTGGTCAAATGGCTCGTCTATCCTCGGCAAAGGGTATGTGTTCCGCACCGTCAGCCCTTTCAGGGCTCTATAATCAATACAGAGTCTGAGCGACCCATCCTTCTTCTTCACGAATAACATCGGAGCTCCCATGTGAGGAACTTGGTATGACGAACCTACCTTCAACCAGCTCCTGCAGCTGGCTCCGAAACTCTGCTAGCTGCTTCGGGGCCATCCGATAAGGAGCTCTAGATACCCCCTTAGCCCCCGGCACTAGCTGGATCTGAAAATCCTTCTAGCGATGCGGTGGCAGCCCCGGCAGCTTCTCCGGGAATACATCGGCAAAATCCCGTAATACAGGGATCCTATCCATAGAAACCTTCGCCTCGATTGCCTTGAACAACACCTGGTATACTTCATCTCCCTGTAGATGGGCCTTGGCGGCCTGAATAGATGATAATAAGAGACAGGAGGGGGGTCTGATACCTTTAACTACTATTTTCGTGTCCTCATGCTTTAGGACAATATTCCTCGCCGGGCAGTCAATCCGAGCCTGGTTCCCGTGAAGCCAGTTCATGCTTAGGATCAGGTCGTAGTCTTTCATCTTCAAGAGCATCGTCGGAGCTTCGAACAACTACCCTCCAATCTCCACATTCATATTGCACTTTGCATTCGTGACTATCTCTGATCTGTCTGGGAGTTGCACACTCCTATAGATGCCCTCGAAGTGCTGGACTTGGTCCAGATTATCCATGAATTCTTCAGAGATGAATGAGTGTGAGGCACCCGTATCGAGTAATGTGTATGCGGGCTTTCCGCAGATGAGTACTATACCTGGGTGATTTTTGTTTGTTTGTTTCAATGCTAAGGTAAAGCTAAGGTTGCTAGGTACTAGTAATTATTAACAAGAAAAACATTACAGGTACATATGATGACCCTTGCTGGGTTTCGGGGCTGTGCTAAGTCCAAGGCATACATTTGATCCTTGTTCTGTCTTCGGTCTCCGCCCTGAAATCCACGACCTCGTCCACATCCTCGGCACCTAAAATGCTGGGCCGGTGGAGCCGCCTGTAATGCTGGTGGTGCATTCCTCTGGGGGAAGTTCCTCCGGATGTGTCCCGACTGATGACAGTGGTAGCACTCCTGTGGGGGAGGTGGACCACCTCCTCCTATCCTCGGCACCTCCCGCATCTGTAAGGCTGGGGACCCAACACTGCTGAATCCCTCTATGTAACATCCCCCAAACAACTAGACCACCAAGTTGGTTTTGTCATGACTAGGTCATGAAAAAACCTTAGGAAGAGCTTAAGATCACGTGAGCTTGGATGAGAAGGAGAAAACCCTAGTGGTCTGCAGATAGCAGTTTTCAGATACCTAGCCTAGAGTTGGACTTTAGGTCCTCACCTTGAACCTTGGCCCCACCATAGTATCCCTAACCCATTAGGGGTCCCCTTGGAGCACCAGGGACCCATTGGGGTCAACCAAAGAGGCCAAATTGACAAAAGTCAACCCTAACCCTAAATTGGTCAAACTAACTCAATTAGGGCCAACTGGCCCCCACCATGCCAAATTGACCCTGCCCTACCCACATAGGGACACTAGGGACATAATGGACCAAAAAGCCCCATCATGGGACCTCCAATTTGGCCAATTTTACCAAAGTCAACTCTAGCCCTAATTTGGTCAAAAGTGCCCTATTAAGGGGCAATTCACCCTCACCTTGCCAAATTAACTCCACCTAAACCTTCCTAACCCATATTAGAGTCCAATGGGTCACTATCCACCCATTTGTGGTTAATCCAAGTGGTCAATTTGACCAAAGTCAACCTTAGCCTAAGTTTAGGTCAAAATGACCTACTTTACCCAAATTGAACCCAATCCACTTGAGCTAGACCCAATTGATGTGGCCCACCACCTCATGGGGATTGAATGCTGCTGATTTGGCCATCCAATTTGAAGAGAGTCGGCCAGGAGAGAGAGCCCAATTTGGAAGAGAGAGAAAGAGAGGGGAGTTATTGGGGAGGAAGAAGAAACCCCCAATCTGAGCAATTGTTGGCTACTTTCATCTCCCCTTGGGGAGAGGAGAAGTTTTCAGCTTCTTCCTGGCCTAATTGATGGCCAATTCATCCCCCCCCCCCCCAAGTGTAACCGAAATCTCCACTTATGGCCATTAATGGCAATTCGAGTAACTCCTCCCCTATAGCCTCAATTGACCCCTTTAACATCCACTACAACAAACTGCACTTATAGTAAGGACTTAATTCGTTACAATAAGTGCCAAAATTCGTTACAAGAACTCTTTGGTAACGAAAAAAACTTTAAGTAACGGTCCTCCTCTAAAGCTCGACGCTAAAGGTTATTGTAACGAATGTATGCATTTCGTTACAAATAAATTAATTGTAACAAATGATACTTTCTCACCAAAAAGAGATTCTTCCTCACAATAAATTGGTCACAATAAATATTATTTCATTACGAATGTTATTTTTTCCTCACAAAAAAATAGTTACGATTAAAACTATTTCGTTACAAATGTTTTATTTTTCCTCACTAAAAATAAACTAAATTCGTTACAATAAAGTATAATAAACAATATTTCGTTACATTAGATTAAACAATAGTAACGAAAAAATCGTTACATTTGTTTTCCATTCTTCTTACTACAGCCAATTCATTTATATATCAAAAATATTCCATTTCTATTTTTTGTGTACCTGAGATTTTATTACAAATAATAATCTTGAAAACACACATATATTTAATATTTCGTAACAAGATCAACATGTATTTATTCACACCAAAATGTATTACATAGAGTACAAGTTATTATCATCTCTTCTAAAATAATACAATATTACATTACAAGATCAACATGTTTCTAATAAATCTTCTGCCATTTTTCAAAAAATGAATCGTCCATCACTTTCTGACTAATGAATCCTTCGTCACTTGCCGGTCAATGCTCGAGCACCCTACAAATAAAAGAGAGCAATTAAGATCACAAAATTCAATTCAGAAAAATGGTCATTAATTCAATACAGAACTAATCATTTGAATTTGAGGGGAAAAATAGTACTTAATCAGCATCTATTCCCACCAGAGCAAGCTACGGGGAAAGTCCTACAGGTTTCAAAGGCATACTTTCAAACTGCTATAGAACTTTCAAAGGCCTTTTTACGCCTGCTATAGAATTTACTTTAGGTCATTCAAAGAAGATAAAACAAGAGACAACATACATGATCTATCTAAACATATGAACTCCTGATGATTTTCTCTTCTATTAACTTCCTTCTTTGATGGCTGGAACAGGTTCAGAATGGAGATGAATCAGGCACAACTACTAATGTTATGCTTCTTGTACTTTTAAAAAGAGTACTTGATCATTTCTCATGTTGGAGACTCACATGCGGTATTAAACAACCAAAGAATATTAGAAGTTACTAAAGGAGGTATTAGCTGTAGTTTTTATGTGATTTTTTTTTTTGAAACTAAAAGAAAAGAGTCGGCGAAGTAAATACCGCATAGATGCAGAAGCAAAGACAAAAATTGGTTCAACTGGGCTACACTTCGAGTCCACAACACTTCATTGCAACGCTAAAGTGATAAGAAGAAATTTCACATATTATGTTCAGAAACTATCTAGTAAAGAACCTTGGGAATTCTTGAGTGGTATTTAGATCACAGACAACTCTCTTAGCATCGACATTTCATGTTTTGATACCTCCATCAGCTATCCCTATGAGCAGCTATAATAAAGAGAATGTAGAAAAACCAAAAATACAATTTTCATGCATCCTCTTTATTAGGTAAAGCATTCAAAAATGCATAAGACAGAGAGAGAGGGGGGGACTCATAGCATGAGTTAAATTACCAAGCGGACAGATCTGCATTCCCATTCAAGTAACAATATCTCAGCCCCATAGTATATAATTGCATTTCTATATGTTGGCGCAGATGATCCATATGTCCAAATCCTAGAATGATTTGATCGCAAGAATGAAACTTGTAAATAAAAGACTACAAACTTTTAATGCACCAACAAAAACATTTAAGCAAGTTGAGTTTTCAGAAAATAAATAAAGGAAAAAAGGTGAAGCACGCCACTGACATATTTATCTTCATTCATAACAACGAGTTGAGTTTTCAGAAAAAAATATTAGAACAAGAAATTGACACATTAATAATGTGTTTGCTTCTGAATTTTACCCAAGCAAAGCTATGATCAATAAATGCATACTCTAACATGAAGCAGAAATTGAAATCAACAAGTTTGTTTAGCAAACAAAATATGAAGCACATTAACATGTCAGAAATCAATTACAGCAAGTCTAATTGGCCAAACTATGCATGCAACTTATGTGAATCTATTTGCATAAGTAGAATTGTTTCCACGAGTCCAATAAATGGGCATGATTTACTTGAAATGAGAAAGGCAGCTAGACAAACTCACACACATCCACCATCCCCTGCATTAGGTGAAACTGAAGGAACTCAAATCTGGATAGATTTCACTTCAGATTTCTTAGAGAAAGTTGTACAGATTTCTGTAGGAGAAACTGTCCAGAATTCTCTAAGAAATCTGTCCAATTTCTCTAAGAAATCTGGACAGAAATCTGGACAAAAAACGTCGCGGTATGGATAGCCGCGAAAGAATTTTGCGGCATTTTTTGGAAAGCGCGCGACTACAAGAATCGGCGGCGTTTTTTAAAAAGCGCGCGACTACAGGAATCGGCGGCGTTTTTTAAAAAAAAACGTCGCCAATAGCCGCGGTGTTTTAAAAAAAACACCACCAATACTAGGCGTTTTTAAAAAAAATGCAGGAGCATTGGCGGCATTTTCTTTTAAAACGCCGCCAATGTTGCAGTTTTTCTTTTAAAAAAATGCAGCCCACATAAAATTTCCCACCCTCCACAACCAACTCCTCTTATCCCACTACCTGTGTAACTACCTGTAACTTCCACATAAACACCATAATTATCCATAACTATCTCCATTAACTACCCATTAGCTATACCCACTCTATAACTATCTTACCCCCACTACACAAAAGAAAGAAGACCATAATTGCCGCCTTTAGTTTTCCTCCACATAAATTGCCCCTCACATTCCCATACATGGACATCCTCCCAGCTCCTCGCACACATTCAACCATATCTCCCCACCCCCATTAACTCTAATTCTCCTTTTCACGCCAACCTTCTCTTCAGTCCAGAACAACATCCAACCTTCTCGTTTCAGCCTAGTGCCAGAACAATATCCAGGCTCCAGTCTCTGGATTCTCTTCCAGCCGACTCTTTTCTCACCCATACCCCTCCAGAACTCCTTCCACTATATCAGAACAAATAAAAAATCCATCACCAATGCTTGCAAAATCAATAAAAATAAACCGCCCCCCCAATGCTTGCAAATTAATAATCAATTAATTAAAAATCAATCATGAAGTGAATAACAACTTGAAACCTAACATTATCAGAACAAACACCATCACCATATCCAGAAAAATTTCAGACAAATCAAATTTTCAATAACTAACAATGTTCAAATGATCAATTGTATATCATGTTCTATCAACATCCACATATGCCTACAATAACATGTCACTAGTACCTTCATAACATGGTGTTTGATCCACACACAAGCAAGGTATACTCTTGCATCATATAATCATTCCTTTCTTGATGCTTCAAGTGCAAGTCAAGGCCTGCAGACAACACCTACAATATTAGCCTAAAGATATGTCGTCATCAATTTTCTCCTTGATCACCTGCTATCAATTGCATTAATTAGTTTTTCAAAGTAATTCAGATATTAGTACACAATTCACGTCAATTTTTATTACGTTCTTCGAGGTTAACTCTTGTATTATGATTTGTTTTGAGGTGTATCATTAGAAGTGATCTCATTGTTTGAGTTTTGTCCAGGAATAAGAGACATCACCCTCATAAACTGCATATATTTATAAAATAATTATAATTATGTAATTGAAATTTAAAGACTTACACAAATCTAGCATTAATTAAATATACCTGATCTGAAGATAGATGTATTCTAGGTTCTGCTGATGTTCCAGAGGAGAGAAAAAATGCCGCCTTAAATCAATTTTGCTATGATCCAAAAGCACAATTAGATAATATAGAGAAATGGTGATATGCAATGCTATTAATATCATGTTATTAAAAAAAATCAAGTTCTTGGATGAATTGGTGAATATAGGAATGTCATTTACAACTTATATAGTTATATGTTAGATGGTTAAGGGTTATTTGGATCAATATGGTGGAGACATCAAATATTATGTCCATGGCTCCGTTTGGTGCGGCGTTTTTGCTCCGGTGAGTTTGGACAAAAACACTACAGTCATAGAATGTATGTTTGCATCACAACAGTTATGACCTATCATGATCACTACAGTTGCTTCCCTTCTGCCAAGTCTTACCATCATCTACTTTTTTAGGTGATGATATGAACAAAGAGTTGAATTGATCTGCCATTATAATAAAAAGACTGATGAAGCAAACTGACAAACAATGCTATCTTAAGAAACCACCCAGAAATTTTGATTCCTCCAACCCGTAAGCGAGTAGAGATTGTGCATTGCCTGGCATTTTACCCAGCTGCTACTCAAGAAGTTCTCCCTTCAAATCAAAAGAAGTTTTGAAATGAAAAGAGAATAGATGGGCTTCCTCTGCTTTGGCAGGCAGGAGGCTGCAAACATAATCAGGATATTCTCAAACTCCAATATAATTTATCGTGCAGAGAAATTATATTGGAGTTGCAAATAACTTTCTGCCAAAGGAGATTTGCCCAACAATTCTTCTGTTTCTCATCTCACATCCCATGCAATACTAGTTTTTATGGAAAATAAGAATGGTTTTTTTGTATCCATAACTTAGCTACTGCTCTATAACTTATTTACTGATAATATAACTTATTTACTAATTAATTCATGCATATTACTCATGACGCAGACAGATATTATATATCCTTGCTGAATTAAGTATTCCATGCACTTGTAACAGGAGAGAACGGTAGCTAGATTACACCAAGGGGAGCAGGAGATGATGTTGAAGAGATGATGTTGAATTTGTTGAAGAGATGATGAAGATCAAGTGTCCCCTCCAGCGCCTGCAATGTAGAGGAGTTAATTACTTTGGGAATAAAGTAACGACAACAGAAAGCATTTTGGTACTCTCAACTGCAGTCATCTTTTTATTTCTTTTTAATCCTGTTTTGGTACTTTCAAAGTAACTCAAGCAGTTTTCTCATCTGCCGGTGCAAAATTAGGCCAAAATCATGGGTTACCATGTCAGGAGAAGTTCATCAAGGACTTGGAGATGCGTGCATATTTTTTTTACTTTAAAAAATAAAGAAATACAAATATCATGTACTAATCCATGATTGGTACATGGTTGTCCAAGGTTAGAACTGAACAATGATAAAGCTACAGGCAAAAGCAACAAAAAATCATCAAAACTTCTAATTCTTCCATCTAGAGAAAAATCAGAAATTGAAGCCCTAAATTACCGGGAGCTAAATCCAAGCCCTAAATTGAAGATCCAAATGATGGCTCTGCTGAGTAGAATCAGAAATTTGACTTTTTACTCCAGAAAATCGAAAGAAGAAGAGGATAATCGAAGGAAGAACCGAAGAAGATACCTGCAGTGCTAGCGAATGTGAGGACCTAGATCCGGGAAGAAATGAGGGCAGAGGTAGCGCCGCCAAAAGGTAGTCTTTTTGCGTCGCTTTGGAAGAAACGCTGTCGGACGGTGACGATGGGTTACGATGACGACAGGCGTTGGCTAGGCGGCTGTTTCAGCATCGAAGAAGGAGATGAAATCTGATGTCGCTGGGGAGTTCCGAGCGTGAGAGAGGAAATGGAGACGGAAATGTATGCGACGGGTGCGGCTGATGCTCAGGACTACAGGCAAATCGGCGAAGGAGGCGAGAATCGCGAGTCATGCTGGGAGATGGAAGAAGAGAATCTCACGATGCCGCTGGTGATTTGTCTGCCTATGCACGCCGGGAAGGAGAGAATCGCGCGAGCAAAGAGCCGATGCGAGACCTAAATGTGAGAGGGGGTATATAGATTGAGAATTGTTGGAATAAATTAGCCCTGAGTAAATTTTGGGGGGAAAAGTTTATAAGTTCCCTCCATAATTTTTAGGGTGGTGTTAAAGGCAAACCAGAATTGGCTATTGGCAAACCAATTTCTATGAGTTATTACGCGCCTTTTGAAAATACGCTTTGTACATGCAGTTTTAGGAAAAGTGTTCAACACGAAAATTGTAGATCTTGTCGAGATCTACAATTTTTGTGTTGAACACTTTTCCTAAAAATGTACGCAAAAGACGTATTTTTACAAAATTCACTATAGTTAATCAGAGTGACAATACGCCTTGTGCGTGCATTTTTAGGAAAAGTGTTCAACACAAAAATTGTAGATCTAGACGAGATCAACAATTTTTGTGTTGAACAATTTTCCTAGAAATGCATGTACAAGACGTATTTTCAAAAGGCGCGTAATAACTCATAGAAATTGGTTTGCCAATAGCCAATTCTGGTTTGCCTTTAACATCACCCTAATTTTAATGTCTTTGTATTAACTATTATATTTTTATGGCAAGATCCGATTAAAAATGAAGCTTTTCAAAATGCGAAGCTAATATAAAAAAAAATTTAATGTCTGTGTTTATGTGTTTGTAGCTATGTGTGTGTTTGTGTGTCTATGTATGTCTGTGTGTTTGTGTGTGTGTGTGTGTTTGTGTGTGTGTGTATGACTGTGTGTGTATATGTGACTGTGTGTGTCTGTGTCAGTCTATGTATGTGTATGTGTATGTGTTTGTGTCTGTGTCTGTGTTTGTGTGTATGTGTATGTCTGTGTCTGTATTTGTGTCTGTGTGTTTGTGTTTGTGTTTGTGTTTGTGTGTGTGTGTCTATGTGTGTCTGTGCATGTGTGCATCTATGTGTGTCTGTGTCCGTGTTGTGTCCATGCCTGTGTGTCTATGTGTGTGTTCGTGGTTATGTGTGTGTGTGTGTGTGTCTTTGTGGCTATGTGCGTGTTTCTGTATGTGTCTGTTTGTGTATGTGTGTGTGTGTGTTGTGTTTGTGTCTGGCTTTGTGTTTGTGTCTGTGTCTATCTGTGTGTGTGTCGGTGTCTGTGTGCCTATGTCTGTGTTTGCATGCATGTGTGTCTGTGTTTGTGTCTGTGTGACTTTGTTTATTTGTGTGTGTTTGTATGTGCCATCTATCTATGTCTGTCTGTGTCATCTATCTACGTGTGTGTGTGTCGGTGTCTGTGTCTGTCTGTGTCGTCTGTGCCAATGTGACGTTACCCCCGCCTCAATAGTACTACTGTCCCAATGTGACGACGCTCTTGCAGCTCGCAAACCCCGCGCGCGCGAAAATTCTTATGAAGCAATAGTATCACATACATGTCTATGTCTAGACTTAAAAGTCAATCTTATTTAAAAAGTAATTAATGCTAGCTTAATTATTGAACCACATATTTTATTTATCGATATGACATGTATTTATGACTTTCTTTATATCTATTTTCATTAAACCACGTGTCTTCTAGCAATCGATATAACCTGTAATGAGATAACATGATGGCGTGGCAAAGTCGACGAAAAAAGAGAAGATGACGAAACTGTACGTGCAGCTAGGTTTGGTGAAACAATTAGCGATATTTTTAATGTTACGATATTTATTATTCATCTCGCGCTCCTGTAAAAAAAATGCGCGCTCTGGCAAAAACTTGCATCTGTGTGAAAAATGCACGTCCGCAAAAAGATGCGTGACTGGGATAAAATACACCTTGGAGAAAATGAGTGCCGATGATTCGAAAATGCGTGTCAGGGTAAAAATGCGCTCCCAAGCGAAAATGCGCGCTTGGGAGACAATGTGTCCGGTCAAAAATGCATGCAAGTGCAAAACGTGCGACTGGGCATAAAATGTGAGCTCGGGCAAAAAATGTGCGCCGAGTGAAAAAACACGTGCCCGCCCGAAAAAATACTCTCTCGAGACAAAAATGTTCTCCCGAGCCCGCGCCGTGCGTGCCCTTGTGCTCGGAGGTGGTCGCACGTGCGCACGGGAGTGTCTTTGCGTGCATGCGTGGCCCGTGCGCGGTAGTTATTTTTATGCTAAAATTATGTTTATAAATTAATGTAAAATTGACATTTATTTTTAAATTTAATGTTTTTAATTATTGGATATTTTTTTTGCAAAATTTTATGAAGGAAAATTTTCCTCCATATATTTCATTCATGTAAGAGAGAGGGGGAGATGAAGAAAAACTTATATAAAGAGGTTTTTAAAGTTTTATAAAAACTTTATATAAAAATGCTTTTAAACTTTTGAAAATGACTTACTTTAAAATGATTTTTTGTTAAAACATAAATGTTTTTTAAATAAATAATTATAAAATATTGATGTATATTTTTTATGGTCATTTTGAGTACTCATATGTATATGTTGCGGGTGAAGCCCGCCGTCGCCGACCGGGTACTGTAGAATGCGGGCACAGCCCGCTCGAATGCTGGCACAGCCCGCTCGAATGCGGGCACAGCCCGCTCGAATGCGGGCACAACCCGCTCGAATGCGGGCACAGCCCGCTCGAATGCGGTGCAACCCGCTAAGAGTCAGCGAGCACGGGCGAAGCCCGTGCGGAGCTGCTCGTAAAGTTTTATATAAAAACTTTATATAAAATTTTATACACGTCTGAAAGACATTGCTACAGCTCTCAAATGGATGTTTGTGTGTTTGGTTATCCGTGTCTGTGTGTGTGCATGTGTCTGTGTTTGAGCCCCGACACATGCAATACGCGCTAGCTCTCAAGCGAAAAAAGGAAATCTACATGCACGAGAGTGCATTTGCGTGTGCGCGAGAGTGCATTTGCGTGCGCGTGAGAGTGCATTTGCATGCACGCGGGTTCGTGCGTGATTTTATTTTAATTCCAAAATTATATTAAAAAATTAATGTCATATTAATTTGCATTCATTTTTACATTTAATATATTTTAATTTTTAGTTTTGTTTTGTTCAAAATTTTATGGAGGAAAATTTTCATCCGTATATTTCATTCATTCATGTGTGAGAGAGATAGAGCTGCATGAGAGAGAGGCAGAAAAACTTTTATAAAAAGTTAAAGATTTATAAAAAACCCCGTACGCGCAAAAATAAATACATGTCGCAATAGTACCACATATCTGTGACAGCCCGCATGGATGTTTGCGAGCTATAGGAGTACTATCGCCGCGTTAGAGCACTATCGAGGCGGGGTACTGTCGCGCATACAATTTTTTTTTAAATAATAATTCAAAATTTTGATAATAAAATAGTACAAAAATTGAAAATAAAATATGATATATTTTTTGTAACAAAACTTTAATAATAAAATATTACTATTAGTAAGGACAATGTCTTTGTCACAAAAAACTTTCATGATGTGTTACAATTGATACTTATTGTGAGAAAAGTTTTCTATTTGTAACGTAACATTAGTGTTGTTACAAATACTTACAGTTATAGTAACGAATTAATTATTATTATAACAAACTTTAAAATATTCGTTACAAAAAAGTACTTTTTTGTAACAAAAAAAATATTTGTTACTAAATATAACTATTAGTAACAAACTTTGTTTTAGTTATATTTCAGTCCTTACAACAGGTGCAGTTTGTTGTAGTGTATCATCAGAGGTCGGAAAGGAGTGAAACCCCCCTCTTCCCCGAAGAAATTGAGCACCAGAATCTAGCATTGACATGGCGCCGAAAGCTCCACCTCAGGCCATGGCGACTCGCCGGAATATGCGCCACCAAGCCCCCACACAGGTCTAATCCGCTTCCTCTCCTCTGGTGCTAGATCCTCTAATGATTTGGGGCTTGATCCGAGCTCAATTTGGCTCGGATCGTGCTTCCAAAAGGGCTCAATTCGAGCCCTCTTTCACCTCCCCGAAACCCCTACTCCGGCCACCACCGGACGGCAAGGTACCTCCTATCGCTAGCCACCTCCTCAATGGAGGTGGTGGTGGCACTTGTCGGCCGAGGAGAGGTGAGGGTGGCTGGGAAATCGTCCCGCAAAGATGCCCAGGACGGGTTGTCGCGCGCCGTCCATTAATTGAGGACGATGACCGTGAGCCGTTGGATCTGCCGCGATCTGATAAGCGTAGGCCTAAATGATTTAATGATATGATTTGTATTATTCTATCACATATAATGCAGTAGCTTGTTTTAAATATTAAAAATACTTAGGCTCAGTTTCAGAGAAAATGTTCTACATGATAGTTGTAGGTATTGAGGTTAACTTTAAGTGAAATTTTGTTTCATCCCAATAGGGGCACTATAGCCCCCTATGGAGCCATTTTGCTAGGACTGGTCCCTAGGGTAGGGTAGTCACCTTTCCTTGAATAACTCTTGATAGAGAAATGCTATGGCATGAAAATTGAAACATGGGCTATTTATACCAACCCCCTTAACATACCCAAAGATGGGAATTTTAGGAGAACATTTTTCTATGGCTTTTGTAATAATTTCATAAATCAAATGTTAATTAATTAATGGGTCTAATGACCCTAATCCCCTCCAAATTTTTGTGGGTGCTCCTTAGGGTTATACGACCTTGGTAAAAATTTCAGCCCAATTGGGACTGATTTAGTTGGGAAATTGGTTAACCCAAGTTGGGTCAAACTAGTTCAAAATTAGGGTATGGTGTTCATCTTAGGGTATTGTGTTCAAAACTCATCACCATGATGTGAAACCTTGGCCACTAGTTAGGATCACCTAAAACACCCCCATGAGTGATTTGGGGTGGTGTGGAGGTGGATATGCCCTAGGACCCTAGCTTTATCCCTAGGGATGCATATAGAACCTTATGAAGGTCATGTGGTCAAAAGTCCTGGAATGGTCATGGCACTTAGTAGATATGTTCATGGGGTGCAATAATGCCCTAGGGAATTTTGAGAGAATTTTAGGAGTATTTATCCCCCCTAAATTAGATTATAACCCCTTTAGGGCTTTTTCTTGTAAAGGAAATTTACATGCTCAAATGGCCTTGGATGATGGTGAAACCTTGGTAGTGCCTTCAATATCACATGAAAGGCCTCTGGTAATTTTTGTGTAATTAATAAAATGATTTAATCAACACTTCATTCACAAGGCACTTATTTTACCTTAACCTTAAGAAATATAATTGAGGGTCTAATACTCTCTGGAAAAATGTGCAACTTGGTGATAGGACATTTCAAGGCACTAGGAAGCTCTGTAAATTTTTATATAATTTTTGGAGATTGATATCAGTAGGATACTTTACAACATGTTCATATTAGAATTTATTTGGAATATTTATTTAGGTAAGAAAATGATTTCCATAAATTGTGAAACTTATTCAGCAAGCCTTTATGAACATATTGGAGATCCAGTATTTCTTTCATAATTTTTGAAATTATTTAATAACAGGTTCCTTCACAATTTTCCCACGACAGGGTTTCTTTGGAATATTCATTTATGTGATTAATTTGCCTTCATAAATTCTGAAACTTGGCCAGTAGACTTTTCTGACTAATTTGAAGATCTAGTAATTTTTCCATAATTTTTTGATAAATAATTTTGATGGTTCCTTCATTAACCTCCAACTTTGGATAGATGCTAAATATTATAATTAGAGAAAAATTCCTGATTGTAAAATTGTGACATTCTGTACTTATTGTTATTTTGGCATGATAAATTTACCTTAATTTTAGGGGAGCCATATCATTAGATTACCTTACACTTCATGTTCATATTCACGCTTGGCAAATATTGGACAAATTAAAATAAATGCTAAAATATTAAGGAAAATATGAATCTTTGGATTTAGTCTTATAATGCCATGATAGTCCTATAATAAAAATCTTGTGTCATGTGGATTAATATTTGGAGTACTTCTACTTATTAGCTTCATATGGTTAGTTTGGTCTGCGTATAATAAAAATGGGAAACTTGGGTATTTAGGGGCCTACCAAGTGGAAGTGGCATGTAGTTGGTGTACATGGTCAGGATGAAGAGGATAAGGTCATCAAAAGGAGTTTAGGAGATAAGAGTGCTAGGTGAGCTAAGGGTAAGGTAGTGCTTGGGATTGACGAAAGATCGTTTTTTCCTAGCGTGTCATAAACCACCTAGGGTTAATACAAGTGAAATGGTAAGAGGCTTAGGCATATGAGTAGATACCCATAACATTAAATGCCTTAAGAAAGGGAGCCTTGGGGTGTCATCCCAGTATAGTTCCTAGTACCGTAGCGAGCCCCTTATAGGGTAATCCTCAGGAAGTCCAAGGTTAACCATAAATTGTAGGGCTAAGTTGTTTTACAAGATTAACTAAGTAATATACTCACTCACACTCCATTGTCACGGGTGCTTTAGTCGGTTTGATCTTACGAGCGGTAGGCTCGGTGGTTGTAGCAATAGACTTATTAGTCTGGTGAGTTGTGACTCAACCGTGTTTGTTGTGCCTGACGAGTGAGCCCGGGGAGCATATGGATCGGAGATAGATGTAAACATGTTTACATGTGCATAAGGTGGTGGGTCCTTAGTGTTGGTGGTCGTTGCACCGACATTAATACTTGGGCTCGGTAAGTGTGGATAACCCTTTACCAAGACAAGTTTGGTGTTCTAACCAGCAAGAGTACACAGGAGCTCCGCTGTTGTATTCTTAGCGTTGAGGCGAACTTTAGGTCTAGGTTAGGTAGTATAAATACCAACCTAGAGGTGGGCGAGGCCTAACCCACCGCTTTCGTTTGCCACTACGGAAGTATCCTGGGAGTTTTGCTAGCTCCAAATAGGGGGAACTAAAGGTCTGTGCGCATAGAGTTGTAGTTTGTGAGTTGCACTTGTGTGAACATAACATTTAACTGCATACCTTGTATGTCATAGCATCAATATTGCATTTCAACCCCTACCCCTATCGTATAAGTTGGTTATGGGACTTCTTATACGATAGGACTTGCTAAACGACCCCTTTGTCTATAGGTTTGTGTGGGCATTCCTATAAATCAATGGTTACGAGAACTTCTAGCGTCGAGCCTTAGGTAACGGTCGTCACATAAAGTAAATTTCGTTACAAAAACTTTGTGTAACGATATTAGTAACCTTTTGTAACGTTTTTAGTCCTTACTAAAAGTGTAATTTGTTGTAGTGCTAGTATTTCTTTCATAATTTTTGGAATTATTTAATAACAGGTTCCTTCACAATTTTCACTAGATAGGGTTTCTTTGGAATATTCAATTATGTGATTAATTTGCCTTCATAAATTCTAGAACTTGGCCAGTAGACTTTTCTGACTAACATGAAGATCTAGTAATTTTTCCATAATTTTTGGATAAGTAATTTTGATAGTTCCTTCATTAACCTCCAACTTTGGATAAATGCTAAATATTATAATTAGAGGATAATTCCTGATTGTAAAAATGTGACATTCTGTACTTATTGTTATTTTGGCATGATAAATTTACCATAATTTTATGGGAGCCATATCATTAGAATACCTTACACTTCATGTTCATATTCAGGCTTGGCAAATATTGGAGAAATTAAAATAAATGCTAAAATATTAAGGAAAAATATGAATCTTTGTATTTAGTCTTATAATGCCATGAGAGTCCTCCAGTAAAAATCTGTTGGAACATAGTTCAACCCTATTACTGATTTGGGCTAGGATGTCTATTTCTAGGTATAGGATTTGTTTTGACCCATCATGTATAGTATAAGGGTCATAGGCTAAGTCTAGAAGAGATTTGAAGATTAGCTAAGTCAAGGTGTTCAACCCTATATAAAGTTTGATCAATGGAAATTCCAGATTCATCTTTTTCTAGTTTTAAAGAAGCACTCGTAGGAGTGGAAGCTTGTTTAAGATTTTCAAATCCAAATCGTTTAAGCATATCGTGAACATATTTTGTTTGGAAAATAAAGATACCATCAGATCGTTGTGAGATTTGAAAACCAAGAAAATATGATAGTTCTCCTACAAGACTCATTTCAAATTAATTTTTCATTACTAAGACAACTTCATTACACAACTCTTCATTAGTGGTTCCAAAAATGATATCATCAACATATATATGTAAAATAATTAGATCGTTATTATGATGCTTAATGAAGAGTGTGTTGTCGGCACTTCCCATAACATAACTGTGCTTTAACAAAAACAATGTAAGTGTTTACACAGAAATCGGCGATCATCTCAAATTAGCTGTCCGAGCCCTGGCGGTCCCCCATCGCCCGAGTGGTCTCGCTTTTTCTTTCCTCGTAAAGGTCGAGCTTCGTGCCCCGCACGACTTTTCCCCCGGAGGGTCGCCCCCTTGGGCGACCTCGCCTCCGCGAGGAGGAGATCGCCCCTTTGGCGATCTCCCCCTGTGAGATCGCCCCTTGGGCGACCTCGCCTCCGCGAGGAGGAGATCGCCCCTTGGGCGATCTCCCCCCGTGAGATCGCCCTTTGGGCGATCTCCCCTGTGAGGAGGTCGCCCCCTTGGGCGACCTCGCCTCCGCGAGGAGGAGATCGCCTCTTGGGCGATCTCCCCCTGTGAGATCGCCCCTTGGGCGATCTCCCCTGTGAGGAGGTCGCCCCCTTGGGCGACCTCGCATCCGCGAAGAGGAGATCGCCCCTTGGGCGATCTCCCCCGTGAGGAGGTCGCCCCCTTGGGCGACCTCGCCTCCGCGAGGAGAAGATCGCCCCTTGAGCGATCTCCCCCCGTGAGATCGCCCTTTGGGCGATCTCCCCTGTGAGGAGGTGGCCCCCTTGGGCGACCTCGCCTCCGCGAGGAGGATCTCGCCCCTTGGGCGATCTCCCCCCGTGAGATCGGCCCTTGGGCAATCTCCCCTGTGAAGTCTCCCCTCTGAAATCCCTGTTTGTCTGATCTATTCAGGTGCACCAGGTCCAGACGATCTCAGCAGGTCCAGACGATCTCAGCGGGTCCAGACGATCTCAGCGGTCTCAGCTGACGATCTCAGCTAGTGGTTTGAGCGGTCTCAACTTTGAGTGACCACTGAGACCTCTCCGATCTCCCTTCAGGCCCCTTTTTCTTCATGTTTTATGTTGTTTCTTTCATTCTTTCTTGTTGTAACCTCAGCTGTAACTCAAGCTTTATATCAATAAAATAGTCTTTCCTCCAGCTCAAAGTAACCGGCCACCCAACAGTTTCACCCCCCATCCTTCATCTCGAGCGAGTGTGGAGTTGGTACCATTTTTGGCACCAACAGATCTAACACGCGACCTTCAGATTTTGAGTAGTTGGTGAAACAGCAGCTGCGGTGAATTCGACCTAAAATTCTTCAAAACTTCAAACGGTCATAACTTTTGATCCGGGTGTCGGAATTCAGAAATTCAAAGCCCGTTGCGACCGTCTCGGCCTGAACTATCCAAAAATTGAACGGGGTTCCTCGTTCAGGAATTTTTCTGCCCTCAGATTTCCAAAATTCGACTACGTTTGGAAGTTATCGCGGCTTTTTCCTTTTCGGCAATTCCTATTTTTTGGGTATCAATGGAGATACCAGATGTTCAAGCTCCTGTTAAGAAAGCTCCTCCTCCTCCCCGATTTGTGGATCCATTTGTTCCTTTGCCACCCCAAGCTGACGAGTTCGCGGCCACTCGACCTGAATTTTTCAGGCCAGTTTCCCAGGGAGGTCCCGTAGAAATGTCTAACCCTCAGGAAAAGTGTACTAGTTTTCCAGCCCCAGCTGATGCATATTATCCTTCATCTCCTCCAGATTTTGTTGAAGAGGAAGATCCTTCTCCCTTCACAGATAGAGTTCGTTGGGTGACTGCTCCTGACAGTTTTAGAGAGCCTCGTCTGCCAACCTTCACTGGAAAAGAAGATCCCTTCTCCCATCTCCAAGCCTTTGAGTCAGCTATTTCTTTAAGAACATTAATGGATGGCGTCAAGTGCAAGCTCTTTGTTATGACCCTTGACAGTCATGCTAGAGAATGGTTCTATAGCCTGCCATCTGGATCAATTGCTTGCCTTGTGGATTTGCGGAGATTGTTTCTCTTAAGGTTTTCTACCAACAAAAAGCGGAAAAGAGGTGTCGCAGCCCTTTTCCAAATCAAGCAAGGAGTTAACAAAACTCTCGCCCACTATGTCGATAGATTCCAGAGAAAAATTCTTCAAATTGTTAGTGCAGATCAAGAACTGTATCAAGTCGCTTTAATCAACGGACTCCAAGAAGGCCCTCTCAAATTCAAAGTTACCGCAAATGAGCCCAAGTCTTATAGGCACTTCATCGAAATAGCAAACCGGTTCATTCAAGGTGAGGCAATGAATCCTAATTATATGAATTCTCGGAACCGGCGCACTCGGCGGCATCGGGTGAATAGATATCATCATCATTCATCTTCATCACAAATCCCTCCGCAAGATGAGCAGTTTGAGTCTTATTCATCTCCCCCGGATATGTCTACTCCACCTCAACAAGATATGCCATCTCCATTCTTGGAGGTCTCTCCCATCAAGTCTTATGATCCTACAACATTTAAATATGAAACTTACTCAGAAGGATTTGGTCAGTTGAATATCCCTTTGGAAGAGGTTTTTCCAATTATTCAGAATATGCCAGAGTGTAAAAGACCCCGTCCTATGAGGTCTAATGTTGCAAAACACAATCAAGAACTCTACTGCCTATACCATTTAGCTTCTGGTCATGATACAGAAGATTGTCGTGCGCTCCGAAAATTGATAGACCAACTATTGAAGGCAGGAAAATTACAGGATTATGTTGCTTAATAACATGAAGATCTTATTTTCCAGCAAAGACAACTTCACACAGCAAATTTTCTTTCATTCAATAAAAGAAATGCATGAAGTATAGATGAGATACATTGTCAATTTTGTTTTGCATGTCTCCCACCTGTTTGGAGTTTCTGCATCTTTTATTTTCTAAGTTTTGCTTGTAATAAGAATAGCAGTTATCTGTGTTCTATAAGCAACTATCTTCGCAAGGATGTTTTCCAGCAGTCAGCTATATCAATCTTCATACCCATATTCACTGCAGACATCCAGCCAAGTATGTTTAATACTCTTTCATTACTTTACTTTTCCTTACATTTACCTGTCTACATTCATATTTCTACAAATACTTTGATATGAAAAGTAGAAATTGGCCAGATCAACCGGAACGGGTAAAGCTTTATCATCACTTTACTTTTTCTTGTTTACGTTAATACCTCGTGAAATACATAGACAAGGATATGAAAGGTAGAAATACCATCTCTATTGTTTGATAGGAAATATGGAAGTAACACCTCCAATTCTCTCTTCTCCGGGTCGTAAAACCCGCAACGACCGCATCACGCTCGAATCACTCGCAGATGCGTAGTGGGTAGCCCAACCCCCTTTCTCCCAACTTTTCTCTCCCTCAATCACTTTCTATATGATGATTACCATCAATAGTTGAGATATCTGATTGAGATTAAAAGAAAGGTTATGTTCATTGATTTGTGAGCTCCCGCTACCGACTTTTATTAGGCGGTAGGGCTAGGGCTGGGTTGATTTCACATGAAAGGTTACCAGGGAAAAGTTATGTTGAATTGCTCCAGATTATTTCATTCCCATATTTCTGTTAAATCAGTGGGTTCTGTGAGCAGTAAGTGATTATTTCACTAAAGGTGAATGGACTCAAGTATAAGAGATTACTGGGGAAATATTCAGAGTTTATTTGATCTTTCAAGTTTCTTCAAAGAAGAGAAAGTTTTGAGACCACCGGCTTAATTTTCTCCAAGATTTGGAAGTTTGAGATTGCCGGTGGGATTTCCAGAGTTTATTTGGTTTTTCAGGTTTCTTCAGCAATCTCAAAATTTTGAGACCGCCGGCTAAATTTTCTCCAAGATTTGAAAGTTTGAGATTGCCGGTGGGATTTCCAGAGTTTATTTGGTTTTTCAAGTTTCTTCAGCAATCTCAAAATTTTGAGACCGTCGGCTTAATTTTCTCCAAGATTTGGAAGTTTGAGATTGCCGATGGGATTTCCAGAGTTTATTTGGTTTTTCAAGTTTCTTCAGCAATCTCAAAATTTTGAGACCGCCGGCTTAATTTTCTCCAAGATTTGGAAGTTTGAGATTGCCGGTGGGATTTCCAGAGTTTATTTAGTTTTTCAGGTTTCTTCAGCAATCTCAAAATTTTGAGACCGCCGGCTTAATTTTCTCCAAGATTTGGAAGTTAGAGATTGCCGGTGGGATTTCCAGAGTTTATTTAGTTTTTCAGGGTTCTTCAGCAATCTCAAAATTTTGAGACCGCCGGCTTAATTTTCTCCAAGATTTGGAAGTTAGAGATTGCCGGTGGGATTCCCAGAGTTTATTTAGTTTTTCAGGTTTCTTCAGCAATCTCAAAGTTTTGAGACCGTCGGCTTAATTTCCTCCAGGATTTGAAAGTTAGAGATTGCTGGTGGGATTTCCCAGGTTTTTTGAGGAGTTTCTAGCAATCTGAAGTATTGAAGATTGTTAACTGGTTCTCTTCAAAGAAGCTTTTCTGACAGGTGTTTTGGGGCATTTGTGATCATCATCTTAGAACCTCTCATATTAATTTTGGGCGGTCTGGAGAAATTAAGATCACTACTTGAGTGCTCATCTCTTTAAAGCAATCTAAAGCACATGAAAGTATTCATGAGGTCTTTCCTTCTATTAATCAACAAAGAAGCAGTCAGAAAAGCTGAGTCCGACAATATTCTATCTCAAAAGACAAATGTTTTTCAAGATTCGTAGAAGGAGCAGTCTGGATTATTTGATACCTTCATTTATCAAAGTACATAACATAGTTCAGAAATATCATTTATGGATTATCATGATCTGATTCTTCTACAAAAAATCTCGAATATTGAAGATCGCCATTTGACATCGGAGTAACTTTATAACAAAGCAGCTTCGAATATCCAAAGTTAATACCTTCTTAAAAGGCGTTTTGACAGCCACAAGGTCGCTATTCTTAATTATCAATTGTAAATTAAAGTGAACAAAATAAGTATTAGCAAGTTGTCTCAGGTACCTGACACACCTTTACCCTTTTTATATACACGTTCAGCATACCTTTTCGCATATGAAAACAGGTACAAGCTGGTTTTCTTCAGGTATTTCATGATAAAATATGCATGCTCTAACCGATCTCTTACAGAGGTAGGCAGGTGCACACTAGTTCTTTTCAGGTACTCACATAACATCAAATGGCCGCAAGTTTTCTTATAGAGAGAGACTTTTTCAAGCATGCCTGGAGGTAGGAAGTTCGCACAGGTACTTGCATTTTTCTATCATATATGATCTACTATGACAGGAAAGGTGGATCGTGATTCTCGTGGGTAAGTTTTATTTTTTCGAAGTTTTTTCAAAACTTAAAAAAATGCGGGGATTATGTTTACCCAGAAATCGGCGATCATCTCAAATTAGCTGTCCGAGCCCTGGCGGTCCCCCATCGCCCGAGTGGTCTCGCTTTTTCTTTCCTCATAAAGGTCGAGCTTCATGCCCCGCACGACTTTTCCCCCGGAGGGTCGCCCCCTTGGGCGACCTCGCCTCCGCGAGGAGGAGATCGCCCCTTGGGCGATCTCCCCCAGTGAGATCACCCCTTGGGCGACCTCGCCTCCGCGAGGAGGAGATCGCCCCTTGGGCGATCTCCCCCCGTGAGATCGCCCTTTCGGCGATCTCCCCTGTGAGGAGGTCGCCCCCTTGGGCGACCTCGCCTCCGCGAGGAGGAGATCGCCCCTTGGGCGATCTCCCCCTGTGAGATCTCCCCTTGGGCGATCTCCCCTATGAGGAGGTCGCCCCCTTGGGCGACCTCGCCTCCGCGAGGAGGAGATCACCCCTTGGGCGATCTCCCCCCGTGAGATCGCCCTTTGGGCGATCTCCCCGTGAGGAGGTCGCCCCCTTGGGTCCCTCGCCTCCGCGAGGAGGAGATCGCCCCTTGGGCGATCTCCCCCTGTGAGATCGCCCTTTGGGCGATCTCCCCTGTGAGGAGGTCGCCCCCTTGGGCGACCTCGCCTCCGCGAGGAGGAGATCGCCCCTTGGGCGATCTCCCCCCGTGAGATCGACCCTTGGGCGATCTCCCCTGTGAAGTCTCCCCTCTAAAATCCCTGTTTGTGTGATCTGTTCAGGTGCACCAGGTCCAGACGATCTCAGCAGGTCCAGACGATCTCAGCAGGTCCAGACGATCTCAGCAGGTCCAGAAGATCTCAGCGGTCTCAGCTGACGATCTCAGCAGGTCCAGACGATCTCAGCAGGTCCAGGCGATCTCAACAGGTCCAGACGATCTCAGCGGTCTCAGCTGACGATCTCAGCAGGTCCAGACGATCTCAACGATCTCAATAGCGGTCTCAGGCGGTCTCAGCAGTTTTGGGCAGCCCGTTACCTTCCAAATCTGCCCGTTCGGGCAGGCCCCACGTCTATAAATAGAGGCGTAAGGGTACCAGTTGGAGGACTTTTGGAGAGCTTCCAGTCCCAGCCAGTGGTTTGAGTGGTCTCAACTTTGAGTGACCGCTGAGACCTCTCCGATCTCCCTTCAGGCCCCTTTTTCTTCATGTTTTATGTTGTTTCTTTCATTCTTTCCTATTGTAACCTCAGCTGTAACTCAAGCTTTATATCAATAAAATAGTCTTTCCTCCAGCTCAAAGTAACCGGCCACCCAACAGTTTCACCCCCCATCCTTCAGCTCGAGCGAGTGTGGAGTTGGTACCATTTTTGGCACCAACAGTAAAGCTATCATACCATGCACGGGGCGCTTGTTTTAAGCCATAAAGCGCTTTTTCTAATCTGTAAACATGATTTGGAAATTTTTCATTTATAAAACCGGGGGGTTGTTCTACATAAACTTCTTCTTTTATAAACCCGTTTAAAAAAGCACTTTTAACATCCATTTGAAATAATTTTATTCTTTTAAAACTCGCAAATGCCAAAAGTATTCGTATAGATTCTAAGCGAGCAACGGGTGCAAAAGTTTCTTCAAAATCTACCCCCTCGATTTGAGAAAAACCTTGAGCAACTAAGCATGCTTTATTTCTTATAATCCTAGATTCACCATCTAATTTATTTTTAAAGATCCATTTTACGCCAATAATAGGATGATTAGATGGTCTATCTACTAGATTTCAAACTTTATTTCTTTCAAATTGATCTAACTCTTCATTCATAGCCAAAAACCAAAATTCATCATTTAAAGCGGTGGAAACATTTTTAGGTTCGATTTCGTAAACAAAGCAAATATTTGAAAACGTTTCATGAAGAGAAGATCGAGTTCTTACCCCAATAGAAGGTTCCCCAATGACTAGCTCTTTTGGATGATTTTTTTAGAAGTACAAGACGCTCGGGGGCATATATTCATCTTCCTTGGCCTTCTCCTCCTCTTCTTTGGTAGGTTCCTCTTCGTCATGCTCCAAAGATGGCAAAGGTTCAACATTTGTACCTGTAGGAAGTCTTACTGCACACGGAATAAATTCATCAAATTTACATTAATAGACTCTTCAACCTTACTCGATCTTTTGTTAAATATTCTATAGGCTTTACTGGTTGAAGAGTATCCAAGAAATATTCCTTCATCACATTTTTCATCAAATTTTCCTAAATAATCTTTTGTATTAAGAATAAAACATTTACAACCAAATACTTTAAAATATGATATGTTAGGTTTCTTTTGATAATATAGTTCATACGGTGTGAGATTTAGAGATGGGAGAAGCATGACTCTATTCATTACATAGCATGATGTGCTTACTGCTTCGGCCCAAAAAGTCTTAGGTAATTTATATTCAGATAACATAGTGCGTGCTAGTTCTTGGATTGTCCTATTCTTTCTTTCTACAACACCATTTTGTTGAGGTGTGCGTGGAGCGGAGAACTCATGCTTAATACCTAACATTTCACAAAAAGATTTAAAGTTTTCATTTTCAAATTCTCCTCCTTGATCTGAGCGAATGCATTTTATTTTTAAATCTAGTTCATTTTGAATACGAGTACGTAATTTTGAGAATTCGCAAAACGCATCAGATTTTGAAGAGAGAAATAAAGTCCAACAATATCTCGAGAAATCATCTATTAGAATGAAAGTATATATTCTACCACCAAGACTTGCGGTGCTAACGGGACCAAAGAGATCCATATGAATTAGTTGCAATGGTTTAGAAGTAGAAATTTTGTTTTTGCTTTTAAAAGATGATTTTGTAAATTTTCCTTTTTGGCATGGAGAACATAGTGAAGATAAATTTCCATTCAATTTAGGCAATCCTCTAATCAATTCCTTTTTTTGCTAGTTTTAAAATGAGCTTTGTACTATGTAAACATTGTGAATTCTAGGTGCAGTTAGTAACACAACTTTTGTTTTAGGATAAAATATTTTGCAAAGATTAGTGGATGATTCAAATAATACATCTAATCCTTTATTACACAGTTGGCTTATAGATATTTAGTTATGTTTTAATCCTTTAACATAAAGAACTTTTGAGATAAGAAAGGATTCGTTACCCACTGTACCTACTCCCATGATCCTTCCTTTACCGTTATCACCAAACGTTACTATCCCTCCTTTCTTCTTTTATAGGCTAAGGAATTTTGCTTTGTTGCCTGTCATGTGCTTGGAGCAGCCTGAGTCCAAGTACCACACGTCCTCTGTTTCCTTAGCCTTCCTGCAAATCTAGAAAGAAGATTAGAGTAAAGATCTGGATACCTAAAAGGTACCACCCATAGAGTAAGTGGATTTCTTAGGTACCCAGATTTGTTTTAAAGATCATTGTTTTATATTCCTGCAAGAGCTAGATGTGTGTCCAAACTTAAGACAATTTGCACACGAAATAAAGGGGGTTGAGACCCTTTTCTGAATTTCTACATTGCTCCTGCTGGATGATGTTTGAACTTTAGAAAAAACATGAGATTTTTTACTTGTGTGTGTGTGTGAGAGTGATGACTTAGGATAATTATCGATTAGCATTTAGAATTGCTCCCCCTAAATACATGCTCCCCCTATGTGAATGCTCCCATAATATGTAAGCTATCATCTTAATCATTAGTCATGTTAGTTTTCCCTTTTGATAGCGGATTATATTTATCATGTTAGTTCTCCCCCTTTTGTTATTAGCAAAAGTGGGTAAGGAGGCAACACATAAAAGTTTTGATAATAAGATAAAGGTATGATCGAGCTTTTAGAGAGAAGGAAATGATAAGGAGTTTTAGAATTATTTTTATAGAAATAAATCAGAGTTTTTAGCATAAATATTTTCATAGACATAGATCAGAGTTTTTAGCATAAAGATGAACAATATAATATTTTCCAAGTAATCAATATTATCATGTTAGTTCTCCCCTTTATATAAGAGTTTTAAGCATAAAAAAATTAATGATTTCCAAGTAACCAGTCTATCCAGACAATATGTCTACACCCTAGCCACGTACTAAGTGACGGATGGGCATGAGGAGCTGCATATATGTCGTAGGTTGGGGTGTTAGTCCCATATGCAAACACTAAAAAGACTCAACCCAGCACTCTTTCCCCCCAGTTCATCGCAAGGCCCCACTGGAACCCTCCCCGGTTAAGGACAAGACATGACTTAGAGGTTAGGTTATCTAATGTCTACAACCCTACGCCTCCGCTATGGTGAGATATGTAGTCATGGATAATAATTATTGGAAACATTATAATTTCATAGCCAATGGGTTTTAATATTTGAATTTTTAAAGGAAAGTTCACATAGCTAATCCATTAATAAATCAGAGTGTTAGTATTACAATATTTTCATAGAAATAAAAAGCAACCAATATAAAGTTTCACAAGCAAGTTTACCACTTGTTGAAAGAAAGGAATGTTAAGATTCAAGTGAGGATGCACACAAAATAAAAGACTTTAAATAAGCATGAAAGTGGAAGGTAAAACAATTATATGGTTATGATGCGGAAGGCTTATTAAAATACAAGAAACATCTTTTGTAAGACATGATGATTCATAAAAAGATATTGAGTTAAATTTCATAAATAAGATGTTTTTGTAAATCATTGTTCAATTAAAATATTTAAGTTCAACAATAAAGTAACCAAGCATGAAATAATGTTATCAAAAAGAGAGTACTACAATGTTATGTTAATTCACAATTTCAAAACATACTAAACATTGTAGAAAGCATGCTAGGTTATTTAGTGCATTTCATAAATAAAGAGTAGTATAGAATTTGCATTAGGATCCAATGCTCATGAGAAGAAGTGTTATGGAAGATAATGATGTGCACATAAGTGTATTTTAGAGTAGAGTAAACAAATGTTTTAATCAAAAATACAAGAAATATGTAAAGTGAGAGCACAATAAAACACAAATAATTTTACTTCCACAAACGTCAATGCACAATAAATGTACAACTACCAAGGTGCTTTGCACACACAATGCTCATTAAGACTTATCAGGGTGCAAAGTAGTGCTTGGGGGATCACATATTTTATTTTATTTTAATATTGAAACTAGTGATCCGGTGTACTTAAGGGTAAGTGGTTTTTATTTTGAAAGAAAGATATGGTTTGCACAAGATACTTTACTATTCTTTCCAAGGTGCTCAACCTCACAACGCTTATTAAGACTTATCAGGAGGTTCAAGTAGTGCTTGGTGGAGTTATCTTTGTCACTTTATTTTATGATTTTTGTTTTGTACAATGTTCTCCGAATACACTTGTTTTGCAAACCAATAGAATTTATGAAAACATAACCACTTTTCTTAACTTTTAAAAGTGCAAATAAAAGTAGTGTGGGTAAGATACTTGTGCAATTTTAATTCATTGTACTAATACAAAACATACACAAGCATTCTTAGATTAAACACATATGTAGACAATGCCAAAATAAGTGAGTGAATAAAGATCATTATCAAACATAAAACATTTACTCATACTTAGAGGCATGCTAAGCGTAGTTCTACACAACTTTTACAGTATAATTGATGCACATATTAATAAATATATCAAAGCAAGATGAAAACAATGTTCAAAGTAGTTTGAAAAGATAAATTGCTACAACATAGAAGTTCTAAATAATAGATTAAATCATGCTTGATTTTCAATGAAGTCCATATAGTATTTTTGATATTTTGAAGAATAATTTTGATTTAAAGTTTGAACTCATAATATTGATCTCGGACTTCCTGAGGTCTACCTTGTAAGAGGTTCGCCCGGTACTAGGTGATTTGATGGGATGATAGCCCAAATCACCTTTTCGCAAGATACATGTAAGTAGAAAAGTTAAGTTCAAAATAATAATTTTTTATACTTATTTTTTTGTTTTATATTTTTGTATTTGATTTTTGCTTTTAGAAATAGAATTTAAACAAATGACAAAAAACCAAAAAAGGCAAAACATATTTTTTTTGTAATTTGGCTTTTGTATTTTTGTATTTGATTTTTCAAAAAATGAAATAATAGCAGAAGTGCAAAAATAAATAGTACACATAGATTTATATATTTTTAAGAATTTTTCAAAATTTTAAAAATACAGAAAAACAAATAGGTGCGCTAGCGCCGGCGTTAGCGCTAGCGCGGGAAACGGTACATGATTTTTGATGATTTTGAAATTTTTAATTGTTGATCTTGATTAAGTGTCCTAATAGTAGTTTAATGCAGAAATTTCAGATTTTTAGGAGATGTTTTGGATGGTTAAAAATTGCAAAATTGTGTTTCTGAATGTGTTTTAACACAGAGACCTAGAATGAAGTGATGATTTTATTTGATTTGATATCAAGATGATTCAAAGGTCTAAACTAGAAATAAATCACAATACACACATAATACACCATAACACCAACCATGGTAAACAATTATAATGCTAATTTTCATCAATTATTATATCAACTATAATTCACATAATTGTGATAGAAATAATTGTTTTTAGAAGACTTTTGATATGACTTATGATATATGATGTTAGAGAATTTTAGCAAAGGACATCAATAGATCATGGTGGTGCTTGTGAATTCAAAATTCATTATGAAGGTAAATTCTTTCAATACATTTTAGTGATTTTCTTTTAATTAAGAATTTTGAATATATATATGTGATTTTTGATAGGTGAACAATGGTGATGGTTTAGATCATGTTTGACATTAAGGAGTGAACACAATAAAATTTTTGTTGTGAACAAAGACAACCATATTGAAAGTTGAGCTTTTATTTAGATCTTGAACTTTCTTTTAGATCATGTTATTTCTCTAAACCACTTGTTGGTGAAGGCTAAAAATCTTAATAGCCTAAAAACTGGATTTAATTTGAAATATCTTATAGCAAATTTATAGTTCAATTTATATGAATACTATATGATATTTATGGGTAATGATTTTAATAGTAATAGATTGGTCATTTATAAATAAAAAATACTTGACTTTTACTTTTTGATTTACTTTGATTTGCACACTTCATTTAGGCTTTAGGGGACAAAGTCAAAATTTCAAATATTATATTAGATGACCATGACATGATGGCTTAAAAAGAAAACAAAAAGAAAAAATAGAAAAGACATTGAAGCACATCATGAAGTAGAAATTTGTATATTTCAATTTGAAAATATTCTACTTCATGCATTTGGATGATACTAGTAGATGAAAGATTTGGGTATCCAAAGGGAACCAAGTGTAACGGTTCCTTTAGGTACCCAAATATAGCGTGATAATTTTTGGGGAGACGACAATGAACAAATTCTTTCAAGTGGAGTTAATGTTTCATTTTTTATTTTGGGTCTCCATTCATATTTTGATTTAATATTATGTATCAAATTTCCAAATTCATTAAACTTAGGTCTAAAATAATAATCACTTTTGAATTTATATTTCATAGGAAATTTGTGCACATTAGAATTTAATTTGGAGATACATAATGTGGGTTAGAATTCATTATATTTGTGTGATTAAACATTCTACTAGGTGCATGTTTAATATGTTTTAACATACTAGTAGAAGTTTTACACATGTTTGATGATACACTAGAAATAAGATATTTAAAATTATTTAATCCTTTTTGAAAGAGTGATTTTAAAGATTCTAGTTTATGAGAGAGAATATTATTTTCGTTTATCAATTTTTCGTTATGTTCTTTTGAAATTAAAAGTTCTTTTTCGAAATCCTTGAATTTTTCTTTAATATTATTATAATCAAAATAAGGTGTATAGTTTTCAAATGAAGAGCATGATTGAGATTCAAACACATCCTTTTTGGATTCTTCATTCACATTTTCTTTCAAAATTTTATTTTCTAAACGTAATCTCTTATTATCAATGTTTATTTCTTCATTCTACGTTTAGCATTTTTTTGTATATGGAAATAAGATAAAGAATTAGACTTTCTTACAGCGCAATCGGAAGAGGCAAGATGTGAACATGACGTTCCTTTGTCGTCTTCTTGGCCTTCCTTCTTTATAGATGAATTTTCATCTTCTCTTGATGAATTGCTCTCTTTGGCTAAGTCAATTTCCATGATTTCCATGGTTTTGCTACAACAGAGATTTTCTTGAATAATGGTGGATGCTTGTATGTCCTTCTCTTCCTGTGTTTGTTCCATGCCTCCAAGAGGAAGATCATAAGTTATCTCAAGACAATTCCACATCTCATATGCAGTAGGAAAAGTATGAATGAGTTTGGAAATATTTTGATCTAACGCACAAAATAAACTATTCATAGATTTTGCATTTAAAACCATTTCCTTTTTATTTAATACACTAGGTGGCTTTTTAATAGTAATATTTCAAACTTTTTCATCAAAAGCTTTAAGAAAATTTTCCATTAATATTTTCCATCCTTTAAAATTTCTTCCTTCAAATAAAGGTGGTCCTAGTGATTTTCCTTCTTCATAAAAGTTTACCCCACTAGTAGAAGCGAAATCATGAGATGCCAATATTCCTGGTTGTTAAGATGATTGGAATAAAACTACTCTGATACCACTTATTGGATCGGTAGGCACCCTTGGAGGGGGGGTGAATAAGGGTTTTAAAAACTTATATTATATTTTGAAATATTTGCTTATGATAAGAGATCAAAATAGTGATTTTGAATAAAGATCTAAATTGTTTTATAATGAAGGAGAGGATAGTAAACAATTTAGAGAATTGAAGATCAAATCAATTTTATTACACAAAGAGAGACATGATTATTATTAATAAAATTGATTACAAAATTTGATTTCAATGACGCTAGAAATCAAAGCGAAATATGAAAGACTCTTTTTGTTTTTTATACCGACTCGTATCCCCACGAACCGGTTGGCTTTAGCCGATCCTTCCCCGAATACGGCCTCAAGCCGCTCTAGCCAACTCTTCCCCGGATATGGCCTCGAGCACCCCCTAGACCTACACCCGAGACCTAGTTGCCAACACGAGGCAAATTTCAGCCCTATGTCCTACCCAGACCTAGTGGCCAACATGAGGCGAATTTACTACACGATTTAAAAGAGATGGATAAATGAAATAACAACAATATAAAAACTCCATATATGGATCTCTTGGAGAAGTGGACGAAGGCCCGCAGAGTATGATCATAGTCCATGTCGTCTTTCGTCGCGATGATGACGCATGTTGAAATCTTCTCCACGGATCTCCTTAATCCTTTATGGATTTGTGGGAGTATCTCTCTGAACCTTTCTCTCTATGCTGTGGCACGAAGCTCTGGAATTTTGGATCTCGAGCGGATAAAGAAGACGGAGCCAAGGGGTCCTTTTTATAGCCATAGCACTAGCGCCTGCGCTAGTGCTACCGTCGGCGCTATCCCATTTTAGGACATATTCTGCGCGGCAGAATCTTCAATCTGATGAAATAATTCTCTCTTGCCGTATGTGCTCCGAGCTACCGCCTGCGCTATCGGATACCGCCAGGCGCTATCTCCTTCTATAAGTACTCCCGGAATTTGCGCTTAAGCATTCTTCGTCGATCGAATTTTCGTCAAACGTAGTGATGAGCATTTCGTTCAGCGAAGCTTACAGTTCGTCGAGCGAAAGCTAGCGCTAGCGCTAGTACTATCGCGCCACGGTAGAGTAAGCAGTTCGTCGAGCGCCAGTTTGCATCTCCGCGGTTTTCTATCCCAGCGATGTCTTCTCAGCGGTTCCATCTCAGCGGTTTGGTTTCGTCTCAGCGGTTCCTTAGTGCTAGCGGTACCGCCGGCGCTACTAGGAGTGTTGGATTTGATGGCTCACATTTGGGGGAAACCTTCTTATGTAATCCTTGAGTCATGTGGACTTTGTTATCCTACACACTTAAACACACAAGATCAAATACACATAGGATTTGTTATTCTCAAACCTAGGAGATGCGGAAGACCATGTTCCAACACTTTAGACAATCCCAAGCACACTCTTTCCTCCTAGTCACTAGACACTTTACTCCCCATGTAAAATCTACATATTTATCCTTATTCAGCCCTTTTCACTATACGCAGACCACTTGAACAATATGATTGATAAAGAGAGAAAGACTTCAAACGCTCATCCAAATGACCCAAGATTATTATTGGGGGTGTGTTATGCCATTTTTGGACTAAATCCAGTAATTCATAATTTTCTTAAATTAATTTGGCATTTATTATAATTTTCCCAAAATCAGGGAACCTATGACTTTGAACACCAAGTATGGTTTTCTAATAAACTATGGCCTTAATAAAATTTGTACAGCTGTATGATATCAAAATAACAGCCATGTATGAAATTCATAAATTTTCAGAAAGGTTTTGACGTCCAAATAAAACATTGACTAATTTATCAAAATCAGAGATTTATAAAGGAAGTACCAAAAATACTCATTCAAATATTATAAGAAAATTACCAGAGGTCTACAGTAATTCGAAAAGTTCACTGATTGAGTTTCATAATTTTCCAGAGTCATTTGGCCATGTAAATCCTTTATTTGATTAAAGAGATCCTAGGGCACATTGTGAAGAGAATCATGTATAAATTCTTCCAAAAATTATGCTAAAATTAAAAGATCATTTGTTTGCACTAAAAAGGCATCTGACGAAGTTTCATAATTTTTCAGTGACTATTAAACCCATAATTAATTTTCTTACAACTAAGGCAAATATTGGGGGTTGTGAATGAAGTACTATATATATCAATCCAAAATTCATAGCAACATTATCAGAGAATAATATCATCAATATAAACTCACTGACAAAGTTTCATTATCATCCTAGCATGTATGGACATGTAATTTCATTTTTGAAGGAAGGTGACCTAATTAAATAATAAGCAATTTAGTGGGGATTATAGTCACTAAAAATTCAAGCAAAATTATGCAAGGCTTATTTCCACCCCATAAAATTACCTACCAAGTTTCAATTCATTCCAAGGACATATGACCCCATGTCCTTCACAATGCTCAAATGATCAACCCTAGGGTTCAAACTAGGGTTTTAGGACATATCAACCCCAAACCACCAAAGACCTCTTGTGAGGGTGTTATAAGTGATAACAAGGCAGTGGATAAAGTTTCACCACCTTTGGATAAGGGTTGTCCACTCAAATCTATCAAGAGCACTTTTGGTATATTGACCCAATTTTCCCCTTATGTGGCCAAATTTGAATCACTAGGTCACCTAATCAAATCAACTCCAAAGGGGCTGAAATTTTTACCGGTGTCATATGATGACCCCCAAAATCACCCATCAAAATTTTGGAGGGCTTTGATGTCTATAGATCCCATAATTAATTCATACATGAATTATTAAATTTTTACAAAAACTATAGAAAAATCATCTCCAAAAATTACCAGTTTTGGACATGATGAGGGTGCTGGTATGTAACGCCTTAATTTCAATAAAATGAGTTTGGGGTGCATTTAACGGAGTTTGGGCTGCGGTTAGGAGTATGGTGTGCGGATAGCCTATTGTACTAGGGTTTTAAATAAAAACCCTAAGCAAGCCCTCCTCCTCATCTACCCGACCCCCGATCTCTCCCTCTTGCTCTCGTTCGCACAGGAGCAGCTGCACCTCGGTCGCCCTTCCCCTCTCCTTCTCGTTCTCGCACAGTCCGCCGCACAGGGAGCCGACTCCCCGTCGCCCTCTTCCTCTTCCCGTCGCCGCCTGGAGCAAGGAGGAGTAGCCCCGAGCCCCCTCTTCCCTCCTCGTCGTCGGCCTGGAGCAGGGAAGCGCCGCCTCGAGCCCTATCCTCCCTCCTCCCCGTCGGCCTGAGACAAGGAGAGCCGAAACCCCCCCCCCCCCATCCCTTTCTTGTTCTGCTGCTGGAAGGAGAAGCCCAACTCCTTCTTCCTCTTGGGTGCTAGGGCAGCCGCAAGCTAAGGGAAGAAGCTTCCTCCCTAGGGTTCCTTCAAGGGGAAAATCACAACGTTGAAGTTGTGCGCCATTCGGAGAACGTGGAAGCTCTGGAGCAAGCTTGGACACCGTTTTCGTGCGCGGACAGCCGCTACGTTCGTTAGCCGTCAAATCCGGGCGCGTCTCCATGGTTCAGAAGCGACGTCTAAGGGTAACGATTCTCTTTACTCTCATTTGGACACGTTCTAGTCCGTTCCTTATATCGTTGAGGCCCCCTACCCAAAAGGGTGAGGTCGTGGCCTCCGATGGGTCGATTCGTGTTATCCCCGTCAAATCTTGCATACATGTAGAGTCCATACGTGAAATGGACGTAGGCGCGTTGTGTGAAGCCCATCCGAGACGGTTCGTCCGGATTGGTGATGCTTTTTGGTATTATGCGTGCCGGGGAAAACTCCGTGTAGATATACTGCTTTGTAGGACTAGAGGGTGCTACTGCATGCGCAGCAACGCCTGGGGGTGTGCCCCGGGAAGCAACCGAAGTTAGAAACAGAAATGGAGTTTTTGTTCACTACCGCCGGCGTTAGCGTTATCGCCGGGCGGTAGCTCCCAGACTTGGATCTGGTGAATTTTGGACGTTCTGAGGCAGTGGGAGTGCTACTGCATGTGCAGCAATGCCTGGGGGTGTGCCCCGGGAAGCACCCACAGCTAGAAGCCAAAATGGGGTTTTGTTCACTGTCGCTGGCGACATTGAATGTCGCCAGGAGACAGCTCCCAGACTGAGTTCTGGTGATGTTGTTGTGCCCACCTGTTGAGAGGACCTGAGGCCTTTGTGCCCGACCCGTGAGGGTGTCCTGGTGGATGACTTAGCGGCCCGTAGGGCCGGCTAATTGAGAATACCTGGGCTGAGGGAACGCCATACCCGCTCTTCGTGTTGTACAACGAGAGCTATGAACAACGGGCATTTGGCGAACCTGAAACCGCACCCTTGCAGCACCTGATTAGTGAGTCTCGTACAGCATGTCGGGAGGCAATGGGAAAGAGTATTCGGACTACGGTATGTTCACAATTAAAGCACGGGAGAGCCCCCAGTATTCGGGCCACCGACTTTAGCCTCGAAGGGCAAAGCCATCAAGTGTGGATGGTGGTGGAAGGCGTAGTACACCAAAGAGTGCCTGAGAGCACGAGATGTGGAGGCCATTCCCACGTTTGTGATTGTTGCATATGTATGAACTGCTGTGGGCTTTGCTAGTCGCACTCTTATATATATATATGATCCTGAGACTGTTTTGCAGGGACGGTTAGAACTGCCACCCCCTTGAAGGGGTGGGGTCGTTATATTTTGGTCAGCTTTAGCTGACCGTTACCCTGTTTTGCCACCATTTTTAGTGGGCTTGTTGTACAGGTGCTGGACCAAGCGGGAACATAGCGGGCTGAAACCCCTGTTCTGCTGCGGCCCTTAAAGGCCTTTTGATGTTCCTTCTATTTTTCATGTATGGCCGGCCTGCGCGCCGATGTTAGTAAACTGTAAGGCCGTCGTGCCTCTTTTGTTGTGGAAACCTTTTATTCCTATTAATAGAAGTGGACATACCCGGGTTCGGGTTTTGGTGGTTTATATATATTTTGTCTCTCTCTTTTGCTTCCGCATAGAATGCTCTGAGTTAAGTTCATTGTTTAGAGTTTTTCGATATTTCAATTAAGTGACGTTCCCGTTTGTTTTGTAGTATATGGCGTGGGGCCCCGGCCGGACCTTCTGTCATATGCTTCTTAACGGATGGGGGTGCTACAAATTGGTATCAGCTTCTAGGGTTTCGTATCCTTCTAAGGAATTCGTGGACGAATTCTTTTAAGGGCTGGTGAGCACGTGTGTGCGCTACCGTCGAGACATAAAATAAACCCAAAAATGTCCACTTAGGAATAAAATGTAACAACAAACCAACAATAATTGCATGATTGTAGAACCTGAGTGTTCCTTTTGTTGTTAATTGCGGCTGTGTTGTCGCCTAACTATGTGTTGCACTCGTGTAGGGCACTCGAAGTGCAGCGGGACCGTCGCGTCCTCGTGACGTGGCTGAGAGTAGCGGGTCCGCTGAAGCCCCTACAACTCCGTCTGCTGAGATGGTTCGGCTAGTTACAGAAGCCGTTCTAGCTGCGTTGAATGGCCAGCCTGGAAGGCAAGGTCAACCGCTGGTGCAGGAAGTGGCCCCAGAGCCACTAAGAGCGGAGCAGGTCCCCGTGAGGCGTGCTCCTGAGCAGCAACTGAAGCACTTTCTGGGATTTCGACCTCCTCTGTTTACCGGGGTTGAATCCCCAGCTGAGGCCGAGGACTGGTTGTCGCATGTGGAGCGAATTCTGACAGCGAGACAGTCGGATGAAGCGCAGAAAGTGACCTTTGCTTCTTACTTGTTGAAAAGGAAGCCAGGCGGTGGTGGGATGAGGTAGAGAAGCGCCAGTTCGCGGGAAGGCGACTGGTTGATGTGCCGATGGAAGAGTTCTCGAAAATCTTCCTGGCAAGGTATGTGCCTCCGTCGCAGCAGATCGCGATGGAGAACCAGTTCTTGGATCTGACGCAGGGTAATAGACTGGTTGATGACTACCTGTACGAGTTCACCCGCCTCGGGCGTTACGCTGGAACTTCTTTCGATGACGAAGGGAGAAGGGTGAACAGGTTCTACGGTGGACTGCGTAGTGAGTTGCGGTACCTTCTGACAGGGCCGTTGACGCAGGGTTTCACGACCCTCGTTGGTTCTGCCCGAGCGCTTGAGCAGGACATGCTCAGGGAGAAGGGCAAGGTGGCTGTGGTCGAGGCAGTGCCGGAGGGCAAGGCGCCGGGTGTGGCGAAGTTGCGGAGGTTGAATCGCTGGAAGAAGGCTCGATTATCTGGGCCAGCTCCCTCTGTTTCGGGCGCGTCGTCTGGACGTGGCCCTCTTACTTGTTTTACTTGTGGCAAGCCTGGCCATTTCTCTCGGGATTGCCGCAGTGGGCTTCCAAGGTCAGAGAAGAAGACTGGGCCACCTTATGTTGAGAAGGCAAAGGCGGTTGAGTCCACGGCCTCCCGCATGGTTCCCCCGCAGCCCAGAGTCTTCAATCTTGGTCAGCAGGAGGCTATCAAAGCCAAAGACGTCGTGACAGGTATAATTTAAGATACAGTCCTTACAGTTTTATATACCTGTTTTAGTGTTCATTCTAACCTTGTTTGGGCGACGTAGGCTTTGTTTTTGTTTTAGGCATTCCGGCAAGAGCGCTTTTCGATACTGGAGCTTCGCACTCCTTCTTATCGTCGGACTTCGTCCAACGTATTGGTGCGCCTTCGATTGCTTCTGCAGATGGACTGGAGGTCCTACTGCCGAATGGATATTCGATGCGTGTGGAGAGGATTTACTGCGTGAAAGTTCTAGTTGGAAGTCAGGAGTATGACCTGAAAGCATCGATACTCCCCCTAGTTGAGTTCGATGTAATCTTCGGCATGGATTGGCTGTCGGAACAGCGTGCGTGCATCGATTGCACCACTAAGGAGGTGAGGTTTGGGCAGTGTGCCGATCGTGAGACGGTCTTTGCGGGCATGCGTGGATCAAGCAAGATGCTGATGTCTGCTCTCCAGGTGTCCAAGGCAGTGCGTCAGGGAGCAGAGTTATTCTTTGCTCTAGTGGAGGCTGCAACGCCGAGGCCCAGCCTAGTGGGTGTTCCGGTAGTTTCAATGTTCCCCGATGTGTTCCCGAGCGACCTCCCCGGTGCTCCACCGCAGCGGGAGATAGATTTCACGATTGAGTTGGTGCCAGGCGCTAAGCCTGTGGCCCGCTCGCCGTATCGTAAGGCTCCGAAGGAGTTGTCGGAGTTGAAGCTGCAGTTGCAGGAGCTGCTTGAGCAGGGCTACGTGCGTCCGAGTTCCTCACCTTGGAGTGCACCTATCCTCTTTGTCAAAAAGAAGGACGGTAGCCTGCGACTTTGCATCGATTATCGGGAGCTGAACAAGCTGACCGAGAAGAACAAGTATCCTCTTCCGAGGATAGACGACTTGTTCGACCAGCTCGTTGGTTCGACAGTATACTTGAAGCTAGACTTGATGTCCGGCTATTATCAGGTGCGGATCAGGGAGTGCGACATCCCGAAGACTGCCTTCAGTACCAGGTACGGGCAGTATGAGTTCACCGTAATGCCGTTTGGGCTGTCTAATGCGCCTTCGGTGTTTATGGACTTGATGCACCGAACTTTCCGAGAGTACCTCGACCGGTTTGTGGTCGTCTTCCTTGACGACATACTGGTCTACTCTCAGTCCGAGGAGGAGCACGGTGATCACCTGCGAGTAGTCTTGGAGGTTCTGAGGAGGAACCAGCAGTATGCCAAGTTCTCGAAGTGCGAGTTCTAGCTACCTTCTGTGGCGTTCTTAGGCCATGTGGTTAGTGGAGCGGGTGTGGCAGTAGATCCAGTGAAGGTTGCGGCCATCAGGGAGTGGCCTGTTCTTTCTACTGTAGCGGAGGTCCGTAGCTTTCTCGGGCTGGCCGGCTATTACAGGCGCTTTGTGGAGAACTTCTCACGGATCGCGCTGCCTCTTACGACACTGACACGGAAGATGCAGGAGTTTATCTGGACGCCCGCGTGTGTGCAGGCTTTCGAGGAGTTGAAGCGGCGGCTTACCACGACTCCGATCTTATGTTTGCCTTCCGGCACGGAGGGCTACGAGATCTACACCGACGCTTCGGGGAGCGGCCTTGGCTGCGTTCTGCAGCAGCATGGCCAGGTGATAGCGTACGGCTCTCGCCAGCTGAAGGTGCACGAGCGGAACTATCTGGTCCACGACTTAGAGTTGGCGGCCGTGATATTTGCCCTGAAGCTTTGGCGGCATTATGTGTATGGCTTGAAGATCGACATTTTCACGGACCATAAGAGCTTGAAGTACCTTATGTCGCAGAAGGAGCTGAATATGCGGCAACAGAGGTGGATGGAGTTCCTTGGGGACTACACATTCGATATCCACTACACTCCAGAGAAGGGGAATGTTGTTGCAGATGCACTCAGTCGCAGGGCTCCAGTGAAGGCCAACTGGATTCAGATGCACGATGAGCACCTGATACGTGACCTGGAGGCCTTGGTTATTTCTTGCGTGGACAAGAGGAGCTGTGCTGGTGCCTGTTTGAGTTGGACTGAGGTACAGTACGACCTCGCAGATAGAGTCCGCCAGGCTTTAGAACTCGATCCGAGTTTAAAGCGCTATGCGGAGGAGGCTGGTACTAAGCCGGATGCCCAGTTTCAGATGCTTGACGGGTTGCTATGGAGAGGCGACCGTTTGTGCGTCCCCAAGGTGGGTGAGCTGCGCGATGAGTTAATGTACGAGGCACATCGTACCAGGTATTCGATTCATCCGGGAAGCACGAAGATGTACAAGGACATGAAAGTCCTTTTCTGGTGGCCAGGTATGAAGAAGGACATAGCTCTCTACGTGGCAAAATGTCAAACGTGCGCGCTAGTGAAGGACGAGTGCCAACGGCCAGGAGGTTTCTTAAAATCGTTGCCAATCCCGGAGTGGAAATTTGACGATATTTCCATGGATTTTGTGCACGGTTTGCCAAAGTCACTGCAGAAAAATGACTCTATCTGGGTTATTGTGGATCGGTTGACTAAAGTTGCACACTTTATCCCGAACCAGAAGAGCGATCCAGTGGAGAAGCTAGCAAAGATGTATGTGGAGAACATCGTTCGATTACACGGCGTCCCCCGCAGCATAGTTAGCGACCGTGATGGTCGGTTTACGTCCGGTGATTGGAGGCATGTCCATCAGTTATTGGGCACAAAGCTCAAGTTTAGCACAGCCTTCCATCCGCAAACGGATGGGCAGACCAAAAGGACAAATCGGACAATGGAGGATATGCTGTGAATGTCCGTTTTGGACTTCGGGCAGCGTTGGGAAGATCACCTTTACATGGTAGAGTTCGCCTACAACAACAGTTACCGGGCGAGTATCCAGATGGCCCCGTACGAGGCATTATACGGCAGGAAGTGTCATACTCCGTTAGCGTGGGCGGAGACCGGTGATACCAAGCTGCTGAAGCGCAAGGAGGTCGTTGATGCGAATGAGTCGATACGGACCATTCGAGAGCGGTTGTTGACCGCCCAAGACTGACAGGCGAAGTATTACAACGCCAAACACCGGAACGTGGAGTTCGCGGTTGGTGATTGGGTGTATTTGAAGATAAAGCCTTTCACAGGAGTGTCGAGGATCCGACGCTTGAAGAAGCTGAGTCCGAGGTATGTAGAGCCATTCGAGATCACCGAGCGCATCGGCCAAGCAGCTTACCGACTTGCCTTGTCGACAGAGCTGGGTGGGTTGCATGACGTCTTCCATATCTCTGTGTTGAGGAAGGCGGTGCGAGAGCCCGATGCTGTGTTGGAGGCCGTTAGTGTGCCGGTGGAAAGTGGCCTAACTACCAAGGGGACTCCGGTTTGTATTATTGATGCTGATATTCGGCAGTTGCGGAGAAAGGCCATCGAGATGTTGAGAGTCCGTTGGGACAATTGTGGCCGCGAGGAGCTCTCTTGGGAGCCAGAAGAGATCATGCGCGAGGAGTACCCTGATTTGTTTACTCAGGTATGACGAATTTCATTTCGTTGTTTGTACTTTAAATTTCGGGACGAAATTTCTTTAAGGGGGAGAGAATTGTAACGCCTTAATTTCAATAAAATGAGTTTGGGGTGCGTTTAACGGAGTTTGGGCTGTGGTTAGGAGTATGGTGTGCGGATAGCCTACTGTACTAGGGTTTTAAATAAAAACCCTAAGCAAGCCCTCCTCCTCATCTACCCGACCCCCGATCTCTCCCTCTCGCTCTCGTTCGCATAGGAGCAGTCGCACCCCGGTCGCCCTTCCCCTCTCCTTCTCGTTCTCGCACAGTCCGCCGCACAGGGAGCCGACTCCCCGTCGCCCTCTTCCTCTTCCCGTCGCCGCCTGGAGCAAGGAGGAGTAGCCCCAAGCCCCCTCTTCCCTCCTCGCCGTCGGCCTGGAGCAGGGAAGCGCCGCCTCGAGCCCTATCCTCCCTCCTCCCCGTCGGCCTGAGACAAGGAGAGCCGAAACCCCCTACTCTCCCTTTCTTGTTCTGCTGCTGGAAGGAGAAGCCCGACTCCTTCTTCCTCTTGGGTGCCAGGGCAGCCGCAAGCTAAGGGAAGAAGCTTCCTCCCTAGGGTTCCTTCAAGGGGAAAATCACAACGTTGAAGTTGTGCGCCATTCGAAGAACGTGGAAGCTCCGGAGCAAGCTTGGACGTCGTTTTCGTGCGCGGACAGCCACTACGTTCGTTAGCCATCAAATTCGGGCGCGTCTCCATGGTTCAGAAGCGACGTCTAAGGGTAACGATTCTCTTTACTCTCATTTGGACACGTTCTAGTTCGTTCCTTGCATCGTTGAGGCCCCCTACCCAAAAGGGTGAGGTCGTGGCCTCCGACGGGTCGATTCGTGTTATCCCCGGTAAATCTTGCATACATGTAGAGTCCATACGTGAAATGGACGTAGGCGCGCTGTGTGAAGCCCATCCGAGACGGTTCGTCCGGATTGGTGATGCTTTTTGGTATTATGCGTGCCGGGGAAAACTCCGTGTAGATATACTGCTTCGTAGGACTAGAGGGTGCTACTGCATGCGCAGCAATGCCTGGGGGTGTGCCCCGGGAAGCACCCGAAGTTAGAAACAGAAATGGAGTTTTTGTTCACTACCGCCGGCGTTAGCGTTATCGCCGGGCGGTAGCTCACAGACTTGGATCTAGTGAATTTTGGATGTTCTGAGGCAGTGGGAGTGCTGCTGCATGTGCAGCAATGCCTGGGGGTGTGCCCCGGGAAGCACCCACAGCTAGAAGCCAAAATGGGGTTTTGTTCACTGTCGCTGGCGACATTGAATGTCGTCAGGCGACAGCTCCCAGACTGAGTTCTGGTGATGTTGTTGTGCCCACCTGTTGAGAGGACCTGAGGCCTTTGTGCCCGACCCGTGAGGGTGTCCTGGTGGATGACTTAGCGGCCCGTAGGGCCGGCTAATTGAGAATACCTGGGCTGAGGGAACGCCATACCCGCTCTTCGTGTTGTACAACGAGAGCTGTGAACAACGGGCATTTGGCGAACCTGAAACCGCACCATTGCAGCACCTGATTAGTGAGTCTCGTACAGCATGTCGGGAGGCAATGGGAAAGAGTCTTCGGACTACGGTATGTTCACAATTAAAGCACGGGAAATCCCCCGGTATTCGGACCACCGACTTTAGCCTCGAAGGGCAAAGACATCAAGTGTGGATGGTGGTGGAAGACGTAGTACACCAAAGAGTGCCTGAGAGCACGAGATGTGGAGGCCATTCCCACATTTGTGATTGTTGCATATGTATGAACTTTTGTGGGCTTTGCTAGTCGCACTCTTATATATATATATGATGTTGAGACTGTTTTGCAGGGCCGGTTAGAACTGCCACCCCCTTGAAGGGGTGGGGTCGTTATATTTTGTTCAGCTTTAGCTGACCGTTACCCTGTTTTGCCACCATTTTTGGTGGGCTTGTTGTACAGGTGCTGGACCAAGCGGGAACATAGCGGGCTGAAACCCCTGCGCTGCTGCGGCCCTTGAAGGCCTTTTGATGTTCCTTCTGTTTTTCATGTATGGCCGGCCTGCGCGCCGATGTTGGTAAACTGTAAGGCCGTCGTGCCTCTTTTGTTGTGGAAACCTTTTATTCCTATTAATAGAAGTGGACATACCCGGGTTCGGGTTTTGGTGGTTTATATATATTTTGTCTCTCTCTTTTGCTTCCGCATAGAATGCTCTGAGTTAGGTTCATTGTTTAGAGTTGTTCGATATTTCAATTAAGTGACGTTCCCGTTTGTTTTGTAGTATATGGCGTGGGGCCCCGGCCGGACCTTCTGTCATATGCTTCTTAACGGATGGGGGTGCTACATGGTATTACTAGCATATGGTCCAAATTGCCAAACATTTGACTGAGGGTATTGATGGGGGCACTCCAATTTGTCTCTGGTCAACTCTATGTACATGTTTCACCAAAATGAGTGTTGTGGTCAAACTAGTGAACCAAACAAGCTCAAATCAATTTTAAATTAAACTAGACTCAAAACTCTACAACTTTTGAATCTGGCTACTTTTCCAGAAAAGGCCTCTAAGTGGTTTAAAATCAAGCATGAACATAATGTAAAAATTGTGACAGGTTCGTATTTTTATAAATATAGTGTATAAAATCTGATCTGCATAAATCCTAAAGCAAATCGGGTGGCTCCAGGTCATCTTTTTCCTCCAGCCAATGGTGGAGATTGTCCCGAGCTGGGCCAACTTCTAGCATGATTATCCGGCAATTGGGCCATGGCCGACCACCCTCCTTGAGCTCCTTGTCAATCTCTCAATTCTCCACCAATTGTAATGATCTCATACTCGATTTCAACTGATCTCCCCCTTCTGGAGGTGATGGAAGGGTCAATTTGCAGATGGGGAGGTTTAATGGTGGAATGCCATTAATGGCCATTTCGGTTTCACTTGAAAATTCTTGAATTCTCCACCGGCTGGCATGGGAAAGGCTGGAAAACGTCTTAGAATTCAATGGGGAGATGAATGGTGGATGCATGGAGATGAATGAGGAGGCCCATGGCCTCCCACCATTAAATCTCCTCTCTTTTCCTCTTTCTCTCTCTTTATTAAAGGGGGAAACTCCTATTTTCTCTATTATAATCACCCCCTTCAGAAATTGAGTGGCATTCCATGTAATTTTTAGCCTCCTGAGGCTAGTGGGCCACTTCAATTGGGCCTAGCCCAAGTGGATTGAGCTTGGGTTAGCCTTTTCCCCTCTTTTGGGCAAGGTTGATCAAGTGTTGACTTGAGGTGTTGACTTGGTTAACTAATGGGTTGACTGGTCCAGGTGGTGTGTCTTGAGTCCCTTGACATCCACAAAAGTTGGTTGAGTCATGGTGGTGCCCCAATTGGGCCAATTTATCCAAAAGGTGTAGGTTTGACTTAAATTAGTCTAGGTTTGACTTTGGTCAAATTGTTCAAATTGGTGGCCCCATGATGGGGCTTTTGGGTCTATTGGGTCCCCTATGACATCATAAGGCCCAGGGTAGAGTTAATTTGACCATGAGAAGCCTAATTGAGCCAATTATGGTTGAATTGACCTATGTTGACATATGCACCTTTGGGGTGCTCCTAGCAATTTGCCTAGGTTCAACCTAGCCTAGGGTCATCTCATGACCACTAGTCACTACCAAATTCTTAACCCTAACACAAGGGGGTTTAGAAGGAATAGGGATGTTACATAATCAAGGTGGCAAAGCTGTGAATTTACCATGCAGGGTATTCATCATGTTTATGACACTCATCTTTCAACTGAAAATGATGTTATGATACACTCTCATGATTCAAGCATGCATTATATTGATGTGCAGATGTCTAGGTATAGAGTTAATATAATCTATTCCCTAACTGATGAAGTCAGAAAGGAGGAGATAAAATTTCAGGACCAAATGGAAGAGCTAAGTCGTGAATTGAGAAGCAAAATAAATGAGGCAAATGCATTCAATTAGAATTTCAAGTGGCTACATGAATAGTTAACAGGGCCAGTGCCAGTTACTCCTCAATATGATAATGTTGAAGGCTCGGGGCATCCTCAGGCAGAACCTTATGCTCCTCCATCTCATTATGACAGTGTTTGGTCTGATTCAGAGGTGGAAGTTCCTCTTCCAAAGAAAAAAATATGGAGAATGTCCTTCTGCTCACAGATCAGATCCTTGTGAGAGAAGAGAAGTTGCTGAAGAAAGAAGAGAAATTGCTGAAGTATGGAGTCCTATCTCATAAGGGATCATCCTGGGCACATATAATTTGATCAACATTTCAAATGAGCTGCCTCAGAATCATTATAGTCAGGAAGAACTAAATAAACATGAAGCTGTCAAGTTAAAAAGAACAATACATTTCAGAAAGTATGGCCACAACAATCCGGATGCACCTCCTGCTCCTACCAAGTATTATCCAAAACCAAATGCTTACTTTGACAGGAAGTTGGAAAAAGCAAGAGGCAGAAGGCTAAATTATCTGAGTGAAATGTTCTGTGAATTATGAATGCTTTAAGAACATTTATATAGACATTAATGTTTTGATGATCTAGTCTTTAATTTAAATTCACTATATCATTTCTCTGCATCTGTGATTATTGTTATTTTCTATGCAATTTAACTTAGTACATAGGGTATTGTATACACAATAACCTTGATTTGAAGAAGTCCCCCTTGAACTAAGATGAATTGATTTTGTATTTGATATTTGATTTTAGATATGTTATTGCAGGACTTTAATTGCTAAGTACAAACCAATGCCAGATTACAATGGGTCATAGAACACAGGACTATGCAATGTAATTCCTCATTGTGTATGTTTGCCCGAAAATCTGCGATCTCTCCTCTCCAGTCAGAATGGTCCTTTCCAGCAGTCTCAGATTTTGGAGACCGCACAGATCGTCAACCTCCCCTCTGGATTTTTCTCCTAAGTCCCGTGCGGTCAGGCTCCTCTGAGATCGCCAAACCGGGCAGTCTGGTCCTTTTTTCTTTTTTTTTTGTTATTAGCACCCATTATCTCTGCCCCGGATATCCTGTACCCAGGGCAACCCATAATTTTTGGATCTGCCTGTTTGGGCAGCCTCCACGTCTATAAATAGAGGGGTAGGGGTACCTGAAAAGGGACTTTTAGCTTCGAGGCTCCAGCTTACAACCTGTGTAAGCGGGGTCGAATACTGTTACTTTTCTATCTCTCCCTCTGACATGTTCTAGACCTCCATCTTGTAACCTCTCTTGAGATTAACTGAAGCAGTTTTTTCCTGCAGAGGTCTTTCCTCTGACATCGTCTGTCTCAAGTAACCTGCACATCATCCGTCTCTTTTTAGTGTGAGTTTTGGAGGTACAATTTTTGTACCAACAGTGTAGGATATAGTGTTGACTCATGTGCAATCTCTCTATTGGGGTATACTTCATTTCCAAGTACAAGGGGAAAATCAAGAAATAGTTGTTTACTGGTCTCTAGATTAAAATGAATGATCTAAGTAAAATTCCTCGAGTTCTAACGTGAAGACTCGTTTCATACGTCGAGATCTCACGTGAGCACTCGACCAATTCATCGAGTCTACTCGAGTGAATTCAGAAAGTATGAATCTTGTTTCCAGTTTGTGGCCAAGTCAAATTCATCGAGTGAAATAGTGAGTTCTCGTGAAGACTTGACGAATTCGTCGAGTACTCTCGAGAAGTCTCGTGATCTCTGAAGTAATGTTCTATTCTATATCAAATCAAAGCCAAGTATATTTCATCGATTGGTTAAGGATAATTCCTCGAGTAATCTTGAGATGTCACGTGAACACTCGACGAATGTGGACTTAACAGATTATCTTTTGAAATTGTTGATGGCTTACCTTTAGGGCACCTTCAATGTATAGTACACGTGGAGCTCGACCCTGAAGTCTAGTTCTAACTGTTAGAAGAGGAATCTCTATATATAGTCAAGGGTTAATCTGTGTAAACCCTAATCGTGAACAGAAATAGAAATTGGCATTCTTCTCTGTCGGCATATTCTCGTTCCCACAAAAGAAGTTATCATCGCCGATAAATCGATTTCGTGATTCCTCTCAAAGTAAAGTCTCGACTAGATCACTATTCTCAGATTCTCTAAGTTTCCTCAAGATCTAGTTCATTCTCAAGTTCAGATCAATTTCTTTCAAGATCAGGCATTCCTCTCCTTCAACCACTTGAAGCTCATGTCTCTCTCTCTCAAGCAAGGAAGAAGAATTGTTTCATTCAGATATGAAGTTGAAATCTCTTTGAGATTTCAAGAAAATTGTTTTCAATCTATAGTTTGTAAAGAAATCCTTTTTACATCTCTTGTCGGAAGTTTCACTTCCGAGTTTTGTAGATCCTAGTTTAGAGGATCGAGTGTAGGAGAGGTTGTTCTCCGAGTTTTTGTAGGAGTCGTGTAGGAGTTGAAGACTCCGAGTTGTAAGATTTGTTGAAATCTGAGATTGGTGAAGTAGCCGAGTCTATCCTGAAGTGCTAGATAGGCGAGGCGGGAAAGCCGACGTACCCATTTTGGGGAACCACTAAATATCTGTGTGTCTTTGCTGTGATTTCTCTTTTTTGTGCATATTTATTAAATACTTTTATTCCGCTAAAAGCCACAAGAATCATCTATTCACCCCCCTCTAGATGATTTAGGTAGACAACTAGATACTTTCAATGGATGGGGAAGATGATGGAATGGTCAAATGGGGCTAAGGGTGGCTATATCTGGAAAAGCCATTAAGGAGGGATGGGTTTCAACCTTGTCTTTTTTCTCCCTCCCTTACTCCACTTGCCACCCAAATAACACAAATTTGGATGGGCTCACTGAGGGAAATTATTTCCTCATTTTGGGGGAGGTAATGGAGGTGTCATGTGGCATCCATTCCATGAATTCCTCTTGTCACATGTGGAAGGTTGGCCAAAAGACCAAATTGAACCATGCCTGCTGATATCAAAGGGAAAGGGGTGGTAATTATTTCTTGGACTGCATAGTGGGCCTTGGGCCAAGCTCTTGGCCCATTGGAAATTGGGCTTTGCACCTTAATTTCTCTTTTAGGCCAATATTTGACCATAGTTGATCTTGTGGTTGACTTGGTCAAAATAATGATGTGGTTGTCCCCACTTTGTGGTCATGGGTCCTATGTTACCACCCAAGGTGACTTGGGTCATGGTGGGGTCATGGGAAGGTTAATTTGACCTAATTAAGACAATTTTGGTTATGTTGACTTGGAGTTGATTTAGGTCAAATCTAGGGAATTAGGTGGCCCAATGATGTTGATCATGACTCTAATGACTTATATTTGTAATCATTGGTGTGTGGTGAGTTCAATTAGGTCATTAGAGGTTCAATTGTGGTGAACTGGGCTATGTTGACCTAATTTGACTTGGGTCCACAAGGTGAGTTTACCAAGCCTACTGGGTTCTAGACCTTTCACCTTGTCCTAGCCATGTCATCATGGCCTATATTGCCCTAAGGGGGTCAAGAAGGAAAAGGGGATGTTACAATAACCTTCTGCGTTCGTGCATCACCTTACGCGCGTGATTTCCCTTGGGCGCGCGCGCATCACCTTGGGCGCATGCATCCCCATATGTGCATGTATGTCTTTGTGTGCGTGCATACCCTTGCATGTCTGCATGCCATTGCACACACCCTTCGTTTTCGCCGCCACCGTATCTGCCACTGTCGCCGCCACCGCCACCGTTTCGCCGGCAAATCTGCCTGGTCCGCCTGGATTTTTTGGATTACCCGGACTGCCGGGGGGCATTGCTGTCATTTTCCGAAAGATGGTAATCCCGGTGAATAGAATCACGAGGTCTCATTCGCACATTCAATTTCCAAGAAGACGCAATTACCAACACGCCCCAGAAAAATAATAAAAATTGCACAGAGGCCTTCATTTTTGAGGAGGGAAAAAAAGAAAAGGCAGAGCTCTGAGGTTTTCCGGCGAACACTTGGCTCCATGTTCAGTCTCCTACTCAGCGTACGCACCACGCACAATAATTCTATTCCAATGACTGCTCCTCATGAAACAATTCATCTAGACATGTACCAATAGGGACATGGCATTGGTTCATAAGGTTGGACCAAGTATCTTCAAATTCAGATTGTAGTTTCCTGGGGAATTGATCCTTTTTATTGATCTTATGGATAGATTGAACAGAACTATTAACAAGTACAAATAGATATATTGTAAAATATAATTAATATTATACAAAAATATATTTAGATAACACTAAGTTTTATAAAAAAAAAAAAAATGTTCAAATATATTATATTTAAGCATAACATTTAAATTTAGATATGCTTAAATGATTTAAGCATATGTAATATATTATTTTAAAATTTATATGATTAAATATATCAATTGATTTATGCATTTATAATATAATGCATATAAGTGAAACATATACTTCTAACATAATAAAAAAATAAAAAATCGCACTATATGTTCAAATGTTGTGCCAAGTGTTCGCCGGAAAACCTCAGAGCTCTGCCTTTTCTTTTTTTCCCTCCTCAAAAATGAAGGCCTCTGTGCAATTTTTATTGTTTTTCTGGGGCGTGTTGGTAATTGCGTCTTCTTGGAAATTGAATGTGCGAATGAGACCTCGTGATTATATTCACCGGGATTACCATCTTTCGGAAAATGACAGCAATGCCCCCCGGCAGTCCGGGTAATCCAAAAAATCCAGGCGGACCAGGCAGATTTGCCGGCGAAACGGTGGCGGTGGCGGCGACAGTGGCAGATACGGTGGCGGCGAAAACGAAGGGTGTGTGCAATGGCATGCAGACATGCAAGGGTATGCACGCACACAAAGACATACATGCACATATGGGGATGCATGCGCCCAAGGTGATGCGCGCGCGCCCAAGGGAAATCACGCGCGTAAGGTGATGCACGAACGCCCAAGGTGTTTCGTTGTTCCGTTGTTGGTTCTCTCTTTGATTGTTTGTGCGCTTGGCTCACTCTCGAGCTAAGACAGGCCGATTCTTCTGATCTGTAGGAGCGCTAAGCGACCCACAACAATAAGCTTTAAAAGTTTAATATCGACTCTCCGACGAATCCTAATTGCACAATTTAGATTTGAACTCATCATATTAACATAAATTTAAAATATGATGACATTGAATCTGTATCTATTTAACTTAATCGGATCACCTAATTATAAAATGGTCACTATAATACTCAATAATGTAAAATTAATTATTAAATTGATCCACGGAGATCAATGCATTTAACAATTTGAATATTCGTTGTAAATATTTTGAATAGGAATACACAAACCAAATGTTGGGACAAATACAACATTATTATAATATAAAAAGAGAAAGCAACTTGTAATATATCAATTTCTCATATTTATTGAGCTTAGTACGAATTGTTCTTATGTTAGAACTAACAATATATAGTATATTATATAGATGTTTATTATATGCCAATATATAAATAATAAATAATTATATAACTTAATCTTATAAATAGAGGGACATGAAACTGATATTAAGTAAAAGTTTCTTCTCCTCCTTCCTTTCTCATAGTCTGTAAGGCCTTCGGTTTCCTTCATTAATGGACACCTTCATCAGCCATGGATCCCCAAGGCTTTTGATTAATGATAAGCCAGCGAGGTACTTCCTGGAATCTTGGAAGGAAAAGCACTTCCACGTGGCACCTAAAGCAATTTTGGTAATTTCCGCCCACTGGGAGACCGTCGAGCCTGCTGTGAGCATGATCAATGGCACCAACGACACCATTTATGACTTCACTAACTTCCCCAAGCATTTGTACGAGGTTGTTCCTCTTTTAATTGTCCCTTTATTCAGTTTATTTTTAAATTTTCATGAGGTTTGAAGTGGTTTTCATAAAATAAGTATTTATATACCATGATTTCTTCCTGGAGGATTTTAAGTGAACGCAAATATCAATTCCTAAAAATAGTTTTTTTTTTAAATTTAATTGTCCATCTTTTCAACTTTTATAATTCATCTAATAATTTAACCTATATAAACAAGTTCTTGATAATTAATGAAATATAGAAAATACATTATACCTTCAACCCGACATCTCAGAAGTCATTTAGGACTCCCTTGCCCTCCTTGTCTTTCCTCTCCCTTTCTTTATTCTAAACACAGAAGAACCCAATCTCCTTCCTCTTCAGCTAAACATATCTTCTTTGCCATCTAAATGTTTGTGAACATCCTCTCATATTTCCCTCCTATGCTTCTTCTCCACAACTGCCTCCATAAACCACATGTCTCATGTTCTTAGCCTCTCTCCCATCGCCCTGGCATTCTAAATAAGCAAACTGAATAACTTAATATTGTCCATCTTTGTCATCATTTCTCCATTACACTCAACAAACACCATAATCTGCGCTTAATTACTCTTATCATAATCACGGGTCTTCCAATATTCATCCATATCCTGAGAAGTTTGATGCAGCTCATACCCCACCCCTATTTCATAGAAATCACGTCTTTTTTCCTATTATTGCCATGTAAACTCTATTAAAGTGCTATGTAATCTGGCCGTCCACCTAACTCCTGAAGACCAACGGACATATACCTGCCATTAATAAATAGTTTATTAGAGGTTCTTTGGACTAACAAAAATAAAATAAATGCAGAATTTGTAACTCTCCTTTTATGAGCTATATTTAGACCTGCATCACTGTTGAACTATGCAATGAAATGAGCACGAATTTTATGTTGGGGTTCAGCCCCTAAAGTGAAGAAAATCAGATCATGTTTGGAGATGTGCTGCTGCAGGAGATGGAGCAGGTTGTGTACAACAGTAGATTCTTCTAATGTTGCTATCGCCGAGCTGAAACTCTACCGCCGGCGGTAACATATCGTCTTGAAGCTTGTTGTATATCGTCGAGATGAGTCTCTGATATCGTTGAGACGGCCTTTTGTCGTCTTGATGGCTACCTCGACGCGGTAGTAGCAACCGCCCGGCGGTAGCAGCAACCGCCCGGCGGTAGCATATCGTCTTGAAGCTTGTTGTATATCGTCGAGACGGCATTTTGTCGCCTAGATGGCTACCGCGGTGGGGTAGCAGCTACCGCTCGGCGAGAGCACATATATCATCTTGAAGCTTGTTGCATATCGCCGAGATGAGTCTATGATATCATCGAGACAACCTTTGTCATCTTTATGGCTACCCTGACGCGGTAGTAGCTACCGCTGGGCGGTAGCAGACGAAATCTGTTTCGTTAATCTATGATCGGGAGCCTTCAGATCGCATTGGAACTTGTTTCAATGGCCAAGATGAGTTCGCCCTTTTGTCCTAAATAGGCAGAGATGCTTTGGCAGAAGATTAATTCTAGTTTTTCAGCCGTCATTTGTAAGAAACTGAGAAGTCTCGTTTGGGGAAGAATGGTTGTTGTCATTGTTGTCGGAGGTGTTCTTCGGGAGGATGAACAAGTTTCTAACCATTGGTGCCTTCGTCTTCGTTGTAAAGGTTTTTTCTCAATCTTGTCTTTGTTTGTCAGAGTGCTTTAAGAGAGATTTGAGTTTGTTTGTGTCCCTTTCTTGAAGAGATGCTTTTCACCGAGGGTTGAGAGGGGATTTGATTTTGTGATTCCAAGGGGGTTTCTAGGTTGCGCAAACCTAGAGTTTCTAATTGTAATCCTTATTTTGATAGTGGTTTGTTTGTGTTTGCCCAGAAAGCCCGCGACCTCCTCTTATTGTTCAGTTTTCCCGGTCTCAGCGGTCTCCATTTAAGTGATCGCCCAGATCGTCAGATGCTTCCTCAACCGAGATTTTCTAAGTACCAAGCGGTCAAGACAGTGCGAGACCGCCAGCTTAAGCGGTCTGGTCGTTTTCCTTATTTTTGTTATTTGTACCCCATTTCCCTGCCCCGGCTCTCCTATACCCCGGGCAGCCCGTAGTTTTCAGTTCTGCCCGTTTGGGCAGCCCCCTCGTCTATAAATAGAGGGGTTGGGGTACCAGAAAAGGACCCTTTTTGCTCCGAGGCTCCAGCTTACAACCTGTGTAAGCGGTCTCATTTCTTCGTGATCGCCATTTCGTGATCGTTTTCCCTTTGTTCCAGCATCTTCTGTCTTAGTAACCTGCACTTCGCAGTTTTCTCCCATCCCCTTTAGTGTGAATTTTGGAGGTACCATTTTTGGCACCAACAGAACGAACACGAGACCTTCAGATTCGAAGTGTCAGGTGAAGTCCATAAGACTTTCAAGATGGTTGATCGTCGTAGAGGTCGTCCCCTGCGATCTCCCAGCGTTCCCCCTTCCGATCACAATCCGTTAGAAGCGCTTGAGCGCCGCTTCGAGCTTCGTGTTGAACAAGCTCTCGGTGAGGCCGCCCGAGCTAGGCAGGACGCCGCCTCTGTTCAGCAGGAGATCGCGCGGTCTCAGCAAGAGGCCGCTCGAGATCGGCAAGAAGTCGTCCGGGCTCAGCAGGAGTCTGCGAAGCAGATTGAGGCTATGAACCAGGTTCTAGCCGCGATCTCCCAGAAGATCCTTCCTCAAACCTCTCAGGTCGCTACTCCTGACCGCATGGCAGGCGGTCACCCGAGCGATCACCCCGTCTTCCAGCCCGCAGCTCCTCAGCGATCTCAGCATGAGGAGTTCGCCGCCCGCCGTAATTCTTTCCGAGTTGCAGCCCAGGGGCCTCCGGCTCAAACCCTGAATTTTGAAGAAGGGTTTGCTTACCCTCAAGATCCTCCTGCCCCTTTTCTTCCTCCTCCAGGACCTTCTGTTTTTGGGGAGCCTTCCCCCTTTACCGATGAGATTCGTCGGGATCCAATTCCTCATGGATTCAGAGAACCTCGCCTTCCAGTGTATACAGGAGAAACCGACCCAATGTGCTTCAAGCCTTTGAGTCTGTCGTTTCCCTCAGGACCATTTCAGATGGGGTAAGGTGCAAGCTGATGGTCACCTCCTTTGATGGGTCGGCCATGGAATGGTTCTATAAGCTGCCTTGTCAATCTATCTTGAGCTTTGCTTCCCTGAGGCAAGAGCTCCTTCTAAGATTTGCCACTGCGAAGAAAAGGAAGAGTGGTCCTGCGACCCTCTTTAAGATTAAGCAAGGCGACAACGAAACCGCGACGCATTTCGTTGACCGTTTTCAGAAAGAAATCTTGGGAGTCAGGGATATGGATCCCGAGCTCTATATGGTAGCTTTGATCAATGGCCTGCAGGAGGGTCCTCTGAAGTTCAAAGTCACAACCAAGGAGCCTAGCTCCTATCAGGAGTTGATCAGCATTGCCAATCGCTACATAGAGGGTGAGATCAACAACCCTACCTATGTGAGCAATTTGACAAACAGGGCCACTCAGAAAGGCTCTGCGGGATTTTATCCGGCTCCATCTTCCTCAATGCCTCGACAAGAGCTCCCACCTCCAGCTCCGAGAGGTAAGAATTATCGCAACAGCCGCTTCAATCGAGGTAACCATTCTTTCCCACCTCAAGGTTCATTTCTTCAAACCCCTGCTACCCCTGCTCCGCAAGTCACCCCGGTCCACCAGATCCAGTACGCCCAACCTCCTCTTCTGCCCATTCCTTCGCTCTACAATGAATACCAAGAGTCTTTTACAGACTTTGGTGTTTCTATGAGTGAAGTGCTCCAAATCCTTCAAAAGCAACCCTTTTTCAAGAAGCCAGCTCCACTAAACTCGGATCCAAAGACCAGAAATCCTACTCTCTACTGTGAGTACCATAGAGATAGGGGACATTTGACAGAGGATTGTAGAGCTCTCCGCCTGTTCTTAGAGAAGCTTCTGAAGGAGGGTAAGCTTCGAGATCTCATTCAGAGAAATGATTCTGCCAAAGCCTCAACCTCCAAGGCTAAGGAGGTAGCGGAAGTCCATTGGGCATGTGAAGAAGTGGACGATATTGGCCATCTTGGCAATATCGGCTTTCCCAATGAATGTGTGGATGCTGATGACGAAGGCGCCTTGGGCAATCTCTTCTGCATCCACGGAGGTGCAGGTCTGGAATCTTCAAGGAAGGCAAGTCTGAAAAGGGTTTATCAATCAGAGGTTGCTGCCACCTCTTCAGCCCCGGTCCGGGGAACGGTCACTTTTGGTGATGAAGACCTTCCTCAGATCGTGAATCCCTTTGACGACGCGGTTGTCATCAAAGCTGTAATTGAAAATTATACAGTAGAGAAGATTCTGATAGACACGGGAAGCTCAGTCAACGTGCTCTTCAAACCTGCCTTCGAGGCGTTGAAGACAGGTAAAACCCTCCTTTCAACTGAAGGCCCCCTCTATGGTTTTTCAGGAGAGAAGAAAGAAGTAGAAGGGCTCGTCACCCTTTCTGTGATTCTGGGAGGGATAGTGAAGCTGGTCAAATTTTTAGTCGTTGATGCTCCCAGTAGCTACAACGCCATCTTTGGAAGACCCTTCTTGAATGCATATCAAGCCATTGTCTCCACCTATCATCAAGCGGTGAAGTTCGCCTTGAACGGCAAACAACACCGAATCAGGAGCGACCCAAGGAAAGCTAGGGAATGCTACGTAAAGACGGTCAACACGATTGTATCTTCTCCTCCCCAAGAAATCATGATGGCTGAATCAATCGAAGCTCCTAAACAAGTCCAAGCTGCAGAGGAAATTGAGGAGGATGTAAGAGATGGAGTTCGCTTGGAACCTGCCCAAGCGACTCAAGATGTTCAGATCAGCGAGGAGGATGAGAGCAGAAGCCTCTCCATCAACGCTGAATTGTCTGAAGCTGACAAGGGTCAACTCATCTCTTGCCTTCTGCAAAATCTAGATATCTTCGCTTGGTCGGCAGATGACATGCCTGGAGTGGACCTGGATGTTGCTTGTCACCATCTCAATCTTGACCCAAACTTCATCCCGATCCAGCAGAAGAAGAGGTTTGTTGCAACTACTCTAGCACAGCCCATCCGTGAAGAGGTAGGGAAGCTCCTGAAGGCAAAGTTCATCCAACCAATCCAATACCCAGAATGGGTGTCAAACGTTGTAATGGTAAAGAAGTCAGGTGGGAAGTGGAGGATGTGTGTTGACTTTACTAAACTCAATAAAGCTTGCCCCAAGGATTGCTACCCCTTGCCTCGGATAGATTCTTTAGTAGATTCCGCGGTAGGTTATTCTTTTATGAGTTTTTTAGATGCTTTTTCAGGTTACCATCAAATCAGAATGCATAAACCAGATATACCTCATACTTCATTTATCACAAATGATGGTTGCTTCTGTTATCTCGTAATGCCTTTCGGGCTAAAGAATGCTGGAGCAACCTATCAGAAAATGATGGATACAGTTTTCAGGAGTCAAAAAGGAAGAAACCTTGAGGTATACGTTGATGACCTCTTGGTAAAAAGCAAATTATTATCTTCTCATCTTAGAGACCTCTCGGAAACTTTCGCAACCCTTCGAACTTTTAATATGAGGTTGAATCCGTTGAAGTGTGTTTTCGGGGCAAGTAAAGGAAAGTTCCTGGGTCACCTCCTTACTCCAGAAGGGCTGGAACCCAATCCTGACAAAGTAAGAGTTGTACTGGAAATGCCACCTCTCAAGTCCCCAAAAGAAATTCAGCAGCTGGGAGGGAGGATGGCAGGCTTAAGTCGTTTTATCTCCCGGTCAGGGGATAAGAGTGCACCTTTCTTTAAAACCCTCCGGGGAGGGAGTAGGTTCGAGTGGACGAAGGAATGTGATGATGCTTTCACTCAGCTTAAGAAGCAATTGACATCAACCCCTTTGCTCCAAAGCCCGCGAGAGGGAGAAAATCTATTCCTGTATATAGGAGTCGGAGCCGATGCCATAAGCTCTGTTTTGGTCCGAGAGGAGAAAAAGAAGCAATTTCCAGTCTATTACGTGAGTCGAATTCTGAAAAATGCAGAGACTCGTTATCCAATTCTCGAAAAATTGGCCTTGATGCTTATAACTTCAGCAAGAAGATTAAGACCATATTTTCAAGCTCATTCGATTCTAGTCGTTACTGACCTTCCATTGAAGAATGTCTTAGAGAAGGCAGAGCATTCAGGCAGGTTGGCAAAGTGGGCAATAGAGCTCAGTGAGTTTGACATATCCTATGTCCCAAGGGTGGCGATCAAAGCTCAAGTCTTAGCAGATTTCATGGTAGATGCCAAAGAAGTTGAGTCGCAGAAGGGAATCGGAGTGCCCCTTGCCTGGAAAATCTTCGTGGATGGAGCCTCAGGGAAAAATTCTTCCGGAGCGGGAGTTGTTTTAATCAACCCAAATGGAGTAAGGCTGGATCAGGCGCTGAAGTTCTATTTTCAAGTAACAAATAATCAGGCGGAATATGAGGCTTTGCTAGCTGGTCTTAAGTTTGCTAGAGAGCTGGGGATTGATGATGTCAAAGTCTTCACAGATTCTTTAGTGATGGCTTCTCAAGTAAATGGAACTTTCGAAACTAGAGATAGTATTTTAAAGCGGTATCTAACTCTGGTAAAAATCGAGGTAGGGAAGTTCAAAAGCTTTACCATCGACCATATTCCAAGAGGTGAGAATGTGGAAGCAGATGAGTTGGCAAAATTTGGACTTCTCTCAGGAGGAACGACTTCGGAATTGTTTCGCCCGGCAATTGAAGAAGGAGAGGTCATGGAGATTGATCAGCATCCGTCTTGGATGGATCCATTTGTTCTATATCTTTCGACTGGAGAGCTACATTCATCAATAAAAGATAGAAAAAGGTTTAAACGAAAAGCGGCTAACTATTATCTTGTTGCAGGAGTGCTTTATAGAAGAACTTTCCTTTCGCCATTAGCACGGTGTGTTTCGGAGGAGGAAATTCCAACGGTCATTCAGGAGGTCCATTCTGGAGAATGTGGAAGTCACTCTGGAGCTAGAACTTTGGAGAAAAGAATTCTAAGGCAAGGCTATTTTTGGCCTCAAATGAGGAAAGATGCGGAAAAATTTGCTAAGAAATGTGTAAAGTGCCAGAAGTTTGCTCCTCTCCAAAATCAGCCAGCTCAACAACTCAAGTCGATAGCAACTCCATGGCCGTTTGCAGTTTGGGGGATGGATTTGATTGGGCCTTTCCCTATGGCAAGTGGGCAACGTCGATATATTATAGTCATGATTGATTATTTCAACAAATGGATAGAGGCAATGGCATTGGCCAAAATTACGACTCAAGCCGTAAAAAATTTTATTTGGGGAGAGATAGTATGTCGGCACGGAATCCCAATGGCAATCATCACGGATAACGGTTCTCAGTTCAACAATTCAATTCTTATTAATTTCTGTAAGCAAATTGGCGTTGAGTTACGTTTCGCTTCTGTGCATCATCCAAGAAGCAATGGGCAGGTAGAGGCCGCCAACAAACTCATCATAAATCTCTTAAAAAAGAAGGTAGAAAATGTCAGGGGCAATTGGGCAGAACAACTACCTTCCGTCTTATGGGCCTTGAGGACAACTCCAAGTTCTGCTACCGGGGAGACTCCATTCAAACTATCATACGGTTCTGAAGCCCTTATTCCGGTGGAATTTGAAGTAAAAAGCCCAAGAGTTTTATTGGCGCAACAGAATCAAATTGACTGGATGGAAGGAAATGATGAGGAGCTAAAATGCAGCCTTGATTTAATTGAAGAGTTGAGAGATACGACAATCATCAGGCAAGAAGAGGTGAAAAGAAGAATGGCAAGACTATTCAATAAAAATGTAAGAACCAAAGAGTTCGCTGTTGGGGATCTAGTCCTGAAGAAAATAGATACAGCAGCAAGAGCTGGTTCAGTCGGAAAGCTTAACCCAAACTGGGCGGGGCCGTTTGTGGTAAAGGGCGTGCTTAAAAATGGTGCTTACCATCTCCAAACTTATGAAGGAAAAGAATTGTCTCATTCATGGAGCGGAGATGATCTCAAACTCTTCTTTTCTTAAATGTTCGTATCCGATTCACTCATTCTTTTCCTCACTTTTATTCTCTCAAACATCACGCAGGTATTATCAAAGCATTCGCAATACGAGTGATGGGTGACAAGTTTTAAGAATAAGTTATTTTTGAAAAGCCAAAAACCTGTCAAGTGAGACATCGACGGATCCTACTATCTTCACCCTCGACTTGTTAGCTCGACGTGTAATTCTGCCAGGACCACAGATATCGGGGAGATTTCGAGTCTGTGTAGCAGTAGCTCGCCAAGCTCGAGCGGTGGAAGTTTAGGATACCGGGTCCTTGCTGACATCTGGCACACCTCAACATATCAAGGAGGTCTAGGTGGCTTACTCAGCTCTGTCATGCATTGAGAAGGACATTGTTACGATCTTAATGATCTTTCAGGGAAAGCAATGTCGGTGTAGCCTCAGCGGCATGACCACACCTGCCCTACCGATCATTTTGGTCTGTAACTCTCGAATACTCGTTGAAGCGTGGTTAGGTGAGGGGCGGTCAGAAACATCCATGACCATCGCCTGAACCTTAGATTGGCATGTTTGCAGTAAACTCGGTAATCCTTTTTTTAAAAAAAAAGGGCAATGTCGGTATAGCCTCCGCGGCATGACCACACCATCCTTTTGGATCATTTTTTAGATCCCTTTTTCCCATCTTCTTACTACAAAAAGAAAATCTTATTCATCCCTTTGTTCTAGGATCGGGCGGTCAGCAATTTATGAGACCGCATGTTCTTCTTTCCTACTCTCCAAAGAGCGATTTGAGTCATTTACGATCGCCGGATATAACTTTTTCAGGATAATTGAGGTCGCTATTCAGAAATCTCTTATACCAGCTTGATAGAGATCGGCCCGATCCCGGAAAATTTGAGATTCCAATACTTTCTGCTATTCAAAGCTATATGGGATGATCATGATACTCTGTTCCTCATCAAGTGAAAGTTGGGTTTTTCTTCAAAAGGGGCGGTCTGAATATAATGTGATCGCTGAACTGGAGATCCATGAAGAGCTATCATTTTCCTTTTCAAATAATAATCTTGGTCATCAAGGGGTCATCAAACGGGTTTCCTGAAAGTTATTTGGGAGCCGATCACCCAGAGTGTAATGAGTTCAAATCATCTTCAAGTTAGTTTCCTTATATTGCGACCTGTGTAATATGAGACCGCATGACGATTATGGATAAGTTGGCTATTTTCTGACCACAGTTAAGTTGCTGAATTTCTTTTAGTGATCTGATTATCTCAAGATCGCAGAGTAGTCTTGTGTATATAAAGTATCGGTTTTTACTTCAAGGTCTTTAGCGTTTTTCCAAGAGATCGCCACCTGAAGTTTTTTAATGTTGATATAAAATTATGTGATAAACCTAGGGCATTGAGATCGAATGCCGATTCTAACTCAGAAGAACAAATAAATATATACATCAAGAACAAATTCACTCAGAATCTAACAGAAATCCAATTTTCTATATATTTTCTGAAATATCTATTACAACGAGACCGCTCGGTCTCCAAAAAAAAGAAAAATGAAAATCATTACAATTCACTCTCTCCTTGACCTTTTAGAAGACCGCTCACTCGAGGGGGAAGAACCGGTCTCTGCAGAGGATTCTTCTAAACTATTCCCCGGAATTCTAGATCCAGAGCTTGAGCTCGAACTGGAATCTAGGCCAAGGGTATAGCGGCTTCCACTTTCTTCATCCTCGATCACCACATTCTCCTCTTGGACTGCGATCTCATCAGCAGCATCAGCAGACTCATCAGCAGCATCCGCGGTCTCTTCAGCGGTCACAGATTGTTCTTCAATTCTTTGTGCCGCATCAGGGAAGAGATCGGCAAACGAAACATCTTTGAATTCTTCAGTGAATCCACCACGGTTACGGACCTCATCCAGCACCTGGTCGGCGGTCTCTTTTATATGGTGCATCAAAGCCCTCTGGAAAGCTGGATTCTCAGGGTCATAAGCTGCTTTTTCAAATTGCTGCAAAAGAGATATATGTTAGACCGCGCGATCATAGGTAACACGTTCATAAAATATAAGCAAAATTCTCACTTTTCTTTCTTATTTCAAGGCAGTTATTTCGTCCAGAGCGCTGCGAAGAGACCGCCCCATATGATGATTTAAGATTGTACTTCTGGCGGTCACCTGGGCACAGAGGTCGGGGAGCGCATCGGTCTCGATATTTAATATTTCATTTGTATTTTTTCTCCCATACAAAGCCGAAGTGACCGCGTATGTGTGACGGGTCACCTTCCCGCTCCACAGGGGCAGATCAGTGGACACCTTCACAGACTTCCCTTTGGCCGCCCATTTGAGGAGAGGTTTTCCTTTGATGTCCTTCATTTTTCTTTTAAAACCCACCAAGGGAAAAACTCGCTCGGCGGTCTCAGAAGTAATGCAGAACACGTCGGCCTCACGCTTCAGCCTCCTCTCCCTCTGAGTAAGAACTTCTGCAGCTGGGGAGATAGGATCTTGAACAGGGACCGCAAAGGTCGCTAAAAGTAGGGAAAAAGTTAGGAACATACAAAAAACATAAAAGAAAATTATTCGAGACCGCAAGAAAAACTTACTTTCAGCTGGAGTGATTTCGGCGATCTCGGGCCAGATCGCTAGATAATGAACAAGGTCGATCCTCTTGCCCTCCAAGAAAGCCAAGATTTTCAGCTCCTCTTCCGAGACCGCTTTTATCTTCTTAAAGATACTGTCAGGTCGCGGAGAAGGCGAGTTTTTGAGACCGCCAAGGTCACCTTCGAAGACAAGAAACCTCTCTGTCCAGAAAGAGATTTTATTTGGAAGATTCAGGATTTTTATTCCATCTGCTGAAAAGTACATCAACCCTTTGAACTCTTCCTTCTTTCTGCCTTCCTTCAAGATCTTCGCGGTAAAGATTGCGCGGAACAGATTCATTGTAAATTTCACTCTTTTCGATCTCAAGTAATTGATAAAGACATTAACCAGACCGATGGAGTTTGGGGCCAACTGGGCGAGCACGAAGCCGTAATATTCCAGGATCTCTAGCCATTCCCATGGGAGGGGAATCCTCAACCCGTTATCAAAGTGATCGATGGGAATAATAAACTTTTTCTCCACAAAGTTCAACTATTCTTGTTCTGTTGGCGGTCTCACTACTACCTGAGTTTGGATCATATATTTCTTTATAAACTCAATATACTCATCCTTTGATAGGCGACCTTGTTTGTGATCGGCATTCAGGAAGATGGTGGCAGAAGAAGCACGAGCGGACACCATTTTTAGCGATCGCAGAGATCGGTGCTTAGAGCGCATTCAAGGAAGCATAAAATAAAGGTCATGAAGACGGCTATTTATAGAAGACGAAGGGTCATTTCGTAATCATTACCTCTTGAAGACCGCCCAGCAAAAAATGTTCAGACCGCTCGACCTGTGCAAAATTATGTAAAAGCATACTATGGTTGGCGATCTCAATCAATAACAACACAGCAGCAATACAAGCAACCCAGGCATAAAGAGATCGAAATTTTGCAAATCAAGGCCGCACAAAACATTAAAATTAAAACAGCCACACAAATATATGGAAAAATAATAGTAAGATTTTACAAAATATATTGTTTAAATCCAGAGACCGCTCGGTCTCGAATTAAAACGTTCATCTCCTAGGAGGCCTGTTTCTCCCTATATGAGCTGCGACATCTTGCATGTCGTTCACTGCGGCCATAACCGACACCAAGCTATGATTGGCCAACATTGCAGATCGGTGAATTTTCGACATCTCCTTGTCCACCTGCTCCATAGGGATCAGTACAATTTCAGGTTGCGGTCTCTCCGCTGGATGATCGCTGGAGGTACCCGGTCGCATCAGCATCTTTCCATGACCGCTCCTCAGCCTCTCATTCTCCGCGGACAGCGTCGCAGCCTTCCCCTTGTAGTACTCAGCCTCCTTTTCAGCCTTCTTAAGAGCTCGCGCGATCTCTGCAACCCTCAGATCGCATTCTTCTCGAATCCTCTTCTCATTGGTGCGCAATTTTCCTTCTAGATCGCGAATCTGATCGTTCTGAGTTCGCTCCCTCATCAGCATAGAGCGAACATCCTTGAACATTGGGTTAAGGATGTTGGTTAGCTGAGGGGAGATCTTGATGAGCTGAGGAAGTTCTCCCTCCTCGATCTCAGCCTCATGGTCATCTACGGTCACAAGAGATGGGTTATTTCAATCACGAGCATACGATCAGATAAGCTTTTTTAAATAAACAGAAAGAGTACTTGGAAAGAAATTGAGACCGCAGTCACGTAAAGCTCTCCTGGTATTTTTAGTGACCGCGGGATCTGCGGTCAGTGAAAGGCGATCTGATCCCCTTAAACGCTCCAGATCCATTCTTTCCAAATCTCTTTTCTGCGACTTTTCTCCATCTTTTCTTCTTCTTTTCAATTCTTCATTGCTCAAGAGGATATCGTCGGTCTCAATAAAGACGATCTCACGCTTTCTTTCAGGGGAAACAGAACGAACTATAGGTAATGGAAGGAACTCAACTGACTGGGGAATCGTTTTATTCTTACCAGCTCGCAAAATCGAGACCGCCGCCGCACGATCTGCTGCAGCCCTGTTCAAATGATCTCCCTGAAGAGAGTTGTCTAGGAGACCGCTTGAAAGTGCAGCTTTCTCCTTAGCGATCTGCAACTTCTTCGCGATCTCCTCCTCAGCGTTTTTGTCCTCCGTAGTCTGCAAGACCACATCCTTTTTCCTCTCTTCAGCGATCAGGGCCGCCTTTTCCTCAGCAACCCTGACCGCTTCCTTTTTCCTCTCTTCAGCGATCAGGGCCGCCTTTTCCTCAGCAACCCTGACCGCTTCCTTTTTCCTCTCTTCAGCGATCAGGGCCGCCTTTTCCTCAGCAACCCTGACCGCCTCCTTTTTCTTCTTCTCTTCTTCGACGGTATTAGTCGCCTCTCTCTTCTTTTCTTCTTCCTCTCTTTCTTTTCTCTCTTTCTCTTTGTCTTTCTTCTTCTCCTCATCCTCTCTCTTCTTCTTCTCCTTCTCCCTCTTTTCTTTCTTCTCTCTTTCTTCTTTCTCCTTCTCTTTCTTTTCTTTTTCCCTTTGTTCCTCTACCTCTTTCTCTTTCTTCCTCTTCATCATCTCTTCCATTTCCATCTTTTTCTTTTCCTCCTCCTTTGCCTTGATCGCTGCGTCAGCGACCTCCTTCTCCCTGTCCGCGATCTCCTTATCAACAACAGCATTTCTGAAAGCTGAAGCCTCTAAGGGATCCAACACCTGCAATGATGAAAAAGATGAATTATTAGAAGAAACCTCATCAAGGTAGGCGATTAATCCAGAATCATCCTCTCTTGGTAAGGTTGAGACCGCGGGAAGGAAGGGGAGATCGCCCTTAGCATTCACCTTCCGAAACTCCACGGAGTCTTCCAGGTCGATGGATTCAGGAAATATGGTCGCCTCTATGGCGGTCACATCTTTTCCTTCCTCATTTTTTCTGCTCCTCTTATAAGTCAAACTAGATGGACTTGAATTTTTTCTCTTCTTGCCCTTCGCAGCGATCTCCTGGTCAGCAATCTTCTGCCTCAAGGATTCGGCCTCGGCTTTCTTCTGACGCAGCCCAGCCAGAATGACCTCGGTAGAGGCGGTCTCAGGAAGTTTGGAAGATGTTTGATCCAGTGCCTCCAGGGATTTCTGACAATTAAAAGAAATGGAAAAGTCAGGCAATTTCCATACAGGATCTGAAGAAGTATTAGACGGATCAGAAGCAACAGAGACCGGCACAATCGAGCCCTCAGGAAGCTCAGTTTTCTTTAACGGAGATCGGGCGGTCTCCTTCGAAGTGCTCACTTTCGTTAAGATTTTTGGCACTTTCTTTCCTTTCTTCGAGCTAACACTCTCCTTCTTCCCAGGAGAGTTCAATTTCGATGGAAGAGCCTTAAGAGATCGAGCATAGTCATCTTTGCAAGAAGATCGAACCTGCCCAATTATCAAAGACCACTCAAAGATTGGAATATCTCAATGTCTTGCAGAATGGAGTTTTCAGCCGGTATTTATAGACCAAGCCGCATTAATGATGGTCGCGGTCTCAGCGGTCAAAGCTTACATTTTCGAAGTTCCAGGTGCAACTTAAAAATGTGCGGGGATTATGTTTGCCCAGAAAGCCCGCGACCTCCTCTTATTGTTCAGTTTTCCCGGTCTCAGCGGTCTCCATTTAAGTGATCGCCCAGATCGTCAGATGCTTCCTCAACCGAGATTTTCTAAGTACCAAGCGGTCAAGACAGTGCGAGACCGCCAGCTTAAGCGGTCTGGTCGTTTTCCTTATTTTTGTTATTTGTACCCCATTTCCCTGCCCCGGCTCTCCTATACCCCGGGCAGCCCGTAGTTTTCAGTTCTGCCCGTTTGGGCAGCCCCCTCGTCTATAAATAGAGGGGTAGGGGTACCAGAAAAGGACCCTTTTTGCTCCGAGGCTCCAGCTTACAACCTGTGTAAGCGGTCTCATTTCTTCGTGATCGCCATTTCGTGATCGTTTTCCCTTTGTTCCAGCATCTTCTGTCTTAGTAACCTGCACTTCGCAGTTTTCTCCCATCCCCTTTAGTGTGAATTTTGGAGGTACCATTTTTGGCACCAACAGTTTGTGTGCCCCGACCCGTGGTTTTTTCTTCATTGATTTAAAGAGGGTTTTTCGCGTAAAATATTGGTGTCCTATGTGCTGTGTTATGTTTTTCTTGTGGTTGTTGTAGTTATTTTTCTTCTTGTGTGTCCGGTTTGTGCAAGTGGTGCATTTCCAACTAGTGGTATTAGAGCAAGGTTGGTAAGTGTCTGATTGGTCGTTCTGGTTTACATTTGGGTCAACGGTAGGTGACGACATTGGTCTGCTCTCTACCTTCCTAAATCTGATCCAGAAATTAATTGGATTGCCTAGATGCGCAATTGAAGAAAATGGAGCAGAACACAAGAATGTTTAGCATGAATGGCAAGAATTGTAATATCTAAAAGCCGTGAATGGAGGATCTCTTGTATTGTATAGATCTCCATACTTTGATGTTAGGGAATCCGCCTAACATGTTGATGAGGTAGAGTGGAAGAAGATGGATAGGAAGGTAGTGGGATTCATTCGACAGTGGCTAGATGATTATGTCTTCCATCATGTATCCACTGAGTCATCAGCTAAGGCTTTATAGAGAAAGCTTGAAGCGTTGTACGAGCGGAAAATGGCAAGAAACAAGGCTTTCCTGATCAAAGCTTGTGAACTGGAAGTGCAAGGAGGGTTCTCAGATGACAAAGCATCTGAACCTTGCCCAGAGCATCATCACTCAGTTGGAGGCCATGAAGATCACTCTTGGAGACGATTTGCAAGCATTGATGATCCTTAGTTCCTTACCAGAGAGTTGGGAGACACTTGTGGTGTTGCTAAGCAATTAAGCAACTAAAAGCATCATGTCAATGGAGATGGTGACGAGTTGTCTGTTGAACAAAGAGCTGAGAAGAAAGGACTCTGGATCTTCTACATCAGATGCCTTTATGATGGTGGGAAGGGGCAGGCCGATGAAGAAAGAGGGAAAGAAAAGAGGCAACTCCGGATGTAAGTCCAGAGGTAAGTCCAAGAAGGAGATCGAGTGATTCTACTGCAAGAAGAAGGGCCATTACAGAAAGGACTACTACAATATGTAGAGAGATCTGAAGGGAAAGGTGAGGGAGATGGGGGAATCCAGTGATGGTGGAGGTGCGACCTCGATTGCAGAAGATGAGTCATTATGCTTACACTGCAGTGGGTCTGCATGCCAAGAGTGTGTAGACACAGACTGGGTAGTGGATGGTGGTGCATCCTACCACTAAACTCCTCAAATAGATTACTTTTATCGTATGTTTCGGGAGATCCTGGCACTATTCAGATGGAAAATGTCGGTGTGTTGAAGATTGTTGGTAGTGGAGATGTACACCTGGAGACTAATCTTGGGAAGGTTATCCTCAAGAATGTTAGGCATATTCCTGAGTTGAGGATGAACCTCATTTCAGTTGGAAGGCTCGATGACATGGGCTTTACTAGCACTGACGATGAAGGTGCCTGGAGGATGGAAAAGGGTTCCTTTGTGGTGTCCAGGGGAAAGAAGTGTTGTGGTTTATATCGAGCAAAGGCCAAGATCTGCATCCCGAGTGTTAATGCAGCTGAAGATAACTCTATGGAGTTGTGGCGTCGCAAACTTGGCCATATCAGTGAGAAGAATCTCAAGATCTTGGTGAAGATCAAGGTTCTACCAGAGCTATTAGGGGATTTACCCGACACATGTGTTCACTGCTTGGCTGGCAAGTAGAGAAGAGTATCCTTTGCGGATGCTGAACCGAAGAGGAAGGTAGAGCTGCTGAATCTGATACACATGTATTTTTGTGGACCTATAAAGCCCAAGTCAGTGGGTGGAGCAGCCTACTTTGTCACATTCATACATGATCACTCGAGGAAGATATGGACATGTATTCTGAAGCCGGAGAGTGATGTCTTGGCAAAGTTTATGGAATTCTGGGCAAAGGTGGAGAAGATGACCAGAAGGCAGATCAAGCGGGTAAGATCAGACTATGGGGGGAGTACATTCGTACTTTTGATGCTTACTGCAGGGTGCGTGGCATCGTGCATGAGAAGACAGTTCCGAGGACACCGCAACAAAATGGGTTGGCAGAGAGGATGAATAGGACGACTATGGAGAAGATTAGGTGCATGATCTCTCAAGCAGGTAATGCCAAGCAGTTCTAGGCAGAGGCTATAGAAACTACATTGCATTTGATCAATCTATCCCCCTCTCCACATTTTGTAATGATCCCATCTCGGTAATTGGTCACAGCCGAGGGGATCGTTATGCCTAGAGTAGTTGTCATACGATAGTTTTAGCGAAAGTGCTAACCTCCACTGTATGACACTTGCTCTGTAAGGAGAGTTATCACTACATCACAGGAAGATAATAGATAAAGATGAAGTCCAAATCACATTTTTCATAAATATCAAAGATTTGGATTACAGTGGAAGACTAGGGCTAAAACATGCCCTTACGAATAATACTAATGTATACCCTAAAACAAAGTAAGGGGCATTGAAGATAAGCAAGAAATCTCATCTCTCGTTACTTCCTCTACCTCGGTGGTATGGGAGAGGGTCCATGGCTGCGGGAATCTCCATCTGCATCTCATGGATCTCCGATTGGGGCTCAGAATGCGGGAATTGCTGCGGCTGGAGCTCCTATAGTGGGTTGTCACAAACCGTTAGTCAATTTGACTAAGTGGATTCCTTTCCTTTCCCCAGATGCATCCTAAAGAATTGGGTAGAGGGAGGGCAATGTGCACAAGAGGTGGGTAGAGGGAGGGCAATGTGCACAAGAGGTAGTGTGGATAAACCAAGTGACGAGAGAGAGAGAAAGAGAGAGAGAGAGATTGTTTATGCTGTGAAGCAGGTAGTAAAGGTAAACATAAATGACTTAACTTATAAGAATGCTCATATATCCATATAACTTGAGGGTCTTGTTCTGACATAAATAATAAATCTATCAGATGATTTGATAAAATATATAGTACGAATATGTAACAATTATGGTATAGAAATAACTTAACTTATAAGAATGCTCACATAAACTTATAAGTTAAGGTTCTTCAAATTCTCTAATCTTATAAGAATGTACATACAAACTTATTGTATAATGGTTTTGAAATTATCTTATCTTACAAGAATGACCATACAAACTTGCAGTATAAGGGTTTAAAGATGCAAGGTATGCTAAAGTAAGATGATATGATGAACTATTAGTTTTTGCATATCTAAGTCCTACCCAATCCACTTGTTAAGTTGGTAGCCAACCACATAGGCCTTATCACCATGGCAGATGATAACAGCGGATCGGACATCTCCGCTTCTGAGTAAGTGACACACAACCATCCCTTGCCTTAATGTACAGTATGGGTTCATACTTGCACTACTATCCGAGGTCTCGCTAATAGCAAAGAGGGGATACAAACTCTGCGGATTTACCCACCAGATTTATTTCCAAAAGACAAATTGCCCTAGAAGCAAATATGATCTAACACTCCAGTCCCTCCGACAGTGTGTTCTGTTCGGTAGAGTGGTTAGACCCGCCATAGTTTTACGAAACTAAACATTACTTCAATGTCATTCTCCACAATAGATTGAGAACTAGTCTCTACGATCCTTCGATATATTATAGAGTCGATGGATGGTATAAAAGTAACACGATAAAAACAATAGATAACTTATTAGCCATATGTTGTGATATCAAATTAAGTAGCCCGTTGGCCAGGTAAGAGTAAGGTTGGTGGTTACACTGTGTACCGTTATTCACCACCTTCCTTACGGGGGATACAAGCTCACCCCTAACCTCTTTCGTAGACACCAATCAGACGACTTAAAATTTGGGTCTCACTGACATATTTTACGGTTAAAGCTAGTCTTCCCACTAAATTAAAACTATGGAAAAAATGAGCTATCAATGATGTACAGTTTATTCCGTCATACAAACAATAGCCGAGATTTTCTTGTAAAACCATAAATCAAGATTTAAGCTTGATAAAATGAAGGAGAAAGAATGAACTTAGAGCATTTATAATAAATTTCTAAGGTAAAGACACTTCATTAATAAATTAGTACGATAAGTAAATAATCAAGCTATAGTCTTACTACGTATAATTTCATAAGAGGGTCAAATGAAGTCGAAACAATTTCAAAATTGAAACCAAGGTCAGTCATGACATTATTAGGGTACCATAAAAATATTTGATATGTTTAAGATCAAACATTTCACTAAGACACTAGTGTGACAAATTGAATAATCAAATTATACACTTTAAATGTATAAATCATAGAATGATCAATTTAAGTCCAAACATCTTCAAAATTGAACTCAAGGTCAACCATGATATTATAAGTGTACCATAAGAAATGGGGAATATGTTTAAGATCAAAATATTTCACTAAGGCACTTGTGCGACTGATTGAATATATAAACTATACCATTAGCATGTATAGTTTCACAAAGTGGTCATATTAAGGGTGCGTTTTGTTGGATCGGTCGGCGCCCTTAGAGGGGGGGTGAATAAGGGTTTTCAAAAACTTTAGATTATATTTAGAAAACTTTGGAATATTGCAATAATAAAACAAGAAGTCAAGTAAAACAAAAAGAGAGACAAGCTTTATTGATACTAAATAAGTTTTACAAAACTTGATCTCAATGGCGCTAGAGATCGGAGGCGAATAATAAAAACTCTTTTTCGTTTTCTATACCGACTCGTATCCCCACGAACCGGTTGGCTTTAGCCGATCTCTCCCCAGATATGGCCTCAAGCCGCTCTAGCCAATCTATCCCCAGAAAGGCCTCGAGCACCCCCTAGACCTAGCCTAGATCTAGTCGCCAACACGAGGCGAATTTCAGCCCTAAGTCCTACCCCAGACCTAGTCGCCAACACGAGGCGATTTCACTACCGTTTACAGAAAAGATATGAAATGAAAAGACAATAATATAAAAACTCCCTCTATGTGGATCTCTTGGAGAAGTGGACGAAGGCCCGCAGAGTATGATCGTAGTCGATGCAGCCTTTCGTCACGATGATGAAGCGTGTTGAAATCTTCTCCACGGATCTCCTTAAGGCTTTATGGAATTGTGGGAGTATCGCTCTGAATCTTCCTCTCTCTGCTATGGCACGAAGCTCTGGAGTTTGGGATTGGAGGAGGATGAAGAATTCGGATCCAAAGGATCCAATTTATAGCCTTCACGCTACCGCCGGCGCTAGCGCTACCGCCGACGCTAGCCCGGATTAGGAAACATTTTGCGCGGCAGGATCTTCAATCCGCGGCAACATTTTGCTCTATGCCTCTTGTGCGCTATGCTACCGCCAGCGCTAGTAGCTACTGCCGGGCGCTAGCACTTTCTAAAAATGCCGCCGGAATCGAGCTAATCAATGATAGCGCTGGGCGCTATCGCTACCGCCGGCGCTAGTGAGCTTGTTCGAATTTTGGCCTCAATTTTGGGGGCAGACATCATGAGTACACCTTGAGTCATGTGGACTATGTTAACCTGCACACTTGAACACACAAGATCAAATACACATAGGATTTGTTATTCTCAAACCTAGGAGATGTGGAAGACCGTGTTCCAACAAACTCCCCCTTTTGATAATAACAAATCCATTAATGATAAATCAAAGCATTAATAAATAAGCATGATGAGACTATACTTGTGTGTGTGAGAGAGTGATGACTTTAGGATGATTATTGATTTTAGCATTTAGAATTGCTCCCCCTAAATATAAGCTCCCCCTATGTGAATGCTCCCTTAATATGTATGCTATCAACTGAAATGTTGGGTTTATGATAGCGGGTTACATTTATCATTGTTAGTTCTCCCCCTTTTGCATTTTATCATGTTAGTTCTCCCCCTTTGTTATTAGCAAAAGTGGGTAGGGAAACAAAGCACAAAAAATGTGTAAATAAAAGAGAAGGCATGATCGAGCTTTTTAAGTAAATGATAAGGAGTTTTAGACTTGTCTTTCATTGAAAATGATCAGAGTTATGACTTATTTTATCCCTTTTGTTTATATTTCTCCCCCTTTTATAAATCAGAGTTTAGCAAAAAAAATGATTTTCCCTTTAAATAAGAGTTTTAAACCTAAAAAAAATCATGATTTCCAAGTAACCAATCTATCCAGACAATATGTCAACACCCTAGCCCCGTACTAAGTGACGGATGGGAATGAGGAGCTGCAAACATGCGGTAGGTTGGGGTGTTAATCCCATATGCAAACACTAGACAAAAACTTAACCTAGCACTCTTTCCCCCTAGTGCCTCGCAAGGCCCCACTGGAACCCTCCCCGGTTAAGGACAAGACATGACTAGAGATAAGGTTATCTAATGTCTACAACCCTACGCCCCCGCTATGGTGAGAAATGAAGTCATGGATAACAATTATTGGAAACATTAAGCATTTAAATCTAATGGGAAATATCATAGCATATGGGTTTATATTTTTATTTGAATTTTTGAAATAAAACTCACATAGCTATATTGAAATTCATGAATGAATCAGAGTTTGAGTATTGCGGAAGATTTCGAAAAGGAAACATCATAATACTAAATAAGAGTTTAAGTTAAAACGAGATGTTTTATAAGCAATATTTCACTTGTTGGATGAGTGTTTAGAATAGAAATAGATCAGAGTTATAGGCAAAAAAAAATTTTCAACCAATATAAAGTTTACCAAGCAAGTCTACCACTTGTTGCAAGAAAGGAATTTGAAGATTCAAGTGATGATGCACACAAGATGAAAGATTTTAAATAAGTATTAAAGTGCAAGGTAAAACAATTATATGGTTATGATGCGGAAGATATATAGAAGTACAAAAAACATCTTATGGTAATCAATGATGGTTCATAAAAAGATATATGAGTTCAATTTCAAAAAGAAGATGTTTTTGTAAATCATTTTGCATTTAAAATTTTTGTTTTGACAATACAGTAACCAAGCATGAAATAATCTTATCAAAAAGAGATTACTACAATGTTACTTTAATTCACAATTTCAAAACATACCAAACATTGTAGAAAGCATGCTAGGTTATCTAGTGCATTTCATAAATAAAGAGTAGTATTGAATTAGCATTAGGATCCAATACTCATGAGAAGAAGTGTTATGGAAGATAATGATGTGCATAAAAGTGTATTTTGAATAGAGTAAACAAATGTTTTAATCAAAAATACAAGTAATATGTAAGGTAAAGAGCACAATAAAACACAAATAATTTTACTTCCACTCACTTCAATGCACAAAGAAAAATGTACAACTACCAAGGTGCTCTGCACACACAATGCTCATCAAGACTTATCGGGGTGCAAAGTAGTGCTTGGGGGATCACATAGTTTTATTCTTCAAGATTGATTTTTATTGTGATCCGGTGTACTTAAGAATAAGTGGTTTTTATTTTGAAAGAAAGATATGGTTTGCACAAGATACTTTATTATTCTTTCCAAGGTGCTCAACCTCACAACGCTTATTAAGACTTATCAGGAGGTTCAAGTAGTGCTTGGTGGAGTTATCTTTGTCACTTTATTTAATGATTTTGTTTTGTACAAAGTTCTCCGAATACACTTGTTTTGCAAACCAATATAATTTATGAAAAAGATAACCACTTTTCATAACTTTTAAAAGTGCAAATAAAGGTTGTGTAGGTAAGATACTTGTGCAATTTTAATTCATTGTACTATTACAAAACATACACAAACATTCTTAGATTAAACACATAAGTAGACAATGCCAAAATAAGTGAGTGAATTGCGATCATTATCAAACATAAAACATTACTCATACTTAGAGGCATGCTACGCATAATTCTACACAACTTTTTCAATATAAATTATGCACATATTAATAGATGTATCAAAGCATGATGAAGGCAATGTTCAAAGTAGTTTGAAATGATAAATTGCAACATTATAGAAGTTCTAAATAATAGATTAAATCATGCTTGATTTTCAATGAAGTTCATACAATATTTTTGATATTTTTAAAGAGTAGTTTTTATTTAAAGCTTGAACTCATAAAAATGATCTTGGACTTCCTGAGGGCTACCTTGTGAGAGGTTCGCCCGGTACTAGGTGATATGATGGGATGATAGCCCAAATCACCCTTTCGCAAGATACATAGAAAAGTTAAGTTCAGAAGAACAATTTTGATACTTGTTTTTGTTTTGTTTTATATTTTTGTAGTTTATTTTTACAAATAAAAGCATATTTTTGTAATTTTTGCTTTTGTAATTTTTATATTTGATTTTTGTTAAAAGATGAACTTTAAACAAAGGAAACAACAAAAGCAAACAAAGGAAAAACATATTTTTTGTAATTTGTTTTGTTTTTGTAGTTTTGTATTTGATTTTTGCAGAAAAAATGACACACAAAAACAAAATGAAAAACATTGTTTTTTGTAATTTGGTTTTCTATTTTTGTATTTGATTTTTCAAAAAGAAAAGAAAAACAGATGTGCAAAAGCCAAATAGGACATATAGATCAAAATATTTTTAGGAATTTTTAGAAATTTTTAAAACACATAAATTCGAAACTCGACGCTAGCGCGGGAAACAGTAAGTGATTTTTTAGGGTTTTGAAAATTTTGATACTTGAACTTGATTAGGTGTCCCATTAGTAGTTTCATGCTGAATTTACAGAATTTTTGAAATGTTTTTGATGGTTAAAAATGAAGAAAATTGCATTAGTAAGCATGTTTTAACTTGAAAGATCTAGGACACCTATCTCAAGTCATGACAAACGAGATCTTGCATGAGCTATAAGATAGATTATCATAATGTATGTGAATTCAAATTTTTCTAGACTTTTATCACATAGTTATTTTATCGTTCAATTTTATTTTATTTTACTTCATAATTAATTCATTATGGTAATATGAGATAACTTAGCATGAATAATATCTATTAGTTGATAATGCTAGAATAATGAGTTTGATTGTAATTGAGATAATGATTTAATATTTTGACATAGAATGAATGATTTCATTTGATTTATTAATATAAAGTTGATTCTATGGTTTATAAACAAATGAGATACATGCAAGTCATACTACATTAATTCATTCATGTAATTATTATGATTACCAATGAAATGTTAGAACTGAGTGGATCTTTTGAATTTAGAGATCTTTTGATTTTACATAATTATGATTTTAGAGAGTTTTAGCAAAAGATATCAATAGATCATGGTGGTGCGTATGGCATCAATATTTATGACAATTAATCTTTCAATATGTCTTATGTGTTTTTCTTTTTAATTTAGATAAGTATCTCATAGCAAATTCAGAATTTTATCCACTTGTTGGTGAAGGCTAAAAATCTAATAACCTGATTTAATTTGAAATATCTTATAACAAATTTAGAGTTTGATTCAAATGGATAATATAAGTTATTTAGAAGTAATGAATATAAGAATAAAAGATGGGTCATCAAAATAAAATATGATTTGGAATTTTGATCAATTTGATTTTATAAACATATTGATCTTGTAAGAGATAAGATCATATTTTCAAAATTGTATAGGATGACCATGACATGATAGTTCAAAAAAATAAGAAAAATAAGAAAAATTAAAAGAAATGAAAGCATATCATGAAGTTGAACTTTGTATATTTCATTTTGAAAGGATTCTACTTCATGCAATTGATGATACCTAATGGATAAGAGATTTAGGTATCCAAAGAGGACCATGAGTGATGGTTCCTTTGGGTACCCAAATGCATCGTGATGATTTTTGTGAAGACAAAGATGAATGAGTCCTTTCATGTGAAGTGAATGTTTCATTTTTAATTTTAGGCCTCCATTCAAACCTTGGTTTAATGTTATTCTTATTCATCAAATTTCCATTGAGATTATCTTTATATTGATGATTATGATTGTAATGATTATTAAAAGTGTTGTTCATAGGAAATTTGTGAGCATTTAATTTTATGTTGGGAGAAGATTGATGTTGTAAATGATAGTAATGATTGTATTTTGGAATTTCATTTTCAATCTTTTGAGGTTTGTTATTTCTATTGCTTGGCTTGTTCAACTTATAAGAAATCATATTCAACTTGCTTTTGGATTTTGCATTATTTTGAGATTGTATGTTTTGAGAGTTTTTCTTTATGATTTCCTTAAGCAAGTTGATTTTAGTTTTTAATTCATTATTTTTAATCATTAAATTATGTCTAGCTTTATTATAAGCAATTGTGCTATTTTTAAGAATGGAAACAATTGAATCAATATGATCTTGATAGTTGTTTCTATATTCATCAAATGTTTCATCCATCTCTTTAATTTCAATTTTATATTCTTTACACTTAGCACAATCATTTATCAAAGATGAATTTTTTAAACATAGTTTTTCATTTTGTTCTTTTACTAAAATAAAATTCTTTTCAAGTTTCTTGTGCTTTTCTTTTAATTCATTATATTCTACACAAGTTGTGGTGTTTTCTACTAAGGAGCAATGTGTAGAACTAGATAAATTTGATTCTTCATTAATTTTTGCCTTTAAATTTTTATTTTCTAAGCGCAAATGTTTATTAGCATTTTTTAATTTCTTAATTTTGCGCTTAGTATTTTGTAACAATTGTAATGAAGAGATAGAAGTACAAAAGATAGAATTTGATTTCCTTACATTGCTTTTGGATGAGGGAGGATTTGAACATATTGTTCTTTTGTCTTCTTCTTGGCATTCCTCTTCCAAAAGTAAGATTTCTTCTTCTTTTTCTCTTGGTGTATTGTTCTCCTTTTCTATTTCAATATTCTCCATGGCTTCGCTCCGAGAGAGATCTTCTTGAATGATAATGGATGCTTGTACGTTCTTTTCCTCCTGTGTTTGTTCCACACCTGCGAAAGGAAGATCATACATTTCTTCAAGAAAGCGCCATATTTTGTATGCACTAGAAAAGCAATATATGAATTTGAAAATTTCATTAGATAGTGCACAAAATAAATAGTGTTTGGCTTTGGCATTTATCTGACGTTCTTTTTTATTCGATTCATCTGCTCGTCTTATAATTGCTAAGTTCCATACTTCGATGTCTAAAGTTTTAATAAATTTTTCCATTAAAATTTTCCATCCTTTATAATTTGTTCCTTCAAATAAAGGTGGTGCAAGTGATTTTTCCTCTTCACAAAAATCTCCCCCACTAGTAGAAGCGAGATCATGAGACGCCATTATTCTCGGTTGTTAAGCCGATTGGAATAAAACCGCTCTGATACCACTTGTTGGATCGGTCGGCGCCCTTAGAGGGGGGGTGAATAAGGGTTTTCAAAAACTTTAGATTGTATTTAGAAAACTTTGAAATATTGCAATAATAAAACAAGAAGTCAAGTAAAACAAAAAGAGAGACAAGCTTTATTGATACTAAATAAGTTTTACAAAACTTGATCTCAATGGCGCTAGAGATCGGAGGCGAATAATAAAAACTCTTTTTCGTTTTCTATACCGACTCGTATCCCCAAGAACCGGTTGGCTTTAGCCGATCTCTCCACAGATACGGCCTCAAGCCGCTCTAGACAATCTATCCCCAGAAAGGCCTCGAGCACCCCCTAGACCTAGCCTAGATCTAGTCACCAACACGAGGCGAATTTTAGCCCTAAGTCCTACCCCAGACCTAGTCGCCAACACGAGGCGATTTCACTACCGTTTACAGAAAAGATATGAAATGAAAAGACAATAATATAAAAACTCCCTCTATGTGGATCTCTTGGAGAAGTGGACGAAGGCCCGCAGAGTATGATCGTAGTCGATGCAGCCTTTCGTCATGATGATGACGCGTGTTGAAATCTTCTCCACGGATCTCCTTAAGGCTTTATGGAATTGTGGGAGTATCGCTCTGAATCTTCCTCTCTCTGTTATAGCACGAAGCTCTGGAGTTTGGGATTGGAGGAGGATGAAGAATTCGGAGCCAAAGGATCCAATTTATAGCCTTCACGCTACCGCCGGCGCTAGCGCCACCGTCGGCGCTAGCCCGGATTAGGAAACGTTTTGCGCGGCAGGATCTTCAATCCGCGGCAACATTTTGCTTTATGCCTCTTGTGCGCTATGCTACAACCAGCGCTAGTAGCTACCGCCGGGCGCTAGCACTTTCTAAAAATGCCGCCGGAATCGAGCTAATCAATGCTAGCGCCGGGCGCTATCGCTACCGCCGGCGCTAGTGAGCTTGTTCGAATTTTGGCCTCAATTTTGGGGGCAGACATCATGAGTACACCTTGAGTCATGTGACTATGTTAACCTGCACACTTGAACACACAAGATCAAATACACATAGGATTTGTTATTCTCAAACCTAGGAGATGCGGAAGACCGTGTTCCAACAAGTTTGGTTGGGTTGTTGCTGATGAAAAGCTGTTGATCAGAAATAGAGTTTTGAAAAAGAGCTGTTCCTGAGAAATAGAGTTTTGTCAGAAAAACTGTTTGGGTCAAATGGAGTTTTCAATGCTTATTTAAATGGAGTTTTGAAAAATTTATTTGGGAACAAAACGGATTTTTTGATAAATTTATTTCGACACACATAAAATACATAACCTTGATATGCTGCAGGAGATGGTGCAGGTTGTGTATAACAGTAGATTCTGCTACTGTTGATATCGTCGGGCGGTAACTCTATCGCCGGTGGTAGCATATCATCCCGAAGCTTGATGTATATCGTCGAGATGAGTCTTTGATATTGTTGAGAAGGACTTTTGTCGTCTTGATGGCTACCGCAACGCAGTAGTAGCTACCACCCGGCGGTAGCAAATCGTCTTGCAGCTTCTTGTATATCGTCGAGATGAGTCACCGATATCTTCGAGATGGCCCTTTGTCGTCTAGATGGCTACCGCGGCGCGGTAGCAGCTACTGTCGGTCGGTAGCATATCGTCTTGTAGCTTGTTGCATATCGTCGAGATGAGCCTCCGATATCGTCGTGATGGCCTTTTGTCTTCTTGATCGCTATCGTGGCGTGGTAGTAGCTACCGCCGGGCAGTAACGAACAAAATTTGTTTCATAAATCTGTGATCGGTAGTGGTCGGATCGCATTAGAACCTGTTTCAATTGCCAAGATGAGTTCACCCTTTTTCCCTAAATAGGCAGAGATGCTTTGGCAGAAGATTAATTCCTGTTTTTCAGCCGTCATTTGTAAGAAATGGAGAAGTCTCGATTTCGGGAAGAAAGGTTGTTACCATTGTTGTCAGAGGTGTTCTTCAGGAGGAAGAATAATTTTCTCACCATTGGTGCCTTCGTCTTCGATGTAAATGTTTTTTTGCTCAATCTTGTCTTTGTTTGCCTGAGTTCTTTAAGTGAGATTTGATTTTCTGTGTCCCTTTCTTGAAGAGAAGTTTTTCACTGTGGCTTGAGAGAGGATTCAATTTTGTGAATCCAAGGGGGTTTCTAGGTTTGGCAAACCTATAGTTTTTTATTGTAATCCATATTTTGATAGTAGTTTGTTTGTGTGCCCTGCCCTATGGTTTTTCCCTCATTGATTTAGAGAGGTTTTTCCATGTAAAATATTGGTGTCCTCTGTGCTGTGTTATTTTTTTCTTGTGGTTGATGTAATTATTTTTCTTCTTGTGTGTTTGGTTTGTGCAAGTGGGCGCATTCCCAACATTGTAAGCTTATTTTTCCACTATTCATTGTCTTCCCACTTTCGTTTTTCTCTCATTTTGGTCTGTGATATACCAATAGTGGTATCCAAGCAATACACTGTCTCTAGCCTACAGTTTCTCTGTTTTTCTTTCATCAAAGGCTCAGCATGGCGTCATCTACCACATTACACACTTCTTCATCAGATATTTGTCTCTGTATTCTCAGGCGATGTGTATGAATTCTAGAGTGTCAAAATGAAAACTCAATTTGATTCCTAGGATATGCGGTATATTGTCAACCTACATACCCACAACCGGTACGACAGCCGACAGAGCTCCACCAAAAATTACAAAAGATGACAAGATGACGGATTCCCGTGCACTTTTCCTCATCTAGCAAATCATATTCCAAGAATATGTCACAAACTTCCCAAACCTACTCCCTGTAAATAGAATCCATGCGGCAGAGGAAGATCCCAGACACATTTAAAAAAAATACACTATGTTCTACACGTTATGCAAACTAAACAATCATGACCTTAAAGATTATTTCTATAAGTGCAAACAATGCACGAGGAAATCATTTTGAGAAATACTGCTGGAATAACCAGAAAGTGAATGAAAAACAACATATCTGCTAGATATAGGTAATATATCTGAAAGATGGGCGTTTACTTTTCACCTGCTGTCAAGCACAAATAAAAAAACAATTGTGAATGGGTGATTGACAGTGGGTCCACCAGTCATGTGTCATAACAAATATATGTTTTCGTCTTTGGATGATACATTCAAGTCCCAAGTTTATCTGGGAGATAGGCATGTCAAATGAATCAAAGGGAACGAGACCATTACAATTTTAACCAAAAATCATGTTGCCAAACGAATCATTGATGTCCATTGGGTGCCTGATCTTGCCCATAACTTGCCTAGTGTTGGCCAGCTTATTTACCATGGTTACTCATTCAGCTCCCATAGCAACCAATATCTCATCTCTGATAAGTAATCTGGGGAGACCTTGGCTTCACCTTCAATGAATTCTAACAAACTTGTCTCCATTCAGTTACAGTATGCCCTCACCAGTTACTAGGGTTGCATAAGTGACGCACTTGTAATCATTGACTCAGTCACCTACATTGGGATGCTATGTAGAGGATGAAGAATCAAAGCTTGTTCATTGTCCTTCCAAATTTTAAAATCAAGCCACAATTATGTGAAGCTTACACTGCTTCAAAACCCCATCGTCTCCCTTTCACCCAACAGTCTTCAACCAGGAGCACTCAGCATTTGGATCTCATTCATGGTGATGTTTGGGTCCCCTCCTTAGTCGAGTATGTTGGAGGAAAGAAGTATTATCTATTCTTTGTTGATGATTTTTCCCAATTTATGTGAATATTCTTCCTCTCCCATAAATCAGAAGTCTTCAAACAATTCAAAAGTTTCTAAATGTTGTTTGAAAAACAAACTGATTTATCCATCTGTGTTCAATATTCTGATCGAGGCTATGAATTCACATCGTTTTATTTCTTCAATTATTGTTGTTCTTATGGAATTCATCGTGATCTGATCGCATACTGATTACCCCAGGAAAATGGGGTTGATGGGCATCAAAATTGGACCATTCTGGATATGGTGAGGGTCATGCTCCTCACTACCAACACACCAAAGTCTCTCTGAATTGAATCGTGTAACACAGTAGATTCTGTTCTTAAACACACACCAACTAAATCAGTACAAGGGAGCACTCCATATGAATTATTTTACTCCAATAAACCGAACAACCATCACCTGAAAACTTTTGGGTGTCCAGCAAATTCATTGAAAGACGAAAGGGAAGCTCGACAAGAAAATATAAAATCATGTTTTTACCAATTATTATGACCATTTGAAAGCGTACAAACTTTACTCCCCCTTCAGAAAACACTTTCAATTTCTCGAGACATTTTAATTGAAGGAGTCGATTGGGATTGGGATGCCACTGCTCTTCCCATCCAGCCTCCTCTTTTAGAGGTTGAGATAAAAATTTTATCCTGCCACCTTCCAAGAAGGCAGTGATATTTCGGGTGACTGAGGAGTAGTTGTTCATCCAATCCTCCTGAATCTCCCACTCAACTGAAAATGTGAAGCCTTATTGACATATACCAATCTTGCAACTTGATACAACATCCCGACACTTCATCCTACTATGAGCATCAGAATAGAAAGAATGGATCCAAGCAATTGAAGAAAAAATGACATGGTTAATGAAACTGACACCTGGATCCTAATCGACAGCCCTTAACACCACAAGATAATAAGTCTAAAATGGGTCTACAAGCTAATGTGCAATGAAGCAGGCAATGTTATTAAACACAAGGCTCGCATTGTGGTTAAGGGATACTCACAGATGCCAGGAAGGTACTACAAGGAGAATTACTCTCACGTTTCCCGTATGGAGACAATCCATCTAATCATGGCCCTAACAGCTCAGTACCATTATCCCATATATCAAATGGACATAAAGTATGAGTTCCTGAATTGACAAATCACAGAAGAAATATATATTCAACAGCTCAGTACCATTATCCCATATATCAAATGGACCAATATCTCATCACGAAAAACTTTGCTCGATGCCTGGTCGGGCCATTTTTATATGTGAAGAAAGAATAAGAAGACACTGCCATATTATATATCTACATATACGACATCATTATTACATGCTCATCTCCTTCTCAAATCACCCAACTGAAGAAGGAGAATCTAAAGCTGCAATATGAAATATCAGATGTGGGCACATGCAATTTTTCTTAAGAATTCAAGTAGTTTAAACTACAAAATACATTTTCCTCGCCCAAGAAAAATACGCAAGGGACTTATGGAGGAAATTTCAGCTAAATAACTGTTTGAATGGTGCTCGAATCATCCGCGTGAGTGTCTAGTTTGGAACACTCTACTCGTTGCCCCTAGCATGGTACTTATAGGCAAACCCTAATTCCCCGGCGGGTGCATGGATCCCTAACGGGTCTTAACCTACCGCTAAGTATCCGTTAACCCGATAGTTAAATATACCTCAACAATAACTACAATGCCAGCGAAACCCCAAGGAGTACCAATGAGAAATTGTAGAAGAAGAAGAAAGAAGAAGATGATGAGATTGAAGAAAGATATCACTCTTTGATCATATTGCTCCTCTATCTAACCCATACACCTCCAGACTTAGAAAATTTACTGAATTTAGTATCCAAGTTTGTTTTTGATCCTATCAAACATCATTATGCAACAACCAGAAGGATCTTATGGTACATTCAGGGGACTATCAACTTTGGCCTCATCCACAAGATGTATTCATCGACACTAATGAATGGCTACAACGACTCGATTGGGGCGGAAGTGTTGATGATCGCAAAAGCACCAGAGGATACCTCTATCTATTTGGGGAGAAACTCATTTTGTGGTCATCTAAGAAGCAACAAACTATTGCTTTGTCCTCAACAGAGGCAGAGTATAAGGTCGTAAGTAACATAGCGTATATAGCTCTTTGGCTCCTACAGGCGCTGCGATTTTTGAAATTGAAGAAGAGAGAAGAAGGTAATTCAACCCCAATCACACTTAGGTGTCACAATACATCTACAATCACACAAGCTAAGAACCCCATCTTCCACAATCGAAACAAACACAACCAATTGCACTATTATTTCATACGATGAGAACGAGAAGATAGAAGTCAGTTATGCCAGAACTGAAGAGCAGCTCGCCGACGGGAAGACGAAGCCTCTTTTGCGTGAAAAATTTATAAGTCTATGAGATAATCTGGGGATCGTGGCCCGTCCAGTTAAAAGAGGATATTAATGTGCTGTGTAATATGGACCATCCACTAACTCTTGGAGATCAACGGACATATACCTGTCATTAATAAGTAGTTAATTAGAGGCTCTTTGGACTAACCAAATGAAATAATTGTTGAATTTGTAATGCTCCCTTAATGTGCTATTTATAAGCCATGTATCACTGTTGAACTATGCAATGAACTAAGAATGAATTTTAAGCTAATTTTCCAACGTTCATCATCTTCCCCCTTTCAATTCTCTCACATTTTGGTCAATAATAGACCAATAAACTCTTTCTCTGTTTACAACAACACCAACAATTCTACACCTTCTCCCTCATTTCCAGTTGTCAACCTCCTTAAAGTTACGCATCACTACCTTTTTCTCAAGCTCATGAAAGTAACAATAATCCATACTCTTGGACACGCACATCATACCGACCATGTACAAATCCTTCATGCATGATCAATCCTATTACGGTTGCAAAATGTTGAAATAGAATTTCTTCTCTTATGAGTCTCTTTACCGATGAAATATTTGAGGAGTGTGTCAATCATCTTAAATTAATAGGCCAAAAATATATATTTAAGTCACCATCACCTAATGATATAAAGCCTCTTTTTTAGCATCTCGAATAAGAGTATGCTTAATTAGTTGCATACCATACCCATTGTTTCAAAAGCACTAAGCTAATGAGTTCGTTATTCATACTGAACCCGCCTAGTCCCAATGCCCTCCAAATTTTGGATGCCTAATCTTAATCGCTCGCATCCTTAACTACGAGTTCCTACATTCCAGAAAAAATCAATCACCTATTTCCCTTAGCACCTATCTTCCTGAAATTGTAATCAAAGGCATTTTCATTGTTGTTACAGTTGTGGGCATGGCAGTTAATTCTATCAGAAGAATGGTTGAGGAAAATTATATGATCTTGAGTGCAGCCATACCAGTCACACCACTGATAAGTAGTTTGTTTTCCAACATTATTGCCCATCATATAGTTACTCTTACTCCATCGATCAACTCTACTAGTCAGCAAATATTTTATTGTTTCACATTCACATTCCTACTCATAACACACTACTGCTACTAGAACCTCATCCATCCGCAACTCTTACATGTTATCCTGATACGAGCTCATCTTAGCATTTTATATTGGACATTCAATCATTGCGGTATGATGACTATACTATCAATAAACTAGTTTGACAGTCTACTTTTATAATTGGTATATTTATAATTTCTCGTATATGTACAAATATATATATACATATATAATATATATATGTAGATATACATATATATATTTAGATATATATATATGTAGATATATATATATATTTAGATATATATATGTGTATATATATATACATCTTTATTATATAAGTCAATACACATATCTTGCCAAGCACACCATATTTCGGATCTGAGCCGTTGGATAAAATTGTTAGAGGCAATATCAGCCGTATGATTACTGGGAAACCCTGATTTCTTCTGCGCCTCAAACATTCCGCTTAAAAAACACACGCACCGCACGCTTTTTATTCCTCACCTCCCCCCATCGCTCCCGACGACCTATTCCTCCCATCTTCCGCTGCTCCCGGCGGATCGTCGCCCACATCTTCGACTGCTGCCTCTTCACCATCTTCGACGGCGTACGCTTTTTATTCCTCACCTCCCCCGATCGCTCCCGACGACCTATCCCTCCCATCTTCCTCTGCTCCCGGCGGATCGTCGCCCACATCTTCGACGGCTGCCGTCGGATTTGTGAAACCACGAAAAGCTCAAAAGCTCTCTCCCGCAAGCTCCTTCTGCCCTAAGCTCCCCTATCCTCCTTCTTCCGCCTCTTCACCTCTCCTGATCGCTCCCCTCTTCGACTGCTCCACCTCTCCAGGAATCTTCAACATCGGACTCCACTTCCTACTCCACCTCTTCGTCTGCTTCCTCTTCACCTCTTCTCCGCTTCAGGTCACTCACTTCCACGCCATCTCCACTAAAATGTCCCGGATCATCGATAAAGGTACTCTCCTTCAATTATTTTACTTCATTGCTGAGAATAGGTACATCTGGCTTCACTTAGCACTGATATTTAATCTCTTAATGCTTCATATTGTGAGCTAAGGATTTCTGACATACTATAAAGCACGATCATATGCTGAGCTAAGGATTTTTGCACTACATATGCTTCAGTTTTTATTTCAGTCCTAAAATCATATGAAGCATTGCTATATTGTGAGCTAAACATTTTTAATTCTGTCCTAAAATAAGTGCAGATTTCTGCACATTTCGATGCTAAAATCAATATAATTTAGTGCAGATTTCTGTACATTTTGATGCTGAAAACTGGTAGTCAGACCTATTCAGCAGTATGACCATCAAGAGTGTTTTTTATTTTTTGGGGTATCTGTTTACATAAAAGGTATATGATTCGGGTATCTGTTTACATAAAGGGCATATGAGAACAAGTGATTTAGTTGGGGTGATTTCTAAGAAAGACTTATATTGATTCATTCATAAATCCACATATTGAATTTTGGTGTGAAGTTTAGATTATGATGTTAGCCCATATTTTATGATCAAATCGTTATAGTTTTGTGCATTCTATAGGTTCGATATGCCGCTCACAGTTATTTTGAGGAAACGAAACAACCATATGCTTCTTAGATCCACCATGATCGTCATCTTTGCCGCTCATAGTTATGTTTGAGTTATGTTGGGCATGATGTTGGGTCAAAAGATTGGATCAATAGAAGGTAAATAAACCATCAACCAACAGTTCAAGATTGGATCCCCTCTTCTATTTTTGCTTTCTCAGCTGTTGTTGCCTCAACCAACAGTTCAAATGATGAATGCCAGTTCAAATTATTTCTCAACTAACAGTTCAAATGATGAATGCCTCTTCTATTTTTGCTTTCTCACCTGTAATTTCTTCCTTAGCTTTCAAGTAAAATGATGAATGCCATTCGACCAAGAAACCTTAACACAGTGACTAAACCAACAGTTCAAATGTAATCTATGCTAATCCGGGGGGGGCGAAGCCCGCTTGGATATCGAGTGGGCGAAGCCCACTTGGTTACGGGCGAAGCCCGCTTGGTTACGGGCGAAGCCCGGAGTGACGCATCGAGAACAGGCGAAACCCAGAGTGACGCAACGAGAACGGGCGAAGCCCGTTCAAAGATGAGGGGGCGGGCGAAGCCCGCTAGGTTGCCAAGCGGGCGAAGCCCGCTTGGTTACGGGCGAAGCCCGCAGCGACGCATCGAGAACGGGCGAAGCCCGTTCGAAGATGCTAGTATATATATATATAGATATATATATATATATATATGTAGATATATATATGTATATATATATCTACATATATATGTATATATATATATTTATATATATATGTATGTATATATATGTATGTATATATATGTATGTATATATATGTATGTATATATATGTATGTATATATATGTATGTATATATACATATATATACATATATGTATGCATACAAGCAGTCGTGCACGGGGGATCCCGTGCGTGGGCCACATTTGTCGTAGGGGCGACCTTTGTCATGAGGGCAACATTTGTCGGTGAGGCGACATTGGTTGGTGGGGGCGACATTGGTTGGGGGTGGCGAGATTGGTGGGGGGCGCCGACATTGGTCGGGGGCGGCAACATTTGCGGGGGCGGCAACATTTGCGGGGGCGACGACATTGATCGGGGGCGGCGACATTGGTCGATGGCCGCGACATTGGTCGTGGGTGGCGACATTGATTATGTTGGAAGCGATAGATGGACACACACACGCACCTCAAGAGTGACAAGGCAAACAACTTCTTATATTAATCAACAAACGGTTACAAAGGCTACAATAAAATACAACTTCACCATGAGTTACAACTCAACACAACTCTTCTACACAAGCACACTACTCAAGAGCTCGCACACACACCAAGCTTGCCAACTTCAAACGATCGCCACTTCTTGGAGGTCGCGAGGGAGAGATCGCTAGTCTTGCGAGGTCGCCGGAGCTGCTATCCGCTACCTCTTGGAGATCGCAAGGAGCTGTCCGCACTATTCCCAGGGGTTCGACTATTTGAGACCGCTCCGCTTGTTTCTATTCTTCCGCCAGTTCTTGTTTACCCGAGGAGACCGCTGGTTTTGTTCGCCACCTTTGAGACCGCACGTTTTGAGGGTGTTCGCACCACTCTTGCGGTCTCACAAATTTGACCGCAGCTTTTAATAAAATTTCCAACTCCTATTCACGCGCTACTTCTTCCATCTCCAATCTGCACCTTTTATAAACATTCCAGGCGAATGGGAGGCAGCCACGTGTCCCATCAATTAAAGCCCCATCAATTAAAGCATTCACACCAATTATATTTTCCTCTTTTCCACGCATGCATACAGCCACCTTTTATCCTATTAATATATAAATATTATATATATATTATTTTGGCCTTTGACTTCAGTCAAATCAAATACTTCCGCCAACAGATTAAGGGCAGTGATATTGATGTTGGGCGACGACATTGGCCGTTGGGGCGACATTGGTTGAGGACGGCGATATTTGAAGGGGGCGGCATTGGTTGTGGGGGCGACATTGATCATGGACGTCGACATTGGTCGTGGGGGGGGGGGGGGGGGGCGACATCGTTAATGTGGGTGACATTGGTCCTCGACGACGACTCTTAGCGGGCTGCGAGATCATCGTGGGCGGCTGTTGGGTTTTCTATGTTATAATGCATCAAATGCACAGCGGAATAAACAAACAAGAACCATAAACAGTTAACGGAACTTGCGATTTTATGAATCAAGAAATAGGAAAAGCAACACTTTGCGATATACATGAACGAGATTGAGTCAATACTTAATCGAGGTGCTCCAATATCTGATCCCGAAGGCAAACTGAAAGTGCACAGTTAACCTCAATAGAATTCTCTAGAGGGGGGTGAATAGAGATTAAAAATATTTTGTGCAAAGTTAATATATATATATGTGTATGATCACAGATTAGAGCTTCCCACACACCAACAAGAATTAAACAAATAAAGTAAATGCAAGAAAAGAAATCACAGCACAACACAAGAAAATATAGTGGTTCCCCAAACTTTGGGTAGTCCACTCTTCTACCCCCTTGGTAGGAATTCACTATCTTGCACTGAGTCTTTTGATAAGGAGACTCTTAGAACCACCCTGAGTCTTTTGACAAGGAGACTCTTAGAACCACCCTGAGTCTTTTGACAAGGAGACTCTTAGAACCAGTACACTGAATTTTTTGAAGAGGGATTCTAAAAACTCTTTTACAATATTTAAGTAAGAATAAGAAAGAAGAAAGAAATAAGAACAAGAATGAATCTTCTTCCTAGCAAGAAGATTGGAAGCACAAGAAGTGAATTAAATCTTTCTTCTATAGAGAGAAGAAGATTTGTAGCTTTTCTCTCTTTGTGAGAGCTATCAGAACTTGCAGCAGAATGACTTCAGAAGCAGGAGAAGAAGAAGTGCTTGAATATTGCTGCAGAACAATTTCTCAATTTTCTCTCTATAGTTGGGAGCTCTTCCTCTTTTTCAAATGTAAAATGGTGAATCACTTGTTCTACTTTTTCTGCCTACCTCCTCTTTATTTATAACTCTGTTAATTCAAAATAATACTATAGGAGGATAATCAATTAGCAGTCAGAGAAATAGAAAGATGAAAATGTTTCCATAATATTTATTTCTGTAGAAGGAAAGAACTAATTCTGATTTCAAATAATGTCCAAATAAATTTAATCAAATTAGCCAAGAATCAGATATAAGGAAAGAATGATTCAGAACGGCTATAAAATATTGACATTTATTCCATACAAATTAGATCTACTGAAAGAAGGAAAGAGATCTGACGCATATTTAAATCTGTCATATAAATCGACGTGCGTCGATTACCACTCGACGTAAACGTCGAGTTCTTCTTGGCTAAACGTTGAAAGGAGAATATGGAAGGTACGTCGACAAAGATGCGTCGACTTCATTAGATGCGTCGACTAGAAATCAGAGTAGCGTCGACAACACATACGTCGAAATCTTCCTAGAGTTACTTCGACTCAATCTGAAGGAAACGTCGACTATATTTTGACGTTGCGTTGAATACTATTCGACGCATATTTACTTAACCTTGTTTTTCTTTCTTAGAATTCATATTCAACTTATTTCTAGGGGTTAAGAGAAATCATTTCCCTAAAAATCTCCCCGTATTTGTCTTAACCCTACTTAGAGAGAAATCATAAAATCAACTCAGCACAGCATTTGTATAGAAAAGAAATATGTCACTCAATTAAAGTGAAATTTAGAAGAAAAGATCATATAAACAAATTTTCAGAATCATATAAACAGATTTTCATGTTCATACCAAGTAGTATTCAACTATAGGGTAAGATATATCAGCATTGTTTTCAAATATTACTCAGGAGGGGTAGGAGGGGTCTTTCTCTTTCTCTTGAATACTACTGTTTTAGGAGAGGAGGGTTTCTCTTTCTCATTTGTAGGAAGTGCACCTAGCTCCCCCTGAGCAGATTGCTCCCTCTGGGATGGAACCTCCTTTAATCTTTCTCCAGCTCCAGTTCCAGCTCCACTATTATCTCCAGCTTCATTCATATCAGTATCCAGCTCCCCCTGATTTGTAGTTTCTTTATCTTTCTTCCCAACTGCCATATCTTCCTTTTAAGTTTCTGCTCTGCTTGCCTCCCCTTGTAATAGTACTACTTGACTTGCAGCCTCTCTTGCTATATGAAGTACCTCTATAGTTTGTTCATCATTGTGTAGCTCAGGTACTATCTCATTCCCAAGGATTTTGTCAGATTTTGAAGAAGGAGGGACTTGTGAGAGAGAGATTTAGGATTGGAGGGCTGTTCTTCATCTAGATTCTCCCCCTTCTTGACCTTCTTGGCCAGGGAGGTTAAGAAAGACCTTGTCACTCTAGAGGAAGAGAGAGAGGTCTTTAGGCCTTGCACAGAGGCACTGGCCCCATCTATTTGGGTGTGCATGTGAAGGATGGAGGAATGAATTTGGGAGCAATGCTCATCCAGCATCACTTGGAATTTTTCAGTTGCTGATTTGATGTACTGAGTGATGAGAGCCTCAGTGGATGCAGATGATTCATGGTGTGAAAGGTGAGGAGGTGATGATGGAGGAAGAGGTGATAGAGGAGGAGAGAAGTGAGTTGATACATGAGGTATGGGTGATAATGGAGGTAGAGAAGATGGGAAAATAGGAGGAGAAACTGCTGTTTGAGCAGGTGTTTGAGAAGAGGTAGGTAGAGTAGGAGTTGTGAGGGTAGTAGAGAGTATTTGAGTGGATGATGGTGGTAGAGAAGGGTTGTCTCTTTGAGGAGGAGGAGGAGAAGGATGAGCAGGAGAGTTGGGAGGAGAAGGAGTTCTTTCAGGGATGGAACCAGGCTTGGGGATGTGCCTGGTCCATTTGGAGAAGAGGGCAATGGACATCCTCTTTCCAGGAGGGATATGGATTCCTTTTGACCTGCATAGGTCATGGAAAGAATGGAAGAGAACCTGACTCATAACTCTCATATAAGCATTCTCCTTGTGAGAGTATTTGGAGGCTATCATCCTGAGAAGGCAGCTGGCCCAGTCCACCTTTTTCTTCAATACAAGGGCCCCCATGATGTTCAGTTGCTGTTTGGGCACTGCATCATGGGCTGAAGTCTTGCATAGTAGTATTTTCCCTACTATGTCTGCTAACAATCTATATTCTTCAGAGAAATCTGTTTTCTTCAGGTGGATTGGTCTGTCTTTTGTTAATTTCATGGTGGTGAGCACATGCTTGATTTCATCAGGTGTGAGGTCAATGGACTCATCACCTAGTAGGGGAATAATTAAGACTTACTTAGTCATTCTTTTGAAACTCATTTTCTTTCCCTATTTCATTTAAACAAGGATAATATTAGGATATACCTGATGGAAGATCAAAGGTGGCCCTAATATGTTCTGCTGAGATTGAGACAGATGTCTCATAGATTGTTCCTTGAATTTCTCCTTGTTCAGATATTTGAACATTAGTTATCAGCTCTGTGAGTTCTGTTTCCAGGAGCTTACTTCTTGTGGAGATAAGTTTGTTCAGGCCAGCTTCAGTAAAGAGAGCAATGATGCTCTTGTAGTTTTCTGCGGCTGCTTGGAAGGACTCAAGGTCAATGTCGAAGCCTGAGTTGGTCTTTGGAGCCATTTTAGGTTAGTGAAAGAGAGAGGAAGAAATCGGCTGGTCTGAGGAGCAAGAAGGATGAAAGATGCAGAGTAGTGAAGGCTTCTAACTGAAGAGACTATTTAAGTCAGGTGAAGCGTCGAAACTGGGCTCAAGTCGAGGCTTATTCGGTACTTCCGTGGATGTGACCGAAAATATTTTGGTATTGCCGCTCGTTTTCATGAAGTCGACGTTACGTCGAGTGGAATTCGACGTGAGCGTCGATATAGTCTGATTTGGGATGATAGGATTTCCTATCGACGTATGCGTCGAGTGGAGTCGACGCATGCGTCGATTTTACTTATTGAGTTGAGTTATCGACGGTGCGTTGATTAGAGATCGACGTGACTTTTAATTTTCCTGAAGAATTCTAAGTGTTTATCTCTACCTAGTTCTAAGTCAGCCTTGGACTAATTTTTACAGATAGTTTGATTGGTTGTACCAGCATTGTTTGGCAAGGTGGCCAGTTTTGTTACATATATGGCACTTGATTATCTTATTATTATGATAATTTGAGTTTAGAGAAGAATAAAAGGGTTGATAGAAAGTTTTATTTTGGTTAGGATAGAAATTTTGGTTAAAATGGGAATTTTGGTTACCATGTTTAGGGTAGAAATCATGATAGAGGTGTTGATTAGGATAGAAATCATGATTGGGATAAATGGGTCCTGAATGTGGGTTAGGATGAAAGGCTTTTGGAGGAAAGGTATTTGAGTTGCTCTGAACTTTCGTGCATCGATATATATTCGACGCATGTTGATAGTTGCGTCGATTTATATTCGGCGCATTCCTTAGATTGCGTTGATCTGGTATCGACGCATGGAGGAAGTTGCGTCGATTGGATGTCGATGTATCTTTATTCGAGCGTCGAGTAGAGGTCGAGGCATCTAAGAGGATACGTCGAGTAGAAGTCGACGCATTATCATTCATGCGTCGATATGAAGTCGACGCGATTGTGTCTTCATAAATTTTCACTTTATCTTTTTCTGTTTTTACTCCTTTGTATGTTGTTTCTTTTGGTTTAGTGGTCTCTTCAGATGAAGTTTGTGAGTCATCAGCTGAATAATATGATGTTTCATCAAATTCCTTTATTTCCTTGAAGAATTGTTCTTTCTTATGTTGTGATTCTTTTTCTTGGTTTGCTGATTTGATGGGTTTATTGAATTTTACAGGGCTCATCCATGCAGGCTTGTTGGATGGAATTAGGCTGATTGATGGATCAGCCCCTAGCCCAAGATTTTTGTGTCTTATTGTTTGTTTTTCAGTGATTTCTTTAAGAGTTTAGCTTCTCATTTTTATTGATTCTTCAAAGGCCTTTGCCTGAGAAACCTTATCCTTAAGGAACTGATTTTCTATTCTAGCCCTTTCTATTTCCTTCTCTCTTATGTTAGCCCTTAATACATGATCTATTGAGCTTATATCCTTTTTATTTCTTTGGTTCTTGACCATATGAATTTGTTCTTTTAGGTCATTGATTTCTTCTTTAGCTTTTAATTGATCTAGACACATTCCCATAAAATCATTTCTGAATTTATCACTTTGAAAATCTATTTCATCAAAGATGCTTATCTCATCCTTATCCTCAGATTCCTCTATGAGAATAAGGCTATTTTCTTTTTCATCTTCAGAAGATATGCTTTCTTCTGATCCTGTCTCACTCCAAGATTTAGCACCATCATCATTCTTGGGGCCTTCAAAGGCCATCAAGCATAGGTCTTCTTGCCTAGATTCTTCATTGTCACTCTCAGAGGATGAACTGTCCTCAGAGTCTGTTTCACTCCAAGCTTCTGCAATAAAGCCTCTTTCTTTCTTCTTCCCCTTTTTCTTGAGATCCTTTCTTTTCAGATCTTTCTTTGTTTCAGCATTCTCTGGACATTCTGGGGCAATATGTCCAGGTTTCCTGCAAGAATAGCAAATAATTTCTTTAGTGGGAGTTTTGTCATACCTTGGTTTTGACTCCCTACTTTTTGATCCATCTGTCTTGACCCATTTCTTAAATCTTCTGGCTAGGAAACTGAATAGTTCTTCTTCAGTGACAGGAGTCCTTTCTTCTGTTGCCTTTAAAGCTATGTTCCTGTCTTTTGAGGAGATTGGAGTGTTTTCTCTTCTTTTCTTCTCTTCTCTAGTTTTTAGTAGTTGCTCATAGGATTTGAGTTTTCCTAAGAGAGCATCTGTAGAGATTTCCTTTTGTCCTCTTGTGTCTCTTATTGCCCATATTCTTGAGTCCCATGAACTGGGGAGACTCATTAGCAATTTGTCATTAATCTCAGTGAGGGAGATCTCTCTAACCAAGTTTTTCAATTGGTTGATGATTAGACTGAATTTGTCATACATCTCAGAGATACTCTCTTCATTCTTCTTTTGGAAGTTCTCATATTGGGAGATCAATAGGGCCTTCTTATCTTTCTTTTCATCAGCAGTTCCTTCCACCATCTTTGTAAGAGCATCCCAAATTTCTTTGGATGATTCACAGTCAACAACCCTTTGAAAGATGTCATCTGAGAGAGTTGAGACAAGTATGTTCATGGCCTTTAGATCATATGTTCTAGCCTTTTTCTCATCTTCTGTCCACTCAGATCTTGGAACAAGTGTTTGTGTGACATTGCCACTTGCATCCTTTCTATAGGGCTTTGGGGGACCTGTCACAGTAATATTAAACAAGTCAGCATCAATGGAGTTCATATAAATTCTGATTCTTGTTTTCCAAACTGCAAACTTTTCAAGATTGCACATTGGTGGTCTGGTGGAAGCATAATCTTTGATTTGTGTCATGTGAAAATTGATTGTTAGAAAAGTATATATATATAAATAAGAGGTAGGATCTTTTTGATCAAGGAGTTAACCTTTTTAGATCAACCTACCTCTGATACCAATTGAAAGTGCACAGTTAACCTTAATAGAATTCTCTAGAGGTGGGGTGAATAGAGATTAAAAATATTTTGTGCAAAATTAATATATATATATGTGTATGATCACAGATTAGAGCTTCCCACACACCAACAAGAATTAAACAAATAAAGTAAATGCAAGAAAAGAAATCACAGCACAACACAAGAAAATATAGTGGTTCCCCAAACTTTGGGTAGTCCACTCTTCTACCCCCTTGGTAGGAATTCACTATCTTGCACTGAGTCTTTTGATAAGGAGACTCTTAGAACCACCCTGAGTCTTTTGACAAGGAGACTCTTAGAACCACCCTGAGTCTTTTGACAAGGAGACTCTTAGAACCAGTACACTAAATTTTTTGAAAAGAGATTCTAAAAACTCTTTTACAATATTTAAGTAAGAATAAGAAAGAAGAAAGAAATAAGAACAAGAATGAATCTTCTTCCTAGCAAGAAGATTGGAAGCACAAGAAGTGAATTAGATCTTTCTTCTATAGAGAGAAGAAGATTTGTAGTTTTTCTCTCTTTGTGAGAGCTATCAGAACTTGCAGCAGAATGACTTCAGAAGCAGGAGAAGAAGAAGTGCTTGAATATTGCTGCAGAATAATTTCTCAATTTTCTCTCTATACTTAGGAGCTCTTCCTCTTTTTCAAATGTAAAATGGTGAATCACTTGTTCTATTTTTTCTGCCGACCTCCTCTTTATTTATAGCTCTGTTAATTCAAAATAATACTATAGAAGGATAATCAATTAGCAGTCAGAGAAATAGAAAGATGAAAATGTTTCCATAATATTTATTTTTGTAGAAGGAAAGAACTAATTCTGATTTCAAATAATGTCCAAATAAGTTTAATCAAATTAGCCAAGAATCAGATATAAGGAAAGAATGATTCAGAACGGCTATAAAATATTGACATTTATTCCATACAAATCAGATCTACTGAAAGAAGGAAAGAGATCTGGCGCATATTTAAATCTGTCATATAAATCGACGTGCGTCGATTACCACTTGACATAAACGTCGAGTTCTTCTTGGCTGAACGTTGAAAGGAGAATATGGAAGGTACGTCGACAAAGATGCGTCGACTTCATTAGATGCGTCGACTAGAAATCAGAGTAGCGTCGACAACACATACGTGGAAATCTTACTAGAGTCACTTCGACTCAATCTGAAGGAAACGTCGACTATATTTTGACGTTGCGTCGAATACTATTCGACGCATATTTACTTAACCTTGTTTTTCTTTCTTAGAATTCATATTCAACTTATTTCTAGGGGTTAAGAAAAATCATTTCCCCAACACAAACTTTGAGTTCCAAGCACAGAAATCGATCGGCGCCTCTATGGAAGTCCACACGAGTGAAGAAGAACCCTAGCTTCTTGTCGCACAAGAACTAGGTTGGATAAAAAAGGGCCCTCTACGTTTCCCTCCGACTGCTAGGTCCGTCAAGAGAAAAGACGACGTGGTGCGGGAAAAAGACCGATCGGAACTCTTCCGTCAACTTGCGGAACTCTTCCGTCTCTCTACAGAAGTAACAAAAGAGATAGATCTTCTAGGGCATAAAATCGTGTCCTATTTATACCCAGGCGAGAGAGAGGCTATCCGCACACACGAGACCAGTATTGGAGTAAACAAAATTCGTCGAGTATAACTAATTCGTCGAGACCATTTGATGAATTCGTCGAGATCATTCGACGAATTCGTCGAGATCATTCGGTGAATAGATTCGTCAAGAAGATTTGATTCGTCGAGAACATTCGACGAGTTGATTCGATGAAGATATCCAATTCGTCGAGGCATTTCGACGAATTAATATAGTCCATCGAGACTATTCGATGAACCCTTTTGACGACCTGAGATAAGTTTCGTCGAGACATTCTCGACGACTCATCTCGAAAACTTGCCAACATACTCCATACAATATTCACAATACCTGTGGAGCATTCAGTCGACTCGACCAAACTCGAATAAGTCGTAGGGTTGGTCCTTCAATCATATCCAATATGAGTAAGGCCAACACAATCCTTCCTCCAACTTCTTCAAACACTCTTGTGTGTGACCCCATAGGCTCATATCGCGTTGATAGTGAGACTAAATGTTTGATCACTTCCAGGTCACCTTGTAAATACCAACAGCGGTGACATCGGTCACGGGCGGCGACATCTGTAGTGGGCGGGCGACATTCGGTGGAGGCTAATATTATTGTTAGATCATTTTGAAATATCAATTCTTTGTAAAATAAAAAATATTCTAAGATACTTACAGAGGTCATTGACAAATAAAAAGAGTAAGTTTCAATAACAATTAGAAAAATAGAATGTTGCATAATGACGATAAAAAATGCATAACACCACAAATCAGCAAATTCACTTAGTATCTTTTTTCCCCAGCAACTCCATCGCCGCCACATTTTTGTCGTAGTTCTTTGGAACCAAAAAAAATTGACGGCATCCCTATTTCACGAAAAACAAAAGCCCATTGATCATTATCGCATAGATCCCTTGGAACCCTTTTTATGATCATTCGGAGCCCTTTGTATTCCCATTTAGGCCAAAGTGATATGACAATGGTAAATTCCAGTCGTGTAGTATTCTTCAATGCCATCAGGAAAGTCATCTACAAAAAACATAATTTAATGTGTTATGGTGCGTAACTGTATTCTAATCGAGAAATCAAAAAAGAGAATACGAGTAAACTGCTTACATTTTTTTTTGGACTCCTGCGACATGGTTTTGTAGAAGTAATGCTTGGCAAAATTTGCCTAATTTACAATATAAGTTAGAGATAAGGGTTTTGGAAGCTTCCAAGCATGTGTTAAAGAAGTAATATTTTTCAAGTCTCAGACATATCTTCTGGCAATGAGAATTTCTGATAAAAGAACCCACAACGAAAGCATGGGAAAATGGTGTTTTTACCTGCTGTTGCTAGTAGAACAAAAATAATTGATGTTTTCTGAAAAAAAAGAGAAAATTCATGTTGTTAAGATCTTCGCTGAGTGAGCTTGCCAAGCAAAGCACTTTTTGTTGCAGCTTTTTGGAAACATTCTATACTGTTTGGAAATAATATCATCTTGCTTGCTAGGAATGTATTTAGAAAAAATAAAACAAAATAGAAAACAGGTATATTGCTGGCAAAAATGTGAATTTTGTGTATTTGGAAAATAAAGTGCTTTGGTAAAAAGTTATACAAAACAATGCTAATAAGTTGGCATGGGGGAGGCTGCTGCGGAAGCGAGAGCGGTGGAGGCAATGATGCAGTGGCCCGTCGATCGCGCGAGTGCCTCGCGCGCGGAGATGAAGGCTGGGAGCACGCCGGATTGCCATTCCTACTTGGACGATGGGCCATGCCTGTGCTTCTGTAGCATGTTGTAAAATGTTCAGCTTGCACCTTTTTAATTTCCTCTTTTGGCACTGGCAGTCCCGCCGGCGATCCCAAATGCAGTTTGATCAGCCATAACAAATCCAAATAACTACCGGCCATAAAAATCCTAATAACTTAACAACTGCAAACATATATATATATAGATTTGAAAAAACGCATAGAACCTCCTCCACATAGGCAATCCATCAAATAGTTTGCGAGCATGGAAATGAAGCAGTTGGAGAAGTAACATGGAAAAATGGATTGCAGCCAAATTGCAGCAAAAATGACCTTTATTAGATATCAAGTAGTTGGAGGAGTAACATCAAAAAGATAGTGAGTTAGAAAAATAGCACGCAAGTATGGAAAAATGGAGCAAGTCAAACGTATATATAGATTAGAAAAATCACATGGAACCTAAGCAGTTGGAGGAGTAACATGGAAGAATGGATTGCAGCCAAAATGACCTTTATTGGACTAGTCTTTGATACATACCTTCGAGGATCGAGCTGACGAAGAAGGAGCAAGAGGTGGAGGAGGATTTTGCGAGGAGTCTTCGAGCAGAACTGCACAGTGGCCGCAATGTAGAGGAGGAGTTCTTGCAAGGGGCACGCAGGTGCCGGACCGAATGGACGGGAGGTCACGAATGGTTTGTAGAGGACGATGGACGGGAGTAAGCGCAATGTAGAGGAAGATGAATCCGTGTCGTGTGCAGGCGCCGAATGGACGGTATGGGCGCTTTCGGCGGGTGCAGGCGCCGAATCCGTGCCGCGTGCAGCCCCGAACCCAGTAAAAGCTTAGGGGGCGCGGGTCACGCTGGCGGGGGAGTTTGATGGCGGGAGGAGTGTGAGGCGCCGAACACATTAAAGACCTGTATTAAAACTATTTTTTAATGACAAAAAGCTGAACGAATTGCAGCCAAAAAGAACTTTATTAAATGACAAAAAGTTGAACGAATTACAGCCGAAATCATCAAAAAACACCGAAAAATGGATTGTAGGAGGGATATTTTGAGGGTAGTTTTGTGAAACGAATGTTACACCATGGTTACTTTAGAGTTGCTTATAGTATAAAGATATATGTCTATATATGTATATATATAGGGATATTTACCGAGACCTCCCCTCGAAGTTTGAGTAAATAAAGCTTGCACCCCTCTAACTATCGAAATTACAATTATCCACCTTCAATGTTTATATTTCATATCATTCATGCATAAAAGACTCCCCTAAAGATTTACTCAAGGGAGTACTTTTGTGCATAGTTTTACAAAATGTAAACATTGAGGGCAGGTTTATAGACTTGCTTATTTGAACGAAAGCACGATCAAAACACCCTCAAAAGAAACACCAGATGATAACCACATGATTTACTTCTACATGATCGCTACAGCTGAAGTATCCCGCGCCTGGTACACCGGAGCTAGCAAGGAAGGTTAAGAAACTGCTTCAAAACGCTGGCTTCAGCGGCGTGGAGGAAGACGAGAGCCGTGGGCTTGACCACGGAGCGTGGGTTCCATTGATGCTCATGTACCCTGAGGCCAACCTTCCCGTCTGCCAGCTTTCCGTCCAATCTCACAAGGACGGAACCCATCACTACAACATAGGCAGGGCATTGGCTCCTCTCAGGGAAGAAGGCGTTCTTATTATTGGATCAGGAAGTGCCACACATAATCTCAGGTTGCTGGACCGTGATGACGTCCCTACACCCGATTGGGCTTTGGAATTTGACAGCTGGCTTACCCAGTCTCTCCTCCATGGAAGGTACGAATATCTGCAAGATTTACATCGTGATTGTTTGGTTCAGCTCACGCTAAACTAGCCCTGCACAAAAGGCCCGATCGGGCCGGCCCTGACCGGGCCTGATCGGGCCCGGGCTTTCGTAAATCGGGCCGAGCCCGGGCCCACTGAAAATCGGGCTCGGGCAGTTGCCTAGGTAGGGGGCCTCATCCGGCCCTCAAGGCCGGGCCGGGCCGGTTTTTTGAAAAAATAAAATTTTTTTTTAAAAACTAAATACTTATAATTTATAACATTTTACAAAATAAAAAATAAAAAATCTACAAAATTACAAAATAATGACATATTACAAAATTAAAAATTAATAATTTACAAAATTCAAAATTTACAAAATTACAAATTACAAAATTATAAATTACAAAATTACAAATTAAAAAATTGAAATATATTATTAATTTTAAATAAACTAAATTACAAAATTTATTAACTTATTACATATGAGGCGTTTATCCAATCGCCGTGACTTGTAACGCGTTTATCCAACTCAAATATTCATCGCGTTCATCTCGTCTTCTAGCTCCTCCGAGCTCGCCTCCAACGCTGAAACGTGCTGCTTTCTCCTCGTAGCATCCAAATAGTCCTTATAGCAGATGCATAGTTCCAGTGATTCTTCATTTAGCCGACTCCTCCGCTCGTTCAAAACCCTGCCACTAAGAGAAAAAGCGGACTCCGAAGCTACCATGCTAGCTTGGATTGTTAGTAAATCTCGGGTCATATAGGCCAAAATAGGATATGTATTAACTTTACCTTTCCACCATTTTAAGAGATCGAAGTTTTCGATCTCCTCGGTACTCGTAAAATCGCGGAATTGTGTTTTGGTATACAATCCTAATTCGTTTAAGCTACTAGTTGTGCGTGCTTTTTTCCTAGAGGCTAATTCTAACATTTTATTTTTAAAAGAATCTTTTGTTCTTGTTTGCGATACTTCTTCTCGGGGTCGCGAGCCATATAAGTTATCGTAATAATTAAAAAATTTGGTAAATACAGAATGAAATTTTAAAGTACTAACGTCGTCACAATCATCGAAACTTAGATTTATGTTTAAGTTATTATTAATTTCATCTATCAAATTTTCTACGCCGTCTACGCCAAATAACGGATTTAAAACGGCAGCGCATGAAAACGCGGGAGGCAATTCTCTATAATATTTTAAATATTTTTCTTCCATTATTTCAATTAAAGAAAGTCACCCTTCGTGTTGCTTATAATAATTAAATTTTTATGCGATATTTACAAAATTTTCAATTACTAGTGAGCTAGTCGGATAATAAATGCCAGATAAAGAAACAGTCGCCCTGTGGAAACATTTTAGTAAATCTACATAATGTAATAGTACGTCCCAATCGTTATCAGTTAAATCATGATTATTAATTAAGGTGTAATATTCCATAAGAAGTGTTTTTTGTTGAAACGCTCTTTTCAACATTTTATATGTTGAATTCCATCTCACGGGCATATCAAATAGAGGTTTCAAATATTTATGTCCTTGTGCTGTTACAAATTTTCTAAAATCTTGACTTCGTTGTTTTGTACAATAAATAAATTTAAGCATTGTCCGAATTTTTGAAATATACGGTTCCATAGCTGTTAGACTATCTTGCACTACTAAATTTAAAACGTGACAGGCACATCGAGTGTGAAAAAATGCACCGTTTAACATTGGTTTTAAATCGCGTTTTAACCACTCTATTGCGAGGTTATTATTACTAGCGTTATCAAAAGATATACTCATTATTTTATCTTTTAATTTAAATTCGCGCACGCATTTAATAATAACATGATATATAGCTTTACCTGTGTGCGGAAATTCAAAACCTTCAAAACATATAACGCGCTTATTTAGTTCCCAAGAAACGAGATCGATCCAATGACACGTGATACATATATAAGATAATCCTACTTTTATGGAGCTACTCCAGACGTCGCTCGTTAAACTCACACGTCCCTCAAAAGTTTCAAAATAATTTATTAAAGATTGTTTTGCCTCAAAATATAATTTAAGTGCGTCGCGTCTAATAGTGGATCTACTTACTTGTTGATCTTTTGGCTGAAGTCCTTCGTGTATGTACTCCGTCGCCTCATCATTGTCATAGTGGCTAAACGGCAACCCACGTCTGATGACGTCTTTCACCTGCAATTCACGTTGTCGAAGTTGATCGTACGTCAATATTTGCCCCGATGCGGATAGTTGTGCCTGGCTGGACTCCGGAGCTTGTTTCGCAATACAAGACTTTATGTGTCTTGCTAGTGTCGAGTTGCCGTTAAGGGTTAGCAATTTTGAACATAATTTGCATCGCGCCTTGAATTCGTCGCCGACTTTGACTTTGTCAAAATGATCCCAAACTGGTGCTTTCCGATTATGCTCCACCACTTCGGCCGTACTTTGAGTCGACGACGCCGACGTTGATGAGGAGGATGCCATAAATATTAGAGAGTGGGAGAGTAGGAGAGTGAGAGAGTGAGAGAGAATAAGAGAAAGAAAGAGATGGTGAGAGAGAATGAGAGAGAGTGAGGTGGTGAGAGAGAATGAGAGAGAGTGAGGTGGTGAGAGAGAATGAGAGAATGCGAGATTTTTTTTTAAACGTTTATTTATAATTTTTTTTTTATTTTTTATTATTATTTTTTTAAATAAAATATTTTAAAAAAAAAATAAAAAAAATATATTAAAAAAGGACAGCCTAGGGGCTAGGCTGGACAGCCTAGCCCCTAGGCTGTCCCGCTGCCAGCTGACTTGATGTCAGCTGGCAGCAGCCCTAAAGGCTCTTAATAAGAGCCTTTAACGGCTCTTATTAAGAGCCGTTAGGCTCTTATTAAGAGCCTTTAACGGCTCTTAGGCCGGCCAGCCCTGGGCCTGAGCCCTGGGCCGGCCTGTGCCCTGGGTCGGGCTGCGCTTGGGCCCGGGCTCAGGCCGGCCCGTAAATTGGGCTTTGCCCGGCCCGGCCCGGGCCGGGCAACGGGCAGGGCAGAAGCTCCAGATTGGAGCCCTGCCACGGCCCCAAGCCCAGGCTTTGCCCGGGCCGGGCTTTTCCCGGGCCGGGCCTCAAAGGGCTTTTCCCAGGCCGGGCTCGGGCCGGCCCAGTGGGCCCGGGCCTTTTGTGCAGGGCTACGCTAAACGTATCATATCTTAAATTATCATTACATAACAAACAATATTGATACAGGCATGAAGATGTGAATAACTATGAGGAGAAGGGACCCAATGCAAAAATAGCACACCCAGAGTCGGAGCACTTCTATCCCACTACAAGAAATTTGGCTTTTAGTGATGAAAATTTTGGTCACTAATTATTGCGGGTTGGTCACTAAAGACATTTAGTGACCGAATTTAGTCTGTCACAAGGTGGTTGCAAAAGCACCGTCACAGAATGTATTTAGTGACTAAAATATTTGCAAAAGAGGAGAGGCATTCGACAGGGTTCATCTACTGCGGCGCAAGAAGCTCCAGAGGAGAGTTGGGATTTGGGAGAGGGAGAGGTGTAGGAAATTGCCGATTAGAAAAAAAAAAGGTTTAGGAATAAGTGAGTCGGGATTTTGGGAGGGAGATATGTTAATTAGTGTTATACCACCCATAAAGGCATTGGGGTACGTCTAAAGGAAACCCCGCTTAAGAAAGGTGGGGGCAACGGACAACGCATAATCGCTTGAGTTGAAAAGACCGAGCCCTCCATTCCCGCCGCCATCCGCCAAAGTCAAGGCGCGCCCGGAGCAAACCGCAGATGCATGCACCACCTCGTGCACGGTAGCACACGGGCAGCACCCCCCATCGCGGGGAAGCGGCCCGACCGCGCACCGACTGCACCCCTCAAGGGGGCGCGGCTCCAGCCGCACCCCTTGGGGGGTGCGGCCCGAGCCGCACCCCCCTTAGGGGTGCGGCCCAGCCGCACCCTATGAGAGGTGCGGCCCGAGCCGCACCTCCCTTGAGGGGTGCGGCCCCGGCCGCACCTCCCTTGAGGGGTGCGGCCCCGGCCGCACCTCCCTTGAGGGGTGCGGCCCCAGCCGCACCTCCCTTGAGGGGTGCGGCCCCAGCCGCACCCCTTAGGGGGTGCGGCCCTAGCCGCACCCCCCTTGAGGGGTGCGGCCCGGCCGCACCCCCCCAGGGGTGCGGCCCTAGCCGCACCCCTTGGGGAGTGCGGCCCAAGCCGCACCCCCCTTGAGGGGTACGGCCAAACCGCACCCCCTTGGGGTGCGGCCTAGCCGCATCCCCCCGGGATGCGGCCCAACCGCGCCGCCCTTAGGGTGCGGCCAGGCCTCCTCCCCGCGCTTTCTCCACAAGGGGGCTCGTAGGGGACACCGCCGTATTCACGCCCCCTCGTCGGGCGCGTCGGATCCCAATTCCCCTTTGGGGGACAACTTCCCGTTCCACTGTTTGCTCGGAACGCCTCCGCGCTCACGCGCGCTCAGAACTCTACTAAGCGCGCTCAGAGCGCTTCCATGTTCGTTGCGCGCTCGGAGCACTTTAGCGCTCACGCGCGCTCAGAACGCTCCCGAACGCGTTCGGGAGCGTTCTCACTTTTTGTCTTTCAGGCGTCTCACTTTTTGTCTTTCAGGCGTCTCACTTTTTGTCTTTCAGGCGTCTCACTTTTTGTCTTTCCGGCGTCTCACTTTTTGTCTTTCAGGCGTCTCACTTTTTGGGTTTCCGGCTTCTCACTTTTTGTCTTTCAGGCTACTCACTTTTCAGGAACAGTCGGTCGCCTTTTTCACCTCCAACGGAACTGCCCGAATTGCCCGAGCTGCCCAAGCTGCCCGAGGGGCAAGGTGGTCATTTACGAAAAATGGCGATCCGAGGGCCCCGAACCAAAGAATATGATTCGTCCACCGAGCATTTATGGAAACTGCCAACGACAAAATTACCGGGCCGCCCCCGGCCAAAGCTATAAAAGGAGCCCCAAGGCTTCATTTGAAAGGACCTTGACTTTTGGACCCAGGAGAGCTCCTTGCAGACTTTTGCGGAATTCTCCTTCGGCACTTGAAGATCTCCTTCGGGACTTGAAGATCTCCTTCGGGACTTGAAGATCTTCATCTTCCAGAAAGGCGACCAGCGTTCTTAGAAGAGAAAGGCGACTGACCTTCTCACTTCCAGAAAGGCGACCAGCGTTCTCAGAAGAGAAAGACGACTGACCTTCTCACTTCCAGAAAGGCGACCACCGTTCTCAGAAGAGAAAGGCGACTGGCCTTCTCACTTCCAGAAAGGCGACCAGCGTTCTCAGAAGAGAAAGGCGACTGGCCTTCTCACTTCCAGAAAGGCGACCGGCGTTCTCAGAAGAGAAAGGCGACTGGCCTTCTCACTTCCAGAAAGGCGACCAGCGTTCTCAGAAGAGAAAGGCGACTGGCCTTCTCACTTCCAGTTAGGCGACCAGCGTTCTCAGAAGAGAAAGGCGACTGGCCTTCTCACTTCCAGAAAGGCGACCAGCGTTCTCAGAAGAGAAAGGCGACTGGCCTTCTCACTTCCAGAAAGGCGACCAGCGTTCTCAGAAGAGAAAGGCGACTGACCTTCTCACTTCCAGAAAGGCGACCAGCGTTCTCAGAAGAGAAAGGCGACTGGCCTTCTCACCCCAGAAAGGCGATCAACAATCTCAGAAGGGAAAGGCGACTGGCCTTCCCGCTTCCAAAAGGCGACCAGCAATCTCAGAAGGGAAAGGCGACTGGCCTTCCCGCTTCCGAAAGGCGACTAGTAGTCTCAGAAGGAAAAATGACTTAGTTTTTAGAGAGGTGGCCCGTCACTCTCAGAGCTCTCTCTATCTCTCCAAGTATTGCAACGAGCAGCGGCCTGTCGCGCTCGAGTCCTAGTTTCCCAATTGTAACCCCCCAGAAAATAGTGAAGTTTGGTCGGCACAGCTCCGGCCGCGTGATTTTTTACCCTTTCCGGGTTTTCCACGTTAAAAAGTCTCTGCGTACTCAACGAACCTCTAATTGACTGTTTGCGCGCTTAGCTCGCTCACGAGCTGAGGCGGTTCAAGTGAACCGGTCTACCCGAGCCCTAAGCGTTCCGCAACAATTAGAAACGAAAAATTTGAGTTTATTAATTTATTTTGTAATTATTTTTCCTTTTTGTAATTTCGGTGGGAAGTTTTATTTTTTTGGAGGGAAGATATTTTAATTTGGGAGGGATGAGATTAGTGACTAATTATTTTAGTCACAAGTTAAAAATTTTTGTGACTATAATATTATTTGGTCACTAATAATTATTAAATTATGACAAAATTTTATTTGGTTACTAATTAAAATATATTTAGTGACTAAAATTTACATATGGTCACAAATTAATTGCTCTTATAATTTTAGTGACCAAACATAAGATTGGTCACAAAAGGAAATCATTAGTGACCAAATTTTGTTCGTCACAAATTTTTCGTCACTAAAGACCAATTTTCTTGTAGTGTCCGATGCATGTTGCTCTAGGTGCTGCGGGAGAGGATGCTAAAGCTGAGCTGATTCATCAAAGCTGGGGAAGTTCATCACTCTCCTACTCCTCCTACAGGTTCATGACTGGTGCTTAGCTCCTCGGTTTATGTGTGTGTGGAATGTGAGTTCAGTGTCCTGCTTGTGTGAAATGTTTCTTTATTTTGGTGAATTTGAACTAGTGTAAGGTTGCGAAAATTAACATGGTTTTCTCAGATGAATCAATTTGAGCTCCGAAATCTCATTTGGCAATAGTTTGTTATTACCAATGATGGGTCTCGCAGTGATTATACTCAAGTGGTTCGGTTCGATTTTAGGTAAAACTAAAACCAAATCGAATAAACTCAGATTTTTCACACCCAAAATCGTAACTAAGCCGTGGAAATTTTTATTTCGCCAAATACATACTGGGGGACGATGAGGGAGATTATTGCCGACTACACCAATGTTATATAAAAATATAATTTAAGAAATTAAAAAAAATTCACGTCAAAATGGAGAAAATGGAGAAAACGGACAAACTGATATATTAGTAGCTTGACTTGGATGGAATACTTTATTTATTTAAACTACTAATTACTAAAATCTTTTTTGGGAGTGAGCATAATTACAAATTACATTCCTCTATATTTTAAAAAACTGATGTTATATATAAATCATTTTTGACTATATATAAATTTTTACTATATATAAATCAACACAATTAGAAAAATATTACACGCAAATATAATTATTATATACAAATCATTTCAAAATAAAAAATTCTCAAAATTCTCAAATTCTTAATTATTATCCACGAAGAATCTTATCGATATACCGAAGCGACTAAGTCAACATCGTTAATCTACTTTTTAAGACTCCCTCCAAACACGTAAAAGAAAGCTCCTCTGAATTAACTTGAATGCACATCAACTGGACGAGAAAAATAGTAGCCTGAAGATCTCCGGTTCCTACCGCCTCTTTTTCTATGGCATGAACTCAAGCGGCCTAGAGAACTTCTTCCTCAATGGGCGGAACAACGCATGCCATATCTCCTAGGATAATCTGGATTTGCACCTCCTTCATGGGCCGGGACAGGGAAATAGACGTGAACAACAACTTATGTTCTTAATTCGTTCCTCGACCTGGAAGGTGAAACAAAATAAAGCACCTCCTTCTCTTTCTCGGCGAGCGCACCAGAAGGAGCTGCGCCGGCCGGAGATACCTCTTCCCGCCGGTATGATACATACGCTTTCCTAATCTGAAAAAACAGTGTCGAGGTTGGCCTGGCCGAGGGAAAAGGTTACAAAATTAGTGGATCTCCATGATCACTAGTGAAGCAGAGGAATCGGGGCTCCATTTCATGCCGGCGAGGCGAGATTGATGGGCGACGAAGGTTGTCATGAGGAACGACAAGGAGGTATCAGGTTATGCGATATGAGAGATGGGGTCAGGTAGGGAACGAATAGATTACAAAACATTGTTAAGAATTATTTATTTCGTTTGTATTTAGTATTTTTAAAGGCCTAAACAATTGCAAATATTGGGTTTGTGTATAGCCAAAAGTGGTCTATATATAACATCATCCTTTTAAAATTACAAATACCTCTCCTATACACTTAAATTTTATAACATGTATGCACAAAAACACCCAACCTGTATTTTAACAAACTTATTGTAAGACCCCCTACCGATAATAGTGCACGGCCGAGGAGATTCCTATCCCAAAGCGGTTGCCATAAGGTAGTGTTAGTGTGAAATTTTCAAGATCTATGTAACACTGAGACAAACACACCAAGAATGAACAAAAAACACTTCTTTATTACTTGACAAATAGTTACAACAATTACAAGAGAAACGGGCTGAATACAAGTTGCATACAACTTGATTCACAACAGCCAAGAGTAAATAACAACAACTGGTCGCACACCAAGATGGAGGCTTTGAAGAAGAATGAGACATGGGACCTTGTTCCCATGGTGGAGGGCATCAAATCTGTCACCTGCAAGTGGGTGTACAAGGTAAAGAAGAGAGCTGACGAAGGAGTAGAGCGGTACAAGGCTAGGCTTGTCGCTCGAGGTTTCTCACAAACCTATGGTGAGGACTATGAGGAGACATTTAGTCCCGTGGCAAAGATGATGTCGGTGAGGACGGTCATAGCTCTTGCGGCGTGCAGAGGGTGAAAGTTGTGGCAGCTTGATGTGAAGAACGTGTTCCTGTACGGAGAGATTGACAAGGACATATTCATGGCGCAACCACCTGGATACGTGTCCAAGTCACACCCACATCATGTGTGCAAGCAGAAGAAGGCCCACTACGGGTTGAAACAGGCACCGAGAGCCTGGTATGAGAAGATTGCGGAGCATATACCTGCAGTTCTGTGGTTATGATGCCTCAAACTCAGACTCCAGCATGTTTGTTAAGAAGAGTGGAGATCTTCATGTGCTGGTGCTGTTGTACGTCGATGACATGATCGTGACCGTGAACAACAGTGAGGAGGTCGCGACGCTGAGACAACAGTTATCTATCCACTTTGAGATGAAGGATCTTAGTGAACTGCACCATTTCCTCAGACTTCAGGTAGAGAAGAAAAGTGGCAGACTGTTCGTTTCCCAGAGGGCTTACGCTGAGAAGATCGTCGAGAGATTCAACATGAAGGAGGGGAAGAGCAGCTCTATTCCACTGGAGGTTGGGCTGAAGCTTCGGAAGGAAGAAGGGAGGATTCTTTTTGATCCGAAGGTCTTCCGGGCACTGATGGGGAGTTTGATCTACCTGACTATCACGAGGCCGGACATGGCCTTTGCCGCCGGCCGAGTTAGTCGGTACATGCAGGAGCCGCGAAAGCCTCATCTGGAGGCAGCTAAAGGAATTCTGAAGTACGTGAAGGGGACCCTTGAGATGGGATTGTCCTATGGAGAGAAGTCTGAAGTTAAGTTGCATGAGTACACAGATGCAGACTACGGAGGTGACGCTGATTATCGCAAGTCGACCTTAGGTCATGTGTTTCTATGTGGAGCAGCTGCTATCTTGTGGTGTAGCAAGAAGCAGGATTCTATCTCCTTATCCACCACAGAGGTTGAGTACAAGGCGTCGTGCTTAGCAGCCCAGGAGTGTGTCTGGCTGAGGAGGCTGGTGGAAGATGTGAATGAGAAGGTCAGCGGACCTACTATTCTTCGCGGTGACAATGAGAGCGCTTTAAAACTGGTAACTAATCCAGTAGGTCACACAAGAACAAAGCATATAGAGATCGAGCATCACTTCATCAAAGAGAAGGTGTTGGGTGGCTTGATTGCGGTGGAGCATGTGCGGAGTGAAGACAACATAGCAGATATATTCATAAAGCCCCTATCTGCGGGGCCATTCAGGAAGCTTCGCTCGCTGCTCGGAGTGGTTGATGGAGCTCATTTCAAGGCAGAGTGTTGAGATTTGTGAAGTGAGCTAGTGTAGGCGTAGCGCTAGCGCCGGCGCTATCCCAACTTCCAGATGGAGGCTCCGGATCCTATAAATAGGGGGGCAATCCCCCTTCAGAGAACATCAGAAAAAGTGGTCAACTTGGGTGGTCTCTATTGGCGGTCTGAGTCAGAGAGAACTTAGAGTAAGTTCAGGAGGAGAGCTCGGGCGGTCTGTTCGGGCGGTCTCAAGTGGGAGTGAACTCGGAGTGAGTTCAGAGCGACCTAGAGCAAGGTTCGCGAGCTGTGTGAGACCGCAAGCTAGCGCCGGCGGTAGGAGATAGCGATGGGCAGTAGCGGCCTGTGTGAGTTGGCGGTCTGCATCTGCGGTCTCGTCTGGAAGGTGTGCGAGCAGCGAGCTCTCGCGGTCTGGAGATAGCGCAGACACTAGTGCTAGCGTCGGGCGCTAGTGAGGAGTTGAGAAACCATGGCCACGTCCCACTCCTTAGTGCCAGCAGCATCTTCAAAGCAGACAGGTTCCCTCTCGTCGAGTGGTCCTGCTAAGAAGCATGAGACCAAGCTCACGAAGTTCCCCTCTTTATAGCGAGAAGGCGGGACGATGGTCTGCTTCGACCTCTTCAAGGCTTGGCCACTCTCTACCACCCCGGTAGACTCCTCCTCTACAACTCTTCTCCCCTCATCTCTTGGAGCACTGCTCCACCTGCTTCTCGAACTTGAAGCTCCCCCTGAGCCAGATGGTGATGGAGCACTGGGAGATAGCTCTAACTCCACAGTAGAGTCCTCAGTGACTCTTGTTGGAACACTGTCTTCCGCATCTCCTAGGTTTGAGAATAACAAATCCTATGTGTATTTGATCTTGTGTGTTCAAATGTGCAGGTTAACATAGTCCATATGACTCAAGGAGTACTCATGATGACTGCCCCCAAAATTGAAGCCAGAATTTGAAGAGGCTCACTAGCGCCGACGGTAGCACCTAGCGCCGGGCGCTAGCGATGAAGTGCGCAATTCCGGGAGCTGTTATAGAAGGCGCTAACGCCTGGCGGTAGCGGATAACGCCGACGGTAGCGCTGAACGCAGAAGGAATAAAAGCAACGTTGCCACGAATTGAAGATCCTGCCGCGCAAAAAGTTTCTTAATCAGGGATAGCGCCGGCGGTAGCATGGCGCACAGAAGGCATAGAGCAAATTGTTGCCACGAATTGAAGATTCTGCCGCGCAAAACGTTTCCTAATTCAGGCTAGCGCCGGCGGTAGCGCTAGCGCTTGAGCTATAAAAGGACCCACTCTCCTCTTATTTTCGTACACCTATTGCATACACCTCAAAGAGAGAGAGAGAGTACTAGAATTCCAGAGGCTTGTCTTAGCCGAAATTTGAAGTCCCAGCGAAGCTCTGCCAATTTCTGAAGGAGAATTCCATCACGCCGAATCCAAACGAAGTCCGCTTCGACAAACGCTGATTCTACAGTGGATTTTCGTCCCCGACTTCAGAAGTTCATCTTAAGGGAGGTTTTGTTATTTTATTTCTCTTTCATCATTATAAACGGTAGTGAAATCGCCTCGTGTTGGCGACTAGGTCTGGGGTAGACTTAGGGCTGAAATTCGCCTCGTGTTGGCGACTAGATCTAGGCTAGTTCTAGGGGGTGCTCGAGGCCACATCCGGGGAAGGATTGGCTAGAGCGGTTTGAGGCCGAATCCAGGGAGGATAAGGCTAGGGCCACCGGTTCGTGGGGAAGCGAGTCGGGATAGAAAACAAAAAGAGTCTTTTTATTATTCGCCTCCGATCTCTAGCGTCATCGAGATCAAGTTTTGTAAAACTTATTTATCATCAATAAAGCTTGTCTCTCTTTTTGTTTTACTTCACTTATTTCATGTCTTTAATCTTGCAATAATTCAAAGTTTTTAAATATAATCTAAAGTTTTTGAAAACCCTTATTCAGCCCCCTCTAAGGGCGCCGACCGATCCAACAAGTGGTATCAGAGCGGTTTTGTTCCAATCGGCTTAACAACCGGAAACAATGGCGTCTCATGATCTCACTTTTCCTGAGGGTCAAGGGGTTAGTCGACCACCTCTCTTTACTGGGTCAGATTTTAACTACTGGAAAAATCGAATGATGTGTTTTCTTATGACCATGGATGTAGAAGTATGGAACATGGTAGAAGTACGGTACTCTCCGCCTACAACTGTAGTAGGAGAGGCGACATTAGCAAAACCTAAAGATAAATGAGATGACAATGATAAACTAAGGTGTAAAAATAATGCTAAAGCAATGAACGCTTTATATTGCGCTTTAAATAGGACTGAGTTTAATAGAATTTCTGCATGCACAACTGCTTATGATATTTGGAATCAATTGGAAGTTACTCACGAAGGTACATCGCAGGTGAAAGTTGCCAAGCTGTTTCAACTGGAGTCTGAATACGAAAAATTCAGGATGGACACGGAAGAGGACATCAACTCAATGTACACTCGCTTCACAAAGATTGTCAACGCATCAAAGGCGCTTGGAAAGACCTACTCCGACGGGGACTTGGTGAGGAAAATTCTTCGTTCCTTACCTCCAAGGTTCAATCCGTAGGTGACGGCCATCTCGGAGTCGCACAACTTAAGAACGCTCCAGATCGAGAATCTCATTGGGAATCTCAAAACCCATGAGGTAGAACTACAAATTCAACATGACGAATACAACAAGGAGCCGAAGAAAAAGGCATTGGCGCTGACATCAAAGAAGGAGTGCATCGAAGGGGACGATGATGATGAAGAAGGACTCCTGGTGAAGAATTTCAAGAAGTTCATTAGAAATCCAGAGAGAAGGAACACATTCCGAAAATTCTTCCAAAAAGATACTCGACGAAAGGGATCCTCCTCTTCATCGAAGAAAGAAAAAGAAAGCGATGACGAAGAAGAAAGGCCGCCTCCAGAATGCTATCACTGCAGAAAAACCGGGCACATTCGGAGCCAGTGCCCAAAATACCAAAAGGAACGGAAAGAACAAAAGAAAGCAAAAGAAAAGAAGAAAGTGCTGAAGGCCGCTACTTGGGATGACTCTTCCTCTGAAGAGTCAAACGGTTCTGAGTCAAGTAGCGAGGAGGAAGCAAACTTGTGCTTAATGGCCAAAAGCGATGATGACGACACCAGTGTTCTTAACGACACTGAGGTATCTCCTCTACCTTTGAAGAACTTTATGATAAATTTGTTTTATTAAATCATGAAAATAAATCTATTATAAAAGAAAATCGTAAGCTCACAAAAAAAATTAGTCTCTCTTGAAAAAAGAAAAGTTTCATGTCAAGAATGTGAGTACTCTTTATTTATGATAAAAGAACTTGAAGTTTCTCTCTCTAATGCCCTTTCACAAAACAAAATCATTGCAAAAGAAAAAGGGGGCTTAGAGAGAAAATTAAAAACTTCTATATTACAAATTGAAAAGAACAAAAAAGGATTTGAAAACAAATGTATTATGATTGTTCAAGAAAATACATCTCTTAAAAAACAAAATCAAAATCTCAATTTAGCCATAACCAAATTCGGGATTGGTCAAAAATCCCTGGATATGCTTCTGGGTAATCAATGCTTTGGGTCTGGAAAAATCGGACTCGGATATAAAAGTGAACACTACCGCCCGACGCTAGCTACTAACGCCGGCGGTAGCTCTAAAGTTAAAAATTCTTCTAGTTTTTCTAATGTACAAACATCATCCAGCAACGGCAACATAGAAACTCAGAAAAGGGTCTCAACCCCCTTTATTTCGTGTGCTAATTGTCTTAAATTTGGACACACGTCTGGCTCTTGCAGGAATATAATAAATCAACGATCATTAAAACAAATCTGGGTACCTAAGAAATCCACTTACTCTATGGGTGGTACCTCTTGGGTATCTGGGTTTTTACTCTCATCCTCTTTCTAGATTTGCAGGAAGGCTAAGGAAACAGAAGACGTGTGGTATTTGGACTCAGGCTGCTCCAAACACATGACGGGCAATAAAGCAAAATTCCTTAGCCTAGAAAAGAAGAAAGGAGGAATAGTAACGTTTGGCGATAACGGTAAAGGATCATGGGAGTTGGTACAGTGGGTAACGCATCTTTTCTTATATCAAATGTGCTTTATGTGAAAGGATTAAAACATAACCTAATATCTATAAGTCAACTGTGTGATAAAGGTTTAGACGTACTTTTTGAATCTTCCACTAACCTTTGCAAGATTGTTAATCCTAAAACAAAAGATGTGTTATTAACTGCACCTAGTATTCATAATGTTTACATAGTTTCATTTCATGATCTTTCTAAATCTTCTATAAAATGTTTTATAACAAAAATGATGAATTAGAATTATGGCATAGACGCTTAGGCCACGCTAGTACAAAGCTCATCTTAAAACTAGCAAAAAGAGAATTGATTAGAGGATTGCCTAAGTTAAATGGAAATTTATCTTCATTATGCTCTCCATGCCAAAAAGGCAAATTTACTAAGTCATCTTTTAAAAGCAAAAACGAAATTTCTACATCAAAACCTCTGCAATTAATTCATATGGATCTTTTTGGTCCCGTTAACACTGCGAGTCTTGGTGGTAGATTATTCACTTATGTTCTCATAGATGACTATTCTAGATATTGTTGGACTTTATTTCTCTCCTCCAAATCTGATGCGTTTTGCGAATTTTCAAAATTATTGTTGGAACATGGTCTTCTGCATCTCCTAGGTTTGAGAATAACAAATCCTATGTGTATTTGATCTTGTGTGTTTAAGTGTGCAGGTTAACATAGTCCATACGACTCAAGGAGTACTCATGATGACTGCCACCAAAATTGAGACCAAAATTTGAAAAGGCTCACTAGCGCCGGCGGTAGCGATAGCGCCCGACGCTAGCGTTGATTAGCACGATTCCGGCTGTGTTTTTAGAAAGAGCTAACGCCAGGCGGTAGCAGATAGCGCTGGCGGTAGCATGGCACATAAGAGGCATAGAGCAAAATGTTGCCTCGTGTTGGCGACTAGGTCTGGGGTAGACTTAGGGCTGAAATTCGCCTCGTGTTGGCGACTAGATCTAGGCTAGTTCTAGGGGGTGCTCGAGGCCACATCCGGGGAAGGATTGGCTAGAGCGGCTTGAGGCCGAATCCGGGGAGGATAAGGCTAGGGCCACCGGTTCGTGGGGAAGCGAGTCGGGATAGAAAACAAAAAGAGCTTTTTTATTATTCACCTCCGATCTCTAGCGTCATCGAGATCAAGTTTTGTAAAACTTATTTATCATTAATAAAGCTTGTCTCTTTTTGTTTTACTTCACTTATTTCATGTCTTTAATCTTGCAATAAGTCAAAGTTTTTAAATATAATCTATAGTTTTTTGAAAACCCTTATTCACCCCCCCTCTAAGGGCGCCGACCGATCCAACAAGTGGTATCAGAGCTAGGTTTTATTCCAATCGGCTTAACAACCGGGAATAATGGCGTCTCATGATCTCGCTTCAATTAGTGGGGCAAATTTCTATGAAGATGAAATATCACATAAACCACCCTTGTTTGAAGGAACAAATTATAAAGGATGGAAAATCTTAATTGAAAAATTTATTAAAACTTTAGACATCGAAGTATGGAACTTAGCAATTATAAGACTTGCGGATGAATCAAATAAAAAAGAACGTCAGCTAAATGCCAAAGCCAAACACTATCTATTTTGTGCACTATCTAATGAAATTTTCAAATTCATATATTGTTTTCTAGTGTATACAAAATATGACACTTTCTTGAAGAAATGTATGATCTTCCTCTCGCAGGTGTGAAACAAACACAAGAGGAAAAGAACGTACAAGAATCCATTATCATCCAAGAAGATCTCTCTCGAAGCAAAGCCATGGAGAATATTGAAATAGAGAAAGAGAACAATACATCAAAAGAAGATGAAAACTCATCTGTGATCGAGGAAGGACTAAAAGATGACAAAGGAACTTCATGCTCATATTTTGCCTCCTCCAAAAGCACTGTAAGAAAGACTAAATCTTTGTCTTGTGTAATAACCTCTATCTCTAGTTTCAACATATTAAAAATAGCTAAACGAAAGATCAAAAAATTGAAAATTGCTAATAAAAACTTACGTTTAGAAAATAAGAGGCTAAAGACTAATGAATCAAATTGTGATGTGTCTTCATCATCTTATTTTTTACTTGAAAATACAAAATCTTGTTTTGATTGTATTAATATTAAAGAAAAAGTCAAAGAACTTGAAAAAGAAATAATTTGTGTGAAAGAACACAATGAAAAATTATGTTTAGAAAATTCATCATCGAAGAATGATTGTGCTAAATGTAAAGACTACGAGATTGAAATTAAAGAGATGGACGAAACATTTGATGAATATAGGGATGAATATGAAAAACATATTGAATCAATTGCTACCTCTCTTAAAAATAGCACAATCGCTTACAATAAAGCCAGACACAATTTACAAATTAAGAATGATGAATTAATTGCTAAAATCAACTTGCTCAAGAAAATCATAAAGAAAAACACTCATTCACAATACCAAGATATATCTAAAAGCAAGTTAAATATAAATTCTCAAAATATTAATAAATCAAGCAATGGAAATAAAAGACATCAACAAATTAAAAATGAAATTCCAAAGTACAATTATTATTATCATCAAACTTCTCCCAACATAAAACTTCACAAATTTCCTATGAAAAATGCTTTCTATAATCACTATAATTATAATCCTAAAAATAAAGATTATCACAATAAAAATTTGACTCACAATAATAATATTAAACCGCAGTTTGAATGGAGGCCCAAAACCAATGATGAAACACAAACACCACAAAAAGGGGCCCATTCATTTCCATCTCCCCAAAAGCAAATACGTTGTATTTGGGTACCCAAAGGAACCATCACACCCGGTCCTCTTTGGATACCTAAATCTCTCTTTCATTAGGTACCTCCAAATGCATGAAGTAGAATATTTTCAAAAGGGAAATATACAATTTTTCTCTACTTCATGATGTGCTTTAATGTATTTCAATTTTCTTTGTTTTCTTATTTCTTTGAAATTATCATGTTATGGTCATCTTGTATAGGAAACATGATCAAAAATTTTAATTAGCCTATAACATTAATCAAAACTCAAAATCTTATTAAGATGACCTACTTATTATTCATATATTCATTATACATATATATTAAATTCAAAATCTTCTATGTGGTGGTAAAATATTTAATCATAAGATTTCAAAAAATATACCACATAAATTTTTTTTAATATCACCACTTCATAACATCAAATTATAAATGAAACATTCTAGTCAAACATCCAAAAGATAACAAAATAAACATATTACAAAGAACAACAACATCCAAGACATAGGTTCAAATTCCTGAATTATTACATAAAAATTGTTCCTCTCATAACTACTCCTCCTCATCTATGTTCTCCACACTGGGACTCAGGGAGCGTCTCCTGCGAACCCTCTGGATTGAGTGGCGGGGCGGATCTAAAACTGGACTCTCACATTCCCTCCGCTATGGTGTAGATGGGTTTAACTTTAAAGCTTTCATCATAAACTTCATCATTTTCTTGATCCCTGAGACATCCTTCCTTATCACAGAAACATCCTCCTCCACCCGTGTCATCCGCTCACCCATCTCCTCTCGAAAGGACCCATATGGAGCATCTCGAGCCCCTCGAGAAGTCGCTCCTCGCCGGAGTGGTGGTTGAGTTGATGACGATGGCTCATCCGAGGCAAAGGATGCCCGCAAATGCGAGGTACTATAAATAGGAGGGTAGCAATCTATCAAGTAGAAACCCAGCTCAATAGAAGGATACAACATCTGAATCACCCGCTGGATGATGCCGCCCAGGGGCAAGTTGTTGTATCTCTGTCGGGTGGGTTGCCTCAACTTGTAGGAGTAGCAAATCAGGGAAAGTAGTAAGTCCGCCACATCGAACTTCTCTTCCTCCAAAATAAAATAAGTGACATAACTGAGCTGGGCTGTGACCTTTGCTGTGTCACCCAACTTCAGCATAATTGTGTGGCGTAATACATCCTGAACAACTAGGGCATCCACGGTGAGTGTCGACATCGACGAGATCAGACTTCTGCATTCCTTATTATGTAGCACCTGGTTCACAAAAGTCTAATCTCTGCCCACCCTGAAACTCTCCACAATCTCCAACCGATGTGAATGCTGAGATAATCCAAACACGCGCCTCAGTTGCTCATGAGTAATTATCACCTCCTGCCCTTGCACCTGTGACCGCACTCCTCCATCCAGCCTGGTATGTGATGGGTCTTCCAAATGCGTATAGAACTCTCGCACTAACTCAGAAGAAAATCTGTCAGAAATAAATAAATTTAGCACCTCGGAGGCAGCGAATAACTGCATAATGTGATAGTGTCGTGGCAAGTCAAACTCCACGACGTATGGAACGCCCACTACTGCTGCCTCTACTGCTAAATCTGTACTCTTCTTTCCTTTAGGGGCCATCTGCCACATTATCAAAAAAATTATTATTAAACCAAAATGAAACATATTTTTTTTTCTAAAAACAAAAATAATTATATATCTCCTAAAATAAAATATTTTCATTTTTTTATAGATTTAGGAAATCAACATCAAGATCAAGTTAGATCTAAAAATATCCAAGTAATATTTTTCAAACATTTCCAAAATTTAAACTAAGTAAAAAATTACTAAATCCAAGAAATCCACATAAAAATCAAGATCAAAATCCTCATAAAAACCCTAATATTGATGAAAATCAACCATTATAGATCTAATCTCTAAATCCATCTAATAACCTCAAATATCTTCATCTCTAACATCACAATCAAGCTTTAAAACAAAAATTCTAAGAAAAGATGAGATATTACCTCAGATCTGGGCGATTGGAACGAGTGTTCTTCGAGGTTTTTCGGGAGAAAATGGAGGAAATGGCGGATCTGAAAGAATAGATCAGATTTAACAAAAGCCTCGATAGCGCCAGCGCTAGCTCTAGCGCCGGCGGTATCGGGCCCTTCTGATTTTTAAATAAAACAAAATTTCATTAATTCCATAAATTTATTCTCTACAATGTGTACTAGTTGGTGAGGCAGGATTTTGTTTATTATGACTTGAGTTAGGTGTGCTAGATCTTACAAGTTAAAACATGCTCACAAATACAAGTTTCTTCACCTTTAACCATCAAAAACATCTCCTAAAAATCTGCACTTTCAGCATGAAACTACTACCGGGACACCTAACCATGACCACCAATCAAAATTTCCAAAATCCTAAAAAATCGTTCACTGTCTCCCGCGCTAGCGCTACCGTAGGCGCTAGCGTCCATGTTCATTTTTCTGTATTTTTAAATTTCTAAAAATCCCTTAAAATATATAAATTTATATTTTCTGCTTAGTTTTGCACTTCTGTGTTTCTTTATTTTTTGAAAAATCAAATACAAAACTACAAAAACCAAATTACAAAAAAAATATGCTTTTCTTTTTCGCTTGTGTTGTTTCCTTTGTTTAAAGTTCATCTTTATGCAAAAATCAAATATAAAATTTACAAAAGCAAAAATTACAAAAATATGATTTTATTTGCTAAAATCAAATACAAAAATATAAAACTTTAAAACTATCAAAAAAAAAAACTCTATGATTTTTATTTGTGAAAAATCAAGCATGATTTAATCTACTATTTAGAAATTCTACAATGTTACAATTTTTCTCTTCAAACTACTTTGGACATTGTCTTTCTTCATGCTTTGATATATCTATTCAAATGTGCATCAATTATAGTTTAAATGTTGTGTAGGATCAAGCTTAGCATGCCTCTAAATATGAGAAATGCTTTATGTTTGATAATGATATTTATTCACTCACTTTTTTTGGCATTGTCTACATATGCATTTAATCTAAGAATGCTTGTGTATGTTTTGTATTAGTACAAATAAATTAAAATTGCACAAGTATCTTACCTACACTCCTTTTGCACTCTTAAAAATTAAGAAAAGTGGGTATATTTTTTTTATAAAATCTATTGATTTGCAAAACAAGTGTATTCGAAGAACTTTGTACAAAACAAAATTATAAAATAAATGACAAAGATAACTCCACCAAGCACTACATGAACCTCCTGATAAGTCTTAATGAGCATTGTGAGGTTGAGCACCTTGGAAAGAATAATAAAGTGTCTTGTGCAAATCAAATCTTTCTTTCAAAAATAATAAAAACCACTTTCTCTTAAGTACACCGGATCACTAGTCTCAAAATTCAAAATAAAATATGTGATCCCCCAAGCACTACTTTGCACCCTGATAAGTCTTGATGAGCATTGTGTGTGCAAAGCACCTTGGTAGTTGTACATTTTTTTTGTGCATTAAAGTGTGTGGAAGTAATCTTATTTGTGTTTTATTGTGCTTCTTACTTTACATATTACTTGTATTTTTGATTAAAACATTTGTTTACTCTCCTCAAAATTACACTTATGTGCACATCATTATCTTCCATAACACTTCTTCTCATGAGTATTGGATCCTAATGCTAATTCTATATTACTTTTTATTTAGGAAATGCACTAGATAACCTAGCATGTGTTCTACAATGTTTTGTATGTTTTTTAAATTAAGAATTAAAGTAACATTGTGGTCATCTCTTTTTGATAAACATTATTTCATGCTTGGTTATTATAAAATTTAAAACTGCAAATTGATTTCCAAAAACATCATTGTTTGTGATCTTTAACTCATATTTTTTGGATTATCATTACTATTTGCTGTTTTTGTATTGCTATAAGTCTTCCGCATCTTAACCATATTAGTGTTTTACCTTGCGCCTTCCTTGCTTACTTAATATCTTGTATTCTTTGCATCATCACTTATTCTTAAAAATTCCTATCTTTCATTAAGTGATAGATTTCCTTGGAACACTTTTTTATTGGTTACTTCAAACATAAAAATCTTTTATGCTAAAAACTCTGAATATTTTGTAATGCTTATAACTCTGATCTATTTCAATGAAAAACAATTCTAAACCTCCTTATCATTTACTTAAAAATCTCGATCATGCATTCTCTTCTATTTACAAATTCTTTGGTTCTTTGTTTCCCTACCCTCTTTTGCTAATAACAAAGGGGGAGAACTAACATGATAAATATAACCCGCTATCATAAACCCAACATGACAAATTCAGCACTCACTTAGGGGGAGCACGTATTTAGGGGGAGCAATTCTAAATGCTAAAATCAATAATTATCCTAAGTCATCACTCGCACACACACACACAAGTAGAGTTTCATCATGCTTATTTATTAATGCTTTGATTTATCATTAATGGATTTGTTATTATCAAAAGGGGGAGTTTGTTGGAACATGGTCTTCTGCATCTCCTAGGTTTGAGAATAACAAATACTATGTGTGTTTGATCTTGTGTGTTTAAGTGTGCAGGTTAACATAGTCCATACGACTCAAGGAGTACTCATGATGACTGCCCCCAAAATTGAGACCAAAATTTGAAAAGGCTCACTAGCGCCGGCGGTAGCGATAGCGCCCGACGCTAGCGTTGATTAGCACGATTCTGGCTATGTTTTTAGAAAGATTATTTAATGCTAATTCTATATTACTTTTTATTTAGGAAATGCACTAGATAACCTAGCATGTGTTCTACAATGTTTTGTATGTTTTTTAAATTAAGAATTAAAGTAACATTGTGGTCATCTCTTTTTGATAAACATTATTTCATGCTTGGTTATTATAAAATTTAAAACTGCAAATTGATTTCCAAAAACATCATTGTTTGTGATCTTTAACTCATATTTTTTGGATTATCATTACTATTTGCTGTTTTTGTATTGCTATAAGTCTTCCGCATCTTAACCATATTAGTGTTTTACCTTGCGCCTTCCTTGCTTACTTAATATCTTGTATTCTTTGCATCATCACTTATTCTTAAAAATTCCTATCTTTCATTAAGTGATAGATTTCCTTGGAACACTTTTTTATTGGTTACTTCAAACATAAAAATCTTTTATGCTAAAAACTCTGAATATTTTGTAATGCTTATAACTCTGATCTATTTCAATGAAAAACAATTCTAAACCTCCTTATCATTTACTTAAAAATCTCGATCATGCATTCTCTTCTATTTACAAATTCTTTGGTTCTTTGTTTCCCTACCCTCTTTTGCTAATAACAAAGGGGGAGAACTAACATGATAAATATAACCCGCTATCATAAACCCAACATGACAAATTCAGCACTCACTTAGGGGGAGCACGTATTTAGGGGGAGCAATTCTAAATGCTAAAATCAATAATTATCCTAAGTCATCACTCGCACACACACACACAAGTAGAGTTTCATCATGCTTATTTATTAATGCTTTGATTTATCATTAATGGATTTGTTATTATCAAAAGGGGGAGTTTGTTGGAACATGGTCTTCTGCATCTCCTAGGTTTGAGAATAACAAATACTATGTGTGTTTGATCTTGTGTGTTTAAGTGTGCAGGTTAACATAGTCCATACGACTCAAGGAGTACTCATGATGACTGCCCCCAAAATTGAGACCAAAATTTGAAAAGGCTCACTAGCGCCGGCGGTAGCGATAGCGCCCGACGCTAGCGTTGATTAGCACGATTCTGGCTATGTTTTTAGAAAGAGCTAACGCCAGGCGGTAGCAGATAGCGCTGGCAGTAGCATGGCGCATAAGATGCATAGAGCAAAATGTTGCCACGGATTGAAGATCCTGCCGCGCAAAACGTTTCCTAATCCAGGCTAGCGCCGGCGATAGCGCTAGCGCCGGCGGTAGCGCTAGCGCCGGCGGTAGCGCTTGGGCTATAAAAGGACCCCCTCTCCTCTTGTTTTCGACACCTATTACATACACCTCAGAGAGAGAGTACTAGAATTCCAGAGGCTTGTCTTAGCCGAAATTTGAGGTCCTAGCGAAGCTCTGCCAATTTCTGAAGGAGAATTCCATCACGCCGAATCCAGACGAAGTCCGCTTCAACAAACGCTGATTCTACATCAGATCTTCATCTCCTACTTCAAAAGTTCATCTTAAGGGAGGTTTTGTTATTTTATTTCTCTTTTATCATTGTAAACGGTAGTGAAATTGCCTCGTGTTGGCGACTCGGTCTGGGGTAGACTTAGGGCTGAAATTCGCCTCGTGTTGGCGACTAGATCTAGGCTAGTTCTAGGGGGTGCTCGAGGCCACATCCGGGGAAGGATTGGCTAGTGCGGCTTGAGGCCGAATCCGGGGAGGATAAGGCTAGGGCCACCGGTTCGTGGGGAAGCGAGTCGGGATAGAAAACAAAAAGAGCTTTTTTATTATTCGCCTCCGATCTCTAGCGTCATCGAGATCAAGTTTTGTAAAACTTATTTATCATTAATAAAGCTTGTCTCTTTTTGTTTTACTTCACTTATTTCATGTCTTTAATCTTGCAATAATTCAAAGTTTTTAAATATAATCTAAAGTTTTTTTAAAACCCTTATTCACCCCCCCTCTAAGGGCGCCGACCGATCCAACAATTATGTACTCGCATTCAAAATGAATTAGATTTAAAAATAAAATGCATTTGCTCAGATCATGGAGGTGAATTTGAAAATGAAAATTTTAAATCTTTTTGTGACATGTTAGGTATTAAGCATGAGTTCTCTGCTCCACGCACACCTCAACAAAACGGTGTTGTAGAAAGGAAAAATAGGACAATACAAGAACTTGCACGCACAATGCTATCTGAATATAAATTACCTAAGTATTTTTGGGCAGAAGCTGTAAGCACTGCATGCTATGTAATGAATAGAGTTATGCTTCGCCCATCATTAACTCTCACACCATATGAACTCTACTATCAAAAGAAACCTAACGTATCGTATTTTAGAGTTTTTGGATGTAAATGCTTCATTCTTAATACAAAAGATTCTTTAGGAAAATTTGATGAAAAATGAGATGAAGGAATATTTCTTGGTTATTCTTCAACTAGTAAAGCATATAGAATATTTAATAAAAGATCAAGCAAGGTTGAAGAGTCAATTAATGTCAGATTTGATGAGTTTGTTCCATGTGCAGAAAAGCTCCCTACAGGTACCGATGATGAACCTTTGCCATCCTTGGAGCACGACGAAGAAGAACCGTCCAAAGAAGAGGAGGAGAAGTCAAAAGAAGATGAATATGTACCTCCAAGCATTCTAAACTTCTCCAAAAATCATCCAAAGGAGCTAGTCATTGGGGAACCTTCTACTGGGGTAAGAACTCGGTCCTCTCTTCATGAAACATTTTCAAATATTTACTTTGTGTCTGAAATTGAACCTAAAAACGTTTCCACCGCTTTAAATGACGAATTTTGGTTTTTGGCAATGAATGAAGAGTTAGGACAATTTGAAAGAAATAAAGTTTGGAATTTCGTAGAAAGACCATCTAATCATCCAATTATTGGCATAAAATGGATTTTTAAAAATAAGCTAGATGGTGAATCTAGGATTGTAAGAAATAAAGCACGCTTAGTTGCTCAAGGCTATTCACAAATTGAGGGGGTAGATTTTGAAGAAACTTTTGCACCCGTAGCTCGCTTAGAATCTATACGAATATTTTTGGCATTTGCGAGTTTTAAAAGAATAAAATTATTTCAAATGGATGTTAAAAGTGCTTTTTTAAACGGGTTTATTAAAGAAGAAGTTTATGTAGAACAACCCCCGGTTTCATAAATGAAAGATTTCCAAATCATGTTTACAAATTAGAAAAAGCGCTTTATGGTTTAAAACAAGCGCCCCGTGCCTGGTATGATCGTCTTACATTGTTTTTGTTAGAGCACGGTTATGTTATGGGAAGTGCAGACAACACACTCTTCATTAAGCATAAAAATAATGAATTAATTATTCTACAAATATATGTTGATGACATCATTTTTGGAGCCACTAATGAAGAGTTGTGTAATGAAGTAGTCTTAATAATGAAAAATGAATTTGAAATGAGTCTTGTAGGAGAACTATCATATTTTCTTGGTTTTCAAATTTCACAAAGAACTGATGGTATTTTTCTGTGTCAATCAAAATATGTTCACGATATGCTTAAACGATTTGGATTTGAAAATCTTAAACAAGCTTCTACTCCTATGAGTGCTTCTTTAAAACTAGGAAAAGATGAATCTGGAATTTCTATTGATCAAACGCTATATAGAGGAATGATATGTTCTCTTCTTTATTTAAGTGCATCTAGACCAGATATAATGTTTGCCTTATGTTTATGTGCTCGCTTTCAAGCCGATCCAAAAGAATCTCATTTAAAAGCGGTAAAACGTATTTTTCGTTATCTAATAGGGTCATCTAAACTAGGATTATGGTACCCACATAATGACTCTTTCACACTCCACGGCTATTCCGATTCGGACTACGCCGGGTGCTCACTAGATAGAAAAAGCACTAGCGGTACATGTCACTTTTTAGGACCCTCTTTAGTTGCTTGGTCTAGTAGAAAACAATCTTCGGTTGCACTCTCCACCACGGAGGCCGAATATATCGCACTTGGTAGTTGTTGTGCACAAGCTTTATGGATGAGCCAAACACTAGAGGACTTTGGATTTCATCTCAAAAACATAGATCTTAAATGTGACAACAAAAGTGCAATAGACCTCACATATAATCCTGTACACCATTCTAGATCCAAACACATCGACGTTCGTCATCATTTCATTAGGGATCACATTAAGAAAGAAAATGTAAAAGTGAGCTTCATTGGGACAGACTCTCAACTCGCTGACATATTCACTAAACCTCTTCCCGATGCACGATTTCGTTTATTACGACTTGAGTTAGGTGTGCTAGATCTTACAAGTTAAAACATGCTCACAAATACAAGCTTCTTCACTTTTAACCATCAAAAACATCTCCTAAAAATCTACACTTTCAGCATGAAACTACTATTGGGACACCTAATCAAAATCAACAATCAAAATTTTCAAAATCTTCAAAAATCACTTACTGTCTCCCACGCTAGCGCTACCGCAGGCGCTAGCATCCATGTTCATTTTTTTGTATTTTTTAAATTTCTAAGAATCCCTTAAAATATATAAATCTATATTTTCTACTTAGTTTTGCACTTCTGTGTTTCTTTATTTTTTGAAAAATCAAATACAAAACTACAAAAACCAAATTACAAAAAATATGCTTTTCTTTTTCGCTTGTGTTGTTTCCTTTGTTTAAAGTTCATCTTTATGCAAAAATCAAATATAAAAATTCCAAAAGCAAAAATTACAAAAATATGTTTTTTTTTGCTAAAATCAAATACAAAAATATAAAACTTTAAAACTATAAAAAAAAACTCTATGATTTTTTTGTGTGAAAAATCAAGCATGTTTTAATCTACTATTTAGAAATTTTACAATGTTGCAATTTATCTTTTCAAACTACTTTGGACATTGTCTTTCTTTATGCTTTGATATATCTATTCAAATGTGCATCAATTATAGTTTAAAAGTTGTGTAGGATGAAGCATAGCATGCCTCTAAGTATGAGAAATGCTTTATGTTTGATAATGATATTTACTCACTCACTTTTTTTTGGCATTGTCTACATATGTATTTAATCTAAGAATGCTTGTGTATGTTTTGTATTAGTACAAATAAATTAAAATTGCACAAGTATCTTACCTACACTCCTTATTTTGCACTCTTAAAAATTAAGAAAAGTGGTTATGTTTTTCATAAATTCTATTGATTTGCAAAACAAGTGTATTCGGAGAACTTTGTACAAAACAAAATTATAAAATAAATGACAAAGATAACTCCACCAAGCACTACTTGAACCTCCTGATAAGCCTTAATAAGCATTGTGAGGTTGAGCACCTTGGAAAGAATAGTAAAATGTCTTGTGCAAATCAAATCTTTCTTTCAAAAATAAGTAAAACCACTTACTCTTAAGTACACCGGATCACTAGTCTCAAAATTCAAAATAAAATATGTGATCCCCCAAGCACTACTTTGCACCCTGATAAGTCTTGATGAGCATTGTGTGTGCAGAGGACCTTAGTAGTTGTACTTTTTTATTGTGCATTAAAGTATGTGGAAGTAATCTTATCTGTGTTTTATTGTGCTCGTACTTTACATATATCTTGTATTTTTGATCAAAACATTTGTTTACATTCCTCAAAAATACACTTATGTGCACATCATTATCTTCCATAACACTTCTTCTCATGAGTATTGGATCCTAATGCTAATTCAATATTACTTTTTATTTATGAAATGCACTAGATAACCTAGCATGTGTTCTACAATGTTTTGTATGTTTTTGGAATTATGAATTAAAGTAACATTGTAGTAATTTCTTTTTGATAAACATTATTTCATGCTTGGTTATTATCAAATTTAAAGATCTAACTGCAAAATGATTTACAAAAACATCATCTTTTGTGAACTTTAACTCATATTTTTTTTGGATTATCATTACTATTTGATGTTTTTGTATTGCTATAAGTCTTCCGCATCTTAACCATATAAGTGTTTTACCTTGCGCTTTCCATGCTTACTTAATATCTTGTACTCTTTGCATCATCACTTATTCTTCAAACTTCCTATCTTTCATTACGTGATAGTTTTACTTGGAACACTTTTTATTGGTTACTTCAAACATAAAAATCTTTTATGCTACAAACTCTGAAAATTTTGTAATGCTCATAACTCTGATCTATTTCAATGAAAAACATTTCTATAACTCCTTATCATTTACTTAAAAAGCTCGAGCATGCCTTCTCTTCTATTTACAAATTCTTTGGTGCTTTGTTTCCCTACCACTTTTGCTAATAACAAAGGGGGAGAACTAACATGATAAATATAACCCGCTATCATAAATCCAACATGACAAATTCAGATGATAGCTTACATATTAGGGGAGCACTCACTTAGGGGGAGCATGTATTTAGGGGGAGCAATTCTAAATGCTAAAATCAATCATTATCCTAAGTCATCACTCTCACACACACACAAGTAGAGTTTCATCATACTTATCTATTAATGCTTTGATTTATCATTAATGGATTTGTTATTATCAAAAGGGGGAGTTTGTTGGAACATGGTCTTCCGCATCTCCTAGGTTTGAGAATAACAAACCCTATGTGTATTTGATCTTGTGTGTTCAAGTGTGCAGGTTAACATAGTCCATATGACTCAAAGAGTACTCATGATGACTGCCCCCAAAATTGAAGCCAGAATTCGAAGAGGCTCACTAGCGCCGGCGGTAGCACCTATCACCGGGCGCTAGCGATGAAGTGCGCAATTCCGAGAGCTGTTATAGAAGGCGCTAATGCCTGGCGGTAGCGGATAACGCCGGCGGTAGCGCTGAACACAGAAGGAATAAAAGCAACGTTGCCACAGATTGAAGATCCTGCCGCGCAAAAAGTTTCTTAATCAGGGATAGCGCCGTCGGTAGCTACTAGCGCTGGCGGTAGCATGGCGCACAGAAGGCATAGAGCAAATTGTTGCCACGGATTGAAGATTCTACCGCGCAAAACGTTTCCTAATCCGGGCTAGCGCCGGCGGTAGCGCTAGCGCCGACGGTAGCGCTTGAGCTATAAAAGGACCCCCTCTCCTCTTGTTTTCGTACACCTATTGCATACACCTCAGAGAGAGAGTACTAGAATTCCAGAGGCTTGTCTTAGCCAAAATTTGAGGTCCCAGCGAAGCTCTGCCAATTTCTGAAGGAGAATTCCATCACGCCGAATCCAAACGAAGTCCGCTTCGACAAACGCTGATTCTACAGTGGATCTTCATCCCTGACTTCAGAAGTTCATCTTAAGGGAGGTTTTGTTATTTTATTTCTCTTTCATCATTGTAAACGGTAGTGAAATCGCCTCGTGTTGGCGACTAGGTCTGGGGTAGACTTAGGGCTGAAATTCGCATCGTGTTGGCGACTAGATCTAGGCTAGTTCTAGGGGGTGCTCGAGGCCACATCCGGGGAAGGATTGGCTAGAGCGGCTTGAGGCCGAATCCGGGGAGGATAAGGCTAGGGCCACCGGTTCGTGGGGAAGCGAGTCGGGATAGAAAACAAAAAGAGTCTTTTTATTATTCGCCTCCGATCTCTAGCGTCATCGAGATCAAGTTTTGTAAAACTTATTTATCATTAATAAAGCTTGTCTCTCTTTTTGTTTTACTTCACTTATTTAATGTCTTTAATCTTGCAATAATTCAAAGTTTTTAAATATAATCTAAAGTTTTTGAAAACCCTTATTCACCCCCCCTCTAAGGGCGCCGACCGATCCAACAACTCTCTCTTCACTCCTGCTAGAACCTCCACTCTCCGGCAGCACCACAGAAGAGACTCTCTGATACAAAATTAGTTCGTCAAACACCACGTCGCACGAGACGAAAAACTTATGGGTCTGCGGGTTCATGCACTTCCACCCCTTCTTCCTCTCATCGTAGCCGATGAAGACACACTTCCTCGCTTCCGGCTCCAACTTGGTTCTCTCAGCCTCCGTAACGTGCACGAAGTAGGTAGAGCCAAACACCCTCATGTGACTAACATTTGGATTCTCCCCGAATATGAGTTGGTGTGGAGACACCATCATGTTAGGACTCAGAGGTAGCCAGTTGATCACATGGGTGGCACACGCCATTCCCTCAGCCCACAAGGCTTTGGGAATCCCCTTGGCATATAACTAACTCCTAGTAGTCTCCACCAGATGGCGGATCTTCCTCTCTGCGACCCTATTTTGCTGAGGGGTGTGGGCGCAGGATAGCTCTCGACGAATGCCATTTTTCCTGCAGAAAGATGCAAACGAGTTAGAGGTAAACTCCCCCCCATTATCACTTCACAGCTTCTTCACCCTCAGGTTCAGCCTCCCCTCCACAAGTTCCTTCCACTCTTGGAACTTCTCAAACACCTCCGCCTTTTCCCTCAAGAAGTAAACCCACGTGTAGCGGGTATAGTCATCCACCAAGACCAGCGCATACTTATTTCCTCCATAAGTTAGGGTGGCGCACGGCCCCATTACATCAGCGTGTACGCACTCAAGGGGTGCCTTACACCTCGTCTCTGACTTGTCAAACGGAAGTCGATGTGACTTTTCATATTGACAGCCCTCGCATACATGGTCGTCGCCGCATGAAGAGAGATTAGACAGGCCTCTCACCAGACCCTTAGCAGCCATCATATTCAACTTGTCCATCCCCGCATGACCTAGCCTCTCATACCAGATCGCTGCGCTGTCGTTAGTCTTCAGCTTGTCCACGTAGGCACTTGCAGATAAAACATACAAGTCCTTCACCCTTCTCCTAGTGAGCGTGACGTCATCATCAACTGAGGAAAGGTTCTTCAGGAACTTCACCTCCTTCGGTCCAAACAACACGTGGTATCATGCATCCACTGCATTTGCAACCGAGAAGAGATTCTTCTTCATGCCCGACATGTGGTACACACTCTTCAGTGTCACAGGCTTCTCTTCACTTCCCAGGGAAACCATCCCTTCTTGCTCCACAGGATACACCGTATCATCCACAATGATGATAGCATCCGATCCCCCATATGCCTTCAGGAAGGCAAACTTAGACACATATCTAGTGAGATGGTGCCCGCAATCGGAATCCACTATCCAGTCATTCTCAAAATTTACACAGGCTAAGGAATCGACATGCGTGACCGTCATCTCAGCCAGGAAGCAGTTGTCTCCGCCTTCACCACCCCGGTGACCTCCACCTCTCGCTCCACCTCTCCAATGACCTCCTTATTTCTCAATAACATGACCGACCTTCAGATTGGACCGACAGTTTTTTTCCATGTGCCCATCCTTCTTACAGGCAAAGCAAAGAGATCTCCCCCTCTCATCACGAGCAGGGAGGAACTTCCCCTTATCTCCTTGAGAGGACATTGAGGGTCCATCTCCGAGTTCTTCTTCTTGTCCCAGGTCTTCTTCTTGTATGAGAACAACACCTCGCTATCTCCCCCTGAGATAGACACTCCCGCCATCTGCTTTTCCAGACTCTCTTGTGACGACAGCAGGTTCTACAGCTCCAGAAGGGAGGGCTGAGTAGCCCATCATTGCATAGATGTAACAAATGCCGTATACTCATTTCGCAAGCCTCAGAGTATATGCCTCTTCAACTTCGCCTCAGAGATTGGCACATTAGGATCCAAAGCCGAGATCTCCGCACACAGGTTCTTCACCTTCAGGAAGAAGCTGGATATCGACAACTCTCCTTGAGTGAACCGCGCCAACTCATTCTCCAAAAAATGTAGTCGCGCTACGTTCTTCTTGTCGAACAGCCCATCAAGAGCTTTCCAGATCTCAGACGCTAACTTACAACCCATGATGTGGTCGAACAAGTTAGGAGCAACAACTCTCTTCAAGGTGAACTCCGCTTTGGCGTTTGTCTTCCTCCAATCTCTCACAACTGGACCATTGTCTCCGGCAGCTACAACTTACTCTTGCTCATCTCCTCCAACGACCTCCCATAAGTCCTCTCCAAGCAGGTAACTCTCCATACAAGACTTCCACTTCTTGTAATTTGTCTGAGTGAGTAACTCAATGCCAAGACCTCTCGCATAGCCTCCTCCGCCGTCCATCTTGGTTGCTCAGTACTTGTAACTCAGTGCTTGTTCCAACCTGTCTCTGATACCATGTGAAATTTTCAAGATCTATGGAACACTGAGACAAACACACCAAGAATGAACAAAAAACACTTCTTTATTACTTGGCAAATAGTTACAGCAATTACAAGAGAAACAGGCTAAATACAAGTTGCATACAACTTGATTCACAACAGCCAAGAGTAAGTAACAACAACTGGTCGCGGACAGAGTCCGCTTCTCAACTCCTCACTAGCGCCCGGCGCTAGCACTAGCGCATGCGCTATCTCCAGACCGTGCGAGCTCGCTGCTCGCACACCTTCCAGACGCGACCGCAGATGCAGACCGCCAACTCACACAGGCCGCTACCTCCCAGCGCTATATCCTACCGCCGGCGCTAGCTTGCGGTCTCACACAGCGAGCTTCAATCAAAATATCATCAAGTAGAACGAATCTCAGAGCTGATGCATATAAGGCTTGTATTAAAATGAAAAATGATTTGTCATCCCGGGCCCCCATGCCCATCGTACGCTCCTGGGTAGCCTAGAGGTGGCTGAACCTGATGAGGAGCGTGTTGTCCGACCCACGAAACATGGCCTCCGTATCCGACGGGGGGAACGCCGCCTTGCCGGTTAGGAAGAAGCCCACCCGCACCTCCTGGAGCCCGCATAGCTGCTCCCGGGCCTCCATCAGCTCGCTGCCACGGCTTCCAGCCCACTTCCGCAAGAACAGGACCGCCGGAAGCTCCGCATGGACGCCATGCTTGCCCGCACTCCATCTGCGCAGCCGTTCCAGGTGGTAGGCCTCCTGTTGCTGCCATCCACACCCCCGCTGCCCCCACGCCGTCGTCGAAAGTCCCGCAAGGCCGGGAAGACCTTACGGCAGCAACGCTGGCCATCGCTGCCGTTCCCGTGCCCGCACGACCAAGATCTGGCATTCCCGATAGATCGGCGGACCGATCGGGTCGTCCTCCATTCGATCCTTCATTGACCCCGCCTTTCCCTTTCAACAGAGCCTTCAGTTCCTCCATACGAGCATTTAGATGCTCCTCCAGCCGCTGCGAAGACGCGCGCATCTCTTCCTCGATCGCGGCTACCGAATCCGCCAAACCACCGTAGTTTTCCTCCAAAGTTTCCAAACGGGAAAGCTCTTCTTGTGTCCGCGTGGTCACCATCGTCAGAGGGAGAAGCCTATGATACCAAATGATAGGAAGGAGGAAGGAGGAGGGAGATCTAGAGAAGAAAACTAGAGGGATTAGGGTTAGAAGAGGAGGAGGAAGAATACCTTGATAGTAATTTGCATAAATCATCCATGAGAGCAGCCCCGGGTAATTATACCCTGGCCATAGAGGGGCCGGCCGGCCCCTCCAGTTGGGGCTGAACCCATTTGGTTCAGCACCGGCTGGCCGGTTCACAAGTTGGTGGCTGAACCGGTTGGTTCAGCCCCGTTGGTCGCTCCCTTGCACCGCCGAACATAATGACGCCCCGTGAAACGTAGCGGGGCGTAACAGTTTCATTTGCGAACAGTAAAAGTAGATCAAGCACAGAGAATCGCAGATGAATACTGACCGGTGCCGGAGATGGGGCAATCGGCGCCGCAGTTTTTTTCTGAGAATCCATCGGGAATTTCGAAAGTGAAGTCAGGGGGGATCTGAAGTCCGAGGCTGCGGCAAGCCCTCACCTCTTCCAACGTGAGAACAACCAAAAACTTCATTTTGAACATTTGCATCCATTTGGCGGGGGCTGACGATGGGCAGTCGGCCCGTGCTAGCGCAAATCTGTGATTTTCCTTAGATTAATAGGATGCTCAATCGTATACGTTGAAAATAATGAAATTTTTAATGCGAAGAATTGAATTTTAAAGACTTATATAATGCTTCTTATAAAATTAATTAAGGGTTTAAATTCTAAAAATGAAAATTTAAAAATCCAAAGTGCAAATAAAGAGTAACCAATGTGCCAAATGACCTAATTTAAGTTATCGCAATTAAAAATAGATTTCGTAGATATTTCGTAAATTTTGAAATAGATTTTTTAATTCGGTCTAAAATTAATTAAGAAAATATACCTCCAAAGTAGGTCCATCCTGCAAGCTTTGTACCGAGCGATAAAACTCCACAGTGTAATCACAAACACACATATGGTCATCCATCTCTCTCGTCCACATAACATTCTTCTCCGGCGTCCAAAACAGCCCAAAAACCGTGGCTTCACAATACAGAAAGTAAAACCAATTCAAACACACGCCAGAATTTACATTTCTTCATTCATAAATCATGTTAAAACACATTTTTTGGGAATTGGAAGTTGTACCGTGGAGATTAGTGATGTTGTTTGAGATTGCCACGATGCTGCACACGCCTTTTCCGCCACCGGACATGTCTTCTCCGAGAAGAAGTTTGGAGAATCTCTCCCTCATCATTTGAAGAGCCCCCACCATGAAACTTGAACTAAGGATGCATATGCATGGATGATATGCAATAGCCATTGGGAAAATATGCGGAGAACATTATTGACTGCAAACTAACTAAATAATTGATTGTGTTCCGCAACTGGAGACGATGTCACTCAATATGAAAGAAACATATTATCAGATTAGTCGATTGCAGGCGGCAGGAGTCGATTGTATGCAGTGGCGGGAGCCAATTGCAAATATCTTCTGGTGCATCAATCTTCTAAAGCAGCTTCTTGATTTTTTTTCTCATACAACCTTCACAGTGAATGCTCACTTTTAGCACACAGGTCTGTAAAAGTAGAAATCAAATGGCGTGCAATTGAGTGTTTAATAGCAATTTATGAAGGCATCGGCTAACCAATAACGAAAACATTGTCGTCTAGAGCAATAATAACCTTGATCAGATGTCGTCTAGAGCAATAAAAAAACTGCTTTAATATTGCAATTGTGCTATGAAAAACTGCACTGGGGTAGGGGGAGTATTTCGTGGGGGGTAGGGAGAGTATTTCGTGGGAGGGTATGTGGTTGAAAATCGGGGCACTCTATGTAGCACGACCGGGATACCGTCGTGCAGGGCACGAGGATGTCTCTCAAGTGACATCCTTTCAAAAATGAATGAAACTTAGGCCTACTTATACTCTCATTTCAAAATCAGATGCAATGCTTCAAATACTCCATTCAAAATCATCCTACTTTTACTCTTATTTCAGTACCCCTACATGTAATGATAGAAAATTAAGTGAATCTACAGCATTACAACTGATACAATAATAGAGCAGAAAATCTATCCATCAACAATTTCTAAAATTTTGCATTGACAAATTAAAGAACAATAAAAACTGAATTTACAGGAAAGAAAATGAATAAACATCTATAAATAAACCACAAAAAACACAAACTAAAATAGAGAGAGATTAAGATTTGATTCCAAACAAACCAAGATTCTTTAAATGCCCTTGCTACTGAACACATAAGGAAGCATGAGGCATTTGTTGCACCTATAAACTATGATAAGTTGGATCAAAAACCATTCATTATATGATATTAATATATTAGGAACAGCAGATGTTGTAAACATGTGATAATAAGCTAAAAAGAGACATAAATTTTTTCCTCATAGGTTAACACCTGGACACTAACAAATCTTACAGCTCCGTCTGTCAAACCACCCTTTGACAATATTCACAGAAGTACAAAGTAAAATCATTCATTATATGCTAAGGATCTCTGAGTCGACCCTAAAATGAATATAGAAGTGCTTTGTATGGTACAAATAATAGCAGTCCAAGAAAGAGTGGAGACCATTTCAAATGATCCATAGTGGATCAAAGCCCTAATCAATCCAAGTAAGATCAAGTCTATGAGACATTGAATTAAATTATTCTACCGAGTTTCAATGACATGTCCAATCCAGGAACTCAGTCTATGAAAAATCATCACATGGTTTACTTGAATATATTTCATTCTTACATTTCAACGTATCAGGTGAATGCTCAGAAATCAGATTCTTAGAAATCAGATAGGAATTTCTTCGTGCGCGGGCTATAATTTGCAATGTCATAAATATCCCGTGCTATAATTTGCAATGTCATAAATATCCCGTGCGATTATAGCCCGTGCTTTATTTGCACTTTGAATTTTTAAATTTTCATTTTTAGAATTTAAACCCTCAATTCTAGTAATTATAATAGCTTTGAGTAAAATTGTAGGGCAAATTATAATAATTATAGCAAATTATAATAAATATCCCGCCGCTCGCGAACCCACGGGCGCACGACAAAATCGGGACACGGGGGGAGCAGACAAATCCACTTTACGGAAAGGAAGGAGGACGACAATGTTGGAATATTATAGCAATGTTATTCTCCTTCCATTCTTACATTTCAAAATTCTGAGATGTTTTCTTTCAGTGAAAGAGCAACTTTGTGGTTTTATCACTCAAGAATTCTATCATACATGTTGTGAGCATGTTGAAAATTTTTTTGCTTAGGGAAGTAATGGATGTGGCTTAATATACAAACACAGAAGAAATCAGCTTGCACTCCAAAACTGAGAGAGAGGGGAATTTGAAAAAAAAACATACAAAATTACAAATTTATGCATAGTGGAGGCAAGCAACAATCATTTAGACATTATGAAGCCCAGTTACAGGGGCAAAAAAATGTCGTGGAGTTTATAAATTGCAATGATGCTTACCAGAGCTGCCGTAGAGCCGCGCTGCCATCAATGGAGCAGTGGGTTGGAGGAAGTGGCAAGCAGACGGTGAAAATGGACCCCCGACCCTGAGAATCGACGGAGTTATGCGAGAAGTTCCAGAGCTCGGCGAGGAGGAGCACGGATTGCGTCGATGGTGGAGAGGCTTAATATACAAACACATATTAAATCAGCTTGCATTCCAAAGCTGGAAGAAAGAGAGGAATTTGAAAAGAAAACATACAAATTACAAATTTATGCATAGTGGAGGCAAGTAACAATCGTCCAAACACTATGAACTCCAGTTACAGGGGGAAAATGTCGTGGAGTTTATAAATTGCGAAGATGCTTACCAGAGCTGTCGTAGATGCGTGCACTGCCGTCAATGGAGCTGTCGACGGAGCTAGGAAATAATGTCAGGGTGGGCAGCTCAGTGTCCACAGCTTCTTACAAAACACATTACATTTTCAATAATACATATTACCAGTCACATTACATTTCAAAAATAATACATGAATATTTAACAATATTTCAACTAATTTAAAACAAAAAACACATTACCTTTCATAGTTGACCACGTCGACTCTTCATATTTTGAAAGCGTTTGATGATAGTCTCATTATCAATATTTTTGAATATATCTCTTTCAATATATGTAACTAAGCAACCATTCATCATTGAGTCCCCCATCCGATTACGCAAACGGTTTTTCACGATATTCATTGCAGAAAATGCCCTCTCAACTGTAGCTGTAGCAACTGGTAAAGTCAATGATAATTTCATCAGCAGATAAACCAAAGGATATAAAATATCCTTTTTTGTCTCAACCATCTTCATTGCAAGATCGCTAATTCCATTTACTTGTGCAAAGTCACTATCAGCCCGAACATCATAAACATAAGTCTCCAACTAACAACTCAGTTCCATAATATCTAAATTTAAAAATTCTGATGGATAAAACTCCGCAAGTCATCTCAATTTTTGCTTATCAAAAGTAGAAAATGAATTATTCGGACTCAAACTTGCAACACAAAGAAGTAGTTATGTATTTGTCTCCGTAAATCGGTTATTCAATTCTTGAAGCTGCATATCTATCACATTATAAAATATCTCAACTCGATAACGATGTGAATTTGTCATTTCTTGAACCCTTCTTCTTGATCGGCCTCTTGCAACATATAAACCATTCATATCTAGAATACTAATTTTGTAACTATTGTAGAATAAGGATACTTCATCAAATAAGTCTTTCCAACCTTTATATCGTTTATCCTGCAACATTTGTTTAGAAATTTTCACTAAATGCATGGCATTACTAATATCTTGGTCTTTACGTTGCAATGCCTGTGATAAACTGTTTGTTATTCCCAATATATCTCTCATCAAAAATAAAACAATTATGAAATCAAATGATTGAAGTGAATCTAATAATGAAATGATCAGAACTTGAATCTGGATCTTTTTCAACAATCCCGAGAACATCGATAATGGAGGAAAACATCACAATTATGTTAAGCAATGAACCATAATGTGATCCCCATCTAGTATCACCTGACCTTTTTAAAGTCCTTTCTTGGTTTAAACTAGTACCACTTAAGAGTTCACCCTTTTGTAAACCTTCAGTAATCTTTAAAAATTGAGACTCGCGTAAAATCTCTTGACGCTTACATGAGACATTGATAATATTGGTCAAAGTGGCAGTCAATTCAAAAAGCCAAGCAACTTGAACATGATTTTTTGCAACTGTTACTAATGCTAATTGAAGTTGGTGTGCAAAACAATGAACATAATATGCAGATGGGTTGTCTTTCATAATTAGAGCTTTAAGTCCATTAAACTCTCCTCGCATATTACTTGCACCGTCATATCCCTGTCCTCGTAATTTTGAAATGTTGAATCCATGATATAAGAAGAATTCTTCTAATGCTCCTTTAAGAGAATGAGCTGATGTATCTATCACATGCACAATTCCAAGAAAACGTTCAATTACCTGCCCTTCACTGTTAACATAACGTAAAGCAATAACCATTTGCTCATTAGTAGATATATCTCGTGACTCATCTATCAGTATAGACAAAAAAACATCTCCAATATCCATTTTAATACAATTTATTGTTTCCACTGCCATTGCATTGATAATATCTTTTTGAATTTCAGGAGCTGTTAACTTGTTATTTTCTGGCGCGTTATGCAAACTCACTTTTTTCACCTCATCATTATGATCGCCAAGAAATCATAAAAGCTCCAGAAAGTCTCCTTGATTTGTTGAAGACTCTGATTCATCATTACCACGTAATGCTAAGCCCTGTTGTATTAAAAATCGAATGCAATCAACTGATGCAGTTAGACGTGTCTTGTACTCGTGTCTAGCGAGATCTATTTGTTTATAAAACTGGACTGCAATATGCTGACTTGATTTCATTAAGTTAGTGCACATAACTGCAGCTTGATTGTGAATACTATTGGGACCACCAACATGTTCTCGAAGTCTACTTAAACCATCTTTCCAATTTCTAAATCCGTCAATAGTAAATGAATCTCCCCCTGATTGTTGTCCCATTTCAGGCTTAAAGAGATAACAAAATATACAAAATGCTGCGTCTTTTGCTATGCTATATTCCAACCAAGATGGAAATTGCTCAAACCATGAAGAATTGAACCTTCTAGATCTAGGCCCAAACATTGTCTGTGGAAATTGATGATATCGTGGTTGACATGGATCCTTCAATAAATATTGTCTTCTAATTCCATCTCTATCATTAGCATTATAATCTGACATTCTAACTCGTAACCTTGGATCGATTATTATGTTGTCTACATTAGCTTCAATCTGACCCCTCTTTGAAGATGATTCAGAAATTGGAAGTTTCTTAAAAAATTTATCCATTTCTGTAAAATTATTGCACATGACATTATTAAAAAGTGTGGTAGGACTAGGAACAAGAAAAGTAGATCTTGCGCAGTTGAGTGCAGGGATCATACCAACGAGATCCCCCGATCTTGAGCATTTGAGCAATTGAAAGCCTCCAAATCTCTATTAGCCCAAATCTCAAATCTCCAAATCTCTATTAGCTAATTGTCTTTTTCTGCACAAGCACAACAGAAGTTGAGAAAGTGGAAGTTTCCTTTAAGAGTGTGATTTCTATGGTTTCCTACGATTTCCATGGCTAAACAAAACTACATCTAAATAAAATAATGGTTCTTCCTTGCATGAAAACAAATAAATTCTCCTAAAAGACGAACTCTTCAAGGCTGTAACTTCATTGTATGACCTATTCAGTATAATACACTATATTTGATAAAACAAATTCTTATAGTAGAAAATTAAAATGATTTTAATTAGCAGCCTACTTAATTTAAGCTGAACCCTCAAAATGAGGAACTAGAAACATTTTAAGGAGCGATGTCTTTCAAGTTTTAGTTCGAAAGTCAAAAGGATACTTTCCATTAGTAATCAGAATCATTATTCCCATGCTGATTATTCCTACAACAATGTGCAGTTCACACTTCACAGAAGGGATTGAAAATCCCTAATTCCAGCAAATCTACTGAAATTGAAAAGAAAAGAGGCAAAAACAACATGGATTTATCGAATCAAAGGGCGAGAGATGGATGTTGGAAGATAGATCCAGAGTGGAGGAATTTAACAAAACTCACGACGTCGACTGCGAGAGGCAAAAACAGAAAAGACGGCGAGACTGCGAGACTCATGGCGTCGACGGCGAGACTGCGAGAGGCGACGCCGCTGAAGAGCAGAAATGGAAGCAAAGGATGCGAGAGACGGCGAGACTGCGAGAGGCGTCGACGGCGAGAGTCGCGAGACTGCGCTCGAAGCAAAAATGGAAGAAGATGTCGCGAATGGAAGCAGTGCGGCTGTGAGCCTGTGCGGGAATGGAAAACCTAACTCGCGAATGATGCCTGCGCCCTGCGGTCCGTTGGATTAGAATTAGATCCAATCATCCAAGGGTTAAAAAAAAAATTAAAATAAAATTTTGATACTGGGATTCAAACCTGAATCCCAACCAAAGCCACCTAAAATCTATACCACTGCACCAAATGAAAACTTCTGAACATTTTGTATATTTATATATACATATATAATAATTATATATATTTAAAATTTTTAAAATCTTGGCCATAAGCTCACAACCAGCCTTTTACCAAAATCTAGGGTGGGTAGCTGCCCACCCTGGACCCTTCGTAGATCCACCCCGGAGGAAGGGGGAAGCATACTTTGAAAATGGACCCCCTACCCTGAGAATCGACGGAGGTGTGCGAGAAGTTCCAGAGCTCGGCGAGGAGGAGCACGGATTGCGCCGATGGCGGAGAGGCGGAGGAGGAGGTTCAGCTCGCCGATGGAGGAGAAGAACACGATATTTGTTTGCGATCAGCAGACCAAAATTAGGGAGCAGCAGGGATCGAACATAAATAGAACTTGTCGGCGATCCATAACAAAATCTAAAGCCGAAGTTGCGGCACGGGATCGGCTTGAGGAGAAGAGGAGGAAAAAAATTCCGCCGGCGAAGAAGGCGAGACGTGGCATGGCGAGAGGGAGAGCAAGATCTTTATTTTCGACGGGCACACGATCTTTGTTTGCGACATACCAAAACATCACTGTACAAATGCGAAATATGTATATATATGTATATATATATGTATATATATGTATATATATATGTATATATATATATATATATTTGTGTATATATGTATATCTCTACCATATATAAAGAAATACTATGGTCTGCTAATAGCATGAGTTCGAAATTCCAACAAATAATATAGGCCATCAGATCTGTCCCAGTAATTCAACTATCGTCGGATTTAAACCATTTAATCTGCACTCTCTCTCTCCTAATTTTCGTAGGTCTCCTAAACCTAGAGTAGTAAGGTGCCCTAAACCTATATTTATGTAGGACTCCTACCCTACACTGGGAAATTACCATTTTACACTTCTGATTTTGAAAATATTTGGCAAGGTGAAACCCGGTATACATATAAATATGCACGCCAGGTCTGCATATATCACAAGACGGCATGCATGTAGGCACGCCCGCTCTACATAGCCCGCCCCATATCAAATTTTAAATAAGCACTCATATCCTGCTACTTAAACACAAAAATTATTTATATTCTCATGATGTGGGACTAAAGGCCTAGCATATCAGTTTTGCGCTTGCAGTTATTCGCGTCAACATTTTTATTTTTAGTTTTCTTGATTTTTGAGCCCTAAATATATCTTATTTAAAAACGTGATCAACACCAAAGTTGTAGATCTCATCGAGATCTAAAACTTTCATGTTGATCACCTTTTGATTTCAAGTAGTTTAGGCCCTCGATTTGGGCCCCGAAAAAAGTCACGTGACTTTTTTCAGGGCCCAAATCGTGCACCTAAACGGCTTCAAATCGAAAGTTGATCAACATGAAAGTTGTATATCTCGATGAGATCTACAACTTTCATGTTGATCACTCTTTCAAATAAGATATATTTGGGCCTCAAAACTCAAAAAACATTATTCGCGCTATAAATTTCTAATTTCTTATTCGCAGACCAACATTTTTATTTTCAATTTTCTTGGTTTGTGAGCCCTAAATATATCTTATCTGAAAAAGTGTTGATCACTTTTGGATTTCAAGTCGTTTAGGCTCTCGATATGGGACCCGAAAAAAGTCGATGTGACTTTTTTCGGGGCCCAAACCGTGCCCCTAAACGGCTTCAAATCGAAAGTTTATCAACATGAAAGTTGTATATTTCGATGAGATCTACAACTTTCATGTTGATCACTTTTTCAAATAAGATATATTTGGGCCTCAAAACTCAAAAACAGTATCCACGCTATAAATTTCTTATTTAGCTCGAATGTATACTAGAAGTTCGTCTGGGGTGGGCGAAGCCCGTCGTCTCCACCGATTACTGTCGTGGTTGATCGTAGGGGCGGAGCCCCATGTTAGGGACGAGAGACACCCACATGGGGGGCGCGTACTATTGCGCAGGGGCAGTAGGGGCGGAGCCCCGTGTCGGGCACTCGTGCATATATGTATATGTATATCTATGTATATATGTATATGTATATCTATGTATATATGTATATGTATGTATATGTATATATATATATGTATATATATATGTATATATATATGTATATGTATATCTATACTATATTATAAAGAAATATCAATTTGAAGTCCATGACAAGGAAATTAGGAAGTTTATGGCAAGGAAATTGAGACATAAACAGATCACAACCGTTTGATCTCAAATCAAATCAGGAAAATGGCCTGCGAATAGCAAATATCCTAAAACAGCCCTCCCTAATTTCATTTACCTTTTAAAATATATATATATATTTAGTTAATATATATATACTGAGTAAAATAAAAAAGGCGGCTGCGGGTCGGGCGAATCACGCCGGGGGGGGGGGGGGGGGGGGGGGGGCGAAGCTCGCCGATTGCCCTCACGTATGGCCGGAGGCCCGTGCCGTTCGACTCATATATATATATGTATATATATGTATATATAAATGTATATGCATATATATATATGTACATGTATATATATGTATATGTATATATATGTATATGTATATATATGTATATGTATATATATATGTATATGTATATGTATATATATATGTATATATATTATTTTATTATATAAAAATTTATATATATATATATAGAAATGTATCTAAAAAATATTTATAAATTTATATTAATTATATAAGAAAAAAAAAATATATATATACATAAATTATATAAGAAATATATATATACATAAATTATATAAGGAAATATACACACACATATATATATATATTAAAATTGTTACTGATCACTCGATGCTCTTAGTAGACCGGTCTAATTGAACCACCTTAGCTTGAGAGCGAACCGAGCGATCAAACAGTCAATGAATGAATCGATTAGTTGATACGAGGACTTTTAACGTGGAAAACCCGAAAAGAGAGAAGAACCACGCGGTCGGAACTGTGCCGACCAAACTCCAGTATCTTCTGGGGCATTACAGTTTGAAATTAAGAACTTGAGCGCGACAGTCCGCTGCTCCTTACAATGTTGGAAAGAGAGAGAGAGAACTATGAGGGTGACAAGCCACATCTCGGAAAGCTGAGCACTTCTTCTACTGAGAACAAAAGTGAGAACGAAAGTGAGAAGGACCTTCCTCATATTTTCTCTATCATTGGGATCTGATCTTCTGGCAGAAGGACCTTCCCCATATTTTCTCTTTCTTATTGGAGGCCTAGATGGTTCTCCAACATCTTCTTGATCTGGCAAGGAATACTGCATAGGGGGGTCATAAATCTGAGAAGGGTCAAACTGATTTACTTCTTGAGGATTCTCTGGAAAAACTTGAATAAGGATGCTGCTCAGCTAATTTTCCTGACAACTCTGCATGTAGCCACTGAAAGCTCTAATGGTTGTAGATATTTGCTTCATAAAATTTGCTTGCAACTTCTCTGCTTAAATTATATAATTGACTTAGGACATTCCCCTCCCCCTTTCTGACTTCTTCATTCAGGGTTTGGATAATTTCCTCTTTGAAAGATTTCATCTCATCAATAACAAGATCCCTGTCACTTTCTCCCTAATGAAATATCCTACCTTTTCCATCTAGGAGTTTCTTTGCGTTATCATTAACATATTTTATACCCTCATTGGTGTAGCTCACTGATGAGTCCAATTTATATACTGATTTTCGGACTCATCCGGGCTATTTTTCCTGCATTTGTACTTCAGTTTATGTTCATATTTGTTTATATTCACCATGTTCATGCTTTCACTTTAAGTGCATTGTTTAGGCCTGTGGTTGTGTGCAATTGCGCACTATTTTGTTGGGGGCAAGCACATTGTGCTCCCCATTCTTTTTCTGTTACTATACTTGCGCTGGAGGTGTGTTCCCAGCGTGTGGTTTCGTTGTGCAGGTGGGCAGATCATCCATACTGCCCAGAATTCACCATGTATGAATCACACGGTCGTGTGTTCACTTGACGCACGGTCGTGCGAAATGATCGGCTGGTTAATTTGGTGATCTGCCCTGCTCGTGCATTTTCTTCACGCCTCTACCATGCGCGAACAAAACGCACGACCTCCTGTTGTTTGCCGGAATTCGAGGTTTCTGAATTTGCCCATGTGTTTTTACGCATGGTCGGCTTCGACCGTGCTTGAGTAAAATGCACGGGCGCGGCTGATTTGTCTTCCTGGCCTTTGTTCTCGATTAATATCGCATGGTTCACGCACGGTCGTGCGTTCGACCGTGCATGACCAAATTTATGATTGTTTTCAATAAAAGCGCAAATTTCCGCCCTAATCAGGATCGATCTTCTTTCCCGCGCCCAAGAGCTCCAGTTTCACCCTTTTTCGCCGCTCCATCGCCGCCCACTTTAAGGAGGAGCTCCGGCCACCATTTCCTTGCAAATCTAAAGCCGGATCATCCTCTCGGCCTCATCCATCATCCAAGTGCTTCACGGAGAGGATTCCAGCCTCATCTTCATCGCCAAGCAAAGAATTCTTCGTAGTAGACGTGGCCGAATTGTAGTTTACCGGAGAAGACGGGTCCATTGGGAGGAAGTGACAGCCCTCCTCTACCCCGGACGATAGTTGGGACCGAGATAGGACACGGATTGACAACCCGATGATTTCTACCGAGAATTTACAACAAGCATCAGGATTCGGTCGTATCTCTTGTCTTTCTCTCTTATTTGTGCTTGATGTAAATGAGTGTAATCCTTATTATTAGATGATGTAGCACATATGAACCTTGATTTATAGTGTTTATTTCATGTTTATGTGAAATTTCTCTTTTGTTTATATGTGTATTTGTGGTGCGCCACCAAATCCACTCCACCCTCCACTTCATTCCGCTAGCCTACTCGCCCATTCTGTGTGCCTACTCTTCAATCCGCCTAGTGAAGCGTGGTATAGCGGCCCGTGTAATCCATTCGCCTCACGAAGCAGTGCGCTCAAGGCCTGCACAGTTCGATTCCGCACTTACCACTCCATCCGCTCACCTACTCGTCTATCCGCCCTTGCGAATCGGTGCATAGCGTCCCATGTAGTTTTCCATCCCGCCTGGCGAAGCATTGCACAACGGCATTGCATATGAGTAGTTGTAGTTGTTTTACTTTATTTTCCACAATCCAAAACACCCCCTCTCCCGCAATCCATCCGACCTAAAGGACTTCGATCTCAAGTCCTTCCTTAAAAGTAAACTCCACCTTACTGTGTTCCTTCGAGATCGATACTTGGGGATTCACTCCCACATTTTATATTACATGAACGATCGGTACACTGCCGTTTCGTGCCGCAGTCTTGCTACCGCCTATAGCGGTGTGCTAGATTTGCGCATCACTCACAGCCTCAACACCTTTGGAAAAATAAATATCTAATCCACCTTTCAAGGTAGACAAATTATGCTTGACTTCAGCTAAGCCATTATTCAAATTAGCTTCAACTTCTTTTACCCTGTCAGAAACATGCTTTAAGGAGAACTAAAAATGCTCTTTTTGAGTCATCAGCAATGCTTCAATAGACTTTAGTAGAGAAGAGTTAGACTGAGAGGCAGGAGCAAGTTAAGGAGTAGGGAATCCAAAACTTTCATCATGAAAAAGAATCTCATTTGAGTTAACTCCTCCTACAAAAGGCAGCCTCTGGAGCAACAATTTTTATTGAGGAGGAGGTGTAGATTGCACATCCTCTCCTTCTTCCTCATCAGGGAAAATGCCTGTCTCTTGGGCCAGATTCTCTTCCATAATCTCCCCTTCATTCTCTGCAAAAGGAATTTGATCTTCTTTTAGATTCTCCCTTCAGACACTGTAGGGGACACCTCATCGACAGGAGGGACAAATTCAACATTAAGAACTCCACATGGTGTGGCTTCTTTCTCCTTAACTACTTCTTCTTCACACTTGGAACTACCTTTGCAGCAAGAAAACTTACTTGAATAACATCATTCTCAGGGGCATTACCATCATCATCATCTTCATTATTTTCATCAGAAAACTTCTCTTGCTCCCCCTCAAAAGGATCATCTACTTTTTCTGTGGGATGAGCAGGAATGATACGGATTCTCATTTCAAGAATATAGATGAACTGATCAATCTTACTCTATAAACTAGAGGCGCCCAGCTGCTCTTCTTCATGAATTCCCAAGTCATCATGCAGATTCTGAGCATCATCATCAATTGGAGGAGATGGAATGTGGGGCAGAGGGGACTGAGCTGCAATAGGCCCTTTCTGAACAATTGAAGCTGGAGCTAGAGAGTTCTCCCCCTGAAATGCTTCAACTGGTGACTTGGGAGAGGCATTTGGAGGTGAGGAAAGAACTGCAGACTCATCCTCAAATTCTTCTTCATCATCCAACACAGTCTTATTTGCACTAGGCCTAGAGATTTTCCTTTCCCATCTATTAAAGATAGAAGAATCTATCTTCTTGAGATGATGAACTTCTATTCCTGAAGACATATTAAATTGATTTCCATCTATCTGATTCAAGTAGAGAGAAATTATTCTAACAAAAAATTGGTGAAGACAAAGTAGCTTTTATCTTCTCAAACAATAACAAACCCCAATCCAATTTCTTTCTGCAAGCCACTATTATCAAAAGCTTAAATATATCACTTGATAGGTAATCATGTGAACAACCTTTACATAACCAAATTTTGCCTATTATATCTGATAGGAGTTTTCCTTCACCATTCATAAGATTTCGACGAATGGAGGTGAAATTTTTAGACAAACCACAAGAGGATAAAGTTCTTCTGAAATCCTTCTCATCAAGAAAGTCTTCTTCAGTTATTGACGGCAGCCGCAAGAATTTTGTAAGCAAAGAGTGTTGAAACCAAGACTTGAAGCCAAGACTTAGTCTCTGTGGAGTTTGGGGTCCCCAAAAGAGGGGGTGACGTCACACCTACTTCTCTCAAGGGAGAACGCTAGGCCGAAGACTTAAGAAACTAGGAACAAGACCAAGGGCTCGGCGAGGAGGTCCCACAACATACCCGGAAGATCTTAGAGCACTTCTCCTCCCAAGCCAATGCCGGGCTAGGGCACCTTTGGAGGCTCTCCTCACCCACTAAAGAGACTTGGGGAGAGAGAGGCCAAAAGAGAAGTCTCTCCAAATGGTGCCCCCTGGTCCTATTTATAAATTTCTGAACTTGGTCTTCCAATAGCCACATTCTGGCCTACGAGATTACGAAAATACCCTCAAGTTTAGCCCGCCAACAGCCAAATCCCGCCATTCTGAGGCGCTAAACGCAAACCGCTCCACTCTCCTTGGGGCTGGGCGAGATGCGGCAGGCCTCCCCTACACCTCGTCCTCCCACAAGGGGCTGGGCAAGGCGGGGGGGGGGGGGGGGGTCGCCCACCTCCACCCCTCACCCCACACAAGGGGCTGGGCGAGGGGGAGGTCGCCCACCTCCACCCCTCGCCCCCCCCCGCAAGGGGCTGGGCGAGGGGGAGGTCGCCCACCTCCACCCCTCGCCCCCCCCCCCCCCCCCCCCCCCCCCCCCCCCACAAGGGGCTGGGCAAGGGGGAGGTCGCCCACCTCCACCCCTCGCCCCTCCACAAGGGGCTGGGCGAGGGGAAGGTCGCCCACCTCCACCCCTCGCCCCCCACAAGGGGTTGGGCGAGGGGGAGGTCACCCACCTCCACCCCTCGCCCCCCATAAGGGACTGGGCGAGGGGGAGGTCGCCCACCTCCACCCCTCGCCCCCCACTCCCACACAAGGGGCTGGGCGAGGGGGAGGTCGCCCACCTCCACCCCTCGCTCCCCCATAAGGGGCTGGGAGAGGGGGAGGTCTCCTACCTCCACCCCTCGCCCCCCTTCCCCCCACAAGGGGATGGGCAAGGGGGAGGCCGCCCACCTCCACCCCTCGCCCCCCACAAGGGGCTGGGTAAGGGGATGTCTCCCACCTCCACCCCTCGCACCCCCCCCCCCCACACACACACAAGGGGCTGGGTGAGGGGAAGGTCGCCCACCTCCACCCCTCGCCCCCCCCCCCCCCCCCCCCCCCCCCCCCCCCACAAGGGGCTGGGAGAGGGGGAGGTTGCCCACCTCCACCCCACGCCCCCCCCCCCCCCCCCCCCCCCCCACAAGGGGCTGGGAGAGGGGGAGGTCGCCCACCTCCACCCCTCGCCCCGCCCCACACAAGGGGTTAGGCGAGGGGGAGGTCGCTCACCTCCACCCCTCCCCCCCCCCCCCCCCCCCCCCCCCCCCCCCAAGGTTGGGAGAGGGGGAGGTCGCCCACCTCCACCCTTCGCCCCCCTCAAGGGGCTGGGTGAGGGGGTGGTCGCCCACCTCTACCCCTCGCCCTCCTCTCTACCTGGGGTAGTGCAAAAAACTATTGGGCCCAAATACATCTTGGGCCCCAGGGACCCCCTCGGCGAATACATGGTTGTACACAATTCCTGCTCTTTTCGAGCGGGTCGCACGCTCGGAAAGAAAAGTCCAACCCTGTATATTCGACGAGTGGCGCTGAGCGCCCGGCTAGCGGAGCCACCTCGGGGGAAAAACACTTAGCCTCCCCGAGAGGCCTTCCTACCCTGCCGGCTAGCGAGAGCCCGACTAGCAGATCCACCTCGGGGGAAAAACACTTAGCCTCCCCGAGAGGCCTTCCGACCCTGCCGGCTAGCGAGAGCCCGGCTAGCGGGGCCACCTCGGGGAAAAACACTTAGCCTCCCCCAAAGGCCATCATACCCTGCCGGATAGCGAGAGCCCGGCTAGCGGAGCCATCTCGGGGCTAAAAACACTCAGCCTCCCCGAGATGCCTTCCTACCCTGCCGGCTAGTGAGAGCCCGGCTAGCGGAACCACCTAGAGCATAAAACACTTGGCCTCCCTGAGAGGCCTTCCGACCCTGCCAGCTAGCGAGAGCCCGGCTAGCACAACCACCTCAGGGGAAAAACACTTAGCCTCCCCGAGAGGCCATCCTACCCTGCCAGCTAGCGAGTGCTCGGCTAGCAGAGCCACCTCTGGGGAAAAACACTTAGCCTCCCCGAGAGGCTTTCTTACCCTGCCGGCTAGCGAGATCCCAGCTAGCGGAGCCACCTCGGGGGAAAAACACTTAGCCTCCCCGAGAGGCCATCCTGCCTTACCAGCTAGCAAGAGCCCGGCTAGTGGAGCCATCTCGGGGCTACAACACTTAGCCTCCCCGAGAGGCCTTCCGACCCTGCCGGCTAGCGAGAGACCGGCTAGCGGAGCCACCTCAGGGGAAAAAAACTTAGGCTCCCCGAGAGGCCTTCCTACCCTGCTGGCTAGCGAGGGCCTGGCTAGCGGAGCCACCTCGGGGGAAAAACTCTTAGGCTCTCCGAGAGGCCTCCCAACCCTGCCGGCTAGTGAGAGCCCGGCTAGCGGAGCCACCTCACGGAAAAACACTTAGCCTCCCCGAGAGGCCTTCCTACCCTGTCGGCTAGCGAGAGCCCGGCTAGCGGAGCCACCTCGGGGGAAAAACACTTAGCCTCCCCGAGAGGCCTTCTTACCCTACCGGCTAGAGAGAGCCCGGCTAGCGGAGCCACCTCGGGGGAAAAACACTTAGCCTCCCCGAGAGGTCTTCCAACCCCGCCAGATAGCAAGAGCCCGGCTAGCGGAGCCACCTCGAGGGAAAAACACTTAGCCTCTCCTAGAGTTCATCCAACCCTGTCGGATAGCGAGAGCCCGGCTAGCGGAGCCATCTTGGGGCTAAAAACACTTAGCCTCCCCGAGAGGCCTTCCTACCCTATCGGCTAGCGAGAGCCCGGCTAGCAGAGCCACCTCGGGGGAAAAATACTTAGCCTCCCCGAGAGGCCTTCCGACCCTACCGGCTAGCGAGAGCTCGGCTAGCGGGGCCACCTTGGTGGAAAAACACTTAGCCTCCCTGAGAGTCCATCCGACCCTGCCGGCTAGCGAGAGCTCGGCTAGTGGAGCCACCTCGGGGGAAAAACACTTAGCCTCCCCGAGAGTCCATCCTACCCTGCCGGCTAGCGAGATCCCGGCTAGCGGAGCCACCTCCGGGGAAAAACACTTAGCCTCCCTGAGAGGCCTTCCGACCCTGTTCTCTAGCGAGAGCCCGGCTAGCGGAGCCACCTCGGGGGAAAAACACTTAGCCTCCCCGAGAGGCCTTCCGAGCCTGCCGGCTAGCGGTGCCACCTCGGGGGAAAAACACTTAGCCTCCGCGAGAGGCCTCCCAACCCTGCTGGTTAGTGAGAGCTCGGCTAGCGGATCCACCTCAGGGAAAAACACTTAGCCTCCCCGAGAGGCCTTCCTACCCTGCCGGCTAGCGAGAGCCCGGTTAGCGGAGCCACCTCGGGGGAAAACACTTAGTCTCCCCGAGAGGCCTTCTTACCCTTCTGGCTAGCGAGAGCCAGGCAAGCGGAGCCACCTCGGGGGAAAAACACTTAGCCTCCCCGAGATGCCTTCTGACCCTGCCGGCTAGCGAGAGCCCGACTAGCGGATCCACCTCGGGGGAAAACACTTAGCCTCCCCGAAAGGCCTTCCGACCATGTCGGCTAGCGAGATCCCGGCTAGCGGAGCCATCTCGGGGCTAAGTACTTTGAAAACCTTCGGCCACCGAGCGGTTCTCGACCCTGCCAGCTTGATGGGACCCTGGTCAGTGGGCCAGCATCGGGGCTAAGTACTTCTGAAACCTCCGGCCACCGAGCGGTTCCCGACCCTACCAGCTTGATGGGAGCCTGGTCAGTGGGCCAGCATCGGGGCATTCCAGCATGAAGAACTTGCTACCTTGCCATCCTCTCCAGAGATCAACCTGACCCACCGTCTATGAGAGCTCGACAGTGGAATCTGTAACATCCCAGTGCGCGCTAGGCCCCTTATGAGTGTGTTGTGTCACCGGAGGTTGACTCAGACTTGGTAGAAGTCCTAGGACCCCGAGTTAATCAGGTTTGAGTCACGGTCAGCAAGTGGTGATTAATTTACTTACCCTAATTAAAAGCTTAATCTTGTGTTCTGGAGCTGAGTTTGAGCTCGGGTAGGATGTTGAGGTAGTTTAGAAGAATTTGGTAAAAGCTGCTTTCGTTATGCTGCTTTAGAAGAATTTGGAAGAATTTACTTCCGTTCGATGAACGTCGAAGTTAGTACTGCCGTTCGACGATCATCGAAGAGGCATCCGCTCAGCGATCGACTAAGGTGCTGACCATTTGAAATTTTTCGTAGATCTAGGAGTGAGTAGGAATAGTATAACTCAAAGTTCAAGCCAACAACCAGAAGCACATGAAGCAAACACAATCTTTATTGATCAAGCAAAATTCTTCATTACAGGGCGAGGTATACATGGAGAGACATGATTTCGCCAGTACACAAAAACAGAAGAGAAAAACAAGCTGAAAGGATAACTAGCGGTCTGACTTCCTGAGACCGCCTGACCGCCCGACTTGCGAGTTCTCTCGGCTAGAAAACGAGACCGCCCGAACTGCCTGCCTACGCCTTGAACAACACCAACTAAGAACCCCGCGAACTCCACAGATCCTCCCGAACTCCAGCAACCCACACTGCAAGCTGTGAGACCGCCCGAACACCTTCAAAAGAGGAGGTGACCGCTGCTGCCCGCACAATCCACAGAAGCTGCACAAAAGAAGTTCAATCAGCGAGACCGACTGGTCACAAGAAATGAGACCTCAAGAACTAGCCGCGTATTCTGCTTACACTTGGTGCGATATATTTGCTGCTACAGTGGCTCCTATTTATAGGCGTGAGACCTGATCCAGTCACCACCCTATGAGATAGGATCACCACCCCTTGATCCCGCTACAAGACCGGTCAACCTGCGCGATCAGCAAAAGAACCTCCTGCTTAGTGAGCTCGCCGACTTCAATAGAAGCCGCGCGATCAGACGCTCACCACCTGTGTTCTCCACCCGACCTCCTCCAGAGACCGTGAGCACATCAGGCCGACTAGGAAAACAACACGCTGAGTCGGACAAACACCTGTGACCACAAATACCAGCTGATCGCCGAAGGACCAGCTATGCAAACACAAAACTGGAGACCGCTCGACTAAGAAGACCTTAGTCCGTGCGCACCACAAGGAAACCGGACAGCCACCAGATCAGGCTGCCCCCACACCATGCGATCACAAGCACCAGATCGCATGGTCACAATGAACTGAAGAACAGCTCGCCACGCGGTCACACGACTAGACCGCGCGGCCTCACCTCGGCACCCTTGGACAGAAGAGCGGCGGTCACGCAGAAAAGACCGCGGCTAGACCAAAGAGGTCAGACCTCCAGAGGAGACCGCAAGACCGTGCGGTCAAACCAGACCGCGCGGTCTCCCACCTAGACCGTCAACTCCACAAACTTCCACTACAACATTTTCAACACTCCCCCTTGAAGTGGGAAGTTGAAAACAGCCTAGTAAACTCCTTAGCCGAGTAAACGGCCCCTTCGCCAGCGCCTTTGTGAATATGTCAGCAATGTTGTCCTGACTCCGAACATGCTCGACTGAAAGAGACCCCTCCAGCACCTTCTCACGAATGAAATGATGCTCGATCTCGATATGCTTGGTCCTCGCGTGACAAACTGGATTAGTAACTAGTTTGAGAGCACTCTCATTGTCGCCGCGGAGCAGAGTTGGGCCCCGAACTTCCTTATGGACGTCTCCCACCAACCTCCTAAGCCAGATGGCTTCTTGAGCTGCCAAGGCCGAAGCCTTGTATTCCGCTTCTGTGGTGGAGACCGATACGGAATCCTGCTTCTTGCTGCACCATGATATAGCCGTGGGGCCCGCCATGAAGACGTATCCAGACGTCGACTTCCGATCATCTGAATCTCCCCCGTAATCAGCATCCATGTACCCATGCACCTCGAAGCCCGCATCCCTCCTGTAAAGGAGACCCATATCCGAAGTCGCTTTGACATACTTCAATATATTCTAGGCCGCTAGTAGATTAGGCATCCGTGGTTCCGCCATATACCGACTCACCTTGCCAACTGCAAATTCAATATCCGGCCTAGTGATCGTCAGATAGATCAAGCTACCAACTAGTGCCCGGAACACCAGCGGATCTTCCAGAATCCTCCCCTCATCCTTCCGAAGTTTCATGGCCTTCTCCAGAGGTGTGGAAATGCACTTCCCTTCCTTCATACCGAATCTCTCCACGATTCGCTCCACATATCCAGCCTGGGACACCAGCACTCCACTTCCCTTCCTATGCACTTCGAGTCCAAGGAAATGGTAAGTTCACCCAAGTCCTTCATCTCAAACCTGATGGATAGCTCAGCCCGAAGCTTTGCTACTTCCTTCTTCGAATTCCCTGTCACGATCAAATCGTCGACGTAAAGCAGCACGATGACTTGAAGCTCCCCGCTCTTCTTGACGAACAAGCTTGAGTCTGAGTCCTAAGCACCAAATCCACAGAATAGGAGATATTCTGCCATCTTTCCATACCACGCCCTCGACGCTTGCTTCAACCCATACAGGGCCTTCTTCAACTTGCAGACATAGTTAGGAAAATCTTCAGATACGAAGCCTGGCGGCTGGACAATGAAGATGTCCTTATCAATCTCGCCGTATAAGAATGCTTTCTTTACGTCGAGCTGCCAAATCTCCCACCCCCAACACGCCGCCAAAGAAATCACAACCCGAACTGAAGTCATTTTTGCCACCGGACTAAATGTCTCTTCATAGTCTTCACCGTATTGCTGCGAGAATCCCCGAGCCACAAGGTGAGCCTTATATCGCTTGATACTTCCGTCAGCAATCTTCTTAAGCTTATAGACCCACTTGCATGTCATAGGGGTGATACCCTTGGTCCTGGGCACCAAAGACCAAGTCTCATTTTTCTCAAGAGCACACATCTCTTCCTGCATAGCTGAATCCCACTGTTCCACGCCTTTGGCCTTCTCGAAGCTCACTGGTTCCCGCTCATCGAAGGGACCAGCAAAGAAACATGAGACAAAGCTCACCATGTTTCCTCCTGTATAGCTATCAGGAGCAATGATCGTTCGCTTCGATCTCCTCAGCTCCATCCCCTGACTCGCAACATCCTCAGCTGCTTCTTCCCCAGCTCCCCTTCCAGATGTACTAGGCGCATCGCTCCCCCTGCTTCCTGATCTAGAAGCCTCCATCCCAGAACTAGAAGTAGATGGACCACCTGGTGACGCAGGTAGCTCCACCTGAAGATTTTCCACAGCTTTCTCCGGCTCCTCCACCCTGCTTTCTGGTAGCTCAATACCAGAACTTCCCTTGTAAGACGTCACCTCGTCAAACACGACGTCGCGAGATACAACAAATCTCCATGTCTCCGGGTCCATGCACTTCCAACCCTTCTTCCGATCATCATATCTCATGAAGACTAGCTTCCTTGCTTTCGCATCTAGCTTCGCCCGAAGCGCATCTGGAACGTGCACATAGCAGGTGGAACCAAACACCCGAAGGTGTGCCACACTTGGCTTTTCTTTGAACATCATCTCATGTGGGGTCAACATGTTGATGGGACTGAGAGGCATCATGTTGAAGACGTAGGCAGCACAAGACATTCCCTCCGCCCAGAAGGACTTTGGGATACTCTTGGCATGCAACCAACACTTGCAGGTCTCCGTCAGATGACGGATCTTCCGCTCTGCAACTCCATTTTGTTGTGGAGTATGTGCACAAGTAAGCTCCCTCCGGATGCCCGCCTTCCTGCAAAAACTAGAGAACTCACCAGAGGTGAACTCCCCTCCGTTGTCAGTCCTCAGCTTCTTAACCTGCAGACCAAGCTGACCCTCCACAAGCTCCTTGAACTCCACAAACTTGGCAAACGCCTCCACCTTCTCCTTCAGGAAATAAACCCAGACATATCTGGTGTGGTCATCGATCAACACCAACATATACCTGTTGCCTCCGAGGCTTGGGATAGCAGTCAGTCCCATCAAGTCACCGTGGATGCACTCCAATGGCACACTACTCCTTGTCTGCGACTTATCAAATGGTAGTCGATGAGACTTGCCGAACTGACATCCCGCGCAAACGTGACCGTCACCGTAGGAAGATAGACTAGACAGGCCCTTGACCAGACCTTTCACCGCCATAGCTTTCAGCTTATCCATCCCTACATGCCCCAACCTCTCGTGCCATATGACGGCACTGTCATTGGTCCTCATCTTGTCAACATAAGAACTTGTAGATAAAATGAACAAGTCTTTTGCCCTTCTCCCCACATGAACGACCGCCGCTTTCACCGCTTCAACATTTCGAAGAAACTTCACTTCTGTTGGGCCGAACAGAATGTGATACCCAACGTCTACAGCGCTTGTCACGGAGAAGAGGTTTTTCCTCATTCCAGGCACATGATAGACACTCTTCAAAGTCAGTGGCCCTCTATCACTGCCCAAGGAGACAACCCCCACCTTCTTGACACTATGCATAGTGTTATCAGTAGTTATGATGGCATCGTTACCTGAGTACGGCTGCGCTAAAGTAAGCTTTGACTCGTCCCCAGTGAGGTGATGACCACACCCCGAGTCCACGATCCAGTCCTCCTGATAGTTGATAGGAGCCGCAGCTCCAACAGAAGCCGAGAAGGCTCCTCCCCATCCTCCATCAATCTGCTTGGCTTCAGCTTCCTCCTTTCCTGCAGCATCATGTTGGATCGGTAGGCGCCCTTATAGGGGGGGGGGTGAATAAGGGTTTTAAAAATTTATATTATATTTTGAAATACTTGCTTATGATAAGAGATCAAAATAGTGATTTTGTTTAAAGATCTAAATTGTTTTATAATAAAGGAGAGGATAATAAACAATTTAGAGAAATGAATATCAAATCAATTTTATTACACAAAGAGAGACATGGTTATTATTAATAAAATTGATTACAAAATTTGATTTCACTGACGCTAGAAATCAAAGCGAAATATGAAAGACTCTTTTGGTTTTCTATACCGACTCGTATCCCCACGAACCGGTTGGCTTTAGCCGATCCTTCCCCGGATACAGCCTCAAGCCTCTCTAGCCAACCCTTCCCAGGATATGGCCTCGAGCACCCCCTAGACCTACACCCGAGACCTAGTCGCCAACACGAGGTGAATTTCTGCCCTAAGTCCTACCCAGACCTAGTCGCCAACACGAGGCGAGTTTACCAAATGATTACAAGAAAGGATGTGAAATAAAAAGACAATAATATAAAAACACCCTCTATGTGGATCTTTTGGAGAAGTAGACGAAGACCCACAGAGTATGATCGTAGTCGATGCGGTCTTTCATCACGATGATGATGCGTGTTGAAATCTTCTCCACGGATCTCCTTTAGCCTTTATGGATTTATGGGAGTATCTCTCTGAACCTTCCTCTCTATGTTGTGGCGTTGTGGCATGAAGCTCTAGAATTTTGAATCTCAAGAGGATGAGGAAGACGGAGCCAAGGGGTCATTTTTATAGCCTCAGCGCTAGCACCTGCGCTAGTGGTACCTCCGGCGCTATCCCATATTAGGACACATTCTGCGCGACAGAATCTTCAATCCGAGGAAACAATTCTCTCTTGCCTACTGTGCTCCTCGCTATCGCCTGCGCTATCGGATATCGCCTGGCGCTATCTCCTTCTAAAAATTCTCCCGGCAATTGCGCTTAAGCAAACATATCGTCGATCGAATTTTCGTCGAAAGCAGCAAAGAGTTCGTCGAGTGAATTTGCGTCGAACACCGTTATGACCATTTCATCGAGCACCACTAATAGTTCGTCGAACGACAGCTAGCGCCTGCGCTAGTACTACCGCCAGCGCTAGTACTACCGCCAGCGCTAGTAGGTGTTTTGGATTTGTTGGCTCAACTTTGGGGCCAACCTTCTTATATAATCCTTGAGTCATGTGGACTTTGTTATCCTGCACACTTAAACACACAAGATCAAATACACATAGGATTTGCTATTCTCAAACCTAGGAGATGCGGAAGACCATGTTCCAACAAACTCCCCCTTTTAATAATAACAAATCCATTAATGATAAATCAGAGCATTAATATATAAGCGTGAAGAAACATACTTGTGTGTGTGAGAGAGTGATGACTTAGGATAATTTACGATTTTAGCATTTAGAATTGCTCCCCCTAAATACATGCTCCCCCTAAGTGAATGCTCCTCTAATATATAGGCTATCATCTTAATTAAGCATGTTAGTTTTATATTTTGATAGCAGATTTATATTTATCATGTTAGTTCTCCCCTTTTGTTATTAGCAAAAGCGGGTAAGGAGACACCACTAATAAGTTGACAATAGGATAAATGCATGATCGAGCTTGTAGAGAAGGAAATGATAAGGAGTTTTAGAATCATTTTTATAGAGATAGATCAGAGTTTTTAGCAATATAACATTTTCAAGTATTATTATGTTGGTTTATTCCCTTTTTAAATAAGAGTTTTATGCATAACAAAATAATGATTTCCAAGTAACTAAACTACCCAGACAATATGTCTACACCCTAGCCCCGTACTAAGTGATGGATGGGCATGAGGAGCTGCAAACATGCCGTAGGTTGGGGTGTTAGTCCCATATGCAAACACTAGACAGAAACTTAACCTAGCACTCTTTCCCCCCAGTGCCTCGCAAGGCCCCACTGGAACCCTCCCCGGTTAAGGACAAGACATGACTAGAGATAAATGTTATCTAATGTCTACAACCCTACGCCCCCACTATGGTGAGAAATGAAGTCATGGATAATAATTATTGGAAATATTTAAGCGTTTTAAATCTAGTGACATAGCCTCTGGATTTATATTTTTATTTGAATTTTTTTAAACAAACAACTCACGTAGCTATTTAGAAATCCATTAATGAATCAGAGTTTTAGCATTACAATATTTAGAATAACCAATATAAATTCTACCAAGTAAGTCTACCATTTGTTGAAACAGGAATTTTGGTATTTAAGACTTTGATATAAGTATGAAAGTGCAAGGTAGAAATATATGGTGATGATGCGGAAGACTTATAGAAATACAAGAAATATCTTATTGTAATCAATGATGATCCATAAAAAGATATATGAGTTAAATTTCACAAAGAAGATGTTTTTTTAAATCATTTTTCAATTAAAATCTTTAAGTTTGACAATAAAGTAACCAAGCATGAAATAATGTTATCAAAAAGAGATTACTACAATGATACTTGTTTTTGTTTTATATTTTTGTATTTGATTTTTGCTTTTTAGAAATAGAATTTAAACAAATGACAAAAGAACCAAAAAGGCAAAACATAATTTTTTTTTGTAATTTGGCTTTTGTATTTTTGTATTTGATTTTTCAAAAATAAAATAAAAGCAAAAGTGCAAAAATAAATAGTACACATAGATTAATATATTTTTAAGAATTTTGCAGAATTTTAAAATTATAGAAAAGCAAACAGGTGCACTAGCGCTGACGTTAGCGCTAGCGCGGGAAACAGTACACGATTTCTGATGATTTTGAAATTTTTAATTGTTGATGTTGATTAAGTGTCCAAATAATAGTTTCATGCTGAAATTTCAGATTTTTAGGAGATGTCTAGATAGTGCAAATTTCATGAAACATTAGCGATTTTGTATATGACTTTACCAAATAAACTTTGCATGAGATGACATGAATGAACAAATCAAATATGCATGATTTTCGTGATTAATAATAATGTTCATGCACAATAATATCTTGAATAAGCCCTAGATGAGAATACCCAGCCTGTTTATCTTGGTAAACACATAAAGCGTAACATAGACACAAATATTCTTTAGGTGGCAATGTTAGAATGATAAGTTTGAGATTAATGTTATACCGAGGTTTGATTGTGTTTCAACTCAAAGACCTAGAATGAAGTGAAGATTTATTTGATTTGATATCAAGATGATTCAAAGGTCTAAACTTGAAATAAATCACAATACACACATTATACACCAACCATGGTTTGTAATTATAATATAAATTGTCATCAATTAATATATCAATTATAATTCACATAATTGTGATAGAAATAATTGTTTTTAGAAGACTTTTGATATGACTTATGATATGTGATGTTAGAGAATTTTAGCAAAGGACATTAATAGATCATGGTGGTGCTTGTGAATTCAATATTCATTATGATGGTAAATTCTTTCAATACATTTTAGTGATTTTCTTTTAATTAAGAATTTTGAATATATATATGTGATTTTTGATAGGTGAACACTAGTGATTGTTTAGATCATGTTTGACATCAAGGAGTGAACACAATATAATTTTTGTTGTTGTGAACAAAGACAACCATATTGAAAGTTGGGCTTTTATTTAGATCATGTTATTTCACTAAGCCACTTATTGGTGAAGGCTAAAAATCTTAATAGCCTAATAACTGGATTTAACTTGAAATGTCTTATAACAAATTTATAGTTTGATTCATATTGATAATATAAGATATTTAGAAGCAATGAATATAAGAATAAAAGATAGGTCATCAAAATGAAATATGATTTAGAATTTTGATCAATTTGATTTTATAAACATATTAAGCTTTTAAGAGATAAAATCATATTTTTAATACTGTATAGGATGACCATGACATGATAGTTAAAAAGAAATAAGAAAATAAGAAAAATTAAAAGACATGAAAGCATATCATGAAGTAGAACTTTGTATATTTCATTTTGAAAGGATTCTACTTCATGCAATTGGTGATACCTAATGAATAAGAGTTTTAGGTATCCAAAGGGGACCATGTGGGATGATTCCTTTGGGTACCCAAATATAGCGTGTAGGTTTGTGGGTAGTTAGTGATGAATGGGTCCTTTCATGTAAAGTTAATGTTTCATTTTTAATTTTGGGCCTCCATTCAAACTTTGGTTTAGTGTTATTCTTATATGTGAAATTTCCATTGTGATAATCTTTATATTGATGATTATGATTGTAATGATTATTGAAAGTATTTTTAATAGGAAATTTGTGAACATTTAATTTTACGTTGGGAGAAGATTGATGTTGTAAATGATAGTAATGATTGTATTTTGGAATTTCATTTTCCATCTTTTGAAGTTTTTTATTTCCATTGTTTGGCTTGTTCAACTTATGAGAAATCATATTCAACTTGCTTTTGGATTTTGCATTATTTTGAGAATGTATGTTTTGAGAATTTTTCTTTATGATTTCCTTAAGCAAGTTGATTTTAGTTTTTAATTCATTATTTTTAATCTTTAAATTATGTCTAGCTTTATTATAAGCGATTGTGCTATTTTTAAGAGTGGAAACAATTGAATCTATATGAAATTGATAGTTGTTTCTATATTCATCAAATGTTTCATCCATCTCTTTAATTTCAATTTTATAGTCTTTGCACTTAGCACAATCATTTATCAAAGATGAATTTTCTAAACATAATTTTTCATTTTGTTCTTTTACTAAAATAAAATCCTTTTCAAGTTTCTTGTGCTTTTCTTTTAATTCATTATATTCTACACAAGTTGTGGTGTTTTCAACTAAGGAGCCATGTGTAGAACTAGATAAATTAGAGTTTGATTCTTCATTAATTTTTGCCTTTAAATTTTTATTTTCTAAGCGCAAATGTTTATTAGCCTTTTTTAATTTCTTAATTTTGCGCTTTGTAGTTTGGAGCAATTGTAATGTAGAAATAGAAGTACAAAAGATGGGATTTGATTTCCTTACATTGCTTTCGGGAGAGGCATGATTTGAACATATAGTTTCTTTTACATCTTTTTGGTACTCCTCTTCCGAAGACAGTACTTCTTCTTCTTTTTCATTTGATGTGTGCTCCATTGATCCGTCATGAGAGGAGCATTCTTGAAGACTTGTGCAAGCTTGCATATTCTCCGGTTCTTGTGATTGTTCCATACCTATAGAAGGAGAATCATACATTTCTTCAAGAAATTTCCATACTTTGTATGCACTAGAAAAACAGTATATTAATTTTGAAATGTTGTGAGATAAAGAACAGAAAATACTATTTAAAGCTTTTGCATTTAGGTGATGTTCCTTTTTATTTGTTTCATCTGCTGGTCTTACTATTGCTATATTCCATGCTTCGATTTCTAATTTTTTAATAAGCTTTTCCATTAAAAATTTCCACCCTTTATAATTTCTTCCTTCGAATAAAGGTGGTTAAAGAGATTTTTCTTCTTCATAAAAATTTACCCCACTAATAGAAGCGAGATCATGAGACGCCATTATTCCTGGTTGTTAAGCCGATTGGAATAACCTAGCTCTGATACCACTTGTTGGATCGGTAGGCGCCCTTAGAGGGGGGGGGGGGGGTGAATAAGGGTTTTAAAAGCTTATATTATATTTTGAAATACTTGCTTATGATAAGAGATCAAAATAGTGATTTTGTTTAAAGATCTAAATTGTTTTATAATAAAGGAGAGGATAATAAACAATTTAGAGAAATGAATATAAAATCAACTTTATTACACAAAGAGAGACATGATTATTATTAATAAAATTGATTACAAAATTTGATTTCACTAACGCTAGAAATCAAAGCGAAATATGAAAGACTCTTTTGGTTTTCTATACCGACTCGTATCCCCACGAATCGGTTGGCTTTAGCCAATCCTTCCCCGGATACGGCCTCAAGCCGCTCTAGCCAACACTTCCCCGGATATGGCCTCGAGCACCCCCTAGACCTACACCCGAGACCTAGTCGCCAACACGAGACGAATTTCTGCCCTAAGTCCTACCCAGACCTAGTCGCCAACACGAGGCGAGTTTACCAAACGATTACAAGAAAGGATGTGAAATAAAAAGACAATAATATAAAAACTCCCTCTATGTGGATCTCTTGGAGAAGTAGACAAAGACCCAAAGAGTATGATCGTAGTCGATGCGGTCTTTCGTCACGATGATGATGCGTGTTGAAATCTTCTCCACGGATCTCCTTTAGCCTTTATGGATTTGTGGGAGTATCTCTCTGAACCTTCCTCTCTATGCTGTGGCACGAAGCTCTGGAATTTTGGATCTCAAGAGGATGAGGAAGACGGAGCCAAGGGGTCCTTTTTATAGCCTCAGCGCTAGCGCCTGCGCTAGTGGTACCGCCGACGCTATCCCATATTAGGACACATTCTGCGCGGTAGAATCTTCAATCCGAGGAAACAATTCTCTCTTGCCTACTGTGCTCCTCGCTATCGCCTGCGCTATCGGATATCACCTGGCGCTATCTCCTTCTATAAGTTCTCCCGGCAATTGCGCTTAAGCAAACATATCGTCGATCAAAATTTCGTCGAACGCAGCAAAGTGTTCGTCGAGCTAATTTTCGTCGAACACCGTTATGACCAATTCGTCGAGCGCCGCTAACAGTTCGTTGAACGACAGCTAGCGCCTGCGCTAGTACTACCGCCAGCGCTAGTAGGTGTTTTGGATTTGATGGCTCAACTTTGGGGCCAACCTTCTTATGTAATCCTTGAGTCATGTGGACTTTGTTATCCTGCACACTTAAACACACAAGATCAAATACATATAGGATTTGTTATTCTCAAACCTAGGAGATGCGGAAGACCATGTTCCAACACAGCATGCCCTGGCTGAAGATTCACCCGGCAATCCTTCCTGATTTGACCAAGCTTCCTGCACCTGAAGCACTTGGGACCTTCTCCCTTCTTCTTCCCTTCAGCCTTGGAGGCCTAACCCCTCTCCTGCTGTCCAAAAGTTGAAGGCACATTGCCTCCTCTAGCGGTCTTCTTCTTCTTATCCCACTTCTTGTTCTTCCCCGTAAAGAGAACCTCGCCTTCTCTCCTAAACACTGACACCCCCGCCATCTGCCTTGCCAGACTCTCCTGCGACGCAAGCAGATTTTCCAGCTCCAGCAGAGACGGCTGATTTGCCCAACCCTGCACCAACGTCACAAATGCCACATACTCCTTCCGCAAGCCACGGATGATGTGCCTCTTCAGCTTTGCCTCAGAAATTGGCTCATCAGGATCCAGTGCTGAAATCTCAGTGCACAGGTTCTTCATCTTCAGGAAGAACGTGGAAATAGAAAGGTCACCTTGAGCCGATCTGACCAGCTCATTCTCCAGGAATTGAAGTCTTGCCACATTCTTTTTGTTAAACAACCCATCTAGGGCTCTCCAGATCTCAGCAGCCGATCCACACCCCAAGATGTGATCGAACAAATCAGGTGATATTGCCCTCTTCAGGGCAAACTCTGCTTTGGCATTAAAATGCCTCCAGTTCCTCACCTCATGATCGTTATCCACAATCAGAATAACTTCTTCCGTGCTCTCTCCTCCAACTACCTCCCAGAGGTCCTCACCCAGAAGATAACTCTGCATACAAGACCTCCACTTCTTAATGTTGGTCGAGTTGAGCATCTCAATTCCAAGACCTCTTGCTTCCATGGCTATACCACTGGTTTTTTCTTCACAAAGGCGATGACAACTTATGAGTTAATCACTGCTCTACCCACTCCAACCTACCTCTGATACCATGTGAAATTTTCCGTAGATCTAGGAGTGAGCAGGATTAGTATAACTCAAAGTTCAAGCCAACAACCAGAAGCACATGAAGCAAACACAATCTTTATTGATCAAGCAAAATTCTTCATTACAGGGCAAGGTATACATGGCGAGACATGATTTCGCCAGTACACAAAAACAGAAGAGAAATATAAGTTGTGTAAGACCCCAAATCAGAAAATTCAGAATTCTGGAATCCAGAGCTGTCGCCGGCGACAGTGGCTGTCGCTCGGGCGATAGCACTCTGTTGAGAAGGTTCTGCCGTGAGGTGTCGGACGGCATTGACTGGTCAATGTCGGTTCTTATCACTGTCGCCAGGGCGACAGCGGTTGTCGCCGGGCGATAGCTCAAAGTTGGACTTTGTGGCCGAAATCAAGGGCATTGATTGCACTTTGACTTTGGGGGCTGGTTTTGGCTTGGGAGGCTCGGTGGCAGCATAGAAGGCCGAAATCCCCTTCTTCTTCATTATTTTCCTTAAGGGTTCTTAAGAGAGAGAGAGAGAAGAGCTTGGAGAAGAAGGAGAAATAATAAACCCTAGCTTGGAGCTTGGGTTTGGAGGAGCTACACTCATCCGATCCCTTCAAAGTTGGTGGCTACGCGTAGAGGAGGGCAAGGCGCTCCTTTCCATCTGTGTGGAACGTCGAGCCATGGGCTCAAAGCGGCGTTTAAGGGTAACGAACTCTTCTAACCCCATTTGGACATGTTCTAGTCCTTTCCCATGCATCGTTGAGGCACCTACCCAAAAGGGTGAGGTCGTGGCCTCCGACGGGTTGATATGTGCTATCCCCGTCAAAGCTTGCATTCATGTAGAGTCCACGCGTGAGATGGATGTAGGCATGCTGTGTGAAGCCCATCCGAGACGGTTCGTCCGGATTGGTGATACTTTTTAGGTATTGTGCGTGCCGGGGAAAAACCCCGTGTTGTTATACTTGCCTCGTAGGGCTAGAGGGTGCTACTGCATGCGCAGCAACGCCCGGGGGTGTGCCCCGGGGAGCACCCGAAGTTAAAAGGTAGAAATGGAGTTCTGTCCAGCTGTCGCTGGCGCGATAGTGACTGTCGCCTGGGCGACAACTTCCCAGAATTGGGTTCTGGTGAATTTGGGTGTTCTGAGGCAGTGGGAGTGCTACTGCATGTACAGCAACGCCTGGGGGTGTGCCTCAGGAAGCACTCACAGCTAGAAGCCAAATTAGGGTTTGTGCACTATCGCTGGCGACAGTGAATGTCGCCTGGGCGACAGCTTCCCAGACTGGTGATGTTGTTGTGCCCACCTGCTGAGGGGACCTGAGGCCGGTGTACCCGACCTGTGGGGGTGTCCTGGTGGATGACTTAGCGGCCCGCGGAGCCGGCTAATTAAGAATACCTGGGCTGAAGGGACGCCATACCCACTTTTCGTGTTGTACAACGAGAGCTGTGAACAACGGGCATTTGGCAAACCTGAAACTGCACCATTGCAGCACCTGATTAGTAAGCCTCGGACAGCATGTCGGGAGGCAATGGGACAGAGTCTTCGGACTATGTTATGTTCACAATTAAAGCACGGGGGAGCCCTGGTATTCGGGCCACCGACTTTAGCCTCGAAGGGCAAAGCCATCAAGAGTGGATGGTGGTGGAAGGCGGAGTACACCAAAGAGTGCCTGAGAGCACGGGACGTGGGGGGCCATTCCCACGTTTGTGTTGTTGCATATGTATGAAATGCTGTGGGCTCGTCTAGTCGCACTCTTATATATATATGCTGTTGAGACTGTTTTGCAGGGACGTTTAGAACTGCCACCCCCTCGAAGGGGTGGGGTAGTTATAACTTGGTCAGCTTTAGCTGACCGTTGCCCTGTTTTGCCACCGTCTTTGGTGGGCTTGTTGTACAGGAGCTGGACCGAGCGGGACCTTGGCGGGCTGAAGCCCCTGCGCTGCTGCGGCCCTTGAAGGCCTTTTGTCCTTTCTTCTATTTTCATGTATGGCCGGCCTGCGCGCCGATGTTGGTAAACTGTAAGGCCGTCGTGCCTCTTTTGTGTGTTGTAAAACATTTTATTCCAAGTTAATAGAAGTGGACATACCCGAGTTCGGGTCTTGTGGTTTATAATTCTGTCTCTCTCTCTTTTACTTCCGCATAGAATGCTCTGAGTTAGGCTTCGTGGAATAGTGTCGTTGCATATTCAATTAAGTGACGTTTCCATTTATTTTGTAGTATATGGCGTGGGGCCCCGGCCGGACCTTCTACTATATGCTTCTTAACGGATGGGGGTGTTACAAATTGGTATCAGCTTCTAAGGTTCCGTATCCTTCTACAGAATTCGTGGACGAATTCTTTTAAGGGGTGGTGAGCACGTGTGTGCGCTACCGTTGAAACGTAAAATAAACCCAAAAATGTCCACTTAGGAATAAAATGTAACAACAAACCAACAATAATTGCATGATTTTGGAACCTGAGTGTTCCTTTTGTTGTTAGTTGCGACTGTGCTGTCGCCTAACTGTGAGTTGCACTTGTGTAGGGCACTCGAAGTACAGCGGGACTGTCGCGTCCCCGTAATGTGCATGAGAGTAGTGGGTCTGCTGAGGCCCCTACAGCTCCGTCTGCTGAGTTGGTTCGACTAGTTACATAAGCCATTCTAGCTGCGTTGAATGGCCAGCCTGAAAGACAAGGCCAACCGCCAGTGCAAGAGGTGGCCCCTGAGCCACTAAGAGTGGAGCAAGTCCCAGTGAGGCGTGCTCCTGAGCAACAGCTGAAGCACTTTCTGGGATTTCGACCTCCTCCGTTTACCGGGGTTGAATCCCCAGCTGAGGCCGAAGACTGGTTGTCGCATGTGAAGCGAATTCTGACAGCGACACAGTCGGAGGAAGCGCAGAAGGTGACCTTTGCTTCTTTCTTGCTAGAAAAGGAAGCTAGGCGGTGGTGGGATGAGGTTGAGAGGCGCCAGTTCGCGGGAAGGCGACTGGTTGATGTGACGATGGAAGAGTTCTCGAGAATCTTCCTCGCAAGGTATGTGCCTTAGTCGCAGCAGATCGCGATGGAGAACCAGTTCTTGGCTCTAACACAGGGTGGTAGACTGGTTGATGACTACTTGCATGAGTTCACCCGCCTCGGGCGCTATGCTGGAACTTCTTTCGATGATGAGGATAGAAGGGTGAACAGGTTTTATGGAGGTTTGCGTACTGAGTTGTGGCATCTTCTGACAGGGCCGTTGACGCAGGGTCTTACGACCCTCGTTGGTTCAGCCCGAGCCCTTGAGCAGGACATGCTCAGGGAAAAGGGCAAGGCGGTTGTGGTCGAGGCAGTGCCGGAGGGCAAAGCGCCGAGTGCGACGAAGTTGCGGAGGTTGAGTCGCTGGAAGAAGGCTCGAGTATCTGGGCCAGCTCCCTCTGCTTCGGGCGCCTCATCTGGACGTGGCCCTCTTATTTGTTTCACTTGTGGCAAGCCTGGCCATTTCTCTCGGGATTGCCGCAGTGGTCTTCCAAGGCCAGAGAAGAAGGCGGGGCCAACTTATTCTGAGAAGGGGAAGGCAGCTGAGTCCACTGCTTCCCGTATGGCTCCCCCGCAACCCAGAGTTTTTAGTCTCGATCAGCAGGAGGCTATCAAAGCCAAGGACGTCGTGACAGGTACAATTTAAGATACAGTCTTTACTATTTTATACACCTATTTTAATGTTCATGCTAACTTGTTGGCGGCGTAGGCTATGTAAATGTTTTAGGCGTCCCTGCGAGAGCGCTTTTCGATACTGGGGCTTCGCACTCCTTCTTATCGTCGGACTTCGTCCAACGTATTGGTGCACCGTCGATTGCTTCTGTAGATGGACTGGAGGTCCTACTGCCGAATGGATATTCGATGCGTGTGGAGAGGAGTTGCTGCGTAAAGGTTCTAGTTGGTAGTCGGGAGTATGACCTGAAGGCATCGTTACTCCCCGTGGTTGAGTTCGATGTTATCTTCGGTATGGACTGGCTGTCGGAACAGCATGCGTGTATCAATTGCACCACCAAGGAGGTGAGGTTTGGGCAAGGTGCCGGTCGTGAGACGGTCTTTGCGGGCATGCGTGGATCGAGCAAGATGCTGATGTCTGCTCTCCAGGTGTCCAAGGCAGTGCGACAGGGAGCGGTGTTATTCTTTGCTCTTGTGGAGGCTTCAACATCGAGGCCCAGCCTAGTAGATGTTCTGGTAGTAGCAGAGTTCCCCGATGTGTTCCCGAGCGAGCTCCCCGGTGCTCCACCGCAGCAGGAGATAGATTTCACGATTGAGTTGGTGCCAGGCGCTAAGCCTGTGGCCCGCTCGCCGTATCGTATGGCTCCGAAAGAGTTGGCGGAGTTGAAGCTGCAGTTGCAAGAGCTGCTTGAGCAGGTCTACGTGCGTCCGAGTTCCTCACCTTGGAGTGCACCGGTCCTCTTTGTCAAAAAGAAGGACGGTAGCCTGCGGCTTTACATCGACTATCGGGAGCTGAACAAGCTGACGGAGAAGAACAAGTATCCTCTTCCGAGGATAGATGATTTGTTCGACCAGCTCGTTGGTTCGACAGTATACTCGAAGCTGGACTTGAAGTACGACTATTATCAGGTGCGGATCAGGGAGTGCGATATCCCGAAGACTGCCTTCAGTACGAGGTACGGGCTGTATGGTTCACCGTGATGCCGTTTGGGTTGTCTAATGCGCCTTCGGTGTTTATGGACTTGATGCACCGGACTTTCTGAGAGTACCTCGACCGGTTTGTGGTCGTCTTCCTGGATGACATACTAGTCTACTCTCAGTCCGAGGAGGAGCAAGGTGATCACCTGCGAGTAGTTTTGGAGGTTCTGAGGAGGAACCAGTTGTATGCCAAGTTCTCGAAGTGCGAGTTCTGGCTTCCTTCCATGGCATTCTTGGGCCATGTGGTTAGTGGTTCGGGTGTGGCGGTAGATCCGATGAAGGTTTCGGCCATCAGGGAGTGGCCTGTCCTTTCTTCTATAGCGGAGGTCCGTAGCTTCCTCGGGCTGGCCGGTTATTACAGGCGCTTCATGGAGAACTTCTCCCGGATCGCGCTGCCTCTTACGATGCTGACACGGAAGATGCAGGAGTTCATTTGGACGCCCGCGTGTGCGCAGGCTTTCGAGGAGTTGAAGCGGCGGCTTATGACAGCTCCGATCTTATGTTTGCCTTGCAGCACAGCGGGCTACGAGATCTACACCGACGCTTCTGGGAGCGGCCTTGACTGCGTTCTGCAGCAGTATGGCAAGGTTATAGCGTGTGGCTCTCGCCAGCTGAAGGTGCACGAGCGGAACTATCCGGTCCACGACTTGGAGTTGGCGGCCGTGATATTTGCCCTGAAGCTATGGCGGCATTATGTGTATGGCTTGAAGATCAATATCTTCATGGACCATAAGAGCCTGAAGTACCTTCTGACGCAGAAAGGGATGAATATGCGGCAGCAGAGGTGGATGGAGTTCCTGGGGGACTTCACCTTCGAGATCCACTACACTCCCGGGAAGGGGAATGTTGTTGCGGATGCACTCAGTCACAAGGCTCCAGCGCAGGCCAACTGGATTCAGATGCATGATGAGCACCTGATACGTGACCTGGAGGCCTTGGGTATTTCTTGCGTAGAGAAGAGGAGCAGTGCCGGTGCCTGTTTGAGTTGGACTGAGGTGCAGTACGACCTCGCAGATAGAGTCCGCCGGGCTTTTGAACTCGATCTGAGTTTGAAGCGCTACGCGGAGGATGCTGGTGGTGGGCCGGATGCCCAGTTTCAGGTTCGAGACAGGTTGCTGTGGAGACGCGACCGTTTGTGCGTCCCCAAGGTGGGTGAGCTGCGCAATGAGTTGATGTACGAGGCGCATCGTACCAAGTACTCAGTTCATCTGGGGAGCACGAAGATGTATAAGGACATGAAGGTCCTTTTCTGGTGGCCGGGTATGAAGAGGGACATCGCTCACTACGTGGCCAAGTGCCACACTTGTGCGCTAGTGAAGGCGAAATGTCAGAAGCCCGGTGGTTTTTTGCAGTCATTGCCTGTTCCGGAGTGGAAGTTTGATGACATTTCCATGGATTTCGTGCATGGGCTGCCGAGATCGCAGTGCGGGAACGATGCCATCTGGGTAGTTGTAGACCGGCTGACGAAGGTGGCGCACTTTATCCCCAACTGGAGGGATGACTCGGTGGAGAAATTGGCGAAGTTGTATGTTGATACTATAGTGCGACTGCACAGTGTGCCCCGTAGCATCGTCAGTGATCATGATGGACGCTTTACTTCGAGCGACTGGAGGCTAGTCAACCGTCTTTTGGGTACGAAGCTGCAGTTTAGCACGACCTTTCATCCTCAAACGGATGGCCAAACTGAGCGTACCAACAGGACGATGGAAGACATGCTCCGGATGTGCGTCCTGGATTTTGGCAAGGGGTGGGAAGATCACCTCTTTCTTATTGAGTTCGCGTACAACAACAGCTATCAGGCGAGTATTCAGATGGCGCCTTTCGAGGCCCTCTATGGCAGGAAGTGCCGCACTCCCTTAGCTTGGGCGGAAACGGGCGAGACGAAGCTCTTCAAGAGGAAAGACGTCGAAGAGGCGACTTCGACGGTGCGTTTGATCCGGGAGAGGCTTTTGGTTGCGCAGGATAGGCAGGCAAAGTACTATAATGCGAAGCACCGCGACGTCCAGTTCGCCGTTGGCGATTGGGTTTACTTGAAGATCAGGCCATTCAAGGGCGTGTCCAGGATTCGGCGCTTGAAAAAGCTGAGTCCGAGATACCTTGGACCTTTTGAGATCATCGAGCGCGTTGGCGAGGCGGCTTATAGGCTTGCGCTCTCGGCGGAACTGAGCGGGCTACATGATGTATTTCACATCTCTGTGTTGTGGAAGGCAGTGCAGGAGCCTACGCAGGTGGTCGCGGCGTATCAGGTGCCCGTGGATAGTGGGCTTAAGACGGCGGTCAGGCCCGTTAGCATCGAGGATGCTGAGGTGCGTCAGTTGCGGAACAAGGCGATCCGTATGGTAAAGGTCCGTTGGGACAACTGCGGTCGCGAGGAGCTCTCATGGGAGCGTGAGCAGACCATGATGGAGGAGTTCCCTGAGCTGTTTTGGTGACGTTTATCTCTTTTTCCCCTTTGTGTAAAGACTTTTTGATATATATTTATATGCGTGTTTTTACAAATTTTGGGACGAAATTTTTTTAAGGAGGGGAGGATTGTAAGACCCCAAATCAGAAAATTCAGAATTCTGGAATCCAGAGCTGTTGCCGGCGATAGTGGCTGTCGCCCGGGCGATAGCACTCTGTTGAGAAGGTTCTGCCATGAGCTGTCGGACGGCGTTGACTGGTCAATGTCGGTTCTTATCGCTGTCGCCAGGGCGACAGCGGCTGTCGCCAGGGCGACAGCGGCTGTCGCCGGGCGACAGCTCAATGTTGGACTTTGTGGCCGAAATCAAGGGCATTGATTGCACTTTGACTTTGGGGGCTGGTTTTGGCTTGGGAGGCTCGGTGGCAGCATATAAGGCCGAAATCCCCTTCTTCTTCATTATTTTCCTTAAGGGTTCTTAAGAGAGAGAGAGAGAGAGAGAAGAGATTGGAGAAGAAGGAGAAATAGTAAACCCTAGCTTGGAGCTTGGGTTTGGAGGAGCTACACTCATCCGATCCCTTCAAAGTTGGTGGCTACGCGTAGAGGAGGGCAAGGCGCTCCTTTCCATCCGTGTGGAATGTCGAGCCATGGGCTCAAAGCGGCGTTTAAGGGTAACGAACTCTTCTAACCCCATTTGGACATGTTCTAGTCCTTTCCCATGCATCGTTGAGGCACCTACCCAAAAGGGTGAGGTCGTGGCCTCCGACGGGTCGATTTGTGCTATCCCCGTCAAAGCTTGCATTCATGTAGAGTCCACGCATGAGATGGACGTAGGCGCGCTGTGTGAAGCCCATCCGAGACGGTTCGTCCGGATTGGTGATACTTCTTAGGTATTGTGCGTGCCGGGGAAAAACCCCGTGTTGTTATACTTGCCTCGTAGGGCTAGAGGGTGCTACTGCATGCGCAGCAACGCCCGGGGGTGTGCCCCGGGGAGCACTCGAAGTTAAAAGGCAGAAATGGAGTTCTGTCCAGCTGTCGCTGGCGCGATAGTGACTGTCGCCTGGGCGACAGCTTCCCAGAATTGGGTTCTGGTGAATTTGGGTGTTCTGAGGCAGTGGGAGTGCTACTGCATGTGCAACAACGCCTGGGGGTGTGCCCCGGGAAGCACCCACAGCTAGAAGCTAAATTAGGGTTTGTGCACTGTCGCTGGCGACAGTGAATGTCGCCTGGGCGACAGCTTCCCAGACTGAGTTCTGGTGATGTTGTTGTGCCCACCTGCTGAGGGGACCTGAGGCCGGTGTACCCGACCTGTGGGGGTGTCCTGGTGGGTGACTTAGCGGCCCGTGGAGCCGGCTAATTGAGAATACCTGGGCTGAAGGGATGCCATACCCGCTTTTCGTGTTGTACAACGAGAGCTGTGAACAACGGGCATTTGGCAAACCTGAAACCGCACCATTGCAGCACCTGATTAGTAAGCCTCGGACAGCATGTCGGGAGGCAATGGGACAGAGTCTTCGGACTACGTTATGTTCACAATTAAAGCACGGGGGAGCCCTGATATTCGGGCCACCGACTTTAGCCTCGAAGGGCAAAGCCATCAAGAGTGGATGGTGGTGGAAGGCGGAGTACACCAAAGAGTCCCTGAGAGCACGTGACGTGGGGGGCCATTCCCACGTTTGTGTTATTGCATATGTATGAAATGCTATGGGCTCGTCTAGTCGCACTCTTATATATATATGCTGTTGAGACTGTTTTGCAGGGACGTTTAGAACTGCCACCCGCTCGAAGGGGTGGGGTCGTTATAACTTGGTCAGCTTTAGCTGACCGTTGCCCTGTTTTGCCACCGTCTTTGGTGGGCTTGTTGTACAGGAGCTGGACCGAGCGGGACCTTGGCGGGCTGAAGCCCCTGCGCTGCTGCGGCCCTTGAAGGCCTTTTGTCCTTTCTTCTGTTTTCATGTATGGCCGGCCTGCGCGCTGATGTTGGTAAACTGTAAGGCCGTCGTGCCTCTTTTCTTTGTTGTAAAACATTTTATTCCAAGTTAATAGAAGTGGACATACCCGAGTTCGGGTCTTGTGGTTTATAATTCTGTCTCTCTCTCTTTTACTTCCGCATAGAATGCTCTGAGTTAGGCTTCGTTGTATAGTGTCGTTGCATATTCAATTAAGTGACGTTTCCGTTTGTTTTGTAGTATATGGCATGGGGCCCCGACCAGACCTTCTGCTATATACTTCTTAACGGATGGGGGTGTTACAAGTTGAAAGGATAACCAGTGGTCTGACTTCCTGAGACCGCCTGACCTCCCGACTACGAGTTTGCTCGGCTAGAAAATGAGAACGCCCGAACTGCCTGCCTGCGCCTTGAACAACACAAACTGAGAACCCCGCGAACTCCACTAATCCTCCCGAACTACAGCAAACCGCACTGCAAGCCGCGAGACCGCCTGAACACCTTCAGAAAAGGAGGTGACCGCCGTTGGCCGCACAATCCACAGAAGCTGCACAAAAGAAGTTCAATCAGCGAGACCGACCGATCACAAGGAATGAGACCGCAAGAACTAGCTGCGAGTTCTGCTTACACTTGGTGCGATATATTTGCTGCTATAGTGGATCCTATTTATAGGCGTGATGAAAGTGGAGGTTAGATCTTAAGTTACTCTAGAGGGGGCGGGGGGGGGGGGGGGGGGGGGGGGTGAATAGAGTATTAAAAACTTTTTCTTAGTTTTTATAGCAGAATTAAAGTAGTGTTATATATATGTGTAAGCAGTGTGAGATAAATATATAAGCAGAAAACTAAATAAGTAAAAGCACACAGCACAACACAAAGAAATAAACACACATAGAAGACACAAGGAATTTATAGTGGTTCCCCAATAAATTTGGGTAGTCCACTCTTCTACCACCCTTGGTAGGAGTCCACTAGGAGTGTTGATTAGGTGCCCTAACACCATGGTGATTTTGATCAGGTGTCCACACACCACAGAGCTTTTGTTCAGGTGCTCAAAACCAACTAGATTTTTTGATCAGGTGTCTTGCCACCAGGGAGTTACACTTTTGAAGGGAGTATTAACCCTGTACAAGAGAGGTGAGAAAGAGGTTATAGTGTTCTTCTCTGTGAAGATGCTGAGAGAAGACTCTAGTGGATTTGTTGTAATGCTCCCCCTGTCTGATTGAAGTAGTTGACAGATGATGGAGAAGCTTTCTCTTGAAGACAAAAATCTTTTGTAGCAGATTGATCTGGAAGAAAAGGTTCTTCAGATTCCTTGTTGCTCTTTTAGAAGACTTGAACTTGCAGCAGATATCTGAGAGATGGATCTTGAAGAAGATGTTGTCAGAGAAATGATGATTGCTGCTAGAGGAAGAAGAAGACTGAGAATATTATACTGAGTGTTCTTCTTTTTCTTTCTCTATCCTTGTTGTTGTTGTCACTCTGTATTCTGTAAGAATAATATTTGAATTCTGTCGAGAGCTGAGACAAAAATGTCTGTCTTTGATATATTCTCTTTTTGGAATAGAATAATCAGGATTTAATTCTTTCTTGGAATAACAACAAAAACAAAATGGCATTGGCAGGTCCTTTAATTCCTTAGCCGTGAAATACTCCTTTGCATTAATTGTCAACAACTATCTTTGTCTTGGAACAAAGGAAAGAAGGGAATATATTCAAAGAAAATAATATCCTTACATAACTGTCTTGAATACGTCCAAATATATTGAATAGTTCCGTTAAAGTCGTCGATCTGTGTTCAGAGTACTGACAAATAACTGATCTTTAAGAATTAAATACTCTGGACTTTGTATTTGTCGATCTGAGCTTCAATAAAAGATTTTGTCGAGCTCTGGCTGGAATTCGTCGAACGCTACCTGGAATTCGTCGAGCACTGCTCAGAGAATGTCGAGCGCTGGGACTGGCTATAATACTTCAGTCTGCTGAGAACAATTCGTCGAATGATGCTAGACATTCGTCGAACGCCACTCGCCATTTGTTGAACACAGAGATCTTGAAAATTTCCTTAAGTTTTATCTACTCTAACAGCCTAAAAACTTGACTCTTAAACTAGACAATGGGGTCAACTTGATCCTTAGACAAAACATAGTGATCCTAGCCCAAATCAGTAATAGGGTTGTTCCAACAATCTCCCCCTATTTGGGTTAGGATACTATTTGACAATCAATCAAATAAATACAACAGAAAAATAAACAGCCGAGCATACAAATATATCTGACAGAATGTAAATTCATTTCAGCAGATAAAATAGAATATAGTGCTCTGAGTTTATAAACATTACAACCAAAATGTTTAAACAAGAACAAAATAAAAGAGTCTGAACTTTTTTCATTTCTTTGCTGATGAAGGTTAGAAGATGGTTTCCCTGTTAGGATCTTCAGATTTCTTCTTACTGATATAGAGATCCTGAGCTCCTATAATAGTCTGAGATTTACCTTGAATAACAACTGCTTGTGGGTACTACTGATGCGCGATTTCAGCAACGCTAATTAGCAAGCACGAAATGCGATACGACGGCAGTGCATCGGTCGCTCAAGTAATAAAATAGGGAGGAACTCCCCGAATGTCGATCTCAAAGGAATGCAGGTTCTGGTGAACGAAACGTGTGGTGATTCGATTGTTACACGAGCGAATAATGTGAAATAGGGGCGTTGTGATTGGATTCCTAAGCTATTACGGAAATAAGAGAAATGCGGGTCGAAAAGCACCGCTTCGCAAGGTGTGGGTGAATGCAGCGGTCGCGATGCCGCGCTTCGGTAAGCGGATGGAGTGGCCACAGTGCGAGGTTTTGTGAGGGTCGTGTTCACCTCTTCGCCAACATCACCACTAGCAATTGATAGATGGCTTCACACACAAACAACCTAGGCTATCACAATAACAACGAAAGCTATTCTCACAAGCATTCGTACAACAACACAAAGAGAAAGCACAAGCATCAAAGTTTAGAAAGGACCACATAGAAGATGTCACCGCGTCTTGGGTTCTCGGCTGGAGTGAGAGGTTGTCGGGCTCTCTCCGGGCTCGGCCCTCAGATGGTGTGCAGACTCGAAGGAGGCTGTCACTGCTCCAACAATCTTCAGTGCTTCAATGGTCTCCTCGGCGAAGAATGCTTGAACTAGTGGCGGAGAATGCTTGCAAATGCTCCCGGATGGAGGAATGGCGAAGGAGATCGCTGGAAATGGTCTCCTCTTGTCTCCTCTAGTGGAAAGGGCGAAAATGGCGGGGTTCCTGGTTTTTCCCGCGAGTGGAATCCGACTCTTTGGTAGCGGCATTTCCTGCTTTAAATACTAAACAGGCAGAATTTTGGTCACGCACGGTCGAACGCACGATCATACGCTACCCGTGCCATAATTAATGATAAAAACTAGCGTGAAGACAAAGCTGCGCCGCCCGTGCGATTTACTCACGCACGGGCAAATCCGCCCGTGCATCAAAACGCATGGGTAAATTCAGAAAAGCTAAAAACAGGAAGAAACAGGCGTCCGTGCGTTTGACTCACGCACGGGCAATTCCGCCCATGCGTCAAAACGCACGACCAAACTCAGATCTCCCATTTTCTGCCGAGATGAGAACGCACGACCACAACCGTCCGTGCGTCAAGGAAATGCACGACCGTGTGTTGCACACAATCATGAATTCTGGGGGAAAACTGGATGATCCGACCACCTGTATACAAGATAAAACAGCTGGGAAAACACCTCCAGCACTAGATAAACATAGAGAAAGGGATGGCTAGCACCATGTGCTTACCCCCAATAACAAGGAGCGCAAATGCACACCGAAATGGGCCTAAGAGTGCACCTAGCAAGGAATAACAAATATAATCAAAAACATGCCTAAAGTGTAGTGCATCGACTAGAAATACGGCCCAGATGAGTCCAAAAATGTGTATATAAATGGGACTCATCACACCCCCAGACTTAACCATTTGCACGTCTCGGGAAAACTAATCAGCTCTCCTGTCAGAACAATTGGATGTTAGAGTGAGTTTGAGCGGTAGAGACCTATGCGAAGTCGCATGCACACATGCATAGAAATACATTAGAACAGAATTAAACTCAAGATTATATCTAACTATTTCTAGAACAGTAATTTGAAATTTACTTTACTTGGATGGTGAATCCCGGTGAATCTTTTGGTCGCGCAAAAGGGAAAATAGCGTGACTAATGAGTAGAGTTTTACTCGAATCAAAGCTCGGGACAAACTCCCAAGAAATCCATCAAAGTCGGTGTCCATAGGCTTGCACGTTCGCACTCTCTCTACTGCATGAGACGACTCGTATCTAAAATCAATAGGACTTATGGGTTAGGATTGGGCTTAGGTTGAGTTTAGGCTAGATAAGTAGAAGGACGATGGGAATCACATTCAACATAACTGAGCACTCAAGTGAATTACTATCACCAATACAACATTTTCAAGAATTACACAACACCCCCAGACTTCAACTGAACACTAGGTGTGTGCTAAGCTAAATATAATTTGAATTTGTCGAGAGAGTATTCATTTTGAACAACTTTTTTTTCTTTTTTTTTCTTTCTTCTTTTCTATTCTCTTCTCGACAGATTACTTTTGTAGGCACAATAAAAACAGCTCCTTTAGCTAATTCAAAGTTGCCATACACCACAGAGATAACACCAAATGCGATCGATAAATAAATTTCTTTCAGCTCAAAAGTTGGTGCGAAAATAGGTTTGGCCGTATGGCTTTGGTGAAATTTTAGTGGAGCTAAACAAGGAGGAAAGGTAGGCTCAAGTGGGCTTGCAAAGGTGATTACGTTGGTAAGGATTTCAAAAGCACAAACGGATCAAGAAATGGCCTATATCACATTTTATAATGAGTACTTCAACGCAATCGTTTCAAGAGTAGCCTAGTGCAAGTTCTAGCCACCGAGAAAGGTTGTCCTTCCTTCCGACCCTACTAATAAGCTACTACTAGTCAGCTACACTCGACCTTATGCTACCGTTGAATTCACCGGATTCACCACTAAAGTAAAATAAATTGCAACAACTATATTAGAAATAATTAAATTATAACTTTGAATTTTATTCTACTCTAATTGAATTTCTAGGCGTGATGGGAGCATTTGACTAGAGCACTACTCGTGTCAATATTTTTCTATACTCCTCACTCCTACACTAACAATCCAATTCTTACGAGCGGGGAACCTCGCAGCAATATCCAATAAGCGCGCGTGATCAAGTGCGCGTGAACTAGGTGCAAGAGTATGCAATGTGTGCAACAAAATGATAAATCCTAACTCAGCACATTCTAACATGCCATGCAAAGTGTGTGTACGTGCACAACTCGCTCTCTCCCCCAGACTTGATCAAAACAAAATAAAATAGACAATTCAGGAATAGGGAAAATAGCGGTAGAGAGGACCTATGCTCATAAAAGAGCATGCCAGAAGTGCGGTATAATCCTTCTTTAAAGATCTCCTCCTCTTCATCCAATCGCATTCACACCTGCAATGTTAGCGCCAAAGCAAAAACAAACAAAACATAATAGAAATTAAAGCAAGCAAGCGGAACCGGGTGGTTCCCATGGGTTGTCTCCCAAGAAGCCCTTTTGTTTATCGTCCTTAAAGGTGGACCAAATACCTGTATTAAGCATTGAAGACAAATAGTTCTAACATAGTTCTTAGGAATTGTTCATAATTTCCCAGAAATACAACACATAACCAAAGGTAAAGAGATAAAAATTAAGCAGAATTATACAGATCACATATTCAAATACAACAGAGAGACAAAAGAGAAAATCACCCTAACACATTTAACTCAGCTAGATACACTTTTTTACAGTCCTTCAAAACTGTGCCGCCATCATAGATTTTCAAGCGATGACCATTCACCTTGAACGTCCCTTCTTTCTCTCCAGAAATTTCAATTGCGCCAAACGGAGAAACACCAGTCACAGTGAACGGGCCACTCCACCATGACTTCAGCTTTCCAGGGAATAAGCGTAGACTAGAATTGTAGAGGAGAACGCTATCTCCCAGATTGAATTCTTTTAGTCTAATTTGCCTATCATGCCACTGCTTTGTCTTTTCTTTGTATATGCGAGAGTTCTCATAGGCAAAATGCCGCAATTCTTCAAGTTCATTCAGCTGAGAAAGACGCCTTTCCGCCGTTGCTGCGATGTCCATGTTTAGGAACTTGGTTGCCCACAAGGCTTTGTGTTCTAATTCCACTGGTAGGTGGCATGCCTTTCCAAAAACAAGCTGGAAGGGTGTCATTCCTATAGGGGTTTTGAAGGCAGTATGGTACGCCCACAAGGCATCATCCACTTTCGTTGCCCAATCCTTTCTATTCGAGTGGATCAATTTTTCTATTATTCTTTTGAGTTCTCTATTCGAAACTTCCACTTGTCCACACGTTTGCGGGTGGTAAGCTAAAGAGACTTTATGATGCAAGCCAAATTTTTTTAATAATTGCAAAAATTTTCGGTTGCAAAAATGACTACCACCATCACTTATGATTGTCCGCGGAGCTCCGAATCTGGAAAAGATATTTATATGAATGAATTTCAAGACTGTACGGGCATCATTAGCAGCAACAGCCTCCGCCTCCACCCACTTTGAAACGTAATCCATGGCCACTATTATATAATGATTTCCGTGAGACATTGGGAATGGACCCATGAAATCGATTCCCCAAACGTCGAACGGTTCACAAATTAACATATTATTAAGGGGCATCTCGCCTTTCCGCGAAATGTTGCCAGTTCTCTGGCATTCATTGCATTTTGAGACTTACGCGTGAGCATCCTTGAATAGCGTTGGCCAAAATAATCCACTTTGAAGTAGCTTGTGTGCTGTCCTGGCAGCGCCCATGTGTCCTCCAGCCTCCCTATCATGGCAATGCTCTAGAACAGATCTGTACTCCGATTCCGGGACGCAATGTCTGATTATACCATCGCTACAGGTACGAAACAACAAAGGATCTTCCCAAAAATAATACTTTGTGTCCGAAAAAAGCTTGTTCCTCTGCTGAGGCGTAAGATTGGGCGAGAATATTTCACACACAAGATAGTTTGCGATATCAGCGTACCATGGTGTTGTTGACGGATGCGTAGTGATTGCGAATAGCTTCTCATCCGGAAAATAATCGGTCGCTTCCTCCTCTTTGCTGTTCGAAGCATCAGCCATCATGTCATTCTCCAGCCGCGATAAATGATCTGCGATTACATTCTCTACCCCCTTTTTATCTTTAATTTCCAAATCATACTCTTGCAGAAGTAGAATCCAGCGGATTAAACGCGGTTTGGCCTCCTTCTTGCTGAATAGGTACCTCAATGCGGCATGATCCGTATAAACTATTACTTCGGAAAGCACCAAGTAGGAGTGAAATTTCTCGAAGGCGAAGATCACAGCTAGCATTTCTTTCTCCGTGGTGGTGTAATTTGCTTGAGCGTTATTGAGTTTGACTGGCATATGCAATGGTGTGAAAGGTTTTGTCTTTCTTTTGACCAAGCACTGCCCCCACGGCCACGTCACTAGCATCGCACATGATCACAAATGGCAAACTCCAGTCTGGTGCCACCAAGATCGGGGCGGAGATAAGTTGCCCCGGTAAGGTTTCAAACGCTTGCATACAAGCTTTATTGAAATAAAATGGGACATCTTTGCCTAGCAAGTGAGAAAGAGGCTTTGAAATGGATGAGAAATCCTTAATAAACCTCTGATAGAATCCCACGTGTCCGAGAAAGCTGCGGATACCCTTCACAGAAGACGGCGGAGGAAGGTTCTTGATGACACTAACCTTCACCTGATCCACCCCAAGCCCCTGGCGGGAAACCTTATGCCCCAACAGGATTCCTTCGCGCACCATAAAATGGCATTTTTCCCAATTTAAGATGAGGTTGGTGTCCTCACACCGCTTCAACGTCTTGTCTAGATTGGCGAGGCACGAATCGAAGCTGCTGCCGAATAAAGTGAAATCATCCATGAAGACTTCAAGAAAATCTCCCACCATGTCAGCGAAGATTGCAAGCATGCATCGTTGAAAAGTTGCAGGAGCATTGCAAAGTCCAAATGGCATTCGCTTTAACGCGAAGGTACCAGAAGGGCAGGTGAATGTCGTCTTGTCCTGATCAGCAGGGTCGATTAGGATTTGATTGTACCCGGAGTACCCAGCCAGAAAACAGTAGTAGTTTTGCCCTGCCAACTTTTCTAACATCTGATCAATTAAAGGGAGTGGAAAATGGTCCTTGCGCGTAGTGTCATTTAGTTTGCGGTAGTCGATGCAGACCCTCCATCCGGTGATCACACGGGTAGGTAGTAACTCATTTTTCTCGTTGGGGACGACGGCGATCCCTCCCTTATTTGGCACAACCTGAACTGGGCTGACCCACTTGCTGTCGCTAATTGGGTAGATAATGCCTGCATCCAAAAGCTTTATCACTTCTGCCTTCACTACCTCTTGCATCTTAGGGTTCAGCCACCTTTGGGGTTGAGCCGATGGCTTGTATTGATCTTCAAGAAGGAACTTATGCATGCAGACGGTGGGGCTAATTCATTTAATATCGGCAAGGGAACGGCCGAAGACTCTTTGGTATCTTCTTAGCAACCTCACGAACGCAACTTCGTTGGCCACAAACAAAGTTGCAGAAATAATCATCGGATGTGTGGTATTTTCTCCTAGGAAGACATATTTCAGAGAGTCAGGTAATTGTTTGAGAGCTGGAGAGGTGTTTGAATCCGATGGCACAATAAATGATTCTCTGATCGGATGCAGATCCTCAGACTTGTCCGTGGATGAACCCTCATTACCCATGCCATCTTGCTGCCAAAAAGTCTCGCAATCCTCCGGGCTCCTATCAAACTGACTATCCAATTCTTCGGTTGGCTCCGCCAGTTCGCAGTCTGTGATCTCAAATAGTTGCGCTGGATTGTGAACATTAAGAGATATGGCGTCCTGTCCCAATCTGAGAGTGAGCTCTCCCTGCTCCACATTAATGATGGCACAAGCCGTCGCGAGAAAGGGGCGCCCCAAGATAATAGGAACTCTAGCATCAACCTTCATATCAAGGATGACAAAATCAGCTGGAAAGGCGAGGTCATTAACCACTATTGTAAGGTCTCCACAATCCCGACCGGTTTCTTGATCGTTCTGTCAGCCAGCTGTAGCATCACTTGCGTCGGCTTCAAAAACCCTGCACTTAGCTCTTGAAAGATGGAGATCAGCATTAGATTAATGGAGGCTCCTAGATCACAGAGTGCTTAACCGAATCGGTGGTGACCGATTCTGCAAGGGATAGTAAAGCTGCCAGGGTCCTTACGCTTTGTAGGGACGTCGGTGATGAGGGCGGAGCACTCCTCAGTGAGATCAATGGTTTTGAGGTCCTCCAGCACCTTCCGCATTGAAATCAGGTTTTTCAAGAATTTAGAGAAATCCGGTATCTGGGAGATGGCCTCAATCAACGGTATGCTAACTTGTACCCCTTTCATCATTTCCAAAAATCTGCGAAATTGCTTCTCAGACTTCTCATTCCGTAACCTGTGAGGAAATGGAGGGCTAACAATACTTTTCGAGGGTTGTGCCATGCTCGCAGAATCCGGCACAGTAGGGATAGGAATCTGCTCCCCTGTCACATCTACATTAAGCCTATCCGTAGGATTCGCAAGTGGTTCCTGTAGCACATGTGCTGGAGGTGTTTTCTGATGTGGGGATTGTTTTACACTCCTGCCACTTCTTATCTTCATGGTGTTCACAGACTCGGGCGGCTGACCCACTATCCCAGAGACAGCATCTACGAGAGTACTAATAGTAGAGTCTAGCTGCTGGATTGCTACAGACTGTTCATTCATTTTGTGCAGCATATCGACCACGAAAGTAACAAACTGCTCCGTTTGATGTGACAGAAGACATTCCTCTGCTCCATTAAGTGTTATTGCGTTAACTTCGCTAGTGCTAGGAGGATGAGTAGAGTGACTCCAATACTGACTAGTCTGCACTATATTCACAACTATTCCCCAGGCGTCCTTCCCCGACTTATTAAAAAGGGTGCCTCCAGCTGCGACATCAAAAGGCAAACGGAACCTGTCCAATACGCCAAAATAAAAAATCTGAATTAAAAAGTCTTCTAACAAATCCTCACGGTAACAGTCCCTGTGTAAGGATTGAAAACTGATGCGCAAATCTTAGCACACCGCTATAGGCGGTAGCAAGACTGCGGCACAAAACGACAGTGTACCGATCGTTCAAGTAATATAAAATGTGGGAGTGATCCCCAAGTATCGAATCTCAAAGGAACACAGTAAGGTGGAGTTAACTATCGAGGAAGGACTTGCGATTGAAGTCCTTTAGGTCGGATGGGTGCGAAAGGGGGTGATTTGGTTTGTGGAAATAAAGGAAAAATAACTACAACTACTCCTATGCAATGCCGCTATGCAATGCTTCGCTTGGCGGGATGGAGACTAGGCAGGACTTGAGCGCACTGCGTCGTAAGGGCGGATGTACGAGTAGGCAAGCGGAATTGAACTGTGCAGGCCTTGAGCGCGCTGCTTCGTTAGGCGAACGGATTACACAGGCCGCTATGCCACGCTTCACTAGGCGGATGGACGAGAAGGCAAGCAGATGGAATGGTTCGCACCAGCGGAGTCGAGGTGGATTACACGGGCCGTTAGCACCGCTTTGATTGGCGGATGGACGAGTAGTCTTACGGAATGAAGGTCGCAAGTACCTCGTCGACAAGCACGCCACTAGCAATTGCTAGTGCGGCACATGAACGTGATGGTGGGATGGAGGATGGAATGGGGCGCTCCTCAAATCACATAAACCACAAACATAACCACAAAACCATGGAAAATTACACTAATAATATTTAGGGTTTATGGACATCATTCATATAGAAACATACAACCTCACACATCAAATAGAATCAGCAAAAATAACAAGGAGGAGGTAAGATTACAACCGAAGCACGAGACTCGTCGGAGATTCACGGCCAGAATCTAGGGTTGTCAATCCTCGTCCGGGCTCGGTCTTCAACTGTCGTCCGGGGTAGAAGAGGGCTGTCACTACCTCCCAATGGACCCATCTACTTCGTCAATAGCCTTCAGCCACGATCTTGCCGGAGAACTCCAAGGATATAGTGCAAAATCTGTTGAAATGGAGCTTGGAAGCTTCTGAATGATGGAGGAGGCCGAGAGAATACTCCGGCTCGAGATTGGCATGAAGAATATGTCCGGAGCACCTACAGATGGTGGGCGGCGATGGAGCGGCGAAAATGGCACGGAAGTGGAGCTCTGGGCGCGAGAAAGAAGGTCTCTAGATCTAGGGAGGAATCTGCAGCTTATATAGAAAAACAGTCAGAAATTGGTCACGCACGGTCGAACGCACGACCGTGCGTGGACCGTGCGATAATTAATGATAAAAACTGGCATGAAGATGAAGCTGCGCCGCCCGTGCGATTTACTCACGCACGGGCAAATCCGCCTATGCGTCAAAACGCACGGGTAAATTCAGAAACGCTAAAATCAAGAAGAAACAGGCGATCGTGCATTTTACTCACGCACGGGCAATTCCGCCTGTGCGTCAAAATGCACGACCAAACTCAGATCTCCCATTTTCTGCCCAGACGAGAACGCACGACCACAACCGTCCATGCGTCAAGGAAACGCACGACCGTGTGTTGCACACAATCATGAATTCTAGGGGAAAACTAGATGCTCCGACCACCCGTAAACAAGATAAAACAGCTGGGAAAACACCACCAGCACTAGATAAACACAGAAAAAGAATGGGGAGCACATTTTGCTTCCCCCAACAACAAAGCATGCAATTTCACACCACAACGGGCCTAAAAGTGCACTTAGTGTGAGAAGAGTGAACAAGTGAAATATAAGCATTAATGAACTAAAAATGAAGTGCAAGTGCGTGAAAACTAGCCCAGATGAGTCCAAATATGTGTATATAAATGGGACTCATCACACCCCCAGACTTACCTGTTTGCAGTCCCGAGCAAACAAATCCGGCAGAGTATGAAAACGGCAGTTATTGAAGGGAATTGCAAAATAGGAGTACGGTGCGAAGTATCACACGCATGTAAATAGAAATTCAGTAAAAGGAGATTCTAACTATGCTAACTAATTTACAAAAGTGTTAAAGCGCAAATAAAGATTTAGTTATACTCAGATGGTGAATCATGAAGAATTTGTGCAATCGTGCCCGGTGTGAAAGTAAACAAGCCACTCAGGAGGGTGTTGCTAAAGACCGGAATTCGGGAATAACTCTGCTGAAATCCATCAACGACGAGAACCATAAGCTTGCCCGGTTACACTCTCTCCATGACGCTAGCAAACTCACAAGTTAAATCAATAGGACTTTCAGGTTATAATGGGGCTTAGGTTACAGTATGATATTCAATGATAAACGAGACGGCTACGCAACCCAATTGAGTCAAAAAATAATGCTGTACCAAAACAAGGCCAAGAATGATGCTAGTGTGACACACCCCCAGACTTAGCTTGAAAACTGGGTGTGCACACAGCCTACTCCAAACAAATACCAACTAATTTTTTTTTCTATTACACCCAAGGGGATTTCTTTTCATTCCAATTCTTTTCAGATCTTTCTTTTAACTTCAATTTTTTTTCTTTTATCCCCCGGTTGGTTTACAACAATGTGTTCAGCACACAATACACATTTTCTTCACATCACAAAAATTCCATACATCACATCCAAATATGAAATGTAATTTCAGTTAACTCATTTTTTTTGGTTGCGATAATATGATAATCTTCAGGCTTTGATGATTGAAAGAAGAGCTGAAACAAAGGAGGGGTAGGCATATGCTTGGCTTGCAAAGGTAAACACATAGGTCATGGAAAACAAGGCTCAAACTAGCCAAAAAATGGCCTACATCACGTTTAACAATATGAGTTGCTCTCACCCATGCTTCAAGAGTCGCTTGGGGCAAGTTCTTAGCCCACGAGAAAGGTAAACCTTCCTTCTGACTCGAGCAACACACAACTAGCGCTTGCCTACACACAACACCGTGCTACCACCAATTTCATTCACATTCACCAATTGAGTATAATAAATTTAAAACTATGCAAAAACACTAATCGTAAATTAAATGCATAGAAATAATCTAATTTTACTCAAATTTCTACTAGAGCATGCGGATGCGACTAGAGCACTACAAGAGTCAACATCACACTCCGACTTGCAATACCTAAACTAACATCCTATTTCAAAATCCCAACCAAAATAAGCATGAACGGAAGCACAAAAACAAGTAAGTGCGCGCTTGTGTGGGTGAACTGGTGTACGATGAAGATGAACAAATAAAATAACTGAAATAGAATACTTCTAGCATGCACTGACATGTGCACGTGCAGTGGGTACAATAAATATCTCTCCCCCAGACTTAAACTAAACAAACCAGCACAAGATAGAACCATGAAATTCAAAATGAAGTGATGGCGCGGCCCCTCCGACACTCCTTGATGATGACCCGGTTGCCGAGGCGCTGCGACACAAAGATCTTAGGTGCCATGATGATGCTGAAGGAAGACCACATTACAACCTCCGCCCGCGGCGTGCTAAAGCCACCTTGAAGAATTAAAATATTTTATTTATGCACTTTTATTTTATATTAATGAATATAAAATTATTTCATGCTTGATGATAATTTTATATTCATTAAAATGATTGTAATTTTTAATTTTGAACTCTTTATTTATGTTGGTGTGTATTTAACCATACGGATGGATGAGATTACATCTCCATCATGGATGGTTAAGGACTTGTTGTATCTCCTATATAAGGAGGCCTTTATGATGAGATTAAGCATTGAAGAAAAAGAAAACGAAACCCTATTCTCCTCTTAGAGATTTCGGCCAAGGAGTGACTCCTCTTGCCGCCACCCCCCTGTGGTGTGAAGCCTCCCTTGCGATCTCCATCCCGTTCGGTGCGACTCCGGCGTGGCTTCCTACGGTGCGACTCTAAGGAAGAAGGTTGCAGCCCCATTCGGTGTGAAGCCGGTGGATCCGTGGAGAGAGTGAATCTCCAACCTTATCTTGTGTGTTTGATCCTCTTGGTTGGGTAATCTCTTTCTTCCTCTTGTGATTTCTTTCTGTTAGATTTGTGGAGGTTTATTCGAACCGTCTTTTCCGTGATTTTTAAATGAATCGCTTGCAAAATCTGATTCGATTTCGTTGTTATAGAACCTCTCGTACTCCGGATTGGGTAGATCCGTTGCGGGAGCAAACTCGGCATAGCCTTGAATTGCTCCCTAAGGTGGGCACAATTTGTGTCAACAAGAGAGTTAATCTCAACTAAAATTTTGATCGCTATTTACAATTTGTCGCTTCTCCAAAATAATATTATTGCTGCGTTTGAAACGGCTCAAGTTGAAAGTTTAGATGCTTGTGTAGGTGCGGTGAGTTGTGTGCTTGTTGGAGAGGTAGGTCTTAAGGACGTTGTATCGAGTCCGGCTTACGGTGAGTTTGTGTGCTTGTTAGAGAGGTAGGTCTTAAGGACGTTGTATCGAGTCCGGCTTAAGTTTTATCATTCGGATTTGTGAGCCAACCGACCCCTTTTCGTTCGCTTTTGGTCGGAGCCCTACTGTTTATTTTATGTTCTGTGATGATAGGTTTTCCGTTAGCATAGTCGCACGCATATCGCTACATCAATTTGGTATCAAAGCCGGTCGTTTCAACTCCCACGTTGCAAACATCCTCCCTGCTTTCTTTGTTGGTCGGTCTGATCTTTAGAAAATAAAAAAAAATTATTTTCGGTGGTCTGCCAATAGCTGGCTAAAAATTTTATTTTTTAGCGAAATTCAGAAAAACAATTTTTTTAACGATCTACGTACTATTCACGTCAGGAATCTAAAAAAAATATCCTATGTTCAATATAGCTACAGCCCTAGGAAAAATCATATTTCCCAATTTTTTCCTAATCCTGAATGCGCACTAGGCTAGGCACGGAGTACACGACACCGTCTACATCTAGGATGGCCGCGAATCAGCATGGTGATCCCAACACCAAGGCCATTGCAGGTATGCGTACCGAAATGACTGAGCTTAGGACGATGTTAGAACAAATTTTATGGAATCAAGGAGGACCGCCACCACAGCCCGGTGATGTTGAGGAGCCCAACCGGCACCAACCGGTCACTGATTCAGATTCTGATGGGGACTATCCCCGAGTGCCCCCTTGAGAACACCGTCCCGAGTGTGGTTTCGATATCACTAGAGCCATTAATATTAACGCCCCCGCTTATGATGGCTTGGAAGATCCCCAGATATTCCTTAACTGGGTGGTAGATATGGAGTGTTATTACGAGTGGTACAATCTGACGGACCCTCAAAAGGTCCAAGTTGCTAGAATGAAATTATCGGGTCGAGCTAAAACTTTTTGGCTAAATGAGGAACGGAGGTTAGGAGCCTGTCGTGGAGTTCCCCTTATAGGTTGGCCAGTGATGAAGAACTTGCTAACCGATCAGTACGTCCCTGCGTACCACCGAACCCAAATGTTCGATGAGCTTGCCACCCTGCGGCAGGGTTCGAATTCGGTAGCCGAATATATGGGAGAACTGAAGTACTGCATGGTACATTGCGATCTTAGAGAGCTTCCAGAAGTCACGTTATCAAGATTCCGTAAGGGGCTTCATCCCGATATCCAAAGGAAGCTCCTGCGCTATGGACATATGGACTTGAACACGACCTTCAATGCCGCACTGGACATTGAAAAACATCTAGCCTCTAAGGCTCACTCCTGATACTCAGGTGCGAAGAACAAGTCCACCACTGGGGCATCTTCTTCCACATATCCTGATAAGGGAAAGTGTAGGTCCACCGAGTCGAAGTCTGTTGAAATCACCGCTAGGAATACTAAGAACCCCACGAGCGAGCGAATTCCTATAGGGAAGGTTTGCAAGTCTAACACCACTTGTTATTCTTGCGACATTCAGGGTCATTACGCCTTCGAATGCCCAACGAAGAAGAAAGCCATAGCCTTACTAGAGTCGACTACTGACCCCGCCGATTACGTGTACGAGGCTGCTGAGGAGAGTGACCCTGAAGGGGTCCCAAGCGACTTAGAGGACGAACACCCTCCTATGGTGATGCGCTGTATCTTGACCACCCCTCGTCCCGTAGATGACTGGAAGAGGACGAGTATATTTTCCTTGATCTTTAAGAGTGGCGAGAAGCTTTGCAAACTAGTTATTGATGGCGGTAGTTGCGTGAACGCCGTTTCTGAGAACGTCGCAAAGCGTATGTCCTTGACTGCTAAACCGCATCCGACCCCCTATCAGGTTGCTTAGATCAGTAAGGTTACTATTAAGGTTATCCATCGCTGCTTAGTTGCCTTATCATTTAAATCGTACACGGATGAGGATTGGTGCGACGTCCTACTGATGGACGTTTGTCATGTGTTGTTAGGCCGCCCCTGGCTCTACGACCGTGATGTAACACACTATGGTCGCGCCAACACATATGAGTTCAAATTCAAAGGCAAGACCATCACCTTGAGATCGACTGTGCCGAAAGAGCCGGTAGTGTTGGCTAAGGATACATCTGTCCCGGTAGAAAGGAAAGCATTGAGTTTAGTTGGAAGGAAAGAATTTGTGAAGGATTCCTTCCTTGAGGGTATGATGTACGCTCTCGTTCTCATGAGTGCAAAGACTGACAGTGGCATAATGGATGATTTACCCCGAGAGCTAGATGTTTAGGGACGTTTACCCGGACAAGCTGCCTTCGACGTTGCCACCTCTTAGAGATATACAACATGCCATAGACCTTATCCCCGGATCGTCCCTACCCAACCAGCCTCACTATAGGCTTAATCCTGCTGCCCATGAAGAGTTACAAACCCAGATTGAGGATTTACTGAGTAAGGGATTCATTAGGACGAGTATGAGCCCTTGTGCTGTCCTTGCCCTTCTTGGCCCTAAAAAGGATGTCACCTGGCGCATGTGTGTTGATAGCCGAGCTCTCAACAAAATTACTATAAAATATTGGTTTCCAATTCCGCGACTAGACGATCTCTTGGATGTCCTATCAGGTGCCACTATCTTCTCAAAGTTAGAATTACGGAGTGGTTACCATCAGATTAGGATTCGGGAAGGGGATGAGTGGAAGACAGCGTTCAAATCTAAGGACGGGTTGTATGAATGGTTAGTGATGCCCTTTGGGTTGTCCAATGCCCCCAGCACCTTCTCCCGAATGATGACGCACATCTTTAGGCCGTATATGGGGAAGTTTGTTGTAGTATATTTCGACGACATCCTAGTCTTTAGCACCTCCCCCGCCGAGCATCTCTCCCACCTCAAAGTGATCCTCTCCACCCTGAGAACGGAAACCTTATTTCTAAACCTTAAGAAATGCACGTTTTATGTCTCAGAGGTCGAATTCTTGGGTTACATAGTTGGTTCAGAAGGTATTCGTGTTGACCCAGGAAAGGTCCAAGTGATTAGAGAATGGCCCGAGCCCTCTAACCTTCGTGAGGTACGAAGTTTCCACGGGTTAGCCACGTTCTACCGTCGCTTCATACGCGATTTTAGTAGTATCATGGCGCCCATCACCGAATGTATGAAGAAGGGAGATTTCACATGGACGAAATCAGCCACGTTTGCATTCCATCGTATTAAAGAGCTGATGACTGAAGCGCCGGCGTTGCGTCTCCCTGACTTCACCAAGGTCTTCGAGCTTACTTGTGACGCATCAGGCATAGGAATTGGAGGTGTCTTGAGTCAAGAGGGTCACCCAATTAGTTATTTTAGCGAGGCTAAGTTAAACTATTCCAATTATGATAGGGAATTTTATGCGATCGTTAGATGTTTACATCATTGGAGGCACTATCTTCTTTCTAAGGAATTTATGATCCTCTCTGATCATGAAGCGCTACGATTCATCAACGGTCAGCACAAAATCAGCCCGCGCCACGCTAAATGGGTATCCTTCTTGCAGGAATACACATTTAATCTTAAGCACCTTAAGGGGTCCGAGAATGGAGTTGCCGATGCACTCAGTCGCCTCACCCTCTTGCTTTCCACCATGCAAGTCCACGTGGTCGGGTTCGAGCGCATAAAGGATGAATACGCCACATGCCCTGATTTTCAGGAGCCATATTTATCTGCCCAGGATAGCTCTCCCACGACCATCACGGCCTTTTCATTTAGGGACGGTTATCTGTTCAAACACGGGAAATTGTGTATCCCTCGCTCCTCTTTGCGACTCCACGTCATTTGGGAGTTACATAGTGGTGGCTTGAGTGGACACTTTGGGAGAGACAAAATGATTACGCTCATAGAGGAGAAGTTCTATTTGCCTAAACTTAAGACGATGGTTGGGAGAGTAGTGAACAGTTGCCGCACGTGTCAAGTTTCTAAGGGCACTAAGTCCAATGTAGGTTTGTACACCCCTCTACCAATCCCGTCCATACCGTGGGAAGGCGTGAGCATGGACTTCGTATTAGGCCTTCCCCCCACCCTTCAACGTCACGACTCTATTCTCGTCGTTGTGGATAGGTTCTCCAAAATGGCCTACTTCCTCCCGTGTAGTAAGACCGACGACGCTTCTCACATAGCGAAGCTGTATTTTAAGGACGTCGTTAGTCACCGCGGAGTGCCAAAGACTATTGTCTCGGATAGGGACGTAATATATAGTATCTACTTTTGGAAAACCTTATGGATTCTTATGGGAACCAAACTACTATTCTCCGTAGCTTATCATCTGCAAACTGATGGGCAGACGGAGGTAGTCAATTGAAGCCTAGGAAACCTTCTTAGATGTCTAGTGAGCGATCATAAAGGCACGTGGGATCTTCTTCTCCCCCACGCCCAGCTGGCATATAATAATTCCAAAAATCGGTCCACCGGTCTGTCTCCAAACGAGATTGTTCACTGGTACAAGGCCCCTGTGCCTCTTGACTTGGTTCCGTTGCCCCCAACGTACAAGACAAGTCAGTTCGCACAATCCTTCGCCCAACATATTCATGACTTACATGCACGTATACGAGCTACCTTGACCGATCAATACGAGTCTTATCGAACGCACGTTAATCTACATAGGAGGGTGTCACACTTTAAATTCGGCGATCTGGTTTTAGTTCGGTTAGTTCCCGAACGTATGCCAACTGGCACTGTTAAAAGGTTAGCACCAAAGCGCGCCGGCCCTTTTCGGATTATAAAGAAGCTAGGTGACAACGCATTCGTGTAGAATTTGCCGGCTGATTGGGGTATATCCCCTATTTTTAATGTCTCGGATTTGACGCCGTTTGTTTCGCCTCCACATGAGTTGGATTCTTTGTCGACTTCTTCTTCCACAAAAAATTCTAATGGGTTGGGGAGTGGTAGTTCAGATGATCTCTCTCCTTCGGTCCCCGCAGGTATAACATCGGATGGTACGTTACCTTCTTTTATTCCTACTGCTGACATGTTTCCCAGGTTCCCCAAGACATTTCTCATTCCAAATGTGATTCTCACTGCTGAGCCACTTGCTACTCCTGATGGTGCTACCTACCGTTTCCTCATCCATTTGCGTGACCGACCTCCCTCAGACGACTCATGGGTACTCGCGATGGAGCTTCAACGTTTGGACGCCGAGCTTCTCCGCCGCTATCTCTCGGACCACGCATTGGAGATACGTGATTTTGAGTGGGGGAGGATTGATGGCGCGGCCCCTCCGACACTCCTTGATGATGACCCGATTGCCGAGGCACTGCAACACAAAGATCTTAGGTGCCATGATGATGCTGAAGGAAGACCGCGTTACAACCTCCTCCCGCGGCGTGCTAAAGCAGCCTTGAAGAATTAAAATATTTTATTTATGCACTTTTATTTTATATTAATGAATATAAAATTATTTCATGCTTGATGATAATTTTATATTAATTAAAATGATTGTAATTTTTAATTTTGAACTGTTTATTTATGTTGGTGTGTATTTAACCATACGGATGGATGAGATTACATCTCCATCATGGATGGTTAAGGACTTGTTGTATCTCCTATATAAGAAGGCATTTATGATGAGATTAAGCATTGAAGAAAAAAGAAAACGAAACCCTATTCTCCTCTTAGAGATTTCGCCCAAGGAGTAACTCCTATTGCCGCCGCCCCCCTGTGGTGTGAAGCCTCCCTTGCGATCTCCATCTCGTTCGGTGCGACTCCGGCGTGGCTTCCTACGGTGCGACTCCAAGGAAGAAGGTTGCATCCCCATTCGGTGTGAAGCCGGTGGATCCGTGGAGAGAGTGAATCTCCCACCTTATCTTGTGTGTTTGATCCTCTTGGTTGGGTAATCTCTTTCTTCCTCTTGTGATTTATTTCTGTGAGATTTGTGGAGGTTTATTCGAACCGTCTTTTCCGTGATTTTTAAATGAATCGCTTGCAAAATCTGATTCAATTTCGTTGTTATTGTACCTCTCGTACTCCGGATTGGGTAGATTCATTGAGGGAGCAAACTCGGCATAGCCTTGACTTGCTCCCTAAGGTGGGCACAATTTGTGTCAACAAGGGAGTTAATCTCAACTAAAATTTCGATCGCTATTTATCGTCTGTCGCTGCTCCGAAATAATATTATTGCTGCGTTTGAAACGGCTCAAGTTGAAAGTTTAGATGCTTGTGTAGGTGCGGTGAGTTGTGTGCTTGTTGGAGAGGTAGGTCTTAAGGACGTTGTATTGAGTCCGACTTACGGTGAGTTTGTGTGCTTGTTAGAGAGGTAGGTCTTAAGGACGTTGTATCGAGTCCGGCTTAAGTTTTATCATTCGGATTTGGGAGCCAACCGACCCCTTTTCGGTCGCTTTTGGTCGGAGCCCTCCTGTTTATTTTATGTTCTGTGATGATAGGTTTTCCGTTAGCATAGTCGCACGCGTGTCGCTACATCATGAAGTCTAGGGAAAGAGAGTACCCCATGCTCAGAAGTGAGCATACCAGAAGATTTGGCGTTAAATTCTGTATATTTAGCTCCAAGAGTCTGCCGTCAAAGAAATTGCTGCACACATGCAGGCAAAAGACTCCACGCACAAAATATATGTAAAACTAAACTATTAGCATGTTAGAGAAAAATAAAAACAACAAAAACTTGGGTTGTCTCCCAGCAGCACTTTTGTTTACCGTCCTTAAGCTGGACTAAATACCAGTATTATGCAGTTTTAATAAAAGTCTAAGCATAAAGCAAAAGCTAGTAAATCCTAAATATTACATGCCTCAAAATGATCAACTATAAGTTGATTTAAAATAGTAACAGAAAATAAAAGAGATGGGCCCGAAGACCCAAAAGCAGCACATCAGAAGATCAGGAGCTTTCCATATCCATATTTCATCTTTCTTCATCCTCTTCCTCTCCTCCAATCTGCTGTCATGGATGAAGTAGCACTTTCCACCCTGCACCCAGTCTTTCAAGGAAAATGCAGGCAATGATGAGGAGGTGGAATAGGTGATTGATTTCATCATTGCCATTTGATTGTCCTTCCAAGACTGCCACTCATAATCACCCAAGAATGGGTCCACATATTCATTCACCTGCAGGGGGATATATGAAATATCATAAATAGAAGCAGGAGAGGGAGAAGGAAGGATGAATTTATCAATATCAGCATTATTAGAAGGAGGATTAGGAAATAAAATGGATGAAGGACTAAAAGGTTCACATAAAGGAGGAGTGGCCCCGACATCACTCCTGGCAGGTTCCCAAGCATGATCACTGTCAGTGTCGTAAGAGTCATAACGATGCGCATCTGAAAACTCGAAGGCATCAATGGTGCGACAGATCTCCTTCACCAATGAAGAGGTGCATAACTCCTCATCAGAAAGGTCATCCTCATCATCCCACTTTGGTGCAACTTGGAGGTCAAGAACATCACCCTGAAAATAATCTTCGACAGGATCATAAAAGATATGCGTAGAAAAAGTTTGCAAAGAAACTGGAGGAACATCAGAATCAGAAAGTAAAATATCAGGTTCCTCCGCAAAAAGATCTGCTAACGCCTCCCCAATGGAAAGAATACTTTCCTCATCCCACTCTAGTTCATCATGGAGCTCCCAAATCTCACCTTGTTGGCCATCAAATGAATCATCGTCATCACTAGGAGTAAAGCCATATACAGGGAGTGAAGTGTCCATGCACGAGATAAGCTCAGGGGTAGAGGGAACGATTGCCTCCATGGGTAAAGAATGAGCGGTAGGGACAATGTTGCCATGAGTGAAGGAGCAGCGGTCAGGAATTGGAGCAGGTAAAAGCCTGGGGCAGTCCTTCAAAACATGATCCGTATTTTGACAAAGCAAACAACGCAAAGTCCTACGTAGCTCATCATTCATAATATTTAAGGCGTCAATAGCATGGCCGAAAGTGTCATAGCAGCTAAGCTTAGGCACAGAATCCATAGCGATTCAAAGTTCTTTGCGCAGAGAAGCTACACTATCAATTATAACAAAACTTGGAAAACTTGCTTAAAACTTTAAAATAGGAGAGAGAAATAATAACAAACAATATATAATTAAAAAGCAAACAAAAACAATAAGGCGGCTAAACACACTGGAAGAAATACTATCTCTCGGCTCTCCCTCTCAAGAAAAATCACGCGTCTGTGTTCCCCGGCAACGGCGCCAAAAACTTGATGCACAAATCTTAGCACACCGCTATAGGCGGTAGAAAGACTGCGGCACGAAACGACAGTGTACCGATCGTTCAAGTAATATAAAATATGGGAGTGATCCCCAAGTATCGAATCTCCAAGGAGCACAATAAGGTGGACTTAGCTATCGAGGAAGGACTTGAGATTGAATCCTTTAGGTTGGATGGGTGCGAAAGGGGGCGATTTGGTTTGTGGAAATAAAGGAAAAATAACTATAACTACTCCTATGCAATGCCGCTATGCAATGCTTCGCTTGGCGGGATGGAGACTAGGCATGCCTTGAGCGCACTGCGTCGTAAGGGAGGATGGACGAGTAGGCAAGCGGAATTGAACTGTGCAGGCCTTGAGCGCGCTACTTCGTTAGGCGAATGGATTACACGGGCCGCTATGTCATGCTTCACTAGGCGGATGGACGAGAAGGCAAGCAGATGGAATGGTTCGCACCGGCAGAGTCGAGGTGGATTACACAGGCCGTTAGCACCGCTTAGCTTGGCGGATGGACGAGTAGTCTTACGGAATGAGGGTCGCAAGCACCTCGTCGACAAGCATGCCACTAGCAATTGCTAATGCGGCACACGAACGTGACGGTGAGATGGAGGATGGAATGGGGCGCTCCTCAAATCACATAAACCACAAACATAACCACAAAACCATGGAAAATTACACTAATAATATTTAGGGTTTATGAACATCATTCATATAGAAACATACAACCTCACACATCAAATAGAATCAACAAAAATAACAAGGAGGAGGTAAGATTACAACCGAAGCACGAAGCCTCGTCGGAGATTCACGGCCGGAATCTAGGGTTGTCAATCCTCGTCCGGGATCGGTCTTCAACTGTCGTCCGGGGTAGAAGAGGGCTGTGACTACCTCCCAATGGACTCGTCTTCTTCGTCAATAGCCATCAGCCACGATCTTGCCGGAGAACTCCAAGGATATAGTGCAAAATCTGTTGAAATGGAGCTTGGAATCTTCTGAATGATGGAGGAGGCCGAGAGGATACTCCGGCTCGAGATTGGCGTGAATAATATGTCTGGAGCACCTCCAGATGGTGGGCAGCAATGGAGCGGAACTAGAGATCTGGGCGCGAGAAAGAAGGTCTCTCGATCTAGGGCGGAATCTGCAGCTTATATAGAAAAACAGTCAGAAATTGGTCACGCACGGTCGAACGCACGACCGTGCGTGGACCGTGCGATAATTAATGATAAAAACTGGCGTGAAGACAAATCTGCGCCGCCTATGCGATTTACTCACGCACGGGCAAATCCGCCCGTGCGTCAAAACGCACGGGTAAATTCAAAAAAGCTAAAAACAGGAAGAAACAGGCGACCGTGCGTTTTACTCACGCACGGGCAATTCCGCCGGTGCGTCATAACGCACGACCAAACTCAGATCTCCCATTTTCTGCCCAGACGAGAACGCACGACCACAACCGTCCATGCGTCAAGGAAACGCACGACCGTGCGTTGCACACAATCATGAATTCTGGGGGAAAACTGGATGATCCGACCACCTATAAATAAGATAAAACAGCTAGGAAAACACCACCAGCACTAGATAAACACAGAAAAAGAATGGGGAGCACATTGTGCTTGCCCCCAACAACAAAGCATGCAATTGCACACCACAACGGGCCTAAAGTGCACTTAGTGTGAGAAGAGTGAACAAGTGAAATATAAGCATTAATGAACTAAAAATGAAGTGCAAGTGCGCGCAAACTAGCCCAGATGAGTCCAAATATGTGTATATAAATGGGACTCATCAAAAATGCTCCCATGCGTCAACTAATGTCTCTTCCTTTCCCTGACCGAAGGCAATAAGTTCCTTATGCCTATTCATACCTCGCATGCGATGTTGAAAATCAAACAGAAACCTCCCTTCAAATTGCTTCCAAGAAGTTGTCTCACTCTTTCGGGTATCCCAGTACCATCTTTTAGCTTTATCATGCAGAGAGAATGAAAATGCCAGGATCTTTTGTTGGTCGTTTTCGACTCCATTGAATATACATGTGTAATAGACTTCCAAAAATCCCTGCACATGGTGTACTGTTTCTTCATGTGTATCCCCGCTGAATTTGCAATTCTCAGATACAAACTCAATAATGTCAGTGGAGATCTTGGACGTATGATTATTTATTCGTGTCTGAATTTTAAGATCGTTTAAACTTCCCTGATAGATATGTTGCTGGATAGAAGTCATGATAGACTTGCTTGCAAGACAATGGATTAGCGCACAAAAAAAAAATAATAGAGGCAGACGAGGAGAGATAAGATAATGTTTCTTGTAACGATTTTCATAGACACGAAATGATCACGCTTGCATTCCCCGGCAACGACGCCAAAAACTTAATGCGTGATTTCAGCAATGCTAATTAGCAAGCACAAAATGCGATACGACGGCAGTGCACCGGTCGCTCAAGTAATAAAATAGGGAGGAACTCCCTGAATGTCGATCTCAAAGGAATGCAAATTCTGGTGAACGAAACGTGTGGTTATTCGATTGTTACACGAGCGAATAATGTGAAACAGGGGCGTTGTGATTGGATTCCTAAGCTATTGCACAAATAAGAGAAATGCGGGTCGAAAAGCACCGCTTCGCAAGGTGTGGGTGAATGCAGCGGCTGCGATGCCGCGCTTCGGTAAGCGGATGGAGTGGCCACAGTGCGAGGTTTTGTGAGGGTCGTGTTCACCTCTTCGCCAACATCACCACTAGCAATTGCTAGATGGCTTCACACACAAACAACCTAGGCTATCACAATAACAACGAAAGCTATTCTCACCACCACATCATCATTGCACATGAACACAAGCAAGGATCCATAACATTAACCTAACAAGCGTTCGTACAACAACACAAAGAGAAAGAACAAGCTTCACAGTGTAGAAAGGACCAAATAGATGATGTCACCGCGTCTTGGGTTCTCGGTCGGAGTGAGCGGTTGTCCGGCTCTCTCCGGGCTCGGCCCTCAGATGGTGTGCGGACTCGAAGGAGGCTGTCACCGCTCCAACGATCTTCAGCGCTTCTATGGTCTCCTCGGCAAAGAATGCTTGAACTAGTGGCGGAGAATGCTTGCAAATGCTCCCGGATGGAGGAATGGCGAAGGAGATCGCTGGAAATGGTCTCCTCTTGTCTCCTCTGGTGGAAAGGGCGAAAATGGCGGGGCTCCTGGTTTTTCCCGAGAGGGGAATCCTGCTCTTTGGTAGCGGCATTTCCTGCTTTAAATACTAAACAGACAGAATTTTGGTCACGCACGGTCGAACGCACGATCGTGCGCTACCCGTGCGATAATTAATGATAAAAACTGGCCTGAAGATGAAGCTGCGCCGCCCGTGTGATTTACTCACGCACGGGCAAATCCGCCCGTGCGTCAAAACGCACGGGTAAATTCAGAAAAGCTAAAAACAGGAAGAAACAGACGTCCGCGCGTTTGACTCATGCACAGGAAATTCCACTCGTACGTCAAAACGCACGACCAAACTCAGATCTCCCATTTTCTGCCCAGATGAGAACGCACGACCACAACCGTCTGTGCGTCAAGGAAACGCACGACCGTGCGTTGCACACAATCATGAATTCTGGGGGAAAACTGGATGATCCGACAACCTGTATACAAGATAAAACAGCTGGGAAAACACCTCCAGCACTAGATAAACATAGAGAAAGGGATGGGGAGCACCATGTGCTTACCCCCAATAATAAGGGGCACAAATGCACACCGAAATGGGCCTAAGAGTGCACCTAGCAAGGAATAACAAATATAATAAAAAACATGCCTAAAGTGTAGTGCATCGACTAGAAATACGACCCAGATGAGTCCAAAAATGTGTATATAAATGGGACTCATCAACTGCATCAAAAATTCTTCAGCATTGAAAAGGTTCCTTGATTTATACTTTTCAAATTCCTTTCTTCTGTACTCTGACATGGTTGAAAACTGAGAGTAGTCTTTTCCTTCAGCTTTTGCCTTATTAATCTGAGCTGTGGCAATTGTCTCCTTGAACCTAGCCATATGTGCTATTTCATTAGCTTCTGTATTAACTGGAGAATAAGGCCTATCATCAGGATCAATGGCCTGCAATGAAGGTTTTTCAAAAGGAATGTTTCTTTTCCTGTGCAAGGATCCATTAGATATTTGATAATTGTATTTTGTGGAAACATTCTTGGAAGAATTTGAGGGAAGTCCTGAAGACCAGGAACTCTGATAACCACTTGTGTTAGCTGGTGTATTTGATTGCTGAGGGGTGAATTTTTGAGTGGAAGAAAAAGGTGCTGCTGAGCCTGCTGATCCTGCTGGAGGAGGAGGTGGAGGGGGATTAAACTTAACTGGCTTATCAGAATAATAACCAGTTTTTTTAAATTTTTTTCTTCTCTTGTTTTCATATCTGGAGAACTTCATCCAGTAAGGGGTATCTTTATCAAGAGGGATATTATGAAGAATGTAATAGGGAATATCACTATCTGGGTTAGGAGGCTTGGGGACAGCCATTGACTTTGCTTTTCTTTTCTTTCTCTTCTTTGATAATGTATCATCAGAATCACTATCACTGTCAACTTCATTAGAATCAGAAGATGGAATTGGTTCTTCATATAAATCATTGACCAATTTAAGAGCTTTGATCTCTTGCTCTTCAGCTTCAAAAGCTTCATCTTCTGCTTTCCAGATTTCATCAAAATCAGGAATTGGTGATTCATCAAAAACAAATGTTGGGACATCAAAACTATTGATAATTTCCTCTGAAATTTCAACTGATTCATCTGCATGACTTTGAATTGGAACTGAAACAGGAACTGGACCTGCAATCTGAACTTCAAAACTGCTGATAATCTCTTTCAACAAAACTTTATCTACGGGAGCAGTGTATGGAACAATTGCTCTAGAATATTCTTGATATTTTGGGAGAACTGAGTAAACAAAATTGAACTTAGACAGCAACTGAATAATATCTAAAGAAGTATGAATGTAGATATTATTTGTCTCCTCTAAGACTAGAATTTCTGAAACTTCAACCAAATCAAACATTTATAAATCAGAATCTTGAATTGTATCTTCAACAAAAACTGGAGCCTCTGAAACTGGAGCTGCTGGAGCTTCTTCATAAGGCATCTCCCCCTTCCTAGCTTCAGGGAAACCTGAATCTAGGCCCCTAGAAGAAGGGACAGAAAGAGAGGAAGGAATTGAAGATATTTTGGAAGATAATTCAGAAATTGCTGCAAGAATTGGAGCAAGTTTTGCATCCAAGATGGAGTCAAGATTAGAAAGAATATGATGAACTGGAGCAAGTTTTGCATCCAGGATTTGATCTAGCTTGGGAAGAGTGTAATCAAGAATTTGATCTGCAATAGATTGGAAATTTAGAAATAACAATTCAGGTGGATGAGATGAAGATGATTGAGAAGTAGATGGAATGGAAGTTGGTACAAAGATGTTTGCAACATTGGCATGTTGTTGAGGGATGTCTGAGTGAATAGGGCAAGAATGATGGATGGGTGACTGATGGTCATCATGCATGGGAGATGGAGGTGGAGAAGTATGAGGAGGTAGAAGGGTAAATGAAGGAGGTGGAATGTCATCAATGGGTGTAGGAGAATTTGGTGGAGTTTGTGCAGGGGAAATATGCTGAGGTGGAGATGGGAGAGGAGGAGAAGAAACAAGAGGAGGAGCTTCTGGAAGGGTTGAGGGAGTGACTGGATCAGTCCTGGTTCCTTCAGAAGCTTTCTTTTGTGCAACTGCTCCTGGGTTCTTCTTTGGAATAACCCTATCCCATTTAGCAAAGAGAGCTGAGGTTAGCTTCTTGCTAGCATTTATGGTTACCTTGGGAGAGACCAGAAGGTCTTGGTGCCTTTCCTGCAAAACTATGCCAATAACTCTTCCAAAACTAACATTATCCTTAGAAATTTTCTTCTTAATCAATCCAAAAAGAATTGATCCCCAGTTAACTTTCTTCTTTTCCATCAAGGCCACCATCAACATAAATTGGTGCCTATTAATGTAATCATGACCTGTTGTTTTGCCTAACAACACCTTTCCAACAATATCAGATAAAAACTTGTATTCCAAACACAAGTTTTTATTGAGCAGATGATTAGGGTTTCCAGTAGAATGACCCATTTTAATCAAAGCTTCACCATTTTCAACAGAGCTTAGCTCTAAATCATCATCACCATTCACAAAACCAAAAACTTCAGATAGAATGGTTGGGGTAAGAGAAACCTGATGACCTGAGATGGTTCTAGTTAGACTTTCATCTTCTGGCTTAGCCGTGTAAACCCATTCCTTTATTTCTGCAGTATGCAGCTTTATCCTCGTGCTCATGAACTTCTTCAACTGTTGAACTTCAAAAAGTTGAAGAATATCTTTGAAGACTTGGTTGGATTATACGAAAGATTCCATATCAATGTCAAATCCGGCATCGAACTTCATGGATTAGAGCGCAGCTTGAGAAATCACCATTAGTACCTACAAGAGAGAAAGATCAAGTGCAGAGGAGAACTGGAAGGAAACGATTTCTGTAGGTGAAATCTATTAAGAAATAAAATAGAGATTATATAGACCGGAGAATGGGCGCATTTGTGGAGCGAGGTTCGGCAAAAACCTAATAAAAAGCAGAAGTCGAAAAGACTTTAGGTCTCCGTCAGACAGCGTTCGACTAAAATATCTTTTTCGTCGACCACCGTTCGACAGGTGAAATTTTCTTTATCGATTCTGAAGTTAGAAGGTTTCATCGACCACCGTTCGACAAATGATTCAAATTCGTCGTCCTCCGTTCGACGAATTTAGGGGATAAATAGAAATTTTAATTTTTAACAGATTGAATCTCCATCTATCATTGCAATTTGATTTATAAAGAAGATATGCTTCTTTTCATCCAAGGGCTTGGTGAAAATGTCAGCTCTTTGTAAATCAGTAGAAATAAATTGTAGGAAAATTTTATTTTTATCCACATTATCCCTAAGGAAGTGGTGCCTAATTTCTATGTGTTTATTCCTACTATGGAGAACTGGATTTTGTGATATAGATATTGCACTAGTGTTGTCACAAAATATAGTTGAATTATTTAAGTTGACACCATAGTCTAGGAGCTGATTTTGTATCCACAACATCTGTGAGCAGCAACTTCCAGCAGCCATGTATTCAGCTTCAGCTGTTGATGTGGACACAGATGTCTACTTCTTACAAAACCAAGACACAAGCCTATCACCAAGAAACTGACAAGTTCCTGATGTGCTTTTCCTGTCTACTCTGCATCCAGCATAATCTGAATCTGAGAATCCAGTTAATTCAAACTCAGATGTTGTTGGATACCAAAGTCCTAGATTAGGGCAACCCTTTATATATCTCAAAATCCTTTTTAATAAAATTAAGTGAGATTCTTTGGGGTTATCTTGAAACCTAGCACAAATACAGGTAGCAAACATTATGTCAGCTCTACTAGCTGTTAAATAAAGTAGTGAGCCAACAATTGCTCTATATACTTTTGAATCAACAGGTTTCCCTGATTCATTATTATTAACAACAGCATTTGAGGACATGGGTGTTTTCATGGTGGAAGAATCAGACATACCAAATCTTTTCACTAATTCATTAGCATACTTAGATTGGGATATGAAGATTCCATTTGGAGTTTGCTTCACTTGTAGACCAAGGAAGTATGATAACTCACCCATACTACTCATTTCAAATTTAGATTGCATTAGATTAGAAAATCTTTTGCACAAATTTGAATCAGTAGAGCCAAAAATAATGCCATCTACATATATTTGAACTAGCAAAGTTTGATTTTTATGAATCTTAAAAAATAGGGTTTTATCTACTATGCCTCTACAAAAATTGTTTTCCAAAAGAAAACTAGCTAAAGTCTCATACCGTGCTCTAGGAGCTTGTTTGAGACCATAACGAGCTTTCTTAAGCTTAAATACAAAAGAGGGTTGAGTTGGAGAGATGAAACCTGGTGGTTGTTCCACATAGACTTCTTCTTTGATTTCTCCATTTAAGAATGCACTCTTCACATCCATTTGATATACTTTGAACTGTTTATATACAGCAAATGCAAGAAAGATTCTGATTGCTTCAAGTCTTGCAACAGGAGCAAAGGTCTGATCATAATCAATCCCTTCTTCCTGTGAATATCCTTGGGCTACCAGTCTTGCTTTATTTCTCACAATGTTGCCTTGTTCATCTAGCTTGTTCCTGAAGACCCATTTAGTGCCAATGACTGGATGGCCCTTTGGTCTTGGAACCATATCCCAAACCTTGTTCCTTTCAAATTGGTTGAGCTCCTCTTGCATTGCAAGAATCCAATTTGGATCTTGTTCTGCATCTGTTATAGTTTGAGGTTCAACTTGTGATAGGATACAAGTATGCATCTGATTTTGGTGTAGTTGATGCCTTGTTTGTACACCTGCTGAAATATCTCCAATCACTTGTGATATTGGATGATCTCTAACTGTGATGTGGTCAATAGTTGGAGATGGTTCAACAGTAGTATCATCTTGGGGAATTTGTTCAGCTGTCACTTGAATTGATTTGTCAGCAAGATCTTCTGGATGATCTTCTTCTTCACTGTCATCAAGTGTTTGAGTTGTTGGAAGTAAAGAATCTCTTTTCTCTAGATTTAGCTCACTTAGCTCTCCACATAGATCTGATACCTGCAAAGTATTTATGGTAGAGGTGGTATTCCTCTCCTCATTCAACATGTTAGTTTCATCAAAAGAAACATGCATGGACTCCTCTATTTTAAGAGTAGATTTGTTGTAGACTCTATATGCCTTACTAGATAGAGAGTATCCAAGGAATATGCCTTCAGCTGCCTTAGCTTCAAACTTTCTTAGATATTTCTTATCATTGTTATGCACATAGCATTTACAACCAAAAATCTTAAAATAGCTAACCTTAGGCTTTTTATTCTTGAGTAGTTCATAGGGAGTCTTACCCTTAAGTTTATGTATCAGGCTTTTATTCAACACATAATTTGATGTGTTCACTGCCTCTGCCCAAAAGGAGAGTGGCAAATGAGCATCAGCAAGCAATGTAGTTCCTGATTCAATTAGTGTTATATTTTTCCTTTCAGCTACCCCATTTTGTTGAGGGCTTATAGGAGCAGAGAAACACTGCCTGATCCCTTCTTTTCCACAGAATTCTCTCATCAGAAGAGACTCAAACTCAGTGCCATGATCACTTCTGATCAATGCAACTACAGTAGAGTACTCAGTCTTAATGGACCTGAGAAAGTCTGTTAGAACTTTGAAAGTGTCAGACTTGTTCCTAAGAAAGAACACCCAAGTGAATCTTGAGAAGTCATCTACAATAACTAGAGAATAATGCTTCCCTCCTAAGCTCTGTATAGCAGTAGGTCCAAAAAGATCTAAATGCAATAAATACAGAATCCTAGGTGAATCACACTTGGATAAAGATTTCAAACTACTTCTAATCTGCTTACCTAACTGATAAGCCCTGCAAAGTCCTTCCTTCTTGTATGAGCCAGAAGGCAGTCCTCTGACAAGGTTGTCCTTAGAAAGCTTAGAGATAGTTCTAAGGTAATGTGTCCAAGCCTTTTATGCCATAGTTCATTTGTCTTACTTATTGAATTAAATAGACAGATGTCAGTATTGGCAGAGTCAAAATTGACTAGATAAATGTTTCCTTGTCTAATACCAGATAATACATTTATATTTTTATTATTGGTAATAAGACATTGGGAAGGGTTAAAGGTTACCTGATAACCTTCATCACATAACTGACTTATGCTGATGAGGTTGTGCTTGAGACTTTTGACATATGATACTTCTTTGAAGGTGACTGCTCCAACTTTGACTTGTCCATATCCTTTTGTATGTCCACAGTTGGAGTCTCCAAAGACAACTTTGGGTCCAAGATTTGCCTTATAATTGCTTAGGTTGGCCTTGTTTCCTGTCATATGCTTTGAGCATCCACTACCCAAGTACCAATATTCCTTTATCTTTGGATAGCTGTGTACCTGCAAAGATAGAGAAATAAAGTAGTTGTTTTTGACCCAGACTACCTTGGGTCCTTTTGTTTGTCCACAATATTCAGAAATAAAGGACATTTCAGGCTGATCCTTATAGCCTTGTGGATGATATCTCCTTGGAGGTATAATCCATTCAGTAAAAGGATTTTTAGTGTGTTTAGAATTAGAATTCCTGAAATTCTGTGTATAGTATCTGTTCGACAAATTTGGGTAAATTCGTCGATCGCCGTTCGACGAATGTACATTGTTTCGTCGAGCGCCGTCCATGTAATAACTATACTGAAAATCTGTTTTTCAGTTTTCGTCGATCTCCGTTCGACAAATTGGAATCTTTTCGTCGAGCTTCGTTCGACGAATTCTTCTGAATTCTTTTATTCTTAACATACTTGCTTGAAACATCGTTATTTGCTTCTACAACCTCTTTGCTTTTAGCAGATATGAATTTTATGGGTGTAGATAATATATTCTTCTTAATCAGATGTGGCTCACTTGATGAGGCACCCAAGCCCAGTTTGCTATTGAGTCTAGCATTTACTATGCTTGTTATGTCCATCAGTTTGATGCTTCTCCCATTTAGGGATTCTTCAAACTCTTTGGCTTCAAACAACTTGCTCTCAATGAGAACAATATGTTCCCTGGAGGCAGCCAAATCTTTTTTAAGGTTTATATTTTCTTCACTTATAATTTTCATGTCAGCTAGCTTACTTCTGAGTGAGATTATTTCTTTCTCAGATTTTAGTAAGTCTAAGCAAAGATCTTTGAATTCGGCCTTGAATTCAACTGAAGTAAAATCAAAATGAGATAATACCTGATCTGCATCTTCTTCTTCTTCAGATTCTGATTTTTCCTTATCAGAAATATGTCCTGAGGCATTGATAGCCATCATGCAGAATGTTCTTTCTTCTTCATCATCATTGGAGCTGGATGAGGAAGCATATTCTAACTCACTGCCTGAGTCATATTCTGCTTACACTTGGTGCGATATATTTGTTGCTACAGTGGATCCTATTTATAGGCGTGATGAAAGTGGAGGTTAGATCTTAAGTTACTCTAGAGGGGGCGGGGGGGGGGGGGGGGGGGGGGGTGTGAATAAAGTATTATAAACTTTTTCTTAGTTTATATAGCAGAATTAAAGTAGTGTTATATATATGTGTAAGCAGTGTGAGATAAATATATAAGCAGAAAACTAAATAAGTAAAAGCACACAACACAACACAAAGAAATAAACACACACAGAAGACACAAGGAATTTATAGTGGTTCCCCAATAAATTTGGGTAGTCCACTCTTCTACCACCCTTGGTAGGAGTCCACTAGGAGTGTTGATCAGGTGCCCTAACACCAAGGTGATTTTGATCCGGTGTCCACACACCACAGAGCTTTTGTTCAGGTGCTCAAAACCAACTAGATTTTTTGATCAGGTGTCTTGCCACCAGGGAGTTACACTTTTGAAGGGAGTATTAACCCTGTACAAGAGAGGTGAGAAAGAGGTTATAGTGTTCTTCTGTGTCAAGATGCTGACAGAAGACTCTAGTGGATTTGTTGTAAAGCTCCCCCTGTCTGATTGAAGTAGTTGACAGATGATGGAGAAGCTTTCTCTTGAAGACACAAATCTTCTGTAGCAGATTGATCTGGAATAAAAGGTTCTTCAGATTCCTTGTTGCTCTTTTAGAAGACTTGAACTTGCAGCAGATATCTGAGAGATGGATCTTGAAGAAGATGTTCTCAAAGAAATGATGATTGCTCCTAGAGGAAGAAGAAGAGTGAGAATATTAGACTGAGTGTTCTTCTTTTTCTTTCTCTATCCTTGTTGTTGTTGTCACTCTGTATTCTGTAAGAATAGTATTTGAATTCTGTCGAGAGCTGAGACAAAAATGTTTGTCTTTGATATATTCTCTTTTTGGAATAGAATAATCAGGATTTAATTCTTTCTTGGAATAACAACAAAAACAAAATGACTTTGACAGGTCCTTTAATTCCTTAGCCGTGAAATACTCCTTTGCATTAATTGTCAACGGCTATCTTTGTCTTGGAACAAAGGAAAGAAGGGAATATATTCAAAGAAAATAATATCCTTACTTAACTGTCTTGAATACGTCCAAATATATTGAATAGATCCGTTAAAGTCATCGATCTGTGTTCAGAGTACTGACAAATAATTGATCTTTAAGAATTAAATACTCTGGACTTTGTATTTGTCGATCTGAGCTTCAATAAAAGAATTTGTCATAAAAGAATTTGTCGAGCTCTGGCTGGAATTCGTCGAACGCTGCCTGAAATTCGTCGAGCACTGCTTAGAGAATGTCGAGCGCTGGGACTGACTATGATACTTCAGTATGCTGAGAACAATTCTTCGAACGATGCTAGACATTCGTCGAATGCCACTCGCCATTTGTCGAACACAGAGATCTTGAATTTTTCCTTAAGTTTTAGCTACTCTAACAGCCTAAAAACTTGACCCTTAAACTATACAATGCGGTCAACTTGATCCTTAGACAAAACATAGTGATTATAGCCCAAATCAGTAATAGGGTTGTTCCAACACGTGAGACCTGATCCAGTCACCACCCTATGAGATAGCATCACCACCCCTTGATCGCGCGACCAGACCGGTCAACCCGCGCGATCAGTAAAAGAATCTCTTGCTTAGTGAGCTCACCGACTTCAACAGAAGCCGCGCGATCAGACGCTCACCACCTGTGTTCGCCACCCGACCTCCTACAGAGACCGTGAACACATCAGGTCGACTAGGACAACAACCCGCCAAGTCGACCAAACACCTGTGACCGCATATACCAGCTGATCGCCGAAGGACCAGCTATGCAGACACAAAACCGGAGACCGCGTGACTAAGAAGACCTTAGTACGCGCGCACCACAAGGAAACCGGACAACCACCAGATCGGGCTGCCCCCACACCACGTGATCACAAGCACCAGATCGCGCGGTCACACCGAACTGAAGAACAGCTCGCCACGCAGTCACACGACCAGCTCGCGCAGCCTCACCTCAGCACCCTTGGACAGAAGAGCGGCGGTCACGCAGAAAAGACCGTGGCTAGACCAAAGAGGTCAGACCGCCAGAGGAGCGGCGTTCGACGAAATTGAATTCCAGCGTTCGACGAAGTTGTAGCCGTTCGAACGAAGTTGAAGCGCTCGACGAAATGTTCTGCGGTCGACGAACGCGCTGTTCGTTCGACGAAATTGTTTTTCCCGTTCAACGAATCTGGGCATTTTTCTGATGTCGTCCGATAAAGCTTGAATGCTATTTTTTTAGGCTAGAAGTGGAATTAATGTCCAATAAGGAGCTGACACCTAACTTTGGAGTTCCAAGGCATGGCATGGAAAGTTTGGTTGCATTTAAAGGCTTATTAATGCAAACTCTCTTCTCTCTTAAGCCAAAAATGGCTGCTCACTCTCAGATTCTTCTTCTTCTTCATCTTCTTCTTCTTCTCCTTCTTCTTTTCTTCATCTTCTCCCTCACACCTCAAGGTTTTAACTTAGGGTTCTTGAAGGAGCAAGCTTGGAGAAGGATTTGGAGCTTGGCCGACCACCACCCCGCTGCCATGAAGATGAACTTGAACCATGGCTGGAAAAATAAGGTGACTCCCGACCCCTCTCCCTTGGTGCTAGATCGTAGAGAAAAATTAGGAGAGGTGTTGAGCTCAAAAGAGCTTGGCTTGTGAGCTAATGGAGATTCTTAGGAAAAGACCAAACCGGATCTTTCAATTTAGGGCACCGATTGCCGCGAAACTTCCTTTAGTCACTTCTTCTCTTCAAAAGGAAGAGATAGGATTTGATTTTGTTGAAATCCATGGTCTATGGAGGGAGTATTAGATGGGAGAAGTTGAAATGACCTAACTTTTGTTTGGGGAAGATGATGAATAATCCTCTATTAAATAGGGTTTTTAATTATATATTATGTGATAAAGATGATAATATCCCCTTGCTAAAGAAAGCTTTAATTTATAACATTGCACTCGGTAAATAAGGGATGAAATTGTGTGCAGCTGGGTTCAAGCCAATTTTTAGGCTTGATCCCACTGGAACTAGGTTTCGGGCTCAACATGAAAGGTGTAGCCCTCAGAAAGAGATTTCCGACGATTGGTTACCCATTTTCTGAAGTGACCTGTAGCTCCCTAAAGGTCCAGTCGAGTGGACTGTCCAGAAAGCTGGAATGGGTTAAGTGCATGCTATTTTGCTGTCCAGATTTCTGCAGTTGACTTCAGAGCAGATTTTTGGTAGGACCCACTTGGATCTGGGTTTAGGACTCAACATGAATGTTGTAGACCTTGACGTTAACTTTCCAAATTGGGGTGGATCATAATGTTTGGACAACTGTAGTACCCAGAAATCCAGTTTTAGAAAACGGTGTCATAACACTTCCGATCTCAGTATTTTGTGGATTTCTCTTAATATATTGGTTGGATGCTCGCGAAAATTGGTGGAGACATAGGTGATAACAATATGTAGATCCCTGTTGAATTTCATAATTTTTGATTAAGTAGTATTAAAGTTATTTCCGTTTCATTTGATAACTTGAAGGAGATATAAATGCCGAATGTGAAGGCCGCTTGGGCCGAAGTTTCGTATGAATCACGTACATGCTAGTATGGACCTGTGATAATAATTTCAGATTTATTTATGTTGAGATGTCTCCTTAAATGATCCTTTAATTGCTAGTTATATGCGGAATCGTAAAAAGGGCATGTGTGGTTGATGGTGAAGGTAAATAACATTTGATTATGGGTGAGGTCTAAGTGTTTAGCATGGTTTATAATGGTCATATAAATGTAGAGCACCGTAAATACGTATTGCATAATACAATGAGGACGAAATTTGGTGGTAATGATTCCGGCATTAATTATTACTTATAGTAGAAGTTTTAGTGGATGTGATTTTAGAATGAATCCACAATTAAATGTGCCGCTATAAATTATTATGCTGAAAAGAGAGGTTATGGTGCTCATCTGGACTGGATTATGGAAATGTGACGTTAAACGCACAAGTAGTCCTACATGATCTAGTAAGGTAATTTCCATGTTATTCACACGCTACTGCATTGAGTCATGACAACTCGGTATGAGTAGCACTGATGGCTTTGTGTGGATTATAAGATATTGTTATATCTTGTAGTGAAACGTTAAGGACCCGGTTGTTGGGGGCCTTGGATGCTAATTAACATCGGTTGAACTGGTATGATGTGAAAGGTAAGAAGGCTCCATCCGTGAGTCCCTGGGTGCTTGATAGCACGAGTGTGCATGGGAATTGCATGGGTTGCATGGCTTACACATGGTGGTGTATGGATCTTGTTTGGAGGATTACTTGTGGCGGGTCTACGAGCTTGCTAGTCGTGACACCGACAGAAGCCTGCAGTTAGACTCTAGACCGGTTGGGTTGGACTCTTGGTGCTCACCTACCCAAGTCCCCTTCTGTGTCCTTGAAGGCTTAGCATGATGTGAGCAGTACGCAGTGTCTCCGCAGTGTGTTCTTAGCGTCGAGGCATACAAAGGCCTAGGACGGGTAGTGTTCATACCCTCCTAGTAGTGGAGGAGCTCGTTCCACTGTCTCCGTCTGGCCACGATGGGAGATGCCTGAGTGGTTAGCTACCCATCAAAAAGTGAGAACTAAAGGTCTATGTCGACATAGCAAATATGCATGGGTGAGTCATCATATCATAATCATTGCATTGCATTCATCCTTCATAATCATTGCATTGCACCGCATTGGATCCTCATCATATAAACTTGTATGGGCACCTTTATATGATGAGTTACCTTCATGTTCAGATCCTTAACTTATAAGCTTGTAAGGGCATCCTTATAAGTTAAGTTCAATTTGGTTTATTGATACTCTGCTCATGCTTTCTTGTTACTAGTACTTGTTTATTGATACTCTGCTCATGCTTTCTTGTTACTAGTACTTGCTTATATAACCACTGTTATTTATGAACCTGTTAGTTAGAGTTATTCCAAGTACTTGGGTACTTATACAACCGACATATATGAACAACCATTCCTGTCACCTGCTTTGTATATTATTGCTTATATTGCATATTTTATTCCTTTCCTACCACCCGGTGCCTTGGAGTCGCCGGGGGAGCGGATGTGAAGCCACTTAGTCTTTATGACTAACGGTTGCTACGCCCCTCTTTTTAGGAGAGCACCCTGGGGCAGCAGCGCATGGTGCTGGAGGAGGATAGTCAGGTCAGGATGACAGGGCCGGAGACCACGATACCCTCACTACTGTCGGTGACTGATGTGAGCGCAGTTTGAGATATAGCCCTTGGGGCATTTAGCTTGATACTCTGATACTTATGTAGGAGCTCTCGGAGCTTCTTGTCTTTTGTACTTATTTGGACTCTTTACTTATGTGAATTTATGGCTTCTTGTTTTTAGTTTATTGATGGGTTGGCACTATTCAGTTGGTTTGGCTGGCAGGATAGACGTTTTCTGGGTGAGGCTAGCTCGTGTGCTGGCGCTTCTGCAAGGCGGCTGTCCTAGGCATAAGACTCCCCTCGGCCGTGTTTTGTGTTCCGGGAGGGGGTGGGGGGGGGGGGGGGGGGGGGGTCTTACAAATGGTATCAGCTTGCAACGATCCTGAGATAAAGAAGTCCATTAAACCACTAGACCACCCCTGCTAGCTAAATCAGTTTGAGGACACACTGATACAGCGGAAGCGGTGGTGTGCCCATGTGTGATTCACATTAAGTATGTCCACTTTTTCCTATAGAAAGTGCCAACCTAAGCCAAACTCGTACCCTTACGTATAGATGTTGGCTCATTCCGAGACAATAATTGGTATTCCCATTCCAACAGTTAGAGTTGGTTTGGCATAAGATTGATGCCAACCTAATTAGGATACCACCTTGGTCGACTTAGCAGGATATGTCATGACATACCCTTACCTTATACCGATCTCAGAGATGATGTGGCCAAGCAAAAAGTGACCTCAAGTGACTAAGGGAAGAGTTTAACGTGACTGTAGATGCTAGAGATTCACACCCTGAGATTTTATCTCAGATATGGAGTAATATTATCACCTTACCCAAAATATTAGGACAATCTCAATGAGATTGGTGCCTGTAGTCTATCATTAGCTTTGTAAGAGACCACCAAGCATGTCTTTTATACTCTATGTGGATACCTCTCACTTCTATTTATGTAGAAGGTTTCATATGGAGAAGATACGATGAGAATTCGGATCCAGAGAAGGCTCATTTTGGGACAAATGTGTTATATTGGTGGTAGAAGAAAATCAGTCGAAGAGATACGGGGGCTTATCTCTTCGTTTATTGGGTTAGTTATGTACCATCTTGGGTTCCTTGATGATTTAAAATCATTGTAATTTTTGACATTGGAAGTGGAGACCCTTGAAGAGTTAATTCACCTTAAGCAAGGCAGACTGCTAAGGCCATGTTTGGGTTGATAGGAATTTTATTAGCGGAATAAGAGAGGAAAGCATTTTGAAGATGATAATTTTCTCTATATTGTTCTAAGATTATGTGAATAAGTAACGAGGAGAGTAGTAAATTTACACTTTGGGGATATGCAGCGATGTTGTGATAACATTATAACTGGGGAGTTAATGAAATTTTGTGCATGCATTGCTGGTATGATGATAAACTATCCCTGAGTTTGGAAAATTCTTGGTGAACATTCCCTTAGTGTTGTAATTACTTGACATTGGGAAATTAATAAGTGTTAGGCGGTGTAGTCAACAAGATTAATATGACTTGATTGATGATCTAAAATCCTAAAAGTTTTTATAAAATAAACATGCCATAGATGATCGGTGGCAGGGATGGTAGGGCGCTTGGAATGGATTTGATTTAGTTTATCATATTGTGAAGTATGCCCTACTTTTGGTAGTCTGCATAACCCGTGTCGAAGGGAAATCATCCCGAGCCTTGCACCTTGGCTCATGTTAAGTTCAAACATATATAAATGTACCGGGTGATTGGATGTTATTTGTGTATGCTCTCATTACAATGAGATGCAGCTTGGTCGTCGCCGTAAAAATTTGAATTTCTACATCACGGCTGATATATAAATGCGTCGATGCGGGGGGTCTATAGGGTAAGAACTCTAAGTCGAGGAAGATATGCCCCTATGGTTTGTGCCCATACGTGAGATGAATGTACCATATGGGCGGTGGAAGAAATTTAGTCCAAAAACGTATGGGGGCTTGTCCCTTCGTTTATTGGTCAATTTACGTACCGACTTCATTTTCCCTTAGATCCTATTTATTCAAATAGTACGTGAACGATGATGATTGGATTCGTGATAACCTCTGTTGGGAATCTTGCCCACATGATTCCTGATTTGAAGAAGTCACCAAGTCAAGAAAACTTCACCTTGTATCTGATTACTTCTCTAGCCTATAATCTCAGGAAGTTAATGAAATGTCATCGAGAAGAGCAGGCGATATCGTCGACAATGCGTGCTTGTCGTCGTAATGACGGGCAGAGCAGCAGCCGCTGAGAAGCAAAGTATTCTTCGACCGCTGAGACATGGCGAGATCGTCGAACGAAGAATGCCGATCGTCGAACGCTGAGACGTGGCGAGATCGTCGAACGAAGAATGGCGATCATCGAATGAAAGATGGCAAGTTCATCGATCGCAGAATGCTGTTCGTCGAACGCAAAGAAGATACAAGACATCGTCGTGTGGAACTCAAGTCGTCGAGAGAACATATGATTACGACGACATTATGCAAGAAGGAAGCTCACGATGACACTGTCAGAGAAAGAAGATCGTTGTATATACAGAATTGCCAGGATATCTTATATCGTCGAGATACCACCATCAGAGGCAGAAGGAAGATCGCGACGACAAAGTCAGAGACAACTTGTCGTCGTAATGATGCAAATATCTTCAAGACAGAATTCAAATCTTGCGGACGTGATGTCAGCAATTAATGTCGCCGCCTGATTGTCCAATCAACGTGTGCTCTTATGGAATGGGCGTCTGACATTAAAGGACATCAGATGTTACCGTTATGCGGCTCATCTGTCCTATAAAAGGGAACAGTGTTTCCCTAGAAGAAGAAGCTTGCTGTGCAAGAAAAAGAACGTGAAAATGAATCCCGCCGCTCTTCAATATAACAGTATTTTTCAGCGGAGAAGAAAGAGAACAAGATTCAAGAGTTCTCATAAGAATCAGTCATCTCCATTGACTGAGAAGTCGCCGTTCAACATCAGGCAAAAGAAGAAGAGGCTGAAGAAGATCTAGAGCTGAAACTCAAAATCAAGAAGCATTTTCTTCATCCTTAAGAAGCCGATCTTCATCAAGGCTAAGTTGCCAGATTTCATCTGGCTGAAGAAACAGTTTATTTTATTACTGTATTTTCTTGTAAGGCATGCATGCCAAATTGTCTAGCTTGAGGGCTGGAGAGCTATGAGGCTTGAGGGACAGGGCAGTGTACTTGCTGGTGCGATCTGTTGGATCAGTAGGCGCCCTTAGAGGGGGGGGGTGAATAAGGGTTTTAAAAACTTTTGATATATTTTGAAGATTTTAGAAAAAGCTTTGATTATTAAACTAAAGAAGATCAAGACATATCAAGTGAAGTAAAAGTAAAGACATGATTTTATTAACTTGAGAAGCATGATTACAAAACTTGATCTCTTATCGAAGCTAGAAATCAAAGCTAATAGAAAAAGACTCCTTTTTGTTTTATATCCCGACTCGCTTCCCCACGAACCGGTGGCCTTAGCCTATCCTCCCCGGATTCGGCCTCAAGCCGCTCTAGCCAACCCTTCCCCGGATGTGGCCTTGAGCACCCCCTAGACCTAGCCTAGATCTAGTCGCCAACACGAGGCGAGTTTCCCCCTAAGTCCTACCCAGACCTAGTCGCCAACACGAGGCGATTTCACTAACCGTTTACAAGAAGAATATGAAATGAAAATAAATAAAAACTCCCTTCTGAAGTTAGAGGCGAAGATCCGCTGTAGAATAAGCGTTGTAGAAGAAGACTTCGTTTGGATCCGGCGTGATGCGATTCTCCTTCAGAAGTTTGCAGAACTTTGGTAGGACATCAACTTTTGGCCAAGATAGCCTCTGGAATTCTGGCACTCTACCTCTCTCTGATATCTCTTTGATGAGTATCTAAAACGAGAGGAGAGGAGTCCTTTTTATAGCCTTAGCGCTAGCGCCTGTGCTAGCGCTACCGCCGGCGCTATCCCATATTAGGACACATTCTGCGCGGCAGAATCTTCAATCCGAGGAAATAATTCCTCCTTGCCAACTGTGTTCCTCGCTATCGCCTGCACTATCGGATATCGCCTGGCGCTATCTCCTTCTATAAGTTCTCCCGACAATTTCGCTTCGAGCCAATATTTCGTCGAACAGGAATTCGTCGAACGGCAGCTAGCGCCTGCGCTAGTACTACCGCCAGCGCTAGTAGATGTATTGGATTTGTTTGCTCAACTTTGGGGGCAACCTTCTTATGTAATCCTTGAGTCATGTGGACTTTGTTATCCTGCACACTTAAACACACAAGATCAAATACACATTGGATTTTTTATTCTCAAACCTAGGAGATGCGGAAGACCATGTTCCAACAAACTCCCCCTTTTGATAATAACAAATCCATTAGTGATAAATCAGAGCATTAATATATAAGCATGAAGAAACATACTTATGTGTGTGAGAGAGTGATGACTTAGGATAATTTTAGCATTTAGCATTTAGAATTGCTGCTCCTAAATACATGCTCCCCCGAAGTGAATATTCTCCTAATATGTAAGCTATCATCTTAATTAAGAATTATAGTTTGATAGCAGATTAATATTTATCATGTTAGTTCTCCCCCTTTTGTTATTAGCAAAAGCGGGTAAGGAGACCCCACTAAAAAGTTGATAATAAGATAATGGCATGATCGAGCTTGTAGAGAAGGAAATGATAAGGAGTTTTTAGAATACTTTTCATTTAAATAGATCAGATATTTGCATGAATCTGAGTTTGTAGCATAACCAAAGACAAGGTAAATGTAAAGTTGCGGAAGACAAAAAAACTATAGGCAAACATCTTTTGTACGATATGATAATTAAAAAATTTAGGAGTTTAATTTTATAAAGAAGACATTTTGTAAACATTTTAAAATCAATAATAAATTAACCAAGCATGAATGAATGTTATAAAAAAAAGAGTACTATAATGTTATGTTAATTCACAATTTCAAAACAAAACTAAACATTGTAGAAATCATGCTAGGTTATCTTAATGCATTTCATAAATAAAGAGTAGTATAGAATTAGCATTAGGATCCAATACTCACGAGAAGAAGTGTTATGGAAGATAATGATGTGCACAAAAGTGTATTTTTGAGTAGAGTAAACACATGTTTTAATCAAAAATACAAGTGATTTGTAAAGTAAGAGCACAATAAAACACAAATAATTTTACTTCCACAAACTTTAATGCACAAAAAAAATGTACCACTACCAAGGTGCTTTGCACACACAATGTTCATTAAGACTTATCAGGGTGCAAAGTAGTACTTGAGGGTTCACATATTTTATTTTATTTTAACAGTGAACCAAGTGATCTGGTGTACTTTAAGAATAAGTGGTCTTTATTTTGAGTTAAAGTTATGGTTTTCACAAGATACTTTACTATTCTTTCCAAGGTGCTCAACCTCACAACGCTTATTAAGACTTATCAGGAGGTTCAAGTAGTGCTTGGTGGAGTTATCTTTGTCACTTTATTTTATGATTTTTGTTTTGTACAAAGTTCTCCGAATACACTTGTTTTGCAAACCAATATATTTTATGAGAAAGATAACCACTTTTCTTAATTTTTAAAAGTGCAAATAAAGGATTGTAGGTAAGATACTTGTGCAATTTTAATTCATTGTACTGATACAAAACATACACAAGCATTCTTAGATTAAACACAAATGTAGACAATGCCAAAATAAGTGAGTGAATAATGATCATTATCAAACATACAAACATTTACTCATACTTAGAGGCATACTAAGCTTAGTTCTACACAACTTTTAAAAGATACTTGATGCACAAATTAATAGATATAACAAAGCATGATAAAAAACAATGTTCAAAGTAGTTTGAAAAAGATAAATTGTAACATTATAGAAGTTCTAAGGAATAGATTAAATCATGCTTGATTCTTATCGGAGAATCCATACAGTTTTTCTTTGATAGTTTTAGTGTTTTATATTTTTGTATTTGAATTTATTTTTTTTCAAAAAGACATAAACTTTAAACAAAAAGCAAGACATATTGTTTTGTAATTTGGATTTTGTAAAAATAATAGATTTTAAACAAAACATATTTATTTTTTTGTAATTTTAGCGTTTGTATTTTTGTATTTGATTTTTCAATAATAGGCTTTAAACAAAACATATATTTTTTGTAATTTTAACTTTTGTATTTTTGTATTTGATTTTTCAAAAATAAAATATAATCAGAAGTGCAAAAATAGATAGTACATATAGAATAATATATTTTTAGGAATTTTTCAAAATTTTAAAAATACAGAAAAATGCCTAAGTACACTAGCGCCGGCGTTAGCGCTAGCGCGGGAAATAGTACACGATTTTTTATGATTTTGAAAATTTTGATTGCTGATCTTGATTAAGTGTCCCAATAGTAGTTTCATGCTGAAATCTCAGATTTTTAGGAGATGTTTTCGATGGTTAAACCTTGCAAAAATTGTGTTTTGTGAATGTGTTTTAACTCGAAAGATCTAGGACACCTAACTCAAGTCGTAATTATCGAAATCTTGCATCGGGAAGAGGTTTAGTATATATGTTAGTGAGTTGAGAGTCCGTGCCAATGAAGCTTACTTTTACATGCTCTTTCTTAATGTGATCCCTAATGAAATGATGGCGAACATCGATGTGTTTGGATCTAGAGTGGTGTACGGGATTATATGTGAGGTCTATTGCACTTTTGTTGTCACATTTAAGATCAATGTTCTTAAGATGAAATCCAAAATCCTCTAGTGTTTGACTCATCCATAAAGCTTGTGCACAACAGCTACCAAGTGCGATATATTCGGCCTCCGTGGTGGAGAGTGCAACGAAAGATTGTTTTTGACTCGACCAAGCAACTAAAGAGGGTCCTAGAAATTTACAAGTACCGCTAGTGCTTTTTTGATCTAGTGAACACCCGGCGTAGTCCGAATCGGAATAGCCGTGGAGTGTGAATGAATCATTGTGTGGGTACCATAATCCTAATTTAGATGACCCTAATAGATAACGAAAAATACGTTTTACCGCTTTTAAATGAGATTCTTTTAGATTGGCTTGAAAGGGAGCACATAAACATACGACAAACATTATATCTGGTCTAGATGCACTTAAGTAAAGAAGAGATCCTATCATTCCTCTACATAATGTTTGATCAATTGAAATTCCGGATTCATCTTTTCCTAGTTTTAAAGAAGCACTCATAGGAGTAGAAGCTTGTTTAAGATTTTCAAATCCAAATCGTTTAAGCATATCGTGAACATATTTTGTTTGGCAAATAAAGATACCATCAGTTTGTCGTGAGATTTGAAAACCAAGAAAATATTATTGTTCTCCTACAAGACTCATTTCAAATACATTTTTCATTACTAAGACTACTTCATTACACAACTCTTCATTAGTGGCTCCAAAAATGATATCATCAACATATATTTGTAGAATAATTAGATCGTTATTATTATGCTTAATGAAGAGTGTGTTGTCGGCACTTCACATAACATACCCGTGTTTTAACAAAAACGATGTCAGTCGATCATACCATGCACGGGGCGCTTGTTTTAAACCATAGAGCGCTTTTTCTAATTTGTAAACATGATTAGGGAATTTTTCATTTATGAAACCGGGGGTTGTTCTACATAAACTTCTTCTTTTATAAACCCGTTTAAAAAGGCACTTTTAACATCCATTTGAAATAATTTTATTCGTTTAAAACTCGCAAATGCCAAAAATATTCGTATAGATTCTAAGCGAGCAACGGGTGCAAAAGTTTCTTCAAAATCTACCCCCTCAATTTGAGAATAACCTTGAGCAACTAAGCGTGATTTATTTCTTATAATCCTAGATTCACCGTCTAATTTATTTTTAATGATCCATTTTATGCCGATAATTGGATGATTAGATGGTATTTCTACTAGATTCCAAACTTTATTTCTTTCAAGTTGTCCTAACTCTTCATTCATAGCCAAAAACCAAAATTCGTCATTTAAAGCGGTGGAAACATTTTTAGGTTCGATTTCGGAAGCAAAACAAATATTTGAAAACATTTCATGAAGAGAGGATCGAGTTCTTACCCCAGTAGAAGGTTCCCCAATGACTAGCTCTTTTGGATGGTCTTTTGAGAAGTTCAACACACTTGGATGTACATATTCAACTTCATTGGACTTCTCCTCCTCTTCTTTGGACGGTTCCTCTTCGTCGTGCTCCAAAGATGGCAAAGGTTCATCATTTGTACCTGTAGAAGGCTTCTCCACTGTACCAACTCCCACGATCCTTCCTTTACCGTTATCACCAAATGTTACGATCCCTCCTTTCTTCTTTTCTAGGCTAAGGAATTTTGCTTTGTTGCTTGTCATGTGCTTGGAGCAGCCTGAGTCCAAGTACCACACATCCTCCGTTTCCTTAGCCTTCTTGCAAATCTAGAGAGAAGATGAGAGTAAAGATCAAGATACCCAAGAGGCACCACCCATAGAGTAAGTGGATTTCTTAGGTACCCAGATTTGTTTTAATAATCGTTGTTTTATATTCCTGCAAGAGCTAGACGTGTGTCCAAACTTAAGACAATTAGCACACAAAATAAAGGGAGTTGAGACCCTTTTCTGATTTTCTACGTTGCTCTTGCTGGATGATGTTTGAACATTAGAGAAAACAGAAGATTTTTTAACACTTGAGCTACCGCCGACGTTAGTGGCTAGCGCTGGGCGGTAGGGTTCACTTTTATATCCGACCCCAAATTTTGCAGAACCATAACATTGGTTTCCCAAAATCATATCCAGGGATTTTTGACCAATCCCGAATTTTTTAATGGCTATATTGAGATCATGATTTTGTTTTTTAAGAAAAGTATTTTCTTGTACAATCATAACACATTTTTTTTCAAATCCCTTTTTGTTATTTTGAATTTATAAAAGAGAGGTTTTTAGTTTTCTCTCTAAGTCCCCCTTTTCTTTTGCAATAGTTTTGTTTTGTGAGAGGGCTTTAAAAAGAGAAACTTCAAGCTCTTTTGCCAAAAACAAAGAGTGCTCACACTCTTGACATGAAACCTTTCTCTTTTCAAGGGAAATCACCTTTTTTGTGAGTTTATGATTTTCTTTGATAATAGATTCATTTTCACGATTTAATATAATATTATCTTTTATACTTTGATCATAGGATTTGCAAGTTAAAATAAATTCATCATAGAGTTCTTCGAAAGTAGGAGGAATTACCTCAGTGTCGCTAAGAACACTGGTGTCGTCATCATTGCTCTTTGCCATTAAGCATAAGTTTGCTTCCTCCTCCATACTTGACTCAGACTCGTTTGACTCTCCAGAGGAAGAATCATCCCAGGTTGCGGCTTTCAGTACTTTCTTCTTCTGTTTTGCTTTGTGTTGTTCTTTTTGCTCCTTTTGATACTTTGGGCACTGGCTCCGAATGTGCCCGGTCTTTCTGCAGTGGTAGCACTCTGGTGGTGGTCTTTCTTCTTCATCATCGCTTCCTTTTTCTTTCCTTGATGAAGAGGAAGATCCCTTTCGTCGAGTATCCTTTTGGAAGTATTTGCGGAATGTGTTCCTTCTTTCCGGATTCCTGATGAACTTCTTGAAGTTCTTCACCAGGAGACCTTCTTCATCTTCATCATCATCTTCGATGCTCTCCTTCTTTGACTTTAGTGCTAGCGCATTTTTCTTTGGCTCTTTGTTGTATTCATCATGTTGAATCTGGAGTTCTACCTCATGGGTTTTGAGATTCCCAATAAGGTTCTCGATCTGGAGTGTTCTTAAGTTGTGCGACTCCGAGATGGCTGTCACCTTCAGTAAGGAACGAAGAATTTTCCTCACCAAGTCCCCGTGTGAGTTGGTCTTTCCAAGTGCCTTTGAAGCGTTGACGATCTTGGTGATGCGGGTGTACATCGAGTTAATGTCCTCTTCGGTATCCATCCTGAATTTTTCATATTCAGATTCCAGTTGGAATAGCTTTGCATCTATCACCTACGATGTACCTTCATGAGTTACTTCCAATTGATTCCAAATATCATAAGCAGTTGTGCATGCAAAAATTCTATTAAACTCAATCCTATTTAAAGCGCAATATAAGGCGTTCATTGCTTTAGCATTATTTTTACACCTTAGTTTATCATTATCGTCCCATTTATCTTTTGGTTTTGCTAATGTCGCCTCTCCCACTACAGTTGTAGGAGGAGAGTACCGAACTTCTACCATGTTCCATACTTCTACATCCATGGTCATAAGAAAACACATCATTCGATTTTTCCAGTAGTTAAAATCTGACCCAGTAAAGAGAGGCGGTCGACTAACCCCTTGACCCTCCAGAAAAGCGAGATCATGAGACGCCATTATTCCCGGTTGTTAAACAGATTAGAATAAAACCGCTCTGATACCACTTGTTGGATCGGTAGGCGCCCTTAGAGGGGGGGGGGGGGGGGGGGGTGAATAAGGGTTTTAAAAACTTTTGATATATTTTGAATATTTTAGAAAAAGCTTTGATTATTAAACAAAAGAAGATCAAGACATATCAAGTGAAGTAAAAGTAAAGACATGATTTTATTAACTTGAGAAGCATGATTACAAAACTTGATCTCGTATCGAAGCTAGAAATCAAAGCTAATAGAAAAAGACTCCTTTTGTTTTCTATCCCGACTCGCTTCCCTACGAACCGGTGGCCCTAGCCTATCCTCCTCGGATTAGGCCTCAAGCCGCTCTAGCCAACCCTTCGCCGGATGTGGCCTTGAGCACCCCCTAGACCTAGCCTAGATCTAGCCGCCAACACGAGGCGAGTTTCCCCCTAAGTCCTACCCAGACCTAGTCGCCAACACGAGGCGATTTCACTAACCGTTTACAAGAAGAATATGAAATGAAAATAAATAATAACTCCCTTATGAAGTCGGAGGAGAAGATCCGCTGTAGAATAAGCATTATAGAAGCGGACTTCATTTGGATTCGGCGTGATGAGATTCTCCTTCAGAAGTTTGCAGAACTTTGGTAGGACATCAACTTTCGGCCAAGATAGCCTCTGGAATTTTGGCACTCTACCTCTCTCTGATATCCCTCTGATGTGTATCTAAAATGAGAGGAGAGGAGTCCTTTTTATAGCCTCAGCGCTAGCGCCTGCACTAGCGCTACCGCCTGCGCTATCCCATATTAGGACACATTCTGCGCGGCAGAATCTTCAATCCGAGGAAACAATTCCTCCTTGCCAACTGTGTTCCTTGCTATCGCCTGCGCTATCGGATATCCCCTAGCGCTATCTCCTTCTATAAGTTCTCCCGGCAATTTCGCTTCGAGCCAATATTTCGTCGAACAGGAATTTGTCGAACGACAGCTAGCGCCTGTGCTAGTACTACTGCCAGCGCTAGTAGATGTATTTGATTTGTTTGCTCAACTTTGGTGGCAACATTCTTATGTAATCCTTGAGTCATGTGGACTTTGTTATCCTGCACACTTAAACACACAATATTAAATACACATAGGATTTGTTATTCTCAAACCTAGGAGATGCGGAAGACCATGTTCCAACACGATTTGTCGAGCTTGCGAGCTCGGGGGCAGTAGGGGCTTGCGGGCCTAGGATGTTGGGACTTGCGGGTCCAAGTTGTAGGGCTTGAGGGCCTGAGTGTCAAGCTTGCGGGCTCGGGGGAAGTAGGGGCTTGAGGGCCTAGGCTGTTAGGACTTGCGGGTTCGTGTTGTAAGGCTTGAGGGCCTGAAGCTTTTGGCGGAGTTTGCCGAGCCTAGCACACTGCTGGGTAGGCGCAGAGGGAGAGAGAGGACTACTCAAGACACCCGGTCTTGAGGGACCTCTATAGATCGTTGTGTGCTTTCTGTGGTTTGCTCTTTATTTTATAGATTCATTAATCAGAAACCAACAACATCATAAAGGGGAAGAATTAAATCTGAAAAACCTATTCACCCCCCCTCTAGGTAATTAAGTAGACACCCCATAAACAACAAGTGGTATCAAAGCGAGGTTGTTCAAAGAAAAGCTTAACAGCTTGAACAGATCTGCCAATGAGTGTCTAAGCATCTTTAGTATGGAGTCAAGAATAGCTAGGTGCTGTAGAGAAAACTTTCCCTTGTGGAAAGTTAGAGCCATAATATTCATGGATGCTTTGGATCCCATGATGTTTCAAGTCACTCAAGAAGGGCCATATGATCCCAAGACCACATCCAAGACAATGACAGAGGATGTGATCATTCTAGACAAGAAAGCCAAAGATATCATAGCTAATGCAGTTTATACTAACACTTTCCATCAAATTACTCACTGCACTATAGCCAAGAAAATGTGGGAGTCACTAGCAATCCTCATGGAAGGATCACCAGGAGTAAAAGACACTGTCACAAAAAAGGGGAAGATCAAGACCTTGAGTGATAGTAATTCAAGCAATACAGATATAGAGGAAGAGCCTCACTTTGGACTTACTGTCCTATCTGAATCAGATGAAGAAGTTCAGAATGAAGTCATCTCTGAACAAGGTGGCATAAGAGCTCCCCTGTTGAACACTGATTCAGATTCTGAAATGAGTCCCTCAGAAACTTATGAGGATCCTCTAGAAGAGCTCAGAAGGAGCAAGGAGATCTGCAGGAAGCAAGCTGATGAAATCCTAAATCTCCAGGCCAGAAATTCTGATCTCTCGGAAAAGGCTGAAAGGCTGACTCTAGAGAACGCAGATTTCTGCCAGCTCAAGAGAGACTACAATGCAAACTCAAACCTTGACCTGATGTGCAAGTTTGGAAAAACCATGAAGGTGCTGATAGATAGCAGGGAAGCATGTTATTCTCTCAGCAAAGAGATCATGCTCCAAAAGAAGGATAGAAATCAGGCTAGTTTCCTGAAGACGAGGGCTAATAAAGTCAGAAGAATGGAGAACAAATCGTTCATTAAAGGAAATCCAGTAGCAAGCTCCTTCAAACCAGAGACCTCTCCTCCACTGGTTGATGGTCGGTGCTCCACTCAAAGTAGGGAGCTGGAATGCTTTAAGAAAGATAGATCAGATAGACCCTGCAGGATGCAGGCTAGCTTGAGGAAGGTTATCTCACCCTCCATCTGGAAGGCTGGGCAACCCGATCTTGGGAATCTAAAAAAATGGAGCTCCACAAGTGAACTGGCTAAGTTCAGAATAGAGAAGAGATCAATAAAGAAGAGTGAATCTAGAAGGGAAACTATGAATGGTGACAATCACATCTACCATCAGCATAGCTCACCTTCTTTGCCTCATTCATTTGTTCACACACAAAGAACCCCAGTTCACAAAGTCAGTCAGAAATGGTGATTCAACAAGTTTGAATGCTGGTACTGTGGCAAAACAGGCCACTTTGCAATCGATTGTTGGTACAATCCAACTGCTCCAAAGGTAACGAATGTTAAGCCTGCAAAACGCTTTATTCATTACAACTATATATACCCTGGAGTAATTGAATCCAGTATGCCTATTAATGCTAACAAATTCCAAGGACCCAAATTCATTGGGTTCCTAAGGGATTGTAATCTTGTCTGGCAGGTACCCCAAGTGCCCACCAGAAGCAAATCTGGGCCTTGGACAAGGTGGATGTTCTGACCCTTCGGCAGAATAGCAAAATTAGCTCACTAACAATCTTAGTGCAGGTTTGGTACCAAAAGACAACACCCAAGCAGGGCGTGAGAATGCCTTAGGCAGAGGCATTAGGAAGAATGGGTATCCTAGACGTATTTTAATGACAAAATAGTACCGTCGGAATTGCGTCTAAATAACATAAATATTTTTAAATTAGATAAATCAGTGCCGCTCGATGCAGCATACATTGATGCCTCGATAAACTCAAAAATGAGTGCGCGCCCTTTCACCTACTCCACCTATAAGTAGAGTGAATGCCAAGGTTGGAGCTCATTTTCCCTAATACATTTCTCGACAAACCACCTCTTCGTCTCCGATCTATCGTCTTCCCAAGAACAATGTCAACCGAAAAAGGAAACGACGAGATTCTGTAGGAGCGGATGGAAGCTCTTATAGAAAAAGCAGTAAACAAAATCAGGGATGAGATGAAGGAGGAAATAAAGTCAATAAAGGAGGACATCACTCAACTGCAAACTCAACTTGCGGAGTCCACGAACCTCATCATGAACAGACTCACCAACCATGAGCAAACCATAGACGCTCGTCTTATGGAACTAAGAAACTTTATTGATGTCGGGGATCAAGAAACTCTTGAACAGATTTTGAACTAAAGGAGTCTGTGAAAGAAGTACTCCAAGATGGGGAAAAGAGAATTGAAGAAGAAATCCGGGAATAGATCAAGGGAAGCATAGCTTCTTGCTCGCATCAAGCGAAGTGGGTAAGTAACCAAGTACATCAAGCGCTTCAAGTTCCCCCCTCCGGATACATACCCACTGAACCCTCCTCCAGCTCCGACTCTGAAACCGAATTGGGTGAATCCGCAACAACTAGGAAGAGAAGGAGAACATCCAACACGGAGTACCGGAAGAAGAGGCTAAGTGAGGTTGAGCAGGACCCAGAAGCTGGTAGATGGAGTCCTCGTTCAAGAGAGATCATCACAGAATCGTGGATAGCGTTTGGACATGGTTAGAAGGACCATGAAAGAGTGTACTCCTCCAACGAATGGAATCGTCACATATTAAATCTGGAAGAAAGAGCAAGACATAAGACAGCTTTTCCCCATGGTCCCCCTCCTCCTCCAAAGAAGATTCCAAAGCCACTGAACTTCTATAGGCAACAGATGAAGAAGGAAGCAACGATCGCCAGCTCCAGCAAAGACGCCCTGCTTATCAACGACTGAAAGACATTTATTTCTCTTAAGTTTATTTTATGTTAAGAACAATCGGTCCACTTATATGACTAATCTCATATATGAACAATTCTAATATGAGAACATTTATCTATGCATGCTTATAAGGCATATGCCTGTTATGTTATTGCAGCATGGTATTCATAAAATGCAATTACTGCTATTGCCTGCTGACAACGTGCCCTGCACCTTGTGTGCTTAGCTGGCAAAATATAATACATAGGTATACGCTAGAAATCAGATGCAGGTTATGCAGGTTATGCTAGACATTCAGATACAGATTATGCAGGGTGCAAGGAAGATAGAAAGAGTACCTCAGGGACATGCCAATTCCTTGGTGGAAGACTGATTTCCTGGAGCAGTAAGAAGCAGAACAGTGTGGCAATCTCGACAGCAGAATCAGTGTATATCTTTGCTGGGAGTTACTGTGCCCAACTGCTATGGATTCAACATCAACTTGAAGACTACAATCTAAAGATGACCAAAACACACCTATTTTGTGACTCTTCAAGTGCCATCTCAATTGCTAAGAACCCTGTATCTCATAGCAGGACTAAGTATATTGAGATCAGGTATCACTTCATCAGGGAGCATGTGGAAAATGAAGATATCACCCTTGAATTTGTCCCAACAGACAAACAAGTGGCTGATATATTTATAAAGCCCCTAGATGAAGCTAAGTTTAACTTCTTCAAATTCCAATTGGGAATGTTAAACTTAGAGTAACCCTCAACTTTACTATTTAGTAATGCCTTTCTAGATGAGTGGTCGGAAAATCTCACAGGACCTTGAAGAATCATGCCTGAGCAAGGGGAGCTTGTGCTACTCCTTGGTTAGAAAAGCAGAAGGCAAGAAGTCAGAAAGGGGGAGAAATGGTACTCAAGTGGTGGTGCTCAAGTGGTGCTCAAGAAGACCTTAAAGGCAGGGGGAGCAAGGAAGAGGCATCAAATCAAGGGGGAGCTACTGGCTTGACGCACTCAGGGAGTTCAGCAAAGATAAGTACAATCTAACATGCTTAAAATTAAGATTATAATATTTATTGTCTAGTGAAAGTACTCTTGAATTGGAATTCTGACTTCTCCAAATACGGGGAGATTGTTGGGAATCTTGCCCACATGATTCCTGATTTGAAGAAGTCACCAAGTCAAGAAAACTTCACCTTGTATCTGAATACTTCTCTAGCCTATAATCTCAGGAAGTTAATGAAATGTCGTCGAGAAGAACAGGCGATATCGTCGACAATGCATGCTTGTCATCGTAATGACGGGCAGAGCAGCAGCCACTGAGAAGCAAAGTATTCGTCGACCGCTGAGATATGGAGAGATCGTCGAACGAAGAATGCCGATCGTCGAACGCTGAGACGTGGCGAGATCGCCGAAGGAAGAATGGCGATCGTCGAAGGAAGGATGGCAAGTTCGTCGATCGCAGAATGTTGTTCGTCGAACGCAGAGAAGACACAGAACATCGTCGTGTGGAACTCAAGTCGTCGAGAGAACATATGATTACGACGACATGATGCAAGAAGGAAGCTCACGACGACACTGTCAGAGAAAGAAGATCGTCGTATATACAGAATCGCCAGGATATCTTGTATCGTCGAGATACCACCATCAGAGGCAGAAGGAAGATCGTGACAACAAAGTCAGAGACAGCTTATCATCGTAATGATGCAAATATCTTCAAAACAGAATTCAAATCTTGTGGACGTGATGTCTGCAATTAATGTCGCCACCTGATTGTCCAATCAGCGCGTGCTCTTATGGAATGGGCGTCTGACATTAAAGGACATCAGATGTTACCGTTATGCGGCTCATCTGTCTTATAAAAGGGAACAGTGTTGCCCTAGAAGAAGAAGCTTGCTGTGCAAGAAAAAGAACGTGAAAAAGAATCCCGCCGCTCTTCAGTATAATAGTATTTTTCAGCGGAGAAGAAAGAGAACAAGATTCAAGAGTTCTCATAAGAATCAGTCATCTCCATTGACTGAGAAGTCGCCGTTCAACATCAGGCAAAAGAAGAAGAGGCTGAAGAAGATCTAGAGCTGAAACTCAAAATCAAGAAGCATCTTCTTCATCCTTAAGAAGCCGATCTTCATCAAGGCTAAGTTGCCAGATTTCATCTGGCTGAAGAAATAGTTTATTTTATTACTGTATTTTCTTGAAAGGCATGCGGGCTAAATTGTCTAGCTTGAGGGCTGGAGATCTGTGAGGCTTAAGGGCCAGGGCAGTGCACTTGCGGGTGCGATCTGTCGAGCTTGCGGGCTCGGGGGCAGTAGGGGCTTGCGGGCCTAGGCTGTTAGGACTTGCGGGTCCGTGTTGTAAGGCTTGAGGGCCTGAAGCTTTTGGCAGAGTTTGCCGAGCCTAGCACACTGCTGGGTGGGCGCAGAGGGAGAGAGGACTACTCAAGACACCCGGTCTTGAGGAACCTCTATAGATCGTTGTGTGCTTTCTGTGATTTGCTCTTTATTTTATAGATTCATTAATCAGAAACCAACAACATCATAAAGGGGAAGAATTAAATCTGGAAAACCTATTCACCCCGCTCTAGGTAATTAAGTAGACACCCCATAAACAACAACCTCTCAATACGGGTGAGAGCGTCAAGGGTGTTGAGACACGCCGTGAATTGAACGCGTGAATTGAATATTGAGGATAAGTTGCATTTACTTATTTAAGAAGATATGAATATGTCTCTATACGTACAGGTAGGTGTACGTGTAATTGTATTGACCCGACAAGGAAGTCCTCTAAAGGCTCTGTACCAAAACCCAACCATTGGATAAGGTTTATGTTCACGGTTTAGGAGCCCTTAAATGAAATGATTTAAATCACGATATACAAGTAGCACCAATTTTTGAATCCGGAGCAAATCTAAGTAGAACCGGGAGTAGAAAAAGTAACACTTGACTCGAGGTCATGTGTTATTAGAAGGGAATGATGTGATTAAAACCCATGCGAGGTATTGAGTCATGGATTCACCTTACTTTGAGCCTCAATAACGATTCATAATATCACCACAACCAATTGATAAGCATTATCGGACAATCACGTGCGGAATTCGGAAACTATTTGGAAACATAAAAGCTTCCTGAGCTTAAACCCTTGAGCTAGTAACATCGTTTTTGGTAGTTGATGGATTGAAAGGGCATAATGTCATGGCAAGTATGGTGGGGTGATTGCAGGATTTGACTATTATATGGATTTCAAGTCAAGCGGTAAAAATCCATGATGTTTAACCATTGTAATTATCTTGCCATAACTAGATACTGAACTTGGTTGGTGGCTTTTGCATGAATTATTATAAGGTGATCATAACGATTATTATAACTTAATATCAAGTGGATGTCATGCTAAGTATAAGAGATGCGTGATGTATGAATGGTTGCCTCGGACGAGATGACATTGATGAAAGCAATTGATAATGATATAGATAATGATGGTTGTACGAGAAGATGAGATAAAGGCTTGCTTCTACATTTTTAATACATAATAGAGACGATCATGCAGGTACAATAACTGTTTGGGTATTTGAGGTTTGACCCAAGGATATGACGTCTTGAATTTTATGGTTGATCACCCGTTTGAATTTGAGGCCATCCTCATTTAACGCAAATTTTTTGGATGCACAGAAGTGATATATATGCTCATGATCATGATCAGGTAAGTGGTACTGCATTCGCTTTATTGTTCTATGCATCAGGTGTCATCAATAACAATATGTCTGGGGACCTGCTTAATCATCAGTGTGAGATGGCCAAAACCTTTGCAGTATCATTAAAGGTGAGTCCAAGGAGTAACTTATACTATGTGGGAGTGAATGGGCCATACTGCAGTGTTAATATGGTGAGAATGTCATCGACTCAGGACTCCTTTAAGTCAAGCTCATTCTTTACAATATACAAATCTACATCGAAAATAGATCTTTGTTGTGTTAAGCCAAGCTTTAGATCTACTGGATCGATTAAACAAAGCAAGACAAGAACATTAAATAGAAATAATCTGGCTCACTTAATCAAACTTCCATACATGCTGTTAAGCTTATGTACATGGGAAATGGAACACATTAGATATGATACTATGAAAATGGATAATAGAGAGATGAGTGAAGTGATTATCAATAGCATCCTTAAATTTGAAAGGATTATATATATTCACATCCGCCCCATCTCCTTCCAGGTTTTAGAAATTGGATTTTGTTTGGAAATTCAGGAAATTTATTCATGGCAATCTCCTTATAGTGGCTGTTTGGGTTAAACTTCAAGAAATTTTGTTTATTGGCAATCTCGTTATTCATTATTGGTGGTTTGGGTTAACTCCAGGAAATTTCTTTCATTAAAAAATCTCATCATGTTGGGTGTTGGTGGCTGCTTGGTTTATTATGCCTGCTTCCTGATAATATGGATAGCTTATTTCCTGATTATAATTAATTGGCTAAAATTTGGATAACTTTATTTCTATTTATATTTGGTGGGCTAAAATGTGAATGAGTCGTGACCCTCTCTAGTGGTGAGTGGGATTTAAAGTGTACTCAAGATGACTTTTGTGATCTGAACTTAAGCCCCATAACCTCAACTTAAATTTTGGGGATGAAATTGTTTCTTCGTCTATTGGATTTGTAACATCCCAGTGCGCGCTAGGCCCCTCATGAGTTTGTTGTGTCACCGGAGGTTGACTCAGACTCGGTAGAAGTCCCTGGACCCCTAGGTGATCCGGTTTGAGTCACGGTCAGAAAGTGGTGATTAATTTACTTACCCTAATTAAAAGCTTAATCTTGTGTTCTGGAGCTGAGTTTGAGCTCGGGTAGGATGTTGGGGTAGTTTAGAAGAATTTGGTAAAAGTTGCTTTCGTTATGCTGCTTTAGAAGAATTTGGAAGAATTTACTTCCGTTCGACGAACGTAGAAGGGAGTACTGTCGGTCGACGATCGTCGAAGAGGCAGCCGCTCGGTGATCGACTAAGGTGCTGACCGTTCGACGAAATGCTCAGCGTTCGTCGAACGTCAAAGGGATAGCCGATCTCCGCTGCTTCCATTCGACGAACGTGAAGGGGAAGCCGTTCGACGAAATGCTCAACGTTCGTCGAACGTCAAAGGGACAGCCGATCTCTGCTGCTTCCGTTCGACGAACGTGAAAGGGAAGCCGTTCGACGAAAGTATTATTGTTCTGCGTTCGACGAACACGCCGTTAATTCGATGAAAGTATTGCTGTTCTGCGTTCGACGAATGCGCCGCTAGTTCGACGTAAGTATTGCTGTTCAGCGCTCGACGAATTCCAGCGTTCGACGAAATTGAATTCCAGCGTTCGACGAAGTTGTAGCCGTTCGAACAAAGTTGAAGCGCTCGACGAAATGTTCTGCGGTCGACGAACGCGCCGTTCGTTCGACAAAATTGATGTTCCCGTTCAACAAATCTGGGCATTTTTCTGCTGTCGTCCGATAAAGCTTGAATGCTTATTTTTTTAGGATAAAAGTGGAATTAATGTCCAATAAGGAGCTGACACCTAACTTTGGAGTTCAAGGCATGGCATGGAAAGTTGGGTTGCATTTAAAGGCTTATTAAAGCAAACCCTCTTCTCTCTTAAGCCAAAAAGGGCTGCTCACTCTCAGATTCTTCCTATTCTTCATCTTCTTCTTCTTCTTCTTTTCTTCATCTTCTACCTCACACCTCATGGTTTTAACTTAGGGTTCTTGAAGGAGCAAGCTTGGAGAAGGATTTGGAGCTTGGCCGACCACCACCCCGCTGCCATGAATATGAACTTGAACCATGGATGGAAAAATAAGGTGACTTCCGACCCCTCTCCCTTGGTGCTAGATCGTAGAGAAAAATTAGGAGAGGTGTTGAGCTCAAAAGAGCTTGGCTTGTGAGCTAATGAGATTCTTAGGAAAAGACCAATCCGGATCTTTCAATTTAGGGCACTGATTGCCGCGAAAGTTCCTTTAATCACTTCTTCTCTTCAAAAGGAAGAGATATGATTTGATTTTGTTAAAATCCATGGTCTATGGAGAGAGTATTGGATGACAGAAGTTGAAATGACCTAACTTTTGTTTGGGGAAGATGATGAATAATCCTCTATTAAACAGGGTGTTTAATTATATATTATGTGATAAAGATGATAATAGTCACTTGCTAAATAAAGCTTTAATTTATAACATTGCACTCGGTAAATAAGGGGTGAAATTGTGTGCAGCTGGGTTCAAGCCAATTTTTAGGCTTGATCCCACAAGAACTAGGTTTCGGGCTCAGCATGAAAGTTGTAGCCCTAGGAAAGAGCTTTCCGACGATAGGTTACCCGTTTTCTGAAGTGACGTGTAGCTCCCTAAAGGTCCAGTCGAGTGGACTGTCCAGAAAGCTGGAATGGGTTAAGTGCATGCTGTTTTACTGTCCAGATTTCTGCAGTTGACTTCAGAGCATATTTTTGGTAGGACCCACTTGGATTTGGGTTTAGGACTCAACATGAATGTTGTAGCCCTTGATGTTAGCTTTCCAAATTGGCGTGGATCATAATGTTCGGACAACTGTAGCACCCAGAAATCCAGTTTTAGAAAACGGTGTCATAGCACTTCCGATCTCAGTATTTTGTGGATTTCTCTTAATATATTGGTTGGATGCTCGTGAAATTTGGTGGAGACATAGGTGATAACAATATGTAGATCCCTGTTGAATTTCATAATTTTTGATTAAGTAGTATTAAAGTTATTGCCGTTTCATTTGATAACTTGAAGGAGATATAAATGCCTAATGTGAAGGCCGCTTGGGCCGAAGTTTCGTATGAATCACGTACATGCTAGTATGGACATGTGATGATAATTTCAGATTTATTTATGTTGAGATGTCTCCTTAAATGAACCTTTAATTGCTAGTTATATGTGGAATCGTAAAAAGGGCATGTGTGGTTGATGGTGAAGGCAAATAACAATTGATTATGGGTGAGGTCTAAGTGTTTAACATTGTTTATAATGGTCATATAAATGTAGAGCACCGTAAATACGTATTGCATTATACAATGAGGATGAAATTTGGTGGTAATGATTCCAGAATTAATTATGACTTATAGTAGAAGTTTCAGTGGATTTGATTTTAGAATGAATCCATAATTAAATGTGTCGCTATAAGTTATTATGCTGAAAAGAGAGGTTATGGTGCTCATCTGGACCGGATTATGGAAACGTGACGTTAAACGCACAAGTAGTCCTACAGGATCTAGTAAGGTAGTTTCCATGTTATACACACGCTACTGCATAGAGTCATGACAACTCGGTATGAGTAGCATTGATGGCTTGGTGTGGATTATAAGATATTGTTATATCTTGTGGTGAAACATTAAGGACCCGGTTGTTGGGGGCCTTGGATGCTAATTAGCATCGGTTGAACTGGTATGATGTGAAAGGTAAGAAGGCTCCATCAGTGAGTCCCTGGGTGCTTGATAGCACGAGTGTGCATGGGGATTGCATGGGTTGCATGGCTTACACATGGTGGTGTATGGATCTTGTTTGGAGGATTACTTGTGGCGGGTCTACGGGCTTGCTAGTCGTGACACCGACAGAAGCCGGCAGCTAGAATCTAGACCAGTTGGGTTGGACTCTTGGTGCTCACCTACCCAAGTCCCCTTATGTGTCCTTGAAGGTTCAGCATGATGCGAGCAGTATGCAGGGTCTCCGCTGTATGTTCTTAGCGTTGAGGCGTACAGAGGCCTAGGACTGGTAGTGTTTATACCCTCTTAGTAGTGGAGGAGCTCGTTCCACTGCCTTCGTATGGCCACGACGGGAAATGCCTGAGTGGTTACCTACCCATCAAAAAGCGAGAACTAAAGGTCTATGTCGACATAACAAATATGCATGGGTGAGTCATCATAACATAATCATTGCATTGCATTCATCGTTCAGAATCATTGCATTGAACTGCATTAGATCCTCATCATATAAACTTGTATGGGCACCTTTATATGATGAGTTACCTTCATGTTCAGATCCTTAACTTATAAGCTTGCATGGGCATCCTTATAAGTTAAGTTCAATTCAGTTTATTGATACTCTGCTCATGCTTTCTTGTTACTAGTACTTGTTTATTGATACTCTGCTCATGCTTACTTGTTACTAGTACTTGCTTATATAACCACTGTTATTTATGAACCTGTTAGAGTTATTGCAAGTACTTGGGTACTTATACAACCGACATATATGAACAATAATTCCTGTCACCTGCTTTGTATATTATTGCTTATATTGCATCTTTTCTTCCTTTCCTACCACCCAGTGCCTTGGAGTCGACGGGGGAGCGGATGTGAAGCCACTTAGTCTTTATTGCTAATGGTTGCTATGTCCCTCTTTTTAGGAGCGCACCCTGGGCAGCAGCGCACGGTGCTGGAAGAGGATAGTCAGGTCAGGATGACAGGGCTGGAGACCACGATACCCTCACTACCGTCGGTGACCGATGTGAGCGCAGTTTGAGATGTTGCCCTTGGGGAATTTAACTTGATACTCTGATACTTTTGCAGGAGCTCTCAGAGCTTCTTGTCTTTTGTACTTATTTGGACTCTTTACTTATGTGAATTTATGGCTTCTTGTTTTTAGTTTATTGATGGGTTGGCGCTGTTCAGTTGGTTTGGCCGGCAGGATAGGCGTTTTGGAGGGGGGAGGCTAGCTCGTGTGCTGGCGCTTCCGCAAGGCGGCTGTCCTGGGCATAAGACTCCCCTCGGCCGTGTTTTGTGTTCCCGGAGGGGGCGGGGGTGGGGGTGGCTTACAGAATCAATCTGGGGCATTCCAGCACAAAGAACTTGCTACCTTGCCAGCCTCTCCAAAGATCAACCTGACCCCCCATCTATGAGAGCCCGACAACGGAATCGATCTAGGGCACTCCAACACAAAGAACTTGCTACCTTGCTAGCCTCTCCAGATATCAACCTGACTCATCGTCTATGAGAGCCCGACAGAGGAATCAATCTGGGGCACTCTAGCATAAAGAACTTGCTACCTTGCCAGCCTCTCCAAAGATCAACCTAACCCACCGTCTATTAGAGCCCGACAGTGTAATCGATCTGGGGCACTCCAGCACAAAGAACTTGCTACCTTGTCAGCCTCTCTAGAGATCAACATGACCCACCGTCTATGAGAGCCCGACAGCGGAATCGATCTGGAGCACTCCAACATATCGAACTTGCTACCTTGCCAGCCTCTCTAGAGATCAAACTGAACCACCGTCTATGAGGTCCCGGTAGCTGAATCGATCTGGGGCATTCCAGCACAAAGAACTTGCTACCTTGCTAGCCTCTCCAGAGATCAACCTGACCCATCGTCTATGAGAGCTCGACAGTGGAATCGATCTGGGACACTCCAGCACAAAGAACTTGCTACCTTGCCAGCCTCTCTAGAGATGAACCTGACCCACCGTCTATGAGAGCCCGACAGTGGAATCAATCTGGGGCACTCCAACATAAATAACTCGCTATCACATTAGTCATAATATTGTATGTAAGAAAAAACTAAGTATGGAAACAAACCATCGCACTACATGGACCTGCTGGAGACCATGCCCTCAAACCACTGCGGGTGCAGGACTGGGTCATCCTTTCCGGAGTAGTAAGACATCTCCGGCCCCCTGAACCCCCTTAGAACTGGGGCTGAGAGGATCAACTCACAAAAGGAGCTTCCCTCCCCGGCTCGGCGAGTGGTTCACTCTCACAGAGTCGGCCCGCCGACCTCTGCACTTGCCGGACTAACAAACAACTACCGCCCGGGGAGGTCTCGCCAAATCGCCTCCGCTTGACCCTTTTTGGGGCGGGGCGAGTGGGTGCCGGATGCCTCCCCACTCCCCACCTTGGAGCTGGGCGAGTGGGTGAAAGCCTCCTCCCCACTCACCCCCCTGGAGCTGGGTGAGTGGGGGAAAGACTCCTCCCCACTCACTCCTTAGAGCCGGGCGAGTGGGAGAAAGCCTCCTCCCCACTCCCCCTTAGAGCTGGGCGAGTGGGGGAAAGCCTCCTCCCCACTCACCCCCTCTTCCCGGATTGCTGACCGGGAGTTCTCTCGCCCATCTGCTGGGGTGGTACCTCCGGACCACCTCCTCCACCTCCAGCAATAGAGCTCAACTTGAGATTTTCCGTGCTGGTCACTCTCCAGGCTTACCACACCATAATGTTGAAACCAATACGTGAAGCCAAGACTTAGTTTCTGTGGAGTTTGGGGTCCCCAAAAGAGGGGGTGACCTCACACCTACTTCTCTCAAGGGAGAACGCTAGGCCGAAGACTTAAGAAATTAGGAACAAGACCAAGGACTCAGCGAGGAGGTCCCACCACATACCCGGAAGATCTTAGAGCGCTTCCCCTCCCAAGCTAATGCCGGGCTAGGGAACCTTTGGAGGCTCTCCTCACCCACTAAAGAGACTTGGGGAGAGAGGCCAAAATAGAAGTCTCTCCAAATGGTGCCCCCTGGTCCTATTTATACATTTCTGAACTTGGTCTTCCAATAACCACATTCTGGCTTACAAGATTACGAAAATACTCTCAAGTTTGGCCTGCCAACAGCCAAATCCCGCCATTCCGAGGCGCTAAACGCAAACCGCTCCACTCTCCCCGAGGTTGGGCGAGAGGGCGCAGGCCGCCCCACCCCTCGCCCTCCCACAAGGGGCTGGGCAAAGGGGCGGGGGGGGGGGGGGTCGCCCACCTCCACCCCTCGTCCCCCGCAAGGGACTGGGCGAGGGGGAGGTCGCCCACCTCCACCCCACGCCCCCCACAAGAGGCTGGGCGAGGGGGAGGTTGCCCACCTCCACCCCTCGCTCGCCACAAGGGTAACCCTTAGAAAATCTTTTATTTATCCCAATGCTCTTCGACATCATGCGCTAAAGAAAATTAACTACTCATCGGAATGGAGACGGCATTAATAATTAGAAAATACACGTTAATACTTTAAGAGGATATAAGCGTGAAAGAAAGATAGAAATAGTGTTTATGCGCAAATCTAGCACACCGCTATAGGTGGTAGCAAGACTGCGGCACGAAACGGCAGTGTACCGATCGTTCAAGTAATATAAAATGTGGGAGTGAATCCCCAAGTATCGAATCTCTAAGGAACACAGTAAAGTGGAGTTTACTTTTGAGGACGGACTTGAGATCGAAGTACTTTAGGTCGGATGGATTGAGGAAGGCTTGGATTGGATTGTGGAAAATAAAGCAAAACAACTAAATCAACTACTCCTATGCAGGCCGCTATGCGCTGCTTCGCCAGGCGGGATGGAAAACTACGTAGGCCTTGAACTCACTACTTCGCTAGGTGGATGGACGAGTAGGCAAGCGGATGAGGTGGATAAGTGCGAAATCGAACTGTGCAGGCCTTGAGCGCACTGCTTCATTGGGCGAATGGATTAAACAGGCCACTATGCCACGCTTCACTAGGCGGATGGACAAGTAGGCTTGCAGATGGAATGGTTCGCACCGGCAGGGTCGAGGTGGATTACACGGGCCATTAGCACCGCTTAGCTTGGCGGATGGAAGAGTAGGCACACAGAATAGGCGAGTAGGCTAGCGGAATGGAGTGGAGAGTGGAGTTGATTTGGTGGCGCACCTCATTCACACATATAAATAATATAATTTCATAAAAAATGAAATAAACATTATAAAGCATGGTTCATAGTGCACATCATCAACAGATAAGAGATCTAACATTTACAACTACCAATACATAGAGAGAGAGAGAGAGAGCAAGGAATCATCCCAATCCGAAGCCTTGTTGAAGATTCACGATTGGAATCGCTGGGTTGTCAATCCGCATCCAAGCTCGGTCCTCAACTGCGTTCGGGGTAGAGAAGGCTGTCACTACCTTCCAATGGCCCGTCTTCTTCGTGTCACGATCCGGCCGCACAACCAAGCTTCCTTCTCCTGGGATAATGGTGGATGTAGGGCTAGATCCCTCTCCTTGGAGCTCGAGGATGATGGAGGAGGCCTAAGGGGGCGGAGAACCTGCGGAAAGGGCGAAAATAGAGGACTGGGCGCGAGAAAGAAGATCGATCCAATTATGGCAGAAATCTGCGCTTTTATAGAAAACATTCAGAAATTTGGTAACGCACGGTCGAACGCACAACCATGCGTGAACCGTGCAATATTAATGGAGAACAAAGGCTAGGAAGACGAAGCAGCCGCGCCCGTGTGTTTTACTCACGGACGGTCAAAGCCGACTGTTCGTAAAAACGCACGGGCAAATTCAGAAATCTCGAAATCTGGCAAACAACAGGAGGCCGTGCATTTTGTTCGCGCACGGTTGAGGCCAACCGTGCGTGAAGAAAATGCACGAGCGGGGCAGATCACCATATTGGCCAGCCGATCATAGCGCACGACCGCAGCCGACCGTGCGTCAAGTAAACGCACGACCATGCGATTCATGCAGGATGAATTCTGGGCAATATGGATGATCTGCCCACCTGCACAACGAAACCACACCCTGGGAACACACCTCCAGCACAAGTACAATAATAGAAAAAGAATGGGGAGCACAATGTGCTTGCCCCCAACAAAATAGTGCGCAATTGCACACAACGACGGGCCTAAAAGTGCACTTTGCATGGAATGAAGTATAAAGAACAAATATGAGTGATTATGGATCTAATATGTAGTGCATTGAGTAAAATACCGGCCCAGATGAGTCCGAAAAATAGTATAAGTATCGGACTCATCACACACCCAGAGTTACCTGTTTGCACGTCCCGAGCAAACAAATCCGGCGGAGTGGGAAAAGCATTGTTAGCAAAAAAATTGCAACATGGAATAGAATGCGAAGTTGCATACTTGTGTGCATAGAAGTTCATTAGAAGAAGTTTCTACATATGCTAGCTAATTTATAAAAGTGTAAATGCGTAAAAAGAAATTTATTTTTACTTAAAAATGGAATGTTGGTGAATCACGAGGTCACACGTAGTACGAAAGTAAGCAAGACGCGAAGGGGAGTGTTACCCAAGACCGGAACTCAGAATTATCTCCGTTGAAATCCATCAACATCGAGAACCATAAGCTCGCCCTGTCACACTCTCTCCATGGCGTTAGCGAACTCACAAGATGAATCAATAGGAATTTTGGTATACACGAGGCTTAGGTTATGGTTTGGAATGCAAAGATAAACATGATGGCAAATCGCAACCCAAAAGAGCTCACAAAAGTGATAATTCAAAGCGGCCCCCAATAAAACACATGCACAACACCCCCAGACTTGACTTTGAAACCGGGTGTGCGCATGGCCTACTCCAATCGATAGTGATTGATGTTTCAATTAAAACACTAGAGATATTTTTTTTCTTTCTCTTTGCTTTTTTTTTCTTTTTCTTTTCCTTCCCTTTTTTCATATCCCCAAATCTATTAGCAAGAATCTCAGCATATAGATTTTTAATATATCCACATCAGCACAAAAGTTTCATAAGACCACACTACATTGGAAAATTACAATTCAGTAATGCTTTTGACTTAATTTTTGGTTGCGATAATGGGATTAGCTTTTAGGCCTTGGTGAAGTATGATGGAGCTGAACCAAAAGGTGGGGTAGGCACAAAATAGGATAGCAACGGTTAGCGTATAGGAATGGTAGAACAAAGCTCAAGCTTGCCAAGAAGATGGCCTACGTCACGCTCAACTTGCAAATCGTTCGCACCTATGCTTCAAGAGTCGCTTGGGGGCAAGTTCTTAGCACCTGAAAAAGGTAATCCTTCCTCCCGCTTCGAGCAACACGAACCTCGCGCTTGCCTACACACAATACATTGCTACCACTAGATTCAACCATATTCGCCATTTTGAGTAAAATAAATTAAAATCTACGCAAATCTACTAATTGTAAATTGGAAGCATAAATAAAAACTACTTCTACTCAAATTCCTAGGCAAGACACAAGTACTCAATTAGAGCACTACAAGAGTCAACATGCGACTCCATCTTGCAATTTTTAGGCTAATACATCAATTCCTACATCACAACCAAGAATTGAATATACGGGAGCATACAAACAAGCGAGTGTGCGCTAGAGTGGGTGTAGTGGTGTGTGAAGCATATGAACAAATTTATTACAAAGATAAAATAAAATTACTTCTAGTATGCAATCCAACATGTGCGTGCACTGTGGGTAACAACACAGAAGCTCTCCCCCAGACTTAATCTAAAAAATCCAACAAAAGATATAATCATGAAATTCAAAATGAAGTCTAGGGAAAGAGAGTGCCCAATGCTCAGCAAGTGAGCATACCAGAAGATTGGCATGTGAATCAAGAACAAGCTGCAGCGTCTGCCATCCAGAAGAAGGACCTGCAGGGGTGAGCTCCGCCAAAAACAAAAGGAAATATACAAAATAAAATGAAAAACACTAACTAAACTAAACTAAACTAGATGAAATAAAAATGCCAGAAAAGATAAGATAACTACTGGGGTTATTGTCATCCCAGCACGACTTATTCAAACTTGAAAATATCTAGCTAATGGGAGTATGGAAGGAGAAGTGGACAGGTAACTGGCCTAATATCCGTGTCGGTAGTGTGTACCGATACGGAGATAGAACAGTCACCCTTCTACCTAAATAATAATAATACCTGCTCCTCACAGGTAGAGGGTAAAGAATGTAAGAAAAGGAGGAGGAGTACTCCTCACAAATCTCACCAAAAACATCCTTGCCCAGCAAGGTGTCGTCTTCAGGGAGGCGACAGGAGGATATGGCAATGAATGAGGTTTCCACTATGGAGGAGGAATAAATCTCCTCACATAAGAGGATGCTCTCATCATTGACGTGGGAAATATGCACCAAGTCCTCCTCAGGTATCTGTGAAGACTCAACCCACACAGGCTCAGATGAAGAAGAGGGGTCAAGGAATAAAGAGGAAGAAGAACATAAATAAAAATCAATCGGGGGAGTGATCCCGGTCTCAATCCCAGCAGGATCCAAGCATAGATCACTGTCGGTATCATATGAGTCGTAGCGAGGGGAGTCAAAAAGCTCAAGGTCCTCGGTGTTGAGTTGGACCTCCTCATCCAATAAGGATGTGCAAACTTCCTCATCAGAATGGGTTTCCTCCTCATCCCACCTCAGTGCGTCATCATGTTCCAAGGAGTCACACTCCCCATCGGAGAGAATAACATCCTCGTCCCACTTTGGCGCATCCTTAGGCTTTGAATGAACTTCCTGCCTAACATCATCAACCAACTCACAAAAAATAGGTGCCGAGAGTTCTTGCAAAGAAAGCGGAGGAACAGGGGTAATAACATCATCGGAGAAAATGTGCACAGGTTCCTCCGGGGGTGAATCCAAAAGGAGTGATGAATGCGCCGGGAGAGAAGTCTCCACCATGTCGTCACACCGATCAGCAGAAAGTCTGATGGGGATATCCACAGCAGTCCCCCATAGACAAGGTGGTACTGCGAATATATCATCAGAATTAGAATGAGCACCCAAAGGAGAGGTGGATGGAATGAAACAAACAACATTTTCATCATCCTCCTCCATCTGGGGCTGAAACTCTATGCAATCTTTCAATGCGTGCTCGGTGCTATGACAACACAAACACCGTTTTCCATTACTCCTCAGTCCAAATGGGGCCAGAGAGGAATATGAAAACGGTAAATGTGGTGAAGAAGAGTGACCATAAGACTTAGGTATGGTGTATGAAGTACCGTAAGAGGACGGTGCTCCATACACAGGGCCTCGAGAATTATTCTCACCATCTCCAGTGGGGAATTTATCACTAGAATGATTATGATTTCCACACCATCTACAATGGATATTGAAAGCAGAATACATGGTGTAGAAGGGTAAAATTCACCAACAGATAAAGTTTCCTTGCAAAAATTAACTACACACAAGAAATAAAAAAAATGAATGCCTGCTTTAGATAAATCACAAAATAGATAAGGAATAAAGAAATTTAAAACTACAAATTCTAAGAACTAAAACAAAGAAGAAAATGGTATAAACAAATGGAAAAGGGCTTCTATCTCTCGACTTCCTCTCCAAAAACTCACACAACTGTATTCCCCGACAACGACGCCAAAAACTTGATGCGCAAATCTAGCACACCGCTATAGGTGGTAGCGAGACTGCGGTACGAAACGGCAGTGTACCGATCATTCAAGTAATATAAAATGTATGAGTGAATCCCCAAGTATCGAATCTCTAAGGAACACAGTAAGGTGGAGTTTACTTTTGAGTAAGGACTTGAGATCGAAGTCCTTTAGGTCGGATGGATTGCGGAAGGCTTGGATTGGATTGTGGAAAAAAAAAAGCAAAACAACTAAATCAACTACTCATATGCAGGCTGCTATGCGCTGCTTCGCCAGGCGGGATGGAAAACTACGTAGGCCTTGAACGCACTAATTCGCTAGGCGGATGGACGAGTAGGAAAACGGATGAGGTGGATAAGTGCGGAATCGAACTGTGCAGGCCTTGAGCGCACTGCTTCGTTAAGCGAATGGATTACATGGGCCGCTATGCCATGCTTCGCTAGGCTGATGGACGAGTAGGCTTGCGGATGGAATGGTTCGCACCGGCGGGGTCGAGGTGGATTACACGGGCCGTTAGCACCGCTTAGCTTGGCGGATGGAAGAGTAGGCACACAGAATGGACGAGTAGGCTAGCAGAATGGAGTGGATAGTGGAGTGGATTTGGTGGCGCACCTCATTCACACATATAAATAATATAATTTCATAAAAATGAAATAAACATTATAAAGCATGGTTCATAGTGCACATCATCAACAGATAAGAGATCTAACATTTACAACTACCAATACAAAGAGAGAGAGAGAGAGAGAAAAAAAGGAATCGACCCAATCCGAAGCCTTGTTGAAGATTCACGGTTGGAATCGCTGGGTAGTCAACCCGCGTCCAAGCTCGGTCCTCAACTGCGTCCGGGGTAGAGAAGGCTGTCACTACCATCCAATGGCCCGTCTTCTTCGTGTTACGATCCGACCGCACAACCAATCTTCCTTCTCCTTAGATAATGGTGGATGTAGGGCTAGATCCCTCTCCTTGGAGCTCGAGGATGATGGAGGAGGCCTAAGGAGGTGGAGAACCTACGGAAAGGGCGAAAACGGCGGACTGGGCGCGGGAAAGAAGATCGATCCGATTAGGGCGGAAATCCGCGCTTTTATAGAAAACAATCAGAAATTTGGTCACGCACGGTCGAACGCACGACCGTCCGTGAACCGTGCGATATTAATCGAGAATAAAGGCGAGGAAGACAAAGCAGCTGCGCCCGTGCATTTTACTCACGCATGGTCGAAGCCGACCGTGCGTAAAAACGCACGGGCAAATTCAGAAACCTCAAAATCCGGCAAACAACAGGAGGCCGTGCATTTTGTTTGCGCACGGTTGAGGCTAACCGTGCGTGAAGAAAATGCACAAGCCAGGCAGATCACCATATTGGCCAGCCGATCATAGCGCACGAATGCAGCCGACCGTGTGTCGAGTCAATGCACAAACGTGCGATTCATGTAGGATGAATTCTGGGGAATATGGATGATCTGCCCACCTGCACAACGAAACCACACGCTGGGAACACACCTCCATCACAAGTACAATAATAGAAAAAGAATGGGGAGCACAATGTTCTTGCCCCCAACAAAATAGTGCGCAACTGCACACCACGATGGGGCTAAAAGTGCACTTAACATGGAATGAAGTATAGAGAACAAATATGAATGATTATGGATCTAATATTTAGTGCATTGACTAAAATACCGGCCCAGATGAGTCCGAAAAATAGTGTAAGTATCGGACTCATCAAGTATCCGTCCCAACCGTCTTAATCAAGTGTTAAAAAGTTTTTAGTCTCTCATCCGGGACTGGGGTGGTATATATAGAAACAAAAGACTTATAAAAGTGCAAAAATAATATCCGTCGCAACCATCTTAATCAAGCGCTAAAGAAAATTAGCCTCTCATCCGGGATGGGGGTCGTATAAATAGTTATATAAAGACTGAGAATTAAAATTGTAAGAGTGTTACACACTCAGAAAACAAAATAGGGTTTGGAAAACATCACTCAGAGACTACTTCTAAACATTATACGACAAATTTGAGATGAGAAAACAAACTATTTTATTACCAAAATGAAGATTACAACTAGACTAGGAAAGAGAAAGTGGCCACTTAGAAATACAGAAAATAACTCAAATATAAGTCCTAAACTACTCCAGAGACTAGCTAACACATGAAATTCTGCATTCCAATTCCTTCAGCCGAGCCCCTCTATTTATAGGCATCAATTTATTCTTACATGCCCTGGGTCACGGGCGTGACTTGGATGTCACGACCGTGACCTGGGGTGTGACATTTTCTCGGCTGTAACGACTGCCTTCTCGAAGGATCTACCGTCAAATATGGTTTCACACGGGCGTGACTTGAAGAGTCACGTGCGTGACATGGAATGTCACGGACGTAACTATGGGTGGCAAACGTCAGCAGCATGGGTCGTAACTTTGGGCATGTCACGCTGGCTGATTGGTGGAACACGGGCGTGACCAATTTTGACACGGGCATGACTTGATTCGTCAAGAAATCAGGCCGATTCGGCTTGATCGCGCGGCCTATTCGTCTTGACTAGGAGTATACTGACGTGATCCGAAATGTCACGGGTGTGACCAGAAGTGTCACGGGCACTACTTGGTCAATTTCTTTGGGATTTTGCCTGAAAACGGCCGACAACTGACAAGTTGGCATTCTAAAATTACACACCCTTGGTCACGGGCGTGACTCATGGTCACTGGCATGACTTGACAAAAAAATGCCAAAATGCTGAAAAAAGAGAAATAAAGCTAAGTTAGTAAGAAAACTAATAAAACAAGCAATTTATTCATTAATTTATATAAAATATTTACAATATTACTTAAAACAGTACTAATAACTATACTAAAAATACGTATATTTTAATACTCATCAGTCTACCTCAGAGCATGGGTAACGCTTTCTCGTTTCTCCCCTTGTTAATTTCTTCCTAAAGTATATGCCTATCTGCTTTTCATTTAAGTATGGGGGTTGGGAGTGCGATGTGTGTACCTATGCACTCACTCAAAGCACAACATACTAGAAGATTTCATTCTTGTTCTTGGGTCATATTTGACGCACACTATGCACCCATATAAGCGTGCATTTAGCCATAAGCGGGTTATGAGTTCAACTCATTTCTTTTGTGTGATTGGAAAAATCTCTGTGTTGGCTTAGGATTGTGAGTTGGAATAAAATGTCGTCTCATGTAGTGCTCCTAATCGAGTGCTCATGGTTTGCATAGAAATCTGTGTTGAGTAGATTTCTCTTTATACTTTTAGTTTTATATTTTTCTACAAGTGTAAATGTTGTTTAATCTACTCAAATTGGTGAATCCGGTGTGATTCAAAAGGTAGCATAGGAATGTGTGTAAAGTATCGTTAGATGCGTATTGCTCGATCCGGGAGGAAGGATAATCTTTCTCGGGGGCTAAGAACTTGCCCCAAGCGATTCTTGAAGCATAGGCATAGGGTAGTTCTGTTGCGCGAGAATGACGTAGGCCATCATTTTGGCCCGGTTGAGCCATTGTGCTATTCTTGGTATCTTCCCTCGCTAGCCGCTTTGTGCCTACCCCTTCATCTTGATTCAGCTTGACTTTTATCTCACCAAAGCTTAAAAGCTGATCATAGTCGCACACCCAAATCTAAGCTTTAGTCTTGTTTTATTTTCCTTCTTGGGGTGTTGATGTGGTAATTTTTATAGTGGAAATTGTGGATGTGTTCATTGAATATGTGCTGAAAAGAAAAGAAAGAAAAAGAAAGAAAAAATATATATTAATTTAAGAAAAAAAATGTTGAAATGAGAAAAATTTTAAATTGAGTATTATTTGAAATATTGGGAATAGGTGGTGCACACACCCATGTTGCAAAAGTCTAAGTCTGGGGGTGTGGTGCACTTGAATTCGATGTTGGTGTGCAGGGAGTTGTAATAAAGCTCATTTGGATTTAGGTGTATCAAGCATTCGTATTTATCTTTGTTTACCTCACCGTAACCCAAGCCCCATTTAAAACCTAAAGTCCTACCGACTCGCACTACGAACCAATCTAGTGTAGTGGAGAGAATGTGACCAGGCGAGCTTATGGTCTTCGAAACCGATGGATTTCGGTGGAGTATTCCCAAATCCCAACTTGGGCAATGCTCATCTCAGCGATTATTCTACTTTCTCCGTATGCGTGACCGGACGATTCACCGTGATTCACCTTTTGAGTAGTTGTAATAGACATTTACTATAGTAGAAATCTATAAACAATCTTGTATAATTAAAAATCTTTTATATTGTATTTCTATGCACGTGAGCGTGCGACTTCGCATGGTATTTCGTGTCACAATTTCTGTGCTAGCTAACTGTTTTCCCTATCTGCATAGAATGGTTTGCTAAGGACGCACAAAGGTCTAAGTCTGGGGGTGTGATGAGTCTCGATTATATAGGGTTTTTCGAACTCATCTGGGCCTGTTTTCTCACTCGTGCACTACCCTTTTAGCGTTAAAATGCTCATATTTACTTTAGTTATCATTGTACGCACAGTGCACTCTTTTCGCCTATCGGGGTGTGCAATTGCGCATTCTGTGCTGTGTGTATGCCTATGGGGGCTCCCCATGCCTTTCTTTCTGATATTGTGGATGTTAGTCTTATTTTCTGTGTTGTTAGAGCTTTCATTTTGATTGTGTGTAGGTGGATTGTGCCCTTGAGCTGAGCATTGCAGTCTGGGTAAATTGCACGACTGTGCGATTATTGTTAACACACGATTGAAGCAATCGTGCAATTTACCCAGAGATGTTAGTGATGATGTTCATCGTGCATTTTCCTTAACGCACGATTGAATCTAATCGTGCGTGAAGGAAAATGCATGACCTACCTGGAAGCAAGAAAAATCTGCAGCCTGTCACACCCCGTGCATTTTTGGTCGCGCACGAGCACTCCGCTCGTGCGTGAACAAAAACGCATGCCCTTCCTGTAGCTCCAGGCACTGTTTATCTCTGTAAATCGCATGGCCCAAAATGCACGGTCGTGCATTTCTTTATTTAACGCCTCTATTTAAGTGCGCGGGTTCAGTCGACCAGGGGGATAATTCATTTTTTGGGGAGCGTCGTTTCTTCCGCACCAGCCCGCCATTTTTGTCGCTCCATCGCCGCCCACCTTCGAGAGGAGTTCCGGCCACCATTCTCTTACAAATCTCTAGCCGGAGCATTGTCTTGGCCTCCTCCATTGTTCATGCACCTCTAAAGCTCCATTTTGAGGGATTTCATGCTGCATATATGAAGTTCTTCGGCAAGGTCAGAATCGAAGAAGATTGACGGAGAAGACTGGTCAACTAGAAGGAAGTGACAACTCCTCCCCATACCCCAGACGGTAGTTAGAGCCCGAGCTAAGACAAGGATTGACAACACTAGGTTCTGGCCATGAACCTCCGATGAGTCTCCGCCCCTTTGGTTGTAATCTCACCCACTTCATATTGTAGTACTGTTTTCCTTTATCATTTGTGTGTATGAATAATGTGTCCTAAACTTTGCTGTGCTATTTAGTATATTTCATGTCTATGTGAAGTTATCTCTATGGTCTATGCAAGTGAGGAACGCCCCATTCCACCATCCATTTACCCATCACGATCATGTGTCGCACTAGCAATTGCTAGTTGCGTGCTTGTTGACGAGGTACTTGCGACCCTCATTCCTCCGGTGCAAATCACTCCATCCGCCTAGCCAAGAGGTGTTAATGGCCCTCAAACCTTTCCGTTATTAAACTCACCTCATCCGCTTGCCTACTCATCCATCCGCCTTGCGAAGCAGTGCATAGCGGCCTGCATAGTTTCCATTTACCTGGCGAAGCAGCGCTTAGCGGCCTGTATAGGAGTTGTTTAATTCTTTTCTTTTATTTTACCGAAATCCAAATCACCCCTTTTCCGCAATCCATCCGACCTAAAGTACTTTAATCTCAAGTCCTTCCTCGATAGATAACTCCACCTTACAATGTTCCTTTGAGATTCGATACTTGGGGATTCACTCCCACATTTTATATTACTTGAACGATCGATACACAGTTGTTTCGTGTCGTAGTCTTACCACAGCTTATAGCGGTGTATGATATTCGCGCATCATCGGTTAAGGAATTTACTTGGGCTGACTTCCACTTCCCACTTCAAGGGGGAGTGTTGATTTTTTGAAATGTAAGTGGGAGTCCGGATGGTCTGCATTTTGGAGACCGCAGAGCTCGCGCGGCCTGCGAGAGTTTGGTATTGGCGAACCCTCTAGTACTCACAGAGTCCAGGAGGTCTGGTAGTGAGACCGTGCGGTTTGCATGAGTTCGCTCTGGCGGTCAACCTTGGTTGGTCAGTTTTGCTCATGTAGTTTTGTTCTTATATAAGTCGGGCGGTCTATAAGTATTTGTTCTGGCAAACTGTCTTGGTTTATCCGGTTTTGCTCAAGTGAAATAATTGTCTTATGAAGACCGCTCGGTCTAGTTCTTATGACTGCGCGTCCTAATAAGGGATGTGTCTGTATCTCTTATAGGCGGTGACGACATCCTTTCATTTTCCTATAAATCGAGGTGCAAGGGTAGCCATTCGTAAGCAAGAACTGTTAGGCGGCCAGCAGTCTCCGTCAGCAATCTTCCTGTCTTTCCAGCTTTGAATAACAAGCTCGCCAACTGTCTCGTCTGGACGGTATGCGGTTTGTAGTTCTTGATCAGCTTTGTAGAGGACTCAGTTGATCAGGAGACCTTCATTGGTCAGGCGGTCTTGAGTTGCGGTCTTGCAACAGTGAGCAGTTCTTCTTCTGTGTGTGGGTTACTTCTGTGATCTAGATACTGTGCGGTCTGGGAGATCAAGAAGTGCGGATAGGGCTTTGTTTCAGCAGTTCAATAAGGAGCAAATTGTGCGATCTGTGATTGGAGGTCTGAAATATTGCAGGTCAGTGACCAGTGCTGTTCGCGCGGTCTCAGGGAAGCTGGCGATCTTGCTGAGTTCGAGTGGTCTGTGCGGTCTCAGATCTTCTAGCCGCCAAAAGATTATTTTGTTGCTTGTGCTTCTCATCTATATTTTATCTTATAAATCATTTCTCGCCATGTATGCAACGCATTATACAAGGATAGTCAATTTGAATAAAGATCCTCTTGTCCTTCATTATCATAGGTTAACTGTTTTGAATTGAATTGAAGTCTTCCGCTGTATTGTCTTGGATCCTACTCTGAAATTTTAACACCGCGGTCTTTCGCATCTCCTCCTTGTGCTCGCGCGACTCATTCCTCAGGTCTGTGGGGCTGCGAGGAGGCGAGGGGAGGGTGGCTGGGGCCAAATCGTGGTTCTGGGCATTCAGCCCAGCAATATCCTTCTCTAGGTCGGAGGTACGGGCGAGGAGCTGGATGGCAGTCTCAGCATCCGTCAAAAAGAAATTTATTAGCCAAGGGAAAGAGCGACAAGGACAGTTGGTGAATCCTCAATAACATACCATCCCGCCTTGATGGCAGGCAAGCAGGCCCTCAGAAATGTCCTGCTTCTCTTTTAGGCTGGAGATCTCCTCAGTCGCAGCCTTTAGGTCACGCTTGAGTTCCTTGGAGTTCCTCTCCACCTGGAGGCATCGCCGACCAGCCATATGGGCGAGCTCCATAGCACGAAGCTGGGCTCACACACTCTCATGGGCGAGTGCGCGGGATGTCAATTCGTCGAAATCCACGGCATCCTCTCTCCCATAGAGCCCAAAGAAGAGGCTGAAGGTTTGGCCCGCGATGGTCTCTTGCTCCACCAAGGAGGGGAGGAGGTTTGATATGGAGACCCTGTTGGCCCCCTCGTCCCAATCCAGCAGAGGCTCGCCGGACTCGCCCCGATGCCTCATTCATAGATAGAAGTTTTGGTGCCTCGCCGGGCACGCCTGTTATGTCGGCAACCACCCCGGCGGCCTCTCCGGTCGTCTTATCGGCCGGCAGGCCCGCCGACGGATCGACTACTAGAAGGTCCCCGAAGACGTCTTTCCCCTTAGCCGGGGGAGGCTTTCTTTTTCTATGGCGGTGGCGGCAAGGTGAGCAATCCACAACTCGCGGGTACGGGCCGCTTCTTGGAAGAAGAAACGGAGGTGTCGGGAATCTCTCGGCACGCGGCGGCGGTGGTGGTAGCCAGTGCTAGGACAGGAGAGATAGTCCCGGCCCTCGCATAGGGGGGATGGAGCGGAAGGTCTCGCTCCTCTGCAAGTGAAAATAGTACAAGGTTAGAGAAAGGAAAAAGGAAAAACACGAGGCAAGGGACGAACATGAATCGAACCTGCTCTGGGCGGCATGGGGAGTAGTGAGTCGACGTTTCTTCGGAGATAAGCGAACTCAAAGTTCTTCGTCGATAAGTAGGTGAAGAGTTCGGCTTCGTAGCCACTGAGCGCAGGAGGGCGGTAGGTTGGCTCGCCGCGCTGGATGGGCGAGAAGGGGACGTTGCCCAAGGGCCCCTTCACGAGCACGAACTTCTTGGGCCAGTAGTGGCTTTTATGGAAGGTCTCGCAAACCTTGGCGTGTTGGCTTGCAAAGTAGGCGGTCCCATCTTTATAGGCCTAGAAGGAGAAGAGCTTATAGAAAACCGGCAAGCTAAACAAGATTCGCTCCTCCCTCAGGTAGCAAGCGAAGGCTACCATGACAGCGATCGAGTTGGGGGTCATCTGGCCTGGGATCATGCCGAAGTACTTGAATATCTAGGAGGATTCGCAACAAACGGTTAGGGGCCTCTTGCGAGTGCGAAAAAGAAAAAATGAACAAAAGTGCGAGCCATTATCTGGCTAATCTCTGACCAGATTGGCAGCCGCAGGACCACGTCAAAATGGGCCACGGGAAGGATGAGCTCCTCAGTGTAGACCTGGTTGATGAAATCATATTTCACTGGCCGGCGAGCCGAGAATCCCGATGAGATGAAGTTCGTGACCGCAACATGGTACTCACCCTCGGTGAGTGAGCAGCCAAATTAGGATTGGTCGCAGATGGTCCAGGCGCACTTGGCCCAACCATCAGCGTCGCCACCTTCACCACCCATTCTAAAGGTTGTTAAAAAGCTGAAGGAGCGATTGCGAGAAGGATGGTGTGAGATCGTGGGAACGAAAGGAGAAGGGAGTCAAGAGTGATAAATACGGTAGTTGACTATGAGGACGATATCTATTTATAAAAAAGTAAAGGCGGGGGGGGGGGGGGGGGGGGGGGGAGGAATCAAAGCGCCGGAGGTGCAGTTAACAGAATCCCGCTACGATATGCCTTAGTATTCGAGACAGCCCTCTGTCCCACCCGCTCGAAGCAACACGGTAAGATTAGCTCGCTATAAGCAAAGCGAGCGCAAAATATGCGAGCCATACCCAATACAGATCACATGCATGAGCCTTATGATATTAAAAGTAGAAACTAGCGAGCACAGTAATATCATAGTGCGGCTAAGTAAAAGAAGCCTGAGAGTGGGCGAGAAATATCCAGCTAATTGCGGAGATGAAGCTCACAGATTGTATTAAGAAATAAAAATAAAAAGAATAAAAATAAACGTTCACAACATTTGGTTCACTGAAAAGAGGGGGGATCAGGTGCGAGCAAGATCATTATATGATCCATCTCCATCTGCCTCTGCTTCGCAGCCCCAAGCTCAGCGGAACTTGTGGGTAATGATAGGAGCGGATCAGCGGACCATGCGGAGATCGCGTTGTATCAAGCGTACTTGATCTTGCACCCGTGAGAGGTGCACCCCCGGGGAGGTGACCTCGCCGACAGTATCCAGCTGCAACTCAGCGCGGAGCCACGCATAATCATCATGAAAGGTGGCGAGCCGCTGCTCAATGGCCTCCCTGTCCTCTCGCACCTGGTTGTACAAGTCCCGCAATATATGCCCATACTTCTGGAGCACCCTGGTTGTTTGCCTTTTCATCACCTTGGGGAAATTAGCAATCTTGTCCAGGAAGGGAGGGGGAAACATCTCCTCCTCCCCAAGGTCCAGCTTGACGAAGGACACCTGGACACCTGCAAAGGAAAAGTCAGTGATGAGCGGGATACAAATGATTTATATTACTGACCAACCTAGCGGGGCCGCGACTGCTTTACCAGGGCGCTGGAGAGAACAGCTCGGCCTCCCCTGGATGGCTTCTGTATACGTATACGTGACATATTTCCCCACGCCCGGGTGGTGATGCATGTTGCTCGCAAATCGGACCATGGTGGGGAGCGATCCACCAGGGCTCTGGTGGCCGAGAAAACAAAATCCCGGGGTGAGGATGGTCACATCCGGTGGTGGCGGCCAGCCCGGCGGATTGGCGCACCTTCTAGGCATTGGGAATGGAGACTCTGCGAGGGGTAGCAGCATCAGGAGGACAAGTTAAGGAACTCATCAATAAGGATAATGATAACTCACCGGGTCACGTCGAGAGGACGTGCATGTTGTCAGCATTCAGTTCCGCGGCAGCTGAGCCGGTCCTCCCGGGGGAGGTTGTAGAGTGCCCACCAAGGCTTCGTTCGCGATGGTCTTCTCTAGGAGCACACCCTGCAAACGAGATACTCTAAGTAGGATTACATGGGTATCTGACCTGTCAACCTGAGTACCTCCTCGATGAGCCGGAGATCGGGCAACGGGTCCCGGCATGAGGACAAATTTTCCCTGGGATGTTGATGTACCGTCTTTGCCTTCCTTATCTTGGGGAGGGGGGAGGGTTCTGCAGAGCAAGCCAATGGGCGAGCTGAACCATCACCAACTGCTCATCCTCCCGTGGTGCATAAAGGAGGGCCTTGCCTTTTCCGACAGAGGCATTTTGAGGGCTACTAAAGCAGGTGGCGAGAGAAGACGAGAGGTAACAGGGTTACCCGTCATTCAGGAGTGGTGGTATTTATAGCACTAGCGATGGGACCCACCATAAGATTCCTGCTAGGTCAGCAGCGGCTGGCGAACACCAGGGGTTGGATGTTTCTTTGTGAGCTTAGAATAATCTTGCAAAGATCAGGGATTGTGTACAACCCCGTGTTCGCTGAAGGGAGAAAATGGGCGAGTCGGACGTAGGCAAAGCGAGCATGGGGTCGCCGCCCCGCGACGAGCAAGATGCGAAGGTAAGAGGAGGGCGAGCCAGTCATATCCCCCTGAGAGAAAAGTGATGCAAGGGCTAGGCAAGTATGTACTCACCGCTTTAGGGTGCGTTTAACAACGGCAAGGCGAGCAAGGGCTCGCCGCCTCGCGTAGGAGGCCCTTGTCAGTATTTATAGTGCCAGTGGGTGAGCGAGTGGCGCCCACATAAGCCGCTTGCATTGGGAGATCTCGTGAGGCGTGCTCGCGAGAGGGCTCCTGAGTGATGCCTTCATGGGCCACTAGCCCAGGAAAGGTCCAGGGGTAAATTTACCCGACTACCCTTGTTAGGCTGCCAGTAGCCCTTCAGAACATCGGAGTTTGGCTGTTAGCAGAACAGTTTTGGGTGCGATTAGTAAAACCAATAGGCGAAGTTACGATATTTGCAGGCTAGTAGAGAAAAGCTATATATAGACCCTGAAGGGCACCTTTGGAGAAGATCCACTTCTTTGGCTTCTTCCTCTTTAGGACATTCTTGGTTAACTCCTCAGGCTCTCTAAGGTGCCCGACTTCAGTTCTGGCTTAGGAGGGGAAGCGCTCTAAAGATCTTCCGGGTGTGTGGTGGGACCTACACACTGTAGCCAAGTGTTAGTGTTTAGCTCCAAGTCTTCGGTCAGGTTCTTCTATGGGATCAGTAACTGCCAGCTGCCCCCCTTTTAGGGGTCCAAACTCCTCGTTGGGAAGACTCTCGGTTCCAACAAAAAAGCCATACCACCTGGTGAAGGCGATGCTCGCAATCAGGAAGCATAATTATAATAGGTAGGTTCATTGTATGAAGATCTAGATTTTACATACGATGAACAATATCGATTATAAGCATGCCTTCCTAAATGGCAATTATGACTAGAATTATTAAATGCTCTGCACCATTTACGTTATTGATAAGAATACATATTAGTGTAAAGATGGATTCACAAATAATATAATCAGAAAATGAACTCAATATGCATGAAGTAAAATTTAAATCGGTGGAAAACTGATTTTTTTAAATTCTTAAAATAGATAATTAGAGAATTTACAAGCACTAAATTAAAACAAATGTGATAAACAAATAGAAAAGAATTTTATCTCTTAACTCTCTCTCTCTCTCAAGAAACTTACACGACTGTGTTCCCCGATAATGGCACCAAAAATTTGATACACTTACGACAAGTGTACCGGTCACACAAGTAATATAAAATGGGCAAATTTTCCCAAGTATCGATCTCACAACGAACACAGTAAGGTGAAGTTAATTTTCGAGGAAGGACTTGAGATTGAATTTCTTGCGGTCGGATGGATTGCGGAAGGTTTGAATTTGCTTTATACAAAACAAAATAAAATAAACTAAATTAATACAACTATGCAGGACGCTATGCACTGCTACGCAATGTGGATGGCGACTATGCAGGCCGCTATGCACTGCTTCACAAGGCAGATGGGTGAGAAGGCAAGCAGATGGAATGGTTTCACACCGACAGAATTGAGGTGAGGGCTGTTAGCACATCTTGGCTTGGCGAGTGGATTATATGGGCCGTTAGAACTGCTTCGCTACGCGGATGGATGAGAAGGATTGCAGATGGAGTGAGTTGCACCGGCAGAATGAGGGTCAGAAGCATTGATGGATAATTTTCTTTATTGTTTTGCTGAAGCGCAATTTCAACAATAAACCGATAAGGCAAGTATACCTATCATTTTAAAGTATAGGATCAAGTATCGTATTAGACTCAGGGCTGTCGAGTACTTGTACTCACAAAGTAGAGCTATTATTTTATCTAGCATAATTTTTTGGTTTGAAAAGTGAAGTAAAAAAGACGACTTTGACTAAAGAGAAAATTGATGATTAGAGAGCTAACACTTGATCTAGAATCCCTTTGGACTAAAATAAACTTCTTAAATAATTAAACTGCAAAGTTCTAAATTATATACTTCGACCGTGGAGGTTTCCAAAGTATGATGATAACCTCTCTCGAGAGAACTATAAACTAACTTTAGGTTGATCGATTAAGACCCCTTGGCCAGTCAAAACCCCAAAGCTTGCTTTAGGCAGTGAACCCCTCTACTGGATTTGATTCCAGTCCGAAAGATTTATATCACCCTCTCTCGAGGAGTGCATGAAACTCTTTTTATCTTTGAGTGGTCTCCTCGTTCGCATGGATCTCTCGATCACTAGCATACAGATCTTAGATTAAAAAACATATTCGCGACATATGAATTCGAAGCAATTAGAATCAAAGATAAATTGAAGCGAAATAATATAGAGAGCTTGCTAATTTTTATAAGAACAAAGCAGAGTTTATTTTATTCCAAAGTTCATCATGACCAAGTGCTAATTGGAATTTAGCTACTCATCATAATGGGGAAAATACATATGGTAAATGACAGAGACATGATAGGTAAAAGGAAAGTACTTGATTTTAATATAATTGAACGAAAATTATAACTTGAAACGAAATTCAAAAGCAATAACTAGAAATGAGAATTACAATAAGATAGTGCAGAATTACCGAAATTTGACTCCAAGATCCTCCCCTTGGCATCTGCACAATGCAACAATATATAGTTGAGAAAGTTGAGGAGACACGCCCCTAGGTCACGCCTGTGACCTAGGGCGTGTAAGGTAGGGAAACGCTGTCTTGATTACCTGGGAATGTTCGGGAGAAAAACCGCCAAACTTTATAAATCTGTTGGTCACGCCCCTAGGTCACGCCCGTGACCTAGGCGTGTCTTGATCTACAAACGGAGGGAAACCGCTTGAGCTGGAGTTAATTTGACGGTTTAGAGGAAGTCACGCCCCATGGTCACGCCAGTGACAGTGGGGCGTGTAATAATAGTCCGACGTGTCATGATTCCAGCATGACAAGATATTCACGGCCCGTGACATAGGTCACGCCCCCTGTTAACGCCCGTGACTAGTGGGCATGTAATATGAAACTGACGTGGACTTGGTTCTGGCGTTCTCAACGGTCACGGCCCGTGGCTGAGGTCACGCCCCTAGGTCACGCCCGTGACTAGGGGGCATGTACTTGACAATTTTCCAAAACAGCCATAAATTTTCTTCTGGTTAAAACATTGAGCCCAAAAATGCTATCAACAGCCCAGATTTACCTGAAATGGAAAAATAAATATATTAAGGAGAATATTTTAATAATTAAGACAAATATTGATTGATTAATAAATTAAAAACTAACAAAAAACTAAGATAAAAATAGAGTTATCAAATACCCCCATACTTACCCGTTTGCTAGTCCCGAGCAAACAACTTTTCGTAGTAGTAGAAAAATTTAAATACTAGAAAAGAAATTGGAACCTAAGGAGTAAAAATACGAAGTCTTACGCCTAAGCGTGTAGAAATCCAAGTAGGAAAAACTATTTAGCATATAGATTAGCTTATAATTTTCAATAATGCGTTACAACATATTGTTTTTTACTTTTAAATTGAAAATCCGGTAAATCCTAAAATGTTATTTAGGGAGCGGGTAGCGTGCTTACTAAGATCAATATTACGCAAAATCAAATTTCGGGATAGCCTCCAAAGAAATCCATCAATGACGATGGCCATAGGCTTGCCCTTTCACACTCTCGCCACGACACTAGTTTAACTCATAAGCATGAATCAATAGGACATAATTAGGTTGAAAAGTGGGCTTATGTTTTATTTGGTGAGGAAAAACAAAGATAAACATGTCGGCTAGTCACACCCAAACCAAAAGTGAGCTCGCACAAAATAATCTAAGCAGTCACGGCATTGTAAGAGCATAGCCAATTCCTAATCTTTTTTTTTTCATTCATTTTTTTCATTTGATATTTTTTATCATCATTTTTTTTCATAAAATACAAGAGAAAGTCCACCAAAATAATAAAAGACAACAAATACTCACAAAATCTTTTCAAATAACTATTTTTGAGCACAGACTTAGGTGTGTGATTAGGTTACTATTTGGGACATGGTGAAGAGCTTGGTGGAGCTGAAACAAAAAGTAATGTAAAAGGCTCAAAGTGGCTTAACAAAGATAAAATGTTAGGTGCGGGTGCAAAAGCTCAAACGGGCCAATGAAATGCCTATATCATATTCATACGAATGAATTTAACTTATGCAAATGTTTTGAGAATCGCAAGAGGGCAGGTTCTAGACATTGAGAAAGAATACCCTTCCGTTCAAATTGCGTAATAATTCTCTAGTAAGCTTCTACATACTCACTTAAATTATTTTTGGATTCTACCGGTTTCAGGGTAAAAGTAAAACAAAAATTATTTTCACGCAGTTAAAAAAACATAAAACTATTTGTATGCTGAATAGTTAATTCGACATGAGATCTTACAAAGGCATGCGCTTAACTAGGAACACTACATGAGTCAATAATTTTACTCCAAAATTCAAAATCGAATGAAGTATAAAAATTCCCTACAATACTATGCAAAAGCAAATCTACTAAGGATTTTGCATATGAGTAAATATAGAGATATTGATTCCTAAAATAAAATAAAACTTTTTTTTTTAATATTTTCTTCTTTTTTAAAAAAAATATTTTCTTTAAAATTATTTTTTTCGGGTGTTGCTCAGCAGTAAACTTTGTGTGAAATACCCTCCCCCCATACTTAAAAGAAAACAGTGTCCCCAATGTAGTAAATCTAGAAAAAACAAGTAAGTAAAGATAGAAGAAACTTCCCTGAGTGGAGGCCAAATCCGCACCAAGTAGTCCTGATGAAGCAAAACATACAATTTTTATACTTTTTTTATAAAAAGATATAGAGACATGAAAGCAGGAAAAATATAAAGACAGATACAGATACAAAAGATAAAACAAAAGAGGCCTAATCCTCATCACTGCCATCCCTGCTCGGTGGATAGTGAGTCCGCAAAACCCCAAACTCCCTCAAAATGCGATCCATCGAAGAGTCCTGACGCTGTTCAAGTGCGGTAAATCGACTATCAAAATGTGCAAACCGAGCGTCAAAACTGGTCTCCATCTGCTCAAGCTGAGTACAAAGAGACCCGAACTGATGATCCCAATAAGTCAAAGGACCAGCCATCAGGGAAGACTGCGGCGTCGGTGTGGGTGGAGAATGAGTAGCACCATGTAGATCAGTATCGAGATCAAAATCTCCACTGCCAACCATCGGTGGCACAACCTTGTACTCACCATTGCGTCGTCGAGCTAAGCCTAGGGCTTGGAGATTCTGAAATTGGATGGAAATCGGCATCTGAACGGAGCGCATCTGCGGAAGAGAATCCTAGACCCCCAGCTGCTTGGCGAGATAGATGATGAAGTGCCCGCCGTGGATAGCTCCCAACCTCGCATTTTCGGCCCGATGTCGAAAGAAGATAACAAGCAACTGGCCGAGGTTAAGTGGTACCTGATGGTATATACTATATAAACATAGTAAATCCCGCCTGGTAACCACACCATGGCTATCGTCGCGGCCGGTGAGAGTGAAGGTAAGGATGTTATGGAGAATACAAAAGGAGGGAGAGATGAGGTGGCTACCTTTGGATCGTTTGGGAGTGTAAGGGGAGATATCGTCGTAGATTTCCAACCAAAATTGGAGAAGATTCAAGTCGATGGGGAAGTCAGCACAAAGATCGGCGTAGGAAGGAGAAAGAGAAAATGCCTCATCGCAAAAACCCAAAAGAATATTGAGTTGACAGATTGAAAGTTGATGCGAAGCACCGCCCAATCGAAAGGCGATGATGTCATCATTCCCAACCCACCGGAACTCAAAAGAGGCTAAGAACTCAATAGTGAGTTCGAAGTAAGCGGCCTCGGAGATGGAGAAAAGAGTATTACATCCGGCGGTGGATAGAAAGTTCCTCACCAACTCAGCCGCTCCGAAAGCTGCAAGCATGCCCCAGTCCTGGATACGGAAGACGCCAAAGGGTTTGGCGCCCAACCGGTTGCTCCGTTCTTGTTGGGTGGTGTTGTCAAAAAGAAGCATAGCTTCCGCTACGGCGGGGTCCGCGGGGTGCTCAGAGGAAGAAGCGGTGGAACGAGCGTGATGGCGAGGCATTGTGAGAATTTTGGCATAAGGGGAGAAAGAAATAGACAAGAGAAAGGAGGAGTGGTGTAGAAGAAAAGAGAAGAAGAAACCTTTAAATAGGAAAAAAAATATGAGTCACGCCCCCTGTCACGCCCGTGACTAGGGGGCGTGTAATAATAATGACAAAAAAGTCCAAGCTTGTGAGGGGGACTGTCGGGAGATGGAAAAGAGAAACAAGCCCCAGGGTCACGCCCGTGACTCTGGGCGTGTAACTGGAAGGAATCTGAGGTTCTTATCTTGCGGAATGGGACCCGCCAAAGGTCACGCCCTTGTTTTTGGGGCTTGTAACAGCAGGTAACGAGCGTGACTTAGAAAAATACATCCGAATCGAGACTGAAGAGTTACGTCCCGGTCATGCCCGTGATAGTGGAATTGTCACGCCCGTGACAAGGGCGGGAGACGGAACAGCCTCATTCACAAAAAGGGTCCATCATCCAAAACCAACTTCCAGACAGGCCACGCCACCTAGACACGCCCGTGACCCTTAGGTCAAGCCCGTGCATTAGGGGCGTGTACGTGGTTTTTTTTTTCATTTTTTTATTTTTTGTAAAACAAAACATAAAAACACGATAGTAAAAATAAAAACATAAAATACCGACTTGCAGACCGGAGTTTCATGTACATGTGAGCGTCCGTTATTTCACAAATCTCCTCCAAACCTGCAAAAACCTCAAAATAGAATAATAAAAATAATAACATATTTTGTTTTTGTTTTTTTATTTTGTTTTTTTTTTCATTTTTATATGTTTTTTTAAAAAACAAAAATAAAAATACTTAAATAAAAAAAAAAGTTTTTTAAACGAAAGAAAATAAAAATAAAATAAAAACATGGGTTGCCTCCCAAGAGCGCTTTGGTTACGGACGTTGAGCTCGACCATGATGGCATGCCGGTTTAGGTGTTTGAAAGGAGAATCTCCTCTCGGTGCTCATGAAGATTATCGCCGAAGAAAAATAATTTCAACCGGTGCCCATTCACATTACATTCACCTTTTTCGGGATGCATTATTGAAACGGTCCCGTAGGGCCAAACCTCTTTGACGATAAAGGGGCCGGACCAACGCGACTTAAGTTTTCCCGGAAAAAGACGTAAACGTGAGTTATAGAGGAGAACTTGGTCTCCCGGTCAAAAAGTTTTAGGATTCCTAAGTTTCTTATCATGATAAAATTTAGTGCGCTCCTTGTATAATTTATTACATTCATAGGCAAAGGAGAGCCACTCATCGAGCTCGTTAAGTTGAAACTTGCGGAGCTCGGAAGAAACATTATTATCTAGATTAAGAAATTTAAGCGCCCAATTGGAGCGATGCTCAAGCTCGACCGGTAAATGACATGCTTTCCCATAGACCAATCAATACGGCGTACAACCGATGGCAGTCTTGTACGCGGTCCGATAAGCCCATAAAGCATCATCGAGTTTAAGCGACCAATCCTTCCTATTGGTGGAAACCATTTTTTCTAAAATTCGTTTTAATTCACGGTTAACCACTTCTACTTGGCCACTTGTTTGAGGGTGATAGGAGGTGGCCATCCTATGTGTAACGCCATATTTAGATAAAACTTTAGTGAATTGAGCATTACAAAAATGAGTTCCCCTATCGCTAATTATCGCCCGCGGTGCTCCAAATCGTGAAAAGAGTTTTTTGAGAAATTTGGTCACGACGCAGGCGTCATTGGTGGAAAGGGCTTGCGCCTCCGCCCACCTAGACACGTAATCGACTGCTACCAAAATATATTGATTTATAAAAGAAACTGGTAGAGGGCCGACAAAATCGATCCCCCATAAATAAAACCTCAATTTCTAAAATAGATTTTAAAGGCATTTCATCAAGGCGAGAGATATTACCTGAGCGTTGACATTGTTCACAACGACTTACATGTGCGTGAGCATCTTTGAAGATGCTCAACCAATAGAAGCCCACTTCAAGTACCTTCCGCGCCGTCCGATTTGCTTTATAATGTCCATCGACGAGTCCCTCGTGGCAATGCTTTAGAATTTTAGCGCCCTCCTCATAAGATACACACCTCCACACCACTTGGTCCGCACAAACTCGAAAAAGGAACGGATCCTCCCAAAAATAATTTTTCAAATAGGAAAAGAATTTCTTCGTTTCTTGATAAGAAAAATCTTTTGGGAGAAATCTCGCAACAAGGTAGTTTGCGAAATCGGCGAACGAAGGGGTGGGGAGATCTATTACCTTATGAATAACATGGAGGCGTTCCTCGGGAAAAGTATCATTTATTTCCTCCTCTATGAGCTCCTCCGAATTGGGATTCTCCAACCGAGAAAGATGATCCGCAGCCTAATTTTCCGCTCCCCTTTTGTCCTGGATCTCCAAATCAAATTCTTGTAGGCGTAAGATCCACCTAATCAACCTTGGCTTGGCATCAGTTTTTGTTAGCAAATAACGTAAAGCCGAGTGATCAGTAAAAACAATTACTTTAGATAAAGTAAGATAAGAATGAAATTTATCAAAAGCAAAAATCACGGCTAAGATCTCTTTCTCGGTGGTTGTGTAATTTTCTTGTTCGTCGGTAAGTGTCTTGCTCGCATAATATATAGGATGAAAATTTTTATTTTTGCGTTGTCCTAAGACTGCACCAACGACAAAACTACTAGCGTCACACATGATCTCAAAAGGAAGATCCCAATTGGGAGCTATCTTAATCGGCGCGTTTATTAATTTTTCTTTAATAATAGAAGAAGAATGCAAACAATTTTCATCAAAAACAAATGGCGCATCTTTTTCTAATAAGTGAGTGAGGGGCTTGGTTATTCTAGAAAAATCTTTTATAAACCGGCGATAGAAACCGGCATGCCCAAGAAAACTATGTACGGCCTTAACATTTGAAGGGGGAGGCAATTTTTCTTTTGTTTTAATTTTAGCTTTATCCACATTTATACCCTTGCTAGATATTTTATGGCCTAAAACCAAACCTTCCCGTACCATAAAATTGCACTTCTCCCAATTTAACACTAAGTTTGTGTCCTCACATCTTTGGAGAATGCGGGAAAGGTTAGTCAAACATAAATCAAATGAATCTTCAAAAACGGAGAAATCATCCATAAAAACTTATATAATATCCTCCACTAGTTCGTCAATAAATTGCTAGCATACACCTTTGGAATGTAGCCGGCGCATTGCTTAGTCCAAATGGCATCCTTCGATAGGCGAAGGTGCCAAACGAACAAGTGAAGGTTGTTTTCTATTGGTCTTTGGGCGCAATTGGGATTTGGAAATATCCCGAGAGACCGTCAAGAAAACAATAAAACGAGTGCCCAGATAATCATTCAAGGATTTGGTCGATGAACGACAATGGAAAATGATCCTTACAGGTCACATCATTTAATTTGCGATAATCAATACAAACCCGCCATCCGGTAATGGTTCTAGTTGGGATTAATTTCATTTTTATCGTTTGGCACTACCATTAATCCTCCTTTCTTTGGCACCACTTGGACCGGACTGACCCAAGAGCAATCCGAAATTGGATAGATGATGTCCGCATCTAATAATTTGATTACCTCCGCCTTAACCACCTCCTTCATATTAGGATTTAGGCAGCGTTGAGGTTGAATAGATTTTCGTGAATTTTCTTCTAATAAAATCTTATGCGTACAAAAGGAGGGATTAATCCCTTTTAATTCCGAAACTTTCCACGCAATTGCGCGGCGATGAACTTTTAAAACATTTAATAATTATAATTTTTCATCATCGGACAGAAATGCCGACACAATTACGGGAAGCTTAGAATCCTTCGCTAGAAATAAATACTATAAATGATCAGGCAATTGTTTAAATTCTAGCACGGGAGGTTCTTCATAAGAAGTTTTTAATCGATCACTACCAAATTCTAAAATTTCAAAAATAGGTGCGTGAGTGATCATGTTGTCATCAAAATCATGAGAAATAAGATCGAGAGATTCAAATTCTTCATCATAAAAAGATGACGGTGAAATATATTCAGAAAATAAAACGGAGTCTTCATCAGGTGAAGCCTCTAAGAAAAAACAAGAGTCGTCATTTAAGAGCTTATTTTTCATAGAAGAATTGATAGTAAATGTAACTTCTTCATCTCCGACTCTAAGGAGAAGTTTACCGTTACTTACATCAATTATGGCGGGCGAGGTGGCAAGGAAAGGGCGACCGAGAATGAGTGGTACCTTGGTGTCCTCTTCGATGTCAAGGATGACAAAATCTACCGGGAAGATAAATTTATCAACCTTGACAAGCACATCATCGATAATACCCATTGGATATTTTATGGAACGATCCGCCAATTGGATGCTCATTCTCGTAGGATTAGGCTCTCCTAAACCCAATTTTTGGAAAAGAGAATAACACATCAAATTTATAGAGGCGCCTAGATCGGCCAACACATGTTTAACTAATAAATCGCCAAATAAACATGGAATTGAGAAACTACCCGGATCGGTTTATTTCTTAGGCAATTTATTAAGTAAAACTGCCGAGCACTCCGCGTTCAATTGAACGGTAGAAAGATCCTCAAGTTTCATTTTATTGGATAAAAGATCCTTGAGGTATTTAGCATACTTCGACATTTGTGCGATGGCTTCGCAAAACGGTAGATTAATATGAATCTGTTTAAGCATGTCTACAAATTTTACGTAATGCTCATCTATTCGATCTTTCTTTAATTTAGACGGATAGGGAAGTGGTGGTTGAAATTAATTAATTTTATTTTGCGTTAGAATTTGAGGAGGAGGAGGAGAAGATGGAGAAATTGTTACCTCCGGTTCAACCAATTTTGCAGGGGTAGTTACCTCCTTCTCGTTCCGTAACGTGATAGCCTTTGCTTGCTCCTTTGGGTTGGGCTCCGTATTGCCCGGTAGTGCTCCCTATTGTCGATCGGAGAGCATCTTTGCAATTTGCCCAATTTGATTCTCCAAATTGTGAACAGATCCGGTAAGATTCTCGATATTTGCGTCGTTACTTGCTGCATATTTGGTGAACACTTCCTCAATAGAGGGAGCTTTTGGAGCTAGTGGTGGAGGAAAGCCAGGTGGAATTGTGTTAGGTGGTTGCGCCGCATTCCCTGGATTACTCTAAGAGAAATTTGGGTGGTTCCTAAAACCCGGGTGATATGTGTTACCATAATTAGTGTTTCCCGAATTAAAGGTTGGCCGATTCAGATTACCCATGTAATCCACATGTTCGGCAATGGTGGAGGGGGATCCCCATGTAGGTGTAGAAGAGGAAGCAGTCATCTCTTCAATTTTTCTATTTAAAAGCTCAACCTGGACAAATAAATTTGAAATCGTATCAACTTCATATATCCCGGCCAGTTTATTTGGGCGCGACCGAGGTGTACTCCATTGATATGTATTCATGGCCTTACCCTCTAAAAGCTCTTGCGCGCCTGCCAGTGTTTTGTTATTCAAGGTACCACCGGCGGCGGCGTCAATCATTTGATGCATTTGGGGATTTAGGTCATTGTAGAATGTCTGAATTTACAACCAATCGGGGATTGCATGATGGGGGCATCGGCGCAAATATTCCTTAAAACACTCCCAAGTATCATAAAGCGTTTCCAATTCAACTTGGGAGAAAGAAATGATATCCTTACACAATTGGGCCAATTTAGCGGGCAGAAAATATTTCGTAAGAAATCGTTCTGTCATTTGAGCCCATGTGGTGATAGATGCTCTTGGAAGAGAATTGAGCCACTGTTTAGCCTTATTGCGCAAGGTGAATGGAAAAAGCCGAAGCCTTATTGCGTCATCAGATACCCCGTTAATTTTGAAAGTATCGCATACTTCTAGAAAACTAAAAATATGCGCGTTGGGATCCTCATCTTGAAGCCCATCAAATTGTACATATTTTTGTACCATTTGAATGATGCTCGGCTTCAATTCAAAATTATTGTTCGCTATAGCAGGTTGAACAATACTAGAAGTTGTATCGTCCAGATTAGGCCGGGCATCCGGATTTGGGATTGAAAAACATAATCGCAACATATAAATTTGAAGCAATTAGAATCAAAGATAAATCGAAGCGAAATAATATAGAGAGCTTGCTAATTTTTATAAGAACAAAGTAGAGTTTATTTTATTCCAAAGTTCATCATGACCAAGTGATATTTGGAATTTAGCTACTAATCATGATGGGGAAAATACATATGGTAAATGACAGAGACATGATAGGTAAAAGGAAAGTACATGAATTGAAAATACTTGAACGAAAATTATAACTTGAAACGAAATTCAAAAGAAACAACTAGAAATGAGAATTACAATAAGATATTGCAGAATTACAGAAATTGGACTCCAAAATCCTCCCCTTGGCACCTGGACAATGCTACAATATATAGTTGAGAAAGTTGGGGAGACACACCCCTAGGTTACGCCCGTGACCTAGGTCGTGTAAGGTACAGAAACGCTGTCTTGATTACCCGGGAACGTTCGGGAGAAAAATTGCCAAACTTCATAAATTTGTTGGTCACGCCCCTAGGTCACGCCCGTGACCTAGGCGTGTCTTAGCTTGATCTGCAAACGGTGGGAAATGGCTTGAGTTGGAGTTAATTTGACGGTTTAGAGGAGGTCACGCCCCATGGTAATGCCCGTGACAGTGGGGCGTGTAATAATAATCCGACGTGTCATGAATCCAGCACGGCAGGAGAGTCACGACCCGTGACATAGGTCACGCCCCCTGTTCACGCCCGTGACTAGTGGGCGTGTAATATTAAACTAACGTGGACTTGGTTCTAGCGTTCTCAATAGTCACGACCCGTGGCTGAGGTCACGCCCATGACTAGGGGGCGTGTACTTTACAATTTTCCAAAACAGCCACAAATTTTCTTCTGGTTAAAACATTGAGCCCAAAAATGCTATCAGCAGCCCAGATTTACCTGAAAAGGAAAAATAAATAAATTAAGGAGAATATTTTAATAATTAAGACAAATGTTGATTGATTAATAAATTAAATACTAACAAAAAAACTAAGATAAAATTAGAGTTATCAAGCACCTCATCACAAAGCTCACACCTAGCAATTTCTAGTGTAGCAAACACAAACCCTCACACCACAATTACCACAAGAGCTCACCTCAAGCACTCATACAAGAATAATACCATTGCATAACAATGATATGAAGATTAAATCATAGGTAGAGTGCAAACATCATCAAATAAAGAAGATTACACCAGCAACAATAGTCCAAGAAGAGAAAAATGCAAGAGATACAACTGAATTCAGAGGCTCGTTGTAGATTCACGGTTGGAATCATTGGGTTGTCAATCCGAGTCCTAGCTCGGTCCCAACTATCTTCCGGGGTAGAGGAGGGTTGTCACTTCCTCCCAATGGAGCCATCTTCTCCAGTATATTATAATCCGGCCACGTCCAATGTGAAGAAATCCTTTCTTGGCGATGAAGATGATTGTAGAATCCTCTCCTTGAAGCGCTTGGATGATGCAAGGTGGCCTTGAGCAAAAGAGGGTGGAAGAGTGGAAGAAAACGGAGCAGTCACACCTTCCAGCGGAAGAAATTGTGTAACAGGTTGGGATCTTGAAAACCTAAAAATCGTGGGTTAAATAGAAATAGTTTAGAATTTTGTTCAGGCATGACCGTGAATTTTAGAAACGCACGACCGTGCGTGAACAAAATAAAACATAATTATTTTTGACAAAAGAGGAGTTCGTGTGATTTTACTCACGCATGGGCAAAACCAACTGTGCGTGAACGAAACGCACGGACAAATCCAGAGCACTTGAAAAATAGGCCAACAAAGGGAGATCGTGCATTTCCATTGCGCACGGTTGAGTCCAACCGTGCGTGAAGCAAACGCAAGGGCAATAATTACATAAATTTTGGACAACAAGAGAGGCTCGTATGATTTTACTCACGCATGGGCAAAACTGCCCATGCGTGAACAAATCGCACGAGCGGGGGGAAGATCACCATTCTGGACCACAGATGAATGCGCACGATCGGAGTGATCATGCGTCAAGCAAATGCACGATCGTACGATTCATGCAGACATGAAATCTGGCAAAATGGATGAACTTCCCACCTACACAACAAACAACACAACCATCACATAGCTAGGAACACCCTTCTAGCTCAAACCAAAAACAAAAAAAGGGATGGGGAGCACCATGTGCTCACCCCCAAAAAATATAGCATGCAATTGCACACCAAAATGGGCTTAAAGAGTGCACTTAGAGTGAAAGTGAATATGAGTGAAATACAAGCAATTAAGGCTTGAAAGTAAAGTGCATATGAGTGAAAACTACTCGGATGAGTTCGTAAAATAGTGTAAATATCAGACTCATCAACAAGGATGAATCCAACCATAACAAATATGTTTCTACTGATCTTGTTTGCTATGGATGTCAAAAGGCAGGTCATACAATCACTGACTGCCCAATTAGATGAAAAGAAAAGGAGAATGCAAGGTGTGATGAGAAAAAATCACACACGTGCAAAAAACATGAGAGGAGCTTCATTGCCAAAAGGACCAAGTCTCTATGTGACAGCAACAACATCTCCTCCTTTAAAGAAAAAGTCCATATTAGGCTTAATGCTCTATCTAAAATTGAATGGGATGCTAATTATCCTACATCTAGGGTATGCATAAAGGCACCCCTATCAAGGTCTGATAGTGAATCCGAAGAAGAAGAATGTTATTAGTTTGTGACCCTATCTGATGAAGAAGACTAGGATGAATCCAACTCTCCTGCTCAGGTAAGTATCTGAACTCCTATATCTACTACTGATTCTGAATCAGAAGTAGAACCTTTGCATGAAAGTGAGTCAGAAAGATCATCCTCATCAGTGTCTAATCAAGAGAATGAGGCTGACATAGTAAGTTAGTTTGGATAATTGCTAGATGCTCTAAAGATAAGCAAGAAGCTTGCAAAAGCTCTGGCCGTGTAAATAGAATCCTACAAGCTGACTCAATCTAAACTCCAAGAGAAGGCTGAAAAGCTATCTCAAGTGAGTAAAGAATTAAGTAAGTTAAAGGGAATCTCCAAAGCCCAGGTGATTTCACAATGTCAGAAAAATAAGATCATCAAGGATCTGGAGGATAAGCTTCTTGTAGAAAGGAGGCTTGTGGCTAGCTATTCTAAGCCACAAACTATGTTGTCTATCATAGATAGATTTTCTGCACCATATAGAAGTGGTGTAGGATACACTGGTAAGGCTAACAGTGGCAAGCAATCCAACGATATGACCATTTTCAACAAGACTATTTTGCATTCCAATGCATATGATAATGATATGTCATGTGGATCTTTGCCCAATGAATGCTCCCCAAGTGGAACAAAGCCATAAATCTCAAATGGAGCAGACATAGGTCTGAATGCCTCTAAGGCTTGCCATAAAGAGATCCAAATGAGACAACAAGGATCATTTGTATTTTGATATACATCAATAGTATCCAAATGTAAGGGAAAGGCTACAATTCAAAAGTCTATCCCGAAGAAGAATAAACAGGTGACTGTCCCGCAGATGGTTCATCATGCACATAGGCACCAGATTCATCAAAGAAGTATTGGACATACAGCAGACTACTCTTTTATACATCAGCTTCAGCATCCTGCTCAAAAGTTGACACAAAAGAGAAGGTATAATTTCTTTGAATGTTGGTGTTGTGGTAAAATTGGCTACTTTGCCATAGAATGTTGGTTCAATCAAGCAACACCGATGGTAAAAAGCATAAGGCTTGCCAGCAGCCCTTTTGTGAAATATTTTGAATATATGACTAACAAATACCAAGGACGCAAACCAATTTGGGCTCCAAAGGTAAAATAATTTGTCTTGCAGGAAATTCCAAAGTCTAAGCCAAAATCTTACCTGGCACTTGGACAAAGAATGTTCCAAGAAAATAACTAGAACAAAAGAACAACTTCAAGACTCAACCATAAAACATTCGTTGCTTGTATTTAGGGGGAGATTCTATCATTGCTCTACCCTCCTGCAAACATTAAGAGGAGGCAAGGGTGAAGTTCACCACTGCAGAAATCATCATTGAAAGAACTCAAACTGCAAAATAACTGGATTGAGTTGAGGGGGAGACTAAGAATGAGCTCTCAGACTAAGCAGCTATTGAGGGGGAGACTCAGAATTAAGTATGGAAGTACTAGTAGCTGCTGAGTAGGAAACTCATCTAGAGTTAGCGGCCCTAGTTTTTCAAGCTCAAGGATGCACTCTTTAATCAACTCATTAAAAAGTCAAAGAAGGAAGAAAAATTCAAAACTCTTATCCTCCAGCAAAGTAGTAGCTGAAAAGTTAGAAAGTAGGAGAAGAAGTTGATGAGTCAGAAAGGGGGAGAAGATAACCATGTGAGGTACTCTAAAAGATAACAATGTGAGGTACTCTGACATCTCCACATCTAAAGCACATGATTCTTATCCATTTATTGTGTGTTGTTTATCATTGGTTGAGGTTCTGAATTCTTCAAATAAGGGGAGATTGTTGGGAACTTTTCCCTCAATGTTCTTTATGTGAAAAAGTTCTCAAGTCAAAGATAAATATACTTTTTATTTGACATCTTTGTTCTAGATTATCGCTTTCAGGTGCTTGACAGTGCGAGTCTAACATATGGCTAGACTTAGTTTCATCAGACATAGTTCTGTCAATGTAATCACTCATTGTGAAAAACACCATGCAGACCTATAACTTTGACTATATTAGACTTGATACTAACTCTTAATCATCAAGTATAAAGATCTATCAAGTGAGCTTAAGCAAAGAAGTTGAGTTGAGAAGATCAAAATTTGTATAAGGCAAATATCATCTTGGTAAGCTTAAATATCGTTGAGTGAAGGTCTCGATATCTTCTTGAAGATCCTAAGCTCCAAGATGATATTGTGTTGTAAACTCACAACATCACTCTTATCGTCTTGACTAGAAAAAGAGATGTATATCTAAATATCGTCTTGGTAAAATACTTTCCAAGACGATATCGTCTTGATAAGGTTCATATACCTTCCTATTGTCTTAGAAGTATACTACATATAGTTTGAAGGGATTATATAAAGGAAGAAATTGACTAAGGCAATTATAATCTAGGTCAATTGAAATGTCATCGAGGAACCAACATGACATTTCATGAATAACAAGATGATTCATCTAGAAGAGCTCAAATATCGCCTTGATGATTATATGGAGTTATCTAGTCGATTCGTGTAGAAGATTTGACTATTAGGGATAAGCGGTAAAATATCATCTTAAATACTATGGAGATATATCAAGTCGAATCGTGCAGAAGATTCGATTAGAAGGCACAAGCAGTAAAATATCATCTTGAAGACTATGAAGAAACATCAAGACAATTCTTGTAAAAAGATTGACTATAAGGCTGAAGTGCGAATATCGTCATGTGGAAGAGACAATAAGATGATTCGTGTAGACAATTTGTCTAGAAGAATGAAGTGTGAAATATCATCTTATTGACCAAGATGATTCATGTAGACGATTTGACTAGAATATTAAGCTATGAAATATCGTCTTAAAGACTATCAAAGATATCAAGACAATTACTGTAGAAGAATTGAACTAAGGTTATACACAGTGCAGATTCATCCAAAAGATGTGAATTTGACTAGAAATCTAGTTCAATGGCTGAGAGGCGTGAATTCAAATTAAAGCGTGATTTTGGCATCACGTTATTTAATGACGCCGCAGATTGAGCCAACGAAAGTTGTGCTTTATGGAAAGCTGATAACTGACATAAAAGACATTCGAGAAATAGATCGTTATCAAGGGTCCTTATAAAAGTGTTGAGATGTTTTCAGTAAACCCTAATCTCGATTCAAACATTTCCTTAATCAATTAAAAGAAAGAGTTTGCCTCTGCCACTGTCTGCAAGAAGAGGCGTTCTCATCAGGAAGCTCAAGAAGGGAGAAGACATTTACAAAAAGTAAATCTTTTCTTCTCTAGAAGCAAGAGTTTAACTCATCTTGCTGATCTGCTAAAAGATAAATCACTTATCGCCAAGATGAGGAAGAAGGATATTTACAAGCTCAAAGGAACTATTCTTTATCAAAGCATATTCTTTCAAGTCCTCTGCAAGAAGATCAAGGTTGAAGCAAATCTGCACCAGGCTTCAAGAAAACTCTAGATTTGCTAAGTATTATTATTATGTGTCTATACAAAGATCTTGTTCAATAAATCTTATTTTACTGTAGGATCTCTCTGAGATCTGAGCTGTAGGATTCAACTTGGTGAATATGAGTTGTAGGGTCCTATGTGACCTGAGGTAGGAAGCTAGCCTTAGCTTCTGAGTTGTAGGTTCTTGTATGACCTGTGGTAGGAAGCCAGCTAGTGCTTCCGAGTTGTAGGATCCTTGGGTTCTGAGGCAGGAGTACATGCATTGCCTCTAAGGTAGGATACATTGTCTCTGAGTTATAGGATCTGTGAATCTGAGTTTTGAAGGAAGTGGTCAAGGCTAACATAATGCTAGATATGCAAAGTTGAAAAGTGGACAACCCAAATCGGGGAACCACTATAGATTTTTGTGTTATGCTTTGAACTTTTCAATGATTGTTTGTGTCTGTGTCTTTCTACTCTAATTATTCCACACTAGAAGTTAAAAACAAAAGATCACATCACCTATTCACCCCCACCCCACCCCCCCACCCCCACCCCTTTAGGTGAAGATTAGACTATCCCAAAGACTAACACCATATGTAGAAGATATAGGATCCTTGTAGAGTCTTTTTATTTGCTCTCTTAAATAATGCTCTAGTGTGCTTACTTAATTGGCAAGATCTACATGGTTTTTCCTTAATATAACAATTTTATGGTAGACCTATGTTAAGGTTATCCTTGTAGAGTTTAAACACTATTTTTAGATTCAAATGTCCTAGTCCTTTATGCCACAACGCAACATTGCTTATATTAGAATTAAAAAAGCAGAATTCATTTTGATTAGATAATAAATCAACTATACAAATAGATTTGATTGATGTAAGAAATTTGTTTCCACAAAGTTGCCCTCTTTAGCAATATTAGAGGACATGGTTCTTTGAATACACTATGTGGATTATGTTGTAGCAAATAGAATATGATGTTGATTCCTCTATAGAAAACCTTTTCAATCAATAAGGTCTAAATTTGTTGAGGAATTGAAATTGATGAAGACTTTGGAATCTATCCAAGTAATCAGTCTTTTTCATTTAGAGAAGATTATCCTGTCGAATTTTGTTCTTCTTTTAAGAACTTGTTGAGGAGGAGAAGAAGAAGACCAGAGAGCAACGACTTCTTCACAATAGCATTCTATATTCTTATCTTCTATTTTCGGAATAGGAAAGTATATATATAGACACAAATTGTTGTAATAATCTCTTGCAATATGTACTTCAATCAGAATGAAGATCTTCATAAATTAGATCTTTAATGGTCATGTTTAAACTTTAATCTCTCCCGTAATCTATTCTAGCTATATTCAAAATTGTTCTGCATAAAAGTCGACCCAATGCTTCTTAACCTTTTACATCTTGTCAACGTAAGCTAATATATATATATATATATATATATATATATATATTTATAAGAACTTCATGAACTTCTGAATGACTAAGAACTTCTTGCAATATGTCCTCTTTAGCAATATAAGAACTTCATGAACTTCTGAATGACTAAGAACTTCAGACTAAAGAAAATGTCATATACACAAAGGAATTTTCCAAAATAACTTTACTAACCTAATATATCAAATCATAAAAGAAATTTTCCCAATATATTCTCCTTGAACGAGCCGGGGTCACAACATCTCTATCAAAAGCCATACATAAAAACTTAGTAAAATAATAAAATATGAGGGTTTCCGGGCTCATTATTTTCAAGCCGCGATCGACATGAGCTTTTTTGGATCGTTCATTACAAGACGCGACACCCAAAAATTAGGGGGCATTTGATGGGTTCTACTAAAATAAATTTGAGTTAGACCAGAATTCCCAGATTCGATCGCCTGAATAGTTCTCCTCGATCGTAAAGGACTCTGACCCAGGCAGATCTAGAAAACCAATTGCTCGCGCATGCACACCCTTCTGGGGGAACGGGAGCACGTGAACCCTTGGGCTGTGCCGGCATCCACAAGGGATCGTGCATCCCCTTCTGCATGTGCATCTCCTTATGCACGTGCATCCCCTTGCACACGTGCATCCCCTTACGTGTACATATCCCCTAACGCATGTGTATTATATATGTGTCATGCTATGCTATGTTATGATGACTCACCATGTACTTACTCACACACGCAACTCTATGTCGACATATATTTTTTGTCCTCACTTTTTGAGGATAGCTAACCTCTCAGGCACCTCCCATCATTATCAAAAGGAGATAGTGTAGTGGCGTCTCCACTACTATGTGGGTATCACACAGTACAAGACATATGCATTATGAATGCCTCAATGCGTGAGCATTACGCAGCCTCTGCGTACTCTTGCTGGAATGTACCAAACCAGACCTCCATGGAATAAGGAAGAGTCATTGGGAAAACATCTCAAGGACACCAGCTGAGCTGGTCCACTAGACCTAAACCCCTCTAGCCAAGTCAACATGCTTCCGACGGTGTGACGACTGGACACGCATCGTAGACCCAGCACAAGTAATCATATTGTTAGGATCTATATGCATATGCACAAGTAGACATCCCCACTCATATGTATACCTGAGCTAACAGCTCCCAAGGACTACCAACCAAGCCCTCATAATAATCATCCATTAGAATATAAGACTGTTGTATAAATTCCGAGTTGATGACACCATATAACATATTTTTCAACTCCTGTGTGGGGAGTACAAATTGTAGTAAATTAATCGTGATCCTATGGATTACTTATGATATTATACAGATATTGAGTATCTATCCTCTGGTTAATATGTTCATCATATGCAGGCTTAAAAGTTTACGTTGAATCTTGGACTTCCCGAGGTCTACCTGGTGAAGGACTTGCAATGATACTAGGAGATACGATGGTATGACATCACAAACCACCCTTTCTCAAGATAATTAATAACATGGGTTCCTAACATTTCTTTATTGTGTAATAATATTGAAGGGTGTTGCTGCGAGGTTATTTTTGAATATAAGTTCATGACCAAAGATTACTAACCACACCCACATTTAAGATTTCATATGAGAGCAACCATGTTAGACTAATCCAATTGTCCCAAAACTTCTACAAAGGGTTAAAGACTTACTGAATTAAGTTCTTCCAAAGTTTGGTCATCATATGATCACTATCTAAAAGTTTATGCCCATAAATAGAATCGTTATCCGCACCCATAATTAGGTCTTTATATGAGATTTATTAAGTTAGCCTAACCCAATTAGCACCAAAACATCTACCAAGGGTTACAGATTTACTTAATAAGGTTCTTCCAAGGTTTGGTCATCATATGTTAATTATCTAGAAGTTTATGCCCATTACTAGAATTGCTATCCGCACCCACAATTATGTCTTTATATGAGATTTGTTAAGTTAGCCTAACCCAATTGGCCCAAAACTTCTACCAAGGGTTAAAGACATACTGAATAAGGTTCTTCCAAGGTTCGGGCATCATATGATTACTATCTAGAAGTATATGCCCATAACTAGATTTTCAATCCGCACCCACAATTAGGTCTTTATTTGAGATTTGTTAATCTAGCCTAACCAAATGGGCCCAAAACTTCTGACAAGGGTTAACGAATTACTAAATAAGCTTCTTACAAGGTTTGGTCATCATATGTTAACTATATAGAAGTATATGCCCATAACTTGAATTGATATCCGCACGCACTATTAGGTCATTATATGAGATTTGTTATGTTAGCCAAACCCAATTGTCCCAAAACTTCTACCAAAGGTTAAAGACTTACTGAATAAGGTTATTCCAAGGTTTGGTCATCATATGTTAATTATCTAGAAGTATATGCCCATAACTAGAAATGTTATCCGCACCCACAATTAGATCATTATATGAGATTTGTTATGTTACACTAATTCCATTGGCCTAGAATATTTATCATGAGTGCATTAAGATATGAATAATTGACTACCAGTGATTTGGAATTTTCCTAATTTATTTTGTCTTCATTATTTTATATATTTAGAAATATGGCATAATTCAAATATTGTCAAATAATAGGAGTGATTATTCAAAAATTTCCAAAATAATTCCAGAGGTGTATTTTTGCCTAAATAAGGTTCTATCAGAGTTTTGGAATTTTCCCCATTTATTTGACTTCCATTATTTCATATATTTAAAAGTGTGACCTAATCTAAATAGGGTCAAATAATGTGTGATTATTCTAAAATTCCCAAAATACTATCAGAGATGTAGTATGACCTAGAAAAGGTTTTGCTAAAGTTTTGGAATTTTCCACTATTGAAACCAGTAAATGGTCTCTGTGGAGTTCGGGGCCCCCAACTAGTTGGGGGGCAGCTGGAACTTACTAGTCTCTTGAAGGGACAGACTGAAGCCTCAGAACTAGACACGGACCCTTACACTCAGCAAGGAGGATCCACCACACACCCGGAAGATCTTTAGAGCGCTTCCCCTCCCAAGCCAAAAGCTGAAGCCCGGGCACCTTGGAGAGCTCTGAAAATGCCAACCAAGGAAAGCCTAAGGAGAGAGAAGCTCTAAAAAGAGAAGTCCTCTCCAAAGGTGCACTTTGGGTCTTATTTATAGATTTTTTGAACTGGCCTGCAAATAGCAGGATTCCGCCTTTTGATTTTACTATCCGCACCCCAACATTGGTCTGGTAACAACCAAACTCCGCAGTTTGGAGAGGCTAATGGCAGACCATCGGGGGTAAAAAGGTAATCCTTCCTTGTCAACCTACGGGCAAGGGGTTTGCGAGAACATTACTCGTGAGAGCTCTCACTGCCTTCTCGCGGATCTCTTCCGGGACATCCTTCCTGGCGAGCACGTTGTTAAGACCTTGCCTGGGACCCTTTTGGCAATATCCACGGAGACCTGGTCTCGCGCGCCTTCCTTAGAGCTCACCCTGGTCCCCCCGAGATGACTGCCTTCCTCAGCGAGTTCGTCGAGCTGAGAAGCGAGTTTGTCGAATGCAGAGCGGATTTCGTCGAGCGCAGAGCGCCGTTTGTCGAACGCAGATGGCCGTTCGTTGAACGCAGAGAGCTGCTGTAAGCGGCCCGCGAGCGGTTGGCTCGCCAGCCCTTCTCGCGTATGCACGACGAGTATCGATCTCGCCAGCCTACCAACGAACAGTCGGCGTGGGCTTGCCTCGCTCATCCGACTCTTGCGAGGACCTCTCTGGCTTGTCCCCTTTGCTACTTTCTTCACAGTGTTGACCTCTCGAAACGCCCCTCCCCCTTGCCTGGCAAATATCAGGGTTGTACCCAATCCTCGCTCTTCGTGAGGCTATCTAGGCTCGCGAAGAAACATCCAATCCCTGGTATTCGCCAGCTTCTTGATGATCTGTCAGGAATCTTTGGTTGGACCCACTTGAGGTCTATAAATATCGCCTTAAGACACCGTGACACGCAATGTTATTTCCTTCTTTTTCTCCTTTTTTCCTTACTGTAGCTACTAAAAGATGCCGCTTTCCAAGGAGCTTGAGGCTCGCCTGAGGGCCTCTATGGCCGACGAGCAGTCTTCCATGGTCAAAGTCCCTGCCTGGGCGAATCGCCCGCCTCCCGCTCCGATGCCGACAACCAAAAAAGCATAAACGGTTCGCCGAACCGGGGACGAGCCAGCTCCACCAGAATCTCCCCCAGACAACCGCTCCCCCGAGAAGGTATGAGTCATAACTAGCCAAGCTCATAAATTGATCTCTCTCAATCTCGGTTGATCGCAGGATCACGCCACCAACAATGGTAGTGGCGAGCCTGAAACTGGGTCTCGCCATGTTCTGCCAGCCAGCACGGACCCCGCTGTCAAGAAGGCGGCAGGTACCCTGCTATTCTCGTTCGCTCACGCATTTTTGTTGGCTAATGGCTCCTGGTTCCTTGCTCTTTGCAATCTCACCCCAGAAGACTCCGCCTCATCAAAACTCACGGCCTCTGTCGCCGGTCCCCGACACGACTATAAAGATGCCGGGGTTCAATCTTCTGGCGAGCGAGGACTCTGGCGGCTCAAGACCGCCGAAGATTCCCCCAATCAACAGCGCGGAGTACCCTCGCGGCTTAGGCAAATCTCTTTTGCCCCACTACGGCAACGTCTTTGAGGGTCAGCACGGGTCTTCTCGCCCTGGGCCTTCTCGCCCTCCTCCGGGTAAGGGTTTCTGGACCCTCGCTATATATGAGGATTTTCCCCACCTGTTAACTATCTATTCTCTCTCGCAGAGCACTCTGAGACCCCGCACACCGACTCGGACTTTGGGAACGAAGGGGTGTCCCCCTTCACAGAGCAAATGGAGGACTTCTTGGGGGATCCGCGAGATCCCGAGGCGATGAAGAGACGAACTGCTGAATTATTTCAAAAGCAAGGTCGGATGCTGATGGATCTCAACCTTCAGGCGAGACGAGATAGAGAAGCCGTCGAGGAGAGACATTCTATCCTGATGGATGAGTGCGCGTGACTCTGAGCCGCGCTGCCTCGTGACCACGACGAGACTATCACGGCGCCGGAGGTGCATATTGCGAGGATGAGGGACTACGCCTACTTGATGGATAAGGAGGGCCGGGCGACCCAAGATTATTACAACTCCAGGGTACCGCCGCGGACCGGCTCGCGAGGTGGCGGCAGGTGGAAGTGGTTGCTCCATTAGTCCCGCGAGCCCGCCTCCCTTCTGCGAACCTTTCCTGTTTACAATTGTTTTTTCTCATAATGGACAGTCCCGTGACTATTTGCTGCTTTTATTTGTGGGTTCACGCTCGCTATTCTTATAGCTATGCCCTTTTCATATTTTATTCCTTCCATAAACTATTCTGCTTTCGCCTAATATTTATTCATGCTAGCTTCGCGAGAAGATCTCGCCCACGTGTTATTTTTTGAACGCAATATGTTTCTCGCACGCGTTCAGGCGGCACCCATCGGCGCTGCAACTTCTTCCTGCCATTTTGGTTTTGCTATAAATTGGGTCATAATTGAGAGCCACTGATGAGTCCCAAATATATACACATTTATGGACTCATCTGGGCCGATTTTCTAGTCTATGCACTTCACTTTAGACATGTTTTCACTCATATTTGATACTCCATGCTAAGTGCACCTCTAGGCCCGTTTTTGGTATTATTTCATGTTCTGCATCTCTAGTAGTTTTCATGCATTGTTAAGTGCCACTTTCAGTGGCTGGATTCGTGGTTGTGCTGGAACAGGAGTCGTGCAGGTGTTCCCGGTACAATTCTGTACAGGTATACTGCGCACGATCACTGGTTCTATTGCGCATGACCACTGGTCGTGCGCCGCTGATCGTGTGCACTTAACCCTATTTTTCGAGTTCTGTCTTGGGTAGTGCGCACGACCACCTACGATAGTGCGCACGACCACCAGTCATTCTCCACTGTTCGTGCGCACTTAACATCAATTTTATGAGTTCTGTTTCGGACTTTGCGCACGACCGCCTACGATAATGCGCACGACCACCGGTCGTGCGCCACTGGTCGTGCGAACATGGTATTTTATAAATTTCTTACTTTGCAGGCTCCACCCAGGTAGGCGCACGGTCACAGAACTCCAGCGCGCATGACCACTGGTCGTGTGCCAATGACCATGCGTAGTATTTATTCCAGCGCCTATATAAGGTCCTGATCCGTAGATTAGGGATAACCCGGTTCCGGGAGCGCGATTTACAGTCCGTACGCCGCCGTTTTCCACTTCCATCCACCTCCACCTCATCTTCTCCGCAAGGGGAAGTCATCTCCAGCCATTCTAAGCAATCCTCCATTGTCCGGGAGCATTCTCCGCCCTCCGCAAGCACTCAAGCAAGCCATCTCCAGTTCTGTCCGGTGAAAAGAATAGTCATCCTGAGGTAGAAGACGACGGAAGCACGTGGAGAGGTCGTGACAGTCTCTCAACGCTGGAAGCACAGTCCGCCCGAGTCCGGAGGTAGCTTGACAAACTACCATTCCGGCCGTGAACGGCCGCTAGTCTTCGTCCATTGGTTGATTTCTTCCTCCCCCCTTTGTTGTACATCTTTGAATCATTTAAACTTGAATATCATGATGTTTAGTTTAAATGCAATGGTTGTTTCTTCTCTGTTCTTCAGTATTTGTTTGTGATACGTCTCACCTCCACTCACTCACTCACTCACTCACGCACTCATCATGTTCGATTTGCGTTAGCAAGAGCTAATGACGATTTGTGAAGAGGTGTTTGCGACCCTCACTCTCCACACTAGTAATCACTTCATTCGCATGCGTACCGTCCATCCGCCTCACGAAGCTCGGCATCGCGGCCGCTGCACCCATCTCACCTTGCGAAGCGGTGATTTCGACCCACATTTCTTTTATTGTTGTTAACAGTAGGAAACCAAATCAAAACCCCACTGTCTGTGTTTGTTTTCGCTTGTGTAATAATTGTCACACAACGTGATTCGTTCACCCAACCTGCATTCCTCAAGAGACCGACACTCGGGGATCCTATTCCCAACATTTATTACTTGCGCGACCGGTGCACTTGCCGAACATCGCATCATGTTTTTGGCGCCGTTGCCGGGGAATGTTCAGGCGTGTAACGTCTTGAGTTGTGAACTTTTGTTACAAGAGCAGTTGTTTTTGATTTTCCTTGTTTTGTTTTCTTTAGGTTGTGATTGTGCATGCAGAGACAAGTCGCGGGGGAACTTGTACCCTTTGATCCCGAGATCGAACGGACCGCTCGCGCACGAAGGCGCGCAGCAGCTGTACAGGCGGCAATGGGTGACAACATAGACCCAGATAATGTTGAACCAAGAGTGCCCAACGTGGAGCAGCACCATCCTGGAGATGAGCAAGAGGTAGTTAGGCCTCGACCCCGAACGATGAGAGATTACACCACTCCAACAGCTGGGAGTGTGTATCCTGGGTTCGGTCCCAATATTATGAACAACCAGTTTGAGATCAAACCTGCGATCTTGAACATCATCCGGAACAATGCTCAGTTCTCCGGGATGGCCAGTGAAGATCCGCACCTACACCTGGCAGAGTTTTCCGATATCTGCTGAACTTTCCGCTACGCTGGGATTCCTGACGATACAGTCAAGCTGCGACTGTTCCCATTCTCACTTCGCGACAATGCCAAGGTGTGGATCCATTCTATTCCTCCTGGGACCGCTGCGACTTGGGATGCTCTCACATCCAAGTTCCTGGCCAAATTCCACCCCGTTGATAAAATTGTGAGCCTGCGCCGGGAGATCGCCACATTTCGCCAAGCTGACCAAGAGACCCTTGCCGAGGCATGGGAGCGCCTTAACGATCTTCTACGCCGCTGTCCGAGCCATGAGCTCCAACCTTGGAACATGGTAGAGACATTCTACTTCGCGATCGAGCCCAACTACCGGGCAATGATAGATGCTGCTGCGGGTGGTACTCTAATGAACCATACTCCAGAAGAGGCTCTTCGAATTCTGCGAGACACCGCCTCCCACAGCACATTTTGGACTGCCGGGAGAAATGCACCGAGAAGCGCCCGTGGTCTCTTCGTGGTCGACTCGCTTCCGCTTACATCCGCACCGGCTGCTGTTATTATGTGTAAAGGATGTGGAGGCGCCGGACACCACGCATATGAATGCTCGGGCCGTGATCTATCAGGTGACTTCTCGAACTTTTCTTTAAACGAATCTGTTAATTTTATTGGTAATCAATCTAAGGGGGTGCCGTTTAATAACACATATCATCCGGGAGTGAGAAGTCACCCAAAAATCTCATGGAACTCCAACGCACCTGGCCAATGATGGGCACCGGGGCAGCATCAGAATGATGCGTACGCTTCCGGGAGCCAACGAAGGCCACCTCATCCGGAATATAACCAAGGCCCCCCAGCTCCCAAAAAGAGTAACTTGGAGAAGATGATGGAAAAATTCATGCAAGCGGCTAACTCAAACATGGTTAACCAAACCGCGTCCATGCGGAACTTGGAAACGCAGCTGGGCCAATTGGCCCAAGTGCTAACCGAGCGGTCGCATGGGACTCTTCCTAGTAATACCGAAAAAAACCCAATAGACCAAGGGAAGAGTCTCGACGACGCGGAAGTGGGTCATCCGCGTGAGTTAGTAATCTCCTGTTCCATTAATAAAATTGAAACTAAGGCTTTGTGTGATTCTGGCTCGTCCCGCAATGTCATTGCTTTGCAAGACGTTGATAAAATGCAACTTGAAATTAACACGGAGGACCGGAAATCTCTTGTGCTCGCAAACGGTACCGTCATACAATCCGAAGGGGAAGTTAAAAATGTAGAAGTTATAGTTGAGGGGGCAGTGGTGGTTGCTGATTTTCAAGTGTTGGGACCCCGGGAGAATCACTCCATCCCTATCTTGGGTATACCGTTCTTGAAAGAGAGCGGTGCCACCCTTGACTTTTCTGCGGGTTGTGTCCTCCTACCCAATACGGTGCCTTTGCCCACTTGCCCCAAGACTATAACTGAAACATCCATCTGCCCCCTCCTTTTATTTTTGATGAATCACTGAGTTGTGCAGGGGATAAGAAAGATAATGGATCATCTGAAGGAACAAAGGAAGAGTACCTGTCAAGCGGAGAGGAAAAAGTAGATTCTCGAAGAAACTATGCTTCCAAGAGGGAGGAGGACAGCAGTCCTGAACTTATTGAGCTGAACTTGATTCGGGATGTCATCCCATTATTCTCTTGCATTGAATCGTGTAATAAACTAGTTAAGCGTTCCATCTCTTGGGCTGATCCGGTCGTCACTGCGGCGACGAAAATGACGCCACCCACTGCTCGATTGGGAGAATCTGAAAACATTCAACGTTGGCAGTCTCCGACTGTCGCTAAACTTAAACAAGAGAAGCGTCTGCGCGATGCGCGCTCTGCCGTTCTCCATAGCAAGAGGGCGGAGGTTAGGGGAACACTGGGTGACACCAGTTTTGGCCCTAAAGCCTTCACCTCCCACCTACAAGCTACGGGAGACGGGCACCATAAAAGCGCCTACAGCTGATTTTCTTTTTATCTCTTATTTTGTGAAACTCTCTTTTTTCATGCACTTTTTATTTAATTTCTGCACTCTATAAACAATTATAATACAGGTATTTGGTCCAGCTTAAGGACATAAAATAAAAGCGCTGCTGGGAGACAACCCAGATTTGCTGATTTCTATTTTTCTAACATGTTTCAATTCAGTTTTTATATATTTTTGCCGCTTTTAGTTGTGTCGTTTGCAGGCGAGCTTTGTTCTTTGCGATGGTGGAAGCTGTGGATTGCTCATGAAAATTAACGCCAATCGTCTGGTATGCTCAATTCTGAGCATTGGGTAACACTTCTTCCCCCCTAGCTTTCAGTTTTTGTGATGCAATTTTTAGATTAAGTCTAGGGGAGAGCACGTTGTTATCCACTTTGCGCACGAGTTGCACCGCATGCTAGAAGATTGTTTAAATTTTTCGTTGCCATCGTCATTATTCCATGCTTCATACACCACTTCACCCATATAAGCGCGCACTTACCTGATTGTTTCGTTTCCGAATAAATTATTTTGGCTTGGAGTAAGAATTAGGGTGTTAGCTTAGGAATTACTAGTTGGAGTGGGATGTTGACTCACGCAGTGTTCTAGTCGTATCCGCATGCTATAGTAGAATTTGAGTAAAACTAGATTATTTCTATGCGTTTAATTTATGATTAGTATTTTTGCGCAGTTTTAGATTTGTTATACTCAAATGGTGAATGTGAACGAAATTGGCGATAACCCGGTGTTGTGTGTATACGAGCACTAGTTGTGTGTTGCTCGAGCAGGGAGGAAGGTTTACCTTTCTCGTGGGCTAAGAACTTGCCCCAAACGACTCTTGAAGTATGGGTGCGGGCGATTCTTCGAGTTAAATGTGATGTAGGCCACCTTTTGGATAGTTTGAGCTTTGTCTTCCCCTATCCTATTCGCTCACCTTTGCAAGCCAACATTTGCGCCTACCACTTCTTTGTTTCAGCTCCTCTTCCATTCACCAAATCCTAAAAGTTTATCCTACTTTCGCAACCAAATTGCTGTTTAACTGCACTCATGTTCTTGATTTGGTGTAATGTTTGGAATCTCTGTGATGTGAAGGAAAAATAAATTTTATTTGCTGAATATGAACCAACTGGAGGATAAGAAAAAAGAAGAAAAATATGTTATTGAAATGAAATTCTAAAAAAAATTGTATTGAAAAGATATCCTCCCAAGCGCAATAGAAAATCTCTTGGTATTTGTGAAGTAGGCCGTGTGCACACCTAGATTTCATGATAAGTCTGGGGGTGTGTCACACGAGCTTTGTTCTTGGTTTTGTTTGGTGCAGCATTCCGTTGACTCATTTGGGTTGCATAGCTTTCGTCTTTATCTTTGAATATCATACCGCAACCTAAGCCCCAATATGATCCTAAAGCCCTACTGATTTATCTCGTGAGTTTGCTAGCGCCGTGGAGAGAGTGTGACCGGGCAAGCTTATGGTTCACGACGTTGATGGATTTCAGCGGAGTTATTCCTGAACCCCGATCTTGTGCAACACCCTCCTTAGTGGCTTGTTACTTTCACATTGGGCATGATCGATCAAGTTCTTCACAGTTCACCAACTGAGTATTGATAAATCTTTCTTTATGCTCTAATACTTTTGTAAATTAATTAGTATAGTTAGATTCTCTTTTTACTAAATTTCTATTTGCATGCGTTTGTTACTTCGCACCGTACTCCTTTGTGTAATTTCCTTTGTTAACTACCATTTTCACACTCCACCGAATTCGTTTGCTCGGGACGCGCAAACAGTTAAGTCTGGGGGTGTGATGAGTCTCAAATATATACACATTTATGGACTCATCTGGGCTGATTTTCTAGTCTATGCACTTCACTTTAGACATGTTTTCACTCATATTTGATACTCCATGCTAAGTGCACCTCTAGGCCCGTTTTTGGTGTTATTTCATGTTCTGCATCTCTAGTAGTTTTCATGCATTGTTAAGTGCCACTTTCAGTGGCTGGATTCGTGGTTGTGCTGGAACAGGAGTCGTGCAGGTGTTCCCGCTACAATTCTGTACAGGTATACTGCGCACGATCACTGGTTCTATTGCGCACGACCACTGGTCGTGCGCCGCTGATCGTGTAGACTTAACCCTATTTTTCGAGTTCTGTCTCGGGTAGTGCGCACGACCACCTACGATAGTGCGCACGACCACCAGTCGTGCGCCACTATTCGTGCGCACTTAACATCAATTTTATGAGTTCTGTTTCGGACAGTGCGCACGACCGCCTACGATAGTGCGCACGACCACCGGTCGTGCGCCACTGGTCGTGCGAACATGGTATTTTATAAATTTCTTACTTTGCAGGCTCCACCCAGGTAGGCGCACGATCACAGAACTCCAGCGCGCATGACACCTGGTCGTGCGCCAATGATCGTGCGCAGTATTTATTCCAGCGCCTATATAAGGTCCTGATCCACAGATTAGGGATAACCCGGTTCCGGGAGCGCGATTTACAGTCTGTACGCCGCCGTTTTCCACTTCCAGCCACCTCCACCTCATCTTCTCCGCAAGGGGAAGTCATCTCCAGCCATTCTAAGCAAACCTCCATCTTCCGGGAGCATTCTCCGCCCTCCGTAAGCACTCAAGCAAGCCATCTCCAGTTCTGTCCGGTGAAAAGAATAGTCATCCTGAGGTAGAAGACGACGGAAGCACGTGGAGAGGTCGTGACAGTCTCTCAACGCCGGAAGCACAGTCCGCCCGAGTCCGGAGGTAGCGTGACAAACTACCATTCCAGCTGTGAACGACCGCTAGTCTTCGTCCATTGGTTGATTTCTTCCTCCCCCCTTTGTTGTACTTCTTTGAATCATTTAAACTTGAATATCATGATGTTTAGTTTAAATGCAATGGTTGTTTCTTCTCTGTTCTTCAGTATTTGTTTTTGATATGTCTCACCTCCACTCACTCACTCACGCACTCATCGTGTTCGATTCGCGTTAGCAAGAGCTAACGGCGATTTGTGAAGAGGTGTTTGCGACCCTCACTCTCCACACTAGTAATCACTTCATTCGCATGCGTACCGTCCATTCGCCTCACGAAGCTCGGCATCGCGGCCGCTGCACCCATCTCACCTTGCGAAGCGGTGATTTCGACCCTCATTTCTTTTATTGTTGTTAACAGTAGGAAACCAAATCAAAACCCCACTGTCTGTGTTTGTTTTCGCTTGTGTAATAATTGTCACACAACGTGATTCGTTCACCCAACCTGCATTCCTCAAGAGACCGACACTCGGGGATCCTATTCCCAACATTTATTACTTGCGCGACCGGTGCACTTGCCGAACATCGCATCATCCACCTACAACATTCATCGTCAACCCTTATTCCTCCCTTGCTCGAGATATGTCGCCGTCTCTCCCTCGAGCCTCTTTCTTCTATCGCAGGTTTCCAAGATGGTTTCTGATGCTGCCGAGGCCGAGGGTGGGCGGAAGTGTGCCTGGGCTTTCGCCGACCATTCTTTCTTCAACTGCAATCTGACCGAAGAAGAGTACCTCACTGCGATTACTGACTACGTACCCCCCGCGTTCTCGGCTCGTCGCCCTTGCGAGGATGAAGAGATCAACTCCCTCCTCGCCGACGAGGTAGCCATCCCGATGGCCCATTTTGCGGTGGGCGTGCGCCTGCCCCTATGGCCTGAAGTCCGCCAGGTACCGATTAATCTCGCTTACCCTTTTCTCTTGTTGAATCCATCTCGCTCGCCTTGTGCTGACCTCGCTTTCTATTGCTCGCCAGGTGTTCAAGCACTACAACGTCATTACAGGCCAGCTCACCCCCAATGCCATGGCGGTGATCATAGCCTTCGCCAGCTATATGCGCGAGGAGGGCATCGAGTTCAGCCTTCCGGTCTTCCGGAAGCTGTTATCCTTCCGAGCTTACAAAGACGGCACCGCCTACTTCATGGGCTCGGGTCCAAAGGTCATCGAGACCGTGAACAAGGCCCACTACTGGGCCCAAAAGTTCCACTTCGTGAAGGGGAACTTCGGCAACGTCCCCTTCTCGGCAATTCAGCACGACGAGACCACTTATCGGCCGCCAACTCTCGGCGGCCACGATGCCTCTTTGTACCAGTTCGTCTGTAAGAAGAACTTTGAGGTGATCCATCTTCGCCAGAACCTCGACTCGCTGCTTCCCGCTCTTCCCGGGGAAGGTAATACTCCTGCTCGCTAACCTGCACCCTTTCAAATTTTTACCGTAACTTAACTTTCTTCATTCTAGGGGAGCGAGATCTGCCCAACAACCCCCCCTATTCATGCAGCAGGAAGCCTTCCTCCACTCTCGCCCTTGCTACCATGGGAGCGGAGGCTTGCCGCGAGACCACCACCCCGCCTCCGCCGTCCTGTCACAAGAGGCCGGGGGCCTCTAGCAGTCGGGACCCACCCCCCAAGTCTCCGCCAAAGAAGAAGACCAAGAAGAGCCGGGGCCCGCTCACCTCTGCGAAGGGAAAGGAGCATGCCAAGGCTCCCCTTGGCGAGATCGACCTCACCATCCTTTCTGAGGGGGAGGTTGATGAGCAGAGCGAGGAGGCCATCCGAACCTCTGACCCGTCCATTCCAGTCAACCATTGGAACTTTGGCCTCGGCCAGAAGCGTAAAGATGAATCCGGCGAGCTCCTGGTGTGTTGGAGGCCGGAGGTTAACAAAGCCGACATCTCCACCATCCTCCCCTCATGGGTGGAGAAGTCAACTGTCAGCGGCCACGCCTTCGACTTCTCCTTCTCCCTCTATGGGCGCGAGGATGCCGGGGCCTACAAAGATGAGACCGCGAGGACTCTAGCCTATGAGAGCGCAAGGTCTCAGCTGCGGTCCTTGGAGCTTGCCCATATGACGGGAAGGCGATGCCTGCAGCTTGTGCGCCAAAACGTGGAGCTCGCGAAAGCCTACCAGGGGCTCTCCGCCGAGAATGCCCAACTCAAGGAGAAGCTACTCGACGCCGAAGGTGGTGTGGTGAGTCCCCTGGACCTCGCCACTTATTTCCCTCCTATGCTTTTCTTTTCTAAAATCTTTCTTTTCTTTATGTAGGACGCCGAGACTGCCGCGAGGTCTGAGGCCCGCATCCTCAAGTTGGAGGGCGAGATCACTGGGCTAAAGGCCCACAACAGCGAGCTAGCCCGCGCGTGCGTCCCCCCCTCTCCTCGCCGCCTGGAGGCAGAGAGGCGAGCTCGAAATGAGGAGGTCCGCGAGGAGTCCACCCAGTCGGCGCGCTACATCTTCCAATCAATGAAGGGGCCAGCCTGCAGTCCGCCGATGTGTCTGGCCTTACAATTGAGGACATCGTCCCCGAGATCATTATCCCGCTCTCGCCGGTTAAGAGTAGCGACATCGAGGGCGAATCTGCGAGCAACCCATGAAGCCTTGTATTTTAATTTTTGTTTCTCTTTTCTCAAATTCTTTGGCAGGCGAGATCGCCGCACCTTGTAACTGACCTGTGTGTAAATGTAGATTTTTGTCATTGTACTGTGTTTGTTCTTTTTTCCTGTCTTCTTTATACTTACATCGTGTTCTCGCATATTAATCTTGCTTACTCTTTAGTGTTCTCGCGATATTTGTTCTCGCGCACCACGTAATTGGATCGCTCCGGTATAGAACCCATTTTCGACAGCTCTCGCTTTTTATTATTCGCTCTTTCATTTTGAACTCGCGGGGGGTGATCCTGTTCCTAAACCCTCTTTCGCCTTTTCGAGCGACACCCCTTGCAGGATCTCTCGCCATGCTTGATTCCGCGAATTCTCGTCTGCCGAGCACTAACCGCCGAGAGTACATAGGTAGGGTTTTTCCCTCCCTTTTTATCATATGAGAAGTTTTCTTTTTGCCAAGCGAGAGGCCCTTTGTCAGTACTAAAGGTTTGACCGCTGGGGACCCGCCTTCCTGCCAGCATAAAGAACTTGCCAACCCTGCCAGCCTCTCCGCGAGATCTACCTGACCCACCGGCTAGCGAGAGTCCGACAGCGGAATCATCCGGGGCAATCCAGCATAAAAGAACTTGCCACCTTGCCAGCCTCTCCACGAGATCAACCTGACCCACCAGCTAGCGAGAGACCGACAGCGGAATCATCCGGGGCAATCCAATATAAAAGAACTTGTCACCTTGCCAGCCTCTCCGCGAGATCAACCTGACCCACCGGCTAGCGAGAGCCCGGCAGCGGAATCATCAGGGGCAATCCAGCATAAAAGAACTTGTCACCTTGCCAGCCTCTCCGAGAGATCAACCTGACCCACCGGTTAGCGAGAGCCCGACAGCGGAATCATCCGGGGCAATCTAGCATAAAAGAACTTGTCACCTTTCCAGCCTCTCCGCGAGATCAACCTGACCCACCGGCTAGCGAGAGCCCGACAGCGGAATCATCCGGGGCAATCCAGCATAAAAGAACTTGTCACCTTGCCAGCATCTCCGCGAGATCAACCTGACCCACCGGCTAGGGAGATCCCGGCAGCGGGATCGTCCGGGGCAATCCAGCATAAAAGAACTTGTCACCTTGCCAGCCTCTCCACGAAATCAACCTGACCCACCGGCTAGTGAGAGCCCGGCAGCGGGATCGTCCGGGGCAATCCAGCATAAAAGAACTTATCACCTTGCCAGCCTCTCCGCGAGATCAACCTGACCCACCGGCTAGTGAGAGCCCGGCAGCGGGATCGTCCGGGGCAATCCAGCATAAAAGAACTTGTCACCTTGCCAGCCTCTCTGCGAGACAACCTGACCCACCGGCTAGTGAGAGCCCGACAGCGGGATCGTCTGGGGCAATCCAGCATAAAATAACTTATCACCTTGCTAGCCTCTCCACAAGATCAACCTGACCCACAGGCTAGTGAGAGCCTGGAAATGGGATCGTCCGCGGCAATCCAACATAAAAGAACTTGTCACCTTGCCATCCTCTCCACGAGATCAACCTGACACACCGACTAGTGAGAGCCCGGCAGTGGGATCGTCTGGGGCAATCCAGCATAAAAGAACTTGTCACCTTGCCAGCCTCTCCGCGAGATCAACCTGACCCACCGGCTAGTGAGAGCCCGACAGTGGGATCGTCCGGGGCAATCCAGCATAAGAGAACTTGTCACCTTGCCAGCCTCTCCGCGAGATCAACCTGACCCACCGGCTAGTGAGATCCCGGCAGCGATATCGTCCGGGGCAATCCAGCATAAAAGAACTTGGCACCTTGCCAGCCTCTCCACGAGATCAACCTAACCCACCAGCTAGTGAGAGCCCGGCAGCGGGATCGTCCAGGGCAATCAATCATAAAAGAACTTGTCACCTTGCCAAACTCTCCGCGAGATCAACCTGACCCACCGGCTAGTGAGAGCCCGACATCGGGATCGTCCGGGGCAATCCAGCATAAAAGAACTTTTCACCTTACCAGCCTCTCTACGAGATCAACCTGACCCACCGGCAAGTGAGAGCCCGACAGCGGGATCGTTCGGAGCAATCCAGCATAAAAGAACTTGTCACCTTGCCAGCCTCTTCGCGAGATCAACCTGACCCACCGGCTAGTGAGAGCCCGGAAGCGGGATCGTCCCGGGAAATCCAGCATAAAAGAACTTGTCACCTTGCCAGCCTCTCCACGAGATCAACCTGACCCACCGGCTAGTGAGAGCCCGACAGCGGGATTGTCCGGGGCAATCCGACATAAAAGAACTTGTCACCTTACTAGATAGCTATGAACAATGTACGGAAAATGAGACATATAGTAGGTGAAATGATAAAACTTTTTAAGCATAGAATCGTTTCAAGTCATCCCCACTTCTGGCTCGGTCGAGGGGTACCCCTTCCACATCCCGGAGGTGGTACCCCCCCAACTTGAGTACTTCTCTTACAATGTATGGCCCCTCCCAATTGGGATTAAGCTTACCCACCGCGGCCCCTCTCCCGGCCGAATCGACCTTCTTCAAAACCAGGTCTCCTTTCTGTAAGGGCTTTACACGGATGTGCTTGTCGAAGTTCCGAGCCATTCGCCTTTTTATTTCCTCCTGACGTACAGTAGCGAGGTCTCGGAGCTCTTCTACCAGGTCCAAGGACAACCTTTGTTCTGCGTTGTTTTCCATCAACTATTCTTCATCCCCTTCGCCCGCGGCGACCACCCTGGGGGTTCTTACCTCGAATTCTATCGGGAGGACGGCCTCAGACCCATGAGACATCCTGAAGGGAGTCTCTCCTGTGGCCGTGTTTGGAGTTGTCCTCATGGCCCAGAGGACCGATGGTAGCTATTCCACCCAATTCCCCTTGAGATTCTCCACTTTCTTCTTGAGCAGGTTGACGATGATTTTGTTCTCCGCTTCCACCTGCCCATTACTCCTAGGGTGATGGACCGACGCGTACCAAAGGTCGATGCCTAGCTGAGTGTAGAAGTTAACAAAATCCTCGCTGGCAAACTACGGCCCGTTATCTGTGACTACGGCTAGAGGGAGCCCATGCCTGCAAATTATTTCACCCCAAACAAAGTTTCTCACTACTTGGGATGTTACCTTAGCGAGCGCCTTCACCTTGATCCATTTGGAGAAATAATCTATCATCACGAGTAGAAACCTTCTTTGGCCGCTTGCCTGGGGGAAAGGTCCCACCAGGTCCAACGCCCATGTTGTTTATGGGGGTGTCTACCCAGATTACCTTGGGGTGGTGAATAGGTTTTTCTAATTTATACTATCCCCTTTAGGTATTTCTCGATTGTGATTAACGGATTTGCAGAATGTAAAGAACTAATCACAGAAAGCACACAATCGATCTATAGTGGTTCCTCAAGACCGGGCGTCTTGAGTCATCCTCTGTCCCTCTGCGCCTACCCAGCGATCCGCTAGGCTCAGCAAACTCCGCCAAAATCTTCCGGCCCTCAAGCCTTACACCACGGACCCGCAAGTCCCAACAGCCTAGGCCCTCAAGCCCCTACTGCCCCCGAGCCCGCAAGCTCGACACTCAGGCCCTCAAGCCCTACCTTTCGGAACCTCAAGTCCCAACAGCCTAGGCCCGCAAGCACCTACTGCCCCCGAGCCCGCAAGCTCGACACTCAGGCCCTCAAGCCCTACCTTTCGGACCCGCAAGTCCCAACAGCCTAGGCCCGCAAGCCCCTACTTCCCCCGAGCCCGCAAGCTCGACACTCAGGCCCTCATGCCCTACCTTTCAAACCCGCAAGTCCCAACAGCCTAGACCCGCAAGTCCCTACTGCCGCCGAGCCCGCAAGCTCGACAAATCGCACCCGCGAGTGCACTGCCCTGGCCCTCAAGCCTCACAGCTCTACAACCCTCAAGATAGAAAACATGGCCCGCAAGCCTTACAAGAGATTACAGATATAAACTGTTTCTTCTGCCTGATGTTGATCGACAACTTTAGCCTGATGATGATCGGCTTTTTGAGAATGAAGAGAATGCTTTTGAATCAGATCTTGAATGCACGGTTTTTCTTCAATTCTTTCTTAGCCGGATGTGGATTGGCTTCTTAGCAGTCGATGGGGGTGACTGCTTCTTTCTTTCTTGCGGTGCTTGTGTTGTTCGATTTGCTTCGTACGCAAGTTCTTTCCTTTTTTTATCGATCTTTTTAGGGCAACCTCATATGTCCTTTTATAAGACTGAGAGGGGTCACCCAACGGTCTTCTGAAAAGTTCCTTTATGTGTCAGATCTCCAAATCTTTTTAGCACGCGCAAATACCTCGAAACTTTAAGTGCACGCGCTGATTGAACAATCAGGCGGCAGCATTAATTGCTGACAGCATGCGTCCACAAGATTTGAATTTGTCTCGTCGATATATTCCATCATTACGATGACATGGAATATCTCTCGACGACATCCCTTTGTCGGCTCCTTGTGCTTTGGAAATTCTTCTCAGATCTCCTTGCTTCTGCCTTCGCCGCTTGCATTCCAACGATACGAGACATACTGGCGTTCCTGTATATACGACGATATGCTGACTTTGACTGTGTCGTTGGAACCTTCTTTGTTCATCTTGTCGTTGTGATTGCAGTATTGTCTTGTCGATATGGCTGCTACTTTGATGTCGACGATACTTCATTCTTCTCGACGACACGCCTTTCTTTGATAGTATCTCTGCGTTTGCTTTGCCTATCATTACATCGATAAGCATACTTTGGCGACCATCCCTTCTGTCCTTCTCAACGATAAGATTACTTTAAGTACATGACAAGTTATTGATCTCTGCACGCATAAACTAGATGGAATGTTAAATATAATTTGCATTTATCATTGAGCAGAGCACTTTCTTCAAATCAGGAACATTACAGGGCGCTGTTCCCAACATCCCATATCGCAAAGGGCCAGGGGGCCGTGATGGTCCGGAGCCTTTGAGCTGGAAGGAGCTGGAGGGGTGCGTAGAGCTGGCACTTGGAGCACTTCTTAGAGAATTCCGCCGCGTCTTTGCTGAGGGTGGGCCAGAAGTAGCCTTGCCTTAGTACTCTTCCCTCCAAGGTCCTGCCCCCCCCCCGAGTGACTGCCACACTCCCCGGATTGAATCTCCTCCAGGACACTCGGGGCTTCCTCCTCCGAGACGCAACGAGCTAGGAGCCCCGAGAGAGTCTTGCGGTATAGCGACCCTGCATGCAAGGAGTAATATGCCGATTTGTACCTGAGACGCCGTTTGTCTACCCCCTCCTCGGGGAACTTCCCTGTCGTCAAGTAAGTAATGAAGGGGTACATCCATGACACCCGCCGATCCACCTCCATCAGCTCTCCCTCCTCGATAGAAGGCCGGAAGAGTTCTGATACTGTCCCCCATGCCTGGGGGCCGAACTTGGCCAGGAGGTCTGCCTGGGTGTTCTCCTCTCTTGGGATGTGCGTGATGGAAAAAGTACGAAACTGCCTGATGACCTCCTTGACCTTCTCCGGGTATCACTGGAGAGTTGGCTCCTTGACCTCAAACTCCCCCTTGATGTGGCAAGCCACTACCATGGAGTCCGTCGAGACCTCCAAGTACCGCTGATACGTTAAAATTAGTTTTTTGAAAAAGGTGTGAAGCCTTGCTTTCTTCTTTTATTAGAATTCGGCGGCGTTTTCGAAGAGTCCCGCGAGTAATCCTACTTCGAAGAATTACCCGTTATCCTATCGAAAGATAGAAGTAACGGCCTTTTCCTCTTTCGAAATATCGAAGATTACTCTTTGGCCGCGTCGCCAAAAGCTAAGTAGAAAAGATTGAAAAAGGGCTTTATGTTGAAATTAAAATTGAAAGCTTTTTGAAAATATTGTTGCAACAATTTTTTGAGTAGTTGCAACAATCTTTTAAGAGCGTTTTAAAACTTCTTTTACCTTGAGCTAGTTGCAACAACCAAAGAGGTGTTGCAACAATATTTTTTGTGTTTTTTTTAAAGAGAGTTTTTAAGAAGTGCTTTAGAGAGAAAGCTTTTGGGTTTATGTAATTATCCGGACTAAAATCAATAAAGGCAAGTGGACCTTATCGATAGTAGTATGGGATATTTCTTTTGAAATATCAAGGTCGTATTTTTCCAAGGTCGTATCGATTATTTCTACTTCTTAGGAACGCGCTATTATTTTATCGAAAAGAGTTTGAAATTGATTTTTATGATTTTATAGAAAAGCTAGTGACGAAAATGATAACTATCGCGGGCTTGGTGTGCGTTTAGCAAAAACCAAGAAAAGCGTTGAAAAGAAAAAGAACGAAAACGTTAATTTAAAAAGTAGTTTTGCTTAGAATTTTTTAGGGTTTTATAAAACGATAATGATAACTACGGCGATAATAAGCGATTGAGCGGGTAGCGGAATTAAGCAAAAAGCAAATATATAAAAAATAAAAGACGCACTAATTGAAAACGCACACACTCTACAGAATTAAAATGAAAGATGTAAATTGCAGAAATTAAAGAAATGCGATCCCTACCCAAATAGGTAGAGGGGAAATAAATGCGTGAGCAAGTCCTATCCAAACGGATAGGCGGGAAATAAATGCGTGAGCAAGTCCTATCCAAACGGATAGGGGGAAATAAATGCGTGAGCAAGTCCTATCCAAACGGATAGGCGGGAAATAAATGCGTGACGGAAATGGAAACTATTCGTTTACAAAAAAGGCGCAAACTTTATACTCATACACACACCCACTCTACGTTAATGAAATCTAATTAAAATAAAACAAATCTAAACTCATACACTCACACACACAACAATAATGAAACTAAGTTAAAAAGAAAAGAAAATCTACTCTCATACACACACACACACTTACAAAAAAAGCAAAAAGAAAGTAAAAAGAACAAATGAAAAAAAAAAAAAAAACTATTTAAACTCCTACACTCACACACACTAAAACAAAATCATCTAAAAATTACAACAAAGCTAAAAATAAGAAAATTACACTCATACACACACACACCCAAATTAAAATGACAACTTAACAAAAATTGCATAAAACTAAAAATAAAAAGAAAAAGAACAAAAAGAGAACACACACACACTAAAACAAAGAGAGACAATAATTACAAGCTTAATTTATTTCCATCAAAAAAGGGGTTACAAAACTAGAGAGAGAAAGTGCAAAATTACAAAAATTACAAAACACCAAAAATTAGCAAAATGGGACAAAACCTTAAGAGAAGCTCCCAAAATTTTGAACCCTTGGACTCAGCTGAATCTGGCTATTTATAGAAATTTTTTTTGGATTACACGCCCTCGGACACGGGCGTGTCTGAGGGCGTGACACGGCTTGGGGTGCGAATAGCCAGAACAGCTGGATCCAGGCAGGCATCTGGAAGGCTTGACCGGCGACTTCGGAAGTACACGGGCGTGTTCCAAGTAACATGAGCGTGTTAGATGTCAGCAGTGTGCTGGGCGTGACACCTTGCGTGTCCTTGTTCTTCTGGAAGAATTTGCTGAGTCACGGCCTCGGTCACGGGCGTGACCCGATCACGGCCGTGACATTGGGCGTGACATTGACATCTTGGCTCGAATCTGGGCTTGGTCATTCAACACGGGCGTGACTGATGTACACGGCCTCAGTCACGGGCGTGACCGAGGTACACGGCCTCGGTCACGGGCGTGACCGAGGGCGTGACTTGATGTTTGAGTTGGAAAAAGAACAGGGAAAAGAAAATGTTAGGGATTAGTGAACACGCCCTTGGACACGGGCGTGACCAAGGGCGTGACTTAACAAAATTACAAAAACTTTACAAAATTAAAATAAAACTAAGTTAAAAACAAAAATAACAAAAACAAACATTTTATTCATTAATTTACATATATTATTTAGAAATCTAATTAAAATTATACAAAAAATTATAAAGAAAAATGCGTATTTTTACTATTCATCAAACACCCCCATACTTAAGCTTTTGCTATTCCAGAGCAAAAGTAAGGTATACCTATAAGTCGTTTAATAAAATTTCTAATTTACTAAAGTTTTTATTAAATCAAAAGTAAGATCGAAATAAATTTAGGGTATTTAAAGAGGTAAGTCCAAAACTATGAAAGTAATTTAAAAAGAGCAAAAAATTTTTAGCGAGACTTCTAAAGTTAGCTAAATAGCGTCAATTATTGCAGTCTTTGGTACCTTTTAATTAGAATAGAATTATATAAAACTATAACCTTTTTTAAGAAAGTTTTTAAGAATAAATAAAGCCTACTAATTATGCTCTCTCAAACTTTTTTAAATTAAAATCTAGGTACAATTTTATTGGCTAAGGGGTAGGGGAAAAAAGGTAGCCTTGGCAAAAAGAAGAGTGCTTGGATTTAGGGGTGACGAATTTTATCCTCTCACCCCACTTTTTTGGTGGCCTTTGCTTTGATTCCCATCGTTGGTTTACGCGGGAGAATTGAAATCATTTCTCAACTTAACCCAATGCCCGTGTTTACGAAATTATTAATTTTTTATTCCCATTGACACGGGATTTCTTTTAACAATATTGGGTGCCTATGTTTACGGAATCTCTTTATTCCCATTGACACAGGATTTCTTTTAAAACTCCTACTTTTATTATTTTTATGCCAAGCTAAAGGGTGTTTATAAGGGGGGTTTCAAGAGAAATTCTAGATTAATAAAAAAAGATTTTTGAGAGCAAGTTTAGTAGATTAAAAACATTCCTAAAGTTTCACAAGTTTAGAGTTAGAATAATTGAATCTAAAGATGGTTTGCCAATATAATACAAAAAGGAATCTATTTAGGGTAAACCCGAGGTAGTGCTAAAAATTCTGTTCTCAAATTAAATTAAGATCGCAAGATTTTCTTTACTACTAAAAATTCCTCGATTTAAATTTTTCAAACTATGAAATGAATAAAATTGATTTAGCAATTCATAAATAATGAAAAACGCTTAAAGATAAAACTAACCTAGCCTTGGAAATAACAAAAAGCTAAGTAGGGGTTTTATTTTATTTTTGGATTTTTGATAAGTTTTTCAGCAATTTTTTGAAGTTTTTTAAGATATGATATATTTTTTTATTTTTGATTTTTCATAACAAAATACATATATAAATACAAAAAAGAGGAAGAAGAAAATTAAGAAAAGTTATATACAAAATATTTATGATTTTTTTTTTTTCTAAGAAAATTTTTTTCATCATATATTTTTTTGATTTTTTTAATTTTGTTAAAAATATGTACATTAATAGAAAAAAAGGAAAAGAAAAGGAAAGAGAGAAGGAAAAACATTTTTGGTGTTATGACAAAATGAATTTTGTTATAACAAAATTTTAAGTACATTTTTCATCATTTTTTTTTGGATTTTGATTTATTATTATAAATAAGGATTTTTATATACAAATAAAAGACATAAACATAAAACATTTATAAAAATATTTGTTTTTGTTTTTGTGTGTTTTTTAATTTATTTCTAAGTTAATTAAAGATTTTTTTGGATTTTTTCTAATATGGGAGGGGCAAAAATAATTACAAAAAGAGGGAAAACACGCCCCCATACTTAAAACCAACATTGTCCTCAATGTTGAAGGTAAGTGTGAGGAACGAAAATATTTACAAAAAAGGAAAGATGAAGATTTTAATTACAAAATAGAGAAAAAAATATATACAAGGATAGTTACAAAAAAAAGGAACTCCACGAATATATACAAAATTGTTTTTTTTTGGCTTGTTTTAGTTTTTCGAAATGTACAAAACATGAATAGAATACGTATAAAAGAAGTAAAAAAAAACATGTATTTTTTGGTATGATAAAAATAAATTTTTATCATCTTTTTATGTGATTATTTATATTATAGATTTTTTTTTTGTTTTGGTTTTAATTTTAAAATATGCATGTTTTAAAATATATCTAAATTTTAAGAAAGATAAAATAAGGTAAAATAAAGAAAAGGCTTTAAGATAAAAACCAAGGAAGAAAGAAGAGAAATAAAAAGGTAAAAGCAACGGGGTTTTCTTGTTTCGAAATATCGACAAAAATCCCCTCTCGGGTCTGTCGAGTAATCCTACTTTGAGAAACTTCCTATTGTCTTATCTTAAAATTCCCAAAATTCTTTTTGATTTTTGTTTTAAAGTTTTTGCATTATTTTATTTTGTTTTATGTTTCTTTTTTGAAAAAGAATGATAATTTAAAATATGCATAATTATTAATTTTATTATTATTATTTTTTTTTGGGTTTCTTTTTTTTTTATTTATTATTTATTATTATTATTTATTATTATTTTTTTTGTTTAAGTTTTTATTTTTTTGAAATGAAAATTTATTTCATCATTTTTTGGGTTTTATAAAAAAAAGAGCGTAATTGGATAAATATGGGGGTGCCTCCCACGAGCGCTTTGTTTACCATCTCGTAGCTTGACTCGTTGGCGGGGTACGATCTTTTTAGAGGTGGGGGAGGGGTATGGGATTTAACTTCCCTCCCAGTTGATCCCCCGAAGAATTACCCGTTATCCTATCGAAAGATAGAAGTAACGGCCTTTTCCTCTTTCGAAATATCGAAGATTACTCTTTGGCCGCGTCGCCAAAAGCTAAGTAGAAAAGATTGAAAAAGGGCTTTATGTTGAAATTAAAATTGAAAGCTTTTTGAAAATATTGTTGCAACAATTTTTTGAGTAGTTGCAACAATCTTTTAAGAGCGTTTTAAAACTTCTTTTACCTTGAGCTAGTTGCAACAACCAAAGAGGTGTTGCAACAATTTTTTTTTGTGTTTTTTTTTAAAGAGAGTTTTTAAAAAGTGCTTTAGAGAGAAAGCTTTTGGGTTTATGTAATTATCCGGACTAAAATCAATAAAGGCAAGTGGACCTTATCGATAGTAGTATGGGATATTTCTTTTGAAATATCAAGGTCGTATTTTTCCAAGGTCGTATCGATTATTTATACTTCTTAGGAACGCGCTATTATTTTATCGAAAAGAGTTTGAAATTGATTTTTATGATTTTATAGAAAAGCTAGTGACGAAAATGATAACTATCGCGGGCTTGGTGTGCGTTTAGCAAAAACCAAGAAAAGCGATGAAAAGAAAAAGAACGAAAACGTTAATTTAAAAAGTAGTTTTGCTTAGAATTTTTTAGGGTTTTATAAAACGATAATGATAACTACGGCGATAATAAGCGATTGAGCGGGTAGCGGAATTAAGCAAAAAGCAAATATATAAAAAATAAAAGACGCACTAATTGAAAACGCACACACTCTACAGAATTAAAATGAAAGCTGTAAATTGCAGAAATTAAAGAAATGCGATCCCTACCCAAATAGGTAGAGGGGAAATAAATGCGTGAGCAAGTCCTATCCAAACGGATAGGCGGGAAATAAATGCGTGAGCATGTCCTATCCAAACGGATAGGCGGGAAATAAATGCGTGAGCAAGTCCTATCCAAACGGATAGGCGGGAAATAAATGCGTGACGGAAATGGAAACTATTCGTTTACAAAAAAGGCGCAAACTTTATACTCATACACACACCCACTCTACGTTAATGAAATCTAATTAAAATAAAACAAATCTAAACTTATACACTCACACACACAACAATAATGAAACTAAGTTAAAAAGAAAAGAAAATCTACTCTCATACACACACACACACTTACAAAAAAAGCAAAAAGAAAGTAAAAAGAACAAATGAAAAAAAAAACAAAAAAAACTATTTAAACTCCTACACTCACACACACTAAAACAAAATCATCTAAAAATTACAACAAAGCTAAAAATAAGAAAATTACACTCATACACACACACACACCCAAATTAAAATGACAACTTTAACAAAAATTACATAAAACTAAAAATAAAAAGAAAAAGAACAAAAAGAGAACACACACACACACACACTAAAACAAAGAGAGACAATAATTACAAGCTTAATTTATTTCCATCAAAAAAGGGGTTACAAAACTAGAGAGAAAGTGCAAAATTACAAAAATTACAAAACACCAAAAATTAGCAAAATGGGACAAAACCTTAAGAGAAGCTCCCAAAATTTTGAACCCTTGGACTCAGCTGAATCTGGCTATTTATAGAAAAAAATTTTGGATTACACGCCCTCGGACACGGGTGTGTCTGAGGGCGTGACACGGCTTGGGGTGCGAATAGCCAGAACAGCTGGATCCAGGCAGGCATCTGGAAGGCTTGACCGGCGACTTCGGAAGTACACGGGCGTGTTCCAAGTAACACGGGCGTGTTAGATGTCGGCAGTGTGCTGGGCGTGACACCTTGCGTGTCCTTGTTCTTCTGGAAGAATTTGCTGAGTCACGGCCTCGGTCACGGGCGTGACCCGATCACGGCCGTGACATTGGGCGTGACATTGACTTCTTGGCTCGAATCTGGGCTTGGTCATTCAACACGGGCGTGACTGATGTACACGGCCTCGGTCACGGGCATGACCGAGGTACACGGTCTCGGTCATGGGCGTGACCGAGGGCGTGACTTGATGTTTGAGTTGGAAAAAGAACAGGGAAAAGAAAATGTTAGGGATTAGTGAACACGCCCTTGGACACGGGCGTGACCAAGGGCGTGACTTAACAAAATTATAAAAACTTTACAAAATTAAAATAAAACTAAGTTAAAAACAAAAATAACAAAAACAAACATTTTATTCATTAATTTACATATATTATTTAGAAATCTAATTAAAATTATACTAAAAATTATAAAGAAAAATGCGTATTTTTACTATTCATCAACCGCACTCCCAACTCCCGAGCTAAGCGGAGGCCTGCTATCACGGCCTCATACTCAGCCTGGTTGTTGGTGAGAGGGAAGTGAATGTTGATCGACTACTCTATCCTTGTGCCCTGCATACTCACCAATACCACCCCTCCCCCGAAGGAGTGCTTTCCTGACGCGCCATCAACCAACATTTTCCAGGCCACTGGGTGGGGAAACTCAGATTCTTCCAATTCGGTCACATAGTCAGCCATGAAATCCGCCACTGCTTGTGCCTTTATGGATAACCTGGGCACGTAGGAGATATTGAACTCGCTCAACTCCACTGACCACTTGGCCAATCTTCCGGAGTGCTCCACCCCCTCCATGATGCCGCGAAGGGGATGGTCGGTCACCATTCTAATTGAATGTGCTTGGATGTAGGGCCGGAGCTTCCTAGCCGATACCACCAATGCAAATGATTGGATATCTGAGCTCGGCCATCCTCAACACCCTGCTAACATAGTAGACAGGGAGTTATTTCTTCCCTTCTTCCCGGACCAGCACTGAGCTGACCGCTTCTGACCCACCCCTACATACAGACATAGGTCCTCCCCTTGCCTCGCCCCTTGCAGTAGCGGAGCCTGGGTCAGATGTTCCTTTAGTGCTTGAAAGGCTTTTTCGCACTCGGGGGTCCACTCAAATTTCTGGTTACCCCTCAGTACCCTGAAAAAGGAAGAGCATTTTTCTCCTGCCTTGGAAAGGAACCTACTTAACCCGGATAGCTTCCCAGTTAGACGTTGAACCTCCTTTGCATTCCTTGGAGACCCAAATTTGAGGATCGCCCTTACTTTGTCTGGATTAGGCTCCACACCGAGGGGGGTGAGTAAGTGACCTAAGAATTTCCCTCGGCTCGCCCCGAAGACACACATCAAGGGGTTAAGCTTCATTTTGAACTTTCTCAAAATCCCAAAGGTTTCTTCGAGATCCCTGAGGTGAGATTCAAGGTCCCGACTTTTGATCATCAGGTCATCCACATAGACCTCCAAATTCCGGCCTTTCTGTTTGCGAAACACTCTGTCCATCATTCGTTGGTATGTTTACCCTACATTCTTCAACCCCAACCACATCATTTTATAACAATAACATCCATCACCGGTGATGAAGGATACATCTTTGATGTCGGGAGGGTGCATGCGAATTTGGTGATAACCTGATAAAGCATTTAAAAAAGACATCACAGAGAAACCAACGGCTGAGTCAACCAGCGCGTCGATTCTAGGCAGGGGGTAGCAATCCTTGGGGCAAGATTTATTAAGCAAAGAGAAATCAACACACATACGCCACTTACCATCCCCCTTCTTTACCATCACCACATTGGAGACCCAGCCTGGATACTGGATCTCCGATACAAAACCGGCCTTGATGAGCTTGCTCACCTCCTCCCGGATAGGGATCTCTAGCTTGTCTGCGATGGATCTCTTCTTCTGGAGAATGGGGCGAGTGCCGGGATCGAGGTTGAGGCGATGGCATGCCACATCCGCATCTATCCTCGACATCTCCGCAGCACTCCATGCGAAGACATCCACATTGTCTTGGACGCAAGCCAAGATCTTCCTCCGGTACTCGGAGCTGAGCTCCCCACTGATCTTTATCTTCTCGATTGTTCTGGCCTTGGTGGTGACTTTCACCTCCACTACTTCCTCCACTGCCTCCAACCTGGATTCTTCTCCCCAGAAACTGTCCTTCTCTCTGCCACAAGCGAGCACTTGGGCTCCCTCCCCCATCTCTTCCTCTCCCACCACCATCAGTTCTCCGCCCCTCCTCCTGGGGCCTCCTCTTCTCTCTCTCCCTCTTTCCCTTCCTCCGCCCTGGGCCCCTCAGCGACCCCTTTCCGGGCATGAACTACTCCTTCTCCCACCCTTCCTTCCAACTTCTCTTCTCGGCCTCGACCACCTCTTCCATCACCTAATCCCACTCCTCCGCTTCTTCTATCCACGAGATGGTGTTGACGGCAATCACATAGCACTACCTCGCCACCTTGGGGTCTCCCCTGATCCGGACGTGGACTCCTCCATCATTGAATTTATGGCATTGGTGGAACGTGGAAGGGACAGACCGGAACGCACTGATAAGAGGCCGTCCAAAGATGGCACTATAGCTGCTAGGAGAATCCACAATCACAACGCGGCAGTTCCTGGATTGCCCTCCCAAAACCACATGGAGTCCTACTCCTCCTTCTACCTCCTTCCTCTCCCCGGAAAATCTGAACAACGGACCGTCCGAGGCTAACACCCTTCGCGCCTCCACCCCCATCCTGTCAAATGCCTTCTTAAAGATGACGTTGACTGAGCTCCCGTTGTCTACACGGATTCGGGAAACAGTGAAGTTCTCGATCGCCGTTTGAATGACCAGCGCATCGCAGAACGGGTCTTCATAACCTGACATGTCCTTCTGGGTGAATGAGATCTTTTCCGTCGGGGGCGGGGCCAGGGATGTCGAAGCCACGCTACGACGATAGATAGTATGGAGGCTCACCTTCCGGGTTGCCTCAATCCCTACCCCCCATGGATCACCCCGATCCCTCCTCGGGACCCCAAATCGGCCCGGTCTTCGCACCTTTCATCTTCATCCTCTTGGTGTTTAATCTCTTCTATCCTCACCGGTCGCTGCTGCGGCTGCGGTGCTGGGACCCTTGCATTCCTTGCTTCTAAGAACTTCGGGCAGGTGACTGTCGTGTGACCTTCCTCCTGGTGGAAGTCACAGTATGGCAGCGCCACCCCCTTCTCCTCACCTCCTACTCATATGTTCCTTCTTCGGGGTCCACTCCTCCGACTCCTGCCCCCCTTCCTCATCCTCTTCTCCCTCCTCCTATATCCATTGCTTGCAGAGGTGGGGGAGGAGGTGGTCTAGGACCTTGCCTCCATCCCAACTAAAGCGGCCTCCCCTGCCCTCCGTGGTAGTTACCACCTCCGTAGGGGATCCCCCTTCCTGGATCCCGCATCCCCCCACCTTGATGCCTCCACCCCAACTCCGGTGCCCTTGCTTCTTCTTTCCTTCTCGACTCTACCTTCCTGCCTTCTGGCTCGCTCACCCGTGCTAACCTCTTCGTGAACTCAGGGTTTGCCGCCTCCTCGTCTACTTCCTCTGCAGCTCTCTCCATCAACTCCTCATAAGACAGGGGAACCCTCCTCTTGAGATCCATCTTGAAGAAACCCTCCCGCAGCCCCAAAGTGAAGGCAAGCTGGAGGGTGTACCCTGGCACCTACTGGACGAGGAGAACCTCCTCCTTGAACCGCTCCAAATACTGAGCTAACGACTCTCCGGACTTCTGCTTGATGGTAAAGAGTGACTCAGGATCCTTCTTCCTTTTCTTTGAGGTGGAGAAACGCAAGAGAAAGCCCCAGCTCAAGTCATCGAAGGCATAAATCGACCCCGAGGGCAGCTGGTGGAACCAGTCCCTTGCCTTCTCCTTTAAGGTGGTAGCAAAAAGTCGGCACTTGAAGGCGTCCGACATTGGTCTGATCGAGACCATATCCTCGAACCACTGCAAGTGTTGAACGGGGTTATCCTTGTCGGTATACATTGTCGTGGCCGACACTCTGAATCCTTCGGGGAGTGGTGCCGAGAGCACCAACTCGCAAAAAGGGCTCCCCCCACTCACCCTATGGACCTGTTCCACTCTCCCTGCGAGCTCTCCTGGCGACCCCGCTCCTGTCGACCTCGGGCTCGCCAAAGGACCACCCGCCGGGGCCCCACTGGCCGGGACCCCTTCTTCTTGGACGACACTCGCAGGGACCTCGCTCTCTCTCTCTCCAGGCTGGTGAAAAGTTCTCGCCTAGAGAGGTCTCACCCCATACCTTGAGTCGCCGCCTCCCTTCCGGCTCGCGGAGCTGGGGCATTCTCGCCAACCACAGGTGGAGGAGCCACCTGGGTCACTGGGGTCACGAGACCACCGAGTGCCGTGATGAGAATGCTCTGAAAAGCTCCAAGCAGATCTCTCCTAAGGTTTGCCAGCATTTCCATCGTCGCTGGCACTCCTGGGGGTGGCGTCCTTCTAGGTCTCGCATCCTGCTCGTCCTCTCCTGCCATGCTTCCTTCTTGAGATTTTCTTGAGCCACCTGCACTCCACGCTCACCGCACCTAAAATGTTGAAACCAGTAAATATGTTCTGTGGAGTTCGGGGCCCCCAACTAGTTGGGGGGCAGCTGGAACATATTAATCTCTTGAAGGGACAGATTGAAGCCTTGGAACTAGACACGGACCCTTCGACTCAGCAAGGAGGACCCATGATGAGTACTTTTTGTACTCATCTTTTAGTATAATTTTAATATAGTTTTAATATGAATTTATATAAATTATATGTATTATCTTATCTAACTCATTCCTTTTTATTTCTTCAACTAATTTAAGCTTAGTTTATGTTTTTCAGGTTTTCCGGGCACTTTAAGCAAAAATGTCAAGTACACGCCCAAGGTCACGGGCGTGACCAAGGGCGTGACAGCCTAATATGTGTTCCAGACCTGCTGCCCCCACTTCGGGACCATTCCGTGAAGATTCTCCAAGTGCACGCCCCAGGTCACGGGCTTGACCATGGGCGTGACATCCAAGTCACAGCCGGGACCCCGCCACTAGCTACCAGCACGCCTGCCACATCATTTAAAGTTGCACGCCCCAGGTCACGGGCGTGACCAGGCGGCGTGACATCCAGGTCACGGGTGTGACTCGCCCCGCGCTCCTTCCCGCCGAAGTTTCCCGCCAGCAGCCACTTTTGAAGATTACACGCCCTAGGTCATGGGCGTGACATAGGGCGTGACGCGCCCAAAACGCCTGCATTGACGCCAGAATGCGCCCTCTCCTCACCAGCATCGATCACGCTCCTTACACGCCATTGGTCACGGGCGTGACCAAGGGCGTGTAACATCAAATTTCTGCCTATTTAAAGGGAGCTTCTCCAAATCTTCAAGGACGAATTTTAAGGATTAGACATTTCAATTCATGGTTTATTTTCACGTTTTAGTAGTTCTTGTAATCCTCTTTCTTTATGCAATTTGTATTTTCAATTAAATGCTTTGTAGCTTCCTTTTCATAATTTGTAATTTCTTTATCAATAAAATAGTTTTATTTTCTCATTCTTCTCTTTCTCCATTGTTTTATTTTCTTTTTGCAAACCAACTCAAAGTTTTAATTGATAAGATAATAGAGATTTTCTTGTTGTAAGCGTACTCAACTGCCCCGAGTCTAATACGACCTTGGTTTTTATAACCTATACTACATTCGATACGGTACACTTGCCGTTGTCGTTTGCGGATATAGTTTTGCTCCATCAAGTTTTTGGCGTCGTTGCCGGGGACACGGTTGATATTTCGAAAAAAGAAATATTTATTAATTTTATCGTTCTCTTTCTTCTCCCCCTTCTCTTTAAATTTTTTTTTTAAAAAAAAATCTTAAAAAGCGTAATCTAAATTCTCGGAAAGGACGCTTTGTGCTTGAATTCCCATCACAGCCTCTAGTACCTTGCGAGCCCTTCACCGGGTTGACCTTGGGAAGTTCGGGACTAACTTAACCCGCTTTTTGAAAAAAAATTATATGAATATATTTTTTTTATACTCTAAAATTCCATTCATTTAAGTGAAAGTTGTTTCCTTTTTTTATTTCTTATTATGAAATTAGTAGAAGCGGTCATTAAAATTACCGTGCTTCGAAACCAAATTGAACTTTTGCAAGCCGCACGAAGGCACCAGTTTAGTTGTTATTATTGTGGTGCGACTCATCAAAGTGAGGAATGTTATTTACATTCATATTCTCAAAATAATTATTATGAAAATAATTATCCTCAATATTATGCAAATAATTCTGATAATAATTATGATCATAATTTTTCATCTTTTAATGAAAATAATTTTTCAAACTTTGATGAAAATAATTTTTCTAATTTTAATGAGAATAGTTTTTCGGCATTTAATAATTGTTCTTCTAGCTCCGAAGTAGATTATTCCTCGTGGCAAGCTCACCCGGATAGTTCTCGGAGCAATGAAGATAAATCTGTAGATCCGAATTTTTGTTTTTCTTCTTGTACACCGCAATTTTCGTTCTCTAATTTTGGGGAAATTTCAGAGATCCAGATAGATACTTCACCCCAAAATTTAGAGGAAAATATTATCTCGTCTAGTGTTTTTCTAATTTTCACGAGAATAATTTTTCGTCTTCTAATAATTTTTCTTCTAACCCCGAAGTAGATTATTCTTGGTGGCAAGGTCACCCGGATAGCTTTCGGAGCGATGAAGATAAATCTTTCGATCTGAATTCTTGTTCATCTTCTTTTGCGCCGCAATTTTCATTCTCTAATTTTGGGGAATCTCCATCGAATCAATTTGATACTTCCCCCAAAAATTTAGAGGAGAATTTTATTTCTTCTAGTATTTTTTCTCCATCTTTGGATAATTTAGTTATGGAGGAACATGTGGTTTCATGTAATCCCATAACTTCTTTTACCAAAGATGAAGAAAAATTCTCTTACCAAGAAATTCTTAATGTTTTGGACACCCCAGATGAACTAGAAGAAGAACATGTTTCTTCCCCTACTTCACCCGGATCTTCTTTTCTTTATCATGAATTTTCGCAAATCTCTTCTATTTTAATTCAACAGGAAATTCATGAAAATTTTGTGTCCGAAAATTTTATTTCGCTTGGTAATACACTAGATTTTCGTAATGAAAATTTTATTTTAGAAAAGGAACAACCAGAGCTTAATTTTATTTTTTCTCAAGCGCCTCCTCCTTGCGAAAAATTATCTGAATCGTTTATTTGTGATTCTTTATACACTAACAATTTTCAGGTTGAAGATGAGTCGTTGCTACCCCAATCAATTGATGATCCATATGTCGCTCATCCTTATAAATTCAAATCACCTCAGGTATGTATAGGTGATTTGGATTTGCAAATTCAAGATCAAAGACAAAAGGAGAATCACAAGATAAACGGAGGAGTAGCCGTGCGACTGACGCCGACACATTCACCTCAGCACGAATTAAGGGAGTTGCCTGTCCACCTCTCTTTTAAATTTCCTTTTTCCTAACACTAACCGTCTAGCTTAAAGACGGGAAAAAGAAAGCGCTCTTGGGAGGCACCCCTTGCCTATCTTTAAATTTATGTATTCTTCTTTTTAAAGTTTATTTTCTTTCAAGTATTCTTCATACTTAGTTTTAAACATTGGGGACAATGTTTAATTTTAAGTATGGGGGTGTAACTTCGCATTCATTGTATCGTTATTTGAAAAAAAATATATATATAAAAATTATAAAAATCTAATTTCTTGGAAAGGGCGCTTTGGGCTTGAACTCCTATCACAGCTCCTAGTACCTTGCGAACCCTTCACCGGGTAGCCCTCGAGAAGTCCAAGAAATATTTTATTTAAAAAAAAATAATAATAATAAATACGCCTAGCCTTGTTGTTTTTAATGTTCTAGAAATTTAGTTAGAGGTTTGATTATAAGTATTCCTACATTTTTAATTTAGCTAATTTTTTGTTTTATCAGAATTTGTTAAATTTAAATTTGAAGTAATTTAGTTTTAAGAAACACTTTATGTTTTTAATTCAATTAGAGAATTAATTTAGCACTACTTCTCCGTTTAATTTTAAATAGCTTCACTTTGTGGTAAATTGGCTAAACATATCTAGATTTCTATTATATTCTCTTTTAACTTTAAGATCTTAGGAAATTTAATTCCACTAAAAAATTGCTCTCAAAATAGTTTAATTTATAAACTAGAAGTTTTCTCCCCCCTCACCCTTTGTTGGCAAATAAAAAATGTAGAAAAAGATCATATGTCATGGAAATAAGAGGATAAAATTCATTATTTCCTAAAACATATGCACCCAAAATCATTTAAAAGATTATATGTCATGATGTAAGAGGATAAAATTCATTACATCTAAAACATATACATTCTGGGTTTTTGATTGAAGAGAATTGTTAAAAGATTATATGGCATGGAAAATAAGAGGATAAAATTCATTATTTTCCTAAACATATACATTTTCGTATTCAAATGAGGTGAGAGGATAAAATTCATCACCTCTATTCAAGAACTCTTCATTTGCCATTTCGTTCAAACCCATCCCTAGCCAATTTCATTGTTTCTAGTCCTAAACTAAATTATTAAGAGAGCAATATTTTGGTAGGTGTCTTTTCCTTAAGTTTCTTTTATGTTAGAGTGTTTATAATTTCAATCTAATTTTGTTTGAAAATTTCTATAATTTCGATTGCTAAATAGTTATCTTGAGAAGTAGTTAGCTAAACAAATTTCTCTTTTTAAATTATCAACATAACTTATGACTTAATTCTTGAATTCCTAAAATTTGCTTTTGACTTATTCTTGGTTTAATAAAATTTTAGTTAATTAGAAATAATATCGATGTCTTGTAATTCTTTCCTCTCTCTTTTGCTCTGGAATAGCAAAAGCTCAAGTATGGGGGCGTTTGATGAGTACTTTTTGTACTCATCTTTTAGTATAATTTTAATATAGTTTTAATATGATTTTATATAAATTATATGTATTATCTTATCTAATTCATTCCTTTTTATTTCTTCAACTAATTTAAGCTTAGTTTATGTTTTTTAGGTTTTCTGGTCACTTTAAGAAAAAATGTCAAGTACACGCCCAAGGTCACAAGCATGACCAAGGGCGTGACAGCCTAATATGTGTTCCAGACCTGTTGTCGCCACTTCGGGACCAATCCGTGAAGATTCGCCAAGTACACGCCCCAGGTCATGGGCGTGACCAAGGTCGTGACATCCAAGTCACGACCGGGACCCCGCCACCAGCTGCCAGCACGTGTAAGACCCCAAATTTCATGTGCACGCCAAAATACCAAAAATGAAAATATGGTGAAGTCAGGGAGCTAGCGCCAGGCGCTAGCGCTAGCGCCGGCGGTAGTGGTTCCAAGCGGTACCGACTCATGGCTAGCGCCAGGCGCTAGTGCTAGCGCCGGCGGTAGCGGGAAAACCATAAATTCCCCAAAATCCGACTCCTTTCTCATTTCTCTGCCATTCCTGATCTGAGAGCTGAGAGGAGAGCTGAGGGCAGACGGTTGGGAGCAAGGAGGGAGATCCGTTAGCATTGTGCTTTCGTTGTGCCAGGAGGGAGACAACATCTGCGTGCTTGTGCCACCACGGATTCCAGCCTTCCCCTCTCAAGTCTATGGCGCCAAAACGACCAGCGAGGGTAACGAATCTCCACCCTAATCCTTGGACATGTACGTCCTTTGGTTTGTATGTATTTCGGGAGACTTCTACTAATTAGTGGATTGGATCTTCCGGTGGGATGAAGTTATTCCCCCACAAATTGCATATAGAGTCCGGAACGGTAGTACGGGCATAGGCATGCTATGTGAAACCCATCTGGACAGATCGAGCCGAATTGGTGATGTTTAAAGTGCCGGAAATAATTCTGTGTACGTGCGATGATTCGGGTCATGTGTACAGTTTTGTACAGAAAAAAGGACCTGGAGGTAAATCCCAGGCAGTACCCGAAGTTGTGTAGCAGAATTAAGTTCTGTTACTATCGCCGGGCACTAGCGATAGCGCCGGCGGTATCTCCAGGTGAGCTACTCGTGTTGTTATCTGGAGGTGTTTTCCCATAGGTAGCAGTACTGGGTTCTATTACCAGTAGTGGGCAGAACTGAGTTCTGTTGCTAGCGCCAGGCGCTAGCGGTAGCGCCGGCGGTAGCGCCCAGTGAGCCTTATGAAGCCTGTAAAGCCCGATGCACTGGGTTGAGCAGCAGAAGCTGAAGGTCCGTGTACCTTGCTTCATTGACCTTGCAGGTCAAGAGCGGGTTAGGGAAAGCCGTACCCGTTTTAGGTAGATGTATGCCTAATATTATGAGCGCGGGCATCTGGCAGAACCGAAACCCCACCCTTAGCCATTGTGATGAGGATTGCAACCTCGGGTCACGATGTGTAGATTGGGATTAGAACTCATCAAGGCCGGGCATCCTTGACGAGAATCAGCTTATAGAGAGAATCCAAGTTGAAAAAGGACTTGTCGATTGCGTGTCGTAAGTGCACAAAGCGTGTAAGCCTAAATCTGAGTTGAAAAAGGACTTGTCAATGAATGCTATGCTTCTATGTGGTGCTTAGACGCACCTGTGATATATATTCTGTTGTTGCTTGCTTGCAGGGAAGGAGCACCGCCCCCCCCCCCGAGCATGGGGTGGGGTCGTTATAAATCTTGGTCAGCTAAAGATGACCAGATACTTGTTTTCCCACCACTTGGTGGATTTGCTTATACAGGTCCCGGTGAGATTAGCGGGAGATTGCGGGTTGAAGCCCCTGCTACTGTGCTGTGCTAGCCTTTGAAGGCCATGGCTTTTATTTACCTTTTTGTTCATGTGTGGCCGGCCTGCGAGCCGATGTTTGGAAGCCACTTAGATGATGTAAACAAACAATGTAACTAACTGTTTATGTATTTCATTCCTAGTAGTGATGTGGACATGTTATATATTGGTTTTAAATGTAAATAAATATGCTTCCGTTGTGACTCTGATGCTGAGATAGTTATAGTTGTAACTGTTTAATGCTAATTTTAGTAACGCGCTCTTCTATTCATTTCATATGGCGTGGGGTCCCGGCCGGACCTACTGTAATATGCTATGTAATAGGGAGGGTGTTACAAATTGGTATCAGAGCCAATTTTCGATCCTGGGACCTGTGGGTTATGGTATCAGCTACGTGTCTCGTTCCCTATCCGTCTAAATTCATGGTCGAATTCTTTTAAGGGGTGGTGAGCACGTGTGTGTGTTGTAACACCACGGGTTTTTCTTATAATTACTTTAATCGAGCACGGAATTTGTGATAATTAATTTTAAAACTAAATATTTAATTCTAGGCGTCAAGGCGAAGGGGCGTTACCATTTCGGTATCGTCGTCGTCGTCTGGCAAATTATTTAGGTGTGGACGTAAATGCGGATATATATATGTAAATGCGAATATAAATACGTATATATATATACATATGAAATTATAAGCATGTCTAAAAAAATTTCATATATAAACCTACTATTATGAATGTATACAAATACATATATCCTTATGTGCATGCATGCTTGAAGTTTTATAGGGGGGTTTTATGTAGGGTGCTACATTTATACCATTATATGTATATACATGTGTATAGGGGTATATATATATAAATCTTAATTATTCCAAACCATATACATATATATACGTTATGTATACCTATAGTGTGTACAGGTTATTTATATAAGAAGAAAAAAATAAAGAGAGGGGGTTTATGTATATATGTGTGTATACATGCATTATATGCCAACCCTCGGTGCAGATTTATGGGGATATGTAATTATATAAGCTGAGGTTTTCATTGGTGGGCTGCAGCTTTCATTTCCTTGCTCGTTTCTCCCTATCCCCGTGCAAGCCTGGACCCCCCCCCTTTGGAAGGAGAGCTAGGGCCGCGTCGGAGTTGCCAGAAGTCGGAGGGCTAGGTCGTCGGAGGGGTCTTGGGAGGTGCCGGGCCCTGTCTTCGTCGCCGGTGTTGGGCTATCGATCGGCCCTCGTCAAACTTACCGCGATCTGATGGGTTATCGCTTGATTCAGGCAAGGAAACTTTTCTCTTCTTCTTCTTCTTCCCCCTCCTTCCCCTCTTTGCTTAATTGAACTTGGCAGGCTTCTTCCTATTATCTGTGCTAAATATCCTTTCATTTGCTTACCTCTTAAGGGTCATATGAAACCCTTGGCCGGTGGTGATTGCTTGGTTTCTCCTTTCCCCCTTCCAGGTTTTGCATTAGCTCTTGGAATCATCTTTTTATTTGGGAAATTAGGATGGTGACTATTTGGTTTCTCCATCCAGAATTCGGTATGAGCATTTGAAATGCTTCTTTTTTTTGGGAAATTAGGGTGGTGGTTGGTGGCTGCTTGGGTTCTTTTTGGTGATGGGAATTAGAGAGCTCCCTTGGTCATGCCAGTAATGACTTGTTTATGTGCTGAATTTTAGAGAATTCCCCATGGTTTCATCCTAAATTAAATTCTTAATTTATGCAAATCTGCATCCATATGCTAGGAAATTTTCTTGGTATATGCTTAAGTCAATCACCTGGTTCATGAAATTTTTGGATTTAAACGCTATTTGTTTGGGTAAATTTCTTTTTGGAGGCCGCCTTTGTCTATTAAGGGTGTTAATTTGTTAGTGGGGCTGCTGTTATAAAATCTGTTTGGGGCTGCTGTGTGCAAAGCAGTTGGGACCTGTTGATTTGGTGGGCTGCCTTATGGCTTCCAGGTTGGGGGCTGTTTCAATTAATTCCTCCTTATGTTAGGGGCTGCCTTCAGAAACTTATGTTGGGTGCCTTCTATATGTTTATATATATAATTTAGTTGGATTTTTTTGGGCTGCATTGGGGCCTTTGCTTACTGGGTATATATATATATCAAAGAGGGGTGAAATAATGTTTTTATAAAAAAAGGATGATGGTTCTATAGGGGCTGTTATACAGGATCCTTGGCTGGATTATTTGGGGCTTGTTGTATATAGATTTGTCGGAATTACATTATGGTGGCTGTTTCATATATTGTTCATTTGGGGCTACCTGGTTTATACTCTGTTTAAGGGGGCTGCTTCTCAGGTTTTGTTGATGGGGGCTGCTGGTTATATATATTCTCTAATTGGGGCTGCTGTAATTATGATCCTACCTATTAGGTTTATGTGTGGTGTTCCTCTTGGTTGTTGGCAAGGTTCCTTATAGTTTCTTTGTGGATGTCTCCTCCTTGATTTAGCATGGCAGCTATTGTCCTACTTTGCTTCCCCTTGGTTCAAGTCGGCAGCCGGTATACTCATTGATTTCAGCATGGTTGCTTTTGATATATTTTATTTTTCCCTTGTTTCCCCCTAATTTGAACTCTCTATATACGAAGCTCTGCACCTATACGCTAGGAAATTTCCTTGGTTTAAACCTAAGTCACTTACCCGGTTCGTAAATTTGCTGTGTTTAAATTTGAGGGCTAGGTATTTACTTAGGTTTATGCAAAGTTAAATTTCCTAGGCTATATGCTAGAGGTTTCGTCTAGTGGGGAAGTTGTGCCTGTCAGCTATTGGTTTTATGCGGGGCTTCTTCTTGGTCTATATGTTGTTGGTTAACTTTTGGGCTTATTCAATTAGTAAGCATTAATGGTCTTGCTCGACCAATTTCCCGGATCCTACATTTCTTCCTTCGTTTGTCTAAGTTGGGTATTGCGGCGGGCTAAAATTCCCTGGAAATTTCGTAATTTAGATTCCCTGACGATTTGGGAAAGTCTAAATGCTAAATTTCCTGGAAATTTCTCTTGCTAGTCCTCGGTGACCAAGCGAGGCTAGCAATTGTTTAAGGTGAAGGATAAGTGGACAAATTTTGGTTTTGGGCTTTTACTTGTTCCAGGGACCGGCAGCTTTGCACTTTTAGTAGCACAAAGTATCGAATACTATTGTATAACACTCATATATATATATATATATATACTTACAGAAGTTATTAATGGTTGCTTAATAGCTTTACTTCCGTAGCGAATGCTAAAGTTCATCTTCCTATGTTGATTAGGAGATCTTCCTTGACCGCCAAACTAAGCTGTGCTCTTTCTTGAGTTGCCCTATAGTTGGTTAGTGTTCATTTATGGTGTCTTGTCGTGCCCAATTCATTGCACGGTTTCGAGAAGTTCATTGGGAGTCAAGTTTGGACTCATCAAGTGTTTTCAAATGAATCATTGAGTAGTGTTTATTTCTTTGTGACCCTATCCTTAGGGTGTTATGGTGCTGGTATCTCGGGTTACGTCCCGTGTCTTAATTGAAACTTAATTTGATTATTTAGAACCTTTATTTTAAGCCTTGCACGGTGGGTAGTTTTGGGTGGCAGTGGATAGAGTACCACCACCCAGATTTGGTTTTTGGGTGGCAGTGGATAAAGGCCCACGACCCGGTTTTGGGCTGCGGGCGTTAGTGGAAGATACCACCATCGCAGTACCTTCTTTTGGGGGACGCTTTTCCCTCGAGTTGATCAGTCTCAAGTTCTTAAGCACATATGCTTATATATGTGTATTATGATAGTATATGTTTGACCATCACCTCTGAGCCACAAAGGCGGACACGTGGTGGGCTTTGATTGTGTTGACTATTACCTTTCAGTGCATGCTTTTCTTTTCTTCTTACCGAGTGCACTCGTTTGAGCTGGCTCGGGTTGTTGTAAGATTATAGATGTTTACCTGCTTAGTTTTCCTTTCTGCACTCTCTTATTTCTCTTACTGCTAATCTTGGTTTTCTTGCACCCTCTTGGGCTGAGGCATTCTTTTCTTATGAATGTCTCAGGTTCAGGTTTTTTTAGCCGCCGCAGGAGTTAGAGCGGCGTCGTTCAGTGTTCCTGTCGAGGCCCTTCCCCTCTTAGGTAAGGGGCAGTTGCTTAGTTGTTGTCTCTCCTTTAGCTATTTTTTTTCCTTCTTCCCTGCGGGTTCGTGTCAGCTGTTGGCGCCCGTATGGCTTTTTGTTTAGATTACTTACTGTTTGCTTTGCTGTTACATTGAGTACTTTATCTACTTGCTCTCTAGGAAGCCTTTTCGCTAAGATGTAGTAGTTACTTTATTGATATAAAAGTGTCGTTCTTGCATATCATGCTTTTAAATAAAGATCGCATACTTGGAAATTCGTAGAAAAATCCTTTCTTACTATACTAAACCTAGATATGTGCATATCATTTCTGGAATGTTTATTTTCTTGCTCATGTAGGCTAAAAGAAACAAACCTATTTTCCGCTGCGTATATATAGTTTTGTACTTGTGGACTAGATGATCCACCAGACCGAGGGACGTGGTCTTAAGCTAAAATGAAAATTTCTCTTTTAATCCAATCACAGATATGTCTTTTATAAAATTATCGTAGAGAGTGTTTGCCTGAGCGTCTGTAGTCGTCTCCTGTAGGCGTGGCATCACGACGCATATTTTTCCCTTGCTCTGATATTACGTATTATATTTTTGGGGAAAATGTGGGTTGTGACAGTTGGTATCAGAGGGAGGTTTGCCGGGTTGCTGTGATAGTCTGGTTGCCCGGTTAACCGCCTGGTGAGAATCGTCATTCATCGCATACACACACCAAAGGGTCATCAGTATGTCTTGGCAGAAGCATGAACACTACACTCATAGCATGATAAGAAGTACGGGGAATATTATGTAGTATGGGATGCATAATATGTGTTTGTATATGGATCCTCATAGGTGACAACATACGACTGTTATGTAGTATGGGATGCATAACGTAGGTCACATGCGTGTCCATTAGATTTTCTTTTTTGTTGCATGCGATAATATGTAGTATGGGATGCATAAGATCGCATGTGTACGCCGCTCATAGCATGCATTAAGGCCTTTTTTAGATTGCATAGCACTGCATATGCATCATAACAAAGCATTAGCACACGTGCCAAGCTAAAGACATACATGATAACGCTCGTACACACATGATTTGGAATAAAATTTGGCATTCATGCATTATTTTATATGCACATAAGTTGAAAGGATGATGGTGTATCATCCTAAGTTTAGCATAACATCATTTCAAAAATTCCCAGAGCAAGGTAACAGCAAGAGCAAGTATCTACTCTTTCCTGGTCTGTATCGAGTTAGGAAATTCTAGTTCCTAGCTGTTGCGTCTTAAGCTAGGTGTATTGTGGTGTTCGTTCGTAATTGCAGTCGATGACTCCAGAGCATAGTGCGTCGGAGTCAGCTCCCCAGTCAGAGGGTGAGTCTTTGGGTGCGCGCAGTGAAGCTGTAATTGAAGAGTTGCATCAGAGTAACGAGGCGTTGTCGAGGCAAATGGTCGTGAAACAAGCGCAGTTTTTCTGCCCAGGTGTTTTCAGGTTAAGGTTTTGACCTAGTTTATTCGTTGGCTTGCGAGTGTGGATTTGGATTTTGTTATCTCAACACTGTGCGAGTTAAGGTAGAGGATGTTGAGCGTGCCTTCTTTTTATTTGAGTTTTACTCGATGTTTTGGCTATAGAGCTTCGCAGGCGGTCATCGTTATGTTATCGATTGTTGAGCAGTTTTTCCCCGCGGTAATTCCAGGTTAGATTCTAATCAAATTCTTAACCTTCAGCTTTGGTTCTAGTTTATTTTCGCTCGTTTAGTTGCGTATCCAACCCTATAGGAGAGTTTAAGGTTTATAACCTTTAGGCGCACGTTCCTTCCCGATTCTCGGCTTCCCGCTCGTGCGTGGCTAGGTCTTTAGTAGACCGTCGTGGTTTGACCCTCGATCGGGTTGGTGATCCCCTTAGTGTTATGTTTCCCTTATGTTGTTGTTGTGGTGTCGAATCAGGGCTTTCAGGGTTGTCCTGTCTTCTTAGGTGGTTTCGTAACTTTTGTTAATCTAAAGGTGCTAGACCTGGAGTTTCCGTCGTGATTGTGGGTTTGGGCTGGTTGTCCAGGTGTGATGTTGTTATCCAACGCAAGGTAAAGCATTTGGTCTTTAAGCTGGACATCGGTCGACCCTTGAGCGTGTTTGGTTTTCCACGCTATGTTTTCCCGCGACTATTGTCGCGTTGTGTGCCAGGAGCCTTTAGTTTCCAATGGTGTTGCTTATCTTGTTTCTACGCTAGAAACTGTTTTCAGTTTGTTGTGTATCGAGGATTTACTTCCCTGTGGTGCGAGATCTCGCTGATGTCTTCGACGTTGGTCTCCTTAGTTTTCTACCTGTGCGGGTTGAGGAGTTTTTTTCTGACCTTGAGCTGGGTACTTGTCCTATTGCTAAGACAACGTACCCTTTGGCCCCGCGTGTGTTGTGAGAGTTGCGCACTCAGTTGGATGAGTGGTTGCAGTGTGGCTTTTTCTGGCCTAGATCCTCGCCCTGGAGTGCTCTCGTCTTGTTCGTGGAAGAATGTAGTTCGGTAGGCTTCCTTTAGTTGGGAATCCGCTTATCGGTCGTTCCGCGACCCGTTTTCTGTCCTCGGTTTGGACATTTCGAGTTCTTGGTATCGTCTTTTTCTCTTTGGGTAATCTTATCCGCATCCGCTTTCCTAGCCCTTTTCGGTTAGCGTTTCTATCTAGCGAGTGTGAGCTTACCTCTCCCTTTGTACTTTTCATTCGATGTCTCCAAAGTTTCGGTTCTAAGTTTCGGGGCGAAACTTTTTGTTAGGAGGGGTGGCTGTAACGCCCCGGGTTTTTCTTATAATTACTTTAATCGAGCACAGAATTTGTGATAATTAATTTTAAAACTAAATATTTAATTCTAGGCGTCAAGGCGAAGGGGCGTTACCGTTTCGGTATCGTCGTCGTCGTCTGGCAAATTATTTAGGTGTGGACGTAAATGCGGATATATATATGTAAATGCGAATATAAATACGTATATATATATACATATGAAATTATAAGCATGTCTAAAAAAATTTCATATATAAACCTACTATTATGAACGTATACAAATACATATATCCTTATGTGCATGCATGCTTGAAGCTTTATAGGGGGGTTTTATGTAGGGTGCTACATTTATACCATTATATGTATATACATGTGTATAGGGGTATATATATATATATAAATCTTAATTATACCAAACCATATACATATATATACGTTATGTATACCTATAGTGTGTACAGGTTATTTATATAAGAAGAAAAAAAAAATAAAGAGAGGGGGTTTATGTATATATGTGTACATACATGCATTATATGCCAACCCTCGGTGCAAATTTATGGGGATATGTAATTATATAAGCTGAGGTTTTCATTGGTGGGCTGCAGCTTTCATTTCCTTGCTCGTTTCTCCCTTTCCCCGTGCAAGCCTGGACCCCCCTTTTTGGAAGGAGAGCTAGGGCCGCGTCGGAGTCGCCGGAAGTCGGAGGGCTAGGTCGTCAGAGGGGTCTTGGGAGGTGTCGGGCCCTGTCTTCGTCGCCGGTGTTGGGCTATCGATCGGCCCTCGTCAAACTTACCGCGATCCGGTGGGTTAACGCTTGATTCAAGGCAAGGAAACTTTTCTCTTCTTCTTCATCCCCTCCTTCCCCTCTTTGCTTAATTGAACTTGGCGGGCTTCTTCCTATTATCTGTGCTAAATATCCTTTCATCTTCTTACCTCTTATGGGTCATATGAAACCCTTGGCCGGTGGTGATTGCTTGGTTTCTCCTTTCCCCTTCCAGGTTTTGCATTAGCTCTTGGAATTATCTTTTTATTTGGGAAATTAAGATGGTGTCTATTTGGTTTCTCCATCCAGAATTCGGTATGAGCATTTGAAATGCTTCTTTTTTTTTGGGAAATTAGGGTGGTGGCTGGTGGCTGCTTGGGTTCTTTTTCGTGATGGGAATTAGAGAGCTCCCTTGGTCATGCCAGTAATGACTTGTTTATGTGCTGAATTTTAGAGAATTCCCCATGGTTTCATCCTAAATTAAATTCTTAATTTATGCAAATCTGCATCCATATGCTAGGAAATTTTCTTGGTATATGCTTAAGTCAATCACCTGGTTCATGAAATTTTTGGATTTAAACGCTATTTGTTTGGGTAAATTTCTTTTTGGGGGCCGCCTTTGTCTATTAAGGGTGTTAATTTGTTAGTGGGGCTGCTGTTATAAAATCTGTTTGGGGCTGCTGTGTGCAAAGCAGTTGGGACCTGTTGATTTGGGGGGCTGCCTTATGGCTTCCAGGTTGGGGGCTGTTTCAATTAATTCCTCCTTATGTTAGGGTCTGCCTTCAGAAACTTATGTTGGGTGCCTGCTATATGTTTACATATATAATTTAGTTGGATTTTTTTAGCTGCATTGGGGCCTTTGCTTACTGGGTATATATATATCAAAGAGGGGTGAAATAATGTTTTTATAAAAAAAGAATGATGGTTCTATAGGGGTTGTTATACAGGATCATAGGCTGGATTATTTGGGGCTTGTTGTATATAGATTTGTCGGAATTACCTTATGGTGGCTGTTTCATATATTGTTCATTTGGGGCTGCCTGGTTTATACTCTATTTAAGGGGGATGCTTCTCAAGTTTTGTTGATGGGGGCTGCTGGTTATATATATTCTCTAATTGGGGCTGTTGTAATTATGATCCTACCTATTAGGTTTATGTGTGGTGTTCCTCTTGGTTATTGGCAAGGTTCCTTATAGTTTCTTTGTGGCTGTCTCCTCCTTGATTTAGCATGGCAGCTATTGTCCTACTTTGCTTCCCCTTGGTTCAAGTCGGCAGCCGGTATACTCATTGATTTCAGCATGGTTGCTTTTGATATATTTTATTTTTACCTTGTTTCCCCCTAATTTGAACTCTTGATATACGAAGCTCTGCGCCTATACGCTAGGAAATTTCCTTGGTTTAAACCTAAGTCAATTACCTGGTTCGTAAATTTGCTGTGTTTAAATTTGAGGGCTAGGTATTTACTTAGGTTTATGCAAAGTTAAATTTCCTAGGCTATATGCTAGAGGTTTCGTCTCGTGGGGAAGTTGTGCCTGTCAGCTATTGGTTTTATGCGGGGCTTCTTCTTGGTCTACATGTTGTTGGTTAACTTTTGGGCTTATTCAATTAGTAAGCATTAATGGTCTTGCTCGACAAATTTCTCGGATCCTACATTTCTTCCTTCGTTTGGCTAAGTTGGGTATTGCGGCGGGCTAAAATTCCCTGGAAATTTCGTAATTTAGATTCCCTGACGATTTGGGAAAGTCTAAATGCTAAATTTCCTGGAAATTTCTCTTGCTAGTCCTCGGTGACCTAGCGAGGCTAGCAATTGTTTAAGGTGAAGGATAAGTGGACGAATTTCGGTTTTGGGCTTTTACTTGTTCCAGGGACCGGCAGCTTTGCACTTTTAGTAGCAGAAAGTATCGAATACTATTGTATAACACTCATATATATATATATACATACGGAAGTTATTAAAGGTTGCTTAATAACTTTACTTCCGTAGCGAATGCTAAAGTTCATCTTCCTGTGTTGATTAGGAGATCTTCCTTGACCGCCAAACTAAGCTGCGCTCTTTCTTGAGTTGCCCTATAGTTGGTTAGTGTTCATTTATGGTGTCTTATCGTGCCCAATTCATTGCACGGTTTCGAGAAGTTCATTGGGAGTCAAGTTTGGACTCACCAAGTGTTTTCAAATGAATCGTTGAGTAGTGTTTATTTCTTTGTGACCCTATCCTTAGGGTGTTATGGTGCTGGTATCTCGGGTTACATTCCGTGTCTTAATTGAAACTTAATTTGATTATTTAGAACCTTTGTTTTAAGCCTTGCACGGTGGGTAGTTTTGGGTGGCAGTGGATAGAGTACCACCACCCGGATTTAGTTTTTGGGTGGCAGTGGATAAAGGACCACGACCCAGTTTTGGGCTGCGGGCGTTAGTGGAAGATACCACCGTCGCAGTACCTTCTTTTGGGGGACGCTTTTCCCTCGAGCTGATCAGTCTCAAGTTCTTAAGCACATATGCTTATATATGTGTATTATGATAGTATATGTATGACCATCACCTCTGAGCCGCAAAGGCGGACACGTGGTGGGCTTTGATTGTGTTGACTATTACCTTTCAGTGCAGGCTTTTCTTTTCTTCTTACCGAGTGTACTCGTTTGAGCTGGCTCGGGTTGTTGTAAGATTATAGATGTTTACCTGCTTAGTTTTCCTTTCTGCACTCTCTTATTTCTCTTACTGCTAATCTTGGTTTTCTTGCACCCTCTTGGGCTGAGGCATTCTTTTCTTATGAATGTCTCAGGTTCAGGTTTTTTTAGCCGCCGCAGGAGTTAGAGCGGTGTCGTTCAGTGTTCCTGTCGAGGCCCTTCCCCTCTTAGGTAAGGGGCAGTTGCTTAGTTGTTGTCTCTCCTTTAGCTGTTTTTTTCCTTCTTCCCTGCGGGTTCGTGTTAGCTGTTGGCGCCCGTATGGCTTTTTGTTTAGATTACTTACTGTTTGTTTTGTTGTTACATTGAGTACTTTACCTACTTGCTCTCTGGGAAGCCTTTTCGCTAAGATGTAGTAGTTACTTTATTGATATAAAAGTGTCGTTCTTGCATATCATGCTTTTAAATAAAGATCGCATACTTGGAAATTCGTAGAAAAATCCTTTCTTACTATACTAAACCTAGATATGTGCATATCATTTCTGGAATGTTTATTTTCTTGCTCATGTAGGCTAAAAGAAACAAACCTATTTTCCGCTGCGTATATATAGTTTTCTACTTGTGGACTAGATGATCCACCAGACCGAGGGACGTGGTCTTAAGCTAAAATGAAAATGTCTCTTTTAATCCAATCGCAGATATGTCTTTTATAAAATTATCGTAAAGAGTGTTTGCCTGAGCGTCTGTAGTCGTCTCCTGCAGGCGTGGCATCACGACGCGTATTTTTCCCTTGCTCTGATATTACGTATTATATTTTTGGGGAAAATGTGGGTTGTGACATGCGTCGCCTTTAACTCATGTAAATAACCAGTAATTGTCCACTTTAGAAATAAAATACATGTGTGATTGTAGCAACATAGTGGAATCTGGGTATTCCTTTGTTGTTTAATGCTACAATCTGGTTGTTTTATTGTGTTTTGTTACACGATTATAGGTGCTTTGGGGTCTTACGGGAAGGGTCCAACCTCGTAACATCATGGAGAGTGCTGAAACAGTTCGTGTGGTCACAAATGCAGTTGTGGCAACTTTACTTGCGCAACCCGAAATACCACTGCCAAACCCGTGTTTACATCTCGAGTAGGGGAGCACTCTGTAGATGATTACTTGAATGAATTCCTCTGTCTGGACTGTTTTACGGGGTCAACATTGGGCGATGAGGAGACCAGCATCCACAAGTTTTATAACGGTCTGCGGGGTGACTTACGCCAAGCACTCGCGGGACCGAAGTTACTTAACTTCCCTGCGGTGGTGCGAGCAGCTAGATCTCTGGAAATGAATTTGACATGTGAGCAAAGCATGAAAGACCCCATACGTAAGCAGTCAAAGAGGAACAGGAAGGGTGAGCGGTTGAATCTACCTTCCTCTAGCGTGGCAGAAGTTGCCACCACTCAGGTTCCCCTAACGTGCTACACTTGTGACAAGAAGGGACACATTGCTCGCGATTGCCAAAGTGGGCCCCCCAAAGTCAGTATTCCGAGGCAGGGACTCTACATGTATGATGGGTCCAGCTTATGAGGATAAAGGTAAAAGTGTAGCAAGTGCGACGGTGAACATCCTGAACGCTGCATAGTCTGGGCAACGCAGATGGAGCAAAAGAGCGAGAGCTTCTGGGTCTGCTCAATCTTCAGCATCAGTAGTGACTGGGCGAGGTCCACTCACCTGTTACAACTACGGCAGACCAGGGCACTTTGCTCGTGACTGTCGTAGTGGGAAGAAGCTCGTTGCGGCCTATGCAGCAGAGAAAGGGAAGGCGGCTGAGTCAACCGCATCCCATGCTGCTCCAGCCCAGCCTAGAGTATATAACCTTGGCCAACAGGAGGCCATCAAACAGAGCGATGTGGTGACAGGTATGTGTTAGTATATAGCTTTTGTTGCTTTTTATACTTCATACCTTGTTGCACTGCTTGTTCACTGATCGTGTACTAGGCTTTGACCTAATCTTTAACTCTCTGACATGAGCACTAGTATATATGGGTGCTTCACATTCCTTTCTATCGGAAGCCTTCATATAATAACTTGGAATGCCTTCGTCGCTTAGACAGGAACGATTAGATGTGTTGCTACCCAATGGGTGTTCGATGCGCGCGGGTCGACGTTGAGTGATAAAGGTACGAATAGGAAGTCAAGACTTTGATTTGGAAGCACTGATACTCCCGCTTTCGGAGTTCGATGTAATCTTTGGTATGGACTGGCTGTCAGCGCAGCAGGCCTACATTGATTGCACGTCTAAGGAGGTCACACTGGGGCGGAATACCGAACGTGCGACTACGTTTGCTAGTTTGCATGGATCGAGCAAGACACTGATGTCTGCTGTCCAAGTGGTCAAGGCGGTTCGGCAAGGCGCAGAGTTATGTGTTGTGCTAGTGGGGGCTGCAAAGCCTCAACCCAGTTTGAGTGATGTTCCTGTGATTTCAGAGTATCCAGACGTGTTTCCGAAAGATCTCCCTGGGGCGCCACCTCAACGAGAGATTGACTTCACTATAGAGCTGGTGCCAGGTGCCAAACCTGTTTCACGCTCTCCGTACCGAATTGCGCCAAAGGAGATGGCGGAATTGAAGGTTCAATTGCAGGAGTTGTTAGAGCAGGGTTACATACGCCCAAGTACATCCCCTTGGGGTGCTCCGGTCCTTTTTGTGAAGAAGAAGGACGGAAGCCTGCTTCTATGCATTGACTACCGAGAATTGAACAAGCTGACCGAGAAGAACAAGTATCCGATTCCTCGAATCGATGACTTATTCGATCAGCTAGTTGGGTCAACTTTATATTCAAAGTTGGATATCAAGTCCGGCTATTACCAGTTGCGAATTCGGGATTGTGATATCCCCAAAGCAGCATTCTATACCCGCTACGGACACTTCGAGTTTACAATGATGCCATTTGGATTAATGAATGCGCCGTCAGTATTTATGGATCTGATGATTAGGACCTTTCGAGAGTACCTTGACCGGTTTGTCATTGTTTTCATTGACGATATCTTGGTGTACTCTCAGTCTGAAGAAGAGCACGCGATTCATTTGCGTGAAGTTTTGGAAACCCTGCGACATAGTCAACTATATGCCAAGTTCTCTAAGTGTGAGTTCTGGCTAGCCTCAGTGGCGTTCCTTGGTCATGTTATTAGTGGCGAGGGTATCGCAATGGATCCGACAAAGATTGATGAAATCCAGAAGTAGCCTGTTTTGGCGACAGTAGCGGAAGTCAGGAGTTTCCTTGGACTTGCCGGCTACTATCGGCGCTTCGTGGAGAACTTTTTGCGGATCGCTCTACCTCTCACCACCTTGACGAGGAAGGATCAGAAGTTCATTTGGTCACCAGAGTGTGCACGGGATTTTGAGGAACTGAAGAGGCATCTGACCACAACACCAATTCTATGTTTGCCATCTGGTGCAGAGGGTTATGAAATTTACAGTGATGCATCAGGGAGCGGCTTAGGCTGCGTACTTATTCAGCATGGTCAAGTAATAGCTTATGGCTCTCGTCAGTTGAAAGTGCATGAGCAGAATTATCCGGTCCACGACTTGGAGTTGGAGGCCGTGATCTTCGCTCTAAAGTTGTGGCGACACTACTTATATGGTGTGAAGGTTGACATCTTTAGAGACCATAAGAGCCTTAAGTATCTGTTAACGCAGAAGGAGCTCAATATGCGACAACGAAGGTGGATGGAGTTCCTGGGGAACTACACTTTTGATATACATTATACTCCCGGAAAGGGGAATGTCGTCGCAGATGCATTGAGCACGAGGGCTTTTTCACAGGCCAACTGGATTCAGATGTATGATCCACGTCTGATCAGGGACTTGGAAGCCTTGGAGATCTCCTGTGTAGATAGGAGTTCTAGTGCGAATGCGTGCTTAAACTGGACGGAGGTGCAGTATGACCTCGCCGACAGAATACGACAGGCCCTGGAGCTTGATTCGAGCATGCAACGCTATTTGGCAGAGTCTGGGGATGAGACTGCTGTAGAGTTTGTGTTGGACGACGGTCTGATGTGGAAAGACGGTCGATTGTGCGTCCCAAATGTGGGTAAGTTGCGGGAAGAATTGATGTACGAAGCACACTTTACCAAGTACTCAATTCACCCAGGGAGCACAAAGATGTACCAAGACATGAAAAAGCTGTTTTGGTGGCCAGTATTGAAGAAAGACATCGCCTTGTACGTGGTAAAATGCAAAACTTGCGCACTGGTGAAGGCCGAATGTCAGAAACCTGGAGGTTTCCTGAAGTCATTGCCAATACCGGAATGGAAATTTGATGACATTTCGATGGATTTCGTGCACGGTTTGCCGAGATCACAGAGTGGGAATGATGTCGTATGGGTGATCGTGGATCGCTTGACGAAGGTAGCCCACTTTATTCCAAACCGGAAGGACGATTCAGTTGAAAAGTTGGCAAAACTTTATGTTGATAGCATTGTCCGATTGCACGGTGTGCCCCGTAGCATCGTCAGTGACCGAGATGGGCGCTTCCCTTCGAAGGATTGGAGGCTAATCCACCAGTTGTTGGGTAAAAAATTGAAGTATAGTACTGCCTTCCACCCTCAGATGGATGGACAGACTGAACGTACGAATAGAACTCTGGAGGATATGCTCCGTATGTGCGTCCTAGATTTCGGTAAGAAGTGGGAAGATCATCTCTACATGATCGAGTTCGCCTATAATAACAGCTATCAGGCGAGTATAAAGATGGCACCCTTCGAGGCCCTCTATGGTAGAGCTTGCCGCACTCCCTTATCTTGGGCGGAGACAGGTGAAACGAAGCTGTTTAAGTGAAAGGAAGTCGAAGAGGCAAATTCGGCTATTCAAACAATCCGTGAGAGATTGTTAATTGCGCAAGATAGGCAGGCGAAATACTATAATGCCAAGCACAGAAACGTCGAGTTCGCCGTGGGCGACTGGGTTTATCTCAAGATCAAACCTTTCAAGGGTGTGTCCCAGATTCGACACTTGAAAAAGCTGAGTCCAAGATACCTTGGACCGTTTGAGGTACTGGAACGTGTTGGCGAAGCTGCCTATCGGCTCGCTCTTTCGAAAGAGTTGAGTGGTCTGCACGATGTGTTCCACATATCGGTATTGAGGAAAGCTGTACCAAAGCCTCGCCAAGTGCTTGTGGCTAGTCAGGTGTGGGTCGATGATGGGTTGAAGACAAAGGTCATACCTATTAGCATCGAAGACACTGAGATCAAACAGCAGCGGAATAAATTGATCAAGATGGTCAAAGTCCGCTGGAACAACTGCGGTCGTGAGGAGCTTTCATGGGAGCGCGAACAAACTATGCATGAGGAGTTCCCCGAGCTATTCCGTTGAGGTACAAGTTGTATTTTGTATCTTTTTTATTATTTGCACTTTTAGAATTTCGGGACGAAATTCATTTTAAGTGGGGGAGAATTGTAAGACCCCAAATTTCATGTGCACGCCAAAATAACAAAAATGAAAATATGGTGAAGTCAGGGAGCTAGCGCCAGGCGCTAGCGCTAGTGCCGGCGGTAGTGGCTCCAAGCGGTACCGACTCAAGGCTAGCGCCAGGCGCTAGTGCTAGCGCCGGCGGTAGCGGGAAAATCATAAATCCCCCAAAATCCGACTCCTTTCTCATTTCTCTGCCATTCCTGATCTGAGAGCTGAGAGGAGAGCTGAGGGCAGAGGGCTGGGAGCAAGGAGGGAGATCTGTTGGCGTTGTGCTTTCGTTGTGCCAGGAGGGAGATAACATCTGCGTGCTTGTGCCACCGCGTATTCCAGCCTTCCCCTCTCAAGTCTATGGCGCCAAAACGACCAGCGAGGGTAACGAATCTCCTCCCTAATCCTTGGACATGTACCTCCTTTGGTTTGCATGTATTTCGGGAGACTTCTACTAATTAGTGGATTGGATCTTCCAGTGGGATGAAGTTATTCCCCCACAAATTGCATATAAAGTCCGGAACGGTAGTACGGGCATAGGCATGCTGTGTGAAACCCATCTGGATAGATCGAGCCGGATTGGTGATGTTTAAAGTGACGGAAATAATTCCGTGTACGTGCGGTGATTCGGATCATGTGTACGGTTTTGTACAGAAAAAGGGACCTAGAGGTAAATCCCAGGCAGTACCCGAAGTTGTGGAGCAGAATTAAGTTCTGTTACTATCGTCGGGCGCTAGCAATAGTGCCGGCGGTAGCTCCAGGTGAGCTACTCGTGTTGTTATCTGGAGGTGTTTTCCCATAGGTAGCAGTACTGGGTTCTGTTACCAGTACCGGGCAGAACTGAGTTCTGTTGCTAGAGCCAGGCACTAGCGGTAGCGCCCAGTGAGCCTTATGAAGCCTGTGAAGCACGATGCACTGGGTTGAGCAGCAGAAGCTGAAGGTCCGCGTACCTTGCTTCATTGACCTTGCAGGTCAAGAGCGGGTTAGGGAACGCCGTACCCGTTTTAGGTAGATGTATGCCTAATATTTTCAGCGCGGGCATATGGCGGAACCGAAACCCCACCCTTAGCCATTGTGATGAGGATTGCAACCTCGGGTCATGATGTGTAGTTTGGGATTAGAACTCATCAAGGCCGTCCATCCTTGACGAGAATCAGCTCATAGAGAGAATCCAAGTTGAAAAAGAACTTGTCGATTGCGTGTCGTAAGTGCACAAAGCGTGTAAGCCTAAATCCGAGTTGAAAAAGGACTTGTCGATGAATGCAATGCTTCTATGCGGTGCTTAGACGCACCTGTGATATATATTCTGTTGTTGCTTGCTTGCAGGGAAGGAGCACCGTCGCCCCGAGCATGGGGTGGGGTCGTTATAAATCTTAGTCAGCTAAAGCTGACCGATTACTTATTTTCCCACCACTTGGTGGATTTGCTTATACAGGTCCCGGTGAGACTAGAGGGAGATAGCGGGCTGAAGCCCCTGCTGCTGTGCTGTGCTGGCCTTTGAAGGCCATAGCTTTTATTTACCTTTTTGTTCATGTGTGGCCGGCCTGCGAGCCGATGTTTGGAAGCCACTTAGATGATGTAAACAAACAATGTAACTAACTGTTTATGTATTTCATTCCTAGTAGTGATGTGGACATGTTATATACTGGTTTTAAATGTAAATAAATATGCTTCCATTGTGACTCTGATGCTGAGATAGTTATAGTTGTAACTGTTTAATGCTAATTTTAGTAACGCGCTCTTCTGTTCATTTCATATGGCGTGGGGTCCCGGCAGGACCTAGTGTTATATGCTATGTAACAGGGAGGGTGTTACAGCACGCCTGCCACATCATTTAAAGTTACACGCTCCAGGTCACAGGCGTGACCAGGGGGCGTGACATCCAGGTCACGCGCGTGACTCGCCCCGCGCTCCTTCCCGCCGAAGTTTCCCGCCAGCAGCCACTTTTGAAGATTACACGCCCCAGGTCACGGGCGTGACCTAGGGCGTGACGCGCCCGAAACGCCTGCATTGAAGCCAGAATGCGCCCTCTCCGCACCAGCATCGATCACGCTCCTTACACGCCCTTGGTCACGGGCATGACCAAGGGCGTGTAACTTCAAATTTCTGCCTATTTACAGGGAGCTTCTCCAGATCTTCAAGGATGAATTTTTAGGATTAGACATTTTAATTCATGTTTTATTTTCATGTTTTAGTAGTTCTTGTAATCCTCTTTCTTTATGCAATATGTATTTTCAATTAAATAGTTTGTAGCTTCCTTTTCATAATTTGTAATTTCTTTTATCAATAAAATAGTTTTATTTTCTCATTCTTCTCTTTCTCCATTGTTTCATTTTCTTTTTGCAAACCAACTCAAAGTTTTAATTGATAAGATAATAAAGATTTTCTTGAAGTAAGAGTACTCAACCGCCCCGAGTCTAATACGACCTTGGTTTTATAACCTATACTACATTCGATACGGTACACTTGTTGTTGTCGTTTGCGGATATAGTTTTGCTCCATCAACCCACCACACACCCGGAAGATCTTTTGAGCGCTTCCCCTCCCAAGCTAAAAGCTAAAGCCCGGGCACCTTAGAGAGCTCTGAAAATGCCAACCAAGGAATGCCTGAGGAGAGATAATCTCTAAAAAGAGAAGTCCTCTCCAAAGGTGCCCTTTGGGTCTTATTTATAGATTTTCTGAACTGGCCTGCAAATAGCAGGATTCCGCCTTTTGATTTTACTATCCGCACCCCAACATTGGTCTGCTAACAGCCAAACTCCGCTGTTTGGAGAGGCTAATGGCAGACCACCGGGGGTAAAAAGGTAATCCTTCCTTGTTAACCTACGAGCAAGGGGTTTGCGAGAACATTACTCGCGAGAGCTCTCGCTGCCTTCTCGCGGATCTCTTCCGCGACATCCCTCCTGGCGAGCGGGTCGTTAAGACCTCGCCTTGGACCCTTTTGGCGATATCCACTGAGACCTGGTCTCGCGCGCCTTCCTGTGAGCTCACCTTGGTCCCCCCGAGATGACTGCCTTCCTCAGCGAGTTCGTCGAGCTGAGAAGCAAGTTCGTCGAACGCAGAGCGGATTTCGTCGAGCGTAGAGCGCCGTTCATCGAACGCAGATGGCCGTTCGTCGAACGCAGAGAACTGCTGTAAGCGGCCCGCGAGCGGTTGGCTCGCCAGCCCTTCTCGCGTATGCACGGCGAGTACCTATCTCGCCATCCTACCAGCGAACAGTCGACGAGGGCTTGCCTCGCTCGCCCGACTCTTGCGAGGACCTCTCTGGCTTGTCCACTTTGCTACTTTCTTCACAGTGTTGACCTCTCGAAACGCCCCTCCCCCTTGCCTGGCGAATATCGGGGTTGTACATCCACATTTATTTGTCTTCCATTATTTCATATATTTAAAAGTGTGACATAATTTAAATATTATCAAATAATATTTGTGATTATTTTATAATTACCAAAATATTTCTAGATGTGTATTTTGACATAGATAATATTCTACCAGAGTTTTGGAATTTTATCCACTTATTGAAATTCCATTAATTCTTATATTTAAAAGTGTGACATAATTCAAATATTGGCAAATAATATTAGTTTTAACTTAAAACTCTCAAATTAATTCCATAGGTGTAGTTTGACCTAAATAAGGTTTTGCCAGAGTTTTGGAATTTTTCCCATTTATTTTACTTCCATTATTTCATATATTTAAAAGTGTGACATAAATTAAATATTGTTAAATACTATGTGAGATTTTTCTAAAATACCCAAAATATTTCCAGAGGTGTATTTTGACCTAAATATGGTTCTACCAGAGTTTCAATGTCATGCATTTAGTATTCTAGGGAGAGTGCACAAAAATACAATTTGTGTCACATGCATGTCACATTTTGAACTATACAAAATATTCAAAGTAAAATTTGCTCACATGCATATGTCCAATTGACCTCAAACTTATTCCAGAGATTTAAAATGACCTATAAAACATGTCACCATTGATTTAGTATTTCTCACATCACCTAAGGTATAAAATATTCATTAATATCTTAAGTGTCACATCTCTAAATTTTACAATAAAAATATGAAAAATTATTTCCAAAAATTATAAAATTTACAGAGATGGTGCATAACATCATAACATATATAGGGTCGAAATTTCATAGACATGCATGTTATAGTTTGAGAGAAATAAAAAACAAGGCATTTGCATAGTCTTAAAAATAACCTAACTTTGATTCAAGATTGTGAGAGCTACAGGTCAACTCAGAAGGAGTTTAAACACAATTCGATAAGCCCTCACCAAGGGAAACAACATTGATGTTGAAGCCTTGGTCTTAATCAATCTAGAGCTAGCTCAAAACTGAGCTTGAAGGGGTTGTCCTGTGTTTGACCAAGTCAACATTTCCTTAATTAAGCATGTGTCTACGTATAGCCAGATATGCACGAATCCTGGCGCAGATCTAATGGATCCCCATCATCTTCTAGCTCCAATAACGGCCAGGATCTCCCTGATCTAGAGCCACTTTGGAGTAGATTTCCTGGCCACCCGTGCATCTTCCCGGCCAACCACCGCCACCATCAACTCTATCTAGGCGAGGGCTATTGGACGGTGGTGGTCCGGCGATCTGAGGTGGTCAGAAAATGGGATCCCATTATGTCCAAAAATCGAACTTTTTGTTGATTGGATGAGCCTAATTAAAGCTCAATTAAACTCGAATCTTCATGTATTTGATTTGGGAAGCTAGGACTAAGGATGAAGTGTGGAAACCAACCAATAATCAAGCTCGAGCCCTGGTATTTATTCAAGGAGGCATGATCGTGGCGACTTCCGGCGACCTAGCTCCAATCCCAGCACCCAAGTTCAAAGGCTTCGACTAGATGGCTAGCTCGACTCCTAAGTATATGGGTAAGATGATGGAATGGTCAAATGGGGCTGAGGGTGGTTGTATATTGAAAAGCCTTTACGGGGGTTTTCGACCTTGCCTTGTTTATCCCTCGCTTGCTCCACTTGTCACCTATATAGCACAAATTTGGTTGGGCTCACTGAGAGAAGTTATTTCCTCAGCTTGGTGGGGGGGGGGGGGGGAATGGAGGTGTCATGTGGCTTCCATTCAATGAATTCCTATTGTCTCGTGTGGAAGGATGGCCAAAAGACCAAATTGACCCATATTATAATTACATGCTGATTCCAGATGGTAAGGGGTGGTAATTATCTCTTGAACTGCAGAGTGGGCCTTAGGCCAAGCTCTTGGCTCATTGGAATTGGGCTTGGCACCTTAATTTCCCTTTTTGTCCAATATTTGACCATGGTTGACCTCGGGGTTGACTTGGTCAAATAGATGATGTGGTTGGCCCCACTTGGTAGTCATTGGGCCTATGTCACCACCCAAGGTTAGTTGGGTCATGGTGGGGTTATGGGGAGGTCAATTTGACCTAATTAAGACAATTTTGGTTATGTTGTTTTAGAGTTGACTTATGTCAAATCTATGGAATTAGGTGGCAAAATGATGTTGATCATGACTCTAATAACTTATCTTTGTAATCATTTGGATGAGGTTAGGTCAATTTAATGAATTATAGAAACTTTAACTTTTTAAAGAAAATTTTTAAGAATAAATAAAACCTACTATTTATGTTCTCCCTAAATTTTGATTTATACCTAGGTTTCAATTATATTGGCTAAGGGGTGTATAACTTGGTAAAAGAAGAGATTCTTGATTGGTGATGATGAATTTTATCCTCTCACTCCACTCAAAATTTTCATTTATTTTCTTCATTTGTATATGCTTAGGGAACGAAAATCTTATTCATATGCCATATAATCTTTATAGAATTCAATCTTAAATAAAAACCCAAGATGTATATGTTTAGAAAACGAAAATCTTATTCCCAAGCCATATAATCTTTTAATAATATTGGTTGTCTGTGTTTACGAAGCAAAATCTTATTCTCAGTGTCATAAGATCTCTTAAATCAGAAAATACCAAGCAAAAGACTAAGGGGAAAGGGGTTTAAGAAGAAATTTCTAGATTTAAAATCAAAAAAATTTATGAGCATATTTTAGTAGATAGAACATTCCTAGATTTCACAAGTTATGAAGTAAATATATGAACAAATTTTTGAAAACCCCCCTTAGTTTTATCCGCTTTGGCAATAACCCCCCCTAAGTTATAATAATTGGTTGATAACCCCCCTTGGGTTTCAAATTAACACTGTTTCTTCTCCTTGGCCGACCGGCCATCTTCATGCCGCATTTTTCTTTTTTCGTGATTTCCAACACTAGCAGATCGCGGGATACGTTCCCCTTTTCTGGCAGTTGATCTTCTCCGGCGAATTCGTCGGCCTACATCTTCTCTCCAGCATGTCTGCCTAGATCTTCTCCGGCGACTGCCAAATGATTTTTGAAATTCCTCCAGCCCTAGCCGATCTGCGACCCTCCCCATTTCTTGTTTTTGCGTTCAAGTAATAATCTACCGAGTAGATGCGGCCAGTCCGTCGACCAAGTATAAGATCTCTTTTAGATTTTGTGTAGTCCAAATTTTGAATGCGTTCTAAAAAATGTATCAAAATGCATGTGGCGACAAACTTTAATTTCCAATGAGGTATATATATTTTGTTCGAAAGCCATTAAAATGCAGAATTTCTTAACTTGATTGCTTAACTTGAAATATTAATGTGTTTCACCTATTTTACTACGTACTCATTAGAGCAAGTTCACTTGGATTCATTTCATGGAGTTAACCATGTGCGATTAGCACTCTAAAGAATGGAGTTAATGGTGTTAACTCAAATTGGATAAAAATTCCCAATCCCCAATTTAATAAAACTAAGGAGGGTTATCGACCTATTATTGAAACTGGGGGGGGGGGGGGGGGGGGGGGTATTGACAATGGTGATAAACATAAGGGGGGTTTTCAACAATTAGTTCAATAGTTAAAGTCTAAAAATGTTTTGCCAACATAATACAAAATGAAGTTATTTAGGGGTAACGAGAAGTACTGCTAAAAAAATTGTTCTCTACTTCAATTAAAATCATAACGTGCTCTTTGCAACTAAATTTTCAAAATTTTAAATTTACAAACTATGATAAAATTAAAAGTTTTAGCAAATCAAAAATTATGAAAATGCTTATAAATAAACTCTAACTAGCCTTGAAAAAAAAAGCTAAGTAAGTGTTTTATTTATATTTTATGATTTTTTGCTAAGTTTTTCTTATTATTTCTTTGGATTTCAATTTTGATATAAATATACACATTAACGCTTAACAAAAAAAGGAAAAGAAGAAGAAAAAAAAGTGGAGAGAGAAGAATGCAAAAAATACAAATATGATTTTTTGGGGTTTTCTAAGTTTTTTTCATCAAAAATTATTTCATCATTTTTTGAAATTTGCCAAATATTAATACTTAATAATACGAAAAATGAAAAGAAACTTAAGATAAAACAAAAATACACAAGGAAAAAAAAAATACATATATATGTTAATTTGTTTTTTCTAAGTAAATTATTTCTTCATTTTTTTGGAATTTTTGAAATATTATATTTTTTGGATTTTGTTATATTAGATTTATTGATTTTTTTGGTTTTCCTAATTTTTTGATTGATTTTTTTCTAAAATAAAAGAGAGCCAGAAAAATTACAAAAGAGAGGAAAAACACCCCCATACTTAAAAGTAACATTGTCCCCAATGTTGAAATTAAGTATGAAAAACATAGATATATTTACAAAAGCTTGAAGAAGAGGCAAAAATAAAAGGCAAAAAAGAAAATAGTAGGGGAAAGGGCACATCCCTGATTTTTAGACTGGGCGAGCGCATGAACACCTGCAAAACATGTTAGAACAAAAGAATAATAAAACTATGTAAAAACATAAGAGAAGATAACAAATTTTATTTTATTTTTTTCTATAAATTTTTTTATTTTGAAGATAAAGATTATAGAACACTTAAAAACTATACAAAATAAAGTAAATAAAACAAAGGAAAAAAGAAATTATTTTTGGTCTTTTTTATAAGTTTTATTTAATTAAATTTTTTCTTTTAACTCAAAAGTTATAAAACATAAATTCAATTTTCAAAAAAACTATACAAAAACAAAGCAAAACAAAGGAAAGGGCGATGTTTTTTTTTCATTTTGATGTTTTATAGTTTTTTTTTAATTTTATTTTGTTTTCTTTATAAAAATATGCAAAACCTAAATCTATATACATAGAAAACTAAAAAAAAGGTAATGCGAAAATAAGTAAACACACCTATACAAAACACAAGAATGAAAAACTATTTTTGGTCTTTGTTTTATAAATTTTATAGTTTTTTTTTGTTTTACTTTTAACTTAAGAAAAGATAAAACAAACTTTATTTATCTATACAAAAATTATACAAAATAAATCAAAACAAGTAAAACAAAACGAAAGAAAGAAAGACACATTTTTGTTTTTGGCCTTTATAAAGTTTTTGTTTTTTTGTGATATTTTAGGATTTCTTAAAGCTTATAAAATTAAGAATGAAATATTTTTGGTGATTTTTATTATTTTTATTTTTTGTTTGGTTTTTAAAGGAAAAGAAAAGTATAAGGATAAAAGAAATAATGTTTTCTCTTTTCAAAATATAACAAAAATCTCCGGCAACGGCGCCAAAAAGTTGATGTTTTAAATTTGGAGTTTTGTAAAAGCCTACGGAAGAGTAGAATTTGGCGGTCATTTTCGAGGGGTTTTGCGAGTAGTTATAATTCGAGAAAATAAACATTATCCTATCGAAAGATAGAAGAAATCGTCTTTTCTTCTTTCAAAATACCGACAATTACGCCACGACGACGACGTCGAAAACTCTAAAATTTTAAGAACAGGAGGGCTTTTTACAGAGCTTTTGGAAGTTTATCCAAAGTACTCTTTCGATAATGGCAAATATACCTTATCACTTATAGTATAGGATATTTTTAGAAAATATCAAGGTTGTATGAAAATTTCAAAAATGAAGTTTCAGAAATTAAAACTATGCTAGAAATTTAAATTGCAGGACAGAAATGAAATTGCAGGAATTTAAACTAAGCTAGAAATTAAAATTGCAGGACAGAAATAAAATTGCATGAAATTAAAACTAATTTATTTATTACCATAAAAAGGAAATTACAAGAAATAAAAGACATTTACACTTAGAAATAAAATTATACACATTTAAAAAGAAAATACAAAAAATAAAAACAAAAAAAATTTATAATGAAAATAAAAAAAAGTGGAAAGGAAGTTTGAAGATCACCCAAAATGGGCAATGCAAGAGGAGAAATTAGTGAGAGGGTAGGCCTCTATTTATAGAGAAATCTTGGCCTATTGGGGAAGCTGGGTCTACGGTTAGAACATTCTGGAAGCTTCTATCTTGTTGGGGAAGCTGGGTCTGCGGTTAAAATTTCCCGGAAGCTTTAGGACTCAACTGGCTTGTTGGGAAAGTTGGGTCTGCAGTTTGAATTTTCTGGAAGCTATTGGCTTGTTGGGGAAGCTGGGTCTGCGGTTAGAATTTTTTTGAAGCTTCTGAAAGCATCTGGCTTGTTGGTGAAGCTGGGTCTGCGGTTAGAATTTTCTAGAAGCTTCTAGAGAAATCAAACAAAAATTGCATTGGTGCTGAGGTTCGATCCCGCAAAAAGAAGATTGCACACCAAGACACCAAGACACCATGCTAACAACGCTTATCTGTATAAGACTGAAATATATTAAATATATAATATTCTTAAACGTATTTATTAATTAATAACAAAATATTTTAATTAACTAATATAGTATTGGATTTATTATTATTTTTATTGTTATGCATATATATAATATTATTATTATTATTATGCATACATATACATAAATATTTATTATAGAAAGATGGTTCAACCCCGGTCAAATCTGTCAAACCGGTAAGACCTTGAACCTTAGAACAAACCAAAATTTAATTAAAGTAACACTTAGAGGATAAAATTAAGAACCAACGAATTATGGAATAAAATGCAAAACAAACTATTTATTCAATAATTTACATAAGAAATTTACAATTTTAATTAAACTATACTTAAAACTATACTAAAAATACATATAAATTATATTTATCAACTTGGGTCCACAGGGTGAGTATACCATGCCTATTGGGTTTTAGACCTTTCACCTTGTCCAAGCCATGTCATTATGGCCTATGTTGCCCTGAGGGAGTCTAGAAGGATAAGAGGATGTTATAAATCCCAATTGTTGGGAACACTGCCCACAATGTTCCAGATTTGGAAAAGTCTCCAAGTCAATGATAAGTATAATTTGTATTTGATGTTCATTTGATGTGATATGAGTAGGTTTGAACATCATACATACTAAGTATAATGTATAAGAACCAAGAAAAAATGACTAAGGCAAATATCGTCGTGTCAACAAGATACACACGATGATATTGCTGAGATTACACGTAAAAGATAGCAGAAGAAATAAGTCAGTAATCATTGTGATGATAAGATAATAAGATGATTTCGTTGTGTCAACAAAGTACGCACGTTGATATTTTTATGAGAACAAGAAGAATCAACCAAGTCAAGGTATCGTCATGACAACAAGTATTACACGATGATATCTTTGAAAAGTCTGGCGTGTTGAAGTTCTTTAGTATTCTTAAGTATCTGACTAAGAAGACATATCGTGGTAAAAAGGCTATATCGTCTTGATGACTAAGTCAGAGATTATGGACACAGTTTGCAACTGAAGTAGTAGTCAGAATGATCTCGACAATATCGATGAGAAGACCTCACATTGCCAAGATGATCTTGAAGATATCGACGAGAAGACCTCATGTAGCAGTAAATGTGCATTAAGCCGAAATATTCCATATCGTCGAGATATCTTCCTCTGGTGAAGATTTTAGAAGACTATAAGAAATGTCTAAAGCCCCAAATGGATCGGCGAGACAGCAAGTTCTATCATCGAGAAGTTGCTCATAGCGTTGAGATAGATCGAGATTTTTTGAAATGCTATGTCTACATTTAATGTCGTCGTCTATGGGACCAATCAGCGATTGTCATTAAGAAATAGGCTTCATACATTAAAGAGTGCTCAAAATAGACCGTTAGAAGGGATTCTCATATAAAAAGACAACGTGTGTGCCCTAACCAGATACAGAGAAAAGAAACGGAACACATAACGACTGTATGAAGAAGGAACGATTTCTTGAGAACAATATGCTCATACTCTCAGTTCTCTAAGTCCCAGTCAAGCATCATCGACTAAAAAGAAGAACATGATAGAAGAGAAGCTTTCTTGGATCAGTAAAACTCTCTTTAAGATTTCTCTTCAAGTCCAGAGGCCATCAGCATCAGGTTTCAGAAGAACTCTCGAAAGTTGTGTGAAGTATTCTTCAACCTGGAAAAACAACATAATTTTGTGGGACATATTGAGTGTGAGTTGTAGGGTTCTTAGAACCTGAGGTAGGATCTCTTATAGATCTGAGTTGTAGGGCCTGAAGTGCCTGAGTTGTAGGGCCTTTATTCTTGAGTTTTTGGGTTTCTGGAACCTGAGGTAGGATATCTTGTAGATTTGAGTTATAGGGCCTGGAGTGCCTGAGTTGTAAGGACTTTGTACTTGAGTTGTAGGATCTATGAAAGAGATCTGAGTTTGGAGGAGATGACCTAGTTTAGCATATAGCTAGATAGGTGAAGGGGGAAAGTGGATGTACCCTTAACTAGGGAACCACTATAAATCACTGTGAGTTTTCTGTGGTGTGCTCTTATTCTTTATAACTCTAAGCTAGAAAAGTCAATAAAAGAAAGAAGACTAAAGTATTTGAAACACATATTCACCCCCCTCTAGGTGATTAGACAACACCCTAAACTAACACCAATAAACCTATAGATAATTTCATCCCCAAAATTTATGTTTGGTTCTACGTGTGTCTATTCAAATTGAAAGAAAGCATATTCAGCTGGTTTAGGTTACACCTGAGGCAAACAGTACCGGGTATCGCTGCTGCATAAGATCCAGTGGCTCCCAAGTGTGTTACTCTAGTCTATGGTTAGACCACAGGACCTTGATAAGAGGGACATTTTTTCTCCGTAGGACTCATACATCTGAATCTACTATCCGGACCGGCTCTAGTTGAACTGATCGGTCAGAGGCCACAGGGCCAGAGGTGGATGTAATATGCTTCTCTGGGTGGAGTAGTGCTCTTCGAAGAGAGGAAATATGGAAGACTTCATGCATGTTTGCCAGCTCCTGTGGCAGCTCCAATCGTTAAGCTAAGGGCCATATCCGCTCCAGGATCGTGTAAGGCCCCAGAAATCTAAGATTCAGCTACTTCCATCTCCGGACGTGTTAAATGCCATGCCTCTGCCTAATCTTCAAGAACACATGATCCCTCACCTAAAAATCCACCTTCCGATGCATAACATCATAATACTTTGCCTGTCTGCTCTGAGCCTCGAGCATCTGATCCTGAATCAATCAGACGGTCGCATCCATGTCATAGATATATTCTACCCCCAACACATTTAGATCCTCATCCTAGAACCAAGATAAAGGTGTCATGTTCCTCCTGGCAAACAGTTCCTCGTATGGAGCCATGTCGATGCTTGACTGAAGGATGTTGTTGTAGGAGAACTCGATCAATGACAACAGTCTCTCCCACGGCTTTCCACAATCCAAGATGCACAAATACAGTAGTTCTTCCATAGTCCTGATAGTACACTTCGTCTATCCGTCAGTCTATGGATGGAAAGTAGTGAAAAATGTCAAGCGAGACCCATTGTAATCCTGTACAACCCTCTATTCCCTGGAAGTGAATTGACCACCCCTATCTCAAACAATCGACTTGGGCACCCCGTAATATCTGACATGTTGCTCCACAAAGAGGCGCATAAAGACACTTGCGTGAAAATCTTTCCTGATGGGTATGAATCTGGAGACTTTGGTCAATTGGTCCACTATCAACCACACTGAATCCTTCCCCGAGCGAGAGTGGGGTAGACTATGCACGATGTCCATGGAGATGTCCTCAAACTTCCACTTTGGTGCTAGCAAAGGCTACATCAATCCTCCAATGCTCTTGCACTCCGTCTTCACCCTCTAGCAAGTCTCACAGTGGGCGACAAAGTTGATAACATCCCTCTTCATTCCGCGCTAGTACATCGTCCGACGCAGGAATATAATCATCTTGGTGATCCTAGGATGCACCGAGTATTTGGTGTAGTGTTCCTCTCTCTAGATATCCTATCAGATCCCCCCTCCCGCAGGAATGTATACCCAGCCGTAGAAATGAACGAGGTCCTCTCGTAATGTATAGTCCTCTGAAGAGCCATCCTCTAATGCGCAAATATTAGAATACAACGCTGCATCATTCCTCTGCTCGATTCGGATATGATCTCGGATGTCACAAATTTTGCAAATAGATGCGGAGGGAGCATTTGTGAGCCCAAAAGGCATGAGTCTGAACTCATAAAGACCCTACCTCAAATTGAATGCGGTCTTCGGGATGTCTTCCTTTTGGATCCTCAGCTTATATCATCCCGACCGCAAATCTAGCTCTGAGAACTAATGTGCTCCCTCAACCTGGTTGAAGAGCTCATCAATCCTAGGCAGCGTGTATGTATTTTGGACCGTCAACCGGTTGAGCTCCCGGTTGTCGATGCACAATCACATTGAGCCATCCTTCTTCTTAACAAATAGCACTGGAGCTCCCCAATGTGATGAATTGGGGTGGACGAACCCCGAATCCACTGACTCCTGCAGCTGTGTATGGAACTCCACAAGCTCCTTAGGAGCCATCCTATATGGAGCCTGAGAAATGGGCTTGGCTCCCAGTATCAACTTGATCTGAAAATTCAGTTCCCGATGCAGGGGTAATTCCGGCAACTTTTTCGAGAAAACATCAGAAAAGTCCCGAACTATGAGTATGTCAGAAATACTAGCCTACGTCTCTTTCATCATGAAACAAATCATAAATACCTCATATCCCTATGTGTTATCCTTAACCGCTTGAATGGAATATAGTAGGTGATGAGTAGTTTATTTACTCATCTCTTAGTATAATTTTACTATAGTTTTGATATAAAATAATATAATTTATATGGCTTTTCTCATTTAAATGATTCTTTTTTTTCAATTCTATGAGCTAACTTAAACTTATTTCATGTTTTCAGATTTTCTGGACAACTAATGCAAAACTCGCCAAGTACACGCCCCAGGTCACGGACGTGTCCTAGGGGCATGACATCCTAAGATGAGTCCAGACCTGCTGCCACCACCCGGGTTCATTCCATGAAGATTCGCCAGGTACACGCCCCAGGTCACGGGCGCGAGCTAGGGGCATGGCCCAGTGTCACGGCCGCGACCCGCCGCCAGCAGCTAGAGCGCAATTCCACGTCATTTAAAGTTATACGACCCTGGTCACTAGCATGATCGAAGTCATGACATCAGTCACGGGCGTGAATCGTCCCGTGCTCCTTCCCGGTGAAGCTTCCCTCCAGCAGCCAGCTTTAAAGATTATATGCCCTAGGTCACGAGCGTGACCTAGGGCGTGATGTGCAGATAATGTAACATCCCCCAAACAACTAGACCTGCATGTTTGTTTTGTCATGACTAGGTCATAACAAAACCATGGGAAGCACTTAAGATCATGTGAACTTAGGTAAGAAGGAGAAAACCCAAGTGGTCTGCAAATAGATATTTTCAGATACCAGGCCTAGGGTTGGACTTTAGGGCCTCACCTTGAAACTTTGACCCCACCATAACATCCCTAACCCATTAGGGGTCCCCTTAGAGCACCAGGGACCCATTGGGGTCAAACAAAGAGGCCAAATTCACCAAAATCAACCCTAACCCTAAATTGGTCAATGTAGCTTAATTAGGGGCAATTGGCCTCCACCATGCCAAATTGACCTTGCCCCTACCCTTATAAAGACACTAGGGACCCAATGGACCAAAAAGCCCCATCATGGGGCCACCAATTTGGCCAATTTGACCAAAGTCAACCCTAGCCCTATTTTGATCAAAGTGGCCTATTAAGGGTCAATTGACCCTCACCTTGTCAAATTGACCCTACCTAGACCTTCCTAACCCTTAAGGGAGTCCAATGGGTGACTAGTCACCCATTGGGGTCAACCCAAATGGTCAAATTGACCAAAGTCAACATTATGCTATATTTAGGTCAAAATGACCTATTTTGACCTAATCAAGCCCAATTCACTTGGGCTAGACCCAATTGATGTGTTCCACCACCTAATGGGGTTGGGTGCTACTGAATTGGCCATTCAATTTCAGGAAATTCGGCCAGGAGAGAGAAAGCCCTAATTTGAAAGAGAGAGAAGTAAGGGGGAGTTAATGGAGAGGAAGAGGAAACCTCCCATCTCCTCCCAATAATGACACCATTCATCTCCTCTTAGGGAGAGGAGAAGTTTCTAGCCTTCTCCCGACAGGATTGAGCCCCTATTCATCTCCCCCAAGCTAAAACTGAAATCACCTTGATGTCCATTAATGGCATTCAAGGTTGTAACCTCCCCCTCTCCCAATCAAGGCCTTTAACATCTTCAAAAGAGTGAGAGGAGTGAAACCCCCAACTTTCTCGAAAGGATTGTGCACTCTATGCTCGGATTGGCATGGCTCCAAAAGCTCCCCGAGCTCCCATGGTGAACCCAAGATTCACAAGGAATTCTGCCCCAATTTAGGTCTGATCCCCTTCTCCTCCCCTAGTGCGCAGATCTGAATTTGATTGGGCCTTGATTCGAGCCAAAATGGCATTGGATCGAGCTTCCCAAAAGGCTCGTTTTAGAGCTTTTTCCCCCTCCCCTAAAACACAATTCTGGCCACCTCTGGCCGCAAACCACCGCCAAACGATGGCCACCACCTAAACGGAGGTGGTGGTGGCGGTGGCCGGGCAGGAAGGTGGTCAGATCGCTGGCAAGATGGTTTGGAAAAGCTTCAGGAAAGGGAAATTATGGATGTTGGCTCGATGAGGAAGACGAAATCTGGAACGTCCAAAAATCTGTCAAAAAATGTTATGATATAATAAATGCTAATATTTTATGTGAGTTATTTACTTAGAATTATATGTTTTTGAAATAGAAACATGGAGTACTGTATCTCCCTGTAGGTTCATTTTGGTGGGACTGGTCCCAAGGGTAGGGCAGCCACTATTTCTTGAATATATTTTAATTGGTAAATGGTATTGCCTTGAAATTTGAAACATAGGTTATTTACACCTACACACATCATATCTAAAAATGGGAATTTTAGGAGAACATTTTTCTAAGTTTTTTGTAAAAATTTCATAATTCATATGTTAATTAATTAAAGGGTTAAAGACCTCCAATCCCCACCAAATTTTGGTGGGTGGTCCTTGGTGTCAAGTTATGACACTGGTAAAATTTTCATCCCATAAGGGATTGGTTTGATTAGGAAATTAGTTGAACAATTTTTGGTCAAACTAGGTCAAAATAGGGTGTGGTGCCCATTGTGTGGTATAGTGGTCAAATCACATCAATATGATGTGCAACCTTTGCCACTGGTTTAGGATCACCTAAAACTTGGTTCCTTAAAAGAAAATGGGCACCACCTTAAGTGTTCTTGAATTGATGTGGGGTGGATATGCCCTAGGACTCTAGCTTAACACCTAGGGTTGCATATGGAACCTTGTGAAGGACATGGGGTCAAATGTTCTTGAATGGTCATGAAACTTGGTGTACAAGTTCATAGGGTGTAAAAATATCCTAGGTAATTTTATGAGGATTTTAGGAACTGTTATTCCCTCTAAATTAGGTTATAGCCCCTTTAGGGCATTTCATTATAAAAGGAATTTACATCTTCAAATGGTCTTGGATGGTGATGAAACTTTGGTAGTGCCTTTATAATCATATTATAGATCTCTGGTAATTTTTGTGTAATTATTGAAATGATTTAACAAGGACTTCATTCCCAAGGCATCTATTTTGTCTTAGGATTAAGAAAAATAAATGAGAACCAAATACTCTCTGGATGATTGTGCAAGTTTGTGGTAGGACAATTTAGGACTATAGGCAGCTCTCTGAATTTTTGTATAATTTTTGGAATTATTTATCAGTAGGTTACTTCACAATTTTCCCTATTATGGGTTTGCTTGGAGAATTTATTTATGTGACCAAATAGACCTGATAAATTCTAAAATTTAGTCAGTAGACTTTTTTGATCAACATTAAGACTTGTTAATTTTCCCATGATTTTTAGACAAGTATTTTGGTGGTTCATGCTTTAATTTCTAATTTGGGCTAATCATTAAATAATATATTTAGAGGTCAATCCCTTACTACAAAATTGTGATATTCTGTATTTACAATTATTTTGGCATGATAGATTTACCATAACTTTATGAGAGCCATATCATAAGAATACCTTACACATCATGTTCATTTTCATACTTGGCAAATGTTGGAGAAATTAAAATAAACGCTAAAGAATTAAGGAAAAATATGATTCTCTGGATTTAGTCTTATAATACCATGACAGTCTTCCAGTAATAATATTGTGTCATGTGGATGATTATTTGGAGTACCTCTATTTATGTAGTTCATATATCTCATTTGGTCTGCGTATAGTAAAACTGTAAGACTTGGGTAACTAGTGGCCTACAAAGTGGAAATGGGATGTAGTTGGTGTACATTGTCAGGACGGAGGGGTTGAGGTCACCAAAAAGGAGTTATGTGATAGGTGTGCTTGCTGAGTTAAGGGTAAGGTTGTACTCGGGATTGATGAAAGACTGTCTTTCCCCTAGAGTGTCATAAAGCACATAGGGCTAACTCAAGGGAAATGATAAAAGGGGTCCTCTTATGGGTAGATACCAATAGCATTAAGTTCCATGAGAAAGGGAGCTTTGGGGTGTCATCCCACCATAGCCCCTAGTACCGCTGCGAGCCCCTCACATGGTAGTCTCGGGAAGTCCACGGTTAACCCTAAACTACAGGAATAAACTGTTAGGTAATATTGTCAAATTAATACATACACTTGCACCCTGTTACTACGGGTGGTTAGTTGGTTTGGTCACCCGAGCAGTAGGCTCGGTGTTTGTAGGTACGGGCGAGTTGGTCCGGCGAGCTGATGGCTCGGAAGGTTATTGTGACGGACATGTTAGTCTGGGGAGCATATGGCTTGGGTTTTAAATAGAACTCATGAATGTATGTGCATAAGGTGGTGGGTCTTTAGTGTTGACTGTTGTCGCACCGACGTCGATACTTTGCCTCGGTAAGAGTGGATAATCACTTTACCAAGGAAAGTCTGGCGGTCTGGCCAGTAAGAGTATGCAGGAGCTCCGCTGTTGTGTTCTTAGTGTTGAGCCGTACGATAGGTTTAGGTTAGGTAGTGCAGATACCAACCTAGAGGTGGGCGAGGCCCAACCCACTGTTTCCGTTTGCCACTATGGGGGTATCCTGGAAGTTTTGCTAGCTCCAAAAAGGGGGAACTAAAGGTCTGTGCGCATAGAGTTGTAGTGTGTGAGTTGCACTTGTGTGAACATGACATCTATCTGCATATCTTGTATGACATAGCATAAATATTACATTTCAACCCCTACCCCTATCGTATAAATTGGTTATTGGACTTTTTATACGATAGGCCCTGCTAAACGACCCCTTGGTATATAGGTTTGTGTGGGCATACCTATAAATCAATGGCTTCAGTTCTATTATGTATTTACCTACTTACCTTACTTATTCTTTACCTGCTATTTACTATGCTTTATTTACTGCTTTAATTGTTTATATACACCTGTGTAGCGGTAGATGTTCTTGTAGCTAGTCCATGTCACCTGATTGTTTTATACCCCTTGCTGTCCTCCGCTTCATCCTTCCCACACGGTGCCTAGGAGTCACCGGGGTAGGGGTGGTGGATTGGCTTAGTCTTTTTTGACTAACGGTCGGTGGACCTTATCATTTTAGGGGAACGAGGAGACGAAGCAGCACCAGAGGCCGGTGCAGATGGAGGCGGGTCAGTCTAGCACGGGAGCGCCGATGATAGGATTCATGAGTGACTTATTAGTTTTGGTAGATCATGCTTCTGCGAGTGAAATTGTAGTGAGGAATTGATGTATCGGGCAGGAGCCCATGTTGTTTCTATCTTTTTATTCCGTTAATTTATGTGGACTTCTCTTTATGATGGTTTTTTACTTTCTATGTGATGTGGACTTGGATTCTATAAGATTGTTTAAGTTTTAGTTCTTTCATGATCGACGTGGCCGGTAGGATCGGCGCTTTGTAGTGGCAACCTTCCCGAGCGAGGGTGTCACCGCAAAGTGGCGGTTCTGGGCATAAGACCCGGGTTTGGTAAAGAAAAAAAGGGGTCTTACACATAATGCCTGCATTGAAGCCAGAAGGCGGCCACTCCGTAACAACATCGATCACACCCCTTACACGCCCTTGGTCACGGGCGTGACAAAGGGCGTGTAACCCCAATTTGATGCCTATTTAAAGTCAGCTCCCCCAGAACTGAAGGGACGAATTTTGGAGGCTCAAATCTTCTTTTCTTGCTTTGTTTTCATGTTTTAAGCATTTTTTGTGTTTCTCTTTCTAGTGTAATTGTAAGATTCAATTCATGCACTTTTCTTTTCTAATTGTAGATTTCATTTCAATAGTTTGCAATTTAAATTCCTTAGTTTGTAATCCCTTTGAAAAACTTAATAAAAATTAGTTGTTATTCTTCTTAATCTCTTCTTCTCTTTCATAATGATCTCTTTTACTTTTAGTGATTCCTCCATCTTCAAGAGTAGCTAAATCTCTATTAGTACTCGATCGAGATGATCCAAGGAATGATATAAGTCATGGAATATTTTAGAGTTGCTATTTCTCTTTTCTAAAATGCTTAAGATTTATCATTGATTTTAAGATAACGAGATTATATTTTCGATATATAATTCTTGTTCTTGTTTTCGAACTTTAGTTAGCCGAGAGGCTCGTAATGTGAATCGATCACTCAAGGATAAAAAAGAGTAGAATGCAATCCTCAAGAGAGGATGACGCTACCCTTCTAGATTGGAGTAAAAGCCAATAACGGGATTCACCTCGTAACGCGAGCTTTAGGGGTTTCAATTATAGAATGAGAGTTCGGTTGATCAACTAATCTCAGGTGGACGTATTCCTCGAGAGATGTGAGTTCATAATTCGGGAATCCCCACGGTCAAAGTTATTTTATTAAGTGAATGTGATTTTATTCTTTCTTCTTATTTTATCTCCGAGGTGATTCAAAGATCGAGTGCTAATCTTTCTTATTATTGTTTTAATTTTAATTCACCTAGCTTCTCAAACAAAACCAACCCAAAATTCTATTGATAAAATAATAGAGATTTTCTTGATGTAAAAGTATTCAACCACCCAGAGTCTAATACGACCTTGGTTCTTATAAACCTATACTACTTTAGATACGGTACACTTGCCATTGTCGTTTGCGGATATAGTTGACTAATCAAGTTTTTGGCGTCGTTGTCGGGGACATGAGTTGATATTTCGAAAAAAGAAATATCTATTAATTTTATCGTTCTCTTTCTTCTCACTTTTTTCTATAATTTTTTTTTAATCTTAAAACGTGCAATATAAATTCTTGGAAAGGGAGATTTGGGCTTGTCATCCCATCGCATCTCCTAGTACCATGCGAACCCTTCACATGATAGGTCTCGGGAAGTTCGGGACTAACTTAACCCGATTTTGAAAAAATTATATAAATATTTTTAATTAAAATATTATAATAATTTAATTTTTCTTTCTTCCCCTTTTTATTCATTTCGTCTCTTTTTCTCTTTTCTCTTCTTTTAGTTTATGACTTGAGGAAACTCTTCAATCAATCTTGAATTTTATTTTGATCTGGAAATCGAGCACACCTTGCAGCGACGTCTCCAATTTAGTGATCTACTTATAATTCGAGAAGAGTCAATCAGAGAAACTAACGAAGGTATAATGGAAGATCCCATTCATAATGAGGCCCAGCTACGGACCATGTCTTATTATGCGAGGCCAAATTGGGAGGGAACACAATCTAGCATTATTCGCCCGACGGTGGCGAATAATAATTTTGAAATTAAAACGAGCATCATTCAGATGGTACAACAAACAGTCATATTCGATGGCTTACCAAATGAAGATTCAAATTTACATTTATTAAATTTTTTGGAAATTTGTGATACGTTTAAAATTAATGGCATCACCCATGATGCCATTCATTTGCATTTATTTCCTTTTTCATTGCGTACTAATGCCAAGTAGTGGTCGGGATCTCTCCCTAGATGTTCCATCACTACATGGGCTGAAATGACAGAGAAATTTTTAACGAAATATTTTCCTCCGGCGAAGTCTGCTAAATTATGTACGGACATTCTCTCGTTCACGCAAATAGACTCGGAGTCTCTCTATGACACATGGGAGTGCTTAAAGGAACTCTTGCGGAGGTGTCCTCATCATGCCCTTCCTGTATGGCAACAAGTTCAAACTTTCTACAATGGTATGAATCTCCAATCAAGGCAAATGATTGATGCGGCAGCTGGGGGAACTCTTAATAACAAAACCCAGAGGCCGCACAAGAGCTTTTTGAGGAGATGGAAATGAATGCTTATCAGTGGAATGCGCCACGGTCGCGCCCTAGCAAGCCGACCGGACTCTTTGAAGTCGAGGCCACCCCGAATTTAGCACTTCAAGTAGAAATGCTCACAAAGCAAGTGGCGGAGATGTCTGCTTCCTCCGCCACTAATTTGGCTAATAATAATAATTTTAATAATAATAATAATTTTATTCAAGAGCTTGTAGACTATATGGGGAACTCTTATCGTCCTCCTTATAATTCGAAAAATAATCTTCCGTTAAATAATAGTTATAATCTGGGTTTAAGGAACCGCCCAAATTTTTCATGGAGTAACCCCAATAATGCATAGCATCCACCACAAGTGAATCCTCCTGGATTCGCTCTGCCAGCACACACAAGCCCTCTTCACTTGAAGAGGTATTCACTAAATGCGTTGCCTCCAATGAGTCCAACATTCGGAATCTACCCGGATCTATAAAAAGTTTGGAAAATCAAATTGGACATCTTGCCAAAATGTTCTCCGAACGCCAGCAAGGAGCTCTACCGGGCAATTCTAAGCCCAATCCATGGGAGACTGCCAATGCTATAACACTCCATAGAGGAAAGGAGGTAACTTCTACAAATTTGGTCGAGCCTGGGGTAAACGTTTCATCCTCTCCTCGCAAGTTAATTCTACTTTAGCTCCGCGCCTTTGTAAAAATCATTCTCTCCCTTATCCTTCAAAATTTAAAGATGAGCGCAACGAGGAGCAATACAAAAGATTTATTGAAATTTTAAAACAAATTGAGATAAATGTGTCATTCTGCAAAGCGATCGCCCAAATACGCTAAATATCTAAAGGATTTACTTTCAAATAAAAAAAACTTGAAAATTTTTTGCGTATATCTCTAAACGCAGAATGCTCGGCAATTTTGTTAAATAAATTAGCATAGAAATTATACGACCCGGGACGGTTCTCCATCCCGTGCTTGTTCGGTAATTTATTAATTAAACATACTTTGGCGGATTTGGGTGCTAGTATTAATCTGATGTCGTTTTCCTTATTTAAAAAGCTTGGTTTAGGCAATCCAAGCCCAACAAAAATTAGCATCCAACTAGCAGATCGATCGATAAAATAACCGATCGGGGTTATTGAGGACGTGCTTGTTAAGGTTAACAAATTTATCTTCCCGGTAGATTTTGTCATCCTAGACATTGAGGAAGACGCCGAGGTACCTATTATACTCGGATGCCCTTTTCTCGCCACCTCTCAGGCAATCATTGATGTTAGTAATGGAAAACTTCTCCTACAAGTTGGGGATGAAGAAGTTATGTTTAGTATAAACAATTCTATGAAAAATTCCTTTTCTAATGATGTTTCCTGTTTTACTTCAAAAACAAATTTTGAAGAGGAATCATCGCCTTTATCCAAATTAATCTCACCAAGTTTTGAAAATTTGGTATTTACTACTACTTTTTGTCTCAAGGAAATAACTCGGCCATTAAAATTTGAACAAGATAATTTAACAATTAAAACATCTCTTGATGAACCGCCAAACCATGAGTTAAAACAACTCACCGATCATTGAAAATATATTTTTTTAGAAAAAGATTCAAAATTACCTGTAATTATTTCTTCTGCACTAAATGATTCCGAAATTTCCCAATTACCAAAAATTTTAAATAATCACCGCCATGCAATTGCATGGCAAATTTCTGACATTATGAAAATAATTCCCTTATTTTGCACGCATAAAATAAATCTAGAAAATATTTCTCGCAGTACTATTCAGCCTCAACGACGCCTCAATCCCAATATGAAAGACGTCGTTAAGGACGAAATTATAAAATTATTAACCGCGGGGATTATTTACCCAATTTCAAATAGCACTTCGGTTAGACTTGTACAACCCCTGTATTTCGGCAAGAGGTGTGCAGAGGCAAAGCGATAGCCGGAGAAAAGAGAAAGAAGGATGACGATCCAGAGTCTTAAAGGCCGCCCATAGGAGGGTGTGTGAGTCGGACTCTCACCGGTCGCTCGAAGGGAGCCGGGCGAGCCGGGCCCTCGCCGTCCGCTCGCCAGAAGGCAGGCTGGCCGGGGTTCTAGCGGGCCGCTCGCAGGATGTTAGGCGAGCCAAGTTCCATGGGTCGCGAGAGGAGCCCTAGTGGGTGGCTCGCCTAGCAGGGGTCCAAGGGTGTTTTTACCTGAAAACCCCTGGTGGTCTGCAGTTAGCCTCTCCAAACAGCGGAGTTTGGTTGTTGGCAGGCCATTTTGGGCTGCGTATAGTAAATGTGTAAGGCTAAATCCCGCTATTAGCATACCAAACTGGAAAAACTATAAATAGACCTTGAAGGGCACCTTCGGAGAGGATTCCAATCTCAGTACTCTAAGCTTCCTTCTCCCTAGGACATCTTGTCTTAGCTCTCTTGCTATCCAAGGTGCCCAGTCTCAGCTTTGGCTTTGGAGGGGAAGCGCTCAACAATCTTCCGGGTGTGTGGTGGGACCTCCTAGCTGCGACGAAAGGTTCGTGTCTAGTTCTAAGTCTTCGGTCTGTTCCTTCTAAGGAATCAGTATGCGCTTGCTGCCCCCATCTTTGGGGGCCCGAGCTCCACAAGAGACCAAGTTCTGGATTCAACATTTTTGGTGCGTTGAGTGTGGAGTGCAGCTAGTTCAAGAAAGCTCTGAGGAAGAGACATGACAGGAGACGACGAGCGAGAAGCGGGCTTTGGCGGTTCGCCACCACCCAGCGCGCCAGCAACGGTGGAGATGCTAGCAGACCTCAAGAGGGACCTGCTCGGGGCTTTCCAATGTGCCCTTGCCTTGGCCCTTGGGGGTCTCGCAACCCCTGCGGCCCAACTGGCCCCTCAAGCTGGATTAGGCGAGAGCGCCCCGGCGCAGAGGCTAGGGAAGGAGGTGATGTCCCAGGCGTCGGAGCGGGACATTGTTAAATTTTTGAAGTGGAAGTGGAATAGTGCTGGGTGGTCTGCGGATTGGAGACCATAGAGGCCACGCGGTCTGCGCTGGTTCTCTGGTCGGTTTTGTCTCAGCGGTTTGTTTGAGGCGGTCTGATCTGGGAGACCGTTATCTGTTCGGGCGGCTTGCGTGGGTTGGTCTGGCCACTTGTCCTAAGTCGGCCAGATGTTCTTGGTCTGCTTTCTTTGGAAGAAGACCGGGCGGTCTGCTTGTTGAGACCGCGGATGACCGAGCGGTTTGGTTGTAACCGCAAGGTTTAATAAGGGATCTGTGAGATATGCTGAGCTCGGGCGGTCTGCTTTGCGAGACCACTCGCGATCTGATGGGCGGTGATAAGTAGTATTTATATATCTTTTTAATAGAAAATTTTGTAAATATTTAATATGTATTTTTCTTTTTCATGTCAATTTTAGGTCATAAGTAATTATTTTGTAATTTTGTTTCTAACTTAACTTAATTTCAATTTTTGCAGAATTTTGGCAAAAAGTGGAGAAAATCACAAGTCACGCCCTCAGTCACGCCCGTGACCAAGGGCGTGTGACCTAAAGATCTGCGTTCGACGAAAACCGAGCTGCATTTGACAAAACTCGAGTTGCGTTCGACGAACGCTCTCTGCCAAGGCATTCGACGAAAACCGAGCTGCGTTCGACGAAACTCGAGCTGGGTTTGAAGAACGCTCTCTGCCCAGGCATCCAATGAACCCCGAGCTGCGTTCGACGAAATCTCTCTGCCTTCGACGAAACCCGAGCTGCGTTCGGCAAACTCTTTGCCCAAGTGTTCGACAAATCCACCGCTGTGCCGCAAGCCAGCCCATGCTGAAATTAATGAAGCCGACCCAGGGGAGTGTAATTTTAGAATCTTCTCAGCGGGCGGCCGTCGAGACGTGGAGAAGCCGTCGAGAAGTTAACATGAGTCACGCCCGTGACCCAAATGTCACGGCCGTGACTTTCCTGTGTGATCTCTGCATGCTGCCGCACCGCAAGCAAGGTCCACGCCACATTAAATGAAGCCGTCCAAGTACACGCCCGTGACCCCAGTTACCACGGGCGTGTAATGTCTGAATTCCGCCGCGCCGTCACGCAAAGCCCACACCACTGCCGGATCCAATGTTAACAGTGTTTACAAGCCCTAGGTCACGCCCGTGACCAAGGGGCGTGTAACTTGAAAATTTTGCCTATAAATTCCAGGGCTCTCCTTGAGTCCAGGGTTCAGAATTTTGGAGAGGGGGAGGTGCTGCTAGAGCTGTTAGTGAGTTTTTCAATGCTTTTTCATGTTCTTCAATTTCATGTTCTCCTCTTTTTCATGTCATGTAATGTACTACTTTTTCTTTCAATGCAATAGTTAGTATAAGCTTATAATCTTTTTCATCCTAGCCTTGTAATCTTTTTTAAAGCTTGTAATTATTCTGGTTTTCAATAAAATTAATTTTGCTCTCTTTCATGTTCTCTTTCTCCTTAGTAATTTCTATTTCATGAAATTTTATTTTGTCTTTCCTTTTTCCCCTCCACTATGATTGAGCATTAAGCCTTTTGCTATCGTTTAAATCCTTCATTTAGTTTGCAAATTGTCTCTTTTTAGCTAAAGTAAAACAAACCTCAAAAAATCGTTAGATAAGATAATGGTGATTTTCCTCAAAGTAGAAGTAATCAACGCGCCCCGTGGAATATGACCTTGGTATTTCTGAATATTCTATACTATAGATGATAAGGTACACTTGCCTTTATCCGATATTGTTTTGGGAAAAATCTTTAACCTTCGCTCAATTTAACAAACACGAAATTTCAATATCAAGTTTTTGGCGCCGTTGCCGGGGATTTTGCGTAGATATTTTGAAAAGAGGATAGCTATTAATTTTATCTTGCTTCTTTTTATTTTATTTTGCCTTTTCTAAATTTCAAAAAATAAAATGGTGTCCTCTTCCTTTCTTTTCTTTTTCTCTTTAGTTTAATCTCTTTTCTATTTTAGTTTATTTTTTCTCTCTCTCCCCTTCTTTTCTTTTTAGTGTATAACCCGAGGTAGCGCTTCGAATAATCCTTTTGATCCAGAGATCGAGCAAACCCTTTTGAGGCGCCGTCGTTCTCGTGATCAAGAAAATCAATTAGAATTCGAAGAGTCGATCGAGGATACAAACACAGTGAATATGGATCCTGATCTAAATCCTCCTAATCCTAACACGCCAAATCCTAATGAGGACGCGCAACGGACAATTTCCTATTATGTGCCAAATTTGGAAGGCACACAGTCGAGTATTGTTCGCCCCACGGTGGCGAACAATAATTTTGAGATCAAGTCCAGCATCATACAAATGGTGCAACAATTGGTGACCTTCGATGGTCAACCAGACGAAGATCAAAATTCGCATATTTCTTACTTTCTTGAAATTTGTGATACTTTTAAAATCAATGGCGTCACCGATGACGCCATTCGATTGCGTCTTTTTCCTTTTTCTTTGCGGTCTAAGGCCAAGCAGTGGCTGGGTCTCTACCTAGGGGATCCATAACTACATGGGCCGAAATGGTGGAAAATTTTCTAAATAAATATTTCCCGCCTTCAAAGACCGCTAAATTGCGCACGGATATTGCATCATTCATGCAAATCGACTCAGAGACTCTCTATGACACATGGGAGCGCTTCAAAGAGCTTTTGCATCGATGCCCTCACCACGCGCTTGCCACTTGGCAACAAGTGCAAATATTTTATAATGGCTTAAATCTCCAAACGAGACAAATGATTGATGCGGCCGCCGGGGGGACTTAAATAACAAAACACCAGATGCCGCTCAAGAGCTTTTTGAAGAGATGGCCACAAATGCGTACCAATGGAACATGCCCCGAGCGCTGCCTAACAAGCCAGACGGAATTTTTGAAATAGACGCAAATGCAAATTTGGCTTTACAAGTTGAGCGCTTAACAAAGCAAGTGGCAGAGATGTCTGCTTCCTCCGCCACTCCTCCTTGGGCTAATAACATTTTAATTGAAGAGCAGGTTGACTACATGGGAAATTCACCTCGGCCTTCCTATAACCCAAACTCCGCTCCGTATAACAATACATACAATGCGGGTTATAGGAATCATCCGAATTTCTTGTGGAGCAACCAACGAAATGCTCAGTGTCCTATGAATCTAAATCAACCCCCCCCCCCCCCAATCAACTTCTTAACTTAACTCCGCCTCTAAATTTGATTTCTCAAAATTTTAATCGTCCCGGTTTTCCACCGCAACAACACAAGCCCTCTTCGCTTGAAGAGGTCTTTGCAAAATATGTTTCTACAAATGAATCGAACATCCGGAACCGCACCGGATCAATCAAAAATTTAGAGAACCAAGTGGGCCAGCTAGCGAAGATGATCTCCGAGCATCATCAAGGAGCACTACCGGGGAATACAAAGCAAAATCCAAAGGAGAGCGCAAACGCGATTACACTATGAAGCGGGAAGGATGTGGTTTTAAAACAGGACGAACCCAAGGTAAATTCCTCTCCTCCTCCTCCTACTCAAAATTTATCTTCGAATTTGCCTACTATGTTAGCTCCGCGCAATTCTACTTCTAATATTCCATGTCCATCTAAATTTATAAGCGAGTGCGATGAAAAAAATTATAAAAAGTTTATAGATATTTTAAAGCAAATTCATATTAATGTACCCTTCTGCGAGGCTATCTCTCAAATGCCTAAATATGCGAAATATCTTAAGGATTTGCTCTCCAATAAGAAAAAATTAGAAGATATTTCCATATTTCTTTAAACGCTGAATGCTCCGCGGTTGTGCTCAACAAATTGCCTCAAAAAGCAAATGACCAAGGGCGGTTCTCCATCCCGTGTTTATTTGGCAATTCGTTAGTAAAACACACCTTAGCGGATCTTGGAGCAAGCATCAATCTCATGCCATTTTCATTATTGAAAAAGCTAGGTTTAGGAAATCCAAGCCCCACTCGAATGAGTATTCAATTAGCGGATCGTTCTTTAAAATATCTGGTAGGAATAGTGGAGGACGTGCTCGTCAAGGTTGACAAGTTCATCTTCTCGGTGGACTTTGTCATTCTTGACATCGAAGAGGATGCCGAATTTCCCCTCATACTCGGCCGCCCCTTCCTTGCCACCTCCCGCACTATTATAGACGTAAGTAACGGAAAGCTCCTCCTACGGGTTGGAGACGATGAAGTTAATTTCGTCATAAATTCCTCGATGCGGAACACATTAGAAAAAGTAGATTCGTGTTTTTACCTGGAAGAGTGTTGTGAGTTTGATTCATCCCCCGAGTTAGTCTCATCGGCAGGTAGCACTACCAGAAAATTGACTTTTAGCCAGGGCAAATTGCCGTGGCTAAAAGTCCAAAACCATGGCAAAAGACTTTTAGCCATGGTCTGCCCACGGCAAATGGGCGTGGGCAATGCGAGCGTGGCAAAAAGTATTTGCCACGCTCATTCCGTGGCAAATAGTTTTTTGCCACGACTTTTAGCTACGGTTTTGAACTGTGGCTAGATGTTCCTTGTTTGCTCCTGGCGATCTAAGGGAGGAGTGTTCTTGTATCCGCGCGGCTTGTGCGCGGTCTCGTGTTCGCACGGCTTGTGCGCGGTCTGCCTACTAATCTGCGGTCTTGGACGGAAGGTTGTCCAAGTGGTCTGATCGCGTGGTCTGCTTTGTGAGACCGCTCACGATCTGATGGGTGGTGATTGTATCTCTCCTGTGCGGTGAAGACATTCGTCTACCCGCCTATAAATAGTGGTGCAAGGCCCGTCATTCATAACAAGAACTGTAAGAACTAGAGCCTGGGTTGTTTCGTGCGGTTTCAACTTTGAGGTCGGGCGGCCTCGGAAGCGAGTTAAGTGTTTGTTGTGTTCGCAGGTTTGCGGTCAGCAGGTTGTGGTCTCCTTCCTTGGTGATTCCCAGCAGATTGAATAAACAGTTCGGCAGCTGTCTGTCTGCGAACTGGTTTATGTTGTTCTTGTGCTATTCGCAACAAGCTCAGCGATCAGGCGACCTTCGGCGGTTAGGCGATCTGAGTTGCGGTCTGGAGAGAGCTTATGTTCTTCGTTCAATTCAATAAGCTCCAGTTCGTGCGATCTGAGGTGGCGGTCTTGCAGTGCAGGCGGTCTGTTTGTTTTCTGTTTGCACGGTCTCAGGTCAAGTCGGGCGATCTCTGGAGTTCTGCGGTCTGTGCGGTCTCTGCTTGTCAAGCTGCCAGTTTTGTTTTTGGTGTTTTGTTCTTCTCTCCTTCATGATTCTAATGAATCATGTTTCGCCATGTATACCTCACACTATAATCAAGTATTGTGATTCAATAAAGCTTTGTGTTGCGGTGTGGCAAATTGTGGTTGTTTGGCTATAACTCAATTGATGTAACTCCTGCTTACTCCTAAATGATTCAAATCAAAAAATTTAACATGGTATCAGAGCAAGGTTCTTGGAGTGGATAAGCAGTGATCAACTTGAGTTGCCATCGTCTTTGTGAAGAAGAGACCACATAGATTGCCATGGAAGGTGGATACACAAGAGGGCTTGGTATTGAACTCCTCACATCGACTAACGATAAGAAATGGAGGTCATGTATGGAGAGTTACTTACTTGGCGAGGATCAATGGGAGATAGTTGGAGGAGAAGATGCACAAGAAGTGTTTCTAGCAGGAGATAATATGGCAGAGGCGAGACTTTGGAGGAGGACTAATGCAAAGGCAGAGTTCACACTCAAGAGTGCTATCTCACCAGAGCTATTTGATCACATCATTGGATGTAAATCTGCTGCTGAGATTTGGACGACTTTGGACAGGCTGTTTAATAAGAAGAATGTAGCTCGGCTACAGTTTCTTGAAAATGAGTTGGCGAAGGCCTCTCAAGGTGAACTTTCTATTTCTACCTTCTTTCTCAAGATGAAGAACCTCACAATAGAGATTTCTGCTTTGGACCCTGATGGGCCCATCTCGGAGGCAAAACTGAAGAGGCATATCATCCGCGGGTTGCGGAAGAAGTATCTTGACTTTATGACGTCATTTCAGGGTTAGTCTAATCACCCATCTCTGTTGGAGCAGGAGAACTTACTTGCTTCGCAGGAAAGTTTGGCAAGACAGATGGCGGGGACTTCTATCTCTGGGGGAGATAGTGATGTGTTGTTCTCTAGGAAGAATAAGAAGAAGTGGGAGAAGAAGAAGCCAGGTCAGGATGGAACCTCTACTTCAGGTCAGCAGGATAGGATTTATGCTTCTAAGTCTGATGGGAAGATGAAGAGAGAGGGACCAAGGTGCTTCAGGTGCAATAAGACCGGCCACTTCAAGAAGGATTGTTGGGTTAATCTTCAGCCGGGACATGCAGTGGAGAAGGAGAAGCCAAAGTCTGATGAAGCTGGATGGGGAAGAGCCTTTGCGGCTAATATGACGGCGTTGCCCGTTAAAGCCTTGGCTGCCATCAACTTCGAAGAGGATTGGATTGTGGATTCGGGGTGTGGACATCACCTCACCTAGGATGAATCAAAGTTCTCATCTTTGGCGCCTTACTCAGGTAATGATGCTATCATTACGGCTGATAATTCTATTCATTCAGTAGAACAAGAAGGTATTGTCTCTTTGAGCAGTGATATGGGTCCACTCACATTGAGGAGTGTTTATCACGTGTCGGGTATGAAGAAGAATCTCTTCTCTGTGACCAATGCAGTCGATGCCGGTTATCACGTTCTGTTTGGCCCAACAGAAGTGAAGTTTCTTAAAACTCAACTGGAGATAAAGGGAGATGTTTTCCATGTTGGAAAGCGGGTAAAGGACTTGTTCGTGTTATCGACAAGTACCTATGTTGACAAGATGAAGACCAATGATAGCGCGGCTATCTGGCATGAAAGGTTGGGGCATGTAGGCATGGACAAATTGAAGGTTATGGCGGTAAGGGGCCTTGTCAAGGGCTTGCCTAGCTTGTCCTCCTATGGAGACGGTCATGTTTGTGCAGGATATCAGTTTGGTAAGTCTCATCGACTTCCATTTGATAAATCGTAAACAATATGCAAAGCGCCGTTGGAGTGCATTCACGGTGATTTGATGGGACCGACTGCCACCCCAAGCCTTGGAGGCAACAGATTTATGTTGGTGTTGACTGATGATTACACCAGATATGTCTGGGTGTATTTTCTGAAAGAGAAGTCGGAAGCTTTTGCGAAGTTCGTGGAGTTCAAGGAGCTGGTGGAAGGTCGTTTAGGCCGGCGGGTGAAAAAATTGAGAACTGACAATGGTGGGGAGTTCACCTCTGGTGAGTTCTCAAGTTTTTGCAGGAAGCACGGCCCCCGGAGAGAGCTCACTTGTGCCCATACTCCACAACAAAATGGCGTTGCAGAGCGGAAGATCTGTCATCTGACGGAAACCTGCAAATGTTGGCTTCATGCCAAGAGTATCCCAAAGTCCTTTTGGGCGGAGGGAATGTCTTGTGCAGCATATGTCATCAACCAAATGCCTCTAAGTCCTATCAACATGAAGACCCCTCACGAACTGATGTTCAAGGAGAAGCCAAGTGTTGCACACCTTCGGGTGTTCGGGTCAACCTGATATGTGCATATCCCTGATGCTCTTCGGACAAAGCTAGATGCGAAAGCAAGGATGCTAGTCTTTGTTGGATATGACGAACGGAAGAAGGGATGGAGATTCATGGATCCTGAAACACGGAGATCAGTGGTATCTCGGGATGTGGTGTTTGATGAGGTGACTTCCTACAAGGGGAGTTCAGGAGTTGAACTACCGGAGAGCAGGGTTGATGAAGAAGGGAAGGCTGCGGAAGAACTTCAAGTGGAGTTGCCTGTTTCACCAGGAGCTCTAGTTGTGTCAAGCTCCGAGTTAGAGGCTTCAGGTTCTGGAAGCAGGGGGAGCGATGCTCCAAGTTCGTCTGGAAGAGGAGCTAGCACAGAAGCGGCAGCTGAGGAGGTTGTTAGTCAGGAGCAACCTCTTAGTAGGTCGAAGAGGACTATCAAGCCACCTGATCGATACACGGGAGGAAACATGGTGAGCATTGTCTCATGTTTCTTTGCTGTTTCATTGCTATGCAGGAGGAGATAGATACTCTAAAGAAGAATGAGACTTGGTCTCTAGTGCCCAGGCCCAAGGGCATTACCCCTGTGACATGCAAATGGGTTTATAAGCTCAAGAAGAAAGTTGATGGCACGATCGAGCGATACAAGGCTCGCCTTGTGGCTCGCGGGTTCTCACAGTAGTATGGGGAATATTATGATGAGACGTTCAGTCCAGTGGCAAAGATGACTTCGGTTCGATTTGTTATTGCTTTGGCGGCATCCAGTGGATGGGAGATTTGGCAGCTCGACGTGAAGAATGCTTTCTTATATGGAGAGATTGACAAGTATATCTTCATGATCCATCCACCAGGCTTCATCTCGGAAGATCCGGACTACGTCTGCAAACTGAAGAAAGCCCTGTATGGGTTGAAGCAAGCGCCTCAGGCGTGGTATGGAAAGATCGCAGAGTATCTTCTATTCTGCGGGTTCTTTGCTTCAGACTCTGATTCTAGCTTGTTCGTCAAGAAGGAGGGGGCGCTTCGGGTTATTGTTCTGCTGTATGTGGATGACATGATTATCACCGAGAACTAGATGGAGGCAGAAGCAAGGCTGAGAGCCGAGCTTGCTATCAGATTTGAGAGCAAGGATCTGGGTGATCTTCACCATTTCCTTGGACTCGAGGTTCAGAGGCGGGAGAGCGGAGTGCTCATTTCTCACGCTGGATATGCGGAGCGGATCGTTCAACGATTTGGCATGTGGAAGGGAAGAGCAGCTCTATACCTCTGTAACATCATCATAAACTTCGGACGGATGAGTGGAGAGTTCTATCTTATCCGTTGATGTTCCGAGCTCTGGTTGGGAGCTTGATCTACTTGACCATCACGAGGCCAGATATTGCTTATGCAGTTGGCAAAGTGAGTCGGTACATGGCGGAGCCACGAATGCCTCATCTTCCAGCGGCAAAAGGAATCTTGAAATATGTGAAGTCGACATCTGATTTGGGCCTCCTATATAGGAGAGGGTCAAGCTTGGAGTTGCTTGGATACATGGATGCTGATTATGGGGGAGACGTGGATGATCGGAGATCAACGTTTGGTTTTGTCTTTATGACATACCCCAAAGCTATTTCTTGGTACAGCAAAAAGCAGGACTCGATTTCTGTATCTACCACAGAAGCAGAATACAAGGCTTCGGCCTTGGCAGCTCAAGAAGCCGTTTGGCTCAGGAGGTTGGTAGAGGACGTTCATGAGGTGGTTCGAGGTCTCACTATGCTACGCGGGGACAACGAGAGTGCTCTCAAGATGGTTAATAATCCAGTCTGTCACGCGAGGACCAAGCACATTGAGATTGAGCACCATTTCATTCGTGAAAAGGTGTTGGTAGGATCTCTTATGGTCGAGCATGTTCGGAGTGCGGACAATGTTGCAGACATCTTCACAAAGCCGCTGGCGAAGGGACCATTTACTTGGTTACGGAGTTTACTCGGGCTAGTTTCCACTTCCCACTTCAAGGGGGAGTGTTGAAATTATTGAAGTGGAGTGGAAGGTGACCGGGCGGTCTGAATTTTGGAGACCGCAGAGACCGCGCGGTCTGCGTTGGTGCTCTGCCGGTCTGGCTCTGCCGGTCTGTTCTGCCGGTTTGCTGGCGGCCATCCTATTTCTGTTTGTTGCGGCGTCTTCCCGAGTTGTTCTGCTTTTGTTTGTCTATCTTCTGTGTAGAAGACCGGGCGGTCTATTCCTTTGTAACCGCCTGACTGGGCAGCTTATGCTAGGCGATCTGGCGACTTATTTGAAGTCAGCCAGATGTTCCTTGTTTGCTCCTAGCAATCTAAGGGAGGAGTGTTCTCGTATCCGTGCGGCTTGTGCGCGGTCTCGTGTTCGCACGGCTTGTGCGCGGTCTGCCTACTGATCTGCGGTCTTGGACAGAAGGTTGTCCAAGGTCTGATCACGCGGTCTGCTTTGTGAGACCGCTCGCGATCTGACAGGTGGTGATTGTATCTCTCTTGTGCGGTGACGACTTCCGTCTACCCGCCTATAAATAGGGGTGCATGGCCTGTCATTCATAACGAGAACTGTAAGAACTAGAGCCTGGGTTGTTTCGTGCGGTTTCAACTTTGAGGTCGGGCGGTCTCGGAAGCGAGTTGACTGTTTGTTGTGTTCGGAGGTTTGCGGTCAGCAGGTTGCAGTCTCTTTCCTTGGTGATTCCCAGTGGCTTGAATAAACAGTTTGGCAGCGGTCTGTCTGCGAACTGGTTTATGTTGTTCTTGTGCTGTTCGCAGCAAGCTCAGCGATTAGGCGACCTTCGGTGGTTAGGCGATCTGAGTTACGGTCTGGCGACAGCTTCTGTTCTTCGTTAAATTCAATAAGCTCCAGTTCGTGCGGTCTGAGGTGGCGGTCTTGCAGTATAGGTGGTCTGTCTGTTTTCTGTTCGCACGGTCTCAGGTCAAGCCGGGCAATCTATGGAGTTCTGCGGTCTGTGCGGTCTCTGCTTGTTAAGCCGCCAGTTTTGTTTTTGGTGTTTCGTTCTTCTCTCCTTCGTGATTCTTATGAATCATGTCTCGCCATGTATACCTCGCACTGTAATCAAGTATTGTGATTCAATAAAGCTTTGTGTTGCTGTGTGGCATATTGTGGTTGTTTGGCTATAACTCAGTTGATGCAACTCCTGCTTACTCCTAAACGATTCAAATCAAAAAATTTAACAATTTCATGTTCTCCTCTTTTTCATGTCATAAAATGTACTACTTTTTCTTTCAATGCAATAGTTGGTTTAAGCTTGTAATCTTTTTCTTCCTAGCCTTGTAATCTTTTTTAAAGCTTGTAATTGTTCTGGTTTTCAATAAATTTAATTTTGCTCACTTTAATGTTCTCTTTCTCCTTAGTAATTTCTATTTCATGCAATTTTATTTTGTCTTTCCTTTTTCCCCTCCACTATGATTGAGCATTAAGCATTTTGCAATCGTTTAAATCCTTCATTTAGTTTGCAAATTGTCTCTTTTTAGCTAAAGTAAAACAAACCTCAAAAAATCGTTAGATAAGATAGTGGTGATTTTCCTCGAAGTAGAAGTAATCAACGCGCCCCGTGGAATACGACCTTGATATTTCTGAATATCCTATACTATAGACAAAAATGTACACTTGCCTTTATCGGATATAGTTTTAAAAAAATCTTTAACCTTCGCTCAATTTAACAAACACGAAATTTCAATATCAGGCGGTTATTGTATCCCGGTTTGTGCGGTGGCAACATCCATCAACTCGCCTATAAATAGGGGTGCAGGGCCCGTCATTATTAACGAGAACTGTAAGAACCAAAGTTGGCTTGATTGTGTCGGTCTCACTTTGAGGTCGTGCGGTCTGAGATTTTTTTCTGACCGGTTTCTGTGTACGCAGGTTAGCGGCTAGCAGCTCGCGATCAGCTTGTCTCCTTCCATCTTTGACTAAACCAGTCCGGGCTGACTGTGTTTAGGTGTTTTTAGTCTGTGCAGCGGACTCAGTTGATCAGGCGGTCTTAAGTGTCCACGCGGTCTTGAGTTGCGGTCTGTCGCAGGTAGCAGTTTCTTTGTTCAGTGTTCGCGTGTTCTTCTTTGATCAAGACCGTGCGGTCTGGGCGATCAAGAAGTGCGAACTGTTTGGTTTCAGCAGTGGAATATAGCAGCAAGTTGGCGGTCTGTGGTTGCGGTCTGTGGTTGCGGTCTGGCAGGTGCGGCTTGTATTCTGTTCGCGCGGTCTCAGCGGCTTCCGTCTGACTTGTTTGTTCGCGCGGTCTGGCGGTCTCAAGTGTCAGGTCGCTGTAGCTTGTTTTACACTTGTGTTTTGTGCTTCTCTCCTCCGTGATTCTTATGAATCATGTCTTGCCATGTATACCTCACATTGTAAAGAGATAGTTAATTCCATAGCACTATTCGTTCTTCTCATTGTCATTGTTGTGCTACACTTGTGAAAGGATTTGTGAAGTGTGTTCCGCATTTTTACTTCACCTCTGGACCTCAATTTTTTTCAACATGGTATCAGAGGTAGGTTGCTGAGGTTGCTGAGCACAAAATTGCTGATACTTCTCTCGTGTTTCTCAAGTGGTTAGCAATCAGTGGGATAGCAATGGAAGGAGGATGTGCTAGAGGTCTTGGTATTGAGCTCCTTACGCAGACTAACTTCAAGAAGTGGAAGTCTTGCATGGAGAGCTATCTTATTGGCGAGGATTTGTGGGAGGTTGTAGGAGGAGAAGCAAGACAAGCTGTTGTTCTTGCTGAAGGGAATGTTGAGCTCGTGAAGACTTGGAGAAGAACGATTGCTAAGGCGGAGTTCACTCTCAAGAGAGCTATCATTCCGGAGTTGATTGATCACATCATCGAGTGTAGATCAGCTGCTGAGATTTGGACAGCCCTGGATGGCTTGTTCAATAAAAATAATGTAGCGAGGCTATAGTTCTTGGAGAATGAGTTGGCAAAAGCTACTCAGGGGGATTTTTCCATCTCAACGTTCTTCTTGAAGATGAAGAACCTCTGCGCAGAGATATCGGCTTTGGACCTGGAAGAGCCTATCTCAGAAGCTAAGTTGAAGAGGCTCATAATCCGCGGCTTGCGGAGGGAGTATGTGGCCTTTTTTACTTCTGTTCAAGTCTGGGACAATCAGTCTTCGTTGCTGGAGCTGGAGAACTTACTTGCTTCGCAGGAAAGTTTGGCTAAGCAAATGGCTGGGATGTTTGTCTCTCGGGGAGAATGTGAGGTTCTCTTTTCTGGAAAGAAGAAGAGATGGGACAAGAAGAAGAAGACATCTGGAGATGATGGTCCGTCTACTTCATATCAGTAGGAGAGGAGCTATGCTCCTAAGCGTGATGGGAAGAAGCAAGAAGGACCTAGATGCTTCAGGTGCAACAAGCTTGGTCATTTCAAAAGGGACTTCAAGGTCAATCTTCAGCTAGGGCATGCTGCAGGGAAGGAGGAGGCTGGTTCCAATTCTGAAGGTAGTTGGGGTGGTGGAGGTGCATTCATGACGGGCACGTGTGTTCAGGCTATGACTTTAATCAACTATCAGGACGATTGGATAGTGGACTCTAGGTGTGGTCATCACCTCAACGGGGATGAGTCAAAGTTCTCCTCGTAGCAGACTTATACAGGTAATGACGCTATCATTACGGCTAATGATACTGTTCATGCAGTTGAGGAGGAGGGTGTGGTTTCATTGAATGATGATAGAGGTACTCTTACGTTGAAGAGTGTCTATCATGTTCCGGGGATGAAGAAGAACCTCTTTTCGGTGACCAATGGGGTGGATGCTGGCTATCACGTTCTGTTTGGTCTAACAGAAGTAAAATTTCTCCAAAATGTTTCAGCGGTGAAAGCTGAGGTCACTCATGTTGGGAGACGGGTGAAGGACTTGTTTGTTCTGTCAACAAGTTATTATGTTGATAAGATGAGGGCTAACGACAGCGCTGCTATATGGCACGAAAGACTTGGGCATGTTGGAATGGATAAGCTGAAAGCTATGACAGGTAGAGGCCTGGTGAAAGGTCTGCCTAGCTTGCCATCTTTCGGGGATGGTCACGTTTGTGCAGGTTGTCAGTTTGGTAAACCAAGTGCTTTCCATTTGACAAATCACAAAGCATATGTAAAAGACCATTGGAGTGTATCCATGGTGATCTGTTTGGACCTACCAACACTGCCAGTCTTGGAGGTAGCAGGTACATGCTGATTTTGGTTGATGACTTCACCAGATATACTTGGGTATATTTTCTGAAGGAGAAGTCGGAGGCGTTTGAGAGGTTTGTGGAGTTTAAGGAGTTGGTGGAAGGCCGGCTAAACCTGCGGGTGAAGAAGTTCAGAACAGACAATGGAGGGGAGTTCACCTCCAAGGAGTTCTTTAGCTTCTGCAGGAAGCATGGCATCCAAAGGGAGCTTTCTTGTGCTCACACTCCACAACAGAACGGAGTTGCAGAGCGGAAGATCCGTCACCTGACGGAGACCTGCAAATGTTGGCTTCATGCTAAGAGTATCCCAAAGTCCTTCTGGGCAGAGGGAATGTCTTGTGCTGCCTATGTTATCAACCGAATGCTTCTCAGTCCCCTCAACATGAAGACCACTCATGAGTTGATGTTCAAGGAGAATCCAAGTGTGGAACACTTTTGAGTGTTTGGTTCTACCTGTTATGTGCATGTTCCGGATGCCCTTCGAACGAAGCTAGATGATAAGGCAAGGAAGCTAGTCTTCGTCGGTTATGATGACCGAAAGAAAGGGTGGAGATGCATGGATCCTCAGACACGGAGATATGTGGTCTCTAGGGATGTGGTATTCGACGAGCTGATGTAATACCAAGGTAGCTCTTCTGTTGAGTTACAAGGAAGTAGGGTAGATGGTGGATCAGAAAAAGCTGCAAAGGAAGTTCTGGTGGAGTTGCCTATTTCTCCAGGTGCTCCAGGTATTTTGATGAGTCTTGATCATATACACATATTTGGACTCATCTAGGCCGGTTTTCTAGTCGTTTCACTGCACTTTAGCCTTGTTTCAGCTCATATTTGTCTTTCTATGCTAGGTGCACTTCTTGGCCTAATTTGGTGTGTTTATGCTTATTCCCTTTTGATAGCCTTATCATTTTGTTGAGTGCCACTTTCAGTGGCCTGATTAGCATTTCTGTAGAAACAGGAGTCATGCAGGTGTTCCTGGTAAAATTCTGTACAGGAACAGTGCGCACGATCACTGGTTCGATTGCGCATGACCACTGGTCGTGCGCCGCTGATCGTGTGCACTTAACCCTTTTTTCTGAGTTCTGTCTCGGACAGTGCGCATGACCACCTGCGATAGTGCGCACGACCACCGGTCGTGCGCCACTGTTCGTGCGCACTTAACATCAATTTCATGAGTTCTGTTTCGACCAGTGCGCACGACCACCTACGATAGTGTGCACGACCACCGGTCGTGCGCCTCTGGTCGTGCGAACATGGTATTTTATAAATTTCTTACATTGCAGGCTCCACCCAGGCAGGCGCACGATCACAGAATTCTAGCGCGCACGACCACTGGTCGTGCGCCAATGACCGTGCGCAGTATTTATTCCAGCACCTATATAAAGTCCTGATCCGCAGATTAGGGATACGGGGGGGTTCCGAGAGCGCGATTTACCGTCCGTACGCCGCCGTTTTCCACCTCCAGCCACCTCCACCTCATCTTCTCTGCAAGGGGAAGTCATCTCCAGCCATTCTAAGCAATCCTCCATCGTCCGGGAGCATTCTCCGCCTCCGCAAGCACTCAAGCAAGCCATCTCCAGTTCGGTCCGGTGAAAAGAATAGTCATCCTGAGGTAGAAGACGACGGAAGCACGTGGAGAGGTCGTGACAGTCTCTCAACGCCGGAAGCACAGTCCGCCCGAGTCCGGAGGTAGCTTGACAAACTACCATTCCGGCCGTGAACGGCCGCTAGTCTTCGTCCATTGGTTGATTTCTTCCTCCCCCTTTTGTTGTACTTCTTTGAATCATTTAAACTTGAATATCATGATGTTTAGTTTAAATGCTATGGTTGTTTCTTATCCGTTCTTCAGTATTTGCTTGTGATACGTCTCACCTTCACTCACTCACTCACGCACTCATCGTGTTCGATTCGCGTTAGCAAGAGCTAACGGCGATTTACAAAGAGGTGTTTGCAACCTTCACTCCCCGCACTAGTGATCACTTCATTCGCATGCGCACCGTCCATCTGCCTCACGAAGCTCGGCATCGCGGCCGTTGCATCCATCTCACCTTGTGAAGCGGTGATTTCGACCCGCATTTCTTTTATTGTTGTTAACGGTAGGAAACCAAATCAAAACCCCACTTTCTGTGATTGTTCCCGCTTGTGTAACAATTGTCACACAACGCAATTCGTTCACCCAACCTGCATTCCTCAAGAGACCAACACTCGGGGATCCTATTCCCAACATTTATTACTTGCGCGACCGGTGCACTTGCCGAACATCGCATCAAGTTTTTGGCGCCGTTGCCGGGGAATGCAGACGTGATGAATTCGTCTGCGTGAAGAATCGTTGCACGAGGAACTATTCTCTTTTATTATTTCTCTTTGTTTACCTCTGTTGTCTTTGTTTCTTTTTTTTATACGCACACTAATTACCTTCATTCGTCTCATCGTGCGCTGATCTTTTGGGTTTCAAGTATTCCTAGCATGACCTCCATTCAGGAATACATCTATCAAGGAAGTTTAAGTGATTTAAAGGTTCAAACACAAAGGAATGATCACGACTTCGGGATTTCCTCCGACATCATTGAGTATATGACTGGGAATTGCAAGTTCAGTGGGAATAAGCATGAAGATTCGGTACAACACGTGCAGGACTTCTTAGAAATTTATTATACATTTATATTCAGTGGAGTTGAAAATGACCTGCAAAAGATCCTGGCGTTCTCATTTTCCCTACATAATAAAGCCAAAAGTTGGTACTGGGATATCCGGAAAAGAGAGGCGACCACATGGAAGCAGCTCGAAGGGAGATTTTGCATGAGTTTCAACACCGTACTCGAGTTTTGGACAAGTACAAGGAACTCATAACCTTCGTTCAGGGATAGGAGGAGACGTTAGTGGATGCCTGGGAGCATTTTCAATCCCTGCATAGGGGATGCTACCGTGAAGACCTATCAGAAGTCTTTTTGATTCAGATTTTTTATTTCGGCGTGCTGGACAAATTCCGTCTGTTATTCGATATGGCAGCCGGAGGGGCCCTGTTTAATAAATCGGTGAAGGACGCGTGGGAAGTGGTCGTGAATATAGTTCACACCATCCAGCACTGGAGTCATGTCATTCTTCCCCCCAGTACTGCTGAAGTTAATGCAGTGACATTCAATGGGGCAGCGGATCATGTGCCGTCAGGGCAAACGGAACAGTTAGCAACCTTGGTGGTCGGGATGCTGAATAAAATAAATGACCAATCAGCAGCAATTCAACAGCTTCACTCTACTATAGGGACTCTTACCAATGTCGTTTCTGGGCTTGCAAGTCAACATCCGGAGTCTGTGAATACCATGCGATTGAGAAGCGGTAGAGGCGTTGACAATCTTCCTCGACAGGAACCACTTGTGAGCTCCACTGACAAGTGCAATGCAGACATAGCCGAGAAGCAGACTCAGATTCATATTGAGCCGGACCCCGTGAGCGGGGCACAACCCTCGAGAAGTGTTGTTCACCCCCCATTCCCCCACAGGTTACGAAATGAGAAATCCGAGAAGCAATTCCGCAAATTCTTGGAAATAATGAAAGGAGTGCAAGTGAGCATCCCAATGATTGAAGCCATTTCTCAAATGTCGGGCTACTCCAAGTTCTTGAAAGACTTGATTTCGAAGCGGAAACTGTTGGAGCATCTCAAGACTATCGATCTCACTGAGGAGTGCTCCGCCATCGTCTCCAATATGCCCGCGAAGTGCAAAGATCCGGGCAGCTTTACTATTCCTTGCAGGATCGGTCATCACCGTTTCAGCCAGGCGCTCTGTGATTTGGGAGCATCAATCAACTTGATGCCGCTCTCTATCTTTCGTGAACTAGGTGCAGGGACCTTGAAGCCGACGCAGGTAATGCTACAGCTAGCTGATCGGTCGATCAAAAAACCGTCAGGAATTGTCGAGGACCTCACAATAGTAGTAAACGGTCTCGCTTTTCCAGCCGATTTTGTCATCCTCGACATGAAGGTTGATACTAAAGTACCCATTATTTTGGGGTGGCCCTTTCTCGCTACAGCTCGTGCTATCATTAATGTGGAGCAGGGGGAGCTCACGCTCAGATTGGGGGAGGACGCTATATCCTTCAACGTCCACAACCCGTCGCAACTCTTCGAAATCACGGAATGCGAACCAGCAGAGCCGCTTGAAGAATTCGACGGCCAGATCGATGCGGGTTTGGATGACAGCGAGATGTTTTGGCGGCGCGAGGACGTGGGCAATCACAGTGCACATTTGGACCAGCCCGATGTTTCGCATTCAATTGGAGAGCCATCCAGTGATTCTGCTGATCCAAACATTTATCCGGCTCTCAAACAACTACCGGATTCTCTAAAGTACGTTTTTCTTGGAGAAAATGCCACGCATCCAGTGATTATTTCCGCAGCGCTTTCCGCCGCCAACAAAACCGCATTGGTGGGTGTGCTGAGAAGGTACCATAAAGTCTTCGGACGCTCTCTTGCAGACATCAAGGGAATCAGCCCCACGGTCTGCATGCATAAGATCCTCCTTGAAGATCAGTACAAACCCACGGCACAGCCCCAAAGGAGTTTGAACCCGAAAATGCAAGAGGTAGTGAAGGCAGAAGTGATAAAGCTCTTAGACGCTGACATCATTTACCCAATCAGTGACAGCAAATGGGTCAGCCCAGTTCAGGTGGTACCGAAAAAGGGAGGGATCACCGTTGTTGCCAATGAAAAGAACGAGTTGCTACCTACCCGAATGATCACCGGGTGGAGAGTCTGCATCGATTACCGCAAGCTGAATGATGCTACACGCAAGGACCATTTCCCACTCCCCTTTATTGACCAGATGTTAGAAAAGTTAGCGGGGCAGGACTACTACTGTTTCTTGGATGGGTACTCAGGTTACAATCAAATCTTAATAGACCCGTCTGATCAAGACAAAACAACATTTACATGTCCTTCCGGTACATTCGCGTTCAAGAGAATGCCATTCGGACTGTGTAATGCCCCTGCAACTTTCCAGCGCTGTATGCTCGCTATTTTCACTGACATGGTGGGAGACTTCCTCGAAGTTTTCATGGATGACTTTACTTTGTTTGGCAGCAGCTTCGATACTTGCCTCGCGAATTTGGCCAAGACTTTGAAGCGGTGTGTGGACACCAATCTTGTCTTGAACTGGGAGAAATGCCACTTTATGGTGCGCGAAGGAATTGTGTTGGGACATAAGGTTTCCTGCCAAGGGCTCGAGGTGGATCAAGCGAAGGTAAGTGTTATCAGAAACCTCCCTCCACCTACGTCAGTGAAAGGTATCCGAAGTTTTCTTGGTCATGTGGGATTCTATTGAAGGTTTATTAAGGTCTTTTCATCCATTTCAAAGCCTTTATCTCTCTTGCTTGTTAAGGACGCCCCCTTCCACTTGGACGATGCATGCATGCAGGCCTTTGAAACTTTACGGGTACAACTCATCTTGGCTCCAATTTGGTGGCACCCGACTGGAATTTACCCTTTATTATCATGTGTGACGCAAGTGATGTGGCGTGGGTGTTGTACTCGGTCAAAAGAAAGACAAGACTTTTCACACCATTGCGTATGCCAGTCAAACTCTTAACAGCGCGCAAGCAAACTATACCACCACGGAGAAAGAAATGCTAGCCGTGGTCTTCGCCTTTGAAAAATTTCACTCATACTTGGTGCTTTCCGAAGTAATCGTGTACACGGACCACGCTGCACTCAGGTATCTTTTCAGCAAAAAAGAATCCAAATCGCGTCTAATTCGTTGGATTTTACTTTTGCAGGAATACAATTTGGAAATCAAAGACAAGAAAGGGGTGGAGAACGTGATAGCTGATCATCTTTCGCGTTTGGAGTACGACACTCCCAACAGCTGTGTGGAGGAAACGAACGATTATTTTCCAGATGAAAAATTATTCGCAATCACTACGCCCCCTCCAATTGCCCCATTGTACGCTGACATCGCTAACTACTTGGCTTGTAAAACCTTCTCTCCGAATCTGTCCCCTCGGCAAATACGGAAGCTTGCCTCTGAATCAAAATATTATTTTTGGGAAGACCCGCTCTTATTCCACACATGCAGCGATGGAATTATCAGGCGCTGCGTTCCTGAAGCCGAGTTTCAGTCTGTACTGCAGCACTGCCATGACAGAGAAGCTGGCGGGCATTTCGGGGCCGTTCGAACAGCACGAAAATTTTTGCAATGCGGATTATTTTGGCCGACCCTCTTCAAGGATGCCCATGCCTATGTCACCAAGTGTGACGAATGCCAAAGGACCGGAAATATCTCTCGGCGTGACGAGATGCCCCTCAATAACATGCTGGTTTGCGAACCATTTGATGTCTGGGGGATAGACTTTATGGGTCCTTTCCCCATGTCTCATGGTAAGCGGTATATCATTGTGGCAGTTGACTATGTCTCAAAATGGGTGGAAGCCGAGGCGGTTGCCACGAATGACGCCAGCACAGTGCTACACTTTATCCACAAGAATATCTTCTCCAGGTTTGGGATGCCGAGAACTATTATCAGCGACGGCGGAAGTCATTTTTGTAATAAGCAGTTTGGGCAGCTCATGAAAAAATTTGGGGTCTATCATAAGATTTCATTAGCATACCACCCCCAAACATGTGGACAAGTAGAAGTATCCAACCGCGAGCTCAAGCGAATAATCGAGAAATCGATACATTCAAATAGGAAGGAGTGGTCTAAAAAGGTCGACGACGCATTATGGGCTTACCGGACCGCTTTCAAAACACCTATCGGCATGACTCCGTTTCAACTAGTTTATGGCAAGGCATGCCACCTCCCTGTGGAGCTGGAGCATAAAGCATTATGGGCAACCAAACTGTTGAACATGGACATTGGAGCCGCGGCCGAGGTGCGTCATTCCCAACTCAACGAATTAGAAGAGCTCCGACATTTCGCTTATGAAAACGCTCGCATCTACAAAGAGAAAACAAAAAAAATGGCATGATCGACACATCATCCCGAAGGAGTTCAAAATTGGGGACCAAGTGCTGCTTTACAACTCCCGTCTCCGCCTCTTTCCAGGAAAGTTAAAATCGAGGTGGAGCGGTCCTTTCTCAGTGACTGATGTCTCTCCCTTTGGTGCCATCGAAATATCAGGGGGTAAGGGAGACAAATTTAAGGTCAACGGGCATCGACTGAAGTTGTACGATGGCGCCATTATAAACAAGGAGTGTCAGCTGGTGACATTGGGAGACGGGCACCATAAAAGCGCCTACAGCTGATTTTCTTTTTATCTCCTATTTTGTGAAACTCTCTGTTTCATGCACTTTTTATTTAATTTCTGTGCTCTGTAAACAATTATAATACAGGTATTTGGTCCAACTTAAGGACATAAAATAAAAGCGCTACTGGGAGACAACCCAGATTTGCTGATTTCTGTTTTTCTAACATGTTTCAATTCAGTTTTTATACATTTTTGCTTTTGTTTTGCAGAGCTCACCCACCTTGCAGGTATTCATTGCACATCTTATAAGGTGGTGGTTGTGATTCTTCGTCTGGTGGTGGGGCGGCCTCGGTCAGTCACGCGTCTTCTGGTATGCTCACTAGCTGAGCATGGGGTAACCTCTCTCCCTTTCTCTTTCTGATTTTCATTTTAATATCATGTGATGTACTTCATAGGTTAAGTCTGGGGGAGAGCTAGTATGTGTTACCCAATGCACGTGCACACTGCATATGCATACTAGAAACTTTTATTGATTTATTTCGTTTAGATCATTGCATCACACACCACTTGCAACCACTTGAACGCGTGCTTAGCTGTGTGTGTGCCGCGAGTTAAACTCATTTCTTGAGCAAGATTCGGGCAAATCATCGTGCTGACTTAGGATTGTGAAACAGAGTAAAATGTTGACTCCTGCAGTGTCCTAGTCGAGTGCTCTCGTTTCATGTAGAAATTTGAGTAGATTTAATTTTTCTATATGCTTATAGTTTTATATTTTTCTATTTGCGTCAATACTGTTTATTCTACTCAAAAATGGTGAATTCGGTGTGAATCAAATGGTAGCTTAGGGATGTGTGTAGCCGGGCATTAGGTTTGCATTGCTCGAGTCGGGAGGACGGATAGTCTTTTTCATTGGCTAAGAACTTGCCCCAAGCTATTCTCGAAGCATGGGTATAGGTTAGTTCAGTGCACGAACGTGATGTAGGCCTTCATTTTGGCCCGGTTGAGCTTTGTACAAATCCTAATGTCTTATCCTCGTTAGCCCCGTTGTGCCTACCCCTTCTTTTGATTCAGCTCCACCATTATTTCACCAAAGCCTCATAGTCGATCCTAGTCGCGCACCCAAGTCGAGCTTTAGTATTTTATATATTCATTCAGGGTGTTGATGTGGTGAATATTTTTGTGAAAATATGGTTGTGCTTCAATGTTTAATCTGCTGATTTTGTTGTGAAAAGAAAAGAAAAAAAATAGAAAAGAGAAAAAGAAAATTGAAAAAAAATGGATAAAGAAAGAAAAAGTTTAATTGAAAATAATTGTTGATTTGTATTTGGGAATGGGCAGTGCACACACCCATTGTTAAAAAGTTAAGTCTGGGGGTGTGGTGTACTCGCATATATTTGGGTTAGCGGATAGATTTTTTTGTTTATGCTAGCTCATTTGGGTTTGGTGCGTAGCCTCCATGTTTATCCTTGTTTACCTCACTTAAACCCAAGCCCCATCTTCACCTAAAGTCCTACTGATTCGTGAGTGAGCCAAACCAGTGCCGTAGAGAGAGTGCGAACAGGCAAGCCTATGGTCACCGACATTGGTGGATTCCTATGGAGGTTGTCCTGAGCCCCGATCTTTGGCAATGCTCACCTTTGCGATTAGTTTATTTTCTCCCTACGCGTGACCGGATGATTCGCCGTGATTCTATTTTTGAGTAGTAATAAATTTTTGATACGCATTTGAGAAAAGTACAAACTGTTATGCATACTTAGAAATTTCCTTTGTTATATTTTTATGCGTGCGAGCATGCGACTTCGCATGGTACTCGGTGTCGCAATTTCTCTGTCAGCTAGTTGTTTTTCCCCGTCTGCTTAGATTTTGTTTGCTCGGGACGTGCAAAAAGGTAAGTCTGGGGGTGTGATGAGTCCTGATCATATACACATATTTGGACTCATCTAGGCCGGTTTTCTAGTCGTTTCACTGCACTTTACTCAGTTTCAGCTCATATTTGTCTTTCTATGCTAGGTGCACTTCTTGGCCTAATTTGGTGTGTTTTATGCATTTCTGTAGAAACAGGAGTCGTGAAGGTGTTCCTGGTAAAATTCTGTACAGGAACACTGCGCACGATCACTGGTTCGATTGCGCACGACCACTGGTCGTGCGCCGCTGATCGTGTGCACTTAACCCTTTTTTCTGAGTTCTGTCTCGGACAGTGCGCACGACCACCTGCGATAGTGCGCACGACCACCGGTCGTGCGCCACTGTCCGTGCGCACTTAACATCAATTTCATGAGTTCTGTTTCGACCAGTGCGCACGACCACCTACGATAGTGCGCACGACCACCGGTCGTGCGCCTCTGGTCGTGCGAACATGGTATTTTATAAATTTCTTACTTTGCAGGCTCCACCCAGGCAGGCGCACGATCACAGAATTCCAGCGCGCACGACCACAGGTCGTGCGCCAATGACCGTGCGCAGTATTTATTCCAGCGCCTATATAAAGTCCTGATCCGCAGATTAGGGATACGGGGGGGGGGGGGGGGGGGGGGGGGGGTTCCGGGAGCGCGATTTACCGTCCGTACGCCGCCGTTTTCCACTTCCAGCCACCTCCACCTCATCTTCTCCGCAAGGGGAAGTCATCTCCAGCCATTCTAAGCAATCCTCCATCGTCCGGGAGCATTCTACGCCCTCTGCAAGCACTCAAGCAAGCCATCTCCAGTTCGGTCCGGTGAAAAGAATAGTCATCCTGAGGTAGAAGACGACGGAAGCACGTGGAGAGGTCGTGACAGTCTCTCAACGCCGGAAGCACAGTCCGCCCGAGTCCGGAGGTAGCTTGACAAACTACCATTCCGGCCGTGAACGGCCGCTAGTCTTCGTCCATTGGTTGATTTCTTCCTCCCCCTTTTGTTGTACTTCTTTGAATCATTTAAACTTGAATATCATGATGTTTAGTTTAAATGCAATGGTTGTTTCTTATCCGTTCTTCAGTATTTGCTTGTGATACGTCTCACCTTCACTCACTCACTCACGCACTCATCGTGTTCGATTCGCGTTAGCAAGAGCTAACGGCGATTTGCAAAGAGGTGTTTACGACCCTCACTCCCCGCACTAGTGAGCACTTCATTCGCATGCGCACCGTCCATCCGCCTCACGAAGCTCGGCATCGCGGCCATTGCATTCATCTCACCTTGTGAAGCGGTGATTTCGACCCGCATTTCTTTTATTGTTGTTAATGGTAGGAAACCAAATCAAAACCCCACTTTCTGTGATTGTTCCCGCTTGTGTAACAATTGTCACACAACGCAATTCGTTCACCCAACCTGCATTCCTCAAGAGACTGACACTCGGGGATCCTATTCCCAACATTTATTACTTGCGCGACCGGTGCACTTGCCGAACATCGCATCATATTTCTAGCTCTGGATCAGGTGCTTCGGGTTCTGGAAGTAGGGGGAGCGATGCTCTAAGTTTACCTGAGAGGAGAGCTAGTCTAGAAATTGCAGTGGAAGAGGTGGTTCAGAGTCAAGCTCTGAGGAGGTCCAAGAGGACCATTATTCCACCTGATCGGTATACGGGCGGTAATTTGGTGAGCTTTGTCTCATGTTTCTTCGCAGGTCCCCTGGATGAGAGAGAGCCATCTTTTTATGAAATTGCTGTTTGAGTCAAGGAGTGGGAAGGAGCCATGGATGAAGAGATGGCTGCCCTCAGGAAGAATGAGACTTGGGACTTGGTGCCTAAGGTTGAGGGGGTTACTCCGGTGACTTGCAAGTGGGTTTTCAAACTGAAGAAGAAGGCTGATGGAAGTATTGAGCAGTACAAGGCTTGCCTTCTAGCTCGAGGTTTCTCTCAGAAGTATGGGGAGGATTATTGATGCGCAAAACTATATCTGCAAACGACAAGTGAACCGTATCGAATGTTGTATAGGTTATTAAAACAAGGTCGTATTAGTCTCAGGGCGGTTGAGTACTCTTACTTGAAGAAAATCTCTATTATTCTATCAAGTAGAACTTTTTGGGTTGGTTTTGCAAAAAGAAAATAAGAAAATAAGAAGGAAGAATAGAATGAGAAAATAAAACTAATTTATTGATTGAGACAAAAGAAATTACAAACTATGAAAAGGAAATTACAACTATCGAATTGAAAACTACAAGTTGAATAAAGAATGAGGATTACAAGAACTACTAAAACATGAAAATAAAACAAGAAATGAAAGTTCTAATCCTTAAAATCGGTCCCTTGAACATCTGGAGAAGCTCTCTTTTTATAGGCAAAAATTGGGGTTACACGCCCTCGGTCACGCCCGTGACCAAGGGCGTGTAACGGTCGTGATTGGCGCTGGAGCTGGAGAGGCGTGTTCTGGAGTTATTAGGAGCGTAACGTGCGCGTCACGCCCTAGGTCATGCCCATGACCTAGGGCGTGTAATCATGAAATCTTGCTGCTGGCGGGAAACTTCGGCGGGAAAGAAGTGGGAAGTGGCGCGGGATGAGTCACGCCCGTGACTGGTCACGCCTGTGACCTGGGGCGTGTAACTTTAATTGACGTGGCAGGCGCTCTGGTGCTGGTGGCGGGGTCCCGACCGTGACTTGGATGACACGCCCTTGGTCACGCCCGTGACCTGGGGCGTGTACTTAACAATTTTGAACATTCGTCGAACTCTCGCCTGTTCGTCGATCTCCGCGGTTCGTGGCCGTGACATTGGGTCACGCCCTTGGTCACGCCCGTGACCTGGGTCGTGTACTTGGCAAATTCTTCACGGAATGACTACGGGGTGGCGGCAGCAGGTCTGGAACACATCTTTGGCTGTCACGCCCTTGGTCACGCCCGTGGCCTTGGGCGTGTACTTGACAATTTTGCTGAAAATACCCAGAAATCCTGAAAAACACAGAAAAGGCTTAAGTAAGTTTATAAAATTAAAAGGGAACATATTAAATAAGGAAATACATATAAATTATATAAATTCATATTAAAACTATATTAAAATTATACTAAAAGATGAGTACAAAAAGTACTCATCAATTATGAAGAAATGTTTATCCCCGTTGCCAAGATGACTTTGGTCCGGGTGGTGATCGTATTGGCAGCTTGCCAAGGGTGGAAGATTTGGCAACTCGACGTGCAAAACGCTTTCTTATATGGCGAGATTGACAAGGATATCTTTATGGATCAGCCACTTGGTTATGTATCCGAAGAGCACCCAGGATACGTTTGCAAGCTCAAGAAGTCTCTTTACGGCTTGAAGCAAGCGCCTCGGGCGTGGTACAGGAAGATCGCAGAATACCTCCAGTTCTGTGGATATTTTGCTTCTAATTCAGATTCAAGCTTGTTCGTAAAGAATACAAGGGAGCTTCAGGTCTTGGTGCTACTGTACGTTGACGATATGATCATCACGGGGAATTCTGAGATGGAGGTAGCTAGGCTTCGTGTTGAGCTAGCAATCAGATTTGAGATGAAGGATTTGGGCGAGCTCCACCATTTCCTTGGGCTCGAAGTAGAGAGAGAAGAGAGCGATATGCTCGTTTCCCAAAAGGGCTATGCAGATCGGATCATGAAGAGATTTGGCATGGAAGGGGGGAAGAGCAGCTCTACTCCACTAGAGGTTGGAGTTCATCTTCGGCGAGATGAAGGGAAGGTTCTTACCGATCCTTTGGTGTTCCGGGCTTTGGTCAGAAGCTTGATATAATTGACGATCACGAGGCCAGATATTGCTTATGCAGTTGGCAGGGTGAGTCGGTTTATGGCAGAGCCTCGAAAGCCTCATCTTGTGGCGACTAGGAGTATATTGAAATATGTCAAATCCACCTCGGATTTGGGTCTCTTCTACGGGAGAAATTCAGGCTTTTGTTTGCACGGGTACATGGATGTTGATTATGGAGGAGATTTGGATGATCGGAGATCGATGTCTGGATATGTCTTTATGACTGGCTCTACAGCTATATCTTGGTGCAGCAAGAAGTAGGATTATGTGTCTGTCTCTACCACGGAAGAGGAGTACAAAGCTTCGGCTTTAGCGGCTCAGGAAGCCATCTGGCTTAGGAGGCTTGTGGAGGACATTCATAGGGAGGTGCAAGGTCCTACTCTGCTACGTGGTGACAACGAGAGTGCTCTCAAACTGGTGAACAATCCAGTTTGTCACGTGCGTACGAAGCACATAGAGATTCATCACCATTTCATTCGTGAGAAGGTGTTGGAGGGATCTCTGATTGTGGAGCATGTGCAGAGCAAGGAGAATGTTGCTGACATATTTACTAAGCCGCTGGCGAAGGGACCATTTGGTCGGTTGCGGAGTTTGCTTGGGCTGACTTCCACTTCCCACTTCAAGGGGGGAGTGTGATAAATTTTTGAAGTGGAAGTGGAATAGTGCTGGGCGGTCTGCGGATTGGAGACCGCGCGGTCTAAGCTGGTTCTCTGGTCGGTTTTGTCTCAGCGGTTTGTTTGAGGTGGTCTGATCTGGGAGACTGTTATCTATCCGGGCAGCTTGCACGGGTTGGTCTGGCGACTTGTCCTAAGTCGGCCAGATGTTCTTGGTCTGCTTTCTTTGGAAGAAGACTGGGCGGTCTGCTTGTTGAGACCGCGGATGATCGGGCGGTTTGGTTGTAACCGTAAGGTTTAATAAGGGAGCTGTGAGCTATGTTGAGCTCGGGCGATCTGCTTTGCGAGACCGCTCGCGATCTGATGGGCAGTTATTGTATCCCGATTTGTGCGGTGACGACATCCTTCTACTCGCCTATAAATAGGGCTGCAGGGCCCGTCATTATTAACGAGAACTGTAAGAACCAAAGTTGGCTTGATTGTGCCGGTCTCACTTTGAGGTCGTGCGGTATGAGATTTTTGTCTGACCGGTTTCTGTGTTCGCAGGTTAGCGGCTAGCAGCTCGCGGTCAGCTTGTCTCCTTCTTCCAGCTTTGAATAAACTTGTCCAGGCGTACTATATTTAGGTGTTCTTAGTCCGTGCAGCGGACTCAGTTGATCAGGCAGTCTTAAGTGGACAGGCAGTCTTGAGTTGTGGTATGTCGCACGTATCAGTTTTGTTGTTCAGTGTTCGCGGGTTCTTCTTTGATCAAGACCGTGCTGTCCGGGCGATCAAGAAGTGCAAACTATTTCGTTTAAGCAATGGAATAAAGCAGCAAGTTGGCGGTCAGTGGTTGCGGTCTAGCAGGTGCGGCTTGTATTCTGTTCGCGCATTCTCAGCGGCTTCCGCATGACTTGTCTGTTCGCACGGTCTGGCGGTCTCAAGTGTCAGGTCGCTGCAGCTTGTTTTACACTTGTGTTTTGTGCTTCTCTCCTCCGTGATTCTTATGGATCATGTCTCGCCATATATACCTCGCATTGTAAAGAGATAGTTAATGCCATAACACTATTTGTTCTTCTCATTGTCATTGTTGTGCTACACTTATGAAAGGATTTGTGAAGTGTGTTCCGCGTTTTTACTTCACCTCCAGACCTCAATTTTTTCAACAGACCTCGCGGGGCAGGAGCTTTTCCCCAGCCCGATGAGTGTGGGTGGGGACCAGGAGAGCGCTTTCCCGAGAGGAGGGATCCCATCCAGTGGGATCCCGACGAGTGGTCCCTCGGCGAGTACGAGACTGGGAAGAGACGATTCGTCCGGGGAGCTCGCGGGGCGAGTGGAGCAGGTCAGGTGTGTGAAGGGGGGAATCCCTTTTTGCGAGTTGGTGCTCTCGGCGCAACTCCCCGAAGGGTTTAGTGAGTCGTCCATGACGTTGTATACTGGCAAGGATAACCCCACTCAGCACCTGCAGTGGTTCGAAGACATGGTCTCTATCAGACCAATGTCGGACGCCTTCAAGTGCCGACTCTTCGTCACTACCCTGAAGGAAAAAAGCAAGGGACTGGTTCCACCAGTTGCCCTCGGGGTCGATCTATGCCTTCGAGGATATACGACGATGCTTCCTGCTGCATTTCTCCACCTCAAAGAAGAGGAAGCAAGACCCCGAGGCGCTCTTCAACATCAAGCAGAGACAGGAGGAGTCGCTAGCTCTCTATGTAGATCGGTTCTAGGAGGAGGTCCTCCTCATCCAGGAGGTGTCGGGGTACACTCTCCAACTCTCCTTCATAGTAGGGCTGCGGGAGGTGTTTTTCAAGATGGACCTCAAGAGGAGGGCTCCTTTATCTTTTGAGGAGCTGATGGAGAGAGCGGTGGAGGAGATAGAAGGGGAGGCTGTCAACCCAGAGTTAACAAAGAGGTTGGCACGGCTGAGCTAGCCGGAAGTCAAACAACCAGAGGCAAGGAGAAGAGAAGAGGCAAGGGTCCCGAAGGTGGGGTGTAGGCATCAAGAAGGGGGGAATCAAGGCCCGGGAAGTGGTTTCCACTAGGGAGGGGGTAACTTCCAAGGAGTCCAAGAAAGACCCCATCAGCTAGGATGGAGGCAGGGCCCGAGGCCACCTCATCCGCACCCGCCTCAGTAGGCAATGGAAGTCAGTCGAGGGAGACTGGGAAGAGGAAGAGGAGCAGGAGCTGGAGGAGACGATCCTATTAGGAGGAATAGAGTGGCAGAGGCCGGGAGGAGGGGGGAGGCGTTGCCCTATTATGACTTCCATGAGGAGGAAGGTCCCACAATGGCCACCTGCCCAGAGTTCTTGGAGGTGAAGGGAGCAAGAGTGCTAGCGCCGCGAGAGCAACGACCTGTAAGGATTGAGGAGGTCCTAACTCAGGATGAGGAGGATGAGTGGTGTGAATACCAGGTTGACGTGGGGACCCGGGGAGGCATCAGAGTGATCCACGGGGAGGGGGAGGGGGGAATGTAGGGATTGAGGCGACCCGGAAGGCAAGCCTCCATACCATCTATCATCGTAGTGTGGCTTCAACATCCCAGGACCTTCCCCCACCAGAGAAGATCTCGTTCACCAAGAAGGATATGACGGGTCATGATGACTCATTCTGCGATGCACTGGTCATTCAGACAGCGATCGAGAACTTCACCGTCTCCCGGATACTTGTGGATAACGGGAGCTCGGTCAATGTCATCTTTAAGAAGGCGTTTGACGAGATGAAGGTGGAGGCCAGGAGGGTGTTGGCATCGGATGGCCCGTTGTTTGGGTTCTCCGGGGAGAGAAAGGAAGTGGAAGGGGGAGTGGGACTCCATGTAGTCTTGGGGGGGGGGGGGGGGGGGGGGGCAGTCCCGGAACTGCCACTTTGTTATAGTAGATGCACCTAGCAGCTACAGCGCCATCTTTGAACGGCCACTCAACACTGCGTTCCGCTGCGTCCCCTCCACCTATCATTAGTGCCTTAAGTTCAACGCGGGAGGAGTCTAGGTCCGAATAAGGGGAGACCTAAGGTGGCCAGGCAGTACTATGTGATAACCATGAACATCATCTCCTTGATGGCCGAGGCACATGAATGGGATCGGGAGATGGGTGAGCCGGCAATGCTTGAAGAGGTAGGAGAGGAGGAAAGCGTAGGAGAAGGTTAGGCCCAGGAGGAAGGGGCGGAAGAGCAGATGGAGGAGGAGAAGGAGAGGAAAGAAGAGGAAGGGGAGGCCCAGGAGGAAGGGGCGGAAGAACTAATGGAGGTTCGAGAAGGGAGAATGGAGGAGGCCAAAGCGCCAGCTCACGGAGAGGAGAAGGAGGGTGATTTGGGGGAGCATTCCCGACTGGAGGCCGTGGATGAGGTTGTGGAGCTCGAGGTCACCACCCATGCATGGGTGGTAGAAAAAGACAAGATTAGCGAGGAGCTCAGCCTAGAGGAGCAGAAGCAAATCTTGGCCTGCGTGCATGAGAATGTGGATGTCTTCGCTTGGAGCGTGGAGGAGATGCCAGGTATCGATGCAGACGTGGCTTGCCGTCGAATCAACCTCGACCCCAGCACCCGACTCATCCGACAAAAGAAGAGAGTCATTGCTGACAAGCTGGAATGGCCCATCCGAGATGAGGTGAGCAAGCTCCTTCAAGAAGGGTTTGTATCAGAGATCCAGTACCCAGGCTGGGTCTCCAATGTGGTTATGGTAAAGAAGGGGGGAGGTAAGTGGATAATGTGTGTTTAATTTTCTTTACTTAATAAATCACGCCCCAAGGATTGCTACCCCTTGCCCCGAATCGACGCGCTGGTTGACTCGGCCGTCGGTTTCTCTGTGATGTCTTTTTTAGATGATTTTTCAGGTTATCATGAAATCTGAATGCACCCCCCTGACATCAAGGATGTCTCTTTCATCCCGGGGGACGGGTGATATTGTTACAAAATTTTGCCATTCGGGTTGAAAAACGCAGAGGCAACAATCCAACAGATGATGGACATGGTCTTCCGAGAATAGAGGGGAAGGAACCTGGAGGTCTATGTTTATGACCTCATGATAAAGAGTTGGGATCTCGACTCCCACCTTGGGGACCTCGAAGAGCCCTTCTGGACTTTGAGAATGTTCTAAATGAAGCCCAACCCCCAGAAGTGTGTCTTCGGGGCCAGCCGAGGGAAGTTCCTGGGTCACTTGCTCACCCCGGCTGGGGTGGAGCCTATATCGGACAAGGTAAAGGCGATCATGGAGTTGGGGTCGCCGAAGAATGCGAAGAAGGTTTAGCACCTCATAGAGAAGTTGGCTGGACTTAGTAGGTTCCTATCCAAGGCGGTAGAGAAGTGTGCATTCTTCTTCAAGGTACTGTGGGGGAACCAAAAGTTCGAGTGGACCCTTGAGTGTGAAAAGGCCTTTCAAGCGCTAAAGGAACAGTTGATCCAAGCCCCATTGCTGCAAGGGACGAGATAGGGGGAAAACTTGTCCCTATACTTGGGGGTAGGACCCGAGGCAGTAAGTTCAGTGCTAGTCGGGGAAGAAGGCAGGAGGCAACTCACAATCTACTACGTTAGCCGAGTGCTGAGGAAGGCGGCGCTCCGATACGCCATCCTAGAGAAGTTGGCCTTCGCCTTGGTGGTGTCGGCCCGGAAGATCCGGCCTTATTTCCAAGCACATCCGATCAAAGTTGTAACCGACCATCCCCTTCGCAACATCATGGAAGGTGTGGAGCACTCCGGAAGGCTGGCCAAGTGGTCAGTGGAATTAAGTTAATTCGATATCTCATACGTGCCCAGGTTGTTCATAAAAGCCCAAGCGGTGGCGGACTTTTTGGCGGACTATGTGACCGAGGTGGAAGAATCCGAGCTACCCTCCTTGGTGGGTTGGAAAATGCTGGTCGACGGGGCCTCTAGAAAACATTCCTTCAGGGGAGGAGTGGTTTTGGTAAGCCCCTCAAGGGACAAGGTTCGAGCAGGCTATCAATATTCATTTTCCCCTCACCAACAACCAGGCGCGAATATATGCAGGAATTTCATCTAACAAACATCTAAGCAAGAGGATCTACGTGAATGCCCTATCGGGTGTGCGCGAGGTATGGTAGCGGGACAATGGAGGAACAATAAACTGGTGAAACTAACCATTACAGAGGAATAACGTATTACTGCGAGCGGGGCTAGGCGTATTGATGCACAAATCTCGCACACCGCTATAGGTGGTGGCTAGACAGCGGCACGAAACGATAGTGTATCGATCGTTCAAGTAATATAAAACGAGGAGTAAATCCCCGAATATCGATCTCAAAGGAACACAGTAAGGTGGAGTTAACTATTGAGGAGGACTTGAGATTGAAGTCCTTAGGTCGATGTTTCATGAAGGTGGGTGGATTGGTTTTTGCAAAATAAAATAAAAGCTATCAACTACTCCTATGCAATGCCGCTATGCAATGCTTCGCTTGGCGGGATGGAAACTACACAGGCCGCAGTGCACCGAATCGCTAGGCGGATGGACGAGTAGGCTCACGGATGGAGTGGAGAGAATGGCGGAATGAGGGTCGCAAGCACCTCTTCGCAAAGCACGCCACTAGCAATTGCTAGTGCGGCACTGAACACAAACAAGCCACACCACAAGGCACACCTCAAAATGACAAGCAAGAATACCCAAATCACATAGACATAATTAAGTATAAATGCTAATAGTCAAAACACACTTCATCAAACATATAAGAAATCCAACTAAGCTATCACTACAAGGGGAGGTGAGTGTGCGAAATCGACCGACTCCGAAGTCTTGTTGAGGGTTCACGGAAGGAATCGTCGGGTTGTCAATCCGCGTCCAAGCTCGGTCCTCAACTGCGCCCGGGGTAGAGAAGGCTGTCACTACCTTCCAGTGGACCCGTCTTCTTCGTGTCACGAACCGGAGGAATGAGCACACAAGCTGCTCCGATCTTGAAGAAGAAGGCTAGGTTGACTCCCTTCTTGAAGCTCAAGGATGAAGGAGGAGGCCAAGAGGAAGCTCCGACAATGATTTTGCGTTGAAAGCTTGCCCGGAGATCCTCCCTAAGGTGGGCGGCGCTGGAGAAGTCGGGACTCCCCGAAATAGGCGGAAAAACGGCGCAGGAACTGGCGCTTTGTACCCTGATTTCGCGGAGCAGCGGTTTAAATAAAGAGCAGAATAAACACTGCGCACGGTCAGTGGCGCACGACCAATGGTCGTGCGCGAAGGAATCCTCATATCATGCGCAAACGCTCTGTCAGGGAAGGGAATTAACTCACGACCACTGGTCGTGCGCCTGATCGTGCGCGAAGGAATGCGCACGATCAGAGGCTTTTTAGGCCAAAAATTGCCCCGCTCCATCCCGAACATTCACGCGATCCCAGGGCCTGCAGGAAAAATACTAGACCACAAAAATACATGAAATCACACCAAGATGGGGCATAAAGGTGCACTAAGCAATGAAATGAGCAACGTGATCAAATAGAATTAAGTATGGGCCTAAAGTGAAGTGCAAGTGCATGAAACCTAGCCCAGATGAGTCCGGAAATCACTATATAAACTGGACTCATCACACCCCCAGACTTACCTGTTTGCACGTCCCGAGCAAACACATCCTAAGCAGGCGGAAAAAATAAATAGCTAGCTTAAAATTACACCGAGGAGTACCATGCGAAGTCGCATGCCCAAGTGCATAGAGAAATAGTAGATAAGGTTTCTAATTATACACATAGTTTATATATTTCTAATGGAGTAAATAAATATTACTACTACTCAAAAAATGAATCACGGTGAATCAATCGGTCACGCATACGGAGAAAGTAAAACACATGCTGAGATGAGCATTGCCCAAGCTGGGGTTTGGGACAAACTCCACCGAAATCCATCGGTGTCGAAGACCATAAGCTCGCCCGGTCACATTCTCTCCACAGCACTAGATTAGTTCAGAGCGTGAGTCGGTAGGACTTAAGGTTTTTCATGGGGCTTGGGTTACGGTGAGGTAAACAATGATAAACAGGACGGCTTAAAGCACCTAACCCAAATGAGCTTAAACAATAACGCTATCCCCGCAGCTACAAAAACACGCGGATGCACCACACCCCCAGACTTGGACCTGAACGCATTGGTATGTGCACCGCCTACTCCAAAATACATATCTCAAGTAGATTTTCAATTAAACTCATTCTCATTTTTCTTTTCTTTTCTTCTCATTTCATTTCTTTTTCTAATTATATATTTTTTCAAATTCAGCAAATGTTCAAGGGAGTACAACCACATCTCCAATTTTAACATCACCACATCAACATTCCAAAATAAAAATTTGAAAACAGCTAAAGCTCAGCTTTGGGTATGTGACTAGGATCGGCTTTTTGGTTTTGGTGGAATAAAATGTGGGGCTGAATCAAAGGGATGGGGTAGGCACAAATGGGCTAACGAGGATAAGATATCAGGATTGACACAAAGGCTCAACCAGGACAAAATGATGGCCTACGTCATTCTTGCGCAACAGAATTATCCTATGCCAATGCTTCAAGAATCGCTTGGGGCGAGTTCTTAGTCACCGAGAAAAATTATCCTTTATCCCGGCTCAGGCAATACACGTCTAGCGATAATTTACACACATCCCTATGCTACCTTTTGATGCAGACCGGATTCACCATTTGAGTAAAGTAAAAAAACATTTACACTAATAGAAATGTATAAGACTAATAATATAAAAAGGAATCTAATCTACACAAATTTCTATGCTCACAAAAGCATTAGACTAGGAACACCGGAGTCAACATTTTACTCCACTACATAATTTAAAAGCCAGCACAATGATTTTCCCAATCACACAAAGGGAGGAGTTCCACTCAAGACGCGCCAACAACTAAGTACACGCTCAAGTGGGTGCTGTGGTGTGCAATGAAAATGAACAATAACTTAAATAGAAGCTTCTAGTATGCAGTGCACTCGTGCACGTGAGCGGCTAAACAAAACTACTCTCCCCAGACTTAAACTATGCATTAAGATATTCTAAAACAAAGTTAGGGGAAGAGGGTACCCAATGCTCAGAAATGAGCATACCAGAAGACGCATGAAAACCAAGACAAAGAGCAGCTTCCGCCAACCAGGAGATGACCTGCAAGGGTGAGCTCCACAAAAACAAAAGAAAGAAGAAATGCTAAAAAGAAATGCAACGAACTAAACAAACTGGATAAATTGAAATTGCAAGAAAAGTAAGATAACTACTGGGGTTATTGTCATCCCAGCACGACTTATTTAGCATTTATACAGTTCTAGCTTATAGGCATATGAAAAGAAAAGTGCACAGGTAGTTGTTCCATTATCCGTTTCGGTAGCGGGTACCGATACGGTGACAGAGCAGTTACCCCTCTACCTGTATAATAATACCCACAAACCGCATGTAGAGGAAACAGAATGTAAGAAGAGGAGGAGGCCTGGTCCTCACTCATCTCACATACAAAATCCTTGCCCAGCAAGGTATCGTCATCAGGGGGGTAGCAGGAGGAAGAGATCAATGTTGGAGCTTCCTCATCGGAGGAGGGATCAACCTCCTCGCACATGAGGATGCTATCATCATTGACCTGAGCCGGAAGCTCCAAGTCCTCCTTATGTACCTGCGGAAACTCAACCTGCACAGGCCCAGTTATAGCAGAAGGGGGGGGGGGGGGGGGGGGGGGGGGGTCAAGAAATAAAAGAGAAGAATGATGATGCGTGTCGGCAAGTGCACCGGTCGCTGTCAAGTAATAAATGTGGAGAGTGGCCTCCCCGAATGTCGGTCTCTTGAGGAATGCAGGTTGGGTGAACGAGACGCGTAGCGTGACTCTTGTTACACGAACGAAACACACATGAAAAAGGGGTTTTTTGGTTGGTTTGTCCTAATCTTAACAACAGTAAAAGAGATGCGGGTCGAAAGCACCGCTTCGCAAGGTGAGATGGATGCAACGGCCGCGATGTCGTGCTTCGTGAGGCGGATGGAGTGTGTTCTAGCGCGAAAGGGTGAGGGTCGTAAACACCTCTTCACAACCGTCGTTAGCTCTTGCTAACACGGAACAAACACCTTGCGTGCGCGTGCGAGTGAGTGAGTGGAAATGGAGTGAATCACAACCGAACCATGAAGAACAACAAGGAAACATTCATTTCAACAAACATAATCATAATATTCGAGTTTACACGGTTCAACGAGTACAATGGAGGAAAGAGAAAAGAGATAACCGATGGTGAAGACTAGCGGCCGTTCACGGCCGGAATGGTAGGTTGTCGGGCTACCTCCGGACTCGGGCGGACTATGCTTCCGGCGTAGAGAGCTGTCACGATCTCCCTACGTAGCTCCGTCGTCTTCGACTTCAGGTTCCTTCTTCTTCTCACCGGGCGAAATGAGAGAATGGTTGCTTGGAGGCTTGCGGACGATGGAGAACACTCACGGACAATGGAGGAAGTCTTGGAATGGGTGGAGGAGGCTTCCCCTTGCGTAGAAGATGAAGTGGAGGTGTCCCACGGTGGAGGTCGGCGGCGTACGGAACAGGAATCCCGCTCCCGGCGGCTGATAATGCCCTAAAAATCGCAACAGGCATTTAAATAGGCGCTGGAATAAATACTGCGCACGGTCATTGGCGCACGACCAGTGGTCGTGCGCACTGGAATTCTGCGATCGTGCGCACTGCCTGGGTGGAACCTGCAAGACACGAAATTATAAAATAAAATGTTCGCACGACCAGTGGCGCACGACCGGTGGTTTTGCGCACTAGCGTTGATGGTCGTGCGCAATACAGCAAACAGAACTCAGAATTTTAATGATAAGTGCGCACGTGCAGTGGCACACGACCGGTGGTCGTGCGCACTGGCGTTGGTGGTCGTGCGCACTGCACCAAACAGAACTCGTGAAAAAGGGTTAAATGCACACGATCAGTGGCGCACGACCAGTGGTCGTGCGCAATAGAACTGGCGATCGTGCGCAGTGTTCCTGTGCAGAATTGCATCGGGAACACTTGCACGACTCCTATTCCAGCACAACCACAGATCTAGCCACTGAAAGTGGCACTTGACAGCACATGAATACTACTAATGACAATAAGCACGAAAATCGCACCAAAGTGGGCCTAGATGTGCACCTGGCATGGATTATCAAATATAAACTATAACAAGGCTAAAGTGCGGAGAAATGACTAAATAACGGCCCGAATGAGTCCATAAATGTGTATATGATCAGGACTCATCACACCCCCAGACTTAACTCTTTGTGCGTCCCGAGCAAACGAATCCGGCGGAGTGTGAAAACGATAATTAACATAGAGAATTACACAAAGGAGTACGGTGCGAAGTAACATACGCATGCAAGTAGAGAATTTAGTAGAAGGAGATTCTAACTATGCTAACTAATTTACAAGAGTATTAAAGCGTAATTAAAGATTTAGATGTACTCAGTTGGTGAGTTATGAAGAATTTGACGATCATGCCCGGTATGAAAGTGACGAGACACTGAGGCGGGTGTTGCAAAAGATCGGGGCTTAGGAATAACTCCGCTGAAATCCATCAACATCGTGAACCATACGCTTGCCCGGTCACACTCTCTCCACGGCGCTAGCACTCTCGCAAGTCAAATCAGTAGGGCTTTTAGGATTAAAACGGGGCTTAGGTTACGGTATGATATTCAAAGTTAAACACGATGGCTACGCAACCCAAGTGAGCTAAGGAACGCTGCACCACTCAAGACCAACAAACAATGCTTGTGTGACACACCCCCAGACTCATCATGAAAACTAGGTGTGCGCACAGCCTACTTCACAAATACCAACAGATTTTCTATTTAGCTCGGAAGGATTTTTTTCCAAAATACTCTTTTTTTTCTCTTTTAACATCTTTTACTTCTCTTAAATATCCTCCGGTTGGTTCAAAATCAGCAGATAGACTTTATTTTCTCTTCATAACACAAAGATTCCACACACCACAAGTTGAGAATTATGAGCGCAGTTGAAAACAATTCGGTTGCGGGTGTAGGATAAGCTTCAAGCTTTGGTGGATGAAGAGGAGCTGAACAAAGGATTGGTAGGCACAAATTTGGCTTGCAACGGTGAACGAAATGGACATGGAATAAAAAAGCTCAAACTAGCCAAAGGGTGGCCTACATCATGTTTAACTCGACGAGTCGCTCTCACCCATGCTTCGAGAGTCGCTGGGGGAAAGTTCTTAGCCCACGAGAAAGGTAAACCTTCCTCCCGACTCGAGCAACACACGACTAGTAATCGCACACACACAACACCGGGTTATCGTCAATTTCATTCAAATTCACCAATTGAGTATAACAAATCTAAATCTACGCAGAAATACTAAACATAAATTAGATGCATAGAGAAAATCTAGTTCTACTCAAATTCTACCATAACATGCGAAGTGACTAGAACACTACATGAGTCAACATCGCACTCCAAATAATAATTCCTACGTTAACAACCTATTTCATACTCCAACCAAGATAGTTTACAACGGAACAACAACAAAAAGATAAGCGCGCACTCAAGTGGGTGAAATGGTGTGTGAAACATGGAAAACAACGATAATGATAAGATAAATAAGAAAAAACCTTCTAGTATGCGGTGCAACTCGTGCACAGTGGATAACAACAACCGCTCCCCCAGACTTAAGCTAAGCAATATATCTAGAAATTTGAAGCTAAAAGAGGGGAGGAAGCGTTACCCCATGCTCAGAAATGAGCATACCAGACGATTGGCGTTTATGAACAGGAATAGTCCGCAGCATCCGCACCATCGAACACAAAACCTGCAAGCACAAACTCAAAACAACACAAGCAAATGCGAAAGCTGAACTAAAAGAAGTTAGATAAGGAGAAATACGAAATCAGGAAATCTGGGTTGTCTCCCAGTAGCGCTTTCATTTAATGTCCTTAAGCTGGACCAAATACCTGTATTAGCAGTGTTTAAAGAGTGCAGGAATTAAAAAAAGACATATTCAGAAGCAGTTCACCACATCAACTAAACACAAATCAGCTAAAAGCGCTTTTATGGTGCGCGTCTCCCGTAACACGTAGGCGGGAGGTGAAGGCTTTAGGGCCAGCACTGGTATTACCCAATGCTCCCCTATCCTCCGCCACCTTGCCACGAAGAGCGGCAGCACGAGCGTCGCGCAGAAGTTTTTCCTTTTTAAGTTTGGTGACAGTCGGAGACTGCCACCGTTGAAAGTTTTCAGAATTTTCCGCCTTAGTGGCGGGTGGCGTCACTTCCGGCATCGTGGTGACTACCGGATCGGCCCAGGAGATGGAACGCTTAGATTGTTTATTACAAGATTCAACACAGGGAGATAAATAATCCGCATCCCGAACTACATTCACGTCAACGTTTCCCGAATTGCAGTCCTCCTCCGTCTCGGAGCCGAACTCTCGCCGAAGATCAACTTCTTCTCCTTCACTAGACAGGTACTCCTCCGTTTTCCCTTCACTTGATTCTTTGACTTCTTCAGGCCCTGCACAGCTCAACGATTCATCAAAATTAAACGGAGGGGGCGGAGTGAATGTTTCAGCTGTGGCTTCGGGGCAAGTGGGCTGCAGCACCAAATTGGTGAGGGAAATGCACCCCGTAGCAAAATCAAGGGTGGCGCCGCTCTCTTTCAAGAACGGCACACCCAAGATAGGAATAGAATGATTGTCCTGCGGGCCCAAAACCTGAAATCAGCAACAACAGTTGTCCCCTCAACTGTTACCTCCACATTCTTCACTTCCCCCTCGGATTGAATAACAGTCCCATTGGCAAGCACAAGGGATTTCCTTTCCTCCGTGTTCATTTACAGTTGTAATTTAGCTACATCTTGCAACGCAATGACGTTGCGAGATGAACCAGAATCACACAAAGCTTTCGTTTCAAAATTGTTGATGGCACAAGAAATTACCAGCTCACTCGGTTCAACCTCTACCACATCCCCAAGACTCTTCCCTTGATCAATTGGGTTCTTCTCCGTGTTGCTGGGAAGGGTCCCCTGCGATCGCTCGGTTAGCACTTGGGCCAATTGGCCCAACTGCATTTCCAGGTTTCGCATGGATGCAGTTTGACTTACCATATTCGAATTAGCTACTTGCATGAATTTCTCCATCATCTCTTCTAGATTACTCTTTTTTTGAGTAGGGGGTGCTTGATTATAGTCCGGGTGTGGTGGCCTCGGTTGGCTCCCGGAGGCGTAAGCATCGTTTTGATGCTGCCCCGGTGCCCATCGTTGGCCAGGTGTGTTTGGATTCCACGAGAAGTTCGGGTGACTTCTCGCTCCCGGATTATAAGCATTATTGAAAGGCGCCCCCCTAGGCTGATTTCCTACATAATTAACAGATTCGTTCAAGTTCAAGTGTGCGAAGTCACCTGCCACGTTGTTCTCCGAACACTCATACGCGTGGTGGCCTCCGCCTCCACATCCTTCACAAGTAATGATAGCAGCAGTCGCGGATGGAGAGGGGAGAGAGTCAACCATGAAGAGTCCTCGGTCGCTTCTTGGAGCGTTTCTCCCTGCAGTCCAGAATGTACTGTGGGAGGCAGTGTCGCGCAGAATCCGAAGGGCTTCTTCAGGAGTGTGGTTCATCAAGGTACCACCCGCCGCAGCATCGATCATTGCCCTATAGTTGGGCTCGATCGCAAAGTAGAACGTTTCGACCACATTCCAGGGTTGGAGCTCATCCCCCGGACATCGGCAAAGGAGATCGTTGAGGCGCTCCCATGCTTCAGCAAGGGTCTCTTGGTCCAGTTGACGAAATGTGGCGATCTCCCGCCGCAAGCTCACGATCTTATCCACAGGATGGAATTTAGCAAGGAACTTGGATGCGAGGGCATCCCAAGTTGCAGCAGTCCCGGGCGGAATGGAGTGGAGCCACACCTTTGCTTTGTCGTGGAGGGAAAAGGGAAACAGTCTAAGCTTGACTGTGTCGTCAGCAATCCCCGCGTAGCGGAAGGTTCCGCAAATATCAGAAAACTCCGCCAGATGCAGATGCGGATCTTCGCTGGCCAACCCCGAGAACTGAGCGTTGTTCCAGATGATGTTTAAGATCGCTGGCTTGATCTCAAACTGATTATTCATAATATTGGGCCCAAACCCCGGATACACACTTCCAGCAGTTGGAGTGGTGTAGTCTCTCATCGTGCGGGGCCGAGGCCTGACCGCCTCCTGCTCGTCTCCAGGCTAATGTTGCCCCACGCCGGGCATTCTCGGATCAACATCATTTGGGTCTACCTGATCACCCATGGCCGCTTGCGCGGCAGCAGCGCGCCTTCGTGCGCGAGCGGTCCGTTCAATCTCAGGATCGAAGGGTACGAGTTCACCTGCGACCTGTCTCTGCATGCACTATCACAAACAAGAAAAATAAAAAACAACTGCTCGTATGACGACAGTCACAACACGGGACGCTACACGCTTGCATTCCCCGGCAACGGCGCCAAAAACTTGATGCGTGTCGGCAAGTGCACCGGTCGCTGTCAAGTAATAAATGTGGAGAGTGGCCTCCCCGAATGTCGGTCTCTTGAGGAATGCAGGTTGGGTGAACGAGATGCGTAGCGTGACTCTTGTTACACGAACGAAACACACATGAAAAAGGGGTTTTTTGGTTGGTTTGTCCTAATCTTAACAACAGTAAAAGAGATGCGGGTCGAAAGCACCGCTTCGCAAGGTGAGATGGATGCAACGGCCGCGATGCCGTGCTTCGTGAGGCGGATGGAGTGTGTTCTAGTGCGAAAGGGTGAGGGTCGTAAACACCTCTTCACAACCGTCGTTAGCTCTTGCTAACACGGAACAAACACCTTGCGTGCGCGTGCGAGTGAGTGAGTGGAAATGGAGTGAATCACAACCGAACCATGAAGAACAACAAGGAAACATTCATTTCAACAAACATAATCATAATATTCGAGTTTACACGGTTCAACGAGTACAATGGAGGAAAGAGAAAAGAGATAACCGATGGTGAAGACTAGCGGCCGTTCACGGCCGGAATGGTAGGTTGTCGGGCTACCTCCGGACTCGGGCGGACTATGCTTCCGGCGTAGAGAGCTGTCACGATCTCCCTACGTAGCTCCGTCGTCTTCGACTTCAGGTTCCTTCTTCTTCTCACCGGGCGAAATGAGAGAATGGTTGCTTGGAGGCTTGCGGACGATGGAGAACACTCACGGACAATGGAGGAAGTCTTGGAATGGGTGGAGGAGGCTTCCCCTTGCGTAGAAGATGAAGTGGAGGTGTCCCACGGTGGAGGTCGGCGGCGTACGGAACAGGAATCCCGCTCCCGGCGGCTGATAATGCCCTAAAAATCGCAACAGGCATTTAAATAGGCGCTGGAATAAATACTGCGCACGGTCATTGGCGCACGACCAGTGGTCGTGCGCACTGGAATTCTGCGATCGTGCGCACTGCCTGGGTGGAACCTGCAAGACACGAAATTATAAAATAAAATGTTCGCACGACCAGTGGCGCACGACCGGTGGTTTTGCGCACTAGCGTTGATGGTCGTGCGCAATACAGCAAACAGAACTCAGAATTTTAATGATAAGTGCGCACGTGCAGTGGCACACGACCGGTGGTCGTGCGCACTGGCGTTGGTGGTCGTGCGCACTGCACCAAACAGAACTCGTGAAAAAGGTTTAAATGCACACGATCAGTGGCGCACGACCAGTGGTCGTGCGCAATAGAACTGGCGATCGTGCGCAGTGTTCCTGTGCAGAATTGCATCGGGAACACTTGCACGACTCCTATTCCAGCACAACCACAGATCTAGCCACTGAAAGTGGCACTTGACAGCACATGAATACTACTAATGACAATAAGCACGAAAATCGCACCAAAGTGGGCCTAGATGTGCACCTGGCATGGATTATCAAATATAAACTATAACAAGGCTAAAGTGCGGAGAAATGACTAAATAACGGCCCGAATGAGTCCATAAATGTGTATATGATCAGGACTCATCACACCCCCAGACTTAACTCTTTGTGCGTCCCGAGCAAACGAATCCGGCGGAGTGTGAAAACGATAATTAACATAGAGAATTACACAAAGGAGTACGGTGCGAAGTAACATACGCATGCAAGTAGAGAATTTAGTAGAAGGAGATTCTAACTATGCTAACTAATTTACAAGAGTATTAAAGCGTAATTAAAGATTTAGATGTACTCAGTTGGTGAGTTATGAAGAATTTGACGATCATGCCCGGTATGAAAGTGACGAGACACTGAGGCGGGTGTTGCAAAAGATCGGGGCTTAGGAATAACTCCGCTGAAATCCATCAACATCGTGAACCATACGCTTGCCCGGTCACACTCTCTCCACGGCGCTAGCACTCTCGCAAGTCAAATCAGTAGGGCTTTTAGGATTAAAACGGGGCTTAGGTTACGGTATGATATTCAAAGTTAAACACGATGGCTACGCAACCCAAGTGAGCTAAGGAACGCTGCACCACTCAAGACCAACAAACAATGCTTGTGTGACACACCCCCAGACTCATCATGAAAACTAGGTGTGCGCACAGCCTACTTCACAAATACCAACAGATTTTCTATTTAGCTCGGAAGGATTTTTTCCAAAATACTCTTTTTTTTCTCTTTTAACATCTTTTACTTCTCTTAAATATCCTCCGGTTGGTTCAAAATCAGCAGATAGACTTTATTTTCTCTTCATAACACAAAGATTCCACACACCACAAGTTAAGAATTATGAGCGCAGTTGAAAACAATTCGGTTGCGGGTGTAGGATAAGCTTCAAGCTTTGGTGGATGAAGAGGAGCTGAACAAAGGATTGGTAGGCACAAATTTGGCTTGCAACGGTGAACGAAATGGACATGGAATAAAAAAGCTCAAACTAGCCAAAGGGTGGCCTACATCATGTTTAACTCGACGAGTCGCTCTCACCCATGCTTCGAGAGTCGCTGGGGGAAAGTTCTTAGCCCACGAGAAAGGTAAACCTTCCTCCCGACTCGAGCAACACACGACTAGTAATCGCACACACACAACACCGGGTTATCGTCAATTTCATTCAAATTCACCAATTGAGTATAACAAATCTAAATCTACGCAGAAATACTAAACATAAATTAGATGCATAGAGAAAATCTAGTTCTACTCAAATTCTACCATAACATGCGAAGTGACTAGAACACTACATGAGTCAACATCGCACTCCAAATAATAATTCCTACGTTAACAACCTATTTCATACTCCAACCAAGATAGTTTACAACGGAACAACAACAAAAAGATAAGCGCGCACTCAAGTGGGTGAAATGGTGTGTGAAACATGGAAAACAACGATAATGATAAGATAAATAAGAAAAAACCTTCTAGTATGCGGTGCAACTCGTGCACAGTGGATAACAACAACCGCTCCCCCAGACTTAAGCTAAGCAATATATCTAGAAATTTGAAGCTAAAAGAGGGGAGGAAGCGTTACCCCATGCTCAGAAATGAGCATACCAGACGATTGGCGTTTATGAACAGGAATAGTCCGCAGCATCCGCACCATCGAACACAAAACCTGCAAGCACAAACTCAAAACAACACAAGCAAATGCGAAAGCTGAACTAAAAGAAGTTAGATAAGGAGAAATACGAAATCAGGAAATCTGGGTTGTCTCCCAGTAGCGCTTTCATTTAATGTCCTTAAGCTGGACCAAATACCTGTATTAGCAGTGTTTAAAGAGTGCAGGAATTAAAAAAAGACATATTCAGAAGCAGTTCACCACATCAACTAAACACAAATCAGCTAAAAGCGCTTTTATGGTGCGCGTCTCCCGTAACACGTAGGCGGGAGGTGAAGGCTTTAGGGCCAGCACTGGTATTACCCAATGCTCCCCTATCCTCCGCCACCTTGCCACGAAGAGCGGCAGTACGAGCGTCGCGCAGAAGTTTTTCCTTTTTAAGTTTGGTGACAGTCGGAGACTGCCACCGTTGAAAGTTTTCAGAATTTTCCGCCTTAGTGGCGGGTGGCGTCACTTCCGGCATCGTGGTGACTACCGGATCGGCCCAGGAGATGGAACGCTTAGATTGTTTATTACAAGATTCAACACAGGGAGATAAATAATCCGCATCCCGAACTACATTCACGTCAACGTTTCCCGAATTGCAGTCCTCCTCCGTCTCGGAGCCGAACTCTCGCCGAAGATCAACTTCTTCTCCTTCACTAGACAGGTACTCCTCCGTTTTCCCTTCACTTGATTCTTTGACTTCTTCAGGCCCTGCACAGCTCAACGATTCATCAAAATTAAACGGAGGGGGCGGAGTGAATGTTTCAGCTGTGGCTTCGGGGCAAGTGGGCTGCAGCACCAAATTGGTGAGGGAAATGCACCCCGTAGCAAAATCAAGGGTGGCGCCGCTCTCTTTCAAGAACGGCACACCCAAGATAGGAATAGAATGATTGTCCTGCGGGCCCAAAACCTGAAATCAGCAACAACAGTTGTCCCCTCAACTGTTACCTCCACATTCTTCACTTCCCCCTCGGATTGAATAACAGTCCCATTGGCAAGCACAAGGGATTTCCTTTCCTCCGTGTTCATTTACAGTTGTAATTTAGCTACATCTTGCAACGCAATGACGTTGCGAGATGAACCAGAATCACACAAAGCTTTCGTTTCAAAATTGTTGATGGCACAAGAAATTACCAGCTCACTCGGTTCAACCTCTACCACATCCCCAAGACTCTTCCCTTGATCAATTGGGTTCTTCTCCGTGTTGCTGGGAAGGGTCCCCTGCGATCGCTCGGTTAGCACTTGGGCCAATTGGCCCAACTGCATTTCCAGGTTTCGCATGGATGCAGTTTGACTTACCATATTCGAATTAGCTACTTGCATGAATTTCTCCATCATCTCTTCTAGATTACTCTTTTTTTGAGTAGGGGGTGCTTGATTATAGTCCGGGTGTGGTGGCCTCGGTTGGCTCCCGGAGGCGTAAGCATCGTTTTGATGCTGCCCCGGTGCCCATCGTTGGCCAGGTGTGTTTGGATTCCACGAGAAGTTCGGGTGACTTCTCGCTCCCGGATTATAAGCATTATTGAAAGGCGCCCCCCTAGGCTGATTTCCTACATAATTAACAGATTCGTTCAAGTTCAAGTGTGCGAAGTCACCTGCCACGTTGTTCTCCGAACACTCATACGCGTGGTGGCCTCCGCCTCCACATCCTTCACAAGTAATGATAGCAGCAGTCGCGGATGGAGAGGGGAGAGAGTCAACCATGAAGAGTCCTCGGTCGCTTCTTGGAGCGTTTCTCCCTGCAGTCCAGAATGTACTGTGGGAGGCAGTGTCGCGCAGAATCCGAAGGGCTTCTTCAGGAGTGTGGTTCATCAAGGTACCACCCGCCGCAGCATCGATCATTGCCCTATAGTTGGGCTCGATCGCAAAGTAGAACGTTTCGACCACATTCCAGGGTTGGAGCTCATCCCCCGGACATCGGCAAAGGAGATCGTTGAGGCGCTCCCATGCTTCAGCAAGGGTCTCTTGGTCCAGTTGACGAAATGTGGCGATCTCCCGCCGCAAGCTCACGATCTTATCCACAGGATGGAATTTAGCAAGGAACTTGGATGCGAGGGCATCCCAAGTTGCAGCAGTCCCGGGCGGAATGGAGTGGAGCCACACCTTTGCTTTGTCGTGGAGGGAAAAGGGAAACAGTCTAAGCTTGACTGTGTCGTCAGCAATCCCCGCGTAGCGGAAGGTTCCGCAAATATCAGAAAACTCCGCCAGATGCAGATGCGGATCTTCGCTGGCCAACCCCGAGAACTGAGCGTTGTTCCAGATGATGTTTAAGATCGCTGGCTTGATCTCAAACTGATTATTCATAATATTGGGCCCAAACCCCGGATACACACTTCCAGCAGTTGGAGTGGTGTAGTCTCTCATCGTGCGGGGCCGAGGCCTGACCGCCTCCTGCTCGTCTCCAGGCTAATGTTGCCCCACGCCGGGCATTCTCGGATCAACATCATTTGGGTCTACCTGATCACCCATGGCCGCTTGCGCGGCAGCAGCGCGCCTTCGTGCGCGAGCGGTCCGTTCAATCTCAGGATCGAAGGGTACGAGTTCACCTGCGACCTGTCTCTGCATGCACTATCACAAACAAGAAAAATAAAAAACAACTGCTCGTATGACGACAGTCACAACACGGGACGCTACACGCTTGCATTCCCCGGCAACGGCGCCAAAAACTTGATGCGTGTCGGCAAGTGCACCGGTCGCTGTCAAGTAATAAATGTGGAGAGTGGCCTCCCCGAATGTCGGTCTCTTGAGGAATGCAGGTTGGGTGAACGAGATGCGTAGCGTGACTCTTGTTACACGAACGAAACACACATGAAAAAGGGGTTTTTTGGTTGGTTTGTCCTAATCTTAACAACAGTAAAAGAGATGCGGGTCGAAAGCACCGCTTCGCAAGGTGAGATGGATGCAACGGCCGCGATGCCGTGCTTCGTGAGGCGGATGGAGTGTGTTCTAGTGCGAAAGGGTGAGGGTCGTAAACACCTCTTCACAACCGTCGTTAGCTCTTGCTAACACGGAACAAACACCTTGCGTGCGCGTGCGAGTGAGTGAGTGGAAATGGAGTGAATCACAACCGAACCATGAAGAACTACAAGGAAACATTCATTTCAACAAACATCATCATAATATTCGAGTTTACACGGTTCAACGAGTACAATGGAGGAAAGAGAAAAGAGATAACCGATGGTGAAGACTAGCGGCCGTTCACGGCCGGAATGGTAGGTTGTCGGGCTACCTCCGGACTCGGGCGGACTATGCTTCCGGCGTAGAGAGCTGTCACGATCTCCCTACGTAGCTCCGTCGTCTTCGACTTCAGGTTCCTTCTTCTTCTCACCGGGCGGAATGAGAGAATGGTTGCTTGGAGGCTTGCGGACGATGGAGAACACTCACGGACAATGGAGGAAGTCTTGGAATGGGTGGAGGAGGCTTCCCCTTGCGTAGAAGATGAAGTGGAGGTCTCCCACGGTGGAGGTCGGCGGCGTACGGAACAGGAATCCCGCTCCCGGCGGCTGATAATGCCCTAAAAATCGCAACAGGCGTTTAAATAGGCGCTGGAATAAATACTGCGCACGGTCATTGGCGCACGACCAGTGGTCGTGCGCACTGGAATTCTGCGATCGTGCGCACTGCCTGGGTGGAACCTGCAAGACAAGAAATTATAAAATAAAATGTTCGCACGACCAGTGGCGCACGACCGGTGGTCGTGCGCACTAGCGTTGATGGTCGTGCGCAATACAGCAAACAGAACTCAGAATGTTAATGATAAGTGCGCACGTGCAGTGACGCACGACCGGTGGTCGTGCACACTGGCGTTGGTGGTCGTGCGCACTGCACCAAACAGAACTCGTGAAAAAGGGTTAAATGCACACGATCAGTGGCGCACGACCAGTGGTCGTGCGCAATAGAACCGGCGATCGTGCGCAGTGTTCCTGTGCAGAATTGCACCGGGAACACTTGCACGACTCCTATTCCAGCACAACCACAGATCTAGCCACTGAAAGTGGCACTTGACAGCACATGAATACTACTAATGACAATAAGCACGAAAATCGCACCAAAGTGGGCCTAGATGTGCACCTGGCATGGATTATCAAATATAAACTATAACAAGGCTAAAGTGCGGAGAAATGACTAAATAACGGCCCGGATGAGTCCATAAATGTGTATATGATCAGGACTCATCAAATGACTTAAATAAAAATCAAGCGGGGGAGTGTTTCCGGTCTCACTCCCATTAGATTGGGAAAGTAAAATAATGTTTGCATTGTCATCAATGCTGCAAGGTCCGGCGGGATCAACAGTGGCCATGCCTAAGATTTGGACTTCCTTCACCGGTACTGAGGAAAGCTCCTCTTCACCTAGAAAGTTGTCCTCCTCCATAGGAGTAGGCACAAAACATAGATCGCCGGCCTCATCTTGCGACACATCATAAACAATGTCGTCAGAGACGAGCGTAGTAGTATGCACAAAAGGGGAAGGAGCAGTGCTTGAATAAAAGTCAAGCACCGATTCCTCACAAAGAATCGAATCTACGCACGGTGATATATGCACAGGGGAGATAGGCTCGGCCATGTCAGAGCCTAGATCAGCCACGCATCTGGTGACTGTGTCCACATCATCCCCTTCAAAGCATGAAGGTGACAAGGACATATAACCAGATGTTGAAGGCGTGCCTCCAGAAGTAGGAGTCGGGACGATCCGGATATCCGGCTCATCATCCTCGTCCAATTGGCGAAGATACTCGACACAGTCCTTTAGGGCGTGATCCATGCTTTGACAGAACAAGCACCGTTTTATATTACTCCTTGGTCCTTGAGGGGCCGGGGATGAATATAAAAATGGTGTATGCGGCGAGGACGAGTGGCCATAAGACTTGGGCACAGGGCATGAAGAACCATAGGAAAATGGTGCTCCGTACACCGGGCCACGAGAATTATGCCCACCATCTTCTGTAGGGCATCTATCACTAGCGTGAGAAATATCTCCACACCAACGACAACGAATATTGAATGCAGCCCACATGATGTGAAGATAATAAGATTCAAAAAAGAAAGACACTGTTGTGCAAAATACTACACCTAACACTGATTACTAAAGCAACCTAATATAAAACAGGAAAACAGAATAGGAAGAAACAAAACAAAAGAATGCAATATACAAAGGGAAGGGCTTCTCGCTCAGATTCTCCCTCTCCATAAAACTCACACGTATGTGTTCCCCGGCAACGGCGCCAAAAACTTGATGCACAAATCTCGCACACCGCTATAGGAGGTGGCTAGACAACGACACGAAACGGCAGTGTACCGATCGTTCAAGTAATATAAAACGAGGAGTAAATCCCCGAATATCGATCTCAAAGGAACACAGTAAGGTGGAGTTAACTATTGAGGAGGACTTGAGATTGAAGTCCTTAGGTCGATGTTTCACGAAGGTGGGTGGATTGGGTTTTGCAAAATAAAATAAAAGCTATCAACTACTCTTATGCAATGCCGCTATGCAATGCTTCGCTTGGCGGGATGGAAACTACACGAGCCGCAGTGCACCGAATCGCTAGGCGGATGGACGAGTAGGCTCGCGGATGGAGTGGAGAGAATGGAGGAATGAGGGTCGCAAGCACCTCTTCGCAAAGCACGCCACTAGCAATTGCTAGTGCGACACTGAACACAAACAAGCCACACCACAAGGCACGCCTCAAAATGATAAGCAAGAATACCCAAATCACATAGACATAATTAAGTATAAATGCTAATAGTCAAAACACACTTCATCAAACATATAAGAAATCCAACTAAGCTATCACTACAAGGGGAGGTGAGTGTGCGAAATCGACCGACTCCGAAGTCTTGTTGAGGGTTCACGGAAGGAATCGGCAGGTTGTCAATCCGCGTCCAAGCTCGGTCCTCAACTGCGTCCGGGGTAGAGAAGGCTGTCACTACCTTCCAGTGGACCCGCCTTCTTCGCGTCACGAACCGGAGGAATGAGCACACAAGCTGCTCCGATCTTGAAGAAGAAGGCTAGGTTGACTCCCTTCTTGAAGCTCAAGGATGAAGGAGGAGGCCAAGAGGAAGCTACGGCGACGATTTGGCGTTGAAATCTTGCCCGAAGATCCTCCCTAAGGTGGGCGGCGCTAGAGAAGTTGGGACTCCCAGAAACAGGCAGAAAAATGGCGCAGGAATTGGCGCTTTGTACCCTAATTTCGCGGAGCAGCGGTTTAAATAAAGAGCAGAATAAACACTGCGCATGGTCAGTGGCGCACGACCAATGGTCGTGCGCGAAGGAATCCTCTGATCGTGCGCAGACGCTCTGTCAGGGAAGGGAATTAACGCACGACCACTGGTCGTGCGCCTGATCGTGCGCGAAGGAATGCGCACGATCAGAGGCTTTTTAGGCCAAAAATTGCCCCGCTCCATCCCGAACGTTCACGCGATCCCAGGGCCTGCAGGAAAAATACTAGACCACAAAAATACATGAAATCACACCAAGATGGGGCATAAAGGTGCACTAAGCAATGAAATGGGCAACATGATCAAATAGAATTAAATATGGGCCTAAAGTGAAGTGCAAGTGCATGAAACCTAGCCCAGATGAGTCCGAAAATCACTATATAAACTGGACTCATCACGTATTAGTGCGAGCACAATAAAAGGCATGGGCGCGAGCAACGAAAAATGACATTAAAGATAGAAAAAGGATTCTTTTCATTTCTTGAAAAAATGTCATTACATGTGACAACGAACTTGCCAGGCAAAATGAAAATTTACATTTGAAAAGCAAGAAAAGGTAAAGTTTGGTCGCCGGATAGCTCCTCCTCGCTCCCGCAATCTTCAGGCTCTGGGATAGGCGCGAACAAGTCTGGGATGATGTCCTCGACGCTGAGCTCCAGGGCATCCGGAGAAAGCAGGCCCACCCATTTGAGGGTATCGAAGACAAGGTTGGCGACGCCCATTGAATTCTTACGCGTCGCCTCCTTCTCGTCTCACGATTGGTTGCGAGCCCCAGCTCGCAGAGGAGATGGGGGAGCACTGATCTGGTCAGCTCACAGACTAGCGCCTTTAGGAACGTGACCTCCGATTCCAAGTCGGCGTTCCGCGCGAGGAGATGACTCGCTGTTTCAGCATCCTATAAAAGAATAGATTAAGTCAAGCAAAAGGAAATATGGCGAGCGAGATAGTAGTTGTATGAATGACTTACCATTCCACCTTGGAGGCTGGCGAGGAGACCTTCTGAGATGGCCAGATTCCCCTTGAGGCTCGAGACTGTTGGAACATGCTTTCCGCATCTCTTGGTATGACAATAACAAATCCTATTGTATTTGATCTTGATTGTGTTTATTGTGTGCAGGAACTATAATTATATAACCCTATGAACATAATGCTAATTGATAAAGATTATCTGAAAAAAGAACTACCGCTTGCGTTAGCTGTCAACGCCCCGCGCTAACAACCGCTGAGAAGGAAACCTGCGTACGACGAATTGGAAGCTGTGTTCGACGAACTGGCGTTCGATGAAATGAAACATGCGTTCGACAAACTGCATGCTCTACCATGGTGCTCGACGATGTGCATGCTTTACCGCGGCGAGCTAGAACTACCGCTGGCGCTAGCATTCGACGAAATGGAAGTCGACGAAATGAAGGCTGCGTTCGACGAAATGCTTTATCACTGCGTTCGACGAATTTGTGATCGACGAAAGTGGAATCCCACCACCAACAACAACAACAACACTCAAGCCTTTATCCCACCATAGTGGGGTCGGCTATATGGATCCTCTGTCGCCATTGCGCCCTATCTTTAAATATTGTCTCATTAATGCCTAAGTACATCATGTCTTTCTTTATAGTTTCATTCCAAGTCTTTTTTGGTCTACCCCTCCCCCGTTTAACATGTATAGTGACTAAACTCTCACAACGCCTAACAGGTGCCTCTAATGGTCTCCTATGTACATGTCCAAACCATCTTAAATGAGCTTCTCGCATCTTCTCTACAATTGGCGCCACTCCTATCTTATCCCTTATACATTCATTCCTAATTTTATCCAGTCTCGTGTGACCACACATCCACCTAAGCATTCTCATAGTTCATGCAAACCCTGAGAGATTTTCTAAACAATCAGCTAGAAAGGGATTAGTGAAAAATAAGTAAAGGATTACTCTAAGTTCAACATTCCCATTTAGAATTTGAAGAAGTTGAACTAGCTTCATCTAGGGGCTTCGTTAATATATCAGCCACTTGTTTGTCTGTTGGGACAAACTCAAGGGTGATATCTTCATTTTCCACATGCTCCCTGATAAAGTGATACCTGATCTCAATATGCTTAGTCCTGCTGTGAGAGATAGGGTTCTTAGCAATTCAGATTTCACTTGAAGAGTCACAAAACAGGGCTTTTTTGGTCATCTTTAGGTTATAGTCTTCAAGTTGATGTTTGATCCATAGTAGTTGGGCACAGAAGCTCCCAGCATAGATATACTCCGATTCTGTTGTTGAGATTGCCACACTGGTCCGCTTCTTACTGCTCCAAGAGATCAGTCTTCCACCAAGGAATTGACATGTCCCTGATGTACTCTTCCTGTCTTCCTTGCACCCTGCATAATCTTCATCTGAATAGCCAGTTAGTTCACATCCATTGTTCCTAGGGTACCATAGGCCAAGATTTGATGTACCCTTTAGGTATCTTAAGATTCTCTTGACAGAGACATGATGAGATTCCTTAGGATTCACCTGATATCTAGCACAGACACATGTAGCAAACATTATGTCAGGCCTACTTGCAGTTAGATAGAGCAAGGATCCAAGCATGCATCTGTACTTGGTTTCATCAAAGGGTATGCCCTTCTCATCCTTGTCCAGAGACACATTGGTTCCCGTTGGAGTCTTTATTGAAGAAGCATTCTCCAAACCAAATTTCTTGACTAGCTCCCTAGTGAACTTTGTCTGGGAGATGAATATACCATCTTCAGATTGTTTCACTTGGAGAGCTAGGAAGTATTTGAGCTCACCCATACTGCTCATCTCCATCTTTCCCTGCATCAAGTTGGCAAACTTTTTGCAGAGATTGTTATATGTTGAGCCAAAGATGATGTCATCCACATAGATCTGCACTAGCAGGATCTTGCCCTTTACTTCCCTTGGGAACAATGTCTTATCAATCTTTCCCCTTGAGAACTGGTTCTCAGTTAGAAAGCTTGACGGAGTTTCATACCAGGCCCTAGGTGCCTGCTTTAAGCCATAAAGGGATTTTCTAAGAAAATAAACATAGTCAGGTTAAGTAGGATCTACAAAACCTGATGGCTGCTCTACATATACCTCATCTTTGAGGTCACTATTTAGAAAGGCTGACTTCACATCCATCTGGTATACCTTGAGTCCTTGGTATGCTGTATAGGCCAGAAATAGTCTTATTGCTTCCAGTCTGGCTACTGGAGCAAATGTCTGATCAAAGTCTATCCCTTCCTCTTGTCTGTAGCCTTTTGCCACTAGCCTTGCTTTATTCTTAGTGATGATTCCATTTTCATCCAACTTGTTTCTGTAGACCCACTTAGTTCCTATGATGTTCTGTCCTTGGGGTCTTGGAACCAGTTTCCAAACCTTGCATCTTTTAAACTGGATCAGTTCCTCCTGCATTGCATCAATCCAAAATGGATCCTGTTTTGCTTCCTCAAATTTCTTGGGTTCAATTTGAGAGAGAAAACTCAGGTACAATGCTTCATTTGCAGCTCTGCTCCTTGTCATCACACCTTGGTTGACATTTCCTATTATCTGCTCTTGGGGATGATCTCTTACTTGTCTCAAGGCAGTTGGTAGTATTCTGCGCACTTCTGCATTAGCAACTTCTTCAGGTTGCACTTCTTCAGCCGTTTCTGAGCTTTCTGCAGGTTCTTCCTCGATTTCAACCGTCACTGACTGATTCTTATTTCTGAGTGAGGTACCAGCATTGTCTTCAATGGATAGATTCTCGTTTTTGTTGGACTTTATTTCTAACCTCCAAATCCGATGCATTTTCAGAATTTTCAAAATTATGTATGCGTATCCAAAATGAATTTGAGTTAAAAATTAAACGCATACGATCGGATCATGGAGGAGAATTTGAAAATGAAAAGTTTATTTCTTTTTGTACGGAGTTAGGAATTAAACATGAATTTTCCGCTCCACGCACACCACAGCAAAATGGTGTAGTGGAGAGGAAAAATAGAACTCTTCAAGAGTTAGCCCGTACAATGTTATCTGAATTCAAATTACCAAAATCTTTTTGGGCTGAAGCGGTTAGCACGGCATGTTATGTAATTAATAGAGTAATGCTTCGCCCTATTTTAAAATTAACTCCTTATGAATTAATATTTAGTAAAAAACCAAATGTTTCTTATTTCAAAGTTTTTGGTTGTAAATGTTTTATTTTAAATTCTAAAGATTCCTTAGGAAAATTTGATGAAAAATGTGATGAAGGTATTTTTATTGGGTATTCTTCAACTAGTAAAGCTTATAGAATTTTTAATAAAAGAACAAAAATAGTTAAAGAATCGATTCATGTTAGGTTTGATGAGTTTGCTTCATGTGTAGAAAAGAAAATTACAGGAAAAGAAGATGAACCCCTTCCATTGGTAGAAAATGATGAAGAAGAACTTGGAGAAAATGAAGAAGAAAAAGAAGAAGAAAGAGAAGAAGAAAGAGGAGAAGAAGATAGAGAAGAAGAAGAAAGAGAAGGATATGTGCCTCCAAGTGATTTGAGATTCTCAAAGGATCATCCAAAGGAGCTTATCATTGGGGATCCGCAAAAAGGGGTTAGTACTCGTTCATCACTACATGTTTTATTTTCAAACCTTTGCTTTGTTTCTGAAATAGAACCAAAAGATGTTTCCACCGCTTTAAATGATGAATTTTGGTTTTTAGCTATGAATGAAGAACTTAATCAATTTGAACGTAATAAGGTTTGGAATCTTGTAGAACGACCCAAAAATCGTCCTATAGTTGGTGTTAAATGGATTTTTAAAAATAAAATGGATAATGAATCTAGAATTGTTAGAAATAAAGCCAGATTAGTTGCAAAAGGTTATGCACAAATTGAAGGGGTAGATTTTGATGAAACTTTTGCACCCGTAGCAAGATTAGAAGCGGTTAGGATATTTCTTGCATTTGCTTGCTTTAAAAGATTTAAATTATATCAAATGGATGTCAAAACCGCATTTTTAAATGGGTATATAAAAGAAGAGGTTTATGTAGAACAACCCCCTGGCTTTATAAATGAGAAATATCCAAATTATGTTTATAAATTAGATAAAGCACTTTATGGATTAAAACAAGCGCCTCGTGCTTGGTATGATCGATTAACTCAATATTTGTTAAAGCACGATTATAAAATAGGAAGTGCTGATTCTACACTCTTCATTAAGCAAATTGATCATGATTTAGTTATTTTACAAATTTATATTGATGATATTATTTTTGGAGCCACTAATGAAGAGTTGTGTAATGAAGTAGTACAAATTATGAAAAATGAATTTGAAATGAGCATGGTTGGAGAACTTTCATATTTTCTAGGTTTTCAAATTACTCAAAAACATGATGGTATTTTTATATGTCAAACCAAATATATTCATGATATGTTAAAAAGATTTGGATTTGAAAATCTTAAGCATGCAAACACTCCTATGAGTACTTCTCTAAAATTAGGAAAAGATGAAAGTGGTGTTTCAATTGAACAAACCCTTTATAGAAGTATGATAGGGTTTTTATTGTATTTAACCGCATCTAGACCTGATATTATGTTTGTCGTTTGTTTATGTGCTAGATTTCAAGCTAATCCTAAAGAGTCACATTTAAAAGAGGTGAAACGTATCTTTAGATATCTCATTGGAACATCAAAATTAGGATTATGGTATCCTCATAATGATTCCTTTATTTTGCATGGTTTTTCGGATTCCGATTATGCTGGATGTTCTTTAGATAGGAAAAGCACTAGTGGCACTTGTCACTTTATCGGCCCTTCACTTATTTCATGGTCGAGTAGGAAACAGAATTCTGTTGCCCTCTCTACTACCGAGGCCGAATATATTGCACTAGGTAGTTGTTGTGCCCAAGCTCTTTGGATGTCACAAACATTAGAAGATTTTGGCATGCAACAAAGTAGTGTAGAATTAAAGTGTGACAATAAAAGTGCTATAGATTTAACTAACAATCCTGTATTACATTCTAGATCTAAGCATATAGATGTCCGACATCATTTTATAAGAGATCATATTAAGAAGGGTAATATAAAAATCAACTTTATAGGCACGGAAAATCAACTAGCAGATATATTCACTAAACCGTTACCGGATTCCCGTTTTTCTATGCTTAGGCTAGAATTGGGAATCCTAGATATTTCACAATGAATATATCACTACTTAGAACCTATAAAATTTTAATAAAAAAATCACAAAAGACTTATACATATCAAAAGAAAAACAATCTCTTAAAATAGACATTCACCAAATCAAACATGTTCACACAGTCAAAATTATTACAATAATTTAATCATAATGTCTGATAATAGAAATGCAGAAAATTAGAAAAAAAAAACTGGGCATTAGAGCTGTCGGATGGCGACAGTGAGCTGTCGGATGGCGATATCCTCCAGAACTCTGTTTCAGTCCGACTCCTCCTCATTCCGACTACCAGCCCCACTGCTTTCAGGAATGTCAAAATCTGATCTCCTCATGACTGTCTTCCTCCGTCGACCATGACTGACGGATTGCCGACGAGGCTCCTCCTCTGAAGGCATCTCCCATTCCGTGGCTTCCGCAGGCGTAGGCTTTAATTTAAGTCCTTTCACAAGGAACTTCATAAATTTCTGCATTCGGGTCCGATCTTTTTTCACCTCCACCTTATGTTCTTCAAATGACCTCCTATGTTCTTGGAAGTCGTCAATATGTTTATCCAACTTCGTTTGGAATGAGTCGAGTGCCTCCCGCATTGACCCTCCATGTGCTATTGGAGGCTCTCTCATTTCCATAGTCGGCGGCTTTCGTTGACTTTTCTTACCCTTAATATCCGCCGTTTGATATATCTCCGGGCAACAATCTCCAAGATAAAAATTTTGATCTATCCAAGAGTATTTCTTGTATAGGATACGTTGGATAATCGCACCCAAAGGGAGAGTGTGTGCCTTTTTCCAATCCGGATTTTTGAGGCGGTATGTATATCGCATCATAGATAAGAGGAGATCGGCCACATCACATAACTCATTCTCCACTATATAATACGTCACAAGACTAAGTTGAGCCGTAATACTGTGAGTATCACCGGACTTCAACATAATCATATGCCTTAGTATATCTTGCACAAGACGAGCATCGTCTGTCAATGTCGTCAAAGTGGATATGAGATTTTTGGTGGAATTTTCATGCAATGACATGTTCACTAATGTCCAATCTCTCTCAAGTCTATAATTTTCCACAATATCCAAGATATTCTCACTTTCCATTAGACCAAACTCACTTCTTAAATCAAAAGGAGTGATCTCCACATATTGCCCTAGAATTTTGGATCTTACTCCTCCATTCAAATTGGTATATGCAGGATCCTCCAAATGATTATAAAATTCTCGGACTAACACTGAAGAGAAAATATCTTGAATAATAACTGAGAGTATACCTGCCTCAGCAAGCAAAAAATAAACTCGTTCATGCCTAGGGAGATCAAATTCCACGATCTTTGAAATTCCTATTTGTGCTTTTTCAATGGCCGAGAAACTTTGATACGAAGAATGGGCGCCTCCTGATTGACCTCTTCTTGATCTCCAACTTGAAGACATATCTGCATCAGACATAACAAAAAATTTTTACAAAAAAAATATGGGGAACAATTCTGGCACTGTCGGATTTCCGATACCACCTATCGGAAATCCGACAGCTAAAAATTTTTTTTTGTGCCGAAAATTTTCATTTTACAACAATCTTCCTATCCCATACTCTAAACACTTTTCACATAGCAACAAATCTTCAACATTTCTAATATTTTTGAAAAATCAAAACTTTGGTGCAAAACACTATTCATCATCTTCTTACTCTACCACTTCATTTTTGTTGTTCATCATCATTATTCCTCTAAAGCTGAACCTATCAACATCTAGATCTACACAAAAACAACAACAAAAAAGGGAAAATCTTGTTTCAAAACACAAATACAACAAAAATACTAATTTCTCTCACAAAAGACAAGATCCACATCTCTTATACAACCAAAAATCTAAAATATCTAGATCTACTAACCCTTATACAGTTTATCTTCAAAATACTCCATGAAATTCAAGAGAAATATGAAAATCACAAAACTAATGGAGAAATTTTAACCAAAACTTAAAACAAAACACAAATCTCACCTTAGATCTGAATATTTCTGGCACCTGGAGCTCTAGATCTCAAAATTTCTCCCAAAACTGAAGAGAAGTGTCGGTCAAAAGACGAAACACGTCTTTTATATTTTCTGAGCTGTCGGATGGCGATAGCTAGCTATCGGAAATCCGACAGCTCCCAAAATTTATTTTTTCTTTCTCACTAGTTTGTTCATTCCCTGTTTCTATACATGTTAATATGAGAATTTTGGTATCTTGCATAAAGTATTCTTAATGTGTTATTATTCCTAACAATAGCTTAACACATGCTTATGATGTTCAATCTTATCATATCATTGTGATGACACTTTCATATCGTTATTAAGAATTGTTTTCGCATGCCTCTAAGTATAAGAAAACTTTTATCTATGACAATGAGCACTCACAAACACTTGCTTTGGTAATACATATAAAAAAAAATTTATTTTATACATACATCATGATTGCTCGAACATAACAAAATACATTTCATAATGTCACATTCACCTTTGTTACTTTGCACTTATTCAACTTTTACCATTTATGGCATGCAAGTGAATTCGGATATCCTTAACATCTATGAATCCTCTAAAAAAACTGGGAGGCAAATTCAAATGCAAAACATTCTTTTTGCCCAACATGTTGAAAAAATAAATAAAAATAGACAAGGATCATCCACCAAGCACTACTTAGCCTCCTGATAAGTCTTAATGAGCATTGTGAGGTTAAGCACCTTGGAAAGAATTGTAAAGTGTCTTGCAAAACCAAAATGGTCCTTTTTTGTCTATTTGCAAAGTTTCTGGTTCATAAGTATGGGCTTTATGTATATTTATGTTATGTTTAACAATTCCATGATCATGTATATTTTAAATATATTCATATGTATTATTTCTCAAAGTATCACTACTACACTTCATTGTTATTTATAAATTTTCTTCTTATGAGAATTGGACCGAAACAATTCAAGTTTCTATATTGCACCGTGTCTCTCTCTGATATTTGAAATTGAATCTCATCCTGGTTGAGTTTATTTGATTCTATACTTTAAAACACATTACTAGAATGCTTAGATTCCTCTCTAAGATTACCTATCTCATTATCATATCACTTACCAAGCTTCCGCTAGTGTACTCCAACTTGTCATATATTCTTTCTCCATGACTAACATATCTCTGTAATACTCTTTCCTAGTCTGTCATCTCTATATTCATCTTTTGCTAATATCAAAGGGGGAGAAGATAATAAGAAATCAATTAAATCAATTAAATCCCTTAACACTACTAAATTAATTTAGTAAGCATATATGTAGGGGGAGTTTATATGTAGGGGGAGTTTATATGTAGGGGGAGAATGTTTTTAGACGGGACTATATTAAGGGGGAGCTCATATTAAGGGGAAGATCATGGAGATCTTAAGCTCACAACACTTGTACACACATAAGTATTTTTCACTATCTCAATAGGATTTATTCGATTTCTTTTTATAAGGATTTGTTATTATCAAAAGGGGGAGATTGTTGGAGCATGCGTTCCGCACTCGTCCGGTTTGAGAATAACAAATACCGAATGTATTTGATCCTATTTTTGATTAATGGTGTGCAGATAACAGGTGCTAGAATAACATGACTTCAATTGGAGCAAAATGACATTTTCCAGAAATTTGAGCTATCGGATTTCCGACAGTGCTATCGGATTTCCGACAGCTCGTTTATTTAATCTCTGCGCAACGGTTTGGAGCTATCGGATTTCCGATATCGCTATCGGATTTCCGACAGCCCATGATCTGCCAATAACGCCAGGACGTGCAGCAGTTATCACACAGTGGTTAGGAGCTATCGGATTTCCGATATCGCTATCGGATGGCGACAGCCCACGATCTTCCGATAATGCCAGAACGTGCAGCGGTTACCTTGACTATCGGATATCCGACAGTGCTATCGGATATCCGACAGCCCACGTCTCAACCACGACCTCAACACGATGCAGAAACTTCATTTTAGCGGGACACGTGGCAGCCTCTGGAGCTATCGGATATCAGCGACAGCAGCTATCGGATGGCGACAGCTCCTTTTTATTAAAAGGGCTCAAAACTTCGTGAAATTCAATTTCTTAAGATTTCTAAGCCTCCTTCCTGAGTGTTATTGTCCAGAGAGCTCCAGAGAACGAAAATCCCCATCCTTGAAGAAGAAAAGAGAGAGCGAAGCCGAAGAATGTACACACATTCCAAGGAGACTTTCTCAAGGGCTCTTCGCTGTTTTGGTCCAGAAATTCTAAAGGGGGTTTTTCATATTGTATTTTCATTCATTCACTTTTCATTTTGTAATCGTTGGTAGAGAAATCGTCGTCTTGCGTGCGACGTCTAAGTCCTTGCGTGGCTTAGGGGAAAATCGCTCTCTTGTGCGGAGCGTCCAAGTCCTTGAGTGGCTTGGTGGGAAATCGTGGCCTTGTGTGCTATGTCTAGATCTTGGGAAGATCTAGAGGATAGGCTTGGGTTTGGTCTTGGGAGAGACTAGCAATAGCCTTCCGATCCTTGGGAGAAGGATTGGTAAACCAAAATTGTAGAATTTCTTATTAACTTATTTGTGCCTTGATCTTAAGCATTGTTAAGATCATTTTTATTGTACTCAAATTTCATGATTAATATAATTATGTCTTTTTCTTTAAATACATATTTTGTGGCTTCTTAAATAAGGAGAACGGCATAAGATTTATGCTCACCCCTAGATCGGCCAAGGCATTTTTAATTAGTAAATTTCCGAACAAACACGGGATGGAAAACCGTCCCGGATCATTTAATTTTTCCGGTAATTTATTAAGAACTATCGCCGAACATTCTGCATTAAGAGAAATACGCGAAATATCTTCAAGTTTCTTTTTATTTGATAATAAATCCTTGAGATATTTCGCGTATTTAGGCATTTGAGAGAGTGCCTCGCAAAATGGTACATTAATTTTTATTTGTTTTAAAATATTTATAAATTTTTTATACTGCTCCTCGTTGCGCTCATTTTGTAATTTAGAAGGATACGGAATAGAAGGCGTTTGAATAATGCGCAGAGCTAAATCAGAAGAGTTTAAATGCGGAGTTGGAGTTGAAACGTTTACCTTAGGCTCGGCCAAATTTGAACTTTGTACCTCCTTTCCGCTACGGAGGGTTATAGCGTTGGCGCTCTCCCGTGGATTGGGCTCAGTATTGCCCGGTAGAGCTCCCTGTTGGCGTTCGGAGAACATCTTGGCGAGTTGTCTAATCTGATTTTCTAGGCTTTTAATAGATCCGGAAAGGTTCCGGATATTGGCATCAGTAGAAGCGACGTATTTGGTGAAGACCTCTTCAAGTGAAGGGGCCTTTTGTGGTTGTGGTGGAGCGAATCCGGGAGGATTCAATTGTGGGGGGCGTTGAGCATTATTGGGGTTGCTCCATGAAAAATTCGGGTGGTTCCTTAAACCCGGATTATAACTATTAGGAAGGTTATTATTTGGGTTATAAGGAGGACGATAGGAGTTCCCCATATAATCAACTTGTTCTTGATTATAATTATTATAATAATAATAATAATAATTATTATTATTATTATAATTATTAGCCCCGTTAATGGCGGAGGAAGCAGACATCTCCGTCATTTGCTTAGTAAGCCATTCTACTTGATATGCTAAACTCGGGGTGGCCTCGACTTCAAAGAGTCCGGTCGGTTTGTTAGGACGCGACCGTGGCGCATTCCACTGATAAGCATTCATGGTCATCTCCTCAAAAAGCTCTTGAGCGGCATCTGGGGTTTTGTTATTTAGAGTTCCCCCAGCTGCTGCATCAATCATCTGCCTCGTTTGGAGATTCAAACCATTGTAGAACGTTTGAACTTGTTGCCATAAAGGAAGGGCGTGGTGAGGACATCTCCGCAATAATTCCTTGAAGCGCTCCCATGTGTCATAGAGAGACTCCGAGTCTATTTGCGTAAACGAGAGAATGTCCGTACGTAATTTAGCGGACTTCGCCGGAGGAAAATATTTATTTAAAAATTTCTCCGTCATTTCGGCACAAGTAGTGATGGAACCTCTAGGAAGAGATCCCAACCATTGCTTGGCCTTAGTCCGCAAAGAAAATGGAAATAAACGCAAACGAATGGCGTCGTCGGTGACGCCATTAATTTTAAACGTGTCGCAAATTTCCAAAAAATTCAATAAATGTAAATTTGGATCTTCATCTAGTAACCTGTCAAAGACGACAGTTTGCTGTACCATTTGAATGATACTCGTTTTGATTTCGAAATTATTATTTGCCACTGCCGGGCGAATAATACTTGATTGTGTTCCCTCACAATTTGGCCTCGCATAATAGGACATAGTCCGTAGCGGAGCCTCATTATGGTCCGGGTCACCCTTTATATCTTCGTTAGTCTCTCTGACTGACTCTTCCTGAATTATTGGTAGATCACTAAATCGGAGACGTCGCCGCAAGGTGCGCTCGATTTCCGGATCAAAACCAAATTCAAAATCAATTGAAGAGTTTCCTCGGGTCATAAACCAAAAGAAAAGTAGCGGAAAAAGAAAAAGGGAAAATAAGATTTTAGATAAATAAATTTATTTTTATTTTATTATATTTTTTTAGATTTTTATTTTTTTATTATTATTAGGTGAATTAGAATTAGTCCTGGACTTCCCAAGATCTACCCGGTGAAGGGTTTGCAAGGTACTAGAGGCTATGATGGGAATTCAAACCCAAAGCGTCCTTTCCAGGAATTTAGTTGCACCTTAAAATTAAGAAAAAGAAAAAAAAATAACAATAGATATTTCGGTTTTCGAAATATCAACCGAGTCCCCGGCAACGACGCCAAAAACTTGATGCGCAAAACTATGCTTGCAAATGATAACGGCAAGTGTACCATATCGAATGTAGTATAGGTTGTTAAAACAAGGTCGTATTAGACTCGGGGCGGTTGAGTACTCTTACTTCGGAAAATCTCTATTATTTTATCGAAAGAAACTTGGGTTGGTTGGTTGCAAGAAAGAGAAATAAATTGTTAAAACTATGATAAGAAGGATTAGCACTCAACCTCGAATCACCTTGGAAAAAAATAAATAAATAAAGAAATAAAACTTCTAATTCTCTTTAAAAGAAATGCTTGACCGTGGAGGTTCCCGAATTATGAGCGCACCTCTCTTAAGGATACGCCTAACTGAGTTTAGGTTGATCAATCGAACTCTCGTTCTAGAATCGAAACCCTTAAAACTCGCTTTATCGAAGTGAACCCCTCTATTGGATATAACTCCAATCCGGGAGATTTATGTCGTCCTCTCTCGAGGAGTGCATTCAAATTTCTTTATCCTTGAAATGATCGATTCGAACTCAAAACCTCTCGATTATTAGACTACGAAAACAAGAATGAGATTATATATCTATAATATAATCTCAATCAATATAAATTCAAGGATAAATCTTAAGCGATCTAAATAAGAGAAAAAGAAGTTCTAAACTAAATTATGAATTATATTTTCCTTGGATCATCTCGGCCGAGTACTAATGTAATTTAGCTACTCATGGAGATGGAGGAATTGATGAAATACAAGAAGTGCATAATGAAGATTGAGAGTAGAATAAGAGAAAAAGTACTATTTTATTAATTGAAAAGAAATTACAACTAGGAAACAAGAAGTTACAAACCTGAAATGAAAGTGCAAGCTAAGAAGGAAGATTACAAGCTTAAGAATGACAAAAATAGTGCAAGAAAATAAACTTAAAACTCCCAAAATTCGTTGCCAAACATCTGGACAAGCTCCCTTTAAATAGCTGAATTTTTGGTGTTACACGCCCTTGGTCACGCCCGTGACCAAGGGCGTGTAAGGGGCGCGATCGGCTGGGTGCGGGAAGGGCGCCGTCTGGCTTCAATGCAGGCGTTACGGATGTGTCACGCCCTAGGTCACGCCCGTGACCTAGGGCTTGTAATCTCAATTAAGTGCTGCTGGCGGGAAGCTTCGGCGGGAAATTGGCGCGGGAAAAGTCACGCTCGTGTGCTGGATGTCACGCCCTTGGTCACGCCCGTGACCGAGGGCGTGTAATTTTAATTGACATGGCGGCGTGCTCCGGATGCTTGTGGCGGGTCGTGGCCGTGACATTGGGTCACGCCGTTGGTCACGCCCATGACCTGGGGCGTGTACTTGTCGAAAACTTCACGGAGCGTCCCTGGAGTGGCAGAAGCAGGTCTGGAGTATTTCGTAGGTTACACGCCCATGATCACGCCCGTGACCTGGGGCGTGTAATTTTAACTTTTTGCTCGAAACAGCCCAGAAAACCTGACAATACAAAATAAACTTAAGTTAGCTTATGAAATAACAATGGAAGGATTTTTATGATAAAATTCCTAAAAATAACATAATTTTATATGAAAAACATAATAAACCTAAACTAAAAGATGAGTAAATAAATTACTCATCAAGCGCCGTTCGACAAAAATCCTGAATTCGTCGATCTCAAATCTTAGCAGCTCCGTTCGACAAAAAAACTGAATTCGTCGATCTCAAATCTTAGCAGCGCCGTTCGACGAATAACCCTGAATTCGTCGATCGACAAAATCTTCCCGTTCGACGATTCTAGGCATTTTTCTTCCCGTCGCCCGATAAAGCCTGAATGCTTATTTTTAGACCAGAAGTGGAATTAAAAGTCAATAAATGGCTAACACAAGTCTTGGAACTTGGGGATTTCATTAAATGTTCATTAGTATTATATCTCTCTCTTCTCTCTTAACAAAAGAGCTGCAGGTCAGATTTACTCGATGGAACTTCTTCTTCTTCTTCTTCATCTCCTTCCCTCCCACCTGATGGTTTTAACTTTAGGGTTTTATTCATGGAGCTCTGAAGGAGCGAAGCTTGGAGAAGGATTTGAGCTTGGCCAACTGCCGCCATGCCGCCGAGGAGGCAACCGCGATCCATGGCCGTAAAATAAGGTGACTTCCTCCCCTCTCCCTTGGTGCTAGCCTCTTAGATCACAATAGGAGAGATGAAGGCTCAAGAGAGCTTTTCGTGTGAGCTTTAATGGAGTTTTCCTTAGGAAGACCAAGCCAGAACCTCAAATTTAGGGCACCGTTCGCCGCGAGGTTCTAGGAATCATTTCTTCTCTTCAAGAAGAAGAGATGGGATTTGATTTGGGGCAAACCCATGGTTGTTGAGGGAGAGTGAGGGGAATGATTATTTAGGGATTTTTAGAAGTTGAAATGACCTAATTTTGTTTGGGGAAGATGATGAATAATCCTCTGTTAATTAGGGTTGTTCATTACATAATTGTGTGATAAATGTGATGATAGCCCCCTTGCTAATGAAGTTTTCAATTTATAACTTTGCACTTGGTTATTAAGGAAAATTGTGTGCAGCTGTGTTCAAGCCAATTTTTAGGCTTGACCCCACTGGAATTAGACTTCGGGCTCAACATGAAAGTTGTAGCCCTCGGAAAGAGCTTTCCGACGATACATTACCCGTTTTATGAAGTGACATGTAGCTCCCTAAATGCCCAGTCGAGTGGACTGTCCAGAAAGCTGGGAGGTGGTCAATGCATGCTGTTTTGCTGTCCAGATTTCTGCAGTTGACTTCAGAGCAGGTTTTTGATAGGACCCACTTGGATCTGGGTTTAGGACTCAACATGAATGTTGTATCCCTTGATGTTAGCTTTCCAAATTGGGGTGGATCATAATTTTTGGACAACTGTAGCACCCAGAAATCCAGTTTTAGTAAACTGTGTCATAACACTTCCGATCTCAGTATTTTGTGGATTTCTCTTATTATATTGGTTGGATGCTCATAAAAATTGGTGGAGACATAGGTGATAACAATATGTACATCCCTGTTGAAATTCATAATTTATGATTAAGTAGTATTAAAGTTATTGCCGTGTTATTTCATAACTTGAAGGGGATATAAATGCTGAATGTGAAGCCTGTTTGGGCCGGAATTTTGTATGAATCATGTATATGCTAGCATTGGCTTGTGATAATGATTTCAGATATATTTCTATTAAGCTGACCCCTTGAATGAACCTTCAATTGTAGATGTATGTGGAATCGTAAAAAGGACATGTTTGAATTAATGTTCATATCGGTTGATAATCTATTGGATGGTGTTGAATGGTGATAACCCCTCCATAAGGTTGATAGATGTAATCGTGTTGAAACACGTTGTGATTTGTACGTAAGACGATTGAATATTGGTGATATGTTCGGGCTTACATATTTAGTAAAATATGAATATGGCACAGTACGCACAAGTAGTCCTACAGGATCTAGTAAGGTAATTTCCATGTGAAGCACACGCTACTGCTTAGAGTCGTGACAACCCGGTATGAGTAGCATTGATGGCTTGGTGTGGATTATAAGATATTGTTATATCTTGTAGTGAAATGTTAACGGCCCGGTTGTTGGGGGCCTTGGATGCTAGTTAGCATCAGTTGACTTGTATGATGTGAAAAGGAGAAGACTCCTTCGACGAGTCTTTGGGTACTTGATAGCACGGGTTATGCATGGAATTACATGAATGTGCATGGATTACACTTGGAGGTGCGATGACACTGGTTGGAGGATACTTGTGTTTGGGGGATTACTTGTGGCGGGTCTACGGGCTTGCTAGTCGTGACACCGACAGAAGCCGGCAGTTAGACTCTAGACCGGTTGGGTTGGACTCTTGGTGCTCACCTAACCAAGTCCCCTTCTGTGTCCTTGATGGCTCCGTTGTGTGTTCTTAGTGTCGATCAGTACGAAGGGTCTCCGATGTGTGTTCTTAGGATTGAGGCGTACATAGTCCTAGGTCTGGTAGTGTTCATACCCACCTAGTTGTGGAGGAGCCCGTTCCACAGTCTCCGTATATCGACGACGCGAGGTGCCTGAGTGGTTAGCTACCCTCGAAAAGCGGGAACTACAGGTCTATGTCGACATAGCAAAATGCATGGGTGAGTTCATCATATCATAATCATTGCATTGCCTTCATCCCTTCATAATCATAGCATTGCACCGCATCGGGTCCATCATATAAATTAGTATGGGCTCTTTTATATGATGGGTCCCAAATTGGAAACCATAACTTATAAGTTTGTATGGGCATTCATATAAGTTAAGGCACGATATGAACTGCTTACTTCTGTACTTTTCCACCACTTGCTTACATTCTATCATTGCTATATTACTTGTTAGTTGTGCTTCTTATACCTGATACCAGTACTTGCATTTATAACCATTGCTACTTATTTACTTATGAACAGCTTAGTCAGTGCCATTGCAAGTACTTGGGTACTTAAACAACTGACATATATGAACAACCATTCCTGTCACCTGCTTGTATATATTATTGCTTATATTGCAGCTTTTCTTCCTTTCCTTCCGCCCGATGCCTTGGAGTCGCCGGGGGAGCGGATGTGAAGCCACTTAATCTGTATGACTAACGGTTACTACGTCCCTCTTTTTTGGAGGGTACCTTAGAGCAGCAGTGCACAGTGCTAGAGGAGGATAGTCAGTTCAGGGTGATAGGGCCGGAGACCATGATACCTTGGCTGCCGTTAGTGACAGAGGCGAGCGAGTGTTTTGAGATGTAGCCCTTGGGGCATTTAGTTTGATACTCTGATGATTTGCAGGAGCTTGTATAGCTTTCTGTCTTTCTTAGTACTTACTGTTTGGACATTATTACTTATTGTGAATTTATGGCTTTTAATGCTTTCTTTTATTGGTGGGTTGGCGTTGTTCAGTTGGTTTGGCCGGCAGAATAGGCGTCTTGTGGGGGAGGCTAGCTCGCGTGCTGGCGCTTCCGCAGGGCGGCTCTCCTGGGCATAAGACTCCCCTCGGCCGTGTCTTGTGTTCCGGGAGGGGGGTCTTACAGAAATTTGGTACCATTTTATAAGAGAGCATGTAGAATGTGAAGATATCAAACTTGATTATGTCCCCACAGACAATCAAGTAACTGACAGCTTCACAAAGCCACTAGATGAGGCCAAATTCAGTTCTTTCAAAATTGACTTAGGAATGTTAAATTTAGAAAGAGTTAATTTATGAATCAATATCTGTTGTTAACATGCTTATATTCTCATCTGTTATGATAAACTATACTGTTATGATACACTGATATCTGAACTGATCAAACTTACAGTAGGGATAGGCCATCTGATAGGGTAGACATTCTCCCTAAGAATGTTGAATGTAGAATAGTATATAGTAGAATGATTAGCTGACTCAGAAAAATCTGGATCAACTGAGTTTTAGGTTTCCCTTAAATCATAAAATCAATAGATATGCTCCAAATGAGGGGGAGCTAAAATGTATTGTTCAAAATGAACAAGATCATCTATTAAAGATAATTGTTCTCAATTTGAGGGGGAGCAAGTTCCTGCTCAGATTGAGGGGGAGTTGGCAAATGAAGTTGTGGTTCCCTCCCAATTCCTAAGGGAAAAATAATTGAAGAAACCAGAAAGGGGGAGATGTCCAATGCTTGGTCTAAATAAGAGTAAGCCCTCTGATAAAGTTATCAGAGGTAGTGATTATGTTTAAGCTTAATATTATCTAAGTTAGAAAGGGGGAGATAACCTATGAGCGAGTCAAAGCTTTACATAATCTGTCATAAGGTATCAAAGCATGCTTAAACGATGTCATCTTAAGAAATGTTATCATGAATGCTACATAGTTAATTTTCATGATATGTTTTTTTTTGGGATGTACCTTAGCATTGGGAATGTTCTGCCTTCTTCAAATAGCGGGAGATTGTTGGGAATTTGACCCTCAATGTTCCCTTGATTTGAAGAGGCCTCACACTCAATACTAAGTACAAGTTGTATTTGATGAACCCTATTTCTATCTCATAAACATGCAGGGTTAGGACTTAACAAGGTGCAGGGGTTGTTCAGTTTCTTTACTGACAAAACAGCTGAGACAAGCTCTCATTCTCAGTTGATCCGCTGAGACAAGGCCAGGAGCTGCTGAGAAGGTGTCTGGGTCAGCTGAGCTGCAGATAGAAGAAAACCGCTGAGACAGCTGTCTGTCTCAGCGGATCCGCTAGAACGGGATAGAAGAAAACCGCTGAGACGGATGACCATCTCAGCCCAACCGCTGATATGGTTCAAACATGATCTGGCGGGTTCTCCTTTTGGCGCAAGCTGCAGGAATGCATTGTGGGGACCACCAATCACTCCCATACCTGACAGCAGGTCAGCTAAGAGCCGTTGAAGATCAGAGATGTATAAAAGAAGATGTTAGGGCAACTTTGAACTAGCTGGTTGAGTGCTTAACAATTACTGTTCCATTGTCGGCCAAAAAGTTCTTCTCATTCTCCTCCTGCTCACTAAACAAGCAAGAAGAATCTGAGAGATAAAGTCAGCTCCTGTGCAAGAAGGAGCAAGGTGATCTTCCACCCTTCAACTGAAGAGGAAGATCAAGTTGTAGCTGCCATCAACATTACCATCTACAAGATAGCACATACTGTGCAGAAACTACAGGAGACATCTTTACTGTGCTGTCAGCTATAGTATGTTCAAACACTATTTTACTGTAGGGCATTTTGCCTGAGTTTGTAGGACCCAGTTGGTCTGAGAAGGTAGGAACCTGAGGGTTCTGAGTTGTAGGGCTTAACAACCTGAGTTGTAGGGCTGAATGCCTGAGCTGTATGAGGAGGATTCCTCTGAGTTGTAGGACCTGGAAGGAGTCTGAGCTGTAAGATCAGGAGCTGATCTGAGGTAGGGTTGCTGAGACTGAGTTGTAGGGCTGTTTAGCCTGAGTTGTAGGACCTGCTGAGGTCTGAGCTGTTGGATCTAGGGCTGATCTGAGTTGTAGGGTTGTTTAGCCTGAGGTAGGGTTGGGAAAACCTGAGTGATCCTGAGGGATCTAAGTTGTAAGCTCTTGGAGCTGAGTTAGAGGAGTTGGCCCTGTCTAACACACTTTTTGAAGGGTGAAGTGGGAAAATGAACTACCCAAAGACACACTGTCTTTGGGGAACCACTATAAATTCTTGTGTGCTTTCTGTGTTTATTGATTGCTTGTTAGAATAATCTTAACCATCCAATTAAAACAAGTAAAAATCAAAAGTCCTATTCACCCCCCCCCCCTCTAGGTGAATTAGATCATATACCTATATATTCTATCACTATTCTCTCCATTGTACCTGCATTCACTAGAGAACTAGACCATCCCTTATGTATAAGGCTAGTCTCATCAAATACCACATGAACAGATTCTTCCACTGCTTGGTTATTGATGTTGTACACTCTATAGGTCTTGCTATGAGAGCTGTAGCCAACAAAAATATCCTCACTACTTTTCACACCAAACTTAGTTAGCTTGGATTTCCCATTATTAAGGACATAACATTTGCTTCAAAAGATCCTAAAGTAGGATAAGGCTGGTTTTCTGCCATTCATTAACTCATAGGGAGTTTTCTTGTGGTCTTTGATGATGGAATCCCTGTTTATCATATGACAAGCTGTATTGACAGCCTCTGCCCAGAAGTATTCTGGTAGAGAGGAGTCACTTAGCATTATCCTACTAGCCTTTATCAAGGTTTTGTTCTTCCTTTCAGCAACCCCATTCTGTTGAGGAGTTCTGTGTGAGGAGAATTCTTGGGAGATACCTAGTTCTTGGCAAAATTATGTCATGGCCCCAGACTGAAATTTTGTCCCATGGTCACTTCTGAGTTTGACCACAGTACAGTCCATCTCATTCTGGATCTGCCTGACAAAATTTTTCAAGATATCTAGGGTATCTGACTTCTTTTTGAGGAAGAATACCCAAGTGAACCTTGAATAATCATCAACAAGTACAAGGGTGTACGCCTTCCCTCCTAAGTTGTGAACTGACATAGGACCAAACAAATCCAGGTGCAGTAGAAATAAGCACCTAGTGGACTCTTTGTTAGATATGCTTTTAAAGCTGCTCCTAGTCTGCTTTCCAAGTGGGCAAGCTTGACATGGACCATCTTTGATGCACTTAATATCAGGTCCATTTCTAACTAGGTTTTGTGAGAAAAGCTTGCATATTGTCTTATAGTTGATGTGTGCAAGTCTCTTGTGCCATTGAACATAGAGAGCCTCTTTACCATCAGCCACAAGACATATGGGCATTGAAGAATTTGTATTGAGAGAATTTAAACAATAAATATTCGCACTCCTAGTGCCAGTTAAGGTAGCCTCATATTCTAAGGACTTCTTAATTAGACACTTGTCCTTGTGGAAGGTAATAACAAAGCCTAAGTCACAAAGTTGACTTATGCTTATGAGATTGTGTTTCAATCCCTCCACATAAGCCACCTTTGTGATTGTAACTAACACATTTGAGATGCTGCCATAGCCCCTGGTCACTCCCTTTTCTGAACCTCCAAAAATCACTGTTGGTCCATTCTCCACAGGGGTGAACTCTTTCAAGTACCTTCTAACTCCAGTCATGTGCCTGGGGCAGCCACTGTCCAAATACCAAATTGGAGATTGGTTGGCATTAGGACCTACCTGCAAGGCAAATTACTTCCCCTTAGGTACCCAATATGGATTGGGACCTCGGTTTCTGTTAGGTTGGTATAAAGGAACACTAAACCACAGAGGGTTCTGCACTCTCTTTGCATTGAGCCTTTTTGGGTTGAACCCACAGTCCAAGGCAAAGTGGCCTACTTTCTCACAGCACCAACATTCATGTCTGTTGTATCTTCTCTTCTGCTTCACCATCTGAGTGGGGTTGCAGTGTTGATGAGCAAAAGAGCATACTTCTTGCCTAACAGATCTTGGGTGAACCTCATATGTGTGAGCTTGGGGTAGAATTAGTCTCACCACATTTTGATTCACCTTCTTGGGAATAGGCTTTGTAGGAACAACCTTTCCCTTACTCTTGATTGTTGTTGCTGCAGGTTTGTGGGCTGAAGGACTTGACACCAGCACCTTCTTGTAGGAAGGTCTAGCTTCAGAATCTTTTCCCTTAACTGTTTCCTGATTGAAACCAATACCAGCTCTGGACTATCCAGAGAAGGTGTCATTGATAGGCAGGATAGTTTTGGGCATCGAGAAGTTGGATGCCAGTTTCTTCTCAGCCAACAACATTTCCTCAAGGTCCTTGATGACCTTGTTCTTCTGTCCCAATTCAGCATTTTTAAGCCTTATGGCTTCCTTGAATTTGTTCACTTCTTTGCTCATAGCAGCCAGCTTCTCAGTTGTCTCCTGGAGCTCAGATTGAACAAGCTTCAAGGAATCTAACTCCTTGGTCTGAACTTTGAGGAGCTTCTTATAATTTTTGAAAGCTTTTCATAGGGCTTTATATTGCTTTATCAGTTCAGATTCAATATCATATTGGGATCTTGAGGCTGTGAGGTTGGCAGCAGACACACCCTGATCATCATGCACAAAATCTGCTACTAATTCGGAATCAGAGTCAGATAGAGGAATTCTGTTGATTACCTTCCCAGGAGAGATGTCATCCTGGTTATCTTTACCTATGGCCATCAAGCCAATGAGTGCATCTTCCTCAGGCCAGAGGAACTTGAGTCAGAATCACTCAGTGTTCTTACCTTCTTTGCCATGAATCCTTTTTCTTCCATCCTACTGCTCCTTGAGCTTCTTCTTTCTTCATGGTTCCTTGACTCCTTCTTCTTAGAAGGGCAGTCAGTAGCCACGTGACCTATCTTGCTGCAGGAATAACAAACAGTATTATTTAAATCATGTTTACCAGTGTTAGACCTGTACCTTTCCTCCCTGGGGCTCTGGATTTGTCACGATGATTAGATCTTCTGAAACTTGAGGATGAATTTCTGTGATTATCCCTCCTCCTTCTGTGCATCAGCTTCCTGAACTATTTTGAGAGAAGGGCCACCTCTCTGTCAGTGTCATCGGAATCTGAAGAGCTAGCTTCTGATTCCTCACTGCTCTCAGATCTGCTCTGAGTTGCAGAGATCTTTCCCTTGGATCCTCTGGTGCTCTCAGCCTTTGGAGCCACAGATCTGTCTCTTGAGCTTACCTTTGAGCTTTCTTCTTCAGCTTTTCTGGTGTTGAGCTGAAGTTCGTGAGACAGCAACTTCCCATACAGATTTTTGGGCTCCATGATGCCTAGCTGACCCATCTCTCTGATGACACAGATCTTGATGTCCCATTATTTTGTGAGGGATCTGAGAAACTTGTCATTTCGATCAGAGTTTGTGAACTCTCTATCATAGTTTCTCAATCCATTCACTATCTTGAAAAATCTCTCATAAGAGTTGGAGATAGTTTCATTCTTGCCTTGCTTGAAGGCGTCATACTCTTGGTTGAGAAGGGATTTTCTATCATCCCTAACCTCTTAAGTGCCCTCCATGTACACGATCAAGGAGTCCCACATCTCCTTGGCTGTTTTGCAGTGAATCAGATACTGGAGGGTTGAATCATCTATGGCACATACAATGACATTTTGTGCCGTCTTATCTAGGCCTGCCAAGGCTAGCTCGTCCTTGGTCATGTCTTCATATTTCTTAACCACCTTCTTTGTTGGATCAATGGTGGAAGCAGTTGTAGGGATGAAGGGACCTTGTTGGATTGTCAGATAGATTCTTGGATCAGCCGCTTCCATGAACAGCCTAACCCTTTCCTTCCAGATAGGAAAGTTCTCCTTTGAGTAGATTGGAAGTTTCATGGATCTCATCTCGCGATTCTGATCTCCACCAGCCATAGTGAGTCATTCCACGATCTAGATCAGACGGTTAAGTCTTCTTTTGATCAACCTCGCTTTGATACCACTTGTTAGTAATGGAACGTTCACCTAGAGGGGCGGGGGGTGTTAGGTGATCTGGGTTCTTTTAAAACTATTTGCACGAGTTTCGAATATTCAAGCACAACACAAAAATATTGCACAGATAAACACATATAAAACACACCAGATGACACAAGATCTATAGAGGTTCCTCAAGACGGGGTGTCTTGAGTATTCCCGTCCCTCTGCGCCTACCCAGCAGTGTGCTAGGATCAGCAAACACCGCAAAAAACTTCAGGCCCTCAAGCCTTACACCACGGACCCGCAAGTCCAACAGCCTAGGCCCGCAAGCCCCTACTGCCCCCGAGCCCGCAAGCTCGACACTCAGGCCCTCAAGCCCTACCTAGCAAGACCCTCAAGTCTAGCCTCTGCCCTGGCCCTCAAGCCTCACAGGTCTCAAGCCCTCAAGCTTGACAATCAGGCCCGCAAGCCCTACCTAGCCAAACCCGCAAGTCTAGCCTCTGCCCTGGCCCTCAAGCCTCACAGGTCTCAAGCCCTCAAGCTTGACAATCAGGCCCGCAAGCCCTACCTACCCAGACCCGCAAGTCTAGCCTCTTCCCTGGCCCTAAAGCCTCATAGATCTCCATCCCTCAAGCTATACAAATAGGCACGTAAGCCTTTACAAGAGATTACAGTAAAAAACTGTTTCTTCTGCCGGATGAAGATTGGCAACATTAGCCTGTTGAAGATCGGCTTCTTAAGGTTGAAGAAGATGCTTCTGAATCAGATCTTGAGCGCACAGTTCTTCTTCAATCTTTTCTTAGCCTAATGAGGATTGGCTTCTTATCAGTCAATGGAGATGACGTCTTCTTCTTTTTCTCTTTCTTTCTTGCGCCGCTTTTTCTGTTCTATTCGCTGTATGCGCAAGTTCATTCTTGTTTTTATAGCTGGACCTCTTATCTCTTTTATAACACTGCGAGGCACCCAATGGTCTTCTGAAAAATATTCCTTAAGTGTCAGACGCTCCATTCCTCAGGAGCACGCGTTGATTGATGACAACATTAATTGCTGATAAACAATCAGGCGGAGACATTAATTGCTGACAGCGCGTCCACTACATTTGAATTCCTTCTCGACGATATTTCCATTGTTACGACGACATGGATAATATCTCGACGACAGGACTTTGTCGATTCCTTGAACTTTGGTAGACCTTCAAATCTTCTTGCTTCTGCCTCCGAAGCAGGTATCTCATTGATACGAGACATTCTTGCGATTCTGCATATAGGATGATACGCTATCTTTGACCATGTCATCGTGATCTTCCTTCTTGCATCATGTCGTCGTAATCAGATTGTTCTCTCAACGAGATGAGCGATATCTTGTCGACAGATTATGCTTTAGAAGCTGCTTGTCTTCAGCTGTCCTTCTTCAGTCTTCTCGACGACATGCCTTCTTTATGACGATGTCCAATGCCATCAGTCATACTTAGCCTTTTCAGCGACAAGGCTTCTTCATGACGATGTCTGTTCTTCTTTGACTCTCTCGATGATACAGTTCATTATCGTCGATCTCTTCGACACTGATCTTATCTTTGTCTTTTCAACGACAAGGCTTTTTCATCTTCTTGATGACAAGGCCACTTTGGTGAAGTTGACGATACCGCGTCTTCTCTGTGTTCGACGATCTTGCAGAGTCTCAGCGGTTGACTGACTCGCCAAGTCTCAGCGGTCGTCGATCTTCCTTCTGAGTTCGAAGATCTTCCTTATGCATTCGACGAACACGCCAAGTCTCAGCGATCGTCGATCTTCCTTCTGAGTTCGACGATTCTTCCTTCTGCGTTCGACGAACACGCCAAGTCTCAGCTGTCGTCGATCTTCCTTTTGAGTTCTCCGATCTTGCTTCTGCGTTCGACGAACTTTGTTCTTCTAACTTCCTGAGATTTATAAGCTAGAGAAGTGATCAAATACAAAGTGAAGTATTCTTGACTTGGTGACTTCTTCAAATCAGGAATCATGTGGGCAAGATTCCCAACACCGACAGCAGCAAGTCCACCCTCTGCTAGAGGTAGACAACCCCGAAGTTCTTCCCTTCCATATACTGGAAGAGCTTCGCATCGTTACCCCCAAGCGAGGTGGGGGGGGGGGGGTTGGTTGCATCATCCCACTAGAGGGGGGAGGGGAGAAGGGGATATTGTCAAATGGTCCTTTGACCAGGACATATTTCTGGTGCCAGTATAGGGACTTGTTCACTGTCTTGCAGACAGTGACATGCTGGCTCGCGAAATGGGTTGTCCCATCTTTGTAGGCGCGGAAGGAGAAGATTTTGCGGAAGACGAGCAGAAAGAACTCCATCCTCTCCTCCCGCAGATAACAGGCGAACGCGACGATGATCGCGATCGCGTTTTGGGTCAGCTGTCTTGGCAGGACGCCATAGTACTTTAGTACCTGAGAAATTCATCAAAAAATGGTTAACAAGCTATCGGCGAAGCGAGCATGAGATATAGTAGTTGAGTAAGTTACGTGGCGTACTTCTGGCCAGAGTGGGAGTCACAACCCATTCTCGAAATATGCAATGGGGATGGCGAGCTCGTCGGTGGACGGCTCGTTGATAGCGACGAAGCTCGCCGGCCGGCGAGCCACAAACCCCGAAGGGATGAATCGGTCCACCGTATCGAGGAAATCCTCTTTGGAGAGCGAGGCGCAGAAGAAACTATGTTCGCGGAAGGCCCTGACGCACCTGGCCCTCCCTTCGTAGTCTCCGTCAACAACCATGCTTCATTATGGTAGCGTGCTGGAGAAAGTGCGAGTGCGAGCGGAGAATCGCGAGAGAGCAAGGAAGAGAGAAGAAAGGTTGAAGACAATTAATGCGGTGGTTAGAAAAGAAAATCCGACGACTATTTATAGAATTCAAAAGCGCGGGAAGAATGTGAAGCTCCGGGGGTGCGGATAGCGGAACTGCACGGTGACGTTTCGACTTCTTGGACTTTATCTGTACTGGATGGGCTCGCGTCCTAATGAAATCTTCTAACTCGCCATAGGCGAGCCAAGCCGCAGAGAAAGAAATACGAATTGCGAAGGCGAGACCATAGCTCGCGAGTCAATAACTAGGCATTGATATCAAAATAGAAAATAAGCGAAGCGAACACAGTTAGCATAACAGTAGAAATATTTGAAAGCGAAAGGAAAAGCTCAGGAGCGAGCAAAAATATCCTCATACAAACTCATAAAATGTTCAAATCCCCAAAAGGGGGAGGAAAACAAGAGCGGGCAACAAATAAAAAGAAAATTGTTCAGTAGTTAAGCCACTTCTAGTGACAGCGACCTCACACACCAGAGCATGGAGGGACTCTTGGATAGTTGTACTCGCGGACCGACTGGACCTCACGCTGCATCAGCCACATTTTATCCTCAATTCGCGCGAGGTGTACCCTAGGAGAGGTGACCTCGCCGCGGGCAACCTGTCGAATCTCAGCGAGGATGCGCGCATTCACATCTTCCATAGCGGCAAACCCCTCCTCATTTGCAGCCCTGTTCATCCGGTCCTGATCATATAGCTCTCGCAGCATTAGGGTATGCTTCTGAAATATCTCGGTGACTCGCCTTTTCATCTGCTCCGAGTCGCCGGGGTCCCCCATGAAATCTGCGACCTGGCTCGGCGAGGGCGGTGGCGACATCTCCACTTCTCCATAATCTGACTTGGTGGGAGGGGTCGGGGGAGCACCTGCGAGCGAGAAATCAACATAAGGGACAGTAAAAGAAGCCATCGGCGGAAATTTGCCCACCTGGCGAGATGAGGACGGTACGGGTTCGCAGGCGAGAGGAACTCGGCTGGACTTTGAAGGCTTCAGTGAAGACCGGAGTAATGGATTTTCTCAGACCGGGGCAGTGCGCCATTTCGTCGGCGACCTGGGGTTCAGCAAGTAGCTAGCCGCCGGGGCTCCATTGTCCCAGTACACCGAATCCCAGAGTGATCATGATCTGGTTCGGCGGGGGAGGCAAGTCCACTAGGATGGAGGTTTTCCTCTCCAAGGTCGTGAGTGGGGACACTTCGCAGGAACAATGCTGGTTCAGCGATCAAGGAAGAGTAAGAGAAAGCGGGGCAAATAGCTCACCCAGTCGCAAGGGTGGGTCCCGCAGGTCGGTGGTCCTCACATCAGGGGGGGTGGGGGGGGGGTGGGGTGGGGTCGGCCCCCCAAGAGATGCGTTGCGAGATCCCGGTGGCGACTACCTGAAGATATTTTCTTCAGGAGGATTCTGCGAGCAAGGAAGAAAAGTCGGACGGGTTAATAGTGAATGGCCAAACCTGATAGTAGAACCTATGAGGCGAGCTCGAGGCGGGGAGACGGAGACAGTGGTGATGACTCATCCTCCCCGAGTGGCCGTCGGACGGTCTTAGCCCTCTTAACCTGAGGTGGAGGCGGAGCAGGTTGCAGAGAGATCCAGGGGGCGAGCTAGGTAGCTTTGGCCTTTTGGACCACCTTCGAAGCCTTAAGCCGAGCCAATATTTTCTCCTTCTTGGACATCTCGCAGGGAACAGTGGTGAGCGGGGAAAGGATTGGGGGAAAAAGTTCATGCACCGACCAGAAGGAATGGTATTTATAGCCTGGGAATGGGTCCCACCAAAAGATTCTCACCACATCATCAAGGGGTCGGCGAACACCAGGGGTTGGAAGTTTCTTCGCGAGCCTAAGGTAGCCTCACGAATAACGGGGATTGTGTACAACCACGGTATTCGCCAAGAGGTGAGCAGAGGCAAACTGATATCAGGCGAAAAGAGAAAGAAGGATAATGAGCCAGAGTCTCAAAGGCCGCCCACAGGAGGGTGGGCGAGCCGGATTCTCGCCGGTCGCTCTCAGGGAGGCGGGCGAGCTGTGTCCGCTCTCTAGAAGGCAGGCGGGCTGGGGGTCTTGCGGGCCGCTCGCAGGATGTTATGCGAGCCAGGTTCCCGTGGGTCGCGAGAGGAACCCTAGTGGGTGGCTCGCCCAGCAGGGTTCCAGGGGTGTTTTTACCTGAAAACCCCTGGTGGTTTGCAGTTAGCCTCTCCAAATAGCGGAGTTTGGCTGTTGGCAGACCAATTTTGGCTGCGTATAGTAAAATTGTAAGGCGGAATCCCTCTATTAGTAGACTAGACTCGAAAAACTATAAATAGACCTTGAAGGGAACCTTTGGAGAGGATTCCAATCTCAGTACTCTGAGCTTACTCCTCCCTATGTCATCTTGGCTTAGCACTCTTGCTCTCCAAGGTGCCCAGTCTCAGCTTAAGCTTGGGACGGGAAGCGCTCAACGATCTTCCGTGTGTGTGGTGGGACCTTCTCGCTGCGACTAAAGGTCCATGTCCAATTCCAAGTCTCCGGTCTGTTCCTTCCGATGAATCAGTAAGCGCTAGCTGCCCCCCCCCCCCCATCTTTTGGGGGCCCGAGCTCCACAAGAGACCACGTTCTGGTTTCAACAAGTCTAGTGCAAGTTGTGCCAAAAAAGGGCGGAATAACGGTGGTCACTAACGAAAATAATGAGTTGATTCTAACCCATACTCTAACGGGTTGGCGGGTATGCATCAATTATAGAAAATTAAATGATGCTACCCGTAAGGATAACTTCCTGTTGCCATTCATTGACCAAATTTTAGAACGTTTATCAGGTCACTCACACTATTGTTTTCTTGATGGTCTTTCGGGATACTTTCAAATCCCAATTGCACCCAAGGACCAAGATAAAACCACTTTCATCTGTCCTTTTGGCACATTTGCATATAGAAGAATGTCATTTAGTCTTTGCAACGCACCAGCTACATTTCAAAGATGTATGCTGGTTATTTTTAAAAAATTAGTAGAGGATGTCATGGAAGTTTTCATGGATGATTTTTCAGCCTTTGGCGATTCCTTTACTAATTGTCGAAACAATCTTGATCGTGTTCTTCAACGCTGCGAAGACACGAGTTTGGTTGTCCCTCCTCGCTTGGAGGTGAAGATCATGCAGAATCTGCCCTTGCTTCTGAAACAATTCCAAGGTCTGCTTCTTCATGGCCTCAGGATCCCTCCGGTCGCCCAAGAAAGCATCCATTTGCTCCGGCAAGGGGAGAGGCGACATCTCTTCCTCCCCAAAGTTAGAGTCGGAGGGGAAAGTCTCGGATTCACCTGCGAGCAAATCCAAGCATCGTTAGACATTAGCGAGAATAACATGGAGAGTAACGACTCAACAAATGCAGCAAAACCATTACCTGCAGGCGGGCGAGAAGTAGTAAGCCGGCCGTGGAAGAGAGTAGCGAAGGGGAGCGAGGCAGACTTCCCATGACCACCGCATCGCATCACGTCGTCGACACGAACCATCAAGGCAGGTCGCGTGCCACCGAAACCCTCCCCCCTTAAGAGATTGAATTTCGGGGTGTTAATAGCTGTGTCGGGGGGGGGGGGGGGGGGGGGGAGGGGGACCGGCGTCTGAGGTCACGAGCTTGGACGACCCATAGTCGCCCGAGGAGAGGCTGTAAGAAGGAAAAATGAGATCCATCCGATAGAAAGTTAATCCAGTTTTGTGGGAGCTAGGCACTTACCAGCAGTTTCTCCGTTAACAAGATCAGTCCTCGCCGGAGGATCGAGACGGGTCTCGGTTAAGCCTCCACCCACATCCTGATTGGCAGGGGGCGGGTCCTGCAGTCAGGCGAGGTTTAGAGAAACCAAAGGAATAGTTAAGCTAGAAGATTACCTTTTCAGCGGTCCGATCATCAGGAGAAGAGTCCAGCAGTACGGTCTTGTCCCCCCTGGGGCTATGCGGACCGGGTTCGCCTTTTTTATTTCTGGCACAGGCGGATGGGTCTGGCGAGTCATCCAGGAGGCGGCGTTGGCCATGGTGGTGATATCGCCCTCCTTGGACGCCCTCTGGCGAGCCCAGAGTTCTTAGGAAAGAGGCATTCTCCGACGGATACATTGTACGGAGGTGGAGTAAGAGAGAGCAATAGCGCGCATCACTCTGACCTGGGCAGTATTTATAGAGGTGGGGTGGGACCCACCAGAAAGATTCCCGAACAACTCAGCAGTCGCCGGTGAACATACGGGGTTGGATGATTCTTTGCGAGCTTAGAGTAATCTCGCAAAGAGCGGAGATTGTGTACAACCCCGAGTTTGCATGAGTAGGTAAGGCCTGAAGATTAGTAACTTGGGCTGGAAGAGGTCATCTCACCACTAAGGGGTCGCGAGAGTTAGGGGGTACGGACCGAGGCGAGCTCGCAGGAAGGCATGCGAGACCCGACCTCGGTGGATGTCGCCAGAAGGGGTGCGAGCGGGGCCCTCGTAGAGCGCTCGCCTAAGAGGGCTTCCACGAGCCATGCTCGCGAGGAGACTCGCGGGAGCTCTCGTGAGTAGCCGTCTCGCAGGTCACTTGCCCATAGGCTAAGGAGGCGAAATTACTCCTCTGCCCCTGGTGGTCTGCCGTTAGCCCCTACAAACAGTTGAGTTTGGCTATTAGAAGGCCAAATTGGGTTGCGTTTAGTAAAACCAAAAGGCGAAATTCCGCTATTAACAGACCACAAAAAAACTATAAATAGACCTTAAAGGGCACCTTGGGAGTGGATTCCAAACTAAGTACTCCGAGCTTCTTCTTCCCTTGGTTACTTTGGTTCAGTTCTCCAGCTCTCCAAGGTGCCCAAGTCTCATCTTTTGCTTGGGAGGGGAAGCACTCAACGATCTTTCGGGTTTGTGGTGGGACCTCCTCGTTGTGACTAAGGTATTAGTCTAGTTCCTAATCTCCAGTCTGCTCTTTCTGAGGGATCAGTAAGGGCTATCTACCACTCGACTTGTTTAGGGACTGAGCTTCACAAGAGATCGAGAAATTGGTTTCAACACTAGCATTTTAATTGAACCATCTAGTTGTATTGATTGGAGTAGGCCGTGTGCACACCCAGTTTCAAAGTCAAGTCTAGGGGTGTGTTACACGTGTATTATTGGGGCTGCTATGATTTAGCACTTTTGTGTGCTCATTTGGGTTGCGATTAGCCTTCACGTTTATATTTGCATTCCAAACCGTAACCTAAGCCTCGTGTTAACCAAAAATGTTCTATTGATTCATCTTGTGAGTTCACTAGCATCGTGGAGAGAGTGTGACAGGGCGAGCTTATGGCTCTCGACGTTGAAGGATTTCAACAAAGATAATTCCGAGTTCCGGTCTTGGGTAACACTCCCCTTCACATCCTGCTTACTTTCGTACTACGCGTGACCACGAGATTCACCACATTCCATTTTTGAGTAAAAATAAATTCCTTTTTACGCATTTACACTTTTTATAAAATAGCTAGAATATTTAGAAACTTCTTCTAATGAACTTCTACGCACACAAGTATGCAGCTTCGCATACTACTCCATGTTTGTAATTTTTTTGCTAGGCATGCTTTTAACACTCCACCGGATTTGTTTGCTCGGGACGCGCAAATAAGTAAGTCTTGCGGTGTGATGAGTGTAGTTTATATAGCTATTTCCGGACTCATCTGGGTCGTTTATCTTGCCTTTGCACTTCACTTATGGCTCATTATTGCTTCTATTCGATTACATTGCCTATTTCACTCATAGTGCATGTTTACAACCCTATCAGGTGTGATTTCTTACGTTTCATCTTTTCTATGTTGCTATATGAAATTTTGTTGATCATGTTGAATGCATCTGCTAGTGGCCTGGACTATTTTCCTGTAGGTGCAGGGAATGTGTGGACACTCGGAGTTGGTTTGGGCCATTTTTAGCCTAAAAGGCGACTGGACATGCATTTTTGTTCACGCACGATCAGGCGCATGACCACTGGTCATGCGCATTCCCCCATTTCCCCCCCGAGCGGTTCGCACGATCGCTAGATTCCTTCGCGCACGACCACTGGTCGTGCGCCACTAATCGTGCGCTATTTTGTCATGCTGGATTTTTGCTACAGGTTGTTCCCACAGGGTCAGTGGCATTTCTTCTCGCATGACCACTGGTCGTGCTCCACTGATCGTGCGTGAACAAAATTATGCTCTCTGTGTTTTCACGAATCCTTCCGCCGGAATCCGCATTTTAGGTCATTTTGAGCGCCATTTTCAGGTACTCTTCATCCTCCTTCGCCTTCCATCATGTAAGAGCTTCCAAGGAGTGGGATCTAGCCCTACATCCATCATCATCCAAGGAGAAGGAGGTTTTGGTCTAGTGGCTAGATCGTGAGGCAAAGAAGACGGGCCATTGGGAGGTAGTGATAGACTCCTCTTCCCCGGACGCAGTTGAGGACCGAGCTTGGACGCGGATTGACAACCCAACGATTCGAACCGTGAAACATCGACAAGGCTTCAGATTGGGTCAATTGTTTTGCTTTCCCCCTCTTTGTTTTGATGGTTGTATATGTTAGATTCCTTACATTTTGATGATGTACACTATAAACCCTGATTTGTAATGTTTGTTTCATTTCTATGATATTATCTTATTTATATGTGTGTATGAGGTGCGCCCTCATTCCATCTTACACTTCGCCATCACCCTCCATTCCATTATGCTAGCCTACTCGTCCATTACGCGAGCCTACTCTTTCATCCGCCAAGCTAAGCGGTGCTAACGGCCCGTATAATCCACCTCGACTCTGTTGGTGCGAACCATTCCATCAGCAAGCCTACTCTTCTATTCGCACAGCGAAGCAGTGCTAACGACCCGTATAATCCATCCTCCTAGCCAAGTGGTGCTAACGGCCCTCAGTTCTTTCCGCAATTACTCTCACCTCATCCGCTTGCCTACTCGTCCATCTGCCTTGCGCAGCAGTGCATAGCAGCCTGCATAGTTTCCATCCGACCGGCGAAGCAGTGCATAGCGGCCTGCATAGTTGTGTTAATTTAGTTTATTTTATTTGTTTTCCACAAACCAATTCCAAACCTCTCGCAACACATCCGCTTCCTCAAAAGTAAACTCCACCTAACTGTGTTCCTTCAAGATCGATACTTGGGGAAATTCGCCCATTTTATATTACTTGAATGATCGGTACACTGCCGTTTCGTGATGCAATCTTGCTACCGCCTCTAGCGGTGTGCTAGTTCTGCGCATCAGTAGTCCAAGTACGCAATAATAGTCCATTTTAACTATATTAAGGAGTTTTTGTCAGGGTCTAAAATCGGGCAAAATGTTAAGTTATTAGCCACGGTAGAATATTTTAGTGGCTAATACTATTAGCCACGACCAATCCGTGGTAAACTAATAATATATTTGAGGCTTGTTCAGTTTATCCCCTTCATTTATTCGAATTTAATTTGTATATATTACGTTGTGTTGTATTTGATTTTCATCTACAATTTTCCATTCTACAATATTTTGGTAAATTCAATTATACTGGTAAATATTATATAAACTCAGATAGTTGCAGAGTTCGTGGTGTGCAAAATACTGGATGATCCAAGTGACTGTTTGAAAAGTTTTGAATTTCAGGCTACCTAAGTAGGTTTGATGTACATGCGTTAATAATGTTGATGAGATTCATTTTTAGTAATCATATACCTATAAGAATTCCTTACAGTTTACTGGTTATGCTCTGTTGATTTTTGTTTGCAAAAGATGTTCTTACTATGTGAGCAATGTTGATTCTTGTTTGCAAAATATTTCTGAAATTTCACTTTTACCTGATATAATTCACCTAAAGATACCCCAAATCAAAGTATCACCTAATGTAGCAATCTCACATGCTTGTTTTTTTTGTTCTGCATCATGAACCACTATGATATCATGTTTGACATTCAATTCAATCCTTATCATTCAGTGTGGAGGAAGAGAATAAAATAATCTCAAACCAGCAAAGTAAATCAACATCTAGTCCCATGAACCTAATGTAATTCATAATGACCTTGGAAAGAGTAGTATTATAAATATGATATTATAATACAGAATTATTATTTGTTTATTCATGGTATCATGACTTCACGAGAGGACTCAATTAGAATTTTCTCTCAGCCAAATGTATTTATGATTCAATGTTATGTTTCTGATTTTCACTAGGTTTTCTTTTTTGATCTAATAGTCATCATTCAGTGTTAGCCTCTCTTTTATGTATTTATGATTTTCACTAGGTTCCTTCACAATCTTCTGACACCATAAAAGTTCCTATTGCACATTATGAATTTTGTGCAAATTTTCTGGATCTAAGGTTAGCCTCTCTTTTATCATAATTTTGTTTCCTAATTATGAAATTGGTGCAATATTGTATAAATTATTAACTGGATTGTTTTAAAATAAAAAGATCTAAAACACCGAAAATGTAAGTCTACTGACACATGCTAGATCTACAAACACAAAAGTTGGATGATGCTGTTCTGAGAAGACTTATGAGTTTTTTTTTTGTGCACATTCTTGTGATATTATCATTTCTGCTGGTCATACCAACACATGTTAGATTAGTGAGATCAAGGTTATCTGCCCTTTAGAGTCTTGGTTATTTTCTTTGTAGAATAGCCCAAAAGTAGGGTGCTTTCCAAGAAAATTTTGATATTTAAGGAAATATCATACTTTCCATGGATAATATCAATATAAACAAATAAAAATTATCCAGTCATAAAATACAAACTTAGGGGTGTGTATGCATGCAGGGTTTATCATCTACAGTTCCCCTTGCAGAAAATAAAAATATGATTTGATGTGTTTGCATGATTATTTTTTCCATGTAAACAAAATTTTGTTCACATTATGGCCTAAATTTTGAGTTGCATCGCACCTGTTGACATAAAATAGGTAAAAAGGATATACGTAACTCTCCCAGATTTCAGTGTTAGGAGACTTCTTCTCAAGAACAAACTTAAAGGCCAAGCATTTTCCTTACCTGGTAAATGAGCTTTTCAGAACTTTTCATGTTTTTATCATCTTTGTACTCATATTTTTATCCCAACTTTCAGACTATATGTAAAAATAATCTCAGTTGAAGTGATTGTGTTCTTATTATCACTGTCTAAGCAATTAGAAATGATGAGTGGTTGTTTGTAATTCGTCTAGACTCTTACATAGTTTGGAATGATTTATTACTTACGTTGAGGACGGTGGTGAGAAATTTTTTATCTACATTTTTAGACGGGGAGTGTGTATGCACACTATACACATCGTTTTGTGCAATTTTTTGCACTCTTGTTTTAAATTGTTTCTACACATTCACAATTTTTTTTTTCAATTTTTTACCCACTAAAACGATTGATTTTTGGTTTTAGGTTAGATGCAAAGGTTTTAACTTCGTATCACAATAAATTAGAATTTAGGACTAATGACCCACTCTCTCACACACACACACAGAGAAAAGCAGGTGTGGTTGAGATTCCCCCATGCCCCAACCCGACAGTACATTCTCCGTTCATCATCCTCGTAAATAAATTTTCATGTCCAATACAATATTCAATAGAAATTGAGGTGATGAGAACACACTTTGTAAAATAAATAGAAAACATACAAATTTAATATATATCGAAGGTGAAGTTTCAATAATTTCAAAAAGTAGGGGTTAGCTTTGTAATTTTGAAGTCCTAGGGAAGGTCTCGATAATATGTATATCCATTAATCATCCTCATAAAATAATTGTCACGTCCAATACAATATTCACTACTAGAAAATTGACTTTTAGCCACGCTCGTATTGCCCACGGCCATTTGCCGTGGCAAACAGTCAAATTATCGTGGCTAAAAGTCTAAAATCGTGGCTAAAAGTCATAGAAAAAGGGTATTTGCCACAGAAAGAGCATGACAAATACTTTTTGCCACGCTCGTATTGCCCACGCCCATTTGCCACGGTAGTCCGTGGCTAAAAGTCTTTTGCCACGATTTTGGACTTTTAGCCACAGTAATTTGCCCTGGCTAGAAGTCAATTTTCTAGTAGTGATTCAACCAAATTTGAGGGGATGAGGACACACTTTTTAAAATTAAATAAAAAACATATAAATTAAATGTATATCGAAGGTAAATTTTTGGTATTTCTAAAAAGCAGGGGATAGCCTGTTGAATTTTTTGAAGTGGAAGGGAAGTGGAGTTGGCGGTCCGATTTTTGGGAGACCGCAGAAGACCGCGCGATCTGTGCGGGTTGTTCTGACGACTAGTTCTGGTCGGTCAGGAATGCTCAAGTAGGTTTGTTCTTATTTTGAGACCGGGCGGTTTGTTTGTTGACCGTGTGGCTTAATAAGGAGGTGTCTGTATCCCTTGGGGAGGTGATGACATTCGTTGGCTTGCCCATAAATAGTGGTGCAGAACCCAAAGCAAATAGAACAACAGAGATAAAGATTCAGAACTGTTGAACTCGCAGCTCAGACGGTGTCTGTAGAGGACCTTGTAGGTCTCATTTTCAAGTCAAGCAATCTGGAGTGGCAGTGTTAGTTCCTTGACTGGTTGCAGCAAACTCAGGGATCAAACGACCTAGCGGGTTGGTGATCTGAAGTTGCGGTCTAGCAATAGTTCAGTTCAGTTCTTGTGTGTTCGCTGAAGCTTCTGTGAACAAGCGACCTTGCGGTCAGGTGGTCTTGAAGTGCGTACAGGTTGTTGGTTTCAGCAGTCGAATAAGGCAGCAAGTTGTGCGGTGTGTGGTTGCAGTCTGACAGTTTGCAGGTCATCAAGCTTGCTCTGTTCGCGCAGTCTCAGGGATAGCCGTGCGATCTGGCTGTTCGAGCAGTCTGGTGATCACTGCATTGGCAGTTCACTGGCGGATTGTTTTTTATCTTATGCTTCTCTCCTTTATGATTCTTATAAATCATGTCTCGTCATGTATGTACCGAGCTGTAATGAGATAGTTAATACAAGAGCACTATTCTGTCTTCCCATTGTCATTGATTGCCATACTTGTGAGTTGTGTTGAAGTGTTCCACTTTATTACTTCATTCCTACCTCAAAATTTTAACATGGTATCAGATCTAGGTTCTGAGCAGTAATCAGCTTTGTCTTCTGCTAGGGTTTCTACAAATCGTTTGTCAATCAATGCGATAGCAATGGAAGGATGATATGCTAGAGGACTTGGTATTGAGCTCCATACGCAAACTAACTTCAAGAAGTGGAAGTCGTGCATGGAGAGCTATCGGCTTGGCGAGGACTTATCGGTGGTTGTAGGAGGATAAGCAAGACAAGTTGTTGTTCTTACTGAGGGGAATGTTGAGCAAGAAAAGACTTGGAAGAGAACAAATGCTAAGTTAGAGTTCACTCTCAAGCGTGATATCATTCTGGAGTTGTTTGACCACATAATTGGATGTAGGTCAGCTGCTAAGATTTGGACAGCCTTGGATGGCTTGTTCAATAAGAAGAATGTAGCTCGGTTACAATTACTTGAAAATGAGTTGGCGAAAGCAACTCATAGGGATTTGTCAATTTCAATGTTTTTCTTGAAGATGAAGAACCTGTGCGCGGAGATATCTGCTTTAGACCAGGATGGACCTATTTCAGAAACAAGGTTGATGAGGCACATAATCCGTGGCTTGTGGGGTGAGTATGTGGCCTTTGTCACTTCTGTGCAAGGTTGGGCCAATCAACCATCATTGCTAGAGCTGGAGAACTTGCTTGCTTCTCAAGAGAGCTTGGCAAAGAAGATGGCTGGGATATCTCTCTCTGGGGGAGAAAGCGAGGTTCTATACTCATGCAAGAAGAAGAGATAGGACAAGAAGAAGAAGTCATCTGTTAGCGATGGTCCATCTACTTCATATCAGTACTAGAGGATTTATGCTCCTTAGTTTGATGGGAGGAAGAAGGAAGGGCCGAGATGTTATAGGTGCAACAAGCTTGGTCACTTCAAAAGAGACTGTAAAGTAAATCTTCATCCAGGGCATGTTGGAGATAAGGAGGAGGCTGGTTCCAATGCTGAAGGTAGTTGGGGTGGTGGAGGTGCTTTCATGACGGACACTTGTGTCCGGTCATTGGCTTCTATCAACTATCAAGATGATTGGATTGTGGACTCTAGATGTGTTCATCACCTAACCGGAGACGAGTCGAAGTTTTCCTCTTTGCAGACATACTCACGTAATGTTGATATCATTACTGTTGATGAAATACATGCAGTTGAGAAGGAGGGTGTAGTTTCTTTAAACGGAGATAGAGGTCCACTCACATTGAAGAGTGTCTATCATTTTCCGGGGATGAAGAAAAACCTCTTCTCAGTGACCAACACTGTTGAAGCTGGCTATCACGTTCTGTTAGGTCCAACAGAAGTGAAGTTTCTTCGGAATCTGTCAGCGGTGATGGCTGAAGTTACTCATGTTGGAAAAAGGGTGAAGGACTTGTTTGTGTTATCTACAAGTTCCCATGTTGATAAGATGAGGATAATGATAGTGTCGCTATTTGGCATGAAAGACTTGGACATGTTGGGATGGATAAGCTGAAAGTTATGGAAGGAAGATGCCTTGTGAGAGGTCTGCCTAGCTTGTCATCCTTCTGTGAAGGTCACGTTTGTGCATGTTGTCAATATGGTAAGGCCCATCGCCTTCCATTCAACAAATCACAAAGCAGATGCAACGCACCATTAAAGTGTATTCATGGTGATCTGTTTGGACCTACTACAACTGTCAGTCTTGGAGGTAGCAGGTATATGCTAGCCTTGATTGATGATTTCACTAGATATACTTGGGTATATTTTCTAAAGGAGAAGTCAGAACCCTTTGAAAAGTTGTGGAGTTCAAGGAGCTAGTGGAAGGTAGGCTTAATGTTAAATTTTTGAAGTGGAAGTGGAATAATGTTGGGCGGTCTGCGGATTGGAGACCGTAGAGACCGCGCGGTCTGCGCTGGTTCTCTGGTCGGTTTTGTCTCAGCGGTTTGTTTAAGGCGGTCTGATCTGGGAGACCATTATATGTCCGGGTAGCTTGCGTGGGTTGGTCTGGCGACTTGTCCTAAGTTGGCCAGATGTTCTTGGTCTGCCTTCTTCGGAAGAAGACCAGGCGGTTTGTTTATTGATTCCGCGGTGACCGAGCGGTTTGGTTGTAACCGCAAGGTTTAATAAAGGAGCTGTGAGGTATGCTGAGCTCGTGCGGTCTGCTTTGCGAGACCGCTCGCAATCTGATGGGCGGTTATTGTATCCCGGTTTATGCGGTGACGACATCCGTCTACTCGCCTATAAATAGGGGTGCAGGGCCCATCTTTATTAACGAGAACTGTAAGAACCAAAGTTGGCTTGATTGTGTCGGTCTCAGTTTGAGGTCGTGCGGTTTGAGATTTAGTCTGACCGGTTTCTGTGTTCGCAGGTTAGCGGCTAGCAGCTCGCGGTCAGCTTGTCTCCTTCTTCTAGCTTTGAATAAACCAGTCTGGGCTGACTGTGTTTAGGTGTTCGGGGTCTGTGCAGCGAACTCAGTTCATCAGGCGGTCTTTAGTGGCCAGGCGATCTTAAGTTGCGGTCTGCAACAGATAACTATTTCTATTCAGAGTTTGCGGGTTCTTCTGTGATCAAGACCGGGCGGTCTAGTCGATCAAGAAGTGCGAATTGTTTGGTTTCAGCAGTGGAATAAAGCAGCAAGTTGGCAGTCTGTAGTTGCGGTCTGGCAGGTGCGGCTTGTACTCTATTCGCGCGGTCTCAGCAGCTTCCGTCTAGCTTGTCTGTTCGCGCGGTCTGGCGGTCTCAAGTGTCAGGTCGCTGTAGCTTGTTTTACACTTGTGTTTTGTGCTTATCTCCTCTGTGATTCTTATGAATCATGTCTCGCCATGTATACCTCGCATTATACAGAGATAGTTAATGCCAAAGCACTATTCGTTCTTCTCATTGTCATTATTGTGCTACACTTGTGAAAGGATTTGTGAAGTGTGTTCCGCATTTTTACTTCACCTCCGGACCTCAATTTTTTCAACATGGTATCAGAGCAAGGATGCTGAGGTTGATGAGCAGAAATTACTGATACTTCTCTCAGGTTTCTCAAGTGGTTAGCAATCAGTGGGATATCAATAGAAGTAGGATATGCTAGAGGTCTTGGTAATTAGCTCCTTATGCAGACTAACTTTTAAAAATTGAAGTATTGCATGGAGAGCTATCTTCTTGGCGAGGATTTGTGGGAGGTTGTTGGAGGAGAAGCAAGACAAGTTGTTGTTCCTGCTGATGGGAATGCTGAGCTCGTGAAGTCTTGGAGAAGAACGAATGCTAAGGCGGAGTTCACTCTCAAGAGAGCTATCATTTCGGAGTTGTTTGATCACATCATTGGGTGTGGATCAGCTGATGAGATTTGGACAACCTTGGATGGCTTGTTCAATAAGAAGAATGTAGCTAGGCTATAGTTCTTGGAGAATGAGTTGGCGAAAGAAACTCAGGGGGATTTGTCTATCTCAACGTTCTTCTTGAAGTTGAAGAACCTCTACGCAGAGATATCGGCTTTGGACCCGGATGAGCCAATCTCAGAAGCTAAGCTGAAGAAGCACATAATCCGCGGCTTGCGGAGGGAGTATGTGGCCTTTGTTACTTCTGTTCAAGGCTGGGCCAATCAGCCTTCCTTGCTGGAGCTGGAGAACTTACTTGCTTCGCAAGAGAGTTTAGCTAAGCAAATGGCTGGGATGTCTGTCTCTGGGGGAGAAGGTGAGGTTCTCTTTTCTGGCAAGAAGAAGAGATGGGACAAGAAGAAGAAGACATCTAGAGATGATGGTCCATCTACTTCATATCAGCAGGAGAGGAGCTATGCTCCTAAGCGTGATGGGAAGAAGCAAGAATGTCCTAGATGCTTCAGGTGCAACAAGCTTGGTCATTTCAAAAGGGACTGCAAGGTCAATCTTCAGCCAGGGCATGCTGCAGGGAAGGAGGAGGCTGGTTCCAATTCTGAAGGTAGTTGGGGTGGTGGAGGTGCATTCATGACGGGCACGTGTGTTCGGGCTATGACTTCCATCAACTATCAGGATGATTGGATAGTGGACTCTGGGTGTGGTCATCACCTCACTGGGGATGAGTCGAAGTTCTCCTTGTTGCAGACTTATAAAGGTAATGACGCTATCATTACGGCTGATGATACTATTCATGCAGTTGAGAAGGAGGGTTTGGTTTCATTGAACGATGATAGAGTTACTCTTACGTTGAAGAGTGTCTATCATGTTCCAGGGATGAAGAAGAACCTCTTCTCGGTGACCAATGCGGTGGACGTTGGCTATCACATTCTGTTTGGTCCAACAGAAGTAAAATTTCTCCGTAATGTTTCGGCGGTGAAAGCTGAGGTCACTCATGTTGGGAGACGTGTGAAGGGCTTGATTGTTCAGTCAACAAGTTCTTAGGTTGATAAGATGAGGGCTAACGACAGCGCTGCTATCTGGCACGAAATACTTGGGCATGTTGGAATGGATAAGCTGAAAGCTATGGTGGAAAGAGGCCTGGTGAAAGGTCTGCCTAGCTTGTCATCTTTCGGGGATGGTCACGTTTGTGCAGGATGACAGTTTTGTAATGCTTAGCGCTTTCCATTTGACAAATCACAAAGCAGATGTAAAAGACCATTGGAGTGTATCCATGGTGATCTGTTTGGACCTACCAACACTGCCAGTCTTGGAGGTAGCAGGTATATGCTGATTTTGGTTGATGACTTCACAAGATATACTTGGGTATATTTTCTGAAGGAGAAGTCGGAGGCGTTCGAGAGGTTTGTGGAGTTCAAGGAGCTGGTGGAAGGTCGGCTAAACCTGCGGGTGAAGAAGTTCAGAGCTGACAATGGAGGGGAGTTCACCTCCAAGGCGTTCTTTAATTTCTGCAGGAAGCATGACATCCAAAGGGAATTTTCTTGTGCTCACACTCCATAACAGAGCGGAGTTGCAGAGTGGAAGATCCATCACCTGACGGAGACTTGCAAATGTTGGCTTCATGCCAAGAGTATCCCAAAGTCCTTCTGGGAAGAGGGAATGTCTTGTGCGGCCAATATTAAATAACCGGATGCCACTCAGTCCCATCAACATGAAGACCCCTCCTTAGTTGATGTTCAAGGAGAAGCTAAGCGTGGAACACTTTTGAGTGTTTGGTTCTACCTGCTATGTGCATGTTCCGGATGCCCTTCGAATGAAGATAGATGCCAAGGCGAGGAAGCTAGTCTTCATCGGTTATGATGACCAGAAGAAAGGGTGGAGATGCATGGATCCCGAGACACGGAGATATGTGGTCTCTAGGGATGTGGTATTCGACGAGCTGATGTCATACCAAGGTAGCTCTTCTGTTGAGTTACAAGGAAGCAGGGTAGATGGTGGACCAGAGGAAGCTGCAGGTGAAGCTCTGGTGGAGTTCCCTGTTTCTCCAGGTACTCCAGATATTTCTAGCTCTGGATCAGGTGCTTCGGGTTCTAGAAGCAGGGGGAGCGATGCTCCATGTCTACCTGAGAGGAGAGCTAGTCTAGAAGCTGCAGTGGAAGAGGTGGTTCAGAGTTAAGCTTTGAGGAGGTCCAAGAGGACCATTATTCTACCTGATCGGTATACGGGCGGGAACTTAGTGAGCTTTTTCTCAAGTTTCTTCGCAGGTCCCCTGGATGAGAGAGAGCCATCTTGTTATGAAAATGCCATTGGAGTTAAGGAGTGGGAAGGAGCCATGGATGAAGAGATGGCTACCCTCAGGAAGAATGATACTTGGGACTTGGTGCCTAAGGTTGAGGGGGTTACTCCGGTGACTTGTAAGTGGGTTTTCAAACTTAAGAAGAAGGCTGATGGAAGTATTGAGCAGTACAAGGCTCGCCTTGTAGCTCGAGGTTTCTGTCACAACCCGCATTTTCTCCGAATTTAGGAATATCAGAGTAGGAGAAAATACACGTCATGATGCCACGTCATGCAGGAGACAACTGCAGACGTTCAGGCGGGAACCTAATACTTAATTAATCAAAACCGGATTATATGATAGATCATCATTTGAAATCATTTATTAGGGTTTGAGGTAAGAACTGTGTCTCTCAGTTCGTGGATCAAGTAGTCCACCGAGAAAGTTTATATAATTGCAGCGGAAAGTACTTGATTTAGTTCACTTATAGTCCTAAATGTATGAAATGACAGGACATAAAGTAAATGAAATGCACATAACTAGGCGTATTGTAAGTATAGATTATACCTTTAGGCGACTTTAAAGATAAGGGTTTTAGTTAAAAAGAATGCAATGAGGATGAAGGAAAAACCATTTTATAACTATAGAGCACATAAAATAAATCATTCCCAGAGAGTAAGATACACAAGATCTAAAAGCAGTGGCATTTAACTGGCAAATAATCTATAAAGTATAAAAAGGGCACAATGGGCGTCAACAACATGACACTAACCCATTGGCACCAACTAGTATGTCTGATCGCAAGAAGGAACTAATGACAACTACCTCCCATCAGCGGGGTGAACAACTACCAAAACTCTGAAACTCCAGGCTACAACACTATGAGCTACGGCTCTGAACCTGAGGCATTCAATAAAACAAAGAACGCCCCAGCAAGGAATTATAAGTGGCAGAAAAACTACTAGAAAAACAAGCAAGGCAGTAGGGGTACCAACCCAAGCCAGATTTACCGAAAGAGAAGTTCTAAACGAAGAACTAACAAGCATCGAGTACTAATATCAAGAAGAGGAACAAGCATAGTTCAATTATCTTGTAAAATTTATAAAGAGACTGATCAGCTCAATTAAACAGGTGGTGGTCCTTTATCCTCTGCCAACCTGAAAGGCCAAAAAAAAAATACCTGGGTGGTGGTACTTTATCCACTGCCACCCAAAAAGCCAAAAACCAGGTGGTGGTACTTTATCCACTGCCACCCACATGTAATTTAATTTAGATTTAATAAGGCACGGGTCGTAACCCGAAATAACAACACCAATAACACCCTAAGAATAGGGTCACCATGAAATAAGCACCACACAACGATTCATATGGGTCCAGGGTTCTCACACAAACACAAGACATGAAGAAATGAGCAAGGGAGAAATAAAGAAGCAGCACAGGTTCTTAAGAAAGTAGGAGCAAACAATAATGATTTCTCGAGAACTATAAGGGCTGCAGAGGAGCTCTCGAGAAATAAATAGTAAGATCTGGACAAGGATCTCTCGAGAAAAAGGAACAACACAGGCATTTCTCAAGAAAAAATAAAGGAGCCAGGAACAACTCCTCTCGAGAGCAAAAAGAAAGGCAGGGAAGCACCTCTCGAGAGATTAAAGGAAGCAGGCAACATCTCGAGAAATAGAAGGCAGACAGGAATAAAAAAAATAGTAACAGAAGGATAAATGGGCTGTTCGTCGAACGGAGTTTGACGAACCAAGACTGATTGATGAAATTCAATCTTTTCGTCAGACACAGGGAGAAAAGGGGAAGGACTTGCATTTTCTCGAGAAGGGTTGATCTCTCGGGAAATCGTTGCTACAGACAAAAATAATTAGAGGTCTTGAGAACTAAAAAGAAGAAAAACTGACTTCTCGAGAACAAAAAAGAAATCAGGCAGTTCAAGGCTGACCTCTCAGAAAATAAGTAGGGCTACAGTAGCAAGGCAGATTTTCCGAGAACTATAAGAATTTCAGGCAGATTTTAACCATAATTTTGAGAAATACAAGGTATTTCTCAGGAAAACAAAATAATCAATAGCAAGAGGACATCATCTTCCCGAATCTATCAACAAGCAAATAGAAAAACTGGAAATGAGACGGAGGGGAAGCCACTTGCCTCAAAACTTGCAAAATAACCAATTTCGCCGCTCCGTAAGCTAAGGATCTGCTAAAGAAATACTCAAGCACCACAACCTGAAACTTTTCGGACCAAAGAGGACCAAAACGGAGGGTTAGGTCACAACCCTAACTCCAAAAATTCCACTAAACGGAAAAAGCTTACCACTACAACGAATATCTCGCCGAGAGCTTTCCGAAACCACCCTCCAAATATGATTTCGACCACTACAGCCTTCGAATCGCTGGCCGGAAGCTCCACAACACTCCGCACTTGCGTTTATCGCTCGGTGGCTGGTTTGGGATCGATGGAGAAGATAATGAATAGGGAGGGGATATTTAGGAATTTATATTAAACCTAAGTTTATTATTTAATTAATAAATAATACCCCAATTTACTTAAACTGCGAGGGTGACCAGATCACCTCAGATTTCTACGAAATTCGCACCTTTACTGAAACACGGCGCTACGAATCCAACGAAGAAGTCAGAATTCAATTCCGACGAGCCAAACTCGGGTAAAAGCTTTCCGAAGCTAAATTCTCAATAACTACACAAAATCTTCTCTACAAATCAAAACGACGCGAAAACTCGCACGCTCGATCTAAAATGCATACATTGACTAAGCTGAGGCTCAAAACTAAACCTGACGAGCCGACGTAACGCCCTTATGCCAAAATTACGTCACCAAGGCCACGTAAATAATTAACAAAAATCAGGGGCGTTACAGTCACTCCCCCTAAAAAGAAGTTTCGTCCCGAAACATGAAACTCAAAGATCAAGGAAGATACGGAATCAAACCCAAAGGTTACCAGACAGAAGATTTACCTGAAATCTAAGAGAAAAGGCTAGGATGAGTCTCTCTCATGGTAGACTCCAGCTCCAACGTTGCGCTTTCGACACCCTGATTCTTCCAAAGAAACTTAACCAATGGGATCGTCTTCCTCCGTAACACACGCTCTTGCGTCTCCAAGATTCGGACAGGCTCTTCAACATAAGAAAGATTGGGCTGCAAAATGGGCACCGAATCAAGAACAAGCCGATCACTACGCAAACACTTCCTCAACTGGCTCACACGAAACACATCGTGAACATTTGGGAAGGAAACATGCAAATCCTGTAACATCCGGCCAGTACGAAGAGTATAACAGCAGGTCCGGCCGGGACCCCACGCCATACAAACCACACTAGCTAGGAGTTAAAAGGTGATAACCAGAAAAGCAACAACTAAACGAGAGTACAAAACGTAAGCGGAAGCATTAATTAAACCATTCAAATAGAACTGTCCACTATCATAGGAATGTATCCAGAATAAGAGTTACGGCCTTAAGGCCTTACATTCATCCAATGCACAAAAATCCAAGCATACATCGACACGCAGGCCGGCCATACATGATTAACAGGAAAAGGGCTGGCCTTCGAGGGCCAACATTGCAAAGGGCCATCGCCCGCTATTTCCCGCTAGGCTCACCTGCACCTGCATAAGAACATTCCACCAAGCGGTGGCAAACAAAGTAACGGTCAGCACAGCTGACCAAATTATAACGACCCCACCCCTTTTCCGGGGTGGCGGAGCTTCTACCCTGCAAGCAAGCCATACTAGCACAAGTACTAAATATAAAGAAAGTGCAAACTACACAAGGTGAGGTTTCAAGCACAATCAATCTTCTAGGTTGAGCATCAAAAGAGAGGGGAACCTAGGTATGCACATGATGTTGGTTGAGTTCACCCGAAGGTTCCCCACAACCGCCTAAGCAATCGCATGAGGCTAATCATAACATCCATTTCACAAAACACTCCACCGTAAGGGCCACAACCTTGGGTGGAAACAAGAGCTTTTGGTCGTTCTAGGTATGACACCTTCCACGAACTCTCCCATGATCACACAGCTTTCCTGAGGAAGGGACCTCTTACCGATCTGCATGGAAACGGGTTCGGTTTAGCTTTGCCCGTGCTCTAATCGTCGCGATCTATCGCACGACGCGGGTACGGCTTCGCCTCGGCCCGTGAGGGTTTAGCACCTTCAAGTGCTACACTAAATATACGCTACGCACCTAACCCCTTCACCATGATCTAGGTTTCACGAATACTCAACAAGGGAGGTGCAATACAGTCCGCATCAATTTCGTGGTGAAGGTTTGCCTTCATCCAAAACTCAAAGCATGGGGCTTTTGTTAGGATCTTCACAAGACGCCTACACTGAGTTCCCGCAATACTATAGGTGAGTTCACGGAGTCATTCTCCGGCACGCATTCTAGGCCTAACCTAAATGCAACGTCGCAAATCAAGCATCACCGATTGGGGCTCACGGCCACGAATAGGCTTCACACAAAATGCCTAAATCCGCGCGACTACCGGATTTTCTACTTGCAAAAATGTCGGGGACGGACACAATCTACCCGGAGTTCCGAAGAACTTGAGGAAATCCTACACTTCACCCATTTGGTGAAAGGGATACCTCATGCAAACATAGAAAGAGGAATGAAAGGACAAATACAAGTCCAAAGTTCGGGAGGAAGAATCGTTACCCTAGACGCGTTCTTTTTCGCCATAGATCCGAGATTCTACACGGAGAGAAACGACCGCACCAGGCTGCACTCTCCAAATCTGGAAATGGCTCGCGAAACGGAGCTCCGGAGCTCCGTCAATGGCGGGATCTACCTTCTTCTTCCTTGGCTCCCCCTTCTTTCTCTAGGGTTTGGAGAGAGAATGGCTTAGAGAATATGAGGGTTTAACCCACTCTCATCAGCCCTAAAGGTCTCCCGCAACTAAACCTAGCCGTTGGATCAATTTCCAAAAGATTTGGACGGTCCGATCTTCTTCTCCGCTCAAAATCGCGGAACAGAATAAACAGGGCGCACGATCGCTGGCGCACGATCACTGGTCGTGCGCGAAGAGGAAAATGGTCGTGCGCACTGTCCGAGACAGAACTCGATTCTCTCCTGAATTAACGCACGATCGCTGGCGCACGATCACTGGTCGTGCGCGAAGAGGAAAATGGTCGTGCGCACTGTCCGAGACAGAACTCGATTCGCTCCTGAATTAACGCACGATCGCTGGCGCACGATCACTGGTCGTGCGCGAAGAGGCCACTGATCGTGCGCTAATAGCAGAAAGGGAAGATTTAGCCTGCTTCAAGTGCAGCACTACCACTCCGCCTACTTCGCTGAACCACGATTTTTGGGGTGTTACAACTCCACCCTCCTTAAAAGAATTTCGTCCCGAAATTTATAAAACAGAAATAGCCAGAAATTCAGCTATAAATTACCTGAGAGAAATAGCTCGGGGTACTCCGCAAGCATCGCTTGCTCTCTCTCCCAAGAGAGCTCCTCTCGGCAGCAATTATCCCACCGGACTTTTACCATCCGAATGGACTTGTTCCGCAGCTGCTTTACTTCAGTATCTTCGATGCGTTAGGGCTTGACATTCGTCGACAACCCACTATCAACCGGAACTTTGCCGACCGCAATGATATGAGTAGGCTCTTGCACTGCCTTCCTCAACACTGAAATGTGAAACACGTCGTGCAAACCGCTCAGCTCTGCAGATAGTGCAAGCCGATAAGCCGCATCACTAACACGCTCCACGATCTCAAACAGTCCTAAGTACCTTGGACTGAGCTTTTTCAAGCGTCGGATCCTTGATACCCCTTTGCAGGGTTTGATCTTCAAGTAAATCCGGTCACCGACGGCAAACTCTAGGTTCCTATGCTTGGCATTGAAATACTTTGCTTGCCTATCCTGGGCAACCAATAGCCTTTCACGTATAGTCCGGATCGTCGAAGTTGCTTCTTCAACATCCTTTCGCTTCAATAGCTTAGTATCGCCCGTTTCCGCCCAAGACAACGGCGTACGACACTTCTTACCATAGAGGGCTTCGAAGGGAGCCATCTTTATACTGGCTTGATAGCTATTATTGTAGGCGAACTCGATCATGTAGAGATGATCTTCCCACCTCTTTCCAAAATCTAGAGCGCACATTCGGAGCATATCCTCCATAGTCCTGTTGGTTCTCTCGGTCTGTCCATCCGTTTGCGGGTGGAAGGCCGTGCTGAACTTCAATTTCGTGCCCAACAGTTCATGGATAAGCCTCCAATCTTTCGATGTGAAACGCCCGTCACGATCGCTGACGATGCTACGAGGGATACCGTGCAGTCTCACAATACTATCAACATAGAGCTTTGCTAGCTTCTCTACAGAATCATCCTTCCGGTTCGGAATGAAGTGTGATACCTTTGTCAAACGGTCCACGATCACCCAGATGGCGTCGTTTCCATGCTGCGATCTCGGCAATCCGTGCACGAAATCCATCGAAATATCATCAAACTTCCATTCCGGAATCGGCAGGGACTTCAGAAACCCACCGGGACGTTGACATTCCGCTTTCACCAACGCGCAAGTATGACACTTGGCCACGTAAAGGGCAATGTCTTTCTTCATACCCGGCCACCAGAAAAGCTTCTTCATATACATAAACATTTTAGTGCTCCCCGGGTGGATTGAGTACTTGGTATGATGAGCCTCGTACATCAACTCCGCCCGTAGAGTGCCAACGTTTGGGATGCACAACCTTTCCTGTTTCCACAAGGTCGTCTTCGAAGGAGAAATAAGCGTTTAACCCCTCAACGGTTTCCGCCTTATAGCGTTTCATGCTCTCGTCCAACTCCAATGCTTGTCGAACTCGGTCGGCAAGGTCGTATTGAACCTCCGTCCAGTTCAAGCATGTTGAAGTAGACGTTCTCCTATCAATGCAAATGATCTCCATTTCTTCCAGCTCGCGGATTAGACGCTCATCGTGCATCAAAATCCAATTTGCTTGAGCGGGAGCCCGACGACTCAGCGCGTCCGCTACTACGTTTCCCTTACCGGAAGTATAATTGATGTCGAAGGTGTAGTCCCCAAGGAACTCCATCCACCTCCTTTGACGCATATTCAACTCCCTTTGATCCAGCAAGTACTTGAGGCTCTTGTGGTCGGTAAAGATATCGATCTTCACGCCATATAAATAATGCCTCCAAAGCTTAAGAGCAAATACCACGGCCGCTAGCTCCAAATCATGGACTGGGTAATTCCTCTCATGAACCTTCAGTTGCCGGGAGCCGTAGGCAATTACCTTCCCGAACTGCACTAGGACACAACCCAAACCACTTCCTGAGGCGTCGCTATAAATTTCGTAGCCTTCCGTACCTTGTGGCGAGCATAGAATGGGCGCCGTGGTCAGACGGCTCTTCAGTTCTTCAAAAGCTCGTGCGCACTCGGGCGACCAAACGAACTTATGATCCTTCCTAGTCAGTTTTGTGAGAGGAAGTGCGATCCTCGAGAAGTTTTCCACAAAGCGCCTATAATAGCCGGCAAGTCCTAAAAAACTTCGGACTTCCGCTACGTTTCTCAACAAAGGCCACGCTCGGATCGCTTCTATCTTCGACGGATCTACTGCAATTCCATCTCCACTAACGACGTGACCAAGGAATGCTACTGATGGTAGCCAAAACTCGCACTTGGAGAACTTGGCATAGAGCTGACTCCTCCTCAAGGTGCTCAGAACGGCGTGCAGATGCCCTACATGCTCCTCTTCCGATTGAGAGTATACCAAAATGTCGTCGATAAAGACGATCACAAATTGATCCAAATACTCACGGAACGTCCTGTTCATTAAGTCCATGAATACCGACGGTGCATTGGACAGACCGAACGGCATCACCGTGAACTCATAGTGCCCAAAGCGGGTACTGAATGCTGTTTTTGGAATGTCACATTCCCTTATCCGCAGTTGGTAATAGCCGGACCTTAGGTCCAGCTTGGAGTAAATCGTCGACCCCACCAATTGGTCGAATAGATCATCGATTCTTGGAATCGGATATCGGTTCTTCTCGGTCAACTTGTTTAGCTCTCGATAATCAATGCATAGACGCAAGCTCCCGTCCTTCTTTTTCACAAAGAGGACCGGTGCACTCCAAGGCGATGAACTTGGACGTACGTAGCCTTGTTCTAGCAGCTCTTACAACTGAACCTTCAGCTCTGCCAATTCCTTTGGCGCTATCCGGTACGATGAGCGGGCCACAGGTTTGGCACCTGGCACCAACTCGATACAGAAATCGATCTCCCGCTGAGGCGGAGCCCCAGGGAGTTCGTTAGGAAACACGTCGGTGTACTCCGCTACAACTGGGACATCACATAACCTGGGCATTGGCTCTGAAGTCTCCAACAAGGTGAAGAACAACTCGGCACCTTTTCTCACCGCCTTAACCACCTGGAGAGCAGACATCAGCGTCTTGCTCGCTCCTCGCATACCGGCGAACATGGTTTCTCCTTCGCTGTCCCTTCCCAGAGTGATCTCCTTTGTATTGCAATCTATGCATGCCCGCTGCTCCGAGAGCCAGTCCATGCCGAAGATCACATCAAATTCAGCTAACGGTAATAATGACGCTTCCAAGTCGAAATCCTGACTTCCGATCCGCACCTTCACACGGCTCTTCCTATCCGCACTCATTCGAGATCCATTGGGTAGCACTATTTCCAATCTATCCTCTACGAAGGTAGATGGCACTCCGATTCGCACAACGAAGTCCTCGGACAGAAAAGAGTGCGATGCACCCGTATCAAATAGAGCTCTCGCCGGATAGTTGAAAATTAGGACGAAACCTAATTGCACACAAATAAAGCATATAGTCGTACCACAAGATGAATTATATACATAGCTGTAAAAGCTAACTTCTAATTCGTACCTGTGACGACATCAGTTTGTCGTATAGCTTCTTGTTGGCCAAGCGAATAGACTCTCGGCTGAGTCGGAATGTGCTGGGAAGCCGAAGACTCCGCAGCTTTACCCTTTTCGGCAGCACGAGCATAATCCACCGCTCGATTACCAGCCTTCGGGGGACCACTTCGACACACCGCAGCTTTGTGTCCCACCTTCCCGCAGGTGAAACACGTAATAGGAGTCCGCGCGGTCGTGGCTCCCGAAACATTTGAAGGAGCTGGTTCCGCCTGTTTGAACTTCATTTTGTTCCTTCTGAAATCCGACTTGGACTGAGAGGCCGGCGCATGAAACTCAGGTTTCTTTACAACACCCCTTGCTTGTACCCTCTTCATGTCCAACTCCAAAGATCTGGCAGTTTGCACCATCACTTGGAAGCCAAACGTCATAGGGCCTGCAAGGAGCAGCCTCAACTCGTCCCGAAGCCCTTCATAGAACTTATTTGTCTTTGTCTCCTCATCCTCCACCAAGGACCCCGCATAGCGGCTCAGTCTGGTAAACTCATGCAAGTAATCGTCAACGGAGCGATCACCTTGTGTCAACCTCAAGAACTGGTTTTGCAACGCAATGCGCTGGGCAGAGGGGATAAATCTTTGGAGGAACGACTTTGAAAACTCAGCCATTGTAATTTCAGTAATATCTCTACCACAGAACTTAAGCAGCTCCTGCTCTTCCCACCACAGCACAGCCTCTCCATCAAGAAGGAAAGTGGCTAAGGTGACCATCATGGCTTCGTCCGTCGCTGTCGCCCTCAGAGTTCTTCTAACTCTTGACAACCAGTCTTCTGCCTCCGTTGGGGACTCAGATCCCGAGAAGGTAGGAGGATTAAAGCTCAGGAAATGCTTTAATTGCTGGTCACGCGCTCGCCCCGCAACTACTTGCGTAACTTGAGGTTCCACCCTCGGCGCTACCGCAGGTTCTACTGCAGCTACAGGCACAGGGGCCTCCACCCTTGGTTCCGCCGCAGGTTCCACTGCAGCAACAGCCTCAGGGGCCACATCCGGAGTAGGAGTAGCAGGCTGGACTAGCCTTTGGGGTTGAGCGTTGATCATCGCGAAGACCGCTTCTGCGACTAATTTGATCATTTCAGCAGAAGGAGTGGTCGCTGGCACTTCAGCCGACCCACTACTTTCAGCGGTGTTACGGGGTCGAGACTGCCCCGCAGCACTTCTAGTCACCTATAATCATGCAAAGCACAATTTAGTGACCCAAAACATATCAAACATCAATCATGGAACGCTCAGGTTCCGCAAACAAGTATGTTTTCTTTTCATTCCTAAGTGGACATTCTTATTAGTTTTTGTCGTTTTAGGTGAATGCACAACCCGTGCGCACCACCCCTTAAAAGGAATTCGTCCCAAATTCGCTAAACTACGGATCGACGCCTTAAGTCCGATACCAAATTGTAACATCCGGCCAGTACGAAGAGTATAACAGCAGGTCCGGCCGGGACCCCACGCCATACAAACCACACTAGCTAGGAGTTAAAAGGTGATAACCAGAAAAGCAACAACTAAACGAGAGTACAAAACGCAAGCGGAAGCATTAATTAAACCATTCAAATAGAACTGTCCACTATCATAGGAATGTATCCAGAATAAGAGTTACGGCCTTAAGGCCTTACATTCATCCAATGCACAAAACTCCAAGCATACATCGGCAGGCAGGCCGGCCATACATGAATAACAGGAAAAGGGCTGGCCTTCGAGGGCCAACATTGCAAAGGGCCATCGCCCGCTATTTCCCGCTAGGCTCACCTGCACCTGCATAAGAACATTCCACCAAGCGGTGGCAAACAAAGTAACGGTCAGCACAGCTGACCAAATTATAACGACCCCACCCCTTTTCCGGGGTGGCGGAGCTTCTACCCTGCAAGCAAGCCATACTAGCACAAGTACTAAATATAAAGAAAGTGCAAACTACACAAGGTGAGGTTTCAAGCACAATCAATCTTCTAGGTTGAGCATCAAAAGAGAGGGGAACCTAGGTATGCACATGATGTTGGTTGAGTTCACCCGAAGGTTCCCCACAACCGCCTAAGCAATCGCATGAGGCTAATCATAACATCCATTTCACAAAACACTCCACCGTAAGGGCCACAACCTTGGGTGGAAACAAGAGCTTTTGGTCGGTCTAGGTATGACACCTTCCACGACCTCTCCCATGATCACACGGCTTTCCTGAGGAAGGGACCTCTTACCGATCTGCATGGAAACGGGTTCGGTTGAGCTTTGCCCGTGCTCTAATCGTCGCGATCTATCGCACGACGCGGGTACGGCTTCGCCTCGGCCCGTGAGGGTTTAGCACCTTCAAGTGCTACACTAAATATACGCTACGCACCTAACCCCTTCACCAGGATCTAGGTTTCACGAATACTCAACAAGGGAGGTGCAATACACTCCGCATCAATTTCGTGGTGAAGGTTTGCCTTCATCCAAAACTCAAAGCATGGGGCTTTTGTTAGGATCTTCACAAGACGCCTACACTGAGTTCCCGCAATACTATAGGTGAGTTCACGGAGTCATTCTCCGGCACGCATTCTAGGCCTAACCTAAATGCAACGTCGCAAATCAAGCATCACCGATTCGGGCTCACGGCCACGAATAGGCTTCACACAAAATGCCTAAATCCGCGCGACTACCGGATTTTCTACTTGCAAAAATGCCGGGGACGGACACAATCTACCCAGAGTTCCGAAGAACTTGAGGAAATCCTACACTTCACCCATTTGGTGAAAGGGATACCTCATGCAAACATAGAAAGAGGAATGAAAGGACAAATACAAGTCCAAAGTTTGGGAGGAAGAATCGTTACCCTAGACGCGTTCTTTTTCGCCATAGATCCGAGATTCTACACGGAGAGAAACGACCGCACCGGGATGCACTCTCCAAATCTGGAAACGGCTTGCGAAACGGAGCTCCGGAGCTCCGTCAATGGCGGGATCTACCTTCTTCTTCCTTGGCTCCCCCTTCTTTCTCTAGGGTTTGGAGAGAGAATGGCTTAGAGAATTTGAAGGTTTAACCCCCTCTCATCAGCCCTAAAGGTCTCCCGCAACTAAACCTAGCCGTTGGATCAATTTCCAAAAGATTTGGACGGTCCGATCTTCTTCTCCGCTCAAAATCGCGGAACAGAATAAACAGGGCGCACGATCGCTGGCGCACGATCACTGGTCGTGCGCGAAGAGGAAAATGGTCACGCGCACTGTCCGACAGAACTCGATTCTCTCCTGAATTAACGCACGATCGCTGGCGCACGATCACTGGTCGTGCGCGAAGAGGAAAATGGTCGTAAGCACTGTCCGAGACAGAACTCGATTCTCTCCTGAATTAACGCACGATCGCTGGCGCACGATCACTGGTCGTGCGCGAAGAGGCCACTGATCATGCGCTAAGAGCAGAAAGGGAAGATTTAGCCTGCTTCAAGTGCAGCACTACCACTCCGCCTACTTCGCTGAACCACAATTTTTGGGGTGTTACAAATCCAATCTATAAGCGGACACTCTGATGCACTCAACAACCTGGAAAGGTCCCACATACCGGGGGTCAAACTTGTGGTTCCTTCCAAATCTCTTAACGCCCGGCATCATAGAAACTTTCAAGAACACTAACTCTCCAACGAAAAACTCTAGATCCACTCGGCTCCGATTGGCATACTTCTCATACCGCTCCTGAGCAACGCAAAGCTTCTCGCGGATATGCGTCACATCAACGCTCATCTCTTCCAAAGCTTCTGGGCCTAACAAAGGGCTCTCACCAACCTCGGCCCAAAACAAAGGAGTCCGGCAACGTCTCCCATACAAAGCCTCAAAGGGGGCCATCTGCAAGCTTTCCTGATAACTGTTATTGTAGGCAAATTCCATCAATCCAAGACGCTTATCCCAAGCTCCTCCATGATCCAGAATATAGCACATGATCATATCCTCTAAAATTTGATTTACTCTTTCTGTCTGACCATTGTTCTGAGGGTGATAGGCGGTAGAGTATCTAAGGTCAGTGCCCAAAGCTCCCTGCAAACTCTGCCAGAAATGAGACATATACCTGGAATCCCGATCTGACACTATACTCACGGGCACACCATGCAATCTGATGACTGCATTCAAATAAAGCTCTGCTATCTTCTCTATAGAAAAGCCGGTCTTAAAAGATACAAAGTGGGCACACATTGTCAATCTGTCCACTATGACCCATACCGAATCGTGTCCTGCGGGAGATCTCGGCAAACCGGTACTGACAGCACAGAAAATCCTTGCACAAATCTCCTATAATAACCTGCCAACCCTAAGAAACTCCTTATCTCCTTGGGCGTTGTAGGCGTCTTCCAATCCAAGACGGCAGAGATCTTTGTCGGGTCTACGGAAACACCGTTCTTGCCCACTACATGACCCAGGAAAGACACTTGCGAAATCCAGAACTCGCACTTACTCAGCTTCGCATACAACTTGTGTTCTCTTAAGGTAGACAATACTAAGCGCAAATGCGTAGCATGCTCTTCAGCACTTCTTGAGTATACCAACACATCATCGATGAAGACCACAATGAAATGATCTAGGAAGTATTTGAACACACAGTTCATCATATCCATAAACGCAGAGGGTGCATTTGTGAATCTAAATGACATCACGAGAAATTCAAAATGACCATATCAGGAACGAAAGGCAGTCCGAGGGATGTCCGACTCACGGATCCTCAACTGATGGTAACCTGAACGAAGATCGATCTTTGAAAACACCGAACTACCACGCAACTGATCAAACAAATCATCGATTCGCGACAACGGATACCTATTTTTTATGGTTACGTAATTCAGCTCCCTATAGTCTATGCACAACCTCATAGAACCATCCTTCTTTTTCACGAACAACACTGGAGCACCCCAGGGCGAAGATCTTGGCCTAACGAAACCACACTGCAACAGTTCATCTAACTGGGTACGCAACTCTTCCAGCTCGCGCGGGGCCACACGGTACGGTGCCTTAGCAATAGGACGTGTACCAGGCTCTAGATCAATAACAAATTCTACATCTCTCTCAGGCGGAAGACCAGGAAGACTAACCGAGAAAACATCAGGAAAATCACACACAACCGGAACACCCTCGATACCCGGCAAACAGCTAACAGTTCCTAACACAGAAATAAGGTAAGCAAAACAACCGGAATCTAAGAGTTTCCGAGCACATACTGCAGAAATAATTGAGGAATCCTGGCATGGAAAACCATACACACTCATGGGTCGACCGTTGTCCATCTTGAAATCCAAACGCTTAGCCTTGCATTGGATAACCGCATCATATCTGGACAACCAGTCCATGCCTATGATCACATCGAAGTCTTCTAGGTCTAGCACCTTCAAATCCGCAAAAGCTAAGAAGTCACCTAGGAGGATAGGGCAATTCTGGATACCCTGGTCCGACACCACAGAGTCTCCAGAAGGAAACTTAACGCGAAACACATTGCCAATCTGATCGAGGATCAAACGATGACGTTCTACAAAAGTCCTAGCCATGAACGAGTGGGTAGCACCAGAATCGAAAAGAACACGCGCCCAATGGTTCTTTACCTTAAATTATCCTATAATAATCGGGCACATAACTAACCAAACAGAAAAGTAACTAAGGATAAAGGATGTGAGTTAGATTAAGGCCTAACCTGAAATCACTTGGGTTGAATTCTGAGCTTCTCCCCTAGTCACCACATTCAACTTGCCGACTCCTCTATCCTGATGCTGCGGCTGCGGCAGCGGCAAAGCCCGAAGTGGCACTGGCTGCAAAGGCTGCTGGAAACGCGGGCATCTAGTCTTCACGTCCCCCTTCTGTCCACACTGGAAACACACCTTATCCTTAGACCAACAATGAGAAACATCATGCCCATTTCGCTTACAGAAGGTACATGTCTGATCTCCTTTCGGAGCGCTCTGTATTGCTGACACTAGCTGCTGCTTCTTAGCTCCCAACCTCTTGAAACATTTCTCTAACGGATGGCCCGGGCGACCACAGAAGCTACAAACTTCACCACTTCTTTTCTTTGGAGCCGGGCTAGATACCTTGGGGGTTTCCCCCTCTTCTACTTTCCTCTTGTCCTTTTTCACAAACGCACCTCTATTCTTGGCGTTGTCGATAGCCTCGACTTTCAGCACTGCTTCTACCACTTCAGCATAACTTTCAGATCTATAAGCGCTATCCAATTGCTGAATATCGCTACGAAGTCCTCCAAGAAATCGCTTCACTCTTCCTGCCTCAGAAGCCACTAAATCTGGAGCAAATCTGCTCAACTTACTGAACTCGATCTCATACTCACTAACCGTGAGTTGTCTTTGCTTCAGGTGCAGAAAATTATTCATTAAACGGTCTTGCTCGACCGACGGCAGGAACTTCTTTAACACTAAAGCCTTAAATGACTCCCACGAACATCCATCTACAAGGCTCTCCCTCTCCCTGATCCACCAGCTCTTAGCAAGTCCCTTCAGCTGATAAGCGGCGACCATCACCTTTTGGCCTGCAGTGATCCCTGAGTACGAAAATATCTCCTCTATGGCAACAAGCCAATCATCCAAAGCCATGAAATCAGCTCTTCCGTCAAACGTAGGTTGTCCTAGTCGCTGGAAATGCGAAATGAAGTTCATCTCTGGTGGCAGCAAAACTGGAGGCACCAAAGGAGCGGGAGGAACAGGTACAGTCTGATCAACTACAGGCTCCTGCACCACAGGCTGCTGCCCAGCAGCGGCAGTCATCAACGTCTGAATCTGGATTGCATCGCAACTAACTGCCTGGACAGAGCCTCATTACTTTGTCGCAGACTTTTGATCATGGCCTCACTCTGCGCACCCGAAGATTCACCCTCCTATTGGGGGGTCAATCTCGTCGCAACATACCTCCGAGACATCTTTGCTAATGCGCATAAACCTATAATTAAAACTTAACCTTACACTAGAAAAACACTGCTTGGTTCAGAACATACATGTACAGATACTTGCCATTTCCACTACCTTTCTCTGGGACATTTTCACGATGATATGCTAAATTTGGGAACGATACTACATCGTCCCTCCTGACTCATGTGCAAAGGGCATGAATGCATAAAATTTTCTATTCACTTTGAAATCATGTGTGTACGTGTGTCATCATATAAGTCTTTAACTTCGCACGTGTGCTTATGCAATGCTATGTGAGGTATGTTGTGCTATGCATTCTGATGCGATGATTCGGCAAGTGCACCGGTCGCGCAAGTAATAATAATGGGGAAAATCCCCGAGTGTCGGTCTCTTGAGGAACACAGTAAGGTGGAGTTAGGTTTCGAGGAAGGACTTGAGATTGAAGTCCTTAAATCGGATGGAATGCGGGGGAGTTGGGTTGGCTTTTGGAAAATAAAATAAAAGCTATCAACTACTCCTATGCAATGCCGCTATGCAATGCTTCGCTTGGCGGGATGGAGACTAGGCAGGCCTTGAGCGCGCTGCGTCGAAAGGGCGGATGGACGAGTAGGCAAGCGGAATCGAACTGTGCAGGCCTTGAGCGCACTGCTTCGTTAGGCGGGATGGAATACGGGCCGCGATGCCACGCTTCGGTAGGCGGATGGACGAGTAGGCTAGCGGAGTGAGGGTCGCAAGCACCTCTTCGACAAGCACGCCACTAGCAATTGCTAGTGCGGCACACGAACGTGACGGCGGAATGGAAATGGACGGCGGCGCACCTCAAGCAACTCAAATAGATAAATTACACAATCACATAGACATGAAATATATATGTAAATTTAACTAATTCAAGTGCCACTTCATCATCATGATTAGATCTAGCAATACACACATCAAAAAGAGAAGAATAAGGCAAGAAATCGACCGAATCCGAAGTCTCGTTGTAGATTCTCGGTTGGAATCGCCGGGTTGTCAATCCGCGTCCAAGCTCGGTCCGCAACTACGTCCGGGGTAGAGAGAGCTGTCACGACTCTCCAATGGACCCGTCTTCTTCGTGTCACGATTCGGTAGAGGTTGCAAACTTCCTCTTGCTCGATGGAGATGGCGGCTAGATCTTCCTTTGGAGCTCTTGGATGAAGGAGGAGGCCGAGAGGACACTCCGGCTCAAGATTGGCGTGAAGAACAAGCCCGGAGCACCTCTAGATGGTGGGCGGCGATGGAGGGGCGAAGTCGGACGAACTGGAGCAGAAATCGGCGGAATACGGCGGGCCGTCTGACCTAAAATCGCGAGCAGGGAATTTATAGGCGCTGGAATTAAACAGTGCGCACGGTCATTGGCGCACGGCCAATGGTCGTGCGCACTAGAATTCGGTGATCGTGCGCTCTGCCTGGACGGAGCCTGCAAAGACAGAAATTGTAAAATAAAATGTTCGCACGACCAGTGGCGCACGACCGGTGGTCGTGCGCACTAGCGTTGATGGTCGTGCGCAATACAGCAAACAGAACTCAGAATTTTAATGATAAGTGCGCACGAGCAGTGGCGCACGACCGGTGGTCGTGCGCACTGGCGTTGGTGGTCGTGCGCACTGCACCAAACAGAACTCGTGAAAAAGGGTTAAGTGCACACGATCAGTGGCGCACGACCAGTGGTCGTGCGCAATAGAACCGGCGATCGTGCGCAGTGTTCCTGTGCAGAATTGCACCGGGAACACTTACACGACTCCTATTCCCGCACAACCACAGATCTAGCCACTGAAAGTGGCACTTAACAGCACATGAATACTACTAATGACAATAAGCACGAAAATCACACCAAAGTGGGCCTAGATGTGCACCTAGCATGGATTATCAAATATAAGCTATAACAAGGCTATAGTGCGGTGAATTGACCAAATAAATGGCCCAGATGAGTCCATAAAAGTGTATATGATCAGGACTCATCACACCCCCAGACTTACCTGTTTGCGCGTCCCGAGCAAACAAATTCTATGCGAACGGGGAAAGAAAAGTAGATGGCTTAAAACTACAATACAGAGTACCATGCGAAGTCGCATGCTCACGTACATAAGAAGAATAGTAGAGAAGATTTCTGATTATAAAAATAGTCTATATATTTCTAAAAGAGTAAAAGCATATTACAACTACTCAAAATGGTGAACAACGGTGAATCATTCGGTCATGCATACGGAGAAAGTAAACGAAGCGCTGAGATGAGCATTGCTCAAGATTGGGATGCCGGATAAACTCCACCGAAATCCATCGGTGTCGGTGACCATAGGCTTGCCCGGACACATTCTCTCCACGGCACTGGTTTGACTCAAATGCGTGAATCAATAGGACTTTAGGTTTTAAATGGGGCTTGGGTTTAGGTGAGGTAAAACAAAGATAAAAACGACGGCTAAAGCACTAAACCCAAATGAGCTAATGCATAACATTATCCAAGTGGCCACAAAACACGCGGATGCACCACACCCCCAGACTTAGACTTAGACGCATGGGTGTGTGCACCGCCTACTCCCAAATATAAATCTCAAACAGATTTTTTTTTTTCAATTAAACTTTTCATTCTTCTTTTTCTTTTCAAATCTTTTTCTTCTTTTCTTTTTCTTTCTTTAACAATTTCAGCAAATTTTCAAGGATGCACAACCACATTTTCACAATGTACTACCACAATCAACACCACCAATTTGAAATATAAACAAAATGCTTGCTTTTTGGGTGTGCGACTAGGATTGGAGTTTAGGCTTTGGTGAACAATAGTGGGGCTGAACCAAAAGAATTGGGTAGGCACAACTGGGCTAGCGAGGAAGTGATGATAGGAATGGCACAAAGGCTCAACCGGGCCAAGATGATGGCCTATATCACATTCACGCAATTGACTAACCGTATACTCATGCTTCAAGAATCGCTTGGGGCAAGTTCTAGCCACCGAGAAAGATTCTCCTTTCTCCCGACTCAAGCAATACGAATCTAGCAATCGTTTACACACATCCCTATGCTACCGTTTGATTCACACCGGATTCACCATTTGAGTAGAGTAAACAACATTTACACTAATAGAGAAAAATATAAAACCATAGTATAAAAAGAAGTCTAATCTACACTAATTTCTATGCAACCGAGCACTCGACTAGGAGCACTACGGGAGTCAACATTTTACTCTGCTACATAGTCCTAAGCCATCACCTAGATTTTCCCAAATAAGCAGAAGAATTAAATTCGCAACAGAGCAAGCAAACAGATGAGTACGCGCTCAAGTGGGTGCTGTGGTGTGCAATGAAAATGAACAAATAATAAAACTGAAAATAAAATACTTCTGGCATGCTATGTATGAGTGCACGTGAGTGGGTGAATAAAACTACTCTCCCCCAGACTTAAACTAAACAATCCGCATAATATATGACAGGAAAATCAAAATAGGGCTAGGGGAAGAGAGTACCCAATGCTCAGCAAGTGAGCATACCAGAAGATTGGCGTTTAAACCACGACTAAACTGCAGCATCCGCCATCCAGAGAAGATACCTGCAGGGGTCAGCTCCGCAAAAACAAAGACAAAAGAAAACTGAAAAGAAAGTACTACTAACTAAACATGATTGGAAGAAATAAGAATGCAGGAAAAGAAAGATAACTACTGGGGTTATTGTCCTCCCAGCACGACTTATTTGGCATTTGTACAGTTCTAGCTAATGGGCCTATGAAAAGAAAAGTGGACAGGTAACTGTTCTAATATGCGTGTAGGTAGCGGGTACCTATACGGAGAAAGAACAGTCACGCCTCTACCCGAATATAGATAAAACCTGCCCATCACAGGTAGAGGGAAAAGAAAGTAAGAAGAGGAGGAGGCCTGGTCCTCACTCATCTTACCAAAATTATCCTTGCCCAGCAAGGTATCGTCCGCAGCAGGTCCACAGGAGGAGAAGGCAATGAGTGGAGCTTCCTCTACGGAGGGGGAATAAACCTCCTCACATGAGAGGATGCTCTCATCATTGACTTGTGCAAAAAGCTCCAAGTCCTCCTGAAGTACCTGTGAAGATTCAACCTGCACAGGCTCGGGTGAAGGAAGGGGATCAAGAAATAAAGAAGACGAAGAACATAAATAAACATCAATCGGGGGAGTGATCCCGGTCTCACTCCCATCAGGTTGGGTAAGTAAAATAATGTTTGCATTGTCATCGGTGCTACAAGATTCGGCGGGATCAACGGTGGCCAGGCTTAGGATTTGGACTTCCTCCACCGGTGCTGAGGAAAATTCCTCTTCACATAGAAGGTTGTCCTCCTCCATAGGCACAACACTCAGATCAACCGCCTCCTCCTGCGACACATCATCAACAATGTCGTCAGAGACGAGTGTAGTATGCACAACAGGGAGAGGAGTAGTGCTCGGATAAAAGTCGAGCACCGATTCCTCACAAAGAATCGAATCCACTAGAGGTGGTGGATGCACCGGGAGAATAGGCTCAGCAATGTCGGTGCATAGATCAACCGCACATCTGGTGACCGTGTCCATGCCATACCCTTCAAGATGTGAAGGTGACAAAGACACATAACCGGATGTTGAAGGTGTGCCTCCAGAGTTAGGAGTTGGGACGATCCGGATATCCGGCTCGTCATCCTCGTCCAATTGGCGAAGATACTCGGCACAATCCTTCAGGGCATGATCTGTGCTCCGACAAAACTGGCACTGCCTAGCAGGCTTCTTTGGCACAGCGGGGGATGAGGCCGAAAAGAAGTAAGACGGTAAAGGCTCAGCAGAGTAGCCATAAGACTTACGCGCACCATATGGAGTACCAGACAAAGTAGGTGCTCCATATGCTGGGCTATAAGAAGTATGCCTACTATTCTCCGTGGGGCATTCATCACTAGAGTGGGAGGTAGCTCCACACCAACGGCAACGAAAATTGAGATGTGCCCACATAGTGAGAAGATAAAACGATTCAAAAAGAAGAACACTATTGTGCGAAATACTACACCTAACAAAACTTTACTAAATCAACCTACTATAAAACAAGAAAATGGAATAAAGAGAACAGAAATAAAACAAAAGATGCGATAAACAAATGGAAGGGCTTCTCTCTCAGATTCTCCCTCTCCAGAAAACTCACACGACTGTGCTCCCCGGCAACGGCGCCAAAAACTTGATGCGATGATTCGGCAAGTGCATCGGTCGCGCAAGTAATAATAATGGGGAAAATCCTCGAGTGTCGGTCTCTTGAGGAACACAGTAAGGTGGAGTTAGGTTTCGAGGAAGGACTTGAGATTGAAGTCCTTAAATCGGATGGAATGCGGGGGAGTTGGGTTGGCTTTTGGAAAATAAAATAAAAGCTATCAACTACTCCTATGCAATGCCGCTATGCAATGCTTCGCTTGGCGGGATGGAGACTAGGCAGGCCTTGAGTGCGCTGCGTCGAAAGGGCGGATGGACGAGTAGGCAAGCGGAATCGAACTGTGCAGGCCTTGAGCGCACTGCTTCGTTAGGCGGGATGGAATACGGGCCGCGATGCCACGCTTCGGTAGGCGGATGGATGAGTAGGCTAGCGGAGTGAGGGTCGCAAGCACCTCTTCGACAAGCACGCCACTAGCAATTGCTAGTGCGGCACACGAACGTGACGGCAGAATGGAAATGGACGGCGGCGCACCTCAAGCAACTCAAATAGATAAATTACACAATCACATAGACATGAAATATATATGTAAATTTAACTAATTCAAGTGCCACTTCATCATCATGATTAGATCTAGCAATACACACATCAAAAAGAGAAGAATAAGGCAAGAAATTGACCGAATCCGAAGTCTCGTTGTAGATTCTCGGTTGGAATCGCCGGGTTGTCAATCCGCGTCCAAGCTCGGTCCGCAACTACGTCCGGGGTAGAGAGAGCTGTCACGACTCTCCAATGGACCCGTCTTCTTCGTGTCACGATTCGGTAGAGGTTGCAAACTTCCTCTTGCTCGATGGAGATGGCGGCTAGATCTTCCTTTGGAGCTCTTGGATGAAGGAGGAGGCCGAGAGGACACTCCGGCTCAAGATTGGCGTGAAGAACAAGCCCGGAGCACCTCTAGATGGTGGGCGGCGATGGAGGGGCGAAGTCGGACGAACTGGAGCAGAAATCGGCGGAATACGGCGGGCCGTCTGACCTAAAATCGCGAGCAGGGAATTTATAGGCGCTGGAATTAAACAGTGCGCACGGTCATTGGCGCACGGCCAATGGTCGTGCGCACTAGAATTCGGTGATCGTGCGCTCTGCCTGGACGGAGCCTGCAAAGACATAAATTGTAAAATAAAATGTTCGCACGACCAGTGGCGCACGACCGGTGGTCGTGCGCACTAGCGTTGATGGTCGTGCGCAATACAGCAAACAGAACTCAGAATTTTAATGATAAGTGCGCACGAGCAGTGGCGCACGACCGGTGGTCGTGCGCACTGGCGTTGGTGGTCGTGCGCACTGCACCAAACAGAACTCGTGAAAAAGGGTTAAGTGCACACGATCAGTGGCGCACGACCAGTGGTCGTGCGCAATAGAACCGGCGATCGTGCGCAGTGTTCCTGTGCAGAATTGCACCGGGAACACTTGCACGACTCCTATTCCCGCACAACCACAGATCTAGCCACTGAAAGTGGCACTTAACAGCACATGAATACTACTAATGACAATAAGCACTAAAATCACACCAAAGTGGGCCTAGATGTGCACCTAGCATGGATTATCAAATATAAGCTATAACAAGGCTATAGTGCGGTGAATTGACCAAATAAATGGCCCAGATGAGTCCATAAAAGTGTATATGATCAGGACTCATCACATTCTAATAAAGGCCTTAATGCATGTTATGAGTGGCGTACACATGTAATATTATGCATCCCATACTACATAATATTGCATGTAACGAAAAGAAAATGTGCTAATGGACATCCATGTGATGATGGTTATGCATCCCATACTACATAACCGTCACATGTTGCCACCAATGGTGGATCCATATACAGACACATATTATGCATCCCAGACTACATAATATGCCCTGTATACTTCTTATCATGCTATGAGTGTATTGTTCATGCTTCGGCCAAGATGTACTGATGACACATCGGTGTGTTTATGCAATAAAACCAAAACAACTACTCTATATCAGAATTTGTTTCTCGACTGACTTGTCGAACAACCTCCCTCTGATACCAACTGTCACAACCCGCATTTTCTCCGAATTTAGGAATATCAGAGTAGGAGAAAATACACGTAATGATGCCACGTCATGCAGGAGACAACTGCAGACGTTCACGCGGGAACCTAATACTTAATTAATCAAAACCGGATTATATGATAGATCATCATTTGAAATCATTTATTAGGGTTTGAGGTAAGAACTGTGTCTCTCAGTTCGTGGATCAACTAGTCCACCGAGAAAGTTTATATAATTGCAGCGGTAAGTACTTGATTTAGTTCACTTAAAGTCCTCAATGTATGAAATGACAGGACATAAAGTAAATGAAATGCACATAACTAGGCGTATTGTAAGTATAGATTATACTTTTAGGCGACTTTAAAGATAAGGGTTTTAGTTAAAAAGAATGCAATGAGGATGAAGGAAAAGCCATTTTATATCTATATAGCACCTAACATAAATCATTCCCAGAGAGTAAGATACACATGATCTAAAAGCAGTGGCATTTAACTGGCAAATAAACTATAAAGTATAAAAAGGGCACAATGGGCGTCAACAACATGACACTAACCCATTGGCACCAACTAGTATGTCTGATCGCAAGAAGGAACTAAAGACAACTACCTCGCAACAGCGGGGTGAACAACTACCAAAACTATGAAACTCCAGGATACAACACTCGCCGCTACGGCTCTGAACCTGAGGCATTCAATAAAACAAAGAACGCCTCAGCAAGGAATTACAAGTGGCAGAAAAACTACTAGAAAAACAAGCAAGGCAGTAGGGGTACCAACCCAAGCCAGATTTACTGAAAGAGAAGTTCTAAACGAAGAACAAACAAGCACCGAGTACTAATATCAAGAAGAGGAACAATCATAGTTCAATTATCTTGTAAAATTTATAAAGAGACTGATCAGCTCAATTAAATAGGAGGTGGTCCTTTATCCTCTGCCAACCTGAAAGGCCAAAAAAAAAATACCTGGGTGGTGGTACTTTATCCACTGCCACCCAAAAAGCCAAAAACCAGGTGGTGGTACTTTATCCACTACCACCCACATGTAATTTAATTTAGATTAATATGGCACGGGTCGTAACCCGAAATAACAACACCAATAACACCCTAAGAATAGGGTCACCATGAAATAAGCACCACGCAACGATTCATAAGGGTCCAGGGTTCTCACACAAACAAATGAACATGAAGAAAGGAGCAAGGGAGAAATAAAGAAGCAGCACAGGTTCTTAAGAAAATAGGAGCAGACAATAATGATTTCTCGAGAACTATAAGGGCTGCAGAGGAGCTCTCGAGAAATAAATAGTAAGATCTGGACAAGGATCTCTCGAGAAAAAAGAACAGCACAGGCATTTCTCAATAAAAAATAAAGGAGCCAGGAACAACTCCTCTCGAGAGCAAAAAGAAAGGCAGGGAAGCACCTCTCGAGAGATTAAAGAAGCAGGCAACATCTCGAGAAATAGAAGGCAGACAAGAATAAAAAAATAGTAACAGAAGGATAAATAGGTTGTTCATCGAACGGAGTTCGACGAACCAAGACTGATCGACGAAATTCAATCTTTTCGTCGGACACAGGAAGAAAAGGGGAAGGACTTGCATTTTCTCGAGAAGGGTTGATCTCTCGGGAAATCGATGCTACAGGCAAAAATAATTAGAGGTCTCGAGAACTAAAAAGAAGAAAAACTGACTTCTCGAGAACAAAAAAGAAATCAGGCAGTTCAAGGCCGACCTCTCGGAAAATAAGAAGGGCTACAGTAGCAAGGCTGATTTTCCAAGAACTATAAGAATTTCAGGCAGATTTTAACCATAATTTCGAGAAATACAAGGTATTTCTCGGGAAAACAAAATAATCAATAGCAAGAGGACATCATCTTCCAGAATCTATCAACAAGAAAACAGAAAAACTGGAAATGAGATGGAGGGGAAGCCACTTGCCTCAAAACTTGCAAAATAACCAATTTCGCCGCTCCGTAAGCTAAGGATCCGCGAAAGTAATACTCAAGCACCACAACCTGAAACTTTTCGGACCAAAGAGGACCAAAAAGGAGGGTTAGGTCACAACGCTAACTCCACAAATTCCACTTAACGGAAAAAGCTTACCACTGCAATGAAGATCTCGCCGAGAGCTTTCCGAAACCACCCTCTAAATACGATTCCGACCACTACAACCTTCGAATCGCCGGCCGGAAGCTCCACCACACTCCACACTCGCCTTTATCGCTCGGTGGCTGGTTTGGGATCGATGGAGAAGATAATGAATAGGGAGGGGATATTTAGGAATTTATATTAAACCTAAATTTATTATTTAATTAATAAATAATACCCCAATTTACTTAAACTGCGAGGGCGACTAGATCACCTCGGATTTCTACGAAATTCGTACCTTCACTGAAACACGGCGCTACGAATCCAACGGCGAAGTCAGAATTCAATTCCGATGAGCCAAACTCGGGTAAAAGCTTCCCGAAGCTAAATTCTCAATAACTACACAAAATCTTCTCTACAAATCAAAACGACGCAAAAACTCGCACGCTCGATCTAAAATGCATACATTAACTAAGCTGAGGCTCAAAACTAAACCTGACGAGCCGACGTAATGCCCTTACGCCAAAATTACATCACCACGGCCACGTAAATAATTAACGAAAATCAGGGGCGTTACAGTTTCTCTCAGAAGTATGGGGAGGAATATGAAGAAACGTTTAGCCCCGTTGCCAAGATGACTTCAGTCCGGGTAGTGATCGGATTGGCAGGTTGCCAAGGGTGGAAGATTTGGCAACTCTACGTGAAGAACGCTTTCTTATATGGCAAGATTGACAAGGATATCTTCATGGATCAGCCACCTGGTTATGTATCTGTAGAGCACCCAAGATATTTTTGCAAGCTCAAGAAGGCTCTTTACGGCTTGAAGCAAGCGCCTCGGGCGTGGTACGGGAAGATCACATAATACCTCCAGTTCTACGAATATTTTGCTTCTGATTCAGATTGAAGCTTGTTCGTAAAGAAGACGGGGGAGCTTAAGGTCTTGGTGCTGCTGTACATTGACGATATGATCATCACGGGGAATTCTGAGATGGAGGTAGCTAGGCTTCGTGCTGAGCTAGCTATTAGATTTGAGATGAAGGATTTGGGCGAGCTCCACCATTTTCTTGCGCTCTAAGTGGAGAGGAAAGAAAGCGGTATGCTCATTTCCCAAAAGGGCTATGCGGATGGAATCGTGAAGAGATTCGGCATGGAAGGAGGGAAGAGAAGCTCTACTCCACTGGAGGTTGGAGTTCATCTTTGTCGAGATGAAGGGAAGGTTCTTACCGATCCTTTGGTGTTCCGGGCTTTGGTCGGAAGCTTGATATACTTGACAATCACAAGGCTAGATATTGCTTATGCAGTTGGCAGGGTGAGTCGGTTTATGGCAGAGCCTCAGAAGCATCATCTTGTGGCGGCTAGGAGTATATTGAAGTATGTCAAATCCACCTCAGATTTGGGTCTCTTCTACGGGAGAGATTCGGGCTTTTGTTTGCACGGGTACATGGAGGCTGATTATGGAGGAGATTTGGAAGATCGGAGATCGACCTCTGGATATGTATTTATGACAGGCTCTACAGCTATATCATGGTGCAGCAAGAAGCAGGATTCTGTGTCTGTCTCTACCACGGAAGCAGAGTAGAAAGCTTCGGCTTTGGCGGCTCAGGAAGCCATCTGCCTTAGCAGGCTTGTGGAGGACATTCATAGGGAGGTGCAAGGTAATACTCTACTATGTGGTGACAACGAGAGTGCTCTAAAACTGGTGAACAATCCAGTTTGTCATGCGCGTACGAAGCACATAGAGATTCATCACCATTTCATTTGTGAGAAGTTGTTGGAGGGATCTCTGATTGTGGAGCATGTGCAGAGGAAGGAGAACGTTGCAGACATATTTACTAAGCCGCTGGCGAAGGGACCATTTGGTCGGTTGTGGAGTTTGCTTGGGCTAACTTCCACTTCCCACTTCAAGGGGGAGTGTTATATTTTTGAAGTGGAAGTGGAATAGTGCTGGGCGGTCTGTGGATTGGAGACCGCAGAGACCGCGCGGTCTGCGCTGGTTCTCTGATCGGTTTTGTCTCAGCGGTTTGTTTGAGGCGGTATGATCTGGGAGACCGTTATATGTCCGGGAGGCTTGCGTGGGTTGGTCTGGCAACTTGTCCTAAGTCGGCCAGATGTTCTTGGTCTGCCTTCTTTGGAAGAAGACCGGGCGGTCTGTTTGTTGAAACCGCGGTGACCGAGCGGTTTAATTATAACCGCAAGGTTTAATAAAGGAGCTGTGAGCTATGCTAAGCTCGGGCGGTCTGCTTTGCGAGACCGCTCGCGATCTGATGGGCGGTTATTGTATCCCGGTTTGTGCGGTGACGACATCCGTCTACTCGCCTATAAATAGGGGTGCAGGGCCCGTCATTATTAACGAGAACTGTAAGAACTAAAGTTGGCTTGATTGTGCCGGTCTACGTTTGAGGTCGTGCGGTTTGAGATTTAGTCTGACCGGTTTCTGTTTTCGCAAGTTTGCGGCTAGCAGCTCGCGGTCAGCTTGTTTCCTTCTTCTAGCTTTGAATAAAGAAGTCCAGGCGGACTGTGTTTAGGTGTTCGCGGACTGTGCAGCAGACTCAGTTGATCAGGCAGTCTTAAGTGGCCAGGCGATCTTGAGTTGCGGTCTGCAGCAGATAGCAGTTTTCTATTCAGAGTTTGTTGGTTCTTCTGTGATCAAGACCGGGCGGTCTGGGCGATTAAGAAGTGCGAACTGTTTGGCTTCAGCAGTGGAATAAAGCAGCAAGTTGGCGGTCTGTGGTTGCGGTCTGGCAGGTGCGGCTTGTACTCTGTTTGCGCGGTCTCAGCGGCTTCCGTCTGGCTTGTCTGTTCGCGCGGTCTGGCGGTCTCAAGTGTTAGGTCGTTGCAGCTTGATTTAAACTTGTGTTTTGTGCTTCTCTCTTCTGTGATTCTTATGAATCATGTCTCTCCATGTATACCTCGCATTGTAAAGAGATAGTTAATGCCAAAGCACTATTCGTTCTTCTCATTGTCATTGTTGAGCTACACTTGTGAATGGATTTGTGAAGTGTGTTCTGCATTTTTACTTCACCTCCGGACCTCAATTTTTTCAACACTTAACATGCGGATCAAGAAGTTTAGAACAACCAATAGAGGGGAGTTCACCTCAAATACATTCTTCAACTTTTGCAGAAAGCATGACATCCAGAAAGAGCTCTCTTATGCTCACACTCCACAACAGAACGGAGTTGCAGTGCGAAAGATCCATCATCTGACGGAGACCTGCAAATTTTGGCTTCAGACCAAGAGTATTCCAAAGTTCTTCTAGGCAGAGGGAATGTCTTGTGCAAATTATATCATCAATCGGATGCCTCTAAGTCCAATCAACACGAGGAACCCTCATGAGTTGATGTTCAAGATAATGCCTACGGTGGAACAACTTCGAGTGTTCGGATCTACCTGCTACGTGCATGTTCCTGATGCTCTCAGAACGAAGCTAGATGCGAAAGCAAGGAAGCTAGACTTCGTCGGTTATGATGCCCAGAAGAAGGGTTGGAGATGCATGGATCCAGAGACATGGAGAGTTGTGGTCTCAAGGGATGTGGTATTTGATGAATTAACATCATACCAGGGTAGCTCTTCTATTGAGTTACAAGGAAGCGGGTCAGATGGTGGACTTGAAGAAGCTACTAAGGAGGTTCTAGAGGAGTTGCTTGTTTCTCTAGGTGCTCTAGGTGCTTCTAGCTCTGGGTCAGGTGCTTCAGGTTCTGAAAGCAGGGGGAATGACGCTCCAAGTTTGCCTGAAAGGAGAGCTAGCTAGTCCAAAATAGGTAGTTGAAGAGGTGGATCAAAGTCAAGCATTGAGGATGTCCAAGAGTACTATCATTCCACCAGATCGGTATACAGGGGGAAATTTGGTGAGCTTCATCTCATGTTTCTTCGCAGGTCCCCTAGATGAGAGAGAGCCATCTTGTTTTGAAAATGCCATTGGAGTCAAGGAGTGGGAAGAGGCCATGGTTGAAGAGATAGCTGCCCTCAGGAAGAATGAGACTTGGGACTTGGTGCCTAAAGGTTAGGGTGTTACTCCAGTGACTTGCAAGTGGGTTATCAAGTTGAAGAAGAAGGTTGATGGTAGTATCGAGCGGTATAAGGCTCGCCTTGTAGCTCGAGGGTTCTCTCAGAAGTATGTGGAGGATTATGAAGAAACCTTCAGCCCTGTTGCCAAGATGACTTCAGTTCGGGTGGTAATCGCATTGGCAGCTTGCCAAGGGTGGAAGATATGGCAACTCGACGTGAAGAATGCTTTTATTTATGGTGACATAGACAAAGATATCTTCATGGATCATCCACCTGGTTATATTTCTGAAGCTCATCCAAGACATGTGTGCACGCTCAAAAAGGCTCTTTACGACTTGAAGCAGGCGCCTCGGGCGTGGTATGGCAAGATAGCAGAATACCTCCAGTTTTGCGGTTACTTTGCTTCTAATTCTTATTTAAGCTTGTGCGTAAAGAAGACGGGGGAGCTTTAGGCCTTGGTGTTGTTATATGTTGACGATATGATCGTCGTGGGAAATTCTAAATTGGAGGTAGCTAGACTTCGAGCTGAGTTAGCTATCAGATTTGAGAAGAAGGACTTCGGTGAGCTCCACCATTTCCTTGGACTCGAAGTGGAGAGGAAAGAGAGTGGTATGCTTATATCTCAGAAAGGCTATGCAAAACTAATTGTGAAGCGATTCGGCATGAAAGGTAGGCAGAGCAACTCTACTCCACTAGAGGTTGGTGTTCATCTTTGACGTGATGAGGGAAAGGTTGTTTTGGATCCTTTAGTATTCCAAACTTTGGTCGGAAGCCTGATATATTTGACAATAACAAGACCGGATATTTCTTACGCGGTTGGCCGAGCTAGTCGGTATATGGCAGAGCCGCGAAAACCTTATCTGATGGCGGCGAGGAGCATTTTGAAGTTTGTCAAGACCACCTCTGATTTGGATCTCTTTTATGGAAGGGACTCGGGCTTCTGCTTACATGGATACATGGATGCTGATTATGGAGGAGATTCAGATGATCGGAGATCGACTTCTGGATATGTTTTGTGACAGGCTCTACAGCTATATCATGGTGCAGCAAGAAGCAGGATTCTGTGTTTGTCTCCCCTTTGGTCTTCCACATCTCCTAGGTTTGAGAATAACAAATCCTATGTGTATTTAATCTTGTGTGTTTAAGTTTGTAGGAAAACAAGTCCACATGACACAAGGATAACATAAGTAGGTTGCGCCCAAATTTGAAGCCAAAATTCCAACATGCCCACTAGCACCGACGGTAGCACATAACGCAGGCGCTAGCTCTGATTAGAGCAATTCGAGAAGAAATTATAGAAGAAGATAGTGCTAGGTGATAACATCTAACGCAGGCGGTATCATCTAGCGCAGGTGATATCGGGTAGCACAGGCAGTAGCGCAAAGCAATAGAGGAAGGCAGTCGGCTTGCTTAAAACAAAGGATTCTCACACGGAGAATATTTCCTAAACTGAGATAGCGCAGGTGGTAGCGATAGCGCAGGTGGTAGCAATAGTGCAGGTGCTAACTCCAAGGCTATAAAAAGGACCCCTTGGATCTGTCTTCTTCATCCTCTCCCACTCCAAAATTGCAGAGCTTCGTGCCACTTCATATAGAGGAAGGTTCAGAAAGATACTCCTACAAAACCATAAAGGCTTAAGGAGATCCGTGAAGAAGATTTTGTTGGTGTTTCCATGGTGATCTGGAAGTGGTCAAATATCTAGTCTCACTGCCAACGCGATATGAGCCTATGGGGTTGCACAAAAGAGTGCTTGGAGAAATTGGAGGAACAATCCTATTGACAAGGGATCAGATTAAAGCAGGCGTTCGTCGAACGGCTAATGTAGCGCATTCATCGAACGACGTTCATTGAACGGTTCGTCGAACGGCTAGCATAGCGCGTTCGTCGAACGTCGTTCATCGAATGGTTCGTCGAACGGCTAGCGTAGCGCGTTCGTCGAATGGCGTTCGTCGATCGGCTAAGTGTTGAATAATATTGTCTTGACTGTCAAGACGATGTTTTGGTATTCTCGACGATATATGTATATCCTCTCGACGATATATATGTCTTCTCGACGATATATATATGTCTTCTCGACGATATTTATATGTCTTCTCGATGATATATGTAATCTTCTCGACAATATATATATCTTCTCATCGGCTGGTATAGCACATTCATCGAATAACTAATGTAGAGCGTGCGTCGAACGGTGTTCATCGAATGGTTCACCGAACGGCTAGCGTAGCATGTTCGTCGAACAGTTCGTCGAACGTCCAGCGCATTCGATGAATGCTAGCCAGTTCGTAGAATGCAGTGTTCGACCTATTTATGTTCACCCGTCGGTTCTCTCTCTGATTGCTGGAGGTATAAAAGAATACGATTCTTTTAACCTAATTACCTGATCTATTTTGGCGATCTATTTTTGCGAGAGAGAGCGGCGAAAGAGTTCCGCAAGGATTCTGACAGAAGTGTTCCGACTAGCCAATCCCGCCGTCGCCTCTCCCCATCGTCGTACCTAGCAGTCCGTGGGAGACGTAGAGAGCAGTTCTTCTCCGACCTAGATCTTGTGCGACAAGAGACTAGGTTTCTTCAACATTCGTGTGGATTTTCCGTAGAGGCGCAGATCTATTTCAGCGCTTAGAACTCAAGTTTTATTCTCTGGATTCCCTATTGGAGCATCTCGGTTGAGTATAGACTCAACCCCCTTCAGGTATAATTTCTGCAATGTGTTGCTGGATGTTATTTATTTCTTGAATCAATAAAATCGCAAGTTCTATATAACTCTTTTGGGTTGTTCTAGTTTTTAGTTCCACTGCGCATATATGATATGCTGTATTATCATTTCTGAAATGGTATTAAGAAAAACCCAACAGTGGTATCAAAGCGAGGTTCGCGATCTAATGCATGTAAATCAGAAATTTAGAAGTGTTCTAAATTTATGGATTTCTTCCTGGGTGTTTGGATTTCGAAGAAATGTTCTAGATTGGAACACTCCCAGGAATGCATGTGATTGCGTTGCCATTTCATTGTTTCAGAAATTTTGTCTCCTTAGCAGTAACCGTCCCTCTAATTGGTTTCTGAAACCAAATGTCATAGATTTTGAATCTGACATTGAGAGACGAGCTTGTCTACTGCATAAGTGGAGTTGTTTTGCTTGTGTCAAATGCATGTAAATCTGGAGATTTAGAAATTTTCTAAATGATCAGATTTAGCCTTTTTCTATCAAGTGTTGATAATTTTATTTTGTGCACTTCTGTGATGTATTTGGTTGTGGATGTTGTATTTTCTAAAAGTGCACGTTGGTTAATTGTTAATCAATTTTATAAATAAAATCCCTTATCCAATATTAAGTATATGAATGCCTTCCGATGCATGACACTCTTCCTGCCTCGATCGATGAAATGTGGGCTTGCCAAAGCAAGGTGCATTAATCTATCTTGGTATGGGTGCGAGCGGATAATTATGATATCCCACTGTCGACATTGGGTCCAACTTTACTGGGTGACCTCAAAAGTTGAGTGCCTAGAGGCATTGGGTTGGCATGCACCATATGATGGATGCGAATAAAGAGTTATTCACCAACCATACAAGAGTTGCATAGTGATGCAATTGGTTGCCTACCTAAATAACCGCATTATGAGAGGAATGCCAAAGCGGACTCATTGTGTTGGTGAAATATGGATCTTGTCCACTAAGAGAGTAGCTTGCATAAACTCTCTGAATTGATATTAAGGGTTATCAATTTGAATAAAATAGTGGGAGTATTTAATAAAAGACCTTATTAAAATAAAAATGTCTTTTGAAATATAGTACTAAAATAAACTTTGCATTATTTTGTAGAATTTCATGGCAAATACATCACACTCCACGTTGTCCCTGAGAGCCATCCTTGAGAAGGATAAGCTCAATGGGACGAATTTCCTAGACTGGTTCAGGAACCTGAGAATTGTTCTCAGGCAAGAGCGTAAGCTCTATGTCCTTGAAGAAGATCCCCCCAAGTAGCCAACCTCTACTACACCTCTTGCAGATAAAGATGCTTATAAGAAGTATAGAGATGACTCCTTGGATGTTGAATGTCTCATGCTCGCAACCATGAACTCTGAGCTTCAGAAGCAACATGAGAACATGAGCTGTTACAAGATGGTGGAGCACCTAAAGAAAATGTTTCAAGGGCAAGCTCGCCAGGAGAGGTTTGACATATCCAGGGCGTTATTTCAGTGTAAGATGGGAGCTCGGGACCCAGTAAGAACTCACGTACTCAAGATGATTGGGTATATAGAGAACTTTGAAAGACTGGAGTTTCCGTTGGGCTAAGAGTTGGCCACTGACCTGATCTTGCAATCGTTGCCGGACATTTATGAGCAGTTTGTCTTAAATTACAATATGAATGAAATTGACAAGACACTGCCCGAGCTCCTAGGCATGTAGAGAACTACCGAAATCAATATGAATAAGGTCAAGCCTGCTAGCCCCATATTGATGGTGCATAAAAGCAAGGGCAGACCAAGGGATTCAAGAAGACTAAGGTGGGACCTAAGTCATATCTTAATCCCAAGTCTTCAACACTGAAGAATAAGGGCTTGGCCAATGAAGGGAAGTGCCACCATTGTGGTAAGGCCGGGCATTGGAGGAGGAACTGTCCCCTCTATCTTGAAGATCTGCAAAAGAAGAAGGGAAGTATGACTTCCACTTCAGGTATTTTTGTTACAGAAATAAACCTTTCTGCTCCTTCATCTTGAGTATTGGATATTGGATGTGGTTCTCACATTTGTACGAATGTGCAGGAACTAACAAGGAGAAGAATGCTGGGTAAAGGAGAGATAGACCTGCGCATTGGAAATGGGGCAAGAGTTACTGTCGTTGCCGTTGGTGTTTATCGTCTTTCTTTGCCCACTGGACTTGTAATAGAATTAGATAATTGTTATTATGTTCCAGCCATAACTCGAAACATTATATCTGTGTCATGTTTAGACATGAGAGGATTTTCTTTCATTATTAAAAACAATAGTTGTTCTATATTTTTGAATGATGTTTGTTATGGTGTAGCCCAACTGTTTAATGGCTTATATGTTTTGAACTTAGATCAGCCTATCAATAATATAGAAAATACTAAAAGACTAAAAACAAATGACACGAATCCTACATACCTTTGGCATTGTCGTTTAGGCCATATAAATGAGAAACGCATATCCAAGCTCCATAGAGGTGGACTACTGGACTCATTTGATTATGAATCATTTGAGAGATGCGAGTCATGTTTGTTAGGCAAGATGATGAAAGCCCATTTCATTAGTTGTAGTGAGAGGGCTGATGATCTCTTGGGTATAATACATAGTGATGTATGCGGGCCCATGAGTTCTATGGCTAGAGGTGGGTACTAATACTTCATTACATTTACTGATGATTTCAGTAGATACGGATACGTGTTTCTTATGAAGAACAAATCTGAAACCTTTGAAAAGTTCAAAGAGGTTAAAAATGAAGTAGAGAACCAACTGGGAAAAAGGATAAAAGCACTCTGATCTGATCGAGGTGGTGACTATCTGAGTCATGAGTTTCGTGATCATCTGAGAGAGTGTGCTATTGTATCAAAGCTCACTCCGCTCGGAACACCACAACATAATGGTGTGTCTGAGAGGAGGAATCGTACTTTGTTGGACATGGTACGGTCGATGATGAGTCATGCAGATTTGCCCGTTTCCTTTTGGGGATTTGCTTTAAAGACTGTTGCTTTCATATTAAATCGTGCTCCAATGAAAACGGTTCTAAAGACACCATATGAGGTATGGACTGGGAAGCGTCCTAGTTTGTCTTTTATTAAGAGTTGGGGCTGTGAGGCCTACGTGCGATGTCAAATGCCTGACAAGCTGGAACCCAAGTCGGATAAGTGTTATCTTATGGGATATCCTAGGGAAACCAAAGGGTATTACTTCTACCTGCCGTCCGAGGGCAAAGTGTTTGTCGTAAGGACTGGCGTCTTTTCGGAGAAAGAGTTCTTATGGCGGAACTTGAAGAAGTTCAAGAACCACAAACAATAGCTGAACCGATTTTAGAACCTGAGCAAGGACTACAAGTTGTTGTAGCTAGAGACCCTGCTCAAGAAACACAAGCCCTGCGTAGATCTGATAGTCCAAGATTTGAGCCTGAGAGATATGGATTTCTCGTGTCTCAAATAGGTAACGTGTTGCTTATGGATCATGATGATGAGCCTGTAACCTATCAAGAGGCTATGTGTGGACCTGACTCCGAGATGTGGCTTGAGGCCCTGAAATCTGAAATGGACTCCATGCATGCAAACCAATTTTGGACCTTGGTGGAACCACCTGAAGGGGTACGACGCATAGGGTGCAAGTGGGTCTTCAAGAAGAAGACCGACATGGATGGGAATGTATAGACATTCAAAGGTAGGCTGGTGGCTAAAGGTTTCAGGCAAATTCATGGTGTTGACTATGATGAGACCTTTTGCCATGTAGCCCTGGTCAAGTCGATCAGAATTCTACTTGCTATTGCTGCGTATTATGACTACGAGATCTGGCAAATGGATGTCAAAACGGCATTCCTTAATGGAAACCTCCTTGAGGATGTGTACATGACACAACCCGAAGGTTTTGAATCTCCAAATGAAGCCACAAAAATATGCAAGTTGAATCGATCCATTTATGGATTGAAATAAGCTTCTCGAAGTTGGAATCTTCGTTTTGATGAGAAAATCAAAGATTTTGGTTTTATCAAGAACGAGGATGAACCTTGTGTTTACAAGAGGATTAGTGGGAGCATTGTCGTTTTCCTGATTTTGTATGTGGATGACATACTGTTAATCGGAAATGACATTTCGACCCTGCAAGCTGTTAAGAACAGGCTACGGGACTGCTTTTCTATGAAGGACTTGGGTGAAGCAACTTATATACTTGGTATTAAGATCTATAGAGATAGATCGAAGAAGTTGCAGGGTTTGACCCAGAGTACATACATTGAGAAGGTGTTGAAATGGTTCAACATGCTTGAGTGCAAGAAAGGATTCTTACCCATGTCACATGGTGTGATTCTCTCTATGGACCAGTGTCCAAAATATTTGGAAGATAAGGACCGCATGAAGTTGATTCCATATGCCTCGGCAATTGGATTGATGAGTACGTTTTGTACTCATCTTTTAGTATAATTTTAATATAGTTTTAATATGAATTTATATAAATTATATATATTATCTTATCTAATTCATTCCTTTTTATTTTTGCCACTAATTTAAGCTTAGTTTATGTTTTTCAGGTTTTCTGGACACTTTGAGCAAAAATGTCAAGTACACGCCCAAGGTCACGGGCATGACCAAGGGGCGTGACAGTCTAGACGTGTTTCAGACCCGATTCCGCCATCCCGGGAGCATTCCGTGAAGTTTCCCCAAGTACACGCCCCAGGTCACGGGCGTGACCAAGGGCGTGCATCCAAGTCACGGCCAGGACCCCGCCACCAGCTGCCAGCACGCCTGCCACATCATTTAATGTTACACGCCCTAGGTCACGGGCGTGACCAGAGGGCGTGACATCCAGGTCACGGGCGTGACTCGCCCCGCGCTCCTTCCCGCCGAAGTTTCCCGCCAGCAGCCACTTTTGAAGATTACGCGCCCCAGGTCACGGGCGTGACCTAGGGCATGACGCGCCCGAAACGCCTGCATTGAAGCTAGAATGCGCCCTCTCCACACTAGCATCGATCATGCTCCTTACACGCCCTTGGTCACGGGCGTGACCAAGGGCGTGTAACATCAAATTTCTGCCTATTTAAAGGGAGCTTTTCCAGATCTTCATGAACGAATTTTTTAGGATTAGACATTTCAATTCATGTTTTATTTTCATGTTTTAGTAGTTCTTATACTCCTTTTCTCCTTGTAATTGGTACGTTCAATTAAAATAGTTTGTAATTTTCAATTCCTAGCTTGTAACTTTTCTTAGCAATTCAATAAAATAGTTCTTTTCTTCTCTCATTTTCTCCCTCTTTTATCACGTGCTCTTTTATTTATTTTGATTCCTCAATCTCCATGAGTAGCTAAAATTCTATTAGTACACGACCGAGATGATCCAGGGAAAATATAATTCATGATTCTAGCTTCTCTTTCTCTTCCTTAGAATACTTCAGATTTATCCTTGAACTTTAATTGATTGAGATTATATTGTCGATATATATAATTCTCATTCTTATTTTCGTAATCTTATAACCGAGAGGTTTTGAATTCGAATCGATCATTTCAAGTATAAAGAGAGTTGAATGCACTCCTTAAGTGAGGATGGCATAATTCTCTCGGATTTGAGTCAAATCCAATAGAGGGGTTCACTACGATAAAGCGAGTTTTAGGGATTTTGATTCTAGAGCGAAAGTTCGATTGATCAACCTAAACTCAGTTGAGCGTATCATCGAGAGACGTACGTTCATAATTCGGGAACCTCCACGGTCAAGTGATTTCGTAAGAAAATTAGTAGTTTGGTTTTTAATCTTTATTTTCCAAGGTGATTCAAAGTCAAGTACTAGTCTTTCAACTCATTGTTTCAAAACAAGTTATTTTTATTTTCTTTTTGCAAAACCAACCCTCAAGTTTTAATTGATAAAATAATAGAGACTTTCTTGAAGTAAGAGTACTCAACCGCCCCGAGTCTAATACGACCTTGGTTTTTATAACCTATACTTCATTCGATACGGTACACTTGCCGTTGTCGTTTGCGGATATAGTTTTGCTGCATCATGGATCAATCATGTACGCAATGTTATGTACTCGACCCGATGTCTCTTATGCTTTGAACGTGTCACAAGTAGTTCTCAACTGACAATGATGTTTGTGGTTCTTTGACCTGAAGTCACAACATTCATCAAGTGAGGAAGAGTATACTTTGATGCCATCTAAAGTCTTCCTTGAGAAAGGTTGATGATAAGGGTGGTTATTAGGTATGTTAAGATTCATTTGGGTGTTTGTGTGTGAGTAGATATGGGATTTGTCCTGCTATATGACAGGAGTTACATCCATGGGCCTCTTGATGGAATGAGACTGAGAAATGCATGGCCATTCTTGGTGTCAATATGTGATATTGAGCTCACCATTTTCAGACAGTCTATTCTAGATCAAGGAATTAGGATTGCACAATTACGAGGGTGACACGGTCCGTGCCTCTAGTTCTATCCGAATGTAAGGGATAAAGGGACATAACAACACTGATACATTGGTCAAGACAGGTTTGTTGAGTTATGATCTCTTATTGCTTGGGTAGCAATGATGCATTGCTAGATGTCGCTCATTATTTGTGAGACTTTTATTTGATACGTTCGAGATCAAGTGGGAGACTGTTGGTGTTTCCATGGTGATCTGGAAGTGGTCAAATATCTAGTCTCACTGCCAACACGATATGAGCCTATGGGGTCGTACAAAAGAGTGCTTGGAGAAATTGGAGGAAGAATCCTGTTGACAAGGGATCGGATTAAAGAAGGCGTTCGTCGAACAGCTAATGTAGCGCATTCGTCGAACGACGTTCATCGAATGGTTCGTCGAATGGCTAGCGTAGCGCGTTCGTTGAACGGTGTTCATCGAACAGTTTGTCGAACGGCTAGCATAACGCGTTCATCGAATGACGTTCGTCGATCGGCTAAGTGTTGAATAATATCGTCTTGACTGTCAAGATGATGTTTTGGTTTTCTCGACGATATATGTATATCCTCTCGACGATATATATGTCTTCTCGACGATATATATATATATATAAATATATATATATATATATATATATAAATATATGTGTGTGTGTGTGTCTTCTCGACGATATTTATATGTATTCTCGACGATATATGTCATCTTCTCGATGATATATATGTCTTCTCATCGGCTGGTATAGCACGTTCGTCGAACGGCTAATGTAGCGCGTTTGTCGAACGATGTTCATCGAACGGTTCACCGAACGGCTAGCATAGCACGTTCATCGAACGGCTAGCGTAGCACGTTCATCGAACAGTTCGTCGAACGGCCAGCTTGTTCGATGAACGTTCAGCCAGTTCGTAGAACGCAGTGTTTGACCTATTTATGTTCGCCCGACGGTTCTCTCTCTGATTGCTGGAGGTATAAAAAATACGATTCTTTTGACATAATTACTTGATCTATTTTGGCAATCTATTTTTGCGAGAGAGAGCGGCTGAAGAGTTTCGTAAGGCTTCTGACGGAAGTGTTCCGACTGGTCGATCCCGCCGCCGCCTCTCCCTGTCGTCGGACCTAGCAGTCCGTGGGAGATGTAGAGAGCAGTTCTTCTCCGACCTAGATCTTGTGCGACAAGAGGCTAGGGTTCTTTAACACTCGTGTGGATTTCCCGTTGAGGCGCAGATCTATTTCAGCACTTAGAACTCATGTTTTGTTCTCTGGATTCCCTACTGGAGCATCTCGGTTGAGTATAGACTCAACCCCCTTCAGGTATAATTTCTGCAATGTGTTGCTGGATGTTATTTATTTCTTGAATCTATGAAATCGCAAGTTCCATATAACACTTTGGGTTGTTCTAGTTATTAGTTCCACTACGCATATATGATATGTTGTATTATCATTTCTGAAATGGTATTAAGAAAAACCCAACAGATTTCAACACGCGTCATAATCGTGACAAAAGACTGCATCGACTATGATCATACTCTGCGGGTCTTTGTCTACTTCTCCAAGAGACCCACATAGAGGGAGTTTTTAATATTGTTGTATTTTTCATTCTTGTAATCGCTTAGTAAATTCGCCTCGTGTTGGCGACCAGGTCTGGGTAGGACTTAGGGCAGAAATTCGCCTCGTGTTGGCGACTAGGTCTTAGGTGTAGATCTTGGGGGTACTCGAGGTCATATCCAGGGAAGGATTGGCTAGAGCGGCTTGAGGCCGTATCCAGGGAAGGATAGGCTAAGGACACCGGTTCGTGGGGATACGAGTCGGGATATAAAACAAAAGGGATTTTACTTTTCGCCTTCGATTTCTAGCGTTATAGAAATCTATCTTTGTAATCAATTTTATCAATAGTAATCATGTCTCTTTATGTGTAATAAATGTAAATTGATTTTCATTTCACTAAATTGTTTATTATACTCTCGTTCTTTATAAAAACAATTTAGATCTTTATTCTAAATCACTATTTTGATCTCTCATTATTTCAAGTATTCCAAAATATAACATAAGTTTTTATAACCCTTATTCACCCCACCCCCCCCCCCCCCCCCCCTCTAAGGGTGCCCACAGATCCAACAAGTGGTATCAGAGCGAGGTTATTCCAAACGGGCTAACAACCAAGAATATTGGTGTCTCATGATCTCGCTTCTACTAGTGGGGTAATTTTGTATGATGAAGAAAAATCTCTTGCACCACCTTTATTCGAAGGAAGAAATTATAAAGGGTTGAAATTTTTAATGGAAAAGTTAATTAAAAATTTAGATATCAAAGCGTGGAATATAGCAATAGTAAAACCAGCAGATGAATCAAACAAAAAAGAACGTCATCTAAATGCAAAAGCCAAACACTATTTATTTTGTGGTGTATCAAATAATGTTTTCAAATTAATATATTGTTTTTCTAGTGCATACAAAATATTTAAATTTCTTAAAGAAATGTATGTTCTTCCTCTCGCAGGTATGGAACAAACACAGGAAGAGAAGGACATACAAGCATCCATCATTATTCAAGAAGATATCTCTCGTAGCAAAACTATGGAAATCATGGAAATTGACTTAGACGAAGAGAGCAATTCATCAAGAGAAGATGAAAATTCATCTATAAAGGAGGAAGGCCTATAAGACAAAAAAGGAACTTCATGATCACATCATGCCTCTTTCGATAGCGCTGTAAGAAAGTCTAATTCTTTTTCTTGTGTGGCAACTTCTATCTCTACTTTTGATATACTAGAAATGGCTAAACGTAAAATCAAGAAATTAAAAATTGCGAATATAAAATTGCGTTAAAAGAGCAAAATGAAAGGTGGGTTAATGATAATAATATTTTATCTAATAAACTAGAATCATTAAAACTATTTGTGCAAAAATTTACAAATAATAAAAAATCTTTTATTTCTAGTTTATCATCAAACATGTGTAAGACTTCTACTAGTATTTTAAAATCAATTAAACATGCACCTAGTATAATGTTTAATCATAAAAGCATAATGAATTATAACCCTCACTATATATCTCCCAAATTAAATTCAAATATGGACAAATTTCCTATGAAAAATAATTTCAAAAGTGATTATTTTTTCAATCCTAAGTTTAATGAATATGGAAATTTGATGCATAATTATAAAGCTAAACCTAAGTATGAGTGGAAACCCAAAATTAAAGATGAAACGTTAACTCCACTTGAAAGGTTTCTTTCATTCTCATCTCCCCAAAAGTCATCTCGTTATATTTGGGTACCCAAAGGAACCACCACACTTGGTCCCCTTTGGAGACTTAAATCTCTTATTCATTAGGTATCATCAAATGCATGAAGTAGATTCTTTTCAAAATGAAATATACAAATTTCTACTTCATGATATGCTTTAATGTTTTTTTTTTATTTTCTTTTCTTTCTTTGTTTAATCCATCATGCCATGGTCACCTAATACATTATTTGAAATTTGACTGTCCCTTAAAACCTAAATGAAGTTTACAAATCAAATTATATCAAAAGTAAAAGTCTGGTTTTCATTTATAAATGACCAATCTATTACTATTAAAATCATTGCCTATAAATATCATATAATATTCATATAAATTGAACGATAAATTTGTTATAAGATATTTTAATTAAACCAAGATATTAGGCTATTAAGTACTTTTGCCTTCATCAAAAAAATTGGAGAAATAACATGTGACAACGTGTGGACATCCTCTCAAGAACTCTTTACAGCACACGAGTCATAATTTGGGTTTTGGCCTAATGAGTTAATATTTAACTTCCGTAACTTTTTGTATTTTCTTTAAAAAAAATTCACTACATTAGATAGGTCTTATACTGCTCGAGTGTTCGATTAAGTGAAATCGGAAATAAAATAGAAGAAAATCTGGGCCAAATACTCACAATAAGCACTCTCTGTGAGCTAACACAGGCGCTAGGACCTAACGTCGGTGCTAGCTCGAGTGTTCGATTTTCTGTAATTTTAAAATTCTGAAAAATCACTAAAAATATATTATTTTATATGTACTACTCATTTTTCCATTTCTGCCTATAATTGATTTTTGAAAAATAGAAATACAAAATTACAAAAGCCAAATTTCAAAAAATATGTTTCTTACTTCCTTTCTTTGGTTATTTGTTTGATTTCTATTTCTATATGCAAAAATCAAATACAAAAATATAAAACAAAGACAAGTATCAAAAATAAATTTTCGAACTTAACTATTCTATTTACATGTTTCTTGCGAAAGGGAGATTTGAGCTATCATCCCATCACATCTCCTGGTATCGGGCGAACCCCACATAGGGTAGACCTCGTGAAGTCCAAGATCAGTTTTAAGAGTTCAAACTTTAAATCAAAATTATTTTTAAAAATATCAAAAATACTGTATGGACTTTATTGTGAAAATCAAGCATGATTTAATCCATCATTTAGACTTTCTACAATGTTACAATTCATTTTTTCAAACTACTTTGAACATTGTTTTTATCATGCTTAGATATATCTACTCAAATGTGCACCAATTGTAATGAAAAGGTTGTGTAGAACCAAGCTTAGCATGCCTCTAGGTGTGAGTAAATTTTTTTATGATTGATAATGATATTTATTCACTCACTTATTTTTGGAAAAGTTTACATGTGCTTTTAATCTAAGAATGCTTGCTTGTGTATTGTAATTGTACAATGAATTAAATTTGCACAAGTATATTACCTACACTACATTTATTTGCACTCTTAAAAATTAAGAAAAGTGGTTGTGCTTTCAAAATTACATTAGATTGCAAAACAAGTGTATTCGGAGAACTTTGTACAAAAAATAATCATGAAATAAATTGACAAAGATAACTCCACTAAGCACTACTTGAACCTCTTGATAAGTCTTAATAAGTGTTGTGAGGTTGAGCACCTTGGAAAGAATAGTAAAGTGTCTTGTGCAAACCGTCATTTTTACACCACTTATTCTTAAGTACACCGGATCATAATATATAAATATATATATATATATTGAAAAATAAAGTGTGTGATCCCCTAAGCACTACTTTGCACCCTGATAAGTCTTAATGAGCATTGTGTGTGCAAAGCACCTTTATAGTTGTACATTTTTCCTATATGCATTGAAGTGTGTGGAAGTACAATTATTTGTGTTTTATTATGCACTTTACTCTACATATGTCTTGTATTTTTGATTAAATCATTTGTTTACTCTATTCAAAATACATTTATGTGAACATCATTATCTTCCATAACACTTCTTCTCATGAGTATTGGATCCTAATGCTAAATTCTATACTACTCTTTATAGATAAATGCACTAGATAACATAGCATGCTCTTTACAATGCTTTGAATTTTTGAATTTGTGAATTAAAATAACATTGTGGTAATCTCTTTTTGAAAACATTATTTCATGCTTGGTTACTTTATTGTCAAACTTAAAGATTTTAAATGCAAATTGATTTACAAAAACATCTTCCTTTTTGAAATTTAACACATATATCTTCTTATGAATAGACATGATTACAACAAGATGTTTCTTGTATTTTCATAAGTCTTCGGCATCATCACCATATATTTTTTACCTTGCGCTTTCATGCTTATATCAAAGTCTTAAATCTCAAAATTCCTTTTTCTACAAGTGGTAGACTTGCTTGGTAGAATCAATATTGGTTGTTCTAACACGAATATCATTTTTATGCTAAAAACTCTGATTCATTAATGGATTTCAAAATAGCTATGTGAGTTTTTCAAAAATTCAAATTAAAATATAAACCCATAGGATATGAACTTATCATTAGATTCAAATGCTTAATGTTTCCAATGATTATTATCCCATAATTACATATCTCACCATAGCGGGGGCGTAGGGTTGTAGGCATCAGATAACCTGACCTCTAAGTCATGTCTTGTCCTTAATCGGGGAGTGTTCTAGTGGGGCCTTGCGAGGCACTTGGGGGAAAGAGTTCTAGGTTGAGTATTTTCTAGTGTTTATATATGTGACTAACACCCCAACCTACGATATGTATGCAGCTCCTCGTGACCATCCGTCACTTAGTACGGGGCTAGGGTGTAGACATATTGTCTGCGTAGAATAGTTACTTGGAAATCATTACCTTTTATGCTTAAAACTCCTTATCATTTCATTTCCTCTAAAAAGCTCGATCATGCCTTATGTTTTTATCAAAAAATCCTCTTTTATGTCTATTGCTTCCTTGCCCACTTTTGCTAATAATAAAAGGGGGAGAACTAACATGATAAATATTAATCGATATCAAATGGGAAAACTAACATGACTAACGATAAAGATGATAGATTATATTTAAGGGGAGCATTCATATAGGGGGAGCATGTATTTAGGGGGAGAAATTATAAATACTAAAATCAACAATTATCCTAAGCCATCTCTCGCACACACACACAAGTAGGTTTCATCATGCTTATATATTAATGCTCTGATTTATCATTAATGGATTTGTTATTATGAAAAGGGGGAATTTGTACGAACATGGTCTTCCGCATCTCCTAGGTTTGAGAATAACAAATCCTATATGTATTTAATCTTGTGTGTTTAAGTGTGCAGGAAAACAAGTCCACGTGACTCAAGGATAACATAAGTAGGTTGCGCCCAAATTTGAAGCCAAAATTCCAACAAGCCCACTAGCGCCGGCGGTAGTACATAGCGTAGGTACTAACTCTGATTAGAGCAATTTCGGGAAGCAATTATAGAAGAAGATAGCGCCAGGCGATAACATTTAACGCAGGCAGTAGCCTCTAGAATAGGCGATATTGGGTAGCGCAAGCGGTAGTGCAAAGCATTTGAGGAAGGCGGACGGCTTGCTTTAAATGAAGGATCCTCACACGGAGAATATTTCCTAAATCGGGATAGCGCAGGCGGTAGCGATAGTGCAGGCGGCAGCTATAGCGCAGGCCGTAGCGATAGAGCAGACGCTAGCTCCAAGGCTATAAAAAGGACCCCTTGGATCGGTCTTCTTAATCCTCTCCCACTCCAAAATTCCAGAGCTTCGTGCCAGTTCATATAGAGGAAGGTTCAGAGAGATACCCCCACAAAACCATAAAGGCTTAAGGAGATCCGTGGAGGAGATTTCAACACGGGTCATCATCATGATGAAAGACCGCATCGACTACGATCATACTCTACGAGTCTTGGTCTACTTCTCCAAGAGATCCACATAGAGGGAGTTTTTATTATTGTTGTTCTTTTCATTCTTGTAATCGCTTAGTAAATTCGCCTCGTGTTGACGACTAGGTCTGGGTAGGACTTAGGGCAGAAATTTGCATCGTGTTGGAGACTAGGTCAAGGGTGTAGATCTAGGGGGTGCTCGAGGCCATATCCGGGGAAGGATTGGCTAGAGCGACTTGAGGCCTTATCCGAGGAAGGATAGGCTAAAGCCACCGGTTCGTGGGGATACGCGTCGGGATATACTACAAAAGGGATTTTACTTTTCGCCTTTGATTTATAGCGTTATAGAAATTTATCTTTGTAATCAGTTTTATCAATAGTAATCATGTCTCTTTTTGTGTATTAAAATTGATTTGATTTTCATTTCACTATATTTTTTATTATACTCTCGTTCATTATAAAACAATTTAGATCTTTATTAAAAATCACTATTTTGATCTCTTATTATTTCAAGTATTCCAAAATATAACATAAGTTTTTATAAGCCTAATTCACCCTCCCCCCCCCCCCTCTTAGGGCGCCTACAGATCCAACATCCACTACAGATGCGGAGTACAAAGCTTCAGCTTTGGCAGCTCAGGAAGCCATCTGGCTTAGAAGGCTTGTGGAGGACATTCATAAGGAGGTGTGAGGTCCTACTCTGCTTCGTGGTGACAATGAGAGTGCTCTCAAACTGATGAACAATCTAGTTTTTCACTCTCGAACCAAGCATATAAAGATTCAACATCATTTCATTTGGGAGAAGGTGTTGGAGGGATCTCTTATGGTTGAGCATGCGTAGAGCAAGGATAATGTCGCAGACATCTTTACGAAGTCGTTGTCGATGGGGAAGTTCACACGGTTGAGAGGTCTACTTGGGATGACTTCCACTACCCACTTCAAGGGGGAGTGTTGAATTTTTTGAAGTTGAGTTGGCAGTCTGGATTTTGGGAGACCGTAGAAGACCATGCGATCTGTGCGGGTTGTTCTGATGACTTGTTCTGGTCGGTCAGGATGCTCATGTAAATTTGCTCTTATTTTGAGACCGGGTGGCTTTTTTGTTGACCGTGCATCTTAATAAGGAGGTTTCTGTATCCCTTGGGGCGGTGACGACATCCATTGTCTTGCGTATAAATAGGGGTGCAGAACCCAAAGCAAATAGAACAACAGAGAGCAAGATTCAGAAGTGTTGAACTCGCAGCTTAGGCGGTCTCTGTAGTGGTTTGACCTTGTCGGTCTCATTTTTAGGTCAGGCGGTCTGGTGTGACTGTGTTAGTTCCTTGACTGGTTGCAGCGAACTCAGGGATCAGGCGACCTAGTGGGTTTGTGATCTGGAGTTGCGGTCTGGCAACAGTGTAGTTCAGTTCTTGTGTGTTTGCTGAAGCTTCTGTGATCAAGCGACCTTGCGGTCAGGTGGTCTCGAAGTGTGGACAGGTTGTTGGTTTGAGCAGTCGAATAAGGGAGCAAGTTGTGTGTTCTGTGGTTGCGCTCTAACAGTTTGCAGGTCATCAAGCTTGCTCTGTTCGCGCGATCTTAGGGATAACAGTTCGATCTGGCTGTTCGAGCGGTCTTGTGATCACTGCTTTTGTAGTTTGCTTGCGACGAGTTTTTTGTCTTGTGCTTCTCTCCTTTGTGATTCTTATAAATCATGTCTCGCCATATATATCTCGAGCTGTAAAGAGATAGATAATATAAGAGCACTAATCTGTCTTCCCATTATCATTGATTGCCATTCTTGTGGATTGTGTTGAAGTGTTCCGCTTTATTACTTCATTCCTGCCTCTAAAATTTTAACATAGCCTTGTAATTTTGAAGTCCTAGGGAAGGTCCTGTTATACATGCATATATATATATCTTTACTATATATAAAGAAATATCAAACCCATGAATTTTAAAGCCGTTGAAATGATTACGGCCGTTGAATCTGGCATGATATTTCATCAGTCGTCGGATCAAACCCTCTCCCTCTCTCTCTCCACTTTTTCATAGGCCTCCTAAACCTACAAGGGGGTGACCTACAACTATGAATGTGTAGAGTACCCTACAACATGAAATTATGATTTTACCCATAAATTTATTGAAAAATGAGTGTCATATGACCTATTTTTTAATCTCACAAAATTTTTCAATTGTGAGAATTGAACCCAGGTCTTCACTATGTCAACCAAAGATGACAACCATCACACCATATGGTTTTTGTTGAACAAAATTAAATTAAGTTTTATATATACTAATATAATATAGATCTCCCCTGTAGAAAGTCGCCGCCCCTGCCAAATGTCACCCCCGACCGAATGTCGCTGCCACTGCCGAATGACACCCCCGTCGAATATCGTCGCCCCTGCCGAATGATGTCGCCCACACGGGGGTCCCCCGTGCCCTGTCACTCATATATATATATATACACCTGTGTGTGTGTCTCTATAGGTCTGCATGTATAGGATTACTTGGAAGACCTTATTGAGTAGAACGTTGAACATGATTTCTCTAATAACATGAAATATCATTCTTTATTTGCAGATTCTTATTTGGGCAGACTTATGAAGGAGATTGATGGTATTTTTACCATGTTAATGTGAAGGTCATGCAAAAAAGCTTTGTTGATTTATTCTAACACATTTCAAAGCTTTTGAGCATTTAAGGTACTCTGGAAGATATTTGCAAGCTTTGTGTGAAGAAGCTGCCATGATGCCTATCAGACTATTAGGTTTCAAAATTCTTACAGCAACTCCTAATCATGTTTGAGCTAACACAACATTCCCCTATACTGAGTTTGGATAAAACCGAGTTGAATGGTACAGTAAATAGCTTGAGATAAAAAGTAATTCAGGATATGGTATTGAGGGGTAAAAGGCGTCTGAGCTTGGATGATTCACAGTTCAAGCCCAGGGTTATATTCTTGCTTTGATTGTTTCTGTGTTATTAAAATTGAAATAATCCACAGTTTGAGGTCTCAATTTTTATTTAAACAAATACCACACAAGTTGTTTCCCCTGTCTCTGCTAAACAACACTAGGAATTAATTTTTTCAATGATCTTGACGTATCTTGTGCTTCATTATTTTGTTTTCATGAAAATATGTTCTTTTATGTGTTAGTTGTAGAATGAGGTATAGATGAGGAAACCTAATCTTCTTTCTTGTAACGAATTTTTTTTTTGGGGGGGGGGGGGGGGGGGGGGGTTGTTGCCAATAGATTGTGATTTTGGCAAATAATCTCTGCCATAATTATTTTTCAATCTCATAATTATGTTATAATTAACAGAGGTTCATTTTTCAATCTCTACAATCATTTTCGAGTACTCTGCAATCATTTATTTGTGAGTAATAAGAAGATAAAAAATAATGGGTTTTTACCCTCTTATTTGTCACAATGGGAATTACCAGACCCAACAACCCATGCTATGTAAATAATGAAGCCCAGCTGTATAAATAATTTGTGCCCAATGGTATTCAAGATATTATTTTCATGGGAACACTATTCTTATTGATACTAATTGCATTAGCTGTGTAAGATCAAAATGGGTGAAAAGTTGGGGGAAATTAGAAGAGATCTAAGTATCCTTGTTGTTAAACAATTCAACTTAGCAGCATCCCTTACCAAATTTTTAGTCATTAATTTCTCAAGAGACATGTAATTAATGTGGGATTGTATCTTGTGCCACTTTAGACAAGCAGACATTCCATCATTTGTCATAAGACATACAGGTTGATTTTTTCTAATGCAAATGAAATTCAAGCAATAAATACTGCCACTCCTAGTGTCGGTTAAAATAGATTTAGAATTCTGAGAATCCTTGATTAGGCACTCATCCTTGTGGAAAGCAATAGTATATCCCAAGTCACGTAGTTGACTTATGCTAATGATGTTATGTTGTAACCCTTCAACATAGGCTGCCCATATGATAGTGATACTACCATTAGTAATCTTACCATAGCCTGTAACTACACCTCTATCAGATCCTCCAAATTTAACTTTAGGTACATCTTCTAAAGGTGTAAACTCCTTCAAGAGGCTTCTAGCTCCAGTCATGTTCCTGGAACACCCACTGTCCAAATACCACACAGTATTCTTGGTGGATTTTGGACATACCTACAAAACAACTACACTTCCTTAGAATCCCATGCTTTCTTGGGTCCTATGTGCTTGTTAGGAAGGGAACTAAATATAATATTAACTGCTTTCTTACTAATTCTCATGTGGGGAGAATTCTGGACAGTTGGATTAAACCAACAGTCTAAGGAAAAATGACCTACTTTACCACAACACTAACATTCAAATCTGTTGTATCTGATTTTTGTGAGGAGCTTGGTCTGATTGGGTTAAGTTATTGCTTGGCAGCTAACCCTCCCTTTTTGGAAATTGAGGAATTTTCCCCAACACGAGTTTTTCTAAAAGCCTTTATAGGAGGATTTTTTGGGGTGCAGATAGTGCACTCTTCCCAAGGAAAGTTTGTATTTTGCTGAGCCAAGTGGAAGGAAGCTTAAGACCACATTCCGTCTCCTTGCTCTCTTTACATCTGTAGATGCAACTATGATCATATGAATTTGTGCGCATGATCACCTTTCTAAATACTGTCTTTCCTTGAGCAGATTTCCCAATGTTTTCACTTTTAGAATAGCCCAAACCTTTCTTATTTGTTTGTGAAAAGCTATCTATCAAAGGAAGATCAGTTTGTGGCTTGGAATAACTAGCCATAATTCTCCTTTCCACTAAGAGCAACCCTCTAGCTCTTTGATTCTAATGTTCTTATGCTTAATAACTTCAGTCAGAGTGCTAGTGCTCTGTGGAGAGATTGATAATTTGGTCTTATCTTTAGCTACCTCGGTAACTTTCTCAAGCAGTTCATCTCTCTTGACACTCAAGGAGATGATCTCTGCTGCTTGTGCTTTATAGAGAGCTTTTGCTTTCTTAATAGCATCAAACAAGGAACCAAATTTCTCTATATAATCAGTGTCAACTTCTCTTCCGGTTGAAGAGGAGATGGTATCTGAATTTGTGTCATATATGGTAGGAGAGGCTTTAGGAATTACCTATTTGTGATGAATTTCATCACAACATTCTTCATCTGAGATGGCCATAGTTGTTATATGGCTATCTGATTCTTATGAGGAGCATTCAGTGTCACTATCACTGAGTGTTCTCACATTCTTTGTCACAAAGCTTTTCTCTGACTTCCTGCTCTTTTAGTGCTTTCTTTCCTCACTCTTATCTTGTATTTTAAATGGACATTCAACAATGACATGTCCAGGCTTTTTCAGGTGTAACAAACAATGTTAGAAGAAATATGTTTGCTAGATTTGGAGTCATACCTGTCTGATTCGTGTTTCCTCCCAGACTTGTCTTCTGTCCTAGAACTAGAGGGTAAAGCTTCATATATTCTGTTCCCTCTTCTTTTGTTTCTCAGCAGTTTCTTAAACTACTTGGTGAATAGTGAAAGATCTTCATCAGAGAATTTTGAGTTGGAGTTTCTTGAGATCTCTTCTTCTGAGATATAGACAGGCTCCACTGTATTGTGCTTTCTGGAAGCTTCAACTTTAAAGGCCACTGCTTTTTCTTTATTATAAGCCTTGGAGTTTTCCTCTACAGTCTTTCTAATATTCAGCTGCAACTCATATGATAGGAGCTTATCATATAGCTGTCGAGGCTCCATTGCACCCATATTGCCAACTTCCCTTATGACACAAATTTTCATCTCCCATTCTTTGTTCAGAGATCTCCGGAATTTATCATTTTGCTCAAAATTGGTGAACTCTCTTTCATTGGTTCTGATCCCATTCACAATTCTGAAAACTGTTCATAGCAGGCAACTATGTCATCCTTCTTGTCTTTCTTGAAGGATTCATATTCCTGATTCAGAAGGGATTTTCTGTCGTCCCTTACCTCTTCAGTTTTCTTCCATATATACAACCAAGGAATCCCACATTTCTTTTGATGTTTTACAATGAATCAGAATCTGAAATGTTGAATCATCAATTGCATTTATAATGATGTTCTTAGCCCTTTTTTCCATGGCGACCAAGTCGACGTCATCCTTGGTCAACTGGGATAAGGTTATAGGTGTAACAGTTTTTGTTGGTTCCATAGGGATATTCATTTGAACATAGTGTCCCTCTTCAACTACCAAATAGACTATAGGGTCTGAAGATTCCATGTACAACTTGATTCTCAGTTTTGAGATAACAAAGTTCTCTTTGGTGCAGATGGGCATCTTCATTGAGCTCATTTCCTTATGATGCACACCAGCCATTGATTTATCACAACCCACAAACCTTGTAGATCTTACTCTAAGTTGTTAATCCTTTGAACTAAACCTAGCTCTAATACCAATTGAAAGATATGGGTTTGATTAAACTACACCTAAGGGGGGGGGGGGGGGGGTGATTAGGTGCTTTCACAGTTAATTACTACTTTAAAATCTATCGATCACAACACAAAAGCAGCACAGAAAACACACAAGATTTATAGTGGTTCCCTATAAGACAATGTGCTTAGAGGTACTCCACTATCCCTCCCACTTATGTAGCAATGAGCTAGACTAGGCAACTTCTGTAACTTCTCAGATCTCTTCTCAATAAGCAGATCTTACAACTCATGCTCACAAAGAACCCAACCAACAACTCAGACTGTACAAGTCATACAACAACTCAGATCTTCACTAAGATCCTACTAAAATCAGGCTCACAAAGAACCCTACAGAACTCAGGCTCACACAAAACCCTACCAACTCAGATCTGTTTATAAGATCCTACAAGCTCACACTCACAAAGAACCATACAGAAGAATACAGAAGAGAAGGATTCAAGATAAAAGCTTTGAATGATCAGACTTCTTCTTGATAAGTAATAAAATATATGTATTTTTATTATAGTTATTAGTATTGTTTTAATTAATATTGTGAATTTTCTATGTAAATTAATAAATAAATTGCTTCTTTTCATTATTTCCTTCCTAACTTAGTTATATTTTTGTTTTTGTAGATCTTGGCAATTTTTGTCAAGTCACGCCCTGAGTCACACCCGTGACAACATGTCACGCCCGTGACCCAAGGGCGTGTAATTTTAAAACGCCAACTTGTCAATCTGCGTTCAACGAAAGGCAAGCTTCGTTCGACGAAAATCGAGCTGTGCTCGATGAAAGCTCTCTGCCCTGCGTTCAACGAAATTGAGCTGCACTCGATGAACGCTCTACAAGCTGCGTTCGACGAACGGCGCTCTGCGTTCAATGAACTCTCTCTGCCCTGCGTTCGACGAATGCCCTCTGCCCTGCGTTCGATGAATCAAGCTGCGTTCGACGAACGACGCTCTGCGTTTGACGAACTCTCCGCGCCCAGCGTCCGACGAACCCTCCCCCATCCAGCGTTCGACGAACTCTCTCTGCGTTCGACGAACTCTCTCTGTGTTCGACGAATCTCACTCCAGCACCTCAGCCGCCAGCCCCAAAGTCACGCCCATGCTGCTGATAAAATGCCGCCCTCTGTCACGGCCATGACACTGCAGGTCATGCCCGTGTACAGCCATGTTTGACGGCAGGACCTTCCAGAAGACTGCGGATGCGACCCCTAAAGCAAGCGCAAATGTCATGCCCTAAGTCACGACCGTGACATCCAAGTCACGCTCGTGACCTAGGGCGTGTAAAAATAAAAGTATGCCTATAAATAGGAGGGCTCGGGTGAAGCATTTCTCATCCAAATTTTGAGTGTTTGTAATGTTTTTCTGAGTTCTTTTGAGTGGATGTGAGTTTTCTTTATGCAATTAAGTTTATGTTCGTTTGTAATTTTTGCCTTTTAAAAATAAAATGTTGTTTTCTCATTTGGATCATCTTCCTTTTTTTAGTTATGTTAGTGTGTGTGTGTGTGTGTATGGGAATTGTTTTATTGCTTTCATAACTTTGTTTATTGCTTTCATAATTTAGGTTTATTGCTTTCATAAAAATAGTTTATCGCATTCTTTAACGCTTTATTTATCGCTTTCGTTTAAACGTTTTCTTTCGATTCAGTCTTTTTATTACAAGTAGAGTGCGTATATGAGATAGTGTTTTTCTTTTTTGTAACTTAGCTTTATTTCAGTCCTTATATAACTGTTTATACCACCCCCTTGCCGGATGAGAGGCTAATTTTCTTTAGCGCTTGATTAAGACGGTTGGGACGGATACTATTACTGATTTTATATAAGTCTTTTATTTCTTTCTTTCACGCTTATATCCGCTAAAATTATTAAACATGTATTTTCTTAATTATGCCATCTCCATTCCGATGAGTGACTAATTTCCTTTAGCACACGATGTCGAAGAGCATTGGGACACAAAAATAGTTTTTCTAAAAATAAAACATCTCTTTCTAAAATAATTAACGCTTAAGGTTTACCCGAGAATAACGTTGAGTGGAGCCACATAATCGATGTGTGGTTTTCATTTCCATCTCCGTACACTAGTTAGCCGAGAGGCTCGTGCGTACGGACTGATCGCTCACGGGTAAGGAGAAGTGCGCTCTACCCTCGAGAGAGGATGATGTAAGTCTCCCGAATTGGAAGTAAAAACCCAATAGCGGGGTTCACAACATAAAGCGAGTATTAAGAAGATTCGATAGTCAAAAATTCATAATCTCAGGTGGGCGTACCCTCGAGAGAGGAGCGTTCATAATTATGTAACCTCCACGGCCAAGCCATTTTAATGTTTTGAAAAGTCATCACTTTTACCTCTAAAAAAGACTATTTTAGTCTCAAGGTAATTCGACATCGGGCGCTATTATTATCATCATTTAGAACTCTAGTTATACGCTTATTATCATTCGTTTTTAAAAACCCACATTAAAAACTTATTCCGATAAAATAATAATTCGTTCCTCAAAGTAGTATAATCAACACGATCCACGGAAATATACGACCTTGATATTTTCTAAAACAAAATATCCTATATTACTCACGATAGGGTATACTTGCCTTTATTCTATGATTAATTTGGATTAAAATTTAAACAAACACTTTTCAAATCCGAAACTTGCAAAACTCTCCTTTGCTATTTTAAAAATCAATAGAATTCGGCGTTGTAGTCAGGGTGTAATCGTCAATATTTTGAAAGCAGAAAAAGACCGTTACTTCTATCTTTCTATATGATAACGGTTAATTTCTCAAAGTAGGAGTACTTGTGAGACTCTTTGGAAACACCTGCCTAACTCTAATCTCGTCATATAAAAGTTGCGCAAACCAAATTAATTAAAAAGAACAATCTGAATCCCAATCACCAAGTTTTGGCGCCGTTGCCGGGGACTTTTAGTGTTGTTATTTGAAACAAGGAATTACTATTACTTTTATCATATATATTAAAAATATATAAAAAAAATATATCTACAAAAAATATATATATATATATATATAAAATATTAAAAAAAGCAAAAAATATATATATCATTTTTATTATCAGTATATGACCCGAGGAAACTCCTCGGACGATTCGATTATTCCTTTTGACCCCGAAATCGAGCGCACTCTTCACCAGCGCCTCCAACTTCGTGATCAAAACTTACTCCAATTTCCCGAAGAGTTAGTCGGAGATACTTACACTAAACCTATTGCCGATCAAATTCTAGATGTGGCCCCGCCACGGACCATGGCATATTATGCCAGGCCAAATCTGGAAGATACCGGATCGAGCATAATGCGCCCAACAGTGGCTAATAATAATTTTGAAATAAAATCTAGCATCATTCAAATGGTACAACAGTCAGTCCAATTTGATGGTTTGCCTGATGAGGATCCGAATTTACATCTTTCTAACTTTTTAGAAATATGCGATACATTTAAAATTAATGGCGTTACTGACGACGCCATTCGTTTACGCTTATTTCCATTTTCGCTGTGGACGAAGGCAAAAGCGTGGTTAACTTCTCTTCCCAGAGGATCCATAACCACGTGGGCCCAATTGACGGAACACTTTTTAACTAAATATTCCCCCCCCCCTCCCCCGTCAAAAACCGCTAAGTTAAGTACGGATATCGCCTCTTTCATTCAATACAATTCTGAGTCTCTCTAAGAGACTTCAGAGCATTTTAAAGAGTTCCTGCATAGATGTCCTGATCATGCGCTGCCTTTCTGGCTACAAGTCCAGACGTTTTATAATGGCCTAAATTTTTCCACGCGCAGATGATCGATGCAGCCGCCGGGGGAACGGTAAACAACAAAACCCCGAAGGCCGCCCAAGCTTTGTTCGAGGAAATGGCCATGAACGCCTATCAATGGAATGCGCCTAGATCTCACCCTGCCAAACCAGCCGGGATTTATGAAGTGGATGCCACTACTCAACTAGCCTCGCAAGTGGAGCGGCTAAGAAAGCAAGTGGCAGAGATGACTGCTTCCTCCTCCACTCCGGCTTGGGCTCCTAATAATAATAATAATAATTTTGTTGAAGAAATTGTAGATTACCTAGGCAACCCAGTTAGGCCCCCCTTCAACCCTAATAACAATCCGTATATTAATAATTATAATCCGGGTTGGAGGAACCACCCAAATTTTTCATGGAGCAATCCTAATAATGCTCAGAGGCCCCCAATTGTAAATCCGCAAGGATTTCCAAACGGATTTTAGCCTCCCCCTCCAAAACCTTCTCCGCTCGAAGACATTTTTGCTAAATACGTTGCGTCCACCGAGTCAAATATCCGGAATATTATCGAATCGATTAAAAACTTAGAAAATCAGGTGGGATAGCTAGCAAAGATGGTCTCCGAGCGGCTATATGGAGCTCTACCAGGGAACACGGAGCCAAACCCCCGAGAAAATGCCAAAGCCATAAACCTTCGCAGCGGCAAGGAGGTAACCTCCCCAAAACGGGTTGAGCCCAAGGTACATGTTTCAACACCGACCCCTCCACCCTCTCTCTCGATAGATAATACAACGAGTATTCCGACTGTGCCAAACATTTTTAGCCCGTCCCTTCCTTATCCCTCGAAAATAAACAACGAGCGGAAGGATGAGCATTATAAAAAATTTCTACAAATTTTAAAACAAATCCATATACACGTTCCTTTCTGCGAGGCACTCTCCCAAATGCCAAAATATGCGAAATATCTTAAAGAGTTGCTTTCTAATAAAAAGCGACTCGAAGATGTTTCTCGTGTTTCCCTTAATGCGGAATGCTCGGCTGTCCTCCTTATCAAATTGCCGCCAAAACTGAATGACCCGAGGCGATTCTCCATCCCATGTCTCTTCGGCAATATGTTAATAAAGTACGCTCTAGCGGACTTGGGAGCTAGCATCAACTTGATGCCTTTCTCCCTTTTCAAAAAACTCGATTTGGGCATCCCAAACCCGACTAAGATGAGCATCCAACTCGCGGATCGCTCGGTAAAGTACCCTATAGGGGTAGTGGAGGATGTTCTGGTCCAGGTAGACAAGTTTATCTTCCCGGTAGATTTTGTCATCCTGAACATCGAGGAAAACGCTGAGGTGTCTATCATCCTCGGTCGCCACTTCCTCGCCACCTCCTGTGCGTTAATTGATGTTAGTAATGGTCTACTCCTCCTTCGGGTGGGCGACGACGAAGTTACTCTGCACATTAATCCCTCACTACAGCACTCCCTATCAAACGATGATCCCGGTACTTTAGTTTAGTCAAGCTACGCGACGGTAAACAAAGCGCTCGTGGGAGGCACCCCATATTTATCTAATATTTTATTATGTTTTGTTTTTTTACATGTTTTTTTGCAGGGTTTTGTTTGACCCCGCCAGTTTTCGTTCAGGGAAGCTTTTTGCTCTCGCTATCTTTTCCGTACATACTGCATCTTTTATTTTCTCTTCTTCATACTTACATTACAACATTGGGGACAATGTTGGGTTTTAAGTATGGGGGTGTTTTACTGTCTTTATTTAAACCAAAAAAAAATTAATAAAAAAAGAACAAAACTATAAAAAAAATCCAAAAAAATTTGCAAAACCTCAAAACATTTCAAAAATATATATATAACTATATAGTAGTTGAAAAAAAAACAAAACAAAAAAAATAATAAAACCCAACTTTACTTTTATTCTTAAAAGCATTTAGTTTCGAGAGTATATGTTTGTGGATCTTCATAATCGTTAGTTTTACTATTCGTTCATTTATCTAAGGTCGATAGATTTAAACGTTCGGGGTTAAGTTTTAAAGAATATCTTGTGTTTTTGATTTAAAATAGAGGCTTTGTTATCTAGCACTACTTCTACTAGCTAAAATAGAGACACGTGTATTATGTTGGCAAAACAACTTTAGACTGCAATTATCCTTACTTTATGTCTTTAGAAATCTAGGAATATTCAAATTACTAAGGTTGCTCTCAAAACTTTTTATTATTATTCTAGAATTTCTCTTGAAAACCCCTTGTATACGCTAATTTAGCATGACAAATAAATAATTAAAAGAAGAAAAAGATCTTATGTCAATGGGAATAAGAATTCATTCCGTAAACATAGGCACCCAATTAATTCGTTAAAAGATCTTATGTCAATGGGAATAAGACTTCGTTCCGTAAACATGGGCATTGGGTTTATAAAAATGAATTAGTTTTCCCTCACGGGTACACCACAAAAGCTAAAATGAAGGGGTGGACGAATAAAAATCATCACCCCTAAAAACTCTTCTTTTTGCCAAGGCTTTTTACCGCTTTTCCTTTAGCCAAATTATTGTTTCTAGTCCTAATTCAAAAAATCATTTGAGAGCATAATTAGTAACTTATATTTTTCCATCATGTTTCTTTAAACAAAGGTTATTATAATTTCGATATAATCTCGTTTACTAATGATTGCAATTTTGTTTGCTATTTGGTTAATTAAGAAGTCTTTGGGCTAGGACATTTCTTTCTACTTAAATCATTTGCATAATTTAGGACTTAACTCTTATTACTCCGAATTTTTATTTTTCAGTCTCTTATGATTAAAATAAAACGATAGCTAAAAATTAGAACTTATGTTAATCCCGTATAGATCTCCCTTACTTTTGCTCTGGAATAGTAAAAGCTTAAGTATGAGGGTATTTGATAAGTAATAAAATATATGTATTTTAGTATAGTTATTAGTATAGTTTTAATTAATATTGTGAATTTTCTATGTAAATTAATAAATAAATTGCTTCTTTTCATTATTTCCTTACTAAATTAGTTTTATTTTTGTTTTTGCAGATTTTGGCAATTTTTGTCAAGTCACGCCCTGAGTCACGCCCATGACAACATGTCACGCCCGTGACCCAAGGGCATGTAATTTTAAAATGCCAACTTCTCAATCTGTGTTCGACGAAAGGCATGCTGCGTTCGACGAAAATCGAGCTGCGCTCGACGAAAGCTCTCTGCCCTGCGTTCGACGAAATCGAGCTGCGCTCGACGAAAGATCTACAAGCTGCGTTCGACGAATGGCGCTCTGCGTTCAACGAACTCCCTCTGCCCTACGTTCGACGAATGCCCTCTGCCCTGCGTTTGACAAAATCAAGCTGCGTTTGACGAACGGCGCTCTGCGTTCGACAGACTCTCCGCGCCCAGTGTCCGACATACCCTCCCCCATCCAGCGTTCGACAAACTCTCTCTGCGTTCGAAGAACTCTCTTTGCGTTCGACGAATCTCACTCCAGCACGTCAGCCGCCAGCCCCAAAGTCACGCCCATGCTGCTGATAAACTGTTGAAATTGTTGAAGTGGAGTGGAAGGTGACCGGGCGGTCTGAATTGTGGAGACCGCAGAGACCGCGCGGTCTGTGCTGGTGCTTTGCAGGTCTGTTCTGCTCGTCTATTGTGGCGGTTGATGAGTCCTGATCATATACACATTTATGGACTCATCCGGGCCGTTTATTTAGTCATTTCCCCGCACTTTAGCCTTGTTATAGCTTATATTTGATAATCCATGCTAGGTGCACATCTAGGCCCACTTTGGTGTGATTTTCGTGCTTATTGTCATTAGTAGTATTCATGTGCTGTTAAGTGGCACTTTCAGTGGCTAGATCTGTGGTTGTGCAGGAATAGGAGTCGTGCAAGTGTTCCCGGTGCAATTCTGCACAGGAACACTGCGCACGATCGCCGGTTATATTGCGCACGACCATTGGTCGTGCGCCACTGATCGTGTGCACTTAACCCTTTTTTCACGAGTTCTGTTTGGTGCAGTGCGCACAACCACCAATGCCAGTGCGCACGACCACCGGTCGTGCGCCACTGCTCGTGCGCATTTACCATTTAATTTCTGAGTTCTGTTTGCTGAAGTGCGCACGACCATCAACTCCAGTGCGCACGACCACCGGTCGTGCGCCACTGGTCGTGCGAACATTTTATTTTATAATTTCGTATCTTGCAGGTTCCACCCAGGCAGTGCGCACGATCACAGGATTCTAGTGCGCACGACCACTGGTCGTGCGCCAATGACCGTGCGCGCTGTTTAATTCAGCGCCTATATAATGACCTGATCGCGAATTAGGTCGGGATTACGCATTTTAGACTCCGTTCAGTCCGCCGTTTTTGCCATTTCCAGAGGTTTTTCACCCCCTAGGCCTCCTCCATCATCCAAGGGCTTGAAAGAAGAGATTCTACACTCATTTTGATCGCTAAGGAAGAAGTTCTTCGCACTAGACGTGACCGGATGGTAAATCGCTGGAGAAGACGGGTCCATTGGGAGTTGTGACAGCCCTCCTCTACCCCGGACGCAGTTGGGACCGAGCTAGGACGCGGATTGACAACCCGGTGCTTCCTACCGTGAATCTACAACGAGACTCCGTATTCGGTCGTATCTCTTGCCTTTTTCTTCTACTTATGTGGTTGTATTTGTTTGTACTCTCTTTATCTTGATGATGAACGCTATGAACTATGTTAGTATTGTTAATTTCATGCCTATGAAATCATTTTGTTCATTTGTGTTAATGAGGTGCGCCCCCATCAATTTTCCGCTCCACCACCATGTCCGGTGCCGCACTAGCAATTGCTAGTGGTGTGCTTGTCGAAGAGGTGCTTGCGACCCTCAATCCGTAAGCCTTCTCGTCCATCTGCCCTTTCGACGCAGCGCGCTCAAGGCCTGCCTAGTTTCCTTCCCGCCGATCGAAGCATTGCATAGCGGCATTGCATAGGAGTAGGCGTAGTATTTACTTTTGTTTGCAAATCTCAAAGGCCCTTTCGTTCGCATTCCATCTACCGCAGGACTTCGATCTCAAGTCCTTCCTTGATAATAAAGTCCACCTTACTGTGTTCCTCAAGAGACCGACACTCGGGAATTCTATTCCCAAAATTTATTACTTGCGCGACCGGTGCACTTGCCGACACGCATCAAGTTTTTGGCGTCGTTGCCGGGGAACACAGTCGTGTGAGTTTTCTTGAGAGGGAGACGAAAGATAGTTGTTCTTTCTTTGTGTTTAGCCGCATTTCTTTTTTTTCTTTGTTTTGCCTTTATTTCGTCTTTCCCTATTTTAAAGTTTTAGGCAAGTTTAAATCTAAGGAGCTTTATTAGTTGTGTGGATTTTCCTTGCAAAGAATTCCTGCTTCATTTTATCTGCTTTAATTATTGAAAATGTCGTCATGGGGTATTTCGCCTAGCTTTAATGATAAGATGGTTTATTATTTAGACCAAATGAATGAGTTGAATGCTGGGCAATTGTGCCCTCTATCCCTAAGCCTGTTTTGTGCATGGATTCCTCACTCCCTGTGTATGGCTTCACTCCTAGTGATGATGATCACTCATCTATTAGCCAACAAGGAGAGGAATGGGAGCTCCTAGATGCACCTGAGCATGATGAGGAAACTATTCTTTCCATCGGGGAGGCTTTAGCAGATCTTTTTACGGAGGAACCAAATCTTTGTGTTTTTCCAGTTTCTTTGCACGATTTTTCTACACACATTCTTTATGATCCTATCAAAGTAAAGGAGCGGGGTGATGCTTCGGACTCGGAGGATGCTCCGAGGTGGGTTGAGGAGGATACTCCTTCTGATGAGGAGGTTTGCACTTCCTCATGGGACGAGGAGGTCCAACTCACCACCGAGGCCCTTGAGTTCTTGGGTTCCCCTCGCCATGATACTTACGATGATGATAGTGATCTATCCTTGGATCCTGCTGGGAGTGAGACCGGGATCACTCCCCTGATGATTGATTATTTATGTCATTCTTCTCTTTTATCTCCTGACCCCCTTTCTTCATCTGAGCCTGTGCAGGTTGAGTCTTCACAGGTACATCAGGAGGATTTAGAGCTTTTTGCTCAAGTCAATGATGAGCGTATCCTCTCATGTGAGGAGGTTTATTCCCCCTCCTTTGAGGAAGCTTCACTCATTGCCTTTTCTTCCTGCCACCTTGCTGTTGACGATACCTTGCTAAGCAAGGATGTGTTTTGTGAGATGAGTGAGGACCAGGCCTCCTCCTTTTCTTACATTCTCTACCCTCTACCTGTGGGGAGCAGGTATCTTTATTTAGGTAGCGGGGTGACTGTTCTATCACCGTATCGGTACCCGCAACCGAAACGGATATTGGAACAGTTACCTGTGCATTTTCTCTTCCATAGGCCCATTAGCTAGGACTTTTATGTTTTCAAATAAGTCGTGCTGGGATGACAGTAACCCCAGTAGTTATCTTTCTTTTTCCTGAAATTTTATTTTGTCTAGTTTAGTTAAGTTTTGTTAAGGCTGTGAATACCTCGCTGCTGGTGCTGATTCCTGTTTGTGCGTAAACTGCACGGTGGATGGACATTCTACTAAAATTTTGGCCGCTGGAAAATTCCTAAGGCGCACGATCACTGGTCGTGCGCACTACTTATCGCGCACGACCACTGGTCGTGCGATCAGCCCAGATTTTTATAAAAAGCCCGTCCGCCTGAGCCTTTCACGCACGATCTAGGGCTTTCGTTTTTCGTCGTCCGTGCGCCGTCTCCGCTGGGTTGCCGCCGATCGTGCGCCCTCCTTCCTTCCGATGAGCCCATTTCCTATTCTCCTCTTTCCCCTTGCCCTCCTACCACCATGAGCTCCATAGATCGCCAAAAGGTCTACCAACGCTCCGGCCGCTCTTCCGCCTCTCCTGCTCAGATCCTCGCTAGGATGGCTACTTTTTCCAAGGATTCGCACACGCGGCGATTCAATTCTCTTAAGGAGAAGCCATTCCTATCACAGCGTCTCGTGGATTGGAACGAGTTGAACTCTATCGGCGACAATGGGGAGTTGGGGGAGGCCGTCCGCCAATGCTATTATTTCGATCACTGGAGTGGGGTGTTCGAGTGCAATGACCTCGGCTACCGGGAGCTTACCTTGGAGTTCCTTGCTACATTTGAGTGGGATGTGTTGCCCTCCGGTCAACGTCCGGGAAAGTGCTCTTTCCGCATTTTGGGCAAGGTCTTCACTCTATCCTTGTCTGAGCTGGCGGTGCATGCTGGATTTTACACTGAAGCCGAGGCTGCGGTGATCCCTTTTCTGGATTTGGATGTCTCCTTCCCTGATGGCGTCACCCCGCGTGCTGCGTGGTGTGCTCTCACGGGTCGTGATGAAGAATATGGTGCCAGGAAAAGCAAATCTACCTGGATTGTCGCGCCTGCTCTCCGTTTCCTGCAGCACGTCCTTAGCCACTCTCTTGTCGCCCGTGCCCTTAGTCAGAACGTGGTGGGGTGGCAAGATCTGATCTCCCTTTATAGTATAGAATTTCGGCAGCCTTTGCATCTTGGCTACATGCTAGCTTTCTTCTTCCATCACGAGGCCACTTACGGTCTCACAGGTGCCATTGGTGGTGCCTACTATATTACCCGCATTGCCAAAAGCCTGGGGGTTTGGAGTCATCTGCCTCCGATGGTGCAGGTGACTGCGCCCTCCTTCATCACTCGGGCCACCATGGTGAGCTTCCATCTATTACGGGTCGTGGGGAAGAAGAGTAGTAGACGCTTTGTGGTCGTGATGCCGGGAGATGCGCCCAGGGAGAGGCAAGGCGACGAGGAGCACGGAGAGCCGGCTGAGCCGCCAAACACTCACCGCGAGGTAGCCCTTCTGCAGCCGCGAAGGCATTCATTTCAGCAGGAGCGGAGAGCCAAGGAGGAGGGCAGTTCGTCAAGAGCACCGGAGGTGCCAAGTTTCGATCGGCGCCTCTCCGATCTGGAAGCGAACCAGTATTGGCTGACGGATTTCGTTTATCAGCAAGCATTGCGGGGAGGGTTAAATATTCCCCCACCTCCGGGTCGGGCCGCATCATCTTCCAGACCACCGCCGTCCGTTGTTGTTCTAGATAGCGACAGTGACGACGAGTGATCTTTCTCCCTGCATGCGAGCAATTCTAAGCCTTGTTGTCTGTTTTCTCTTGTTGCTTTTTTAGGTCTTTTGTTGAGTCGTTCGAACTCCTCCTTTTTTGTTAACTGTAATAATGACATTTTGCTTGTGGATGCTCTTCTGGGCATAGTTTTATGTACCCAGCTTATTCTGTTCCCTTATTCTGTGTGCGAGTGCTTAATATTAATTGCAGGAACAGGTTCCCTCCCATGGGTGATAACCCAGATTTCTTGATTTTTAGTGCTCTCACATGTTTAGTTCAGTTTTTACTATTTTTGTTGTTCTAGTGTGTCCCTTTCAGGTGGCCTTTGTTCCTTGTGATGGCGGATGCTACGGACTGCTTTTGATCGTAAACGCCAATCGCCTGGTATGCTCATTTCTGAGCATTGGGTAATACTTCCTCCCCTCTTTTAGCTTCAAATTTCTAGATATATTATTTAGCTTAAGTCTGGGGGAGCGGTTGTTGTTGTCCACTGTGCACGAGTTGCACCGCATACTAGAAGGTTGTTTCTTATTTTTCCTTATCGTTGTCATTGTTTTTATGCTTCTCACACCACTTCACCCACTTGAGTGCGTGCTTATCTTTTTGTCGTTGTTCCGTTTAAACTATTTTGGTTGGAAAGTGAAATAGATTGTTAACGTAGGAATTATTATTTGGAGTGCGATGTTGACTCATGTAGTGTTCTAGTCACTTCGCATGTTATGGTAGAATTTGAGTAGAACTAGATTTTCTTTATGCATCTAATTTATGTTTAGTATTTCTGCGTAAATTTAGATTTAATATACTCAAGTGGTGAATTTACATGAAATTGACGATAACCCGGTGTTGTGTGTGTGCGATTGCTAGTCGTGTGTTGCTCGAGTCGGGAGGAAGGTTTACCTTTCTCGTGGGCTAAGAACTTGCCCCAAGCGACTCTCGAAGCATGGGTGAGAGCGACTCGTTGAGTCAAGCATGATGTAGGCCACCCTTTGACTAGTTTGAGCTTTGTTATTCCATGTCCATTTCGTTCACCGTTGCAAGCCAAATTTGTGCCTACCAATCCTTTGTTCAGCTCCTCTTCATCAACCAAAGCCTGAAGCCTATCCTACCCCCGCGACCAAATTGTTTTAAACTACGCTCATAATTCTCAACTTGTGTGGTGTGTGGAATCCTTGTGTTATGAAGAGAAAATAAAGTCTATCTGCTGATTTTGAACCAACCGGAGGATACATAAAAGAAGTAAAATATGTTAAAAGAAGAAAAAAAAGAGCATTTTGAAAAAAAAATCCTTCCGAGCTAAAAAAAAAGAGACAATCTGTTGGTATTTGTGAAGTAGGCCGTGTGCACACCTGGTTTTCATGATAAGTCTGGGGGTGTGTCACACGAGCATCGTTGTTGGTCTTGCGTGGTGCAGCGTTCCGTTAGCTCACTTGGGTTGCGTAGCCGCCGTGTTTAACTTTGAATATCATACCGTAACCTAAGCCCCGTTTTAATCCTATAAGTCCTACTGATTTGATTTGCGAGTTTCCTAGCGCCGTGGAGAGAGTGTGACCGGGCAAGCGTATGGTTCACGACGTTGATGGATTTCAGCGGAGTTATTCCTAGGCCCCGATCTTTTGCAACACCCGCCTCAGTCTCTTGTCACTTTCACACCGGGCATGATCGTCAAATTCTTCATAATTCTCCAACTGAGTATAACTAAATCTTTACTTACACTTTAATACTCTTGTAAATCAGTTAGCATAGTTAGAATCTCCTTCTACTAAATTCTATACTTGCATGCGTATGTTACTTCGCACCATACTCCTTTGTGTAATTCTCTATGTTAATTATCGTTTCCACGCTCCGCCGGATTCGTTTGCTCGGGACGCGCAAACAGTTATGTCTGGGGGTGTGATGAGTCCTGATCATATACACATTTATGGACTCATCCGGGCCGTTTATTTAGTCATTTCCCCGCACTTTAGCCTTGTTATAGCTTATATTTGATAATCCATGCTAGGTGCACATCTAGGCCCACTTTGGTGTGATTTTCGTGCTTATTGTCATTAGTAGTATTCATGTGCTGTTAAGTGCCACTTTCAGTGGCTAGATCTGTGGTTGTGCAGGAATAGGATTCGTGCAAGTGTTCCCGGTGCAATTCTGCACAGGAACACTGCGCACGATCGCCGGTTATATTGCGCACGACCACTGGTCGTGCGCCACTGATCGTGTGCACTTAACCCTTTTTTCACGAGTTCTGTTTGGTGCAGTGCGCACGACCACCAACGCCAGTGCGCACGACCACCGGTCGTGCGCCACTGCTTGTGCGCATTTACCATTTAATTTCTGAGTTCTGTTTGCTGAAGTGCGCACGACCATCAACTCCAGTGCGCACGACCACCGGTCGTGCGCCACTGGTCGTGCGAACATTTTATTTTATAATTTCGTATCTTGCAGGTTCCTCCCAGGCAGTGCGCACGATCACAGGATTCTAGTGCGCACGACCACTGGTTGTGCGCCAATGACCGTGCGCGCTGTTTAATTCAGCGCCTATATAATGACCTGATCGCGAATTAGGTCGGGATTACGCATTTTGGACTCCGTTCAGTCCGCCGTTTTCGCCATTTCCAGAGGTTTTTCACCCCCTAGGCCTCCTCCATCATCCAAGGGCTTGAAAGAAGAGATTCTACACTCATTTTGATCGCTAAGGAAGAAGTTCTTCGCACTAGACGTGACCGGATGGTAAATCGCTGGAGAAGACGGGTCCATTGGGAGTTGTGACAGCCCTCCTCTACCCTGGACGCAGTTGGGACCGAGCTAGGACGCGGATTGACAACCCGGTGCTTCCTACCGTAAATCTACAACGAGACTCAGGATTCGGTCGTATCTCTTGCCTTTTTCTTCTACTTATGTGGTTGTATTTGTTTGTACTCTCTTTATCTTGATGATGAACGCTATGAACTATGTTAGTATTGTTAATTTCATGCCTATGAAATCATTTTGTTCATTTGTGTTAATGAGGTGCGCCCCCATCGATTTTCCGCTCCACCACCATGTCCGGTGCCGCACTAGCAATTGCTAGTGGTGTGCTTGTCGAAGAGGTGCTTGCGACCCTCAATCTGTAAGCCTTCTCGTCCATCCGCCCTTTCGACGCAGCGCGCTTAAGGCCTGCCTAGTTTCCTTCCCGCTGATCGAAGCATTGCATAACGGCATTGCATAGGAGTAGGCGTAGTATTTACTTTTGTTTGCAAATCTCAAAGGCCCTTTCGTTCGCATTCCATCTACCGCAGGACTTCGATCTCAAGTCCTTCCTCGATAATAAACTCCACCTTACTGTGTTCCTCAAGAGACCGACACTCGGAAATTCTATTCCCAAAATTTATTACTTGCGCGACCGGTGCACTTGCCGACACGCATCAGCGGTCTGCTGGTTGAGCGGTTTATTCATGGTTTGTTCCGGTCTGTTCCCGAGTTGTTATACTTGGTTGGCCTCTTCCTTGTTGGAAGACCGGGCGATCTGTTCTTTTGTAACCGCCTGTCTGGTTGGCTTGTGCTGGCGATCTGGCGACTTGTCTTAAGTCGGCCAGATGGTTCTTGGTTTGCTCCTGGTGGTCTAAGGAAGGAGCGGTCTCGTGTTCGCGTGACTTGTGCGCGATCTGCCTGCTGATCTGCGGTCTTGGACGGAAGGTTGTCCAAGTGGTGTGATCGCGCGGTCTGCCTTGTGAGACCACTGGCGATCTGGCGGGTGGTGATTGTATCTCTTTTGTGGTGGTGACGACATCCATCATGTCGCCTATAAATAGGGGTGCATGGCCCATCATTCATAATGAGAATTATAAGAACTAGAGCCTGGGTTATTTCCTGCGGTCTCAACTTTGAGGTCGGGCGGTCTCGGAAGCGAGTTGACTGTTTGTTGTGTTCGCAGGTTTGGGATCAGCAGGTTGCGGACTCCTTCCTTGGTGATTTCTAGCGGATTGAATAAATAGTTCGGCAGCAGCTTGTCTGTGAACTGGTTTATGTTGTTCTTGTGCTGTTCACAGCGGGCTCAGCGATCAGGTGACCTTCAGCGGTTAGGTGATCTGAGTTGCGGTCTGACGACAACTGTTCTTCGTTCAGTTCAATAATCTCCAGTTCGTGCGGTATGAGGTGGCGGTCTGGCAGTACAGGTCAAGCAGGGTGTTTTGTTTTGCAGTCTTGCCTGTCTTCTGTTCGCGTGGTCTCAGGACAAGCCAAGCGATCTCTGGAGTTGAGCGGTCTGTGCGGTCTCTGCTTGTCAAGACCGCCAGTTTTGGTTTTTGGTGTTTTGTTCTTCTCTCCTCCGTGATTCTTATGAATCATGTCTCGCCATGTATACCTCGCACTGTAAATGAAGTTTGTGATTCAATAAAGTTTCTTGTGTTGCTGTGTGGCATTGTGGTTGTTTGGTTATAACTCAGTTTATGCAACTCCAGCTTACTCCTAAACGATTCAAATCAAAAATTTTAACATGGTATCAAAGCCAGGTTGTTGGAGTGGATAAGCAGTCAACTTGAGTTGCCATCGTCTTTGTGAAGAAGAGATCACATAGATTTCCATGGAAGGTGGATACGCAAGAGGGCTTGGTATTGAACTCCTCACATCGACTAACTATAAGAAATGGAGGTCGTGTATGTAGAGTTACTTACTTGGTGAGGATCTATGGGAGATAGTTGGAGAAGAAGACACACAAGAAGTGTTTCTAGCAGGAGAAAATATGGCAGAGGTGAGACTTTGGAGGAGGACTAATGCTAAGGCAGAGTTCACACTCAAGAGGGCTATCTCACCAGAGCTGTTTGATCACATCATTGGATGTAAATCTGCTGCTGAGATTTGGACATCTTTGGATGTGCTGTTCAATAAGAAAAATGTAGCTCGGCTACAGTTTCTTGAAAATGAGTTGGCGAAGGCCTCTCAAGGTGATCTTTCTATCTCTACCTTTTTTCTCAAGATGAAGAACCTCACAGCAGAGATTTCTGCATTGGACCCTGATGAGCCCATCTCGGAGGCAAAACTGAAGAGGCATATCATCCGCGGGTTGCGGAAGGAGTATCTTGCCTTTGTGACGTCAGTTCAGGGTTGGGCAAATCAACCATCTCTGTTGGAGCTGGAAAACATACTTGCTTCGCAGGAAAGTTTGGCAAGACAGATGGTGGGGACTTCTATCTCTGGGGGAGATAGTGATGTGTTGTTCTCTGGGAAGAAGAAGAAGAAATGGGAGAAGAAGAAGCCAGGTCATGATGGACCCTCTACTTCAGGTCAGCAGGATAGAGGTTATGTTTCTAAGTCTGATGGGAAGAAGAAGGGAGAGGGACCAAGGTGCTTCAGGTGCAATAAGACCGGCCACTTCAAGAAGGATTGCCGAGTTAATCTTCAGCCGGGACATGCAGCGGAGAAGGAGAAGCCAAAGTCTGATGAAGATGGATGGGGAGGAGCCTTTGCGGCCAATATGACGGCGATGCCCGTTAAGTCCTTGGCTTCCATCAACTTTGAAGAAGATTGGATCGTGGATTCAGGGTGTGGACATCACCTCACCGGGGATGAATCAAAATTCTCTTCTTTGGCACCTTACTCAGGTAACAATGCAATCATTATGGCTATAATTCTGTTCATGCAGTAGAACAAGAAGGTGTTGTCTCCCTGAGCAGTGATAAGGGTCCACTCACCTTGAGGAGTGTTTATCACATGCCTGGTATGAAGAAGAATCTCTTCTCTGTGACCAATGCGGTCGATGTCGGTTATCACGTTCTATTTGGCCCAACAAAAGTGAAGTTTCTTAAAACTCAACCGGAGATAAAGGGAGATGTTATTCATGTTGGAAGGCGGGTGAAGGACTTTTTCTTGCTATCGACAAGTACATATGTTGATAAGATGAAGACCAATGATAGCGCGGCTATCTGGCATGAAAGGTTGGGGCATGTAGGCATGTACAAATTGAAGGCTATGGAGGTAAGGGGCCTTGTCAAGGGCTTGCTTAGCTTGTCCTCCTATGGAGACGGTCATGTTTGTGCGGGATGTCAGTTTGGTAAGTCTCATCGACTTCCATTTGACAAATCGCAAACAAGATGCAAAGAGCCATTGGAGTGCATTCACGGTGATTTAATGGGACCGTCTGCCTCCCCAAGCCTTGGAGGCAACATATATATGTTGGTGTTGATTGACGATTACACCAGATATTTCTGGGTGTATTTTCTAAAAGAGAAGTCGGAAGCTTTTGCGAAGTTCGTGGAGTTCAAGGAGCTGGTGGAAGGTCGGTTAGGCCTGCGGGTGAAAAAATTAAGAACTGACAATAGTGGGGAGTTCACCTCTGGTGAGTTCTCAAGTTTTTGCAGGAAACACAGCATTCGGAGAGTGCTCACTTGTGCCCATACTCCACAGCAAAACGGCGTTGCAGAAAGGAAGATCCGTCATCTGACGGAAACCTGCAAATGCTGGCTTCATGCCAAGAGTATCCCAAAGTCCTTCTGGGCGGAGGGAATGTCTTGTGCAGCGCACGTCATCAACAGGATGCCTCTGAGTCCTATCAACATGAAGACCCCTCACGAACTGATGTTCAAGGAGAATCCAAGTGTTGCACACCTTCGGATGTTTGGGTCAACCTATTATGTGCATATTCCTGATGCTCTTCGGACAAAGCTAGATGCGAAAGCAAGGAAGCTAGTCTTTGTTGGATATGATGAGCGGAAGAAAGGATGGAGATGCATGGATCCTGAGACACAAAGATCAGTAGTATCTTGTGATGTGGTGTTCGATGAGGTGACTTCCTACAAGGGGAATTCAGGAGTTGAACTTCCGGAGAGCAGGGTTGATGAAGAAGGAAAGGCTGCGGAAAATCTTCAAGTGGAGTTACCTGTTTCACCAGGAGCTCCAGCTGTGTCAAGCTCTGAGATGGAGGCTTCATGTTCAGGAAGCAGGGGGAGCGATGCTCCAAGTTTGTCTGGAAGAGGAGCTAGCACAGAAGAAGTAGCTGAGGAGGTGGTTAGTCAGGAGCAACTTCTTAGGAGGTCGAAAAGGACTATCAAGCCACCTGATCGATACACAGGAGGAAACATGGTGAGCTTTGTCTCATGTTTCTTTGCTGGTCCCTTGGATGAGAGGGAGCCCTCGAGCTTTAAGAAGGCCAAAGGTGTGAAGCAATGGGAGATTGCTATGCAAGAAGAGATGGATGCTCTCAAGAAGAATGAGACTTGGTCTCTAGTGCCCAGGCCCAAGGGCATTACCCTTGTGACATGCAAATGGGTTTATAAACTCAAGAAGAAAGCTGACGGCACGATTGAGCGATACAAGGCTCGCCTTGTGGCTCGCGGGTTCTCACAGCAGTATGGAGAAGATTATGACGAGACGTTTAGTCCAGTGGCAAAGATGACTTCGGTCTGATTTGTTATTGCTTTGGCGTCATCCAGTGGATGGGAGATTTGGCAGCTCTACGTTAAGAATGCCTTCTTATACGGCGAGATCGACAAGGATATCTTTATGATCCAACCGCCGGGCTTCTTTTCGGAGGATTGTCCAGACTACGCTTGCAAACTTAAGAAGGCCCTGTATGGGTTGAAGCAAGCGCCTCGGGCATGGTATGGGAATATCGCGGAGTATCTTCTATTCTGCGGTTTCTTTGCTTCAGACTCTGATTCTAGCTTGTTCGTCAAGAAGTAGGGGGCGCTTCGGGTTATTGTTCTGCTGTGTGTGGATGACATGATCGTTACCGGGAACTCGAAGGGGGCAGTAGCAAGGCTGAGAGTCGAGCTTGCTATCAGGTTTGAGATGAAGGATCTGGGTGAGCTTCACCATTTCCTTGGACTCGTGGTTCAGAGGAGGGAGAGCGGAGTGCTCATTTCTCAGGCCGGATATGCGGAGCGGATCGTTCATCGATTTGGCATGGAGGAAGGTAAGAGCAGCTCTATACCTCTGGAACAACATCATAAACATCGGAAGGATGAGGGGAGAGTTTTATCTGATCCGTTGGTGTTCCGAGCTCTGGTTGGGAGCTTGATCTACTTGACCATCAAGAGGCCAGATATTGCTTATGCAGTTGGCAAAGTGAGTTGGTACATGGCGGAGCCACGGAATCCTCATCTTTTGGCGGCAAAAGGAATTCTGAAATATGTGAAGTCGACCTCTGATTTGGGTCTCCTATATAGGAGAGGGTCAAGCTTGGAGTTGCTTGGATATATGGATGCTGATTACGGGGGAGACGTGGATGATCGGAGATCAACGTCTGGTTTTGTCTTTATGACGGGCCCCATAGCTATCTCTTGGTGCAGCAAAAAGCAGGACTCGGTGTCTGTATCTACCACAGAAGTGGAATACAAGGCTTCGGCCTTGGCAGCTCAGGAAGTCGTTTGGCTCAGGAGGTTGGTTGAAGATGTTCATGAGGAGATTCGAGGTCCCACTATGCTACGCGGGGACAATGAGAGTGCTCTCAAGCTGGTTAATAATCCAGTCTGTCACGCAAGGACCAAGCATATTGAGATTGAACACCATTTCATTCTTGAAAAGGTGTTGGAAGGATCTCTTATGGTTGAGCATGTTCAGAGTGCGGACAATGTCGCAGACATCTTCACAAAGCCGCTGGCGAAGGGACCGTTTACATGGTTGCGGAGTTTACTCGAGCTAGTTTCCACTTCCCACTTCAAGGGAGAGTGGTGAAATTGTTGAAATGGAGTGGAAGGTGACCAGGCAGTCTGAATTATGGAGACCGCAGGGAACGCATGGTCTGCACTGGTGCTCTGCCGGTCTGTTCTGCCGGTGTGTACTGGCGGTCTGCTGGTTGACCAGTTTGTTCATGGTTTGTTCCGGTCTGTACCCTAGTTGTTCTGCTTGGTTGGCCTCTTCCTTGTTGGAAGACCGGGCGGTCTGTTCTTATGTAACCGCCTGTCCGGGTGGCTTGTGCTGGCGATCTGGCGACTTGTCTTAAGTCGGCCAGATGGTTCTTTGTTTGCTCCTGGTGGCCTAAGGAAGGAGCGGTCTCGTGTTCGCGCGACTTGTGCGCGATCTGCCTGCTGATCTGCGGTCTTGGACGAAAGGTTGTCCAAGTGGTGTGATCGCGCGGTCTGCCTTGTGAGACCGCTGGTGATCTGGAGGGTGGTGATTGTATCTCTTTTGTGGCGGTGACGACATCCGTCTTGTATTTTATAAATAGGGGTGCATGGCCCGTCATTCATAACGAGAACTGTAAGAACTAGAGCCTGGGTTATTTCGTGTGGTCTCAACTTTGAGGTCGGGCGGTCTCGGAAGCGAGTTGACTATTTGTTGTGTTCGCAGGTTTGCGATCAGCAGGTTGCGGTCCCCTTCCTTTGTGATTTCCAACTGCTTGAATAAACAGTTCGGCAGCGGCTTGTCTGCGAACTGGTTTATGTTGTTCTTGTACTGTTCGCAGCGAGCTCAGCGATCAGGCGACCTTCAGCGGTTAGGCGATCTGAGTTGCGGTCTGGCGACAGCTATTCTTTGTTCAGTTCAATTAGCTCCAGTTCGTGCGGTCTGAGGTGGCGGTCTGGCATTCCAGGTCAAGCCGGGTGTTCTGTGTTGCGATCTTGCCTATCTTCTGTTCGCGCGGTTTCAGGACAAGCCGGGCAATCTCTGGATTCGAGCGGTCTGTGCGATCTCTGCTTGTCAAGACCGCCAGTTTTGGTTTTTGTTGTTTTGTTCTTCTCTCCTCCGTGATTCTTATGAATCATGTGTCGCCATGTATACCTCGCACTGTAAATGAAGTTTGTGATTCAATAAAGTTTCTTGTGTTGCTGTGTGGCATTGTGGTTGTTTGGTTATAACTCAGTTGATGCAACTCCTGCTTACTCCTAAACGATTCAAATCAAAAATTTTAACATAAACTGCCGCTCACTGTCACGACCATGACACTGCAGGTCACGCCTGTGTGCAACCAAGTTTGACGGCAGGACCTTCCAGAAGACGGCGGATGCGACCCCTAAAGCACGCGCAAATGTCACGCCCTAAGTCACGGTCGTGACATCCAAGTCACGCCCGTGACCTAGGGCGTGTAAAAATAAAAGTATGCCTATAAATAGGAGGGCTCGGCTGAAGCATTTCTCATCCAAATTTTGAGTGTTTGTAATGTTTTTCTGAGTTCTTTTAAGTGGATGTGAGTTTTCTTTATGCAATTAAGTTTATGTTCGTTTGTAATTTTCGCCTTTTAGAAATAAAATGTTGTTTTCTCATTTGGATCATCTTCCTTTTTTATTTATGTTAGTGTGTGTGTGTATGAGAATTGTTTATTTCTTTCATAACTTAGTTTATTGCTTTCATAATTAAGGTTTATTGCTTTCATAAAAATAGTTTATCGCTTTCTTTAACGCTTTATTTATCGCTTTCGTTTAAACGCTTTCTTTCGATTCAGTCTTTTTATTACAAGTAGAGTGTGTGCGTATATGAGATAGTGTTTTTCTTTTTTGTAACTTAGCTTTATTTCAGTCCTTATATAACTGAATATACCACCCCCGTCCCGGATGAGAGGCTAATTATCTTTAGCGCTTGATTAAGACGGTTGGGACGGATACTATTACTGCTTTTATATAAGTCTTTTATTTCTTTCTTTCACGCTTATATCCGGTAAAATTATTAAACATGTATTTTCTTAATTATGCCGTCTCCATTCCGATGAGTGGCTAATTTCCTTTAGCACACGATGTCTAAGAGCATTGGGACACAAAAATAGTTTTTCTAAAAATAAAACATCTCTTTCTAAAATAATTAACGCTTAAGGTTTACCCGAGAATAACGTTGAGTGGAGCCACATAATCGATGTGTGGTTTTCATTTCCGTCTCCGTACACTAGTTAGTCGAGAGGCTCGTTTGTACGGACTGATCGCTCACGGCTAAAGAGAAGTGCGCTCTTCCCTCGAGAGAGGATGAGGTAAGTCTCCCGAATTTGAAGTAAAAACCCAATAGCGGGGTTCACAACATAAAGTGCGTATTAAGAAGACTCGATGGTCGAAAATTCATAATCTCAGGTGGGCGTACCCTCGAGAGAGCAGCGTTCATAATTATGGAACCTCCATGGAAAAGTCGTTTTAATGTTTTGAAAAGTCATCACTTTTACTTCTAAAAAAGACTATTTTCGTCTCAAGGTAATTCGACATCGGGCTCTATTATTATCATCATTTAGAACTCTAGTTATATGCTTATTATCATTCGTTTTTAAAAACCCACATTAAAAACTTATTCCGATAAAATAATAGTTCGTTCCTCAAAGTAGTATAATCAACACGATCCGCTGAAATATACGACCTCGATATTTTCTAAAACAAAATATCCTGTATTACTCACGATAAGGTATACTGATGAGTCCTGATCATATACACATTTATGGACTCATCCGGGCCGTTATTTAGTCAATTCACCGCACTATAGCCTTGTTATAGCTTATATTTGATAATCCATGCTAGGTGCACTTCTAGGCCCACTTTGGTGTGATTTTATGCTTATTGTCTTTGGTAGTTTTCATGCGCTGTTAAGTGCCACTTTCAGTGGCTAGATTTGTGGTTGTGCCTGGAATAGGAGTCGTGCGAGTGTTCCCGGTGCAATTCTGCACAGGAACACTGCGCACGATCGCCGGTTCTATTGCGCACGACCACTGGTCGTGCGCCACTGATCGTGTGCACTTAACACCTTTTTCATGAGTTCTGTTTGGTGCAGTGCGCACGACCATCAATGCCAGTGCGCACGACCACCGGTCGTGCGCCACTGCTCGTGCGCACTTACCATGTAATTTCCGAGTTCTGTTTGCTGTAGTGCGCACGACCATCAACTCCAGTGCGCACGACCACCGGTCGTGCGCCACTATTCGTGCGCACTTAACAGTAATTTTATGAGTTCTGTTTCATCTATTGCGCACGACCACCGACGATGGTGCGCACGACCACCGGTCGTGCGCCACTGGTCGTGCGAATATTTTATTTTATAAATTTCGTGTCTTGCAGGTTCCACCCAGACAGGCGCACGATCACAGGATTCTAGTGCGCACAACCACTGGTCGTGCGCCAATGACCGTGCGCAGTGTTTAATTCAGCGCCTATATAAATGCCTGTTCCGATTTTAGGGCATTATCAAGCCGCCGGGAGCGGAGTTCCTGTTCCGTACGCCGCCGACCACCACCTTGGGACGCCTCCACTTCATCTTCTACGCAAGGGGAAGCCTCCTCCATCCATTCCAAGACCTCCTCCATTGTCCGTGAGTGTTCTCCATCGTCCGCAAGCCTCCAAGCAACCATTCTCTCATTCCGCCCGGTGAGAAGAAGAAGAAACCTGAAGTCGAAGACGACGGAGCTACGTAGGGAGATTGTGACAGCTCTCTACGCCGGAAGCATAGTCCGCCCGAGCCCGGAGGTAGCCCGACAACCTACCATTCCGGCCGTGAACGGCCGCTAGTCTTCACTATCGGTTATCCCTTTCTTCTCTCTTTCATTGTACTCGTTATGCTTTGTAAACTTGAATATTGTGATGTTGTTTGTTGAAATGAATGTTTCCTTGTTGTTCTTCATGGTTCGGTTGTGATTCACTCCATTTCCACTCACTCACTCGCACGCGCACGCAAGGTGTTTGTTCCGTGTTAGCAAGAGCTAACGACGGTTGTGAAGAGGTGTTTACGACCCTCACCCTTTCGCGCTAGAACACACTCCATCCGCCTCACGAAGCACGGCATCGCGGCCGTTGCATCCATCTCACCTTGCGAAGCGGTGCTTTCGACCCGCATCTCTTTTACTGTTGTTAAGATTAGGACAAACCAACCAAAAACCCCCTTTTTCATGTGTGTTTCGTTCGTGTAACAAGAGTCACGCTACGCGTCTCATTCACCCAACCTGCATTCCTCAAGAGACCGACATTCGGGGAGGCCACTCTCCACATTTATTACTTGACAGCGACCGGTGCACTTGCCGACACGCATCAAGTTTTTGGCGCCGTTGCCGGGGAATGCAGGCGTGTATCGTCTTGTGTTGTGACTCTCGTTATACGAGCAGTTGTTTTTGATCTTCTTTGTTTTCTTTTTGTTTTTGACAGTGCATGCAGAGGCAGGTCGCAGGTGAACTCGCACCTTTTGATCCAGAAATCGAACGAACTGCTCGCGCGCGAAGGCGCGCTGCGGCTGTACAAGTGGCCATGGGTGTTCAGGTAAACCCGAATGAAGCTGACGCGAGAGTGCCCAACGAGGGGCAACATCTGCCTGGAGATGAGCAGGAGGCGGCGAGGCCTCGACCTCGCACGATGAGAGACTACACCACTCCAACTGCTGGGAGTGTGTATCCGGGGTTTGGGCCCAATATCATGAATAACCAGTTTGAGATCAAGCCAGCGATCTTAAACATCATCCGGAACAACGCTCTGTTCTCGGGGTTGGCCAGCGAAGATCCGCATCTGCATCTGGCAGAGTTTTCTGATATTTGCGGAACCTTCCGCTACGCGGGGATTGCTGATGACACGGTCAAGCTGAGACTGTTCCCCTTTTCCCTCCGCGACAAAGCAAAGGTGTGGCTCCACTCCATTCCGCCCGGGACTGCTGCAACTTGGGATGCCCTCGCATCCAAGTTCCTTGCTAAATTCCATCCCGTGGATAAGATCGTGAGCTTGCGGCAGGAGATCGCCACATTTCGTCAACTGGACCAAGAGACCCTTGCTGAAGCATGGGAGCGCCTCAACGATCTCCTTCGCCGTTGTCCGGGCCATGAGCTCCAACCCTGGAATGTGGTCGAAACGTTCTACTTTGCGATCGAGCCCAACTATAGGGCAATGATCGATGCTGCGGCGGGTGGTACCTTGTTGAACCACACTCCTGAAGAAGCCCTTCGGATTCTGCGCGACACTGCCTCCCACAGTACATTCTGGACTGCAGGGAGAAACGCTCCAAGAAGCGGCCGAGGACTCTTCATGGTTGACTCTCTCCCGTCTCCATCCCCACCTGCTGCTATCATTACTTGCGAAGGATGTGGAGGCGGAGGCCACCACGCGTATGAATGCTCAGGGAACAACGTGGCAGGTGATTTCGCGCACCTAACTCTTAATGAATCTGTTAATTATGTAGGAAATCAATCCAAGGGGTGCCTTTTAATAACGCCTATAATCCGGGAGCGAGAAGTCACCCGAACTTCTCGTGGAACCCAAACACGCCTGGCCAACGATGGGCACCGGGGCAGCATCAAAACGATGCTTACTCCTCCGGGAGCCAACCGAGGCCACCACACCCGGATTATAACCAAGGTCCCCCAACCCAAAAAAAGAGTAATTTGGAGGAAATGATGGAGAAGTTCATGCAAGCGGCCAACTCTAATATGGTGAATCAAACCGCATCCTTGCGTAACTTGGAAACGCAGTTGGGCCAATTGGCCCAAGTGCTAACCGAGCGGTCGCAGGGGACCCTTCCTAGCAACACTGAAAAGAACCCAATAGATCAAGGGAAGAGTCTTGGCAATGTGGTTGAGACTGATCCAAGGGAGTTGGTGATTTCGTGTTCCATCAATAAGGTTGAAACAAAAGCTCTATGCGATTCCGGTTCCTCCCGCAACGTCATTGCACTGCAAGATGTTGCGAAATTACAACTTGAGATGAACAACGAGGAAAGGAAATCGCTTATTCTTGCTAACGGGACAATTATCCAATCTGAGGGGGAAGTGAGAAATGTGGAAGTAATAGTTGAGGGAACGACTGTGGTCGCGGACTTTCAGCTGTTGGGCCCCCAGGAAAATCAATCCATCCCTATCTTGGGCGTGCCGTTCTTTAAGGAGAGCGGCGCCACCCTTGACTTCGATACGGGTTGTGTTCTCCTACCTAACAAGGCGCCGCAACCCACTCTCCTCGAAGCTACAGCCGACACATCCACTCCCCCCCCCCCCCCCTCTCGTTATTTCTGATGAATTTCTAAGCTGTGCAGGAAAGAAACGTGATCAAGAAACAAGTGAAGGAGGAAAGGAGGAGCTCTAGTCGGATGAGGAAGAAGAGGTTGACTTCCGGAAAGAGTTCGACTCCGAGAAGGAGGAAGACTGCAGTTCGGGAAACGTTGACTTGGATTTAGTTAGGGATGCTGATTATTTATCTTCTTGTGGTGAATCTTGTAATGAACTATCTAAGCGCTCCATCTCCTGGGCCGATCCGGTGGTCACCGCGATACCGGAAGTGACGCCACCCACCGCTAAAGGGGAGAAATCTGAGAATTCTCAACGGTGGCAGTCTCCGACTGTCACCAAACTTAGACAGGAAAAACTTCTGCGCGACGCTCGTGCTGCCGCTCTCCGTGGCAAGAGGGCGGAGGTTAGGGGAGCATTGGATGATACCGGTGCTGGCCCTAAATCCTTCACCTCCCGCCTACGTGCTACGGGAGAAGCGCACCATAAGAGCGCTTTTAGCTGATTTGTGTTTAGTTGATGTGGTGAACTGCTTCTGAACATTTCTTTTTAAGTTCTGCACTTTATAGACAATGCTAATACAGGTATTTGGTCCAGCTTAAGGACGTTAAATAAAAGCGCTACTGGGAGACAGCCCAGATTTCCTGATTTTGTAGTTTTTTATCTAACTTCTTTTAGTTTAGCTTTTGCATATTTGTTGTTTTGAGTTTGTGCTTGCAGGTTTTGTGTTTGATGGTGCGGATGCTGCGGACTATTCTTGATCATAAACGCTGATCGTCTGGTATGCTCAATTCTGAGCATTGGGTAACACTTCCTCCCCTCTTTTTGCTTCAAATTTCTAGATGTATTGTTTAGCTTAAGTCTGGGGGAGCGTATGTTGTCACCCACTGTGCACGAGTTGCACTGCATACTAGAAGGTTGTTTCTTATTTATTCTAGTCATTATCATTGTTTTCATGCTTCACACACCACTTCACCCACTTGAGTGCGTGCTTATCTTTTTGTCGTTGTTCCGTTTAAACTATTTTGGTCGGAATGTGAAATAGATTGTTAACGTAGGAATTATTATTTGGAGTGCGATGTTGACTCATGTAGTGTTCTAGTCACTTCGCATGCTATGGTAGAATTTGAGTAGAACTAGATTTTCTTTATGCATCTAATTTATGTTTAGTATTTCTGCGTAAATTTAGATTTAATATACTCAAGTGGTGAATTTGTATGGAATTAACGATAACCCGGTGTTGTGTGTGTGCGATTACTAGTCGTGTGTTGCTCGAGTCGGGAGGAAGGTTTACCTTTCTCGTGGGCTAAGAACTTGCCCCAAGCGACTCTCGAAGCATGGGTGAGAGCGACTCGTTGAGTTGAACATGATGTAGGCCACCCTTTGGCTAGTTTGAGCTTTGTTATTCCATGTCCATTTCGTTCACCGTTGCAAGCCAAATTTGTGCCTACCAATCCTTTGTTCAGCTCCTCTTCATCAACCAAAGCCTGAAGCCTATCCTACACCCGCAACCAAATTGTTTTAAACTACGCTCATAATTCTCAACTTGTGTGGTGTGTGGAATCTTTGTGTTATGAAGAGAAAATGAAGTCTATCTGCTGATTTTGAACCAACCGGAGGATATTTAAAAGAAGTAAAAGATGTTAAAAGAAAAAAAAAGAGTATTTTGAAAAAATCCTTCCGAGCTAAATAAAAAAAAATCTGTTGGTATTTGTGAAGTAGGCCATGTGCACACCTGGTTTTCATGATGAGTCTGGGGGTGTGTCACACAAGCATTGTTTGTTGGTCTTGAGCGGTGTAGCGTTCTTTAGCTCACTTGGGTTGCATAGCCATCGTGTTTAACTTTGAATATCATACCGTAACCTAAGCCCCGTCTTAATCCTAAAAGCCCTACTGATTTGACTTGCGAGAGTGCTAGCGCCGTGGAGAGAGTGTGACCGGGCAAGCGTATGGTTCACGACGTTGATGGATTTCAGCGGAGTTATTCCTAAGCCCCGATCTTTTGCAACACCCGCCTCAGTATCTTGTCACTTTCACACCGGGCATGATCGTCAAATTCTTCATAATTCTCCAACTGAGTATAACTAAATCTTTACTTACACTTTAATACTCATGTAAATTAGTTAGCACAGTCAGAATCTCCTTCTGCTAGAATCTCTACTCGCATGCGTCTGTTACTTCGCACCGTACTCCCTTGTGTAATTCTCTATGTTAATTATCGTTTTCACACTCTGCCGGATTCGTTTGCTCGGGACGCGCAAACAGTTAATTCTGGGGGTGTGATGAGTCCTGATCATATACACATTTATGGACTCATCCGGGCCGTTATTTAGTCAATTCAACGCACTATAGCCTTGTTATAGCTTATATTTGATAATCCATGCTAGGTGCACTTCTAGGCCCACTTTGGTGTGATTTTATGCTTATTGTCTTTGGTAGTTTTCATGCGCTGTTAAGTGCCACTTTCAGTGGCTAGATTTGTGGTTGTGCCTGGAATAGGAGTCGTGCGAGTGTTCCCGGTGCAATTCTGCACAGGAACACTGCGCACGATCGCCGGTTCTATTGCGCACGACCACTGGTCGTGCGCCACTGATCGTGTGCACTTAACACCTTTTTCATGAGTTCTGTTTGGTGCAGTGCGCACGACCATCAATGCCAGTGCGCACGACCACCGGTCGTGCGCCACTGCTCATGCGCACTTACCATGTAATTTCCGAGTTCTGTTTGCTGTAGTGCGCACGACCATCAACTCCAGTGCGCACGACCACCGGTCGTGCGCCACTATTCGTGCGCACTTAACAGTAATTTTATGAGTTTTCTGTTTCATCTATTGCGCACGACCACCGACGATGGTGCGCACGACCACCGACGATGGTGCGCACGACCACCGGTCGTGCGCCACTGGTCGTGCGAACATTTTATTTTATAAATTTCGTGTCTTGCAGGTTCCACCCAGACAGGCGCACGATCACAGGATTCTAGTGCGCACAACCACTGGTCGTGCGCCAATGACCGTGCGCATTGTTTAATTCAGCGCCTATATAAACGCCTGTTCCGATTTTAGGGCATTATCAAGCCGCCGGGAGCGGAGTTCCTGTTCCGTACGCCGCCGACCACCACCTTGGGACGCCTCCACTTCATTTTCTACGCAAGGGGAAGCCTCCTCCATCCATTCCAAGACCTCCTCCATTGTCCGTGAGTGTTCTCCATCGTCCGCAAGCCTCCAAGCAACCATTCTCTCATTCCGCCCGGTGAGAAGAAGAAGAAACCTGAAGTCGAAGACGACGGAGCTACGTAGGGAGATTGTGACAGCTCTCTACGCCGGAAGCATAGTCCGCCCGAGCCCGGAGGTAGCCCGACAACCTACCATTCCGGCCGTGAACGGCCGCTAGTCTTCACTATCGGTTATCCCTTTCTTCTCTCTTTCATTGTACTCGTTATGCTTTGTAAACTCGAATATTGTGATGTTGTTTGTTGAAATGAATGTTTCCATGTTGTTCTTCATGATTCGGTTGTGATTCACTCCATTTCCACTCACTCACTCGCACGCGCACGCAAGGTGTTTGTTCCGTGTTAGCAAGAGCTAACGATGGTTGTGAAGAGGTGTTTACGACCCTCACCCTTTCGCGCTAGAACACACTCCATCCGCCTCACGAAGCACGGCATCGCGGCCGTTGCATCCATCTCACCTTGCGAAGCGGAGCTTTCGACCCGCATCTCTTTTACTGTTGTTAAGATTAGGACAAACCAACCAAAAACCCCATTTTTCATGTGTGTTTCGTTCGTGTAACAAGAGTCACGCTACGCGTCTCGTTCACCCAACCTGCATTCCTCAAGAGACCGACATTCGGGGAGGCCACTCTCCACATTTATTACTTGACAGCGACCGGTGCACTTGCCGACACGCATCATATACTTGCCTTTATTATTTGATTAATTTGGATTAAAATTTAATCAAACACTTTTCAAATCCGAAACTTGCAAAACTCTCCTTTGCTATTTTAAAAATCAATAGAATTCGGCGTTGTAGTCAGGGTATAATCGTCAATATTTCGAAAGCAGAAAAAGACCGTTACTTCTATCTTTCGATAGGATAACGGTTAATTCCTCAAAGTAGGAGTACTTGCGAGATTCTTTGGAAACACCTGCCTAACTCTAATCTCGTCATATAAAAGTTGCGCAAACCAAATTAATTAAAAAGAAAAAATCTGAATCCAAATCATCACTTTTTCTTCTTACAACTGTAAGCCCAGAGATCTTATGAATCGCTGAACCTTTCTTTAGAATCTTCTCTTGACCTTCACATCAAAACATTGAAGTCTTCTTATTGTTAATTCTTTTCTCTCTTTTCTGTTATTATGTTTGAGAATAATCATGAAAGAGAATACTAAGCAATAGGTGTTTCTGTAATCGAAAAACTCTCTTTTATACTCCTCTGCAATTTTGCATAAATGGTCATATTGATTATTCCATAATTAATTTGCCAGTTTTTAAAAGTTTGACAGAATTGGCATAATATTTTATCATAAATGACTTGCCGTTCTTGGAACTTGCAGAATATAGAAATAATGATATTCTTCATTAAATACTGTGCAACGACAATATTTTGTAGTGAATATATCATTTATTACTCCATAATTAATGCCCAAGATGAGCGGCGTGCGCATTCCCTGCATTTCAATTTTCAAGAAAATCGGCGTGATAAATGCACCTCAGCATATGTCAAGACGATAAATTTCTTCTAACCGATATCATTTTGATCATCTCAACGATGTGTAATCTTCTCGACGAAATCATCGACATACTTCTTTCTTCAAGACTATACTTGATATCTCAACGATATTGCTTCTTCTAGACGATATCGCCGAGTTGCTTCTTTTTATATGACTTAGACTTATTCTTCAAGTTGATAATGTTTCTTCAAAATTATATCGTCTTGATCTTCTAGATGATATAAGGTCTTCAAGCTGATGTTGTCTACATGATCCTTTCTTCATGACTTAATGAGTTATCTCGATGATATGTCTTTAATCTTCAAGACTATTCATCTTCTTCAAGACGATATCGTCAAGACTTCTGAACATAGGTTTATCAACGATAAGCTTTCTTCAAGATGATATCATCTAGACTGTCTCAACGATATAATTCCTTTCAAAACAATTTATCTGCTGAGTCTTGAACCGATATTTTACATAGTGAATTTTCATTACTTTTGTAGTCTTGATAGTAGTGATGTAGCTTTGATCCATCTATCACAACATGAACTTAAATATATCATCAAAAACAACTTAGCTTATCTATACTTGTGTTCCTTCTTCAAATCTAGAAACATTGAGGGCATAATACCCAATAGATGCATCTGAATCTACAGCAGTCTCATACTCTGAATCAGATAATGAAAGGGGCGGGGGGGGGGGGGGGGGGGGGGGGGTCTTAATGATTACCTAATCAGGAAGAGCTTCATCCTGATCTTCCTTATTTGACATGGCCATTAGACCATAACATTCTACATCTGCACTGTCATTGTCTGACAATGACATGGGATCCCAGATGCCCACCTAGACAGTAGGGTAGATGTCTTCCTCAGCAACAACAACCAGCCCATTGAGGGCCTCTTCATCTTCTGAATCTAAAGAGCTAGAGTCAGTATCTCTCCAACCCTTCTTCTTCTTTGCCATGAGACTCTTCTCAGATCTCTTGGCCTTGTGGTGCTTTTTCTTTCAACTTCACTTCTCTCTTTTCTATAAAATGGACAGTCTGCAATGACATGTCCAGACTTATTGCAACAGTAGCAAACACTGTCAGTATTAAAGTGTTTGTTCTATTTGGAGACATACCTTTCCCCTACGGGGTTTTTTCTTTGTCGGTCATTGTTGTTGTGGGGCTTCCTTGAGCTGGAGGTATAGGAAGACTTATTTTTCCATTGTCTCCTTCTGCTCAACATCTTCTTGAACTGCTTGGAGAACATGGTGAATTCTCCATCAGTTAGCTCATCTTTAGAGGATGAGGGCTCTGAGCTGTCTATATCAGGCTTTCTCCTTGGAGGGGAGGTGGTATTTTCTCTACATCTACTGGAGCTTTTAGATTTGAAATCTACATACTTGTCGTTGATGCCCTCCCCCTCAGCTTTCCTAGTGTTCACTTACATCTCATGTGAGTGCAACTTCCCAAACAGATTATGTGGCTAGATTTCATCCAGATTCCCCATTTCCCTTGTGACACAGATATTCATATCCCATTCCATGTTGAGGGATCTAAGGAATTTGTCATTCAAATCATAATTTTTGAAGGCTCTGCCATAGGTCCTCAACCCATTAACAATCCTGAAGAACCTTTCATAGCATTCAGCTATGGAGTCCTTCCCTTGCTTGAAAGCTTCATACTCTTGGTTTAACAAGGATTTTTTGTCATTCCTTACCTCAGTTGTGCCCTCCACATATAATATCAATATATCCCAAATTTCCTTGGCAGTTTGGTAGTGAATCATATTTGGAATGTGGAATCATATATGACACTGACTATAATGTTCTTACCCCCCACCCCCCCCCCCCCCCCCCCCCCCCCCCCCCTTTGTCGATAGTGGCCAGAACAACCTCATCATTGGTCATCTATGTCAGCTTCTTTGGCACTTGTAGATTTGCATCTATTGTAGAAACCTTTGTGGGGATGAAGGTGTTGGAGTTTCCTAGGTGATCTCAAAGCAATCATGCAGTAAGTCTTACTGCCAACACAATATGAGCCTATAGGGTCGCACATAAAAGCGTTTGGATAAATTGGAGAAAGGATTGTGTTGGCCTTACTCATATTGGATATGAGTGGAGGACCAATCCTGTGACTGCTTGGAATTAAGTTGAGAATGTCTCAACGGGAAATCGTTTAAAGGGTTTAAATGAATGGGTTTATACTAGACAAATTCGGCTAAAGGGTTTAACCGAACTGTGTCAAATTTGGCTAATGTGATTAACTGAATTATGTTGTTTTCGACTAATGAGATTCGGCTAATGCGATTAACTGAATTATGTTTTCGACTAATGAGATTCGGCTAATGTGATTAACCAAATTGTAACAGATTCGACTAAAGGGTTTAGCCGAACTATGTCAGTTCGACGAAATGGTTTCGACGAAATGATATAGTCAAATTTATATAGTCGAATCTGCTAAAGTGTTTAGTCGATTCGGTTAATCTCATTAGTCGATTCGGCTAATGTGTAAACCTTGACAGAACTATTCTTTTTCCCTGGTTCTGCGGATAGCCTGATTTATGCATTTTAGTATAAAAGGGAATGCGATTTTAGGTTTACCAAGGACTTAATCTTTTCGTGATTTTAGACGAGACCAGCCGACCGGAACTATTCCGCGCGAGGGCATCTCGATCTTCCCGTCTGCCGATCGTCTTCCATCGCCGCTAGTCGCTGCCGTCGGTCGCCGCCTCCTATGGATCGGACCTTGCAGTCCGTGGGGATGTTGAGAGCTTCCTTCTCCGACCTAGTTCTTGTACGACAAGAAGCTAGGGTTCTCCTTTTGCTTGTGTGGACTTCTGTAGAGGGATCGATCCATTTCAATTCTTGAAGAACTCAAAGGCAGATTTTGGATTTCCCTTTGGAGCACCTTGGTTGAGTGTTGACTCAATCCCGCAAAGGTATTGTGTATTTCGATATGATTATTCTCTTGAATCATGAAAACCGCAAGATCCGTTAGCCTCTTTTTGGGTTGTTCTTGTTATTATTTTCGCTGCGCATATTCGATATGTCATCCCGTTAGGGGTATAGAAAACCCAACAAAAGGGTACCTCTTCAACTGTGACAAAGATCCCAGGGTCAAAGGCTTTCATAAATAGCCTGACACTTTGCTTCCAAATCTTGAAGTTCTCCTTTCTTTATATGGGCAAATTCATTGAACTAAGGTCTTTATAGCTTTCACCTAAAGTCATGGTGAATAGACTAAAGATTTTCTTGAGGAACTTGATTAGACTGTTAAGTCCTTTTTGAACAACCTACCTCTGATACCACTTGAAAGTTTGATCTGTAGTCTAATCACCTAGAGGGTTGTGAATATGTGCTTCAAAATGTTTTAGTCTTTTTGAGTTATTGACTATTTTAGCTCAGAGATATAAAGAAAAAAAGCACAACAAAGAAAGCACATAAATATTTATAGTGGTTCCCCGGATGATGGGTACCCCACAGTCCCCATTTACCTATCTAGTAGTGTGCTAGACTCGTCCAGCTCCACCAAAAACTCATATCAATTAGATCCTAAGACTAAGGAACTCAGCCAGTCCCCTACCTCAAATTCCCTCCTAGAATCCTACCTCAGGTGCCAGCAACAACCCTATCTCAGCGTGCAAGCACTCTTATAGTTCAAATCCCCAGCAAGGAACCTACAACTTAGATTTCTTAAGAAATCCTACAACTCAGATTTCTTCAGAAATCCTACAGCTCAGGTCTTCACAGACCCTACCATAGACTTTCAGCAAAGTCCTAAGACTTAGGCTTTCCCACAAGCCCTACACTCAGGTTGTCAGGATATCCCTACCTTAGATATCAATGAGATCTTATAATAGATGATTAGAAGAATATTTATAGATTTTGACTCTGAAAGATAGAGCATTGAATAGTTTGAGTCTTATTAGGCCTCTTTTTTAATAGAAAGCCTTCTCTTTATCAGGAGCAATGGATCTTCAATAGATGAACCTTCTGATCAGGATCAGTGCTGAGTTTTCTTGTATGAAGTAGTCTTCTTGCTCTCAAGAGTGAGAGCTTTCTTGTTGAAGCCTGACTTCATCTTTTTCTTTTTCTTCTTCTGCTTCTTCTTCCTTTGAAAAATACTTGCGTGTTATTGTTCTATTGTTTTTTAGCGGCAGCCAAGCTTTTCTTCTTTTTGATTTCTCAATGATATATGCTCAAACGTTAGGGTTAGCTGACCCTCTCCTATCCTTTTATATCACTGATTCTTCTAATAGTCGTGGTCTGAAAAGGTTTTGTATCATACCACTTTTCAGACATGATTGATATGCCATTTTCTTTTGTCGCTTCCATCCATTTGAAATCCTGCCTTCTGAGCGTGACAAAATGATATCATTGTGTGAAGTTAACTAAAACAACGATAATTAACTTAGAATTCTTCTCTTGAACTTTTGCAAAGATATCGTTGGGTGAATCTCGTTGTCACTATGATAAGCAACTTAGATGGCTTTACATGAGCTTTCACAATGAAATCTGCCTTAGATGACTGCTCTTGATTCCTCACAATGATATCATCGTGTGCACCTTATTGTCACAACGATATATGCCTTAGCTGACTTTTTTGAGTATTCACAATGATATCGTCATGTGTACCTTGTTGACACAACGTTATATGCCTTAACATTCTTTCTTGAGTTCTCACAATGATATCATCACGTGTAACTTATTGACACAAGAATATTGTCATGTTCTTCTTATTGTCACGTTGATTGTTGACTGACATCTTATACTGCCTTCTAAGAATGATCATAACTATATCGTCGTGTGTGCCTTATTAATAAGACGATATATGCCTTCGACATTTTTGCTTGATCTTACAACATTATACTTAGGAAGTATGATGTCCTAACCTGCTCATGTCACATCAAATATATATCAAATATAAAATGTACTTATTATTGACTTAGGGAATTCTCCAAACCTGGAATATTGTGGGCAGTGTTCCCAACAGGTGGCACATTTCCTGAGGAGGTGTATAAGTCCCTGAATTAATTTTCAAAGTTTGAGTGGCATAAACTATGGTGCTTTTCATATTTTTTGTATTTTTCAGTCATAAGACCTGATTGAACTTGAAATTTGTATGTAGGTTCCTTATGAGGTTACTAAATCATTGGCAAAAGCTTGTAATTTATGGAACATTTTTTTACCATGGTTTAAATTAAAATACACTCATTTTTCACACTTGTGTATTAATGAAATATTTTGATCCTAAACATATAAATAAATTCCCAAATTTTTATAGTACCCTAAAAATGTCATGAATGACATTGAGTTAAAATTTGAAGGTGTTTGGACTTGATTTGATCATTCTACGATTTATGTATCCAAAGGGTACGATTTAAATTAGTTAATATGTCACACTTTCACATAAATGAAATACAGGAGTCTTAAACCTTTCATTAAATTTCCATATTTTCATAGCACCTAATTAATTTCATGACTGGCCATGGTTCAAGGTTTCAAATGGTTTGGACTTCATTTGACCACTTTATGAAATTTTTCCTTTTAAAGGGGTATTAATTAATATGTCACATTTTCATAGAAATGAAATAAATGAGTCTTAAACCCTTCAATAAACTCCCAAATTTTTATAGCACCCTAATAGTTTCATGTATGATCTTGGTTCAAGTTTTCTAAAGGTTTGGACTTCATTGACCACATTATGAAATTATGCATTTTAAGTGGGTATTATTTAATATGTCATGCTTTCATATAAATGAAATAAATGTGTCTTAAACCCTTCAATAAATTACCAAATATTTATATCAGCCTAATAATGTCATGAATGACCTTGGTTCTAGTTTTCAAAATGTTTGGACTTCATTTGACAACTTTATGAAATTATGCATTTTAAAGGGGTATTATTTAATATGTCACACTTTCATATAAATGAAATAAATGAGTCTTAAACCCTTCAATAAATTCCCAATTTTTATAGTACCCAAATAATGTCATGACTGACCTTGGTTCAAGTTTTCAAAAGGTTTGGACTTCATTTGACCACTTAATGAAATTATGCATCTTAAAGGGGTATTATTTAATATGTTACACTTTCATATAACTAAAATAAATGTGTCCTAAACCCTTCAATAAATTCCAAAAAATTTAGAGCACTATAATAATATCATGGTTGGCTTTGATTTCATTATTCAAAATATTTGAGCTCAAATTGGCTATCTTATGAAATTGTACACATTCAAATGTATAGCTTGATTAATTACTTATCGCACTTATATAAATGTTCAAGTTCATTCTTACTCTTACACTTTATCATGCTTAAATCCTGGTTCAATGTATGAAAATAGTACCTCGGCTATTGTTTATACATATGAATAATCTATGCATCGTTGCTAGTTGTTTTGTCATAGTTTTAATTGGGAAAAGAGACTAGTTTTAACATTAGCAATATATCAGTGAGACCCACATTGTAAGTCATCTAATTAATGTCTAGGAAAGAGGTTAGGGTTGATCTAGTATTCCCCGTCACTCAGTTCACTCATATTACCGCTAGTGCTCTTTTACCCCTTCTCCCTCCCCAATGCTTTAAGATGCATTTGGGGAAAAGAAGGGAATCCACTTAGTCAATTTGACAAACGGTTTGTGAAAACCCCATATAGGAACCCCCGTCGCTGCAGTTTTCGCAGTACCAGCCCCAATCAGAGATCTTTGAGATTGAGATGGAGATGGAGTTGCCCGACGTCATAGACCCAGCCCCAGCCCCCGCAGTAGAGGAAGTACCAACAAAAGTGAGTTTGTTCCTCTGTTTAATATATCTCAGTCTGTTCTAGATAAGATGTGTTGTAGTTATAGTTTATCTGGGTATACAGTAGCCCAATTTTGAGTTAAGGGCACCTGTTAGCCCTAGTTATCCGGGCATGTTTTAGCCCTAGTCTTCCGTTGTATTCCAAACATTGATTTATATATGAAAAATGTGATTCAAATTTCATCATTATCTTTTCCTTCTGCTATAGATTGATATTAATGTGCTTTATTGATAACTCGCATTACAAAGTAAGTGTCATACAGTGGAGATTAGCACTTTAGCTAACACTACCATATGTAAACTGCTCTGGGCATAACGATCCCCTCGACTATGACCAATTAACAGGAGGGGGTCATTACATCTCCCTTCTTAATAAAGATTTCCCCAAGGATTGTTACCCCTTGCCTAGAATCGACGCTCTAGTAGAGTCGACCATTGGATTCCCTGTCATGAGTTTTTTAGATGTTTTCTATGGTTATTGACAATTCTGCATGCACCCGCCCGATGTAAAAAATGTTTCCTGCATCACAAACAACAGGTGTTATTGCTATTAGATGTTGCCTTTTGGGTTTAAGTGCGGGAGCAACACATCAGAGGATGATAGATGGGGTATTCCAGAAGCAGAATGGGCAAAATCTTGAGGTGTACATCGATGACTTTATGGTAAAAAACAAGAGGGTAGAAGAACATCTTCAAGATTTTGCAGAGACATTCGCCACCCGATGGAAGTTCAAGATAACGCTCAACCTGGCGAAGTGTGTCTTTGGTACAGGGAAAGGATAGTTCCTTGGTCAGCTCTTGACCCCGGTAGGAGTAGAGCCAAACCCGGGCAAAGTCAAAGCCATCATAGAAATGGAGGCTCCAAGAAATGTGAAGGAAGTAGAAATATTAATGGGTCAGCTCGGGGGGTTGAGTAGGTTTATCTCAAGAGTTGGGGAGAAATGCTCTCCATTCTTCAAGATAATGCGCGACAACACAAAGTTTGAGTGGACACCGAAGTGCGAGGAGGCTTTTCAAAGCCTGAAGCTTCAGCAGACAAGAGCATCTCTACTGCACGGACCTCGAGAAGGTGAAGACTTATTTCTTATATGGGGGTTGGGGCGGTGGTCGTTGGCTCGGTTCTCATGTGCGAGGAGGGGAAAAGATAGCTTCCAATCTACTATGTAAGCAGAGTCCTCAGAAAGTCCGAGCTTCGGCCTTACTTTCAGGCTCAATCAATCAAGGTTATTATGGATCACCTGCTCCGCAATGTCTTGGAGGGGGTTGATCATTCAAGAAGACTAGCCAAGTGGTTCATAGAGCTCAGTGAGCTCAACATATCCTTCATCCCTCAGCTGGCAATGAAGGCCCAAACAGTAGCTGACTTCCTGGTAGGCTACACAATGGATTCATGTGATCTTGAGCTGCAGGGGTGGGAGTCTTAGGAGATGTTTATGGATGAGCCTCGGGAAGATACTCGGTAGGAGCATTGGTCATCCTGATGAGACCTCAAGTGGTAAAAATTGAACAAGCCTTTAACATTTGTTTTGCAGTCACCAACAACCAGGTGGACTATGAAGATGTGATCACAGGGCTTCGTCTAGCCCGCGAGCTAGGGATTCAAGACCTCAAGGCTCATGCAGAATCCATGGTGGTCGCCTCACAGATCCGAGGAGAGTTCAAGGTGCGAGAGGCGATTTTGTAGTGCTACTTGACAATAGTCAAGGGGCTAGTGGGCACCTTCCAATCCTTCTCAATCCAACATATGCCAAGGGAGGAAAATTCTCAGGCAGATCAGCTAGCTAAGTATGGACGTCCGGGAAGAGGAACGGTGACAGAGTTATTCCAACCATCCATCAAGGAAGATGAGGTGATGGAGATTGACCAGTATCCCTCGTGGATAAACCTATTTCTCGCATTCTTGACCACGGGACAGCTCCCCCAGAGTTCAGGACAAAAGGAAGTTCAAGTACAAAGCGGCGTACAACCTGCTTCATGAAGAAAGCCTATATCGGAAAACCTTGTCTGTACCTTTGGCGAGGTGCGTCACAGAGGGGGAGGTACCTCTGCTGCTGGAAGGAATCCATTCAGGGGAGTGCGGGAGCCATTCGAAAGGAAGGACTCTAGAGAAGAGAGTACTGCGACAAGGATACTTCTTGCCCACCCTCAAGGAGGACTGATAAGTAGTATTTAGACCTATTTTAGTATAATATTTAGGATAATATAAATATGAATATATGAATAATATGTCTATTTTACTTAAATAATCATTTCTTTTGATAATTATTTTCTAACATAAGTTTATTTTCTATTTTTTAGGATTTTTGAAGTTTTTGCCCGAAAATGCAAGTACACGCCCTCAGTCACACGCATGACCAAGGGCGTGTCAACATAACGATCAATTCTCGCTCACTACCGTGTTTTAAAGCTGAATTTATGAAGAAATACATGTCACACCCTAGGTCGCGCCCGTGACCGAGGCCGTGTAAGGTGACATGGCCATGTCTTGTCAAACTCCAGTTCATCCAGCCGAATTTCTCAGTACACTCCCATGTTTGTCAATTCACGTCCGTGACATTCAATAGTCACACCCATATAACCTCAAGCCAATCCCGCTGCTCATCCAGCATTCACGCCCTGAACCAGCCCTATACACGCCTGTGAATTTCAATGCCTTGCCCGTGTAAGCTTTTTGCCGCCAGATCATGCCTCCATCTCGCAGAGTTCACGCCAGTTACACGCCCTTGGTCACAGACGTGACCAAGGGCATGTAACATAAAATTTCGCATATTTAAAGCCAGCTTCTCCAAATCACAAGAACATCCTTTTGTCGCCCCTCTTGGGATGAAACTCCTTTCCTCTGCCACCTTTTGGGGCAGAAATGCTTTTGTTTCTTCTTGTATTTTATTGTTTCTTTTTAGATTAGATTTTAATTCCAAGTAATTTTAATTTTATGCAATGTAGTCTTAGATTTTATTTCATGCAATGCCTTTCTTTGTAATGCAATTTTCTCTTAATACAAGTCTTTTCCATTCCTTACATCTTTTCATTTTCATGTCAATTAGATTATTATCTTTATCTTTGCAACCGGAGAATAAAATAATCTTTCTCATTTTTATTTCTCTTTGATTTTTTCTAGATTTATCTTGATTTCATATGTCTATGTATGACTTCATATTTGTTTTTTGTATTCTAGTAGCCGACCAGAGCGTGCGTATGAATTGATCGCTCTGGAATAAAAAGAGTTGATCGCAACCCTCGAGAGAGAGTGACGAAAATCTTCTGGATAGGAGTTAAATCCTATAGTGGGATACACCACGTTAATATTGGATATGTAGGCGCCCTAAGATGGTGGGTGAATAAGGGTTTTAAAAACTTTTGAACTTAATTTAGTTTTTTCGAATATTTTGACTGTATTTATGAAAATATTTCAGTTAAGACGCAATTATAGGCTTTTTATGAAACTAGGTTGTACTAGGCACGAGAGATGTGAACTCTGTCTCTACTGCTAGCAGTAGCGTTACCGCTCGGCGTTAGTGACAGAGAATGCCTTTTCGTTTAGATTCCAATGATCAAAGATAGCAGGACAATATTAGAGAAAACAGATAGTATTATTGCTTTAGAAATAATTACGAAATCTTATCTCAATAACGCTTGGGATTGAGGAGAAAGTATAAAAACAATTTTTGGTTTTCTATACCAACCCTTCTCCCAAAGAGCGGTTGGTTCTAGCCTATCTCTCCCTAGATGAGGCCTCGAGCCACCCCCTATATCTAACCCTAGATCTAGTCGCCACACACACGATGCAAATTCTCCCTAGTCCTTGCAAGGCCCTAGTCGTCAACCACGCGGCGAATTCTATATTGACGATAAAAAGAGTTACAAATAATAATAATTAAAACATCAAAGAAAACTCCCTCAAAGGATGAACTTGAAGATGAAGTCGGCGTGATTGATCTTTCTTCAAGTCCTTAGCATTCACGAATGTTGACTGAGTTATCTTGGCTGCAAAGAGGAGGCTCTCATGAATACAGGAGTTCTGGTTTTGATATATCATCAAATCAGCAAATCAAAAAGGAGGCGGACCGCTCTTTAAATAGACTCGAATCCTAGCGCCAGCGGTAGTGCTACAGTCGGGCGGTAGCCTCTTTATGCAACAAGGTGGCATGCGGATCGAGTCATTTTTGGCAACATTTTGGCTCCAAATTTGGTATCCCCTCCTACCGCGCCGCGTTACCGATATATCTTTCCTAGCCGTCAAATCTCCTTCCTTTTTTGCTCCTCAATCAGCATTGTGATCTCGGGACTTCCATAAGTTACCATCGGACGTTAGCCTTAATGCGCCGCGACAAGATTTTTTATATTTAGTCACGACGAACATTTCCTTATTTGACGAATGCTTCCAACTAGATGATTTTTCTAAATCAGCAGAAGCTACCGCCTGCGGTAGCATGTAACACCTCTCCTTGTTACATAGAATATAAAAGTAGGTCCGGCCGGGTCCCCATGCCATATTAAATGAAAAGTAACGAGTGTTACTTAATTAATTTTTTAATATCTCACAACCAAACCATCTCAGCTGAATCAGAAAAGACAACGGAAGTATTTTATTTAAAGAAAAACCAGATTTAAATGTCCACTTGTCCATTAGGAATGAATATACATTAAGAGTTCATTAAGTACAATGTTTACAAAAACATGTGGTTTACGAACATCGGCACGAAGGCCTTCCACACATGAAAACTAGTAAACACTTGGGCCTTCGAGGGCCAGCATAATACAACAACTGGGTTTCCAACCCGTTATGTTCCGCTCGGCTCGCCAGCACCTGTATAAGTAAATTCCACCAAAAGGTGACAAACAAGTAACCAGTTAGATTTAACTGGCCAAGGCTTATAGCGCCCCCACCCCACTCTCAAGGTGGTGGTGCTCCTTCCCTGCAAGAAAGCATCAGCAACATATAACTCAAGAGTGCTTCTAAGCACTGCAATCAACATCAGCGCAAGCACTCACGGGCACACATTTCATGTACTCATGGAACTCTTTCGGTGTACTCCTTGAGTTACACCACCATCTTATGCCACACATATTTTAGATGGTTGTGAGCTTTACCGTTAAGGTCATCATACCTTACAGTTCCTTTCCCAAAATTCCTTCAGTGCACCGAGGGGCGACCTCTTCACTGATCGGCTAAGGGACGGGTTCTGTTCAGCTTTGCTCGTGCTCACATCGTCGGGATCAACTCTGCCCGACGCGGTTACGGCTTCCCCTTGTTCCCACTATTGGCACGCAAGGCCAATGAAGCTAGGATCATTGGCCCTTCCGCTTCATAACATGCTCCCTGGGAGCTACCGCCAGCGGTAGCACTACCGCCTGGCGCTAACGGCAGAACTTACATCTGCACTCAGCTACGCTCTGCAATTGCAGGCCTGTAGATTTTTGGTACAACATACCAAGTCCCCGAGATTTAGGCTTCATACCCACCACAAATGGTTCGCTGGATTTGACCAGGATCTACCAAAAGTGGTAGCAGTACCGCTGGGCGGTAGGAGCAGAGCAACGAATCTACCCCCTTTTTGGGTATTTTTTGGAGATCACCTCCAGAACTCCCTACAGCACGTCACAGTACTCAGAACCCGAAAACACATCATATATCCTCGGAGGCTTCTCTGGTTCGCAATAAACATCACCAATCAATACCAACCTATATGGATGGGCTTCAAATAGTATGCTTATGTCCGTACTTTGAGCCAGACTCTATATGCAATTTCTATAGGTGATATTACATATCGAACCATCAAAAGACCCTATCCACTAATTAGTGGAAATCTTCCTACTACGATGCTATTCAAAGGACTAACAAGTACAGATGTTTAAAAGGAGAGATGTTACCCTTTATATCTATTTTGGTGGCATTGAATTGGTGTTGAGATGGATGGAAGCGTTCGATCACCTTCCACCTCAGCGGATCCAATGTTGGCACAAGCGATCAAGACATCTTATCTATCCAAGGGCTGATTACAAAATCGCATTCTCATTATTCCTTCCTTTTGCCTTTCTCCTTTTCCTTAAGATATTTCTTGAAGAGAAAGAGAGAGAGAGAGAGAGAGAGAGAGAGAATATAAGAGAAATAATGAGAGAAACCAAAGCCTCTCTGCTCTTAAGGAATTCGAGTCTCACCTCAGCCATAGGATCCCCAGTACAAATGAAATGGATGGATTTAATCTAATGAATCTGATCCCGGCAGTACTGTCCCGCGGTAGTGACTTAGGCGGTGGAGCCTATCTGCTCACCGCTTAAGGAAGTCGACTCTACGTCATGGACCAACCGCCAGCGTTATCTCTAATGCGTGGTGTTAGCGTCTCGACGGTTCGTCTAGTAATCTTAATGGTTCGTCCATTCATCTCACTGGTTCTTCTATTCATCTCGACGATTCGCCCAGTCATCATGACAGTTCGCCCAGTCATCTCGACGGTTCATCGAGACAGCCACTACCGCCAGCGGTAACACCTATCGCCCGGAGGTAGCCCTGAACTCAGACTACTTTTCTTTCTGTTATGGGGAAATTGGGGTGTTACAAACCACCTCCCCTTAAAGAAATTTCATCCCAAAATTCCATATATAAGAAAAGCTTGAAACGATACAAAAACAAAATTTGTACCTTAGTGGAACAACTTGGGTAACTGCTTGCGCATGGTTTGCTCTCGTTCCCTTGTAATCTTTCACGACCGCAATTGCTCCAACAGACTTTGACCATTTTGATCAATTTATTTCGCAACTGCTTGACATCAGTGTCCTCAATGAGAATACGCTTGTCCTCCATCTTTAGCTCACAATTGACCGGATCTTGATTAGCTTCAAGCACTTGAGTAGGCTCTTGCACATCCTTCCTCAATACAGATATGTGAAACACATCATGTAATCCACTCAACTCTATTGAAAGAGCGAACTGATAGGCAACTTCACCAACACGCTCCACTATCTCAAACGGTCCAAGGTACCTCAGACTCAGCTTTTTCAAGTGTCGAATCCTTGATACGCCCTTGAAAGGTTTGATTTTGAGATAAACCTAGTGTCCCATGGCGAACTCGACATTTATGTGCTTGGTGTTGTAGTACTTTGCTTGCCTATCCTGCCCAACCAACAACTGCTCCCAGATTATTCAAATAGTCGAAGTAGCATCTTTGACTTCCTTTCGCTTAAACAACTTGTTTCGCCCGTTTCCGGCGAAGACAAGGGGGTATGACACTTTCTGCAGTAAAGGGCCTCAAAGGGCATCATTTTATTACTCGTTTGGTAGTTGTTGTTGTAAGCAAATTCAATCATGAAGAGATGATCTTCCCACCTCCTCCGAAATCCAAGGCACACATGCGAAGCATATTCTCCATTGTCCTATTGGTCTGTTCAGTCTGCCTATCTGTTTGAGGATGAAAAGCAGTGTTAAACTTCAGCTTGGTACCCAACAGTTGGTGCATTAGCCTCCAATATTTCTATGAGAAATGCCCATCTCGGTCACTAATGATCTTACAGGGCACACTGTGCAATAGTACACTATCAATGTATAGGTTTGCCAATTTCTCAACTTAATAGTCCCTCCGGTTTGGAATAAATTGTGACAACTTCTTTAAATGGCCCACGATCACTGAAACGGCATCGTTCCCGTGCTGCGATTGTGGCAAACCGCGCATGAAATCCAAAGAAATGTCATCAAACTTCCACTCTGGAACATGCAATGACTTTAGGAACCCATCAGGTTTCTGACATTTCGCTTTCACAAGAGCGCAAGTCATGCATTTTGCTAGGTAGAGGGTTGTGTCCTTCTTCAAACCTGGCCACCAAAACAACTTTTTCATGCCCTGGTACATTTTTGTGCTCTCTAGGTGAACTAAGTACATCGTGAAGTGTGCTTCGTACATCAATTCATCCCATAGTTTGCTAACATTCGGGATGCCCAACTGACTGAATTTCCATAAAAGACAATCGTCTAACACAAACTCAGCAGTAGACCCATCCAGAGTCTCCACCACATAGCGCTTCATGCTTGAATCAAGCTCCATAGCCTATCTTATTCTGTTTGCGAGGTCATATTGCACCTCCGTCCAATTTAAGCATGCACTCTCACTAGAGTTCCTTTCCACATAGAAAATCTCCAAGGCTTCCAAGTCACTGATTTGATGCGCATTATGCATCTGAATCCATCTAGCTTACGCAGAAGCCCTCCAACTTAAAGAATCTGTGACCACATTTCCCTTCTCAGAAATGTAATGTATCTTGAAAGTATAGTCTCCAGGAACTCCATCCACCTTCTCTGTCGCATATTTAAGTCCATCTTCTAACAACTACTTCAAGCTTTTATGGTCCGTAAAGATATTGATCTTCACGCCATATAGGTAATGCTGCCACAATTTGAGAGCAAATATCACGACCGCAAACTCTAATTCATGGACCGGATAGTTCCTCTCCTACACTTTTAGCTCGTGAGAGACATAATTAATCACTTGACCATTCTGAAGAAGAACGTGCAGCCTAAGCCGCTCCCTGATGCGTCACTGTAAATCTCATAGCCATCTGTACCACTTGGTAGACATAAATTCGGTACCGTGGTCAGACGACTCATTAACTAATCAAAAGCTCGTGCACATGCTGGTGACTGATGAGTACTCTTTGTACTCATCTTTTAGTATAAGTTTAATATATCTTTAATATGAAATTATATAGTTTTATGCTTTTTTTAATTAAATTATTATATTTTCAATTTTATAAACTAACTTAAGCCTTTTCTGCGTTTTTTCAGGATTTCTGGGCATTTTGAGCAAAATTGTCAACTACACGCCCAAGGTCACGTGCGTGACCAAGGGCGTGATAGCCAAGATGTGTTCTAGACCTGCCTCCGCTACCCAGAGTCGTTCCGTGAAGAATTCGCCAAGTACACGCCCCAGGTCACAGGCGTCACCAAGGGCGTGACCCCTGGCTGCTGCGTTCGATGAAAATTCAGGAGATCGACGAACAGGCGAGTGTTCTACGAATGTTTAAAATTGTAAAGTACACGCCCCAGGTCACGGGCGTGACCAAGGGCGTGACATCCAAGTCATGGTCGGGACCCCGCCACTAGCTGCCAGCACGCCTGCCACGTCATTTAAAGTTACACGCCCCAGGTCACGGACGTGACCAGTGGGCGTGACATTCAGTCACTAGCGTGACTCGCCCCGCGCGCCTTCCCGCCAATGATTTCCCGCCAGCAGCACATTTGAAGGTTACACACCCCAGGTCACGGGCATGACCTAGGGCGTGACGCGCCAAAAACGCTTGCATTGAAGCCAGAACGCGCCCTCTCCGCACCAGCATCGATCACGCTCCTTACACGCCCTTGGTCACGGGCGTGACCAAGGGCGTGTAACATCAAATTTATGCCTATTTAAAGGGAGCTTCTCCAGAACTTCAGGGACCAATTTTTAGGAGTTAGACTTTTCATTTCATGTCTTTATTTTCATGTTTTAGTAGTTCTTGTACTCCTTTTCTTCTTGCAATTTGTACGTTCAATTAAAATAGTTTGTAATTTTCAATTCCTAGCTTGTAACTTTCATAGCAATTTAATAAAATAGTTCTTTTCTTCTCTCATTTTCTCCCACTTTTATCATGTTCTCTTTTATTTATTTTGATTCCTCAATCTCCATGAGTAGCTAAATTTCTATTAGTACTCGGCCGAGATGATCCAAGGAAAATATATTTCATAATTTAGTCTAGAACTTCTTTTCTTTTTTTAGATCGCTTAAGATTTATCCTTGAATTTAATTTGATTGAGATTATATTATCGATATATAATTCTCATTCTTGTTTTCGTAGTCCAATAATCGAGAGGTTTTGAGTTTGAATCAATCATTTCAAGGATAAAGAGATTTGAATGCACTCCTCGAGAGAGGACGACATAAATCTCCCGGATTGGAGCCATATCCAATAGCGGGGTTCACTTCGATAAGGCGAGTTTTAGGGGTTTCGATTCTAGAATGAGAGTTCGATTGGTCAATCTAACCTCAGTTGAGCGCATCCTCGAGAGAGGTGCGTTTATAACTCGGGAACCTCCACGGTCAAGCAATTCTTGTAAGAGAATTAGAAGTTTTATTTCTTAATTTATTTATTTGTTTCCAAGGTGATTCAAGGTTGAGTGATAATCCTTTAATCATAGTTTTAAAAAGTTATTTCTCTTTCTCGCATCAACCAACCCAAGTTTTAATTGATAAGATAATAGAGATTTTCTTGAAGTAAGAGTACTCAACCGCCCCGAGTCTAATACGACCTTGGTTTTTATAACCTATACTACATTCGATACGGTACACTTGCCGTTATCGTTTGCGGATATAGTTTTGCGCATCAGTGACCAAACGAACTTCTCATGCTTCCTTGTCAAAGTTGTGAGAGGAAGAACTATCCGCGAAAAGTTCTCCATGAAGCACCGATAGTTGTCAGCATGCCCAAGGAAACTCCTGACTTCGGCTACTATCGTCAATGCAGGTCACTCCTGGATCGCAACTATCTTCGCAAGATGCACTGCAATAACCTCTCCACTATCTACATGACCAGGGAATGCTACTGAGGTTAGCCAAAACTCACACTTTGAGAATTTGGCATACAACTGACTCCTTCTCAGGGTTTCCAGAACTACGCGCAAATGAATCGCATGTTCTTCTTCTGATTGAGAATACGCCAACATATCTTCAATAAAGATGATCACAAACTGGTTAAGACACTCTCTGAAAGTTCTTATCATCAGATCTATGAAAACCGATAGTGCATTCATCAAGCCAAATGGCATCACTGTGAACTTATAGTGCCCGTAGTGGGTTCTAAATGTCCTCTTGGGAATATCGCATTCCCTAATTCTCAACTAGTAATACCCGGGCTTCAAATCCAGTTTCGAATACACAGTTGATCCAACCAGTTGATCGAACAGGTCATCGATTCTTGAAATCAGATACTTGTTCTTTTCTGTCAGCTTGTTGAGTTAACGGTAGTCTATACAAATACGCAAGCTTCCATCCTTCTTCACAAAGAGGACCGGTGCACCCTAAGGGGATGTACATGGTCGTATATAGCCTTGCTCTAATAACTCCTACAACCAAACTTTTAATTATGTCATCTCCTTTGGCACTGATACGGAGAGCACAATACAGCCTTGGCATCTTGCAGCAACTCTATTGTGAAGTCAATCTCTCGCTGAGGTGGCGCTCCAGGGAGATCTTTTGGAAACAAATCTGGATACTCCGATATAAAAGGCACATCACTCAAACTGGGCTTAGGCTTTGCCTCTTCCACTAGCACGAAGAACAACTCTGCACCATTCCGAACTGCCTTGAATACTTGGATAGCAGATATCAACATCTTACTCGATCCATGCTTACTAGAAAAAGTAGTTGCACGTTCAAAATTCTTTCCCAGTGTGACTTCCTTTGAAGTGCAATCAATGCATGATTGCTGCTCTGACAGCTAGTCCATACAAAAGATAACATCAAACTCTGAGATCGGTAGCATCGATGCTTCCAAATCAAACTCGCGACATCCTATCTGCACCTTAACACTGCAAATTCTATCTGCACGCATCGAACACCCATTTGGTTGCAATACATCCAATCTCTCCCTCGATAAGAACGAAGGCACTCTAATCTGTCGTATGAAGTCCATAGATAGAAAGGAATGTGAGGATCCAGTGTCAAACATTGCTCTCACTAGATAATTAAGGATTAGGACAAATCATGTCACCACATCGCACTACTTGATGGCCTTATGTTGGCCAAGATTTTATACTCGGGGCTGCGCTAGAGTATGATGAGAGGCAGCTGACTCCACTGCTATCCCTTTCTCCATGTAGGATGCTCCCATATTTTTTCTACTGCGACACTCTCGAATAAATTCCCCCACTTTGCCACAGTTATAACAAGTAGCTGGACCTCGCCCAGTAGTCGCTCCCGACACAGAAGATGAAGTTGGCCCAGATTGTCTGGCCTTCTTATTCCACCTGCTTTGCCCCAATTTTGAGGAGTTCGGTACCTTGAACTACAGCTTCTTCACTGCCAAGTCCTTATAACTTTGGACTCACTTTATAACCTTCTCCAAGGAACAGGCCGTATTGACCTAGGCAATAAAGCCTTGCGTCATTGGTCCTGATAGAAGAAACCATAGATCGTCACGTAGACACTCATAAAACATGTTAGTCTTTCACTCCTCATCCGCAAAGGTAGCGCTTGCATATCGTCCCAACCTGGTGAACTCATGCAGATTGTCATCCACCATACTATTGCCCTGAGTCAACTGTTGGAATTGGTTCTCCATCGCAATCTGTTGTGCCGAAGGGAGATACCGAGCCAAGAAGAGTTTCGAAAACTCATTAAACGAGACCTCTGTCAGTAGCCTTTCCGCTAATAGACGGACTTCTAATTCCTCCCACCAAAGTCGCGCCTCTCCATCCAAAAGAAAGGTGGCTACGGTAAATTTATGCTCTTCCTCCGTCTTAGAACCTATCAGGGTTCTCCTTACTCTAGAGAGCCAATCTTAAGCCTGTGTTGGGGATCCTTCTCCCGCAAACTTGGAGGGTTGAAGCTTAGAAAATGCTTCAATTGTTGGTCGAAGCTCGCCTTGCCTTCACCGACACGTCTTTTGACAACAGGTTCATCTAAAAAACCCGGCACAGGGGCCACACCAAGGGTTGTATGTAGCACAGGTCATCCTGGTTGTGCATTGAACATCGCAAATACTGCCTTGGCAACAAACTTAATTGTCTCAGCAGAAGGAGGTGCAGTAGGCACATCAGCAGGTGCACTACTCTTAACAAAGCGTTAGGGTCGAGACTGCCCCGCTCCACTCCTAGTCACCTATACATGTGTAATAGAACACAATTAAGCGACTAAATTGTAGCATCAAACAACAAAGGAACTCCTAGGTTCCACTATGATGCTACAAAAAGACAGGTATTTCTTTCCTAAAGTGGACATTTACTGGTTAATTAAATGTTTTAACGGCGACGCACACACGTGCTCAACACCCACATAAAGGAATTTGACCACGAATTTGGAAGAGAAGGGATCGAGACCCGATGCTGATACCAACTTGTAACACCTCTCCTTGTTACATAGAATATATTAGTAGGTCCGACCGGGATCCCACGCCATATTAAATGAACAGTAAAGAGAGCTACGTAATTTTTTTTAATAACTCACAACCAACCCATCTCAGTTGAATCAGAAAAGACAATGGAAGTATTTTATTTAAAGCAAAACTAGACTTACATGTCCACTTGTCCACTAGGAATGAATATACATTAAGAGTTCTTTAAGTACAATGTTTACAAAAAAAATGTGGTTTATGAACATCAGCACGCAGGCCGGCCACACATAAAAACTAGTAAACACTTGGGCCTTTGAGGACCAGCACAGTACAGCAACATGGTTTCCAACCCGTTATCTTTCGCTCGGATCACCAGCACCTTTATAAGTACATTCCACCAAAAGGTGACAAACAAGTAACCGGTCATATTTAACTGACCAAGGCTTATAACAACCCCACCCCACTCTCGGGGTGGCGGTGCTCCTTCCCTGCAAGCAAGCATCAGCAGCGTATAACTCAAGAGCGCGTCTAAGCAGTACAGGCACTCACGACCACATATTTCGTGCACTCATGGAACACTTTCGGTGTACTCCCCGAGTTACACCACCATCTTAAGCCCCTCTTATTTTAGATGTCTATGAGCTTAACCGCCAAGGTCATCATACTATATGTTTCCTTTCCTAATATTCTTGCAGTGCATTGAGGGGCGACCTCTTTACTGACCGGCTAAGGGACAGGTTTGGTTCAGCTTTTCCTGTACTCACATCATCAGGTTCAACTCTGCCCGGCATGGGTACGGCTTCACCTTGTTCCCACTATTGGCACGTAAGGCCAATAAAGCTAGGCTTACTGGCCCTTCCACATCATAACCTGCTCAATGGGAGCTACCGCCAGCGGTAGCACTACCTCCTAGCGCTAACGGCAGAACATGGATCTGCACATAGCTACGCTCTGCAATTGCAGGCATATAGCTTTCCGGTACTACACACCCAGTCCCCAGGACTTAGGCTTCATACCCACCAAAAATGGCTCACTGGATTTGACCAGGAGCTACCGCCAGCGGTAGCACTACCGCTAGGCGGTAGGAGCAGATAACTGAATCTGCCCCCTTTTTTGGGTATTTTCTAAAGATCACCTCCAGAACTCCCTACAACACGTCACAGTACTCAGAACCCTAAAATACAGCATATATCCTCAGAGTCTTCTCTGGTTTGCAATAAACATCATCAATCTAGACCAACCTGTCCGGATAGGCTTCACACAATATGCTTATGTCTGTACTTTGATCCAGACTCTATATCCAATTTCAATAGGGGATATTCCATATCGACCCATCAGAAGAACCTATCCACTAATTAGTGAAAATCATCATACTATGATGCTAATCAAAGAACTAACATGTCCACTTGCCTATTTTGGTGCAATAGAATTGTTGTTGAGACACATGGAAGCGTTCAGATCACCATCCTCTCCTCGGATCCAACGCTGGCACAAACGATCAAGAGCTCTTATCGATACAAGGGTTGATAACAACACCGCCTTCTCCTTCTTCCTTTCTCCTTTTCCTTAAGAGATTTCTTGAAGATAAAGAGAGAGAGAGAGAGAGAGAGAGAGAGAGAGAGAGAGAGAGAATATAAGAGAATAATGAGAGAAACCAAATCCTCTCAGCTCTTAAGGAATTCGAGGCTCACCCCAGCCATAGGATCCCCAGTCCAAATGAAATGGATGGCCATAATTTAATCTAATGAATTTTATCCCTGCAGCTACCGCCCCACGGTAGTACTACCGCCCCGTGGTAGTGACTTAGGTGGTGGAGCCTATCTGCTCACCGCTTAAAGAAGTTGATGATGCATCGTGAACCTAATGTCAGCGTTAGCTCTAACGCATGGTATTAGCGACTCGATGGTTCGTCTAGTCATCTCGACGGTTCGTCCAGTCATCTCAATAGTTCATCTAGATAGCCACTACAGCCAGTGGTAACACCTACCGCCCGGCGGTAGCTCTGAACTCAGATTACTTTTCTTTTTTTTATGGGGAATTTGGGATGTTTCATAGCATTAGCGCGCCACGCTAGCAGCAGGTTAATGAACTGATAGGAAATCGTTGACTTTCCTTTTTGAACTTATAGAGGCTTGAAAGTAGAAGTTCCTGCACACTATAAACACATGGAAAGTAAGGTCAAATACAATTGGATTTGTTATTCTCAAACCAAGAAATGTGGAAAGCATCTTCCAACAAACTCCCCCTTTTGATAATAACAAATCATCTTAGAAAGAAATCATTCAAATATAAGATTTGTGTTTATAGTAATGGATAGGCGTGATAATACGAATATTCTCCCCCTATATATATAGATGCTCCGCCTATATGTGTGATCCCCCTTCATCAATGTATCCTATGTATGTTACTCCCCTTACGTGTGAATTTCATTGAAAGTTATTCTCCCCCTTTTGGTATTATCAAAAGAGGGTGGAGAGAATGGAAAGAGCATGACAATGATTTATGACTTAGTGATACTACATGGAGAGTGAATAAAGGATGGAGTTTGTATTACTTAGATATTCTCCTCCTTTTGTAGGAAGTGTGGAGAAAGAATGAAGTCTCATTATAAGTAACCCATACCACTTACAGGGTAATAAAATATTTATGATCGAGCGTACAATTAGTAAGGATAGTGGAAAGCATGATTCAAGATAAATATACATCTTTAATGGAATTTGAAGCATTGTAAATGAGTAAGAGTTTTGTTTTAGTGGAAAATAGATGTTTTAGCAATTTAAGTCCAAGAGCACAAATATCATTTGTTAATATAATATAACTTGTTTAGAAAGTAAGCAAGAGTGAGTATTCAAGGTGTAGCGGAAGATAAATTCAAATATAATAAGCATTCTTAAAATAAACATCCTTTTTGCAATTTTCAAGCATTGAAAATGAATAAGAGTGTTAGTTTTTGAAAGATGATGTTTTGAGTTGGAATCCAAGATATGCTTTGGTAGCCAAAAATAATTCAAGCATGATTTTACTTTATCAAGACAAGATAGGAAACTACAATGTTCTACATTCGCAATTCAAGTATACTTGTACATTGTAGAGATCATGCAAAGTTATCTAGTGCATTTACTAAAAATTGTTGAAAAGACATTTAAATATGCTTTAAGGTCCAATACTTATGAGTAGAAGGTTTATAAGAGATAATGATGTGTACAAGTAGTGTTTTTATAAGGGTATACAAATTATTTAATCAAAAACACATGATATGTCTAACGGAATAAACACAACAATATTGAAATGCATTTTCAGAATTACTTCCACCCACATAGCTATGTGTATGACCCCCTTTATTTGCATTTGTTCCTAGGACTTACCGCTGAGAACCATCATTTTGCGGTGGCACCAACACATGGGATGGTCGCCACCACAATACATCGAATCTGCCGGCTAATCAACATCATCCAGGCCAACCACATATCACAGTAATAGTAGCGTTAAATAAAACAAGTCTGAAAGAGCACATTATATATATATATCATAATACAAATGTCCACAACGAGAATGTACTAAAATGAATATGGGCTTAGGCCCAGTACATCAACATCCTCACTACAAAAGTCACTCATCTCGGTAGTTGTTTCTGCAACAATGAGTATTGGTTGTATTGCTTCATCCTGTCCTGGTCTCCTGAATGGGGTCCTGCTGCTCCGGCATAACGACTCCTAAAATGATATGGTCCAGCGAACAATAGTTAAAAGACTAAGCAGATTCCTTATCCCCTCCACCTGCAACTCCTAGGCACCGTGTGGGAGGTTGAAGCGGAGGACAATAAGGGGTAATATATATCAAGCATGTGGCAAGCCTATTTTGCAAAGTTATTAATAAAGTATAGTCTATCTCTAGCAAATTCAATAAGTAAGTCATATGTAATAATACAACAATTCAGAAGGTTCTAAAACAGTAGTGTAATAAACCCCTAACCATAGTAATCATAGCAGGAAGTAACTGAAGCATATTTTTATATAAGGAGAGTAGCTAACAAAACTAACCTTAACTTATATGGATGTCATACAAACATATAAGTTAAGGGATCTGGAATGTATACTAATTGTATAAAAGTGCCCACACAAATTTATACGATGAGATATTGTATATGCAATGATGTTATGCTATGCTGTACAATTCAATGATGCAACACACCCACTCGACTATGTACATACAGAAATTGAAAGTTCCCTCTATTCGAGTATGTCACCTCAGGTACCCCGTTGAGGCAAACATGGGCAGTGGATCGGGTATGTCCACTTCTAGGCTTCTACTCACTCCTCCCAGCCTAGAACTTACGTACGAGCCTAAGAACGCACAGGGTATTCACGTACTATGTATTTAGTAGCCACCTCTTAATTTACATTTCATTGAGCCTCCACTCATTAGACTGTCCGGTCCTTTTTGAAAATACTGAACCTACCGCTCGTAGGGCCAACTGGCCCTTGTATTATTCCATCCCATATTTGGGACAAAAACCATCTATTATAGTTATCTTACTTATCTATTAATTTCTACCGATTATATGTACTTAGTAGTTTAGGGTGAACCTTGAAATTCCCGAGGTCTACCTGGTGAAGGGCTCGCAACTAAACTAGGAAGTATGATGGGGTGACATCCCAAACATCCCTTTCTCAAGGCATTAATTCTTATAGTTGACTATCCTCCCTTTTTCCGTAATATCTCTCATATCACAATGTCTTATTAGGATGTTTTTAACTACGTGGACAGGGAAGCGCCGGAGCTTGATTAAACTCCGGTCCTTGCCTTGCCTTAGTAGTGGTCTGACTCTCCCGACATCCTTAAACATGATCTATAAGTTCCATGACCTAATATTAATTAGGGTTCTAGTTGCACGTAGTCCTTCTCTATTAATACTTAGCTTGAAGAATCAAAATACCGTTTTGATAATTTTACTAATCGCACCACAACCGCTGCTGCTAGTTCCGCTAATGGTTAACTCATCGATCAACTATGCACATGCAAAGACCAAAGGGTTAGAACCTATAAGGGTGGTGACCAGAAGGGAGGGGGTCTAAAACTAACATTTCAGTTTTTACTATTCGCAAAACGATGACCTTTATTCAAATCCACGTGTCCTAAAAGGGTGACTATATGAAGCCAACATAAGAATGAGTCAATTCTAGTTCCAGAAGTTGTAGGGTTACCCAAATTCAGGTTTCTAATTTTGTTTCTTCAAATAAACATATTTGGGCCTATTTAATTAATTCTTAAAAATCTGGTGAGTCTAAATTTGAACATGAGGCATCTTTTGTCACATACAAATAATTCCAAGAAAAATTGCAGACATTCATATTGATATCACAGGTATATATACAAATTCCTAGAACATTCCATCATCAATATTTCAAGATATCTATTTTTTAAATTATAACACAAGGTTCTACTTTGTGAAATAAGTAGAATGACTTCTCCGTAATTAAATCTAACAAAATTTTCAGATGTTCAAATTGATTTCACAAGACTATATACAAATTCTAGAACATTCCAGCATCAATATTTCAAGATATTTATTTTTCAAACTATTACACAAGGTTCTACTTTGTGAGGGAAGTATGATGACTTCTTAGTGATTAAATCTAACAAAATTTCCATATGTTAATATTGATTTCACAAGTCTAGATACAAATTTCTAGATCAATCCAGCATTAATATCTCAAGATATCTATTTTTCAAACTATAATACAAGGTTCTACTTTGTGAAGGAAGTATGATGACTTCTCAGTAATTAAATCGAACAAAATTTCAAGATGTTCATATTGATTTCACAAGTCTATATACAAATTTCTATAACATTCCAACATCAATAATTGAATATATCTATTTTTCAAATTATAACCCAAGGTTCTACATTATGAAGGAAGTATGATCTCTTCTCAGTAATTAAATTTAACAAAATTTCCAGAGGTTCATATTGATATCACAAGTCTATATACAAATTTCTATAACATTCCAGCATTAATAATTCAAGATATCTATTTTTCAAATTATAACCCAAGGTTCTACATTGTGAAGGAAGTATCATTAATATACAACCAAAAATTCCATATAAATTTCCAGAGTTCCCAGATGATCTCTTCATTCCAAATACATAATCTCATGCAATTATGAGTTCATTAACTTACCTAAAGGTGGGGTGAAGTAAATTAGGGGTAATTGAATAATTACTATGAATTGGGCTATAATACTTACAAAAATTCTAACTAAATTCCACTAGGTAATCTCACTCCTCTAAGTGAATACCAGAGCCTCATGACATTTCAGAAAGCTTTGACCCTAATAATACTCATTTAAGGCCTATGTAACAAAATCACATCAAACCTAATTTCCTAGGCAAATCAACACAAAGGATCATGATTTTCTCTAAGGTGTATTATCGCATAACACTAAGTGTGTGTTTTAAGTTTCATGAGAATTGACCATGGGAATATCTATCACTTCTCAAAACATTATTGCATAAGTACCTTCTTGAACATCTTTTAACACCTAGATTTCTGGCATGTGAATTTCCTTCACATACAAGAGTCCAATTGGGCTCAACCTTTAACTAGGGAAAATTTATGGTCTTATTATCATGCCATCCCAATATTGGTTCAAAATGAGTATGTTTGATCCTAAAATTCTTGATTTATAAAATTGTGCTACTAGCACACCAAGACCTCCCACTTAACATAAATAGTTGGATTCCCACCAATGCATGAACCCAAATAGTCTCAAATTTCTACCGGAGGTTCATAGGGGACAACCTCATCACCCATCAAAATGTGGGTTTATTTGATGTGATCTAAATATGTGTGAAACACATACATGCTATATTAAATATCTACAAAAACCATGGGAAAATATTTCCCAAAATTACACATTTTTGGGGAGAGGGTGCACATAGGTATATTAAAACTATGTTAGAAATTTCTAGTTCATTCTCCCAAGGCTTTGGGAAAAATTCACAAACAACCCTTCTTGTCATATCCTTAAAATTTGTTCAACTAAGATTCATTTGAACTTAGATTTATTCACATGCAAGAGTCCATATGACCCAAGATTTTACCAGACACTATTATACACACAACCAATCTTCCAGAGAAGATTTGGTAGTATTTTAGTCAAATTTACCCAAAATATACACTATAAATAGTTTATTAAATAATTACTAAAACCTTAGAAAACTGTGCCCCCAAAATTCTAATTTTTGGGCACATAGTATGTCTAGGGTACACACATCCATGGTCCAAATTTCAGCTTCATACAAACTACCATATGAAAGTTATTCATAATCAAAGTTCTTTCCATCCCAAAGACCAGTCCCACAAGAACTACCCTACAGGGAGCTGTAGGACCCCCAAATGATATGATTTCAATTCCTACTGAAAGTAGACTCAAAGATCTACAAGAGTTGTCTCAACCAATTTTTCATTTTATGGCCTCTAAGGACCTCAACATTTGAAAACAAAAGCTCTAATCTTATGTAACAAAATACATTTTAATTAAACATGGTCTTCGTTTATCAGATCCCTGAGATCAGACGACCCAGGCGCGGTCTTCTTCATTAAGCCAATGACTCAGATTACGCCTTACTGGGCCGATATCTTGAGCCGATTCTGGCAAACCTTGGAGGTTTCCGGTGAAATCCTCCCTCCACCAACACCAATCGACATTAGGCCGTCGACTGGTGGTGTCCATTTGGCCTGAGGTGTCTGGAGAAGGACTCTAGCACCTTTTGATTTCATGGGCAGGAACATAAAAATGGTGGTGGTGATTCACGCTTTTTCAATCAGTTTGAAAAGGAAGGGAGGGGGAACCTAGCACGGATGGACGAGAGGAGGATTCCGACCTGGATTGGGGGTACATTCATTGGATTCCGGCGATTTGCCATGCTTGAGATCAAATCTTTGGGTTCCATGGAATTGTAGTTGCAGTTGCTCGATTACTTAAATTAACTAAGGGGTTCTCCTACTCTCAGAATTCTGAAGGTGATGGTGAGCTTGGATGACGTCAGGGGAGGCTAAATAAAAGTCACCATTGTTGGCAATTTCGCCAATGTGAGCACCTCACCATGCAGCCACTCACAGCTCTCCAGCTCGAGCGAAAATTAATTCCTGAGTTGTGAGGAGTTGATTAGGAGTGTAACCAAGGCTTAGTTCCTTCTAATCCTTGGATCACCATTAATGGTAGCCGTCACTTCCTTGTTTTCTCCTCTCCCTCACTACAGCTGCCACCTCACCCCCTTTTCTGCTGGGATTCTCTTGGGTAGCTCAGTCCTTCCTTAAATTTGGGGAATGGAGGCCATGCGGCCCTTCCTCCCTTGAGTTTCCCATTGTTTTCTCCTTGGTGGTGGTTGGCCACCAACATCATTGGGCCATCCCATGGGCCCATTCTCATGGGCTCAATTTAGCTCCTCGTATGGGCTTCTTTAAATGGATTGCACCTAATTCAATTTTGGATTTAGTTTTAGGTTAGGTTCAATTTAGGATAGGCCTATGTTTGCTTGACCCATTTTAACCTAATTGGGTTTAATTAGGTTAGGCTTACCCCAAACTCTAGTGTCGCCACATGGTGAGACCCTTTAGGTTAAGTGAACCATAAGTGCACTCATTAGTGTGGTCATGGATTTGGTGAGTCCAAGTGGAGCCCACTTGACCCAAATGGGCTAGCTTAGGTTAAGGTGGTCTCTCTTAGCCCTCTTGAGTTACCCTTGAATTCTCCTTAAATTGGGATGACCCATGGTGGATAAGTGCACACCATGGTGTTCTCATCTCATTTAACTTATCACAAAGGTACCCTATTTAAAATTTTCTTAATCTTGAATTCCTAGATATTTCAGTGTATATGCAATTTAGGCTTTGCTCTTGGGCCCATGTATTGGGCTAGAACAATTTGAATTGAGGTTGGGCTTATTTGACCTAAAGAGGCCAATTTTGGGTTTATTGAGTTAGGGTTGAACCTTGATCAACCTAGTCAATATGATTGACTCACATTGATGTTATTGAGTCTAAGGATACCAACTAGGGTGAAATGTCGCTAGGTTAGGTCAATTGGGCCCATGTGACCTATTTGGGCCAAATTGATCTAAGTGGGCCAAATAGTGATTTTGGCCCAATTCATGGGCTTGCCTAGGCTCATTGGGCTATTTGTGATCCATGCAACTCCATAAGGGATTAGGAAGGCGTAGGAGGGGTCACTTTGACCATTTGGGGGTTAGCTGACTTTGGTCAAATTGATCAATTGGGTTGACCCCAATGGGTCCTAAATGACCCAAGGGACTCCGTAAGGGGTATAGGGAGAGTTGGTGGGGTCAACTTGTCATTTTGAAGCATAAATATCAAGCGCTAAGCCTTGGACTCAAATTTGTCTATTTGCACACTAAGGTGATTTTTACCTATTCACCTTATATCTATTCACCTTAGTTCTTAGGGCCATTTTGGTCTCTTAGAGCAATGTCATGACCTTGTCATGAAAAAATGCATCTTAGGGGTCTAGTTGTTCTGGGGATGTTACACTATGGATTATTTCAATGCACATACAAGTAGTATAACTCCCAAGGGGCTCTACACACACAATTCTCATTAAAACTTATCCGGGTGCAAAGTAGTGTTTGGGGGATCACATATATTTTATATTTTATTTTATTTATTTGTGATCCGGTGTACAAGAAGAAGTAGTGTATAAAAATAGTTTGCCTAAGTCACTTTACAATTCTCTCCAAGGTGCTCAACCTCACAATGCTCATTAAGACTTATTAGGAGGGTGAGTAGAGCTTGGTGGAGTTATCTTTGTCATGTATTCATTTGAATTTTGGTTTGGGACAAAGTTCTCCAAAATCACTTATTTTTTGCAAACATGGAGTTTTCGGATTAAAAACACACTTCTTCAAAAATGAGTGCATGAAAAAAACTTATATGAGGTGTAGGTAAACTAATCACACATTCAATAATGGTAAGTTGTTACACTACACAATCATGCAAGATCAAGATTAAAATCATATGTAGATTATCAAAGAGGTGAGTGAGTAAATCATTATCTAATATAAAACATTACTTATACTTTGAGGCATGTTAAAAAATTCTACACATAATTCCTATAATCAATTTGAATGCACATTGCAAGATAATTTTCAAGGCATGACACAAAACAATGGTCAAAGATACTTGAAATTAGAATTTAACATTATATTTTTATATTGAAAAGATAAACCTAATCATCCTTGAAACATTATAATGAATAGTAATCAATTTTTATAAATTTTTTATTTTAATAAAAAATACAAAATAGTAAACACTAATAAAGAAACAATAAGAAAAGAATATTTTTGTTCTTGGAATATTTTGTAGTTTTGTTTTTTATTCATTTTTAAATAGTCAAATTAGAAGTTTTCAAAAAAAACTTGTTTTTGATTGATTTTGATTATTCTTACACATTTTTTGTTTTAATTTTGTTTTTGGGTTCAATTTCAGAAACAAGGCATAAATTTGGAAAGAATTCATGAATGGAAGAAACAAAGCATAAATTGCATAAACAAAGAATTCATGAATGGTCGAAATGTTTTAGGATCTATAATTTTACACAAGTTTGTAGAAGACTCAAATAAAACATTAAGACCTTTATCACACAGTTGACTAATAGAGATTATGTTATGTTTTAAGTCTTCAACATATAAGACATTTGTAATTGAGAAAGTGTCAATACCCACTGTACCGATGCCAATGATTCTTCCCTTTCCATTATCACCAAATGTCACCATTCCACATTTCTTCTTTGTGAGGCTAAGAAACTTTGCATTATCGCCCATCATGTGTTTGGAGCATCCCGAGTCTAAGTACCACATATCCTCCTTTTCCTTAGCCTGCCAACGTACCTAACAAGAACATGAGAGTAAAAATCCGGATACCGAAGAGGTTCCTCCCATGGAGTAGGTGGAAACCTTAGGCACCCAGATTTGCTTGAACGCACACCTCCCTTCATCTTACAAGAGTCCTTGGTGTGTCCAAAGTGAAAGCACTTAGCACAGGACACCAAAGCGGTTGAGACCTTTTTCAAATTTTTCTGTGGACTCTTGCTGGAAGATGGAGAACCAGAAAAAAATAATATGGGTTTTTAATTAAATGATTAATTTATTCTATCACTGCCGCCAGCGGTAAGAGGTACCGCTGGGCGGTAGCTTCCAGATCCATACCTAAGCCTATATTTAGCACTTCCATGCCTTTGGTTTGCCAAAATCATATCAAGAGTCTTTTGGCCAACCCCAAATTTTTCTAAGGCTATGTTTAAATCATGGATGCAGGCTTTTAAGAGGGTGTTTTCATTTATTAGGTTTCCGCACCTATTTGCAAATTTTTTTCCATCTTCAATTTAAGAAAGAGAGGTTTTTTAATTTCTTTCTAAGTATCCCTTTTGTTTTGTAAGAGATTCATTTATTGAGAGAGCCTTAGAAAGATCATTTTCAATCTAGATATTTTACCCTTGCGGAGTAATGATAATTTTCTTGGCAAGACCCTATCTCTTTTGCCAACGCTTTCACTGCCTTATTTGACTTTTGGTTTTGTTTTAAAAGAATTTTATTTTCAGTTTTTATAAGATCGGGATCTTTTAGACTCTTATCAATGTATTTGCATGTTTTCATATATTCAATATAAAGATCATTATAAGTAGTAGGAAGTACCTCAGTGTCGCTTTGGACACTGCAATCGCCATCCAATGATTCATGGCTTCTACCCATGAGGCACAAATTTGCATCATCACCATTGCTTGAAGTAGACCCGCTTGAGCTTTCAGATGAATAGTCATCCCATGTTGCAGCCTTTAGAACCTTCTTCTTCTCTTTATCATTGTGCCGCTTTTCTTTTTTGCTTTTTAGGTATTTTGGGTGCTGGCTTCGTATATGCCCAGTTTTCCTATTGTGGAAGCACTCGGGTGGAGGTCGCTCGTCATTGCTTGATTTCACCTTTTTCTCTCTTTTGGAAGATGAGCCTTTTCGAAAAAACTTACGTAAGGCATTCCTTCTTTCCAGTTTCTTCATGAACTTTATTAAATTTTTCACAAAACGGCTCTCCTCATCCTCCTCATCGTTGTCATCCTCATTCCTTGACTTCAGTGCCAGGGTTATCTTCTTTGGCTCTTTGTTATATTCTTCTTCTTGGATTTTGAGTTCAGCCTCATGGGTTTTGAGATTCCCAATGAGACTCTCAATTTGGAGCCGTCTTAGATCATGTGATTTGGAAATAGCGGTGACCTTTGGATTGTACTTCAGAGGGAGAGACCGAAGGATTTTCCGCACCAAGTCACCGATTGAGAATGTTTTTCCAAGTATCTTTGAGGCGTTGATGATTTTGGTGAAGCGAGTGTACATCGAGTCTATGCCCTCATTTGTATTCATTCCGAACCTTTCAAACTCTGATTCCAGTTGGAATAGCTTTGACTCTTTGACCTACAAAGTACCCTCATTCTTTATTTTCAATAGATTCCAAATATCATAGGTAGTTTCGCAAGCACTAACTTGATTAAATTCAGTTATATCTAAAGCACAAAATAAGGCGTTCATTTCTTTAGCATTGTTTTTTCATTTATTTTTATCTCCATCATCCCACATATCTCTAGACTTTTCCATGGTTAATTCTCCAACAAATTATGTTGGAGTAGTCTACAGTTGTTCAACACAAGCCCTGACGTCTAGATCTAAATTAATTAGAAAACAGCGCATTCTCCAGTAGTTATAGTCAGTTCCTATGAAAAGTGGAGGTCAAGATATTCCTTGACGCTCATGAAAAGCAAGATCATGGAGCGCCATTATTCCTAGTTGTTAGACCATTTTGGAATAACCTACCTCTGATACCACTTGTTGGATCTGTAGGCGCCCTTAGAGGGTGGGTGGTGAATAAGGGTTTTAAAAACTTTTGAACATAATTTAGTTTATTCAAATATGTTGACTGTATTTATCAAAATATTTCAGTTAAGACACTAGTATAGGCTTCTTATGACACTAGGTTGTATTCGGTACGAGAGATGTGAACTCTGTCGCTACCGCCAGCGGTAGCGTTACCGCTCGGCGTTAGTGATATAGAATTCATTTTCATTTAGATTTCAACGATCAAATATAGCAGGACAATATTAGAGAAAATAGTAGTATTATTGCTTTAGAAATGATTACAAAATCTTATCCCAATAACGCATGGGATTGAGGCGGAAGTATAAAAACCCTTTTTGGTTTTCTATACCGACCCTTCTCTGAAGGACCGGTTGGCTCTAGCCTATCTCTCCCCAGATTAGGCCTCGAGCCGCGCCCTAGATCTAACCCTAGACCTAGTCGCCACACCCACGAGGCGAATTCTCCCTAGTCCTCGCAAGGCCCTAGTCGCCAACCACGCGGAAAATTCTCTATTGATGATAAAAAGAGTTACAAATAATAAAAACTAAAACATCAAAGAGAACTCCTTCAAAGGATGAACTTGAAGCTGAAATCGGCATGATTGATCTTTCTTCATGACCTTAGCATTCATGAACATTGACTGAGTTTTCTTGGCTCCAAAGAGGAGGCTCTCACAAATATAGGAGAGTTCTGGCTTCGATATCTCGTCAAATCAGCAAATCAAAATGGAGGCGGGCCGCTCTTTAAATAGACTCGGATCCTAGTGCCAGCGGTAGTGCTACCGTCGGGCGGTAGTGTCACAACCCTCATTTTCTCCAAATTTAGGAATATCAGAGTAAGAGAAAATACATGTCATGATGCCACGTCATGCAGGAGACAAATGCAGACGCTCAGGCGGAATCCTATTACTTATTTAATCAAAACATGTTTACACGATTGGTCACCATTTGAAATCATTTATTAGAGTTTGGTGTAAGAACTGTGTCTCTCAGTTCGTGGATCAACTAGTCCACCGAGAAAATATATGTAATTGCAGTGGAAAATACTTGATTTAGTTCACTTAAGGTCCTACATGCACGTGATGACAGGACATAAAGTAAATAATATGCACATATCTAGGCGTAGTATAAGTATAGAAAATATCTTTTAGGCAACTTTAAAGATACGGATTTCAGTTAAAAGGAATGCAATGAGGATGAAAGAAAAGCCATTTTATAACTATAATGCACCTAGACATAAATTGTTCCCAGAGAGCAAGATACACAAGATCTAAAAAGTAGTGGCATTTAACTGGCAAGTAAACTATAAATTATCAAAAGGGCACAACGGGCGCCAACAACCTGACACTAACCCTGTTGGCTCCAAACTAGCATGTCTGAACACAAGAAGAAAACTAACCACAACTACCTCGCAGCAGCGGGGTAAAACAACAACTAAAACTCCCGGAGACACCGGGCTACACCACTAGCAGCTAAGGATCTGAACCTGAGGCATTCAATAAAATAAAGAACGCCTCAGCAAGTGAATTACAAGTGACAGAAAACAAGCAGAAAACAAGCAGAAAAGTAAATAAGGCATAAGGGGTACCAACCCAAGCCATATTTACCGAAAGAGAAGCTCCAAACAAAGAACTAAGCAAAGCACTAAGTGCACCGAATACCATAAAGAGGAACAAGCAAGGTTCATTTATATTGTTAAATTTATTTAAAGAGACTGATCAGCTCAAACTAAATGGGGGCGTGTTAAAATTTTTGATTTGAATCGTTTAGGAGTAAGCAGGAGTTGCATCAATTGAGTTATAGCCAAACAACCGCAATGCCACACAGCAACACAAATCTTTGTTGAATCACAAAACTTGATTACAGTGCGAGGTATACATGGCGAGACATGCTTCATAAGAATCACGAAGGAGATAAGAACAAAACACACCAAAAACAAATCTGGCGACCTGACAAGCAGAGACCGCACAGACCGTTGAACTCCAGAGACCGCCTGGCTTGACCTGAGACCACACGAACAGGAAACAGGCAAGATGACCTACACTGCAAGACCGCCACCTCAGACCGCCACCTCAGACCGCACGAACTAGAGCTTATTGAACTGAACAGAGAACAGAGGCTGTCGCCAGACTGCAACTCAGATCGCCTAACCGCTGAAGGTCGCCTGATCGCCGAGCTCGCTGCGAACAGCACAAGAACAACATAAACCAGTTCGCAGACAAGCCGTTGATCAACTATTTATTCCAGACACTAGGAAATCACCAAGGAAGGAGACCCCAACCTGCTTACCGCAAACCTGCGAACACAACAAACAGTCAACTCGCTTCTGAGACCGCCCGACCTCAAAGTTGAGACCGCACGAAACAACCCAGGCTCTAGTTCTTACAATTCTCGTTATTAATGATGGGCCATGCACCCCTATTTATAGGTGATAAGACGGATGTCGTCACCGCCGCAAGAGAGGTATAATCACCACCCATCAGATCGCGAGCGGTCTCACAGAACAGACTGCGCGATCACAACACTTGGATAATATCCGGACCAAGACAGCAAGTCAGCAGCAGACAGTGCACAAGCCGCGCGGACACAAGATCAAACCTTCCTTAGATCGCCAAGAGCAACCAAGAACATCTGGCCGACTTTAGACAAGTCGCCAGATCAACCTACATAAGCCGCCCGGTCACAGCGGTTACACAAGAACAGACTGCCCGGTCTTCTTACAAAGAAGAAATACTAACCAAGCAGATCAGACCGGAAAGAGACAGCAACAGGCTAGAACAAACCGCCGATCACACCACACCGCCAGAGCCAGACCGGCAGAGCACCAACACAGAGACCACGTGGTCTCTGTGGTCACCAATGTCCAGACCGTCGGCCACCTTCCACTTTACTTCAACAATTTCAACACTCCCCCTTGAAGTGGGAAGTGGAAACAAGCCCAAGTAAATCCCGTAACCGAGTAAACGGTCCCTTCGCCAGTGGCTTTGTGAAGATGTCTGCAACATTGTCCACACTCTGAACATGCTCGACCATAAGAGATCCTCCCAACACCTTCTCACGAATGAAATGAAGCTCAATCTCAATGTTCTTGGTCCTCGCGTGACAGACTGGATTATTAACCAGTTTGAGAGCACTCTCATTATCCCCGCGTAGCATAGTGGGACCTCGAACCTCCTCATGACCGTCCTCCACCAACCTCCTGAGCCAAATGGCTTCCTGAGCTTCCATGGCCGAAGCCTTGTATTCCGCTTCTATGGTAGATACATACACCGAGTCCTGCTTTTTGCTGCACCAAGAAATAGCTGTGGGGCCTGCCATAAAGACATAACCAGACGTTGATCTCCGATCATCCACGTCTCACCCGTAATCAGCATCCATGTACCCATGCAACTCCAAGCTTGACCATCTCCTATATAGGAGACCCATATCAGAGGTCGACATCACATACTTCAAAATTCCTTTTGCCGCCAGAAGATGAGGCTTCCGTGGTTCCGCCATGTACCGACTCACCTTGCCAAATGCATAAGCAATATCAGGCCTTGTGATCGTCAAGTAGATCAAGCTCCCAACCAGAGCTTGGAACACCAACGGTTCAGATAGAACTCCCCCCTCATCCTTCCGAAGCTTATGATGTTGTTCTAGAGGTATAGAGCTGCTCTTCCCTTCCTTCATGCCAAATCGTTGAACGAGCCTATGAAATGAGCACTCCGCTCTCCCGCCTCTGAACCTCGAGTCCAAGGAAATGGTAGAGCTCACCCAGATCATTCATCTCAAACCTAATAGCAAGCTCGGCTCTCACCCTTGCTACTGCCTCCTTTGAGTTCCCGGTGACAATCATGTCATCCACATACAGCAGAACAATAACCCGAAGCACCCCCTCCTTCTTGACGAACAAGCTAGAATCAAAGTCTGAAGAAAAGAACTCGCAGAATAGAAGATACTTCGCGATCATCACATACCACGCCCGAGGCGCTTGCTTCAAACCATACAGGGCCTTTTTCAGTTTGCAGACGTAGTCTGGACAATCCTCCGAGATGAAGCCTGACGGTTGGATCATGAAGATAACCTTTTCAATCTCTCTGTATAAGAAAGCATTCTTCACGTAGAGCTGCCAAATCTCCCATCCACTGGATGCCGCCAAAGCAATAACAAATCGAACTGAAGTCATCATTGCCACTGGACTGAACGTCTCATCATAATCTTCTCTGTACTGCTGTGAGAACCAGCGAGCCACAACACGAGCCTTGTATCTCTTGATCGTGTCGTCAGCTTTCTTCTTGAGCTTATAGACCCACTTGCATGTCATAGGGGTAATGCCCTTGGACCTGGGCACTAGAGACCAAGTCTCATTCTTCTTGAGAGCATCCATCTCCTCTTGCATAGCAATGTCCCACTGCTTCACGCCTTTGGCCTTCTAAAAGCACGACGGCTCCCTCTCATCCAAGGGACCAGCAAAGAAACATGAGACAAAGCTCACCATGTTTCCTCTTGTGTATCGATCCAGTGGCTTGATAGTCCTCTTCGACCTCCTAAGAGGTTGCACCCGACTAACCACCTCCTCAGCTGCTTCTTCTATGCTAGCTCCTCTTCTAGACAAACTTGGAGCATCGCTCCCCCTACTTCCAGAACCTAAAGCCTCCATCTCAGAGCTTGACACAGCTGGAGCTTCTGGTGAAACAGGTAACTCCACTTGAAGATTTTCCGCAGCCTTCTCTTCTTCATCAACCCTGCTCTCCGGTAGTTCAACTCCTGAACTCCCCTTGTAGGAATTCACCTCATCGAACACCACATCCCAATATACCACTGATCTCCGTGTCTCAAGATCCATGCATCTCCATCCCTTCTTCCGCTCATCATATCCAACAAAGACTAGCTTCCTTGCTTTCGCATCTAGCTTTGTCCAAAAAGCATCAGGAATATGCACATAACAGGTTGACCCGAACACCTGAAGGTGTGCAACACTTGGCTTCTCCTTGAACATTAGTTTGTGAGGGGAATTCATGTTGATAGTACTTAGAGGCATCCTGTTGATGACGTATGCCGTATAAGACATTCCCTCCTCTCAAAAAGACTTTGGGATACTCTTGGTATGAAGCCAGCATTTACAGGTTTCTGTCAGATGACGGATCTTCCGCTCTGCAATGCATTTTGCTGTGGAGTATGGGCACAAGTGAGCTCTCTCCGGACGCCGTGTTTCCTGAAAAAACTTGAGAACTCATCAGAGGTGAACTCCCCACCATTGTCAGTTCTTAATTTTTTCACCCGCAGGCATAACCGAGCTTCCACCAGCTCCTTGAACTCCACGAACATTTCAAAATCTTCTGACTTCTCTTTTAGAAAATATACCCAAACATATCTGGTGTAATCTTCAATCAACACCAACATATATCTGTTTCCTCCAAGGCTTGGGTTGCAGTCGGTCCCATCAAATCACCGTGAATGCACTCCAGCGGTGCTTTGCATCTTGTTTGCGATTTATCAAATGGAAGTCGATGAGACTTACCAAACTGATATCCCGCACAAACATGACCATCTCCATAGGAGGACAAGGTAGGCAAGCCCTTGACAAGACCCCTTACCACCATAGCCTTCAATTTGTCCATTCCTACATGCCCCAACCGTTCATGCCAGATAGTCGCACTATCATTGGTCCTCATCTTGTCAACATAGGTACTTGTCGATAAAATGAACAAGTCCTTCACCCGCTTTCCAACAAAAATTACATCTCCCTATATCTCTGGTTGAGTTTTAAGAAACTGTTGGGCCAAACAGAACGTGATAACCGGCATCGACCGCATTGGTCACAGAGAAGAGATTCTTCTTCATACCCGGCACGTGATAAACACTCCTCAATGTGAGTGGACCCTTATCACTGCCCAGAGAGACAACACCTTCTTGTTCTACTGCATGAACAGAATTATCAGCCGTAATGATTGCATCGTTACCTGAGTAAGGTGCCAAAGAAGAGAACTTCGATTCATCTCCAGTGAGTTGATGCCCACACCCTGAATCCACGATCCAATCCTTTTCAAAGTTGATGGTAGCCAAGGCCTTAACGGGCATCGCCGTCATATTGGACGCAAAGGCTCCTCCCCATCCAGCTTCATCAGACTTTGGCTTTTCCTTCTCCGCTGCATGTCCCGGCTGAAGATTAACCCGGCAATCCTTCTTAAAGTGGCCGGTCTTATTGCACCTGAAGCACCTTGGTCCCTCTCTCTTTTCCTTCCCATCAGACTTAGGAGCATAACCCATATCCTGCTGACCTGAAGTAGAAGGTCCATCATGACCTTGCTTCTTCATCTCCCACTTCTTCTACTTTATCCGAGAGAACAACACATCGCTATCTCCCCCAGAGATAGAAGTCTCCGCCATCTGTCTTGCCAAACTTTCCTGCGAATCTAGTAAGTTTTCCAGCTCCAACAGAGATGGTTGATTTGCCCAACCCTGAACTGATGTTACAAAGGCAATATACTCCTTCCATAACCCGCCGATGATATGGCTCTTCAGTTTTGCCTCCGAGATGGACTCATCAGGGTCCAATGCAGAAATCTCTGTTGTGAGGTTCTTCATCTTGAGAATGAAAGTGGAGATGGAAAGATCATCTTGAGAGGCCTTCGCCAACTCATTTTCAAGAAACTATAGACGAGCTACATTCTTCTTATTAAACAGACCGTCCAAAGACGTCCAAATCTCAGCAGCAGAATTACATCCAATGATGTGATCAAATAGCTCTGGTAAGATAGCCCTCTTGAGTAGGAACTCTGCCTTTGCAATAGTCCTCCTCCAAAGTCTCACCTCTGCCATATTATCTCCTGCTAAATAAACTTCTTGAGTGTCTTCTCCTCCAACTATATCCCATAGATCCTCGCCAAGCAAATAACTCTCCATACACGACTTCCACTTCTTGAAGTTAGTCGATGTGAGGAGTTCAATACCAAGCCGTCTTGCGTATCCAGCTTCCATGGCAAACTATGTGTTCTCTTCTTCACAAAGACAATGGCAACTCAAGTTGATCACTGCTTATCCACTCCAACAACCTAGTGTTGGACATGTGTGTCACATCCCTTTGTTTGAGAATAACAAATCCCATATTGTATTTGATATTGCTTGTAGTGTGTTTATAGTGTGCAGGAACTATAGGTGCATTACTCCACAGGTATAAAGTAACTTGGAACAATCTTTTGAAAGAAGCTGCGCTACCGCCAGCGCTATCGCTAACGCCAGCACTAACGCCAACGCTATCGCTAACGCCCGGTGCTAGCTCAGTTGAATTCATCTCAGCGGTTTCCTTAGCGCTACCGCCAGCACTAGCGCTACCGCTTGGCGCTATCTCCGCTACCGCCAGCGCTATCGCTACCGCCAGTGCTATCTCAAGTTCGTGCACAGCGCCATGCAGCTGACGGTTCCGCAACCGCTTGACACAAATGCTATCGCAGGCGCTAGCCACTACCGCAGGCGCTAGCTCCAAGTTCTATAAAATGAGCCAACTATGATCATTTTGATAATCCATCCCAGAGAGGTTGCTTGTGCCACAATTCCAGTGTTGTTATGCTGCCGAAGATGGATCTCCCACAAAAAGCTTAAGGAGAATTCTGGAGGAGGGCTACGTCACGCTACATCCGAAGGACGATCGCTTCGACCTCGCTCATACTACAGCGATCCTTCATCCTCATCTTCAGAAATCTCATATAGGGAGTTTTACTATTATTATCTTTATCTTTCATTCATTCCATACTTTCTTTGTAACCGTTTAGTTAATTCGCCTTGTGTTGGCGACTAGGTATGGGTAGGACTTAGGGGAAATTTGCCTTGTGTTGGCGACTAGTTCTAGGTGATTAGATCTAGGGGGCTCGAGGCCATATCCGGGGAAGGATTGGCTAGAGCGGCTTGAGGCCTTATCCGGGGAAGGATAAACTAAAGCCAATCGGTTCGTGGGGATACGAGTCGGTATAGAAAAGGAAAAATTATTTTCATTTGTACGCCTCTGATTTCTAGCGATATAGAAATCAAATTTATGTAAACACCATTTTTATATAAATACAATCATGTCTCTATTTGTGTTTACTTGATTTCTCACTTTTGGCGTTATCTCTATAATATTGGTTACAAAGCTTTCAATTCAAATCACTTTGTCTAAATTGTTTATCTTAATTTATTTCATCATATAACAATTTAGCACTTGTTTCTAAATCCTAAACTTGCAAATTTTGATATTTTCTTCCTTTAGCTAAATTGTTATTTTGTGTTCTAATATTACTTTAAACAATTTAGTAATTTCCATAAAATTATAAAAAGATTTTTATTCCCTTATTCACCCCCCCCCCCCCCCTCTAAGGGTGCCGTAAGATCCAACAAGTGGTATCAGAGGAAGGTTATTCCAAACGGTTTAAAAACCAGGAATAATGGCGTCACATGATCTCGCTTCTACTAGTGGGGGAAACTTTCCTATAAATGAAAAATCTTTAGCACCACCTTTATTTGAAGGCAAAAATTATAATGGGTGGAAATTTCTTATGGAAAAATTCCTTAAATCTTTGGATATTGAAGTATGGAATATTACAATTAAAATGCCCTCAAGTATTTTAAATAAAAATGAAATGATTTTTAAATGCCAAATCAATGAATAGTCTATATTGTGCATTGCATCAAAATATTTTCAAACTAATTTATACACTTCCTACTTCTTATGAAGTTTGGAAATTTCTTGAGAATACTTATAGTGTTCCTTCTACAGATGATGAACAAGAGGAATTCCTTATGGATCCAAGAGAAGAAATCGACGAGGAATTCCTTATGGATCCAAGAGAAGAAATCGACGAGGAATTCCTTATGGATCCAAGAGAAGAAATCGATGAGGACTTATGCTTGGAGGAAGAAGAATACAACGTCACAATATTGGACTCATTTGTTGGCAACACATCAAGCAAAAGAGAAGACCGAAATTCAACTATGGAAGAGGAATGCAAAGAAGATGTCAAAGGAATCATTGGTCCAAATCTTGCCTCATCCCATAGCAATGTAAGAAAACAAAAACTCCTCTTTTTATAACAAATTCTATTTCTACTTCTCGTATGCTTAAAATTGCTAAACGTAAAATTTTAAAGTTAAAAATTGCTAATTCCAAATTACGTTTAGAAAATAAATCTTTAATAGCAAACGATAATGTAGAATCAAATATTGATGTGATAAATTCTCTTTCACGCTCTTTAGTTAAAATTCCTATTCCTTGTCTTAACTGCAATTTATTAAAAGAAAAATTCAAGGAAATTGAAAAAGGGCTCTTAATTTCTAAAAGGCATAATGAAAAATTGTTAATTGAAAATGATGTTCTATCTTGTAAGTTAATATAATTAAAATCTTTTGTTGAAAAATTTCAAATGTCATGTAATGAATTTCGTCATAAGATTTTGAATAACAAGGATAAATTAACTTACAAAATCATTTCTAAAAAGGACCATTTTCACACATTAAATCAAAAGGAGTTTAGTTTCAAAAAGAATTATGATCCTCATAAAATTCTTAAGAGTCACTATTATAAGTCTCAATATATTTTCAATCATGACTCAAATTTAATACCTCCTTTTCATGAAAAACAAACTACAAGATATTATCCTTCATATTATAAGAGTATGTCTATAAGAAAGAGTGGAAATGAAAATCATCAAAATAATAGTCAATCTTCTAAAACATATTGTAACCCACTCTTTCAACAATCACTTCTAAAGAAAGATAATCACTCTTATAAAATTTCAAAGAATCCATATAATGAAAATCATTATGATTATCAACATCATTCTATTTTGAAAAATAATTTGAATAAACATAAATCACAAATGAATTATTTTTCTAACAAACATAATCATATAAAGATGTCACATAATTATAACATGAATTTAAAAGACAAACAACCAAAGTATGAATGGAGGCCCAAAATTAAAAATGAAACATCAACTCCACTTGTAAAGGCCCATTCATCACTATCTCTCCAAAAGCCTACACGATGTATTTGGATACCCAAAGGAACCATCCCACATGGTCCCATTTGGATACCTAAATCTCTTATTAATTAGTATCCAATCATTTGCATGAAGTATAAACAGTTAAAAATGAAATATCAATACTCTACTTCATGATATGCTTATTGTCTCTTTTATTTTGTTTATTTTATATTTTTTTAAACAAACATGCTATGATCACTTTATATATCATGAAATATGACTTTCATATATTACGCCTAATGTTTGTCAAATCAAATTTGAATTAAAATTGAACATTAAGTCATATATTTTTCAAAGTGATCTATGTCTCATCTGAAATTGTTTAAATATATCCTTTTAAATCCTTTGCCAATAAATGTCTTTAATTAACATTATTATTTGAATATAAAATTATTTTCAAGACTAATGAATTTTTTTTAAAAAAATATGGATATAAATGATTTATTAAAGGGCTTAAGCTAAAAATTAAAATGCGCAACGTTTTGATTATTTTTCTATTTATTGCATTTGATAGCCCTTATAATGAAAAATATTATTAAATAAAATCGAAAACAAACATTCACAAAACGCGTGTTTAATTTTTTCAAAAAATACGAGTTTTAGATCAAAACTTCAAAAGCCATATCTTTTGATCCGCTCGTCTGATTTTCACGTTTAATATATTTTCGGAAAGAGCACAAAAATCTCCATCCAACGGCAAACTAGGATTGCTCATTTGAGATCTTTTGGTGCTGTCAACTTGCCCTATTTTAACTCCATTTTAAAAGCTATCTTAGTTTGCTGGATTTGGAAATTTCTGTGTTTATGGATTTTTCATCACATGATATCCTTAGTATAATTATTTCATATATTAATTTAGATATTATGTGTGTGATGTGTGTCACCAATGTTTGCATGTAATTTAGACCTTAGAATCATCTTGCATCATTAAGATCAAATCAAAAGATTAATCATTTCATTCTAGGTCTAAAGAAAATTAATTTGAAAACTTCTCATATTACATGCAACATAATCTCCATTAATCCTATGTAATAACATTGCATTCAAACTCATCATTCTAGCATCACTTCTTGGTCTATGATTATATATTTATACTAGGTATAACATGTACAATGTTATTTAAATTTGATGATAACTATGTGATTTGAAATTATAATAGAATACTAAAATTCCAACAAACACATAGGTTATGGATTAATCATTAGAATATATGTGAATATTGTATCATAAATCATATCTTATCATGCAAAACCAAAGATCAATATATTCAATTATTGAATGAAATTTTATTTCAAAACTATATATTTGTGATCTTTGTCTTTGATATGATAGCATGATCATCATTTTCTAAACTTACAATTCAAACATGCTCATTCAAAAGAAAATCTCCAAATCATATTGTCATAAGTCTAGAAGAATTAGAATTTACATACATCATGATAATCTAACATATATTCTATGCAAAATTCTCTATAATCATAAATCATAATTCTTGTTCTATCAAGAAATATCTCAAATCAATAATAAGAATTATGAATCTTATGATAAAAATTTTGAATAATGTTTTCTTTCCATTATTTGGTATATTGATATGCTTTGCTATTGATTGCGTGTATATCTCATATTTGTAGACTCTAGAATCAACTTTGCAATGAAGATATACATCAATCTTAATCATCACTCTATTCTAGATCTATAATTTGAAATTCTATTTTAGAATACATGCAATTTTAATATAAATCTTATGACATGACATTAAACCCAAAACTCATCATTCTAGCATTGTCACTGATTGAATATTAGTAATTGTGCTAGTTATCTCATATCGTCATCTCATAATAGTAGAAAAGCTATGCGGATTTATTTAACTCATCACATTAAACAAAACCCATAGTTTTTATATCAACCCTTAGATTTAAAATCATAGGTTGTCCAAAAGATTATTTCACCTATGACTTCATATCTCATAATAGCGGGGGCGTAGGGTTGTATGCATTAGAGACCTAACCTCTAAGTCATGTCTTGTCCTTAACCGGGGAGGGTTCCAGTGGGGCCTTGCGAGGCACTGTGGGGAAAGAGTGCTAGGTTGAGTGTTCTCTAGTGTGTGCATATGGGACTAACACCCCAACCTACGGCATGCGTGCAGCTCCTCATGCCCATCCGTCACTTAGTACGGGGCTAGGGTGTAGACATTTAGTCTGGGTAGTCTTTAATCTTAGGACATACTTATATTACTCTTTGCATGATCATTTTATTTACTTATCACTTTAATCATGCATATTTTGGGTTGTTTAATAAAAAAATGTTCTCTTGTGTTTGCATAATTTATCTTTTTGAGCTTAAATGTTTTTGTAAAACACATGAATTTGAAAAAGCCAAAGTTTCATGCAAATTTGACCCACCTAGAGATCTCCAAAACTTCTGAAATTACAGCATGGAACTACTCTAAGGACACTTAATCAATATCAAAAATAAAAAATTTAAAATTCCTAAAAAATCGTGTGTTGTTTGCCGCGCTATCACTAGCGTTGGCGCTAGCGTGAGTGTCTGATTTTCTTGGGTTTTAAAATTTCTAAAAATTATTAAAAATATTTTAGTCTATATGTACTACTTTGTTTTTGTATTTCTTACATTTGGTATTTTTATTTTATTCACATTATGAAAAATCAACTACAAAAATTCAAAATACAAAAATATGTTTTTGTTATTTGTGTTTTATTCATTCTATGAAAAATCAACTATAAAAGTTCAAAATCTAAAAATACAAAAATATGTTTTTGTTATTTGTGTTTTTATCCATATTTTGAAAAATCAACTACAAAAGTTCAAAATTCAAAAATACAAAAATATGTTTTTTTTTGTGATTTTCTGTTTTCTTTTTCTCATTAAAAATGATAAAACAACAAAAAAAACTGTATAATCTTTATTGCTAATTTCAAGCATGAATGAATTCTATTATTTAGAATTCTTTACAGTGTTAAAATTTATTCCTTGAAATTACTATGAACATTGTTTTGTTTATCATGCTTTGATATATCTATTTGAGTGCATTAATTGTATTAAAAATTATGTGTAGAACCGAGCTTAGCATGCCTCTAAGTATGAGTAAATGTTTTATGATTGATAATGATACATTTCACTCACTTATTTTGATAATCAACATGTGTGTCTAAATATAAAAATGCTTGCTTGTGTATTGTATTTGTACAATGAATTAAAACTTGCATAAGTTTATTGCCTACACTACATTTGAATTGCACTTATGAAATTTAGAAAAGTGGTTAAAATTAAAAAAATTGGTTTTGCAAAACAATTGTATTCGGAGAATGTTGTCTCACAAATGTGAACAAAAAATTATATATGTAGACAAATATAACTCCACCAAGCACTACTTGAACCTCCTGATAAGTCTTCATAAGCATTGTGAGGTTGAGCACCTTGGAAAGAATAGTAAAGTGTCTTGTGCAAACCTTGGTTATTACACCACTTTGTTAAAAACTATGTGCATTAAAAGTGTGTGAAAGTAATTTACTTGTGTTTTATTGTGCATTTTACTTTACATATCTCTTGTATTTTGGTGATTTAAATCACTTGTTAAAATTGCCCAAAATACGCTTATGTGCACATCATTATCTTTCATAACACTTCTTCTCATGAGTATTGGATTCTAATGCTTTATCTATACAACTCTTTATAAAAATGCACTAGATAACCTAGCATGATCTCTACAATGTTTTGGTATTTCTTGAACTTAGAATTATGTAACATTGTAGTATAATCTCTCTTTGATATGTTCATTCCATGCTTGGTATCTTTATGAAAAACTTTGAGATTTCAAAAAGGTTAAAACATCTTTCAATTTTGAACTAAAACTCATATTTCTACTTATGCTTTTCATGCTTACAAAAAGATGTTTATTATAATCTTCCGCTTGCTTACAACTCTTATCTTTATATTTGAAATCTCTTATATATGCTATGCTTAAACTCTTTATCTTTATTTATATTTCGAAAAGCTCGATCATGATATATTAATGCCTCCTTACTACCCTCACCCCACCTTCTTTTTATAATACCAAAAGGGGGAGATTAATTGAAGAAATCTATATAGGAGAAATATATATAAATAAGGGGAGACTAATTCATGAAATCTATCATTTAGGGGGAGTAACACATAAAATGCATTTATGTAGGGGGAGCATTAAGTTAGGGGGAGTATGCACATTATCATGCATATCATTTACTATAGTTGCACTTTTATCTTGCTTATCTTATCTATAAACACTATTGTTGATTTCTTGCTTAAAGGATTTTTTATTATCAAAAGGGGGAGATTGTTGGACATGTGTGTCACATCCCTTTGTTTGAGAATAACAAATCCCATATTGTATTTGATATTGCTTGTAGTGTGTTTATAGTATGCAGGAACTATAGGTGCAATACTCCACAGGTATAAAGCAGCTTGGAACAATCTTTTGAAAGGAGCAGTGCTACCGCCAGCGCTATCGCTAACGCCAGCACTAAAGCCAGTGCTATCGCTAACGCCCGGCGCTAGCTCAGTTGGTTTCATCTCAGCGGTTTCCTTAGCGCTACCGCCAGCGCTAGTGCTACCGCCTAACGCTATCTCCGCTACCACCAGCGTTATCGCTACCGCCAGCGCTATCTCAAGTTTGTGCACAGCGCCACGCAGCCGACGGTTCCGCAACCGCTCGACACGAACGCTACCGTAGGCGCTAGCCACTACCGCAGGCGCTAGCTCCAAGTTCTATAAAATGAGCCAACTTCGATCACTTTGATAATCCATCCCAGAGAGGTTGCTTGTGCCACAATTCCAGTGCTGTTATGCTGCCGAAGATGGATCTCCCACAAAAAGCTTAAGGAGAATTATGGAGGAGGGCTACGTCACGCTACATCCGAAGGACGATCGCTTCGACCTCGCTCATAATACAGCGATCCTTCATCCTCATCTTCAGAAATCTCATATAGGGAGTTTTACTATTGTTATCTTTATCTTTCATTCATTCCATACTTTCTTTGCAACCGTTTAGTTAATTCGCCTTGTGTTGGCAACTAGGTCTGGGTAGGACTTAGGGGGAAATTCGCCTTATGTTGGCGACTAGTTCTAGGTGATTAGATCTAGGGGGCTCGAGGCCATATCCGGGGAAGGATTGGCTAGAGCGGCTTGAGGCCTTATTTGGGGAAGGATAGGCTAAAGCCAACCGGTTCGTGGGGATACGAGTCGGTATAGAAAAGGAAAAATTATTTTCATTTGTACGCCTCCGATTTCTAGCGATATAGAAATCAAATTTATGTAAACACCATTTTTATATAAATACAATCATGCCTCTATTTGTGTTTACTTTATTTTTCACTTTTGGCGTTATCTCTATAATATTGGTTACAAAGCTTTCAATTCAAATCACTTTGTCTAAATTGTTTATCTTAATCTATTTCATCATATAACAATTTAGCACTTGTTTCTAAATCCTAAACTTGCAAATTTTGATATTTTATTCCTTTAGCTAAATTGTTATTTTGTGTTCTAATATTACTTTAAACAATTTAGTAATTTCCATAAAATTATAAAAAAAAATTATTCCCTTTCACCCCCCCCCCCCCCCCCTCTAAGGGCGCCGTAAGATCCAACACCTAGCTCTGATACCATGTTAAAATTTTTTATTTGAATCGTTTAGGAGTAAGCAGGAGTTGCATCAACTGAGTTATAGCCAAACAACCGCAATACCACACAGCAACACAAATCTGTATTGAATCACAAAACTTGACTACAGTGCGAGGTATACATGGCGAGACATGATTCATAAGAATCACGAAGGAGAGAAGAACAAAACACACCAAAAAACAAATCTGGCGACCTGATAAGCAGAAACCGCACAGACCGCTGAACTCCAGAGACCGCCCGGCTTGACCTAAGACCGCACGAACAGGAAACAGGCAAGATGACCTGCACTGCAAGACCGCCACCTCAAACCGCACGAACTGGAGCTTATTGAACTGAACAGAGAACAGAGGCTGTCGCCAGACTGCAACTCAGATCGCCTAACTGCTGAAGGTCGCCTGATCGCCGAGCTCATTGCGAACAACACATGAATAACATAAACCAGTTCGCAAACAAGCCGCTGCCGAACTGTTTATTCAAGCCACTGGGAAATCACCAAGGAAGGAGACCGCAACCTGCTGACCGCAAACCTGCGAACACAACAAACAGTCAACTCGCTTCCGAGACCGCCCGACCTCAAAGTTGAGACCGCACGAAACAACCCCGGCTCTAGTTCTTACAGTTCTCGTTATTAATGATGGGCCATGCACCCCTATTTATAGACGACAAGACAGATGCCGTCACCGCCGTAAGAGAGGTACAATCACCACCCATCAGATCGCGAGCGGTCTCACAGAACAGACCGCGCGATCAGAACACTTGGACAATATTCGGACCAAGACCGCAAGTCAGCAGCAGACCGCGCACAAGCCGCGCGGACACAAGATCAAACCTTCCTTAGATCGCCAAGAGCAACCAAGAACATCTGGCCGACTTCAGACAAGTTGCAAGATCAACCTGCATAAGCTGCCCGGTCACAGCGGTTACACAAGAACAGACAGCCCGGTCTTCTTACAAAGAAGAAAGACCAACCAAGCAGATCAGACCGGAAAGAGACCGCAACAGGCTAGAACAAACCACCGATCACACCAGACCGCCAGAGCCAGACCGCCAGAGCACCAACACAGAGACCGCGCGGTCTCTGCGGTCACCAATGTCCAGACCGCCGGCCACCTTCCACTTCACTTTAACAATTTCAACAGGGCGGTCCTCTATCCACTGCCACCCAAAGCCAAAAATGGGTGGGGGTTTCTATCCCCAACCACCCAAACATGGCCCACGGGACCACAGGCCAAGTCTGCGGTTCACAACTAAAATGGCCACCGTGCAAGGCTACAACACTCCCCACTGCCCCCCCCCCCCCCCCCCAAAACACGACCCACCGTGCAAGGACAAAGGCAATGGTCTTATTAATAAATTCCTTTAATTATGGAAAGGGACGAAGCCCGAGAAAAACACTCACCAGGATACCCTAAGGATAGGGTCACAAATAGAGTAAACACTGCATTAGACGATGCATAAGAGAAGACATGAGTTATCTAACCGCAACGGGTACAAAGTTTCAAAGAGGAGAAGTAATCGGAGGCACAACTCAAACACTAAGAAACAAAAGGGAAATACTCGAGAAATCAAAAGCTAAGAACCTAAAGTTCTCTAGAAATCAAAGACTATGAACAAAAGGTTCTCGAGAGATCAAGAGCTAAGATCAAACATTTCTCGAGAGGTCGAGGGCTAAGGTCAAAGGGTTCTCGAGAGATCAAAGGCAAAGAATAGGTTTCTCGAGAATTCCCAAAGCAGGAAACAATGATCTTTCGGGAAATCCCAAACGGCAGAAGCAATCTCTCGGGAGATCCCCAAGCAGGAAATAGTAACTTTTTGAGAAATCAAAGCAGGGGAAGTCATCTCTCGAGAAATCCCCAAGCAGGAAAAAGTGATTTCTCGAGAAATCAAGGTAGGGTCATGCTGATTTTCAGAGAGATTAAAGGCAGGCATAACAGTTTCTCGAGAAACCAAAGGATCAGGACACATCACGTCTCGAGAAAACAGAAGGGTTAAGACATTGGACTTCTCGAGAAACCAAAAACACTTCTCGAGAAATCGAAGATCAGGACACTACCCTTCTCGAGAAAATAATGGCATGGACGGCAATTTCCAAGGAACACTCATCTGCAGAAAGGAACTTTAGGTAGAGAAACTTCAGCTACTAGGGGGGAATCAAAGTTAGAGCAATCATACAATACACTCAAGACACGTACCAAACAGCAAAGTAAGAACCCATAAACCTGGAAAATAGTGATCCAACCAAAAAGGGAGAGGGGGAAGAAAGCCACTTGCCTTAAACCTTGCTAAACGCGAAGACCTCCACTCCAAAAGCTAGGGATCGGCCAAGAACTCACCCGAGCATAAAACCCTGAAACTTTTTGGATCGAAAAGAGGGGTTAGGTCACTACCATAACTCCAAAAATTCCATGAAATGTGAAAAGCTTACCACTAGAACGAAGATCCCGCCGAGAGCTTTCCAAATCTACTCTCCAAACGCGATTCCAACTACTACAGCCCTCGAATCGCCGGCCGGAAGCTCCACGACACGCCGCTCTCGCTCTCTCGACCGACAGAACTCTAGGTCGGCCGAAAGGGGAAGGAGATGAAAAGATAAAACCTAAGCTTAATGTATATATATTAAGCCTCAAGGAGTTCGTCGAACTCAGCCAGCAGTTCGTCGAACGCAGCTAGCCTGCAGTTCGTCGAACTCAGCCAGCAGTTCGTCGAACGCAGCTCCTCTTCCATTCGTCAAACGCAGCCCCTCTGCCGTTCGTCGAACGCAGAGTCGCTGCCATTCGTCGAACGCAGCCCCTCTGTCGTTCCTCGAACGCAGCTCCTCTGCCGTTCGTCGAACGCAGCCCCTCTCCCGTTCATCGAACGCAGCCCCTCTATCGTTCGTCGAACGCAGCTCCCGAACACAGAGCCAGGGAATTATAATGAATGCAATAATTACATAAATAATTTCCCATAACTCGAAACGATGTGAAATCTCACACGCTCGGTCCAAATTACACACTTTAACTAGGCTAAGGCCCAAAACTAAACCTGGCAAGCTAACGTAACGCCCAAATGCTAAAATTACGTCACAGCGGCCATGTAAATAATTAACGAAAATCAGGGGCGTTACAGTCACTCCCCCTAAAAAGAAGTTTCGTCCTGAAACTTGAAATCCAAAGATCAAGAAAGATACATAATCAAATCCAAAGGTTACCTAACAGAAGATTTACCCGAAATCTAAGAGAAGAGGCTGGGATGAGGCTCTCTCATGGCAGACTCCACCTCCCATGTTGCGCTTTCGACACCCTGATTCTTCCAAAGAACCTTAACCATCGGGATCATCTTCCTCCGCAACACACGCTCCTGAGTCTCCAAGATTCGGACAGGCTCTTCAACATACGAAAGATTAGGCTGCAATACGGGCACTGAATCAAGAATAAGCCGATCACTACGCAGGCACTTCCTCAGCTGGCTCACATGAAACACATCGTGAACATTTGGGAAGGAAGCAGGCAAATCTAATCTATAAGCTGATGCTCCAATGCGCTAAACAATCTGGAAAGGTCCCACATACTGGGGGTCCAACTTGTGGTTCCTTCCAAATCTCTTAACGCCCGGCATTGGAGAAACTTTCAAGAACACTAAGTCTCCAACGACAAACTCAAGATCCATCCTTCTCCGATTGGCATACTTCTCAAATCGCACCTGAGCGATATGAAGCTTCTCGCGGATATGAGTCACGACAACGCTCATCTCTTCCAAAGCTTCTGGGCCTAACAACGGGCTCTCACCAACCTCCGCCCAAAACAAGGGAGTTCGGCAACGCCTCCCATATAGAGCCTTAAAAGGGGCCATTTGCAAAGTCTCCTGATAACTATTATTGTAGGCAAATTCCATCAATCCAAGACGCTTATCCCAAGCTCCACGATGATCTAGAATATAGCACCTTATCATATCCTCCAAAATTTGATTCACTATCTCAGTCTGACCATTGGTCTGAGGATGGTAAGTGGTAGAGTATCTAAGGTCAGTGCCCAAGGCTCCCTACAAACTCCGCCAGAAATGAGACATATACCTTGAATCTCGGTCCAACACAATGCTCACAGGCACACCATACAATCTGATGACTTCATTCAAATAGAGCTCTGCAATTTTCTCCATAGAATAGCCGGTCTTAAAAGGCACAAAGTGAGCACACTTTGTCAATCTGTCAACTATAACCCACACAGAATCACGTCCTCCGGGAGACCTCGGCAAACCGGTAATGAAGTCCATTGAAATACTCTCCCTCTTCTAGCTTGGAACATCCAACGGGTTCAACTTAGCTCCAAGCCTCTTATGATCCGCCTTCACGCGCTGACAAGTTAAACATTCAGAAACATAACTGGCTATATCATTCTTCATACCTGACCACCAAACAGTCTGCTTCAGGTCCTTATACATCTTTGTGGAACCAGGATGATAGGAAACACTAGAGTCGTGCACTTCACTACAGATCTTTGCCCGAATATCATCCAATGCGGGAATACAATGTGAAATTTTCCGAAGATCTAGGAGTGAGCAGGAATAGTATAACTCAAAGTTCAAGCCAACAATCACCAGGCACATTAAGCAAACACAATCTTTATTGATCAAGAAAAATTCTTCATTACAGGGAGAGGTATACATGGCGAGACATGATTTCGCTAGTACACAAAAAATAGAAGAGAAAAACTAGCTGAAAGGATAACCAGCGGTCTGCCAAACTAAGACCGCCTGACCGCCCGACTTGCGAGTTTGCTCAGCTAGAAAACGAGATCGCCCGAACTGCCTGCCTGCGACTTGAACAACACCAACTGAGAACCCCGCGATCTGCCACTGATTCTCTCGAACTCCAGCAACCCGCACTGCAAGCCGCGAGACCGCCCGAACACCTTCATAAAAGGAGATGACCGATGCTGCCCGCACAATCCGCAGAAGCTGCACAAAAGAAGTTCAATCAGCGAGACCGACCGGTCACAAGAAATGATACCGCAAGAACTAACCGCGAGTTCTGCTTACACATGGTGCGATATATTTACTGCTACAATGGCTCCTATTTATAGGCATGAGACCTGATCCAGTCACCACCCTATAAGATAGGATCACCACCCCTTGATCGCGCGACCAGACCGGTAAACCCGCGCGATCAGCAAAAGAACCTCCTGCTTAGTGAGCTCGCCGACTTCAACAAAAGCCGCGCGATCAGACGCTCACCACCTGTGTTCGCCACCCAACCTCCTCTAGAGACCGTGAAAACACCAGGCCGACTAGGGCAATAGCCCGCCAAGTCGACCAGCCAACAGTGACCGCATATACCAGCTGATCGCCGAAGGACCAGCTATGCAAACACAAACCGGAGACCACGCGACTAAGAAGACCTTAGTTCGCGCGCACCATAAAGAACCCGCACAGCCACCAGACTGGGCTGCCTCCACACCACGCGATCACAAGCACTAGATCGTGTGGTTACACTGAACAGAAGAACAGCTCGCCACGCGGCCACGCCGAGTAGCCCGCGTGTAGACCAAAGAGGTCAGACCGCCAGAGGAGACCGTAAGACCATGCGGTCATACCAGACCGCGCGGTCTCCCCCCAGACTGCCAACTTCACAAAACTTCCACTTCAACATTTCAGCACTCCCCCTTGAAGTGGGAAGTTGAAAACAGCCCAAGTAAACTCCTTAGCCGAGTAAACGGCCCCTTCGCCAGCGCTTTTGTGAAAATGTCAGCAATGTTGTCCTGACTCCGAACATACTCGACCGAAAGAGACCCCTCCAACACCTTCTCACAAATGAAATGATGCTCGATATCGATATGCTTGGTCCTCGAATTACAAACTGGATTAGTAACCAGTTTGAGAGCACTCTCATTGTCGCCGCGGAGCAGAGTCGGACCCCGAACCTCCTTATGGACATCTCCCACCAACCTCCTAAGCCAGATGGCTTCTTGAGCTTCCAAGGCCAAAGCCTTGTGTTCCGCTTCCGTGGTGGAGACTGACACGGAATCCTGCTTCTTACTGCACCATGATATAGTCGTGGGGCCCGCCATGAAGACGTATCCAGATGTTGACTTCCGATCATCCGAATCTCCCCCGTAATCAGCATCCATGTACCCATGCACCTCGAAGCCCGCATCCCTCCTATAAAGGAGACCCATATCCGAAGTCACCTTGACATACTTTAATATATTCTTGGCCGCTAGTAGATGAGGCATCCGTGGTTCCGCCATATACCGACTCACCCTGCCAACTGCAAATGCAATTTCCGGCCTAGTGATCGTCAGATAAATCAAGCTTCCAACCAGAGCCCGGAACACCAGCGGATCTTCCAGAATCCTCCCCTCATCCTTCTGAAGTTTCATGGCCTTCTCCAGAGGTGTGGAAATGCACTTCCCTTCCTTCATGCCGAACCGCTCCATGATTCGCTCTGCATATCCAGCCTGGGACACCAGCACTCCACTTCCCTTCCTCTAAACTTCGAGTCCAAGGAAATGGTGAAGTTCACCCAAGTCCTTCATCTTAAACCTGATGGATAGCTCAGCCCGAAGCTTTGCTACTTCCTCCTTCAAATTCCCCGTCACGATCATATCGTCGACGTAAAGCAGCACGATGATTTGAAGCTCCCCGCTCTTCTTGACAAACAAGCTTGAGTATGAGTCTGAAGCACCAAATCCACAGAATAAGAGATATTCTCCTATCTTTCCATACCACGCCCTTGGCGCTTGCTTCAACCCATACAGGGCCTTCTTCAACTTGCATACATAGTCAGGAAAATCTTCAGATACGAAGCCTGGCGGCTGGACCACGAAGATGTCCTTGTCAATCTCGTCGTACAAGAACGCATTCTTTACGTCGAGCTGCTGATGAGTCCTGATCATATACACTTTTATGGACTCATCTGGGCCATCTATTTAGTCTTTTCACTGCACTTTAGCCCTGTTTTAGCTCATATTGGTCATTCTATGCTAGGTGCACTTATAGGCCCATTTTGGTGTGATTTCATTGCTTTTCTTCATTAGTAGTTTTCTTGCGTGTTAAGTGCCACTTTCAGTGGCTGGATTCGTGGTTGTGCTGGAATTGGAGTCGTGCAGGTGTTCCCGGTGCAATTCTGTACAGGAACACTGCGCACGATCACCGGTTCTATGGCGCACGACCACCGGTCGTGCGCCACTGCTCGTGCGTACTTACCATTTAATTTCCGAGTTCTGTTTGCTGTAGTGCGCACGACCATCAACTCCAGTGCGCACGAACACCAATCGTGCGCCACTATTCGTGCGCACTTAACAGTAATTTTATGAGTTCTGTTTCAACCAGAGCGCACGACCACCTACAATAGTGCGCACGACCACCGGTCGTGCTCCACTGGTCGTGCGAACATTGTATTTTATAATTTCTGTCTTTGCAGGCTCCGTCCAGGCAGAGCGCACGATCACAGGATTCTAGTGCGCACGACCACTGGTCTTGCGCCAATGACCGTGCGCACTGTTTATTCCAGCGCCTATAAAATGACCTGCTCGCGATTTTAGGTCAGATCCCGCTTTCTTCCGCCGTTTTCCGCCTGGTTTCGTCCGACTTCGCCCCTCCATCGTCGCCCACCACATGGAGGTGCTCCGGGCTTGCTCTTTACGCCAATATTGAGCCGGAGTTTCCTCTCGGCCTCCTCCTTCATCCAAGAGCTCCAAAGGAAGACCTAGCGGCCACTACCATCAACCAAGAGGAAGTTTGCAACCTCTACCGGATCGTGACACGAAGAAGACGGGTCCATTGGAGAGTCGTGACAGCTCTCTCTACCCCGGACGTAGTTGCGGACCGAGCTTGGACGCGGATTGACAACCCGGCGATTCCAACCGTGAATCTACAACGAGCCTTCGGATTCGGTCGATTTCTTGCCTTATTCTTCTCTTATTGATTGTTGTAATAGCTAGATCTTGTGTATTTTGATGAAGAACACTTAAACTTGCTTTTATTTATATATATTTCATGTTGTTGTAAAATGCTTTTGTGGTTTATGTGTTTATGAGGTGCGCCACCATCCCTTTTCCACTCCACCACCGTGTCCGGTGCCGCACTAGCAATTGCTAGTGGCGTGCTTGTCGAAGAGGTGCTTGCGACCCTCATTCCGTTAGCCTACTCGCCCATCCGCCTACCAAAGCGTGGCATCGCGGCCCGTACTCCATCCCGCCTAACGAAGCAGCGCGCTCAAGGCCTGCATAGTTCGATCCGCTTTCCTACTCGTCCATCCGCCCTTACGAAGTAGCGCGTTCAAGGCCTACGTAGTCTTCCATCCCGCCGAGCGAAGCATTGCATAGCGGCATTGCATAGGAGTAGTTGATAGCTTTTATTTTATTTTCCAAAAGCCAACCCAACTCCCCCGCATTCCATCCGACTTAAGGACTTCAATCTCAAGTCCTTCCTCGAAACCTAACTCCACCTTACTGTGTTCCTCAAGAGACCGACACTCGGGGATTTTCCCCATTATTATTACTTGCGCGACCGGTGCACTTGCCGAATCATCGCATCAAGTTTTTGGCGCCGTTGCCGGGGAACACAGTCGTGTGAGTTTTCTGGAGAGGGAGAATCTGAGAGAGAAGCCCTTCCATTTGTTTATCGCATCTTTTGTTTTATTTCTGTTCTCTTTATTCCATTTTCTTGTTTTTTTAGTAGGTTGCTTTAGTAAATTTTTGTTAGGTGTAGTATTTCGCACAATAGTGTTCTTCTTTTTGAATCGTTTTATCTTCTCACTATGTGGGCACATCTCAATTTTCGTTGCCGTTGGTGTGGAGCTACTTCCCACTCTAGTGATGAATGCCCTACGGAGAATAGTAGGCATAATTCTTATAGCCCAGCATATGGAGCACCGACTTCGTCTGGTACTCCATATGGTGCGCGTAAGTCTTATGGCTACTCTGCTGAGCCTTTACCGTCATACTTCTTTTCGGCTCCAGCCCCCGCTGTGCCAAAGAAGCCCGCTAGGCAGTGCCAGTTTTGTCGGAGCACAGATCATGCCCTGAAGGATTGTGCTGCTTTTCGTCGCCAATTGGATAAGGATGACGAGCCGGATATCCGGATCGTCCCGAATCCTAACTCTGGCGGCACACCTTCAACATCCGGTTATGTGTCTTTGTCACCTTCACATCTTGAAGGGTATGGCATGGACACGGTCACTGGATGTGTGGCTGATCTGGGCACCGACACTACTGAGCCTATTCTCCTGGTGCATCCACCACCTCTAGTGGATTCGATTCTTTGTGAGGAATCGGTGCTCGACTTTTATCCGAGCACTATTCCTCTCCCTGTTGTGCATACTACACTCGTCTCTGACGACATTGTTGATGATGTGTCGCAGGAGGAGGCGGTTGATCTGAGTGTTGTGCCTACTCCTATGGAGGAGGACAACCTTCTAGGTGAAGAGGAATTTTCCTCAGCACCGGTGGAGGAAGTCCAAATCCTAAGCCTGACCACTGTCGATCCCGCTGAATCTTGTAGCATTGATGACAATGCAAACATTATTTTACTTCCCCAACCTAATGGGAGTGAGACCGGGACCACTCCCCCGATTTTTGATTATCTATGTTCTTCATCTTGTTTATTTCTCGATCCCCCCTCTTCACCCGAGCCTGTGCAGGTTGACTCTTCACAGGTACTTCAGGAGGACTTGGAGCTTTGTGCTCAAGTCAATGATGGGTGTGTCCTTTTACGCGAGGAGGTTGATCCCTCCTCCATTAAGGAAGCCTCATTCGTTGCCTTCTCCTCCTGCGGACCTGCTGTGGACGATACCTTGCTGGGCAAGGATTGTTTTGGTGAGATGAGTGAGGACCAGGCCTCCTCCTCTTCTTACTTTCTTTTCCCTCTACCTGTGAGGAGCAGGTATTTATATTTAGGTAGAGGGGTGACTGCTCTGTCTCCGTATCGGTACCCGCTACCGATGCGCATATTAGAACAGTTACCTGTGCACTTTTCTTTTCATAGGCCCATTAGCTAGAACTCTTAAAGTTTGAATAAGTCGTGCTGGGATGACAATAACCCCAGTAGTTATCTTACTTTTCATGCATTTTATTTTATTCAATCCTGTTTAGTTAGCTGTAGTATTGTAGTTTATCTTTTTCTGTTTCTTTTGTTTTGCGGAACTGACCCCTGCAGGTACTTCTTCTGGATGGCGGATGCTGCAGCTTAGTCGTGGCTTAAACGCCAATCTTCTGGTGTGCTCATTTCTGAGCACTGGGTACTCTCTTTCCCTAGCTTTTTCTGATTTTCATGTCATATATTCTGTGGATTGTTTAGTTTAAGTCTGGGGGAGAGTAGTTTTGTTTAACCGCTCACGTGCACTATTGCACTGCATGCTAGAAGATTTCATTTAAAATGTTTTGTTTATTTTCATTGCACACCACATCACCCACTTGAGCGCGTACTCATCTGTTTGCTTGCTCTGTTGTGAATTTAATTCTTCTGCTTATTTGGGAAAGTCTAGGTGATGGCTTAGGACTATGTAGCAGAGTAAAATGTTGACTCTAGTAGTGCTCCTAGTCGAGTGCTCGGTTGCATAGAAATTCGTGTAGATTAGACTTCTCTTTATACTTATGGTTTTATATTTTTTTTCTATTAGTGTAAATGTTGTTTACTCTACTCAAATGGTGAATTCGGTGGAATCAAACGGTAGCATAGGGATGTGTGTAAACGATCGCTAGATTTGTATTGCTTGAGTCGGGAGAAAGGAGAATCTTTCTCGGTGGCTAGAACTTGCCCCAAGCGATTCTTGAAGCATGGGTATACGGTTAGTCAATTGCGTGAATGTGATATAGGCCATCATCTTGGCCCGGTTGAGCCTTTGTGCCATTCCTATCATCATTTCCTCGCTAGCCCAGTTGTGCCTACCCCATTCTTTTGGTTCAGCCCCACTATTGTTCACCAAAGCCTAAACTCCAATCCTAGTCGCACACCCAAAAAGCAAGCATTTTGTTTAAATTTCAAATTGGTGGTGTTGATTGTGGTAGTACATTGTGAAAATGTGGTTGTGCATCTTTGAAAAGTTGCTGAAATTGTTAAAGAAAGAAAAAGAAAAGAAGAAAAAGATTTGAAAAGAAAAAGAAGCATGAAAAGTTTAATTGAAAAAAATCTGTTTGAGATTTATATTTGGGAGTAGGCGGTGCACACACCCATGCGTCTAAGTCTAAGTCTGGGGGTGTGGTGCATCCGCGTGTTTTGTGGCCACTTGGATAATGTTATGCATTTGCTCATTTGGGTTTAGTATTTGAACCATCGTCTTTATCATTGTATACCTCACCTAAACCCAAGCCCCATTTAAAACCTAAAGTCCTATTGATTCACGCATTTGAGTCAAACCAGTGCCGTGGAGAGAATGTGACCGGGCAAGCCTATGGTCACCGACACCGATGGATTTCGGTGGAGTTTATCCGGCACCCCAATCTTGAGCAATGCTCATCTCAGCGTTTAGTTTACTTTCTCCGTATGCATGACCGAATGATTCACCGTTGTTCACCATTTTGAGTAGTTGTAATATGCTTTTACTCTTTTAGAAATTTATAAACTGTTTTTATAATCAGAAATCTTTTCTACTATTTTTCTTATGCACGTGAGCATGCGACTTCGCATGGTACTCTGTAGTATAATCATTAAGCCATCTACTGTTCTTTCCTAGTTCGCTTAGAATTTGTTTGCTCGGGACGCGCAAACAGGTAAGTCTGGGGGTGTGATGAGTCCTGATCATATACACTTTTATGGACTCATCTGGGCCATCTATTTAGTCCTTTCACTGCACTTTAGCCATGTTTTAGCTAATATTGGTCATTCTATGCTAGGTGCACTTATAGGCCCATTTTGGTGTGATTTCATTGCTTTTCTTCATTAGTAGTTTTCTTGCGTGTTAAGTGCCACTTTCAGTGGCTGGATTCGTGGTTGTGCTGGAATTGGAGTCGTGCAGGTGTTCCCGGTGCAATTCTGCACAGGAACACTGCGCACGATCACCGGTTCTATGGCGCACGACCACCGGTCGTGCGCCACTGCTCGTGCGTACTTACCATTTAATTTTCGAGTTCTGTTTGCTGTAGTGCGCACGACCATCAACTCCAGTGCGCACGACCACCGGTCGTGCGCCACTATTCGTGCGCACTTAACAGTAATTTTATGAGTTCTGTTTCAACCAGAGCGCACGACCACCTACGATAGTGCGCACGACCACCGGTCGTGCGCCACTGGTCGTGCGAACATTGTATTTTATAATTTCTGTCTTTGCAGGCTCCGTCCAGGCAGAGCGCACGATCACAGGATTCTAGTGCGCACGACCACTGGTCGTGCGCCAATGACCGTGCGCACTGTTTATTCCAGCGCCTATAAAATGACCTGCTCGCGATTTTAGGTCAGATCCCGCTTTCTTCCGCCGTTTTCCGCCTGGTTTCGTCCGACTTCGCCCCTCCATCGTCGCCCACCACATGGAGGTGCTCCGGGCTTGCTCTTTACGCCAATCTTGAGCCGGAGTTTCCTCTCGGCCTCCTCCTTCATCCAAGAGCTCCAAAGGAAGACCTAGCCGCCACTACCATCAAACAAGAGGAAGTTTGCAACCTCTACCGGATCGTGACACGAAGAAGACGGGTCCATTGGAGAGTCGTGATAGCTCTCTTTACCCCGGACGTAGTTGCGGACCGAGCTTGGACGCGGATTGACAACCCGGCGATTCCAACCGTGAATCTACAATGAGCCTTCGGATTCGGTCGATTTCTTGCCTTATTCTTCTCTTATTGATTGTTGTAATAGCTAGATCTTGTGTATTTTGATGAAGAACACTTAAACTTGCTTTTATTTATATATATTTCATGTTGTTGTGAAATGCTTTTGTGGTTTATGTGTTTATGAGGTGCGCCACCATCCCTTTTCCACTCCACCACCGTGTCCGGTGCCGCACTAGCAATTGCTAGTGGCGTGCTTGTCGAAGAGGTGCTTGCGACCCTCATTCCGTTAGCCTACTCGCCCATCCGCCTACCGAAGCGTGGCATCGCGGCCCGTACTCCATCCCGCCTAACGAAGCAGCGCGCTCAAGGCCTGCATAGTTTGATCCGCTTGCCTACTCGTCCATCCGCCCTTACGAAGTAGCGCGTTCAAGGCCTACGTAGTCTTCCATCCCGCCGAGCGAAGCATTGCATAGCGGCATTGCATAGGAGTAGTTGATAGCTTTTATTTTATTTTCCAAAAGCCAACCCAACTCCCCCGCATTCCATCCGACTTAAGGACTTCAATCTCAAGTCCTTCCTCGAAACCTAACTCCACCTTACTGTGTTCCTCAAGAGACCAACACTCGGGGATTTTCCCCATTATTATTACTTGCGTGACCGGTGCACTTGCCGAATCATCGCATCAGCTGCCAAATATCCCACCCCCAACACGACGCCAAGGAAATCACAACCCGAACTGAAGTCATTTTTTCCACCGGACTGAATGTCTCTTCATAGTCTTCACCGTATTGCTGCGAGAATCCCCAAGCCACAAGGCGAGCCTTGTATCGCTCGATACTACCATCCTCCTTCTTCTTGAGCTTATAGACCCACTTGCATGTCACAGGGGTGATACCCTTGGGCCTGGGCACCAGAGACCAAGTCTCATTCTTCTCAAGAGAACTCATCTCTTCCTGCATAGCTGAATCCCACTGTTCCACACCTTTGGCCTTCTCGAAGCTCACTGGTTCCCTCTCATCCAAGGGACCAGCAAAGAAACATGAGACAAAGCTCACCATGTTTCCACCTATATAGCGATCAGGAGCAATGATCGTTCTCTTTGATATCCTCAGTTCCTTCCCCTGACTCGCAACATCCTTAGTTGCTTCTTCCCTAGCTCCCCTTCCAGACGTACTAGGAGCATCGCTCCCCCTACTTCCTGATTCAGAAGCCTCCGTCCCAGAACTAGAAGTAGATGGACCACCTGGTGACACAGGAAGCTCCACCTGAAGATTTTCCACAGCTCTCACTGGCTCCTCCACCCTGCTTTCTGGTAGCTCAACACCATAACTCCCCTTGTAAGACGTCACCTCGTCAAACACGACATTGCGAGATACAACAAATCTCCGCATCTCCTGGTCCATGCACTTCCAGCCCTTCTTCCGATCATCATATCCCACGAAGACCAGCTTCCTTGCTTTCGCATCTAGCTTCGTCCAAAGTGCATCTGGAACGTGCACATAGCAGGTGGAACCAAACACCCGAAGGTGTGCCACACATGGCTTTTCTTTGAACATCATCTCATGCGGGGTCAACATATTGATGGGACTGAGAGACATCCTGTTGATGACATAGGCAGCACAAGACATTCCCTTCGCCCAGAAGGACCTTGGGATACTCTTGGCATGCAGCCAACACTTGCAGGTCTCCGTCAAATGACGGATCTTCTGCTCTGCAACTCCGTTTTGTTGTGGAGTATGTGCACAAGTAAGCTCCCTTCGGATGCCCTCCTTCCTGCAAAAACTAGAGAAATCACCAGAGGTGAACTCCCCTCCGTTGTCAGTCCTCAGCATCTTAACCCGCAGACCAAGACGACCCTCCACAAGCTCCTTGAACTCCACAAACTTGGCAAACGCCTCTGCCTTCTCCTTCAGGAAATAAACCCAGACATATTTTGTGTGGTCATCGATCAACACCAGCATATACCTGCTGCCTCCGAGGCTTGGGGTAGCAGTCGGTCCCATCAAGTCACCGTGGATGCACTCCAACGGCACACTACTCCTTGTCTGCGACTTATCAAATGGTAGTCGATGAGACTTGCCGAACTGACATCCCGCGCAGACTTGACCGTCACCGTAGAAAGATAGACTAGGCAAGCCCTTGACTAGACCTTTTACCGTCATAGCTTTCAGCTTATCCATTCCTACATTCCCCAACCTCTCGTGCCATATGACGGCACTGTCATTCGTCCTCATCTTGTCGACATAAGAACTTGCCGATAAAACGAACAAGTCTTTTGCCCTTCTCCCCACAAGAATGACCTCCGTTATCACTGCTTCAACATTTCGAAGAAACTTCACTTCTGTTGCGCCGAACAGAATGTGATACCTAGCGTCTACAGCGTTGGTCACAGAGAAGAGTTTTTTCCTCATTCCGGGCACATGATAGACAATCTTCAACGTTAATGCCCCTCTATCACTGCCTAAGGAAACAACCCACACCTTCTCGACACTATGCACAGTGTTATCAGCAGTTATGATGGCAACGTTACCTGAGTAAGGCTGCGCTAAAGTAAGCTTTGACTCGTCTTCGGTGAGGTAATGACCACACCTTGAGTCCACGATCCAGTCCTCCTGATAGTTGATAAGAGCCGCAGCTCCAACAGAAGCCGAGAAGTCTCCTCCCCATCCTCCATCAATCTGCCTGGCTTCAGCTTCCTCCTTTCCTACAACAGTATACCCTGGCTGAAGATTCACCCGGCAATCCTTCCTGATGTGACCAAGCTTCCCGCACCTGAAGCACTTGGGACATTCTCCCTTCTTCTTCCCTTCAGCCTTGGGAGCATAGCCCCTCTCCTGCTGTCCAAAAATTGAAGGCCCATTGCCTCCTCCAGCGGTCTTCTTCTTCTTATCCCACTTCTTCTTATTCCCTGTGAAGAGTACCTCGCCTTCTCCCCCAGACAGTGACACCCCCGCCATCTGCCTTGCCAGACTCTCCTGCGAAGCAAGCAGATTTTCCAGCTCCAGCATAGACGGCTGATTTGCCCAACCCTGCACCGACGTCACAAAGGCCACATACTCCTTCCGCAAACCACGGATGATGTGCCTCTTCAACTTCGCCTCAGAAATTGGCTCATCAGGATCTAGTGCTGAAATCTCAGCGCATAGGTTCTTCATCTTCAGGAAGAACGTAGAAATAGAAAGATCACCTTGAGCCGATCTGGCCAGCTCATTTTCCAGGAATTGAAGTCTTGCCACATTCTTCTTGTTAAACAGCCCATCCAGGGCTCTCCAGATCTCAGCAGCTGATCCACACCCCAAGATGTGATCAAACAAATCAGGTGATATTGCCCTTTTCAGGGCGAACTCTGCTTTGGCATTAATCCGCCTCCAGTTCCTCACCTCATGACCATTATCCCCAATCAGAATAACTTCCTTCGTGCTCTCTCCTCCAACCAGCTCCCAGAGGTCCTCACCCAGAAGATAACTCGGCATACACGACCTCCACTTCTTGAAGTTAGTCGAGTTGAGTATCTCAATTCCAAGACCCCTTGCTTCCATGGCTCTACCACTGGTTCCTTCTTCACAAAGGCGATGGCAACTTATGAGCTAATCACTGCCCTATCCACTCCAACCTCCCTCTGATACCATATGAAATTTTCCGAAGATCTAGGAGTGAGCAGGAATAGTATAACTAAAAGTTCAAGCCAACAACTAGAAGCACATGAAGTAAACACAATCTGTATTGATCAAGCAAAATTCTTCATTACAGGGCGAAGTATACATGGCGAGACATGATTTCGCCAGTACACAAAAAACAGAAGAGAAAAACAAGAAGAGAGGATAACCAGCGGTCTGCCAAACTGAGACCGCCTGACCGCTCGACTTGCGAGTTCGCTCGGCTAGAAAAGTAGACTGCCCAAACTGCCTGCCTGCGACTTGAACAACACCAATTCAGAACCCCGCGATCTGCCACTGATTCTCCCGAACTCCAACAACCCACACTGCAAGCCGCTAGACCGCTCGAATACGTACAGAAAAGGAGATGACCGCTGCTGCCCGCACAATCCGTGAAGCTGCACAAAAGAAGTTCTATCAGCGAGACTGACCGGTCATAAGAAATGAGACCGCAAGAACTATCCACGAGTTCTGCTTACACTTGGTGCGATATATTTGCTGCTACAGTGGCTCCTATTTATAGGCGTGAGACCTGATCCATTCACCAACCTATGAGATAGGATCACAACCCCTTGATCGCGCGACCAGACCGGTCAAACGCGCGATCAGCAAAAGAACCTCCTGCTTAGTGAGCTCGCCGACTACAACAGAAGTCGCGCGATCAGACGCTCACCACCTGTGTTCGCCACACGACCTCCTCCAGAGACCGCGAACACACCAGGACAACTTGGGCAATAGCCTGCCAAGTCGACCAGCCAACAGTGACCGCATATACCAGCTGATCGCCGAAGGACCAGCTATGCAAACACAAACCGGAGACCGCGCGACTAAGAAGACCTTAGTCCGCGCGCACCATAAAGAACCCGAACAGCCACCAGACCGGGCTGCCCCCACACCACGCGATCACAAGCACCAGATCGCGCGGTCACACTAAAAAGAAGAATAGCTCGCCATGCGGTCACGCGACCAGACCGCGCGGCCTCACCTCGGCACCCTTGGACAGAAGAACGGCGGCCGCGCCGAGTAGCCCGCGGCTAGACCAAAGTGGTCAGACCGCCAGAGGAGACCGTGAGGTCAGACCAGACTGCGCGGTCTCCCCCCAGACCGCCAACTTCACAAAACTTCCACTTCAACATTTTCAACATACAATACCTACCTCGGTACTTCAAAGTATCTTTATCATCGATCAAAAAATCTAGTTATTCTCCTTTCTCGGTTCTACTTCGGAGATGATGCAAGTCAGGATCTTCCTTCTGGTGCAATCTCGTAAGGGTAATCCAAGAAGGCTCTTCAGCCTCTAAGCTCAAAGGCGCGGTACAACTACCGAATAAAATATCCATCAACATAAACTCCTCTACCAAGGGCTGCAAAGAAAGGTTGAAGACATGTGTGGTCTTTCTACTCAGGGCATCGCCCACCACATTAGCCTTTCCCGGATGATACAGGATATCAACCTCATAATCCGCAATATACTCCAACCATCTACGTTGGCGCAAATTTAGCTCTTTCTGTGTAAACACATACTTCAGACTCTTGTGATCCGTATAAATCTTGCATGACACTCCATATAATAGATGTCTCCAACGCTTTAAAGCATAAATCACTGCAGTATATTCTAAGTCATGCGTAGGGTAATTCTTTTCATGAACTTTTAATTATCTAGACCCATAGGAAATCACCTTTCCTTCTTGCATCAAAACACACCCTTGTCCAATGTGAGATGCGTCCACATAAACAACATACTCTATTCCTTCGATCGGCAAGGCCAACACAGGATCACTGCACAAACGCCTCTTTAATTCCTAAAAGGCTTCTTCGCACTTATCGCTCCAAACAAAACCGGTATTCTTCTGGGTAAGCTTAGTTAAAGGTGCCGACAGCACTGAGAATCCTTGAACAAATCTCCTATAGTACCCAGCCAACCCTAAGAAACTTCTTATTTCCTTAGGCGTTGAAGGCGTCTTTCAATCCAACACAGCAGAAATCATAGCAGGGTCTACAGTAATTCCATCCTTGTTCACCACATGACCCAGAAAGGATACCTGAGGAAGCCAGAACTCGCACTTACTCAGCTTCGCATACAACTTGTGCTCTCTAAGAGTCGACAATACTAAGCGCAAATGCGTAGCATGCTCCTCAGCACTTCTGGAATATACCAACACATCATCGATGAATACCACAACATAATGATCCAGAAAATCCTTGAACACGCGGTTCATCATGTCCATAAACGCAGAGGGTTCATTCGTCAAACCAATAGACATAACCAGAAACTCAAAATGACCATAGCGGGAATGAAAGGCAGTCCGGGGAACGTCCGACTCACGGATCCTCAACTGATGGTAGCCTGATCGAAGTTCAATCTTCGAAAACACTGTGCTACCACACACTTGATCAAACAGATCATCTATCCTCGGCAACGAATACCTGTTCTTGATGGTCACTTTGTTTAACTCTCTATAATCTATGCACAACCTCATGGAACTGTCCTTCTTTTTCACAAACAACAATGGAGCACCCCAGGGTGAAGAACTTGGCCTAATAAATCCACACTGCAATAGCTCATCCAACTGAGTTCGCAACTCTTCTAACTTGCGCGGGGCCATACGGTACGGTGCCTTAGCGATAGGACGAGTACCAGGCTCAAGATCAATAACGAACTCCACATCTCTAATAGGCGGAAGGCCAGGAAGACTGACGGGAAAGACATCAGGAAACTCTCGCACCACCGGAACACCCTCAATACACGGCGAACCAGTAACAGATTCTACTACAGAAACAAGGTAAGCCAAAAAACCGGAAATTAACAAATTTCGAGCACATACCGCAGAAATTATCGGGGAATACTGGCACGGAGACCCAAAAACGCTCATGGGATGACCGTTGTCCATCACAAAGTCCAGTCACTTTTCCTTGCATCAGATGACCGCATCATAACTGGACAACCAGTCCATACCCAATATCACGTCAAAGTCTTCTAGGTCCAACACCTTGAGATCAGCAACAGCCAAGAAATCTCCTAAGAGAACAGGGAAACTTCGAACGCACAGATTCGAGGATACCAAATCACCAGAAGGTAACTTAACGAGAAACGAATCGTTGCCCAGCTCAGGGGTCAAACGGTGACGCTCGACAAAAGCCCTTGCTATGAACGAATGGGTAGCAGCCGAATCAAACAGAACACGCGCCCAACGATTCTTTACCTTAAATATCCATATAAGCGCGAAAAAGAAACTAGTCTAATACAGCGAAACTAAAAAGAATCAAGACTAAATAGATGGATTAAGGTCTACCCTGCGATCACTTGGGTCGAAGGCTGCGCTTGCTCCTGGGTTAACACGTTCAGCTTTCCTCTTCCTTTATCCTGATGCTGCGGCGGCGGAAAGGCTCGAAGAGGAACTGGCTGCAACGGGGGTTGAACTCGTGGGCATTGAAACTTCAAGTGCCCCTTCTGTCCGCACTGGAAGCAGACTTTATCTTTGGTCTAACACTCGGCCACATCATGCCCCTTCTGCTTGCACAACGGGCAGATCACCTCTCCCTTCGGAGCACCCTGAATTGTCAGCACTCGCTGCTGCTTTTGAACTCCTTTCCTCTTGAAACACCTTTCAAACGGACTGCCAGAGCGGCCACAGAAACTACAGACCTCACCACCTCCTTTCTTCAAGACAAAGGCAGGCGCACCAAAATTTCCTTCTTCTCCAGCCTTTCTCTTTCCCTTCTTCATCATTGATCCTTGATTCTTGGCATTATCAATTGCCTCAACCTTTAGCGCTGCCTTTACTACCTCGGCGTAATTCTTCAACCTGTATGCACTGGCCAGCTGCTGGATATCACTACGGAGACCACCCAGAAATCTCTTTACTCTTCCTTCTTCCGAGGCTACCAGGGCCGGAGCAAACCTGCTCAACTTGCAAAACTCTATTTCATACTCGCTCACCGAGAGCTGCGTCTGCTTCAGATGCAGGAAATCATTCATCAATCGGTCTTTGTAACAGCCCTGGCCCGACCACTATAGGGCTTCACTAGGACCCATCAGGAACTGTTAGACGCCTGGCCCCATTGTCCAGGACGCCTGGGCTGCAGCCCTCTTAGCACACCCTAACCAATCTCTGAGCCTGTTTCTCAGCTACAGTAGGGTGTTGATGGCGGGATTCGAACCCCCGCCACCAGCTCAGTTGGTGATGAGAACTGCTGAAGGTTTCTCATCAAGGGTGGCGGGGGTTCGAATCCAGCCATCAACACCCTACTGTAGCTGAGAAACAGGCTCAGGGATTGTTTGGGGTGTGCTAAGCGGGCTGCAGCCCGGGCGTCCTGGACAATGGGGCCAGGCATCTAACAGTTCCTGATGGGTCCCAGTGAAGCCCTGTAGTGGTCGGGCCAGGGCTGTTACAGTCTTGCTCTACCGACGGCAGAAACTTTCTTAACAACATTCCTTTGAAGGATTCCCACGAACATCCTTAACAAAGGTCTTCCTTCTCCCTCAACCACCAACTCTTTGCGAGACCCTTAAGCTGGTACGCGACAACCATCACCTTCTGATCCATGGTGATTCCTGAATATGAGAACATCTCTTCAATGGCTATAAGCCAATCGTCCAAGGCCATAAAATTAGCTCGTCCGTCATACGATGGAGGACCCAACCTTTCAAAGTGCGAAATAAAATTCATTTCCGGAGGCATCGCTACTGGGGGTACCAAGGGAGCAGGAGGAGTAGGCACTGTCTGTCCTACTACGGGGGCCTATACCATGGGTTGCTGCCTAGCACCGGCAGACAACAATGCATCAACTTGTGATTACATCGCAACCATCTGCCTAGTCAGAGCCTCATTGCTCTGGCGCAGACTCTCGATCAAAGCTTCACTCTGTGCTCCGGATGACTCGCCCTCCGACTAGGGAGTCGACCTAGTTGCGACTCGCTTGCGCGCCATCTGTACTAATACGCATAAAAATATAATTAAAACATAACCTTACACTAGAAATACACTGCTTGGTTCAGAACATACATGTACAGATACTTGCCATTTTTACTACCTTTCTCTGGGATATTTTCATGATGATATGCTAAATTAAGGAACGATGCTACATCATCCCTCTTGACTCATGTGCAAGGGTCATGAATGCATGAATTTTCTATTCATTTTAAAATCATGAGTGTACGTGTGTCATCATATAAGTCTTTAGCTTTGCACGTGTGCTTATCCAATGCTATGTAATGTATGTTGTGCTATGCATTCTAATAAAGGCCTTAATACATGTTATAAGCGGCATACACATGAAATATTATGCATCTCATACTACATAATATTGCATGTAACAAAAAGAAAAACGTGCTAATGGGCATCCCTGTGATGATGGTTATGCATCCCATACTACAAAACCGTCACATGTTGCCTCCTATGGTGGATCCATATACAGACACATATTATGCATCCCATACTACATAATATGCCCCGTATACTTCTTGTCATGCTATGAGTGTAATGTTCAAGCTTCGGCTAAGATGTACTGATGACACATTGGTGGGTGTATGCAATGAAACCAAAACAACTACTATATCAGAATTTGTTGCCCGACCGACTTGTCAAACAACCTAGCTCTGATACCAACTGTCACTTAAGGTCCTACATGCACGTGATGACATGACATAAAGTAAATAATATGCACATGTCTATGCGTAGTATAAGTATAGAAAATATCTTTTATGCGACTTTAAAGATAAGTATTTCAGTTAAAAGGAATGCAATGAGGATGAAAGAAAAGTCATTTTATAACTATAATGCACCAACACATAAATCATTCCCAGAGAGCAAGATACACAAGATCTAAAAAGTAGTGGCATTTAACTGGCAAGTAAACTATAAAGTATTAAAAGGGCACAACGGGCGTCAACAACCTGACACAAACTCGTTGGCTCCAAACTAGCATGTTTGAACACAAGAAGAAAACTAACCACAACTACCTCGCAACAGCGGGGTAAAATAGCAACTAAAACTCCCGGAGACTCTGGGCTACACCACTAGCAGCTAAGGCTCTGAACCTGAGGCATTCAATAAAATAAAGAACGCCTCAACAAGGGAATTAAAAGTGGCAGAAAACAAGCAGAAAATTAAATAAGGCATAAGGGGTACCAACCCAAGCCATATTTACCGAAAGAGAAGCACCAAACAAAGAAATAAGCAAAGCACCAAGTGCACCGAATACCATAAAGAGGAACAAGCAAGGTTCATTTATTTTGTTAAATTTATTTAAAGAAACTGATCAACTCAAATTAAACGGGGGCGGTCCTCTATCCACTGCCACCCAAAGCCAAAAACGGGTGGGGGTTTCAATCCCAAATAACCCAAACACGGCCCACGGGACCACAGGCCAAGCCTGCGGTTCACCACTAAAATGGCCACCGTGCAAGGCTACAACACTCCCCACTGCCCCCCAAAACACGACCCACCGTGCAAGGACAAAGGCAATGGTCTTATTAATTAATTCCTTTAATTATGGCATGGGACGAAGCCCGAGAAAAACACTCACCAGCATACCCTAAGGATAGGGTCACAAATGGAGTAAACACTGCATAAGACGATGCATAAGAGAAGACATAAGTTATCTAACCGCAAAGGGTACAAAGTTTCAAAGAGGAGAAGTAATCGGACGCACAGCTCAAACACTAAGAAACAAAAGGGCAATACTCGAGGAATCAAAAGATAAAAACCTAAAGTTCTAGAGAAATCAAAGACTAAGAACAAAAGGTTCTCAAGAGATCAAGAGCTAAGATCAAACATTTCTTGAGAGGTCGAGGGATAAGGTCAAAGGGTTATCGAGAGATCAAAGGCAAAGAATAGGTTTCTCGAGAATTGCCAAAGCAGGAAACAATGATCTTTCGAGAAATCCCAAATGGGAGAAGCAAACTCTCGGGAGATCCCCAAGCAGGAAATAATAACTCTTCAAGAAATCAAAGTAGGACAAGCCATCTCTCGAGAAATCCCCAAGCAGGAAAAAGTGATTTCTCGAGAAATCAAGGTAGGGTCATGATGATTTTCCGAGAGATTAAAGGCAGGCATAACAGTTTCTCGAGAAACTAAAGGATCACGACACAGTACGTCTCAAGAAAACAGAAGGGTTAAGACACTGGAATTCTCGAGAAACCAAAAACACTTCTCGAGAAATCGAAGATCAGGACATTACCCTTCTCGAGAAAATAAAGGCATGGACGACAATTTCCAAGGAACACTCATCTGCAGAAAGGAACTTTAGGTAGAGAAACTTCAGCTACTAGGGGGAATCATGGTTAGAGCTATCATACAATACACTCAAGACACGTGCCAAACAGCAGAGTAAGAACCCATAAACTAGGAAAACAGTGATTCAACCAAAAAGGGAGAGGGGTAAGAAAGACACTTGCCTTAAACCTTGCTAAACTCGAAGACCTCCGCTCCAAAAGCTATAGATCGGCCAAGAACTCACCTGAGCACAAAACCCTGAAACCTTTTGGATCGAAAAGAGGGGTTAGGTCACTACCATAACTCCAAAAATTCCACAAAACGGGAAAAGCTTACTGATGATTAAAATTCCGCTTGCACGAAATAAAATCCGAACTAGCAATCTGAGAAGGCAAGTATAACTATCGAACTATAGTATAGGAACACAAGTGTCGTATTAAAATCCGAGAACCGTTGATTACTTATACTCAAACGAATTACTATTATTTTATCTTAATAATTTTTTGGATGGTTTTGTCTGCTAAGTTGAAATAAAAGCTGGATAAAAGTACGGCTAAACGATGATTAAGAAATAGCACTCGATCTTGACTTACTTCGGCCTAAGTTGATCAAAATTCAAAAGCAAACTTAAAACTTAATAAAGTAAGGGCAGCTTGACCGTGGGGGTTCCTATAGTTTGAACATGCTTCTCTCGAAGATATGCCCAACTGAGTTTAGGAAAATCAGACCGAACTCTCGTCCCATATTCGAATACCTAAAACTCGCTTTAAGTGGTGAACCCCGCTATTGGGTTTGACTCCAATCCAGGAGATTTACGTCATTCTCTCTCGAGAAATGTGTGTAACTCTCTTTACTCTTAAGTGCTCACTTCAGACTATCGGCCTCTCGGCTAGCCAAGAATGAAAGCAAAGGTGGGGATTATATATCGATAATATAGCTCCACTAAATTTTAATTAAGAGTAAATCTAAGGCCCAACACTTTAGAAAGTGAAAGAAGACTAAAGGATCATAACTTGATCAACTCATCCTCAGATCATCAAGATCGAGTACTATGAGGATTTAGTTACTCATGGTGGAGGGGTAGGAGAGAGAAATGATGAAGATTTTAAGAGAACAAAAACATACCATTTTTATTAAACAAAAGTTCAACTGAGATTACAATTGCATGGAAAGCCTACTAAGCATTAGTAATACACTATAAAAGGAAATTACAAAGGCATTACAACATTCATATGAAAACTAGAAAAGGAAATGCATTGAAATAAGAGAGAGAGAGAGAGAGAAAGAGAATAAAATGACATGAAAAACACTGAAAATAGAGTAGTAGCACTAGTTCTCTCTCCAAAAACTGAATGGGGAAAGCTTGGAGGTCATTTCAATTTATAGAAATTTTTCTGCCTCGGTCATGCCCTCAATCACGCCCGTGACTAGGGGCGTGACATTATTTAATCAATTCTGCGGCTTGGATCAGGTTCGGCGCACGATTCTGACGTGATTTGATGGGTCACGCCCTAGGTCACGCCCGTGACTAAGGGCGTGACCATTTCGGTGGTTAGTCGGGTCATGGGCGCTGGCGGCGATCATGGGCGCTGGCGGCTGGCTGACGTGGCAGTCACGGGCGTGACTGGAAGCACGCCTGTGTAACAGTGGCTTGACCAATTCGGTGGTCAGCTGGTCGAATCTGAGCTGTTCACGGGCTGGTCACGGGCGTGGCTTGCGTGTCACGGGCGTGACTTGTGTGTCACGGCCGTGTACTTTGGGCGTGTCTGACCAGATCTTCTGAATTATGTTGGCAGCAGCTTAACTAGAAACAGCAACTTACACGCCCTAGGTCACGGGCGTGACCTAGGGCGTGACTTAGGAAATTTTGCATTTTTGACCTGAAAATTCAGAAAACTTAAGTTAGCACTAAAAATAGGAAAATGAACCAAAATTGCATTTAGGTAAACAACAATAAGCAAAAAGTAAGAGTAAATATCCTAAAAATAACCTAATTAAACTAACTAGATTTAGCATTATCAAATTCCCCCAAGCTTACACTTTGCTTGTCCCCAAGCAAAGAAATATGCTTTAGCTAATAAAATAAAATGACTAATCAAAAAGATTTAATTATGCTAAACACGAGTACCTTGCGAAATTCCAAGTAGGGAGAATAGTGAAAAGGAAACCTAAAATAAGTACTTTATTTAAGCTTAATTTTTATACCCTTTACTAACAAAAATTAATCATCCAAAATTTTAACTAAAAAGTTTTTAAAATAAAATTGAGCAAAGTAACAAGTGAGATAGTGCATTGAATTGTTACTAAACCCTAAGAGACAAATTATAATTATATCATTCTAAGAACAAGGATCTAAATTCATACCCAAGACTTAACTATTCTACTTTTCTTCTTTACTTAGCTAAAGCAAATTTAGGAGCATGAATCAAGAGGACTTTATTAGGACCGAAATGTTTGGTTTAGGCATATGATTTGGAATGGGAATCGAAGATAAAAGTGATTGCTATAATCACACTAAACCATAAACATGAGTTTTATAAAATTTCCGATATGAATGATAAGAGGCAATCCTTCATTATAAGCATATAGCATATTTTCTTTCTTTCTCTTTCATAGCCATTTTTTTTTCTTTTTTCTTTTGAAATTTTGGCAAAGATAACTAATACAAATATGCTTAAAATATCTCCTTTTTGAGCAAATTCTTTTCTTTGAAGCTCTCCATGCAATAAACCAATCACACTCTTTTAGAAATTTAAATAAAACTCAAAGTGTTAGTGTGATTCAAATAGGTTTGGAAATTTTGGCTTTGGTGAAAAATTTGATAAGTGGAGGTGACAATAAAACATGGGAAAAGGCTCAAAAGAGGCTAACAAAGGGTTTCTTTTTAAGGGTTGGCATGAAGGCTCAAACTTAAAACAAAAAATGGCCTAAATCATTTTCATTGCTCTCTAAATTTAGTTAAAGCATGAGTTTTGATGGATTTCAAAAAGTAAGCCCTAGATATTAAATAAAGACTAATGAACTTATCCTGAAAATAAGAATAATAAGCGTCTAGGATTATTCACATTTACTACACAAATCAAAAGTTAACCCTGCAAAATATATCTAAAAATGAAGAGGAAAATAGTGGATGAAGAATTTTTTACGAAAGTAAAGAAGATAAAAGAGAAAACGATAAGGAAAGTACAAGATTTTAGAAAAAACTTTTCAGATTAACATGCTACCTAGAATTAGAACACTACATGAGTCAACAATTTACTTGTGAAACATAATTAAAAGTAGGATTAGAAATTTTGAAATTAACTAAGGCTATATAAAATATTTTGGGAAAAACAAAACATAAAGCAAGGGGTACTATTGATTTTACCAAAATCTAATTTAGACTACTAAAAGAAAAGAAGACATTCTCCCCCAAGCTTACGATAGACATTGTCCTCAATGGAAAAGGAGAGTGAAGGAAGGGGTAATTAAGAAAAGAAATTAAAACTGAAAAACTGAAACAGGCACTTCCCTGGATTTATGGGCTTGAAAGGATGTGTGATGCCGCTCCCCCTTGCTGGCGCTTTGAATCTTCATGAAATATCATCTTGAATTTTTCTTGAAACCAGCAATGTTGAAGCAGGCGATCGCCGAAGTTGAGAGTATCAGAGCCATCCAGGGCCAAAGAAAAATTAAAACAACAAATTTTAAAAACCTTGGGTTGCCTCCCAAGAGCGCCCTCTGTTTAATGTCGTTTGAGCTCGACTAAAAGAATATAGTTCAAAAGTTAATCCAAATTATTACAGTCCAGACAAAAGAAGTTTTTCACTGTCCATGTCAACATTGTCACCAGAAAAATAAAGTTTTAGACGATGCCCATTAACCTTGAAATCACCCTTATCTGGGTGTGATATCAAAACAGTTCCATACGGATAAGCTTCCTTTACATTAAAAGGACCTGACCATCTAGATTTTAATTTTCCAGGAAATAAACGTAGACGAGAATTATAAAGTAATACTTGGTCGCCTAGTTTAAATGTTTTCGGGTGCCTTAAATTTTTATCGTGAAAGCATTTCGTTCGTTCCTTATATAATTTATTATTTTCATACGCATTGGAGCGCCACTCATCGAGTTCGTTGAGTTGGAATTTTCGAAGATCGGCGGTGGAGTGGGGATCAAAATTTAAAAATTTAAGGGCCCAAAAAGCACGATGTTCTAATTCGACCGGTAAATGGCACGATTTCCCATATACTAACCGATACGGTGTACAGCCGATGGCGGTCTTGTACGCTGTTCGGTAAGCCCATAGAGCATCGTCTAATTTATGTGACCAGTCCTTACGTAAGGTGGAAACAGTTTTTTCTAAAATACGTTTGATTTCTCTATTCACTACCTCGACCTGGCCGTTAGTTTGGGGGTGGTAAGCAGTTGAAAGCTTATGTGTAACGCCATATTTTAAAAGTGTTTTTGCAAATTGTGTGTTACAAAAGTGCGAACCCCTGTTGCTAACGATGGCCCTAGGAGTACCGAATCGAGAAAATAATTTTTTTAAGAAAATAATAACGACTCGGGAGTCATTAGTAGGAAGAGCTTGGGCCTCTGCCCATCGAGACACGTAGTCTACCGCAACTAAAATGTATTTATTACCATGGCTAGAAGGAAGAGGACCTACAAAATCAATTCCCCAAAGGTCGAAAACTTCGCACTCGAGGAAATAATTTTGCAACATTTCATTTTTATTTGAGATATTTCCGGTCCGTTGGCAGCTATCGCACCGTCTCACAAACGATTGGGCATCTTTAAAAAGGCTAGGCCAATAAAAGCCTGCACTAAGTACTTTGTGAGCGGTCCGATTGGCATGATAGTGCCCACCAGTCGGTCCTTCGTGTAAGTGTTTGAAAATATTTTGTCCTTCTTCGAAAGAAACACATCTCCTTGCTAGTTGGTCTGTACAAACTCGAAACAGATACGGGTCCTCCCATAAATAATTCTTCAGGTCAGAGAAGAATTTCTTCTTTTGCTGATAGGAAAATTCTTTTGGGAGGACTCGAGCTACTAAGTAGTTGGCGAAGTTTGCAAACCAAGGAGAAGGAGTAGTGTTGATTGATAATAACTTCTCGTCGGGAAAATAATCATTAAAAGTTTGTTCATTTAAATCTTCAATAAATGGGTTATCTAATCGTGAAAGATGGTCCGCGGCCAAATTCTCAGCCCCCTTTTTATCTTGGATTTCCAAGTCAAACTCCTGGAGGAGTAAGACCCAGCGAAGTAAGCGTGGTTTGGCATCCGGTTTAGAAAGTAAATATTTGAGGGCCGAGTGGTCCGTAAAAACAATAATTTTTGAAAGCGTAATATAAGGTCGAAATTTGTCGAATGCAAAAATAACTGCTAATAATTCTTTCTCCGTTGTGGTATAGTTCGCTTGAGCAGATGTAAGTGTTTTACTTGCGTAGAAAATAGGGTGGAAGTTTTTAGATATACGTTGTCCTAAAACGGCTCCCACCGCAAAGCTACTTGCATCGCACATGATTTCGAATGGAAGGTCCTAGATTGGAGCTATCATAATTGGCGCATTTATTAGCTTATTTTTGATTAATTGAAAAGCAGATAAGCATGTATCATCAAAAATAAATGGAGTGTCTTTTTCTAAAAGATGAGTGAGTGGTTTGGTAATTTTTGAAAAATCTTTTATAAACCGCCGGTAAAAACCGGCATGTCCTAGAAAGCTTCTTATGGCCTTAACGTTGGTTGGCGGTGGCAGTTTTTCGATCACTTCTATTTTTGCTTCATCGACCTCAATTCCTCTTGCTGATATCTTATGACCTAAAACCAATCCCTCCCGTACCATGAAATGACATTTTTCCCAGTTCAGGGCAAGATTGGTCTCCTCACACCGTTCTAACACTTTTTCTAAATTTTCTAAACAAAAATCGAAGGAATCACCAAACACAGAAAAGTCGTCCATAAATACCTCCATAATACTTTCTACGTACTTGTCGAAAATGGCCAACATACACCGTTGAATTGTTGCCGGCGCATTACATAAGCCAAACGGCATTCTTCGATAGGCGAAGGTGCCGAAAGGACAAGTAAACGTCGTTTTCCTCCTCGTCCTCGGGCGAGATGGGAATTTGGAAGTAACCCGAGAGACCATCGAGAAAACAATAAAAGCTATGGCCGGATAATCGTTCTAAGATTTGATCGATGAATGGCAAGGGGAAATGGTCCTTGCGGGTGGCGTCGTTCAAGTTTGCGATAATCAATACACATACGCCACCCAGTCACCGTCCGTGTTGGGATTAAGTCATTATTATCATTTAACACTACCGTGATACCTCCCTTTTTAGGAACTACTTGAACGGGGCTTACCCATTTGCTATCTGAAATTGGATAGATAATTCCTGCGTCTAATAATTTCACGACCTCACCCTTTACTACTTCTTTCATGTTTGGGTTTAATCAGCGTTGAGGTTGAATAGAATTTTGTGAATTATCTTCCATTAGAATTTTGTGCATGCAGAAAGATGGACTTATGCCCTTAATATCAGAAATCTGCCAAGCAATTGCTTGGCGGTGTTTTTGTAAAACTTTTAGCAATTTGGCATTTTCAGATCCACTTAAATGGGCCGACACTATTACTGGTAACTTAGAGTCTTTTTCTAAAAATTCATATTTTAAATGATTGGGTAGTTCTTTAAGTTCTAAAGTGGGAGGTTCCTCGTATGAAGATTTGAAAGACTTTTCTTTTTCAAAAGTAATTTCCTCAAAAAATTTTGATTTAATTTGAAAATTTGAGGGGGCGGGAGCAATGGCCATTTTCATTTCTTGTAATATTTCAGTGGAGGTGTTTGAAGATGAACAAAAAGAAGAAGAACCATTTTCAGAAATACAAAAAGAAGGGTCTTCACTTAACCCATCTAAGAAAAAACACGAATCGTCATTTTCTAGGGTATTTTTCATAGAGGGTGTTATGGAGAAGGTTACTTCATCATCTCCAACTCGGAGGAATAACTTACCATTACTCACATCAATGATAGCACGGGAGGTGGCAAGGAAGGGGCGGCCAAGGATTAGGGGAACCTCGACATCCTCTTCAATGTCCAAAATGACAAAATCCACCGGGAAGATGAATTTGTCTACTTGTACGAGCACGTCCTCCACAATTCCCAGCGGATATTTTATCGTCCTATCTGCTAGTTGTATACTCATACGTGTGGGGCTAAGGGTGCCCACTCCTAACTTTTTAAACAAGGAGAATGACATTAAGTTGATGCTTGCTCCTAAGTCGGCCAACGCGTTCTTTACAAATAGATCACCAAAGAGGCACGGGATAGAAAAACTACCCGGATCGTTAGCCTTTTCGGTAATTTATTTGTTAGGACGGCGGAACACTCAGCATTTAAAGTTACGTGCAATAGATTTTCTAGCTTTTTCTTATTAGTTAGAAGATCCTTCAGGTACTTAGCGTACTTGGGCATTTGTGATATCGCTTCATAGAAGGGCAAATTGATGTGTATTTGCTTAAACATTTCCAGGAAGCGATGATATTGATCATCTAATTTTTCCTTGTTGAGTTGAGATGGATAAGGCGGGGCGGGGTTGTTTTTGAAAATATGAGGTGGAGTGATAAAATCTGTTTGAGTGAGTGGTGTTTTTAAAATAGGGGCGGATCTTGCCTCGGGCTCTTCGCTAACCGGACCGGATACTTGCTTTCCACTCCGAAGAGTTACAGCTTTCACTTGCTCTTTCGGGTTGGGCTCGGTGTTAGCGGGAAGAGTCCCGGGCGGTCGCTCGGATATTATTTTGGCGAGCTGCCCGATTTGGTTTTCTAGATTTTTAACGGATCCGGCTAAGTTCCGGACGGTTGCTTCGTTCGTACTTATATATTTTGAAAACATCTCCTCCAAAGATGGAGGTTTTTGAAAGTTAACAGGGGGTGGAGGTGGTGTAAATTCATTTTGTAGAGGCGGGCGAGTTGTGTTTGCAGGATTACTCCAAGAAAAGTTCGGGTGATTACGCAGCGCAGGATTATAATAATTCGGTAACTGAAAACCAGGTGCATGAAAATTAGAAGCAGAATAATTATTATAAGCATTTCTATTGCCTACGAAATCAGCTTGTTCGGAGGTGGCTTTTGCGAATTCCCAAACTTGAGGTGCGGAAGGAGCATTCATTTCAGATATCTTTTTGCTAAGCATTTCCACTTGTAGTGCCAGTTGGGAGACGTTATCCACTTCGTACATACCTGCAGGTTTGTTTGGGCGGGATCTTGGCACATTCCACTGATAGGTGTTCATGGCCATATCCTCAAATAGTTCAAGAGCGGCTTCCGGGGTGTTGTTATTTAAGGTACCACCGGAAGCGGCGTCTATCATTTGCTTAGTATGTTGATTTAGCCCGTTATAAAACGTCTGCACTTGTAACCATACAGGCAGAGCGTGATGAGGGCAACGTCTTAAGAATTCTTTATACCTTTCCCAGGTATCATAAAGCATTTCAGAATCTATTTGGCAAAAAGAAGAAATATCATTTCTAAGCTTAGCAGTTTTCGCAGGTGGAAAATACTTAGTTAGAAATTTTTCAGTTAACTGGGCCCAAGTGGTGATAGAACCTCTAGGTAGAGTTGACAACCACTGCTTAGCCTTTGTTCTTAAAGAAAATGGGAAGAGTCTTAGCCTAATTGCATCATCCGTAACACCATTTATTTTGAAGGTGTCACAGATTTCAAGGAAGCTAGCAATATGTGCATTCGGATCTTCATCTTGTAATCCGTCGAACTGCACGTATTGCTGCACCATGTGAATTATGCTTGGCTTTAGTTCGAAATTATTATTATTTATGGCAGGGCGGACTATACTAGTTTCCGTCCCTTCCAGGTTAGGCCTTGCATAATGGGACATAGTCCATTCAGGGGCCGCAACCATGTTGGGGACTTCATTTTGGTTAGGTTCGCCCATATTAACAACCGACTCCGAATCCTCAGCCAGTTCTTGGAATGTAAGATCTTGAACTTGCAATTTTCTCCGAAGAGTACGCTCAAGTTCTTGGTCCAAGTCTACAAGTTCTGACGGATTCGCTCGGGTCATAAACTAGAAAGAGAGAAGGGAAAATAAGATTGAGAAATTCGAAAAAGGTCTCTCTTTTTTTTTGAATTAATTTTGTTTTTCAAGAAAGAGGAGAGAAAAAAGAGGTGATAAAAGTAATAGATTCGTTCTTTCAAAATATCAACAAAATGCGAGTCCCCGGCAATGGCGCCAAAAACTTGATGATTAAAATTCCGCTTGCACAAAATAAAATCCGAACTAGCAATCCGAGAAGGCAAGTATACCTATCAAACTGTAGTATAGGAACACAAGTGTCGTATTAAAATCCGAGAACCGTTGATTACTTATACTCAAACGAATTACTATTATTTTATCTTAATAATTTTTTGGATGGTTTTGTCTGCTAAGTTGAAATAAAAGCTGGATAAAAGTACGGCTAAACGATGATTAAGAAATAGCACTCGATCTTGACTTACTTCGGCCTAAGTTGATCAAAATTCAAAAGCAAACTTAAAACTTAATAAAGTAAGGGCAGCTTGACCGTGGGGGTTCCTATAGTTTGAACATGCTTCTCTCGAAGATATGCCCAACTGAGTTTAGGAAAATCCGACCGAACTCTCGTCCCGTATTCGAATACCTAAAACTCGCTTTAAGTGGTGAACCCCGCTATTGGGTTTGACTCCAATCCAGGAGATTTACGTCATTCTCTCTCGAGAAATGTGTGTAACTCTCTTTACTCTTAAGTGCTCACTTCAGACTATCGGCCTCTCGGCTAGCCAAGAATGAAAGCAAAGGTGGGGATTATATATCGATAATATAGCTCCACTAAATTTTAATTAAGAGTAAATCTAAGGCCCAACACTTTAGAAAGTGAAAGAAGACTAAAGGATCATAACTTGATCAACTCATCCTCAGATCATCAAGATCGAGTACTATGAGGATTTAGTTACTCATGGTGGAGGGGTAGGAGAGAGAAATGATGATGATTTTAAGAGAACAAAAACATACCATTTTTATTAAACAAAAGTTCAACTGAGATTACAATTGCATGGAAAGCCTACTAAGCATTAGTAATACACTATAAAAGGAAATTACAAAGGCATTACAACATTCATATGAAAACTAGAAAAGGAAATGCATTGAAATAAGAGAGATAGAGAGAAAGAGAATAAAATGACATGAAAAACACTGAAAATAGAGTAGTAGCACTAGTTCTCTCTCCAAAAACTGAATGGGGAAAGCTTGGAGGTCATTTCAATTTATAGAAATTTTTCTGCCTCGGTCACGCCCTCAGTCACGCCCGTGACTAGGGGCTTCACATTGTTTAATCAATTCTGCGGCTTGGATCAGGTTCGGCGCACGATTCTGACGCGATTTGATGGGTCACGCCCTAGGTCACGCCCGTGACTGAGGGAGTGACCATTTCGGTGGTTAGTCGGGTCATGGGCGCTGGCGGAGATCATGGGCGCTGGCGGCTGGCTGACGTGGCAGTCACGGGCGTGACTGGAAGCACGCCCATGTAACAGTGGCGTGACCAATTCGGTGGTCAGCTGGTCGAATCTGAGCTGTTCACGGGCTGGTCACGGGCGTGGCTTGCGTGTCACGGGCGTGACTTGTGTGTCACGGCCATGTACTTTGGGCGTGTCTGACCAGATCTTCTGAATTATGTTGGCAGCAGCTTAACTGGAAACAGCAACTTACACGCCCTAGGTCACGGGCGTGACCTAGGGCGTGACTTAGGAAATTTTGCATTTTTGACCTGAAAATTCAGAAAACTTAAGTTAGCACTAAAAATAGGAAAATGAACCAAAATTGCATTTAGGTAAACAACAATAAGCAAAAAGTAAGAGTAAATATCCTAAAAATAACCTAATTAAACTAACTAGATTTAGCATTATCACTTACCACTAGAACGAAGATCCCGCTGAGAGCTTTCCAAATCTACTCTCCAAACGCGATTCCGACTACTACAGCCCTCGAATTGCCTGCCGGAAGCTCCACGACACCCCGCTCTCGCTCTCTCGCCTGACAGAACTCTAGGTCGGCCAAAATGGGACGGAGATGAAAAGATTAAACCTAAGCTTAATGTATATATATTAAGCCTCCAGGAGTTCGTCTAACTCAGCTAGCAGTTTGTCGAACACAGCTAGCTTGCAGTTCATCAAACTCAGGCAGCAGTTTGTCGAACGCAGCTCCTCTATCATTTGTCGAATGCAGCCCCTCTGTCGTTCCTCGAACATAGAGTCGTTGTCGTTCGTCGAACGCAGCCCCTCTGCCGTTCGTCGAACGCAGCCCCTCTGTCGTTCGTCGAATGTAGCTCCTCTTCAGATCGTCGAACACAGAGCCAGGGAATTATAATGAATGCAATAATTACATAAATAATTTCCCATAACTCGAAACAACGTGAAATCTCACCGCTCGATCCAAATTACACACTTTAACTAGGCTAAGGCCCAAAACTAAACCTGACGAGCTAGCGCAATGCCCAAATGCCAAAATTACGTCACAGCGGCCACGTAAATAATTAACGAAAATCAAGGGCATTACAGGTAGCCTTTTTAGGAAACAAGCTAGCACACGGATCGAGTCATTTTTGGTAACATTTTGGCTCCAAATTTGGTATCCCCTCCTACTGCGCCGCGGGAATGCTAACGCGTCGCGTTAGCGATATATCTTTCTCATCCATTAGATCTCCTTCCTTTTCTACTCCTCAATCAGCACTGTGATCACCGGACTTTCATATGTTACCGTTGGGCATTAGCCTTAACAAGTCGCGGTAAGAGTTGTTATTGTTAACAATTTTGATTTGAATCGTTTAGGAGTAAGCAGGAGTTGCATCAACTGAGTTAAAGCCAAACAACCACAATGCCACACAGCAACACAAGAAACTTTATTGAAACACAAACTTCATTTATAGTGCGAGGTATACATGGCGAGACATGATTCATCAAAATCACGGAGATGAGAAGAACAAAACACACCAAAACAAATCTGGCAGCTAGACAAGCTGAGACCGCACAGATCGCTCGACTCCAGAAGTCGCCCGGCTTGACCTGATACCGTGCGAACAGAAAACAGACAAGCCGTCTGCACTGTAAGACTGCCACCTCAGACCGCACGAACTGGAGCTTTATTTGAACAAAGAACTGAAGTTGTCGTCAGACCGCAACTCAGACAGCCTAACCGCTGAAGGTCGCCTGATCACTGAGCTCACTGCGAACAGCACAAGAACGAACATAAACCAGTTCGCAGACTGACCGCTGCCGAACTGTTCAATCAAGCCGCTGGGAATAACCAAGGAAGGAGACGGCAACCTGCTGACCGCAAACCTGCGAACACAACAAATAATCAACTCGCTTCTGAGACCGCCTGACCTCAAAGTGAGTCCGCACGAATTAACCCAGGCTCAGTTCTTACAATTCTCGTTAGGAATGACGGGCCCTGCACCTCTATTTATAGGCGGGTAGACGGATGTCGTCACCGCACAGAAGAGATACAATCACCACCCGTCAGATCGCCAACGGTCTCATAAGTCAGATCGTGCGACCACACTACTGGGACGATCATCCGACCAAGGCACAGATCAGCAGACAGGTCGCACACAGGTTGCGCGAACACGAGACCGCGCACAAGCCACGTGTTTGATGAGTCCCATATATATATATATATATGGACTCATCTGGGCCGATTATCTAGTCTTTGTACCACACTTTAGGCACGTTTTCATTGATATTCACTATTCCCTGTTAGGCGCACTATTGGGCCCGTTTCGGTGTGCAATTGCGCTCCTTGTTATTGGGGTTAAGCACATGGTGCTCTTCTTCCATTTCTCTATGTTTATCTGGTGCTGGAGGTGTATTCCCATCTTGTTTATCTTGTGTGTAGGTGGCCGGATTGTCTTGTATCCAATTTTCTCCCAGATTTCATAACTGTGTGAAACACACGGTTATGTGTTTTCCTTGACGCACAGTCTGCTGCGGTCGTGCGATCTCATCTTTGCAGAAAACTGACGATCCGAGTTTACTCGTGCGTTTTGACGCACGGTCGAAATCGCCCGTGCGTGAGTAAAACGCACGGTCTCCTATTTCTACTGCTTTAAGACGTATCTGAATTTGTCTGTGCTTTTTGACGCACGGACGAATTTGCCCGTGCGTGAGTAAATTGCATGGGCGGCGTAGCTTCGTCTTCACGCTGGTTTTTATCTTTAATTAACGCACGGTCTGCGCACGGTCGTGCGTTCGACCGTGCGTGACCACTTTTTTGCATGTTTAGTATTTATGCAGGAAATGTTGTTGCCATTGAGTGACGGGAGAGAGCTCGATCCCCCTCGCGGGAAAGACTTGGAATCCTGCCATTTTCACCCTTTCCACTGTAGGAGGCAAGAGGAGACCATCTCCGGTGATCTCCTTCATCATCTACTTTACTGCTTGATATCGTTGTAACCACCTTATCTTTCGACGACATAATCGATATCCTGTCAACACACTATTCTTCAGCAACTACCTGTCTTCATGAGACCTTCCTTAGACTTCTCGACAACAAGCCTTCTTTGCGATGATATCGTCGTCATCAGACTTACTTGGCTTTTCCAAAGACAAGGCTTCTTTACGATGATATCGTCGACATCTGACTTGTTTTCGTGCTTGAGACTTCTCCTTCATATCGGCTTTCTGATATCATTGTGAGGTGTTGTAGTGTTGATGTCACAACAATATCATCATACGCATGTTGTCTCGACGATAACCGATATGATCATTCTGCTTTGTTCTGCACTTCATTTCAACGATATGCATACACTTTTTCGACGATTTGTCCAATATTTTTCAATGATATATGTCAGCTCGACATTCTTTAAACTTGTCTTCTATTGAGATGATAAATCTAAGAAGGTAATAAAATACATAGTGAAGTTCTTTTGAATTGGTGACTTCTCCAAATCAGGAATCATGAGGGCAATATTCCCAACAATATCCCCCTATTTGAAGAAGTCAGAACCCCACTTCAAAATTACTTTCACTTACCAATAGATGTGAGTTTATGCAGTAATCGTTAACATAGTTATCATTTCCTTAGCTTTTGCATCTTCTTGAGCGGGTAGCTCCCCCTAGGTGTGATGTCTCTTTTCTCCCCCTTAACTCATGCATCTTCTCTGCATCATCTTGAGCTTGTAGCTCCCCCTTTACTCATGCATCTTCTCTTCTCAGGTTAGTATTTTCTCCCCCTTTCTGACTTTTTAATTATAGTCCATGTAGATTCTATGTTCATGTGCTTGATCCTTTATCGACGAACCATCTGTTGTCGTCGTGAGTATGGTTCATATCATTGAGACAATTGTTTGTGTCGTCCTGACCATTATTCAATATCTGTCTGACTTTGGAACTTGGAAGGCTTTTATTACCAGATTGCTTCAGTACTTGTCCTACAAGTTCTTCTTACTATCATATGTAAGGAGATTAGTTATCAATAAGTTGAAAATTACTCTATGTTTAACATCCCAATTGGAATTTGAAGAAGTTAAACTTAGCTTCATCTAGGGGCTTTATGAATATATCAGCCACTTGTTTGTCTGTGGGAACAAACTCAAGGGTGATATCTTCATTCTCCACATGCTCCCTGATGAAGTGATACATGATCTCAATGTGCTTTGTCCTGCTGTGTGAGATAGGGTTCTTAGAAATTGATATTGCACTAGAAGAGTCACAAAACAAGGGTGTTTTTGTCATCTTTAGATTGTAGTCTTCAAGTTGCTGCTGAATCCATAGCAGTTGAGCACAACAGCTCCCAGCAGAGATGTATTCTGATTCTACTGTGGAGATTGGTACACTTGTCTTCTTCTTGCTGCTCCAAGAAATCAGTCTTCCTCCAAGGAATTGGCATGTTCCTGTGGAACTTTTCCTGTCTTCTTTGCATCCTGCATAATCTGTATCTGTGTAGCCTGTCAGTTCACACCCATTGTTCCTAGGCTACCATAGGACAAGATTTGATGTACCCTTTAGGTATCTTAGGATTATGTTTACAGAGACATGATGTGATTCCTTAGGGTTCACCTGATATCTTGCACAGACGCATGTGACAAACATTATGTCAGGCCTACTTGAAGTTAGGTATAGCAAAGATCCAATCATGCATTTGTACTTAGTTTCATCAAAGGGAATTCCCTTCTCATCCTTGTCCAGAGACACATTGGTTCCCATAGGAGTCTTCATAGAGAAAGCACTCTCCAATCCAAACTTCTTGACTAGCTCTCTAGTGAACTTAGTCGGAGAGATGAATGTACCATCTTCAGATTGTTTCACTTGGAGACCTAGGAAGTATTTGAGCTCACCCATGCTGCTCATCTCAAACTTTCCCTGCATCAAGATTGCAAACTTTTTGCAAAGATTGTTATCTGTAGAGACAAAGATAATGTCATCTACATAGATTTGTACAAGAAAAATCTTCCCCTTAACTTCCCTTAATAACAATGTCTTATCAATCTTTCCCCTAGAGAATTTATTCTCAATGAGAAAGCTTGACAGAGTTTCATATCAGGCTCTATGTGCCAGCTTCAAGACATATAGTTCTTTCCTAAGAAAGTAGACATAATCAGGATAAGTAGAATCAACAAAACCTGAAGGCTGATCTACATAGACTTCTTCTTTGAGGTCACCATTAAGAAAGGCTGACTTCACATCCAACTTATAGACTTTGAATCCTTGGTAGGATGCATATGCCAAGAACAGTCAGATGGCTTCCAGTCTGGCAACAGGGGCAAAGGTCTGATCAAAGTCAATCCCCTCTTCCTATCTGTATCACTTTGCCACTAGCCTTGCTTTATTCTTAGTGATGATTCCATTCTCATCCAATTTATTTCTGTACACCCACTTAGTTCCTATCACATTCTGTCCTTGGGGTATAGGAACCAACTTTCATACTTTGCATCTCTTAAATTGGTTCAGCTCCTCCTACATTGTTGCAATCTAAAATGGATCCTGATTTGCTTCCTCAAATTTCTTGGGTTCAATTTGAGAGAGAAAACTCAGGTACAATGCTTCATTCACAGCTTTACTCCTTGTCAGCACTCCTTGGTTGACATCTCCTATTATTTGCTCTTGAGGATGATCTCTCATTTGTCTCAAGGCAAATGGCAGTATTCTGGGGACTTCTGCTGTGGCAGGTTCTTTAGGTTGCATTTCCTCTGCTGTTTCTGAGCCTTCTCTAGCCTCTTCTTTAACTTTAACTATTGCTGAGTGGTTATTATCTTTAATTGAGGTCTCAGCCTTTTCTTCAATGGATAACTTCTCCATTTTCTCTGATGTACCTGCATTCACTAGAGAACTAGACCAGCCTTTATATATAAGGCTAGTCTCAACAAATACAACTTGTACAGATTCTTCCACTGCTTGGGTATTGATGTTGTACACCTTATAAGCCTTGCTATAGGAGCTGTAACCAACAAGAATACCCTCACTGCTTTTCTCAGCAAATTGGGTGAGCTCGGCCTTCCCATTATTAAGTACATAACATTTACTACCAAAGATCCTGAAGTAGGATAAGATAGGTTTTCTGCCTTTCACCAGTTCATACGGAGTCTTCTTGTGGTCTTTGATGATGGAGGCCCTGTTTATCACATGACAAGTAGTGTTGACAGCCTCTGCTCAGAAGTATTCTGGGAGAGAAGAATCACTTAGCATTGTCCTACTTGACTCTATCAAGGTTCTATTTTTCCTTTCTGCAACCCCATTCAATTAAGGAGTTCTACGGGAGGAAAATTCTTGAGAGATACCCAGTTCTTAGCAGAATTCTATCATGGCTCCTGACTGAAATTTTGTACCATGGTCACTTCTGAACTTGACCACAGTACAGTCCATCTCATTCTGGTTCTGCCTGACAAAGTTCTTCAAGATACCTAAGGTATCTGACTTCTTTTTAAGGAAGAATACCCAAGTGAACCTTGAGTAATCATCAACTAACACAAGGGTGTAAGCCTTCCCTCCCAAGCTGAGAACTGACATAGGACCAAACAAATCAATGTGCAATAGAAATAAGCACCTAGAGCAATCTTTGTCAGAAATGCTTGTAAAGCTGGTCCTAGTCTACTTCCCAAGTTGGCAAGCTTGACAAGGACCTTCCTTTATGCACTTAATATTAGGTCCATTTCTTACTAGATCTTGTGAGAAAAGCTTGCCTATAGTCTTATAATTAATGTGAGCAAGTCTCTTGTGCAATTGTACAAATAGAGCCTCTTTGTCATTAGCTACAAGACACATAGGCATGTAAGACTTTGCATTAATGAAGTGTAAGCAGTAAATATTACCACTCCTAGTTCCAATTATGATAGACTCAGAGTCTAAGGACTTCTTAATCAAACACTTAACCTTGTGGAAGATGATAAAAAACCTAGATCACAGAGCTAACTTATGCTTATGAGATTATGTTTCAATCCCTCAACATAAGCTACCTTTGTGATGGTAACTAGGCCATTAGAAATATTACCATAACCTTCAGTCATCCCCTTTTCTGAACCTCCAAAGATCACTGTTGATCCATTCTCCATAGGGATGAAGCTTCTTAGATACTTTCTGACTCCAGTCATGTGCCTAGAGCAGCCACTGTCCAAATACTAGATTAGAGATTGAATGGCATTTGGACTTTCCTGCAAGAAAATTTAATTTCCATTAGGTACCCAATTTTGTTTGGGTCCTTAGTTCCTGTTAGGAGGATAAAATGGAATGCCACACCAATGAGGGTTATGCACTCTCTTTGTATTGGGTCCTGTTGGGTTGAACCAACAGTCCAGGGCAAAGTTGCCAATTTTCACACAGCCCCAGCATTCATTTCTATTATACCTTCTCTTCTGCCTCACCATTTGATTGAGATGGGAGTGTTTGTGAGCAGGAGGAAAGACTACTGATTTAACATGTCTTGGGTGAACCTTACAGGTGTGAGTGTGGGGTGGAGCTTGTCTCATTACTTGTTGGTTCACCTTCCTGGGAACATGCTTTGTGGAAGCAGCCTTTCCCTTACTCTTGAGCGTTGTTGCGATAGGTCCATGGGCAGATGGACCTCATACTAGAACCTTATTAAAAGAAGATTGACCTTCAGACCCTTTGTCCTTGACAGTCTCTTGATTTAATCCAATACTAGCTCTGAATGATCCAGAGAAGGTATCAATGATGGGCAACACTATCTTGGGCATAAAGAAGCTCACAACAAGTTTCTTCTCAGCCAATAACATCTCCTCAAGATTCTTAATTATTTTGTTCTTCTGACCTAATTCAGCATTCTTAAGCTTTGTGGCTTCCTTGAATCTGTCCACTTCATTGCTCATTACAGCCAGCTTTTTAGCTGTCTCCTTGAGCTCAGACTGGACAGTCTTTAAGGAATCTAACTCCTTGGTCTGGATTTTGAGGAGTTTCTTACAGTTCTTGAAAGCTTTCCATAGAGCTTTATGCTACTTTATTAGGTCAGATTCAACATCATATTGAGATCTTGAGCTTGTGCTGGTGGCAGCAGACACACTCTCATTATCCTGCAAGGAGTTTGCCACTGATTCAGAATAAGAGTCAGACAAATGTCTTTGATGGGTACCTTTCTGGGAGAGATATCATCCTCGGTGTCTTCCTTTATGGCCATTAGGCCAATCAGAGCCTGTTCCTCAGTATCTGAGGAGCTTGAATCAGAATCACTTAGAGTTCTGATTTTCTTTGCTATAAACCCTCTTTCAGGTTTCTTCTTGTCCCTTGATCTTCTCTTATCTTCATAGTTTCTTGATTCCCTTCTCGTAGAAGAGCAATCAACAACTATATGACCTATTTTATTACAGGAGTAGCAAACAGTGTTAGCAAAATCAAATTTACCAGGTTTAGATTTGGACCTATCCTCCCTTAAGGATTTAGACCTGTCATATTGATCAGATCTCCGTGAGCTTGAGGAGGAGGAGGGTCTGTGGTTTTATCTTCTCCTTCTGGTAATCAGCTTTTTGAACTGCTTAGAGAGAAGGACCATCTCTCTGTCAGTATCATTTGAATCTTATGAGCTGGAATCAGATTCTTTACTGGTCTTTGATCTGGTATGGTATGCAGGAGTCTTGTCCTTGGACCTCCTTCTGCTCTCATCTTTGAGAGACACAAATCTTTCTCTGGAGCTCCCCTTTGAGCTTTCCTCTTCAGCTTTCCTGGTGTTGAGCTGAAGTTCATGGGACAACAGCTTCCCATACAGATTCTTGGGATCCAAGATGCCCAACTGACCCATCTCTCTGATGGCACAAATCTTAATATCCCATTCCGTAGAGAGGGATCTAAGGAACTTATCATTCAATTCATAGTTTGTGAATTCTCTGTCATAATTTTTCAGTCCATTCACAATTTTAAAAAACCTCTCATAATAGCTAGAGAAGGTTTCATTCTTGCCTTGATTGAAGGCTTCATACTCCTGATTGAGGATAAATTTACTATCATCCCTTACATCATCAGTACCCTCCATGTAGACAATTAGGGAGTCCCACATCTCATTGGTTATCTTCGAGTGAATGAGGTTCTGGAGGGTTCAATCGTCAATGACACTTACAATTACGTTTTGTGCCCTCTTATCTAGACATTCCAAGGTTAGCTCATCCTTGGTCATGTGTGCATACTTCTTTGCCACCATCTGAGTTGGATCAATAGTGGATAATGTCATGGGAATGAAGGGACCCACTTTAATAATTATATAGATTCTAGGATCAGTTGCTTCCATGAACGACCTTACTCTTTCCTTCCAAATAGGAAAGTTCTCGTTTGTGCAGATTGGCAGTTTCATGGATCTCATTTCTCGATGCTGATCGCCTCCAGCCATATTGAGTCGTTCTAAGATCTAGATCTGACGGTTAAGTTACTTTTCAAACAACCTCGCTTTGATACCACTTGTAGGTTATTGAACGATTGCCTAAAGGGGGGGGGGGGGGGGTTAGGTGATTTTGGCTGTTTGAAATATTCTTGCAAGAAACGTATGTAATGTAAGCACAACAAAAAAAATCACAAAGAAAATCCCAGCACACAACACAAGATGTATAGAGGTTCCTCAAGAAAGGGTGTCATGAGTAGTCCTCTGTCCCCCTGCGCCTACCTAGCAGTGTGCTAGGCTCGACAAACTCCGACAATGTCTCCTGCCCACAAGCCTTACAACTCGGACCCGCAAGTCCTACAACCTAGGACCGCAAGCCAATTCACTACACACAAGCCCGCATGCTTGACACTTAGGCCCTCAAGACCTATACTGCACAGACCCGCAAGTCTTGCCCCTTGGACCTGCAAGTCCTTACATCATAGGCCGGCAAGCCCCTTCACTGCACCAAAGCCCGCAAGCTTGACATGATTGGACCTGCAAGTCCTTTGCTCTGGCCCTCAAGCCTCACAGATATCAAGCCCTCAAGCTTGACACTCAGATCTAAAAATTGATCGTACAGTTTTGGCCCGCAAGCCTTACAAAGAAAGATAGAATAAAGATTCTTCTGCCTGGTGGAGATCAACTTATTTTCTTGAAGAAGATACTAATGATTCGAATATTGGTCGCACAGATCTTCTTCATGCTTTTCTTTTATCTGGAATTCTCCTTATCAGTCAATGAGGCTAGACTGATTCTCTGAGAACACTGGATGAAGATCGATTTATTCTCGGTTCTTTTTTTCTTCTTTTACGCCGCTTTTACTGTTCAATTAGTTCTTGTGTAAAAACTTTTTGTATTCTCAGTGCTACCTTCTAGGGCAGACATTTATCCCTTTTATAAGGCTGAGGAGCCACATAATGGTCTCCTATGATTTCCATTGTTATGAGCACGCACTGATTGGAGAATCAGGCGACGGCCTTAAATGCAGACAGCGCGTCTGGCAACTTTTGAATCTGTCTCGATGATATTTCCATTGTTATGATGATATAGAAAATATATCGACGATGGAGCTTGTCGATGACTTGGACTTGGACAGATCTTCAAGTCTTCTTTCTTCTTCTTCTTCAGACAAGGAAATTTCAACGATACGAGACATCCCTTCTGCACTTGCATTTAAGATGACATGAAGTCATCTAACTGATGTCGACGTAATCTTTTTGATTGCTTGATATGGTTGTAACCACCTTATCTTGTCGATGACATAATCGATATCCTGTGGACAGACTATTCTTCAGCAACCGCCTGTCTTCATGAGACCTTCCTTAGTCTTCTCGATGACAAGCAATCCTTGTGACGATATAATCGTCATCAGACTTACATGGATTTTCCAATGACAAGGCTTCTTTACGATGCTATTGTCGACATTTGACTTGTTTTCGTGCTTGAGTCTTCTCCTTCATATCAGCTTACTGATATCATTGTGAGGTGTTGTAGTGTTGATGTCACAACGATATCATTATACGCATGTTTTCTCGACGATAATGGATACGATCATTCTGCTTTGTTCTGCACATCATTTCAACGATATGCATACACATTTTTTATGATATGTCCAGTATTTTTCGACGATATGTGTCACCTCGACATTCTATAAACTTATCTTCTACTGAGATGATAAAGCTAAGAAGGTAATCAAATACATAGTGAAGTTCTTTTGAATTGGTGACTTATCCAAATCAAGAATCATGAGGGCAAGATTCCCAACACTTTTATTCTCAAGGAAGCTCAGCAATGATCCTATTACTAAAGTATTTCTGCTGATTGATCTAGTGTTGCTGCTGAAGAAGACTTTCTTTTCAGAAAGATCTAAGAAGACTCAAGCTACATAAAGAATATTTATTAGAGTAAAAATACTGTAAACAAATTCTACTATATTCTTTGTTGTAAGTTCTATTTGAGATCTGAGGTCGGGTTGTGTTGTCAGCCTGAGTGTAGGGCTAAAGAAAAGGACTGAGTGTAAGGATTTACTATAAGCCTGAGGTAGGGTCTTGTGGAGACCTGAGGTAGGATTTAGTGGTGAAACTGAGCTGTAAGAGTGATATTACTCTTAGGTAGGGTTTCTGTTTGCACCTGAGGTAGGATCCAAGGTGTGGATCTGAGGTAGGGAACTTGTTGGGTTCCTGAGTTATATGAGTCAAGAACTCTGAGGTGTAAGATCTTTGATCTAAGTTTTTGGAGGAGTTGGCTTATACTAGCACACTGCTAGAAAGGTGGAGAGGGACAGTGGAGTACCCATCATCTGGGGAACCACTATAAATAACTTTGTGCTTTTGTGTTGTTTGTTTAACTATCTCTGAGCTAGAATAGTCCACATTTTAAAGGGGACAATTCTAAAAGGACTTAACAGTCTGAACAAGTTCCTCAAGAAAATCTTTAGTAAATTCATCATGACTTCTGGTGAAAGTTATAAAGAGTTCAATTCAATGAAGTTGCCTATCTGCAGAAAGGAGATCTTTAGCATCTGGAAGCAAAGGGTTAGGCTATTTATGGAGGGCTCTTTCTCTAGAATTTTCATCTCAGTTGAACAAGGACCATTCATCCCCATGAAGGTTTCAATGATAAATGCAAATCTACAAGTCCCAAAGAAGCTATCAGAAATGACCAAAGATGAGGTAATTCTGGCCACAATGGACAAAAGGGACAAGAACATTATTTTCAGTGCCATAGATGATTCCACATTCCAAAATATGATTCACTGCCAAACTGCCAAGGAAATATGTGATACACTGATTGTGTACATGGAGGGCACTACTGAGTTAAGGAATGATAGAAAATCCTTACTTAATAAGGAATATGAAGCTTTCAAGCAATGGAAGAAGTGTTGGATCGGTAGGCGCCCTTAGAGGGGGGGGGGGTGAATAAGGGTTTTAAAAACTTATATTATATTTTGAAATACTTGCTTATGATAAGAGATCAAAATAGTGATTTTGAATAAAGATCTAAATTGTTTTATAATGAAGGAGAGGATAGTAAACAATTTAGAGAAATGAAGATCAAATCAATTTTATTACACAAAGATAGACATGATTATTATTAATAAAATTGATTACAAAATTAGATTTCAATGACGCTAGAAATCAAAGCGAAATATGAAAGACTCTTTTTGTTTTCTATACCGACTCGTATCCCCACGAACCGGTTGGCTTTAGCCGTTCCTTCCCTGAATACGACCTCAAGCCGCTCTAGCCAACCCTTCCTCGGATAAGGCCTCGAGCATCCCCTAGACCTACACCTGAGACCTAGTCACCAATACGAGGCGAATTTCTGCCCTAAGTCCTACCCAGACCTAGTCGCCAACACGAGGCGAATTTACTACACGATTTAAAAGAGATGGATAAATGAAATAACAACAATATAAAAACTCCCTATATGGATCTCTTGGAGAAGTGGACGAGGGCCCGCGGAGTATGATCGTAGTCAATATGGTCTTTAATCACGGTGATGACGCGTGTTGAAATCTTCTCCACGGATCTCCTTAAGCCTTTATGGATTTGTGGGAGTATATCTCTGAACCTTACTCTCTATGTTGTGGCACGAAGCTCTAGAATTTTGGATCTCAAGAGGATAAAGAAGACTGATCCAAGGGGTCCTTTTTATAGCCTTAGCGCTAGCGCCTGCGCTAGTGCTACCGCCGACGCTATCCCATATTAGGACATATTCTGCGCGGCAGAATCTTCAATCCGAGGAAACATTTCTCTCTTGCCTTCTGTGCTCCGCGCTATCGCCTACGCTATCAGATACCGCCAGGCGCTATCTCCTTCTATATATGCTCCCGGAATTGCGCTTATCATCGTTAGCGCCGGGCGCTAGGTGATACCGCCGGCGCTAGTAGGGCTCAAATTTGGGGGCAACCTTCTTATGTAATCCATGAGTCATATGGACTTTGTTTTCCTGCACACTTAAACACACAAGATCAAATACACATAGGATTTGTTATTCTTAAACCTAGGAGATGCAGAAGACCATGTTCCAACAAACTCCCCCTTTTGATAATAACTAATCCATTAATGATAAATCAGAGCATTAATATATAAGCATGATGAAACTCACTTGTGTGTGTGTGTGAGTGATGACTTAGGATAAATATTGATTTTAGCATTTAGAATTGCTCCCCTAAATACATGCTCCCCCTAAGTGAATGCTCCCCTAATTTGTAATCTATCATCTTAATTAAGCATGTTAGTTTTCTATTTTGATAGCAGATTATAATTATCATGTTAGTTCTCCCCCTTTTGTAATTAGCAAAAGTGGGTAAGGAGGCAACACATAAAAGTTTTGATAATAAGATAAAAGCATGATCGAGCTTTTAGAGAGAGGGAATAATAAGGAGTTTTAGAGTACTTTTTATTGAAATAGATCAGAGTGTTTAGCTTAAAGATGAACAATCTAACATTTGTCAAGTACTCAATATTATCATGTTAGTTTTTCCTTTTTATATAAGAGTTTTAAGCATAAAAAATGTAATGATTTCCAAGTAACTAAACTACCCAGACAATATGTCTACACCCTAGCCCCGTACTAAGTGACGGATGGGCATGAGGAGCTGCATACATGTCGTAGGTTGGGGTGTTAGTCCCATATGCAAACACTAGACAAAACTCAACCTAGCACTCTTTCCCCAGTGCCTCGCAAGGCCCCACTGGAACCCTCCCCGGTTAAGGACAAGACATGACTAGAGAAGGTTATCTAATGTCTACAACTCTACACCCCCGCTATGGTGAGATATGAAGTCATGGATAATAATTATTGGAAACATTTAGGCGTTTTCAATCTAATGACATAGTCTATGGATTTATATTTATATTTGTATTTTTTTTAAACACACAACTCACGTAGCTATTTTGAAATCCATTAATGAATCAGAGTTTTAGCATTACAATATTTTTGTTAGAATAACCAATAAAAATTCTACCGAGCAAGTCTACCATTTGTTGAAAAAGGAATTTTGGTATTTAAGATTTGATATAAGCATGAAGCGCAAGGTAGAAATATATGGTGATGATGCGGAAGACTTATAGAGATACAAGAAACATCTTATTGTAATCAATGATGATCCATAAAAAGATATATGAGTTAAATTTCATAAAGAATATGTTTTTATAAATCATTGTTCAATTAAAATCTTTAAGTCTAACAATAAAGTAACCAAGCATGAAATAATGTTATCAAAAAGAGATTACTACAATGTTATTTTAATTCACAAATTCAAAACATACCAAACATTGTAGAAAGCATGCAAGGTTATCTAGTGCATTTATATAGAAAGAGTATTTTAGAATTTTAGCATTAGGATCCAATACTCATGAGAAGAAGTGTTATGAAAGATAATGATGTGCACATAGGTGTATTTTGAATAAAGTAAACAAATGTTTTAATCAAAAATAAAAGAAATAAGTAAAGTAAAGAGCACAATGAAACACAAATAATTTTACTTCCACACACTTCAATGCACAAACAAAATGTACAAATACCAAGGTGCTTTGCACACAGAATGCTCATCAAGACTTATCAGGGTGCAAAGTAGTGCTTGGGGGATCACATATTTTATTTTATTTTAATATTGAAACTAGTGATCCGGTGTACTTTAGAGTAAGTGGTTTTTATTTTGAAAGAAAGATATGGTTTGCACAAGATACTTAACTATTCTTTCCAAGGTGCTCAACCTCACAACGCTTATTAAGACTTATCAGGAGGTTCAAGTAGTGCTTGGTGGAGTTATCTTTGTCACTTTATTTTATTATTTTTATTTTGTACAAAGTTCTCCGAATACACTTGTTTTGCAAACCAATATAAAGTATGAAAACATAACCACTTTTCTTAACTTTTAAAAGTGCAAATAAAGGTAGTGTAGGTAAGATACTTGTGCAATTTTAATTCATTGTACTAATACAAAACATACACAAGCATTCTTAGATTAAACACATATGTAGACAATGCCAAAGTGAGTGAATAAATATCATTATCAAACATAACACATTTACTCATACTTAGAGGCATGCTAAGCTTGGTTCTACACAACTTTTATAATATAATTGATGCACATATTAATAGATATATCAAAGCATGATGAAAACAATGTTCAAAGTAGTTTGAAAAGATAAATTGCCACATTATAGAAGTTTTAAATGATGGGTTAAATCATGCTTGATTTTCAATAAAGTCCATACAGTATTTTTGATATTTTGAAGAATAATTTTGATTTAAAGTTTGAACTCATAAGATTGATCTTGGAATTCCCGAGGACTACCTTGTGAGGGGTTCTCCCGGTACTAGGAGATGTGATGGGATGATAGCCCAAATCCTCCTTTCGCAAGATACATGTAAGTAGAAAATGTAAGTTCAAAAAAATACTTGTTCATATTTTTTTTGTTTTGTATTTTTGTATTTGATTTTTGCATATAGAAATCAAACAAATAACCAAAGAAAGAAAAAAAAATATTTTTTGTAATTTTGTATTTTAATTTTACAAAAATCAATTTTAGGCATAAATGCAAAAATGAGCAGTACATATAAAATACTATATTTTTAGTGATTTTTCACAATTTTAAAATTACAGAAAATCGGACACTTGAGTTAGCGCCGACGTTAAGTCCTAGCGCCTGCGTTAGCTCACAAAGAGTGCTTATTTTAATCATATATGAAAGTGGAGGTTAGATCTTAAGTTACTCTAGAGGGGGGGGGGGGGTGAATAGAGTATTAAAAACATTTCCTTAGTTTTTGTAGCGGAATTAAAATAGTGTTATATATATGTGTAAGCAGTATGAGATAGATATAAACAGAAAAACTGAATAAGTAAAAATCACACAGCACAGCACAAAGAAATAGACAATCACAGAGGACACAAGGAATTTATAATAGTTCCCCAAAAACCTGGGTACGTCTACTCTTCTACCACACTTGGTAGGATCCACTAGGAGGTTGTTGATCAGGTGCCCTCACACCAAGGGATTTTTGATAAGGTGTCCACACACCAATGGGAGTTTGATCAGGTGCCCAATTCACCGATAAGCTTTTGATAAGGTGCTTAAAAACCACACAAGGATTTTTTGATAAGGTGTCTTGCCACCAGTAAGTTACACTTTTGAAGGGAGTATTAACCCTATACAGAATGGAATGGAGAGGGGTTTAAGTGTTCTTCTCTGTCAAGATGTATAGATAAGACTAGTGGATTTGATGTTGAAATGCTCCTCTGTCTGATATGAATTTGTTTGACAGTTGATGGTGCTGGAGCTTTTCTTTGAAAGATTTGATCTTCCTGTAGCAGATAAAACTGAAAGGCAAGAATGCTTCTCAGGTTGTTGTTGCTATTTTGAAGATCTAGGCTTGCAGCAAAGACTGAGAGAGTGTTGTTGATGAAGATGTTCTCAGAAAGCTGCTGCTGCTTGAGAAGGAGGAAGAAGATCAAAATTCTTTCTTCTGAATAATGTTTGGCAGGAAGAAGATAATAATCTATTCTTTTATTATTCCTATATATCTCTCTATATCTGTTCTGTCGATTTTCTGTACATCAGATATGTAACGTATTCTATTTTATTTGATCTGTCGTATAAGCTTGAGTATAATCTGCTATATATCTTCTCCTTTTTCAAATATCTGGCAACCATTAAATGCAGATCCCTTATATTAAGGGAAATATTATATCTGATAAGGTATTCTGGGAACAGTACAGCTGCACGCCGTAATCTCTTTCCTTTTTCCACGATTTGTCCTTTTCTGCTGGAAGTGTCAACGGTTATAACTTAAATAATAAAGAAATATGTTTCCTTACTTGATCTTATTGGAAAGAGTCGTTGCCTTCGTCGAACTGTGTTCAGAAAACTGATATATAACTGATCTTTAAGAATTAATTAATCTGGAAAATGTATTTGTCGATCTGAGCTTCAGTAAACAATTTGTGGAGCGCTGGCTTGAATTCGTCGAGCGCTGGCTTGAATTCGTCGAGCGCTGGCTGGAATCTGTCGAGCGCTGGCAGCCATTTGTCGAACACAGAGATGGCTGGATTTCGTCGACCGCTTCCTTGATATTTCATCGATCCCCATCCAACAAATGCTGAGCGCCGTTCGACGAATGCTGAGTGTCGTTCGACGAATGCTGAGACTTAATGAAATTTCTAGTTCTAACAGCCCAATTTCTTCCTAAACTCTTGACCCATAAACTATATATTGGGATCAACTTGTCCTTAGTTAACATATAGTGATCCTAGCCCAAATCACAAATAGGGTTGTTCCAACAATCTCCCCCTATTTGGGTTAGGACACTATTTGACAAATATTTAAAATAAACAAATACTAAAACATCAAAAACAACAGAGTATGAATATATCTGATATATTTTAAATATTTTATCAGATATGAAATGAAAAGTACTATGAGTTTTGAAAATATATTTCAATAATAATAAAACTAAAAATACAATCAGAACCTGAATTATCTGAATTCTGCTGCTTCTGAATTCTGAAATTCTGATTTTGTCTGATCTGTGTTGTTCTGAATTCTGATCTGAATTTTTATCTGATTTCTGAATGTGTTAACTGCTACTCCTTTTGATCAGCTTTATAATTTTGATTAGCTATGCTGTAGCAATAACTGATATTGAATTTGCTATAAAAAAAGTTGTTCTTCTGAACTGTATCTGCAGCAATAACTGATCTGAACTTGATCATGAACTGTAATAAGCAAACTACTGTAAGCTTTATCAAGCTTTTCTTCAAACAGTAACTCCCCCTGAGAGTGTCTCCCCTTGAGTTCTGGAGGTTCTTCAGCTTTCTCTCTTTGCTTAGTTCATAGAACAACTCCCCCTGAGCTAAACATTGCATCAAATGGAGCTTGTTCATGCAAAACTTCTCCCCCTGCCTAGTTTCAGGAAAAGCCTGCAGCTAGGCCCCTTGAAGAAGGGACATTTGATGGAGGTAAGGAAGGATGCAAGATTCATATTGCTGTTGTTCCTGTACAGTAAAATAGAGATCAAGTACAAAGGGAACTGGAAAGAGAAGCAATTCTGTAGATGTTCAGCTAATAAAAAAATTTATTAATGAAGACAGGCTGAAATAAAAAGCTTCAGAAAAACTGGGTTCGATGAAAAATGAGTTTTCATCGATCTCGGTTCGACAAACATGATGACTTCGTCGATCTCCGTTCGACGAAAAACATGATTTCGTCGAGCTCAGTTCAATGAAGAGCTGGATAAGTAGAAAACTTAAATTTTTTAACAGATTGAGTCTCCATCTATCATTCCCAACTGATTTATAAAGAATATATGTTTCTTTTCATCCAATGGCTTGGTGAAAATATCTGCTCTTTGCAAATCAGTAGAGATGAACTATAGGCAGATTTTGTTTTTATCCACATTATCCCTAAGGAAGTGGTGCCTAATCTCTATGTGTTTAGTCCTACTATGGAGAACTGGATTTTGTGCTATAGATATTGCACTAGTATTGTCACAAAATATAATTGAATTATTTAAGTTGACACTATAGTCTAAGAGCTAATTTTGTATCCACAATATCTGTGAGCAGCAACTGCCAGCTGCTATGTATTCAGCTTCAGATGTTGATGTGGACACAGATGTTTATTTCTTACAAAACCAAGACACAAGTCTATCACCAAGAAACTGACAAGTTCCTTATGTGCTTTTCCTGTCTACTCTGCATCCAGCATAATCTAAATCTGAGAATCCAGTTAATTCAAATTCAGATGCTGTTGGATACTAAAGTCCTAGATTTGGGCAACCCTTTATATATCTCAAAATCCTTTTTAGTAAAATTAAGTGAGATTCTTTGGGGTTAACTTGGAATCTAGCACAAATGCATGTAGCAAACATTATATCAGGCCTACTAGCTGTTAAATAAAGTAAGGAGCCAACAATTGCTCTATATACTTTTGAATCAACAGGTTTCCCTGAATCATCATTATCAACAACAGCATTAGAGGGCATGGGTGTTATCATGGTGGAAGAATCAGGCATACCAAATCTTTTCAATATTCCTTAGCATACTTAGATTGGGATATGAAGATTCCATTTGTGGTTTGCTTCACTTGATGACCAAGGAAGTATGATAATTCACCCATACTACTCATTTCAAATTTAGATTGCATCAAATTAGAAAATCTTTTGCACAAATTTGAATCAGTAGAGCCAAATATGATATCATCTACATATATTTGAACTAGTAAAGTTTGATTTTTATGTATCCTGAAAAATAAGGTTTTGTCTTCTATGCCTCTACAGAATTTATTCTCTAGAAGAAAACTAGTTAAAGTCTCATACCATGCTCTATGAGCTTGTTTGAGACCATAAAGAGCTTTCTTAAGCTTAAATACAAAAGAGGATTGAGTTGGAAAGATGAAACCTGGTGGTTGTTCCACATAGACTTCTTCTTTGATTTCTCCATTCAGGAATGCACTTTTTACATCCATTTGATAAACCTTGAATTTCTTGTATGCGGCAAATGCAAGAAAAATTCTGATTGCTTCAAATCTTGCAACTGGTGCAAAAGTCTGATCATAATCAATTCCTTCTTCTTGTGAGTATCCTTGAGCTACTAGTCTAGCTTTGTTTCTCATAATATTTCCATCTGCATCTAGCTTATTCCTGTAGATCCACTTAGTTCCAATAACTAGTTTATCTTTTGGTCTAGGAACCGAATCACAATCTTTGTTTGTCTCAAACTGGTTGAGTTCCTCTTGCATAGCAATGATCCAGTTGGGATCTTGTTCTGCATCTTGTAGAGATTGAGGTTCAATCTGATAGAGAAAACATATGTGCATCATATTCTGATTTACTTGATTCCTTGTTTGCACACTTGCTGAAATATCACCAATAATTTGGGATATTGGGTGATCTCTAACTGTGATGTGATCAACAGTTGGAGTGGGTTCAGCAATAATTTCCACTTGGGGAATTTGTTCAGCTGCTATATCCTAAGGAGGATTATCTGTTGTTATCTGTTCTGAAATTTCAGCAAAATCTGGGAGATTTTCTTCTTCACTCTCTTCAGAATTCTGCTGTTCAGGATTCAGAATTCCTTCTTTATGTAGAGCTAATTGATCTAGCTGCTCACATAATATAGGTACCTGCAGATTGTCTATGGTGGAAGAATTCTTCTCCTTATAAAACAGGTTAGTTTCATCAAAAGAGACATGCATAGATTCTTCTATCTTAATAGTAGATTTATTATAAATCCTATATGCTTTGCTGATTTGTGAATATCCTAAGAAAATTCCTTCATCTGATTTTGGTTCAAATTTCCTAAGTTATTTCTTATCATTATTATGAATGAAACATCTACAGCCAAATGCTCTAAAATAGTTTACTTTAGGTTTCTTCCCTTTAAGTAATTCATAAGGAGTCTTTCCCTTAAGTTTGTGTATCAAACTTCTATTCAGAACATAATTTGCTGTGCTAACAACCTCTACCCAAAAAGGATAGGGGCAAATTAGCATCTGCAAGCAATGTTCCTACTGATTCAATTAGAGTTCTATTTTCCCTTTCAACTACCCCATTTTGTTGAGGAGTTCTAGGAGCTGAGAAGCAATGCCTGATACCTTCCATCTCACATAAATCTTGCATAAGAAGAGACTCAAACTCAGTTCCATGATCACTTCTGATCAATGCAACTACAGTAGAGTACTCAATCTGTATACTATTAAGAAAGTCTGTAAGAACTTTAAAGTTATCTGACTTTTCTCTCAAAAATAACACCCAAGTGAATCTTGAGAAGTCATCAACAATAACTAGAGTGTAAAACTTCCCCCCTAAACTCTTTGTTGCAATAGGTCCAAAAAGGTCCATATGTAGCAAATATAAGATTCTAGGTGAATCACTTTTAGATAATGATTTAAAACTATTTTTAGCTTGCTTGCCTAGTTGACATGCCCTACAAAGACCTTCTTTCTTATATGAACCTAAGGGTAAACCTCTAACAAGATTGTCGTTAGATAATTTAGCAATAGTCCTAATGTTTACATGTCCTAATCTCTTATGTCAAGTTCACTAGATTTGCTTACATCACTAAATAAACAAATTTCTGAAGAAGATGAATTGAAATTCACTAAATATATATTACCTTGCCTAATACCTGATAAGACAATAATATCATCAGTAGATTTAATAAGGCAATTCAATTTATTAAATGTTACCTGATACCCTTCATCACATAATTGACTTATGCTGATAAGGTTATGCTTCAGTCCCTTTACATAAGCTACCTCTTTGAAGGTGACTTCTCCAACCTTGACTTTTCCATAGCCTTCGGTTTGTCCAAAGTTGGAGTCTCCAAATATGACTTTTGGTCCAAGCTTTGCCTTGTTCCCTGTCATATGTTTTGAACAGCCACTGTCCAAATACCATTTCTCATTTGTTCTCGGACAACTGTGTACCTGTAAAGACAAGAAAACACTCTATGTGTTCCTGACCCAGACTACCTTGGGTCGTTTTGTATTTCCACAAAAATCTGAAATAAAAGACAATTCAGGTTGGTCCTTATAACCTTGTGGATGATATCTCCTTGGAGGTATAATCCATTCAGTGAAAGGATTCTTAGAATGTGAAGAATATGAATTGTTTAGATTAGCTGTATAGTTTTTGTTAAATGAACTGGGCTGAGTTCGTCGAGCTCCGTTCAACAAATGACTGATATTTCGTCGAGCCCCGTTCATATAATAACTATATAGAAAATCTGTTTTCAGAGTTCATCGAGCTCCGTTCGACAAATTTGATGCATTTTGTCGACCATCGTTCGACGAATTTTGCTGAATTCTGCTATTCTCGACAGTCTTACTTGAAATGTTTTTATTTTTATCTACAACCTCTTTGCTCTTAGCAGAGTTGAATTTTATGGGTGTAGATAATATATTCTTCTTAATTAGATGTGGCTCACTTGATGAGGCACCCAAGCCCAATTGGCTATTAAGTCTAGCATTAACTGTGCTTGTTATGTCCATCAGTTTGATGCTTCTCCCATTTAGGGATTCTTCAAACTCTTTGGCTTCAGACAACTTGCTCTCAATGAGAACAATATGTTCCCTGGAGGCAGCCAAATCTTTCTTAAGATTTATATTTTCTTCACTCATTTGATTCATTTCAGCTAGCTTAAGTCTGAGTGAGATTATTTCTTTCTCGGATTTAATTAAGTCTGAGCAAAGGACTTTGAATTCAGCTTTGAATTCAACAGAAGTAAAATCAAATGTAGATATTACCTGATATGCATCAGTTTCTGATTCTCATTCTGATTCCACTTCATCAGAATTGTTGGCTGAGGCATTGATTTCCATCATGCAAATATTCTTCTCTTCTTCATATTCTTCATCATCACTGGATGAAGAAGTATTTCATGACTCACTGTCTGAGTCATAAATTGCCATCAGGCACTGATCATTCTCTTTTGTTTCTTCTTCATCATCTGAAGAGCTGGATGATGATTCTGATTCAGTTTCACTCCAGGATTCTGCAACAAATCCTCTTCCCTTCTTTTTGTGTTTGTGGGAGGAAGACTTGCTGGAGTTTCTTTTCTCTTCTTTGTCCTTCTTCTTTTCTTTCTTCTATTTTTCTGGACAGTCTGGTGCAATATGTCCTGGTTTCCTGCAACTAAAACATATAATTTCTTTAGAATTATTTTTGTCATACCTTGGCTTTTCATAGCTTCTGGATGACTTTTTCCTGAAATCTTTTCTTGCCATCTTATAGAATCTTTTGGCAAATAGGCTCATCAACTCCTCATTGTTAGGAGTCTTTCCTTCTTCTTCTGTATCTTTGAAGGCAATATTCTTGTCCTTCTTTGTTGAAGAGGAGGTGCTGACATGTTCAGCTTCCCTTGTCTTGATGAGTTGCTCATAGGATTTGAGCTTTCCTAGTAGTGTCTCAGTAGTTATCTCATTAAGACTTCTGGCTTCCTTGATAGGCCAGATCCTTGAGTCCCAAGTGCTGGGGAAGCACATTAGGATTTTGTCATTGATCTCAGTTAATGAGATTTCCTTGTCCAGAGTTCTGAGTTCACTTATGATTACACTTAATCTAGTGTACATATCTGCAACTGATTCTTCTTCACCTTTCTTGAAGTTCTCATACAGAGAGATCAAGTGTGATCTTCTATCTTTTCTTTCATCAGCATAGCCTGCAACCATATTGTTGAGAGAGATCCAGATTTCTCTAGGTGAGGTGCAATCCACCACTTTCTGAAAGATGTCATCAGACATGGTTTGAGCCAGAATGTTCATGGCTTTAGCATCTGCACTTCTCTGCTTTTTATGAGCTTTAGTCCACTCAGGAGGTGGGACAGTAGTGTTGTTTGTTGCTGCATCAGTACTTGTAGATGCTGTAGGTGCTGGAGGCCCTGTCAGAATTACATTGAAAATCTCTTCATCAATAGAGTTCATATAAAGCCTAATCCTTGCTTTCCAAAGTGCAAACTTGCTAAGATTGCACATTGGAGGTCTTGTGCTTGAGTACTCCTTGTTTTGTGCCATGAGTTTTAACAGAAAATAGATAAAATAAAAACTATAAATTAATTTAAGTTCTAATTGATCTTTGTGATTCAGGTGTTAGCCTGTAAAGAATCAACCTCCCTCTGATACCAATTGAAAGTGGAGGTTAGATCTTAAGTTACTCTAGAGGGGGGGTGAGTAGAGACTTTTCCTTAGTTTTTCTAGCGGAATTAAAATAGTGTTATATATATGTGTAAGCATTGTGAGATAGATATAAACAAAAAAATTGAATAAGTAAAAATCACACAGCACAGCACAAAAAAATAGACAATCACAGAGGACACAAGGAATTTATAGTAGTTCCCCAAAAACCTAGGTACGTCTACTCTTCTACCACACTTGGTAGGATCCACTAGGAGGTTGTTGATCAGGTGCCCTCACACCAAGGGATTTTTGATAAGGTGTCCACACACCAATGGGAGTTTGATCAGGTGCCCAATTCACCGATAAGCTTTTGATAAGGTGCTTAAAAACCACACAAGGATTTTTTGATAAGGCGTCTTGCCACCAGTGAGTTACACTTTTGAAGGGAGTATTAACCCTGTACAGAATGGAATGGAGAGGGGTTTAAGTGTTCTTCTCTGTCAAGATTTATAGAGAAGACTAGTTGATTTGATGTCGAAATGCTCCTCTGTCTGATATGAATTTGTTTGACAGTTGATGGTGCTGGAGCTTTTCTTTGAAAGATTTGATCTTCCTGTAGCAGATAAAATAGAAAGGCAAGAATGCTTCTCAGGTTGTTGTTGCTCTTTTGAAGATCTATGCTTGCAGCAAAGACTGAGACAGTGTTGTTGATGAAGATGTTCTCAAAAAGTTGCTGCTGCTCGAGAAGGAGGAAGACGATCAAAATTCTTTCTTCTGAATAATGCTTGGCAGGAAGAAGATAATAATCTATTCTTTTATTCTTCTTGTATATCTCTCTATATCTGTTCTGTCGATTTTCTGTACAGCAGATATGTAAAGTATTCTATTTTATTTGATCTGTCGTATAAGCTTGAGTATAATCTGCTGTATATCTTCTCCTTTTTCAAATATCTGACAACCATTAAATGCAGATCCCTTATATTAAGGGATATATTATATCTGATATGGTATTCTGGGAACAGTACAGTTGCACGCCGTAATCTCTTTCCTTTTTCCATGATTTGTCCTTTTCTGCTGGAAATGTCAACGGCTATAACTTAAATAATAAAGAAATATGTTTCCTTACTTGATCTGATTGGAAAGAGCCTTTGCCTTTGTTGAACTGTGTTCAGAGAACTGGTATATAACTGATCTTTAAGAATTAATTAATCTGGAAACTGTATTTGTCGATCTGAGCTTCAGTAAACAATTTGTCGAGCGGTGGCTGGAATTCGTCGAGCGCTGGCTGGAATCTGTCGAGCGCTAGCAGCCATTTGTCGAACGCAGAGATGGCTGGATTTTGTCGACTGCTTCCTTGATATTTCGTCGATCGTCGTCCGACAAATGCTGAGCGCCGTTCGACGAATGCTGAGTGTCGTTCGACGAATGATGAGTGTCGTTCGACGAATGCTGAGACTTAATGAAATTTCTAGTTCTAACAGCCAAATTTCTTCCTTAACTCTTTACCCATAAACTATACATTGGGTTCAACTTGTCCTTAGTTAACATATAGTGATCCTCGCCCAAATTACAAATAGGGTTGTTCCAACAATATAGCCTAGATTTTCTTCGATTTTGCTTCTGATTTTTCTTAATTATGTTTGTGCAATGTAAGACCTGTCTAATGAAGTGAAAAGACGAAAGAAATTGCAAAAAGTTGCAGAAGTTAAAATTTAGTACAGGGGTTTCACATTCATTAAAGTTCCATATTCATTAAACCTTAATTCTTGAGTTTTGCACAACCATTTAAGCTTAATTATTATTGAATATGCAAACAAAGAAGATATGATTAATGTTTATCCAAAGTTTGATTGTGTTTCAACTTACATACCTAGAATGAAGTGAAGATTCTATTTGATTTGATTTTGTTGATATCACGATGATTCTAAGGTCCAAACTTGACATAAATCACAATACGTACATAATACACCAACCATGGTATGTAATTATAATATCAATTGTCATCAATTATTATATCAACTATAATTCACATAATTGTGATAGAAATAATTGTTGTTAGAAGACTTTTGAAATGACTTGTGATATATGATGTTAGAGAATTTTATCAAAGGACATCAATAGATCATGGTGGTGCTTATGAATTCAATATTCATTATGAAGGTAAATTCTTTCAATATATTTTAGTGATTTTCTTTTAATTAAGAATTTTGAATATATATATATATATGTGTGATTTTTGATAGGTGAACAATAGTGATGGTTTAGATCATGTTTGACATCAAGAAGTGAACACAATATAATATTTTGTTGTGAACAAAGACAACCATATTGAAAGTTGAGCTTTTTTTTAGATCGTGAACTTTCTTTTAGATCATGTTATTTCTCTAAACCACTTGTTGGTGAAGGCTAAAAAGCTTAATAGCCTAATAGCTGGATTTAATTTGAAATATCTTATAGCAAATTTATAGTTCAATTTATATGAATACAATATGATATTTATGGGTAATGATTTTAATAGTAATAAATTGGTCATTTATAAATAAAAAAATACTTGACTTTTACTTTTGATTTACTTTGATTTGCACACTTCATTTAGGCTTTAGGGGATAAAGTCAAAATTTCAAATATTATATTAGATGATCATGACATGATGGCTTAAAAAGAAAACAAAAAGAAAAAATAGAAAAGACATTAAAGCACATCATGAAGTAGAAATTTGTATATTTCAATTTGAAAATATTCTACTTCATGCATTTGGATAATACTAGTAGATGAGAGATTTGGGTATCCAAAGGGAACCAAGTGTAACGGTTCCTTTAGGTACCCAAATATAGCGTGATAATATTTGGGGAGACAAAAATGAATGAATTCTTTCAAGTGGAGTTAATGTTTCATTTTTTAATTTGGGTCTCCATTCATATTTTGATTTAATATTATGCATCAAATTTCCATATTCATTAAACTTAGGCTTAAAATAATAATCACTTTTGAAATTATATTTCATAGGAATTTTGTGCACATTAGAATTTAATTTGGGAGATACATAATGTGGGTTAGAATTCATTATGTTTGTGTGATTAAACGTTCTACTAGGTGCATGTTTAATATGTTTTAACATACTAGTAGAAGTATTACACATGTTTGATGATAAACTAGAAATAAGATATTTAAAATTATTTAATCCTTTTTGAAAGAGTGATTTTAAAGATTCTAGTTTATGAGAGAGAATATTATTTTTCGTTTATCAATTTTTCGTTATGTTCTTTTGAAATTAAAAGTTCTTTTTCTAAATCCTTTAATTTTTCTTTAATATTATTATAATCAAAATAAGGTGTATAGTTTTCAAATGAAGAGCATGAGTGAGATTCAAACACATCCTTTTTGGATTCTTCATTCACATTTGCTTTCAAAGTTTTATTTTCTAAACGTAATCTCTTATTAGCAATTTTTAATTTTTTCATTCTACGTTTAGCAATTTTTTGTATATGGAAATAAGAAAAAGAATTAGACTTTCTTACAGCGCTATCGGAAGAGGCAAGATGTGAACATAAGGTTCCTTCGCCGTCTTCTAGGTCTTCCTCCTTCATAGATGAAATTTCATCTTCTTTTTCTCTTGATGTATTACTCTCTTCGTCTAAGTCAATTTTCATGATTTCCATGGTTTTGCAATAAGAGAGATCTCCTTTACTTATGGTGGATGCTTTTATGTCCTTCTCCTCTTGTGTTCCATTCATGCCTGTAGATGGAGAATCATAAGTTATTTCAAGAAAATTCCACATCTCATATGCAGTAGGAAAAGTATGAATGAGTTTGGAAATATTCTGATCTAACGCACAAAATAGACTATTCATAGATTTTGCATTTAAGACCATTTCATTTTTATTTAATATGCTAGGTGGCTTTTAATAGTAATATTCCAAACTTTTTCATCTAAAGCTTTAAGAAAATTTTCCATTAATATTTTCCATCCTTTAAAATTTCTTCCTTCAAATAATGGTGGTGCTAGTGATTTTCCTTCTTCATAAAAATTACCCCCACTAATAGAAGCGAGATCATATGTAAAACCCCAAGAAGTCATAGTTCAGCGAGTTAGGCGGAGAGGTGGTGCTGCGCTCGGAATAGGATGGAAATGTCATAGCAGCTCTTCGCGCACGACCATTGTTCCTCTTCGCGCACGACCAGTGATCGTGCGCCAGCGATCGTGCGTTAATTCGCAAGAAAACAGAGTTCTGTTGCGGTAAGCGCGCACGATCAGTGGAGGTGCTTCGCGCACGACCACTGACCATGCACCGATGCTCGTGCGCCCTGTTTATTCTGCTCTGCGAATATGAGCGGAGAAGGAGATCGGGCCGATCGAATCTCTTGGAATCCGATCTGACGGCTAGGATGGAAGGCTGGAGGCTATTATGGCTTATGAGAGGAGTGTAACCCTCATTATTTCTTAGCCCTTCTCTCTCCTCCCTCTCGATCGCTCCCCTCCTCTCTCTCGATCTATCTCTCTCCCATCGCCTGGAGCAAGGAGCCGCCCTGATCTCTCGATCCCTCTCTTACCGTCGGCCTGGAGCAGGGAAGCGAAACCCCCTCTCTCTCTCTCGATCTCTCTCTCTCTCGCCGGTTAAGAGGAGGCCGACCCCCTCTCTCTCTCTCACTCGCCGGTTAAGAGGAGGCTGACGCCATCCTCTCCTCCCTTTCTCTCGCTGTTTTGGCGCTTGTCCGAGGATCTAGAGGAGATCTCTTGCGAGAGCCGTGTGTGGAGCCGAGTCGAGGCTAGATCCGAAGTAGGGCAGCAATTACCGTCTCCGTGGCGTTCAACCCATGGTTCAGAAATGACGTCTAAGGGTAACGATTCTCATTACCCTTGTTTGGACATGTTCTAGTCCGTTCTTTGCATCGTTGAGGCCCCCTACCCAAAAGGGTGAGGTCGTGGCCTCCGACGGGTCGATTCATGTTATCCCCGTCAAATCTTGCATACATGTAGAGTCCATACGTGAAATGGACGTAGGCGCGCTGTGTGAAGCCCATCTGAGACGGTTCGTCCGGATTGGTGATGCTTTTGGTATTATGCCTGCCGGGGGAAAACTCTGTGTTGATATCCTGCTTCGTAGGGCTAGAGGGTGCTACTGCATGCGCAACAACGCCTGGGGGGTGTGCCCCGGGGAGCACCCAAAGTGAGAAACAGAAATGGGGTTTCTGTTCACTACCGTCGGCGTTAGCGTTATCGCCGCACGGTAGCTCCCAGACTGAGTTTTGGTGATGTTGTTGTGCCCACCTGTTGAGAGGACCTGAGGCCTTGTGCCCGACCCATGAGGGTGTCCTGGCGGATGACTTAGCGTCCCGTAGATCCGGCTAATTGAGAATACCTGGGCTGAGGGGACGTCATACCCGCTCTTCGTGTTGTACAACGAGAGCTGTGAACAACGGGCATCTGGCAAACCTGAAACCGCACCATTGCAGCACCTGATTAGTGAGTCTCGTACAGCATGTCGGGAGGCAATGGGAAAGAGTCTTCGGACTACGGTATGTTCACATTAAAGCACGGGGGTGCCGTGGTATTCAGGCCACCGACTTTAGTCTCATAAGGCAAAGCCATCAAGAGTGGATGGCGGTGGAAGGTGGAGTACACCAAAGAGTGCCTGAGAGCACGAGACGTGGCCATTCCCACGTTTGTGATTGTTGCATATGTATGAACTGTTGTGGGCTTTGCTGGTCGCACTCTTATATATATATATATATATATATATATATATATATATATATATATATATGCTGCTGAGATTGTTTTGCAGGGATGGTTAGAACTGCCACCCCCTTGAAGGGGTGGGTTCGTTATAATTTGGTCAGCTTTAGCTGACCGTTGCCCAGTTTTGCCACCGTTTTTGGTGGTCTTGTTGTACAGGTGCTGGACCGAGCGGGAACATAACGGGCTGAAGCCCCTGCGCTGCTGCGGCCCTTGAAGGCCTTTTGATGCTCCTTCTGTTTTTCATGTATGGCCGGCCTGCGCGCCGATGTTGGTAAACTGTAAGGCCGTCATGCCTCTTTTGTTGTGTAAAACCTTTTATTCCTATTAATAGAAGTGGACATACCCGGGTTCGGGTTTTGGTGGTTTATATATTTTGTCTCTCTCTTTTGCTTCCGCATAGAATGCTCTGAGTTAGGTTAATTGTTTAGAGTCGTTCGATATTTCAATTAAGTGACGTTCCCGTTTTTTTGGTAGTATATGGCGTGGGGCCCCGGCCGGACCTTCTGTCATATGCTTCTTAACGGATGGGGGTGTTACAAATTGGTATCAGCTTCTAAGGAATTCGTGGACGAATACTTTTAAGGGGTGGTGAGCACGTGTGTGCGCTACCGTCGAGACATAAAATAAACCCAAAAATGTCCACTTACGAATAAAATGTAACAACAAACCAACAATAATTGCATGTTTGTGGAACCTGAGTGTTCCTTTTGTTGTTAGTTACGGCTGTGCTGTCGACTAACTATGTGTTGCACTTGTGTAGGGCACTCGAAGTGAAGCGGGACCATCGCGTCCCCGTGATGTGGCTGAGAGTAGCGGGTCTGCTGAAGCCCCTACAACTCCATCTGCTGAGTTGTTCCGACAAGTTACAGAAGTCATTCTAGCTGCGTTGAATGGCCAGCCTGGAAGGCAAGGCCAACCGCCGGTGCAGGAAGTGGCCCCAGAGCCACTAAGAGGGGAGCAAGTCCCCGTGAGGCATGCTCCTGAGCAACAACTAAAGCACTTTCTGGGATTTCGACCTCCTCCGTTTACCGGGGTTGAATCCCCAGCTGAGGCCGAGGACTGGTTGTCGCATGTGGAGCGAATTCTGACAGCGACACAGTCGAATGAAGCGCAGAAAGTGACCTTTGCTTCTTACTTATTGGAAAAGGAAGCCAGGTGGTGGTGGGATGAGGTAGAGAAGCGCCAGTTCGCGGGAAGGCGACTGGTTGATGTGCCGATGGAAGAGTTCTCGAAAATCTTCCTGGCAAGGTATGTGCCTCCGTCGCAGCAGATCGCGATGGAGAACCAGTTCTTGGCTCTGACGCAGGGTGATAGACTGGTTGATGACTACCTGTACGAGTTCACCCGCCTCGGGCATTACGCTGGAACTTCTTTAGATGACGAGGGGAGAAGGGTGAACAGGTTCTACGGTGGACTGCGTAGTGAGTTGCGGTACCTTCTGACAGGGCCGTTGACACAGGGTTTCATGACCCTCGCTGGTTCAGCCCGAGCGCTTGAACAGGACATGCTTAGGGAGAAGGGCAAGGTGGATGTGGTCGAGGCAGTGCCGGAGGGCAAGGCGCCGAGTGCGGCGAAGTTGCGGAGGTTGAATCGCTGGAAGAAGGCTCGTATATCTGGGCCAGCTCCCTCTGCTTCGGGCTCGTCGTCTGGACGTGGCCCTCTTATTTGTTTCACTTGTGGCAAGCCTGGCCATTTCTCTCGGGATTGCCGCAGCGGGCTCCCAGGGTCAGAGAAGGCAAAGGCGGTTGAGTCCACGGCTTCCCATATGGCTCCACCGCAGCCCAGAGTCTTCAACCTTGGTCAGCAGGAGGCTATCAAAGCCAAGGACGTCGTGACAGGTATAATTTAAAATACAGTCCTTACTGTTTTATATACCTGTTTTAGTGTTCATGCTAACCTTGTTTGGCGGGGTAGGCTTTGTTTATGTTTTAGGCGTTCCCGCGAGAGCGCTTTTCGATACTGGAGCTTCGCAATCCTTCTTATCGTCGGACTTCGTCCAACGTATTGGTGCGCCGTCGATTGCTTCTGCAGATGGACTGGAAGTCCTACTGCCGAATGGATATTCGATGCGTGTGGAGAGGAGTTGCTGCGTGAAAGTTCTAGTTGGAAGTCAGGAGTATGACCTGAAAGCATCGTTACTCCCCCTGGTTGAGTTCGATGTAATCTTTGGCATGGACTGGCTGTCGGAACAGCCTGCATGCATCGATTGCACCACCAAGGAGGTGAGGTTTGGGCAGTGTGCCGATCGTGAGACGGTCTTTGCGGGCATGCGTGGATCGAGCAAGATGCTGATGTCTGCTCTCCAGGTGTCCATGGCAGTGCGTCAGGGAGCAGAGTTGTTCTTTGCTCTAGTGGAGGCTCCAACACTGAGGCCCAGCCTAGCGGATGTTCCGATAGTTTCAGAGTTCCCTGATGTGTTCCCGAGTGATCTCCCCGGTGCTACACCGCAGCGGGAGATAGATTTCACGATTGATTGGTACCAGGCGCTAAGCCTGTGGCCCGCTCGCCGTATCGTATGGCTCTGAAGGAGTTGTCGGAGTTGAAGCTGCAGTTGTAGGAGCTGCTTGAGCAGGGCTACGTGCGTCCGAGTTCCTCACCTTGGAGTGCACCGGTCCTCTTTGTCAAAAAGAAGGACGGTAGCCTGCGGCTTTGCATCGATTATCAGGAGCTGAATAAGCTGACCGAGAAGAACAAGTATCCTCTTCCGAGGATAGACGACTTGTTCGACCAGCTCGTTGGTTCGACAGTATACTCGAATCTGGACTTGAAGTCCAGCTATTATCAGGTGCGGATCAGGGAGTGCGACATCCCGAAGACTGCCTTCAGTACAAGGTACGGGCAGTATGAGTTCACCGTGATGCCGTTTGTGCTGTCTAATGTGCCTTCGGTGTTTATGGACTTGATGCACCGGACTTTCCGAGAGTACCTCGACCGGTTTGTGGTCGTCTTCCTTGACAACATACTGGTCTACTCTCAGTCCGAGGAGGAGCACGGTGATCACCTGCGAGTAGTCTTGGAGGTTCTGAGGAGGAACTAGGTGTATGCCAAGTTCTCAAAGTGCGAGTTCTGGCTTCCTTCCGTGGCGTTCTTAGGCCATGTGGTCAGTGGAGCAGGGGTTGCGGTAGATCGGGTGAAGGTTGCGACCATCAGGGACTGGACTGTTCTTTCTACTGTAGCGGAGGTCCGTAGTTTTCTCGGGATGGCTGGCTATTACAGGCGCTTCGTGGAGAACTTCTCACGGATCGCGCTACCTCTTACGACACTGACACAGAAGATGCAAGAGTTTATTTGGACTCCCGCGTGTGCGCAGGCTTTCGAGGAGTTGAAGCGGCGGCTTACCACGGCCCCGGTCTTATGTTTGCCTTGCGGCACGGAGGGCTACGAGATCTACACCGACGCTTCTGGGAGCGGCCTTGGCTGTGTTTTGCAGCAGCATGGCAAGGTTATAGCGTATGGCTCTCGCCTGCTGAAGGTGCATGAGCGGAACTATCCGGTCCACGACTTGGAGTTGGCGGCCGTGATATTTGCCCTGAAGCTTTGGCGGCATTATGTGTATGGCTTGAAGATCGACATCTTCACAGACCATAAGAGCCTGAAGTACCTTCTAACGCAGAAGGGGCTGAATATGCGGCAGCAGAGGTGGATGGAGTTCCTTGGGGACTACACCTTTGAGATCCACTACACTCCCGGGAAGGGGAATGTGGTCGCAGATGCACTCAGTCGCAGGGCTCCAGCGCAGGCCAACTGGATTCAGATGCATGATGAGCACCTGATACGTGACCTGGAGGCCTTGGGTATTTCTTGCGTAGAGAAGAGGAGTAGTGTCGGTGCCTGTTTGAGTTGGACTGAGGTATAGTACGACCTCACAGATAGAGTCCGCCAGGCTTTGGAACTCGATCCGAGTTTAAAGCGCTATGCGGAGGAGGCTGGTGGTGGGCCGGATGCCCAGTTTCAGGTGCATGACGGGTTGCTGTGGAGAGGCGACCGTTTGTGCATCCCCAAGGTGGGTGAGCTGCGCGATGAGTTGATGTACGAGGCGCATCATACCAGGTATTCAGTTCATCCGGGGAGCACGAAGATGTACAAGGACATGAAGGTCCTTTTCTGGTGGCCGGGTATGAAGAGGGACATCGCTCACTACATGGCCAAGTGCTAGACTTGTGCGCTAGTGAAGGCAGAATGTCAGAAGCCGGTTCCAAAGTGGAAATTCGATGATGTTTCCATGGATTTCGTGCATGGGCTGCCGAGGTCGCAGAGCGGGAACGATGCCATCTGGGTTGTCGTAGACCGGCTGACAAAGGTGGCGCACTTTATCCCCAACCGGAGGGATGACTCGGTGGAAAAGTTGGCAAAGCTGTATGTTGATACAATAGTACGACTGCACGGGGTGCCCCGTAGCATCATCAGTGATCGAGATGGACGCTTTACTTCGAGCAACCGGAGGCTAGTCAACCATCTATTGGGTACGAAGCTGCAGTTTAGCACGACCTTTCATCCGCAGACGGATGGCCAAACTGAGCGTACCAATAGGATGATGGAAGACATGCTCCGGATGTGCGTCCTGGATTTCGTCAAGGGGTGGGAAGATCACCTCTTTCTTGTTGAGTTCGCGTACAACAACAGCTACCAGGCGAGTATTCAGATGGATCCTTTCGAGGCCCTCTATGGCAGGAAGTGCCATACTCCCTTAGCTTGGGCGGAAATGGGCGAGACGAAGCTCTTCAAGAGGAAAGACGTCAAAGAGGCAACTTCGATGGTGCGTATGATCCGGGAGAGGCTATTGGTTGCGAAGGATAGGCAGGCGAAGTACTATAATGCGAAGCACCGTGACGTCCAGTTCACCGTTGGCGATTGGGTTTACATGAAGATCAGGCCGTTTAAGGGTGTATCCAGGATTCGACGCTTGAAAAAGCTGAGTCCGAGATACCTTGGACCGTTTGAGATCATCGAGCGCGTCGGTGAGGCGGCTTATAGGCTTGCACTATCGGCGGAACTGAGCGGGCTACACAATGTTTTTCACATCTCCGTGTTGCGGAAGGCGGTGCAAGATCCTACGCATGTGGTCGCGGCGGATCAGGTTCCCGTGGATAGTGGGCTTAAGAAGTCGGTCAGGCGCATTAGCATCGAGGGTGCTGAGGTGCGTTAGTTGCAGAACAGGGCGATCCGTATGGTAAAGGTCCGTTGGGACAACTGCGGTCGCGAGGAGCTCTCATGGGAGCGTGAGTAGACCATGATGGAGGAGTTCCCCGAGCTGTTTCAGTGACGTTTATCTCTCTTTTTCCCCTTTATGTAAAGACCTTACTTTGGATATATATATTTATATGCCTGTTTTTACAAATTTCGGGACAAAATTCTTGTAAGGGGGGTGGAGTTGTAACACCCCAAGAAGTCGTAGTTCAGCGAGTTAGGCAGAGAGGTGGTGCTGCGCTCGGAATAGGCTGGAAATGTCATAGCAGCTCTTCGCGCACGACCATTGTTCCTCTTCGCGCACGACCAGTGATCGTGCGCCAGCGATCGTGCGTTAATTCGCAAGAAAATAGAGTTTTGTTGCGGTAAGCGCGCACGATCAGTGGAGGTGCTTCGCGCACGACCACTGACCGTGCGCCGATGCTCGTGCGCCCTGTTTATTCTGCTCTGCGAATTTGAGCGGAGAAGGAGATCGGGCCGATCGAATCTCTTAGAATTCGATCCGACGGCTAGGATGGAATGCTGGAGGCTATTAGGGCTTATGAGAGGAGTGTAACCCTCATTATTTCTTAGCCCTTCACTCTCCTCCCTCTCGATCGCTCCCCTCCTCTCCTCGATCTCTCTCTCTCCCATCGCCTGGAGCAAGGAGCCGCCCCGATCTCTCGATCCCTCTCTTGCCCTCGGCCTGGAGCAGGGAAGCAAAACCCCCGACCTCTCTCTCGATCTCTCTCTCTCGCCGGTCAAGAGGAGGTCGACGCCCTCTCTCTCTCACTTGCCGGTTAAGAGGAGGCCGACGCCCTCCTCTCCTCCCTTTCTCTCGCTGTTTTGGCGCTTGTCCGAGGATCTAGAGGAGATCTCTTGCGAGAGCCGTGTGTGGAGCCGAGTCGAGGCTAGATCCGAAGTAGAGCAGCGATTACCGTCTCCGTGGCGTTCAACCCATGGTTAAAAAAGACGTCTAAGGGTAACGATTCTCTTTACCCTCGTTTGGATATGTTCTAGTCCGTTCTTTGCATCGTTGAGGCCCCCTACCCAAAAGGGTGAGGTCGTGGCCTCCGACGGGTCGATTCGTGTTATCCCCGTCAAATATTGCATACATGTAGAGTCCATACGTGAAATGGACGTAGGCGCGCCGTGTGAAGCCCATCTGAGACGGTTCGTCCGGATTGGTGATTCTTTTGGTATTATGCGTGCCGGGGGAAAACTCCGTGTTGATATCCTGCTTCGTAGGGCTAGAGGGTGTTACTGCATGCGCAGCAACGCCTGGGGGTGTGCCCCGGAGAGCACCCGAAGTGAGAAACAGAAATGGGGTTTCTGTTCACTACCGTCGGCGTTAGCATTATCGCCGCACGGTAGCTCCCAGACTGAGTTCTGGTGATGTTGTTGTGCCCACCTGTTGAGAGGACCTGAGGCATTGTGCCCGACCCGTGAGGGTGTCCTGGTGGATGACTTAGCGGCCCATAGAGCCGGCTAATTGAGAATACCCGGGATAAGGGGACGCTATACCCGCTCTTCGTGTTGTACAACGAGAGCTATGAACAACGGGCATCTGGCGAACCTGAAACTGCACCATTGCAGCACCTGATTAGTGAGTCTCGCACACCATGTCGGGAGGCAATGGGAAAGAGTCTTCGGACTACGGTATGTTCACAATTAAAGCACGGGGGTGCCCTGGTATTCGGGCCACCGACTTTAGTCTCGTAAGGCAAAGCCATCAAGAGTGGATGGCGGTGGAAGGTGGAGTACACCAAAGAGTGCCTGAGAGCACGAGACGTGGAGGCCATTCCCACATTTGTGATTGTTGCATATGTATGAACTTTTGTGGGCTTTGCTAGTCGCACTCTTATATATATATATATATATATATATATATATATATATTTATATATATATATATATGCTGCTGAGTCTATTTTGCAGGGATGGTTAGAACTGCCACCCCCTTGAAGGGGTGGGGTCGTTATAATTTGGTCAGCTTTAGCTGACCGTTGCCCTGTTTTGCCACCGTTTTTGGTGGGCTTGTTGTACAGGTGCTGGACCGAGCGGGATCATAGCGGGCTGAAGCCCCTGCGCTGCTGCGGCCCTTGAAGGCCTTTTGATGTTCCTTCTGTTTTTCATGTATGGCCGGTCTGCGCGCCGATGTTGGTAAACTGTAAGGCTGTCGTGCCTCTTTTGTTGTGTAAAACCTTTTATTCCTATTAATAGAAGTGGACATACCCGGGTTCGGGTTTTGGTGGTTTATATATTTTGTCTCTCTCTTTTGCTTCCGCATAGAATGCTCTGAGTTAGGTTCATTGTTTAGAGTCATTCGATATTTCAATTAAGTGACGTTCCCGTTTGTTTGGTAGTATATGGCGTGGGGCCCCGGCCGGACCTTCTGTCATATGCTTCTTAACGGATGGGGGTGTTACATCATAAGACGCCATTATTCCCGGTTGTTAAGCCGATTGGAATAAAACATTCCTCTGATACCACTTGTTGGATCGGTAGGTGCCCTTAGAGGGGAGGGGGGGTGAATAAGGGTTTTAAAAACATATATTAAATTTTGAAATACTTGCTTATGATAAGAGATCAAAATAGTGATTTTGAATAAAGATCTAAATTGTTTTATAATGAAGGAGAGGATAGTAAACAATTTAGAGAAATGAAGATCAAATCAATTTTATTACACAAAGATAGACATGATTATTATTAATAAAATTAATTACAAAATTAGATTTCAATGACGCTAGAAATCAAAGCGAAATATGAAAGACTCTTTTTGTTTTCTATACTGACTCGTATCCCCACGAACTGGTTGGCTTTATCCGTTCCTTCCCCGTATACGGCCTCAAGCCGCTCTAGCCAACCCTTCCCCAGATATGACCTCGAGCACCCCCTAGAACTACACCCGAGACCTAGTCGCCAACATGAGGCAAATTTCTGCCCTAATTCCTACCCAGACCTAGTCGCCAACACGAGGCGAATTTACTACACGATTTAAAAGAGATGGATAAATGAAATAACAACAATATAAAAACTCCCTATATGGATCTCTTGGAGAAGTGGACGAAGGCCCGCAGAGTATGATCATAGTCGATGCGGTCTTTCGTCACGATGATGATGCGTTTTGAAATCTTCTCCACGGATCTCCTTAAGCCTTTATGGATTTGTGGGAGTATCTCTCTGAACCTTCCGCTCTATGTTGTGGCACGAAGCTCTGGAATTTTGGATCTCATGAGGATAAAGAAGACGGATCGAAGGGGTCCTTTTTATAGCCTTAGCGCTAGCGCCTGCGCTAGTGCTACTGCCGGCGCTATCCCATAATAGGACATATTCTGCGCAGCAGAATCTTCAATCCGAGGAAACATTTCTCTCTTTCCTTCTGTGCTCCGCGCTATCGCCTGCGCTATCGGATACCACTAGGCGCTATCTCCATCTATATGTGCTCCCAGAATTGCGCTTATCATCGCTAGCGTCGGGCGCTAGGTGATACCGCCGCCGCTAGTAGGGCTCAGATTTGGGGGTGTTGGATCTTACAGCGCCCTTAGAGGGGGGTTGAATAAGGGAATAAAAATTCTTTTTATAATTTTAAGAAAATTACTAAATTGTTTTATAATATGCGAACGTAAAATAACAATTTAGCTAAATGAATAGAAAATTATGATTTGCAGTTTTAGAAACAAGTACTAAATTGTTTTATGATGAAAGAGATTGAAATAAACAATTTAGATTTAGAATTGAAAACTTAGAACACAATATAATAGAGATTACGCCAAATGATAGAAATCAAGTAAACACAAAAGAGACATGATTATATTATATGAAAAAGTGTTTACATAAATTTTATTTCTATATCGCTAGAAATCGGAGGCGTACAAATGTAAATTTCTTTTCCTTTTCTATACCGACTTGTATCCCCACAAACCGGTTGGCTTTAGCCAATCCTTCCCCGGATATGGCCTCAAGCCGCTCTAGCCAATCCTTCCCCGGATATGGCCTCGAGCACCCCCTAGATCTAATCACCTAGATCTAGTCGCCAACACAAGGCGAATTTCCCCCTAAGTCCTACCCAGACCTAGTCGCCAACACAAGGCGAATTCTCTAAATGGTTACAAAAAGTATGGAATTGAAATAATGAAAAACAATAATAAAACTCCCTATATGAGATCTCTGGAGTCGAGGATGAAGGATCGCTGTAGCATAAGCGAGCTAGAAGCGATCATCCTTCGAATGTAGCATGACGTAGTCCTCCTCCAGAATTCTCCTTAAGCTTTTTGTGGGAGATCCATCTTCAGCAGCATAACAGCACTGGAATTGTGGCACAAGCAACCTCTCTGGGATGGATGATCAAAATGATCGAAGTTGGCTTCAATTTATAGACCTTGGAGCTAGCTCTTGCGGTAGTACTTAGCCCCTGCGGTATCGTTCATGTGGAGCGGTTGCGAAACCGTCGGCTGCGTGGCTCTGTGCACGAACTTGAGATAGCGCCTGCGGTATCGCTAGTGCTGGCGGTAGCATTAAGGAACCGCTGAGACGGAACCGCTGAGATAAAACCGCTGAGATGATCTTGAGCTATCGCCTGGCGTTAGCGCTAGCGCTGGCGGTGGCGCTAGCGCCCGCGTTAACCTCTAGCGCTGGAAGTAGTGCTCCATTCAGAATGTTTGATTCCATGCTGCCTTCTACCTGTGGATTATTGCACCTATAGTTCCTGCACACTATAAACACACTACAAGCAATATCAAATACAATATGCATTTTGTTATTCTCAAACAAAGGGATGTGACACACATGTCCAACAATCTCCCCCTTTTGATAATAACAAATCCTCTAAGCAAGAAATCAACCATTGTGTTTATTGATAAGATAAGAATGATAAAAGTGTAACTATAATAAATGATATGCATGATAATGTGCATACTCCCCCTATCTTAATGCTCCCCCTACATAAATGCAATTTATGTGTTACTCCCCCTAAATGATAGATTTCATGAATTAGTCTCCCCTTATTTATCTATATTTCTCCTATATAGATTTCTTCAATTAATCTCCCCCTTTTGGTATTATCAAAAGAAGGTGGGGTGAGGGTAGTAAGGAGGCATTCTTTAGGCTAGTTATAAATCATGATCGAGCTTTTGTAATATATGAAATGATAAAGAGTTTAAGCATAGCATATATAAGGGATTTCAAATATAAAGATAAGAGTTGTAAGCAAGCGGAAGATTATAATAAACATCTTTTTGTAAGCATGAAAAGCATAAGTAAAAATAAGAGTTTTAGTTCAAAATTGAAAGATGTTTTAACCTGTTTGAAATCTCAAAGTTTTTCATAAAAATGCCAAGCATGAAATGAACATATCAAAGAGAGATTATACTACAATGTTACTTAATTCTAAGTTCAAGAAATACCAAAACATTGTAGATATCATGCTAGGTTATCTAGTACATTTTTATATAAAGAGTAGTATAGATAAAGCATTAGAATCCAATACTCATGAGAAGAAGTGTTATGAAAGATAATGATGTGCACATAAGTGTATTTTGGGCAATGTTAACAATTAATTTAAATCAACAAAATACAAGACATATGTAAAGTAAAGTGCACAATAAAACATAAGTAAATTACTTTCATACACTTTTAATGCACATAATAATTTTTTTTTAACAAAGTGGTGGAATAACTAAGGTTTGCACAAGACACTTTACTATTCTTTCCAAGGTGCTCAACCTCACAATGCTTATGAAGACTTATCAGGAGGTTCAAGTAGTGCTTGGTGGAGTTATAGTTGTCTACATAATAAATTTTTTATTCACATTTGTGAGACAACATTCTCCGAATACACTTGTTTTGCAAACCCAAAATTTTTTTTTAACTTAACCACTTTTCTAAATTTCATAAGTGCACTCAAATATAGTGTAGGCAATAACCTTATGCAAGTTTTAATTCATTGTACAAATACAATACACAAGCAAGCATTTTAGATTTAAACACACATGTTGATTACCAAAATAAGTGAGTGAAATGTATCATTATCAATCATAAAGCATTTACTCATACTTAGAGGCATGCTAAGCTTGGTTCTACACATATAGCAATACAATTGATGCACTTTAAATAGATATATCAAAGCATGATAAGCAAAACAATGTTCATAGTAATTTGAAAGAATATGTTTTAACATTGTAAATAATTCTAAATAATAGAAATCATACATGCTTGATATTGGCAATAAAGATCATACAATTTTTTGTTTTGAATATGATAAGCATGATGAATTCCTTGAAACATAAATGAAATCCGTCTGTCCGTCATTTGTCGAGACTTCACGTGAACATTCGACGAATTTACTTAGCCATCGTCGAGACTTCACGTGAACATTCGACGAATTGACTTAGCCATTGAAAAATACTGACCAAAGCTTGAAAACTGTCTTCTATTTTCATTCGTCGGAATTCGTCGGAATTCGTCGGGAGTTCTCGAGAACATTCGACGGATTGACTTAGCCGCACAATTTCCTTCACAAGTCTGCCTTTTTGACTTCTGTCTGCGTTCGTCGATATTCGTCGGGAGTTCACGTGAACATTCGACGAATAGACTTAGCCGCAGAAATTTCTTCTTTAAACTAGAAATTTGGCTTCTGTCTGGATTCGTCGAGATTCATCGAAACTTCACGAGACATCTCGACGAATTGACTTTGCAAAAATTTCTTAGGACTTTTAAATTTTTGATTTTTGATATTTATTAAGTGTCCTTAGAGTAGTTCCATGCTGAAATTTCAGAATTTTTGGAGATCTCTAGGTGGACCAAATTTGCATGAAACTTTGACTTTTTCAAAATTCTTGTGTTTTTCAAAAACATTTAATCATGAAAAGATAAATTATGAAGACACAAGAGGACATTTTTATTAAACAACCCAAAATATGCATGATTTAAGTGATAAGTAAATAAACTGATCATGCAAAGAGTAAAATAAGTATGTCCTATGATTAAAGACTACACCGACTAAATGTCTACACCCTAGCCCCGTACTAAGTGACGGATGGGCATGAGGAGCTGCACACATGCCGTAGGTTGGGGTGTTAGTCCCATATGCACACACTAGAGAACACTCAACCTAGCACTCTTTCCCCCTAGTGCCTCGCAAGGCCCCACTGGAACCCTCCCCGGTTAAGAACAAGACATGACTTAGAGGTTAGGTCTCTAATGCATACAACCCAACGCCCCCGCTATTGTGAGATATGAAGTCAAAGGTGAATAATCTTTGGACAACCTAAGCTTTTTAAACAATGGGTTGATTTATAAACTATGGGTTTTGTTTAATGTGATGAGTTATAAAGCCGCATAGTTTTTCTACTTTTATGAGATGACGATATGTGATAACTAGCACAATTACTAATATTCAATAAGTGATAAAGCTAGTATGATGAGTTTTGGGTTTAATGTCATGTCATAAGATTAATATTAATATTGCATGTATTCCAAAATAGAATTTTAAATTATAGATCTAGAATAGAGTATTGATTAAGTTTCATGTATTTTTATTATTCTTAGGTTGGTTCTAGAATCTATATATATGTGAGATACATGCAATCAATATCAAAGCATATCCATACACCAACTAATGTAAAGAAAGCAATATTCATATTTTTATCATAAGATTCATAATTCTTATTATTGATTTGAGATATTTCTTGATAGAACATGAATTATGATTTATGATTATAGAGAATTTTGCATAGAATATATGTTAGATCATCATGATGTATGTGATTTCTATTCTTTCTAGACTTATGACAATATGATTTGGTGATTTTTCTTTTGAATAAGCATGTTTGATTTTTAAGTCTAGAAAATGATGATCATGTGATCATATTAAAGACAAAGATCACATATATAATGTTTGAAATTTATAATAAAATTTGCACTCAATAATTGAATCTATTGATCTTTGGTTTTGCATGATAATATATGATTTATGATACAATATTCATATATTATCTAATGATTAATCCATAAACTATGTGTTTGTTGGAATTTTAGTATTCTATATAATTTCAAATCACATAGTTATCATGATATTTTAATAACATTGTAAATGTTATACCTAGCATATAAATTTAAGCATAAACCAAGAAGTGATGCTAGGATGATGACTTCGAATGCAATGTTATTACATAGGATTACTGGAGATTATGTTGCATGTAATATGAGATTATGTTACATAGGATAAGCAAAGCAATGTTATTATGTTGCATGCAATGTTCTTTTTATCATGAAGTAGAGTAGTGATATTTCATTTTTATTTGTTTCTACTTCATGCAATTGGAAGATACTAAATGATAAGAGATTTAGGTATCCAAAGGGGACCATGTGGGATGGTACCTTTGGGTATCCAAATACATCGTGATGGCCTTTGGGAGGATAATAATGAATGGGCATTGTCAATTAAAGATGATACATCATTTTTCTTTATGGGTCTCCATTCATACATTGGTTGTTTATCATTTAAATTCATATTATGATTATGTGACATCTTTATATGATTATATTTATTTGAAAAATAATTCATTTGGGATTTATGTTTATTCAAATTATTTTTCAAAATAGATTGATGTTGATAATCATAATGAATTTTATTATAGAGATTTTTTGAAAGTTTATAAGAGTGATTGTCTTTCTTAAGAAGTGATTATTGAAAGAGTGGGTTACAATATGTTTTAAATGATTGATTCTTCTTTTGATGATTTTCATTTCCACTCTTTCTTATAGACATACTCTTATAATATGAAGGATAATAATTTATAGTTTGATGTTCATGAAAAGGAGTTTTTAAATTTGAGTCATGATTGAAAATATATTGAGACTTATAATAGTGACTCTTAAGAATTTTATGAGGATCATAATTCTTTTTGAAACTAAACTCCTTTTGATTTAATGTGTGAAAATGGTCCTTTTTAGAAATCATTTTGTAAGCTAATTTATCCTTGTTATTCAAAATCTTATGATGAAATTCATTACATGACATTTGAAAATTTTCAACAAAAGATTTTAATTGTATTAACTTACAAGATAAAGAATCATTTTCAATTATCAATTTTTCATTATGTCTTTTAGAATTTAAGAGCCCTTTTTCAATTTCCTTGAATTTTTCTTTTAATAAATTGCAATCTAAACAAGGAATAGGAATTTTAACTAAAGAGCATGAAAGAGAATTTAACACATCAATATTTGATTCTACGTCATCGTTTGCTTTTAAAGATTTATTTTCTAAATGTAATTTGGAATTAGCAATTTTTAACTTTAAAATTTTACGTTTAGCAATTTTAAGCATACGAGAAGTAGAAATAGAATTTGCTAAAAAAAGAGGAGTTTTAGATTTTCTTACATTGCTATGGAATGAGGCAAATTTTGGACCAACGATTCCTTTGATATCTTCTTTGCATTCCTCTTCCATAGTTGTATTTCCATCTTTTCTTTTGCTTGATGTGTTGCCAACAAATGAGTCCAATATTATGACGTTGTATTCTTCTTCCTCCAAGCATAAGTCCTCATCGATTTCTTCTCTTGGATCCATAAGGAATTCCTCGTCGATTTCTCTCTTAGATTTATCATCCTCCAGGAATGAGTCCTTTTCGATTTCTTCTCTTGGATCCATAAGGAATTCATCTTGTTCATCATCTGTGGAAGGAAGACTATAAGAATTCTCAAGAAATTTCCAAACTTCATAAGCAGTAGGAAATGTATAAATAAGTTTGAAAATATTTTGATCTAATGCACAATATAGACTATTCATTGATTTGGCATTTAAAAACATTTCATTTTTATTGAGAATACTTGGGGGCATTTTAATAGTAATATTCCATACTTCAATATCCAAAGATTTAAGAAATTTTTCCATAAGAAATTTTCACCCATTATAATTTTTGCCTTCAAATAAAGGTGGTGCTAAAGATTTTTCATTTAAAAGAAGATTTCCCTTACTAGCAGAAGCAAGATCATGAGACGCCATCATTCATGGTGGTTAAACCGATTTGGAATAACCTGGCTCTGATACCACTTGTTGGATCTTACAGCGCCCTTAGAGGGGGGGGGGGGTGAATAAGGGAATACAAATTCTTTTTATAATTTTAAGAAAATTACTAAATTGTTTTATAATATGCGAAGGTAAAATAACAATTTAGCTAAATGAATAGAAAATTATGATTTGCAATTTTAGAAACAAGTACTAAATTGTTTTATGATGAAAGAGATTGAAATAAACAATTTAGATTTAGAATTAAAAACTTAGAACACAATATAATAGAGATTACGCCAAATGATAGAAATCAAGTAAACACAAAAGAGACATGATTATATTATATGAAAAAGTGTTTACATAAATTTGATTTCTATATCGCTAGAAATCAGAGGCGTACAAATGTAAATTTCTTTTCCTTTTCTATACCGACTTGTATCCCCACAAACTGGTTGGCTTTAGCCAATCCTTCCCTGGATATGGCCTTAAACCGCTCTAGCCAATCCTTCCCCGGATATGGCCTCGAGCAACCCCTAGATCTAATCACCTAGACCGAGTCGCCAACACAAGGCGAATTTCTCCCTAAGTCCTACCCAGACCTAGTCGCCAACACAAGGAGAATTCTCTAAACGGTTACAAAAAGTATGGAATGGAAATAATGAAAAACAATAATAAAACTCCCTATATGAGATCTCTGGAGTCGAGGATGAAGGATGAAAGTGCACAGTTAACCTCACTAGAATTCTGTAGAGGGGGGGGGGGGGTGAATAGAGATTTAAAATATTTTGTGCAAATATATATATTTATATGTGGTGATCACAGATTAAGGCTTCCCACACACCAACAAGAATTAACCAAGTAAAGAAAATAAATGCAAGAAAAGAAATCACAGCACAACACAAAGAAATATAGTGGTTCCCCAAACTTTGGGTAGTCCACTCTTCTACCCCCTTGGTAGGAATTCACTATCTTGCACTGAGTCTTTTGATAAGGAGACTCTTAGAACCAGTCTGAGTCTTTTGATAAGGAGACTCTTAGAACCAACTGAGTCTTTTGACAAGGAGACTCTTAGAACCAGTACAACTGAATTTTTTGAAGAGAGATTCTAAAAACTCTTTTACAATATTTGAAAATGAAATAAGAAAGAGAAGAAGAAGTAGAAGAACAAAAAACAATATGTGCAAGAAGGAATCTTCTTCCTAGCGAGAAGATTAGAAGCACAAGTATAGTGAATATGATCTCTCTTCTATAGTGAGAAGGAGATTGTAGCCCTTTCTCTCTTTTAGTGAGAGCTTTCAGAAATTGCAGCAGAATGGCTTTAGAAGGAGGAGATGAAGAAAGCTTGATCTTTGCTGCAGCACTATTTCTCAATTTTCTCTCTTTTCACTTGGGAGCTCTTCCTCTTTTTCAAATGTACATGGTGGATCACTCAACTCTCTTTCTCTGCCGACCTCCTCTTTATTTATAGATCTCTTCATTCAAAATAATACTATAGGAGGATAATCAATTAGCAGTCAGAGAAATAGAAAGATGAAAATGTTTCCATAATATTTATTTCTGTAGAAGGAAAGAACTAATTCTGATTTCAAATAATGTCCAAATGCGTTTAATCAAATTAGCCAAGAATCAGGTACAAGAAAAGAATGATTCAGAACGGCTATAAAAGAATAATATCATTCCATATAAATCAGATCTACAGAAAGAAAGAGATCTGGCGAGTGTTTGAATCTGACATATAAATCGACGTGCGTCGATTACTATTCGACATAAGCGTCGAATTCATCCTGACTGGGCGTCGAGAGGAGAATAAGGAAGGTGCGTCGAATTAGGTGCGTCGACTTCACTAGATACGTCGACTATAAGTCAGAGTAACGTCGACATAGGATGCGTCGAATTCTATTTAAAATTACTTCGACTCATTCTGAGAGGAACGTCGACTATGTTTCGACGTTGCGTCGAATACTATTCGACGCATATTTACTTAACCTAATTTTCATTCTTAGAATTAATATTCTACTCATTTTAGTGGTTAAGATAAATCATTTTCCCAACAATCTCCCCCTATTTGTCTTAACCCTATAGGAGAGAAATTGTATCAGCATATAATTAACACAGCACAGTATTTGTAAAGATAAGAAATATATTAAACAATCAGAAGAGAAATTAGAATAAGAAAGCATATATAAACCAGTTTTATGTTCAGACCAATCAGTATTTAAGCATCATCATTGTTTCAACATATCACTCAGGAGGGGTAGGAGGTGTTTTCCTTTTTCTAGTAAGTACTTTTGTGGGTTGCTCCTTCTCAGTAGCAGTTGATTCCCTTAGCTCCCCCTGAGTCTTAACAATTTGCTCCCCCTGAGTCAAAGAGGTTTGCTCCCCCTGGGATGGAACTTCCTTGGTTGCTTCTACTTCTGCCTCTTCAATTTCTTCTTCAGTTCCAGCTTCAGTCATAGCAGTACCTGGACCCTGAGCTCCTATTGCACCTATCACAGTATCTAGCTCCCCCTGAGTTTCAGCTTCTTTATTTTTCTCACCATCTGCCACATCTTCCTTTTCAATTTCATTTTCTGTCCTGCTTGCCTCCCCTTGTAATAGTACCACTTGACTTGCAGCCTCTCTTGCTATATTGACTACTTCTATTGTTTGTTCTTCAATAGGTACTGTCTCATTTCCAATTGTCTTGAGCAGTGTAGGATTATCAGTTTTTGAGGTAGGAGGTGACTTGTGGGAGAAAGATTTAGGAGTGGAGGGCTGCTCTTCATCTAGCTTCTCCCCCTTCTTGACCTTCTTGGCCAAGGAGGTTAAGAAAGACCTAGTTACTCTAGAGGAAGAGAGAGAGGTCTTTAGATTTTGCACAGAGGCACTGACCCCATCTATTTGGGTGTGCATGTGAAGGATGGAGGAATGAATCTGAGAGCAATGCTCATCCAGCATTGCTTGGAATGTTTGAGCTGCTGATGCAATGCACTGAGTGAGGAGAGCTTCAGTGGATGCAGATGGTTCATGTTGTGGTTGGTGATTAGTAGAGAGTGGTGGAGGTGGTGATGAAGGTGGAGAAAGGTTAGTTGATGTATGAGGTATTGATGATAATGGAGGTGAATAGGATGAGAAAGTATGAGGAGGAGGAGATGGAGAAACTGTTGTTTGAGGAGTAGGTGTTTGAGAAGAGGTCGGTAGAGTAGGAGTTGTGAGGGTGGTAGAGACTATTTGAGTGGATGATGGAGGTAGAGAAGAATTGTCTCTTTGAGTAGGAGGAGGAGGAGGAGATGGATGAGCAGGAGAGTTAGGAGGAGAGGGAGTCCTTTCAAGAATGGAACCAGGCTTAGGGATTTGCCTGGTCCACTTGGAGAATAGGGCTATTGACATTCTTTTCCCTGGAGGAATGGGGATTCCTTTTGACCTACAGAGGTCAGGGAAGGAGTGGAAGAGTACTTGACTCATAATCCTCATATATGCATTTTCTTTGTGTGAGTATTTGGAGCCTATTATTTTGTGCAACCATGTGGCCCAGTCCACCTTCTTCTTTAGCACAAGTGCCCCCATGATGTTCAGATGCTGCTTGGGAACTGCATCATGGGCTGAAATTTTGCATAGTAGTATCTTTCTTACTATGTCTGCTAGCAGTCTGTACTCCTCAGAAAAATCTATTTTCTTTAGATGGATTGGTTTATCCCTTGAAAACTTCATGGTGGTTAGCAGATGCTTGATTTCATCAGGTGTGAGGTCTATAGATTCATCACCTAATGGGAGAATGATAAAGACTTATAAGGTTACTCTTTAGAAATTGATTTCCTTTCCCTATTTTATTTAAACAAAGATAATATTAGGATATACCTGTAGGAAGATCAAAGGTGGTCCTAATATGTTCTGCAGAGATTGAGACTGGTGTCTCATAGATTGTTCCCTGGATTTCTTCTTGTTCAGATAACTGAACATGAGTCATCAGCTCTGTGAGCTCTGTTTCCAGGAGCTTGCATCTTGTGGAGATGAGTTTGTCCAATCCAGCTTCAGTGAAGAGAGCTATGATGTTCTTATAATTTTTTGTAGCGGCTTGGAAGGAGTCGAGGTCAATGTCGAAACTAGAGTTTATCTTGGGAGCCATTTTAGGTCAGTGAAAGAGAGGAGGAAATGACTGGACTAAGGAGCAAGGGGGATGAAGGATGCAGAGTAGTGAAGGTTTCTAACTGAAGAGTCTTTTTAAGTCAGGTGAAGCGTCGAAATGGGACTCAAGTCGAGGCTTATTCGGTACTTCCGTGGATGTGACCGAAAATGTTTTAGTATTGCCGCTCGTTTTCATGAAATCGACGTTACGTCGAGTGGAATTCGACGTGAGCGTCGATATAGTCTGATTTGGGATGATAGGGTTTCCTATCGACGTATGCGTCGATTGAAGTCGACGCATGCATCGATTTCACATATTGAGTTGAGTCATCGACGGTGCGTCGATTAAAACTCGACGTGACTTTTAATTTTCCTGAAAAATTCTAGGTGTTTATTTCTTTTTATCTCTTCCTAATCCTAAAGGTTTCTAAGTTAGTCTTGGACTAATTTTCACAGATAGTTTGATTGATTGTGCTAGCATTGTTTGGCAAGGTGGCCAGTTTTGTAACATATGTAGCACTTGATTATCTTAGTATTGTGAGAATTTGAGTTCAGAGAGGGATAGAAGAGTGGATTAGGATAGTAAGTTTGATTTAGATGGGAATTTTGATTAGGATAGAAAGTTTGGTTAGGATAGAGGTGTTGATTAGGATAAATGGGTCCTGAATAAGGGTTAAGATGGAAGGTTTTTGGAGGATAGGCATTTAAGTTGCTCTGAGTTCTTATGCGTCGATATCTATTCGACGTATGTTGATAGTTGCGTTGATTTATATTCGGCGCTTTCTTCAGAATGCGTTGATCTGGTATCGATGCATGAAAGAAGTTGCGTCGATTGGATGTCGACGTACTTTTATTCAAGCGTCGAGTTGAGGTCGAGGCATCTGAGATATTGCGTCGAGTAGAATTCGACGCACTTTCACTCATGTGTCGATATGAAGTCGACGCAACTGTGTCTTCATACATTTTCTTCTTCCCTTTTTCTGATTTTGCTCTTTCATGTATTGTTTCTCTTAGCTTAGTTATTTCTTCAGATGAAGTTTGAGAATCATCAGCTGAATAGTATGATGTTTCATCAAATTGTTTCATTTCCTTGAGAGAGTCTTCTTCCTTATTTAGTGAGTCTTTTTCTTGGTTTGATTTGATGGGTTTGATGAATTTTACAGGGACCATCCAAGCAGGTTTGTTGGATGGAATTTGGTTGGTTGAGGGATCAGCCCCTAGACCAAGATTTTTATGTCTCTTGGTTTGTTGTTCAGTGATTTCCTTGAGTGTTTGGCTTCTCATTTTTATTGATTCTTCAAAAGCTTTTGCCTGGGATACCTTATCCTTAAGGAGCTGGTTTTCTATTCTAGCCCTTTCTACCTCCTTTTCTATGATGTTAGCCATTAATTCATAATTTTTAGAGCATTTAACTTCTCTATTTCTCTGGTTTTTAGCCACATTGATTTATTCTTTTAGATCTTTAATTTCTTGTGTAGCTTTTAGTTGATCTAGACACATTCCCATAAAATCATTTCTGAAATTTTCACTTTGAAAATCTATTTCATCAAACATGCTTACCTCATCCTTATCCTCAGATTCCTCTATGAGAATAAGGCTATCTTCTTTTTCATCTTCAGAAGATATGCTTTCTTCTGATCCTGTCTCACTCCATGATTTAGCATCATCATCTTTATTTGAGCCTTCAAGTGCCATTAAGAATAGGTCTTCTTGCTTAGGCTCTTCATTGTCACTCTTAGAAGAGGAGTTGTCCTCAGAGTCTGTATCACTCCAGGCTTCTGCTATAAAGCCTCTTTCTTTCCTCTTCCCCTTTTTCTTGAGATCTTTCTTTGTCTCAGCATTTTCTGGACATTCTGGGGCAATATGTCCAGGTTTCCTGCAGGAGTAACAAATAATTTCTTTAGTAGGAGTTTTGTCATACCTTAGTTTTGATTCTCTCCTTCTTGATCCATCTATCCTGACCCACCTCTTGAATTTTCTGGCCAGGAAACTGAATAATTCTTATTCAGTGACAGAGCTTCCTTCCTCTGTTGCTTTTAATGCAATATTCCTGTCTTTTGAAGAAGTTGGGGTGTTTTCTCTTCTCTTCTTCTCTTCTCTGGTTTTCAGCAGTTGCTCATAGGATCTGAGTTTTCCTAAGAGAGCATCTGTTGAAATTTCCCTTTGTTCTCTTGTGTCTCTTATTGCCCATATCCTTGAGTCCCATGAACTTGGGAGACTCATCAACAATTTGTCATTGATCTCTGTGAGAGAGATTTCTCTATCCAAGTCCCTTAGTTGATTGATGATCAGACTGAATCTGTCATACCTCTCAGAGATGTTTTCTTCATTCTTCTTTTGGAAGTTCTCATATTGAGAGATCAATAGAGCCTTCCTATCTTTTCTTTCATCAACACTTCCTTCTACCATCTTTATGAGAGCCTCCCAAATTTCTTTGGCTGATTCACAATCGACAACCCTTTGAAAGATTTCATCAGAGAGGGTTGAGACCAGAATATTTACAGCTTTAGCATCACATGTCCCTGCCTTTTTTACTTCAACTGTCCACTCAGCCTTTGGGACAAGTGTTTGAGTCACTTCACCACTTGAGTCTCTTCTATAAGGCTTGCGAGGACCTGTAAAGATAACATTAAATAAATCTTCATCAATAGAATTCATATAAATCCTAATTCTTGTTTTCCAAACTGCAAACTTTTCAAGATTGCACATTGGTGGTCTGGTGGAAGCATAATATTTGATTTGTGCCATGTGAAAAATAATTGTTAGAAGAATATATATATATATAAGTAAGAGGTAGAATCTTTTTGATCAAGGAGTTATCCTTTTTAGATCAACCTCCCTCTGATACCAATTGAAAGTGCACAGTTAACCTCACTAGAATTCTCTAGAGGGGGGGGTGAATAGAGATTTAAAATATTTTGTGCAAATATATATTTATATGTGGTGATCACAGATTAAGGCTTCCCACACACCAACAAGAATTAACCAAGTAAAGAAAATAAATGCAAGAAAAGAAATCACAGCACAACACAAGGAAATATAGTGGTTCCCCAAACTTTGGGTAGTCCACTCTTCTACCCCCTTGGTAGGAATTCACTATCTTGCACTGAGTCTTTTGATAAGGAGACTCTTAGAACCAGTCTGAGTCTTTTGATAAGGAGACTCTTAGAACCAACTGCGTCTTTTGACAAGGAGACTCTTAGAACCAGTACAACTGAATTTTTTGAAGAGAGATTCTAAAAACTCTTTTACAATATTTGAAAATGAAATAAGAAAGAGAAGAAGAAGTAGAAGAACAGAAAACAATATGTGCAAGAAGGAATCTTCTTCCTAGCAAGAAGATTAGAAGCACAAGTATAGTGAATATGATCTCTCTTCTATAGTGAGAAGGAGAATGTATCCCTTTCTCTCTTTTAGTGAGAGCTTTCAGAAATTGCAGCAGAATGGCTATAGAAGGAGGAGATGAAGAAAGCTTGATCTTTGCTGCAGCACTATTTCTCAATTTTCTCTCTTTTCACTTGGGAGCTCTTCCTCTTTTTCAAATGTATATGGTGGATCACTCAACTCTCTTTCTCTGCCGACCTCCTCTTTATTTATTGATCTGTTCATTCAAAATAATACTATAGGAGGATAATCAATTAGCAGCCAGAGAAAGAGAAAGATGAAAATGTTTCCATAATATTTATTTCTGTAGAAGGAAAGAACTAATTCTGATTTCAAATAATGTCCAAATGAGTTTAATCAAATTAGCCAAGAATCAGGTACAAGGAAAGAATGATTCAGAACGGCTATAAAAGAATAATATCATTCCATATAAATCAGATCTACAGAAAGAAAGAAAGAGATCTGGCGAGTGTTTGAATTTGACATATAAATCGACATGCGTCGATTACTATTCGACGTAAGCGTCGAATTCATCCTGACTGGGCGTCGAGAGGAGAATAAGGAAGGTGCGTCGAATTAGGTACGTCGACTTCACTAGATACGTCGACTAGAAGTCAGAGTAACGTCGACATAGGATGCGTCGAATTCTGTTTAAAATTACTTCGACTCATTCTGAGAGGAACGTCGACTACGTTTCGACGTTGCGTCGAATACTATTCGACGCATATTTACTTAACCTATTTTTTCATTCTTAGAATTAATATTCTACTCATTTTAGGGGTTAAGATAAATCATTTTCCCAATAAAGGATCGATGTATCATAAGCGAGGTAGAAGCGATCGTCCTTCGGATGTAGCGTGACGTAGTCCTCCTCCAGAATTCTCCTTAAGCTTTTTGTGGGAGATCCATCTTCGGCAGCATAACAACACTGGAATTGTGGCACAAGCAACCTCTCTAGGATGGATTATCAAAATGATCGAAGTTGGCTTCAATTTATAGACCTTGGAGCTAGCGCCTGCGGTAGTACTTAGCGCCTGTGGTATCGTTCGTGTGGAGCGGTTGCGAAACCGTCGGCTGCGTGGCTCTGTGCACGAACTTGAGATAGCGCCTGCGGTATCACTAGCGCTGGCGGTAGCGTTAAGGAACCGCTGAGACGGAACCACTGAGACAAAACCGCTGAGATGATCTTGAGCTATCGCCTGGCGTTAGCGCTAGCGCTGACGGTAGCGCTAGCGCCCGTGTTAACCTCTAGCGCTGGCGGTAGTGCTCCATTCAGAATGTTTGATTCCATGCTGCCTTCTACCTATGGAATATTGCACCTATAGTTCCTGCACACTATAAACACAATACAAGCAATATCAAATACAATATGGGATTTGTTATTCTCAAACAAAGGGATGTGACACACATGACCAACAGGGGGCAACCTTCTTATGTAATCCTTGAGTCATATGGACTTTGTTTACCTGCACACTTAAATACACAAGATCAAATACACATAGGATTTGTTATTCTCAAACCTAGGAGATGCGGGAGACCATGTTCCAACAAGAAGGACTCCATTGTTGAATGCTATAAAAGGTTCTTAAGGATTGTGAATGGGTTGAGGACCTCAGGAAGCACCTTAATAAACCATGATCTAAATGACAAATTCCTGAGATCCCTCAACATTGAATGGGGTCATGAAGATCTGTTCCTTAAGGAGATGGTGAATTTGGACAACATCCCGCCCAAAATCTGTTTGGGAAGTTGCTTTCCCATGAGCTTAAACTGAACACCAGAAAAGCTGAGGAGGGGCAACAAGGAAAATTGATGGCGCGGCCCCTTCGACACTCCTTGATGATGAACCGGTTGCCGAGGCGCTGCGACACAAAGATCTGAGGTGCCATGATGATGATGAAAGAAGTCCGCGTTACAATCTCCGCCCGCGGCGTGCCAAAGTCGTCGTGAATAATTAAAGTTTTATTTATGCACTTTTATTTATGCACTTTTATTTTATATTTATGAATATAAAATTATTTCATGTTTGATGATAATTTTATATTCATAATAGTTTGTCATTTTTATTTTGGGACATTTTATTTTATTATGGTTTGTATTTAACCATACGGATGGATGAGATTACATCTCCATCATGGATGGTTAAGGTTTTATTGTAACTCCTATATAAGGAGGCCTTTATGATGAGATTAGAAGCATTGAAGAAAAAAAAAGAAACCCTATTTCCCTCTTGGAAATTTCGGCCACAAGGAGGAACTCCTCTAGCTGCCCCCCTTGGTGTGAAGCCTCCCTTGCGATCTCCATCCCGTTCGGTGCGACTCCGGCGTGGCTTCCTTCGGTGCGACTCCAAGGAAGAAGGTTGCAACCCCATTCGGTGTGACGCCGGTGGATCTGTGGAGAGAGTGATTCTCCCACCTTATCTTGTGTGTGCTCATCTTCTTGGTTGGGTTATCTCTTTCTCATATTGTGATTTCTTTCTGTGAGATTTGTGGAGGTTTATTCGAACCGTCATTTCCATGATTTTTAAAACGCATCGCTTGCAAATTCTTATTTCGATTCATTGTTATTGAATCTCTTGTGATCCGGATTGGGAAGATCCGTTGCGGGAGCAAACTCGGCCTAGCCTTGACTTGTTCTCCAAGATTTGGCACAATTAGTGTTAACAAGGGAATTAATCTCAACTAAAGTTTCGACAGCTACTAATCATTTGCCGCCGCTCCGAAATAAATTAATTGCTTCGTTTGAAACGGCTCAAGTTGAAAGAATAGATGCTTGTGTAGGTGCGGTGAGTTGTGTGGTTGTTGGAGAGGTAGGTCTTAAGGATGTTGTATCGAGTTCGGCTTTCGGTGAGTTGTGTGCTTGTTGGAGAGGTAGGTCCTAAGGACGTTGTATCGAGTCCGGCTTAATTTTATCAATCGGATTTTGGAGCCAACCGACCCCTTTTCGTTCACTTTTGGTCGGAGCCCTCCTATGTTGTTTTTAATTTCTGTGATGGTTGTTTTCCGTTAGCGTAAACGAACGCGTGTCCCGTCCTCCCCTACATCAATTTGGTATCAGAGCCAGGTTGTGTTGAGTTCTATCTCGACACCATCCTTACTCTCAGATCTGTAGGATATCCGTCCTCTAGTCGGTGCGTTCGTTAGAACTGCCAAAATCTGAAAATTTTCGGATTGGTCTGCATTTAGTAAAATCTCAGAATTTTAAAACTTGTCAGAAAATTCTGAAATTTTTTCTGTAGCTTCCTGCACGTATTTCCAGCAACATTAAAACAGAAAATTTTTCGATTCATCCTCGTTAGGTCGCCCTGAAAATTGGGAACGTCGTAATTCTATCAAGTTGGTCTGCGAATAGTGGGCCAAAACTTTCAATTTTCGTCGAAATTTACAAAAAAAATATTTTGGAAGTTCTCACTGTTAGTCACATCCCGAATATATTTTCCTGCCAAAATTATTTTTTATTAATCTGCACTACAAATAAAAATTCACTTCATAATTTTGTCCAACCCTGTATGCGCACTAGGCTAGGAACGGAGTACACGACACCGTCTACGTCTAGGATGGCTGCGAATCAGCATGATGATCCCAACATCGAGGCCATAGCAGGTCTGCGTACCTAATGGACTGAGCTTAGGACGATGTTAGAACAAATTTTACGGAATCAAGGAGGACCGCCACCACCACCCGGTGATGTTGAGGAGCCCAACCGGCACCAATCGGTCACTGATTCGGATTCTGATAGGGACTATCCCCGAGTGTCCCCTCGAGAACACCGTCCCGAGCGTGGTTTCGATATCACTAGAGCCATTAAGATTAACGCCCCCGCTTATGATGGCTTGGGAGATCCCCAGATCTTCCTTAACTGGGTGGTAGATATGGAGTGTTATTACGAGTGGTACAATCTGACGGACCCTCAAAAGGTCCAAGTTGCTAGAATGAAATTATCGGGTCGAGCTAAAACTTTTTGGCTAAATGAGGAATGGAGGTTAGGAGCCGGTCGTTGAGTTCCCCTTATAGGTTGGCCAGTGATGAAGAACTTGCTAACCGATCAGTACGTCCCTGCGTACCACTGAACCCAAATGTTCGATGAGCTTGCCACCCTGCGGTAGGGCTCGAATTCGGTAGCCGAATATATGGGAGAACTGAAGGACCGCATGGTACGTTTCGATCTTAGAGAGGTTCCGGAAGTCACGTTATCAAGGTTCCGTAAGGGGCTTCATCCTGATATCCAAAGGAAGCTCCTGCACTATGGGCATACGGACTTAAACACGACCTTCAATGCCACCCTGGACATTGAAAAACACCTAGCCTCTAAGGCTCATTCCCGATACTCTCATGCGAAGAATAAGTCCACCACTAGGGCTTCTTCTTCCACATATCCTGATAAGGGAAAATTTAGGTCCACCGAGTCAAAGTCTGTTGTGATCACCGCTAGAAACACTAAGGACCCCACGAGTGAGCGTATCCCTATCGGGAAGGTTAGCAAGTCTAACACCACATGTTATTCTTGCGGCGTTCAGGGTCATTACGCCTTTGAATGCCCAACGAAGACAAAAGCCATAGCCTTAGTAGAATCGTCTACTGACCCTGTTGATTACGTGTACGAGGCTGTTGAGGAAAGTGACCCGGAAGGGGTCCCAAGCGATTTAGAGGACGATCATCACCTTATGGTGATGCGTTGCATCTTGACCACTCCTCGTCCCGTGGACGACTGGAAGAGGACGAGTATATTTTCCCTGATCTTTAAGAGTGGCGAGAAACTTTGTAAACTAGTTATTGATGGCGGTAGCTGCGTGAACGCCGTTTCTGAGAATGTCGTTAAGCGTATGTCCTTGAATGCTGAACCGCATCCGACCACCTATCAGGTTGCTTGGATCAGTAAGGTTACTATTAAGGTTACCCAGCACTGCTTAGTTCCCCTGTCATTCAAATCCTACACGGATGAGGTTTGGTGCGACATCCTGCCGATGGACGTCTGTCATGTGTTGTTAGGCCGCCCCTGGCTCTACGACCGTGATGTAATGCACTATGGTCACAACAACACATATGAGTTCAAATTCAACGGCAAGACCATCTCCTTGAGACCGACTGTGCCGAAATAGCCGGTAGTGTTGGCTAAGGATACCTCTGTCCCGGTAGAAAGGAAAGCGTTGAGTTTAGTTGGAAGGAAAGAATTTGTGAAGGACTCCTTCCTTGAGGGTATGAGGTACGCTCTCGTTCTCATGAGTGCAAAGACAGATAGAGGCATAATGGATGATTTACCCAGAGAGCTACGGGTAATGTTGGAAGACTTTAAGGACGTTTACCCGGACGAGCTGCCTTCGTCATTGCCACCACTTATAGATATACAACATGCCATAGATCTTATCCCCGGATCATCCCTACCCAACCAGCCCCACTATAGGCTTAATCCCGCTGCCCATAAAGAGTTACAAACCCAGATTGAGGATTTACTGAGTAAGGGATTCATTAGGATGAGTATTAGCCCATGTGCTGTCCCAGCCCTTCTTGCCCCCAAGAAGGATGGCACTTGGCGCATGTGTGTTGATAGCCGAGCTCTTAACAAAATTACTATAAAATATAGGTTTCCAATTCCGCGACTAGATGATCTCTTGGATGTCCTATCAGGTGCCACTATTTTCTCGAAGTTAGACTTACGGAGTGGTTACCATCATATTAGGATTCGGGAAGGGGATGAGTGGAAGACAGCGTTCAAATCTAAGGACGGGTTGTATGAGTGGCTGGTGATGCCCTTTGGGTTATCGAATGCCCCCAGCACCTTCTCTCGGATGATGACGCACATTTTTAGACCGTATATGGGGAAGTTTGTTGTAGTATATTTCGACGACATCCTAGTCTTTAGCACCTCCCCCGCCGAACATCTCTCCCACATCAAAGTGATCCTCTCAACCTTAAGAAAGGAAACCTTATTTCTAAACCTTAAGAAGTGCACATTTTATGTTCCGAAGGTCGAGTTCTTTGGTTACATCGTTGGTTCTGAAGGTGTTCGTGTTGACCCAGGAAAGGTCCAAGTGATTAGAGACTGGCCCGAGCCAACTAGCCTACGAGAGGTATGAAGTTTCCACGGGTTAGCCACGTTCTACCGTCGTTTCATACGCGAATTTAGTAGTATCATGGCGCCCATTACTGACTGTATGAAGAAGGGAGAATTCACATGGACGAAATCTGCCACGTTTGCATTCCGTCGTATAAAAGAGCTTATGACCGAAGCACCGGTGTTGCGTCTCCCTGAATTCACCAAGGTCTTCGAGCTTACTTGTGATGCATCTGGCATAGGAATTGGAGGCATCTTGAGTCAAGAAGGTCACCCGATTAGTTATTTTAGTGAGAAATTAACGGGCGCTAAGTTAAATTATTCAAATTACGATAGGGAGTTTTATGCGGTCGTTAGATGTTTACATCATTGGAGGTACTATCTCCTTTCTAAGGAATTTGTGATCCTCTCTGATCATGAAGCGTTACGATTCATCAACGGTCAGCACAAAATCAGTCCACGCCACGCTAAATGGTTATCTTTCCTACAAGGTTACACGTTTAATCTTAAGCACCTTAAGGTAGCTGATAACCGAGTCGCGGACGCCCTTAGTCACCTTACCATTTTGCTTACTACTATGGAGGTTAATGTTGTAGGATTCGAGCGCACTAAGGATGAGTACACTACTTGCCCAGATTTCCAGGATTCATATTTATGTGCCCAGGGTAGTTCCCCCACGACTATATCTGCATTCGTTATTAAGGACGGTTATCTATTTAGGCATGGGAAGTTGTGCATCCCGCAGTCATCTTTGCGTCTTCATATCATCTGGGAGGTGCATAGCGGAGGGTTGAGTGGACATTTCGGTAGGGATAAGACCGTTGCGTTAGTTGAGGAGAAGTTCTATTGGCCTAAACTTAAGGCGATGGTGGGAAGGGTAGTGAGTAGTTGTCGTACCTGTCAGGTATCTAAGGGCACAAAAACCAACGTTGGATTATATACACCCTTGCCTGTCCCTTCCACACCATGGGAAGACGTGAGCATGGACTTTGTTTTAGGCCTACCCACCACTTTACGCCGTTTAGATTCTATTCTCGTAGTTGTGGATAGGTTCTCCAATATGGCATATTTTATTCTGTGCACTAGGACCAACGATGCGTCTCACGTGGCGAAACTATATTTTAAGGAGGTCGTTAGCCATCACGGAGTGCCGAAGACAATTGTCTCGGATAGGGATGTAAAATTCACTAGCTATTTTTGGAAGACTTTATGGATGTTAATGGGAACGAAGTTACTATTCTCCGATGCGTATCACCCGTAAACTGATGGGCAGACGGAGGTAGTCAATCGAAGCCTAGGAAACCTTCTTAGATGTCTAGTGAGCGATCATAAAGGCACGTGGGATCTTCTTCTCCCCCACGCCCAGCTAGCATATAACAATTCCAAAAATCGGTCCACCGGTCTGTCTCCAAACGAGATTGTTCACGGGTACAAGGCCCATGTGCCTCTTGACTTGGTTCCGTTGCGCCCAACATACAAGACAAGTCAGTTCGCACAATCCTTCGCCCAACATATTCATGACTTACATGCACGTATACGAGCTACCTGACCGATCAATACGAGTCTTATCGAACGCACGCTAATTTACATAGGAGGGTGTCACACTTTCAAGTCGGCGATCTGGTTTTAGTTCGATTAGTTCCCGAACGAATGCCAACATGCACCATTAAAAAGTTAGCACCAAAGCATGCCAGCCCTTTTCGGATTATAAAGAAGCTAGGTGCTAACGCTTTCGTGTTAGATTTGCCGGCTGATTGGGGTATATTCCCTATTTTTAATGTCTCGGATTTGACGCCGTTTGTTTCGCCTCCACATGAGTTGGATTCTTTGTCGTCTTCTCCCTCCACTAAAAATTCTAATGGGTTGGGGAGTGGTAGTTCGGATGATCTCTCTCCTTCGGTCCCCGCAGGTATAACATCGGATGGTATGTTGTCTTCCTTTCTTCCTACTGCTGACATGTTTCCCAGGTTCCCCAAGACATTTCTCACTCCAGATGTAATTCTCGCTGCTGAGCCACTTGCTACTCCTGATGGTGCTACCTACCGCTTCCTCATCCGTTGGCGTGACCGCCCTCCCTCAGACGACTCATGGGTACTCGCGACAGAGCTTCAACGTTTGGACGCCGAGCTTCTCCGCCGCAATCTCTCGGACCACGCATCGGAGATACATGATTTTGAGTGGGGGAGGATTGATGGTGCGGCCCCTCCGACACTCCTTGATGATGACCCGATTGCCGAGGCGCTGCGACACAAAGATCTGAGGTGCCATGATGATGCTGAAGGAAGTCCGCGTCACAATCTCCGCCCGCGGCGTGCCGAAGCTACCGTGAAGAATTAAAGTTTTACTTATGCACTTTTATTTATGCACTTTTATTTTATATTTATGAATATAAAATTATTTCATATTTGATGATAATTTTATATTCATAATAGTTTGTCATTTTTATTTTGGGACATTTTATTTTATTATGATGTGTATTTAACCATACGGATGGATGAGATTACTTCTCCATCATGGATGGTTAAGGTTTTGTTGTAACTCCTATATAAGGAGGCCTTTATGATGAGATTAGAAGCCTTGAAGAAAAAAAAAACCCTATTTCCCTCTTGGAAATTTCAGCCACAAGGAGGAACTCCTCTAGCCGCCCCCTTGGGGTGAAGCCTCCCTTGCGATCTCCATCCCGTTCGGTGCAACTCCGGCGTGGCTTCCTTCGGTGCGACTCCAAGGAAGAAGGTTGCAACCCCATTCGGTGTGACGCCGATGGATCCGTGGAGGGAGTGAATCTCCCACCTTATCTTGTGTGTGTTCATCTTCTTGTTTGGGTAATCTCTTTCTCATATTGTGATTTCTTTCTGTGAGATTTGTGGAGGTTTATTCGAACCGTCATTTTCGTGATTATTAAAACGCATCGCTTGCAAATTCTGATTTCGATTCGTTGTTAGTGAATCTCTTGTGATCCGGATTGGGAAGATCCGTTGCGGGAGCAAACTCGGCCTAGCCTTGACTTGTTCTCCAAGATTTGGCACAATTAGTGTTAACAAGGGAATTAATCTCAACTAAAGTTTCGACCGCTACTAATCGTTTGTCGCCGCTCCGAAATAAATTAATTGCTGCATTTGAAACGACTCAAGTTGAAAGAATAGAAGCTTGTGTAGGTGCGGTGGTTGTGTGCTTGTTCGAGAGGTAGGTCTTAAGGACATTGTATTGAGTTCGACTTTCGGAGAGTTGTGTGCTTGTTGGAGAGGTAGGTCCTAAGGACGTTGTATCGAGACCGGCTTAATTTTATCAATCAAATTTTGGAGCCAACCGACCCCTTTTCGTTCGCTTTTGGTCGGATCCCTCCTATGTTGCTTTTAATTTCTGTGATGGTGGTTTTCCGTTAGCGTAAACGAACACGTGTCCCGTCCTCCCCTACATCAAAAACAGTAAGGAAAAGTCTGTGGCCTTCAAAGTTGAAATCTCCAGAAGGTGCAGAGAGAAGACCCCATCACCTCCAAGGAGAAATGCTGATACAGAAAGCTCAGAGCCCTCCACTTCTGAAGATGAGCTAACTGATGGAGAACTTATCCTATACTACAAACAGTTTAAGAAGATGTTGAGCAGAAAGATACAATGGAATAGCATGTCTTCCACTACCTCCAACGCAAAGAACCCCCACAGCAACACTGATAGATCATGAAGAGACCCCAAGGGGAAAAGGTTTGGTTCAAAGCAGAATGAACACTCTAATTCTGACATCAATTGCTACTATTGCAACAGACTTGGATATGTTATTGCTGACTATCTAGTCTAAAGAAAAGAGAGAAAAAAAGTATATGAGAAAAAGCATTACAAGGCCAAGAAATCTGAGAAGAGTGTCCTGAAAAAGAAGAAGAAGAGTTTGAGTGACAGTGACTCAAACTCTTCAGATTTGGAAGATGAAGAAGCCCTTATTGGGCTTGTTTCTTTTATAGAATAAGACAACAATCATGTTGCCAAGGTGGGCATTAGGGATCCCTGGTCATTTTCAGATAGTAACAATGAAGATGAAGAATGTTGTTGTCTTTTGGCCATGACAGATGAGGAAGATCAGGATGACACTCATCTTGATGAGGTAATCACTAAAGCCCCCCTTTCTTTGTTTGATTCTAAATATGAGACTGGTGCTGATTCAGATGCATTCTCATCACTTGTTGAAGAGGGTGAATCTGAATATGAATAAGATTTCAATTGGTCAACCAATATGGTTCTCTCTTGGAAGCACTAAAGATGAGCATAATGCTTGCTAAGATGCAAGCTGAGGAAATTGAATCCCTGAAACTTGATCAATCTGAATTTGATGAGACAGCTAAAAGGCTAACTCGTTTGAGCAAAGAGATTAGCAAGATGAGAGGTCAGTCAATCATCCATATTGGGACCATAAGCAATAAGAAGAAGATCATTGTGGATCTTAAGAAGAAGCTCCTCAAAGAGAGGATGCTAGTGGCTAGGTTTTCCAAGCCACATACTATATTGCTAATAATTGTCAATTTTTCTGCCCAGTGTAGAAGTGGCTTAGGTTATAACAAGAAGGCGTAGGCAAATAAAGTAAATGATGGTATAAATAAAGTACAACAGACCATTTTCCAAAAGGTGCTTCTTACGTCCAACAATTATAACCATGAAAGCATGTATGGTCACTTGAAAAATGGATGTTCCTCCAGTGGGGCTAGCAATGCTCCTCACTGGAAAGGATGGAAAGACCTTGGGTATAGTGTACTTACAGCTCCACATGAAGAAATACAAACGAAACATCATGGGACATTTGTATTTGGTTCTCCAGCATCAACACCATCAACTAAAGGCAAGGGAAATGCCATTATGCAAAGGCCTATCCCTAAGAAGAATCCTGTGGATGTGCAGTCCATTTTACATTATACACACAGCCACAAGATCCTTCAGAGGAATGCAAAGAATGCCAATGCTTAATCTCCTGAACATGAGTTTGCACATCAAGCACCCAAAACTATTTAGAATAGAAGGTATAACAGATATGAGTGTCGATGATGTGGTAAGGTAGGTCACTTTGCCTTGGACTATTAGTAAAATCCTACGGTGCCACAGGCTAAGAAAGCCAATTTTGTTAGTGTAATTTTAGTCAGAAATCTGCTCCAAAAGCTACCAAGAACCAAGGACCCAAAGTTGGTTGGGTTCCTAATGAAATCAAAGCTTCTATGCCTGCAAATGACAACGATAAGTGTACCGTGTCCGAAGTTGTATAGTTTTATAAAAACCATGGTTGTATAAAAATCTGGGCGAGTTGAATACTTTTAATTCAAGAAAATATCAATTATCCTATCAATAGAACTTTGGCTTGTTTTGTTATAAGAAAAATGAGGCGGATTAAGAAGATAAATAATATAATAATTAGATGGCTAGCGCTCAATCTCGAATCACCTCGGAATGGAAATAAAATAGAAGAAATAAGAAATCTAATTCTCTTAAGAAAATCACTTTGAATGTGGAGGTTAACGAATTCTAAACGCACCTCTCTCGAGGATACGTTCAACTGAGTTTAGGTTAATCTACCGAACTCTCGTTCTACAATCGAAACCCCTAAAACTCGCTTTATCGTAGTTAACCCCTCTATTGGATTTGACTCAAATTCGGGAGATTTATGTTATCCTCTCTCGAGGGTCGCATGCAACTCTCTTTATCCTTGAGTGATCGATTCGTATTGTGAGCCTCTCGGCTACTAAATTACAAAAACAAGAATGAGAATTATATATCAAAAATATAATCTCAATTTAATAAAATCAAGGATAAATCATAAGCATTTTAAGGAAGTGAAAAAGAAGACTACATTAATTCTTGATGATTATTATTCCTTGGGTCATCTCGATCGAGTACTAATAGAATTTTAGCTACTCATTTAGAATACGGAATCAACATAAATAAGAGTGCATGATGAAAGAAGAAGGGAATGAGAGAACCAGAAAAACTATTTGTTTTACTTCTAGCAAAAGCACACTATAAGTTATTGAATTGAACGTTACAATTGCAAAAAGAAAAGCTAATAATTGAAAGTACAATTGCAAGGAGAAAGAGAAGCACAAGAATGCTTAAAACGGGAAAACAATACAAGAAAATGAAGAATTGAACTCCCAAAATTCGTCCCTTAAGTTTTGAATAAGCTGCCTTTAAATAGGCGAAAAGTTAAGGTTATACGCCCTCGGTCACGGCCGTGACCCAGGGCTTGTAAGGGGCATGTTCGAAGCTGGTGCGAGAGAGATGCCTTCCGGATTCATTGCAGGCATTACATGTGTGTCACGCCCTAGGTCATGCCCGTGAACTAGGGCATGTAATCTTAAAAATGCGGGTAGCGAGAAATATTTGGCGGGCTGGCGCATCATTCAGGCGGCATGAAGTTACACGACCGTGACATTGGAAGTACACGAGCGTGACATTGACGAATCAGCGTCTGGGCGTGATTTGGGGTGTGGGATGAATAGGGCGTGCATGGTATGATCGAACATGGGCGTGAATTGAGTGTCACGAGCATGTAGTTGGTGAATTGCATGTCATGGCCATGGATCATGTCCTGCTGAGCTGGATCTGTTGCTTATGTTGACACGCCCTTGGTCAAGCTCGTGACCTAGGGCGTGTACTTGGCGAATCTTCTCAGAATGGACCGGGATTGTGGTAGATGGTCTAGAATACATCTTGGGATGACACGCCCTTGGTCACGTCCATGACCTTGGGCGTGTACTTACAATTTTTGCTCAAAGTGCCCAGAAAAACCTGAAAACATAAAATATGCTTAAGTTAGCTCATAGAAATGAAAAAAACCAATTTAAATGGGATATATCATATAAATTAAATAAATTCATTTAAAATAGAATTAAAATTTTATTAAAGGATGAGTATATAAAGTACTCATCAAATACCCCCATACTTGAGCTTTTGTTATTCCAGAGCAAAATAATGAGGGAAGAATTACAAGAAATCAATATTATTTCTAACTAACTAAAATTTTATTAAACTAAGAGTGAGTTAAAACAAATTCTAGGAATTCAAGAGTTAAGTCATAAGTTATGGTATTAATTTAAAAAGAGAAACATGCTTAGCTAAGACTTCTCAAGATAACTATTTAGCAAACAAAATTGTAGAAATTTTCTTACACAATTATATTGTAATTATAGAAACTCTAACATAAAAGAAGCTTAAGGAGAAGACACCTACCAAAATACTGTTTTCTTAATAATTCTATTTGGGATCAGAACCAATAAAATTGGCTAAGAATAGGTTTTATCAAAATGGCAAAATGAAGAGTTCTTGAATTGGAGGTGGTGAAACCTCACTCAAATTTTCATATTTGTATATGTTTAAAAAAAGATGAATTTTATCCTCTTATTTTCCATGCCATATATTTTTTTTAAATCTCTTCAAACAACCCATAATGTATATGTTTAGAAGTAAAGAATTTTATTCTCTTACTTCATGACATATAGTCTCTTAAATTATTTTTGGTGCATATGTTTATGGGATAATGAATTTTATCCTCTTATTCCCATGACATTTGATCTTTTATTACTCCTTTATTTATTTGCAAAAAAAAAGTGGAGGGATGAAGAAATATTTCTAGTTTTTAAATTAAATTATTTTGAGAGCAAATGTTTAGTGGAATGAAATTTCCTAAGATCTGAAAGTTAATAGAGAATATAATAAAAATCTAAGGATGTTTAGACAATTTACCTCAATATGTAGACGTTTAAATTTAAAAAGAGAAGTAGTGCTAAATAAATTCTCTAATTGAATTAAAAACATAAAATGTTTCTTAAAACTAAATTACATTAAATTTAAGTCTAACAAATTCTTATAAAATCAAATATTAGATAAATTAAAAAAAAATTACCAATGCCTATTATCAATCCTCAAACTCGATTTCTGGAGAATAATAAAGGTAATAAGGAAAGTGTATTTATTTATTAATATTATTATATATTTTTTAATTATTTTCTTAGACTTCCCACGGACTACTTGATGATGTGTTCGCAACGTACTAGGAGATGTGTTGGGATGACAAGCCTAAACCTCCCTTTCCAAGAAATTAGATTTTTATTAAATTATATATACATATCAAACAAAGATACTTTGAATGCTACACTACACCCCCATACTTAAAATTAAACATTATCCCCAATGTTTAAAACTAAGTTCCAATAAGACTAACATTTTTTTAAATGGAAATAAAGGAAGTTAATTGATGATTAAATTAAATAAAATCGAAATATGAGAGAAAAGTGGGGAGAAGAGGGCTTCCCTGGTTGGTAGACAGGTTGTCGGAACAAAAACCTACAAAAACAAGTTAAAAATACACAAAACAAAACATGATGAATGTTGGGGTGCCTCCCAAAAATGCTTTGTTTACCATCGCGTAGCTTGACTAAGTGACAATTTTCTTAAAAAATTGGAAGTTAAGCATTTCGATTGCTTCGGATGCTCGGTCTCCTTGGTAGTATAATTTTAACAGGTGCACGTTAACCTTAAAAGAGCCTTTTTCCGGGTGCTCTATTAACACGGTCCCATATAGTCAAACTTCTTTTACAAGAAAAGTACCAGTCCATCAGGATTTTAATTTTCCCGGAAAAAGTTTTAGTCTAGAATTATAAAGAAGGACTAAATCTCCCGGTGAAAAAGATTTTGGAAATTTTTTTTATCAAGATAAAACTTTGTTTGCTCCTTATAGAATTTATTATTTTCATAGGTGTTTGCAAGTCATTTGTCTAATTCATTTAATTGAAGTTTTCTACGTTCGGAGGATAAGTTTAAATCCAAATTTAAAAAAAATAGCGCCCAAAAACCGCGATGCTCTAATTCCACCAATAAATGGCACGCTTTTCCATAGACTAACCGTTACAGTGTACATCTGATGGCGGTTTTGTATGCCATCTGATAAGCCCATAGTGCGATGTCTTATTTTAAGGACCAATCATTTCTATTAACAGACATAGTTTTTTCTAAAATTTGTTTCAATTCATGATTCACCACCTCGACTTGGCCATTTGCTTGTGTGTGGAAGGAGGTAGAAAGCTTGTGTGTAACTCCATACTTTGCAAAAAATTTAGCAAGTTAGTTGTTATAGAAATATGTGCCCCTATCACTAATTAGTGCTCGAGGTGTGCCAAATCATGTAATTAATTTTTTTTAAAAATTTATTATGACTCTCGCATCGTTTATGGGAAGAGCCTGTGTTTTCGCCCACCTTGACATGTAATCGACCGCCACAACGGTATACATATTATTAAATAAAGAAGGTAAATGACCTACACAATCTATTCCCCATAAATAAAAAACTTCAAATTCTAAAAAATGTTTTGGGGCATTTCATCCCAGTTAGAAATATTTGCTGACCTTTGGCAGCTATCGCATTTACTCATAAAAGTTTGAGTGTCTTTAAATATGGTGGGACAATAGAAGCATGCCTCTAGCATCTTCCTTGCGGTCCAGTTTGCTTGGTAGTGTCCACCAGTTGGTAATTCATGGCAGTGCCACAAAATTTGCCTACCTTCCTCACCGGAAATACACCTTCTTACCACTTGGTCCGCGCAGACACGAAATAAAAAGGGATCTTCCCAAAAGTAAATTTTCAAGTTCGAAAAGAATTTCTTCTTTTGTTGACTAGAATAATTATTTGTGAGGACCTGATCCACTAAATAGTTGACAAGATCCGCATACCAAGGGGTCAAAGAAGTCGTTATCTTTTCGATAGCGAGGAGGCGCTCTTCAGGGAACTTATCATCAATTTTGGCCTCCACTAGTTCTCCTGCCGCCGAGTTCTCCAATCTTGAGAGGTGGTCGGCTGCCAAGTTCTCCGCTCCTTTCTTGTCTCTTCTCCATCTCAATAGTGGAGGCTTGGCATCCCCTTTATCTAGCAAATACTGGAGGGAGTAGTGGTCTGTAAAAATAATTATCTTTTATTGCATTATATATGAACGAAATTTATTAAAAGTAAATACAATGACTAAAAGTCCTTTTTCTGCTACTGTATAATTAGCTTTAGCGGATGTAAGCATTTTGCTTGCATAATAAATTAGGTAAAAATATTTATTCACCCGTTGGCCCAAGACTGCACCTATAGAAAAATCGCTTGCATCGCACATGATTTCGAACGGAAGAGCCCAATCTGGCGTAATTAAAATAGGCGAGTTGATAAGTACATTTTGAATTCTATTAAACGCTTTAAAACATTCTTCATCAAAATTAAAAGCAGTTTCTTTTTCTAATAGATGCGTTAATGATTTTGCAATTTTTAAAAATTCTTTAATAAACCATCTATAGAAACACGAGCGTCCTAGACAACTTCTAATTGATTTGATATTAGTTGGAGAGGAAAGTTTTTCTGAGACTTCGATCTTGGCTCTATCGACCTTGATCCCTTTACTTGAAACTTTATGTCCGAGGACTAATCCCTCTTGGACCATAAAGTGGCAATTCTCCCAGTTGACTGCCAAATTCGTGTCTTCGTAGCGTTGAAGAACATGATCAAGATTATTTAAATAATTTTTAAAAAAATTCGCCATAGACTGAAAAATTATCCATAAAAACTTCCATGACCTCCTCTACTAATTCATTAAAAATTGTCAGCATATATCTTTGAAATGTAACTGGCGCATTACAAAGACCAAACGACATTCTTCAATATGTGAAAGTGCTAAAGGGACAAGTAAAAGTGGTTTTCTCTTGGTCTTCGGGCGCAATTTGGATTTGAAAATATCCCAAAAGACCATCAAGAAAATAATAGTGTGAGTGACCGGATAGACATTCTAAGATTTGGTCAATAATGTGTAACATAAAGTGATCCTTGCGGGTGGCATCATTTAATTTACTATAATTGATGCATACTCGCCAACCCATAACGGTACGGGTGGAATCAACTAAATATTTTTGTTTGTAACTACAGTTATTCCAAACTTTTTAGACACGACATGCACCGGGCTAACCCAAGTGCTATCATATATTGGGTAAATAATCCTCACGTCTAACAAATTTTTTATTATGGCCTTAATGACGTCCTTCTTATTGGGATTAAGGCGTCATTGAGGCTGAATTGTGCCGTGAGAATTATTTTCTAGATTTATTTTATACGTGCAAAATGAGGTCTAAATCACCTTGATATCCGAAATTTGACATGCAATTGCACGGTGGTGTTTATTTAAATTTATAATTAATTTGGAAATTTCTGAATCGTTAAGCGCGGACGATATGATTACCGATAATTTTGATTCTTTTTCTAAAAATATATATTTTAAATGATCCGGGAGTTGTTTTAACTCAAGGTATGCCGGTTCTTCATAAGTTGTTTTAATTTTAAGGTTATTTGAATATATTTGTTCAAATTTTAAAGGTCGAGTTATTTTCTCAAGAAAAAAAGCAGTAGCAAATTCCGGATCATAAAAAATTGGCAAAATTATTTCAGAAAAAGGCGGCGATTCTTCAAAATTAGTTTATAAAGTAAAACAGGAGCAGTCGTTAGAAAAAGAATTTTTCATAGAGTTGTTTATACTGAAAATGACTACTTCATCACCAACTCGTAGGAGAAGTTTGCCATTACTATCGTCAATAATTTCTTGAGCGGTGGCGAGAAAAGGACGTCTGAGTATAATGGGCACTTCATCATCTTTCTCAATGTCTAGTATGACAAAGTCTACCGGGAAGATAAATTTGTCAACTTTAATAAGCACATCCTCAATGACCCTATTGGGTACTTTATCGATTAGTCTGCTAGTTAGATGCTAATTTTTGTTGGGCTTGGATTGCCTAAACAAAGCTTTTTAAATAAAGAAAATGACATCAAATTAATATTGGCGCCCAAATCTGCCAAGGTGGGTTTTATTATTAAATTGCCAAAAATGCACAGGCTGGAGAACTGTCCCGGGTCGTTTAAATTTTATGGTAATTTATTTAACAAAACTGCTGAGCATTCTGCGTTAAGAGATAAACGTGAAAAATGTTCAAGTTTCTTTTAATTTGAAAGTAAATTCTTTAGATATTTAGCGTACTTGGGAATTTGGGTGATCGCCTCGCAGAATGGCACATTTACTTGGATATGTTTTAAAATTTCAATGAATCTTTTATATTGCTCCTCATTGTGCTCATTTTGAATTTTTGAAGGATATAAAATATGATGAGATTTAATATTACGCGGAGCTGAATCTGAAGAAATTGAATACAGAGTTGGGATAGAAATGGTTACCTCGGGCTCAGCCAATTTTTGAGATTTTACCTCCTTTCTGCTACGGAGGGTTATTGCGTTGGCGCTTTCTCATGGATTGGGCTAAGTATTGCCCAGTCGAGCTTATTGCTGGCATTTAAAGAACATCTTGGCGAGTTATCAAATTTGATTTTCTAAGCTTTTGATAGATCTGGAAAGGTTCAAGATGTTGGACTCATTGGAGACAACATATTTAGAGAAGACCTCTTTAATTGAAGAGGGCTTCAGGGGTGCTGGAGCTAATTCGGGAGGATTCACTTGTCGTGGTCGTTGAGCATTATTGGGGTTGCTCCATGAAAAATTGTGATGGTTCCGTAAGCCCGGATTATTGGAATTATTAAATGGAATGCTATTTTTTGTGTTATAAGGAGGATGATAAGAGTTCCTCATATAATCTGCGTGCTCTTGAAAAAAATTACTATTGTTATTATTATTAGCCCAATTGGTGGCAGAGGAAGCAGAGATCTCTGCACTTGCTTAGTAAGACATTCTACATGATGTGCTAAATTAGGGGTGACCTTGACTTCAAATAGTCCGGTCGGCTTGTTAGGGTGCGACTATGGCACATTCCACTGATAATCATTCATGGCCATGTCCTCGAAAAGCCCTTGAGAAGATTCTGGGGTTCTATTATTAAATGTACCTCCGGCGGCCGCATCAATCATTTGCCTCGTTTAGAAATTCAAATTATTGTAAAATATTTAAACTTGTTTCTAATTTGCAAGCGCATGGTGAGGGCATCTCCGTAAAAGTTCTTTGAAGCGCTCCCATGTATCGCAGAGAGCTTCTGAGTCAACTTGCAGAAACGATGCAATATCAATGTGCAATTTAGCGGTTTTGGCAGGAGGAAAATATTTCATTACAGATTTCTCCGCCATTTTGGCCAATGTAGTGATGCATCCTCTAGGAAGAGAGCCCAACCACTGCTTAGCCTTTGACCGCATAGAGAAAGAAATTAATACCAATCGAATGGCGTCATCAGTAATGCCATTTATTTTGAAAGTGTTATATATTTCAAGAAAATTTGAGAGAAGAGACTTTGGATCTTCTTCTGGCAAATCAACAAAGGTATTCAATTGTCGCACCATTTGGATGATGATAGACTTGATCTCAAAATTATTGTTTATCACTGTAGGGCACACAATACTTGATTGTGTCCCCTCCAGGTTCCGACGCGCATAATAGGGCATGGTCAATTGTGGGGCCTCTTCCGGATATGGCTCTCCCATAATTTCTATGTTTGTGTCCCCGATAGATTCTTCTAGAATAATTGGTAGTTCTTGATCACGGAATCAGAGGAGTCTCCATAAGGTGCGCTCTATTTCTAGATCGAAATTAGAATCAGGATTATTCAAAGAATTTCCTCAGGTCATACACCAGAAAGAGGAAAAATAATGGAAATTAAAATTGTAAGAAGAGAAGAAGGAAAAATTAAAATTAAAATTTTATTATATTAATATCTTTTTATATATAATTATTTTCATAATTTATTTGGCGATTTAAGATTTGTCTTGGACTTCCCAAGGGCTACCCGGTGAAGGGTTCGCAATGAACTAGGAGATGTGTTGGGATGACAAGCCCAAATCTCCCTTTATAAGAATATTGTTGCACCCTTTTTTTAAGAAAAAACAAAATAAAAATGAAGATAAGAAACGATAAAAATAATTGAAATTTCTTTTTTTTCAAAATATCAACTCAAATCCCCGGCAACGGCTCCAAAAACTTGACGAAAGCAGAGTTGTTATGCCTGCAAACGACAACGGCAAGTGTACCATGTCAGAAGTATTATAGGTTTATAAAAACCAAGGTCGTATAAAAATTCGGGCGAGTTGAATACTTTTACTTCGAGAAAATCTATGTTATCCTATCAATAGAACATTAGGTTGTTTTGTTATAAGAAAAACAAGGCGGATTACTAAAAAAAGAGTAAAACAATGATTAGAAGGATAACATTAAATCTCGAATCACCTCGGAATGGAAATAAAATAGAAAAAAACAAGAAATCTAATTCTCATAAGAAAATCGCTTTGACCGTGGAGGTTCCTGAATTCTAAACGCACCTCTCTCGAGGATACATTCAACTGAGCTTAGGTTGATCGACCGAACTCTCATTCTACAATCAAAACCCCTTAAACTCACTTTATCGTGGTGAACCCCTCTATTGGATTTGACTCCAATCTGGGATATTTATGTCATCCTCTCTCGAGGGTTGCATGCAACTTTCTTTATCCTCGAATGATCGATTTGAATTGTGAGCCTCTTGGCTGCTAAATAATGAAAACAATAATGAGAATTATATATCAAAAATATAATCTCAATTCAATAAAATCAAGGATAAATATTAAGCATTTTAAAGAAGAGAAAAAGAAGACTAAATTAATTTATGACGATTATTATTCCTTGGATCATCTCGATTGAGTATTAATTGAAGTTTTGCTATGCTTTGATATTAAGAAATCAACAAAACTAAAAGAGTACATGATGAAAGAAGAAGGGAATGAGAGAACCTGAAAAATAATTTTTATTACTTCTAGCAAAAGCACGCTACAAGCTATTGATTTGAGAGTTACAATTGAAAAAAAAAAGAAAAGTTAATGAATTGAAAGTACAATTGCAAGGAGAAAGAGAAGTGCAAGAATGTTTAAAACAAAAAAAAACAATACAAGAAAATGAAGGAGTGAACTCCCAAAATTCATCCCTTAAGTTCTGGTGAAGCTGTCTTTAAATAGGCAAAAAGTTGAGGCTACAAGCCCTTGGTCACGCCCGTGACCATGGGCGTGTAAGGGGCGTGTTCGAAGCAGGTGTTGGAGAGACGCCTTCTGGATTCATTGTAGGCATTACATGAGCATCACGCCCTAGGTCAGTCCATAACCTAGGGCTTGTAATCTTAAAAATGCGGGTAGTGGGAAATATTTGGCGGGCTAGCATGTCATTATGGTGGCAAAAAGTTACACCCCCTTGACATTGGAAGTACACGGGCATGACATTGGCGAATTAGCATCTAGGCATGATGTGGCGCATGGGCTGAGCGGGCGTGTGTGGTATAATCGAACACGGGCGTGACTTGAGTTTCACAGGCGTGTACTTGGTGAATTGCATGTCATGACCATGGATCACGTCCTGCTGAGCTGGAATCGTTGCTTATGTTGACACACCCTTTATCACGCAAGTAACCTACGATGTGTACTTGTTAAATCTTCTCGGAATGGCTCAGAATGGTGGCAGCTGGTCTGGAACACAACTTGCGTTATCACGCCCTTGGTCAAGTCCGTGACCTTGCGTGTATACTTGTAATTTTTTCTCAAATTGCCCAGAAAAACCTGATAACATAAAACAAGCTTAAGTTAGCTCATTAAAATGAAAAGAAACAATTTAAATGGGATAATTCATATAAATTAAATAAATTCATTTAAAATAGAATTAAAATTATATTAAAGGATGAGTATAAAAAGTTCACATCAGTTCCTAAGGTAAATTAGTTTTTTTCTTGTAGGTATGTCCAAAGGCCAATCACATGCCTATATGGTAATTGGACAGTGGATGTTCCAGACATATGACTGGAGGAAGAAACCTTTTGAAGGAATATGCCCCAATGAAAATTATACCAAAATTTATCTTTGGAGGTTAAGATAGAGGTGTTACAAAAAGCTATGGAATGATCTTGAATGGCATAGTCTCCTTCACAAAAGTAGCCTATGTAGAGGGGTTGCAACACAACCTCATAAGCAAAAGTCATCTATGTCACTTAGGCTATGTGATTGAATTCTACAAGGATAAGTGCCTAAATTAAAAAGTCAATTGACTTGGAGATAATCCTCGAAGACACTAGGAGTGGAAATATTTATTGTTTAAAGTTTATTTGTCCTACTTTTTCCATGCTTATATGTCTTATAGCTAAAGAGAAAGAATCTCTTTGTGTACATTGGCATAAAAGAATAGCTTATCTTAACTACAAGACAATTTGTATGCTATTCACTAAAAATCTAGTTAGAGATGGACCAAGTCTAAAATGCATTAAAGATGGTCCATGGCATTCTTGTCAGATGGGAAAGAAAACATGGACAACCTTTAAATGCATTGCTCACAAGGATTCTATAAGATGCTTGTTTTTCCTGCACATAGATCTTCTTGGTCCAATGTCAATTCAAATTTTAAGAGGGAAGTTATATACTCTTGTGATAGTTAATGATCACTATAGATTCACACGGGTCTTCTTCCTCAAAAAGAAGTAAGATACTATTGACATCTTAATGACATTTGTCAAGTCTATCGATAATGAAATGGACTTTTTAGTGGTCAAAATAAGAAGTGACTATGGAATAGAATTTTACTCTGGTGCTATGACTAATTTCTATCAAGAATAGGGTATCTACCAAGAATTCTCTTCTCGTAGGACCCCACAACCGAATCGGGTGGCTGAGAGAAAGAATAGGAATCTTATTGAGGCTGGTAGAACAATGCTAAGTGACTCCTCATTGCCAAAATATTTTTGGGCTGAATCAAACAGCATGTCATGTGCTGAATTGGGAAACTATCACAAAAAAGCACCAGAAAACTCCCTATGAACTGTTGAAGGATAGAAAACCCATTGTGTCCTATTTTAGAATATTTGGAAGCAATTATTTCATTTTAACTATTGGTAAATCATATTTAACTATGTTTGAAGAGAAAAGTAGTGAGGGAACTCTTGTTGGATACAACTACCAAAGCAGAGTATAGGGTGTAACATCCCCCAAACAACTAGACCCCTAGGATGGTTTTGTCATGACTAGTTCATGACAAACCCTAGGATGCACGAAGAGAACATAAGACCCTAGGCAAGTGGATGAAGACCACATTTGTCTGCAAATAGTACATTCCAATTATCCAATCTAGGGTTGGTTTTAGGACGTCACCATGACCCATGACCCCACCATATCATGCCTAATCCATTAAGGGCCCTTTTTGTAACACCCCAATTGTCCTATCGTAGAGAGAAAGGCGTTTTTAATTTTGAGCTAGCGTCGGCGTTAGGGGATAGCGCTGGCGGTAGTGGTGGTTTAGATAGACCGCTGAGATGGGCTCCAAACTACTAAAAAGAGCCATATACCGCTAGCGCATGCGCTAGTACTAGCGCAGGCGCTAGCACTGGCGATAGTTATCAAACCGACGAGATTCGTTCCATCGAGACGCTAGCGTCGGCGGTAGCTAAAATGACGGGATGCGCATGGGATCAAATTTTGGTGTTGTAATTCATGGCCAAGGGAGGCCAAAAGTCCACCAAATTTATGGGGATTCCATCCCCCATTCAATTAGAAGAAGTTTAAAGGATATTCCAACGCTTATGTGGTCTAATTTTGATGGTTTTTTGGGATGGCCGAAATTCCCACCATAAATGGTGTTAATGGTGGAATCCCAAGCCTTGCATCTTTCCATCCATGAATTGGTTCTTTAAAAGGCCTTAGGCGGTAAAGTGAAGGTTTCCCCCACTTTATAGAAGAAATCAACCATCTAAGCACATATCGGCATGGCACCAAAGAGCTCACGACCAACAATGGCGGACCGGCGATCGGCACAGCTCCCAACCACCACTCAGGTCCTCCCCTCCTCCTCTCTCTTAGTGGATAGATCTTATCATGTTGCCACATGGTTAGGGGCCAATTGGACTTGGATCCGCATGGCCGAAAGCATGGGTTCAAGCTTTACTTTTCTTACTTTAAACCTTGATTTCGTCCGCCTCCGGCCGGCCAACCACTGTCCATCGCCGGCCGCCACCTCAACGGAGGTGGTGGTGGCATTGGCCGACTGGGAGAGGGTCTAGGTGGCCAAGAAATCACCTCCCATGTTGGTACAGGACAGACCAGTCATGGTCGTTGGCTGATTGGAGAAGATGAACTGATACCCTCCATTTAAACAGATTATTAATTTTCTGATTAATTAACGTCATATTTTTCCTCTAGAAATGCATGCTCTTGAAACTGAAATTTGGACCCCTTAGAGGCCGTTTTAGGAAAAATAGGCAGTGACTAAAGTTGTAGATTTTATAACTAGTTTATTATAAAATTAATTTGAGCCAATTTGGCCCACTGGTTGACTACAACACTCAAAATGGTGAAACCTATACATATGGTTGACCAGAGATTGATTTGAGTGCCCCCACTAATCCAGACATCCAAATGCTTTGAAATTTGGAGCATAAGCTAGATTTACCCTTATCCTCAACATATCCAAAATTGAGAATTTTTGGAGGACCTTTCTTATTGTTTTTCAAACATTTAATAATTCATATATGAATTAAGTTTTGAGTCTAGAGACCTCCAAACCCTACTAAATTATTGTGGGTGGTCCTTTGGGTCATGGCATACCTATGGTAAAAATTTCATCCAATTTGGGATTGATCTAGTTAGGTAATTAAGTAACCCAAATTTGTTCAAACTAGAGGATATTAGGACAAAGGTACAATTGATGGATTTGGGAGATCAACCCTCATCCAAATGTTATGAAATTTTGACCACTGACTTTATGTCACATAAAATACCCCCACAAGTTGTTTTTGGATGGTTTGGGGTGGATGTGCCCTAGAACCCCAATTCAAACCATAGGGTTGTATATTGAACTGATTGAAGGACATAGGGTCATATGTCATCGTATTAACATAAAACTTGGTAGAGACATTCATAGGGTGGTTTATGCCCTAGATAATTTATCTAGAATTTTTAGGAACATTTACCCCCCATTGAATTAATTATGAATCAATTAGGGCGTTTCCTAATATGAAGAATTTACATGTTTACATTACCTTGGACGCTCATGAAAATTTGGTAATAAGCTGGTATTAGTGATATTATTCTCTGATTATTTTGTTATGAATTTTGGATTGATATATATAGTACTTCATTCATAACCCCAATATTTGCCCTAGTGGTAAGAGAATTAATTATGGACTTAATACTCACTAGAAATTCATGAAACTTGCTCAGAGGACTATTTAGGAGAATAATATGATCTGTAAATTTTAGTATAATTTTTGGAGTTTTTATATGTTTCTCTTCACAAAGTGCCCTATGATTTGTTTATTTAAATAAAGGATTTATATGGTCAAATGAATCTGGAAAATTATGAAACTCAAGAAGTGAACATTATTGATCACCTTAGATACATGGTATGTTTCTTGTAATTTTTCGATGATTATTTTTGGTACTTTCTTTGTTAACCCTTGATTTTGATAAATTAGTCAATATTTTATTTGGAGGTCAAAAACTTTCTAGAAATTTAAGAAATTCATATATGGCAGTTATTTTGATGATATATTGACGTACACATTTTAGTAAGGCCATAGCTTATCAGAAAACAATAATTGGTGTTCAAAGTCATAGGTTCCTTAATTTTGGGGAAATTATAATAAATGCCAAATAAATTAGGAAAATTATGAATTTATGGAGATAGTCTTAAAATGTCAAAACACACCCCCAATAATATTCTTGGGTCATTTGGATGATTATTTGGAATACCTCTTCTCATGCACCTCATGTAGTTCAAATGGTCTGCGTATAGTGAAAATACTGAATTATGATAAACATGTAGGTCTTACTTGGAGAGTTAAATAAGTTAGTGCACCCATACTGATTGGATTTGGGAGGGGTCACCAAAAGAAAGTTGGAGTAAGATGTCTGGTTGACTAGGAGGCAAGAGTGTACTTGGGATCGACGAAAGATCGCCATTCCCTTACAGTGAAGTAAAACACACATAGCGTTAGTAACTGTAACCTTAATAGTGGTCGGGTCAAGGGAAGACACCAATAAGAATAAGTGCCTTACAAAGGGAGCAATGAGGTTCAACCCATCATAGCTCCTAGTACCGCTGCGAGCCCCTCACAGGGTAGTCCTCGGGAAGTCCATGGTTAACCCAAAATCATAAGAATAATTGGTTATGCAAGATTAACTTAATTATACACTCACCCACACCCCGTTGTTATGGGTGGTTAGTTGGTTTGGCCTTACGAGCAGTAGGATCTGTGCTTGTAGGTACGTACGGGTTTGTCCGGTGAGCCAGTTGCTCGGAAGGTTGTGGTGGCGGGAAGGTTAGCCCGGGGAGCTTATGGCCCGGAGATCTATAGTAATAATAATTGCATGTGCATAAATTTGGTGGGTCTTCGGTATTGATAGTCTTTCTTACATACGTCGATACACTAACTCAACAAGTGTGGATTTGTACTTGGCCAAGCAAAGTCTGGTGGTCCAGCTAGAAAGAGTACACAGACGATCCATGGTGTTCTTTGCGTTGAGACGTACGATAGGTTTAGGTCAGGTAGTGTGAATACAAATCTAGAGGTGGGCGAGGCCCAACCCACCGCTTCCGTTTGCCACTACGGGGGTATCCTGGGAGTTTTGCTATCTCCAAAAAGGGGGAACTAAAAGTGTGTGCGCATAGAGTCGGGTGTGTGTGTTGCACTTGTGTGACGATAATATTAATCAACATAACTCTACATGTTATAGCATAAGCATTGCATTTCTACCCCTACCCCTATCGTATAAATAAGTATGGGACTTTTTATAGGATAGGCCTTGCTAAATGACCCCTTGGTCTATAGGTATGTATGTGCATTCCTATAAATCAAAGGTTACTTTGATATTCTATACTTGTCTTTACGTACTTACCTTACTTGTTCGTTAACCTTCTTTATTTACTACTTCAATTATATATTTACAACTGTGTAGTGGTAGATATCCTGTAGCTAGGCCATGTCCTTTGCTTTGATATATACCCCTTGTTGACCTCCGCTTCATCCTTCCGCATGGTGCCTAGGATCCACAGGGGGATGGGTGGTGGGAAACGACGCTTAATCTTTTTGACAAATGGTCAGTGGACCATAACATTTTACGAGACCGAGGAGACGCAGCACCACTTGAGGCTGGTGCAGATGGAGGCAGGCCAGTCTAGCACAGGAGCACTAGTCTCGAGATCCATGAGTGTTACTAGTAAATTTTGCTTCCGTGAGTGATCTTGTAGTGAAGACTTGATGTACTGGGCATGAGCCCTTTTTATTGCTACCTCTTATTCAGTTATTATCTGTGGACATCTCTTATTGTGATTTATATATTATGTGATGTGGACATGAACTTATTTTTGGTTCAATTGTACATTTCTTCTTCTGTGATTGATATATCTGGCAGGATCGTGGTTTTATAGTGGTGACCTTCCCGAGTGTTGGTGTCACCGCAAAGCGGCGGTTCTGGGCATAAGACCCAGTTTTGTAGCCAAAAAATGGGGTCTTACATAGGGTCTTCAACAAGAATACTTAAGTAGTAGAAGAGTAAAGTCATATCATATTTGATGAGACTAGCCTGATCTACAAGGGCTGGTGTAATTCTTCTAATATTGCAGGCACTGAACTTAAGATGAAAGAGTTATCAATACAGGACAATCCAGCTTCTAATAAGATCACCTAACCTGATGCAATAGTTAGAGAACAAGGACAATCATCAGGTGAAACACAAGTTGTTGGTGAAAGAGAATAATTGGAAGTTCAACTTGCTAGACAGGAAGGTGGAGATGGTGCATAAGAAATTACAGAAAGCCTGCTGCATGCTATCAGAGACCTAAGAGACCATCCCAGAAATCTGATTTTTGGAGATGCAATCTAGGAAGTCACTACCAAGATCAAAACTCACAATGAAGCAATGTGTCTGAGCTTCCTCTCCTAGGTAGAGCCAAACATATTTGAAGAATAAAATGGAGACCCGTTCTGGATAATGGCCATGTAGGAAGAACTAATTCGGTTCAAAATATGCAAGGTGTGGAAGTTGGTTTCAAGACCAAAATGACATAACATAATTTGAACAAGATGGATGAGAATGAAGTAATTATGAAGAACAAGACAAGACTTATAGCAAAAGGCAATAGACAAGAAGAAGGTGTTGACATTGATCAGACTTTTCCACCAGTGGCAAGGCTAGAAGCCTTCAAATTATTCATTGCATATACTGACCACAAAGGATCAAGGTCTTCCAAATGTACGTCAAGTCAACCTTCCTGAATAGTAACCTAAAGGAAGAAATATATGTAGAACAACCATTAGGTTTTGTCAATCCAAACATTCTTGATTATATGTATTATCTTAGAAAAAAATGATATTCTTAAAACAAGACCTAAGGGCATGGTATGAAACCTTGTCTATCTTCCTTATTGAGAATAAATTCTCAAGGGGGAGGATAAAAAAAACAATGTTCCTAAGGGAAGTAAAGGGCAAAATTCTCTTAGTCCACATATATATGTTGATGAAACCATATTTGGGTCTACAGATGATAACCTTTGTAAGAGCTTTCCTAACCTGATGTAAGGGGAATTTGAAACAAGCAGTATGGGAGAGCTTAAGTATTTCTTTGGCCTCGAGATGAAATAATCTGAAGATGGAATATTCAGCTCCCAAGCTTTGTTCACCAAGGAGTTAGTTAAGAAATTTGGAATGGAGATTGCCTCCACCATGAAAACTGTTATTGGTCAAATATATCCCTTTACAAGGATGAGTAAGGGAATCATTTCTATGTGACTTTCCACATGTGTATAATTGGCTCCCTACTCCATTTAACTGCAAGTAAACCTGATATCTTGTATGTTAAATGTGTATGTTCCAGGTACCAGGCTTTCCCCAAGTAATCTCATTACTTAGTTACAAAGAGGATTTTGTGATTCCTTAAGGGCACACCACATCTTAGCCTATGTTTCCCTAGGAATAATGATTTTGAACTAACATGGTATTCAGATGTAGATTTTGCAGGCAGTAAAGAGGACAGGAAAAGTATCTCCGGGACATGCCAATTCCTTGGGAGAAGACTAATTTCCTGGAGTAGCAAGAAGAAAACCAGTGTTGTTATTTCAACAGCAGAGTCAGAATACATATTAGCTGGAAGTTACTGTGCATAATTGCTATGGATCCAACATCAACTGCAGAACTACAATCTATAGCTATGTAAAACTCCAATGTCTTGTGACTCATCTAGTGCAATTTCAATTTCTAAGAATCTTATGTCACACAGTAGAACTAAGCACATTGAAATTAGGTATCACTTCATCAGAGAACATGTTGAGAAGGAAGAAATCTACCTTGAGTTTGTCCCAACTGACAAACAAGTGGCAGATATCTTCACTAAACCTTTGGATGAAACAAAATTTCATTTCTTCAAAATAAAGCATGATACATAAAAATTAATGAGTTTAATTATTTATAAATAGAATAGGCAAGCGTACCAATCGTTCATAGCATAGTATATGAAAATATCAAGGTCGTATAAATGCACGGGTCTATCGAGTACTTTTACTTCAGGTAAACAAACTATTATTTTATCAAATAAATCTATAGGAGAAATTTTATAAATAAAATTAAATAAAGAAAAGAAAACTAACTTGAAGAAAAGCCCACTTCGAATGAAATTAGAAAAGATAAATTCTAATCCAATCCTTGACCGTGGAAATTTCCAAATTATGAATGTACCTCTATCGAGGGTATGTTAACCTGAGTTTATGTTGATCAATCGAACTCACGTTCTAAAATGGAAACCCCTAAAACTCGCTTTACGAGGTGAATTCCACTATATCATTTGACTCCTATTCAGAAGATTTACGTCATCCTCTCTCGAAGGATGCGTGCAACACTTTTTATTCATGTGCGATCGATTCGTACGCATGAGCCTCTCAGCAAACTAAAATACGAAAACAATAATTGAAATTTATAACCGATATATGAACTCGATATGTTGTTATTCAAGAATAAATCAAAGAAGGAAAAGAGAGATAATAACGAGAAAGATATTTTCATCTGAATCTTGCAATTTTCAAGATCTAAATACTAATCTAATTAACATTAAAATGAAAAGATAAATGTAATGGAAAATGTATTTCATTAAAAGTGAATTGAATTACATTAAAAGAGAGTACAAGAAATTGAAAGCTTTGCATGAACTAGAGTCTAAGAGCATAATTTTTGTATAAGAATTTGAAATCTAAGCTAAGAAATAAGAAAATATATGAAAGAAGAAAAGCACTTCTAAGCATTTTTGCCCCAAAAGGGGGCAGAGGAAAGGAGTTTTTGCCCAAGAGGGGAGGAAAAAAGGATGTCTTGAGATCTAGAGGAGCTGCCTTTAAATAGGAAAAAGTTGTTGTTACACGCCCTTGGTCATGCCAGTGACCAAGGGCATGTAAGGGGAATGTATGAAGTAGCTGCGGAGAGGAAACCTTCTAGAGTTATTGCAGGCATTACATGCGTGTCATTCCCTCGATCATGCCCGTGACCAAGGGCGTGTAATAATTAAACTGCATCTAGCGGGAAATTCAGGCGGGGCAGAGACGTGATCTAGCAGTAGAGAAGTTACATGGGCTTGACATTGAAAGTCACGGGCGTGTACATAGATGGATTAGGGGCATGATTTCTGGAGCAGCAGCGCGATCAGCTGGAGGTTACATAGGCGTGATAAATGAAAGCCACGGGTGTGACTTTGACCAACACAAACGTGTACTGAGTAATTTGTTTGGATGAGCTGGAATTTGACTAGTCATGGTAATATCACCTTACATGCCTCGGTCAAGGGCGTGACCAAGGGAGTGACTTGCATTTCTTCACATTTTCAACTTTGGAACACGACAGTGAGATGAAATAAGTCTTTATGTTGACACGCCCTTGGTTACGGGCGTGTAATAGCAATTTCGGTCAAAAGCTCCAGAATTCCTGCAAAATAGAAAATAACCTTAAATTAGTAAATAGATATAAAAATAAATTATTATTTAAATAAAATACACATATTATTTACAAATTAATGTTAATACTAACCTAAATTCTATACTAAAAATTGTTCTAAATACTACTCATCAAATACCTTCATACTTAAGTTTTTGATATTCCAGAGCAAAAGTATGAGAAATATTCAAAAGTCATTAATAAGATTTCTAATTAAACTAAAATTTTATTAAATCAAAAGAAATCCAAAAAAAATTAGGGATCTATAAGATAAGTCCTAAATTATGAAAATAATATGTAAAAGAGAGAAATTTAGCCAAGAATTCTCAAACTGTTTAAATAGCATACAAAATTGAGTAATTTGCAAACAAAATTAGATTTGAATTATAAAAACTCCAATGTTAAAGAAGCTTACGGAAAATTACAAACTACTACTTATGCTCTCCCCATATCTTTATTTAAATCTAAAATCAATAATATCAGCTAAAGGGTTTGGGTAATCATGAAGATTGCTTTGATTGGAGGTGATGAATTTTATCGTCTTACACCATTTTTTTTTCTTTTTTTTATATGTTTAGGAAAATGATTAATTTTAGCCTCTCATTTTCCATGACATATATTTTTTTCATAATATACTTTATTAAAGGGGTACATATGTTTAGGAAATAATAAGTTTTATCCTCTTATTTCCATGACATATCATCTATTCATAATATTCTTCATACAAAGGGTTGCATATGTTTAGGAAATAATGAAATTTATCCTCTTATTTCCCTGATATATGATCTTTTAATAAATATTTTTTTTTGGGTAGGGGAAGGCTAAGAGTAATGGGCTTAAGGGTTAAAAAGGCTAAACAATTTTTAGATTAAATTAAAACATTTTGAGAGAAACTATTGTAAATTGAAATTTTCTAAGAACCTAAAAGCATGTGTAGAAATAATTAAAATCTAAAAGTGTTAAGTACAACTACTACAAAATTGAATCTAATTAAAATTAAAGAGAAAAAAATGATAAATAAATTACTCTAATCAAATTAAAATCACAAAATATTCCTTAAAACTAAATCACCTAATAATTAAATCTAACTAACCATAATAAAACAAAAGATTAGCAAATTAAAAATAATAAAAAAGCTTATAAATAAACTCACAAATGTTTGGTTTTGGAAAAAACAAAAACCAAAGTAAGGGATTTTATTTTTTTGACATTTTTTCTAAATTTTGAAATTATATATATATATATATATATCTTTATTATATAAGTAAATATACATATCTTGCCAAGCACACCACACTTTTAATTTTAGCCACACGATCAAAATGCTACAAAATTTTGCCATCGTCAGATTAGTAGCCACAAAAGCAGCGACAACAGCAGAGCTCCCCCATCTCACGTTTCCTCCCAAAGCAGAGGCAACAGCTGAGCAGCGGGAACAACAGAGCAGCGGCAGTAGGGAGTGTGTCCATCAAATCCGTTGAAAGCAGCTGCAGAAACAGAGCTCTCTGTCATGTCTCCTCCCATGTCTCCCGCACACGCCAAAAGGAAAATCAAATATGGGTATCTCCTCCCACATGGCAGAAGCGACCCGCCAATAGCTCCTCAACTCCTCCGCTCCTCAACTCCTCCGCTCCTCATACTTCCTCCTGCAGACGCGAAAAGCTCCTCATTTCCCCATCCAGCTTCACACTTCATCCCGCAGACGCCTACGGCATCACCGACCACGCTACTGAACCTTCCTCCCGTAGATGCCTAGGGCATCATCGATCGGCACCTCCGGTAAGCTCCCATTCAATCTTTTTTTCCAATCTTCTTCTCCAACCGACTCACCTCCGGTAAGCTCCCATCCTACCTGAAGCTTCCTCTATTTTTTTCACTGTCACTGCAGCTTCCCTTTCAGCAGCGGGAGACCCGGCAAGATTCCTTTTGCAGGCACTGACAGCGTCCGCCACGGTTAGGAAGATCCACTCATGCCCAATTCTCTCCAGCACCTTTGATTTCTCCAGCTTCTTCATCAGTTTTACTCCATGGTATAATTAATTATGTGTCACTTTACATATGTATACATCTGGAGCTCCCTTTTTCTAGGGCTTTCAACTCCTTTATCTCATATGCTAAACATTATATTTCATCTATGACAATCTTCAAAGCATGTGCAGAGCTCCCTTTTTCTAGGGATTTCAACTCCTTCATCTCATATGCTAGCTCAGTTAGATCCAATGCTGCATGTGTAGAGTTTATAATCTTTAGTGAGAATTTTTTTGTGGTGTTAATCTTCAGTGAGTTTATAATCTTCAATAAAATGGTTTTATTCGTGCCAAAAATTGTGATTCAATAACTCAGAATTTTTTTGTGAATCGAATCCAATGTTGTAGCTATTCTGAAGATATTTTGGGTAGCCATAAGAATTAAACCTCCCTTCTTTGAATTGAAAACCTTATTTTCCCTGCTTCACTTATCTCACAATTGAGGAAATTTTTGGTTTTCAGCTTTATCCATGTCAGTTGACATTTTCAGATTACTTTTACTTTCTTTGATCCACTGCATTGTTGCCAACATGCAGATTTGATCGACTACTATTTGATCAAGATGTATTCTTTAGGGAAATTTATATTCATGCCATATAAGCGAATGCAATTTGTGTACTTTAGATAATTGTGTGTTCAAGGTTTCATTGAGGTATGAAACAACTAATACACATTTTGTTTTGAAGACCATACAGCTTACACACATCCAATTCAGCTTATAGTTTCATAAACATGTTCAAGTATGGTGTTCCATTATTAAAGTTTGTGATTATAGTCTATGGTCAATTGTTCATTTTCTATGAACTATTTTGTGTTTCAAGTTTGTGATTAGAAGTGATTTGTGGCCTGAAAATAATTTCACATTGATTATCCATTATATATACGTCACATTGTGAAGCTGAAGTGCTTTATGTTTTTCTGTCCATAAGTATACAACAATAGATGGTAAGAAAAATCTGAATGGGGCCATAAGTATACATATTTTCTTCAACAACATGATTTTATTTGAAGTTCAGCAAAACGTCCAAGAAAATATTTGAGCTAAAGTGATTTATGTTTTTCTGGCCATAAGTTTTTTAATGTTAAGGTTTTAATGCTTAAGTAGATCTCCAACAAATATGAATCTTAATTAAAATGTGAATTTTATTTTTAATGCTTAAGTAGATCTCCAACAAATATAATGTACGGTTTTCTTATTTATATAAATCCAGTACAGATTTTGCTTAAGTAGATCTCCAACAAATATAATGTTCAGTTTTTTATTTATATAAATTCAGTATAGATTTCACTTTCATTTTGTTTGTATGCTCATTTACAATGGAAGACACGGGAATGAACATATATATCCTCATCAACTTCTACTAAAAAAGTTAGGATGTAATTAAATCGAATTGAAATCTTGCTTTTTTGGTTGCTTTCACCTTCTACTCTACAACCTTTCTTTTTCCAAACCATACAAAATCAAATTGTGCATGCCATAAATTATAATGGCGATTCTGCATCAACAATGGGATTTTTATTTGATCATGCTTAACAGGTAAGCCCTTGCTTTTTCATTTATAGTCATTTGTCTAATTACTTAAAATTATGTACAACAAATTGTTATGCTAATCAAATTCTCAATTGCATGAGTTTTTATTTGAGCTTCATTCATTATCTCGCAGTGGCGATTAACTGCGGTTTACTTTTAACAAATAGAGGTGCAATTGTACAAGTCACTATTCACTTTTTAATCTTTGCAAGCATTTGTGCTTAGAAAATGAGTTCTTCTTTAATTTTTCATGCATTTCCTTGCTTCTCATCTTCATTGTGTTTTCTCATAAATCAGTGCCACAATCAATGTGTCCTGCTTTCTTTTTTAAAATATTTTATGGCATGTATAATATGATTTCTTATACATGGAAATGTTTTCCAACCTGTACAGTTATAAGCCACATGTGACTGTTCGTTTAGGGTAATGCCGACTTTTTGCTATATTAACATATTTAGAAAACATTCCAAAAATAGCATCCCTCTTCACATGCTTATATCTCAACAAAATAAAATTAAATTATCAAAACTAGCGCACCGACAATCTTCATAGCATCCCTCTTCTCCAATTTTGATTTTTATGCACACGGCTATATCAGTTTACTATTAAGGATAATATTTCAACACTTCCTCATATATAAGCCTTTTCTCTCACATATTAGCCTTTTCTCTCACATATTGGCCATCAATAATGGAAGACACAAGAAGCCAAGAACTGCTTCAAAATCTACTTACTGCAGGTACTATCTGACCAAATTTAAAAACAACCTTAAACACAATGGGGATCATAATTGTCTAAATGCAACACACTAATAACACACATGCAACTTCAGATAGTAGTACACGCTTACTGCACCGCGATTCTACCAGTCTACGAAGAAGTAATATGACTGCTTAACAACGTGCTGCCCAAAATACAATAATACGAGAGCAACGCCATTTTCGTGAAGCACAACAAAGAAGAACCTCCAATGTTGTGGGCATGCATTCAACTTTTGAAATAGGTGAGAGCTCAACAGCAACGACAACTCCAACAATTACCAACCAAGAACTCTTCAAAATCTCCTAACTCCAGGTACTACTTACCCAAATTTAGCAAGATTCTTCGACACAAGGTAATGTATATGTGAATGTAACACTTTGTTAACACACATACATCTACCAGAAAGTCGTACTCGCTTACTACACCGCAATTCTACCCGCATACGAAGAAGTAATATGACTGTTCAACAACGTGTGGCGGAAAATACTAGAAGACGCGGACAATGCCATTTCCTTGAAGATCATCAGAGAACAATGTCCAATGTTGGGACCACACGTTCAACTTTTGAAAGAGGCGTAAGTTCGAAATCAACGCGGGCTCCGATAATTAATCACGGTACAATGTTTTTTGAACTTTAATATCCAATTTTTTTCTTTCTCTACATTGTTCTAAATGATCATTGAATGCGAGAATAATTCACCTCAGATGCTACACCGATCTGCAATGATTGCTCTGACACAAAAAATGATAGTGCAGAGGAAGACATTGACGACGATGTTATTGCAACCACAAGGACTTATATCCAACATAATTGCGCTAGAAATTTCTATCCAACGCACACTGAAATGCGCTTTGAACTGCGGTCACCGACAATCTGTCCCCACTGTCATGCTAGACTATTTCAACAAGAGACAAACACTATATGTTGTAACAAAGGAAAAAATATCCCTACCTGAAATCCCAACACCACCTGAATTACTCGATCTCTACACTGACCAATCTGAGGAAGCTCAACATTTCAGGCAACATCTGCGTGCATATAACCATGTTTTCTCCTTCACGTTATTGGGTTTAATGCATGACAATACGGTTTCCCCATTTCACCAAGGAATTTATAGCTTTCGTGCACACGGATTCATATATCATCGCATCGGAAACCTAACCCGAAATGATGGAGAAAGACCACGCTTTCTTCAACTATTCATCTACGACACCGAACATGAGAAAGCAAATCGATTGCAAGAAAATAATGAGCTTGGGGTTGAGCTACTACAAAATAGAACACGCATATTGGATATGCACAATCCCTTCGTTTCAATGTTTCGACAACTACCACGTCAGCCGAACATACATGAATGCAAGTTGGTTATAAAAGAACGCCCTTCTAATCTTCTTCAATACAATATGCCTTCAGCGTCTCAAGTTGCAGCTATATTAGTAGGACAAGAGGATGGACAGCAAGCGCAAGAAAGGGATATCATTGTTCAAACAACTGGAGGTCATCTTCAAAATGTCACAGAATACTCTGGATTCTACGACCCACTTCAATATCCATTGTTGTTACCGCTTGGGACATTTGGTTGTTCTTGCAATTTACATTCAATGACAAACTCAAAAATCACATGTTGTGATTACTATTCTTACATGCTTCAGGTAAACACCCCTTATTAGACACATTACGCACATGTCAAATTTTAACTTCTCTAAAATTGTTCTAAATATTTATTGTTTTTTCTAGATTCGAGAGACTTCCAATTCGACATTACTGTGGAGCGGAAGGTTACTACAACAATATGTAGTCGACAACCATGTAAAAATAGAAAATAAAAAATTTCGTTTTATTAGATCACATCAAAGTGAACTGCGCGCAGAAATTTATTCGGGATTGCAAGATTATTTTTCTTCTGGCGAAAATAATGCTGGTATAATAAACTCACTTCTTCTTGCAAATATTGTTATAATATTACTCAATAATACCATGCTCATAACCGTCCTCTTTCATGCTCTTTCAAATTAGGTAATGTAGGAAAAAGAACTATACTCCCATCTTCATTTAATGGCAGCCCAAGAGATATGTACCAGCGATATCAAGATGCTATAGCAATTGTTCAGCATAGAGACAAGCTAGATTTGCTTATAACCATGACATGCAATCCAGGATGGAAGGAGATTAGAGATGAGCTAATGGAAGGACAAGCACCGTATGATCGTCCAGATCTCCTAACTAGGATATTTCGTTTTAAATATGAGGAGCTCAAGAAAGATATATTCCGTAGAGGCGTATTAGGAAAGGTAGTTGGACATGTTCATGTCATTGAATTTCAATAAAGAGGATTACCACATGTTCACATGTTGGTTTTATTGGATCCAACATACAAATTAAGCTCCCCTGACGAATACAATTCAGTTGTACGAGCTGAGAAACCATATAGAGACCATAAACCTGAATTGTACGAGTCCGTAATAAAACACATGATTCACGGACCATGTGGACCTTACAAACCAAATGCACAATGTATGAAAAACAATGTCTGTAATAAAAGTTTTCCTAAACAGTACGCAAATGCAACAATACAAGGGAATGATGCTTACCCGGTGTATCGAAGAAGAATGGATAACAGAAATATTACTTTAGGCAGAAATGCGGCTTTCAATGTTGATAATATATGGGTTGTTCCATATAATCCATGGTTGCTTTTAAAATATGATTGTCATCTGAATGTTGAGATATGCAGCAGTATCAACAACATTAAATATTTATACAAATACGTATATAAAGGACCTAGTCATGCTTCTTGTGAAGTCTGTCCCGGTGCTAATCATGATGAAATAATCAATTATGTTGACGGCAGATGGCTATGCCCGCCTGAATCATTATGGAGAATGTTAAAGTTCCAAATGAGTAGAATATATCCATCTGTAGAACGATTACAAATACATCTACCTAATAAACATCAGATGCAATTTCGTAGTGAACAGCCAATTTCATCCATATTAATGGACAACCAAAATTCCAAAACAATGTTTACCGAGTTTTTCAGTGTATACAACCAACAAAGAGAGCAAAACCTTCATTTGTACATAGATTTTCCAAAATATTATCGATGGTTCAAGCAACAGAAAATTTGGAGGAAAAGGATCAGAAATCGAAGGGTGATTGGCCGGATTTATTCAGTACCGCTTGCTGATAGCGATAGATACTATTTGCGCATGTTACTAAATCACGTACCAGGCCCAAAATCGTTCGATAATTTATTGACAGTAAACGGAACGCACTACATCACTTTTAAGAATGCTGCATAGAATTGTGGTTTGCTTGAGGATTATAAAAATATTCAAGAATGTCTACATGAGGCTCGAGTTTTCAGAATGCCATCCGCATTAAGAAGACTGTTCGCTACTATATTCATCTTTTGTGAACCAGCCGATGTAAGAAGTATTTGGGATTAAAATTATTCAAGCATAATCGAAGATTATCCAAGTTCTACCACAACCAATGAGTTCTACATTATTAATAAGCTACTCCATAGCCTCAATGATATCCTTCAACAACATAAATGTTCTATTAAAGAGTTTGATTTACCACCGATAAATGAAACATTCAATGATTTCAATAACTTATCGAGTCTTATTGAAGATGAGTTATCAATACCAATTACACAAAATGATCTTAACTTAGCTACGTTGCTCAATGAAGGTCAATTACATGCTTACAATACGATTAGTGAGGCAATAAAGAACAAAACACATGAGTACTTTTTTGTTGATGGACCTGGTGGAACTGGAAAGACATATCTGTATCGTGCAATTCTTGCCACTTTTAGAAAAATAGGATGCATCATTATAGCTATGACTACTTCTGGTATTGCTGCTACACTTTTACCGGGAGGTCGGACTGCACATTCAAAATTACAAATACCGATTAAATTGGATTATAAATCTTTTTGCGGTTTTCAGAAACAATCAGATTTTGCAGAAGTTATCAGACAATCAACGACCATAATTTGGGATGAAGCACCTATGGATGATAGAAAGGCGTTTGAGACAGTTGATCGTTCATTTTGTGATGTTACTGATGTAAACATGCCATTTGGAGGAAAAATTGTCATTATGGGAGGAGATTTTTGCCAGGTGCTACCGGTTGTTGTCAATGGAACAAGAGCACAAATAATTAACGCAAGCATAGTTCAATCATATTTATGGAGTCATGTCAAGATATTAACTCTATCAGAAAATATGCGAGCCAAAAATGATAGCTGCTTCTCTGAATATCTCCTCAGAGTTGGAAATGGGTTATAAATGACAATAAAAGATGATATGATTAGGATCCCAGATCCAATGTGGATGTCATGGGAGGGGGAAATCTATTGATGATTTAATAAATGTTACATTTCCAAGTTTAGGATCACACGTTGCCGAAAACAACTATTTCCGAGACAGGGCTTTATTAACCTCGTTAAATGAGCATGTGAATATGTTGAACAACACCACTCTTCTACAATTCCCAGGCGAAGAAGTTATATACTACTCATATGATTCAATAGCTGATTATAGCAGAAATTTATATAAACTTGAATTTCTAAATTCATTGACACCAGGTAACTTACCACCTCACAAGTTAGAGTTAAAAATTGGAGCCCCTATCATGTTACTCAGAAATATTGACCCAAAGATAGGTGTATGTAATGGAACGAGACTTATTTGTCGCCGGTTTGTGAAAAATGTAATCGAAGCAGAGATTTTAACAGGTCAATTTCATGGAAAATTGGCCTTCTTGCCATGGATACCATTGAAGACAGCTGAAGATATTAGACTGCCATTTCAATTAACACGCAAACAATTTCCATTGACGGTAAGCTTCGCACTGACGATTAATAAATCTCAAGGCCAAACAATCAAAAATGTTGGCATATATCTACCAAATAATGTGTTCAGTCACGGCCAGTTGTACGTGGCTTTATCGCGAGGTGTGTCCCGTGAAAAAACAAAAATTCTGGTAAAGAATTGCAGAATAGATGGTCATGAAGGCATTTATACAATGAACGTTGTTTACAGAGAAATATTTGCACAAATCAGACAACAACATACAATGTATCTCCAAGGTAGGTCGTTTAATCAATTTTTTCAAAACACTGCAACTATTTCAATAAATAGCTAAATTAAGTTTTTTTGCAGAATAGAAGGCCATGGCAGGTGTTGGTTGTGAAATGATTTTAAATGCGGCTGTAATCTCTGGATATAATAGAAGGGATTGAGTCAATGCCATTTATTTTGTTAGGGAATGATTAATGATTTTAATGTCTTTGACTCTTGGATATCTTTAGGTTATCTATTGTGCTGGAAAATTAATTATTGTCAATATATGTATTAATTTCTTTAGGTTTTCTGTGAATGCAAGCGTGCAGTTCTTTAATAACTGTGGGCGCAGCCCGCTCATATGCGGGCGCAGCCCGCTCGAAGGCGGGCACAATTCGCTCGAAGGCAGGCACAGCCTGCTAAGAGTCAGCGAGAGGCCGCCCAAGAGTATCAAACACAAACTGACAAATCCTCCTTGGGTGCGAACGGGCGAAGCCCGTGAGCACCCAAGGCAACTGGAATCATCGAGCACGACCGGTAGGCCGTGCGAAGATGCTAGTATATATATATTTTTTTTGAAATTTATAATTTTGAAAAAATTTAAAGATAGGAAATACACCCCTATACTTAAAATTCAACATTCTCCCCAATGTTGAAAACTAAGTATGAAGTAAAACAAAAATAAAAAAAAAATGAACAAAGAGAGGAAGAAGACCACGTCCCTGATTTGGAGAGAGAGAGAGAGATTACAACGAATACCTGCATAAAAATAAAAACTCAAAACAAACAAAACAAAACAAAAAGTGAAAACATTTTTGGTAATTTTATAAGTTATTATTATTATTTTTTGTGTAAACTAAAATAAAAAGGGAAGAAATTTTTGAAATGTTTTAATTAGTCATGGACTTCCCAAGGTCTATCCGGTGAAGGGCTCGCTAGGTACTAGGAGTTGCGATGGGATAACACCCCAAAGCTTCATTTCCAAGAAATTAATTTAAACATAATTTTTATTTTATTTATTTTTATTTTTTTGATTAAAAATATGAGGAAAAAAATAAAGAAAAAGAAAGATAAAATTAATAGTGTTTCCTATTTTTGAAATATCAACAAAAAGTCCCCGACAACGATGACAAAAAAACTTGATACATAAAAATTAAAGGGTTTAATTATTTATAAACGGAATTGGCGAGCGTACCTATCGTTCATTGCATAGGATATGAAAATATCAAGGTCGTATAAATCCATGGGTCTGTCGATTACTTTTACTTCGGGAAAACAAACTATTATTTTATATAATAAATCTATAGGAGAAATTTTATAAATAAAATTAAAATTATGAAAAGAAAACTAACTTGAAGAAAATCGCACTTCGAATGAAATTAGAAAAGATAAATTCTTATCAGATCCTTGGCCGTGGAGATTCCCGAATTATGAACGCACCACTCTCGAGGGTAGGCTCACAAGAGTTTAGGTTGATCAATCGAACTCTCATTCTAAAATGGAAACCCCTAAAACTCACTTTACAACGTGAATTCCACTATAGGATTTGACTCATACTCAGAAGATTTACGTGATCCTCTCTCGAGGGTTGCGTGCCACTCTTTTTATTCCTGAGCAATCGATTCGTACGCATGAGCCTATCAGCTAACTAGAATACAAAAACAACAATCGATATTTATAACCGATATGTGAACTCGGTACGTTATTATTCAAGAATAAATCGAAGGAGGAAAAGAGAGATAATAACGGGAAAGATATTTTCATCCGAAACTTGCAATTTTCAAGATCTAAACATTAATCTAATTAACATTAAAATGAAAAGATAAATTGAATGGACAATGTATTTCATTAAAAGAGAATTGAACTATATTGAATGAGAGTACAAGAAATTGAAATCTTTGCATGAACTAGAGTCTAAGAGCATAAATTGAAATTACAAAAAATTGAAATCTAAACAAAGAAATAAGAAAATACAAGATATATGAAAAGAATTTCTAAGCATTTTTGCCCCAAAAGGGTGTAGAGGAAAAAAGAGTTTCGGCCCAAGAGGGGCGGAAAAAAGGATGTTTTGAGATCTGGAGGAACTGCCTTTAAATAGGCAAAAGTTGAGATTGCACGCCCTCGGTAACGTCCGTGAACAAGGGCGTGTTCGAAGAAGCTGCGAAGAGGGAGCCTTCGGGAGTTATTGCAGGCATTATGTGTGCATCATGCCCATAGTCACGCCTATGACCAAGGGCATGGAATAACTAAACTGCATCTGGCGGGAAATTATTACGGGGTGGAGGCATGATTTGGCGGTAGAGAAGTTACACGGGCGTGATGTTGAAAGTCGCGGGCGTTTACATGGCTGGGTCAGGGGCGTGACTGCTGGAGGAGCAGCGTGATCGGCTGGAGGTTACACGGGCTTGACAAATGAAAGTCACGGGCGTGAATGTGACCAACGCGGGCGTGTACTGTGTGATCTGTCTGGATGAGCAAAAATTTGACTAGTCATGGCCATGTCACCTTACACGCCTTGGTCACGGGCGTGACTTGCATTTCTTCACATTTCTGCTTTGGAACCCGGTAGTGAGTTGGAATAAGTCTTTATGTTGACACGCCCTTTGTACGGGCATGACTGAGGGCGTGTACTTGTAATTTGGGTCAAATGCTCCAGAAATCCTGCAAAACAGAAAATAACCTGAAATTAGTAAATAGTTATAAAAATAACTGATTATTTAAGTAAAATAAACATATTTTTTTACAAATTAATATTAATACTAACCTTAATACTATACTAAAAATAAGTCTAAATACTACTCATCAGAGCACGACATGCTCAATTTAGAAGAACTACTTCTGTAGAGCTGCCCTTATTTATTTATTCTTTTTACAATCTTCTTATAAAAGGTGCCAGGTCACTTAGAAAGCTTGCACGTTGTCATTGGGATTGCTTGGAGTGACTTACAAAAGAGGTGTACATACTGTTTTGTGGATAAGAGCAATCAATGACTATATCATTTTGTCTACAAAACTATATCGTCGTGAAGACACAATGATGCCCTTTTATTTATGTCAAATCAGATATTCTAAATGAATTAAACTCAGTCATTGTATCTGAAATTGTTCGAATCCCAGGTGCGCGAATTTTCACTTTCCACAATAAATTCTATAAATAGGTGTTAAAATTCTTGAAATTAAAACATAAGCTACATTTCCCTAAAAAACTGTCATGTAATCTCCATCTCGCGGAGATAGACAAGTTGATACAACTTAGCTCACCTTCAAGTGTAACAGAAATGTCTCCAAAGTGGAAGGAGATCTATATGAATGCAGGGAAGTGGTGAGAAATTGATTTTAGAAGGCCTCAGAATAGATTCAAGTAGTAATTAGACAGCTAGATGTCGTCGACTTGCAGTTTGTGCAGATAGAACCTATTGTGATCATGAGAAGAAAGGTTCTTGAGTTCTATTCTAATGCCAAAGTTGCCTCATATGGGATGTCAATCAAGAGTAAGATCAATGGAATGAAAGTGAAAGTAACTTCCAAGAGGCTGGCCAAGGTACTCCATCTGCCCCTATTTGCTAGTGAGGAAGATGTCACAAAGCAGTCCTAGCCAATGTTTGACCTGATGGCAAGGATAATCCTAATCAAGAAAACAAATTCAGCTCAGGTTATCCTATAGAAATTTCAAGAAAGCATTCAAGTACCAAAGCTTGATAGAAACTATCCATCTTCTTGTTGTAGTCATATCTTGAACATTTTAACAAGAAGTTGGGAGTCAAAATTCATCACATGAGAAGAATGGACATTAAGGTACTAGAAAGGTGGGAGAAGGTTTTGACAAAGTCTCCTAAGGGGAATAAGTAGTGAAAGATGTAGAAAGTGAAGAAGAAAGCTCCTCCTCAAGTAGTGAGTCAGTTAATGATCCCAATCTTTCAAGTTCTGAGGAGGAGGTAGAGCAAAGGGGCTTTTCAGTCCATGTTTCATACAAAGCACTGAGCCAAGTGCCACTGAAGGTGATGCTCAAGATGAAGAAATGGAGCTTGCTAAAAATCTTGATGACTCCTTAGGGAACAAGTCTGATAGAACAAGTGTAGATAATGTTGCAAGTTAGGGGGAGCATGAAACTGAGCTCCATTCTCAAGTAGAAAAAGTGATCAATAAAATCACTGTGGTTGAGGATGTTATCTACACTGGGTTAGCAGTCCAAAAGGACCAGTTTGAAGCTACTGGGGAGATAAGCTAAGAAAAGTTTGCTGACAACTCATGCAGGGAGTTGATAAATACACTACACCATATTATGCATATGGTAGCGCTCAAAAACCGCTACTGTATATGAAAAAATCGCTACTGTAGGACTACGGTAGCAGTTGCATTTGTGTAGCATCTGCCGCCGTGGTCGTAGGGTATGGTAGCGGTTACGCAATGTATTGTAGCATCCTTGAAACCTCTACCATAGGTACATCTATTGTAGCATTTATGGTTTTCAATGGTAGCGGTTATTGAGCGCTACAATTCTACAGCAACGACCCTGATACATTGCAAGGCGTTTATTCTTGTATTTGGCAACATGTATGATTTTCTATATATAGTAGCAGTAGTGTATTTGGCAACATTTTAGTAAATTCATTTATTTCCTATTAAATTGAATCTAAATAATTCAAATAATTTTTTATTAATAGTAAAAAGAAGGTGGGAGATAGCCCAAACCCTTCAATACAATCAATATACAGATCAATACACGAAAAAACAAGAAAAATGGGCTCATCCTTCTTGCCTTCTTCGAAGCCTCCTTTAAGGCGCCCAAAATAGAACCTAAGACCTCGGGATACTCTTCTTCGAGGTACTCGTACATAACAACCCCCAAATGACCCATCAGATGCTCTTCATGACACAGTCTCATGACAATGCAATTCGTGATATGATGAGATCGGTTGCTGGGCTGCCTTAATTACTTCTATGCTTTTGTTGTTCAACCTCCGCCATTTGATTGTCCTGCAAATTTGAGGAAGGTAGGGCTTCAATCTATGCCCAAGAGCATTCACCACCGTACCAAGCTTTGAATTTCCCTGTACGCAATACAGAAAAGGATAAGAATGCATACATTATTCATAAAACTCAGCCAAAAATGTTTTCTTAATTACCATGAAGTGGGTAACAGTTTTCTTGAGAAAGTCTGGGCTTGGTTGGAAGTCAGCATCAAAGATGGCTACAAACTCATAGTTCTTAACATATATAGTCACAGTTCATATATAACAGACTTAAGATTTCCAGCTTTACTTCAACCAATATTCGCATGGCATTTATGCTAATGACAAGTATGTTCTCTCTCTCTCTCTCTCTCTCTCTCTCTCTCTCTCTTTCTCAAACTGACAATCACCTTCCATCGATCCTTCTCTCCTAATGGATCCCTCAATATCCCGATTCACTTTTGTTACGCAGGTTTGCATCATATTTACTTATCGAGGCAAATATTTTAAATGCAATAATTAAGAAAGTTAATTTATGAACACAATAGAGATTTAAGAGATGTTATTCAAGAAATCTTATGATCTAACAACACAATCACAGAACAGTATTAACTAAAAGACTAGCAAAATAGAAAGAAAGAATAAGAGAGGCAACCACATACCATATGAGAAGATGGCTGCAGCACCGCCCTCATAGAACCAATCAAGCGATACCATGAAGTAGCGGTTTTTTCAACTTAGACTCTTTAGAATCTAAATAATTAGGTTCCTTCAATGGCATTAGAGGATATAAAATAGAAATATATCAATCTGAAGAAAGAGCTAAATAATTAGGTTCCTTCAATGACAATCTTCTATCAACAACTAAAGTATAATGGAATGAGGTTGATGGTTCATTTACCTTCTATTTCTCCAATCTTTTGACACCTGCATCATGCCCAACATAACTCAAACATGACTATGAGCGACAATGGTGATGATCATGGTGGTTCTAAGAAGCATATGGTTCTTGTGTTTCCTCAAAATGAGTGTTAGCGGCATATCCAACCTGCAGAATGCGCCAAACTATAACGATTTGATCATAACATATGAGCTAACATCATAACCTAAACTTCACTCACGCCAAAATTCAATACGTGGAGGTATGAATGAATCAATATAAGTGTTTAATATCTTAGAAATCACCCAAACTAAATGAGTATTCTGTCAAATGTTAAAATGATCAGAAAATGATCAAAAAAAAGGAAAGTTATAAGCACATCAAATGTTAAAAATGAGTATTCAGTCATGTAAAATCTACATAGCTACATGTTCTGAACCATTTCAGCAGCAAAAACAAGAACTAGCATTGATAAATTACATCAAATCTTGTCTTCTAAAACAAAATTAACCATGAGTCTATTAAATATACCCAGTGAGAAGATTTAGAATCTGAAGCTTCTTCTTGAAATCATACTGTTCTCCAAAAGAATATACAAATCTTCGCCGAGGATTGCTAGAGCTCTTTGTTATTTTTAGGAATATGTTCTTCACTGGACTCAATGACAATAACCATGAGTCTATTAAAGATACCTAAATCAAAATAAAAGAAAATCAAGTTCCAGCATACCAACTATATCTGATTCAGGTTGAAACTCATGCAAATGTACTAATAAATGATGAAAACAAAGAGAGAGAGAGAGAAAGAGATAGAGAGATTAGCCCCATAAACCACATCCCTCCTTCAAAAACAATTAACACACTCACAAACAATCAATCGAACACCTTGTGTGCTAGAGCTATCTCGACTCTTTATCCACCAAACTCGACCTCAACCTCCGCGCCTGTAATCAGCTGATAAAAATTGGCGTCCTCGGTGACTCTTCCCTCCCTATCATCGCCGGGCAAGCCTACGCGGAGCAGTCGAAGGTTGAAGAGCTCCTTGCCAGCCTTCAGATTGGCCACGCCGATGCCAAGCATGACGCAATCGAGGGCTTGATCGATGCAATAAGCGAGGATGAGAAGTGTGTTCTTCTAGTACTCGGCAGGAACAACATATCCGCTCTGGTCCAGCTCCTCACCGCAAGGCCTTCCGGGATGAGGGAGAAGGCTTTGGGAGTTCAAACTTAAGTCAGGTTGCGATCTGCCGAAAGAAATCTGCGTTTAGATGGAGCTTGGACGACGAGAGGGATAAGGAGCCTATGAGCGTGGACTGCGGCGATCCCTAAACTAGAGAAAAATGAAGAATCACGGGTGAAGTCGAGGAAAGATGCACCGAACCCTAAACAAGAGCTGAGTTGGGGCTGGAGTGAAAGATGGATGCACCGAATAGCTTTTTAGCGGCGCCACATTCAATATTTTCAACCGTGCTTTTCCAAATAAACACCGCCAAACTATTACATGCTGGGAAATCTAAAATTTACGGCGGCCAGAAAAAAAATGCCGCCGTAAATCAGTTTTGTTGTAGCGGAGGTATGGGGTCGGTGAGAGTAAATTGGGGTCTATTGTTCGTTGGGCTGTTGCTGAAGTGAGGTCGTCGGGATCGCTGAAAGCTTGTGCGGATGTTGGAGGAGGCTAACTTTGGAGGCTTGCTTGGTTGGAGTGGTGAACGGGGCAGAGTCGGGCGCGCAGCAGCGGCGTGAGGGTGTCGTGGAGCGTATCCATCGTGGAGAGGGTTTATTGGGGAGTATTTGCTAGGGTTTTGAAAGTATCAGGTTTTTTATTTGTTTTGGCGATGCACAGGGTGATAGCTTGATGCATGAAAATGGTAGTGTTTATTTATCTACAGTTACGATTATAAACGCTACCATAAATATCTTTTGGTAGCGTTTACTTAACCGCTATAAATTAAGCATTACCATATGCATGATATGGTGTAGTGATACTATAGCCATACTTATTCCTGGGGTGAAGTGAGACAAACTTCTATAAGAAGATCTCCTTCTCCAATGTATTAAGAAGCAGAAAGAGTGGAAGAAATTTTCCATAAGATAATAATGAAGAAAGTTGAGCCTGAACTTGAAAGGCCAAGCTCCTCCACAGGCCAAATGCCAAAAGATTCCTCAATGCTGAATCAGAGTAAGTTGTTCCTAGATGAGCAAAGATTGAAGATTGAAGCTTATGTTGATTCTGATGTCAATGATCTAAGAAGAGATCTATCTAGTAAATCTATAGATCTAGGGATAGAAATGAAACTTTTCAAAGAACACACCTTCAATTTCTTCATAAGATCAGCTCCAACAGTAGATCATACTGCGAAATAGCTAGAAATGCCCACAAGGGTGTGGATGATATTATTGAAAATCAATGTGCATCATCTAAGAATCTGGAGGATTCTTTCAAATCTACAACTAAGGAAATGGTTGAGCACAGAAGGATTACCCTAGAAAGATTGGACTCCTGAAGCCAGGAGCTGGACAACCATCCTCAAGAGACAAAGAATCATTTGGATGGTGGAATCTATATGCTAAAGGACAAGATTCTAAATCTTCAAGTCAATCTGTACAAGGACCTATCTGATGAAGTCTTAAAGGGTGAGAGATCAGTGATAAAGGCCAGTGGTGACCATGTCATCTGGACCTCTAATTCTATAAGGGAAGCAATGGACCTTCCCTCTATCTATTATGATGAACCTACTCAAGTACCTATTGCTGCCCCTGCCACATCTGAAGTACCAACTGTTCCTGACCAATGCAAAGGGAAGGGAATTGCATCTGAGGAGGATGAAATCAAGCTAAGAAAAAAAGGTACATGGAGGAAATGGAAAAGAAATAGGATTATGAGTAGTGGATCCCCAAATAAAGAGAAATAATCTGAACACCATGGGAACATATCAAGACAAAGAAAACTGACAGGGTCAAACTATACAGCACCCATGAATTGACCAAACATGAAAATTAAGAAGAAATAAGAAGAATCTACAAAAAGGATAAGTTGGCAGGAAAGATTCCAGGAGATGTAGAAGAACCCTTAAGATATCATCCAAAGCCTTATGGCTATTTCACCAAACAAACTGAAAAGAAAAAGGAGGTTGTTGTCAAGAAAACAAGAGGTGAATAGTCATAAGAGAACCTGAAGAATAATTGGCTTTAGTTTAATGGGCAAATGTAGAAATGTTTTAAAATTCAAAACATTTCAACACTTATAAATGAAAGTGCACAGTGTTTCTCTAAGTATTCTCTAGAGGGGTGGGGGTGAATAGAGTTTTATAACTTTTTTCCTAATTATCCACACACAATAAAACTACTATGTGCTTATGCAATCAGCAATCCCAAAGGAAGAATAAAGTAAACAAGGTTGTAGGAAGTATAAGAACAGAAAAATTTAAAACAGGGACACCACAGAAAAGCAAACACAGAAGACACAAGATTTTTATAGTGGTTCCCCAAAATGTGGGTTGTCCACTCTTCTACCTCGCTAGTAGAATTGCACAAACTGTGCCAGAGTCTTTTAATAAGGAGACTCTTAGAGTCACTGAGTCTTTTTATAAGGAGACTCTTAGAATCGCTGAATCCTTTGAAAGAGGGAGTGATAATACTCTTTTACATATTGTGAATAAGAAAGAAGAAAGAGAAAATGACGAGAATGGAATTGTGCTTTCAGAATTCTTCTGAAGCTATTTTCTGCTTCTGTTTATGACTGGATCTGAATATAATGAACCCTTGCTTATGATTATGATGATTGCAAGGGTTATTGACTTGATCCTTTTCTCTGAGCACTTCTTGTACGCTTGCTGCTGTGTGAAGAAAAAGAAAAGAAGCAGCTCTATTGTTTTTCCTGTACTCAGCAATATGTTCTGATCTGTCATAGGATTGAAGGAGGAAGAAGAGAGACCATTATTCGACAGCCATAAAATAATGTAATTGATCCTTCTATTCTTTCTTCTCCTCTCAGCTTATTTATTCTCCATGATTTAATTTGAATTTCTTTCTTCTTTTGGGTTGTCCTGAAAAGGAATTCCTATTGGACAGTTGATTTCCCTTTCTTCTTTTGTTCCCAACCCGTCCATCAGATTTGAATACATTGCAAGAATGTTTTTGCTGTATCCTGGAATACTCCATTCCATTCTTGGAAATAAACGAGTAGTTGGAAAGCTGTCTTCAGTATTGTGGACCTTCTGAAAATGCATTAAAAGGACAGCTGAAAAAGCTTCTATTTCAGACAATATTTGACGCTGCGCCCACTTCATCGATCTTCATATATACGCACCTCTGAGTTCATATAGGAGCAGTTTCAATTTCCTTCTTAGCTCTGGCTGAACTTAGATGTCGACATTACGTCGATTACTTATCGACGTATCCATCTAGTTGAAGGCTTCGACTTGAACTTCATCTTCTGCGTCGAATAGAAGTCTAAGTTGCGTCGACTTTTAAGATGACTTCACCAGGATCTTACTTCTGCGTCGAGTTCCTTTCGACATTGCGTCGACTTAACTTATACTTTGACACGCTGATTGTGTTGCTTCGAATTTCAGTCAGAGTTACATCGACATCTAGTCAAAGATGCGTCACTTCTATTCGACGCAAGTTTTAACTCAACTGAATTTATGCTTATCCTAGCATGATCTTGACACTCTAAGATGAGTGTGACATCCAAAGACATCGAATGACCAATTTACCCTTTTTATATAATGTGGGTAATATAACATAACTAATGAAATCACATTAAAGTAACTTGTTAGATAAATCACAACGATTTTTCCCAATAATTTCCCCTATTTATCATAACAAAATTTACAAAGTAAAATGAGTGATTTCAAACATGCTTTGACACGATTAAATATAAACAGCTATACACAGAACTATAATGACATAAAATGATATTATAAACCTATAGACTTTCAAGGAATCATATTGTTCTTCATAAATAAGATAAAGTATCCACCAGATGATATAATATAATGTCTACCTGTACAGTACTATTCTTTTTTCTGAAGCTTTCCTCTTCCTTGAGAACACTTGTGGTGTTAGACTTCTTGGTCCAAACCTTAGGTGCTCATCTTCTTCTTCTCCTTCAGCCTCCATTCCAGATCTTGATGAGTTTCATTTTCTTTGGGAGGCTCCCCCTGAGAATGTGCATCTTTTTCAACAGTCAGAGTTGCCTCCGTGACAATATGTGCAACCTCATCCAAGAGCAAATCATCTTCAGGGAGCTCCCCCTGAGTTGATACTAGTTTTTCTTGAGGATTTGCAAGAGGCTCTGCTTGGACTGTTCCTGTTCAAAAAATAGTGAACTTGTTTGGGTCATGAGCCTCAATAGTTGGGACACTTTGGGCAACCTCTTCTTGTGCATTCTTGTCCTTCTCCTGAACACTCATATTTTCCTGATTAAGCCTCTCCTCCTGTATCTTCTCCCCCTTCTTATCCTTACTTACCAAGAAGGTTAAGAACTCTTTAGTTACCATAGAGGACGATATGGTTGATTTCAGTGCAAGGAGAGACACTTGTGATTTCTGCAATTTTGACACCATCTGGGAGTACTTCCTGATGAACTTCTTTTCTTGAGAGGCCATCAGATCAGCAAAAGTGCTAGTAGCTAATCCCATTGCTTTTGAAATCACTTGCTTAAAGTCAAAGCAAGGAGTTGAATGTGTGGCAGAGACAAGAGGTGTTTTTGTGAAGTTCTCATTATAGTCTGGAATATCATGGTAGGTAGGGGAGTGGGATTGATACACTTCTGGAGGGATGTGATACTGTGGTTGGGGAGTAGATTGATTATCTGTATTTATGGTGGATGGTTGTTGCTGTGGTTGGAGAGGAATCTGATGTGTTGGCTCTGAAGCTGTAGTTTATAGGATAGACTGGAGATCTTGGAAGGGAGTATCATCTGGGATGATATCTTGTTATGTTGTTGTAGGGAATTATGCTGGAATGTCATCCCTTGGAGGATCAGGTACTATGTACTGTGGAGTTAAAGAAGGAGGAGGAGAAGGTGCAGCTTGACCAGGCTTTCGGATCTGCCTGGTCCACTTGGAAAATATCCCTATGTTCATCATTTTCCCTGGAGGAATAGGCACCCCCTTTGACTTGCACACAATTGGATAATGTTGGAAAAGCACATGGCTCATAATTCTCATATCTACATTTTCTTTATGCGCATATTTAGGACCTATCATTTTCAGAAGGCACCTCCCCCTATTTATCTTCTTATTCAGAACTAGGACTCCCTTTACTTGTAGTTGTTGTTTAGGAATTGCATCATGAGCAGAGATTTTACATAGTAGAACCTTACCTACATTATCTTCCAGGAACTTATATTATTCAGCTAGATCAATCTTCTTCAGATTGATGGACTTCTCTTTCCTGAACTGCATGATTTCTAAAACCGTCGTGATCTCTTCCCCTGTCAGTTCACCAAAATCATTGCTAGTTGTAAGATCAAATGTTTGATTGAACAATTCTTTTGTTATATTTATATCAGTCTCAGAAATTCTCCCATTGAGGGATCCATCATCTCCTGTATGTAGATTGTCTTTGAACTCTGTCAGTTCAGCATCAAGGATCTTGCACCTTGTAGAAATCAGCATTGTTAGGCCGGAAACATGAAATAAGCCGAGGATGGCTGTGAAGTTATAAAAATTTGCATTAAATGATTCCACATCCACATCGAAGCCAGAGTTGATCTTTGGAGGAGCCATTGAATCTTAGATGATGTACCTGCAAAGGGAAGAGAGAAGAGAGAGAGAGAGATAGATAGAGAGAGAGAGAGATAAAGAGAAAGCAAGAATGTGAGAGAGAGTTGGAGAGAAGGAGAGCACGAGAGCAAGAGAGAATGAATTTGAAAGCGTAATGAATTCGACGCCTATGTTGCTTAAAAGAAGATGATTCTTCGCAACTTAGGGTTTTATTCAAGGCACCGTCGACAGGGACTAATAGTCAGCACGCCAAAACGTGTCAATGTAGCTTCTAGAATTGAAACTGTGCATGCTTATCATATCGACATTGCATCGATTAGAACTCGATGCACCTACGAATTTTACGAGCAACTACTAAATCGACGAATGCGTCGATATGAAGTCGACTTTACGTCGAATTCTTTTCCAATTATCTATTATAGCTTGCTCCCTAAGCATGCGTCGAGTAGAATTAGACGGTACATCGAACTCTATTCGACGCAACTCTGAATAAATAGTTCTATTATATTAGAAAGTTGTTGCTGTTTTTCCCAGCAATGATTTTTATTGAAAATAGTATTTATACTCTTATTTTCATGAACTTAATGAAGGTGATAGAAAAAGGGAATTTAGAGAAGGAATCACTCACTTGTTGGATCTAGTTCTTTATTGAGGCTCTAGATCTTCCTTCCCCCTCCATTATCTCTTAGGTGTGATCCTACCTAATCCTGCAAAAGTAGCTCAAACATTAAAAGGAACCCAGGTTACCTTGGTCCCTTTGCTTTTATCATTATAAGGTTCTATGAAAGATTAGAAGGGTCTTTCATGACACCCTTTTGGATGGCAGAGAATGAGTTTATCAAACTTAGGTTTCTTATTTTGGTACTTGAAATGTGTATAAAATGTATCCAAATATAGTAAATCAGCAGAGTGTTTAATTACTCTACTTTTGGCTATAGCCTTTTAATTGTTGTTGGGTAATTTCTCTAAATTACTCTTGCATAGAGATTTCTTTTCATTATTTAGATTCACTTTATTAAGGACAGTTATTTTATTTGGATTATTAATATCCTGATCCTTAGTTAGTGCACTCCTCTCACTTGTTTGAAAATAAATAGATCTAATAAATCTAACTGGATTTTTCCAGGCTGGTTTATTAGTGACTTTAGTGATAGTGCATGGGACTTCTACTAGACCTAGATGCTTAAATCTCATAGAGAGAATTTGTGTATTAATCTTTGAGCTTTTGACTCCTCCCATAGAGAGAGTCCTCAAATGGTTTTGCGTTTGTTAGCTCTTCTTTCAATTTTTTATTTTCATTTCTTATCTCTATCAATTCTATTTCTTTATCCTGAATTTCATTTCTCAAAACATTAATTATTGAATATAATTCATCTTTCTTGAAGTTTACTAATTCTTCCCCATCTATTTTTGATTCTTTTTGTATTTTGAGGTGATCATTGCAAAATTCTTTAAAGCATTTTTTAAATTCTTCTCAGTCAAAATCAAAATTATCAAACAGTGATACATGTTCTTCTTCATCTTCGGAGGAGATCCCTAATGCCATCATGCAGGTAGCTTCATCATCTTCTTCATCACTTTCTAATGAGGATGAACTTAACTCTGCTTCAGAGTCACTCCAGGTTTCACCAATGAAACCTTTAGCTTTATTCCTGTCTTTCCACCTAAAAGACTTCTTCTTCTGCTCATCATTGTTGCTGCTCCTGTCCCTTTGTTCCTATGGGCACTCAGGGGCTATGTGCCATGGCTTGTTACAAGAGAAGCAAATCACCTCCTTCTATGGAGTCTTATCAAATCTGGGCTTTGATCTCCTCTCTCTTCTCCTTGATTCTTTTGTCTTGACCCACTTTCTGAATCTCCTTGCTAGGAGACTGAACATTTCATCTATAGGAGTGGAGGGCTTTCCTTCAGCAACCTTTAAAGCAAGGCTCCTTTGGATGGGAGTTAAGGTTGTCTCATTTGCCTCTTTTTCAAGCCTGCTTTTCAGTAGCATCTCATAAGACTTGAGCTTTGCAAGCAAAACATTAGTAGAGATCTCTCTATGGCATCTGGATTCTCTGATGGCCTGGATCCTTGAATCCCATGAGCTTGGGAAGCACAAGAGGTTCTTATCATTGATCTCTGTCAATTATATCTCCTTATCCAGACTCTTTAGCTCATTGATAATGATGTTGAATCTATCATACATTTCAACAACACTTTCTTCAGCTTTCTTTTGAAAGTTATCTTATTGCGATATGAGAAGGGACTTCCTGTCCTTTCTTTCATCAGAGCTCCCTTCAACAATTCTGGAAAGGGATTCCCAAATCTCTTTTGCTGATTAGCAGTTAGCTACTTTCTGGAAAATGTCATCTGACATTGTGGGAACCAGAATGTTCATTGCCTTAGCATAACTTACCTTCTGCTTCTTCTCAACCTCTTTCCACTCATTCCTTGGAACAGCTTCCAGTGTTGAAGATCCACTAGCATCTTGTCTGACTGGAGCTATGGGACTTGAAATTATAACATCAAAGATGTCTTCATCAAAGGAGTTCATATTAAGCTTTATTCTGGCCTTCCAGAGTGTAAACTTATTGAGGTTATACACTGGTGGTCTTGTTGATGCATAATCGTTAGAACTCATTTTCTTTAGAAAATAGTTTTAACTAATTTATAGTAAAGAAATGAGAGGAGGAGATCTCTTGATCAAGTTGTTAACCTTTTAATGTTCAACCTTCCTCTGATACCAATTGAAAGTGCACAGTGTGCCTCTGAGTATTCTCTAGAGGGGGTGGGGGTGAATAGAATTTTAAAACTTTTTCCCTAATTATGCACACACAATAAAACTACTAAGTGCTTATGCAATTAGAAATCCCAAAGGCAGAATAAAGTAAACAAGGTTGCAGGAAGTATAAGAATAGAAAACTGTAAAACATTCCAAGAATACATTCCTTTCTTCTTTTATTCCCGACTCGTCCATCAGATTTGAATACATTCCAAGAATGTTTTTGTTGTATCCTGGAATACTCCATTCCATTCTTAGCAATAAACGAACTATTGGAAAGCTGTCTTCAGTATTATGGACTTCTGAAAAGGCATTAAAAGGACAGCTGAAAAAACTTATATTTCATATTGTATTCGATGCTGCGTTGACATCATCATTCTTCATATTGATACACCTCTGAGTTCTTATAAGAGTACCTTTGAATTCCTCCTTAGCTCTGGCTGAACTCAAATGTTAACGTTACATTGATTAGTTATCAACGTATCCATCGAGTTGATGGCTTGGACTTGAACTTCATCTTCTACGTCGAATAGAAGTCAAAGTTGAGTCGACTTCTAAGATGGATTCGACAGGATCTTCCTTCTATGTCGAGTTCCTTTCGACGTTGCTTCGACTTGACTTATACTTCAACAGGATGATTGAGTTGTTGTGACTTTCAGTCAGAGTTACGTCGACATCTAGTCGAAGTTGTGTCGACTTCTACTCTACGCAAGTTTTAACTCAACTGAATTTATGCTTATCCTGACCTGGTCTTGACACTCAAAGGTGAGTGTGACATCCTAAGACATCAAATGACCAATTTACCCTTTCAATTCAATGTGGGTAACATAACCTAATTGATGAAATCGCTTTTAAGTCATTTGTTAGAAAAATCACAAGAGTTTTTTCCAACAATAAATTAATAATATGTTGATGATATATTTTGTTATGTTCACTGCAATGTTTTGAATATTTTCTACTCTCTGCTCTTATTATCTATTAATTCTCATTATTGTGCTTTAACAATGACTGTGTTATGACTTGTTTAAATAGGGGGAGATTGTTGGGAACTGGACTTACCATCGGGACAACGTCCACCGACTGCCTCGCCTGGCGACCGTTACCGGGCTGCAGCCCAAGCACCCCAACCCCTCTCCAGCCCACAGGCGGGTTGTTGGTGGCCACAGCCTCCCTTTGATGAGGCAAACTCGATAGTCAAGCATGCACCACGGGGACTTCCCAGGAGGTCACCCATCCCAGTACTACTCCAGCCCGAGCACGCTTAACTATGGAGTTCTTTCACTTCTCATCACCAATTGAGCTGCAGCTCAATTGGTGATGAGAAGTGAAAGAACTCCATAGTTAAGCGTGCTCGGGCTGGAGTAGTACTGGGATGGGTGACCTCCTGGGAAGTCCCCGTGGTGCATGCTTGACTATCGAGTTTGCCTCATCAAAGGGAGGCTGTGGCCACCAACAACCCGCCTGTGGGCTGGAGAGGGGTTGGGGTGCTTGGGCTGCAGCCCGGTAACGGTCGCCAGGCGAGGCAGTCGGTGGACGTTGTCCCGATGGTAAGTCCAGGGCCTTGGGACGTTACAGGAACACTGCCCACAATATTCCAGATTTGGAGAAGTCCCTAAGTCAATGATATGTGTATTTTGTATTTAATATCTATCTGATGTGACTGAGTAGGATGGGACATCATTGTTGGGTTTTCTGCTTCATTCAAAATGAACAGCATGTCATATATGCACAGCGGAAATAACAAACAAGAACAACCTAAAAGAGTTTAAGGATCTTACGATTTCATGAGTCAAGAAATAAGAAAGGTAACAAAGACGTAGTACCTTGAGGGGATTGAGTCAACAATAAACTAAGATGCTCCAAGAAGAAATCTCGAAGACATACTCTCCGCCCCAAGCACAGAAATGGATCGGCGCCTCTATAGAGATCCACACGAGTGAAGTAGAACCCCATGAATCTTGTCCATCAAGATCTGGGATGGAGAAAGAATTCCCTCTACGTCTCACACAGACTGCTAGATCTGACGATGGGGAAAGGCGGCGACGATCTCGTGGTATACAGACTGAACTGTCGAGACCTATGTGGAACTCTTCCGTCTCGGCTCACTCATATTCGTAAAAGAAAGAAGACTATTTCTGGAAACCTAATCACTTCTTTTTATACCCAAGGAATAAAACACGCTATAAGCAAACCCGAGACATTATTGGAGTTAAATAGAATTCGTCGAATAAACCAAATTCTTCGAGACAATTAGACGAATTCGTTGAGTAGAATATAATTCGTCGATACAATTCTAAGTGATGAGTCAATACCTGTTCCGTCGAGAAAATCTCGATGATTTGTCGATTATATCTAATTCATCTAGACATTTTGACGAGACGAATTAACACATATTTCGTCGAGACATTTCAACGATTCATCGAGACAATTCAGCAATTCATCGAGTACAATGCAATTCGTCGAGACACACTCTCGACGATTCATTGTGTACTTCCTTTTTCCCTTCGAGACACTCTCGACTCAACTCCAATTGCACATAGGATTTGTCCTCCACTCATATCCAATATGAGTAAGACAAACACAATCCTTCCTCCAACTTCTCCAACACTATTATGTGCGACCCTATAGGCTCAAATTGCGTTGGCAGTAAGACTTACAGTTTGATTGCTTTGAGATAACCTTGGAAACACCAGCATCTACCACTTGATCACAAAGTATCAATAAAAGTCTCACAAATAATGAGCGACATCTAGCAATACATCATTGCTACGCAAGCAATAATAATTCAAAACTCAATAAGCCTGTCTTGACCAATGTACCAGTGCTGTCATGTCCCATTGTCCCTTACATCCAGATAGAATTAGAGGCATGGACCGTGTCACCCTCATAATTGTTCAATCATAGTTTCCTGAATTAGAATAGATTGTTTGAAATTGGTGAGCTCAATATCATATACCAACTCAACCAAGCATGGTCATGCATTTCTCAGTCACATTCCATCAAGGGGCCCTTGGATGTAACTCCTGTCATAAAGGAGGACAAATCACATACCTGTCCACACACAAATACCCAAATGAATCGTAACATACCCAATAACCACCATTATCATCAACCTTCTTTAAGGAAGACTTTTGATGGCATCAAAGTACGCTCTTCCTCACTTGATGAATGTTGTGACTTCTGGTCAAAGAACCACAAACACCATTGTCAGTTGAGATGTACTTGTGACACGTTCATATAATAATCCATAAAGTAGCCTCAATGTGGGTATGTCTAGTACAACTTATTCACTAACAAGTACCCATGTGATGACTTGATATCACAATATCATGACCTATGAGAACTGGTCATCAGTCAACACACATGCTAGTCTTAATGTGCCGTTATTGCCCTTAGCTTCTAAGATGATACATCGACTATGGAGCATTTAAGAATGAAGCTTCTTATAAACTTAGGCCATCACATTCAAGTCACGTACTTGAATTCCTATGGAAGCAAACATTTTAAGCTCATTTATTAGGCTAATTAATCTATCAAGTAGAAACAGTTGACATAATAATAAGAACTTGCCATAAATGTAAAATAAATATAAAAGTACTTTATTCATGACATGAATAACAACCGACATAAATATAATCCGCAAGACTCCCACTAGAGACGGTCATTCAGGTATCTAATACCCATTGATCTAGTATGGCAATCATGTTTTCTCTGTGCAAGGGGCTTTGTCAGTGGATCCACAATATTCTCTTTAGTCAGAACTCTGCATATGCTCACATCTCCACGATCGATAATCTTTTGAATAAGATGGAACCACAAAAGTATGTACTTGGAGCGCTGATGAGATCTAGGTTCCTTAGCTTGTGCAATAGCACCACTGTTGTCACAGTAGAGAACTATAGGATCAACAATTATTGAAACTACACCAAGCTCGCTGATGAATTTCCTAATCCACACAGCCTCCTTCGCCGCATTTGCAGCAGCGATATACTCGGCCTCAGTCATAGAATCAGCAACTGTCTCTTTCTTGGAACTCTTCCAGCTCACAACTCCTCCATTCAGGAAAAATACAAAACCCGACTTAGACTTTGAATCGTCCCTATTAGTCTGGAAGCTAGCATCTGTGTAACCATTTACAACGAGCTCTTCCTCTCCACCAAACACCAAGAACATATCCTTAGTACATCTCAAGTACTTTAAGATATTCTTGACAGCTATCCAGTGACCATCACTAGGATCAGACTGATACCTGCTCGTCATGCTTAAAGCATATGAGACATCGGGTCGAGTACACAACATTGCATACATGAGTGATCCAATTGTCGAAGCATGTGGAATCAACTTCATGCGGTCCTTATCTTCCAAAGATTTAGGACACTGGTCCTTGGAGAGACTCACACCGTGAGACATGGGTAAGAATCCCTTCTTGAATTCAAGCATGTTGAACCATTTCAACACCTTCTCAATGTATGTACTCTGGGTCAAACCCAACAACTTCTTCGATCTATCTCTATAGATCTTAATACCAAGAATATAAGTCACTTTGCCCAAGTCTTTCATAGAAAAGCAGTTTCCTAGGTTGTTCTTAACAACTTGCAGGGTCGGAATGTCATTCTCGATCAACAATATGTCATCTACATACAATATCAGGAAGACAACTATGCTCCCACTAATCCTCTTATAAACAAAAGGTTCATCCTCATTCTTGATGAAACCAAACACTTTGATTTTTTCATCAAAACGAAAACTCCAACTTTGAGAAGCCTATTTCAATCCATAAATGGATCTCTACAACTTGCATATTTTAGTGGCTTCACTTGGAGAAACAAAACCCTCTGGTTGTGTCATATACACTTCCTCAAGGAGGTTTCCATCAAGGAAAGTCATTTTGACATCCATTTTCCAGATCTCGTAGTCATAAAACACAGCAATAGCAAGCCAAATCCTAATGGTCTTGACCATAGCTACATGGGAAAAAGTTTCATCATAGTCAACACCATGAATTTTCCTGAAACCTTTAGCCACCAACTGGCCTTTGAATGTTTGTACATTCCCATTAATGTCGGTCTTCTTCTTGATGACCCACTTGCACCATATGGGTCGTACCCTTTCAGGTGGTTCCACCAAGGTCCAAACTTGGTTTGTATAATTGGAGTCCATTTCAGATTTCATGGCCTCAAGCCACTTCTCGGAGTCTGGTCCATTCATAGCCTCTTGGTAGGTTGCAAGCTCATCAACATGATCCATAAGCAACACATTACCTATATAAGACATGAGAAATCCATATCTCTCAGGCTCAGATCTTGGTCTACCAGATCTACGTAGGACTTGTGTTTCTTGAGCAGGATTTCTAGCTACAACTTCTTGTAGTCCTTGCTCAGGTTCCAATTCCGGTTCATTCTCAGTCTGTGGTTCTTGAACTTCATCAAATTCTACCTTTGCAGTCTTTCTGGATAAGTACTCTTTCTCCAAAAAGACACCAGTCCTTGCGACAAACACTTTACCCTCAGACGGCAAGTAGAAGTAGTACCCTTTGTTCTCTCTAGGATAACCCACTGGGTAATACTTATCTGACTTGTGTTCCAGCTTGTCAGGCATTTGACGTCGCATGTATGCCTCACAGCCCCAAATCTTAATAAAAGGCATACAACGACACTTCCCAGTCCATATCTCATATGGTGTCTTTAGAACCATTTTCATTGGAGCACGATTTAAAGTGAAAGCAACACTCTCTAGAGGAAATCCCCAAAAGGAAATAGGAAGATCTACATGACTCATCATCGATCACTCCATGTCTAACAATGTTTGATTCCTCCTCTCAGAAAAACCATTATGTTGTGGTGTTCTAGGTGGATTGAGTTGTGATACAATACCACACTCATTCAGTTGATCACGAAACTCATGACTTAGATATTCGCCACCTCGATCAGATCGGAGTGCCTTGATCCTTTTTCCCAATTTGTTTTCTACTTCATTCTTAAACTCTTTGAACTTTTCAAGGGTTTTGGGTTTACACTTTATAAGATATATATATTCGTATCTACCGAAATCATCAGTAAATGTAACGAAGAAGTAGTACCCACCTCTAGCCACAGTACTCATGGGTCTGCACACATCACAATGTATGATACCCAAAAGATCATCAACCCTCTCACTACATCTAATGAAGGGGGATTTGTAACGACTGTAGATTTGCGATATTAGAAATACAAGGGAATGGCCGGAGGAGAGGCGGCCGGAGACGTGGGAGAAGACGAATGGACAGAGGTGGCCTGAGTTGGGAGAGACGAAGGGGCTGGGAACGGAGCAGAAATTGAACTAAAACTTTATTAAACTCTTCTTTATCTATTACAGCAGAGTGACCCCTATTTATAACCCCTATTAGGCAAATACACCTCATTATAACCTCTTGCATTTGGACACGTGTCCCACTGTTGTTACATTTCCTTCGCCTTTTAAAAACGACGTGTTCGTCGTTTGTTCATCTAAAAAAAATTTCTTCAATGTGATCCTCAATTTGATCTGCTTCAATTAATTCCGCCGAGATCGGAGACAAAAATTCTGAGAGGTAAGCCATAATAGTACCTAAGAACTTTGTGGAAACCATCGTTGATAATGTTTTCAAAGTATGTTTGTGCAACTAATTCCGTCGATCACGTCTACATCTCGTCGCTCTCGTCTTGTGCTCTACCCTTCCTCGAAGAACATCGGGGACGGCGCTTTTCTTCTACCCAAGATCGCCAACCACTGGTTCATCGTCCACCTTCGTCGTCCTGTTCATCCTCCACCACTGCTGGTCTAAGGATTGAAGCAGAGCAGATTTCTGTTCTTGGATCAAACCCTCTCCAGATCAAGAAAGACATCTTCAAATCACCCAACCGCCAGCCCGCTCTGCCGCCTTCGCCGTTGCGCCGCCTCCGCCGCTGCGCCGCCTCCGCCGCTGCGCCGCCTCCGCTGATGCGCCGCCTCCGCCGCTGCGCCGCCTCCGCCACTGCGCCGCCTTCGCCGCTGCGCCGCCTCCTTCGCTGCGCCGCCTCCGCCGCTGCGCCGCCTCCGCCGCTGCGCCACCTCCGCCGCTGCGCCGCCTCCGCCGCTGCGCCGCCTCCGCCGCTGCGCCGCCTCCGCCGCTGCGCCGCCTCCGCCGTTGCGCCGCCTCCGCCGCTGCGCCGCCTCCGCCGCTGTGCCACCTCCGCCGCTGCTCCGCCTCCACCGCTGCGCCGCCTCCCCTGCTGGTCCACCTCCGCCACCTCATCCGCTGCGCCGCCTCTTTCACAGCCGTCCGACCACAACTGCATTTGCTTCTTCATCTCGCCATAATCAAGAACCACTGCCGATTGCTTCTCAATCTCCCCACAATCAATACCATAAACTTGTAGAAATTTGGCCTACAGCAGTTCGAAGGAATTTGATCAATACAAACATAATGATCCATCACCAATTTCTCAATCTTTTATAATGGCAGATGATTTATACATTATTATTGAGGCTTGCAAGCAACATATGGAATGCAGCTTTGATGCTCTTCAGCAACGCATGGACAATAACTTCCAACGCCTCATCGATACTACGCGACAAAAATTTTTTGAACTTTGACAAACTGTCTTGACCTGCCAAAGAAAACAAGAGGAGGAGATAAATCAAACTTTGCAAAAGCTTGAGAATATAGGTCTTGATCTTGTTGATAAAGAGGAACAAGATTCTTTTTCAATATTTCTTGAGGAGCAGGTCTCGCCATTCATCAATTCTGCGCCAACAATAACAGACGATGTTCATCATACGGTTCTTGAACAGATCAACTCAACCTCCGAGCCACCGATGCAAATTGAATATGATTTTGTGTTGCCATCTAGCACCACCAAAATTAAGAGCGACTACGATGTTGTTTTTTACGAAACCTATTCAGGCCAATATGTTGTAAAACCATTGGCTATAACAGAACTCACTACAACAGAGTTGGCTACATCTAAGTTCGCCACAACAGAGTTCGCTACAACAAAATTTTCTATGAACGATCAAAGAACATCAACAATTTTGGTGTTTGATCCTGGCGGAAATAATCTTGCAAGAATTAGTTCTCACAAATATGCTTTGGAAACGTTATCAATGATGGCTTCCGCAGAGTTTGTTCGCAAAAATTGAAGCAATTTTTCTTGAAGATGACCAAACGACGAGGACGTCGTTTTTAAAAGGCGAAGGCAATGTAACAATAGTGGACCACGTGTCCAAATAATAGTGTAATGACATGTATATTGCCTAATGAGTGCTATAAATGGGGGTCATTACTTGTAATTGGGAATGTGGAGAAAGTTTAATAAATTTATCATTTCTTCTCTGTTTCCAGTTCCCCCCCCCCCCCCCCCCCCCCCGCCTCGTCTCTCACAGCTCCAGCACCCTCCCGGCCGTTCATCTTCTCCCTCGTCTCCGGCCACCACTCCTTCGGCCATTCCCTTGTTTTTCTACTATCTCAATTCTACACCCGTTACAGGCTTTCATTATCTTGCCTAATAAACATGACTCACATCTCTCAAATGACTCATAATCAAATTAGACCAATAGTCCATCTTTTAGGAGCTTGGATATGCATTTTTCATTTATACGACCAAAATGACAATGCCAGAGATATGTAGGATTAGAGTCATTAGTTTTTAGTCGTTTGGTATTTTTATGTTATAGATTGGATGCTTTATGTTCAAAATATACAAGCCATTAAACATTTGAGCAACGCCATAACAAAAATCATTCTTATAAATAGAACAACAATTGTTCTTAATAATAAAAGAAAAGCCACTCATGTCCAAACATGAAATAGAAATGATGTTTCTAGTTATAGAAGAAAAAAATAACAGTTATCAAGTTCAATAATTAGCACAGTGGGAAAGGAAAGAAGGTACACTCCTAAGGAAATGACAACAACCCTTGCTCCAGTTCCAACACGCAGGTCTACCTCTCCTTTACCCAGCATTCTTCTCCTTCCCAGTTCCTGCACATTCGTATAAATGTGAGAACCACATCCGATATCGAATACCCAGGATGATGGAGAGGACATGTTTATTCCTATAACAAATATACCTGAAGAGGAAGTCATATTTCCCTTCTTCTTCAGATCCTCAATGTAAAGGGGACAGTTCCTCCTCCAATGCCCTGCCTTACCAAAATGGTGTCAGTTTCCTTCCTTAGCTAATCCCTTCCTTTTCATTGCATAAGATTTGGGATCAAGGAATGACTTAGGTTGCACCTTAGTCTTCCTGAATCCCTTGCCCTTGCCTTTATGCACCATCAATATGGGGCTAGAAGGCTTGGTCTTCTTCATGTTTCTCTTGGCATTTCTTAACATGCCAAGGAGCTCGGGCAGCGTCTTGTCATATTCATTTATGTTATAGTTCAAGACGAACTGCTCACAACTTTCCGACAATGATTGCAGGATCAGATCAGAGGCCAACACTTGGCTCAAAAGAATACCTAGTCTCTAAAGATTCTCGATGTACCCAATCATCTTGAGAACATGAGTTCCTACTGGGTCTCTAGCTCCCATTTTGCACTGAAATAAAGCTTTCGAGATGTCGGATCTCTCTTGCTGAGCTTGCACTTGGAACATTTTCTTTAGGTGCTCGATAATAAAACCACACATATTCTCACGTTGCTTCTAAAGCTCAGAGTTCATGGTAGCATGCAGGAGCGATTCAACATCTAAGGATTCTTCTTGATACTTCTTGTAAGCAATTTTTTCGTCTCGGGACAAATTCTCGGTCAGCACTACGGGGGGATCCTTTTCCAAGATATGGAGCTTGCGCTCTTTCCTGAGAACAATTCTCAGGTTTCTGTAACAGTCTAGGAAGTTAGTCTCATTGAGCTTATCCTTCTCAAGGATGGCTCTTAGGGACAAGGTGGAGTGAGATCCAGTTTTAATGGAAATTCTACATGAATTATGCAAAATAGATTTTAGTAATATATTTCAAAATACATTTTATTTATTAAGGATTTTAATTAAAAGCTCCCACTATTTTATTCAAACTGATAACCCTTAATATCAATTCGGAGAGTTAATGCAAGCTACTCTCTTAGTGGACAAGATTCATATTTCACCAACACAATGAGTCCGCCTTGGCGTTCCTCTCTTAATGCGGTTATTTAGGTAGACAACACTTGCCAATTGCATCATTATGCAACTCTTGTATTGTTGGTGAATAACTTTTTATTCGCATCCATCATATGGTGCATGCAAACCCTATGCCTCTAGCCATTCAACCTTTGAGGTGACCTAGTTAAGTTGGACCCGATATCTACAGGTATGGAACAAATGCAAGAAGTGGAGAACATACAAGATTCATCAAATGGAAAAGAAGAAATCCCATCTTTGGAAGAGGAATGCCAAAAAGATGAAGACAACAAAGAAAATTCGTACTCAAATCTCACAGTATCCAAAAGCACTGTAAGGAAATCAAATCATCTTATTGTTTGCAATTCTATTTCTACTTTACAATTGCTACAAATTACAAAGCACAAAATAAAGAAATTAAAAAACTGCGAATTACAAATTGCGCTTAGAAAATAAAAATTTAAAAGCAAAAGTTAAAGTATAATCAAAATCTGATTTATCTAGCTTTACTCATGTCACTTCAATTGAAAATACAAAACCTTTTTTTGATTGTAATGATATTAAAGAAAAATTTAAGGAACTTGAAAAAGAAATTATTTGTATAAAAGAACATAATGAAAAATTATCTTTAGAAAATTCATCTTTAAAAAGTGATTGTCCTACATGCAAAAGTTATAAAATTGAAATTGAAGAGATGGATGAAACATTTGAGGAATACATAAATAAATATCAAAACCATATTGATTCAATTGTTTCTACTCTTAAAAATAGCAGAATTGCTTATAATAAAGCTAGACATAATTTGAAACTTAAGAACAATGAATTAGAAACTAAAATTAACTTGCTTAAGGAAATCATAAAGAAAAATTCTCAATATCAAGCAAACTCCAAAAGCAAGTTGAATATGATTTCTCAAAATTTGAATAAACCAAACAATGGAAATAAAAAACTTCAAAAGATTGAAAATGAAATTCCAAAATACTATCATCATTATCACTTACAACATCAATCTTCTCCCAACATAAAGTTAAATGTTCACAACTTTCCTATGAAAAATACTTTCAATAATCATCAATATAAATATTATCGCAATGGAAATTTCACATATAAGAATTACACTAAACCAAAGTTTGAATAGAGACCCAAAACTAAAACTAAAACATTAACTTCACATGAAAGGACCCATTCATCAATATCTACCCACAAACCTACACGTTATATTTTTTGGTACCCAAAGGAACCACCAGACTTGGTCCCCTTTGGATACCTAAATCTCTTATTCATTAGGTATCACCAAATGCATGAAGTGGAATATTCTCAAAAATTAAATGCACAAATTTTCTACTTCATGATATGCTTTATTATTTTCTATCATGGTATGGTCATCATATAGACACAAGACTTTATCACATAAAGATTTATAAATCAAATTATCAAATTGTAAAGTCATGTAATTTATTTCTAAAGACCAATCTGTTCTTCCTAAACTCATAATATATATAAATCATTTATCAACAATTGAATTCAAAAAATTTCTATGTGGTATTAAAATCTCTAGTGATAGAATTTCAAAAAAAAAATACTACATATGATCTTAAAATTTCTTAAACATCTCCACTTCATGACTTCAAAATTTATAAATAAAACGTAAAACAAAACCTTCAAAAACTACCAAAGAAGGATCAGATAAAAACAGTCAAACATCCAAAAACAACAAAATTAAACATTGCAGATAGCGCTAGCACTAGCTGGTATCGCCGGCGCTAGCAAACAGCATCCAAGAACATGTGTTCAAATTCCTGTATTATTACAAAACTGAAAACTTGTTCCCCTCAGGTCCTTCCTATTCCACTACCCTTCCTCATCTACCTCCTCAACACTTGGACTTGGTAAACGTCGTCTGCGTTTCGCCAAACAGAATGTCTTGGCGAATCATCTACTGGGCTATCCCATTCCCTTCTTTCTGACGATGACGGTGTCTACTTTAAGGCCTTGATCATAAATTTCAACATTTTTTTCATGTCGAACACACCCTTCTTTACCTCCGATATATCCTCCTCCACCCGTGTCATTCGTTCTCCCATATCATCTCGGAATCAATCATATGAACCATCCCATGTCTCTCGGGATGACGATCCTCTCCGGAGTGGTGGTCGAGTATACATCGATGGCTCATCCGGGAGGGATGTTGCTCGCATGTGTGACGAACTATAGATTGGAGGAAAGCAATCTATCAAGTAAAAACCTATTTCAATAGAAGGGTACATCACTTGAATAACCCGTTGTATGATGCCACCCAGGGGCAAGTTGTTATATCTCTGGCGGGAAGGTTGCTTCAACTTGTATGAATAGCGAATCAAGGAGAGTAACAAGTCTGCCACGTCAAATTTCTCCTCCTCTAAAATGAAATAGGTGACATAACTAAGTTGTGCTGTGACTTTTGCTGTATCACCCAACTTCAGCATAATTGTGTGGCGTAATACATCTTTAACGTCTAGGGCGTCTACTGTGAGTGTCGATAAAGAGGAGATCAGACTTCTGCATTCCCTATTATGCAGCACCATGTTCAATTGAGTCCAATCTCTATCTACCCTAAACTTCTCAACAATCTCCAACCGATTTGGATGCTGGGTCAATCCAAACATGACCTTCCGTTGGTCATGGGTAATAGTCACCACTTGTCCTTGCACCAGAGACCGCATTCCTCCATCCAACTCTGTCTGTGATGGGTTTTCCAAGTGCGTATAGAAATCTCATACTAACTGTGAAGAAAACCCATCAGAAATAAATAAATTCAACACCTCAGAGGTTGCAAATAGCTGCATGATATGGTGGTGTCGAGGCATGTCAAACTCCACGATATATGGAACACCTACTACTACAGCCTCCACGGACAGCTTTGCACTTTTCTTTCCTTTTAATCAAGGAGCCATCTGCCACATTATAAGAGAAATTAAAATTAAGCAACAATCATTGGCGCCTGCGCTAGCACTAGTGCCCGGCGCTGGCACTAGCGCCTACTGTAGCGCCGACGCTAGTCCTCTGATCTGAAATGGTAAGATCTCTTTAAAATAAAAGATTTCCAAATCCTAATTTTCTAGATCCAAGAAACACACATAATCTAAACTAAAATCCTCATAAAAAATGAAAAACAAAAATCTTGAAGATTTGTTTTTCAAAATCAATAGTTTTCTTAAAAAAAGGTCATAAATCTTCATCAAAATCAACAATTTTGAACAAGAATCATAAAAATAAAGATGATTTGTTTTAGTTCCTCTCTTCAAAAATAAAAGGATCAAGCATTGTAGATCTAGTTTCTAAAACCACCTAATAACTTCAAATATCTTCATCTCTAACATCAAAATCAAAGTTTAAAACAAAAATCAGAAGAAAAGATGAAGTTTTACCTTTGATCTATGCGTGGGCTGGGTTATCTTCTAGGGTTTTTCGGGAGAGCTTGAGAGGTAATGGCCAAAATGACAAAAAGAAAAGGGAATTAAATAAAGCAGAACTACCGCCAACGCTATCATTAGCACTAGCGTTATCGCTTGGTTCTGACTTATTTGTATTTCTTGAATTTTATAAGATACCTCAATTTATTCTCTATTATATGTACTACATAGTTTTTGCAGTTATGTTTTGAATTGATATTTGAAAAATTAAAACAAAAAATGATTATTATAAAAACCAAAATTACAAAAACAATTTTTTTGGTCATTTGTTAAAGTCTATTTTTTTATGCAAAAATCCAATACAAAATTATAAAACATTAAAACTATAAAAAAACTGTATGGACTTTCCTGTGAAAATCAAGCATGATTTAATCTATTATTTAGAACTTCTATAATATTGCAATTTATCTTTTCAAACTACTTTGAACATTGTTTTCATCATGCTTTGATATATCGATTAATATGTGCATCAATTATATTGTAAAGGTAGTGTCGAACCTAAGCTTAGCATGCCTCTAAGCATGAGTGAATGTTTTACGGCTAATAATGATATTTCTTCACTCACTCTTTGGCTAAGTCTACTTATGTTCTTAATCTACGAATGCTTTCTTGTGTATTGTAATTGTACAATGAATTAAAATTTGCACAAGTATTTTATCTACACTACATTTACTTGCACTCTTAAAAAATTAAGAAAAGTGGTTGTACTTTCATAATTCAATTGGTTTGCAAAGCAAGTGTAATCGGAGAACTTTGTACAAAAAAAATCATGAAATAAATTGACAAAGATAACTCCACCGAGAACTACTTGAACCTCCTGATAAGTCTTAATAAGCGTTGTGAGGTTGAGCACCTTGGAAAGATTAGTAAAGTGACTTGTGCAAACTTTTCATTTTTAAAATAAAACCACTTATTCTTAAGTACACCAGATCACAACAAAAAAATCAATATTGAAGAATAAAATTGTGTGATCCCCCAAGCACTACTTTGCACCCTGATAAGTCTTAATGAGCATTGTGTGTGAAAAGCACCTTGGTAGTTGTACATTTTTCTTTGTGCTTAAAAGTGTGTGGAATTAAAATTATTTGTGTTTTATTGTGCACATTACTTTACACATGTCTTGTATTTTTGATTAAATCATTTGTTTACTCTATTCAAAATACACTTTTGTGCACATCATTATCTTCCATTACACTTCTTCTCATGAGTATTGGATCCTAATGCTAAAATTCTATAATACTCTTTCTATATAAATGCACTAGATAACTTAGCATGCTTTCTACAATGTTTGGTATGTTTTGAAATTGTGAATTAAAATAACATTGTAGTAATCACTTTTTGATAACATTATTTCATGCTTGATTACTTTATTGTTAAACTTAAAGATTTTAATTGAACAATGATTTACAAAAACATCTTCTTAATGAAATTTAACTCATTTATCTTTTTATGGATCATCAATGATTACAATAAGATGTTTCTTGTATTTTGATAAGTCTTCCGCATCATAACCATATAATTGTTTTACCTTGCTCTTTCATGCTTATTTAAAGTCTTTTATTTTGTGTGCATCCTCACTTGAATCTTAACATTCCTTTCTTTCAACAAGTGATAGACTTGCTTGGTAAACTTTATATTGGTTGCTTTAAACAAGAATATTTTTTTATAAAAACTCTGATTTATTTCTATGAAAATATTGTAATACTAAAACTCTGATTTATTAATGGATTTCAAATTAGCTCTGTGACTTTTTTCTTTAAAAAATTCAAAAAAAAATATAAACCCATGGGCAATGAACGTATCATTAGAATTAAATGATTAATGTTTCAATAATTATTATCCATGATTACATATCTCACCATAGCGGGGGCGTAGGGTTGTAGACATTAGATAACCTGACCTCTATGTCATGTCTTGTCCTTAACTGGGGAGGGTTCCAGTGGGGCCTTGCGAGGCACTGGGGGGAAAGAGTGCTGGGTTGAGTTTATTTTTTCTAATGTTTGCATATGGGACTTACACCCCAACCTACGACATGTATGCAACTCCTCATGCCCATCCGTCACTTAGTACGGGGCTAGGATGTAGAAATATTGTCTGGGTAGATTGGTTATTTGGAAATCATTACCGTTTTATGCTTAAAACTCTTATATAAAGGGGAAAACTAACATAATAATATTGATTACTTGGCAAATGTTATATTGTTCATCTTTAAGCTAAAAACTCTGATCTATCTCTATAAAAATTATTCTAAAACTCCTTATCATTTCATTCTCTCTAAAAGCTCGATCATGCCTTTATCTTCTAATCAAAACTTTTCCGTGTTTTGTTTCCTTACTCACTTTTGCTAATAACAAAAGGGGGAGATCTTCCATGATAAATAAAATCCGCTATCAAAATGAAAAACTAACTTGATTAATTAAAGATGATAGCTTACATATTAGGGGAGCATTCACTTAGGGGGGGCATGTATTTATGGGGAGCAATTCTAAAATTGTACAATCACTATTTATCCTAAGTCATCACTCTCACACACACATAGGTAGGTTACATCATGCTTATATTAATGCTCTGATTTATAATTTATGGATTTGTTATTATCAAAAGGGGGAGTTTATTGGAACATGGTCTTCCGCATCTCCTAGGTTTGAGAATAACAAATCCTATGTGTATTTGATCTTGTGTGTTTAAGTGTGCATGAAAATAAGTCCACATGACTCAAGGATAACATAAGAAGGTTGCCCCCAAATTTGAGCCATCAAATCCAACATTCCCACTAGCGCCAGCGGTAGCACCTTGCGCCCGACGCTAGCAATGATTAGCATAATTCTGGGAGCACATACAGAAGGAGCTAGAGCCTGGCGGTAGACGATAGCGCGGGCAGTAGCGCGGAGCACAGAAGGCAAGAGAGAAATGTTTCCTCGGATTGAAGATTCTACCGCACAGAATATGTCCTAATATGGGATAGAGCTGGCGGTAGCACTAGCGCATGCGCTAGCGCTGAGGATATAAATCGGACCCCTCTTCTCTCGTTTCATACAGACATCAGAGAGAGAGAGAGAGATTGAGTGCTAGAATTCCAGAGGCTACCTTGGCCAAAAGTTGATGTCCTACAAAAGTTCTGCAAATTTCTGAAGGAGAATCTCTTCACTCCAGATCTAAATGATGTTCGCTTCTACAACGCTTATTCTACAACGGATCTTCGTCTCCAACTTCAGAAGTTCTTAAAGAGGGAGTTTTTATTATTATCATTTCATATTTCTTGTAAACGGTTAGAGAATTCGCCTCGTGTTGGCGACTAGGTCTGGTAGGACTTAGGGCAGAAATTCGCCTCGTGTTGGCGACTAGATCTAGGTTAGGTCTAGGGGGTGCTCAAGGACATATCTGGGGTTGGATTGGCTAGAGCGGCTTGAGGCCAAATCTGGGAAGGATAGACTAGGGCCACCGGTTCATGGGGATGCGAGTCGGGATAGAAAACAAAAAGAGTTTACTATTATTCGCCACAGATTTCTAGCGTTATAGAAATCAACTTTTGTAAAATCTTATTTCATATTAATAAAACATGTCTCTACTTTATTTTAATTGTTTTACTTGATCTCTCATCTTCTTAATCACGCATTATTTCAAAGATAATCAACATATAACATAAGTTTTAAAAACCCTTATTCACCCCCCCTCTAAGGGCGCCTACCGATCCAACAGATTCGACGTGATGAATCAATACGTGTTCCGTCGAGACAATCTCAACGATTCGTCGAGTATATCTAATTCATCGAGACATTTCGACAAATTTCGACGAGATGATTTAACACATTATTCATCGAGACATTTCAATGATTCATCGAGACAATTCGACGATTCGACGAGTACAATGCAATTTATCGAGACACATTCTCGACGATTCATCATGAACTTCCTTTTTCCCATCGAGACTTTCTCGACTCAACTCCAATTGCTCATAGGATTGGTCCTCCACTCATATCCAATATGAGTAAGGCCAACACAATCCTTCCTCCAACTTCTCCAACACTATTATGTGCGACCCTTTAGGCTCAAATTCCATTGGCAGTAAGACTAACTATTTGATTGCTTTGAGATCACCTTGGAAACACCAACAATCATATATCATATATATAATGTTTGGAGATCAAGCACAATACCTCTAAGTAAAACAACATCATGTATGTGAAAATCACACGACGATATTGTTTTGATCACTCACAGGAGGCAGTAACAGAAGTTGGTCAACAATCGACATGATAAGAAGAAGAACACGATGATATCATTATGACAACAAGTTTCACGCGATGATATCTTAATGAGTACTCAAGAAAATTCCGCTAAGGTATTTATCATTGTAACAACAAGCTTCACACGATGATATAGTTGTGAAAGCTCAAGGAAAGTTTTCTAAGTTACTTATCGTCATGACAACAAGGTCCACACGGCGATATTGTTGCAAGAGCTCAAGAGAAAACTGCTAAGTAATTTATTGTTGTGTTAACCAACTTCACACAATGATATTGTCTTATCAAGCTCAGAAGAAGTGATTTCAAATTGACGGAGATGATAAAAGCAGATGTTAAATCAATCACTTCTGAAAAGTGGTCAGAGATAAAACCTTTTAGGGTCTCAACCATTTGAAGTGTTAGAGCTATCAAAGGATAAGAGAGGGTCGGCAAACCCTAACCCTTGAGATTGATAACTTTGCAAAATCAAAAAGTGAAAAACTTGTCGGCCATTAAAAGCAATAGAATAGTAAAGAGCAAGCTTTCAAAAGAAGAAGAAAAGCTTCAAGAAAAAGAAAGCTCTCATTTTAGAGAGCAAGATGACTTCTATTCTCAAGGAATCTCAACACTTATCCTTTTACTAAAGCAATTCTGCAGATTGATTCAGTGCTGCTGCTGAAAAAGACTTTCTTTTTAGATGGATCTAAGAAGACTCAAGCTGCATAAGGAATATTTTCTAGAGTCAAAATATTGTTAACAAATTCTACTATCTTCTTGGTTGTAAGATCTATTTGAGAACTGAGGTAGGGTTGTGCTGTCATCCTGAGTGTATGGCTGGAGAGAAGGCTTGAGTGTAAGCCTGAGGTAGGGTCTTTTGGAGACCTAAGGTAGGATTTTGAGGTGAATTTGAGTTGTATGAGTGCTATCACTCTAAGGTAGGGATGTTGTTTGCACCTGAGGTAGGATCCAAGGATTGGATTTGAGGTAGGGAACTCGTTGGGTTTCTGAGTTGTAGGAGTCAAGGACTCTGAAGAGTAAGATCTTTGATCGAAGTTTTTGGAGGAGTTGTCCTTGTCTAGAACATAGCTAAATAGGTGGAGATGGATTGTGGAGTACCCATCATCTATGGAACCTATATAAATAACGATGTGCTTTTCTGTGTTGTTTTTTATTTACTTTCTCTAAGCTAGAATAGTCCACATTTTAAAAGGGAGTAGAATCATTAAAACACCTATTCACCACACCACTAGGTTATTATACTACTGATTAAACTTTCAGTTATTAATACCGCCGACGATATGGGTCTTAATCTATAGAAAGACAATTTTCGATGCTCTCATTGATGATTCAGGAACCCTAACTCTACCACGCTGAGCACTATGTGAGGGACCTAATTTCAGAAGTATGGGAGCACTCCCATCTACAAATTCAAGATCAAAAGCAGTTTTTAAAAAGGAGGATTCATCACTCTTATTCAATGCGAATAACGAACGCATCAACCATTCTGATCTCCTGCGTTCCTTCACCACCTTTTCAAAAATCTCTAAATGGACTTTTTGCTTTATTTTGTATTTGATTTTCTCATTATTGTTTTTCATGTGAGGTGAAGAATTTGCCGCAGTTATTGGCGACTAGATCCTTGTGTGTCTTAGGGGGGATTCATCATAGTTGTTGGCAACTAGGTCCTTGTGTGGCTTAGGGAGATTTCGCCTTGTGTGTTCACGAGTAGGTCTATAGTTTAAATCTAGGGGTGGCTCGAGGCTTTATCTGGGGAGAGATAGGCTAGATCTAATCGGTCCTTCAGAGAAGGGTCAGTATAGAAAATGAAAAAGGTTTTTTCATTGTCGCCTTGATTTTTAGCATCATAGGAATCAAACATTTTATAATCTAAGTTTTATGAAATTAATTCAAGTATGTCTTTGTTATTCACTAACTGGATTTTAATTCTTATTCATAAATATTTTAAATAATATTTTCTGTTGTAGTTTAAACTCAAAATATATTGCAAGGTTCATTAGCTGATGCAGGCTACGCTCTCTGACACGATCGCTATGAACACACACGAGTTCCCTCTCAACGCTCCCAAATTTTACGCTCGCACAAAATTACTCGCAACGTACACGCAACGCAATATTTATCAATTAGATGCTAACGTACGGGTAGTTATGCCGCTAGAGGTTGAATAGATGGCTATAGGCCAAAATTCTTCCTGACAAAAAGGAGCCACCCGGTTCGAACGAGCTTAAGTTGTACCAAAAGAGATCCACCAAAAATTATGATTTCAAAAGGGTGGATCTCTCCCAATAAAAAGTCGAGGTTCGCCAATCCTCTTCGAAAATTAAAAGAAATAAGAAGAGTGCACAATTTGATCGAAGAAAACCACGACTATTCAAGTGATTCGAAGATAACGCCAAAATTACCACCACAAGAAATTAACAAGAGGGAAAATTCTCACGAGTAGAAATTTCGTTACCCCGCTTGAGATGGGATCATCCTCAAGTATGCACTCGCCCGAATCATTCTTCTACGGATCCACTGGAACTGCGTCGAATGGAGAGAAACTCGTTTGCCTTCATTACTTCACGCCGGATCTTGATTTCCCGGGGCCACGACCCGTTCTTCTTCCTTCTTCACCTTGACCGAAACTTCTCAAGAAGAGGGAGTATGATGGGCGGCTATGAGAGGGGGCTGAAGTAGAGGGTGAAAAGAAATAGGGGGAAGGAGAAGTGGTGGCCGGCGGCCAAGAGGAGGGAGGAAGAGAGATGGGCGGCGAAGAGGGGGCTGAAATCCAATGAAGAAAGAATGAGAGAGGGGGAGGCTAGGAGAGGGAGAAACTCAAGAGGGAAATTTGGGGTTTAGGTTTTTTCATTATCATTCAATAATAATAAATCTAATACAAGATGACCTTTTATAGGCTAGCCAACTAACATGGCTAAACGCAGTCCAAAATTAAAATCAAACATGAGCATGGCAAAACGAAGTCTAAAATTAAATAAAACATGGACATAAACAAAGTCTAAAATAAAAGACAAAGCTAGATAATATTATAATTAATAATTATAAAAAAATAATTTTCATTATTAATTATTAATCTTGCGCAGCGGACGAAGGTTGTAACGCCGATGGCGTTCGTCATGACTGTGCGGCGATGGCGTTCTTCAAAATGGTTGTCGCGGCGATGGCGTACACCATGACTGTTGTTCCGACATCATCCATCCGAGTCTTCAAATATAGTGTTTCGGCAGCGATCAAAATAATGCGTCGAGTCGGCATCATCAAGGAACTGGTCACGAACATATGGCGGGGCATCGTCGCCATCATTAGTGTAATATAACTCTCAAGGAATTCAATTTCTGTGAGCTAGTGCCTGGAGGTAACACTTACAACCAGTGGTATCAAAGAAAGATTGAATTCCTCCTTTTTCTGAAATTAACCTTTGATGCAATCTTTTCTGCAAAGTTAAAATAAGATTTTCTATTAAATATCCTGAAACTACTTTTTATCAAGAATATTCATATCCAGTTTTAAAAATCTTAAAAACCCTTATTCACCTCACCCCCTATAAGGGCGTCAGTAGATCCAACATATATTTCATGCATAAATTGATTACAAAATTGGATTTCTATGATGCTAAAAATCAAGGCGGTATAATGTTAAAGTTCTTTTTGTTTTCTATAATGACCCTTATCCTCAAGGACTGATTGACCCTAGCCTATATCTCCCTAGATAGGCCTCAAGCCTCCCCTAGATCTAAACCATAGGTCTAGTCACCCATACCTACGGCAAATTCCTTCCTAATCCACACATGACCTAGTTGCTAACATGTGAAGGGAATTCCACTATTAATACAAAAGTAATGACCAAAAATAAAGAAGATAATACATGATGAAAATTATGATTTCAGAATATAAAACTCCTTATAGAAAACTCTGAAGGAGATGGCGAAGGAATACTAGAAATCATCTTTGTTGATGCTTTTGTCCATCGCATAGAATGTGCATTGATCGAATCATCGTCTGAGTTCCTCTACGGATCTACAAGGCTTATGTAGGGTGTCCTCTAGATGTCTAGGATGATGGCTCTCACAAAAAGATACGAAGTTATAGCTTTGGCCATCAATTTAAACTAGAGGCAGAGCAGCTCTATTTATAGTATTGGGAGCTAGCGTCGTCGGTTTGTCCTATCGCTAGGCGGTAGCCTAAATGGAATGAGATCAGCGAGGCCTACATCAAGGAATGGTATGTGAATTCCTAATTTTACCGAAACCCCTACTGTGTCATGATAGGGTTACTTTGTCGCGTTAGCTCCCTATTTTATCCTGCCATTGGAATGATTTTTTGCTCCATTTGGCTCCTCATTTAGCTATTGATTGTCGGGATTTCCATTGAGTTACCATCACGCATTTGTGGTATCACTGCCAATCCTTGCGTTCAAATGCATTTTGCCAGCAATCCCATTGACATGATTTCTACCACCATTGGATGGTGTTACCTCCGCGGCAGGTCAACCTTCAGAGCATCACCTTTTTGCTTCTTATTGTATATACGCATTCAGAGAGGTGTTGTACCTATATTACCTGCACAATATAAACGCAAGACAAGCATGATCAAATACATAATGTGATTTGTTATTCTCAATCCAAGAGATGCAAAATGCATATTCCAACAAACTCCCCCTTTTGATAATAACAAATCTTCTAAAAAGAAATCAATTATTTTAGAGTTGTGATTAAAGAAAAGTGCGGTAAGTGATAATCGAGATAAAACATGTTTTTGAGTGGTGTGGATTAGGTACATATTTATGTTCAGATTCTTAAAAGTGTATACTCCCCCTCAATGAATGTCCCCCCTACATAGATGCTTCTTTTAAATATTTATGGTGTTATATTACACTCCCCCTAAAGTATTATATTTCAACAATTAATTCTCCCCCGTTTGTTGTTAGCAAAAGAGGGTAGGTTTGAGTGATATCAATAAGTGTTAATTCTCCATATGTAGAGATGATATACAATGTCACATACAACTTGTAGGAAAAAATTAATAATGATTGAGCATAAGAGTGAAACACATCGGAAAATAGATCAAGCATTTTGTTTTATACAAGAAAACATCTTTTGTAAATATTATCACAAAATATAATGATTTATAAACATGATTTGAAGATGTTTGAGTTTTGAACAAGCGATTTCATTAAACCTTTGAGGTATAACAAGAATAATTTGAAATATCAAGAAAAAGATAACAAGCTACAGTGAAAAGTAATTTGCATTTCAAGTAAGAAAGAACATTATAGATGTCATGCATAGCTATCTAACACTTTTACTAATGTTTGTAGAAGACTAATATATTAGTGTGTTAGGGTACAATTCTCATGAGTGGATAATTTATGTAAGATAATGATGTGTACAAATAGTGTTTTGATAAAGTATATAAGTTCATTAACCAATTCACATGCATATGTAATGGAATAAAAACACAACATTATCAAAACTACACAAATAATTTAAATTCCATAAAGTTCAATGTACATGAAATAAATTGTACAACTACCATGGTGCTCCGCACACATAATTCTTATTAAGACTTATCAGGCAGCGAAGTAGTGTTTGGGTATCACGTAATATTATGCATTAATTAAGTTGGGTGATCTGGTGTAGAAAAGAGAAGTTAAGTGTTTGTTTAAGAGTTTTTTTGCACAAGAAACTTTATAAATCTCTTCATCGTGCTTAACCTCACAATACTTATCAAGAATTATTAGGAGGATGAGTAGTTCTTGGTTGAGTTTTCGTTGTCATTTATTATTTGATTTTTTATTTTGTGACCAAGGACTCTGGATTCACTTATTTGGTAAACATACAATTTTAGTTTTTAACCACACTTCTTTAAAAAAAGTGCATGAAAGACAAAGAATTGCAAGAGATCAATTCAATGTTGTGTAGGTAATCTAGTCATGTATTTTAATATGTTATGTTACTATACTACACAATCATGTAAGACTAAGATTAAAGGCATATGTAGGAATCAAATAAATGAGTAATTAAATAATTATCTAAAATCAAGCAATACTCATACTTAGATGCATGTTAATCACTCTATCAAATATTTTATACAATCAATTTCATTGCACTATAGAAGATAGTTGTCGAGGCAAGATAAAACAAAAAAAATGTTATAAGAAACTTGAAAATTATATCATACATTGTAATGCATCTCTAAGAGATATAATAATTTATCCTTGACTATAGCAAGGAAGATTAGCAGTTAATATGTTTTTTGGTTTTTATAAAAACAAACAAAATATCATGAAAATAGAAAAACATATTTTTGGTAATTTTTGTTTGTTTTGTAATTTTCTCTTTGTTTTTTTAATTTTTAAGAAAAATGAACCAAAATAATGTAAAATTTTCTGAAAGTAGAAACAAAGAAATGAGTAAAGCAGTAAAATAATTCTCAAAAGCAAAAGTGATAGTTTTCAATAAAGCAAAGATAGCGCCAGCTTTAGACCCTAGTTCTAGGTTCTAGCTTACAAAGATGCATTATTTTACTCTAAAATCAAGGTTTTCGATTTTTCAATTCTGTTTTCTCTTGATTATGATTTTTCATGAAAAGGGACAACAAATTCAACAAAGAAATAAAAAAAAGAATAATTTTTTTGCATATTTTAAAATTTAGTCTAAGGTATCCAAAACACCCAATTCTAATCTAAGCATCGTCAATTGTGCATCAGGTAGTGATTTGGTGACTATGTGATGAGCAAATTTTGTATAGTGATTTAGGATCTAATCTAGCATGCTTCTCCATTTATATCACTCATCTAATTGATTATTCCATCATAAAACCATTGATAATCTGAATGAATGTATTGTGAGCATGTTTAGATTGTTAGAGAATAATTTGTGCCATTTTATGCATGAGGGAGACCTCTTCTCCATCTCATTTGATTTGTATACTTTGATATTATGTGTGTGGTTGTGTGGATGAGGAATTCTGAAAATATTGAATGTGTTTGCTGCAAGTACAGTGCTCATGAGGATTTCCCAGTGAGTCTTGGCCCTTTTCCATTGAGGAAGCCACTACTCATGCATTTTTCTTTTCACACGAGCAATGGACCCCTCTGCGCATGATTAGTGGTATTGCGCGACCGTTTGACATAATTGACTCAAGCACCCCCCATGAAAACACATGATTGTAGGCACGAGGACAATCACATGAACACTAGTCGTGCACGTTCAACAATTCCCCCCCCCCCCCCCCCCCCCAATGCCAAATATTTCGGGCCAGTTCACGATCCTTCTAGCACAAGTAGTGGACTTTCCTTAGCGCACGACCACTATTCGATCTCCTACACATGCGTACGTCAAAATTCAATTTATCTATAAATAGATAGGTTCACAATTTTAGGAGGAGCCTAATTTTCTTCCTTCATTTTTCGCCCTACTTCACCATGTTTATCGCCCTAAGGCTAGGGATAATCCCCTAAGCTCTCCACATCATCCTAGAGCTTAAAAGTGACGAAGAATCATCCCTCTCTCCACAAGCTAGGGATTTGGAAGAAGAAATATGGGTGGTTCACAACCCTTGAGAAGACAGGTCCAATGGGAGCCGGTGACAGCAGTTCTTCTACCCCGGACAATAGCCAACGAGTGAAGCTATCACGGAGTCGCACTCCGGAGCACCTTTGTCTCCACAGAAGAGTCTCAAGCACTGTTAATATTTTGTTCTTTATCTCCCGCATATTAAGTTGAGTAGGCTTGTACCTGAAAGTGCACAGTTAACCTCACTAGAATTCTCTAGAGGGGGGGGGGGGTGAATAGAGATTTAAAATATTTTTGTGCAAAGTTAATAATTATATATATATGTGTGTAGTGATTACAGATTAGAGCTTTCCACACACCAACAAGAATTAAACAAGTAAAGAAAATAAATGCAATAAAAATCACAGCACAACACAAAGAAATATAGTGGTTCCCCAAACTTTGGGTAGTCCACTCTTCTACCCCCTTGGTAGGAATTCACTATCTTGCACTGAGTCTTTTGATAAGGAGACTCTTAGAACCACCCTGAGTCTTTTGATAAGGAGACTCTTAGAACCAACTGAGTCTTTTGAAAAGGAGACTCTTAGAACCAGTACAACTGAATTTTTTGAAGAGAGATTCTAAAAACTCTTTTACAGTATTTGAAAGTTAAATAAGAAAAAGAAGAAGAAGTATTTAAGACAAGAAAGAATCTTCTTCCTAGCAAGAAGATTGGAAGCACAAGAAGTAGTGAATGAAATCTCTCTTCTATAGTGAGAAGGAGATTGTAGGCCTTTTCTCTCTTTTGTGAGAGCTATCAGAGTTTGCAGCAGTATGGGATGAGAAGGAGAAGGAAGCTTGATCTTTGCTGCAGCACTATTTCTCAATTCTCTCTCTTTTTCACTTGGGAGCTTTTCCTCTATTTCAATATGTATTTGGTGGATCACTTCATGGTCTTCTCTGCCGACCTCCTTCTTATTTTATAGCTCTGTCCATTCAAATAATACTATAGGAGGATAATTGATTAGCAGACAGAGAAACAGAAAGATAAAAATATTTCCATAATAATTATATCAATAGAAGGAAAGAATTCATTCTGATTTCAAATAATGTCCATAATGGATTTAATCAAATTAGCCAAGAATCTATTAGAGGAAAAGAATGATTCAGAACGGCTATAAAGAATAAATTGATTCCATATAAATCAGATCTATAAAAGAAGGAAAGAGATCTGGCGACTTTTGAATTAAACATAGAAATCGACGTACGTCGATTACTATTTGACGTAAGCGTCGAGTTCATCCTAGCTGGACGTCGAGAGGAGAATAATGAAGGTGCGTCGACTGAGGTGCGTCGACTTCACTAGATGCGTCGACTAGAAGTCAGAGCTATGTCGACATAGGATACGTCGAATTCTTCTTAAAGTTACTTTGACTCATTCTGAAAGGAACGTCGACACCACTTTGACATTGCGTCGAATACCATTCGACGCATATTTACTTAACCTTGATTTTTCTTTCTTAGAAAACATATTCAACTCATTTTCAGGGGTTAAGAGAAATCATTTTCCCAACAATCTCCCCCTATTTGTCTTAACCCTATTTAGAGAGAAATTCTATCAGCATATTGATTAATCACAGCAAAGCATTTAAGCAAGTAGAAGAAAAATTAGAAAAGGAAATCTTATAAACAAACTTCATGTTCAGATCAATCAGTATTCAACCATAAATATATCAGTCATTGTTTTTAAGGCATTTCAGGAGGGGTAGGAGGAGTCTTCCTTTTTCTAGTGAATACAACTGTTTTAAGAGGGGGGGGGGGGGGGGGGGGGGGGGGGGTTGCTCCTTCTCAGCACCAGGTAGTTCACTCAGCTCCCCCTGAGTTACATCAGTTTGCTCCCCCTGGGATGGAATTTCCTTGGTTGCTTCTACTTTCTGCCTCTTCAGTTTCTTTTTCAGTTCCAGGTTCAGTCATAGCAGTACCTGGCCCCTGAGCTGTTATTTCACCTATCACAGTATCTAGCTCCCCCTGAGTTTCAGCTTCTTTATTTTTCTCACCATCTGCCACATCTTCCTTTTCAACTTCATTTTCTGTCCTGCTTGCCTCCCCTTGTAATAGTACCACTTGACTTGCAGCCTCTCTTGCTATATTGAGTACCTCTATTGTTTGTTCTTCAACATGTAGCTCAGGTACTATCTCATTTCCAATTGTCTTGAGCAGTGCAGGATTATCAGTTTTTGAGGTAGGAGGTGACTTGTGGGAGAGAGATTTAGGAGTGGAGGGATGCTCTTCATCTAGGTTCTCCCCCTTCTTGACCTTCTTGGCCAAGGAGGTTAAGAAAGACCTAGTTACTCTAGAGGAAGAGAGATAGGTCTTTAGATTTTGCACAGAGGCACTGACCCCATCTATTTGGGTGTGCATGTGAAGTATGGAGGAATGGATCTGGGAGCAGTGCTCATCCAGCATTGCTTGGAATGTTTGAGCTGCTGATGCAATGCACTGAGTGAGGAGAGCTTCAGTGGATGCAGATGGTTCATGTTGTGGTTGGTGATGAGGAGAGAGTGGTGGAGGTGGTGATGAGGGTGGAGAAAGGTTAGTTGATGTATAAGGTATTGGTGATAATGGAGGTGAAGAGGATGAGAAAGTATGAGGAGGAAGAGATGGAGAAACTACTGTTTGAGCAGGTGTTTGAGAAGAGGTAGGTAGAGTAGGAGTTGTGAGGGTGGTAGAGACTATTGGAGTGGATGATGGTGGTAGAGAAGGATTGTGTCTTTGAGGAGGAGGAGGAGGAGGAGATGGATGAACAGGAGAGTTAGGAGGCGATGGAGTCTTTTCAGGAATGGAACCAGGCTTAGGGATTTGCGTGGTCCATTTGGAGAATAGAGCTATTGACATCCTTTTCCCTGGAGGAATTGGGATTCCTTTTGACCTACATAGGTCAGGGAAGGAGTGGAAGAGTACTTGACTCATAATCCTCATATATGCACTTTCTTTGTGTGAGTATTTAGAGCTTATCATCTTGAGCAGGCATATGGCCCAGTCCACCTTCTTCTTCAGAACCAGGGATCCCATGATATTCAGTTGCTGCTTGGGCACTGCATCATGGGCTGAGGTCTTGCATAGCAGGATTTTTCCTACTATATCTGCTAGCAGTCTGTACTCCTTAGAAAAGTCTGTTTTCTTTAGATGGAATGGTCTATCTTTTGAAAACTTCATGGTGGTTAGCAGATGCTTGATTTCATCAGGTGTGAGGTCTATAGATTCATCACCTGTTAAGGGAGTGATGAAGACTTATTTAGTTATTCTTTAGAAGCTGATTTTCTTTCCCTATTTGCTTTGAACAAAGATAATATTAGGGTGTACCTGATGGAAGATCAAAGGTTGTCCTAATGTGTTATGCAGATATTGAGACAGGTGTCTCATGGATTGTTCCTTGGATCTCTCCTTGTTCAGATATCTGAACATGAGTTATCAGCACTGTGAGCTCTGTTTCCAGGAGCTTGCATCTTGTGGAGATGAGCTTATCTAGTCCAGCTTTAGTGAACAGAGCAATGATGCTCTTGTAGTTTTTTGCGGTGGCTTGGAACGATGCAAGGTCAATGTCGAAACCAGAGTTGGTCTTAGGAGCCATTTTAGGTCAGTGAGAGAGAGAGTAAGAAATCGGCTGGACTGAGAAGCAAGAAGGATGAAGGATGCAGAGTAGTGAAGGTTTCTAACTGAAGAGTCCTTTTTAAGTCAGGTGAAACGTCGAAATGCAACACTATTCGAGGCTTATTCGGTACTTCAGTGGATGTGACCGAAAATTTTAGTATTGCAGCTCGTTTTCATGCAATCGACGTTACGTCGAGTGGAATTCGACGTAAGCGTCGATATAGCCCGCGTTAAGATGCTAGGGTTTCGTATCGACATATGCGTCGATTGTAGTCAACGCATGCGTCGAGTTCACTTATTGAGTTGAGTCATCGACGGTGCGTCGATTAAAAGTCGACGTGACTTTTAATTTTCCTGAAAAATTCTAGGTGTTTATTTCTTTTTATCTCTTCCTAATCCAAAGGGTTTCTAAGTTAGTCTTGGACTAATTCTCACAGATAGTTTGATTGATTGTGCCAACATTGTTTGGCAAGGTGGACAGTTTTGTTACATATGTAGCACTTGATTATCTTAGTATTGTGAGAATTTGAGTTTAGAGAGGGATAGAAGTGTTGATTAGGATAGAAAGTTTGATTAAGATGGGAATTTTGGTTAGGATAGAAAGTTTGGTTAGGATAGAGATGTTAATTAGGATAGAAGTCATGATTAGGATGAATGGGTCCTGAATAGGGGTTAAGATGGAAGGTTTTTGGAGGATAGGCATTTAAGTTGCTCTGAGTTTTTATGCGTCGATATCTATTCGACGTATGTTGATAGTTGCGTTGATTTATATTCGGCGCTTTCTCCAGATAGCGTTGATCTGGTATCGATGCATGAACAAGGTTGCGTCGATTTGATGTCGGCATACTTTTATTCAAGCGTCGAGTTGAGGTCGAGGCATCTGAGAGATTTCATAAAGTAGAATTCGACGCACTATCACTCATGCGTCGATATGAAGTCGACGCAATTGTATCTTCATAAATTTTCTTCTTCCCTTTTTCTGATTTTACTCTTTTATGTATTGTTTCTCTTGGCTTAGTTGCTTCTTCAGATGAAGTTTGAGAATCATCAGCTGAATAATATGATGTTTCATCAAATTGTTTTATTTCCTTGAGGGAGTCTTCTTCCTTATTTAGTGAGTCTTTTTCTTGGTTTGATTTGATGGGTTTGGTGAATTTTACAGGGACCATCCAAGCAGGTTTGTTGGATGGAATTTGGCTGGTTGAGGGATCAGCCCCTAGACCAAGATTTTTATGTCTCCTTGTTTGTTGTTCAGTGATTTCCTTGAGAGTTTGGCTTCTCATTTTTATTGATTCTTCAAAAGCTTTTGCCTGGGATACCTTATCCTTAAGGAGCTGGTTTTCTATTCTATCCCTTTCTACTTCCTTTTCTATGATGTTAGCCCTTAATTCATAATTTTTAGAGCATTTAACTTCTCTATTTCTCTGGTTTTTAGCCATATTAATTTGTTCTTTTAGATCCTTAATTTCTTGTTTGGCTTTTAGTTGATCTAGACACATTCCCATAAAGTCATTTCTGAAATTATCACTTTGAAAATCTATTTCATCAAAAATGCTTACCTCATCCTTATCCTCAGATTCCTCTATGAGAATAAGGTTGTTTTCTCTTTCATCTTCAGAAGATATGCTTTCTTCTGATCCTGTCTCACTCCATGATTTAGCATCATCATCTTTCTTTGAGCCTTCAAGTGCCATTAAGCATAGGTCTTCTTGCTTAGGCTCTTCATTGTCACTCTTAGAAGAGGAGCTTTCCTCAGAGTCTGTTTCACTCCAGGCTTCTGCAATAAAGCCTCTTTCTTTCTTATTCCCCTTTTTCTTGAGATCTTTCTTTTTCAGATCTTTCTTTGTCTCAGCATTTTCTGGACATTCTGGGGCAATATGTCCAGGTTTCCTGCAAGAATAACAAATAATTTCTTTAGTAGGATTTTTGTCATACCTTGGTTTTGACTCTCTCCTTCTTGATCCATCTGTCCTGACCCATTTCTTAAATATTCTGGCCAGGAAACTGAATAGTTCTTCTTCAGTGACAGAGCTTCCTTCTTCTGTTGCTTTTAATGCAATGTTCCTGTCTTTTGAAGAAGTTGAGGTGTTTTCTCTTCTCTTCTTCTCTTCTCTGGTTTTCAGCAGTTGCTCATCAGATCTGAGTTTTCCTAAGAGAGCATCTGTTGAAATTTCCCTTTGTCCTCTTGTGTCTCTTATTGCCCGTATCCTTGAGTCCCATGAACTTGGGAGACTCATCAGCAATTTGTCATTGATCTCTGTGAGGGAAATTTCTCTATCCAAGTCCCTTAGTCGATTGATGATCACACTGAATCTGTCATACATCTCAGAGATGCTTTCTTCATTCTTCTTTTGGAAGTTCTCATATTGATAGATCAATAGAGCCTTCCTATCTTTTCTTTCATCAGCACTTCCTTCTACCATCTTTATGAGAGCCTCCAAAATTTCTTTGGCTGATTCACAGTCCACAACCCTTTGAAAGATTTCATCAGAAAGGGTTGAGACAAGAATGTTCATAGCCTTTATATTATATGACCTTGTCTTCTTCTCCTCATCTGTCCATTCAAATCTTGGGACAAGTGTTTGAGTTACATTGCCACTTGAATCCTTTCTATAAGGTTTGGGAGGACCTGTCAAAGTAACATTAAATAATGCATCATCAATAGAGTTCATATAAATTCTAATTCTTTTTTTCCAAACTGCAAACTTTTCATGATTACACATTGGAGGTCTGGTGGAAGCATAATCTTTGATTTGTGCCATGTGAAAATAATTGTTAGAAATATATATATATATATATATATATATATATATATATATAAGAGGTAGGATCTTTTTGATCAAGGAGTTATCCTTTTTTGATCAACCTAGTTCTGATACCAATTGAAAGTACACAGTTAACCTAACTAGAATTCTCTAAAGGGGGGGTGAATAGAGATTTAAAATATTTTTGTGCAAAGTTAATAATTATATATATATATATGTGTGTAGTGATTACAGATTAGAGCTTCCCACACACCAACAAGAATTAAACAAGTAAAGAAAATAAATGCAAGAAAAATCACAGCACAACACAAAGAAATATAGTGGTTCCCCAAACTTTGGGTAGTCCACACTTCTACCCCCTTGGTAGGAATTCACTATCTTGCACTGAGTCTTTTGATAAGGAGACTCTTAGAACCACCCCAAGTCTTTTGATAAGGAGACTATTAGAACCAACTGAGTCTTTTGAAAAGGAGACTCTTAGAACCAGTACAACTGAATTTTTTGAAGAGAGATTCTAAAAACTCTTTTACAGTATTTGTAAGTGAAATAAGAAAAAGAAGAAGAAGTATTTAAGACAAGAAAGAATCTTCTTCCTAGCAAGAAGATTGGAAGCACAAGAAGTAGTGAATGAAATTTCTCTTCTATAGTGAGAAGGAGATTGTAGGCCTTTTATCTCTTTTGTAAGAGCTATCAGAGTTTGCAGCAGTATGGCTTCAGGATGAGAAGGAGAAGGAAGCTTGATCTTTGCTGCAACACTATTTCTCAATTCTCTCTCTTTTTCACTTGGGAGCTTTTCCTCTATTTCAATATGTATTTGGTGGATCACTTCATGGTCTTCTCTGCCGACCTCCTTGTTATTTTATAGCTCTGTCCATTCAAATAATACTGTAGGAGGATAATTGATTAGCAGACAGAGAAATAGAAAGATAGAAATATTTCCATAATAATTATATCAATAGAAGGAAAGAATTCATTCTGATTTCAAATAATGTCCATAATGGATTTAATCAAATCAGCCAAGAATCTATTAGAGGAAAAGAATAATTCAGAATGGCTATAAAGAATAAATTGATTCCATATAAATCAGATCTATAAAAGAAGGAAAGAGATCTGGCGACTTTTGAATTAAACATAGAAATCGACGTACGTCGATTACTATTCGACGTAAGCGTCGAGTTCGTCCTGGCTGGACGTCGAGAGGAGAATAAGGAAGGTGCGCCGACTGAGGTGCGTCGACTAGAAGTCAGAGCTACGTCGACATAGGATACGTCGAATTCTTCTTAAAGTTACTTCGACTCATTCTGAAAGGAACGTCGACACCACTTCGACGTTGCGTCGAATACCATTCGACGCATATTTACTTAACCTTGATTTTTCTTTCTTAGAAAACATATTCAACTCATTTTCAAGGGTTAAGAGAAATCATTTTCCCAATAGTACCCCTTCTCATTTTGATGATGGTTGGAATGGATTTGTGTTGTATGAATGCTATGTATGTTTCTCTTCGATATATATTCTTGTTTTTTCCATTTCCTTCGGAGCAGCTTAGGACGGATAGCCTCTTGTACATTATTTTTCCAAAATCTTTGGTGGAGTGTGTTGGACAATGGTCTTCCGCATCTCCTAGGTTTGAGAATAACAAATCCTATGTGTATTTGATCTTGTGTGTTTAAGTGTGCAGGAAACAAAGTCCATATGCTCAAGGATTACATAAGATGTTTGCCCCCAAATTTGAGCCAGCAAATCCAACATGCCCACTTGCGTCGGCGGTAGCACCTAGCGCCCGACACTAGCGATGATTAGCGCAATTTCGGAGCACATATAGAAGGCTCTAGCGCCTTGAGGTAGCGATAGTGCAGGCGGTAGCGCGGAGCACAAAAGGCAAGAGAGAAATGTTTCCTCGGATTGAAGATTCCCCTACGCAGAATAATGCCTAATCTGGGATAGCGCCGACGGTAGCGCAAGCACAGGCGGTAGCGCTAGCGCGTGCGCAAGTGCTAAGGCTATAAATAGGACCCCTCTTCTCTCGTTTCACACAGACATCAGAGAGAGAGATTGACTGCTAGAATTCCAGAGGCTGTTTTGGCCAAAAGTTGATGTCCTACCAAAGCTCTACGGATTTCTGAAGGAGAATCTCTTCACACCAGATCTAAACGACGTCCACTTTTACAATGCTTATTCTACATCGGATCTTCATCTCCAACTTCAGAAATTCTTCAAGAGGGAGTTTTTATTATTATCATTTCATATTTCTTGTAAATCGTTAGAGAATTCGCCTCGTGTTGGCGACTAGGTCTGGGTAGGTCTAAGGGCAGAATTTCACCTCATGTTGGTGACTAGATCAATGTTAGGTCTTGGGGGTGCTCAAGGCCATATCCGGGGTTGGATTGGCTAGACTGGCTTGAGGCTGAATCTGAGGAAGGATAGGCTAGGGCCACCAGTTCGTGGGGATGCGAGTCAGGATAGAAAAGAAAAAAGAGCTTACTATTATTCGCCCCCAATTTCTAGCGTTATCGAAATCAACTTTTGTAAAACCTTATTTCATATTAATAAAACATGTCTCCACTTTATTTTAATTGCTTTGTTTGATTTCTCACTTTCTTATTCACGCACTATTTCAAAGAAAATCAAAAATATAACTTAAGTTGTAAAAACCCTTATTCACCCCCCCCCCTCTAAGGGCGCCTACCGATCCAACAAGTGGTATCAGAGCGGTTTTATTCCAATCGCCTTAACAACCGGGAATAATGGCGTCTCATGATCTCGCTTTTCCGGAGGGTCAGGGTGTTAGTCGACCACCTCATTTTTCTGGGTCAGATTTCAACTACTGGAAAATCAAATGATGTGTTTTCTTATGACCATGGTTGTGGAAGTATGGAACATTGTAGAAGTTTGGTACTCTCCTCCTATAATTGTAGTGGGAGAGGTGACATTACTAAAACTTAAAGATAAATAGGATGATAACGATAAACTAAGGTGCAAAAATAATGCTAAGGCGATGAACGCTTTATATTGCGCCTTATATTAAACTGAGTTTAATAGAATTTCTGCATGCATAACTGCTTATGATATTTGGAATCAATTGGAAGTTACTCATGAAGGTACATCACAGGTGAAAGATGCAAAGCTATTCCAACTAGAATCTGAATATGAAAAATTCAGGATGGATACAGAAGAGGACATCAACTCGATGTACACCCGCTTCACCAAGATCGCCAACACTTCAAAGGCACTTGGAAAGATCTACTCAGACGGGGACTTGGTGTGGAAAATTCTTCGCTCTTTACCTCCAAGGTTCAATCCAAAGGTGACGGCCATCTCGAAGTCGCACAACCTAAGAACGCTCCAGATTGAGAACCTTATTGGGAATCTCAAAACCCATGAGGTAGAACTCCAGATTCAACACGATGAAAACAACAAAGAGCCAAAGAAAAAGGCACTGGCACTAAAATCAAAGAGGGAGAGCATCGTAGATGATGATAAAGATGAAGAAGGTCTCCTAGTGAAGAACTTCAGGAAGTTCATTAGGAATCCGGAGAGAAGGAACACCTTTCGAAAATACTTCCAAAAGGATGCTCGATGAAAAGGATCTTGTTCTTCATCAAATATAGGAAAAGGAAGCGAAGATGAAGAAGAAATTCGACCATCGGAGTGCTACCACTGCAGAAAGACCGGGCACATTCGGAGCCAGTGCCCGAAGTATCACAAGGAGCAAAAAGAACAAAACAAAGCGAAGGAGAAAAAGAAAGTATTGAAAGCCGCAACTTGGGATGATTCTTCCTCTGAAGATTCAAATGAGTTTGAGTCAAGCAGATAGGAGGAAGCAAACATATGCATAATGGAAAAAAGCAATGATGACGACACCAGTGTTCTTAGCGACACTGAGGTAACTCCTCCCACCTTCGAAGAACTCTATGATGAATTTGTTCAAACTTGCAAATCCTATGATCAAAGTATAAAAGATAATATTATTTTAAATCATGAAAATGAATCTATTATCAAAGAAAATCATAAGCTCACAAAAAAATTGATTTCCCTTGAAAAGAGAAAGGTTTCATGCCAAGAGTGTGAGCACTCTTTATGTAAGGCAAACGAACTTGAAGTTTCTCTTTCTAAGGCCCACTCACAAATCAAAAATATTACAAAAGAAAAGGGGGACTTAGAGAGAAAACAAAGAACCTCTCTCTCACAAATTGAAAATAATAAAAGGGCTTTGAAAATAAATGTGTTATGATTGTACAAGAAATACATCTCATAAAAAACAAAATCATGATCTCAATATGGCCATAAAAAAATTTGGAATAGGTAAAAAATCCCTGGATATGATTTTGGGAAACCAATGTTGTGGTTATGGAAAGTTTGGGCTCGGATATCAAAGTGAGCAATACCTCCTGGCGCTAGCCACTAACGCCAACGGTAGCTCAACAGTTAAAAAACCTCATATTTTTTCTAAAATTCAAACATCATCCAGCAAGAGCAATGTAGAAATTCAGAAAAGGGTCTCAACCCCCTTTATTTAGTGTACAAATTGTCTTAAGCTTGGACACACGTCTAACACTTGCAGGAATAAAAAACAATGATCATTAAAATAAATTTGGGCACCTAAGATATCCACTTACTCTATAGGTGGTACCACTTGGGTATTCGTATCTTTACTCTCATCTTCTTTCTAGATTTGCAGGAAGGCTAAGGAAACGGAGGACGTGTGGTTCTTGGACTCAGGCTACTCCAAGCACATGACGAGCAACAAGGAAAAATTCCTTAGCCTATAAAAGAAGAAATGAGGGATCGTAACGTTTGGTGATAACGGTAAAGGAAGGATCATGGGAGTAGGTAAAGTGGGTAACGAATCCATTCTTATCTCAAATGTTCTTTATGTTAAAGGATTAAAACATAACTTAATATCTATAAGCCAACTGTGTGATAAAGGATTGGATGTATTATTTGAATCATCCACTAATCTTTGCAAAATATTTAATCCTAAAACAAAAGATGTGTTACTAACTACACCTAGAATTCACAATGTTTACATAATTTCATTTCATGATCTTTCAAAATCTTCTATAAAATGTTTTATAACCAAAAATGATGAATTAGAACTATGACATAGACGTTTAGGTCACGCTAGTACAAAGATCATTTTAAAACTAGCAAAAAAGTAATTGATTAGAGGATTGCCTAAATTGAATGGAAATTTATCTTCACTATGTTCTCCATGCCAAAAAGGAAAATTTACAAAATCATCTTTTAAAAGCAAAAACAAAATTTCTACTTCTAAACCATGCAACTAATTCATATGGATCTCTTTGGTCCCGTTAGCACCGCAAGTCTTGGTGGTAGAACATATACTTTTGTTCTAATAGATGATCTCTCGAGATATTGTTGGACTTTATTTCTCTCTTCAAAATCTGATGCGTTTTGCGAATTCTTAAAATTATGTACTCATATTCAAAATGAACTAGATTTAAAAATAAAATGCATTCGCTCAGATCATGGAGGAGAATTTGAAAATGAAAATTTTAAATCTTTTTATGAAATGTTAGGTATTAAGCATGAGTTCTCCGCTCCACGGACACCTCAACAAAACGGTGTTGTAGAAAGAAAGAATAGGACAATCCAAGAACTAGCACGCACTATGTTATCTGAATATAAATTACCTAAGACTTTTTGTGCCGAAGCCGTAAGCACATCATGCTATGTATTGATTAGAGTCATGCTTCGCCCATCTCTAAATCTCACACCGTATGAACTATATTATCAAAAGAAACCTAACGTATCATATTTTAAAGTATTTGGTTGTAAATGTTTTATTCTTAATACAAAAGATTCTTTAGGAAAATTCGATGAAAAATGTGATGAAGGAATATTTCTTGGATACTCTTCAACCAGTAAAGCCTATAGAATATTTAACAAAAGATCAAGTAAGGTCGAAGAGTCTATTAATGTTAAATTTGTTGAATTTATTCCGTGTGTAGAAAGACTTCCTACAGGTGCAAATGATGAACCTCTGCAATCTTTGGAGCATGACGAAGAGGAACCTTCCAAAGAAGAGGAGGAGAAGGCCAAGGAAGATGAATATGTGACAGCAAGCGTCTTAAACTAGGGTAAGAACTCGATCTTCTCTTCATGAAACATTTTCAAATATTCGCTTTGTCTCCAAAATAGAACCTAAAAATGTATCCACCGCTCTAAATGACGAATTTTGGTTTTTGGCTATGAATGAAGAGTTAGATCAATTTGAAAGAAATAAAGTTTGGATTCTAGTAGATAGACCATCTAATCATCCTATTATTGGCGTAAAATGGATCTTTAAAAATAAATTAGACGGTGAATCTAGGATTATAAGAAATAAAGCACGCTTAGTTGCTCAAGGTTTTCTCAAATCGAGGGGGTAGAGTTTGAAGAAACATTTTCACCCGTTGCTCGCTTAGAATCTATACTAATATTTTTGGCATATGCGAGTTTTAAAAGAATAAAATTATTTCAAATGGATGTTAAAAGTGCTTTTTCAAATGGGTTTATAAAAGAAGAAGTTTATGTAGAACAACCCCCCAGTTTTATAAATGAAAAATTTCCAAATCATGTTTACAAATTAGAAAAAGTGCTTTATGGTTTAAAACAAGCGCCTCGTGCATGGTATGATAGACTTACATCGTTTTCGTTAAAGCATGGTTATGTTATGGGAAGTGCTGACAACACGCTTTTCATTAAGCATAATAATAATGATTTAATTATCTTACAAATATATATTGATGATATAATTTTTGGAGCCAATAATGAAGAGTTGTGTAATGAAGTAGTCTTAGTAATGTAAAATGAATTTGAAATGAGTCTTGTAGGAGAACTATCTTATTTTCTTGGTTTTCAAATCTCTCAACGAAATGATGGTATATTTATTTGCCAAACAAAATATGTTCAGGATATGCTTAAACGAATTGGTTTTGAAAATCTTAAATAAGCTTCTACTCCTATGAGTGCTTCTTTAAAACTAGGAAAAGACGAATCTGGAATTTCCATTGATCAAACTTTATTTAGAGGAATGATAGGATCTCTTTTTTACTTAAGTGCATCTAGACCAGATATAATGTTTGTCGTATGTCTATGTGCTCGCTTTCAAGTCAATCCAAAAGAATCTCATTTAAAAGCTGTAAAACGTATTTTTCGTTATCTATTAGGGTCATATAAATTAGGATTATGGTACCCACACAGTGACTCATTTACACTTCACTGCTATTCCGATTCCAATTATGCCGGTTGTTCACTAGATCGAAAAAGCACTAGCAGTACTTGTCACTTTTTAGGACCCTAATTAGTCACTTGGTCTAGTAGGAAACAATCTTCGGTTGCACTCTCCACCACGGAGGCTGAATACATCGCACTTGGAAGTTATTGTGCACAAGCGTTATGGATGAGCCAAACTCTAGAGGATTTTAGATTTCATCTAAAAAACATTAACCTTAAATGTGACAACAAAAGTGCCATAGACCATACAAATAATCTGGTACACCACTCTGGATCCAAACACATTGATGTGCATCATCATTTCATTAGGGATCACATTAAGAACGAACATGTAAAAGTAAGCTTCATTGGTACAGACTCTCAACTCGCTGACATATTTACTAAACCTCTTCCCGATGCAAGATTTCGATTATTACGACTTAAGTTAGGTGTCCTAGATCTTTCAATTTAAAACACATTCATAAACCCAATTATGCAATTTTTAACAATCTAAAACATCTCCTAAAATTCTGAAATTTCTGCATGAAACTACTATTGAGACTCTTAATCAAGAACAACTATTAAAAAATTCCAAAATCATCAAAAATCATGTACTGTTTCCTGCGCTAGCGCTAACACCGGCGCTAGCACACCTATCTATTTTTCTGTATTTTTAAAATTTTGAATTTTTTTTTAAAATATATTAATCAATTTGTACAATTTATTTTTGCACTTTTGACTTTATTTCATTTTTGAAAAATCCAAATACAAAATTACAAAAGCCAAATTACAAAAATCATTTTGTGTTCATTTGCTTAACTTCGATTTATAAATGCAAAATCAAATACAAAAATATAAAACATCAAAATTATCAAAAAAAACTATATGGACTTTATTGTGAACATCAAGCATGATTTAATCAATCATTTAAAACCTCTACATTGTTACAATTTATCTTGTCAAACTACTTTTTGAACAATGTTCTTATCATGCTTTGATATATCTATTAATATGTGCATCAATTCTATTGTAAAAGTAGTGTAGAACCTAGATTAGCATGCCTCTAAGTATGAGTAAATGTCTTATGGTTGATAATGATATTTCTTCACTCACTTTTTGGCGTAGTCCACTTATGTTTTTAATCTAAAGATGCTTGCTTATGTATTGTAATTGTACAATAAATTAAATTTGCACAAGTATCTTACCTACACTACATTTATTTGCACGATTAAACATAAAGAAAAGTGGTTGTACTTTCAAAATTCAATTGGTTTGCAAAGCAAGTGTAATCGGAGAACTTTGTACAAAAAAATCATAAAATAACGTGACAAAGATAACTCCACCAAGCACTACTTGAACCTCCTTATAAGTATTAATAAGCGTTGTGAGGTTGAGCACTTTGGAAAGATTAGCAAAGTGTCTTGCGCAAACCTTCATTTCCAAAAAAAATACCACTTATTCGTAAGTACACAGGATCAAAAAAAAAAAACTAAAATGTTGTGATCCCCCAAGCTCTACTTTGCACCCTGATAAGTCTTAATGAGCATTGTGTGTGCAAAGCACCATGGTAGTTGTACATTTTCTTTGTGCATACAAGTGTGTGGAAGTAATCTTATTTGTGTTTTATTGTGCACTTTACTCTACATTTGCCTTGTATTTTTTATTATAACATTTGTTTACTCTTTTCAAATACACTTTGTGCACATCATTATCTTCCATAACACTTCTTCTCATGAGTATTGGATCCTAATGCTAATTCTATCATACTTTTTATATAAAAAAATGCACTAGATAACCTAGCATACTTTCTACAATGTTTGGTGTGTTTTTGACTTTATGAATTAGAATAACATTGTAGTAGTCTCTCTTTCATACATCTAATTCATGCTTGGTTACTTCATAATAATCTGTTCAAAGGAAAATGGTTACAAAAACATCGTGTTCATTTTATGAATCATCATGTCTTACAAAAAGATATTTGTTGTATTTTTATAAGTCTTCCGCTACATTACATTTACCTTGTGTTCTTTTCATGCATATCTTAAGTTTTCAAACTCAAATTTTTTTAAATGATAGACTTTGATGAGTACTTTTTGTACTCATCTTTTAGTATAATTTTAATATAGTTTTAATATGAATTTATACAAATTATATGTATTATCTTTTCAAATTCATTCCTTTTTATTTCTTTAACTAATTAAAGCTTATTTTATATTTTTCAGGATTCCTGGGCACTTTTGAGCAAAATTGTCAAGTTCACGACCAAGGTCACGGTCGTGACCAAGGGCGTGACAGCCAAAGATGTGTTCCAGAGCTGCTGCCGCCACCCCAGGCCAATTCCGTGAAGTTTCGCCAAGTACACGCCCCAGGTCACGGGCGTGACCCAATGTCACGGTCGCGACCCGCTGAGATGAGTCAGCCCGCTGAGATCAAGCCTGCCACATAATTTAAAGTTACACGCCCCAGGTTATGGTCGTAACCAGGGGGCGTAACATTCAGTCACGGGCGTGACTCTCCCCGCTCGCCTTCCCGCCAAAGATTTCCCGCCAGCAGCACATTTAAAGGTTACACGGCCCAGGTCACAGGCATAACCTAGGGCATGACGCATCTGAAATGCCTGCATTGAAGCCAGAACGCACCCTCTCCGCCAGCACCGATCACGCCCCCTACACGCCCCTTGGTTACGGGTGTGACCAAGGGCGTGTAACACAAAGTTTCTGCCTATTTAAAGCCAGCTTCACCAGATGTTTGAGGAGGAATTTTGGTGATGAATTTTTAGAATTTGAACTTTCTTTTCATGCTTTCTTTTCAAGTTTTTGTAGTTCTTGTACTCCTTTTTCTTTATGCAAATTGTATTTTCAATTAAATAGTTTGTAGCTTTCAATTCCTAGTTTGTAACTTTCTTTTGCATCAATTAATAAAATAGTTTATTTGTCTCATTTTCTTCTCTCTTCTTCATGTATTCTTTTATTTCTTTTGATTCATCAATATCCATGAGTAGCTAAACTTTTATTAGCACTCGGTAGAGAAGATCCAAGGAATAAATATAGTTCATGAAGTAATTTAGGATGTCTTTTCTCTTCTTGGAAAAACTTACGATTTATCCATGATTTTAATGAAATGAGATTATATTTTCGATATATAATTCTTGTTCTTGTTTTCGTTCTTTAGTTAGCCGAACCAACTCGTATGACAAATCGATCCTTCAAGGATAAAGAGAGTTACATGCAACCCTCAAGTGCGGATGACATAAATCTCCCGGATTGGAGTCAAATCCAATAGAGGGGTTCACCGTGTAAAGCAAGTTTAGGGATTTCAATTATAGAATGAGAGTTCGGTTGATCAACCTAATCTTAGTTGGGTGTAGTCCTCGACCAAGGCGCGCTCATATTTTGGGAACCTCCACGGTCAAAGCAATTTTCCTAAGAGATTTAGATTTTCTTATTTCATCAATTTTATTATTCCGAGGAGATTCAAAGATCGAGTGCTAGTCTTTTTTATCATTTAATCTTATTTTAATTTTCCTTTTTGCTAAACCAACCCAAAGTTTTAGTTGATAGAATAATAGAGATTTTCTTGAAGTAAGAGTACTCAACCGCCCCGAGTCTAATATGACCTTGGTTTTATAACCTATACTACACTCGATATGGTATACTTGCCGTTATCGTTTGCGGATATAGTTTTGCGCATCAGACTTGCATGGTAAATGTCATCTCATATTTTTAAAAGCTAAAAACTCTGATTTATTTCTATAACAATTCTTATGCTAAAAACACTGATTTATTTCTATGAAAACTATTCTAAAACTCCTTATCATTCTCTTCTCCCTCAAATCTCGATCATGCCTTTATCTTATTATCAAAACTTCTAGGTGTTTTGCTTCCTTACCCACTTTTGTTAATAACAAAAAGGGAAGATCTACCACGATAAATAAAATCCGCTATCATAATGAAAACATAACTTGATTAATTAAAAATGATAGCTTACATATTAGGGGATCATTCACTTAGGGGGAGCATGTATTTAGGGGGAGCAATTCTAAAATTCCACAATCAATATTTATCCTAAGTCATCACTCTCACACACACACAAATAGGTTTCATCATGCTTATTTATTAATGCTCTGATATATCATTAATGGATCTGTTATTATCAAAAGGGGGAGTTTGTTGGAACATGGTCTTCCGCCTCTCCTAGGTTTGAGAATAACAAATCCTATGTGTATTTGATCTTGTGTGTTTAAGTGTGCAGGAAATAAACTCCATATGACTCAAGGATTACATAAGATGGTTGCCCCCAAATTTTAGCCATCAAATCCAACATGCCCACTAGCGCCTGCAGTAGCACCTAGTTCCCGGCGCTAGCAATGATTAGCTCAATTCTGAAGCACATATATGAAGGAGCTAGAGGCTGGCGGTAGCGGATAGAGCAGGCGGTATTGCGGAGCACAGAAGGCAAGAGAGAAATGTTTCCTCAGATTGGAGATTCCCCCGCGCAGAATAATGCCTAATCCGGGATAGCATCGGCGATAGCGCTAGCACAGGCACTAGCACTGAGGCTATAAATAGGACCCGTCTTCTCTTGTTTCACACAGACATCAGAGAGAGAGAGAGATTGAGTGCTAGAATTCCATAGGCTGTTTTGGCCGAAAGTTGATGTCCTACCAAAGCTCTGCGGATTTCTGAAAGAGAATCTCTTCACGCCGGATCTAAATGACGTCCGCTTCTACAACGCTTATTCTATAGCAGATCTTTGTCTCCAACTTCAGAAGTTATTCAAGAGGGAGTTTTAATTATTATCATTTCATATTACTTCTAAACCATTAGAGAATTCGCCTCGTGTTGGCGACTAGGTCTGGGTAGGACTTAGGCCAGAATTTTGCCTCGTGTTGGCGACTAGATCTAGGTTAGGTCTGGGGGGTTCTCAAGGCCATATCCGGGGTTGGATTGGATAGAGCGGCTTGAGGCCGAATCCGGGGAAGGATAGGCTAGGGCCACCGGTTCGTGGGGATGTGAGTCTGGATAGAAAACAAACAAGAGCTTACTACTTTTTCCCCCGATTTCTAGCGTTATAAAAATCAACTTTTGTAAAACCTTATTTCATATTAATAAAACATGTCTCCACTTTATTTTAATTACTTTGTTTGATTTCTTACTTTCTTATTCATGCACTATTTCAAAGAAAATCAAAATATAACTTAAGTTTTAAAAACCCTTATTCACCCCCCCCCCTCTAAGGGCGCCTACCAATCCAACAGAGTTATTGTCATGGTTGCATTGTCGTTTAGTTAGGCACGAGCTGGTGAGGGTGAAGTGAAGGTCTGCAACTCGCGGAAGTGTAAAGCGGAGGTTGGCATCCCGTGGAAGTATGAAGCAGTGCCGACAACCCGTATAATAATTTAGTTTTCTATTTTCCTCATTAATGTAACGAGCAAAGACAATTCCATGTGATTATGACATTTATGAGACTTCTATCTCATGTCTCTCCATAATCCTAAAATCCACCTTTCCATGTTCTTGGAGAAATTTGATACTTGGGGATTCATTCCCATTTTATATTACTTTTACGACCGTGGTGCACTTGCCCACATGCATATCATGTTTTTGGCGTCGTTGTCGGGGAGCACGACATGTGTGATTGTCTGTTTATGAGAGTCAAGTGTTTGATTTCTTTTCCATTTGTATACCACATATCATTCGAGTTTTACTTTTATTTGTGTTTAAGTTTCATTTGTTTTCTCATAATCACCATTCCTTTTCTGAATGTGTTTGGTGCAATTATGGCTTTATTCTTGATTTAGACATACCATTTTTCCTAGAATATGTGTTGTGATTCACACTCCTTAGCATGTATTATACTCCACAAAAATGTAAATTGTGTGAGAGTATTTATCATGGGAGTGAGTTATGCTAGAAAGGGAAAGATAACACTTACACACAGGTGACTACACAACGGGCAGTACCATAATTCAAAGTTAGAACGCATTCAATGTCCAAGCCTTTGGGTATGCAATGTGTTGGAACAACCCTATTACTGATTTGGGCTAGGATCACTATCTGTTATTAGGACTCAAGTTGACCCCATTGTATAGTCTAAGGGTCAAGGTCTAAAGTTGTCTGAGTTAGATAGAACTTAGGAAAATTCTAAGTTTCTGTGTTTGATGAACATCATTATGCATTCTACGAACTCCTTCCTTGGTTGGACGAACGTCGTGTTTCAGTTCGACGAACTTGCTCCTCAGCTCGATGATTTCAGTCCTCAAGCCAGTTCAACAGATTTTATCTCAGTTCGACGAACTCCAGATTGAGATCGATGAACTCAGCTTTGTGTTTTACGAATGAATTCAGTTCGACGAACTCAGCTTTTAGTTCGACGAACTCCTTTTTCTGCTCAACGAATTCTTTCTTCTGCTTGACAATTTCTAATGAATCAATTACCTTTTTTCTCTGAACTCAGATCGACTATTCAGCAACGGATCTATTCAATTATTTAGACTTATTCATTATCAGATAAGTCAAGATTTGATCTTTCCTTTTAATACTCCTTTCTATTCTCTTCTTTCGAGAATGTAGTCTTTGACATATTGGAAAAGGATACTTTCATGGAAAAGGAAAATGAATTAAAGTATTATTGCTGAATCAGATTGCAGTCCCCAAGAAAGATTTAATTCTGACTATTCTATTCCTTAACCAGAATATTTGAATTTAAAATGAGTCATATATCTCAAAGAAAAAAGATGAAGAAGTGGACGACTAGAGAAGGAACACACTTGTGAAATACAAGAAGTCAAAAAGAATTACAGAGATCTTCATCCTCAACAGCAGCATTTTCTTTCTCTGAGAACTACAACCATTTTCTCTCAGATTTCATCTGCTGGTTCTAATCTTCAAAGAGCAACAATAATCTGAGAAACTTTGTAACTCAGATTCATCTGCTATCGAGGATGATTTTCTACATTCAAGAGAAAGCTCCATCCATTATCTGTCAAGAAATTCTATTAGACAGGGGGAGCTTTACAACACAACAATCCACTAGTCTTCTCTCTGATCATGTTGACAGAGAAGAACTTCATAAACACCTTTTTGTTTATCCTTTTTTTACCCATCTTGTACAGGTTTCTAACTCCCTTCAAAAGTTAAAACTTTGGTGACAGGGCACCTGATCAAAAACCTGTGTTTTGGTTTGAGCACCTGATCAAAAGCTCAGTGGTATTTGGGCACCTGATAAAAAACCTAGTAGATTCCTACCAAGGGTGGTAGAAGAGTAGATGTACCAGTTTGATTGGGGAACTAGTATATATCCTTGTGTCTGCTGTGATTGTGTTTTTCTTTCTGTACTGTGCTGTGATTTTTTGTCTAGCTTTTATACTTACTCTGCTACACATATATATATATCACTATTTTAATTCCACTATAAAATAAGTTAAAAAGAATTTAATACTCTATTCAACCCCCCCCCCCCCCCCCCCCCCCCCCCCCCTCTAGAGTTAATCTAAGATCTAATACCTCACTTTAAATGGGTATCAGAGGTTGGTTGATTGATTACACATGCTAACACCTGAATCAAAAGATAAATTAGATCTTAACTTTTTCTACAGTTTTCTTTTTCTAAAAACTCATGGCACAGAACAATGATTACTCAAGAACAAGACCTCCTATGTGCACTCTTAACAAGTTTACATTATGGAAGGCAAGGATCAAATTATACATGAACTCTATTGATGAAGATAATTTTAATTCCATTTTGACATGACCTCCTACTCCATTGGCAACAACAAGTAATGAAACAACAACCAACACTAATGCAGTTCCACCTCCTGAGTGGACATATGCTCAGAAGAAACAAAGAAATGTAGATTTCAAAGCAATGAACATATTGGCACAAACAATGTCTGATGATATATTCCAGAAGGTTGTGGAATGCACCTCAGCCAGGGATATCTGGAATTCCCTCAATAACATGGTTGAAGGTTCTGTTGATGAGAGAAAGGACAGAAGATCTCATCTCATCTCCCAATATGAGAACTTCAAAAAGAGAGAAACTGAAATAGTAGCAGACATGTACAACAGACTTAGTCTCATAATCAATGAACTGAAGTCTTTGGACAAAGTGATCTCAATCACTGAAGTGAATGATAAGATCCTAATGTGCTTCCCCAGCACATGGGACTCAAGGATCTGGCCAATCAAGGAAGCCAGAAGCCTAAATGAGATCTCTATTGAGACCTTGTTAGGCAAATTAAAATCCTATGAGCAGCTTATCAAGTCTAGAGAAGCTGAACAATCTACCTCATCTCCAGCCATCAAAAAGGAGAGAAGCATTGCTTTCCAAGCAACAAAAGAGGAAGATAAAGCTCCAGGAGAAATGGAGTTTATGAGCTTACTAGCCAAAAGATTTTACAAAATGGCTAGAAAGGACCTCAGAAAGAAGGATTTCAGATCCAAAGAAAAACCAAGGTATGACAAAACAAACTCTAAAGAAATTATTTGTTTTGGATGCAGAAAGCCTGCACACATTCTACGTGAGTGCCCAGAAAATCAAAAGAAGGACAAGAGAAAAGATAAAGAAGAAAAGAGGCACTCCTGCAAGCCATCCTCCCACAAACACAAACACAAGGGAAGAGGCTTTGTAGCTGAAACATGGAGTGATACTGAGTCAGAGTCATCTTCCAGCTCTTCTAAAGATGAAAATGATCCAAATGAAAAGGATCAATGCTTGATGGCAATTTATGACTCATGCAATGATTCAGAACATGCATCATCATCCAGCTCTAGTGATGATCAAGATGAAAGAAATTTCTGCATGATGGCTATCAATGCCTCAGAAAATAATTTTGATGAATCAGAATCTGACAATGACAGTGATCAGGTAATCTCTACCTTTGATTTTAATTCAAATGATTTTAAAAATGAATTCAAAACTCTTTGTTTAGATTTAATTAAATCTGAGAAGGAAATAATTTCCCTCAGAAATAAGTTGGTTGAAATGAATCAACTGACAGAAGATAATGCCAATATTAAGAAAGAACCGGCTGCCTCCAAAGAACATATTGTTCTAATTGAGAACAAATTATCTGAGGCTAAAAAGTTTGAAGAATCCCTCAATGGGAGAAGCATCAAACTGATGGATATCACAAGGACTGTAAATGCCAGACTCAATGGCAAACTAGGCTTGGGTGCATCATCAAGTCAGCCACATCTTCTTAAGAAAAATATTTTATCTACTCCAGTAAAGTTCATTTCTGCCAAGAGCAAAGAGGCAATAGAAGTAGGTAAGAACATCTCAAGCAAGGATGTTAAGAATAAAGGAATTCAAAAGAATCCGGCGAATGACGCTCGACGAAGTCACAAGAATTCGTCGAACGAAGATCGACGAAAGCTGAAGACAGATTTTCAGTACAACTATTATTCGTAGGGTGCTCGACAAAATTACTTCAATTCGTCAAACGACGATCAACGAACTCAGCCAAGTTTGTCGAACAGAAAATGTACTGAATTTCAAAAGAATTCTAATTCTCCACATACTAAAAATCCCTTTACTGAGGGGATTATTCCTCCAAGGAGATATCATCCACAAGGCTATAAGGATCAGCCTGAGATGTCTTAAATTTCAGATTTTTGTGGTAAGACAAAAGGACCCAAGGAGGTTTGGGTCAAGAACAACTAGTTTATTTTCTGTTGTGCAGGTACAAAGATATCCACACATAAAGGAGCATTGGTATTTGGATAGTGGTTGCTCTAAGCACATGACAGGAAACAAGGCCAACCTAAGCAATTACAAGTCAAAGCTTGGACCCAAAGTGAGTTTTGGAGACTCCAACTGTGGACAAACCAAAGGATATAGAAAAATCATAGTTGGAGCAGTTACCTTCAAAGAGGTAGCATATGTCAAGGGTCTCAAGCATAACCTCATTAGCATAAGCCAGCTATGTGATGAAGGTTATCAGGTAAATTTTAATCATTCCTTATGTTTCATTACCAATAATAAGAATATCAATGTGTTATCTGGTATTAGACATGGAAATATTTATTTAGTCAATTTTGACTCTGCCAATTCAGACATTTGTTTATTTAATTCAATAAGTAAAATAAATGAATTATGGCATAAAAGGCTAGGACATATTAACCTTAGAACTATCTCTAAGCTCTCCAAGGACAATCTAGTAACATGACTGCCTTCTGGTTCTACCAGAAGGAAAGACTCTACAGGGCTTGTCAACTAGGAAAGCAGACCAAGAGTAGTTTCAAATCTTTATCTAAGAGTGATTCACCTAGGATTCTGTACTTACTGCATTTGGATCTCTTTGGTCCCACTGCAATACAGAGTCTAGTAAGGAAACATTACACTTTAGTTATTGTAGATGACTACTCTAGATTCACTTGGGTGTTCTTTCTTAGGAACAAGTCTGACACCTTCAGTGTTCTGACAGACTTTCTCAGGTCCATCAAGATTGAGTACTCAACTCTAGTTGCATTGATCAGAAGTGATCATGGCACTGAGTTTGAATCTCTTCTGATGAGAGAATTCTGTGGAAAATAAGGGATCAGGCAATGTCTCTAAGCTCCTAGAACTCCTCAGCAAAGTGGGGGCAGCTGAAAGTAAAAATAGAACATTAATTGAAGCAGCAACTACATTGCTTGTTGATGCTAACTTGCCACTCTCCTTTTGGGCAGAGGTAGTGAACACAGTAAATTATGTGTTGAATAGGAGTCTGATACACAAACTTAAGGGTAAAACACCCTATGAATTACTTAAGATTAAAAAACCTAAGGTTAACGATTTTACGATTTTTGGTTGTAAATGCTATGTGCATAACAATGATTAGAAATATTTAAGGAAATTTGAAGCAAAGGCTACTGAAGGTATATTCCTTGGATACTCTCTTTCTAGTAAAGCATATAGAGTTTATAACAAATCAACTCTTAAGATAGAAGAGTCCATGCATGTTTCTTTTGATGAAACTAATATATTAAATGAGGAGAGGAATACCACCTCTACCAAATATATTTTGCAGAAACCAGCTCTATGTGAGGAGCTTAATGGATTGAATCTAAAGAATGAAGACTCTCTACTCCCATCAACTAAAACTACTGAAGACAGTGAAGAAGAAGACAATCCAGAAGATCTTGCTGATAATTCAAATCAAGTGACAGCTGAATAAATCCCTCAAGTGGAAACTATTGCTGACCCACTCCAATTGTTGATCACATCACAGTTAGAGATCATCCAATATCTCAAGTTATTGGAGACATCTCAGCAGGTGTTCAAACAAGGCATCAACTCAATCAAAATCAGAAGCATACTTGTTTCTTATCACTGATTGAACCTCAATCCATAAAAGATGCAGAACAAGATCCAAACTGGATTCTTGCAATGCAAGAGTAACTCAATCAATTTGAAAGGAACAAAGTTTGGGATTTAGATCCAAGACCAAAGGGCCATCCAGTTATTGACACTAAATGGGTCTTCAGGAACAAGATGGATGAACAATGCTTCATAATCAGAAATAAATCAAGATTGGTAGCCCAAGGATACTCTCAGGAAGAAGGAATTTATTATGATCAAACCTTTTCTCCTATTGCTAGACTTGAAGCTATCAGGATATTTCTTGCCTTTGATGCTTTCAAGAAGTTCGAAGTATATGTGGAACAACCACCAAGTTTTATCTCTCCAACTCACTCTTCCTATGTCTTTAAGCTTAATAAAGCTCTCTATGGTCTCAAGCAAGCTCCCAGTGCATGGTATGAGACCCTAGCTAATTTTCTATTAGAGAACAAATTATGTAGAGGCAATGTTGATATAACCTTATTTTTCAGGATACATAAAATTCAAACCTTACTAGTTCAAGTTTATGTAGATGATATTATATTTGGCTCTACTGATTTAAATTTATGCAAAAGGTTTTCAGACCTAATGCAATCCAAATTTGAAATGAGTAGTATGGGTGAGTTATCTTACTTCCTCGGCCTTCAAGTGAAGCAAAGTCCTAATGGCATATTCATATCACAATCCAAGTATGTTAAGGAATTAGTGAAAAGATTTGGTATGTGTGATGCTTTTACTATGAAAACACCCATGCCCTCCAATGCTATTGTAGACAATTATGAATCAGGGAAACCTGTTGATCAAAAGTATTTAGAGCAATTGTTGGCTCTTTATTTTACTTAACAGCTAGTAGACCAAACATAATGTTTGTTATATGCATTTGTGCTAGGTTCCAAGTTAACCCCAAAGAATCTCACCTTATTTTATTAAATATATTTTGAGATATATAAAGGGTTGCCCAAATCTAGGACTCTGGTATCCAACTGCATCAGAATTAGAATTAACTAGATTCTTAGAATCTGAATATGCTGGATGCAGAGTAGACAGGAAAAGCACATCAGGAACTTGCCAGTTCCTTGGTGATAAGCTTGTGTCTTGGTTTTGTAAGAAACACACATCTATGTCTACATCAACAGCTGAAGCAGAATATATTGCTGCTGGTAGTTGCTGCTCACAGATTATGTGGATACAAAATCAACTTCTAGATTATGGTATCAACTTAAATAAATCAATTATATTTTGTGACAATACTAGTGCAATATCTATAACATAAAATCCATTACTCCACAGTAGCATAAACACAGAAATTAGGCACCACTTTATCAGAGATAATGTGGGTAAAAATAAAATTTACCTACAATTTATTCCTATTGACTTATAAAGGGCTGATATTTTCACCAAACCCTTGGATTAAAGGAAGCACATCTTCTTTATAAATCAGCTAGGAATGATAGATGGAGATTCAATAATTTAAAAATTATATTTTTTTTACTTATCCCATCATTTCATCGAACTGAGATCGACGAAAATTTATTTTTTGTTGAACGCAATTTGATGAAGCCCAATAACTCTTCAACTTCTGATTTTCTTAGGTTTAGCCAAACCCCGTTCTACGAAAGATCGCGCCTTCTCCGATCTCTCTCTCTTAAAATCAAAACTATGATTTCTTTTCATCTTTGCACCTACAGAACTTTCTCTTGCCTCCCTCCAATTCCCTTGCACTTGATCTTTTTCTCTTGCAGGTACAATGGCAATCTCTCAAGCAGTACTCTCGTCGATGAAGTTCGATGTAGGATTTGACATTTATATGGAATCATTTGCTCGTTCTGACTATGTTTTCCAAGACATTCTTCAACTTTTTGAAGAACAGCAGTTAAGGAAGTTCATGACCACCAGGATCAAGCTACAAGTTGCAGAAATCAAAGAATGGGTACATACTGTTGAGTTAGTGAATGCAACAACAATCTCAGGAAGTATTTCAGGAAACCAGGTTCCTCTTTCACTAGAAGTTTTAACAGATGTTTTTGGTTTGATGAATGGTAATGATGAGTTGGATATTAGTTCTGATGAATTTATCATTGCATTGGATAAAATGGGTCTCTCCACTGGAAACCCTAATCATCTTCTGAAGAAGAACTTGTCAGTTGAATACAAATTCATGGCTGACGTAGTTGGCAAGGTTTTACTAGGAAAAACCTCTCCTCATGATTACATTCCCAGGCACCAATTTCTGTTGATGGTGGCCTTGGTGGAGAAGAAGAAGGTGAATTGGGGATTGATTCTCTTTGAATCAATCAAGAATAAGCAAAGCAAATTCAGTGCTTGCTATGGCAGAGTGTTAGGCATTATTCTTCAAGAGAAATACCCAGACCTGTTGGTGTCACAAAAGGTCTTCATTAATGCAAGCAAGAGACTGACTCCAGCTCTCTTTGGTAAGTGGGAAAGAGTGATTCCAAGAGGACTCCAAGGGAAGAATCTTCCAAGCAAGCTTCTGAAAGCACCAGGACTGATCTATTCACTCCCCTAACCCTAGCAGAAGTTCCTCCCCTTGAATCATCAACTCCTCTCCCCTCTCAACCTCTTCAGCACACCTCTCCTGAAGAAGTTCCTCCCAAAAATACTCCAATAGACACTCATTCTTCTTTGCCTTCTTCCCCTCCTCTCCAGACAAATATGTCATCATCATCATCCATTCAAGTTGATGATTCTCTTCCCCCCCCCCCCTTGATTCTCTTCCCTCCTTCATTCCTCCTCCATCATTTGACCTATTATCCCCTCAACATTCTCCACCTCAATCTCCCATCCCTTAAGATATTCATCCTCCAATTTCAAATGCTACTAACATCTTCCTACCCTCCTCTATTCGCTCTTCTTCTATCCCAACACCCTCTTCTTCTCGCCATACACCTGACCTTATGTATGTTGATTTTTCTTCTATTGCTGACCAGATTTTCTCCCATATCTCTCCAAAGCTCACTGATCTTCTAGATAAGAAGCTTGCTCCTGTTCTGCAAGCTATCTCTGACCTATCTTCTAAGCTTGCATCCTTCCCTTCCTCCTCATCCTTTGTCCCTTATTCTAGGGGCCTAGATTCAGGTCTCTCTAAAACTAGGCAGGGGGAGATGCTTGGTGAAGAAGCTCCAATAAATTCAGGTTCAGATATGGTTGTTGATCTTGAAGCAGCTCCAGTTATAGCTCCAGTAAATAATATTTCTATTAATCCATCAATAAATATTATTTCTTTATTATCACAGTTCAGTTCAGTTTTCAGTAGACTGCCAAAGTCTCAAGATTATTCAAAAGCTTTAGTTCCTTATACAACTCCCATTGATTCAGCTTTGCTAAAGAAAGTTATCAAAAGTTTTCTAGTTCAGGTTCCAGTTCCAGTTGCAGGTTTAGAAGTAGTTGGCTTGGTGAAATCACCTCCAACATTTGTTTTTGATGATTCCCCCCTTTCTCCTCCAACATTTGTGTATGATGATTCTCCTCTGCCAGAAGATATTGAGCAAGATGCTCTTAAAGTTATTGATGATCTGTATGATAACCCTGCTCAATTTTTCTGATAATGATGATGATAATGACGATTCAGATTATAATTCTTCAAAGAAAAGAAAGTCCAGAAGCAAAGCAAAGGCAGTTCATAAACCTCCATCTTCAACAAATGATACTCCTTATTATATTTTGAACAACATTACTCTTACAAAGGATTCCCCAGCTTGGATGAGATTCTCTAGAAATGAGAATAAAAGGAGAAAGAAAATGACGAAGACATGATTCTACTCTGATAAGCCTGTCAAGTTTAATCCTCCTCCTCAAGCAGCAGGATCAACAGGGATGTCCTCTTCATCTTCTCAAAATTATTATCCTCAGCATTCAAGAAAATCCGAAGATAGTTAAAGAAGCTCAAGTGGATCTCATAGTTCTAGATCAGCCAGAGCTCCTCCCTCAGTATCTGCGAGAACTCCATCCTTATATTTACAAATATCATGTATCTGATGGTTCTTTTCACAGAAAACGGTATCCTCAAGATGGCCAACCTTCATATCAGGCCACTGAAATTGATGAAAGGCCTCCTTCTCCAATCAATCCAGAATCAGAAAAGAATGCCTACATGGCTAGATTTAAAGAATCATTTGCTACAGCTCAGATCAATAAATCAAAAGCAGAAGGTAAAGATTACTCTCAGTTCTCAACAATGTCTGATTTCAGAAGACAAGAATTTGAAAGGTACAGCTCAAGACACTTCTTTAATGCTGAAGATTATCTATGGTTGCATCCAGCTGTAGTGGTTCCTCATACCTCATCTCAAACACTGCTGGGAGCTAATGACCTATATATGAGTAAAAGAGAATCTGAGAACCCAAACAGACAAATCATATTCAAGCCCTCTTCAGAGTAAAGCTCATAAGTATTTTGTTTTGCTTATTTCTACTTTCAGTGTAAAGTTTCCTAAACTTAGAGTACTATATTTCTAATCTGCTGAAATGAAATTTAATTTCTGTCAGATATATTTGCTTTATGTTTGTTTTTTGTTTATTATTTGATTTTGTCAAATAGTATCCTAACCCAAATAGGGGGAGATTGTTGGAACAACCTTATTACTGATTTGGGCTAGGATCATTATCTGTTATTAGAACTCAAGTTGACCCCATTGTATAGTCTAAGGGTCAAGGTCTAAAGTTGTCTGAGTTAGATAGAACTCAGGAAAATTCCAAGTTTCTGTGTTCGACGAACGTCATTCTGCGTTCGATGAACTCCTTCCTGGGTTCGACGAACGTCGTATTTTAGTTCGACAAACTTGCTCCTCAGCTCGACGATTTCAGTCCTCAAGCCAGTTCAACAGATTTTATCTCAGTTCGACGAAATCCAGATTTAGATCGACGAACTCAGTTTTGTGTTCGACGAATGATTTCAGTTCGACGAACTCAGCTTTCAGTTCGACTAACTCATCTTTCTGCTCGACGAATTCTTTCTTCAGCTTGACAATTTCTGATGAATCAGTTACGTATTTTCTCTGAACTCAGATCGGCTATTCAGCAACAGATCTATTCAATTATTTGGACTTGTTCATTATCAGATAAGTCAAGATTTGATCTTTCCTTTTAATATTACCTTTTGTTCTCTTCTTTCGAGAATGTAGCCGTTGACATTTTGGAAAAGGATAAGTGCATGGAAAAGGAAAATGAATTAAAGTATTATTGCTGAATTAGATTGCAGTCCCCAAGAAAGATTTAATACAGATTATTCTATTCCTTAACCATAAAATTTGAATTTAAAATGAGTCATATATCTCTAAGAAAAAGGATGAAGAAGTGGATGACTAGACAAGGAACACACTTGTGAAATACAAGAAGTCAAAAAGAATTACAGACATCTTCATCCTCAACAGCAGCATTTTCATTCTCTGAGAACTACAACCATTTTCTCTCAGCTTTTAACTGCTGGTTCTAATCTTCAAAGAGCAACAATAATCAGAGAAACTTTGTCTCTCAGATTAATCTGCTATCAAGGAAGATTTTCTACATTCAAGAGAAAGCTCCATCCATTATCTGTCAAGAAATTCTATCAGACAGGGGGAGCTTTACAACACAACAATTCACTAGTCTTCTCTCATATCTTGTTGACAGAGAAGAACTTCATAAACACCTTTTTGTTTATCCTTTTTTTTACCCGTCTTGTACAGGGTTCTAACTCCCTTCAAAAGTTAAAGCTTTGGTGGCAGGGCACCTGATCCAAAACTTGTGTTTTGGTTTGAGCACCTGATCAAAAGCTCAGTGGTGTTTGGGCACCTGATCAAAAATCCCAGTGGTGATAGGGCACCTGATCAAAAACCTAGTGGATTCCTACCAAGGTTGGTAGAAGAGTAGATGTACCCAGTTTGATTGGGGAACTACTATAAATCCTTGTGTCTGCTGTGAATGTGTTTTTCTTTCTGTACTGTGCTGTGATTTTTGGTCTAGCTTTTATAGTTACTCTGCTACACATATATATATCACTATTTTAATTCCGCTATAAAATAAGTTAAAAACTTTTTAATACTCTATTCACCCCCCTCTAGAGTAAATCTAAGATCTAATACCTCACTTTCATAATGTTTATTCGGCCAAGTCTCTGATCGCGTGGTGAAGGACTGCGAAAGTTGGAATTACAGTTAGATGAGGAAGAGAAGCCTATGCTTATGACCTTCCCTCCTCCTTTTTTCACATCCCCTTCAGTCGTCGATGATGTATCCATTCAACCCCCAAGTGCCCTCGTGTTTTTAGTGGAAACCTCGATGAGCAAACTTGTCGATCTTTGTATTGACTTATTGGTAAACATGTATCATCCTACCCCCTCACCTCATTGTGAATCAAACACTGTAGATATGGGTGTTAAACCCAAAATAAATTATATTCATTCATTGATATCCGGTAGGTTTATATCTTTAGATGCATTACTTGAGCTAGAATTGTAGGATGATCCAGATAAGGATAGGCCCCCTATAATTTGCACTAAGTGCGGGAGGTAAGGACAAATTGCTGGAGTTTGCCAAATGAACAAACCAACTCGATTGAATATGAATTTGGGTATCGATCACACTTATTTCTGTTTGACTCCATCCTGCACGTTACCTCGTGTAGTGGGGGAACCCAAAATGGTGAGATCCTACAAAATCTTTTCCTTTGAGTGAGATTTGCACGTGAAAGCATGCATAACTATGCCCCTTGCCGTGCAAGAAGAGGCAGCCGCCATTGAAGAGGAACCACCTTCTTCACATGTGGAAGCCCCTTCTTACACCATCTCTAGTGTTGTGGGATCCTATTCCGAACCATCCTCTGCAGTTCCTCACACCAATTTTCCTTTTGACACACCTCTTGCCCTTTTTAGCAGGATTTTTGTAGCCCACTAATGGACCAGGCCATTCGTCCTTGTCTAATTTATGAAGGGAAGTCTTCTCACCCCTTCATTATTTTGTACCATCTACCTGTAAAGTAGAGGTATTATTATGAATGTAAAGTGTTTTTTATTCTATCTCTGTATCGATACCCACTACTGACACAGATATTATTAGCATTACCTATGCACTTTTATTTTCATGTGCCGATTAGTTAAGGCGCTTGTGACGTGTAAATATGTCGTGATGGGAGACACTGAACCATTAGTTATCTTTGATTTTGTTCAATTTCCTTTTTCATTTTCGTTGTATGAAATAATGCCTCTAGAATATTGTTGGTCGCTGCTTCATTCCTCTGTGCATACTCGTATCATCGTAGTCGACGTTCGCGTTTCTGTGGAACCATGGCCCAAAACCCCCCTAAAGTTTTTTTTGCGCATGACCACTAGTCATGCGTGACCATTTCATATGAACACTGATCGTGTAGTTTGCATACTTATAAATAGTCGAGATCAAGCCATGAGAGTCAAACCGCACGATCCCTTGCCGCTCATGATCGTGTGACTGCTCTCCTCTGTTGCCCAAAAATTTAGGCGATCCACCCTCCTTGTACTCCTCAAATAACTCCCTCCTTCAACCTCCACTCTCATCATCCTCCAGTCTCCACTCCATGTAACCCTCCAAAGGATCGAGGAAGAAGATGTTGGTGTAGAAGCTGAATAGGCGTCGAGGTGAAGCTTTCTCCTCCACTCCTCAAGAGCAAATACTTTAGTTCAGAAATCTAGTGCACGCAGAGCGGTTCGCCCTCTTGAAGAGTAAGCCCAATATTTTGCAAAGGTATATCAAATGGGATGCTCTTCGTGCACTTGGTGGTTGGCTTGCGGAGGATGTCCACCGCCTTTTGAGTTCTGGGAATTTGGGCACTATTTTTGATAACCATGAAGACAGATTTTGGGAAATCACCTTGGAGTTCTTGTGCACTCTCACGATGAGGGATGCCACCCCAATGGGGTGGTCATACACTGCTGAGCTCCACATCATGGGAACTAACCATAGATGTCCCGTTACTGAGTTCGCGGTATATGTGGGCTTATATTCCACATCCATGACCACCAGTCCCGACTTTGATGACCTCCCTTATGATTTCCCCGACCGGGTGCGGACTCAGGATGTTTGAACCTCCTTTACTTTCTCTTATTTATATTATGTGACTCGTACTGCCAAATCAACACTGATCCGCTTTCCCACACGCCACTACTTGTAGCACCTGATCGGTCACTACATTGTGGCTAAGGCACTGAGTCAAAATGAGGGAGGATAGTCTGACCACCTATATTTATGTAGCATGAGCAAGTGATTCCCCTTTTATTTGCGCAACAACATGGCCTAATATATGAGGAATCAAGCCTCTTATAACCTCCTTGAGTGATTGGGGTGCATATTTTATCGCCCGGATCGTGCAAAGGATGGGCATTTGGGGCCAGTTTGTTAGATCTTTAGGTTCCCTTAGAGGGGGGGAGGGGGGGGGGGGGGGGGGGGATAAGGGCTTTATGGATTTTATATCTTATTTAAAAAATATCAGAGTTTGTGACAAAAGTTTTAGAATAATTTATAAGAAATTATATTTTAATATCTCAGATAAGGTTACAATGAAGATTAAGTTTTAAAGAAAGTTGAATTCAATTTTTCTCCACTACCGCCTGCGGTAGTGCTAACGCTCGGTGCTAGTTCACAGAAGTTGAATTCCTAAAGTGTATGATCAAAACAAATCTTACAATAGATTTTGTTTTATGATTTGATGAAAACATAATTTAAAACATTCTATAACATTGATATAACATCAAGATAATAAGAGAAAGAGACACTCGATTATATTTCTCTAGAAATTGAATACAAAAAATTTTGATTTCTATAACGCTAGAAATCAAGGCGAATATAAAAATTCCTTTTTGATGTTTCACCGGTCCTTCTTCCAAGGACCGGTTGGCTGTAGACAATCTTACAGCCACAAAGGGCCTCTACCCACCCCCTAGATCTAACCTAGACCTAGTCTCCACACACAAGGCGGTGAATTCCCCCTAAACCTTTCAAGTCCTAGTCGCAAACAATTTCGGCGAATTTCCCACAAAAATCCTTCCCGGAATTCGATGTTCTCCCCGAACGATTTCTTCACACCCATTACAAAAGAATAAAATGAAAGAGATTAAAAAATCGAAATAATGTAAGAGAAACTCCCCAAGAAATTCTTAGGGTGAAGATGAACGCGATGTGGAAATCGACGTTCTTGATGCGTTCGCCCTTCATGTTGAATATGCGTTGTAGATCTTCTCCTTCAAAATCTTCTTTTGAACTTCATGTTATACCAAGGGAGTTCTCTCAATGTCTGGAGATTAGCCTTTCTCAAAAGAATAGGAGTTGTAGCTTTTATGGATGTGAGAGCCCTTTTCATAGAAGGAGAGATCAATCTTAAAATTGACACCGAAAGTTACGTCCTACGGTAGTATTACCACGTCGCACTAGCGTTTCATGTATTAAAGTGCCCGACATCGTGGCAAACCTACTAATTATATACGCAATTCTAAATCCTAATCCTAAATACGCAATCCTAAATCCGCAATCCTTAATTCTAAATCCGAAATCTGCAATTCTAAATCCTAAATCCACAGTTCTAATCCTAAATCATAAATCCTAAATCCGCAATCCTAACTCCTAAATCATGTATCCACAATCCACAATCCTAAATCCTAAATCCGCAATCCTAACTCCTAAATCATGTATCCACAATCCACAATCCTAAATCCTAAACCCACAATCCTAAATTCTAAATGCTAAATCCGCAATTCTAAATCTTAAATCCATAATCCTATATCTGTAATGCAAAATCCAAAATCCGCAAACTCCAGCTGGGTCCAGGCCCGCTTAACTATATTGTTCTTTCACTTCTCATCACCAATTAAGCACGCGTAACATCCCCTAAACAACTAGACCCCCAAGTTTGTTTTGTCATGACTAGGTCATGACAAAACCATAGGACAAGCTCAAGACCATGTGAGCTTGGGTGAGATGGAGAAACCCAAAGTGGTATACAAATAGTAGTTTTCAGATACCTAGCCTAGGTTTGGACTTTAGGGCCTCACCTTGAACCATGACTTCACCATAGCACCCCTAACCCATTAGGGGCCTCCTTGGAGCACCAGGGACCCACTAGGAACAACCAAAGAGGCCAAATTGACTAAAGTCAACCCTAACCCTAAATTGGTCAAACTAACTCAATTAGGGCCAATTGGCCTCAACCATGCCAAACTAACCCTGCCCCTTCCCTTATAGGGACACTAGGGACCTATTGGACCAAAAAGCCCCATCATGGGACCTCCAATTTGGCCAATTTTACCAAAGTCAACTCTAGCCCTAATTTGGTCAAAACTGCCTTATTTAGTGGCAATTCACCCTCACCTTGCCAAATTGACTCCACCTAAACCTTCCTAACCCATAAGAGAGTCCAATGGGTCACTACCCACCTATTGTGTTCAACCCAAGTGTTCAATTTGACCAAAGTCAACATTATCCTAAATTTAGGTCAAAATGATCTACTTTACCCAAATTGAACCCAATACACTTGAGCTAGACCCAATTGATGTGGTCCACCACCTTGTGGGGAATGAATTCTGCTCAGTTGGCCATTCAATTTGAAGGGAGTCGGCCAGGAGAGAGAGAGCCCAATTTGGAAGAGAGAGAAAGAGAGGGGAGTTATTGGGGAGGAAGATGAAACCCCCAATCTGAGTAATTGATGGCTCCATTCATCTCCCCTTGGGCAGAGGAGAAGTTTTTAGCTCCTTCCCGGCCTAATTTATGGCCAATTCATCCCCCCCCCCCCCCCCATGTGTAACTGAAATCTCCACATATGGCCATTAATGGTAATTGTTGATGCCATGACTCCTCCTCTCCCCCAATTGAACTCTTTAACACCTTCAGAGGTCAGAAAGGAGTGAAACCCACCTCTTCCCTGGATAAATTGAGCTCTCCAAGTGCAAATCGGCATGGCACCAAAAGCTCCACCACTAGCAATGGCAACTTGCCGGAATACGCGCCACCAAGCCCCCACACAAGTTTGATCCGCTTCCTCTCCTCTAGTGCTAGATCCTCTAATGATTCGGGGCTTGATCCGAGCTCAATTGGGCTCGGATCACACTTCTGAGAGGGCTCATTTTGAGCCTACTTTCCCCCAAAAATCCCCTCACTCCGGCCACCTCCAGCCGGCCAACCACCTCTATTAGCCGGCCACCACCTCCACGAAGGTGGTGGTGACATTGGTCGGCTGGGGCGGTTCTCAGGTGGCCATGAAAGTGAGGAGGAAGTGAGCCCAGGATGGAGACATCTCAGCCCTTGGCTAAAGGTAGAAGATGACCAGGGATCGTCTGATGCGCGCCAAGATCTATGCAAGATCATTTGAATATGATATATTATTATGTGCATTTATGTCACACAATTTGCAGTACATTCTTTTAATTAATAAAAATACTAGACCACCTATGATGAAAAAGTGCCCAACATGAACTTTGTAGCCCTTGGTGTGTAGAGCAAAGGAAAATTTGTTTCAGAGCAATAGGGGTACTATAGCTCCCTGTAGAGCCATTTTGGTGGGACTGGTCCCTAGGGTAGGGTAGCAACAATTCCTTGTATAACTTTTTATTGGGTCATGGGATTGACTTGAAAATTGAAACCTAGGCTACTTATAACAACCCCCTCATCATATAAAAAGAAGGGAATCTTAGGAGGCCATTTTCCAAGGTTTTTTAAATAATTTCATAATTCAAATGTTAATTAATTAATGGGTCTAATGACCCACAATCCCCTCCAAATTTTGTGGGTGCTCCTTAGGGTTATTATATGACCTTGGTAAAAATTTTAGCCCAATTGTGACTGATTTAGTTGGGTAATTTGTTAACCCAAGTTGTGTCAAACTAGGTCAAAATTAGGGTATGGTGTTCATCTTGAGGTATTGTGGTCAAAACTCATCACCATGATGTGAAATCTTGGCCACTGATTTAGGAGCACCTAAAACACCTCCTTGAGTGTGTTGGGGTGATGTGGGGTGGATTTGCCCCAAAACCCTAGCCTTGCCCTTAGGGTTGCACTTTGAGTTTTGTGAAGGACATGGAATCAAATGTTATTGAATGGTCATGAAATTTGGGGTACAAGTTCAAAGGGTGTAATAATACCCTAGGAAATTTTAGGAGGATTTTAGGAACCCTTATTCCCCCTAAATTAGGTTATAACCCCTTTAGGGCTTTTCATTATAAAAGAAAGTTACATGTTCAAATGGTCTTGTATGATGATGAAACCACGGTAGTGCCTTTAATATCACATTAAGGACCTATGGTACTTTTTTTGTAATTAATTAAATGATTTAACCAGTATTTCATTCACAAGGCACTTATTTTGTCTTAGTTTTATGAAAACTAATTGAGGGTCCAATACTCTCTGGAAAAATTTGCAACTTGGTGATAGGACATTTCAGAGCACTTGGAAGCTTTGTAAATTTTTATATAATTTTTGGAGATTTTTATCAGTAGGCTACTTCACAACATGGTCATAATAGGATTTAATTAGAATATTTATTTTGGTGACAAAATGATTTCCATAAATTGTTAAACTTAGTCTGTAAGCTTTTATGATCATATTAGAGATCTGGTATTTCTTTCATAATTTTTAGAACTATTTAACAGTAGGTTCCTTCACAATTTTCCATAGAAAGGGTTTCTTTGGAATATTCATTTATGTGATTAATTTGTCTTTATAAATTCTGAAATTTTTCCAGTAGACTTTTATGACCAATATGAAGGTCTAGTAATTTTTCCATAATTTTTGGTAGCCCTGCAACTTGGATCGGTTCGGTTCGGTTCCACTCAGAACCAAGAACCGACCCGTATAGGTTCGATTCCAAAATTTTGGAACCGGAACCGACCCACGGTTCTAATTTGTAGAACCGAAACCGAACCAAAAATGTCAGTTCGGTTCCGGTTCGGTTCTCGGTTCTTTAAATTCTATTTCATGGACAACAAATTGCCTTCAAAAAATGAAAAAATCTGAGAGAAATGCTTGAACTAAAGATAGTAAACTAACAAAAGCAAGCATTAAGCACTAAAGACCGGTAAAATTCATAAAGTTCAGGTCAGGGAAGTCATGTTTATCATGAAAAATAATAATAACAAGCATATGTAAGTCATGTTGCCTGAAGACATACTGCTCAGTATGTTTTTTATCACACAAAATCACAGAAGATGCATCTTTGAGGGGAACAACAAGATAACTGGTAACATATTAATCAGGGGCATTATTTTGTTCAAGAAACATTGTAAATAATGTTCCTAGGAGAAGGAACCTACAGAAAAAGCTTCATTTATTTCATAAAAATCGATTTGGGAAGCCTCCAAACCAGCATTTGAAATAGCTTTTGGTATCACAAGTTAAAATGAAGTAAACTAGAAAACACAGTAGAAGAAGTTGCAGCCACATCATCATAGGAAAATATTCATCATCATCACCACCATCAATAAACATATTCCAACTCTTAAGACCCAACTTACAGTGCACAGCCGACGGAGGAGGAGCAGGAACATTGTAATCGACGCCGGCGGGAGGGGAAGGCACGTTGTAATCGACGGCGGTGCCTAGCGGACCAACGATGCCATTCCTGTTCGCTGGGGAGACGGGTAAAAGGGAGTCGTTCCTGTTTGCTGGCGAGATGGGGATGGGGAGTAGGCGAGCGGTGCTAAGGCTGGAGACGAGGATGGGGAGAGGGAGCGGTGCTAGGGCTGGAGACGAGGATGGGGAGCAGGAGTGGGCGAGCGGCGCAAGGGCATGGAGACGGGGATGGATGGGTCACGGGAAAATCTGATAATAAAAGTATAAAACATTAATACTTAACTTTTCTTTTAAGTAATCGGTATTCCTATTTCCTATGATAGCCACGGGACATCCATGCAAACTCAACCAATTAAAAATATTATTCAAATATACGGTTCGGATCGGTTCTCGGGTACCCAACCACGGGACCCGAGAACCTAACCGAACCGCCGGTTCTTTTTTTTCAAGAACCGTACCCGAACCGACCAATGTGAGAACCGACCCGAACCGTCCTGTTCTGGGCATAAGACTTGGGTTTCCAAAAGAAAAGAAAGGGGTCTTACAAAGTGGTATCAAAGCAAACCTCAATCCGGAGAAAAGAAAAGAAGTCCACAAACCCTGGGCCACCCCGCCCGAGCTTAGTTTGAGGACAAACTAGCAGCGGAAGCAATGGTGTACCCATAAGGGAAATCACTTTAAAAGTCCACTTATAACTGAATATTCTTTAGCTAAGTACCTTAACGAGCGTAATTTTCATGTGTAGCCCGTGACGAACCGTACACCGCAGCATGGAGTTCCACCGACTCCAAACGTCATTCCACCACCACCGGTCCTACTTCCTTTCCAGCAGACGGAGATGGGACAAACACTGACAACCATACTTGAGACATTCAGGGCACAACAGGCACCGGCTCCTCAGCAAAACCCTGGGGCCAAATGGCTGAGCATATTACGAAGTCTCCCCCACCCCCATCATACCTCGGGAAGGAGGCATTTGTGAGGACTGAGGAGTGGGTGGACATCATGGAGGAGATGCTGACAGGGATTCAGTGCCCGGTAGATATGGAGGTGCCACTGGTGGTCTCATGCTTGGAGTCCCATGCAAAGAGATGGCAGAAGTGGTTCCTGGACACATCATATATTGGACTGAAGGCTGTAGATGTTTCTTGGGATGAATTCAAGGCAGCACTGCTGGAGCATTTTTGCAGCTGGAGGACAAGTTTTTGCAACTGAGGCAAGGGAGAAGGACAGTTTTGGAGTATCACCGGGAGTTTACCCATCTATCCCGGTTTGCAGTTTCATATCAGCTGGATGATGCAGGATACACAAAGGGGTTCTTCAAGGGCCTTCGTGCTGAGCTGAGGCAGGCCCTCCTCTTCGTCTCCGACGACAGTATTACTAAGATCCTGGAGATGGCCAAGAAGCTGGAGGTAAACCACCAAACTGTTCATGGAAGGAAGAGACCAATGGAGGACCAGGGACGGGGAGGCAGAAAGGACCAACCAAGAGGTCGAGAAGCTGGGGAAGGAAGGACGGAGGTCCGACCCCGCCAGGAGCAGAGGGAGATAGAAGTGTTGGCTCCACAGCCTCTACAGATGCATGAGATGCCCAGAATAGGAGGAGGTGGTCCACCTCCCCCACCGGAGTGCTACCACTGCCACCAGACTGGCCACATCCGGAGGAATTTCCCATAGAGGAATGCACCACCAACACTACAGGCTGCCCCACCGGCCCAGCATTTCGGTGGCCGAGGACGTGGTAGAGGCCGTGGATTTCAGGGTGGAGACCGGAGACAGAACATGGAGAAGATGTATGCCCTGGACCTAGCATAGCCCCGGGACCCCGCAAGGGTCATTACAGGTACTTTTGATGTCCTTTTGTTTTATGATTCATTAGTACATAGTAAACCTTAGTCTTACCTTAGCATTGAACAAAACAAACAAAATCACCCAGGCATAGTACTCGTCTGCGGCAAGCCCGCATACACTTTATTTGATACAGGTGCCTCTCACTCGTTCGTCTCGGAGGGGTTCGTGGACGAACTGGACCCAGTCCAGTACTTCTAGGGCATATAAAGGAGAGTGCGATTCCTAGATGGATCCGAGATTCTAACAAATGCAAAGTGCAACATGAATGTGGAGATTGGAGGGAAGTTGTTCGAAGTGCCGAGGACACTTTTGAAGATGAAGGACTTTGATCTAATCCTAGGCATGAATTGGCTATACTGGAACCATGCAAAGATAGACTGCCAAGCGAGAAGAATTGTTATAAACCATGAAGACTCGGAAGTAGTAATCGAAGGTATCAAACCCCCCCTCCCGTATCTTTTTTATCATCAGTTCAGGCAGTCAAGGCCCACATGCAGGGAGACGAGGTATATAAGGTGCTCTTCGAGGCGACGGAAGTCAAAGACTCAGTGTCAAATATCTCGGTCATACGGGATTTTGCCGACGTATTTCCGTAGAAGCTATCCAGACTGCCTCCACACCGCGAGAAGGATTTCCAAATCTAACTAGTGTCGGGGGCTAAACTGGTATCTAGAGCTCCCTAACTGATGGCCCCGAAGGAGCTAGTGGAGTCTCGGAGCCAACTACAGGAGTTGGTGGAAGCAGGGTTCGTTAGGCCGAGTTCCTCACCTTGGGGAGCTTCGGTGTTATTCGTGAAGAAGAAGGATGGGACACTCAGATTGTGCATCGACTACAGAGCACTGAATAGGTTGATAGTACGGGACACGTACCCTTTGCCGAGGATAGATGAGCTTTTTGACCAACTGGAGGGAGCCCACAGCTTCTCAAAGCTGGATTTGAGATCAGGATATTATCAGCTGCGGATCCAGGATGAAGACATCCTGAAGATGGTCTTCAGCAGCCAATATGGACTCTATAAGTTCACTGTGATGCCGTTTGGACTCACAAATGCACCATCAGCGTTTATGAGTCTGATGAACCGAGTGTTTGAGCCTTATCTCGACATCTTCGTCATCGTGTTCATCGACGATATCCTCATCTACTCGAGGATGGAGGAGGAGCATGCACATCATTTGGCACTAACATTGGAGAAGCTTCGGGAGCACCGTCTGTATGCGAAGTTCAGCATGTGCCAGTTTTGGCTGAAAGAGGTGGCCTTCCTAGGTCATATTATCAGTGGAGCTGGCCTAGCAGTGGATCCAGCTAAGATCCAGGCAGTGCGGGATTGGCCGCCATTGAAGATGACCACCGACGTGAGGAGTTTCTTGGGACTTGCTGGCTATTACCGGAAGTTCGTGCAGGGGTTTTCACAGATAGCCCTCCCGCTCACATCCCTAACAAAAAAGGATGCTACTTTTACATGGACGTCGCAGTGTGAGGCAGCCTTCCAGGAGATGAAGGGTAGACTTACTACGGCCCCATCCTTTCCCTTCCATCGGGGAGGGAAGGATTTCAGGTGTACACGGATGCGTCATATCAGGGGATGGGTGCCATTATGATGCAGAACGGGCACGTGATAGCATACGCCTCCCGCCAGTTGAAGAATCACAAACGGAATTACCAGGTGCATGACAGGGAGATGGGCAATTGTATTTGCTCTCAAAATCTGGCGGCACTACCTCTACGGTGTCCACTGCGACATATTCTCAGATCACAAGAATCTGAAGTACGTAGATATACAGAAGGAGATGAACATCAGACAAAGGCGATGGGTGGAGTTCTTATCATATTATCAGTACATGATGTATTACCACCCAGGGTAGGCGAATGTAGTAGCGGACGCTCAGAGCAGGAGAGCTACCACATCAGGAGCGGAGCCCAATTTGATGGCCATGGAGCAAGTACGGATCTTCGAGGACATGCAGATCCCTTTAGTATCTAAGGACAATCTGGAGATATACGAGGAGTACTTAGCAGCGATGGGTGCTACTTATGACAGTCGAGTCCGCATCAGGGATGTGCAAAAGCAGGATGCCATGCTAGAGCCGATTTTCAGAGCCTTGGATGCAGGCTCTGCCGGAGACTATTCGTTGAAGGACGACTTGTTGAGTTTTAGAGGCCGAGTAAATATACCGGCAGGGAGCCAGATTCGGGAGGATATTATGACAGAGGCTCATTGCAATAGATATTACGTGCACTCGGGTTTCACCAAGATGACAGATGATCTGAAGAGGACCATGTACTGGCCAGGTATGAAGAAATACATCACCTATTTTGTCACTCACTGCGAGTCTTGCCAACTCGTGAAGGTAGAGTGTCGGAACCCCGCCGGATTATTGCAGCCAATCTTGGTGCCGGAGTGGAAGTTCGACGACATCACGATGGAATTTATACACGGTCTTCCCCGATCTCATGCGGGAAACGAATCGATTTGGTTGATCATCGATAGGTTGACGAAGCTGGCAAGATTCATTCCAGTCAGGAAGGACACTCCGGTTGGTGTTTTGGTATGGAGGTTCGTGGAGCAGTTAGTTTGGTATCATGATGTGCCTAGGACGATCGTGTCGGATCAAGATGGACGATTTATGTCAAGGGAGTGGAGAGCGGTGTAGGCCTACCTTTGCACCCGGTTGACTTTTAGTACAACCTTCCACCCCCAGACAGATGGACGAATGGAACGTACCAACCGGACCCTGGAGGATCTTCTACGCCTTTGCATTCTGGACCGCGGGGAGCCATGTGAGAGATTATTACCATTAGTCGAGTTCTCATACAACAACAGTCACCAGGCTAGTATAGGCAGGGCACCCTACAAGGCATTATACGGATGATGATGTAGGACACCATTGTCTTGGATTCAGGATGAGGATCCCAAGGCACTTGGCTCAGAGTTCGTGGAAGACACCGAGGCTCAGGTGCGACTGATTCGAGACAGGATGTTGGAGGCCCAGAGCAGGCAGGCCAAGTACTATGATGCACGACATCGTATGGTAGAGTTCCTGGTGGGAGATCGTGTTTTCTTGAAAATACATCTGATGCATGGAGTCTCGCGGGTTCGCGGGCGGAAGAAGCTCGTTCCGAGATACATGGGGCCTTACAGGATCCTGGAGTGGATCGGTCCCTTGGCTTACAGATTGGAGATACCGCTGGAGTTAGAGGGACCGCATGACATTTTCCATGTTTCCTCACTCAAGAGGGCTCTACTACGGCCATAGCAGCAGGTATCTACTACGGAGGGGCCAGTAACTACTGATCGATCGGTTCACCTGAAGCCGGTTCAGATAGACGACACGGAGTTGCAAGTTTTGCGGCGCCAGAAGGATCCGCTTGTCAAGGTCCTATGGAGGAATCATGGGCAGGAGGAGCACACCTGGGAGTCACTGGACCTGATGCAGCAAAAGTACCCGGAGCTATTTGCAGCAGGTAGAATTTAATTTTCAGGGAGGTTACATTTTCTTTCTTGTAGTAGAAACCCCACGGGCTTAACCTGAATATCGAGGACGAAATTTTTATTTTTATGTATTAGGATTTGTAACATCCCTAAACAACTAGACCCCCAAGTTTGTTTTGTCATGACTAGGTGATGACAAAACCATAAGAAGAGCTCAAGACCATGTGAGCTTGGGTGAGAAGGAGAAAACCCAAGTGGTCTGCAAATTGTAGTTTTCAGATACCTAGCCTAGGGTTAGACTTTAGGGCCTCACCTTGAACCATGACCTCACCATAGCACCCCTAACCAATTAGGGGCCTCCTTGGAGCACCAGGGACCCAATGGGGACAACCAAAGAGGCCAAATTGACTAAAGTCAACTCTAACCCAAAATTGGTCAAACTAACTCAATTAGGGTCAATTGGCCTCCAACATGCCGAGTTGACCCTTCCCCTACCCTTATAAGGACACTAGGTATCTATTGGACGAAAAATCCCCATCATGGGACCTCAAATATGGCCAAATTTACCAAAGTCAATTCTAGCCCTAATTTGGTCAAAAGTGCCCTATTAAGGGGCAATTCACCCTCACCTTGCCAAATTGACTCCACCTATTCCTTCCTAACCCATAAGAGAGTCCAATAGGTCACTAACCACCCATGGTGGTCAACCCAAGTGGTTAATTTGACCAAAGTCAAAATTATCCTAAATTTAGGTCAAAATGACCTACTTTACCCAAATTGAACCAAATACACCTAAGCTAGACCCAATTGATGTGGTCCACCACCTTGTGGGGACTGAATGCTACTGAGTTGGCCATTCAATTTGAAGGGAGTCGGCCAAGAGAGAGAGAGACCAATTTGTAAGAGAGAGAAAGAGAGGGGAGTTATTGGGGAGGAAGAAGAACCCCCAATCTGAGCAATTGATGGCTCCATTCATCTCCCCTTGGGGAGAGGAGAAGTTTTCAGCTTCTTCCCGGCCTAATTGATGGCCAATTCTCCCCCCCCCCCCCCCCCCCCCCCAAGTTTAACCGAAATCTCCACTTATGGCCATTAATGGCAATTGATGTCATGGCTCCTACTCTCCCCCAATTGACCTCTTTAACACCTTCAGAGGTCGGAAAGGAGTGAAACCCCCCTCTTCCCCGAAGAAATAGAGCTCCGCAAGTGCAAATCAGCATGGCACCAAAAGCTCCACCACCGGCAATGGCAACTCGCCGGAATACACGCCACCAAGCCCCCACACAAGTCCGATCTGCTTCCTCTCCTCTAGTGTTAGATCCTCTGATGATTCAGGGGCTTAATCCGAGCTCAATTGGGCTCGGATCGCACTTCCTAGAGGGCTCATTTTGAGCCCACTTTCCCCCGCAAAATCTCCTCACTCCGGCCACCTCCGACCGGCCAACCACCTCAAATCGTCGGCCACCACCTCCACAGGTGGTGGTTGCATTGGTCGGGCGGGGCAGCGCACATGTGGTCGGGAAAGTGAGGAGGAAGTGAGCCCAGGACGGAGACATCTCAACCCTTGGCTGGAGGTAGAAGATGAACAGGGACCGTCTGATGCGCGCCAAGATCTGTGCAAGATCATTTGAATATGATATATTATTATGTGCTTTTATGTCACACAATTTGCAGTACCTTCTTTTAATTATTAAAAATACTAGACCACCTTTAATGAAAAAGTGCCTAACATAAACTTTGTATCCCTTGGTGTGTAGATCAAATTAAAAAAAAATTCAGCCCAATAGGGGCACTGCAGCTCCTTGTAGAGCCATTTTGGTGGGACTGGTCCCTAGGGTAGGGCAACCACCATTCCTTGTATAACTTTTGATTGGGTCATGGTATTGAATTGAAATTTGAAACTTAGGCTACTTATAACAACCCCCTCATCATATCAAATGATGGGAATTTTAGGAGAAAATATTTCTAAGGTTTTTGTAATAATTTCATAATTCAAATGTTAATTAATTAATGGGTCTAATGACACCCAATCCCCACTAAATTTTGGTGGGTGCTCCTTAGGGTTATTATATGACCTTGGTAAAAATTTCAGCCCAATTGGGAGTGATTTAGTTGGGTAATTTGTTAACCCAAGTTGGGTCAAACTAGGTCAAAATTAGGGTATGGTGTTCATCTTGGGGTATTGTGGTCAAAACTCATCACCATGATGTGAAATATTGTCCACTAGCTTAGGATCACCTAAAATACCTTCTTGAGTGAGTTGGAGTGATGTGGGGTGGATTTGACCCAAAACCCTATCCTTGCCCTTAGGGTTGCACTTTGAGTTTTGTGAAGGACATGAGGTCAAATGTTATTGAATGGTCATGAAATTTGGTGTACAAGTTCAAAGGGTGTAATAATACCCTAGGAAATTTTAGGAGGATTTTAGGAACCCTTATTCCCCCTCAATTAGGTTATAACCCCTTTAGGGCTTTTCATTATAAAAGAATGTTACATGTTCAAATTGTCTTGGATGATGATGAAACCTTGGTAGTGCCTTTAATATCACATGAAGGACCTGTGGTAATTTTTGTGTAATTAATTAAATGAATTAACCAGTACTTCATTCATAAGGAACTTATTTTGTCTTAGTCTTAAGAAAAATAATTTAGGGTACAATACTCTGGAAAAATTTGTAACTTGGTGATAGGACATTTCAGAGCAGTAGGAAGCTTTGTAAATTTTTCTATAATTTTTGGAGATTTTTATCAGTAGGCTACTTCACAACATTGTCATATTAGGATTTAATTAGAATATTTATTTTGGTGAGAAAATTATTTCCATAAATTGTGAAACTCAGTCAGTAAGCCTTTATGATCATATTTGAGATCTCGTATTTCTTTCATAATTTTTGGAATTATTTAACAGTAGGTTCCTTCACAATTTTTCCTAGAAAGGGTTTCTTTGGAATATTCATTTATGTAATTAATTTGCCTTTATAAATTTTGAAATTTGGCCAGTAGACGTTTCTGACTAATATGAAGGTCTAGTAATTTTTCCATAATTTTTGGATAAGTATTTTTGATGGTTCCTTCATTAACCTCCAACTTTGGAAAGATGCTAAATATTATAATTAGAGGACAATTCCTGATTGTAAAATTATGACATTCTGTACTTATTGTTATTTTGCATGATAGATTTATCATAAATTTATGGGATCCATAGCCTAAGAATACCTTACACTTCATGTTCATATTCATTTTTGGCAAATATTGGAGAAATTAAAATAATTGCTAAAATGTTAAGGAAAGATATGAATCTTTGGATTTAGTCTTATAATGCCATGATAGTCCTCCAGTAATAATCTTGTGTCATGTGGGTGAATATTTGGAGTACTTTAACTTATGAGGTTCATATAGTTCGTTGGTCTGCGTATAGTAAAAGGGTAAAACTTGGGTAACTAGTGACCTACCAAGAGGAATTGAGTTTTAGTTGGTGTATGTGGTCAGCTTGAAGAGGTTGAGGCCACCAAAAAAGGAGTTTATGTGACTGGGGTGCTTCGTGAGTTAAGGGTAAGGTCATGTTTGGGATTGACGAAAGATCGTCTTTCCCCTAGCGTGTCATAAACCACCTAGGGTTAATACAAGTTAAATGGTAAGAGAATTAGGCATATGGGTAGATACCAATAACAATAAATGCCTTGAGAAAGGGAGCCTTGGTGTGTCATCCCAGTATAGTTCCTAGTACCGTAGCGAGCCCCTTACTGGGTAATCCTCGGGAAGTCCAAGGTTAACCATAAGTTGTAGGGCTAAGTTGTTATACAAGATTAACTAAGTAATATACTGAAAGTCCTCTGATATCAGTTGAAACCTCTGATACCAATTGAATGTGAGGTTAGATCTTAAAGTTACTCTAGAGGGGGGGGGGGGTGAAAAGAGTATTAAAAGTTTTTCACTTATTTTTATAGCGGAATTAAAATAGTGATATATATATATATATGTACTGAGTGATTTATAAAAAAATAAATAAAGAAAACACAACACAGTATAGAAAAATAAACAAGAACACAGAAGACACAAGGATCTATAGTAGTTCCCCAATAAATATGGGTACATCTACTCTTCTACCACCCTTGGTAAGAATCCACTAGGTTTTGATCAGGTGCCCTATCACCAATGAGTTTTTGATCAGGTGCCCCAACACCACTGAGCTTTTGATCAGATGCTCAAACCAACAATATGTTTTTGATCAGGTGCCCTGCCACCAATTGTTTAACTTTTGAAGGGAGTTAGAACCCTATATAAGATGGGATAAAGAGGGTTATGAAGTTCTTCTCTGTCAATAAGCTTAGAGAAGACTATTGGATTTGTTGTAGTAAAGCACTACTTTGCACCCTGATAAGTCTTAATGAGCATTGTGTGTGCAAAGCACCTTGGTAGTTGTACATTTTTTTTTGTGCATTGAAGTTTGTGGAAGTAAAATTATTTGTGTTTTATTGTGCTCTTACTTTACATATTTCTTGTATTTTTGATTAAAACATTTGTCAACTATACTCAAAAATACACATATGTGCACATCATTATCTTCCATAACACTTCTTCTCATGAGTATTGGATCCTAATGCAAATTCTATACTACTCTTTATTTATGAAATTCACTAGATAACCTAGCATGCTTTCTACAATGTTTGGTATGATTTGGAATTATGAATTAAAGTAACATTGTAGTAATCTCTTTTTGATAACATTATTTCATGCTTGGTTACTTTATTGTCACACTTAAAGATTTTAATTGAAAAATGATTTACAAAAACTTCTTCTTTTTGAAATTTAACTCATATATCTGTTTATGGATCATCATTGATTACAATAAGAAGCTTCTTGTATTTCTATAAGTCTTCCGCATCATAACCATATAATTGTTTTACCTTGCGCTTTAATGCTTACTTAAAGTCTTTTATTTTGTGTGAATCATCACTTGAATCTTAAAATTCCTTCTCTCAACAAGTGGTAGACTTGCTTGGTAAACTCTATATTGGTCACTCTAAACATGAATATTTGTTTTGCTAAAAACTCTGATTTATTTCTATGAAAATATTGTTATATTAAAAAATCTAATTCATTACTGGATTTCAAAATATCTATGTGAGTATTTTCATAAATTCAAATAAAAATATAAACCCATAGGCTAAGAACTTATCACTAAATCTAAATGCTTAATGTTTCCAATAATTATTATCCATGACTTCATATCTCACCATAGCGGGGGCGTATGGTTGTTGGCATTAGATAACCTTATCTCTAGCATGTCTTGTCCTTAACCGGGGAGGGTTCCAGTGGGGTCTTGCGAGGCACTGGGGGGAAAGAGTGTTAGGTTAAGTTCTTTGTCTAGTGTTGCATAGGGGACTAACACCCCAACCTACGGCATGTTTGCAGCTCCTCATGCCCATCAGTCACTTAGTACGGGGCTAGGGTGTAGACATATTGTCTGGGTAGTTTAGTTACTTGGAAATTATTACATTTCTTTTATGCTTAAAACACTTATATAAAAAGGGGATGAACCAACATAATAATACTTGAAAATGTTATATTGCTAAAAACTCTGATCTATCTCTATAAAAACTAGTCTAAAATTCCTTATCATTTCCTTCTCTCTAAAAGCTGGATCATGTCTTTATCTTATTATCAAAACTTGTATGTGTTGTCTCCTTACCCACTTTTACTAATAACAAAAGGGGGGAGAACTAACATGATAAATATAATCTGCTATCAAAAGGGAAAACTAACATGACTAATGATTAAGATGATAGCTTACATATTATGAGAGCATTCACATAGGGGGAGCATGTACTTAGGGGGAGCAATTCTAAATGCTATAATCATTATTTATCCTAAGTCACACACACACAAGTAAGTTTCATCATGCTTATATATTAATGCTCTGATTTATCATTAATGGTTTTGTTATTATCAAAAGGGGGAGTTTGTTGGAACATGGTCTTCCGCATCTCCTAGGTTTGAGAATAACAAAACCTATGTGTATTTGATGTTGTGTGTTTAAGTGTGTAGGATAACATAGTCCACATGACTCAAGGATTACATAAGAAGTTTGCCCCCAAATTTGAGCCTTCAAATTCAACACTCCTTCTAGTGCCGGCGGTATCACCTAACGCCTGGCGCTAGCGCTAAGGAACCATTGAGAATGGAAGCAGGGTTTGACGAAATAGATCTTGCGTTCGACGAATTTCTGCTCGACGAATGATGAAGCCCGTTCGACAAACTTGCTGCTGCGATCGATGAAATCAAGCAGCTAAGAATGGAAGCTGGGATCGACGAAATTGAATCTGCGTTTAACGATCTTGCGTTCGACGATTCTTCGTTCAATGAATTTTCCGATCGACGAATGATGAAGCCCGCTCGACGAACTCCGGTTGACGAAAATTTGATCGACGAAAAGAATGCTTATGCACAATTCCGGGAGCACATATAGAAAGTGATAGCGCCTGGAAGTATCCGATAGCGCAGGCAGTAGCGCGGAGCACAGAAGGCAAGAGAGAATTATTTCCTCAGATTGAAGATTCTGCCGCACTGGATATGTCCTAAAATGGGATAGCGTCGGCGGTAGCACTAGCGCAGGCGCTAGCGCTAAGTCTATAAAATGGACCCCTTGGCTCCGTCTTTATTATCCTCTGGAGATCCAAAATTACAGAGCTTCGTGCCACAGCATAGAGAGGAAGGTTTAGAGAGATACTCCCACAAATCCATAAAGGCTCAAGGAGATCCGTGGAGAAGATTTCAACACGCGTCATCATCGTGACGAAAGACCGCATCGAATATGATCATACTCTGCAGGCCTTCGTTCACTTCTCCAATAGATCCATATAGGGAGTTTTTTAAATTATTGTTATTTCATTTATCCATCTCTTAAATCGTGTAGTAAATTCGCCTCGTGTTGGCGACAAGGTCTGGGTAGGACTTATGGAAGAAATTCGCATCGTGTTGGCGACTAGTTCTCGGGTATAGGTCTCGGGGGTGCTCGAGGCCATATCCGGGGAAGGGTTGGCTAGAGCGGCTTGAGGCCGTATCCGGGGAAGGAACGGATAAAGACAACCGGTTCGTGGGGATACGAGTCGGTATAGAAAACAAAAAGAGTCTTTCATATTTCGCTTTGATTTCTAGCGTCATTGAAATCAAATTTTGTAATCAATTTTATTAATAATAATCATGTCTCTCTTTGTGTAATAAAATTGATTTGTTCTTCATTTCTCTAAATTATTTATTATCCTCTCCTTTATTATAAAACAATTTAGATCTTTAAACAAAATCACTATTTTGATTTCTTATCATAAGCAAGTAAATCAAAATATAATATAAGTTTTTAAAACCCTTATTCACCACCCCCTCTAAGGGCGCCTACCGATCCAACACTTTCTTCCTTTTTCCTTAGAGATAATCTAACTGATTTGAAAAATCAAATCTTCTTAATAAGGAATAGAATAATCAGGAGTCTTATTTCTTGGAACTGCAAGCAAATCTTTAACTCCTTTTCCTTTTCAATAAATGTATCCTTTTCTAATAAGCCAAACGGCTACTTTCTCGAGAGAAGAAAATGGAAAGGAATAAATAAAAGGAAGGATTAAATCCTGACTTATCTGATAGGAATAGATTCGTTGCTGATTAGCCGATCTGAGTTCAGAGAATAGAATAAAACTGATCCTTCTGAAATAATGAAGCTGAGGAGAAAATCCGTCGATCTGAGAATTGAGTTCGTCGAACTGAATGTTGACTTCGTCGAACTGAATCTGGAGTTTGTCGATCTAAATAAATTCGTCAAACACAATCTGGAGTTCGTCGATCTCAAGCTGGAGTTCATCGAACTGAGAGATAATCTACTGAATCTGGCTGGAAGAACTGAGTTCTTCGATCTGAGAAGCACTTTTGTCAATCTGAACATCTTGTTACTTATTCTTTGAACGCAAAGCTGAGTTCGTCGATCTCAAACTGGAGTTCGTCGAACTGAAGAATAAACAGCTAGACTGGCTGGAGAACTGAGTTCGTCGAGCTGAGAAGCTATTGCGTCGAACGTAGATAGAAGTTCGTCGAACGCTGAATAGATTTCATCGAACGCAGAATCTTGGCAAGTTCATCGAACTAGAGCATGTCATTCATCGAACGCATGATGGAGTTCGTCGAACGCAGTATGGAGTTTGTCGAATGCAAAAACTTATTCTTTTCCTTAAATTCTAGCAGCCTAAAACCTTGACCCTTAGACTATACAATGGGTTCAACTTAGTCCTAGTCAACAGATACTGATCCTAGCCCAAATCAGTAATAGGGTTGTTCCAACAATCTCCCCCTATTTTGGTTAGGACACTATATGAAAAAATTGAATAATAAACAAATAAAACAATAGAAAAACAGCAGAGCATATATATCTGGCAGAATGTAAATTCATTTCAGCAGATAAAAGAAATATAGTGCTCTGAGTTTAGAAAACTTTACACTTTCAGCTTTACACTTCCTTGCCTCAGCTTTTTGAATTCTTGCTTTCATGTTTAGAAATCCTTGCCTTCAGCTTTTGGCTTTGATTATCTGAACTAAATCTGTCATATCTCAAACTGCATTTTTCAACTTTTGGTTTTGTTGATCTGAACTGAATCTGTCATATTGAATCTGCATTTTTCAGCTTTTGCTTTTGTTGATCTGAACTGAATCTGTCATATTGAAAATTATTTCTGAGCTTCTTCAAATAACTGAAAACATCAATCACTGTATCAAAATGAGCTTCTTCAAAAAGCATCTCCCCCTGAAATTGGAGCTTCTTCATAAAGCATCTCCCCCTATCAAAAAGGAGCTTCTTCAAAACATCTCCCCCTGCCTAGTTTCTAGAAGACCTGAAGCTAGGCCCCTAGAAGAAGGGACAGTTGTATAGGAGGTAGGGAAGGATTCAATTTTTTGAAGAAAAATTGCCATTGTTCCTGCAAAAGAAAAAGAGAGATCAAGTGCAAGGGAACTGGAAAGAGAAGCAGATTCTGTAGGCATAAAGTAAAAAAAAGAATTAAAATTTGATTATAATGATATTCCATACAATGGAATAGGTTCAGAGGTGTGCTAAATAATCAGTTGGAAAAGTTTCCCTGTCTTAGCTGAACCACTGAGAAAACAGTTGCTCAACCGCTGAGACTGAAAGCTGTCTCAGCGGATTTTTCTGTCCCGTCCCAGCAGATCCAATCAGCTTCTCAGCGGCCCTAGGCCTTGTCTCAGCGGTTCCGCTGAGATTGAGAGCTTTTCTCAGCTATTTCAGTTGAGACTAAGAGCTTGTCTCAGCTGTTTCAGTTAAGACTGAGAGCTTGTCTCAGTTGTTTTGACAACAAACTTACTGAACTTACTTCACACAGGGAGGGATAAATAAAAGATATATATATATATATTAATTGATTGAATCTCCATCTATCATTCCTAGCTGATTTATAAAGAAAATATGTTTCTTTTCATCCAAGGGTTTGGTGAAAATATCAGCCCTTTGCAAATCAGTAGAAATGAATTGTAGGCAAATTTTATTTTTATCCACATTATCTCTGATAAAGTGGTGCCTAATTTCTATGTGTTTAGTCCTACTATGGAGTACTAGATTTTGTGTTATAGATATTGCACTAGTATTGTCACAAAATATAATTGAATTATTTAAGTTGATACCATAATCTAGAATTGATTTTGTATCCACAATATCTGTGAGCAGCAACTGCCTGCAGCAATATATTCTGCTTCAGCTATTGATGTAGACTCAGATGTTTGTTTCTTACAAAACAAAGACAAAAGCCTATCACTAAGAAACTGGCAAGTTCTTGATGTGCTTTTCATGTCTACTCTTCATCCAGCATAATCAGAATCTGAGAATCCAGTTAATTCAAATTCTGATGCAGTTGGATACCAGAGTGCTAGATTTAGACAACCCTTTATATATCTCAAAATTCTTTTTAGTAAAATTAGGTGAGATTCTTTGGGGTTAACTTGGAACCTAACACAAATACATGTAACAAACATTATATCAGGTCTACTAGCTGTTAGGTAAAGTAGTGAGCCAACCATTGCTCTATATACTTTCTGATCAACAGGTTTCCCTAGTTCATCAGTGTCAACAACAACATTAGAGGTCATGGGTGTTTTCATAGTGGAGGCATCAGACATACAAAATCTTTTCACCAATTCCTTAGCATACTTGGATTGTGATATGAATATGCCATTGGGAGTTTGCTTCACTTGAAGACCAAGGAAGTAAGATAACTCACCCATACAACTAATTTCAAATTTAGATTGCATTAGGTCAGAAAACCTATTGCATAAATTTGAATCAGTAGATCCAAAAATAATATCATCTACATAAATTTGAACTAGTAAAGTTTGGTTTTTATGTATCCTGAAAAATAGGGTTTTTTCAACAATGCCTCTACAGAATTTGTTCTCCAAAAGAAAATAAGCTAAGGTCTCATACCATGCTCTAGGAGATTGCTTGAGACCATAAAGAGCTTTATTAAGCTTAAATACATAAGAAGAGTGAGTTGGAGAGATAAAAACTGGTGGTTGTTCCACATAGACTTCTTCTTTGATATCTCCATTCAAGAATGCACTCTTCAAATCCATATGATATACTTTGAATTTCTTGAAGGCAGCAAAAATAAGGAATATCTTTATAGCTTCAAGTCTAGCAACAGGAGCAAAGGTTTGATCATAATCAATTCCTTCTTCCTGAGAGTATCCTTGGGTACTAATCTTGCTTTATTTCTGATTATGAAGCCTTGATCATCTAGCTTATTCCTGAAGACCCACTTGGTACCAATGACTGGATGGTCCATTAGTCTTGGAACCAATTCCCAAACCTTGTTCATTTCAAATTGGTTGAGCTCCTCTTGCATTGCAAGAATCCAGTTTGGATCTTGTTCTGCATCTTTTATTGTTTGAGGTTCAACTTGTGATAGGAAACAAGTGTGCATCTGATTTTGGTGTAGTTGATGCCTTGTTTGAACACCTGCTGAAATATCTCCAATGACTTGAGATATTGGATGATCTCTAACTGTGATGTGATCAACAGTTGGAGTTGGTTCAGCAATAGTTTCCTCTTGAGGGATATGATCAGCTGTCACTTGATTTGAATTGTCAGCAAGAACTTCTGGATGATCTTCTTCTTCACTATCTTCAATAAGTTGGGATGATGGAAGTAGAGACTCTTCATTCTATAGATTTAGTCCATTGAGTTCTTCACATAGAACTGGTACCTGCAAAGTATTTTTTGTAGAGGTGGTGTTCCTCTCCTCATTTAACATATTAGATTCATCAAAGTATACATGCATGGACTCTTCTAACTTAAGAGTAGATTTGTTGTAAACTCTATATGCTTTACTAGAAAGAGAATATCCAAGGAATATACCTTCAGCAGATTTTGCTTCAAATTTCCTGAGATACTTCTTATCATTGTTATGCACATAGCATTTACAGCCAAATATCTTAAAATAGTTAACCTTAGGCTCCTTATTCTTGAGTAATTCATATGGAGTTTTACCCTTAAGCTTATGTATCAGGCTTCTGTTCAACACATAATTTGTTGTGTTCACTGCTTCTACCCAAAAGGAGATTGGCAAGTGAGCATCAGCAAGCAATGTAGTTGCTGATTCAATTAGTGTTCTATTTTTCCTTTCAGCTACCCCATTTTGTTGGGGAGTTCTAGGGGCAGAGAAACACTGCCTGATCCCTTCTCTTCCACAGAATTCTCTCATCAGAAGAGATTTAAACTCAGTGCCATGATCACTTCTGATCAATGCACATAGAGTTGAGTACTCAATCTTGATGGACCTGAGAAAGTCTGTCACAACACTGAAGGTGTCAGACTTGTTCCTAAGAAAGAACACCCAAGTGAATCTTGAGAAGTCATCTACAATAACTAGAGAGTAATGCTTCCCTCCTAGACTTTGTATTGCAGTGGGTCCAAAAAGGTCCAAATGAAGTAAATACAAAATCCCAGGTGAATCACTCTTGGATAAAGATTTAAAACTACTCTTAGTTTGCTTACCTAATTGACAAGCCCTGCAGAGTCCTTCCTTCTTGTATGAACCAGAAGGCAATCCTCTAACAAGATTGTCCTTATAAAGCTTAGATATAGTTCTATGATTAATATGTCCTAGCCTTTTATGTCATAATTCATTTGTTTTACTTATTGAGTTAAATAAACAAATATCTGAATTGGCAGAGTCAAAATTGACTAAATAAATGTTTCTGAAAGTGCACAGTTAATCTCACTAGAATTCTCTAGAGGGGGGTGAATAGAGATTTAAAAATACTTTGTGCAATTATATATATATGTGTAATAATCACAGATTTAAGCTTCCCACACACCAACAAGAATTAAGCAAGTAAAGAAGAAAGATAGCAAGAAGAAAGTCACAGCACAACACAAAGAAATATAGTGGTTCCCAAAACTTTGGGTAGTCCACTCTTCTACCCCCTTTGGTAGGAATTCACTAACTTGCACTGAGTCTTTTGATATGGAGACTCTTAGAACCAGACTGAGTCTTTTGATAAGGAGACTCTTAGAACCAAACTGAGTCTTTTGGTAAGAAGACTCTTAGAACCATTACAACTGAATTTTTTGAAGAGAGATTCTAAAAACTCTTTTACACAATTTGAAAATGAGATGAGAAGAAGAAGTAGAACCAGTAGAAGAACAGAAAACAATATATGTAAGAAAGAATCTTCTTCCTAGCAAGAAGATTAGAAGCACAAGTATAGTGAATATGATCTCTCTTCTATAGTGAGTAGGAGATTGTAGCCCTTTCTCTTTTAGTGAGAGCTTTCAGAAATTGTAGTAGTATAACTTCGGAAGAAGGAGAAGAAGAAGTCTTATTTTTTTGCTTCAGCACACTATCTCTTTTCTCAGCTTTCTCACTCTTCACTTGAGAGCTCTTCCTCTTTTTCAAATGTATATGGTGGATCACTTGTTATCATTCTCTGCCGACCTCCTTCTTATTTATAGCTCTGTTTAAAAAGATATTGCTAAAGGAGAATAATCAATTTGCAGACAGAGAATTAGAAAGAGATAAAAGTTTCCATAATCAATATTTCTGTAGAAGGAAAGAGATCTTTTTGATTTCAAATAATATCCATAATAATCTTAATCAAATTAGCCAAGAATCAAATAGAAGGAAAGACTGATTCAGAACGGCTATAAAAGAATAATATCATTCCATAAAAATCAAATCTACAGAAAGAAGGAAAGAGATCTGGCGTGTTTTTGAATTCCTTATAGAAATCGACGTGCGTCGATTACTATTCGACGTGAACGTCGATTTCATCCTGCCTTAACGTCGAGAGGAGAATAAGGAAGGTGCATCGATTAAGGTGCGTCGACTTTATTAAATGCGTTGACTAGAAGTCAGAGGTACGTCGACAAAGATTACATCGAATTCTTCTTAGAGTTACTTCGACTCATTCTGAGAGAAACTTCGACAACATTTCGACGTTGCGTCGAATAATATTCGACGCATATTTAATTAGCCTAATTTTTCATTCTTAGAATTTATATTCTACTCAATTCTAGGGGTTAAGATAAATCATTTCACCAATAATCTCCCCCTATTTGTCTTAACCCTATTTAGAGAGAAATTGTATCAGTTTTTTAATCAACACAGCAAAGCATTTATATAGAGAAGAAATATGCTAAGTAATCAGAAGAAATCATATAACAAGTAATTGTCTTTCACAATATTTAAACTAGGAACTTCTTGTTATACATGAAGTTGACAAAGGCAGAATAAAGTTTCCTAGATAAATTTTCAATAGCATCAAAAATATATCCCCTGGCTCTATCAGGATGCTCCTGGACATTTCTGATGATTGTGTGCAGTTTCTCCAGGATTTTGTCAGCATCAGGGAGAGTGCCATTTATAGAATAGCCCTTGTTGATGATAATTGCTGCCTTTTCATCAATCATCTCAATTCTAATGTTTTGAGGTTTCTTTTGTGTAGGCTTGGGCTCAGGTGGTCCTTTGTTGTCAACCTTTGGCCTATATATTCTCTTCTCTGGTTCCTATTTCTCAGGGATCTCAGACATTTTTCCTTTCCCTTTCCAGGGTGAGTCATGCCATTTGTCTAATCTTGCAGGTCTTTTAGGCTTCTTATAGGGAATGTAGATATCTTCTGCACACCCTATACCCCTCTTGGGCTTTTGTCCTTTTTCTAGGATAAGCCCTGCCTGAGGATTTTTCTTTTGATAAGCTTCAACATCAAACAATTTCTTTGGAAGTTTGATGGAAAATTCAGCAAGAATCTGTTCTTTAGTCATCCCTTTCTTGATCTTTTCCAACCAGATATTCCTTTTATCTTCTACTTCTTTCATAGCTGCTTCATATTCATACAACTCTCTTTCTCTTATTTCTTCATGCCTCTTTTCCCTGTCAGGATCATGGTGCTCCTTTACAGGGCTGTTAGGAGTGATATTAGGCATTCTTTCAAACCTTTTTTATCTCCTCAACAGCCTTTCTATATTTCTTTTCCTTTGCATAGTCTTTTCTTTCTTCTTTGGAGAATTTTTGCCAATGAGGGATGGCTTCTCTTCTTCTTTCCATTTTTCCTCTTGGTTTTTCCCTAGATAGCACTTGTGGAGGTAAAGGTAGCAGAGGAGGTAGAGATGGAGGTTGAAGTGGTGGAAGAGGCAAAGATGGAGTTGTAGTTTTCTTTTTAGAAGGAGAAGGTGGAGAAGGAACTTTTGAAGGAGAGGGAATTTGTTCTGTAACAGGAGGCAAAATCTCCTCTGGAGGAATATCCTCAAGTAAGGGTGTCTTGAGTTTGATATAGCTAGCAGAGAAGCCAGTACAAAGAGCTCTGAATTCCTCTTTGAATTCATTTGAATTGAAATCAAAGGTAGAAATTACCTGATCACTGTCAATTTCAAATTCTGATTCATCAGAGTTATTTCCTGAGGCATTGATAGCCATCATGCAGAAGTTTCTTTCTTCTTCATCATCACTGGAGCTGGATGATGATGCACATTCTGACTCACTGCTTGAGTCACTTATAGCCATCAAGCATTGGTCCTTCTCATTTGAATTTTCTTCATCTTCAGAAGAGCTGGATGAAGATTCTGATTCTGTCTCACTCCATGATTCAGCTACAAAGCCTCTTCTTTTATGTTTGTGTCTGTGGGAGGAAGGCTTGCTGGAGTGCCTTTTCACTTCTTTCTCTTTTCTCTTTTCCTTCTTTTGGTTTTCAGGACACTCAGGTAGAATGTGTCCAGGTTTCCTGCAGTGAAAACAAATAATTTCTTTAGAATTAGTTTTGTAATACCTTTGCTTTTCTTTTGATCTGAGATCCTTCTTTCTGAAATACTTTCTAGCCATCTTGTAGAATCTCTTGGCTAGAAGACTCATAAACTCCACTTCTCCTGGAGCTTTATCTTCCTCTTCAGTTGCTTGGAAAGCAATGCTCCTTTCCTTCTTGGATGCTGGTGAGGAAGTAGATTGTTCTACTTCTCTGCACTTGATAAGCTGCTCATAGGATTTAAGCTTTCCTAACAAGGTCTTAGTAGAGATCTCATTAAGGCTTCTGACTTCCTTGACTGGCCCGATCCTAGTGTCCCATGTGCTAGGGAAGCACATCAAGATCTTATCATTGACTTCAGTGATGGAGATCACTTTGTCTAGAGATTTTAGCTCATTGATTATGAGACTGAGCCTGTTGAACATATCTGCAACATTCTCAATTTCTCCTTTCTTGAAATTCTCATACTGAGAGATGAGATGAGATCTTCTATCCTTTCTCTCATCTGCAGAACCTTCAACCATGTTGTTGAGGGAGGTCCAGATTTCCCTGGCTGAGGTGCATTCCACAACCTTTTGAAAAATGTCATCAGACATTGTCTCTGCCAATATATTCATTGCTTCGGCATCATCACTTCTCTGCTTCTTTTGAGCTTATGTCCACTCAGGAGGTGGAACAACATTATTTTTTGTTGCTGCTTTAGTGCTTGTTGTTGTTGTAGGAGTAGGGGGTCCTGTCAAATTAACATTGAAGATATCATCATCAATAGAATTCATATATAATCTGATCCTTGCCTCCCATAATGCAAACTTATTTAGATTACACATAGGAGGTCTTGTGCTTGAGTATTCTTTGTTCTGTGCCATGGATTTTTAGCAAAAGAAACTCTAGAAGAAAATTTAAGATCTAATTGATCTTTTGATTCATGTGTTAGCCTGTAAAGAATCAACCAACCTCTGATACCAATTGAAAGTCCTCTGATATTATTTGAAACCTCTGAACCAATTGAAAGTGAGGTTAGATCTTAAAGTTACTCTAGAGGGGGGGGGGGGGGGGGGGGTGAATAGAGTATTAAAAGTTTTTAACTTATTTTTATAGCGGAATTAAAATAGTGATATATATATGTGTGTATTGAGTGATTTATAAAAAACAATTAAAGAAAACACAGCACAGTACAGAAAAATAAACAAGAATAGAGAAGACACAAGGATCTATAGTAGTTCCCCAATAAACCTGGGTACATCTACTCTTCTACCACCCTTGGTAGGAATCCACTAGGTTTTTGATCAGGTGCCCTATCACCAATGTGTTTTTGATCAGGTGCACAAACACCACTAAGCTTTTGATCAGGTGCTCAAACCAACTACAGGTTTTTGATCAGGTGCCCTTCCACGAATGGTTTAACTTTTGAAGGGAGTTAGAACCCTATACAAGATGGGATAAAGAGGGTTATGAAGTTCTTCTCTATCAATAAGCTTAGAGAAGACTAGTGGATTTGTTGTTGTAAAGCTCCCCCTGTCTGATAGAAATGGTTGACAGTTGATGGATGGAGCTTTCACTTGAATGAAATATCTTCCTGATAGTTGATGAATCTGAGAGACAAAGTTTCTCAAATTTGTTGTTGCTCTTTGAAGATTTGAACTAGCAGTTAAAAACTGAGATAATATCTTGTGTTGTTGTTCTCAGAGATTGAATGGGTGCTGCTTGAGGAAGATGATCTTACTGTTTTTCTTTCTGTATTTTTCTCTCTCGATTGTTTCTTTTTCTATTCTTTTTTTCTTTCTTGTTGCTGTTGTAATACTGGCAATCTTCTTTCTTCCTTTTTCCTTAGAGATAATCTAACTGATTTGAAAAATCAAATCTTCTGAATAAGGAATAGAATAATCAGAAGGATTATTTCTTGGAACTGCAAGCAAATCTTTAACTCCTTTTCCTTTTCAATAAATGTATCCTTTTCCAATAAGCCAAATGGCTACTTTCTCGAGAGAAGACAATGGAAAGGAATAAATAAAAGGAAGGATTAAATCCTGACTTATCTGATAGTAATAGATCTGTTGTTGATTAGTCGATCTAAGTTCAGAGAATAGAATAAAACTGATCCTTCTGAAATAATGAAGCTGAGGAGAAAATCTGTCGATCTGAGAACTGAGTTCATCGAACTGAATGTTGAGTTCTTCGAACTGAATCTGGAGTTCGTCAATCTGAATAAATTTGTCGAACATAATCTGGAGTTCATCGATCTCAAGCTGGAGTTCGTCAAACTGAGAGATAATCTACTGATTCTGGCTGGAAGAACTGAGTTTGTCGATCTGAGAAACACTTTTGTCGATCTAAACATCTTGTTACTTATTCTTTGAACGTAGAGCTGAGTTCATCAATCTCAAACTGGAGTTCGTCAAACTGAAGAATAAACTGCTGGACTGGCTGGAGAACTGAGATCGTCGAGCTGAGAAGCTATTTCGTCAAATGAAGAGAGAAGTTCGTCGAACGCTGAATAGAGTTGATCGAACGCAGAACCTTGGAAAGTTCGTCGAACTGGAGCATGTCGTACGTCGAATGCAAGATGGAGTTCATCGAACGCAGTATGGAGTTCATCGAACGCAGAAACTTATTCTTTTCCTTAAGTTCTAGCAACCTAAAACCTTGACCCTTAGACTATACAATGGGGTCAACTTAGTCCTAGTCAACAGATAGTGATCCTAACCCAAATCAGTAATATGGTTGTTCCAACTTATACTCACTCACACTCCATTGTCATGGGTGCTTTAGTCAGTTTGGTCTTACGAGCGGTAGGCTCGGTGGTTGTAGCAATAGACTTATTAGTCTGGTGAGTTGTTACTCAACCATGTTTGTTGTGTCGGACGTGTTAGCCCCGGGAGCTTATGGCTCGGAGATAGATGTAAACATGTTTGCATATGCATAAGGTGGTGGCTCCTTAGTGTTGATGGTCGTTGCACCGACATTAATGATTGGGCTCGGTAAGTGTGGACAACCCTTTACCAAGACAAGTCTGGTGGTTTAACCAGCAAGAGTATGCAGGAGCTCCGTTGTTGTGTTCTTAGCGTTGAGGCATACGTTAGGTCTAGGTTAGGAAGTGCAAATACCAAACTAGAGGTGGGCGAGGCCTAACCCACCGCTTCCATTTGCCACTACGGGGGTATCCTAGGAGTTTTGCTAGCTCCAAAAAGGGGGAACTAAAGGTCTGTGCGCATAGAGTTGTAGTGTGTGAGTTTCACTTGTGTGAACATAACATTTAACTGCATACCTTGCATGACATAGCATCAACATTGCATTTCATCCCCTTCCCCTATCGTATAAGTTGGTTTTGGGACTTCTTATACGATAGGCCTTGCTTAACGACCCCTTTGTCTATAGGTTTGTGTGGACATTCCTATAAATCAATGTTTACTTTTCCTTACTTACCTTTATATATTTGCTCTACTTGTTTACTCTACTCGTTCTTACTCTACTTAATTACTGCTTCAGTTATGATATATATTGCGTAGTGGTAGACATTTCCAGTAAAATACATTCCCGTCATCTGCTATTGCTTACACCCCTTGTTGTCCTCCGCTTCATTCCTCCCGCTCGGTGCCTAGGAGTCACCGGGGGAGGGGTGGGGGATTGGCTTAGTCTTTTTGACTAACGGTCGGTGGACCTTATCATTTTAGGGGACCGAGGATATGCTGCAGCACCAGAGGCCGATGCAGATGGAGACGGGGCAGTCTAGCATAGGAGCACTATTGGCAGGATCCATGAGCATCATTTAGCTTTAGTATTTTATGCTTCCGTGAGAGAAAATGTAGTGAGGATTTGATGTATAGGGCATGAGCCCTTTATTATTATCGTACCTTTCTATTCATACATTTGATGTGGACATCTCTTTATGATGATTTAACTTTTATGTGATACGGACTTGGCTTATATAAGTCTGCTTAAGCTTTACTTCTTTGTGATCGATAAGGCCGGCAAGATCGAAATTTTGTAGTGGCGACCTTCACGAGTGAGGGTGTCACCACAAGGCGGCGGTTCTGGGCATAAGACACGGGTTTCCAAAAGAACAAAAAAGGGGTCTTACAGATATAGTGTTTTGAATAGGAGGTGGTCAGCCTTAAATTGTTTGCTCCTCATAGCCGCCATCTGTCACCATTTCTTCTGGAATTTGGCTGGGAATTTCTGTAGGGGCAGAGAGGAAGGCTTGGGGAAGAGGAATGGAGGGACAAATGGCTTCCATTACTCATTTTCCTCCTTGTCCTCTCTTGGATTTGGGGAAAATATCCAATTTGTCCTTCAATTTAAGAAGGCATGCGAAGTCAATTGGCATGAGGGATAAAGGATGGGCTTGGGTTGAGTCCTTGGCACATTTGGAATCCACCTGGGCTTTTAATTTCCTCCAATAGGCCCAATGTTAACCATGGTTTAGTTTAGGGTTAACTTGGTCAAATTTATGAGTGGGCAGGCTTCACTTGATGGTGATGTGTCCTATGACCTTACCCAAAAGTCCATTGAGCCATGGTGAGGCCCCAATTGTGCTAATTAACCCATATGGTGTGAATTAGAACCAAAATGACATAATTTTGACTTAAGTCATATTGGATGAATTGATTGACCAATTAATGGGGATTTTGGGTCCATTGGGTCCATAATGGGGTTAGAAGGTTAGTGGTGAGGTCAATTTGACCAATTGAAGACCAATTGAACCTTGATAGGGTTGATTTGGGCTATGTTGACCAAGAGTTGACATTGGTCAATTCCTTGAAATTGGGTTTAACCAATTAGTGATTATTTACCAAATGGACTCCCTTAATGATTATGAGGACATAGGTGAGGTCCATTTGAGGTATTGAAGGTCACTTAAACCTAATTGTCTTGAATAGGGCTATGTTGGCCTATGTTTGGCATTGCTCAGTTTGGCCTATTTGGTTGACCAATTGATGGGGCTTTTGGTCAATGGAGTCTCCTTTATGGTTAAGGGCAAAGTGGTGGGGTCAATTTACACTTGTGAGTTTAATTTGGGATGTTTTGACCAAAGTTGACCTGTATACCATAGTGGACCAAATGTGAGTTCACCCTAACTCAATGATTCCTAAGGTCACCTCTTAGCCTTAACTCACCCTTCTCACCACATGCTCTACCCAAACACATACTAAGGGGTCTAGTAGGATTAGGGATTTTACATAGAGGACCTCAAAGCAGCTATTTTCTAGACTCGGGAGTTCATTTACCAGCAGACGTCCAGATCGGGTATGGAGTACCCTCCTCCACATGTTCGTCATTCCCGTGCTCCTCTCGCCTCTCCACCTGAGGATGATGAGTGACTGTCATGCTAGAACTCTAGTTGGATTTCTGTTGCTTCCAGTTTATTTGCAGTAGTTTTCAGTTTATTTTTATGTCTACTTTTACTTTATTTCATCTTACCTGTGACAATTGTCTGGCAGTGACTTGTGCACCACCATCCTAGAAATTATTTTATGTTGATGTTTTTGATTTTTAGCTCTTTCTTTTTTACCTATTATTAATTGTGCTGTGATGTGTAGTTTACTTTCGTTGATGTGATAGTGTTGTTTTTGCTAACTCTTTTACGTATAGTCTTGTATTTGTGTCTTGTGCTTTTTTTTATTGTACTCGTGACAGGAATCCGACAATGTAGCATATGTTGGTTGACCGAGTCAAAATTGGGAGATGTTTTTCAACTACAAATTCAGATTCTCCCGCTTCTGGAATGCCCCAATCTCTGGCATGGGTAACGAATCTCTATCTAAAGTTATTTTCTGCATTCCTCAATCTATTAGCAAGGTAGATTTGCATTGTGGACAATGCTCTATTTTTGTCTAGGGGGGTTTTCATTATCTACATGTGCAGACACTAACATCATGCATTCCATTAGCTTTATTTCTTTTTTTTAAAATCTGCTACATTTTTATTCAAAGTTTTAAAATTTTATTCGCTCTCGTGCATTTAATTGTTCGCACCCACCTCGATTTAACATGAATAGTTGATATTTCTCTGCGTTCCAATTCCTGTAGGTGTGTAGGTTAGATTAATTTATAATCAAAAAACCAAAATTGGGTAGTGAACTGTAGAATTGTGGGGTGCTCCTAGTCGAGTGCCCATGTTCTCGGTTAGAAAGAGATTTAGAGTTAATTTTTCTGCATATGATAAATACACTAATTTTGACTTAATATCGTTGGTTGTATATCAACTTCTCGTTAGATTGCGGTCGAGTCCGACTCTAGGGTAGATCCATATGTAGGATTGCTAGTGATTGGTTCTAGGCTAATAACGAGGGTGTTTCGTTTCTCGGTATTTAGAACTCTCCTATAGCGATCTTTGGAGCATGTGCAATACTTAGTGATTAACACTATGAATATGATTTATGCCTTCACTTGGATAGATTGTGCCTTCTTATCCTAAACAATTCTCAATACTAATGAATTGAATTTAGGATATAATTATCTCCAAATTGTATGAACTATAGGCAAAAATACTTATCGTTTATTGTATAGGATATTTTAAAAGAAAATATCTGTTGGACATGTGTGTCACATCCCTTTGTTTGAGAATAACAAGTCATATATTGTATTTGATCTTGCTTGTCGTGTGTTTATAGTGTGCAGGAACTATAGGTGCAATACTCCATAGGTAGAAAGCAGCTTGGAATCAAAATTTTTGAATAGAGTACTACCGCCAGCGCTAGCCGATACCGCAGGCGTTAGCGCTACCGTAGGCGCTAGCGCTACCGCCTGGCGCTAGCTCCATCTCAAGCCACAATGCCATGCCACAATGGTTTTTTAACTTCCTCTACACAACTGCTACTGCAGGCACTAGGAGATACCGCATGAGCTAACTCCAAGCTCTATAAATTAAAGCTTTCTCTCTCGTTTTGAAAACTAATCCCAGAGAGAATTCCTGTGCCAAATTTCAAGAGTTGTAACTCTACCAAAAAGTCATCTCCCACTCAAAGCTAAAGAAGATTTCTGGAGATGGAATCCAACATGGTGCATCCGAAGAATGATCGCATCAACCTCTCTTATGCTACTATGATCCTTCACCACAAACTTCAGAAAATCTCATAGGGGGAGTTTTCATTTGTGTTATTTTGAATCTTTTTAGTTAAATCGCCTTGTGTTGGCGACTAGGTCCTTGCGCGGCTTAGGTGGAATTTGTCGTGTGTGTTGGCGACTAAGTATATATGATTAGATCTAGGGGTGCTCGAGGCCATATCTGGGGAAGGATTGGCTAGAGCGGCTTGAGGCCATATCCGGGGAAACAAGTCGGTACAGAGAAGGAAAAAGTAATTTTATTTGTACGCCTCTGATTTCTAGCGATATTGAAATCAAATGTATGCAAACACTTTTTTATCTAATACAATCATGTCTCCATTTTTGTTTACTTGATTTCCTTCATTTTGGCTAAAATTCTAAAATTGCAAATTACATTATTTTCTTCCTTTACCTAAATTATTATTTCACTCTCATTTATTTTAAAACAATTTAGTAAATTTCAAAATATATAAAAAGAATTTTTATTCCCTTATTCACCCCCCCCCCTCTAAGGGCGCCTATCAATCCAACAAGTGGTACCATACCAGGTTATTCTTAATTGGTTTAAAAACCAAGAATAATGGCGTCTTATGATCTCGCTTTTTCCGAGGCTTAGGGAATTAGTAGACATCCACTATTTACTGGGTCAGATTATAATAATTGGAAAAATAGGATGTGATGTTTTCTTATGACCCTAGATATTGAGGTATGTAATATGGTAGAAGAGGAACACTCTCCTCATACAATTGTAGTTGGAGAGATAACATTAGAAAAACCAAAAGATAAATGGGATAATAGAGATAAACTTAAATGCAAAAATAACACCAAGACCATGAATGATTTATTTTGTGCATTAGATAGAAATGAATTTAATAGAAATTCCGCATGTACTACTGCATATTATATTTGGAATCATTTGGAAATCACTCATTAAGGTACATCACAGGTTAAATAATCAAAACATTTCCATTTAGAGTCAGAATATGAAAAGTTTCGGATGGATGAAAGCAAAGATATTGATGCAATGTACACACGCTTCAACAAGATCATCAATGCCTCCAAAGCACTTGGAAATACCTTCTACAACGGCGGCTTGGTCGGAAAGATTCTTCGATCTCTTCCTCCAAAATTTAATCCAAAGGTGACGGCTATCTCAGTGTCGCATAATCTATGAACGCTCCAGGTTGAGAGCCTCATTGGGAATCTCAAAACCCATGAGGTAGAACTCAAAATCCAATACGATGAATACATCAAGGAGCCAAAGAAGAAGGCATTGGCACTAAAATCAAAGAAGGAGTGCCAAGAGGATGAGGATGAAGAATGACTCTTGGTAAACAACTTCTGAAAATTCATGAGAATTCCAAAAAGGAGAAACACCTTCCAGAAATATCTCCAAAAGGATGGAAGATGGAAAGGGTCATCTTCAAAGAAGGAAAATGAGAGCGACGATGAAGAAGAAAGAACTCCACCATAATGCTATCATTGCAGGAAGACCGGGCATATTCTGAGCAAGTTCCCAATGGTTTTGAAGGAGAAAAAGGAAAAGCGGCACAAAGGGAAGGAAAAGAGGAAGGTGCTAAAAGATAAATAAGGGAATAAAATTCTTTTTATAAAGTTTAAGATAATAGGAAATAATGATAACAATTTTGTAATAACAATTTTGCAATAATGAAATTTTCCGCCAAATGAGAGAAATCAAATAAACAAAAATATAATCATGATTGCATTATATAAAAAGGGTGTTTACAAAATTTGATTTCAATATCGCTAGAAATCGGAGGCGTACAAAAGTGAATTTCTTTTCCTTTTCTATACCGACTTTTATCCCCACAAACCGGTTGGCTTTAGCCTATCCTTCCCCGGATAAGGCCTCAAGCCGCTCTAGCCAATCCTTCCCCGGATATGGCCTCGAGCCCCCCTAGATCTAATCACCTAGAACTAGTCGCCAACACAAGGAGAATTTCCCCCTAAGTTCTACCCAGACCTAGTCGCCAACACAAGGCGAATTAACTACAAATTACAAATAATGAAATGAAGTAAATAACAAGCAAACTCCCTCTTCAGATTTCTGGAGATGAGGATGAAGGATCGCTGAAGCACATGCGAGGTCGAAGCGATCGTTCTTCGGATGCAGCGTGATGGCTTCCTTCTCTAGAATTTCTTCTTTGGCTTTGAGTGGGAGATGATGTTTTGGCAGAGTAGCAGCACGAGAGTTTGGGCACAAGTAATGTCTCTGGAAGGTCTAACAAAAATGAGAGAGAGCCCAGCCTTTTATAGAACTTGGAGCTAGCGCATGCGGTAGTGGATAGCGCCTGCGGTAGCGTTCGTGTAGAGCGGTTGCGAAAACATCGGCGGCGTGGCGTTGTGCACGAACTGAAGATAGCTCCTGGTGGTAGCGATAGCGTTGGCGGTAGCAGAAGATAGCGCTGGCGGTAGCGGTAGCGGTAGCGGTAGCGGTAGCGGTTGCAAAACTGTCGTTGTGCATGAACTCGAGATAGTACCTGGCGGTAGCGATAGCGCTGGTGGTAGTGCTGGCGGTAGCGGTAGCGCTGGCGGTAGCGCTGACTTTAGCGATAGCGCTGGCGGTAGCGCTGCTCCTTTCAAAAGTTTGTTCCAAGCTGCTTTCTACCTGAGGAGTATTGCACCTATAGTTCATGCACACTATGAACACACTACAAGCAATATCAAATACAATATGTGATTTGTTATTCTCAAACAAAGGGATGTGACACACATGTCCAACACTCCTCCTCCGAAGAATCAAGCGGGTCTTCATCAAGCGAAGATGAGGAAGCAAACATGTGCCTTATGGGACATGGAAACGACGACGATGATACCAGTGTTCATAGCGACATTGAGGTAACTCCTCCCACTTATGATGAACTTTGTAATGAATTTCATGAAACTTTTAAAGCTTTTGATAAAAATATGAAAGAAAGTATTTTATTGAATCGTGAAAATGAATCTCTAATTAAAGAAAATCAAAAGCTTTCCCAAAAATTAATTGTTTTAGAAAAAAGAAAGGTTTATTGCGAAGAGTGTGATCACTCCATTAAATGGCAAAAGATATTGAAGATTCTCTTTCTAAAGCCCTATCCCATGTCAAAACTCTTACAAAAGAGAAGGGGAAATTAGAAAGAAAATTAGAAGCCTCTCTTTTGCAAATTAAAAATAATATAAAAGGTTTTGAAAATAGGTGTGTCATGCTTGTGAAAGAAAATTCATCACTTAAAGCACAAGTTCATGATCTCACCATGGCCATTAAAAAATTTGGAATTGACCAAAAATCACTGGATATGATTTTAGGGAACCAGTACTACGGTTCTGGAAAATTTGGGCTCGGATATCGAGGTGAGGGCTACCGCCCGACGCTAGCCACTAACGCCGGCGCTAGCACCTCATACAAAAATCCAGCATTTTCTTTTACAAAACTTTTTCTTCTATAAATTTACTTCCTTCCAACAAGAATAACACAAAATTCCAAAAAAGGGTCTCAAACCCCTATATTTCATGTGCAAACTGTTATAGGTTAGTTCACACATATAGTTCTTGCAGGAATGTGAAACAAACTACTTTAAAGCAAATTTGGGCACCTAAAGCTTCCACTTATTCTATGGGTGGTACCGCGTTGGTATCCGGTTCTTTACTCTCATCTTCTTTCTAGATGTACAGGAAGGCTAAGGAAAATAAAGACGTATGGTACTTGGATTCTGGATGCTCCAAGCACATGACGGGCAATAAAGCAAATTTCCATACCCTAGAAAAGAAGAACGGACGGATCGTGACGTTTGGCAATAACGGAAAAGGAAGGATCATAGGAAGTGGTACAGTTGGTAACGAATCCTTTACGATATCTAATGTTCTTTATGTAAAAGGGCTAAAACACAATCTAATTTCTATTAGCCAATTATGCGATAAAGGATTAGATGTTTTATTTGAATCTTCCACTAATTTATACAAAATACCAAATCCTACTACAAAAAATATTTTACTAAATGCACCATGAATACATAATGTTTATATAGTTTCTTTTCATGATCTTTCTAAATCATCTATAAAATGTTTTATCACTAAAAATGATGAATTAGAACTTTCGCATAGACGGCTTGGACATGCTAGCATAAAGCTTATTATGAAACTTGCCAAAAGTAATTGAATTAGAGTATTGCCTAGGTTAAATGGAATTTTACCTTCACTTTGTTCACCATGTAAAAAGGTTAAATTTACTAGATCATCTTTCAAAAGTAAAAATTTTATTTCTACTACAAGACCCTTGCAATTAATTCATATGGATCTTTTTGGTCCCGTTAGCACCACAAGTCTTGGTGGTTGTTCATATACATATGTTTTAATAGATGATTTTTTAAGATATTGTTGGACACAATTTCTCTCATCCAAATCCGATGCATTTTGTGAATTTGCAAAACTATTTACTCGGATTCAAAATGAAAGTGATTTAAAAATTAAATGCATTCGCTCGGATCATGGAGGAGAATTTGAAAATGAAAAGTTTACTTCTTTTTATGATATGTTAGGCAATAAACATGAGTTATCCGCACCACACACACCACATCAAAATGGTGTTGTAGAAAGAAAGAATAGGACACTTCAAGAACAAGCACGCACTATACTATGTGAATTTAAATTGCCTAAGTCCTTTTGTGCCGATGCCGTAAATACCTCATGTTATGTTATGAATAGAATCATGCTTCGCCCATCTCTTAATCACACACCTTATGAAAATTATTTTCAAAAGAAGCCTAACGTATCTTACTTCAAAGTTTTTGGTTGTAAATGTTTTATTTTGAATGCTAAAGATAGCTTGGGATAATTTGATGAAAAATGCGATGAAGGAACTTTTCTTGGGTACTCTTCAACTAGTAAAGCCTATAGAATTTTCAATAAAAGAACTAGTAAAGTTGATGATTCAATTAATGTAAAATTTGATGAGCTTGTTCCTTGTATAGAAAGACTTCCCACAGGCAACGAGGATGATCTCTTACAACCTTTGGAGCATGGTGATGAGGAACCTTCCAAAGAAGATCTAGAGGAGGCCAAAGAAGATGATTATGTGCCTCCAAGCGCATTGCAATTTACAATGGATCATCCACGACAGCTAATAATTGGTGAACCATCTATTGGGGGTAAGAACTCGCTCTTCTCTTCATGAATCTTATTCAAATATATGTTTTGTTTCCAAAATAGAACCAAAAACCATTTCTACCGCTTTAAATGATGAATTTTAGTTTTTGGCTATGAATGAAGAGTTAGAAAAATTTGAGCGACATAATGTTTGGAAATTAGTACAAAGACAATCTAATCACCGGGTTGTAGGTGTAAAATGGATTTTTATAAATAAATTAGATGGTGAGTCAATAATCACTAGAAATAAGGCACGCTTAGTAGCACAAGGATATTCTCAAATCGAGGGGATAGATTTTGATGAAACTTGTGCACCCATTGCTAGATTGGAATCTATACGAATTTTTCTAGCATTTGCTAGCTTTAAAAGAATAAAACTATTTCAAATGGATGCAAAAAGTGCCTTTCTAAACGGGTTTGTAAAAGAAGACGTTTATGTTGAACAACCCCCAAGTTTTATTAGTGAATTTTCTCAATCATGTTTATAAACTAGAAAAAGCGCTTTATGGTTTAAAACAAGCGCCCTGTGCATGGTATGAAAGACTTACATTATTTTTATAAAAGTACGGTTATAATATAGGAAGTGCTGATAATACTCACTTCATTAAGCACAATAATGATGATATGATTATTTTGCAAATATATGCTGATGATATAATCTTTGGATCTACTAATGAAGAGTTGAGTAATGAAGTTATTTTTGTTATGAAAAATGAATTTTAAATGAGTCTAGTAGGAGAACTTTCTTATTTTCTTGGTTTTCAAATATAACGAAGAAATGAAGGTATTTTTATGTCAAACTAAATATGTCTTTGATATGCTTAAACGCTTTGGATTTGAAAACCTTAAACATGCTTCTACACCAATGAGTGCATCACTAAAATTAGGAAAAGATGAATTGGGAATTTCAATTGATCAAACATTATATAGAGGTATGATAGGATCTCTACTTTATTTAAGTGCAACTAGACCCGATATTTTGTTTGTCGTATGTTTATGTGCTCGATTTTAAGCTAATCCAAAAGAATCTCATTTAAAAGTGGTAAAACGTATTCTTAGATATCTAATTGGGTCAACTAGATTAGGATTATGATACCCGCACAATAATTCATTTACACTTCACGGGTATTCCGATTTGGACTACGCCGGATGCTCACTTGATAGAAAAAGCACTAGTGGTACTTGCCATTTTATAGGACCTTCATTAGTTGCATGGTCTAGTAGGAAACAAATTTTAGTTGCACTCTCCACCACGGAAGCCGAATACATTACACTAGGGAGTTGTTGTGCACCAGCACTATGGATGAGCAAAACTCTAGAGGACTTTGGGTTTCATCTACAAAATATTGACTTAAAATGTGACAACAAAAGTGCCATTGATCTTACCAATAATCTGGTACACCATTCTAGATCCAAACATATAGATGTACGTCATCATATCATAAGGGATCACATTAAAAAGGAAAATGTTAGAATAAGTTTTATTGGCACAGACTCTCAACTTGCTGATATATTCACTAAACCTCTTCCCGATGCAAGGTTTCAAATGGTAAGGTTCTAATTAGGAGTCTTAGACATTTTAGGATGAGTTATATGAAAAACGCTAACATTTTATGCAATTTGAACAATCAATATATCTCCAAAAATGACAAAATTTCTGTATAAGACTACTTTTAAGTCTCATAATTAATATAAAAAAATAGATTTTTAAAATTTGCAATATTTCTCTTACGGTTTGCCGCGCTAGCGCTAGCGTCAGCGTTAGCATGGGTGTTTGGTTTTTCTATTTTTTAAAATTTCTAAAAATCATTAAATTTATGTTAGTTTATATGTACTACTTTCTTTTGTATTTCTGACATTTGTTAATTTTGTTTTATTTATGGAAAATCAACTACAAAATTCAAAAATAAAAAAATATTTTTTTGCTTTTCTATTTTTCTTTCATTAAAAATTTCAAAACTACAAAAAAACTGTATGATATTTATTGTTAATATCAAGCATGTATGAATTCTATTATTTAGAATTATTTACAATGTTAAAATTTATTCCTTCAAATTACTATAAACGTTGTTTTGCTTATCATGCTTTGATATATCTAATCAAGTGCATCAATTGTACTGAAAAATATGTGTAGAACCAAGCATAACATGCCTCTAAGTATGAGTAAATGTTTTGTGATTGATAATGATACTTTTTCACTCACTTATTTTGGTAATCTACATGTGTGTTTATATCTAAAAATCATTGCTTGTGTATTGTAATTGTACAATGAATTAAAACTTGCATAAGTTTATTAACTACACTACATTTGAATTGCGCTTAAGAAATAAAGAAAAGTGGTTTAGTTTAAAAATTGTGTTTGGTTTGCAAATCAAGTGTATTCGGAGAATATTGTCTCACAAAAGTGAACAAAAAAAAATAGACAAATATAACTCCACCAAGCACTACTTGAACCTCCTGATAAGTCTTTATAAGCATTGTGAGGTTGAGCACCTTGGAAAGAACAATATAGTGTCTTGTGCAAACCTTGGTTACTACACCACTTTTTTTAAAATATGTGCATTAAAGTGTGTGAAAGTTAATATACTTGTGTATTATTGTGCACTTTACTCTACACGTGTCTTGTATTTTTTGATTTAAATCACTTGTTAACATTACTCAAAATACACGTATGTGCACATCATTACCATTCATAACACTTATTCTCATGAGTATTGGATTCTGATGCTTTATCTATACTACTCTTTATATAAGAAATGCACTAGATAACCTAGATGATCTCTACAATGTTTGGAATCATTTAAACTTAAAATTACTTAACATTGTAGTATATTCTTTTTCTGATATATTCATTTCATGCTTGGTAACTTTATGGAAAACTATGAGATTTCAAAAAGATTAAAACATTTTTACATTGTGAACTTAAACTCATATTTATACTTATGATTTTCATGCTTACAAAAAGATGTTTCTTATAATCTTCCGCTTGCTTAAAACTCTTATTTATTTTGTTGAAATCTCTTATATAATATGCTTAAACACATTATCATTACATATATTACAAAAGCTCGATCATTCTTTACAATTCCTAAAGAATGCCTCCTTACTTCCCTTACCCCACCTTCTTTTGATAATACCAAAAGGGGGAGATTAATTGAAGAAATCTAGAGGAGAAATCTAGATGATTAAGGGGAGAATAATTCATGTAATCTATCATTTAGGGGGAGTAAAACATCAATTGCATTTATGTAGGGGGAGCATTAAGATAGGTGGAGTATGCACTATTATAATGCTTTTCATATACTATAGTTGCACTATAATCTCGCTTATCATATACTATAAACACCATTGTTGATTTCTTGCTAAGAGGATTTGTTATTATCAAAAGGGGGAGATTGTTGGACATGTGTGTCACATCCCTTTGTTTGAGAATAACAAATCCCATATTGTATGAAAGTGCACAGTGTGCCTCTGAGAATCCTCTAGAGGGGGCGGGGGTGAATAGAGATTTAAATTTATTTCTATTCAACTGTGGAAACAATAAAATTAATCTAAGGATTTATGCTAACAAAAGATCTCAGGCATAATAAACATATGTTGTAATGCAAAGCAGTAAAAAGTAAAGTAAACTATTTATAGAGACAGCACCAAAAATTGTCAACCAGAATACATACAGTTTTTTTATAGAGGTTTCCCAAAATGTGGGTACTCCCCTCTTCTACGACCTGGTAGGGATGCACCAGAGTGCCTGAGTCTTTTGATAAGGAGACTCTTAGAATCCACTGATCTTTTGACAAGGCGATCTTGAACCACCAGATCTTTTGATAAGGAGATCATGAACCACCAGATCTTTTGATAAGGGGATCTTCAACCACTGAATCCTTTGAAGAGGGATTAATAAAACTCTTTTACAGAATGAGAAAGAAAGAGAAGAAGGAAGGTTGTAGGAATTCCGTTCTCAGAATTCTTGAGATGACTGTATGAAGAACTGCATAGTATGTTTCACAGGATCTGCTCTTGATTAGCCCCTGCTTTAGATGGTGATGAATGTTGGATCTTACGACGCACTTAGAGGGGGGTGAATAAGGGAATAAAATTCTTTTTATAAATTTTAAGATATTTACTAAGTTGTTTTGATTAATAGGAAATAATGAAGACAATTTAGTAATAACAATTTTGTAATAATCAAATTTTACGCCAATTGAGAGAAATCAAATAAACACAAATATAATGATGATTGCATTATATAAAAAGGGTGTTTACAAAATTTGATTTCAATATCGCTAGAAATCAGAGGCGTACAAAAGTGAATTTCTTTTCCTTTTTTATACCGACTTGTATCCCCACAAACCAGTTGACTTTAGCCTATCCTTCCCCGGATAAGGCCTCAAGCCACTCTAGCCAATCCTTCCCCGGATATGGCCTCGAGCCCCCTAGATCTAATCACCTAGAACTAGTCGCCAACACAAGGCAAATTTCCCCCTAAGTCCTACCCAGACCTAGTCGCCAACACAAGGCGAATTAACTACAAGATACAAATAAAGAAATTAAGTAAATAACAAGCAAACTCCCTCTTGAGATTTCTAGAGATGAGGATGAAGGATCGCTGAAGCACAAGCGAGGTCGAAGCGATCGTTCTTCGGATTCAGCGTGATGGCTTCCTTCTCCAGAATTTCTTCTTTGGCTTTGAGTGGGAGATGATGTTTTGGCAGAGTAGCAGCACGAGAGTTTGGGCACAAGTAATGTCTCTGGAAGATCTAACCAAAATGAGAGAGAGCCCAGCATTTTATAGAACTTGGAACTAGCGCCTGCAGTGGTGGCTAGCACCTGCGGTAGCGTTCGTGTGGAGCGGTTACGAAACCGTCGGCGGCGTGGCGCTGTGCACGAACTTGAGATAGCGTCTGACGGTAGCGATAGCGCTGGCGGTAGCGGTAGCGATAGAGGTTGCGAAATCGTCGCTGTGCACGAACTGGAGATAGCGCCCGGCGGTAGCGATAGCGCTGGCGGTAGTGCTGGCGTTAGCGGTAGAGCTACCAGTAGCGCTGTCGTTAGAGATAGCGCTGGCGGTAGCGCTGCTCCTTTCAAAAGATTGTTCCAAGCTGCTTTCTACCTGTGGAGTATTGCACCTATAGTTCCTGCACACTATAAACTCACTACAAGCAATATCAAATACAATATGTGATTTGTTATTCCCAAACAAAGGGATGTGACACACATGTCCAACAATCTCCCCCTTTTGATAATAACAAATCCTCTAAGCAAGAAATCAACAATAGTGTTTATAGATAAGATAAGCAAGATAAAAGTGCAACTATAGTAAATGATATGCATGATAATGTGCATACTCCCCCTATCTTAATGCTCCCCCTACCTTAATGCTCCCCCTACAGAAATGCAATTTATGTGTTACTCCCCCTAAATGATAGATTTCATGAATTAGTCTCCCCTTATTTATCTATATTTCTCATATATAAATTTCTTCAATAAATCTCCCCCTTTTGGTATTATCAAAAGAAGATGGGGTGAGGGTAGTAAGGAGGCATTTCTTAGCATGATCGAGCTTTTGTGATATATGAAATGATAAAGAGTTTAAGCATTGTATATAAGAGATTTCAAATAAAAAAAATAAGAGTTGTAAGCAAGCGGAAGATTATAGAAAACATCTTTGTGTAAGCATGAAGATCATAAATATAAATATGAGTTTAAGTTCAAAATGTAAAGATGTTGTAACCTTTTTTTTATATCTCAAAGTTTTTCATAAAGATACCAAGCATGAAATTATCATATCAAAGAGAGATTATACTACAATGTTACTTAATTGTAAATTCAAGAAATACCAAAACATTGTAGAGATCATGCTAGGTTATCTAGTGCATTTTTTATTTAAAGAGTAGTATAGATAAAGCATTAGAATCCAATACTCATGAGAAGAAGTGTTATGAAAGATAATGATGTGCACATAAGTGTATTTTGGGCAATGTTAACAATTGATTTAAATCACCAAAATACAAGACATATGTAAAGTAAAATGCACAATAAAACACAAGTAAATTACTTTACACACTTTTAATGCACATAATTTTTTAACAAAGTGGTGTAATAACTAAGGTTTGCACAAGACACTTTACTATTCTTTCCAAGGTGCTCAACCTCAATGCTTATGAAGACTTATCAGGAGGTTCAACTAGTGCTTGGTGGAGTTATATTTGTCTACATATATAATTTTTTGTTCACATTTGTGAGACAACATTCTCCGAATACACTTGTTTTGCAAACCAAAAATTTTAACTTAACCACTTTTCTAAATGTCATAAGTGCAATTCAAATGTAGTGTAGGCAATAAACTTATGCAAGTTTTAATTCATTGTACAAATACAATACACAAGCAAGCATTTTTAGATTTAGACACACATGTCGATTACCAAAATAAGTGAGTGAAATGTATCATTATCAATCATAAAACATTTACTCATACTTAGAGGCATGCTAAGCTTGGTTCTACACATATTTTTCAATACAATTGATGCACTTTAAATAGATATATCAAAGCATGATAAGCAAAACAATGTTTATAGTAACTTGAAAGAATATGTTTTAACATTGTAAATAATTCTAAATAATAAAATTCATACATGCTTGATATTGGCAATAAAGATCATAGAGTTTTTTGTTTTAATTTTTTTTTAATAAAAAAAATAGAAAAATCACACAAACATATTTTTGTATTTTTGAATTTTGAATTTTTGTAGTTGATTTTTCATAATTCAAATAAAACAAAAATAAAATAGACAGTAACACAAAAATAAATTTGCACAAATAAATTAACATATTTTTGTTGATTTTTAGAAAATTTAAAAAACATAAAAATCACACACCCATGCTAGCGCCGGCGCTATCGCTAGCGCTGGAAATAGTACACGATTTTTCAAGAATTTTAAATTTTTTATTTTTGATAGTGGTTAGGGGTCTTAAGAGTAGTCTTATGCAGAAATTTTATAATATTCAGAGATGTTTTGATTGCTCAAATTGCATAAAACATTAGCGTTTTACATGTTAGTCATCCTAAGATGTCTAAGAGTCCTAATTCCAATCTTAACATTTGAAACGTTGCATCGGGAAGAGGTTTAGTAAATATATTAGCAAGTTGAGAGTCCGTGCCAATGAAAATAATCCTTACATTTTCCTTTTTAATGTGATCCCTTATGAAATGATGACGCACGTCTATATGTTTGGATCTAGAGTGGTGTACCAGATTATTTGTAAGATCAATGGCACTCTTGTTGTCACATTTTAATTCAATAAGTTTTAGATGAAAACCAAAGTCCTCTAATGTTTGGCTCATCCATAGAGCTTGTGCACAACAACACCCTAATGCAATGTATTAGGCCTCCGTGGTGGAGAGTGCAACCGAATTTTGTTTCCTACTAGACCACGCAACTAATGAAGGTCCTAGAAAATGACAAGTACCACTAGTGCTTTTTCTATCAAGTGAACAACCGGCATAATCCGAATCGGAATAGCCATTCAATGTAAATGAATCATTATGTGGGTACCATAATCCTAATCTAGATGACCCAATGAGATATCTAAAAATTCATTTTACCGCTTTTAAATGAGATTCTTTTGGATTGGCTTGAAATCGAGCACATAAGCATACGACAAACATAATATCGGGTCTAGTTGCACTTAGATAGAGTAGGGATCCTATCATACCTCTATATAAGGTTTGATCAATTGAAATTCCCGATTCATCTTTTCCTAATTTAAGTGACGCACTCATTGGTGTAGAAGCATGTTTAAGGTTTTCAAATCCAAAACGTTTAAGCATATCATGGACATATTTTGTTTGACAAACAAAGATACCATCAATTCTATGAGATATTTGAAAACCAAGGAAATAAGAAAGTTCTCCTACTAGACTCATTTCAAATTTATTTTTCATCACTAAAATAACTTCATTACACATCTCTTCATTAGTAGATCCAAATATTATATCATCAACATATATTTGTAAAATAATTATATCATCATTATTGTGCTTAATAAAGAGAGTATTATCCGCACTTCCCATAATATAACCGTGCTTCCATAAAAATGAGGTAAGTCTTTCATACCATGCACGGGGCGCTTGTTTTAAACCATAAAGCGCTTTTTCTAGTTTATAAACATGATTTGGAAATTTTTCATTAATAAAACCGGGGGGTTGTTCAACATAAACTTCTTCTTTTACAAACCCGTTTAGAAAAGCACTTTTCACATCCATTTGAAATAGTTTTATTCTTTTAAAGCTTGCAAATGCTAGAAAAATTCTTATAGACTCCAATCTAGCAATTGGTGCAAATGATTCATCAAAATCTATCCCCTCGATTTGAGAATATCCTTGTGCTACTAAGCGTGCTTTATTTCTAGATATTCTAGACTCACCATCTAATTTATTTTTGAAAATCTATTTTACACCTACAACCGGGTGATTAGATGGTCTTTCTACTAATTTCCAAACATTATGTCGCTCAAATTGTTCTAACTCTTCATTCATTGCCAAAAACCAAAATTCATCATTTAAAGCGGTTGTAACATTTTTTGGTTCAATTTCGGAAACAAAACAAATTTTGAAAAAGATTCATGAAGAGAAGAGCGAGTTCTTACCCCGATGGATGGTTCACCAATTATCAATTCCCGTGGATGATCCTTTGTGAATTTTAAGATGCTTGGAGGTACATATTCATCTTTCTTGGCCTCCTCTTCTTCTTCTTTGGAAGGTTCTTCATCACCATGCTCCAAAGGAGGTAATAGATCATCCTCTTTACCTGCGGAAAGTCTTTCTGTACAAGGAACAAGCTCATCAAGTTTCACATTAATTGACTCTTCAACTTTTCTAGTTCTTTTATTAAAAACTCTATAAGCTTTACTAGTTGAAGAGTATCCAAGAAATGTTCCTTCATCACATTTTTCATCAAACTTTCCCAAGCTATCTTTTGTATTTAAGATAAAGCATTTACAACCAAAAACTTTGAAGTAAGACACATTAAGCTTCTTTTGAAAATAGAGGTCATATGGTGTGAGATTTAAAGATGGGCGAAGCATGATTCTATTTATAGCATAACATGATGTGTTTACGGCTTCTGCCCAAAAGGACTTAGGTAATTTATATTCACATAACATAGTGCGTGCTAGCTCTTGAAGTGTCCTATTCTTTCTTTCTACAACACCATTTTGTTGTGGTGTGCGTGGTGCGGAGAACTCATGTTTTATGCCTAACATATCACAATAAGAAGTAAATTTTTCATTTTCAAATTCTACTCCATGATTCGAGCGAATGCATTTAATTTTTAAATCACTTTTATTTTGAATACGAGTACATAATTTTGAAAATTCACAAAACGCTTCGGATTTGGATGAGAGAAATATTGTCCAACAATATCTAGAAAAATCATCTATTAAAACATATGTATACAATCTACTACCAAGACTTGCGGTGCTAACGGGACCAAAGAGATCCATATGAATTAATTGCAAAGGTCTTGTAGTAGAAATAACATTTTTACTTTTGAAAGAGGATTTAGTAATTTTACCTTTTTGACATGGTGAACAAAGTGAAGGTAAATTTCCATTTAATTTAGGCAATCCTCTAATTAAATCTCTTTTGGCAAGTTTTACAATAAGCTTTGTGCTAGCATGTCCTAGCCTTCTATGCCAAAGATCAAGTTCATCATTTTTGGTAATAAAACATTTCAAAGATGATTTTGAAAGATCATGAAGTGAAACAATATAAACATTGTGTATTCTTGGTGCAGTTAGTAAAATATTGTTTGTAATAGGATTAGATATTTTGCATAGATTAGTAGAAGATTCAAATAAAACATCTAATCCTTTATCACATAATTGGCTAATTGATATAAGATTATGTTTTAGCCCTTTTACATAAAGAACATTTGATATAGTGAAGGATTCGTTACCAACTGTACCAATTCCCATGATTCTTCCTTTTCCGTTGTCGCCAAAATTCACAATCCCTCCCTTCTTCCTTTCTAGGCTAAGGAACTTTGATTTATTGCCCGTCATGTGCTTGGAGCATCCTGAATCCAAGTACCACACGTCTTCATTGTCCTTAGCCTTCCTGCACATCTAGAAAGAAGATGAGAGTAAAGATCCGGATACCCAAGTGGAACCACCCATAGAGTAAGTGGAAGCCTTAGGTACCCAGATTTGCATTAAAGTATTTCGTTTTATTTTCCTGCAAGAACTAGATGTGTGACCTAACCTATAACAGTTTGCACACGAAATAAAGGGGGTTGATCCCCTTTTCTGGTATATTTTCTTGCTGGAAAAATTTTGATTTGCAGAAGGAAAGCATTTTGAAAAAGAAATTTCAGGTTTCTGGTATGAGGTGCTAGCGCTGGCGTTAGTGGCTAGCTGCGGGCGGTAGCCCTCTCCTCGATATCCGAGCCCAAACTTTCCAGAACCATGGCACTGGTTCCCTAGAATCATTTCCAGTGATTTTTGGCCTATTCCAAATTTTTTAATGGCCATGGTGAGATCATGAACTTGTGCTTTAAGTGAAGAATTTTCTTTCACAAGCATGACACACCTATTTTCAAAACCTTTTTTGTTATTTTTGATTTGCAAAAGAGAGGCTTCTAATTTCCTTTCTAATTCCCCCTTCTCTTTTGTAAGAGTTTTGGCATGAGAGAGGGCTTTAGAAAGTGACTCTTCAATGTCTTTTGCCAATTTTGTGGAGCGATCACATTCTTGGCAAGAAACCTTTCTCTTTTCTAAAATAATTACCTTTTTGGAAAGCTTTTGATTTTCTTTAATAAGAGATTCATTTTCACGATTTAATAAAATACTATCTTTCATATTTTTTATCAAAAGCTTTGCACGTTTCAAGAAATTCATTAAATAATTCATCATAAGTGGGAGGAATTACCTCAGTGTCACAAGGAACACTGGTGTCGTCGTCGTCATTTTCATGTCCCATGAGGCACATGTTTGCTTCCTCATCTTCGCTTGATGAAGACCCGCTTGATTCTTCGGAGGAGGAGGAAGAGGAGTCATCCCACGTCTTTGCCTTTAGTACCTTCCTCTTTTCTTTCCCTTTGTGCCGTTTCTCCTTTTTCTCCTTCATGAATTTTGGGCATTGGCTCCTTATGTGCCCCGTCTTCCTACAATGAAAGCACTCCGGTGGAGGTCTTTCTTCTTCATCGTCGCTCTCCTTTTCCTTCTTTGAGGACGAACCTTTCCATCTTCCATCCTTTTGGATAAATTTCCGAAAAGTGTTTCGCCTTTCCGAATTTCGCATGAACTTTCGGAAGTTCTTTACCAAAAGACTCTCTTCATCTTCATCCTCATCCTCTTGGCACTCCTTCTTTGATTTTAATGCCAACGCCTTCTTCTTTGGCTCCTTGTTGTATTCATCAAATTGGATTTTGAGTTCTACCTCATGGGTTTTGAGATTCCCAATGAGGCTCTCAACTTGGAGCATTCTTAAGTTGTGCGACTCCGAAATAGCCGTCACCTTCGGGTTGAATTTTGGAGGAAGAGAACGAAGGATCTTACGGACCAAGTCGCCATTTGAGAAAGTCTTCCCAAGAGCTTTTGAGGCATTGACGATCTTGGTGAAGCGCGTGTACATACCATCAACATCTTCACTTTCATCCATTCGAAATTTTTCATATTCCGACTCCAGTTGGAAAAGCTTGGAATCTTTAACCTGCGATGTACCTTCATGAGTAACTTCCAAATGACTCCAAATTTCATATGCAGTAGTACAAGCAAAAATTCTATTAAATTCATTTCTATTTTACGCACAAAATAGAGCATTCATGGCTTTTGTGTTATTTTTACATTTGAGTTTATCCCGATCGTCCCATTTATATTTGGGTTTTTCTAACATATCTTCTCCAACTACAAATGTAGGAGGAGTGTATTCTTCTTCTACCATGTTCCAAACCTCAATATCTAGGGTCATTAGAAAACAACGCATCCTATTTTTCCAATAATTATAATCCGACCCAGTAAATAGTGGAGGTCTACTAATTCCCTGATCCTCGGAAAAAGCGAGATCATAAGACGCCATTATTCCTGGTTTTTAAATCATTTGTAATAACTTGTGCTCTGATACCACTTGTTGGATCTTACAGCGCCCTTAGAGGGGGGGTAAATAAGGGAATAAAATTCTTGTTATAAATTTTAAGATATTTACTAAGTTGTTTTGATTAATAGGAAATAATGATGACAATTTAGTAATAACAATTTTGCAATAATGAAATTTTACGCCAATTGAGAGAAATCAAATAAACACAAATATAATCATGATTGCATTATATAAAAAGGGTGTTTACAAAATTTGATTTCAATATCGCTAGAAATCGGAGGCGTACAAAAGTGAATTTCTTTTCCTTTTCTATACCGACTTGTATCCCCACAAACCGATTGGCTTTAGCCTATCCTTCCCCGGATAAGGCCTCAAGCCGCTCTAGCCAATCCTTCCCCGGATATGGCCTCGAGCCCCCCTAGATCTAATCACCTAGAACTAGTCGCCAACACAAGGCGAATTTCCCCCTAAGTCCTACCAAGACCTAGTCACCAACACAAGGCGAATTAACTATAAGATACAAATAAAGAAGTGAAGTAAATAACAAGCAAACTCCCTCTTGAGATTTCTGGAGATGAGGATGAAGGATCGCTGAAGCACAAGCGAGGTCGAAGCGATCATTCTTCGGATGCAGCGTGATGGCTTCCTTCTCCAGAATTTCTTCTTTGGCTTTGAGTGGGAGATGATGTTTTGGCAGAGTAGCAGCACGAGAGTTTGGGCACAAGTAATGTCTCTGGAAGATCTAACCAAAATGAGAGAGAGCGCAATATTTTATAGAACTTGGAGCTAGCGCCTGCGGTAGTGGCTAGCGCCTGCGGTAGCGTTCGTGTGGAGCTGTTGTGAAACTGTCGGCGGCGTGGCGCTGTGCACGAACTTGAAATAGCGCTGGCGGTAGCGATAGCGCTGGCGATAGCGGTAGCAGTAGCGGTTGCGAAACCGTCGTTGTGCACGAACTGGAGATAGCGCCTGGCGGTAGTGATAGCGCTGGCGGTAGTGCTGGCGATAGCGGTAGTGCTAGCAGTAGCGTTGGCGTTAGCGATAGCGCTGGCGGTAGCGCTGCTCCTTTCAAAAGATTGTTACAAGCTGCTTTGTACCTGTGGAGTATTGCACCTATAGTCCTGCACACTATAAACACACTACAAGCAATATCAAATATAATATGTGATTTGTTATTCTTAAACAAAGGGATGTGACACACATGTCCAACAATGAATTGCAGGTGCTTTGTTTGTCAGATCCATTTTACTTCTGCTGTTTTTGATCTGGCTTCTAAGAGATTTGTGATGGAGAGCAGATTTCAGATCCTCTATTCTAGTTGATGAAGAACAACCGAGATTTCTTTTATTTTCTCCTCTTTGTATTAGGGTTCCTGAGAGAGAGGAAGATGGAGAGGATTCCCTAACAAGAAGGAAGACGGGTGATTGTGATTAATGCTCTAGCTGTTTCTTCCTTCTCTTCTTCTTTTATTCTCTCTATTCAATTTCAAAAGTCTTTCCCTTTCTAGTATATCCTGATAAGGTAATCTGCATGTAACATTCTCTTTCTTTCCTTCTTTAATTCTCGACCCGTCCACCGAGAAGGAATATGGTTCCAAGAAACATTTTTGTCTCCTTCTTTAATGCCCCTTTCTATTTCAGGCAATTATTAATCCGTTGGAGAACGGTCTTGAAGGATGTTGGCCATAAAAGAAGGAACAGAAAGACAACTGAAAAAATATACTTTTCCGACTGTATTCGACGTAACGTCGAATTCATTTCTTCTCTTATCGACGCAACTTTGAGTGCTTGTAGAAGCTGCTTCGATTTCATCTATACTCTGATTGAACTCTGTGAGTCGACGTTGCATCGACATCTAATAGACAAGTCCGTTGAGGTGATCTATCTGGCTCTGAAGTTCATTTCCTGCTTTAAGATGAAGTCGACCTTGCGTCGACTTTAGATAGCTTTGACTGATAACCTCTTATGCGTCGAGTTGAAGTAAAAGCTGCGTCGACTTCTCCTGTTACTTTGACAAGTCCCTGACCTCTATGTCGACATCTTATTCGATGTTACGTCGACTTGAGTTACTTCTACAGAGGGATTGAACCACTTGGACTTCTAGTCAGAGCTGCGTCGATATGGACTCGATGTTGCATCGAATTCTATTCGACGCAAATGTTAACTTAGCCCTATTTTGCTTCTCTTGATTATGTCCTGATACCCTATGTTTGAGTATGACATCCTAAGACATCTAATGACCAGATTACCCTCACTATACAATGGGTAATTCAAACCTTAGTAGATAAAATCACTTTCATATAATTTGTTAAGTTAAATTACAGGGTTTTCCCAACAATCTCCCTCTATTTATCTTAACAAATTTTACAGTTTTGAGTAAATTGAATTTTCACATTTCATAGCACAAACTAAAGCTCTATACACAAGATCTCGTAGACATCAAATGACTAAACTAGATGAGCTGATAACAGACAAAGTATCAGATTATAGATAATCAGAAGTTTATCATAGTTTACCCAAAGTGAGTATTACTTCTTTTCTTTAAGAAAAAAGAATAAGTCTTCATATACTCTCCTGTACTTTTTCTCCACATATTTGAATTAGCAGGAGTGGATTTTTCAGGATTCTTCTGAATCTTTCCATGGCCTTGGAAGAGCTTCTCCAGGTCCATTTCTGTGTTAGGATGAACATCCTTGAGAGTAAACCCCAGCCCAAAAACCTTGGCTGTCATCAGATTTATAACTTCTAAATTCAGATCAGTTGATTCAAGATGTTCCTCTAATATGAATTCAACATAGCTTGCTTTTGATTTGTCATTAGTTGCATTGTCTTTCCTAGAGGTTGAGACATTTGTAAACATGATCTTTCTTTTCTCCATCTCCTCTTCAGGTGACTTCTTTCCTTTCTTTCTTTTCAGAGGTAGTTGTACTATAATTTTTGGATTGCACCTAATCCCTCCCCTGTGGAGTTGCCCTACTCCTTCAAGCATTTTTTCTTGAGGGTTCTTTGTAGTATACATTGTATGATCAAATAAAGTGGATTTGATTGGGATTGCCTTGGCCAGTTCTTCCTTTTCTACAACTTCTTTTCCTCTTTCCAGAATATCCATAAATCTCTTTTTCTTTGCTTCAATCTCCCTTTGGGCTGACTCATATTCATATCTTTCTCTGTCTGCAATCTCTTCAAAAGTTATATCCTGCTCTGGATTTGTGTAGGTTTTCAGTGTGTTCTCAGGAATTTCAACCTTTTCATGCTTCCAGTAATAAGACTTATCCCTCCTGTAATCTTTTCTTTGCTCCTTTGTGTAATTTTCCCATATTGGTATTCTTCCCCTTCCCCATCTTCCTCTTCCTCTACCTTGATAAGGAGGTCTTCCTCTGAAGACAGGAGTAGGAAGGATTGGTTCAGTTCTTTGTATTGGGACACGTGATGGAACATGAGGCTGAACTTGTATTGATTGATGAGGATGCTGAATTGGTATTGACTGCTGATCAGAGATAGGATGATTTGAGGCAAGTTCAATTGACTCATATTCTTGATCAAAAAACTTGATAGAAGCAGGTGCTGTGGTGGAGTCATTAGAAGATACCCTGAACTGAAGGGGATCAGGAATGGATATCTATGTATTAGCAGTGTATCCCTGAGTGTGCATTGATGGGCAAAACTCGCACACCGCTATAGGCGGTAGCTCGACTGCGACACGAAACGGCAGTGTACCGATCGTTCAAGTAATATAAAATGGGAATGAATCCCCAAGTATCGATCTCAAAGGAACACAGTAAGGTGGAGTTTATTATCGAGGAAGGACTTGAGATTGAAGTCCTTTCGAGCGGATGGATGCGGAAATGGGGGATTTGGTTTGGTTAAAATAAATGAAAACAACTTAAACTACTCCTATGCAATGCCGCTATGCAATGCTTCACTTGGCGGGATGGAGACTAGGCAGGCCTTGAGCGCGCTGCGTCGCAAGGGCGGATGGACGAGTAGGTAAACGGAATCGAACTATGCAGGCCTTGAGCGCGCTGCTTCGTTAAGCGGGATGGATTACACGGGCCGCTATGCCACGCTTCGCTAGGCGGATGGAAGAGTAGGCATACGGATGAGGGTCGCAAGCACCTCGTCGACAAGCACGCCACTAGCAATTGCTAGTGCGGTGCACGAACGTGACGGCGGGATGGAGGATGGAATGGGGCGCACCTCAAGCAACTCAAACAGTAAAATATTTCACATAGACATGAAATGTATAAAAATGCAAATAAAGTTATGTGCTACTTCATCATAATGTTAGCTCTAGCTACATATACATCAATAAGAGAAGAACAAGGCAAGAAATCGACCGAATCTGAAGTCTCGTTGTAGATTCACGGTTGGAATCGCCGGGTTGTCAATCCGCGTCCAAGCTCGGTCCGCAACTACGTCCGGGGTAGAGAGAGCTGTCACTACTCTCCAATGAGCCCGTCTTCTTCGTGTCACGATCCGGTAGAGGTTGGAAACTTCCTCTTGCTTGATGGCGATGGTGGCTAAACCTTCCTTGAAGCTCTAGGATGAAGGAGGAGGCCGAGAGGAAGCTCCGACTCAAGAATGGCATGAAGAACAAGCCCGGAGCACCTCCCGATGGTGGGCGGCGATGGATGGGCGAAATCGGGCGGAACGGCGGAGCTGGGAGAACGAAAGATCGGAGGATCCGACCTAATTCGCGAGCAGGAGTATTTATAGGCGCTGGAATAAACAGTGCGCACGGTCATTGGCGCACGACCAGTGGTCATGCGCGCTGGAATCCTGTGATCGTGCGCCTGCCTAGGTTCAGCCTGCAATGTAAGAAATTTATAAAATACCATGTTCGCACGACCAATGGCGCACAACCGGTGGTCGTGCGCACTATCGTAGGTGGTCGTGCGCACTGGTCGAAACAGAACTCATAAAATTGATGTTAAGTGCGCACGAACAGCGGCGCACGACCGGTGGTCGTGCGCAATATTGTTGGTGGTTGTGCGCACTGTCCGAGACAGAACTAAAAAAAAGGGTTAAGTGCACACGATCAGCGGCGCACGACCAGTGGTCTTGCGCAATAGAAACAGTGATCGTGCGCAGTGTTCCTGTACAGAATTGTACCGGGAACACCCGCATGACTCCTGTTCCAGCACAACCACGAATCCAGCCACTGAAAGTGGCACTTAACAATCCATGACAACTACTAAAAATGAAGAACATGAAATAACACCAAAAACGGGCCTAGAGGTGCACTTAGCATGGAGTGTCAAATATGAGTGAAAACATGTCTAAAGTGAAGTGCATAGACTAGAAAATCGGCCCAGATGAGTCCATAAACGTGTATATATTTGGGACTCATCATGCATGACATGGATTTGATCATCTGAACATACAGGACTCTCCCCATGTATTGAAGAATCCCCCTGCATTAAGGGTAGGATTCTTGGTGAGGATGACTACCCTTGGATAGTTGCATCTGCCTTTAATTTAGATGAGATTGCAGGATCTCCTTCAGAGATGAGGGAGAGAGGGATTGGTGTCGTATATACAGAATCTTGAGGAACTTGATGCGCAAATCTAGCACACCGCTATAGGCGGTAGCGAGACTGCAGCACGAAATGGTAGTGTACCGATCGTTCAAGTAATATAAAATGTGGGAGTGAATCCCCAAGTATCGAATCTCTAAGGAACACAGTAAGGTGGAGTTAACTATTGAGGAAGAACTTGAGATCGAAGTCCTTTAGGTCGAATGGATTGCGGGAGGCTTGGTTTGGATTGTGGAAAATAAAGTAAAATAACTACAACTACTCCGATGCAGGCCGCTATGCGCTGCTTCGCTTGGCAGGATGGAGACTACGTAGGCCTTGAAAGCACTACTTTGCTAGGCGGATGGACGAGTAGGCAAGCGGATGAGGTGGATAAGTGCGGAATCAGACTGTGCAGGCCTTCAGCGCACTACTTCGTTAGGCGAATGGATTACACGGGCTGCTATGCCACGCTTCACAAGGCGGATGGACGTGTAGGCTTGCATATGGAGTGAGTCGCACCGGCGGAGTGAGGGTCGCAAGCACCTCGTCAATAAGCATGCCACTAGCAATTGCTAGTGCGGCACACGAACATGACGGCGGGATGGAGGATGGAATGGGTCGCTCCTCACTTGCATAAACCACACATAATGATTTCACATAAACGTGAAATATTGAATAACATAACAAGGTTTAACAAACATTGTTCATACACCCAAAAGATAAATGAAAATAACACTATAAAATAAAGGGGGTTGAGATTACAACCAAAGCACGGAGACTCATCGGAGGTTCACGGCCGGAATCTAGGGTTGTCAATCCTTGTCCGAGCTCGGGCTCCAACTGCCGTCCGGGGTCTGTTAGAGCTGTCACCTTCTTCTATTATACTCGTCTTCTTCGTCAATCTTCTTTGGCCACGATCTCACCAGAGAACCTCACAAGTGCAGCACGGAATCCCTCAAAATGGAGCTTTGGAGGTGCACGAACAATGGAGGAGACCTAGAGGATGCTCCAGCTTGAGATTTGCAAGAGAATGGCGGCCGGAGCTCCTCCCGAAGGTGGGCGATGATGGAGCAGCGAAATGGGCGCTCTAGAGCGGGAAAACGGCGCTGGAAATGACCTAAAACACGGAATAGGCGGAAGGATTCGTGAAAAAGCATATTTATTGAAAGCAGAATTTTGAACGCGTACAGTTAGTGGCGCACGACCAGTGGTCGTGCGCGAAGAAATTCCTCTGATCGTTCGCGAAGAACCTGTAGTATAGTCCTGAATTGCAAAATAGCGCACGGTCAGTGGCGCACAACTAGTGGTCGTGCGAGAAGAAGGTCTATGATCGTGCGAACTTCTCTGTCTCGTAAGGGGAATTAACGCACAACCAGTGGTAGTGTGCCTGATCATGCGCAAAGGAAAACGCACGATCAGTGGCTTTTTAGGCAGAAATTGCCCCCAGTGAATCTCCGAGCATCGCACGACCCATGAACCTGCATGAAAACATCCAGGACCACTGGAATACCAGGAATCACACCAAAATGGGCATAAATGGGCACTAAGAGTGGAAATACAAAATGTGAATAATATAAGCATTTATGAGTAGTAAGTGGAGTGCATTGGCGAGAAAATGACCAAGATGAGTCCGGAAATCACTATATAAACCGGACTCATCACACCCCGAGACTTACCTGTTTGAATGCGTAAATAAAGATTTAAGTTTACTCAGATGGTGAATCATGAAGAATTTTGCAATAATGCCCCGGTGTGAAAGTAGACAAGCCACTCAGGAGGGTGTTGCTAAAGTCCGGAATTCAGGGGTAACTCCGCTGAAATCCATCAACGTCGTGGGCCATAAGCTTGCCCGGTCACACTCTCTCCACGGTGCTATCAAACTCAAAAGTTAAATCAATAGGACTTTCAGGTTATAATGGGGCTTAGGTTACGGTATGATATTGAATGATAAATGAGATGGCTATGTAACCCAATTGAGTTAACAGATAACGCAGCACCAAAACAAGAACAAGACTGATGCTAGTGTGACACACCCCCAGACTTGACATGAAAACTGGGTGTGCACACAGCCTACTCCAACAAATACCAACTGAATTTTCTAATACGCTCAAGGGGTTTCTTTCCGTTCCAATTATTTTTCAGATTTTTTTTTAACTTCATTTTTTTCTAGTTCTTTTGTCCCCCGGTTGGTTTACAACAATGTGTTCAGCTCACAATACACTTTTTCTTCACATCACAAAAATTCCATACATCACATCCAAATATGAAATGTAATTTCAGTTAACTCACTACTTGGTTGCGGTAACAGGATAGGCTTCAGGTGTTGGTGATTGGAAGAAGAGCTGACACAAAAGAGGGGTAGGCACTAATTTGGCTTGCAATGGTGAGCGAATGGGTCATGGAAAACAAAAATCAAACTAGCCAACTAGATGGCCTACATCACGTTTAACTTATTGAATCACTCTCACCCATGCTTCGAGATTTGCTTGGGGCAAATTCTTAGCCCACAAGAAAAATAAACCTTCCTTCCGACTCGAGCAATGCTCAACTAGCGCTCGCTTACACACAACACCGTGCTACCACAAATTTCAGTCACATTCACCAAATGAGTAATGTAAATCAAAAACTACGCAAAAACACTAATTGTAAATTAAAAGCATAGAGATAATCTAATTTTACTCGAATTTCAATGCAAGCGCAAATATGCAACTAGAACACTACTGGAGTCAACATCACACTCCGACATGCAATACCTAAACTAACATCCTATTTCAAAAACCAAACCAAGATAGCATGTTCGGGAACACAAAAACAAGTGATTGCGCGCTCATGTGGGTGCTGTGGTGTGTAAAGAAAATAAATAAAACATTTTAAGTAAAAGCTTCTAGTATGCATTGCAATAGTGCACGTGAGTGGGCACATAAAATGACTCTCCCCCAGACTTAAACTAAACAAACCACATAATGCATAACATGAAAATAAAAAATAGAGTTAGGGGAAGAGAGTACCCAATGCTCAGCAAGTGAGCATACCAGAAGACGCAAGTAAATCCAGGGCAAAGATGCCCTACGAAGAATCGCAACCGCCGCCTTCCAAAAGGAAAGTACCTGCAGGGGTGAGCTCCACAAAAACAAAAGAACAAGACAACTAAAATAAAATACAACTAACTAAACAGGATTGAATAAAATGAAAAGCATGAAAAGTAAGATAAATACTGGGGTTATTGTCTTCCCAGCACGACTTATTCAGAACATTAAGAGTTCTATCTAATGGGCGTATGAAAAAGGAAATGAACAGGTAATTGTTCTAATATGCGTGTCAGTAGTGGGTACCGATATGGAGACATAACAGTTACTCCCCTACCTAAATAATAATACCTGCTTATCACAGGTAGAGGAAATAGGAAGTAAGAAGAGGAGGAAGGCTGGTCCTCACTCGTCTCACCACAAAATAAATCCTAGCCCAGCAAGGTGTCATCTCCAGGGTGGCAGCAGGAGGAGAAGGCAATGAGTGGAGCTTCCTCTATGGAGGGGGGATCAACCTCCTCACATAAGAGGATGCTCTCATCATTGACTTGAGCATCATGATCCAAGTCCTCGTGGGGTACCTGTGAAGACTCAACCTACACAAGCTCAGAAAGAGAAAGGGCATCAAGAAATAAACAAGAAGAATAACATAAATAAAAAATCAATTTGGTGAGTGATCCCGGTCTCACTCCCATCAGGATGGGAAAGTAAAATAATGTCAGCATCATCGACAATGCTGCAAGGCTCGGTAGGTTCATTAGTAACCTCCTCCACGATTTGGACTTCCTCCATCGATGCTGAGGTAGAATCATCATCACCTTAGAAAATATCCTCCTCCATAAGAATAGGCACAACACATAAATCACTTGCCTTATCCTGCGAAACATCCTCAGTAATGTCGTCATAGACAAATGTAGTAGTATGCACAATAGGGGGAGGAATAGTGCTTGGATAAAAGTCAAGCACCGATTCCTCACAAAGAATCGAGTCCATAAACAGTGATATATGCATAGGGGAGATGGGCTCCGCCATGTCCGAGCCTAGATCAGCCACAACTCTGATGAGTGTGTCTGCATAATTCCCTTCAATACTTGAAGGTGATACATCAACGTAATCAGAGGTGGAAGGTGTGTTGTCAGAGTTAGGAGTTAGGACGATCTGGATATCTGGATCGTCATCCTTGTCCAATTGGCGAAGAAATGCAGCACAATCCTTCAAGGCATGATCCATGCTCCGACAAAATAAGCACTATTTTGCATTTTTCTTCGGCTCAAATTTGGACCGGAGATGAATCCAAAAAGGGCATGTGCGGAGCCGAAGAGTAGCCATTGGACTTACGCGCACCATATGGAGTACCAGACGAAGTCGGTGCTCCATATAATGGGCCTTGAGTGTTAGGGCTATTATCTTCCTTTGGACACCTATCACTAGCATGAGATATATCTCTGCACAAACAGCAACGAATATTAAATGAAGCCCACATTGTGTGAAGATAACAAGATTCAAAAGAAAAACACTATTATGCAAAATACTACACCCAACAATAATTTACTAAGCAACCTAATATAAAACAGGAAAATAGAATACGAAGAAATAAAACAAAAGGATGCAATTTAAAATTGGATGGGCTTCCATCTCAGATTCTCCCTCTCCAGAAAACTCACATGACTGTGTTCCCCGACAACGGCGCCAAAAAGTTGATGCGCAAATCTAGCACACCGCTATAGGCGGTAGCGACTCTGCAACACAAAACGGCAGTGTACCGATCGTTCAAGTAATATAAAATGTGGGAGTGAATCCCCAAGTATCGAATCTCTAAGGAACACAGTAAGCTGGAGTTAACTATTGAGGAAGGACTTGAGATTTTAGTCCTTTAGGTCGGATGGATTACGGGAGGCTTGGTTTGGATTGTGGAAAATTAAGTAAAATACCTAGAACTACTCCTATGCAGGCCGCTATGTGCTTCTTTGCTTGGCGGGATGGAGACTACGTAGGCCTTGAATGCACTACTTCGCTAGGCGGATGGACGAGTACGAAAGCGGATGAGGTGGATAAGTGCGGAATCGGACTATGCAGGCCTTGAGCGCACTACTTCGTTAGGCAAATGGATTACACGGGCCACTATGCCACCCTTCACTATGCGGATGGACGAGTAGGCTTGCGGATGGAGTGAGTCGCACTGGAGGAGTGAGGGTCGCAAGCACCTCGTCAATAAGCACGCCACTAGCAATTGCTAGTGCGGCACACGAACATGATGGCGGCATGGAGGATGGAATGGGGCGCTCCTCACTTGCATAAACCACACATAATGATTTCACATAGACATGAAATATTGAATAACATAACAAGGTTTAACAAACATTGTTCATACACCCAAAAGATAAATGAAAACAACACTACAATATAAAGGGGGTTGAGATTACAACCAAAGCACGGAGACTCATCGGAGGTTCACGGCTGGAATCTAGGGTTGTCAATCCTTGTCCGAGCTCGGGCTCCAACTGCCGTCTGGGGTCCGGAAGAGCTGTCACCTTCTTCTATTATACCCGTCTTCTCCGTCAATATTCTTTGGCCACGATCTCATCGGAGAACCTCACAAGTGCAGCACAAAATCCCTCAAAATGGAGCTTTGGAGGTGCACGAACAATGGAGGAGGCCTAGAGGATGCTCCGGCTTGAGATTTGCAAGATAATGGTGTCCGGAGCTCCTCCCGAAGGTGGGCGGTGATGGAGCGGCGAAATGGGCGCTCTGGAGCGGGAAATGGCACTGGAAATGACCTAAAACACGGAATAGGTGGAAGGATTCATGAAAATGCGTATTTATAGAAAGCAGAATTTTGAACGCACACGGTCAGTGGCGCACGACCAGTGGTCGTGCACGAAGAAATGCCTCTGATCGTGCGCGAAGAACCTGTAGCATAGTCCTGAACTGCAATATAATGCACGGTCAGTGGCGCACGACCTATGGTCGTGCGAGAAGAAGGTCTATGATTATGCGAACTTCTCTGTCTGGTAAGGGGAATTAACGCACGACCAGTGGTTGTGCGCCTGATCGTGCACGAAGGAAAACGCACGATCAGTGGCATTTTTGGCAGAAATTGTCCCCAGTCAAACTCTGAGCATTGCACGACCCATGAACGTGCATGAAAACATCCAGGACCACTAGAATACAAGGAATCACACCAAAATGGGCATAAATGCACACTAAGAGTGGAAATACAAAATGTGATCAATAGAAGCATTTATGAGTAGTAAGTGAAGTGCATTGGCGAGAAAAACGACCCAGATGAGTTCGGAAATCACTATATAAACCGGACTCATCAAAACTTGATGTTGATAAGTTTGCTACCTGCTGGTATTACTCCCCCCCTGCTTTATATCATTGAAAAAGGAAATAAAGCCATTAGCAGGCACAGCTGTGATCTCACATCCCTGTCGAGGACATCTAGGTTAGAGGTAAGTTCTTGCAATCTTTTATGTTGACGGCGTAATTTGCGGTAACAGTCTGTGGAGAATTCCAGATAGAGCGAGACAATCTCGGACAGTATTGTTTCACGAGCTAGATTAACTGCCTCCACAATGTCTTCATGACAGCGGGAGAAGCCATTGAAACACCTCACGAACCTGCACTAAAACAAGAAAAATAGACGAAGAGAGGGAAGAAGGAAGAGAGCAGGAAGGAGAGAATTGGAATAGCACAATAGAGTTAAACTCAAAAATTGCTTTGACTATATGAATCGTCGCAACTTAGGGTTTCATTCGAAGCAACGTCGAGAGAAAATCAGAATCCAGCGTGCTAAAACATGTCCATGCGCGTGACTAGTCAAGTCGACAGAGCGTTGAGTTGATGTCGACGTGGCTTCGAAATATAGTCATCAATAATGATGTCGACGTAATCGTCAATAGGTATTCGACGTTACGTCTAATGGTACTCGAAGGGTCCTCTCCTATAGATCTCTCGAAGCTGAGGATGAGTAGAAGTTGACGGTACGTCGATTTGAATTCGACGCAGCTCTGATTAAATAGTATGTTTCTCTTCAAAATCTTTTACTATTTTTTCTAGCAATAACTTTCTAATGAAAATAGATCATTAAATATATGTATATAATAAGTGTGACCTATAGTGCTCCATCAAGCATTCCGAGGGCATTGATGAAGAATTTGTGCTTACTTTCATAAAGTGGCTTAGTGAAGATGTCAGCCCTTTGATTGTCAGTAGATATGTATTGAAGGTTGATCTTACCCTTCTCTACATTGTCTATGAGAAAGTAGTGCCTTATCTTTATGTGCTTAGTTCTACTATGGAGAGCAAGGTTGGAAGCAATTGAAATTGCACTAGAGCTGTCACAATAGATTGTGGAATTGGCAAGAGAGAAGTTGTAGTCTAACAACTGATTTTGCATCCACAAAATTTGTGAACAGCAGCTTCCTGCATCTATATACTCAGCTTCAGCTGTAGAAGTGGAGACTGTGGTTTGCTTCTTGCTAAACCATGAGATGAGTCTAGCACCCAGAAACTGGCATGTCCCTGAGGTGCTTTTTCTATCCAGCTTGCATCCAGCATAGTTTTCATCTGAATATCCAGTCAATTTAAACCCAGATTCAGTTGGATACCATAAACCAAGCTCAGGAGTACCCTTTAGATATCTAAGAATTCTTTTGACAGAACTCATGTGGGATTCCTTTGGGTCTACCTGAAATCAAGCACAAATACATATAGCAATCATTATATCAGGTCTGCTAGCTGTTAGGTAGAGAAGAGAGCCAATGGATGCTCTGTAAGTCTTCTTATCAAATGACTTACCTTGTTCATCTCTATCTAGAACAGCATTGGTAGCTATGGGGTTTTCATAATAGATGCATTTTTCATCCCAAACCTCTTAATGAGTTCTCTGGTATATTTGGATTGGGATAATAAAATGCTATCTTGAGTTTGTCTAACCTGGAGTCCAAGGAAGTAGGATAACTTCCCCATGCTACTCATTTCAAATCTTGACTGCATCAGGTAAGCAAACCTTTTGCATAAAGATTGATCTGTGGAGCCAAATATAATATCATCCACATATATTTATACAAGAAGCAGCTGATTCTTGTGTGCTCTTGTGAAAAGGGTTTTATCCACTTCCCCCCTTTCAAATTTATGTTCCAGAAGAAAAGTGGATAAGGTCTCATACCAAGCTCTTGGAGCTTGCTTGAGACCATATAGTGCTTAATCTAGTCTAAATACAAAAGAGGGAAAGGTTGGATTGACAAAACCTAGTGGCTGTTCCACATACACTTCTTCTTGTAGATTACCATTGAGGAAGGCACTCTTAACATCCATCTGGTAGACTTTTATTTTCATGTGAACAACATATGCCAGGAACATTATGATTGCCTCCAGCCTTGCTACAGGTGCAAATGTCTAATTGAAATCAAGGCCTTGTTGTCTGTACCCTTGTGACACAAGTCTGGCCTTGTTTCTGATAATGACTCCTATTGAGTCCATTTTATTCTTGAACACCCACTCAGTGCCAATGACTGGGTAGTTCTTTGGCCATTCTACCAGAGTCCACACCTTGTTTCTCTCAAACTGGGTCAGTTCCTATTGCATGGATGATATCCAGTGGGGGTCACTGTCTGCATCTTCAAACTTCTTGGGTTCATATTGTGATAGGAAACACTACAACATTGTCTCACTTGTGAGTTGATTCATTTTCTTGACTCCTGCTGTTAGGTTTCCTATCACTTGAGTTGAAGGATGGTCTTTTTGGGTCATCTTGAATCTAGTTGTGTGATTTAGGATCTGTTCTTCTTCCTGGGCTATCACTTGTTCAGTGACAGTTGGAATTTCAGCCTCATGTATTGGAATGGTATCTGTATCTGGTACCCCTAGTGCTGCGGTTTCCTCTTCATCTGCTGTAGAGTCCTCACCAGAGTCAATGTCAATTTCATGTTGTCCCTTTTCTTGACATACTGAGGGATGGTCTACTATGCTTATCCTTTCAACCTGCTCTGCAAGCTGATCTTATTCCTGTAGAATAAGACTGGTGGAAGTTTTCTTCCCCTGGTATACCATGTTAGTTTCATCAAAAACAACATGCATTGACTCCTCAATTTTGAGAGAGCTTTTATTGAAGCACCTATATGCCTTGCTTGATGAAGAATATCCTAAGAATATTCCATCATCAGCCTTCTTGTCAAATTTGGCAAGATGGTTTTTCCCATTCTTAAGGATAAAGCAAGAACACCCAAAGATTCTAAAGTAGGTGACTATGGGTGCTTTTCCCTTCAGCAACTCATAGGGAGTCTTCAACTTAGTCTTGTGGATGAGACTTCTATTCAGAACCTAATTTGGTAGTATTTACTGCCTCAGCCTAGAAGGACTTTGGCAAGTTAGATTCAGCTAACAATGTTCTTCCTTATTCAATTAGGGTTCTATTTTTCCTTTCAGCCACCCCATTTTGTTGGGGGGTTCTAGGAGCTGAAAAGCTTTGTCTGATGCCTTCATCCTCATAGAATCTACATATTAACTGATTCTCAAACTCAGTGCCATGGTCACTTATGATCACAACAACCTGTGTATTGAGTTCAGATTGAATCTGTCTAATGAATCTTGAGAGGATCTAGAAGGTGTCTGACTTAGCTCTTAGAAAGAACACCCAACTGAATCTAGAAAAATGATCAACAATGACTAAGGTGTAGGACTTTCCTGCTAAGCTTTGAGTGGACATGGGACCAAATAGGTCCATTTGCAATAGGAAAAGGATTCTAGGAGAATCATTCTTATCAATTGGTTTGAATGAGGCTTTGATCTGCTTCCCTAGTTGGCAATCTCTACAGGGGTGGTGTTTATTGAATTTACCTTTTGGTAAACCCCTATCTAGGTTTTGTTTGGAAAGTTTGGCAATGTTCTTAAAATTAGGGTGACTAAGTCTCCTATGCCACAACTCACGATTTTCTAATTGGGAGTTAAACAAGCAGATCTCAGACTTTGTGTACTCAAAGTCTACAACATATACTTTACCCTTTCTGAGACCAGTCAAAACTGTTTGATCAGTCTTAGAGCTGACTATATGACATAAAGATTTAGTGAATACAACTTTGTATTCACCATCACACATCTGACTAATGTTGATCAAATTATGTTGAAGTCCTTCAACATAAGCTACTTTAGCAAAGGAGATTTCTCCAATCCTGAGCAAAACATATCCTTTGGTTTGACTAGAGTGGGAGTTCCCAAAAATTACCTTGGGCCCTTCATTGGCCTAAAAGTTTTCCAGCAGATCTCTCACTCCATTCATATGCATGGAGCATCCACTGTCCAAATACCACTGCTGGTTTATGGTTGAACAGCCTTCCCTCTACACATGTAAATTAAACATTAATAAAGACCCTCTCGTGTTGGGGTCTCTTCCTGCTATCATCATATGAAGATATGGAAGAATGAGATCGTCTTCCATTGTTCCCCCATGGGTGAGGAAGTGCTGCATTATTATACCAGCAATATTTGGCAGAATGTCCTGGTTTAGGGCAGTAAAGACATCTTGAGATACACGAAGAAGGTTTTGATGTTTGTTGATTTTGTGCAGAAAATATGCGTCGAGAAGAAATCGACATAGTTCTAGAGTTGCGTCGAGTGCAATTCAACGTATCTGCATAGTCCCGTTGATAAACATTCGAAGTAAGATATTGGTTACGTCGAGTGTAGTTCAACGCACCATATATTTGCTTCGAGATGATGTCGACGCATATGCTGGAGTCCGTCGAGATGCATTCGACGTATTCCTAAAATTGCGTCGAGTTTTAAACGACGTGTACTTCATATCATTCAGTGTTTGTGAATTTGAATTTATAATTTCCTTAAGCAAGTTAATTTCTGACCTTAATTTATCATTTTTGATCATTAAGTCTTGTCTAGCTTTATTGTAGGCATTTGTGCTGTTTCTAAGAGTAGAAATGATAGAGTCAATGTGTGCTTGGTAATCATATCTATACTCGTCAAAGGTTTCATCCATCTCTTCTATTTCAGTTTTATAACTTCTACATGTAGCACACTCATTCTTCAAGCCTAAATTTTTCAAGGGTTGTGTGTTTAGGATTACTGGTTCATCACTAGTGTCTACCCAATTAAATGTGGTGAGTTTATTAGGGTTGTCTTTATCAAGTTCTTTGCATGACCCTGGTAAGTTATTTTGTCTAGACATAGAGAGGATGTTATTGATCTATCACAAGAAAGTTTGCTAATGAGTGATTGTGAATATTGATTAAGATGATTAAATCTCTTGGAGAGATTTTGTGAAATCTCTTTGATCTTTTGGCTCCTCCCATTGAGGGAGTCTTCAAAGGCTTTTGCCTTTGAGAGTTCTTTCCTTAGGTCTAAATTTTCATTATCTATGATATCTATTTCTTTTTCTCTCTCAAGAAGTTCACATCTCAGAACATTGTTAACTGAGGATGAGAGATCTTTACTAAGAACTTTGATTTCAGATTTGATTGTTTCAAGTTCCTTTTGTTTGTTTATAAATTCTTTGCAAAACTTCTGAAAGCATTCTTTGAAATTTGTTGTTGAGAAGTCAATGTATTCAAAGATGCTTACCTCGGCATCATTAGTGGAATTTTCAAAGTCCATCAGACAGGCTTCTCCTGGTCCGCCTTCTTCTTCATCATCAGATGAAGAGGAGCTTGATTCAGTGTCTGAGTCACACCAGGTCTCAGCAATGAACCCTTTCTCTCCTCTCTTTCCCTTTCTCATGAGGTATTTTCTCTTGTGCTCCTTCTTTTGCTTGTCTTCTTGTTCTTTTCATCTTCAGGACATTCAGTAGAGATGTATCCTGGCTTCCTGGAAGAGAAACAGATAACCTCCTGGTTAGGAGTTTTATCATACCTTGGCTTGCTTGAACTCCTTTCTCTTATCCTGGACTCTTCTGTCCTAGCCCACTTTTTGAATCTCTTAGCTAAGATGTTAAACATTTCCTCTTCAGTGGAGGAGGACTCTGCTTCTGCAGTCTTTAATGCAGGAGTCCTCTCTTTTTGGAGTTGGTGTCCTCTCATGGGCTTCTGACTCAGCTCTGCTTTTCAGTAAAAGCTCCTAGGATTTGAGCTTTCCTAAGAAAGCATCTGTTGATATCTCTTTGAGGCATCTAGAATCTCTGATGGCCCAGATTCTAGAGTCCCATATGCTGGGAAAGCACATGAGGAGCTCGTCATTAATTTCTGTGAGAGAAATTTCCTTGTCAAGCCCTCTCAGCTCATTTATGATGAGGTTGAATCTGTCATACATTTCTGTAATGCTTTCATCAGTCTTTTTCTTGAAGTTCTCATATTGAGATATGAGAAGAGCCTTTTTGTCTTTCCTCTCATTAGTGTTTCCTTTAACTAGCCTGGAGAGAGATTCCCAGATCTCTTTTGCAGAGTTGTAGTCAACACCTTTCTGAAATATGTCATCAGACATAGTTGAAACTAGTATGTTCATGGCCTTGGAATCACATGACTTGACCTTCTTCTCATCATCAGTCCATTCTGCTCTGGGGACTGAAGTTTGTATAACTTTTCCACTAGTGTCCTTCCTTATTTGAACTGGGGGACCTGTGAGGATGACATTGAAGATTTCTTTATCAATTGAATTCATATATAGTTTTATTCTGGCCTTCTAGAGTTAAACTTATTCAAATTACACACTGGAGGTCTTGTTGAGGCATAATCCTTAGAACTCATTTTCTTTATGAAATGTAAGTGTATAAAGGAAATAAGAGTAGGAGGCCTTCTTGATCAAGGTGTTAACCTCTTAATGATCAACCTCCCTCTGATACCAATTGAAACTGCACAGTGTGCCTCTGAGAATCCTCTAGAGGGGGGGGGGGGGGGGGGGGGGGGTGAATAGAGATTTAAATTTATTTCTATTCAACTGTGGAAACAATAAAATTAATCCGTCGATTTATGCTCACAAAAGATCTCAGGCAGAATAAACTTATGCTGTAATATAAAGCAGTAAACAGTAAAGTAAACTATTTATAGAGACAACACGGAAAATTGTCACCCAGAAGACACAAAGATTTTTTATAGAGGTTCCCCAAAATGTGGGTACTCCCCTCTTCTACCACTTTGTAGGGATGCACTACAGTGCCTGAGTCTTTTGATAAGGAAACTCTTAGAACCATCGATCTTTTGACAAGGAGATCATGAACCACCAGATCTTTTGATAAGGAGATCTTGAACCACCAGATCTTTTGATAAGGAGATCATGAACCACTGATCCTTTGAAGAGAGATTAATAAAACTCTTTTACAGAATGAGAAAGAAAGAGAAGAAGGAAGTTTGTAGGAATTCTGTTCTCAGAATTCTTGAGATGACTATATGAAGAAAAGTCTAGTATGTTTCATAGGATCTGCTCTTGATTGGCCCTTGCTTATATGGTGATGAATTGCATGTGTTTTGTTTGTCAGATCCTTTTTACTTCTGCTATTTTTGATCTGGCTACTTAGAGATTTGTGATGAATAGCAGCTTTCAGATCCTCTGTTCTATTTGATGAAGAACAATAGAGCTTTCTTTTATTTTCTCCTCTTTGTATTAGGGTTCCAGTGAGAGAGGAAGAAGGAGAGGATGCCCTAACAAGAAGGAAGACGGCTGATTGTGATTAATGCTCTAGCTGTTTCTTTCTTATCTTCTCCTTTTATTCTCTATATTCAATTTTAAAAGTCTTTCACTTTCTAGTATATCCTGATAAGGTAATCTGCATGTAACATTCTCTTTCTTTCCTTCTTTAATTCTCGACCCTTCCACCTAAAAGGAATATGGTTCCAAGAAACCTTTTTATCTCCTTCTTTAATGCTCCTTTCTATTTCAGGCAATTATTAAGCCGTTGGAGTACGGTCTTGAAGGATGTGGGCCATGAAAGAAGGATAAGAAACGTCAAATTCATTTCTTCTCTTATCGACATAACTTTGAGTACTTGTAGAATCTTCTTCGATTTTATCTCTATTCTGATTGAACTCTGTGGTTCGACGTTGCGTCGACATCTTATCAACCTGTTCGTCAAGTTGATCTATCTGGCTCTGAACTTCATCTTCTGCGTAGAGATGAAGTCGACCTTGCGTCAACTTTAGATAGCTTCGACTGATAACCTCTTCTGCGTCGAGTTGAAGTAGAAGCTGCGTCGACTTCTCTAGTTACTTTGACAAGTCCCTGACCTCTACGTTGACAACTTATTTGACGTTACGTCTACTTGAGTTACTTCGACAGAGGGATTGAACCACTTGGACTTCTAGTCAGAGCAGCATCGATATGGACTCGATGTTGCGTCGAATTCTATTCGACGCAAATGTTAACTTAGCCCAATTTTGCTTCCCTTGATCTGGTCCTGATACCCTATGTTTGTGTATGACATCCTATGACATCTAATGACCAGATTACCATCACTATACAATGGGTAATTCAAACCTTAGTAGATAAAATCATTTTCATATAATTTGTTAAGTTAAATCACAGGGTTTTCCCAACATTGTATTTGATCTTGCTTGTCGTGTGTTTATAGAGTGCATGAACTATAGGTACAATACTCCACAGGTAGAAAGCATATTGGAATCAAAATTTCTGATTAGAGTTCTACCACCAGCGCTAGCCGATACCGCAGGCGTTAGCGCTAGCGTAGGCGCTAGCGCTACCGCATGGCGCTAGCTCCAGCTCATGCCACAATGGTTTTGTAATAGCCTCTACAAATTGAAGCTTTCTCTCTCATTTTGAAAACTAATCCCAGAGAGAATTCCTGTGACAAATTTCAAGAGTTGTTACTCTGTCGAAAAGTCATCTCCCACTCAAGGCTAAAGAATATTTCTGGAGAAGGAAGCCATCACGGTGCATCTGAAGAACGATCACATCAACCTCGCTTATGCTACAACGATCCTTCACCGCCAATTTCAAAAAATCTCATAGAGGGAGTTTTCATTTGTGTTACTTCATTATTTTGAATCTTTGTAGTTAAATCGCCTTGTGTTGGCAGCTAGGTCCTTGCGCGCCTTAGGGGGATTTTGCTGCGTGTATTGGCGACTAGGTCTAGGTGACTAGATCTAAAGGTGCTCGAGTCCATATCTGGGGAAGGATTGGTTAGAGAGGCTTGATGCCATATTTGGGGAATGATTGGATAAAGCCACCGGTTCGTGGGGATATGAGTCGGTATAGAAAAGGAAAAAGTAATTGTATTTGTACGCCTCCGATTTCAAGCGATATTGAAATCAAATGTATGTAAACACTTTTTTATCTAATACAATCATGTCTCCATTTGTTTTTACTTGATTTCCTTCATTTTGGCTAAAATTCTAAAATTGCAACTTACATTATTTTCTTCCTTTACCTAAATTATTTTTTCACTCGTTTATTTTAAAACAATTTAGTAAATTTCTAAATATATAACAAGAATTTTTATTCCCTTATTCACCCCCCCCCCCCCCCTCTAAGGGTGCCTATCGATCCAACAATATCAAGTGTCATATTCTGCATGGTTGTTGAGTACTTCTACTCACGCAAATTATTAATATTTTATTGGAAAGCTAAAATGGATTTTCTGAAATGAAATAATTACAGAAAGAAAACATTTGATCGAGAATCAATCTTAAGTAAAATAATTCAACAATCTACAATTCATAAGCGATTATTGAATATAACTCGACCATGGAGGTTCCCAAATTATGATAGCACCTCTCTCGAAGAATACTACCTACTAACCTTAGCTTGATCGATTAAGACCCCTTGGACAGTCGAAACCCCTAAGCTTTCTTTACAATGTGAACCTCACTATTGGATTAGACAGGGATCACCTTGGGAGTACCTGGATTTTATATGTAGAAAAGATGGTTAGTCACGCCCTTGGTCACGCCCGTGTCCAAGGGCGTGTTTGGGAATAACTGCTTTCTTGAAAACCTAGGGAACATTGGCAAGAAACCACCCAAATCGACTTAACTCAAAGTTGCATGCCCTTGGAAATGGGCGTGTCCATGGGCGAGTCTAGCTAGATCTAGAAATGGCAGTGGAATGGCTCGATCTAGAGTTAATTCGGTGGTTGTCGGATGGGTCACGCCCTTGGCCACGCTCGTAATTGGGGGCATGTAATATTAAACTGAGCTGGAGGCGTGATCTGGCAGCTAGAACACAGTTGGTTCTAGTCATGGTCGTGACTTGATGTCACGCCCTTGGTTATGCCCGTTGTAACATCCCCAATCCTTCTAGACCCCTAGATGGTGTTAGGGCATGGGTGGTGTGCAGAGTGGCCACTAAGGACCTTGGGCCAAGTGGAGTGTGCTAAGTGCACACCAAGGGCACAAAATCAACAAAGCCCAATACCACTCCCTTAGGCTAATTGACCCTCAATTCACCAAATTGACCTCCCCCATACCTCCCTAACCACTAAGGAAGACCACTACCTTGTGAATTGCACTTGGGTGGGACCCAATTGCATGAAATTGACCAAAGTCAACAATAGGTCAACATTAACCAAACTAAGTCAATTAGGGTTCAATTGACCCTCAAATGTTCAAATTGACCTTACCACCACACTCTAAACACCTTAAGAAACCCAATGGACCAAAAAGCCCCCTCATGGTGGGACCAATTGACCCCAATTGACCAAAGTCAAACTTTACCCAATTTTGGTCAAATCTACACCCTTTGATTAAATTGAACCAATTGGAGCCCCACCATGGACCAACCAATGTTGGATGATGTTAAGGGACCCAAGACCATCAAGTGGGCCCATCCCACTCATCATGTTGACCAAGTCAAAGTCAACTCTGGGTCAATCATGGTCAACATAGCCCAAATTATGTGACCTAGCCTAAATACATTTGAACCAAGCCCTAACCCAATGACCAAACATATGTTCATAACCTAATGGGTCATGTAGGCTGTAGGGAAAAGGCTAACACAAGCTAACCCAAGCTTAGGCAAATCTGGAAAGTGGCTAAAGGTGGGGGACAAAAGCAAAAAGCAAAAGAAAAGTGGCAATCACCCTTCTCACACTCCAACCCAATCAGCCTAGGGCCTTGGCTGATTGCTGGGCACCTGAGGAGGGGACAGAGGAGCAGCTGTACAGCTGATTGGTTGGCCAAAACTCCAATCTCGTGAGCACCTAAGTTCAAAACCGAGTATACACTCCTCCCCACCCCATTTTATCCATCCCATTAGCTTCAGAGCACTGAGAGCAGTCGAAATCGGCTACTAGAGCGGGGAGATTGGTGGAGAATCGCGGCTGTGAGCAGGATCTCCAAAGCAAGGCACTTCCATGGCCAACCGCCGCCGCCGCCGCCACCGCCAAGCTCCACTCGAGGTTCGTTTCTCCTCCCCTCCCCTCATGCTAGCTTCTCATCACAAAAGATTGAAGGATCGGGCTCAATTGAGCCCGAATCCACTCGTCGATTTCATGGAAAACAGCTCAAATCAAGCCACCCAGGCTCGCTGAAAAACGCCCCCCTCCGGCCGCCATGTCGCCGGGAGTTGTAGCCCTGACCACCACGAAGGTGGTGGCGGTGGTGGCCTGCCGTTGTGGCCACCAGGTGGCCGGGAAATGGGGGAGAAAGTCAGCACAGCGCGGTTGAATCCTGGTCATCGGCTCAAGGAGGAAGACGACGCGCTGTCGTTAGATCCGCGCCAAGATTCGTGCAGATCTCTATTTATCCTTTGATTAATTAATTCATTTCATTAGATTTGTGCCTATTTTATTCAGTCAACTTCAAATAGAAATTAAGGCCACCTAATTGCAGAATTAGAAAAAGTTCCCAACATGAAAGTTGTAGGCCTTGGTCTTAACTTTCATTTGGCCTTAAGTTTGGGTCATTTGGTGACCTACAGCCCCCTAGGGAGCTGTTTAACTAGGACTGGTCCTACACTAGGTAAGTCCATTAGAAAAATTACCTAGGTCAAACCCTTCAAGCTTTGGAGCTGTGCTCTTAACCATGGCTTGGTATACTCTAGGGGCACCCCCTGCCAAAGGGACAGCCCTTGGTGGACAATTTTACCTAGGGTTTTTGTGGAAATTAGATTATTTAAATTATGTTAATTTTTGGAGCATATGATGTCCAAATGACAACAAACTTTTGTGGCATGCTATTTTGTACATGAGTACTGTCTACCTAAAATTTCACTCTATTTGGAGTTTATTTTATTTGGAAAATGGGAAACCCTAATGAGGACCTTTAAGGGTCATATTAGGGTTTGGGTCATTTTGAGGAGTTCAGTGTGTTAGCCTCCTCCCATCATGATGGTTATGTATGTATGGATATACAAAGGCATGTTACACACCCTAGTGGTCCATTTGGAGCCATTAGGGTGGTGTGACCCTAAACCCTAAGGGTAAACCTTTAAGGGTGCAAAGTGAGACTTGTGAAGGGCATGGGAGCAAATGTTCTTGTCTTGGCTCAGAACTTTGGAGATATGTTTGTAAGAGCATAAAATTACTTAGTTCATTTATTGAGAATTTTTAGAGGTATTTAAGTATTTTCTTCCTAGTAAATGAAATAGCCACCCTTTCCCTAATAAAATGAAATGCATGGTCATAGGACCTTGTATGGTGTTGAAACTCTATCAGTGGCTGATTAGGGATGAAAATGGACTATAGTAATTTTGTTATGATTTATTGAAGTATTATTCCTTGTGTAGGAAATTCTAAGTACTTGCTTGCTTAAGGGAATTTAATTTTGATAAATTCCAAATCATGAGGATAAATTGTGAAACTTGGTTATCTGTCATTTAATGATATTATAAGCCCATGATAATTATTTGGAGGCTTGTAGAATTATATTTCTTGTACCTCATGTATAAATTGGAATTTTGACCACTTGAGTATTTAATCTTTTTAAAATATCAAATCATGGGGGCAATGATGTGATACTTGGTTATCTGTAGTTTTAGGCTAATATATGCCCATGATAATTGTTTGGAAGCTTGTAAAATTATATGTCTTGTACCTCATGTAGAAATTGGAATTTACACCACTTGAGTATTTAATCTTTTTAAAATATCAAATCATTGGGCAATTATGTGATACTTGGTTATCTGTAGTTTTAGGCTAATATAGGCCAATGATAATTGTTTGGAAGCTTGTTGAATTATATTTCTTGTACCTCATGTAGAAATTGGAATTTACACCACTTGAGTATTTAATCTTTTTAAAATATCAAATCATAGTTCAATAATGTGATACTTGGTTATCTGTAGTTCTAGGTTAATATATGCCCATGACAACAGTTTGGAAGCTTGTAGATTTATAATTCAAGTACCTCATGTAGAAATTGGTAATTGCTACCTTTGAATGTTTAATCATTGTAAAATATCAAATCACATGGTAATGACACAATAATTTGGCAGAGGACTCTAGGTCCCCATTTGGACACTTGGTAATTTTTGGAGAATTTTCAGAAGTGCAATACTATTTTTCCTAATTAAAGTGGCATTTTGGTAATTATACAATTATGATGATATAGTAGGCCAAATGACATTATAGGGTCACGATACTCAGTGAACCACCATGATATGGAATATTGTCTTACTGATAATTCTCATGTAGCATGAAGAATCATTTTGAGGGTAGTTCATGTGTAATGTGACTTAAGGCCTTAACTACATAAAATCATATTAAATACCAATTTAATATGGAAAATTATGGAAATTGGATAATACCATATTAAGGTCAGTAGGAGCCTAGGATAATTATACCAGACCCTGGATATGAGTTTTTAGAAGGATTCCCTTATGGGGTTGAGGGATAGTTCAATTTGGTGGTCTGCGTTTAGTAAAAACAGAATTTTGAGTTTTTGACAATTCAGATCCCTAAGTAGTGGATAAGAGTTATACCCAATCAGTAAATGAGTTATAGCACACCATGATTCAAGGAGGGTCAATCCTAGGGTTAGTTGTGAGGTTGTGCTAGGGTTAATATAGAAGGAAATGAGGTACGTCCAACCCAATTGGGTCAGACGGGTGTTGAACTAAATCAAACTAAGCATATTTAATGATGAGGGTGAACTAAATGTTAACCACCAACTAAAGTAATTGTCTTGAGGAGGATGGTGGGGTTGAGCCCATTGATCCGTAGTACCGTTAGGGGCCCCTCACGAAGTACACCGCGGGAAGTCCAAGATTCACCCTAAATATATCGCTAACTAAATTGTAGGAAAGAGTAGCCTAATTAGATCTGCAAACTAGTATGGATCTCCTCCGGGAAGGAGATGGGTTGGATCAGCTAGTGTGTTAGACCCTGAGCCGGAAGCTCGGGTGGACTTGTTAACTCCTGTTTCTTATGCAAATAGTGGCGAGTCTTCGGTACTAGGCCAGTCGTGTCACCGACGGTAGTACGTTGACTCAGGTGAGGGTGAGGTTTAGAGGGCCGGTAAGTTTGAGTACCGCGGTCTGGAGGACAATCCCTAATAACCCACCCCGACCTTAAAGACTGGTGGATTCCAACAAGAGTACGCAGGAGCTCCGCTGTTGTGTTCTTAGTGTTGAGGCGTACATGAGGTCTAGGCTTGGTAGTGACCATACCCGCCTAGGATGTGGAGTGCCCGATCCACTGCCACCGTGAGCCACGACGGTCGGTACCCAAAAGATTGGCTTCCTTTAAAACAAATTGGGAACTATAAAGGTCTGTGCGCATAGAGTCTTGTGGGTGAGTCACATTGCATAAACTCATTAAAACATCATAACCATAGCATAGCATAACATATACATTAGCATACCCCCATCATATAAATTAGTATGGGCTCTTTTATATGATGGGTTACCTGGACATCTTAACTTATATGTTGTATGGGCGTTCATATAAGTTAAGGTACGAATCTGTGATGGTAGTTTAGATTTACTTACTGCACTGCATTTTCTTTCTATTTACTGCTTACTTCATTGCTCTACTTTACTGCCATATACTTGTACTATACTGCTTGCTAGATTTTACTGCTTGACTTATACCTGCTAGATTAGTGCCATGTCACCACCTTCTTTGTTTACCCCTTGTTGTCCTCCGCTTCTTCCTCCCGCTCGGTTCCTAGGAGTCGTGGAGGGAGTCGAGGACAAAACGGCTTAGTCTTTATGACTAACGGTCGGTGTGACCGCAGGAGTCCGAGGAGACGGAGTTGTCCCGCGTGCAGCAGGACGAGATGGCAGGACCTGAGCAGCAGATGCAGCGCACTACCACGGCGCCACAGGTTGATGATTAGATAGTTAGACTTCTGCTTTTGAGAGCTTTTGTTGTAGACTTCCGCATGTTGTAGAGAGAGAGATAGTACATTACTTTGCATATGTATCGGGCTTAAGACCCTTTAGTTGTACATCTCTTTTGGACTTCCTGTTTCCATTATATATATTTATATGATGCTGTGATTGTGGACATGCCTTCTTTTATGTACTTACTTTTTGACATATTTTACTTGTGATTGTATAGCCGGCAGGGTTGGTGCTGAGCGGTGTTAGCCAACCCGAGTGTTGGTGACACCGCAAGGCAGCAATTCTGGGCGAAGGTCCACCTCAACCGTGCGATACGGGAGAGGTTCGAGTTTTCAAGTACCCGAACGAGTTTTGGAAAAAGAGATCTTACAAATGGTATCACTGAACGAACGATCATAAGAGAACAGTCCACAACATACTGGGTCACCCCACTCGAGTGTAATTTGCGGACAAACTATGCAGCGGAAGCTGTGGTGTGCCCATGTATGAAATCACATAAAATAGTCCATTAAGCAGCAAGTTAGGTCAAATTTTGACTTACTTAGACAGTTTAGTGACGCACCCTAGCCCAAAGAGCGACCTCGGGTCTAAAATTGGTTGAAGGTTAAGGATACCCAACGTAGCTAAGGGAAGAAGTTAGTATAAGTCTTGACGTTGAGACTTTCACACTAAAGGTTACGCTTTATTATCAAGTGGTTGGACCATCTCGAGGAGATCGGGTGTCTGTGGTCTTCTTTAGAGTAATAGAAGACCCATAAGCATAACCCCCTTACCATAACTTGATACTTCCCATTACAGTACATTGAGACAACCACCATAAAATACCAGAGGTCGAATTGGAATTTGAATATTTTGTTTTGAAAATGCCCCTTTCCTAGTTAATCATATAGGGAACTCGGAAAAGTTAGCATAATTTATAGCATTGGGAGCCTAAGTTTTATCATAACTTTATGTCTCAGGGTGGAACACCAAGTCAGAGATTATATGCCCTAAGGTTTATGTATGTATGTAAGATGAATATACCATAGAAGTATTTAAGAGACTTAGCCCAAATCGGTAGGGGCTTATCCTTTTTGTTTATTGGGCCAATAAAATACCGACTTGGATTACCCCCTAGACTTTGTTTACAAAAGGTTATGACATTTTCATAGTAATCTTGAGTTTTGGAGTATTCAATGAAACTCAGGTGATGACGAGATCTTATTCATACACTTTTGATTTGTGGACCAACCCTCCTTAGAAGTTTGAGACCCTTGGAGAATTACTTCACCTTAAATAACAGGGAGTGTTTATACCAAGTTGTGATTGCTTTAGTTATACGAGCAAGTTAAGTGAATGGTACACTTCAAGAGTGAGCGTATACTCATATTATTGCTCTAAGGCTGATTCTAAGTCGGCAAAAGTGATCAACTTGCTAATCAATTGATTATACGTAAAGGGTTGTCCAGTGTATGGGCATAAGACTCTCGGAATCAAGAAAGTCAGGTTAAGAATTTAGGGAATTTCACTAACTTCCTGATCCAAGCAATGTTGTCTTGTCTTTTATAAGGACGTTTGGTCATCAAGCTCTTACCGGTCACAAGGGAAGAACGTCATAAACGGCGGATTCAGTGCAAGACCAAGTAGAATTTAGAATGGATAGAAGTAAGACTGGGCTATAAGTCTGCATGACCATAAGAAATAATCAGTTTATCGTAACAAACGTGCAAGTGTATGGTTGTAGATACACCTTCTTAACCTCGAGACATCGATTTGTAGAGTTATCCAATCAATTTACAATCATTAACGTCCGAACAAATGTCTCGATTTAATCAAGTATTGAAAACAAGAAAAAAATGCCAGGTTTAGTAGCTTGGGATAAATGTGTCACATCATGGAATTTTGAAGTGTGGAGTCAAGTTTTCGCAAGTAAAGATTATAACTAGAGTTTCTTGCACTCCAGGGCTTTCAAGGGTAATTTTCGGATAGTATTTTTTAATTAAAATTCAAGCCCTCTCCGTGGTGAAAATTTAGTTAAGATCATTTTACTCTTAGAGTTGGTTTATGCACCACCAGAGAGCTTAGGAAGGTGACTCTTTGGATCTTGTAATACGATGGTATAAACTATTTAGGGCTAAGACAGAGAATCTTACTATGTTCGGATCTCGGGAAAAATGACAACGATCATGTACTAAAATGTTGAGGATTTGGGAGTTAAAATAAACGGTTAGTTGTTGCTAATATCAACTCCCGCTTGAAATTATTAAGATTACTCACTGAGATTTGTCGATGTAATTTTGGACGACACAACTAAGAGAAGTGTCGTTACGATGAAATCTTTAATTCATAATTTATAGCATAAGTGAGATGAGACCTCTTGCCTTTGAAAGTTTAGCCCACCCGTTATTGGAATCTAAAGTGAAATTTGTCGAATGATATATTGAAGATATATAATCTACATACAATCCTCCGATCTTAAGAACCAGAAATTTACGATTTCTCCAAAATTTATAACCTCGGTTAGGAAGATTCAGGAATAAGGGAAACAAGTTTGATTTTTAGATATAAATGGTGGAACTTCTCGAGGATTAATGGGTTTTAATGAGTCACCCTTCATGTTGAAATCAAGTTGTGCCAAAACGTGTCATGATAAAAAGGGGTTTTACCCTCGTGAGTTATGAACCAAATGGATATGGAAAGTAGATGGGAGACACTTCACGAACATTTTTTTTAACGTGTAGAAGCATTAACCTCATGTAACATTCGTAGGACATAAGAGACTCTGGTCCAAGTGTAATCAAGCTTTATGTTATTGTTTTGTAGTTGATAAACCTGACCTTGTTTCCGCGGAGTTGGAAACGGTTTAGCAGCAGAGACCTCATATGTTAAGGGATAGGTCTCTTGGTGTAGGTGGGTTGAACACCTACGTGTAAGAGAGTCGTATAGTGAAGAATCAGAATAGACAATGACGGTTGGCTAAATGATCACGTCCTGGCTAATCGATTTATGAGCAGAGTATTAAGTAAGCACGGATCGTGAATGTAACCTTATGAAGTTAAGTCGAACTCGAAGGTTTTTGGTGTTATCTAGCGCGACATGATAGTATAAATTAACTCGGTAAGTTCTTTTGTATTTCAGGTAGATCCTCCTTCGGGGAGTGTAGTGATTTTGATAACACCCACACCTGGTTAACTTGCTTAGATTTCTTTGAAGTGTCTATTTCCGATTTACTACCGGGATGGAGCAAGTAGAACCCGCTTTGTGATTAATGGCACGATGGTCTGAGCGGCGAGTTAAACCTTCAATTAATCCCTAGTGGGAATATTGCCGACAATCTTAGCAAGAAATAGTAGAAGTGCAATGAGAAATTTTGGTAAAGAATGTTGCTCCGGTTGGAGTTCTCATATAGTAGAGGTCCGAGTTCTTCCGTGGAAGGAGATTCTGATGTCCGATTATTATAGTTCAATAATGGGCAAGAGGAGCACAACTTGGTGCCCTTGGAATTCATGCAATAATGTTTCCCGGAACTCTTCACCTCATGTGCAAATTAATCGTCTTTGAAATCCTTTACTCTTATAAGTACTTGCAACCCGTAGACCCAAACCTAAATTTCGAGGACAAAATATTTCTTTTGTTTATTGGGATTTGTAACATCCCCAATCCTTCTAGACCCCTAGATAGTGTTAGGGCATGGGTGGTGTGCAGAGTGGCCACTAAGGCCCTTGGGCCAAGTGGAGTGTGCTAAGTGCACACCAAGGGCACAAAATCAACATAGCCCAATACCACTCCCTTAGGCCAATTGACCCTCAATTCACCAAATCGACCTCCCCATACCACCCTAACCACTAAGGAAGACCATTACCTTGAGAATTGAACTTGGGTGGGACCCAATTGCATGAAATTGACCAAAGTCAACAATAGGTCAACATTAACCAAACTAAGTCAATTAGGGTTCAATTGACCCTCAAATGTTCAAATTGACCTTACCACCACACTCTAAACACCTTAAGAAACCCAATGGACCAAAAAGCCCCCTCATGGTCGGACCAATTGACCCCAATTGACCAAAGTCAAACTTTACCCAATTTTGGTCAAATCTACACCCTTTGATTAAATTGAACCAATTGGAGCCCCACCATGGACCAACCAATGTTGGATGATGTTAAGGGACCCAAGACCATCAAGTGGGCCCATCCCACTCATCATGTTGACCAAGTCAAAGTCAAAGTCAACTCTGGGTTAATCATGGTCAACATAGCCCAAATTAAGTGACCTAGCCTAAATACATTTGAACCAAGCCCTAACCCAATGACCAAACATATGTTCATAACCTAATGGGTCAGGTAGGCTGTAGGGAAAAGGCTAACCCAAGCTAACCCAAGCTTAGGCAAATTAGGAAAGTGGCTAAAGGTGGGGGACAAAAGCAAAAAGCAAAAGAAAAGTGGCAATCACCCTTCTCACACTCCAACCCAATCAGCCTAGGGCCTTGGGTGATTGCTGGGCACCTGAGGAGGGGAAAGAGGAGCAGCTGTACAGCTGATTGGTTGGCCAAAACTCCAATCTCGTTAGCACCTAAGTTCAAAACCGAGTATACACTCCTCCCCACCCCCATTTTATCCATCCCATTAGCTTCAGAGCACTGAGAGCAGTCGAAATCGGCTACTGGAGTGGGGAGATTGGTGGAGAATCACGACTGTGAGCAGGATCGCCGGAGCAAGGCACTTCCATGGCCAACCGCCGCCGCTGCCACCGCCAAGCTCCACTCGAGGTTCGTTTCTCCTCCCCTCCCTTCATGCTAGCTTCTCATCACAAAAGATTGAAGGATCGGGCTCAATTGAGCCCGAATCCACTCATCGATTTCATGGAAATTGGCTCAAATCAAGCCACCCAGGCTCGCCGGAAAACGCCCCCCTTCGGCCGCCATGTCGCTGGGAGTTGTAGCCCCGACCACCACGAAGGTGGTGGCGGTGGCGGCCGGCCGTGGTGGCCACCAGGTGGCCGGGAAATGGGGGAGAAAGTCGGCACAACGCGGTTGAATCCTGGCCATCGGCTCGAGGAGGAAGACGACGCGCTCGTTAGATCCGCACCAAGATTCGTGCAGATCTCTATTTATCCTTTAATTAATTAATTCATTTCATTAGATTTGTGCCTATTTTATTCAGTCAACTTCAAATAGAAATTAAGGCGACCTAATTGCAGAATTAGAAAATGTGCCCAACATGAACGTTGTAGGCCTTGGTCTTAACTATCATTTGGTATTAAGTTTGGGTCATTTGGTGACCTACATCCCCCTAGGGAGCTGTTTTACTAGGACTGGTCCTACAGTAGGTCAGTCCATTAGAATCATTACCTAGGTCAAACCTTTCAAGCTTCGGAGCTGTGCTTTTAACCATGGCTTGGTATACCCTAGGGGCACCCCCTGCCAAAGGGACAGCCCTTGGTGGAAAAATTTACCTAGGGTTTTTGTGGAAATTAGATTATTTAAATTATGTTGATTTTTGGAGCATATGATGTCTAAATGACACCAAACTTTGGTGGCATGCTCTTTTGTACATGAGTAGTGCCTACCTAAAATTTCACTCCATTTGGAGTTGATTTGATTTGGAAAATGGGAAACCCTAATGAGGACCTTTAAGGGTCATATTAGGGTTTGGGTCATTTTGAGGAGTTCAGTGTGTTAGCCTCCTCCCATCATGATGGTTATGTATGTATGGATATACAAAGGCCTGCGACACACCCTAGTGGTCCATTTGGAGCCATTAGGGTGGTGTGACCCTAAACCCTAAGGGAAAGCCCTTAAGGGTGCAAAGTGAGACTTGTGAAGGGCATGGGAAAAATGTTCTTGCCTTGGCTCAGAACTTTGGAGATATGTTTGTAAGAGCATAAAATTACTTAGTTCATTTATTGAGAATTTTTAGAGGTATTTAAGTATTTTCTTCCTAGTAAATGAAATAGCCACCCTTTCCCTAATAAAATGAAATGCATGGTCATAGGACCTTGTATGGTGTTGAAACTATATCAGTGGCTGATTAGGGATGAAAATGGACTATAGTAATTTTGTTATGATTTATTGAAGTATTATTCCTTGTGTAGGAAATTCTAAGTACTTGCTAGCTTAAGGGAATTTAATTTTGATAAATGCCAAATCATGGGGGAAAATTGTGAAACTTGGTTATATGTCATTTAATGCTATTATAAGCCCAAGATAATTATTTGGAGGCTTGTAGAATTATATTTCTTGTACCTCATGTAGAAATTGGAATTTACACCAGTTGAGTATTTAATCTTTTTAAAATATCAAATCATGGGGCAATGATGTGATACTTGGTTATCTGTAGTTTTAGGCTAATATATGCCCATGATAATTGTTTGGAAGCTTGTAGAATTATATTTCTTGTACCTCATGTAGAAATTGGAATTTACACCACTTGAGTATTTAATCTTTTTAAAATATCAAATCATGGGGCAATGATGTGATACTTGGTTATCTGTTGTTTTAGGCTAATATATGCCCATGATAATTGTTTGGAAGCTTGTTGAATTATATTTCTTGTACCTCATGTAGAAATTGGAATTTACACCACTTGAGTATTTAATCTTTTTAAAATATCAAATCATGGGGCAATGATGTGATACTTGGTTATCTGTAGTTCTAGGTTAATATATGCCCATGACAACAGTTTGGAAGCTTGTAGATGTATAATTCAAGTACCTCATGTAGAAATTGGTAATTGCTACCATTGAATGTTTAATCATTGTAAAATATCATATCACATGGTAATGACACAATAATTTGGCAGAGGACTCTAGGTCCCCATTTGGACACTTGGTAATTTTTGGAGAATTTTCAGAAGTGAAATACTAGTTTTCCTAATTAAAGTGGCATTTTGGTAATTATACAATTATGATGATATAATAGGCCAAATTACATCCTAGGGTCATGATACTCAGTGAACCACCATGATATAGAATATTGTCTTACCGATAATTCTCATGTAGCATGAAGAGTCATTTTGAGGGTAGTTCATGTGTAATGTGACTTAAGGCCTTAACAACTTAAAATCATATTAAATACCAATTTAATATGGAAAATTATGGAAATTGGATCATACCATTTTAAGGTCAGTAGGAGCTAAGGATAATAATACCAGACCCTGGATATGAGTTTTTAGAAGGATTCCCTTATGGGGTTGAGGGATAGTTCAATTTGGTGGTCTGCATTTAGTAAAAACAGAATTTTGAGTTTTTGACAATTCAGATCCCTAAGTAGTGGATAGGAGTTATACCCAATCAGTAAATGATTTATAGCACACCATGATTCAAGGAGGGTCAATCCTAGGGTTAGTTGTGAGGTTGTGCTAGGGTTAATATAGAAGGAAAGGAGGTACGTCCAACCCAATTGGGTCAGACGGGTGTTGAGCTAAATCACACTAAGCATATGAAATGATGAGGGTGAACTAAATGTTAACCACCAACTAAAGTAATTTTCTTGAGGAGGATGGTGGGTTGAGCCCATTGATCTGTAGTACCGTTAGGGGCCCCTTACGGAGTACACATCGGGAAGTCCAAGATTCACCCTAAATATATCGCTAACTAAATTGTAGACAAGAGTAGCCTAATTAGATCTGCAAACTAGTATGGATCTCCTCCGGGAAGGAGATGAGTTGGATCAGCTTGTGTGTTAGACCCTGAGCCGGAAGCTCGGGTGGACATGTTAACTCCTGTTTCTTATGCAAATAGTGGCGAGTCTTCGATACTAGGCCAGTCGTGTCACCGACGGTAGTGCATTGACTCAGGTGAGGGTGAGGTTTAGAGGGCCGGTAAATTTGAGTACCACGGTCTGGAGGACAATCCCTAATAACCCACCCCGACCTTAAAGTCTGGTGGATTCCAGCAAGAGTACGCAAGAGCTCCGCTGTTGGGTTCTTAGCGTTGATGCGTACATGAGGTCTAGGCTTGGTAGTGACCATACCCGCCTAGGTTATGGAGTGCCCGATCCACTACCACCGTGAGCCACGACGGTCGGTACCCAAAAGGTTGGCTTCCTTTAAAACAAATTGGGAACTATAAAGGTCTGTGCGCATAGAGTCGTGTGGGTGAGTCACATTGCATAAACTCATTAAAACATCATAACCATAGCATAGAATAACATACACATTAGCATACCCCCATCATATAAATTAGTATGGGCTCTTTTATATGATGGGTTACCTGGACATCTTCACTTATATGTCGTATGGGCGTTCATATAAGTTAAGGTACGAATCTGTGATGGTAGTTTAGATTTACTTACTGCACTGCATTTTCTTTCTATTTATTGCTTACTTCATTGCTCTACCTTACTGCCTTATACTTGTACTATACTGCTAGCTAGATTTTACTGCTTTACTTATACCTGCTAGATTAGTGCCATGTCACCACCTTCTTTGTTTACCCCTTGTTGTCCTGAGGAGACGGAGTTGTCCCGCGCGCAGCAGGACGAGATGGCAGGACCTGAGCAGCAGATGTAACGCACTACCACGGCGCCACAGGTTGATGATTAGATAGTTAGACTTCCGCTTTTGAGAGCTTTTTTTGTAGACTTCCGCATGTTGTAGAGAGAGAGAGAGATAGTACATTACTTTGCATATGTATCAGGCTTAAGCCCCTTTAGTTGTACATCTCTTATGGACTTCATGTTTCCATTATATATATTTATATGATGTTGTGATTGTGGACATTCCTTCATTTATGTACTTACTTTTTGGCATATTTTAATTGTGATCGTATAGCCGGCAGGGTTGGTGCTGAGCGGTGTTAGCTAACCCGAGTGTTGGTGACACCGCAAGGCAGCGATTCTGGGCGAAGGTCCACCTCAACCATGCGATACGGGAGAGGTTCGAGTTTTCAAGTACCCGAACGGGTTTTGGAAAAAGAGATCTTACACCCGTGACCAAGGGCGTATAACTATAAAACACGCTGGAAAGTGTTCTAGAGACGGTTTTGGTCGTGAACTCATGTCACGCCCTAAGTCCCGCCCGTGACCTATGGCGAGTACTTTGCGATATCACCAGAAATGCTTCAAAACATCTCCTGATCATGTCTATGAGCTCCAAACTATTACCAGCATCCCAATTACTGAAATTGCAAAAAATCTAATTAGAAAGATATTAGGATAAAATATTATAAAAAATACTTATTTAATATATAAATATTATAATAAAATAAAGATAAATATTGTATTATCAAATACCCCCATACTTAAGCTTTTAATATTCCAGAGCAAAACAAATTTATTAGTAGAAGAAGAGTTCATAGGACATTTCAAAATGATTAACTTCTAATTATGCATTTTAAATAATACATGATTCATATCAAAAATAAGTTTTGAAATAAAATTTAGATTTATAGGAAATAAATCATGATTCACCAATTGATATGAGTAGAATAAATATTAGTTTTAAAATTCTCTAATCAAAATTTCATGATCGAGAATGTATTGAATTATGCAAAAAAACCTAAGATTAAAATTATAAAAACTTTTAACTCTATTAGAATCTTTAAAGAAAAATCTCAAAATATTTACTAAGCTCTCACATAAATATCTTGGTTATGAATTTATTTTGGATAAATAGGTTAAAATTGGCATTGAAGAGATTTCTTTATTTGGGAAATGATGAATATTACCCTCTCTTTTCTATTTTATATTATATTTTCTTTTTCATTTAAATATCTTAAATGTATATGTTTACGAGTGATAAATTTTATTCTCTCAATTCCAAGACATAATCTTTTTATAAACTTTAGGTTCATATGTTTAGGAATGATGATATTTATCCTCTAATTCCATGACGTATGATCTTTTATATTTTCTATATTGCCAATCAATAGGTTAAACAAAAGGTAGGGGAAGTGTTATGGTTTAAAGACTATAAAATTCTAAGGATATATGTTTTGATAGCATAAAAAATAAATTGAGAAATCTTAAGAATCTATGAGTTAAAGTTAATATAAGTGAAATTTAAAGATTTTTAGCACAATTTCTATAAAACTGATTCATGACATTTTAAATAAAGATAATAAAACTAAGAAATATTCTAAATGAATCAAAATAATGAAAAATTCATTAAATTAAATTCATCTAAAAATTAAATCTAACGAATTTTGATGAGACATATAAAATAAAGATAAAACTTTAAAATTCTATAAATAAAATTCATAACTAAAATTAATTTTGTCTAAATGAAGTTTGGAGAAATTTAATATTACAAAATTTATTTTATTAGAAACTTTTTAATTTTTTGGATTTTTATATTAAAATAAAACATAAATATTTTTTTTAATTCTTGGACTTCCCAAGCGCTACCCAATGATGGGCTCGCAAGATACTAGGCAGTTTTGTGGGATGAAACCCCAACACGGCCCATTCACAAGAAGTTAGAATATTAAATATTTTTGTTTTTTTTTGTTTTTTTAATAAAATTAAATAAAGAGAATCCACCCCCATACTTAAAAATAAACCTTGTCCTTAATGTTTATAAGCCAATTAAGAGAGGAAGAACAAGTAAATATAATTTTGAAATAATTAAATTGCAAGAAAAATAAGAAAACCAAGGGGTGCCTCCCAAGAGCACTTTCTATTTCCCATCTTAAAGCTAGACGGTTATTGTTAGCTAAACGGAAATTTAAAAGAGAAATGCACAAGCAATCCCTTAATACACGCAAAGGTGAATGTGCCAAAGTTTGTTGCCCGGCTACTCCTCTGCGTAATATGTGATTCTCTGTTTGTCCTTAAACTTGAAGATGCAAATACAAATCACCTATACATACCTGAGGAGATTTGTATTTCTGAAGATGAGCGACATATGTATCATTAAATATCTGTGGTGTCAATGACCCATCTTCAACCTGAAAAGTATTAGTATAAAAAGAATCACAAATAAACTAGTCAGAAAATTTTCGCAAGGAGGAGGCTCTTGCAAAAAAATATGATCATGATATGGTTGTTCAAAAATAGAATTTTCTTTAGAGAAATCTAGTGCAGTACCAAGCAGAATAAAATTTTCGGACACAAAGTTTTCATGAATGTCATATACAATAGAAGAATTTTGGGAAAATTCATGACAAACAAAAGAAGATCCGGGTGGAGTAGGGGATGAAACTTGTTTTTCTTCTATTTCATCTAGTATGCCCTTAACATTATGAAATTTGGTGTACAATAATGTTTCTTCATTTTTGTTAAAAAAACTATGAGATTACATGAAAAATCATGTTCCTCCATAACAAAATTATCTCAAAATGAATAAAAAGTACTAGAAGAAATAATATTCTCATCTATAGTTTGGGGAGGAGTATCAAATTGAAAATGTGAAAATTCATCAAAATTAGAGTATGCGACATGCGATGCAAAAGAAGAAGAACAAAAATTTGGATCTAAAGATTTATCTTCATCGATCCTGAAACTATCTAGGTGAGCTTGCCACCAAGAATAATCTACTTCGGAGTTAGAATAAAATTTATTAAAAACTGAAAAATTATTCTCGTGAAAATTGAAAAAAATAGTTTCATCAAAGTTGGAATAATTTTTGTTAGTAAGAGAGGAAAAATTATGATCGTAATTTTTATCAAAATTATTTGCATAAGTTTGTGAAAAATCATTTTCATAATATAAATTTGGAGAATAAGAATAAAAATAGCATTCTTCACTTTGATGAGGCGCACTACAATAAGGACAACTATTTTGGCGTTTTCGTATCGCTTCCAAAAGATTTACTTTATTTTGAAGCTTAGTAACTTTGGCGGCCAAATGAGATAACATTTTTTTGAGAAAGAAAATTAGACAACCGTCACTTAATAGAATGGAATTTGAAAAGAAAAATCAAAAAGAGAAATGGGTGCAGAGAAAGAGAATGATAACAGTAATACAATTTACGCTTTCAAAATATCAACAAAAATTTCTCCAGCAACGGCGCTAAAAACTTGATGAATAGAATTTAGGATATAATTTTTTCCAAATTCTACGAACTATAGGAAAGATTACCTATCATTCATGGTACAGGATATTTTATAAGGAAATATCAAGTGTCATATTTTATGGGGCTGTTTAGTACTTCTACTCACGCCAAAAATTATTATTTTATCAGAAATATAAAAAGGAGTTTTTGAAATAAAATAATTAAAGAAATATAACATTTGATCGAGAATCAATCTTAAGTAAAATAATTAGTAAATTTACAATTCATAAGCGATGATTGAAAATAACTCGACCATGGAGGTTGCCAAATCATGATAGAACCTCTCTCGAGGAATACTACCAACTAACCTTAGGTTGATCGATTACGACCGCTCGGCAAGTCGAAACCCCTAAGCTTGTTTTACGATGTGAACCCCACTATTAGAATTGACTCCAATCCATAAGATTTAGGTCATCCTCTCTCGATGGGAGCATGTAACTCCTTTCACCGATGAATGATCTTCTCATATTCACAGATCTATCGCTCAACAAGAATACATTTCTAAATTGACTATCATATACTAGCAATATGAAATCAATAAATTAAAAATCAAAGGTGAATCGAGCTTTCTAAATTAAAAGCTATGGAGAAGAAATTAAATAATTATTTTGCGAAAGAAATCATCTGATCAAATGCTAAAAGATTAAATAGAGATGTTAAAAAGAAAGATCCATTTTATAAATTGGAAAAAAAATTACAATTGCAAGAAATAAAATTCTATACTAGGAATTGTAAAGTGCAAGACATAAAGTAAATTGCATAAAGGAAATTACACTAAAAATGTAGTAAATGTAATCTAGAAATGATCCAATCGAAGCATGGACTCGATGGGGATCACTTTTGCAGCAGCTGTCTTTTATAGGCAGAAAAAATTGGAAGTCACGCCCTTGGTCACGCCTGTGTCCAATGGCATGTCTGGGAATAACTGCATTCTTAAAAACCCCAGGAACATTGACAAGAAACCGCCAAAATTGACTTAACTCAAAATTACACGCCCTTGGACACAGGCATGTCCAAGGGCATGTCTAGCTAGATCTAGAAATGATAGTAGAATGACTCGATCTGGAGTGATTATGATAGTTGTCGGACGGGTCACGCCCTTGGTCATGTCCATAACCTCAGACATGTACTTTGCGATTTTAGCATAAATGCTTCAAGACATCTCATGATCACATCTATGAGCTCCAAACTATTATAAGCATCCCAAATTACCTGAAAATGCAAAAATAAGCTAATTAGTAAGAAATTATGATAAAATTTTATAAAAAATACTTATTTAATATTCAAATATTATACTAAAATAGAGATAAATGTTGTACTATCAACTACCGTTGCAATTCCAAGTTGAGCCAACACCCTTCCTTTGTGTACGTATACCTCACTAACACCAAAACCAAATTGCTAATATCCCTATCACATATAGTTATGTGCTACATTTAAAAAGTTATTTTGCAAATTGTGGTGGCAGGCAAAATTCCATTGGTTTGGTGATTTTCTATTGTATATGTGGGTATGCTTTTCGCATAATTTTAAAAAATATTTTCAGAAATGCAATTTGCGAAAAGAAAAAGAAAAAGAATTAGAAATAAAAAAAAGAATATTTAGAAATATATCATTGCAGTGTTTGGCAAGTGGTGATTGACCCCATATTTCAAAAGCTAAGTTTGGGGGTGTCACTCACCCATTTCTAGCCAGTGGTAGTCATGTGATGCGAACTTAAAATTTTTTGCTTGAGTGTGAGTTACCCATCCTTCCCTTATATGAAATCTTCAACTTAATCCTAAGCCAAAATTCATCCTACCTAAGTCCTAAGTATTCATAGTGTTAGTTAGTCTCGAGTACAGTGGAGAATGTTTGACCGGGCAAGCCTATGTCCATCGTGATTGATGGATTTCTTTGGAGGCCACCCTAGTTGTCCTAGGTCCATAATACCACACTCAGTGTCACTACATTTTCCTATAATATGCTTAGGTCGGGTCGCTTAGTTCTTCTGAATAAGAGTGTATATTGTAGGTACAATGCTTGTATGGCTTTCCCGGTGTGTCTCAGCCCTTTTCCACTAAGGATGCCACTATTTGTACATTTTTCTTTGCGCACGAGCAGTGGCCCCTTATGCACGACTAGTGTTTGTGTGAGGCCATTTGGCAAAATCAACTCGAGCACCCCCTTTAAAATGCACGAGTGTACGCACGAGGAGAAATCACACGGCTACTAGTTGTGCACGTTCAATAATTTCCCCGAAAATGCCAAATATTTCCCGCCAGTCCAGGTTCCTTCTTGCATGATTAGAGGACATTCCTTCACGCATGACCTCTGGTTGTGCACCTACTCATGAGCATGTCAAAATTCTATTTATCTATAAATACATATGTTTGCGATTTCAGGAGGAGCATAATTTTTTTCCACCATTTTCCATCATTTTTCACCTTACTTCACCATTTTTGTCCCCCAAGAGCCAGGGTTCATCCCCTAAGCTCACCCAATCATCATAGAGTTCAAGAGTGAGGAAGAATCATTCCACTCACCGCAAGCTAGGGATTTGGAAGATGAAATGTGGGTGGTGCAAAACCCTTGAGAAGATGGGTCCATTGGGAGCCTTTGACAATGGTTCTTCTACCCCGGATGACAGTCGACGTGCGAAGCTATCACAGAGTCGCACTCTGGAGCACATTCATCTCCACTGAGGAGTCTCAAGCACCATTTGTATTTTTGTATTTTCTCCCCCATATTAGGTTGAGTAGGCTTGTACTTCTCATTTTAATGATGGTTAGAATGGATTTGTGTTGTATGAATGCTATATATGTTTCTCTTTGAAATATGATCTTGTTTGTTAATTTCTTTCATTGATGCTTAGAAGGACAAGCCTCTTGTTAATAATTTTTCCATAAGCTTTGGTGGAGTGTGTGTCGTGGTTGCATTGTCATTGAGTTAGATATGTGCTGGCGAGGGTGAAGCAGAGGTCGGCAACCCACATAAGTGTGATGCGGAGGATCGCAACCCACAGAAGTGTGAAGCGATGTCGGCAAATCGCATAATAATTTAGTTTTCTATTTTTCTTCTTTTGTGTAACAAAAAAACAAAACACCCTTTGATTCCCACAGTTAAGAGACTTTAATCACAAGTATCTCCTTAATTATAAAATCCACCTTTTTATGTTCCTTGAGTGATTCAATACTCATGGATTATTTCCAATAATATATTACTTGTATTACCGCGGTGCACTTGCTCGCGTGCGCATCAATATGTCTGCAAGTTATGAATCAATACCAATAAAGCTATCTCTCACACGTTCTTTCTTAATATGATCCCTAATGTTCATATGTTGATCATCTATATGTTTGGATCTAAAATGATGAATAAGATTTTTAGTTAGATCGATTGCGCCCTTGTTGTCACACTTTAGTTCAATGTTATTGAGATGGAGTCCAAAATATTCTATTGTTTTATTCATCAATAATCATTGTGCACAACAACTACCTATTGCGATATATTCGACCTCGGTGGTGGATAGGGCAACATATTTCTGTTTCCTACTAGACCACGATACAAGTGATGGCCCTAGGAAATGATACATGCCACAAGTGTTTTTATGATCTAAGGAACACCCCGAATAATCTAAACTTGGAAAACTGTGTAAAAAAAAATTATGTGGATACGTAAGCCTAATCTTGATGTTCCCATTAGATATCTAAATATTCATTTTACCTCTTTTAGATAAATTATTTTGGATGATTGTCTTGAAATCGTGCACACTGACAAACTGTAAACATAATATTATATCTCAATGCACTTCAAAATACAGTAATGATCCTATCATTCCTCCATATAAACATTGATCAATTGAAATATCGGCTTCATCTTTTCATAATTTTATTGTATTAGAACATGCGTTCCACTTCTCTTGGTTTGAGAATAACAAATATTGTGATGTATTTTATCTAGTCTTTTGTGTGTTTACAATATGCATGTCATACATGTACAAACATTCATTGAAAGAGGATAAATGTGGAATGAAGATGAAAGATCTGAACTGAGAGCTACCGCACGGCAGTAACACCTACCGTTGGTAGTAGCCTTGGAGACTGAGGGACGGCTTGCAAAATGCTTTGAATGCAAGAACTGGTCGGAGAAAGGAATCAAAAATGGAAAGAGGCTATGGTGGTGCGCTAGCTTAGTGCGGCGCGGTAGGTGTTTCCTAAAATGAAGAATGCCAAAAATGAATATGCCTTATTTGCTGCAATCCATGTTCCTCGGGTTACCTTATAGGTTATTACGCGATAGTAATCTTCGATATAAAGTTTGAACTCCGCCATTTTCGAAAATTAATCTTCGATATAATCTTCTCTAACATGGTTTAATAATGTTTTACACCTTCATAATTTATACCACCCTCAAATAAAGTTATATTCATTTTTATTTGAGGGTATAAATTATGAAGGGTGTAAAATTCATATATAAAAATTTCTTAAATCTTTAGATGTAGAAGTTTGGAATATTAGCATTAGAAAGCCCCCAAAAGTTTTAATTAGCGTACTTTAAATAGTGTTTTATGCTTTATTTTTTCTAGTTTTCACGAGATTTCATGCTTCTTTTATGTGATTCTACTATAAAATCCTTCTTATTCTTACTTTGCATCATTTGAGCGAGTTTTGGCTAAATAGAGCCTATTTGTGTTCATTTCATGCATTCCCTTCCTTTCTTTATGGCTATATACATTTTGATTCAGTGGAATGTGATTATTATTGTGATTTTTGGTGGGTATGGCTGTTTATCATGTTGGTACAGCCTTGTGTAGAATTGCTAGGGAGTTTCGGCCCCATTTCTCATCATTGGCCACAAATCATGTTGTTTTTTCACATACGTTCAGTGGACCCTTCGTGGACGACTAGTGGTCTTGAGTGCTATTTTGCCAGAATTCACCAGAGGATCGCATGAGTACATGACCGTCCTTTGTGCATGAGTAAAGGATTTCTTCACGCATGACCAGGCTCGTGCATTAAAAATCTTCTCATCGATTTTTCCTTCCACCAGTTCTGGTCGACACAGGTTTCTTCGTGCACGTGTAGAGGACTTTCCTTTTCGCATTATCAGTGGTAATGCGCCTACTTGTGCGCTCTTATTTTTGTGATGATTCTACTACAGGTTTCTTCATGCACGAGTAGAGGATTTTCCTTTGCGCATGACCAGTGGTCGTGCGCCTACTCATGTGAGTTCATTATTTCTGCTGCCTATAAATACTGGATTTGACGAAATTGTTTACGCCCCCAATTTTCCCTCTAAAATTAGTTCAAAGTCAATGCAAGCTACGATCATCCCCTAAGATTCAAGGTGAAGATAAAGCATCCATTTCCTCTCCAAGAGCTAGGAAGTTGAAGAGGAAACATGGATGGTGCATACAATCAAGAAGACAGGTGAGAGGGTGTGATAACTTAAAGGACCCTAGACGACAGCCAACGAATAGAGAAACAAAAGAGTGTTCCACTAGAGTCTCCTTCGCATCTACGGAATAGTCTTGAGTATTTTTTGTATCTCTTCTCCTTTTTCTGCACATTTGGTAGAGGGTTAGACTTGTCTTTTCTTTTGATGATGGCTGTGAACATGTGTGCTTTTTAACAGTTAATTTTTTTCATAATGTGATTTTCATGTTCATAGGAGAATCTTATGAGTCCTAATGATGATTAAAGTAAGAGTTTTGCAAACCTTTCCGGGTGCGGATATTAGAATTTGGCGGGCGCGTTTGAGGCGTCTCACGAGTACTCCTACTTCGAGGAACTGACCTTTATCCTACTTTGATGAATAGAAGTAACGACCTTTCCTTCTTTCGGAATATCGACAATCACGCCGCAGCGGTGACGCCGAATTCAATTAATTAATTTTATAAAGGGAAAGAGAGAGTTTTTGCTAGTCTTTGTATCGTTATTATCCTAACTAATCATTCGAAAAGGCAAGTATACCTTATCGCGTATAGTATAGGCTAATTTTTTAGAAAATTATCAAGGTCGTATTTTTCCACGGATCTCGTCGAGTACTACTACTTCGAGAATACGACTATTGTTTTATCGGATAAAAAATGTGATTTAAAGAAATTAAAATTGCATAATTGAAAGACAGAAATTGAAATCACAGAAAATGAAAGACAGAATTGCAATCTCTACCCGAACGGGTAGAGGAGAAGTAAATGCGTGAGCAAAATTCTACCAAAACTGGTAGATGGCAAATAAATGCGGTACAAGTTCTACATAAACGGGTAGGCGGGAAATAAATGCTTGACAAGTTCTACCCAAACGGGTAGACGGGAAATAAATGCATGAAAATATAATACTATTTTATGAAATGAAATTGCATAAGCTATTAATAAAACAAAAACCAAAAAAATAGAACTAAACAAAAACATAAACTTAAAAAAAAAAATGAAAGCAGAATAACGAAAAACAATGAAGGCAGAAATTGCGGGAATGAAACATAATGAGAACGAAAATTGCTTCAAAACGAAAATAACGAAAACATAATATTCCGCACTATTCTCTAACGCGTCAAGGAAGAAAATGAACAAAAATTATGACGGAGAGTAAATTCGAATCAAAGCGAAAAAAGAGGTAACCAAAATTCGAATTAAGGTGAAAATAAACGGAAACATAATATTCGGCTCCATCGATTCCATGTCAAGGAAGTAAGAGAGTGAAAGTCACGAAGACGAATAATTTTGAATTAAAACGAAAACCAATATTACGACAATAAATAAATTGCTTACAAAAGCGAGAAAATTGCAGAAAATGCAGGAATTGAAGCTATGCTAATAATAAAATTGCAGTGCAGAGAAGAAATTACAGAATTGAAATTACGCTACGAACTAAAATGCAGGACAGAATTGAAATTATACGAAATGAAAACTAAACTTATTTATTGCCATAATAAAGAGGTTATAAGAAAAAATGATTACAAGAAATAAAAAACATTACAACATTTTCAAGAAAATACAAAAAGAATTTGCAAAAACAACACTTAATTAATTAATTACATAAAACAAAAGACATAAAAAAGATAGAAAAAAACAAAGGAGGAAAAGGATGGTGAAAATCGCCCAAAAGGGCAATCCAAGAGAGGGAATTGAAGAGGAGTGGCAACATCTATTTATAGACAAAAGTGGGCTCCATTTAGCAAAAATAAGAGGAGCTGAGAGCAGCTGGAAGAGCAGATGGCATTTTTAGAAGTTGGTGTGCGGATAGCAGAGCAGCTAGAAGTTGGGGTGCGGATAGCAGGATAACAGCTGACTGCTTCCAGATGTCGGGGTGCGAATAGAGGGTTGGGTGCGTGACTACTGGCGGGTTGGGCTGCGAATAGCTGGATTTAATCCAGCAAAAATGGAGCTGCCTGGTTTCAAACCCGCCACCTCAAGGGAGGATAGCTAGACCAAGTCCACTGTAGCAAGCACGCTCATCTGTTTGAACACAGAAACATTTATATATGTTAAAATACCAAGCATTATAAAGACGGGAAGGGAAAATTGACATCCCGTCTCGTTGATTGACGAGACGGGATGTCGATCGGGACATATGCTCAAGGTGAAATCGACTAGAAGGGAAGATGATCAACGGGATTGACATCCCGTCCCGTCAATCAACGGGAAGCTGTCTGCCGATCGATGGGATCTGTCTACCGATCGACGGGATCTGTCTGCTGATCGACGGGATCGACATCCCGTCCCGTCGATCGACGGGATGGGATACTGATCGATGAGATTTGAGCTTAATTAAAAAAAACAAGATAAAAAAGGTGTTTATTTAATTAACTTTATTTATAGCTTATATTTACATATATATAGATATAGCTTTTTATTTAGTAAGTATTTTACATATACATATATAATATATTTTAAATATATATTTAGTATATATTTACATATTTATTTAGTATATATTTACATAATTATTTAGTATATATTTACATAATTATTATATTGTTTTTATTTAATATATATTTAATTAATTCATTTTTTCATATAAATATAAATATAAGAAAACAAATCATTTATTCAAAAATTAACAAGAAATATTACAAATATTTAATAAACTATACAAAAATTATATAGAAAATACATATATTTTACTATTCATCAAATACCCCCATACTTAAACTTTTGCTATTCCAGAGCAAAGTAAGGGATACCTATAAGACGTTAATGAAATTTCTAAGTTACTAAAATTTTATTTAATCAAAAGTAAGATCGAAATAAATTTTGGAGATTTAAAAGAGGTAAGTTCTAAATTGTGAAAATGATTTAAAAATAGCGAAAATGTTTTAGCCGCAAGAATTCTAAAGTTTGCTAAATAGCGAACAAATATTACAATGACTAGCACCTTGATTAGATAGAATTATAAGAACTTTAACTTTTTGAAGAAATTTTTATAGACAAAAGTGGGTTGCATTTAGCAAAAAAAAGAGGAGTTGAGAGCCGCTGGAAGAGCAGCTGGCATTTCTAGAAGCTTGGGTGCGGATAGAGGGATGGAAGGCGAGCTGGTGGTTTGACTAGAGAGGCCAACTTTGACTTGAGAGTTGTGGGGTGCGGACAGTAGAGCAGTTGGCGGTTGGGTGTGGATAGCAGAGCAGCTTGCAGTTGGGGTGCGGATAGCAGGATTTAATCCAGCAAAAATGGAGAAGGCCTGGATTCGAACCCGCCACCTCAAGGGAGGCTAGCCAGACCATGTCCACTAGAGCAAGCGCGCACATCTGTATGAACACAGAAACATTTATATATATTATATATATTATAATATGTTATAATAACAAGCATTATAAAGACGGGAAGGGAAAATTCACATCCCATCCCGTCGATTGACGGGCTACGGGGTCGATTGACGGGACGACTTTAGGATATAGACAAGTTTTAATATCGGCGGGAGGCTGATCGACGGGATCGATATCCCATCCCGTCGATCAACGGGATGGGGTGCCGATCGACTGGAAGCTCTAAGAAAAAAAAAGCAAGACATAATAACGACGGGAAGCTGAGCGACGGGATCGACATCCCGTCCCGTCAATCGATGGATGGGGTGCCGATCGACGGGAGGCTTTAAGGAAATAAATATTTAGCTTTATTAACTGCCTAAATTTATATATATATATATACTTAGTTTTTATTTAATAAGTAATTACATATATATTTTTAAATACTTTACATATATATATATATTTACATATTTACTATATATATTTATATATATACACTACAACAAACTGCACTTATAGTAAGGACCTAAATCGTTACAGTAAGTGCCAAAAATCGTTACAAAAACACTTTGGTAATGAAAAAAACTTTAAGTAACGGTCCTCCTCTAAAGCTCGACGCTAAAGGTTCTTGTAATGAATGTATGCATATCATTACAAATAAATTAATTGTTACAAACGATACTTTCTCACCAAAAAGAGATTCTTCCTCACAATAAATTGGTCACAATAAATATTATTTCGTTACGAATGTTTTTTGCCTCACAAAAAAACAGTTACGATTAAAACTATTTCGTTACAAATGTTTTATTTTTTCCTCACTAAAAATAAACTAAATTCGTTACAATAAAGTATAATAAACAATATTTCGTTATAATAGAATAAACAATAGTAACAAAAAAATTGTTACATTTGTTTTCCATTCTTCTTACTACAGCCAATTCATTTATATATAAAAAATATTCCATTTCTATTTTTTGTGTACCTGAGATTTTATTACAAATAATAATCTTGAAAACACACATATATTTAATATTTCGTAACAAGATCAACATGTATTTATTCACACCAAAATGTATTACATAGAGTACAAGTTATTATCATCTCTTCTAAAATAATACAATATTACATTACAAGATCAACATATTTCTAATAAATCTTCTGTCATTTTTCGAAAAATGAATCGTCCATCACTTTCTGACTAATGAATCTTTCGTCACTTGCCGGTCAATGCTCGAGCACCCTACAAATAAAAGAGAGCAATTAAGATCACAAAATTCAATTCAGAAAAATGGTCATTAATTCAATACAGAACTAATCATTTGAATTTGAGGGGAAAATAGTACTTAATCAGCATCTATTCCCACCAGAGCAAGCTACGGGGAAAGTCCTACAGGTTTCAAAGGCATACTTTCAAACTGCTATAGAACTTTCAAAGGCCTTTTTACTCCTTCTATAGAATTTACTTTAAGCCTGAGCTGTTTTTACCAAAAGGGCCATTCAAAGAAGATAAAACAAGAGACAACATACATGATCTATCTAAACATATGAACTCCTGATTTTTTTTCTCTTCTATTATCTTCCTTCTTGGAAGGCTGGAACAGGTTCAGAATGGAGATGAATCAGGCACAACTACTGTTATGCTTCTTGTACTTTTAATAAGAGTACTTGATTATTTCTCATGTTGGAGACTCACATGCGGTATTAAACAACCAAAGAATGTTAGAAGTTACTAAAGAAGGTATTAGCTGTAGTTTTTATGTGAATTTTTTTTGAAACTAAAAGAAAATAGTCGGTGAAGTAAATACCGCCTAGATGCAGAAGCAAAGACAAAAATTGGTTCAACTGGGCTACACCTCGAGTCCACAACACTTCATTGCAACGCTAAAGTGATAAGAAGAAATTTCACATATTATGTTCAGAAACTATCTAGATAAGAAGAAATTTCAAGCTTTGATACCTCCATCAGCTATCCCTATGAGCAGCTATAATAAAGAGAATGTAGAAAAACCAAAAATACAAATTTCATGCATCCTCTTTATTAGGTAAAGCATTCAAAAATGCATAAGACAGAGAGGTGGGGGGGGGGGACTCATAGCATGAGTTAAATTACCAAGCGGACAGATCAGCATTCCCATTCAAGTAACAATATCTCAGCCCCACAGTATACAATTGCATTTCTATATGTTGGCGCAGATGATCCATATGTTCAAATCCTAGAATGATTTGTTCGCAAGAATGAAACTTGTAAATAAAAGACTACAAACTTTTAATGCACCAACAAAAACATTTAAGCAAGTTGATTTTTCAGAAAATAAATAAAGGAAAAAAGGTGAAGCATGCCACTGACATATTTATCTTCATTCATAACAACGAGTTGAGTTTTCAGAAAAAAATATTAGAACAAGAAATTGACACATTAATAATGTGTTTGCTTCTGATTTTTACCCAAGCAAAGCTATGATCAATAAATTCATACTCTAACATGAAGCAGAAATTGAAATCAACAAGTATGTTTAGCAAACAAAATATGAAGCACATTAACATGTCAGAAATCAATTATAGCAAGTATAATTGGCCAAACTATGCATGCAACTTATGTGAATCTATTTGCATAAGTAGAATTGTTTCCACGAGTCCAATAAATGGGCATGATTTACTTGAAATGAGAAAGGCAGCTAGACAAACTCACTCACATCCACCATCCCCTGCATTAGGTGAAACTGAAGGAACTCAAATCTGGATAGATTTCACTTCAGATTTCTTAGAGAAAGTTGTACAGATTTCTGTAGGAGAAACTGTCCAGAATTCTCTAAGAAATCTGTCCAATTTCTCTAAGAAATCTGGACAAAAATCGTCGCGGTATGGATCGCCGCGGAAGACTTTTGCGGAGTTTTTTGGAAAGCGCGCGACTACAAGAATCGGCAGTGTTTTTTAAAAAAGCGCGCGACTACAAGAATCGGCGGCATTTTTTAAAAAAGCGCGCGACTACAGGAACGCCGCCAATAGCCGCGGTGTTTTAAGAAAAAACACCACCAATACTAGGTGTTTTTAAAAAAAAATACAGGAGCATTGGCGGCGTTTTCTTTTAAAACGCCGCCGATGTTGCAGTTTTTCTTTTAAAAAAATGCAACCCACATAAAATGGCCCACCGTCCACCACCAACTCCTCTTATCCCAATACATGTGTAACTACCTGTAACTTCCACATAAACACCATAATTATCCATAACTATCTCCATTAACTACCCATTAGCTATACCCACTCTATAACTATCTTACCCCCACTACACAAAAGAAAGAAGACCATAATTGCCGCCTTTAGTTTTACTCCACTTAAATTGCCTCTCACATTCCCATACATGGACATCCTCCCAGTTCCTCGCACACATTCAACCATATCTCCACACCCCCATTAACTCTAATTCTCCTTTTCACGCCAACCTTCTCTTTAGTCCAGAATAACATCCAACCTTCTCATTTCAGCCTAGTGCTAGAACAATATCCAGGCTCCAGTCTCTGGATTCTCTTCCAGACGACTCTTTTCTCACCCATACCCCTCTAGAACTCCTTCCACTATATCAGAACAAATAAAAAATCCATCACCAATGCTTGCAAAGTCAATAAAAATAAACCGCCCCCAATGCTTGCAAATTAATAATCAATTAATTAAAAAACAATCATGAAGTGAATAACTACTTGAAACCTAACATTATCAGAACAAACACCATCACCATATCCAGAAAAATTTCAAACAAATCAAATTTTCAATAACTAATAATGTTCAAATGATCCATTGTATATCATGTTCTATCAACATCCACATATGCCTGCAATAACATGTCACCAGTACCTTCATAACATGGTGTTTGATCCACACACAAGCATGGTATACTCTTTCATCATATAATCATTCCCTTCTTGATGCTTCAAGTGCAAGTCAAGGCCTGCAGACAACAACTACAATATTAGCCTAAAGATATGTCGTCATCAATTTTCTCCTTGATCACCTGCTATCAATTGCATTAATTAGTTTTTCAAAGTAATTCAGATATTAGTACACAATTCACGTCAATTTTTATTACCTTCTTCGGGGTTAACTCTTGTATTATGATTTGTTTTGAGGTGTATCATTAGAAGTGGTCTCATTGTTTGAGTTTTGTCCACGAATAAGAGACATCACCCTCATAAACTGCATATATTTATAAAATAATTATAATTATGTAATTGAAATTTAAAGACTTATACAAATCTAGCATTAATTAAATATACCTGATCTGAAGATAGATGTATTCTAGGTTATGCTGATGTTCCAGAGGAGAGAAAAAATGCCGCCTTAAATCAATTTTGCTATGATCCAAAAGCACAATTAGATAATATAGAGAAATGGTGATATGCAATGCTATTAATATCATGTTATTAAAAAAAATCAAGTTCTTGGATGAATTGGTGAATATAGGAATGTCATTTACAACTTATCTAGTTATATGTTAGATGGTTAAGGGTTATTTGGATCAATATGGTGGAGACATCAAATATTATGTCTATGGCTCCGTTTGGTGCGACGTTTTTGCTCCGGTGAGTTTGGACGAAAACACTACAGTCATAGAATGTATGTTTGCATCACAACAGTTATGACCTATCATGATCACTACAGTTGCATCCCTTCTGCCAAGTCTTACCATCATCTACTTTTTTAGGTGATGATATGAACAAATAGTTGAATTGATCTGCCATTATAATAAAAAGACTGATGAAGCAAACTGATAAACAATGCAATCTTAAGAAACCACCCAGAAATTTTGATTCCTCCAACCCGTAAGCGAGGACAGATTGTGCATTGCCTGACATTTTACCCAGCTGCTGCTCAAGAAGTTCTCCCTTCAAATAAAAAAAAGTTCTGAAATGAAAAGAGAATAGCTGGGCTTCCTCTGCTTTGGCAGGCAGGAGGCTGCAAACATAATCAGGATATTCTCAAACTCCAATATAATTTATCGTGCAGAGAAATTATATTGGAGTTGCAAATAACTTTCTGCCAAAGGAGATTTGCCCAGCAATTCTTCTGTTTCTCATCTCACATCCCATGCAATACTAGTTTTTATGGAAAATAAGAATGGTTTTGTTGTATCGATAACTTAGCTGCTGCTCTATAACTCATTTACTGATAATATAACTTATTTACTAATTAATTCATTCATATTACTCATGACGCAGACAGATATTATATATCCTTGCTGAATTAAGTATTCCATGCGCTTGTAACAGGAGAGAACGGTAGCTAGATTACACCGAGGGGAGCAGGAGATGATGTTGAAGAGATGATGTTGAATTTGTTGAAGAGATGATGAAGATCAAGCATCCCCTCCAGCGCCTGCAATGTAGAGGAGTTAATTACTTTGGGAATTAGTAATGACAACAAAAAGCATTTTGGTACTCTCATCTGCAGTCATCTTTTTATTTCTTTTTAATCCTGTTTTGGTACTTTCAAAGTAACTCAAGCAGTTTTCTCATCTGCCGGTGCAAAATTAGGCCAAAATCATGGGTTACCATGTCAGGAGAAGTTCATCAAGGACTTGGAGATGCGTGCATATATTTTTACTTCAAAAAATAAAGAAATACAAAGATCATGTACTAATCCATGATTGGTACATGGTTGGCCAAGGTTAGAACTAAACAATGATAAAGCTACAGGCAAAAGCAACAAAAAATCATCAAAACTTCTAATTCTTCCATCTAGAGAAAAATCAGAAATTGAAGCCCTAAATTACCGGGAACTAAATCCAAGCCCTAAATTGAAGATCCAAATGATGGCTCTGCTGAGTAGAATCAGAAATTTGACATTTTACTCCAGAAAATCGAAAGAAGAAGAGGATAATCGAAGGAAGAACCGAAGAAGATACCTGCAGTGCTAGCGAATGTGAGGACCTAGATCCGAGAAGAAATGAGGGCAGAGGTAGCGCCGCCAAAAGGTAGTCTTTTTGCGTCGCTTTGGAAGAAACGATGTCGGGCAGTGACGATGGGTTACGATGATGACAGGCGTTGGCGAGGCGGTTATTTCAGCATCGAAGAAGGAGCCAAAATCTGATGTCGCTGGGGAGTTCCGAGCGTGAGAGAGGAAATGGAGACGAAAATGTATGAGACGGGTGCGGCTGATGCTCAGGACTACAGGAGAATCGGCGAAGGAGGCGAGAATCGCGAGTCATGCTGGGAGATGGAAGAAGAGAATCTCACGATACCGCTGGTGATTTGTCCGCCTGTGCACGCCGGGAAGGAGAGAATCGCGAGAGCAAAGAGCCGATGCGAGACCTAAATGTGAGAGCGAGTATATAGATTAAGAATTGTTGGAATAAATTAGCCCTGAGTAAATTTTGGGGGGAAAAGTTTTTAAGTTCCCTCCATAATTTTAGGGTGGTGTTAAAGGCAAACCATAATTGGCTATTGGCAAACCAATTTCTATGAGTTATTACGCGCCTTTTGAAAATACGCTTTGTACATGCAGTTTTAGGAAAAGTGTTCAACACGAAAATTGTAGATCTCGTCGAGATCTACAATTTTTGTGTTGAACACTTTTACTAAAAATGCACGCACAAGACGTATTTTTAAAAAATTCAATATAGTTAATCAGAGTGACAATACGCCTTGTGCGTGCATTTTTAGGAAAAGTGTTCAACACGAAAATTATAGATCTAGACGAGATCAACAATTTTTGTGTTGAACAATTTTCCTAAAAATGCATGTACAAGACGTATTTTCAAAAGGCGCGTAATAACTCATAGAAATTGGTTTGCCAATAGCCAATTCTGGTTTGCCTTTAACATCAACCTAATTTTAATGTCTTTGTATTAAATATTATATTTTTATGGCAAGATCAGATTAAAAATGAAGCTTTTCAAAATGCGAAGCTAATATAAAAAAAAAATTAATGTTTGTGTTTGTGTGTTTGTAGCTATGTGTGTGTTTGTGTGTCTATGTATGTCTATGTGTTTGTGTGCATGTGTGTATGTGTTTGTGTCTGTGTGTGTGACTGTGTGTGTGTGTATATGTGACTGTGTGTGTCTGTGTCAGTCTATGTATATGTATGTGTTTGTGTCTGTGCCTGTGTTTGCGTGTATGTGTCTGTCTGTGTTTGTATTAGTGTCTGTGTTTGTGTCTGTGTTTGTGTGTGTGTGTGTCTATGTGTGTCTGTGCATGTGTGCATCTATGTGTGTCTGTGTCCATGTTGTGTCTGTGCCTGTGTGTCTATGTGTGTGTTCGTGGTTATGTGTGTGTGTGTCTTTGTGGCTATGTGTGTGTTTGTGTATGTGTGTGTTTGTGTCCGGCTTTGTGTTTATGTCTGTGTCTATCTGTGTGTGTGTCGGTGTGTGTGTCGGTGTCTGTGTACCTATGTCTGTGCTTGCATGCATGTGTGTCTGTGTTTGTGTCTATGTGACTTTGTTTATGTGTCTGTGTTTGTATGTGCCATCTATCTATGTCTGTCTGTGTCATCTATCTACGTGTGTGTGTGTGTGTGTATGTGTTTGTGTGTGTGTCGGTGCCTGTGTCTGTCTGTGTCGTCTGTGCCAATGTGACGTACCCCCGCCTCAATAGTACTACTGTCCCAATGTGACGACGCTCCTGCAGCTCGCAAACCCCCGCGCGCGAAAATTCTTATGGCGCAATAGTACCACATACATGTCTATGTCTAGACTTAAAAGTAAATCTTATTTAAAAAGTAATTAACGCTAGCTTAATTATTGAACCACATGTTTTATTTATCGATATGACATGTATTTATGACTTTCTTTATATATTTTTTCATTAAACCACGTGTCTTCTAGCAATCGATATGACTTGTAATGAGATAACATGATGGTGTGGCAAAGTCGACGAAAAAAGAGAAGATGACGAAACTATACGTGCAGCTGGGTTTTGTGAAACAATTAGCGATATTTTTAATGTTACGATATTTATTAGTCATCTCGCGGGCGCCTGTAAGAAAAATGCGTGCTCTGGCAAAAACTTGCATCTGTGTGAAAAATGCACGTCCGCAAAAAGATGCGTGACTGGGCTAAAATACACCTTGGAGAAAATGAGTGTCGGTGATTCAAAAATGCGTGTCAGGGTAAAAACGCGCTCCCAAGCGAAAATGCGCGCTTGGGAGACAATGCGTCCGGTCAAAAATGCATGCAAGTGCAAAACGTGCGACTGGGCATAAAACGTGCGCTCGGGCAAAAAACGTGCGCCGAGTGAAAAACACGTGCCCGCCCGAAAAAATACTCTCTCGGGCCAAAAATGTTCTCCCGAGCCCGCGCAGTGCGTGCCCTTGTGCTCAGAGGTGGTCGCACGTGCGCACATGAGTGTCTTTCCGTGCGTGTGGGGCCCGTGCGCAGTAGTTATTTTTATGCTAAAATTATGTTAATAAATTAATGTCAAATTGACATTCATTTTTAAATTTAATGTTTTTAATTATTGGATATTTTTTTTGCAAAATTTTATTAAGCAAAATTTTCCTCCATATATTTCATTCATGTAAGAGAGAGGGGGAGATGAAGAAAAACTTATATAAAGAGGTTTTTAAAGTTTTATAAAAACTTTATATAAAAAAGTTTTTAAACTTTTGACAATGTTTTACTTTAAAATGATTTTTTGTTAAAACATAAATGTTTTTGAAATAAATAATTATAAAATATTGATGTATATTTTTTTATGGTCATTTTGAGTACTCATATGTATATGTTGTGGGCGAAGCCCGCCGTCGTCGGCCGGGTACTGTAGAATGCAGGCACAACCCACTCGAATGCGAGCGCAGCCCGCTCGAATGCGAGCGCAGCCCGCTCGAATGCGAGCGCAGCCCACTCGAATGTGAGCGCAGCCCGCTCGAATGCGAGCGCAGCCCGCTCGAATGCGGCGCAACCCGCTAAGAGTCAGCGAGCATGGGCGAAGCCCGTGCGGAGCTGCTCGTAAAGTTTATATAAAAACTTTATATAAAATTTTATACACGTTTGAAAGACATTGCTACAGCTCACAAATGGATGTTTGTGTGTTTGGTTATCCGTGTCTGTGTGTGTGCATGTGTCTGTGTTTGAGCCCCGACACATGCAATATGCGCTAGCTCTCAAGCGAAAAAAGGAAATCTACACGCATGAGAGTGCATTCGCGTGTGCGCGAGAGTGCATTTGCGTGCGCGCGAGAGTGCATTTGCATGCACGCGGGTTCGTGCGTGATTTTATTTTAATTCCAAAATTATATTAAAAAATTAATGTCATATTAATTTGCATTCATTTTAACATTTAATATATTTTAATTTTTAGTTTTGTTTTGTTCAAAATTTTATGGAGGGAAATTTTCATCCGTATATTTCATTCATTCATGTGAGAGAGAGATAGAGCTGCATGGGAGAGAGGCAGAAAAACTTTTATAAAAAGTTAAAGATTTATAAAAAACCCCGTACGCGCAAAAATACATACATGTCGCAATAGTACCACATATCTGCGACAGCCGCGCATGGATGTTTGCGAGCTGTAGGAGTACTGTCGTCGCGTTAGAGCACTATCGAGGCGGGTTACTGTCGCGCATACAATTTTTTTTTAAATAATAATTCAAAACTTTGATAATAAAATAGTACAAAAATTGAAAATAAAATATGATATATTTTTTGTAACAAAACTTTAATAATAAAATATTACTATTAGTAAGGATAATGTCTTTGTCACAAAAAACTTTCATGATGTGGTTACAATTGATACTTATTGTGAGAAAAGTTTTCTATTTGTAACGTAACATTAGTGTTGTTACAAATACTTACAGCTATAGTAACGAATTAATTATTATTGTAACAAACTTTAAACTATTCGTTACAAAAAAGTACTTTTTTGTAACAAAAAAAATATTTGTTACTAAATATAACTATTAGTAACAAACTGTGTTTTAGTTATATTTCAGTCCTTACAACAGGTGCAGTTTGTTGTAGTGATATATATATATTTATATATATACTATATATATTTATATATATATTTACATATATAGATACATTTTTTCATATTTACTTATATAGTTGCATATATTTATATATATACTTAAATAGTTCATTTTTTTCATATAAATATAATATTAAATAATTTACTTGAAATATTACAAATATTGAATAAAACTATATAGAAAATACATATATTTTACTTTTCATCAAATACCCAAATACTTAACCTTTTGTTATTCCAGAGCAAAAGTAAGGGATACCTATAAGACGTTAATAATATTTCTAAGTTACTAAAATTTTATTTAATCAAAAGTAAGATCGAAATAAATTTTGGAGAATAAAAGAGGTAATTCCTAAATTGTGAAAATGATTTAAAAAGAGCGAAAAGGTTTTAGCCGCAAGACTTCTAAAGTTAGCTAAATAGAGAACAAATATTGCAATCAATAGCACCATGATTAGAATAGAATTATAAAACTTTAACTTTAAAAGAAATTTTTAAGAATGAATTAAAACCTACTAATTATGCTCCCACAAAATTTTTAATTTATATCTAGGTTCCAATTTTATTGGCTAAGGGGTAGGGGAAACTTGGTAAGAGAAGATGATTCTTGATTTGGTGGTGATGGATTTTATCCTGGCACCCCACTCAATTTTTCTTTTGGATTTCTTTAAGGGAATGAAATCTTACTCCCAAAATGAATTTTTTTCAATCTTAAAAAATAACCCAATGTATATGTTTAGGGAACGGAAATCTTATTCCCATGCCATATAATCTTTTAATAAAATTCGGTGCCTATGTTTACGGAATGAAATCTTATTCCCATTAACAAAAGATCTTTTAGAATAAAATACCAAGAAAGGGGATAAGGGGTAAGGTTTGTAGAAATTTCTAGAGTTTATAAATTATGAAGATTTTGAGAGCAAATTTTAGTAGATTAGACTATTCCTAAAGTTTCACAAGTTTGAAGTAAGAATAATTAAATCTAAAAGTGGTTTGCCAATATAATACAAAAAGAAGCAATTTAGGGTTAACTCGAATTAGTGCTAAAAAGTTTGTTCTTTAATTGAATTAAAATCACAAAATGTTCTTTATAACTAAAATTCCTAAACTTTAAATCTACAAACTATAATACAAATAAAAAGATTTAGCAAATCAAAAATAATGAAAATGCTTATAAATAAAATCAACCTTGCTTTGAAAATAACAAAAAACTAAGTATGAGTTTTATTCTATTTTTGGAATATTTTGTTAAGTTTTAATCAAAAACTTTCTTTTGGTTTTTACTTATGGTCTTTTTTTTTGTTTTTTTGTTATAAATATAGACATTAATACTAAATAAAAAAGAAAGGAAAGAAAGAAGGAAAATAACAATCTAAAGATGATTTTTTTTGTTTTTCTATGTTTTTTTTTTCTTCATCATTATTTTTTCACAATTTTCAAATATTATTTGTATATACATTAATACAACAAAGAAAAAAAGAGAAGGAAAGAGAAAAAGAAATAAAATACATATATAATAATTTTTTGGTGTTTTTCTAAAATTTCCATCATTTTATTTTTTGGCTTTTGAGTTATTTTTTTCAAATATGAATAATTATATACAAACAAAGACACTAAAAAAATTACAAAAAGGAAATAAAATATCTATATATCAGTATTTTTTTGGGTTTTTTATAATTTTTTTTCATCATCAATTTTTTTATTTAACCTTTTTTTCAAATATTTTCACATTAATACTTAATAATAAAAAAAAGAAACTTAAAATAAAACAAAAACTAAAGAAGAAAGACAAAAACAAGGGAAGATGAAAAACAAAAAAGGAGCAATTTTTTTTTCTTTTTCTAAGTAAATATTTTTCATTTTTATGGATTTTTCAAATGCTATCTATATGTGCATTAATAAAGAAATAAAAGAAAAGAGGAAAAGAAAAAAAATTCTTCATTTTTTTCGAAGCTTTTCTAATATGGGAGGGACCAAAATAATTACAAAAAGAGGAAAACACCCCCATACTTAAAATTCAATATTGTCCCCAATGTTGAAATTAAGTATGAGGACCAAAATTATATATACAAAAGCATGAAAAAAAATAAAATGTGAGTAAGAAAATATTACGGGAAAAAGCACGTCCCTGTTTCGGAGACGGGGTAACCGGATTAATACCTGCAAAATATGTTAAGAACAAAATTTTATAAGTTATTTACAAAGGGGGGTGGTAAAAAGGAGGAATAAGAAGATGAAATTAATGTTCAAATATTAAGTCTACAAAAAAGGATGAAAAAGAAGAAGAGAAGAGAATAAAAAAAGGTAAACACAAAACTATATTTTTTTTGGAGTTTTGTAAAACATATTTTCATCATTTTTTTTAAATATGCATATATAAAAACATACCAAAACTTAAGAAAAAAGAAAAATAAAGAATAATGAGAAGCTTTTTGATAGAAAGCAAAGAAAAAAGAGAAATAAAAAGATAAAATCAACAGGGTTTTCCCTTTCCAAAATATCGACAAAAATCCCCTTTCGGGTCTGTTGAATAATCCTACTTCGAGAAAATGATCTTATGTTCTATCTTAAAATTCCTACAATTCTTTTTGATTTATATTTCAAAGCTTTTCATTTTTTGAGTTTGTCATTCTTTTTGTTTTTTCAAAGCTTCTCGATGTTTTCAAATATACGTATTTGAGAACAAATCAAAATTTAAGAATGAGAAAAGAAAAGAGGGACTGAAAATAAAATACAAGAAATAGAAAAAAGAACGAGATTTACAAAAAGAAAACATCTATTTTGGGGTTTTGAGTGATTTATAATTTTTTTTGGATTTTCTAATATGATAAAATCAATAGTGTAGTCTCTTTACCGAATATCGACAAAGTTCCCCGGCAACGGCGCCAAAAACATAATGATTAAAAATAGAGTTTTGCAAAACCTTTCCGGGTGCGGATATTAGAATTCTGAGGGCGCGTTCGAGGCATCTCGTGAGTACTCCTACTTTGAGGAACTGACCTTTATTCTACTTCGATGAATAGAAATAATTGTCTTTCCTTCTTTCGGAATATCGACGATCACGCCGCAGCGGCGGCGCTGTATTTAATTAATTAATTTTATAAAGGGAAAGGGAGAGTTTTGCGAGTCTTTGTATCGTTATTATCCTAACTAATCATTCGAAAAGGCAAGTATACCTTATCGCGTATAATATTGGCTAATTTTTTAGAAAATTATCAAGGTCATATTTTTCCACGGATCTCGTCGAATAATGCTACTTCGAGAATACGACTATTGTTTTATCGGATAAAAAATGTGATTTAAGGAAATTAAAATTACATAATTGAAAGACAGAAATTGAAATTACAGAAAATGAAAGACAGAAATGCAATCTCTACCTGAACGGGTAGAGGGGAAGTAAATGCATGAGCGAGTTCTACCCAAACGGATAGACGGGAAATAAATGCAGTACAAGTTCTACCCAAACAGGTAGACGGGAAATAAATGCATGACAAGTTCTACCCAAATGGGTAGACGGGAAATAAATGCATGAAAATAAAATACTACGCTACGAAATGAAATTGCATAAGGTATTAATAAAACAAAAACAAAAATAGAAATAAACAAAAACATAAACATTAACAAAAAAAACGAAAGAGGAATTACAAAAAACAACGAAGGCGAAAATTGCGGGAATGAAACATAACGAGAATAAAAATTGCTTCGAAATGAAAATAAACGAAAACATAATACTCCGCTTTAATCTCTAAAGCGTCAAGGAAGAAAAAGAACAAAAATTATGACTACGAGTAAATTCGAATCAAAACGAAAAAAGATGTAACCAAAATTCAAATTAAAGCGAAAATAAATGGAAGTGTAATATTCGGCTCCATCAATTTTGTGTCAAGGAAGAAAAAGAGCGAAAGTGACGAAAACGAATAATTTTGAATTAAAACGAAAACCAAAATTATGGCAATAAATAAATTGCTTACAAAAGCGAGAAAAAATGCAGAAAATGCAGGTCTGAAGCTTAGTTAATAATAAAATTGCAATGCAGCAAAGAAATTGTAGAATTGAAACTACGCTACGAATTAAAATGCTGGACAGAAATGAAATTACACGAAATGAAAACTAAACTTATTTATTGCCATAATAAAAGGGTTACAAGAAATAAAGATTACAAGAAATAAAAAAACATTACAATATTTAAAAGAAAATACAAAAAAGTAATTACAAAAATAACACTTAATTAATTAATTACATAAAACCAAAGACATAAAAAAAGATACCAAAAAACTAAAGTGGAAAAGGATGGTGGAAGATCACCCAAAAGGGCAATCCAAGAGAGGGAATGGAAGAGGGGAGGGGGGGGGGGGCAGCCTCTATTTATAGACAAAAGTGGGCTGCATTTAGCAAAGAAAAGAGGAGTTGAGAGCAGATCGAAGAGCAGCTGTCATTTCTAGAAGCTGGGGTGCGGATAGAGGGCTGGAAGGTGAGCTGGCGGTTTGACTAGAGAGGCCAACTTTGACTCGAGAGCTGTGGGGTGCGGACAGCAGAGCAGCTGGCGGATGGGGTGCAGATAGCAGAGCAGCTGGCAGTTGAGGTGCGGATAGAAGGATAGCAGTTGGATGCTTCTAGAAGCCAGGGTGCGGATTGACGGCTTGGTGCGTTACTGGTGGCGAGTTGGGGTGCGAATAGCTGGATTTAATCCAATAAAAATGGAGCTACCTGGTTTCGAACCCTCCACATCAAGGGAGGCTAGCCAGACCAAGTCCACTAGAGCAAGCGCGCTCATCTGTTTGAACACAAAAACATTTATATATGTTAAAATAACAAGCATTATAAAGACAGGAAGGGAAAATCTTCATCTCGTCCCGTCGATCGATGGGACGGGATGTCTATCGGGACTTAGGCTCAAGCTGAAATCGACTAGAAGGGATGCTGATCGATGATATCAACATCCCGTCCCGTCGATCAACGTGAAGCTATTTGTCGATCGACGGGATCTTTCTGCCGATCGACGGGATCTGTCTGCTGATCGGCGGGATCGACATCCTGTCCCGTCAATCGATGGGATGGGATACTGATCGATGGGATTTGAGCTTAATTAAAAAAACAAGATCAAAAAGGTGTTTATTTAATTAACTTTATTTATAGCTTATATTTACATATATATAGATATAACTTTTTATTTAATAAGTATTTTACATATACATATATACAATATTTTAAATATATATTTAGTATATATTTACATAATTATTTAGTATATATTTACATAATTATTATATAGTTTTTATTTAATATATACTTACATAATTCATTTTGTCATATAAATATAAATATAAGAAAATGAATCATTTATTCAAAAATTAACAAGAAATATTACTAATTTTTAATAAAACTATAGAAAAAACTATATAGAAAATACGTATATTTTACTATTCATCACCTAACATCTTGTTTAAATTTTATCCATGTGGTTGGCTATTACTGCGAGTTGAGAGCGTGGTTGACCTAAATGACTGCTAGGTGCAACATGCAAAGCAGAGGAGTGCGACCTATGGAAGTGCGAAGGGGAGGAGTCTGACCTGCGGAAGAGCGAAGTGGAGGAGTCCGACCCACGGAGGTACGAATTGGTTAAGGAGATCCTCATAGTTAATTAATTTATTTTTATTGCAACTAGTTATTTATTCAAAAGTAACTCCCCCGTGTTAAACCCTTCTGACATTAGAGTTTTCAATCACTACAAGAAAACTGACATTTAGTGACGAAATTTTTGTGACTCAAATAATGTGGTCACTAAGGATATGCTTATTGTGACGAAATTTATAATTCATCACTAAATAATTAAGAGTGATTAAATTGTGAGCATATATAAAATTTAGTCACTAAAAATATTAGAATTAGTGATGAAATAAAAGTTCGTCACACAAATATACTTATTAGTGACCAAACAATATCTTCGTCACTAAATAATTTAATTAGTGACCAAAATAACACGTCACTAATAAGACTAAAAAAGTTCTGCTTTTCAATTCCCTCCAAAATGAAAGAACTTACATAAGTTCCCTCCTAAATTTTATTGAATTTATTAAGTAATATTTGTTGGCATAATTTTCCATATTAGAAATCACAATTCGTATCGCATAACCAAATTAAAGGCTTCTCATATCGCCACTAGTGCGCTCCTAGTCGCTCGCCCCCGCCTTGCCCTGTCGCTCTCCCTACCTTCACCGGCCTTCAGTGCCTTTTCCTCTCCCAATCACTCCCCTTCGCCGGATGGGTTCTCAAACAAGCAGGTAATCGACCGCCTCACCTTCCCCTACCTCTTCGATGAGCAGGTGATCTATCATAGCACGACATCATCGACGGATACCTCTTCAGCATCCGCCTCCTAAAGATCCTCCTCTCCATGGATTTCCTGCTACATCGCGTGTGGAAGGTGATGCCCAACTCCTTCCTCCCGCCAAACCCTAGTTTTTTGGCGCAAGATTTTGATTTGTTCATTGTTTTTTCTCTTTTAGAGGAACTCTACAGTAACCCGAAATAATCATACTTAAAACTAGGTATGGTAGCTGTCAGTAGTTACAACTACTATAGGAATTATGGATTAGGATTTAGGGCATTAATTCATTAGGGATTTAATAATATTAGGGATTTGAATTCATTCTTTAATTTCATTTTGCACATTCAATTCACAAGTTGGGCATGCCATTTTGATAGAAAATTCCACAACAAAGGCAGAACTTGAGTTCTCTTTTTCTCTCAAATTAAAAAAGACATAAAATGGTGGGCAAATGTGCGGTTCATTTCAACTCAATCACCATCTTTCCACTGCGATTGCACAAGGAAATTATTTATTATTGTTAGTACACAAATATTTTCAAATTTTTTTAATTGCTAGTAAACAAATATTATTGTCTTTTAACTAGAATTTTTATTGCCCATTTTTTATGTTGATGACTTTTTTTATTAACAATATTTAGGCCTCTCATTGACTGCCTCCAGTACCTCCGACTTCCATTCTTATATTCTAGCTTATCTACTATAAAGTATTCCTCTTAATCATTAAATGCTTAAGATTTATAGATTCTGTAAATTTAATCTAGTATTCCTCTCATATCAGGTCTTAATTAAGCTCTCATGTTAACTATTATGGATGTCATTCTTAGATCTTTGTTCTATTAAGTCTTCAATACTTGTATATAGTACACTCCCAATATAAAGATAATCTTATAATCAAGTCTTAATTCTACAAGAAAACATAAACATGTATCCTCAAAGTATACGCTCCCTCTCTTGCTAACAGCTCGATATGCTTAATATTGTTTGTTCTGTAGTTTTCAGAGCTTGCCCTAACATCATGATTGCCTTTTTGTCATTATTTTCTAAAAAAGAGTATGTTTATTGTGCTTGTTTCCTAACATGTAAAAATTACTAATGAAACAAAAAAAATGAGTATGTTTATTGTGCTTGTTTCCTAACTTGTAAAAATTACTGATGAAACAGAAAAATGAATTATGAACCAGTTTCAAAATGTAACTTCAGTTTGAAGATATTCTATGGGAATTTAATGGATGTAACAAATTTTGTTGCTGATTGTTGTCATTATACATATAGTCATCACCAATTTCCATGAGTTCTTATGCAAATGTGAATATTAAAACTAGGCTTCTAAGTTATTATTTTGTTATTAATATTTTCTTGGAAAACTGAGCCTACTTCCTCTTTTATTCATGCCAACATCCTATTATATGTCTCTATTCGGGAGAGTTGTGGTAGCGTTTGTTATGATAGATGTTGCATCCACTTCGTTGGTCTTCATTTCTTTTTTTAATCCATGAGCAGATTAGGATGACATTGGGGCTTGCGAGCTTAGTATTTTTGAATGATTAACTTGTTCAACCATGATGAAAGTACTTAAATACTAGTGAACACACTTGAACTCGGTCGAACCATTTAAGGAAAAGTAAAATTCAAGTTAACATAATATAATATTTGTACAAATTGATTTTGTATGTTTGAGAAAGATGTGACACTTTTTAATAATCAGTAAATGCCTTATTAATAATGAAATTAAAAATCAGTGTATGCTTTATTAATCAGTATTTGCTTTATCAAAGATCAGTATTCAGACTTCTTTCATGAGCTTCATCAATAATGAAATTAATAATTACATTTAAGCTTTATCATCACTGAATTTTAACTGATATATGCTACTTTACAGTGATTTCACAAGGAATTAATGTTGAGGATATTAAAAAGCTTCGGGATGCTGGGATCTACACTTGCAATGTTCTAATGATGCACACAAAGAAGGTCTTGCATGACACAAGCGGCTATTTGGAGAAGAACAAAGATCTAATTTACTCAGATGCGGTCCAACTCCTTCAATCATGTAGTTGCAAACTTCTTTAGTCATTTGCAGAGGGGAAGAGAGGAGTACAAGTCTTCTTCTTTCCACTTCACTACTTGTTTGTGAAGAAAAAGTGAGATGGTTCCATAAGCAGCATATGTTTAGGCATTAGGACTTTTGCATATAGCTCTCTTTTTCAATGTATTGACTTTAATAGAGAGATAAAAGATTCATTGTTCTGTATAGAAGGGTTTGGGCTATCTCCCACCTTCATTTTTTATTAATAAAATTAAAATAAAAATTCTCCTTGCAATAAGATCCTTTTAGCAATTTGAAACTCTATTATTGTGTATCATATTGTGCATAAATAATAACTAAATTAATTTGGTCACAAAAAGTATTATTTTAGGAACAAATAATGTTTTGAATATAAATATGTTTAGTGAAAAAAATTTTGTTGGTCACTAAATACATTTAGTGACGGATATTAGCTGTCACAAAAATACACATTTAGTGACCAGAGATATTTTGGCCACTAAATATATTTAGTGACTACGACAATTATGGTCACCAAAAAATATTTAGTGACGGAGAATAATTGTCATTAAAAGTATACGTTTAGTGACAAAAAAAAATCTTCGTTGCTAAAAACAAATAGTGACAGAGATTATTTCGTCACTAAAATTATACATTTAGTAACAAAAATTATTTTGGTCACTAAATACATTCTGTGATGTTGCTTTTGCAACCACCTTGTAACGGACTAAATTCGGTCACTAAATATCTTTAGTGACCAACACACAATATTTAGTGACCAAAATTTTAGTCACTAAAAGGCGGATTTCTTGTAGTGTATTATTATTTAGGTAGAGTGGTAACTATTCTATCTACGTATCAGTGCCCGCTACCGACACGAATATTAGAAAAGTTATTTATGCACTTTTCCTTCTATACTCATATAAGCTAGACCTGTTAAATTTCTGATAAGTCATGCTACGAGGACAATAACCCCATCACTTATCTTCTTTTGTAGTTTTGTTCTTTTTACCCTTTTTAGAAATAGTGGAAATTCTTGTTTAAATAAGTAGAACGAGTGCTTGATCTCTATGGGAGCTGGTTATCCTTAAATATCTACCCAGGCGGTGCTCGTCCATACACATGTTTCCATTCGGGCCATCGCGAAAATTATCTTCATGCACGATCACTGGTCGTGCGAGGTTTAGAAAATGCATGCCCATTGGTCAAGCGCCGATGGAACTCATTATTTAAAATCTCGATCGACCTTTTGTCGCACTAGACCTAGCTTTTCTCCTCACGTTTGCCCCTCTTCTTGCGACTTTTCTGGTGTTTCTCTTCCATTCCCCTCCATTCCACCACCCTCTGTTGAGTTTTACCCATCGTCCTTCCTTTTTATACTCTTCATTCCTCCATGGATCCACCAAGATCTCCAAGTAACATAGTCAAAGCTAATAAGAGAGAGGGAAGTCATAGTTGTTCTTCTTCATCACTTACGAGGATGCTTAGATTCACCAATATAGAACATAAATGCCATTGCACTTAGCTTTTTGACAAGCCATTAATCCCACAATGCTCGATTGATTGGGATAAGCTTCGATCAGTTGGCGATGACAGTGCCTTGATGGAGGAGGTGAACCTCCTCACCACCTCGGCAATAGGAGCAATAACTTCAACAATCGGGAGTTTGGATTCAAGGAAGTCACGCTAGAGTTTCTTTTTACATTGGAATTGGAGGATGTTCCACCTGCGCAGTGCCCAAATACATGCTCATTCCAAAATTTGGACACCACTCACACCCTCAACATTGCTCAACTTGTCATTTATTTTGGATTCTACACGGAGGCAGAAATCCTGTAGCCTGGCTTTCATGATTTCCCCACCATTTTGCTAAATGGCGCGCCACCTCAAGCGGTTTGGAATGTTTTTATTAGGATGAATGAATTATATGAGGCTCATTCTGCAAAGTCCACATGGATCTGCTCCCCAACTCTTAGGTATCATCAACATTTAATTAGCCACACCATTGCGTCCCATGCACACAACAAAAATGCAGTATGTTGGTCAGACCAACAATGACTTTACAGTTTGCAGGAGCATTTCCCCCTCCATCTGGGGTATATTCTTTTTAATATCTCCATTATGAGGCCACTTTCGACCTCCTTAGAGTGATAGGGGGTGTGTACTATGTCACTCGCATCATGAAAAGGATGGGACTTTGGGATCAATTTCCCTCATTGGAACAAGTGACAGCACCTTCGGGGATCACGCTGGCAGGAATGGTGCACTTCCGATTGTTGCACATTATTGGGAAAAAGGCAACTCGGCATTACGAGATCATCATGCATGATGATGATGCGGTAGGTGATCGGACCACTGAGGAGCAGGCTGAACATGCGCCGAAGAATCAGCTAGGTCCTCCCATGCAGGATCCCAGGTGGAGCCCAACATTCCTTCCTTGAGCGAGCGTCTCTCGGATTTGGAGTCGCAATACTAGACATAACAGTTTATCTACCAGCAGTCATTAAGGGTAGGGCTAACCATTCCTCCACCTCCTATTCGATGTACTCCTATACCACAGTAGCCCACTTTAGATGATGAGAGTGACGATTGACCACCACCCACTTCCAGTAGAAATCCAATGTCTCCTTCTGTTTTTTGTTTTCTTGTTTATCTATTCTTGTGTGGTAATAATCATACATTCTCCTGCTTAGACAATTTTAACTTTTGAGGCCTTTTGCCTCCATTATCTTGAACTTTTTATTATTAGTCGTATTGTGGTAGCTCTGTGTAAATTGTCTCTTGTGATGGAAAATTACTATGTTGTGTTATTTGTGTTTGTTTTAGGTGACTATAGTACGATGCATGTTTGTTTAGATATGTATTATTGTTTCTTGGTTTTTCTTATAATCTCCACAGGATCTGGATTATAGGCAGTCACACTTCATTAGACCAAAATCAGGAGCAAATAATTAATGCCCTAAATGTAGATTTGGCGTCTTTGAGAATGCCCCTTTCTCTGGCATGGGTAACGAATCCCTCCCTCCTCTTTTCCATTTTCTAGCTTTCCTCTCTCATAATTACATAATTTTCTCGATTTGAGGGCAATGCTCCGTTTATGTCAGGGGGTGTGGGTAGTTTCGTTCCCACGTGTGTAAGCACTCACTTAACGCTTTCCATTATCATTGCTTTTTCTTTAAAAAATTGTCTTGCTCTTAAATTTTTGATTTTTTTTCAATTTTTATCGTTCTAGTGTATCGTATTCACCGCACCCATTTAGATTTGGCTTTAATTTGTGTTAGTCTCATTCAGTCCAATTTTCTTAGGAGTGTAGGTTATACTAATTTAAAATTGCAAAAATACAATTGGGTAGTGAGTCGTAGACTCATGCAGTGCTCCTAGCTGAGCGCTCTTGTTCTCGAATATAAATAGATTTAGAGTTAATTTCTTGCTTATGTTAAACACAATATAATTGTACTTACTATTGTGGTCTTTTATATTCACTCTCCATTACAAAGTGATCGTGTACAACGATAATGTAGCATTGTTTGTAGTGGTGTTAATGTCGTATTATAGATTTATGAAGAGGGGGTGTCCTTTCTCGATGTCTAGAACTCACCCATAGCGATCTTCAAATCATGTGCACTTAATAATAATTAACTCTAAGGATGTGATTTATGCCTTTACATGGATAGTTTGAGCCTTCATATCGAACCCATTTCTCATTACTGTTGCGAGCCTATGTAGAGCCTACACATTTCCTTTGAACACCTCAATCTCACTATCACCAAAGCCAAATTGCCAAAATCCCTATCACATTTAGCTTTAGCGTTTACTAATTGGGGTGGCTTATATAGTTCCATTAGTTGGTGAAAAGAGTATGATATCATGTGGATGTGCTTTTAGCAAGCAATTTTGAGAAAAGAAAATTTTTAAAACATTGTATTTGCTAAAATGTTTTTATAAAAAGAAAATAAAAAAATGTAACAAGAAAAGAAAAGAAAAAGAAAAATATTATTGATTGTGGTGTTTGGCGAGCAGTGAGTAACCCTATTTGTTAAAAGCTAAGTCTGGGGGTGTTACTCACGTAATTATTTTTACCACAATTTATTTCTGATTTGCGAGCTTAACTCTTTTTTCTTAAGTGTGATTTAGCTAATCATTACTTTTTTGAAATCCCTACCTTAAGCCTATGTCAAATGATTACCCTCTTTAAGTTTTAAGGATCCATAGAGTTAGTTATGTCAATTGCAGTGGAGAAAATGTTGTCGGGCGAGCCTATGGTCATCGTCTTCGATGGATATCTTTGGAGGCAACCCTAGTAGTTTTGAGTCTTTAACACCACACTCAGCGTCATCACTTTCACCTATACTATGTGTATGATGGATCACAAAGTTCTATTGAATATGAGTGGATATAGCCGCAGAATAGTTTGTTTAGTTGCATTGTGTTTGATTTTAGGATTAGAGATTTTCTCTACTATACTTTTATCTTCCATGGGCATGAAACTTCTCATTCCACTTTTCTATTTGATTTTCAATTTGTAATTAGCATAACATACTCCCCTTATGTAGTTGAATTGCTCGAGATGAGAAATAATTCAAGTCCGAGGGTATTTTATGAGCATACTTTACAGCGTTTAATGCTCTATTTTAGCTTGGTTTTCATGAGGTTTCTCTCTTCTTTTGTGTGGATCTAGTATAAAGTTATTCTTATTCTTACTTTGCATCATATAAGCGAGTTTTGGCTAAATAGAGCATGCTTGTGTTCATTTCATGCATTCCCTTCCTTTCTTTATGTCTATATACATTTTGATTGCATGGAATGTTATTATTATTGTGATTTCTGGAGGGTATGGCTATTTTCATATAGTTACAGTATTGTTTAGAATTTTTGGGGAGTTTCCGCCCCATTTTGCATCATTGGCCACTGATCATGCATTTTTCTTCACGGACGATCAGTGGACCCTTCGGGCACGACCAGTGGTCGTGTGTGTTATTATGCCAGAATTCTCCAGAAGATCGCACGACTACTGACCCTTCTTCACACACGAGCATAGGATTTCTTCTCACACGACTAGTAGTCGTGTCTTAAAAATCTTCTCAGAAATTTTGCCTTCCACCAGTTTTGGTCGATTCAAGCTCCTTCGCACATGAGTAGAGGACTTTCCTTCTCGCACGATCAATGGTCGTGCGCCTACTCATGCGCTCTATTTTTTCTGATGGTTCTGCTACAGGTTCCTTCGTGCATGAGTAGAGGACTTTCCTTTGCACACGACTAGTGGTCGTGTGCTTACTCATGCACGTTCTTTATTTTTGCTGCCTATAAATACTGGATTCAACAGAATTGTTTATGCACACAATATTCCCTCCAAAATCAGATAGCAGCCAAAGCCCTAGGGGCAATGTTTCTTCCACTAAGGGTTAAGGATCATCCCCTAAGCTTCCCCCATCATCCAAGTGCTCCAAGGTGAAGATAAAACATCCTTTTCCTCTCCGCAAGCTAGGATATTGAAGTGGAGACGTGGACGGTGCATACAATCAAGAAGACGGTGAGAGTGTGTGACAACTTCAAGGACCCCAGACGACAGCTGACGATTGGAGATGTTCCTCCGGAGACTCCTTCGGATCTACGGAATAGTCTCGAGCATTATTTGTATCTCTTCTCCTTCTTACACACATTTTGTAGAACCTTTGACTTGTCTTTTCTTTTGATGATGGCTGTGAACATATGTGCTTCTTAGCTGTTAATATTTTTTATATTTTGATTTTCATGTTCATAGGAGAAGCTTAGGAGGCATAACCTCATGTTTAGATTTTATCCATGTGGTTGGTTGTTGTTGCGAGTTCAGAGCATGGTTAACCACATCGATTATTAGGTGCAATGAGCAAAGCGAAGGAGTGCAACCCGCGAATGAGCGAAGCAGAGGAGTGCGACTCGCAGAAGAGAGAAGCGGAGGAGTGCGACCCGCGGAGGTGCAAATCTGTGAAGGTGACCCACATCGTTAATCAATTTACTTTTATTGCAACTAATTGTTACTTCAAAAGCACCCCCCGGTTAAACCCTTCTGACCTTAAAGACTTCAATCTCAAGTAACTTTTAAAGAAAAACGTTCACCCCGCCGTGTTCCACATGACATCGATACTCAGGGATTTAGTCCCATTTTATTATTACTTGACAATGACCAGTTAACTGTCATTCGCACTGTAGTCTCATTCTTGCATATAACAGTATGTTGGGATTGCACGTCATATTTTATATAGGAATGAATATTTTTTAAATACTAAATCTATGAATAGTTTACTTTGTGCACTCGATCAAGATATTTTCAAACTCATTTATACTTTTCTTGCTTCTTATGAAGTTTAGAAATTTCATGAGATAACTTATAGTCTTCCTTCTACAAACAATGAACCTGAGCAAGTTCATATGGATCCATGAGAAGAAACATATGAAGACTTGTCCATGGAGGAATACCTCTTTAAGAAAGAGAAATGCATGTTCACAATATCATGCTCGGATGCAGACACGACAAGTACATCATGCACAGAAGAAAATATTAAAGGAACTTTATGCACAAACCTTGTGTCAACCGAGAACATTATAAGTAGAACAAATTCTTTTCTTACTACAACTTCTATTTCTACATTTTGTATGCTTGAAATTGCTAAACGTGAGATTACTAAGTTGAAAAATAGAAATTCTAAATTACGTTTAGAAAATAAAAGGTTAATGGCAAAATATTTTGTAGAACAAAATATTGATGTGGCAATTGAATCTCCCTTATGCTCTTTACTGAAAAATGACACACCTTGTATTGATTGTATTTCACTCAAACAACAATTCACGGTTTTTGAAAAAGAGCTTCATATGGAAAAAGCGCGTAGTGAAAAGTAGATTAATGAAAATAATACTTTAACTCATAAACTAGAATCATTACAATTATTTGTACAAATAATATCAAGTAATACAAAATCCCTCATTTCTAGTTTATCAACAAAATTGTCCAAGGTATTTACTAGTAATACAAATCTTAGAAATCAAAACATCAATAGTATGTCTATTAGAAAGTGCGGGAATGAAAAATAACAAATAAATAAATCCGAATTATCTGATGTCTATTATTACCCACTCTTTTCGAAAGAAAAATCTCCACTCTTATATATTTCCAAAGAATCACTTTTCTAAGATCAATTGTGATTATCAACCTTTACTCAAAATGAATGTTCACAAATTTCCTATCAATAATGTTTTTAAAAATCACTATTATCATATGTCTCATCATAAAAATAAAGACCATGGAAATTAGAAAAACATTCAATCTAAATTTGAATGGAGACCCATTATTAGAAACAACATATTAACTTCACTTGAAAAGGCTCATTTATCCTTGTCACATCATAAATCATCATGCTATATTTGGGTACCCAACAAAACTGTCACACTTGGTCCCCTTGGGATACCTAAAACTATTATTCACTAGTATCCAATAAATTCGTGTAGTAGAAATAAATCGAAATGAAATACACTATGTTCTACTTCACAATATGCTTACAAATAAAGATGAAACCCTTTATGCCCTTTTTTTGTGCATATTTGTTTTGTTTTGTCTTTTGTTGAGCCAACATGTTTTTTGTCACATTAGATATATGATGACATATGACTTACTCTCATTACATAAGCTTGGCGCTTAATAATTCAAATTGGATGAATTTAAATAAAAGTTATATCATTACATGTGGCCCATTTATCTCATCATTTTAGCATCAATACTTATGAAATCCATTGCATATGATTTCATTAACAATTGAGTGTTGAATTTCTTAAGTAATACTATCATCATGAATTAAAACATAAATTCATTACACAAAAATTGGATTTAATTGGATTTTAGAGGTCTTAGGATAAAAATTAAAAGGCACAACTTTTTGCATAATTCTTTGATTTCTTTGCTAGATTAGATAACACATATCATGCCAAATCATATTCAAGAATAAATGGAATCTAAAAATCACGAAAACATGAGTTTAACATGAAAATGACATCTCTATCTGCTGCCGCCCAACACTTATACCTACCGTTAGAGGTAGCTCAATTTTCATAAGATTCCTGGTTTTTCTATAAATTATTTTTCCTAAAAAAATATTTTACTACTTTAATTATCATTTTCTTCTACTTTCAAAAAACCTTATCTATGTTTTTGGGAACTCTACCCACAATGTTCCATATTTGGAGAAGTCCCTAAGTCAATGATAAGTTCATTTTGTATCTAATATCTATATGATATGACATGAGCAGGTTGGGAGATCATATATCTTATATATATGTTTGGAGTTCAAGAACAAAATATCTAAGTAAAATAACATCGTGTATGTAACACTCACATGGCAACATCATTTTGATCACTTACAGAAGGCAGCAAAAGAAGTCAGTCAACAATCAACATGATAATAAGAAGAACAAGATGATATCATAATGTCCACAAGAGCTCAAGGAAAGTCTGCTAAGGTATATATCGTCATGTAACAAGCTTCACACGACGATACTGTTGTGAGAACTCAAGGAAAGTCTGCTGAGGTATATATTGTCATGACAATAAGCTTCACACCGTGATATCAATGTGAAAGCTCAAGGAAAGACATCTAAGTTACTTATCGTCATTACAACAAGGATCACATGACGATATCATTGCATGAGCTCAAGAGAAGACTTCTAAGTCATTTATCATTGTGCTAACCAACTTCACACAATGATATCGTGTTGTTAAGCTTGGGATTTCAATTTTACGGAGATTGCAAAAATAAATGTCAAACCAATCACTTTTGAAAAGTGGTCTGAGATAAAGCCTTTTTAGATCTCGATTGTTTGATGAATCAGAGCTATAAATGGATAAGGCAGGGTCCTCAAACCCTAACCTTTGAGATTGATATCTTTGTCAAATCAAAAAGAGAAAAGCTTGTCTGCCTTTAAAAAGTAATATAACCGTAAAGAGAAAGTTTACTGAACAAGAAGAAAAAAATTAAAAGAAAAAGAAAGATCTCATTCTAGAGAGCAAGAAGACTTATATTCTCATGAAAGCTCAGCACTGATCCTGATAATAAAGTATTTCAGCTGATTGATCCAGTGTTGCTGTTGAAGAAGACATTCTTTCCAGAACGATCTAAGAAGACTCAAGGCACCTAAAATATTTTTTAGAGTCTAAATATTGTAAGCAAAATCATCTATCTTCTTTGCTGTAAGATCTATCTGAGATCTAAAGTTGGGTTGTGTTGTCATCCTGAGTGTAGGGCTGGAGAGTTGGCCTAAGTGTAAGGCTTCATTGTAAGCTAGAGGTAGGTTCTTGTGAAGACCTAACATAGAATTTAGAGGTGAATCTGATTTGTAGGATTGTTGTTACTCTGAGGTAGGGCTACTGTTTGAACCTGAGGTAGGATCCAAGGAGTGGATTTGAGGTAGGGAACTTGTTGGGTTTCCTGAGTTGTAGGAATCATGGACTCTAAGGTGTAAGATCTTTGATTTGAGTTTTTGGAGGAGTTGGCCTAATTTAGCATACTGCTAGATAGGTAGAGAGGGACAGAGGAGTACTCATCATCTAGGGAATCACTATAATGAACTGTGTGCTTTTCTGTGTTGTTTGTTTTACTTTCTCTGAGCGAGAATAGTCAACAATTTAAATGAGACTTCAATTCTTGAAACACCTATTCACCCCCCCCCCCCCCTCTAGGTGATTAGACTACTGATTAGACATTCAAGTGGTATTATAGATAGGTAGTTCAAAAAGGATTTAACATTCTGAACAAGTTCCTCAAGAAAATATTTAATATATTCACCATGACTTCTGGTGAAAGTCATAAAGTGCTCAGTTCAATGAAGTTGCCTATCTGCAGAAAGGATAACTTCATCATTTGGAAGCAAAGGGTTAGTCTATTTATAGAAGCCTCTGACCCTAGAATCTTTGTCACAGTTGTAGAAAGACCCTTCATCTCCATGAAGGTTTCAACAATAGATGCAAATCTATAAATCCCAAAGAAGCTGACAAAGATGACCAAAGATGAGGTAGTTCTGGCCACTGGACAAAAGGGTCAAGAACATTATTGCCAGTGTTATAGAGGATTCCACATTCCAAAATCTAATTCACTCCCAAACTGCCAAGAAAATGTGGGATACATTGATTGTGTACATGGATGACAAAGCTAGCATAAGGAATGATAGAAAAAACTTATTGAACCAGGAATATGATGCTTTCAAGCAAGGGAGGAAGGACTCCATTGCTGAATGCTATGAAAGGTTCTTCAGAATTATGAATGGATTGAGGACCTATGGCAGGACCCTCACAAATTATGATATAAATGATAAGTTCCTTAGATCCCCCAACAATGAATGGGATATGAGGATCTGTGCTATAAGGGAGATGAGGAATCTGGACAATATCCAGCCCCAGAATCTGTTTGGAAAATTGACTTCCCATGAGCTTCAACTGAACACCAGAAAAGCTGAGGGGTAGTGCAACAATGCAAACCGCAAGGACAAGTCTATGGCCTTGAAAACTGAAATCTCCAGAAGGTGAAGCGAAAAGACCCCCTCCCCTCCAAGGAGAAATGCTGGTATAGAATGCTCAGAACCCTCCACTTCTAAAGATAAGCTAACTAATGGAGAGCTTACCTTGTTCTCCAAACAGTTCAAGAAAATGCTGAGCAGATTGGGACTATGGAAGAGCAAGTATTCCTCTGCCTATAGCTCAACGAAGCCCCACGGCAACACTAACGTACCAAGAAAATACCTCACAGAGGAAAGGTATGGTTCTAAACAGAACAAACATTCTAATTATGATATTATTTGCCACTATTGCAACAGGCCTGGACATGTTATTGCTGACTGTCCAGTCAAAAGAAAAGATAGAAAGGAAGGAGATGAGAAAAATTCTTACAAGGCCAAGAAATCTGAGAAGTGTCTTCTAGCAAAGAAGAAGAAGAGTTGGAGTGACATTGACTCAAGCTCTTCAGATTTAGAAGAAGAAGAAGAAGCCCTTATTGGGCTTGCTTCTTTTACTGAAGAAGACATATATCCTGCTGCCAAGGAGGGCATCAGGGCTCCGTTGTCATTGTCAGACAATTATAACGAAGATGAATACAGCTGTGGTTTAATGGCCATGTCAGATGATGAAGATCGGTATGAAGCTCATCCGGATGAGGTAATCACTAAAACCCCATTTTCTTTGTCTTATTCTAAATATGAGATGTTAAAAAACTTGAGGTCCGGAGATGAAGTGAAAAATGTGGAACACTTCACAAAAAAAAACCTTTCACAAGTGTAGCACAACAGTGACAATAAGAAGACCGAATAGTACTATGGTATTAACTATCTCTTTAAAAAGCGAGGTATACATGGCGAGACATGATTCATAAGAATCATAGAGGAGAGAAGCACAAAATAAAGCTGCAGCGACCTAATGACTTGAGACCGCCAGACCGCGCGAACAGACAAGATAGACAGTAGCCCCTGAGACCGCGCGAACAGAGTACAAGCCGCACCTACCAGACCGCAACCACAAACTGTCGACCTGCTGCTTTATTCCTCTACTAAAACACAAACACAACTCGCACTTCTTGATCGCCCAGACCGCACGGTCTTGATCACAGAAGAACCCGCAAACTCTGAACAAAGAACAGCAACCTACGACAGACCGCAACTCAAGACCGTCTAGAAAGTTAAGACCGCCTGATCAACTGAGCCCGCTGCAGAAACCAAGAACACCTAAACACAGTCTGCCTGGACTGGTTTATTCAAAGCTGGAAGAAGGGAGACAGGATGACCGCGAGCTGCTAGCCGCTAACCTGCGAACACACAAACCGGTCAGATAAAATCTCAAACCGCGCGGCCATAAATTAAGACCGGCACAATCAAGCTAACTTGGGTTCTTACAGTTTTCATTATTTATGACGCGCCATGCACCCCTATTTATAGGTGAACAGACATATGTCATTACTGCACAAACTGGGATACAATAACCGCCCATTAGATCTCAAGCGGTCTCGCAAAGCAGACCGCCCGAGCTCAGCAAAGCTACCATCTCCTTATTAAACCATACGGTTATCACAAATAGCACGGTTACCGCGGTCTCCGAAAAGTAGACCGCCTGGTCTTATTGCAAAGCAAAGAACTCCTTCAGTAACCAGACCGACTAGAACAGTCGTCAAACCGCCCGGTCACTGCAAGAAGGAAGACTTACTATAACACCTGGCCAACTTGAACAAGTCACCAGAACAACCCGCGCAAGCCGCTCGGACAGAAAACGGTCTCCCAGATCAGACCACCTCAAACAACCGCTGAGACAGAACCGTCCAGAGAACCAGCACAGACCGCACGGTCTCTGCGGTCTCCAATACGCAGACTGCCCAACATGATTCCACTTCCACTTCAAAATTTAACACTCCCCCTTGAAGTGGGAAGTGGAAGTCAGCCCAAGCAAACTCCGCAGACGACCAAAAGGTCCCTTCGCCAGCAGCTTGGTAAATATGTCAGCAACATTCTCCTTGCTCTGCACATGCTCCACATTCAGAGATCCCTCCAACACCTTCTCACAAATGAAATGGCGATGAATCTCTATGTGCTTCGTACGCGCGTGACAAACTGGATTTTTCACCAGTTTGAGAGCACTCTCATTGTCACCACGTAGCAGAGTAAGACCTCGCACCTCCCAATGAATGACCTCCACAAGCCTACTAAGCCAGATGGCTTCCTGAACAGCCAAAGCTGAAGCTTTGTACTCCGCTTCCGTGGTAGAGACAGACACAAAATCCTGCTTCTTGCTGCACCATGATATAGATGTAGATCCTGTCATAAAGTCATATCCAGACGTCGATCTCCGATCATCCGAATCTCCACCATAATCAGCGTCCATGTACCCGTGCAAGCAAAAGACCGAATCTCTCCCATAGAAGAGACCTAAATCCGAGGTGGATTTGACATACTTCAATATACACCAAGCCACCACAAGATGAGTCTTCCGAGGCTCTGCCATAAACTGACTCACCCTGCCAACTGTATAAGCAATATCTGGCCTCGTGATCGTCAAATATATCAAGCTTCCGACCAAAGCCCGGAACACCAAAGGATCGGTAAGAACCATCCCTTCATCTCGACGAAGATGAACTCCAACCTCTAGTGGAGTAGAGCTGCTCTTCCCCCCTTCCATGCCGAATGTCTTCACGATTCGATCCACATAGCCCTTTTGGGAAACGAGTATACCGCTCTCTTTCCTCTCCACATCGAGCCCAAGGAAATGGTGGAGTTAACCCAAATCCTTCATCTCAAATATGATAGCTAGCTCAGCATGAAGCCTAGCTACCACCATCTAAGAATTCCCCGTAACGATCATATTGTCAATGTACAGCAGCACCAAGACCTCAAGCCCCCCCATCTTCTTTACGAATAAGCTTGAATCAGAATTAGAAGTAATATATCCGCAGAACTAGAGGTATTCTGTAATCCTCCTGTACCATTCCCGAGGCGCTTGCTTCAAGTCGTAAAGAGCCTTCTTGAGCTTGCAAACATATTTTGGGTGCTCTTCGAATACATAACCAGGTGGCTGATCCATGAAGATATCCTTGTCAATCTAGCCATATAAGAAAGCGTTCTTCACGTCGAGTTGCCAAATCTTCCACCCTTGGCAAGCTGCCAATGCGATCACCACCCGGACCAAAGTCATCTTGGCAACGGGCCTAAAAGTTTCTTCAAAATCTTCCCCATACTTCTGAGAGAAACCTCGAGCTACAAGGCGAGCCTTGTACCGATCAATACTTCCATCAACCTTCTTCTTTAGTTTGAAATCCCACTTGCAAGTCATCGGAGTAACTCCCTCAACCTTAGGCACTAAGTCCCAAGTTTCATTCTTCCTGAGGGCAGCCATCTCTTCATCCATGGCTCCTTCCTACTCCTTGACTCCAACAACATTTTCATAACAAGATGGCTCTCTCTCATCCAGTGGACCTACGAAGATACATGAGACAAAGCTCACCAAGTTTCCGCCCGTATAACGATCAGGTGGAATAATGCTCCTCTTGGACCTCCTCAGAGCTTGACTATGAACCACCTCTTCCACTGTAGCTTCTATACTAGTTCTCCTCTCATGTAAACATGGAGCATTGCTCCCCCTGCTTCAAGAACCTGAAGCATATGACCCAGGGCTAGAAATACCTGGAGCACCTGGAGAAACAGGTAACTCCACCAGAACTTCCCTTGCAGCTTCTTCTGGTCCACCATCTACCCTGCTTCCTTGTAACTCAATAGAAGAGCTACCTAGGAATGACGTCAGCTCATTGAATACCACATCCCTAGAGACCACATATCTCCATATCACGGGAACCAAGCATCTCCACCCTTTCTTCCGGTCATCATAACCGACGAAGACTAGCTTCCTTGCCTTAGCATCTAGCTTTGTTCGAAGGGCATCTGAAACATTCACGTAGCAGGTAGAACCAAACACTCCAAAGTGTTCCACGCTTTGCTTCTCCTTGAACATCAACTCATGAGGGGTCTTCATGTTGATGGGACTGAGAGGTATCCGATTGATAACATAGGATGCAAAAGACATTCCCTCTGCCCAAAAGGTCTTTGGGATACTCTTGGCATGAAACCAACATTTGCAGGTCTCCGTCAGGTGACAGATCTTCCGCTCTGTAACTCCGTTCTGTTGCGGAGTGTGAGCACAATAAAGCTCCCTTTGGATGCCATGCTTCCTGCAAAAGTTAAAGAACACCTTGGAGGTAAACTCCCCTCCATTGTCAGTTCTGAACTTCTTCACCCGCAGGATTAGCCAACCTTCCACCAGCTCCTTGAACTCCACAAACCTCTCGAATGCCTCCGACTTCTCCTTCAAAAAATACACCCAAGTATATCTGGTGAATTTATCAACCAAAGTTAGCATATACCTGCTACCTCCAATACTAGCAGTGTTGGTAGGTCCAAATAGATCACCATGGATGCACTCCAATGGTTTTTTACATCTGCTTTGTGATTTGTCAAATGGAAAGCACTAAGCATTATCAAACTAACAACCTGCACAAAGTGACCATCCCCGAAAGATGACAAGCTAGGCAGACCTTTCACCAGGCCTCTTCCCGGCATAGCTTTCAACTTATCCATTCCAACATGCCCAAGTATTTCGTGCCAGATAGCAGCGCTGTCGTTATCCCTCATCTTATCAACATAAGAACTTGTTGAAAGAACAAACAAGTCCTTCCCAACATGAGTGACATCAGCTTTCACTGTTGAAACATTTCGGAGAAATTTCACTTCTGTTGGACCGAACAGAACGTGGTAGCCAGCATCCACCGCATTGGTCACCGAGAAGAGGTTCTTATTCATTCCCAGAACATGATAGACACTCTTCAATGTAAGAGTACCTCTATCATTGTTCAATGAAACAACACCCTCCATCTCAACTGCATGAACTGTATCATCAGCCGTTATGATAACATCATTACCTGTATATGTCTGCAATGAGGAGAACTTCGACTCATCCACAGTGAGGTGATGACCACACCCAGAGTCCACTATCCAATCGTCCTGATAGTTGATGGAAGTTATAGCCCGAACACACATGCCCGTCATGAATGGACCTCCGCCACCCCAACTACCTTCAGAATTAGAACCAGCCTCCTACTTCCCTGCAGCATGCCCTGGCTGAAGATTGACATTGCAGTCTCTTTTTAAATGACCAAGCTTGTTGCACCTGAAGCATCTAGGTCCTTCCTGCTTCTTCCCATCACGCTTAGAAGCATAGCTCCTCTCCTGCTGATATGAAGTAGATGGACCATCATCTTCACATGTCTTCTTGTTCTTGTCCCATCTCTTCTTCTTGCTAGAAAAGAGAACCTCATCTTCTCCCCCAGAGACAGACATCCCAGCCATTTACTTAACTAAACTCTCTTGCGAAGCAAGCATGTTCTCCAGCTCTAGCAATGAAGGCTGATTGGCCCAGCCTTGAATAGAAGTAACAAAGGCCACATACTCCCTCCGCAAGCCACGGATTATGTGCCTCTTCAGCTTAGCTTCTGACATAGGCTCATCCGGGTCCAAATCCAACATCTCTGCGCAGAGGTTCTTCATCTTCAAGAAGAACATTGAGATAGAAAAATCCCCCTGAGTTGCTTTCGCCAACTAATTCTCCAAGAACTGTAGCCTAGCTACATTCTTTTTATTGAACCAGCCATCCAAGGCTGTCCAAATCTCAGCAGCTGATCCACACCAGATGATGTGATCAAACAACTCCAGAATGATAGCTCTCTTGAGAGTGCACTCCACCTTAGCATTCGTTCTCCTCCAAGCCTTCACGAGCTCAGCATTCCCATCAGCAGGAACAACAGCTTGTCTTGCTTCTCCTCCTACAACCTCCAACAAATCCTCGCCAAGAAGATAGCTCTCCATCCAAGACTTCCACTTCTTACAGTTAGTCTGTGTAAGGAGCTCAATAGCAAGACCTCTAGCATATCCTCATTCCATTGCTATCTCACTGATTGCTAACAACTTGAGAAACCCGAGAGAAGTATCAACAATTTCTGCTCACAACCTCAGCAACCTCCCTCTGATACCATGTTAAAAAACTTGAGGTCCGGAGATGAAGTGAAAAATGCAGAATACACTTCACAAAAAAAAAACCTTTCACAAGTGTAGCACAACAGTGACAATGAGAAGACCGAATAGTACTATGGTATTAACTATCTCTTTACAAAGCGAGGTATACATGGCGAGACATGATTCATAAGAATCACGGAGGAGAGAAGCACAAAACAAAGCTGTAGCGACCTGACGATTTGAGATCGCCAGACCGCGCGAACAGACAAGATAGATGGTAGCCCCTGAGACCGCACGAACAGAGTACAAGCCGCACCTGCCAGACCGCAACCACAGACCGCTGACCTACTGCTCTATTCCTCTGCTAAAACATAAACACAGCCTGCACTTCTTGATCGCCCAGACTACACGGTCTTGACCACAGAAGAACCCGTGAACTCTGAACAAAGAACTGCAACCTGCGGCAGACCGCAACTCAAGACCGCCTGGCCACTTAACCGCCTGATCAACTTAGTCCACTACAGAAACCAAGAACACCTAAGCACAGTCCGCCCGAACTTGTTTATTCAAAGCTGTAAGAATTGAGACAGGCTGACCGCGAGCTGCTAGCCGCTAACCTCCGAATACACAAACCGGTCAGACAAAATTTCAAACCGCGTGACCTCAAATTAAGACCGACACAATCAAGCCAACTTGGGTTCTTACAGTTCTCGTTATTTATGACGGGCCCTGCACCCCTATTTATAGGCGAACAGACGCATGTTGTCACCGCACAAACCAGGATACAATAACCTCCCATCAGATCGCGAGTGGTCTCGCAAAGCAGACCGCCCAAGCTCAGCAAAGCTACCAGCTCCTTATTAAACCATACGGTTATCACAAACCGCCCGGTTACCGCGGTCTCCGAAAATCAGACCGCCCGGTCTTATTGCAAACAAAGAACTCCTTCAGTAACCAGACCTATTAGAACAGTTGTCAAACCGCCTGGTCACTGCAAGAAGGCAGACCTACTATAACACCTGGCCAACTTGAACAAGTCGCCAGAACAACCCGCGCAAGCCGCTCGGACAGAAAATGATTTCCCAGATCAGACCGCCTCAAACAACCGCTGAGACAGAACCGTCTAGAGAACCAGGGCAGATCGCTCGGTCTCTGTAGTCTCCAATCCGCAGACCGCCCATCACGATTCCACTTCCACATCAAAATTTAACATGAGACTGGTGCTGATTCAGATGCATCATCATCACCTGTTGAAGAGAGTTAATTTAAATCTGAAAAAGATTTCAATGATACGGTCAACCAATATGTTGCTCTCTTGGAAGCACTAAAGAAGAGAAAAAAGCTTGCTAAGAAGCAAGCCGAGGAAATTGAAAAACTAAAACTTGCTCGATCTATTTGTGATGAGACAGCTGAAAGGCTGCTGACTCCTATGAGCAAGGAGATTAGAAAGTTGGGAGGTCTGTCAATTATCCAAATTGGGATCATAAGCAATAAGAATAAGATAATTGTGGATCTTGAGAAGAAGTTCCTCAAAGAGAGGATGCTAGTGGCTAAGTTTTCCAAGCCAAAGACTATATTGCCAATCATTGATAGATTTTATGCCCAGTATAGAAGTGGCCTAGGTTATAACAAGAAGGCTAAGGTAATAAAAGGAAATGATGGAAAAGAAAAGTACAAAAGACCTTTTTTCAGAATGTTCTTCTTGCATCCAACAATTATGACCATGACAACATATATGGTCACTTGAAAAATGGATGTTCCTCTAGTGGGACCACCAATGCTCTTCACTGGAAAGGAAGGAAAGACCTTGGGTCTAGTGTACTTAAAGCTCCACGTGAAGAAACACAAATGAAGCATCATGGGTCATTTGTATTTGGTTCAATAGCACCAACACCATCAACTAAAGGCAAGGGAAAGGCCATTTTGAATGGCATGTCCCTAAGAGGAATCATGTGGCTGTGCACTCCATTCCACATCATGCACACAACCACAATATCCATCAGAGGAATGCAAAGAATGACAATGCCTTTTATCCTAAACATGAGCTTACACATCAAGTACCTAAAACTGTTCATAAAGAAGGTATAACAGGTATGAGTGATGGTGTTGTGATAAGATAGGTATTTTTGCCTTGGACTGTTGGTATAATCCTATTATTCCAAAGAATCTGAGAGACAATTCAGTTAGTGTGTTCTTTAGTCAGAAATTTGGTCCAAAAGCTAACAAAAACCAAGGACCCAAAGTTGGTGGGGTTCCTAAGGTAAACTAGTTCTTTCTTGCAGGTATGTCCAAAGGCCAATCACATGCCTATTTGGTATTTGGACAGTGGATGTTCCAGATAAATGACTGGAACAAGAAGCCTTCTGAATGAATATGCCCAGTGAAAAATGGACTAAAAGTCGTCTTTGGAGGTTTAGATAGAGGGGTTACAAAAGGCTATGTTCTTCTAATGTTGCAGGTACTGAACTAAAGATGAAAGAGCTGTCTATAGAAGAAAAGCCTGCTTACAATGGATGTCCTCACCTAATGCAATAGTAAGAGAACAATGACAATCACCAGGTGAAACACAAGTTGCTGGTGATGAAAACAATAGGAAATTCAACATGCTGAACCGGAAGCTGGAGGTGGTGCACAGGTACTTGCAGAAAGGCGGCCACTTGATATCAGACACCTGAGAGAACATCCCAAAAATTTGATCAATAGAAAAGCAAGCCAGGGAGTCACAATCAGGAGAAAAACTCACAATGAAGCAATGTTCCTGAGCTTCCTCTCCCAAGTAGAGCATTAGAAATTTGAAGAAGAAAATGGAGACCCAATCTAGATAATGGCAAGGGAACTACTATAAAAATCCTTGTGTCCTCTGTGTTGTGATTTTCTGTGTGATGTGCTTTGTGCTGATTTGTTTTATTTAGTTTTTATAAATCACTCTGCTATACACATATATATATCATTACTTTAATTCCGCTATAAAATTAAGTAAAATGTTTTAATACTCTATTCACCCCCCTCTAGAGTAAGTCTAAGATCTAACCTCACCTTCAGAGAAGATGACATATATCGTCGAGAGGACATATATATATATCATCGAGAAGACATATATATATATATATATATATATATATATATATATATATATATATATATATATCGTCGAGAAGACATATATATCGTCGAGAAGATGACATATATCGTCGAGAGGACATATATATATCGTCGAGAAGACATATATATATATATCGTCGAGAAGACATATATATATACATATATATATATCGTCGAGAAGACATATATATCGTCGAGAGGATATACATATATCGTCGAGAAGACAAAAACATCGTCTTGACAATAAAGATGATATTATTCAACACTTAACCGACATAATTCTTCCTCCAATTTCTCCAAACACTCTTGTGTGCGACCCCATAGGCTCATATCGCGTTGGCAGTGAGACTATATATTTGACCCCTTACAGATCACCATGGAAACACCAACAGTCTCCCACTTGATCTTGAACGTATCAAATAAAAGTCTCACAAACAATAAGCGACATCTAGCAATGCATCATTGCTACCCAAGCAATAAGAGTATATAACTCAACAATCCTGTCTTGACTAATGTATCAGTATTGTCATGTCCCTTTGTCCCTTACATCCGGATAGAACTAGAGGCATGGACCGTGTCACCCTCGTAATGGTTCAATCCTAATTCCTTGCTCTAGAATAGACTGTCTGAAAATGGTGAGCTCAATATCACATATTGACTCAACCAAGCATGGCCATGCATTTCTCAGTCTCATTCCATCAAGGGGCCCATGGATGTAACTCCTTTCATATAGGAGGACAAATCCCATATCTACTCACACACAAACACCCAAATGAATCTTAACATACCCAATAACCACCCTTATCATCAACCTTTCTCAAGGAAGACTTTAGATGGCATCAAAGTACGCTCTTCCTCACTTCATGAATGTTGTGACTTCAGGTCGAAGAACCACAAACACCATTGTCAGTTGAGACCTACTTGTGACACGTTCATATAACAATCCACAATGTAGTCTCAAGGTGGGTCTGTCCAGTACAACTTGTTCACTAACAAGTACCCATGTGATGACTTGATATCATAATATCATGACCTGTGAGAACCAATCATCAGTCAACGCACATGCTAGTCTTTATGTATCATCATCACCCTGAACTTCTAAGATGATACTACGACCAGGGAACATTTAAGAATGAATCTTCTTATAAACATAGGCCCTCACATTCAAGTCACATACTTGAATTCCTATGGAAACAAACATTCTAAGGGCATTTATTATGCTAATTAATCTATCAGTAGAAACAATTGACATAATAAAAGAACTTCCATAAATGTAAATTGAAATATAAAGTACTCTATTAATCACATGAATTGTCAACAACTGACAAATACAATCCACAAGACTCCCACTAGAGACGATCATTCAGGTATCTAATATCCATTGATCTAGTATGACCATCATGATTTGTCTGTGCAAGAGGCTTCGTCAATGGATCCGCAATATTTTCTTCAGTCGGTACTCTGCATATGCTCACATCTCCTCGATCGACAATCTCTCGAATAAGATGGAACCGCCGAAGTATGTGCTTGGAGCGCTGATGAGATCTATGTTCCTTAGCTTGTGCAATAGCACCATTGTTGTCACATTAGAGAACTACGGTATCAATAATGCTAGGAACTACACCAAGCTCGCTGATGAATTTCCTAATCCACACAACCTCCTTCGCCGCATTTGCAGCAGCGATATACTCGGCCTCAGTTGTAGAATCAGCAACTGTCTCTTTCTTGGAACTCTTTCAACTTACAGCTCCTCCATTAAGGCAAAATACAAAACCTGATTGGGACTTTCAGTCGACCCTATCAGTCTGGAATCTAGCATCTGTGTAACCCTTTACGACGAGCTCTTCCTCTTCACCATACACCAAGAATACATCTTTAGTCCTTCTCAAGTACTTTAAGATATTCTTGACTGCAATCCAGTGACTCTCACCAGGATCAGACTGATATCTGCAAGTCATGCTCAAAGCATAAGAGACATCGGGTCGAGTACATAACATTGCGTACATAATTGATCCAATTGCCGAAGCATATGGAATCAAATTCATGCGGTCCTTATCTTCCAAAGATTTTGGACACTGGTCCATAGAGAGACTCACACCATGTGACATGGGTAAGAATCCTTTCTTGGACTCAAGCATGTTGAACCATTTCAACACCTTCTCAATGTATGTACTCTGGGTCAAACCCAGCAACTTCTTCGATCTATCTTTATAGATCTTAATACCAAGTATATAAGTCGCTTCACCCAAGTCCTTCATAGAAAAGCAGTCCCCTAGCCTGTTCTTAACAGCTTGCAGGGTCGGAATGTCATTCTCAATCAACAGTATGTCATCCACATACAATATCAGGAAAACGACAATGCTCCCACTAATACTCTTGTAAACACAAGGTTCATACTCGTTCTTGATGAAACCAAATCTTTGATTTTCTCATCAAAACGAAGATTCCAACTTCGAGAAGCTTGTTTCAATCCATAAATGGATCGATTCAACTTGCATATTTTAGAGGCTTCATTTGGAGATTCAAAACCCTCAGGTTGTGTCATATACACTTCCTCAAGGAGGTTTCCATTAAGGAAAGCCATTTTGACATCCATTTGCCAGATCTCGTAGTCATAATACGCAGCAATAACAAGTAAAATTCTGATGGACTTGACCATGGCTACAGGGGAAAAGGTCTCATCATAGTCAACACCATGAATTTTCCTGAAACATTTATCCACCAGCCGGCCTTTGAATGTCTGTACATTCCCATCCATGTCGGTCTTCTTCTTGAAGACCCACTTGCACCCTATGGGTCGTACCCCTTCAAGTGGTTCCACCAAGGTCCAAACTTGGTTTGCATACATGGAGTCCATTTCAGATTTCATGGCCTCAAGCCACTTCTCGGAGTCAGGTCCACACATAGCCTCTTGATATGTTGCAGGTTCATCATCATGATCCATAAGCACCACGTTACCTATTTGAGACACGAGAAATCCATATCTCCCAGGCTCAAATCTTGGTCTATCAGATCTACGCAGGACTTGTGTTTCTTGAGCAGGTTCTCTAGCTACAACAACTTGTAGTCCTTGCTCAGGTTCTAAAATCGGTTCTACTATTGTTTGTAGTTCTTGAACTTCCTCCAGTTCCACCTTTGCAGTATTTCTGGATAAGAACTCTTTCTCCAAAAAGACTCTAGTCCTTACGACAAACACTTTGCCCTCGGACGGCGGGTAGAAATAATACCCTTTGGTTTCCCTAGGATATCCCACATGATAACACTTATCCGACTTGGGTTCTAGCTTGTCAGGAATTTGACGTTGGACGTATGCCTCACATCCCCAAATATTAATAAAAGACATACTAGGACGCTTCCCAGTCCATATCTCATATGGTGTCTTTAGAACCGTTTTCGTTGGAGCACGATTTAATGTGAAAGCAGCAGTCTTTAAAGCAAATCCCCAAAAGGAAACAGGCAAATCTGCATGACTCATCATCGACCGTACCATGTCTAACAAAGTATGATTCCTCCTCTCAGACACACCATTATGTTGTGGTGTTCCGAGTGGAGTGAGTTGTGATACAATACCACACTCTCTCAAATGATCACAAAACTCATGACTATGATATTCGCCACCTCGATCAGATCAGACTGCTTTTATCCTCTTTCCCAGTTGGTTCTCTACTTCATTTTTAAACTCTTTGAACTTTTCAAAGGTTTCAGATTTGTTCTTCATAAGAAACACGTATCCGTATCTACTGAAATCATCAGTAAATGTAACGAAGTAGTAGTACCCGCCTCTAGCCATAGAACTCATGGGTCCACATACATCACTATGTATTATACCCAAGAGATCATCAGCCCTCTCACTACAACTAATGAACGGAGCTTTTGTCATCTTGCCTAATAAACATGATTCACATCTCTCAAATGATTCATAATCAAATGAGTCCAGTAGTCCATCTCTATGGAGCTTGGATATGCGTTTCTCATTTATATGGCCTAAACAACAATGCCAAAGGTACGTAGGATTCGAGTCATTTATTTTTAGTCTTTTGGTATTTTCTATGTTATAGATCGGATGGTCCAAGTTCAAAACATATAAACCATTAAACAGATGGGCTACACCATAACATACATCATTCAGAAATATAGAACAACTATTGTTCTTAATAATGAAAGTAAAACCTTTCATGTCTAAACAAGACGCAGAAATAATATTTCGAGTTATGGCTGGAACAAAATAACAATTATCTAATTCGATTACAAGCCTAGTGTGCAAAGAAGGATGATAGACACCAACAGCAACAGCAACAACTCTTGCTCCATTTCTAACGTGCAGCTCTAGCTCTCCTTTACCCAGTATTCTTCTCATTGTCAGTTCCTACACATTCGTACAAATGTGAGAACCACATCCGGTATCCAATACCCAAGATGAAAGAGCAAAAAGGTTTATTTCTATAACAAAACTACATGAAGTGGAAGTCACAATTCCCTTCTCCTTTTGCAGATCTACAAGATAGAGGGGACAGTTCCTCCTCCAATGCCCTGCCTTACCTCTATGGTGGCACTTCCCCTCCTTAGCCAAGCCCTTGTTCTTCATTGCTGAAGACTTGGGATCAAGATACGACTTAGGTCCCACCTTAGTCTTCTTGAATCCCTTGGTCTTGACCTTGCTTTTATGCACCATCAATATGGGGCTAGCAGGCTTGACCTTCATCATATTTATCTCGGCAGTTCTTAACATGCCTAGGAGCTCGGGCAGTGTCTTGTCAATTTCCATCATATTGTAATTCAAGACAAACTGCTCATAACTGTCCGACAAGGATTGCAGGATCAGGTCAGTGGCCAACTCTTGGCCCAACGGAAACCCTAGTCTTTCAAGGTTCTGTATATACCCAATCATCTTGAGTACGTGAGTTCCTACTGGGTCCGGAGCTCCCACCTTACGCTGAAATAATGCCCTGGATATGTCAAACCTCTCTTGGCGAGCTTGCCCTTGAAACATTTTCTTCAGGTGCTCTACCATATCGTAACAACTCATTTTCTCATGTTGCTTCTGAAGCTCAGAGTTCATGGTCGCGAGCATGAGACATTCAACAACCAAGGGGTCATCTCCATACTTCTTGTAAGCATCTTTATCTGCACGAGGTGCAGTAGTGGCTGGCTCCTCGGGGGGATCATCTTCAAGGACATAGAGCTTACGCTCTTGCCTGAGAACAATTCTCAGGTTCCTGAACCAGTCTAGGAAATTCATCCCATTGAGATTATCCTTCTCAAGGATGGCTCTCAGGGACAACGTGGAGTGTGAAGTATTTGCCATGAAAATTCTACAAAATAATGCAAAATATGTTTTAGTACTATATTCCAAAATACATTTTTTTTATTTAATAAGGTCTTTTATTAAACACTCCCAATATTTTATTCAAATTGATAATACATAATATCAATTCGGACAGTTTATGCGAGCTACTCGCTTAGTGGACAAGATCCGTATTTCACCAACACAACGAGTCCGCTTTGGCGTTTCTCTCATAATGCCGTTATTTAGGTAGGCAACACTTGCCAATTGCATCAATATGCAACTCTTGTATGGTTGGTGAATAACTCTTTATTCGCATCCATCATATGGTGCATGCCAACCCGATGCCTCTAGGCACTCAATTTTTGAGGCCACCCAGTTAACTTGGACCCGATGTCGACAGTGGGATATCACAATTATCCGCACGCACCCTAACCAAGATAGATTAATGCACCTTGCTTTGGCAAGCCCACACTTCATCGAACGAGGCAGGAAGAGTGTCATCCATCGGAAGGCATCTGTATACTTAATATTGGATAAGGGATTTTATTTATAAAATTGATTAACAATTAATCAATAAGAACATTTGCAAAATTACAACATTCACAACCAAATACATCCTAGATGTGCACAAAATAAAATTATCAACACTTTGATAGAAATGGCTAAATCTGAGCATTTAGAACACTTCTAAATCTCCAGATTTACATGCATTTGACACAGGCAAAAATAACTCTACTTATGCAGTAGACAAGCTCGTCTATCAATGTCGGATTCAAAATCTAAGACATTTGGTTTCATAAACTAATTAGAGGCACGAGTACTGCAAATGAGAAACAATTTCTGAAACAATGAAATCGCAACGCAATCACATGTGTTCCTGGCGGTGTTCCAATTTAGAACACTTCATTGAAATCCAAACACCCAGGAAGAAATCCAAACATTTATAACACTTCTAAATTTCTGATTTACACGCATTAGATCGCAAACCTGGCTTTGATGCCACTGTTGGGTTTTCTTAATACCATTTCAGAAATGATAATACAACATATCATATATGCGCAGTGGAATAAAATACCTAGAACAACCCTAAAAAGTTATAAGGAACAACCATCATGTTTGGTCAATCCAACCTTTCCTGATTATGCGTATTATCTTAGAAAATCACAATATAGCTTAAAACAAGCTCTAAGGGCTTGGTATGGAAACTTGTCTACCTTCCATCATAAGAATAAATTCTCAAGTGGGAGGATAGACAAAATGTTATTTCAAAGGGTAGTGAAGGTCAAGAGTCTCTTTGTCCAAATATATGTTGATGACATCATATTTGGATCCACAGATGATAACCTTTGCAAGAGGTTTGCTAACCTTAAGCAAGGGGAATTTGAAATGAGCAGTATGGGTGAGCTTAAGTATTTCTTAGGCCTCCAGGTGAAACAATCTAAAGATGGAATACACATCTCCCAGACTAAGTTCACTAAGGAGTTAGTTAAGAAATTTGGAATGGAGAGTGCCTCCACAATGAAAACTCCTATGTGGTCAAATATATCCCTTGACAAGGATGAGAAAGGGAAACCTTTTGATGAGACCTAGTGCATGTGTATATTTGGCTCCCCTTCTATTTAACTGCAAGCAGACCTAATATTATGTATGTTATATTTGTATGTGCTATGTACCAGGATTGCCCCAAGGAATCTCATTACTCAGCTGCAAAGAGGATTCTGAGATACCTTAAGGTCTAATTGCTCCAAAATTATGCCTACAAATGACAACGGCAAGTGTACCGTGTGAAAAGTAGTATAGGTTTATAAAAACCAAGATCGTATAAAAATCTCGGAGAGTTGAATACTCTTACTTCGAGAAAATCTCTATTATTCTATCAATAGAACTTTTGGGTTGGGTTGCAAGGAAAGTAAATAATTAAAAAGGATGAAAGAAATAATTGTTAGGAGATTAGCACTCGATCTTGAATCTCCTTGGAATAAAAATGACATGAACAAATAAGATTCAAATTCCCTATAATGAAATACTTCGATGGTGGAGGTTCCCAAATTCTGAGCGCACCTTTGGTCGAGGATACGTTCTGTTGAGGTTAGGTTAATCAACCGAACACTCATTCTATAATTGAGACCCCTAAAAATCACTTTATCAAGGTGAACCCCTCTATTGGATTTGACTCCAATATGGGAGATTTATGTCATCCTCTCTCGAGGGTTGCATGCAACTCTCTTTAGCCTTGAATTATCAATTTGTCTTACAAGCTTGTTCGGCTAACTAAAGAATGAAAATAAGAACAAGAATTATATATCAAAAATATAATCTCTTTTCATTAAAACAAATGATAAATTGTAAGTACTCTAAGGAGAGAAGAAGAGAATCTAAATTAATTCAAAACACATATTATTCCTTGGGTCATCTCGATCAAGTACTAATAGAAATTTAGGTGCTCATGGAGATGGAGGAATCAACAAAAGTACAAGAATATATGATGAAATTAAGAAGAGAATAAGAAGAAGAAATGAGAACTACTTTATTTATTTTGCAAGGAAAATTACAAGCTATGAAATTTAGAATCACAAGTCCAAACAAGAAAGAGGAATACAAGAATACTTAAAAAAAGAAAACAATACAAGAAAAGAATACTAGAGCTCCCAAAATTCATCCTCAATGTTCTAGAGGAGCTGGCTTTAAATAGGCTGAAGTTTGAGGTCACATGCCCTCGGTCACTCCCTTGACCAAGGGCGTGTAAGGGGCGTTATTGAAGATGGTGTGGGAGAGATGCCTTCTAGATTCATTGTAGGTGTTACATGCATGTCACGCCCTTGGTTATGCACATGACCAAGGGCATGTAATCTTCCAATTTACGTCTGGCGGGATGTTTTTGGCGGGCTGGCGCATTATTCTGGCGGCAAGGAAGTACACACTCATGACCTTGGAAGTACACTGGCGTGACATGTTGTGCCATGGGTGTGCACTTGGCATATTGCATGTTGAGGCTGTGGATTATGTCCTGCTCAGCTGGAGCCTTGCTTTATGTTTACACGCCCTTGGTCACGCCTGTGATCTAGGGCATGTACTTGGCGAATCTTCTCAGAATGGGCCAAGGATGACGGCAGCAGTCCTGGAACACATCTTAGGTTGTCACGCCCTTGCTCACGCCCGTGACCTTGGCCGTGTAATTGCAAATTTGGCTCAAAGTGTCCAGAAAACCTGAAAACATAAAATAAGCTTATGTTAGTTCATGGAATTGAAAAATAATAATTTTAATGAGTATATTCATATAAATTATATAATTTCATATTAAAACAATATTAAAACTATATTAGAAGATGAATATATAAATTACTCATCAAACACCCCATAATTGAGTTTTTGCTATTCCAGAGCAAAAGAATGAGAAATAGTCTATAAGGCGTTGATATTATTTCTAACTAACTAAAATTTTGTTAAATCAAGATTAAGTCAAAGATAAATTCTTTAAATTCAAGAATTAAGTCTCAAATTATGGCATTAATTTTAAAAGAGAGACATGCTTAGCTACAAGACTTCTTAAGATAACTTTTTAGCAAACGAAATTGCAGAAATTATCATGCAAAATTAGATTGAAATTATATAAACTCTAACAAAAGGAAGCTTGAGGAAGAGGCACCTACCAAAATATTTCTCTCTTAATAATTTAATTTGGACTAGAACCAATGAAATTGGCTAAGGAGGGGTTTACAACAAAATGGCAAAATGAGGAGATTCTAAAATAGAGGCGATGAATTTTATCTTTTCACCTTATTTGTAAATGATTTTTTATATGTTTAGGAAAATGATGAATTTTATCCTCTCATTTCCATGCCATATAATCTTATAAAAATTTCTCTTCAATCAAAAACCCAAAATGTATATGTTTAGAAGTAATGAATTTTATCCTCTTACTTCATGATATATAGTCTTTTAAATGATTTTGGGTGCATAAGTTTAGGGGATAATGAATTTTATCCTCTTATTCCCATGACATATGATCTTTTACTAACTTTTTTTATTTGCCAAAAACGGGTGAGGGATTGAGAAATATTTCAAGTTTTTCAATTAATCTATTTTGAGAGCAACTTTTTAGTGTAATGAAATTTTCTATGATCTCGAAAGTTAGTAGAGACAATAATAAAAATCCAAAGTTGTTTGGTCAATTTACTACAAAGTAAAGCTTTTTAAAATTAAAAAGAGAAGTAGTGTTAAATAAGTTCTCTAATTGAATTAAAAACATACAATGTTTCCTAAAGATAAATTACTTCAAATTCAAATCTCACAAATTCTAATAAAACAAAACCTTAGCTATATCAAAAATGTAACAATGCTTACAATTACTTCTCAAATTGGATTTCTAGAGGATAATAAAAATACAATGTAAGGGGGAAGTATTTTCTTATTCTTAGACTTCCCAAGGTCTACCCGGTGAAGGGTTCGCAAGGTACTCGGAGGTGCGATGGGATGACAAGCCCAAATCCCCCTTTTCAAGATATTAGGTTTTTATGATATTTTAAAAAAAAAATTGTTTCATTTTATATATCGAAAAGAAAGTCTAGAAAGCTACACTACACCCCCATACTTAAAGTTAAACATTGTCCCCAATGTTTTAAACTAATTATAAAGTATCAACAAGGTAATAAAAAATGCAGGAAATGAATTGTTAAAAGTAAATGAAAAAGTCAAAATAGGGATGAGAGGAGGGTAGAAGAGGGCTTCTCTGGTTGGTAGATTGGGTTGCCCGAACAAAAACCTGGAAAATAAGTTAAAAATAACAAAGCAAAAGAGCAAGAAATATAACGTTGGGGTGCCTCCCAAAAGCGCTTTGTTTACCATCGCGTAGCTTGACTAAGTGGCAATTTTTTTTAAAGATTATGAAGTTTAAGAGTTTCAATATCTCAAGATATAGGGTCGTCGGGGTGATATAATTTTAACTTTTGTCCGTTAACCTTAAATGTGCCATTATTTGGGTGCTCTATTACAACGGTCCCATATGGCCAAACCTTTTTTTACTATAAAAGGTCTGGACCAACGGGATTTTAATTTGCCCTGAAAATTTTTAGTCTAGAATTATAAAGAAGAACTAGATCTCCCGGGGAAAAGTTTTTTGGAATTTTAATTTTTTTATCATGATAAAACTTTGTGCGCTCCTTATAGAATTTATTATTTTCGTAGGCGTTTGCACGTCATTCAACTAATTCATTTAATTGCATTTTTCTATGTTCAGAGGCTAAGTTGCAATCCAAATTTAAAAAATTTATAGCCCAAAAAGCACGATGTTCGAATTCCACCAGTAAATGACACGCTTTTCCATAGAGTAATCGGTACGGTGTACATCCGATGACGGTTTTGTACGATGTCTGATAGGGCCATAGTGCGTCTTCTAGTTTTAGCGACCAATCCTTTCTATTAACGGACACAGTTTTTTCTAGGATTCTTTTTAATTCCCGGTTGATTACCTCCACTTGGCGATTTGCTTGTGGGTGATTGGTGGTAGAAAGTTTGTGTGTAACTCCATATTTTTCTAAAATTTTAGCAAGTTGGATGTTACAAAAGTGTGTGCCCCTATCACTAATTAGTGCACGCTGTGTGCCAAATCGTGAAAATAATTTTCTTAGAAAATTAATGATGACTCTGGCGTCGTTGGTGGGGAGGGCTTATGCTTCCACCCACCTCGACATGTAGTCAATCGCAACAAGAATATATTTATTATTAAACGAGGACATTAGCGGACCTATGAAATCTATTCCCTATAAATCAAAAATTTCGCATTCTAAACAAATCTTTTTGGGCATTTCATCCCGGTTAGAATTATTTCCTGACTTTTGGCAGCTATCGCATTTACTCACAAAAGTGTGTGCATCCTTGAATGAGGTGGGCCACTCCTCTGTTACCTTTCGTGAGGCCCGGTTTGCTTTATAGTGACCACCATTTGGTCCTCCATGGCAGTGCCGCAATATTTGGACGCCTTCCTCACCCGAAATATAACTTCTTACCACTTGGTCCGCGCAGACACGAAATAAAACGGGGTCTTCCCAAAAGTAATTTTCAAGTCTGAAAAGAATTTCTTCTTTTGTTGACTTGAATAACTCTTTGGGAGGAACCGAGCCAGTAAATAATTTGCAAAATCCACGTACCAAGGGGTGGAAGAAGTTGTTACCTTATCGATGGCGAGGAGGCGCTCTTCAGGGAATTTATCATTAATTTTGGCCTCCACTAGTTTTCCTGTCGTCGGGTTCTCCAATCTTGAGAGGTGGTCGGCTGCCAAGTTCTCCACCCCTTTCTTGTCTCGGATCTCCAAATCGAATTCTTGCAAGAGGAAAATCCACCTCAATATTCGGGGCCTGACGTCCCCTTTATTTAGCAAGTACCGGTGGGCGGAGTGGTCTGTAAAAACAATAATTTTAGATAGCATTATATATGAACAAAATTTATCAAATGCAAAAACAATCGCTAAAACTTCTTTTTCCGTTGTTGTATAATTTGCTTGGGAGGATGTAAGCATTTTGCTTGCGTAATAGATTGGGTGAAAATATTTATTCACGTGTTGGCCCAAGACAGTCCCTACAACAAAATCGCTTGCATCACACATAATTTCGAAAGGAAGAGACCAATATGGCGCAATTAGAATAAGCGAGTTGATATGTTCATTTTTTATTTTAGTAAACGCCTTTAGACATTTTTCATCAAAAAATAAAAGTGGTTTCTTTTCCTAATAAATGCGTTAATGGTTTTGTAATTTTTGAAAAGTCTTTAATAAACCGTCTATAGAAACCTGCATGTCTTAGAAAACTCCTAATGGATTTAATATTAATAGGAGGGGGAGTTTTTCTATGAACTCGATCTTGGCCCTATCAACCTCGATCCCTTTACTCGAACCTTTATGTCTGAAGACTAATCCCTCTTGGACCATAAAGTGACACTTCTCCCAATTGAGTGCCAAATTTGTGTGTTCGCAGTGTTGAAGAACATGATCAAGATTGTTTAGACAATTTGTAAAGGAATCGCCAAAGACTGAAAAACCCTCCATAAAAACTTACATGACGTCCTCTACTAATTCATTAAAAATTACCAACATTCATCTTTGAATTGTAGCCAACGCGTTGCAAAGAACGAACGAAATTCTTCGATATGTGAAGGTGTCGAAAGGGCAGGTGAAAGTGGTTTTCTCTTGGTCTTCGGGAGCAATTGGGATTTGAAAGTATCACGAAAGACCATCAAGAAAACAATAGTGTGAGTTACCGGATAGACGTTCTAAGATTTGGTCAATGAAGGGCAATAGAAAGTGATCCTTGCGGGTAGAATCATTTAATTTTCTATAACTGATGCATACCCGTCAACCCGTAATAGTACGGGTTGGAATCAACTCATTATTTTCGATAGTGACTACCGTTATTCCGCCCTTTTTTAGGCACGACTTGCACCGTACTAACCCAAGTTCTATAAAAAATTGGGTAAATTATCCCTGCGTCTAATAATTTTATAATTTCATCCTTAACGACGTCCGTCAAATTAAGATTGATGCATCGTTGAGGTTGAATAGTATTGCGAGATTTTCTAAATTTATTTTATGCGTGCAAAATGAGGGGATAATCCCCTTGATATCCGAAATTTGCCATGCAATTGCATGCCGGTGATTATTTAATATTTTAATTAATTCAGAAATTTCTGAATCGTTAAGCGTGGAAGATATGATTACGGGAAATTTTGAATCTTTTTCGTAAAAAATATATTTTAAATGATCCGGAAGTTGTTTTAACTCACTGTTTGGCGGTTCGTCATGAGATGTTTTAATTTTTAAATTAATTGAATTTATCATTTCGAATTTTAAAAGCTGAGCTACTCAGTTACAAATTCCGAATCTTCAAAAATTGGCGAGATTAATTTGTTAAAAGGTGAGGATTCCTTTTCAAAATTTGTTTCTAAAGTGAAACATGAGTTGTCATTAGGGAAAGAATTATTCATAGAGTTGTTTATACTAAAAATAACTTCTTCATCCCCAACTCATAGGAGAAGTTTGCCATTACTGTAATATCGCCCAAATAACTAGAACCCTAGAGTCGTTTTGTCATGACTAGGTCATGACAAAACCCTAGGAAGCTTGAAGAGACCACTTGGCCTTAGGCTTGAAGGAGAAGAGCACATTGGTCTATAAATAGCATTTTCTAGTTGCCAAGCTTAGGGTTGGACTTTAGGGCCTCAACTTGACCCTTTGACCCCACCGTGACATACCTAACCTATTAAGGGGTCCCTTAGGCACTAAGGACCCATTGGGGTCAACCAAAGGGGCCAAGTTGACCTAAGTCAACACTAACCTTAAATTGGTCAAACTTGCCTAATTAGGGTCAATTGGCATCCACCATGCCAAATAGACCTTGACCCTACCCTTATAAGGATATTAGGGACCCAATGGACCTAATATCCCCATCATGGGGCCACTAATTTGGCCAATTTGAATCAAGTCAACTCTAGCCCTAATATGGTCAAAGTGGCCTATTTAAGGATCAATTGGCCTCCACCTTACCATATTGACACTACCTAGACCTTCCTAACCCCTAGGAGAGGCCAATGGGTCACTAACTACCCATTGGTGTCAATCCAAATGGTCAAATGGACCAAAGTCAACTCCACCCTAAATTTAGGTCCAAATAACCTATTTTGGCCAAATCAAGCCCAATCCACTTAGGCCAGGTCCAATTGAAGTGGCCCAATTGCTTCATGGGCCTGATATTTACTCAATAAGCCATGTAATTTCTGCAGATGATGAGTAAGAGAGAGAAAGTGCAATTTAACTCTTAATGAAGAGAGAGAAAGAGGAAAAGAAAGGAGAGTTAATGGTGGGAGGCTATGGGTCACTACATTCACCTCTCCTAAGCACCCATTAGAATTCCCTGATGTTTAAGATTCATCTCCCTATCAGTTATAGTCCACAACCATCAAGAGAGGGGCCATTAATGGCCATGGCCGAAATTCCCCCCCCCCTCAAATTCCCCCTATTCAGCCCCCCATTCCCATATCCAACTCCACCATTAGCTTAAAAAGGTGAATGGTAGTCAAAATCATATATTGGATCGAAGGTTTTGATGGAGAATCGAGAGATTGGGCAAGCTCGTCGGAGAGGGGAAAAGTCATGGCCGACCACCACCTCCATTGTCGTCTGTGGAAATATCGAAGATCAAAATAGTTGAGAAATCGGTCTCGATCCAAGTGAGCACAATCTGAAATTTCCATTAAAAATGTCTCAGTCGGGTTCGCCGGAAACCACCTCTCCGGAGGCCATGCCACCGCCCGACGTTAGCCACCACCTCAACGGAGGTGGTGGTTGCGGTGGCCAGCCAGGGAGGTGGCCGGATGACCGGGAATACGAGCATCATGGTACTCTAGGCTGGCAAAATCATAGCCGTCGGCTGCTTGGAGAAGACAAATGGATGACGTTCAAGTTTCTGTACAGGGAATTTTTATATTAGTTGTTTTATTATTCGATTTTCTATCTTTTTATATGTTGTGCATTAAATGTGTTATAGAAAATACCTAGGCCCTCACCTGGAAAAGTGGTTAATAACAAAGTTGCAGCCCTTAGGTCTACTTTATTTTAAAATTAATTTCAGCCCAATTGGATAAGTGGTTTGACCACAACACTCAAAATGGTGCAACTTGTACAAAGTGTTGACCAGACATTGATCTGAGTGCCCCCACTAAAACAGCCATCCAAATGGCCTGAAATTTGGAGCATAGTCTAATTATACCTACCCCCTAATCATATCCAAAAATGGGAATTTTTGGATAAACTTTTCTAAGGTTTTGCAAAAATTTAATAATGCATATATAAATTAATTGTATTATCTAATGACATCCAAACCCCTCCAAATTTTTGTGGATGGTCCTTAGGGTCATAACATCACTCTGGTAAAAAATTCATTCCAATTGGTACTGATTTGGATGGGTATATTAACCCAAGTTTGGTCAAAAGTGGTCTTGGTGGATTTAAGGGCTCAACCCTCATCCAAAAGTGATGAAACTTTTGTCAATGGTTTAGAATCACATAAAACACCCCCATGAGTGGTTTGGGGTGGTTTGGGGTGGATGTGCCCTAGAACCCTAGTTCTAACCCTAGGGTTGCACCTTGAGCCTTGTGACGGACATAGGGTCACATGTCCTTGAATGGTCATGAAACTTGGTAGATAAGTTCATAGGGTGTGAATATGCCCTAGGAAATTTTATGATTATTTTAGGAACACTTGTTCCCTCTAAATTAGGTTATAACTTTTTATGGAACTTTCTTATAAGAGAAATTTACATGCTCAATTTATCTTGGATGTTAAAGAAAGTTTGGTAGAGTACATACAATCATGATATAGACCTCTGGTAATTTTTGTGTAATTTTTGAATTGATTTAATTAGTACTTCATTCACAAGTCATCCATTTTGTCTTAAGATTATGATAAGAAAATGAGGGCCAAATATTCTCTAGAAAATTGTGAAACTTGGTGATAGGTCATTTCAGGGCATTAGAAAGCTTTATGAATTTTTATATTATTTTTGGAATTATTTATCAGTAGGTTACTTCACAATGTTCCCTAGATTGGATTTTCTTGAAATATTTATTCATGTGACAAAATTGTTTTCAAAAATTATGCAACTCAGTCAGTAAACTTTTCTAATCATTATAGAGATCTAGTAATTTTACCATAATTATTGGAACAATATTTTTGGTGGTTCCTTCATTAGCCTCCAACTTTGGATAGTTATTTAATATTATAATTAGAGGCCAATGCCTTAGTGTAAGATTGTGAGATTCTGTATTTGCTGTTATTTTGATATCATAGATTTTCCATAATTTTGTGGGGGGCATATTTAAAGAAGATCTTACACGTCATGTTCAATCTAATACATGGCCAATGTTGGTGAAATTGTAATAAATGTCAAATAAATATGAAAAATTATGATCTTCTGGATTTAGTTTTATAACATCATGATAGACTCCCATTAATAACCTTGGGTCATTTTGATGACTATTTGGAACACCTCCTCTCATGTAACTCATATTGCTCATTTGGACTGCGTATAGTTGATATCGCATATTTTGACTTAAATATGCTTATTATTATTATTATTATTATTATTATTATTATTATTATTATTATATTTTAATATAAACTATATATTTTCCTCTAAATTATTTTATAATTATCTTCTTATAATTATTTCTATATTATTCGCACTAATATTATTTTGTTTTATTTTATGGCAGGCCTTGGGGGATTTCAACACGTCTCGACGTAAAAGCCCGCTACAGAATATCGCAATTGCTGCTATTTTCACTCGACGCCATTATCGTCATTGCCATCATGCCGCATACAAGATCGTCGCCGCTCCCACGCCAGCTCAAACCCGACCCCTCCTTGCCTCCAATTGCTGCAGCCCGTCAACCCCCTTGGTGAAGCTCAAAACCGTGAGCAGCTCTCCTAGTCCAAACCACCACCTTTGCATGAATATTCATGCATGGCTCCCATTATTGCTTGGTCGGCCCCCTCCTCTCTCCTTTTTCTCTTAATTAAAACCTTTCTCTCTCTCTTTTATTCCCCATACATTCCCCCTTCTCTTCTTTATATCTTCTTAAAGAACATGCATTGGACTTGGCCTCTCCTTCCTTCTCTCTTTCCTCTCTTCTCTCCCCTCAATTATTACATTCAACTCCCCTCTCCATATGCATGGCCGGCCACCCCCTTGTCTCCCCTCTCCTCTTTTGATTTCTAGAACTTTCCCCTCCATCTATAAAAGGAACCCATCCCTCATGCTTTGGGGGAACTTTTGGCAAGAGAGCAAGAGAGAGATCTAGGGAGAATTGTAGTTTGTGTTCAAGCTTTTAGTTTTCCATGCTTTGTCTTCCTTTGTCTTGAGAAATATTATTGTTATTTTACTCTTATTGTTGTACTCCTTTTTTATATAACTAATGAAAATGCTTTCTCTTTATCTCGTTGTTATTCCCTTTTCTAATATGCGTAGCTAAACTTTCTCTTAGTGCTTGGTTGGTTAGTATTGGGATGAAGATTAATTTATAATTTATCATCTCTAATTCTTAGATTTTTTTTGTTTCGATTTATTTCTGATTAAATTTTGGTTGCGAGTTTATATTGCTAGTATATAAACTTCGCCATCTGATTTGGTATTCTAGTTAGCCGAGAGGCTCGTGGATGCTTTAGATCTCTCAGAAATAAAGGGTTTGCTGTATTTTCTTTGAGAATTGAAAATATAGCTACCCTTGGATTCGGGATTAACGTTCATGCAATTTTAATTTATTTCAAATTTTAAGAGATTATGTTTGAAGTATTATTAAAATTAGGCGGTAGTTGTCTCTAGCGAGCCTCTATCGTATTTCTTCAATCCTCCAATCGAAATGGAATTTTTAAGAATTAGTGCGCCTCTTTTATAATCGGATTCTCAAGAACACCCAATCAAGTGCTACGCCTTTTTTTAAAATTGTGAATTTCTCTTTCATTAATTTTCAATCTGCAACTTTTAAATTTCCAAACAAATCCCATTTTCCACCGATAAATTAATAGGAATTTTGCGTAAGATTACTTGACAGGCCTCGGGCAAATACGACATCATTCCTATACTATATTTCGATAGGTATACTTGCCCACATCGAGATATTAGTTGGAATTATTTTAAAACTATAAAATCTTTATCAAGTTTTTGGCGCCGTTGCCGGGGAGTTTTTTCTTTTGTCGATAATTTGAAAACGCAAAACTATTATATTTATCATTTATCTCTAAAATCTTTAAGGGTGTAACTAAATTCCTGGAAAAGATGCTTTGGGCTTGAATTCCCATCACAGCCTCTAGTACCGCTGCAAACCCCTCATAGGGTAGATCTCGGGAAGTCCAGGACTAACATAATTCGCCTAAAAAGAAAAAACAATCATAAATTTTTCTTTTTTAATCTTGGTTTTCCTTCACTTTCGGTTATTCTCCCTCTTTCCCTTTTCTTCTTTCTAGTGCAAGACCCGTAGTAGCTCTTCGAGTAATCATGATATTCATTTTGATCCAGAGGTTGAGCGCACCCTTCGGCAGCGCCTCCGAACTCATGATCAGGATTTACATATAGATCTCGAAGAGTCGATCAGAGACACAACCACAAAAATTATGGGTGATCCCTAATCCAGAAGTTGACAAGCAAAGGACAATGTCCTATTATGCCCGGCCAAACCTGGAGGGTAAAGAAACAAGTATCGTTCACCCTGCAATTGCGAACAACAATTTTGAACTAAAACCTACTATAATACAGATGGTGCAGCAGTACGTGCAGTTCGATGGCCTACAAGATGAGGATCCTAACCTTCATTTTTCTAGTTTTATTGAAATTTGTGATACCTTTAAGATTAATGGTGTGACTGATGATGCGATTAGGCTAAGACTTTTTCGTTTTCTTTACACAATAAGGCCAAACAATGGTTAAATTCTCTCCCCAGAGGATCTATCCATACTTGGGCCGAGCTTTCTGAAAAATTTTTATCAAAATATTTTCCTCCTTCAAAAACTTCAAAATTTCGAAACGAGATTACTTCTTTTGCGCAAATCGATTCTGAAACATTTTATGACACCTAGGAACATGTTAAAAATCTTCTACATTGCTGCCCACACCACGCACTACCCATATGGCTTCAAGTTCAAACTTTTTATAACGGATTAAATGTGAGTACTAAGCAAATGATCGATGCAGCTTCCGGTGGTACTTTAAACCGCAAAACACCGAAAGCTGCAATCGAACTTTTTGAAGATATGGCTATGAACTCTTATCAATGGAGTACACCCCGGGCACTTCCAAATAAGCTGGCAGGGTTGTACGAAATCGATAAGATAGCCCAGCTCACGTCTCAAATAGATCTTTTAAATAAAAAGTTTTCTGCTATGTCTCCTTCTTCCTCTACGAACGCTATTTTGGAAAATAATTATAATAATAATAATTTTTTCATGGAAGAACAAGTGGATTTTGTAGCAAATCCTCCTCGGGCTTCCGCAAAATTGGGCACAACTACGTTTGGAAACACTTATAACCCAAACTTGCGGAATCACCCGAACTTCTCATGGAGTAATCCGGGGAATGCGGTCCGCCCACCTAATGTTTTTCCACCTGGTTTTCCACCTCCCGCACCTCGTGCACCCTCTTTTGAAGAAAACTTTTCTAAATATGTTGCTAACACTGATGCTACTTTACGTAACTTGACCGGCTCGGTCCGGAATCTCGAAAATCAAATCGGGCAGCTCGCCAAATTTTTAAATGAACGCCAACCTCGAACTCTACCAGGAAACACGGAGGCGAACCCGCGGGACTCGGTCAACGCTATCACGCTTAGGAGTGGCAAGGAGGTAAGTGAACCCACCCCTGTAGAAGAAAAAGAAATTTCTGTAAAAGTTTTTGAAAAAACTCTGCCTTCTTTTGAAAAAGGTTTTGAAAACGTTTCTTCTCCTCCTCCACCACTTTCTTCTTCTTCAAATATTCCAAAAACATCTCTTCCTTATCCCTCAGTGTTAAAAACTCAAAATGATGAAAATTATCACAAATTTGTAGATGTTTTCAAGCAAATCCAAATGAACCTGCCATTTTGTGAGATCATCTCACAAATGCCCAAGTATGCAAAATATTTAAAAGATTTGCTAACTAACAAGAAGAAACTAGAAGAATTTTCTCCTGTAACGCTTAATGCTGAGTGCTCGGCGATTTTGCTTAACAAATTACCGAAAAAACTAAACGATCCGGGAAGTTTCTCTATCCCGTGCCTCTTCGGTGATTTGCTAGTCAAACGTGCCTTGGCAGACTTAGGAGCGAGCATCAACCTCATGCCCTTCTCATTATTTAAAAAGCTAGGATTAGGTACGCCAAGTCCAATTAGGATGAGTATTCAACTCGCCGATCATTCAATCAAATATCCAATGGGCGTTATCGAGGACGTTTTAGTGAAGGTCGATAAATTTATCTTTCCCGTTGACTTCGTCATATTAGATATCGAGGAAGACGATGTGGTACCCCTTATCCTCGGTCGTCCCTTTCAAGCCACTTCTAAGGCTATTATTGATGTAAGCAATGGAAAGCTTGTACTTAGAGTCGACGATGAGGAAGTCACAATTTCAATCAACTCCTCTTTAAGAATTTCACTTTCAAATGATGGCGTAGTTTATTTCTTCGAAACCTTTTCTGAAGAACAATCAAGTATGGATTTTATAACCCCTTCTAACGATTCACTCGATGTTTTAAACACCTTATCCAATGATGCACCTATCATAAATGCTCAAAATTTTGAAATTATTGAAAAAAGGGAGATATTTTATCTACTTCTTATGAAATTCCTCCAAAACTCGAATTAAAACAATTGCCTGAGCATTTAAAATATGCTTTCTTAGAAACTGGTTCTCAACTTCCGGTTATTATTTCTTCTTCTCTTTCTGATTTTCAAAGCGAAAAATTAATTAAAGTTTTAAAAGAGCACCGTCACACCATCGCTTGGCAAATTTCTGATATCCGCGGTATCAGTCCACATTTTTGTACGCATAAAATGTTTTTGGAAGAAAATTCACGTCGTTCCATTCAACCCCAACGCCGACTTAAACAAATATGAAATAAGTAGTTAAGGCGGAGGTTATAAAATTACTCGACGCAGGAATTATCTATCCGATTTCTGATAGCTCGTGGGTTTGTCCAGGTCGTGCCGAAAAAGGGTGGAGTGACGGTAGTTTTTAATGATAATAACGAACTAATTCCTACTCGAACTGTAACAGGTTGGCGTATGTGTATAGACTATAGAAAACTAAACGACGCTACTCGGAAGGATCACTTTCCTCTCCCATTTATGGATCAAATCTTAGAACGACTTTCCGGACATGATTTTTATTGCTTCCTCGACGGTCTATCGGGTTATTTTCAAATACCCATCGCTCCCGAAGACCAAGAGAAGACTACTTTCACGTGTCCTTTTGGAACTTTCGCTTATCGTAGAATGCCTTTCGGTTTATGTAACGCGCCGGCTACATTTCAAAGATGTATGCTGGCTATTTTCGATGAACTTGTAGGAGATATAATGGAAGTCTTTATGGACGATTTTTCGGTTTTTGGGGATGATTTTGATGTTTGCTTAAATAATTTAAAAAAAGTGTTAAAAAGATGTGAAGAGACTAACCTTGTCCTAAACTGGGAAAAATGTCACTTTATGGTCAAGGAAGGGCTAGTTCGCGGTCACAAAATTTCTAATAAAGGAATCGAAGTAGATCGCGCAAAAATAGAAACAATCGAAAAGCTTCCTCCCCCTTCTACGGTTAAAGCGATTAGAAGTTTTCTCGGTCACGCCGGTTTCTATCGACGTTTTATAAAAGACTTTTCAAAAATTTCAAAGCCGCTGACCCATCTGCTTGAGAATGATGTTCCGTTCTCTTTTAATGATGATTGTCTTTCTGCTTTTAACATTATTAAGGAAAAACTTGTTAACTCTCCAATTTTAATTGCTCCTGATTGGAATTTTCCTTTTGAATTGATGTGTGATGCGAGTAATTATGTTGTAGGTGCTGTGTTAGGACAACGAATAAACAAACATTTTCATCCTATTTATTACGATAGTAATACATTAATCTTCGCTCAAGCGAATTACTCCACTACGAAGAAAGAACTTTTAGCAATAATTTTTGCTTTTGATAAACTCCGCTGGTATTTAACTTTATCTAAAGTCATAGTTTTTATGGATCACTCGGCGCTTCGTTATTTACTTGCCAAACCCGACTCCAAGCCATGGTTAATCAGGTGTATTTTGCTACTCCAAGAGTTCGATTTGGAGATCAAGGACAAGAAGGGCGCGGAGAACCTAGCTGCTGATCACTTATCCAGACTTGAGAGCCCGGATGCTGATGCTGCTGAAGAGATCGATGACACATTCCCTGAAGAGCACCTTCTTTCCTTGGCGAAGGTAAATTCTCTCCCTACCCCTTGGTTCGCAAACTTTGCTAATTTTCTTGTAGGAAAGGTAGTCCAAAAATCTTTTTCAACTCAGCAGAAGAAGAAATTCTTCTCTGATTTGAAATTTTATTTTTGGGAGGACCCTTTCCTCTTCCGGATTTGTGCGGACCAAGTGGTAAGGAGGTGCGTCGGCCAAGACGAAGGACTGCAAATCTTGAAGCACTGTCATGAAGGACCAACTGGTGGCCACTACCAAGCAAGCCACACTGCAAGGAAAGTACTGGAGGCTGGCTTTTATTGGCCAACAATTTTCAAAGACGCACACCAATTTGTAAGTTCTTGCGATGCTTGCCAACGGACAGGTAATATCTCTTCCACCTCTGAAATGCCTCAAACTTATTTTTTTAGAGTGTGAACTTTTTGATCTTTGGGGTATAGACTTCATAGGACCTTTTCCTCTTTCTTTCGGCAGTCGTTATATTTTAGTTGCGGTAGATTATGTTTCTAGGTGGGCGGAAGCCCAAGCTTTTCCAAAAAATGATGCTAGAGTCGTCTTAGGATTTTTAAAGAAATTATTTTCTAGATTTGGCACTCCACGAGCCTTGATTAGCGATCGGGGGTCACACTTTTGTAACGCCCAACTTAACAAATTATTCACACTTTATGGCGTTATACACAAACTATCCACTGCCTATCACCCACAAGCTAACGGTCAAGTGGAAGTCGTAAATAGGGAACTAAAATGAATCCTAGAAAAAACTGTTTCTGCGAATAGGAAGGACTGGTCGGTCAAGTTAGATGACGCGCTTTGGGCCTACCGTACTGCTTATAAGACGGCGATTGGTTGTACACCATATCGTTTAGTCTACGGCAAAGCGTGTCATTTACTAGTAGAGTTAGAACACCGTGCCTATTGGGCACTTAAGTTTTTAAATCTTGATCCGACCATATCTGCTGACTTGAGACGATTCCAACTGAATGAGTTAGACGAGTGGCGAGCGAATGCATATGAAAGTAATTTCTTTTATAAAGAAAAAGTTAAGTCTTATCACGATCAACGGCTTAAACACCCTAAAAATTTCAAGCCGGGTGATCTAGTGCTTCTATTCAATTCACGATTGCGACTTTTTCCGGGCAAACTTAAATCTCGGTGGTCCGACCCCTTCGTTGTTAAGGAGGTTTGGCCATATGGGACGGTGCTTCTAACGCACCCAGAAAAAAGGTGAATTTAAAGTAAATGGCCACCGCTTAAAGTTGTACTTTCCGGGATAGGAGTTCGAGCGCGAGAATATTTCGTTTCATTTAGCTAGTAGTTAAAAAAATATCGTTATAAAATAAAAAAAATATGTATTTATTATCTATTTCTATAAATCTATATATTAAAAGTTTCTTCTATTTAGTTTCTTCCCTTCTCTCTTTTTTTCAAATAAAACATCGAGGACGATGTTTTCCTCAAGATTAGGGGAAATATTGGTCTCTTTGCCCGCTTTCTTATTTTTACCTTCCTTTATGTTTCCCAAAAAAAATCATATTATTTATATAAAAAAAATATTAGGTATTTTAAGCTAATCTTTGCAAAATCATTAGTACCCCAACTTGTGTTTTGTTATTTCCAATCTCTTTTATGCAAATTTAGCTAGTTTAAATTTTCCTAATCTTGCCTTTTGGTTATCTTTCACGGGTAATATGTTGACTCGTGCAGTGTTCTAATTCCAAGTAGCATGTTAGTTCTGAATTGTTTATCAAAAATTAGCACTTTTTCGTGATTTTTATATTTTATTCTCTTCACTAATTTTAAAATTTTCATCCACTGTTTTTCTTTCCGTCTTTAAAAAATCTCTACAATGTTAACTCATGTCTAGTGTAGTAGATGTGAACAATTCTAGACGCTCATTATGTTTATTTTCATGTTAATCTCAATCATCTTTATTTGCTATCTAAGACTTGTACCTCTTGAATTTTGTTCAAAGTCTAGCTTTAGATAAATCTAGGAGCATGAAGATGATTTAGGCCATTTTTGAATCGTTTGTGCTTTCTTGCCTACCAAAAATTAATCCCTAGTTAACCACTTTTGGTATTTTCCATGTTTTCTTTGCTACCTCCATCTTCTTTTTCACCAAAGCCAAAAATCCCAACCTTGTTATCACACTAAACTTTTGAGTTTTATTGAAAAAATTCATTGTGTAAGAGGTTCATCTTATGAAAATGTGGAGAATTTCAAAAGGAAAAGCAAGCTGCAAAAGAAGAATGTAAAAGAAAGAAAAAATTATTATGTGAAAATTATGTATTGGCCAAAATTTTCAAAATTCTTATGGCCTCATGTTGAAAAATAAAATAAAAAATGTTATGTTAAGATTGAAAAAGTTTGAGTATTTCTTATGTTGGATTTTTATAAAACTCTTATCTTGGTTTAGTGTGATCCTTAGCCATCATGTTTATCTTTTAATTTTCAATTCCTAATATTATACCTAAGCCAAGTTTCAGTCCTAATGAAAGCCCTTTTGATTCATGCTCCTAGGTTTATTTTTAGTTAGATAGTAAAGAAAAGTAGATTGGTTAAGTTTTTGGATAGGAATTTAGATTTTTGATTTTAGATTGAAGTAAGTATAATTTGTCTCTTAGAGTTTAGTAACAACTCAATGCACTTTTTCATTTGTTACATTGCTAGATTTCTTTATAGAATTTTGGCTAAAACCTTGGATGATCATTTTTGTTAGTGAAGTTTATAAAGTTTTAAATCATGATCAAGTAAAAATTTTCAGTTCACTTTTCATTGTTTTCCCTACTTGGAATTCCGCATCATACTTGTGTTTAGCATAACCAAGTAGTTTGATTAGTTATTTTTTATGTTTGCTAGCTTGCATGTCTTTGCTTGGGGACAAGCAAAATATTAAGTATGGGGGAATTTGATAGCGCATATTTTGACTTAAATATGCTTATTATTATTATTATATTTTAATATAAACTATATATTTTCCTCTAAATTATTTTATAATTATCTTCTTATTATTATTTCTATATTATTCGCACTAATATTATTTTGTTTTATTTTATGGCAGGCCTGGGGGGATTTCAACACGTCTCGACGTAAAAGCCCGCTGCAGAATATCGCAATTGCTGCTATTTTCACTCGACGCCATTATCGTCATTGTCGTCATGCCGCATACAAGATCGTCGCCGCTCCCACGCCAGCTCAAACCCGACCCCTCCTTGCCTCCAATTACTGCAACCCGTCAACCCCCTTGGTGAAGCTCAAAACTGTGAGCATCTCTCCTAGTCCAAACCGCCACCTTTGCATGAATATTCATGCATGGCTCCCATTATTGCTTGGCCGGCCCCCCTCCTCTCTCCTTTTTCTCTTAATTAAAACCTTTTTCTCTCTCTTTTGTTCCCCATACATTCCCCCCTTCTCTTCTTTATTTCTTCTTAAAGAACATGCATTGGACTTGGCCTCTCCTTCCTTCTCTCTTTCCTCTCTTCTCTCCCCTCAATTATTACATTCAACTCCCCTCTCCACATGCATGGCCAGCCACCCCCTTGTCTCCCCTCCCCTGTTTTTATTTCTAGAACTTTCCCCTCCATCTATAAAAGGAACCCATCCCTCATGCTTTGGGGGAACTTTTGGCAAGAGAGCAAGAGACAGATGAAGGGAGAATTGTAGTTTGTGTTCAAGCTTTTAGTTTTCCATGCTTTGTCTTCCTTTGTCTTGAGAAATATTATTGTTATTTTACTCTTATTGTTGTACTCCTTTTTTATATAACTAATGAAAATGCTTTCTCTTTATCTCATTGTTATTTCCTTTTCTAATATGCGTAGCTAAACTTTCTCTTAGTGCTTGGTTGGTTAGTATTGGGATGAAGATTAATTTATAATTTATCATCTCTAATTCTTAGATTTTTTTTCGTTTCGATTTATTTCTGATTAAATTGTGGTTGCGAGTTTATATTGCTAGTATATAAACTTCGCCATCCGATTTGGTATTCTAGTTAGCCGAGAGGCTCGTGGATGCTTTAGATCTCTCAGAAATAAAGGGTTTGCTGTATTTTCTTTGAGAATTGAAAATGTCGCTACCTTTGGATTCGGGAATAACCTTCATGCAATTTTAATTTATTTCAAATTTTAAGAGATTATGTTTGAAGTATTATTAAAATTAGGCGGTAGTTGTCTCTAGCGAGCCTCTATCGTATTTCTTCAATCCTCCAATCGAAATGGAATTTTTAAGAATTAGAGCGCCTCTTTTATAATCGGATTCTCAAGAACACCCAATCAAGTGCTAAGCCATTTTTAAAATTGTGAATTTCTCTTTCATTAATTTTCAACCTGCAACTTTTAAATTTCCAAACAAATCCCATTTTCCATCGATAAATTAATAGGAATTTTGCGTAAGTAAGATTACATGACAGGCCTCGGGCAAATACGACATCCTTCTTATACTATATTTCGATAGGTATACTTGCCCACATCGAGATATTAGTTGGAATTATTTTAAAACTATAAAATCTTTATCAATAGTAAAACTGTAAAACATGAATAACATGGAGATCACTAGTTGGGAATGGAAGGTAGATGGTGTACCTAGTCTGGTTGAGAAGATGTGATGTCACCAATAGGAGTCTATATGTTAAGTATGCCTAATAAGCTAAGGGGCAAGGTTGTGCTCGGGATCGACGAAATATCGTCTTTCCCCTTAGAGGGTCATGACGTACTTAGGGAAATCCAAGTGTAATAATAAGAAGGACATTCTTATGGGTAGTTACCAATAACATTAAGTGTCTAGAGAAAGGGAGGTTTGAGTTATCATCCCATCGTACCTCCTAGTACCGCTGTGAGCCCCACATAGGGTAGACCTCGGGAAGTCCAAGATTAACCCTAAATCGTAGGAATAAACTGTTATGCAAGATTGTCTTTATAATGCACACACCCACGCCCCATGGTTACGGGAGGTTAGTTTGTTTGGTCTTACAAGCGGTAGGATGGGTGGTTGTAGGTGCAGATGGGTTAGTCCGGCGAGCCGGTGGCTCAGAAGGTTATGGTGACGGGCGGGTTAGCCCGGGGAGCTTATTGCTTGGAGATAGATGGTAAACATGTTTGCATGTTCATAAATGTGGTGGGTCTTCAGAATCGACGGTCATTCATACCGACGTCAATACGCTGACTCGGCAAGTGTGGATTTGCACTTAGCAATAAAAAGTCTGGTAGTCCAGCCAGTTTGAGTACGCAGATGCTCCGCAGTTTTGCATTGAGGCGTACGATAGGTCTGGGTTAGGTAGTGTGAATACCAACCTAGAGGTGGGGGAGGCCCAACCCACTACTTCTGTTTGCCACTACGGGAGTATACTGGGAGTCTTGCTTGCTCCAAAAAGGGGGAAATAAAGGTCTCTGCGCATAGAGTCGAAGTGTGTGTGTTGCACATGTGTGATCATAACATTAACTGCATAACCTTGCATGACATATCATAAGCATTGCATTTCAAACCCTACACCTATCGAATAAATTGGTTATGGGACTTTTTATACAATAGGCCTTGCTAAATGACCACTTGGTCTATAGGTCTGTATGGGCATTCCTATAAATCAACGGTTACTTTTCTTACTCTACTATGCCTTGCTTTACTCCACTTTGTTGGAATATGCTTTCCGCATCTCTTGGTTTGACAATAACAAATCCAATTGTATTTGATCATACTTATTTTGTGTTTATAGTATGCAGGATTCAGTGCTTTCAAATCTCCATGGAAATATGTTTTTGTTACTACCGCGCAGTGTTAAGACTACCGTTGGCGCTAACAAACCACTGAGAAGGAAACCGCTGAGAAGGAAACTGGCGTTCGACGAACTGAGAGCTCCGTTCGACGAACTGTGTGCTCCGTTCGACGATCTGCATGTTCTACCGCGGCGCTAGACAAAATGCATGCTTTACCATGACATGCTAGAACTACCGCTGGTGCTAGCGTTCGACGAAATGGAGGTCGACAAAATGAAGGTTGCGCTCGACGAAATGCTTATCACTGCGTTTGACGAATTTACGTTCGACGAAAATGGAATCCCGTTCGACAAAAATTCGATCGATGAAATATGAGGCCGGTTCGACAATGATGCGCCCGACGAAAAGAAATGTGCTCTACCGCGGAGCATTAGCACTAGCGCTGGCGTTTGCATATATGGAAACTATTGACAGAAAGGAAACAGTGGAGAAAAAGGAATGTCGACAGGTCACTATGTTTGGCAAGTACTATCGCGGCGCATTAGGTCTAATGCCCGGCGGTAGCTTTTGGAAACATCACGTCTGCAGTTGATTGAGGAGCAGATTTGGAAGAAGATTGTGGCTGAAGGAAGGAAATTTTGCTAACGCGGGGCATTAGCGGTACCGCGGCGCGCTAGTGTTTGGCGCTCAAAATGTTGCCTAAACTACCACGATCCATGTGCTTCATTGCCTTATATGGATACCGCGGGGCAGTAGTACTACCGCAGGCAGTAGTGGCTGATTCTACAAAAAGATGCGCGCCTCCTCCGTTATTTGCTTGCTGATACAGAAGGAATAGAAGCCATATATTCAGAGAACTCGTGAGAGCCTTCTCCAAGCAGCCCGAAGAACTCCATCAACGTTCGTGAACGCAAAGAACTTGAAGACCAATACGATCGCATCTACATCGACATATAGTTCTACTTTTGAGGGAGTCTTTAGTTTGTGTCTTGTTTTATTTTCAAATTGTAACCCTTATATCTTTTGTTCGGTAGAGGAACTCGCCACACGGCGACTAGGGCCTTGCGGGGACAAGGGGGAATTTGCCAAACGGCAACTAGGTCTAAGTAGGACTTAGGGAGGAATTCGCCACACGTCGACTGGGTCTAGGGAGTAGATCTAGGGGGTGCTCGAGGCCTTTCTGGTGATAGATTGGCTAGAGTGGATTGAGTCCGTATCTGGGGAGAGATCGACTAAAGCCAACCGGTTCATGGGGATACGAGTCGGTATGGAAAACAAAAGGAGTTTTCATATTATTTGCTTCGATTTCTAGCGTCATTGAAATCAGATTTTGTAATCAATTTTATAAATGATAATCATGCCTTTTCTTGTTTAATAAAATTGATTTCATTTCTAATTTCATTATCTCTTTACTTTTGATTTAAATGCGACCAAAATATCAAAAGTGTTCTATTAAAGTTTAAAGTTTGTAAAACCCTTATTCACCCCCCCCCCCCTCTAAGGGTGCCTACAGATCCAACAAGTGGTATCAGAGCTAGATTATTCCAAATCGGCTTAACAACTGGGAATAATGGCGTCTCTTGATCATGATCTCGCTTCTACTAGTGGGAAAATTTTTAATATAAATGAAAAAGTATTATCACCACCATTATTTATGGGCAAAAATAATAAAGGGTGGAAAACATTAAGGAAATTTTTTCTTAAGGCCTTAGATGAAAAAGTTTGGAATATTACAATTGAAAAAACACCTAGCGTACTAACTAGAAATGAAATTGTTTTAAATGCTAAATCTATGAATAGTATATTTTGTGCGTTAGACCAAAATATTTTCAAACTTATTTATACGTTACCTACCGCATATGAGATTTGGAATTTTCTTGAAAGAACTTATGATTCTCCTTCTACAGGTAAGGAACAATCTCAAGAACCGGAGAATATGCAAGCTTGCACAAGCCTTCAAGAATGCTCCTCTCATGACGGATCCATGAAGTGCATATCAAGTGAAAGAGAAGAAGAAGTACTATCTTCGGAAGAGGAGTGCCAAAAAGATGTCAAAGAAACGATATGTTCAAATCGTGCCTCTCCCGAAAGTAACGTAAGGAAATCAAAATCTCCTATTTTTTGTACTTCTATTTCTACATTACAATTGCTGCAAATTACTAAACGTAAGATTAAGAAACTAAAAATGGATAATGCAAAACTGCGTTTAGAAAATAAAACTTTGAAAGCAAATGTGAATGTAGAATCCAAAAATGAAATGTTTGTATCTCCATCATGCTCTTCATTTGAAAACTCTATATCTTGTTTCGATTGTAATAATATTAAAGAAAAATTCAAGGAACTTAAGAAAGAGTTTACTTTAGTACAAGAACAAAAAAAAATTATGTTTAAAATACTCTTCTCTGAAAAATGATTGTGCTAAGTGTAATGACTATAAAATTGAAATTGAAGAGATGGATGAAACATTTGATGAATATAGAAATAATTATCAAAATCATATTGATTCTATTGTATCCACTCTTAAAAATAGCACAATCGCCTATAATAAAGCTAGACATAATCTTAAAGTTAAGAATTATGAATTGGAAACAAAAGTCAACTTGCTTAAGGAAATTATAAAGAAAAATTCTCAACACATAAATCAACAATTTCAAGCAAATTCCAAAAGCAAGTTAAATGTGAATTTTCATAATATGTCTAAGCCTAACAAAAGAAATGAAAAATATCAAATGCTTGAAAATGAAATACCAAATCATTATCATTTACAAAATCATGTTTCTCCCAACATAAAATTAAATGTTCACAAATTTCCTATAAACAATGTTTTACAAAATCATCATGGAAATTTGAAAAATAAAAATAATGTTAAACCAAGATTTGAATCGAGACCCAAAGCTAAAGATGAAACACAAACTCAAATCAAAAGATCCCATTCAATCATGTCTCCCCAAAAGCAAACACATTGTATTTGGGTACCCAAAGGAATCGTCACACCCGGTCCTCTTGGGATACCTAAATCTCTCATTCATTAGTATCCAATCATTTGCATGAAGTAGAAATCAATTAAAAATGAATTATCAATTCTCTACTTCATGATATGCTTTATTTCCTTTTTGTTTTTGCTTTTATTTCTTTGAGCCATCATGATAAGATCATGTTATATAACTTGTGATATGTTTTTTCACATATTAAATCAAAATTCATTAATACTAAATTGAAATAGCTATGATAATGCCACATGATAATTTAACTTTTCACATGATAATGCCAAAACAAACTAGAATAACTATCAAACTATAAAGAAAAAAATTTCATGACCATGCAGGGGATTCTTAAACTATTTCAGCAAGATAAGCATAAAAGAACACTTAAACAAAGCCAGAAAGTAGTCCGAACTGAAAAAAAAATAGATAAACCCAGATAGTATGTTGATACTAACGCCAACTCTAGAACTAGCGCCACGCGGTAGTAACAGCAGTCTATTTTGTTGTCTCTGAAAACCTGCATTAATTACAAAAATGAAATTAAAATTCATTCTCCTACTCTCCAGCCCCCATACTGCTGCTCTCTCCTTCATCACCTCCACGACGTCTCCGACAAACCGATCGTCGTGGCTGCTCCTCTTCTGGACTCTCCTCTCTAGGAGGTGATGGAGTTAATTTAAGTGTCACCATTATCTTTCGTACCATCTTCTCGATACTGGATATCTTTTTCGACATTCTTGTCACCTTCCTATTGATATCCACTCCCTACTCCGCTAGCTCCTATAGTTCTCGTTGGGTCTCTCTCACTAACCCACCTCATCGAACTGGAGGTTGTGGAGATGGACCCCTTTCTTGGCGTGGAGGATGAATAGATAGGGTAGATAATCTGGTTGGACGACAATCATGATGATAAACTTCCCTATTGAGAGACAGGCATTTCTTGTATACAATTCATTGAATTATTCCTCCCAACGGAAGAGTATTAAGTCGCTGTCTCCGTGGATCTTTCAATTTATATGTATATCAGATCATTGATAATAGGAGATCTACCATATCAAACATAATTTTTTCTAAAATATGGTTAGTGACCATACTCAACTGCGATGTGATCATCCTTGTATCTCCCCCCTTTATCATGATCGTACGTCGTAGGATCTCTTGGATAATGTATGCATCAAGAGTTAGTGTTGTAACCGATGAAATCAAATTCTCCATACCTTCTTGACCATGCAACAGTTCATTTATTCGAGTCCAGTTCCGAAGTGTTCGAAACCTCTCTACAATATCCAAGAGATTGCTACTCCACTCGAGACCAAACTCCTCACGTAAATCTTCATGAGTTATTACTACCTCATTACCCTGGACATAGGAACGTACTCCTCCTTGGAGATCAGTCTGAGCCGGATCCTCCAATCTCATATAAAATTCCCTTACTAAAACTGAAGAAAGGTTATCATCTATGATCACTGAGAGAACACCAGCATCAGCTAAATATTCATATATATGTGCATGAACGGGTAATTCTACCCCCACCTTCATTGCCACTCCGATGGTAGCATCCTCAATACTAGGAAATATAGTTCCGCCCTCTCGATTCTAATCTACGTTTGATCGTCGAGCACGACCACTGGAGGAAGCCAATATCAAATCTGAACAAAAATAATATTGAAGTAAAAACATCAAAATCTGGACAGGAGATTACATCAAAATCGGTACAGGAGAGTTATCGCGGCGCGGTAAATTCTACCGCCACGCGGTAACTGACGAAACTATTGTTCGTCTTCCTCCTTCGAATCCACCAAAAATCCTCCTAATTATTTCTGAAATGGGTCAAAAATTCTAGATTTGAGATATTTCAACTAATCTAACATGAATACTCAAACAATAACTCATAGATCTACAAAAATGACTTGAAAAATTTGTCAAAAATCCTCCTATGACTACATTGCCATGAAATTTCCTTAAATCCGTTAGATCCTAGCTTGAATCACTAACATGAACCATTAAAGAAAGTAAAATAACAAAAGAAAATCCATACCTACTTCTATCACCGGCGGAAGTCGAAGGAAAATATGAGATCCAAAACCCTTGACCAATTGAGATCTGACCGGGTCAAATCCTTTTATTTCACGCGGCTACCGCAGCGCGGTACCTCTATCGCTGGCGGTAGCGCACCTTTTCCTATGGGTGTTTATTTTTTCGACCAAAATTCATATTTTCATGACCAAACATATCTGATTTCTGTATTGAACAACATTGCTACTATTCTGCACAACTACTTTCAAAAGAAAAATTCTGAAAAATTTTACGCTTTTCAAAAAATTCGAGTTCTTTCACTACCGCTCGGCGACAGCTGAGTACCGCTCACGGTAGTGGGTAATTTCTGAATTTCCTATTTTTCTCTTTCATTTTTTATTATTCAGTTCATGTTATTTTCTTTTAAAATTCTAAAAACAAAAAAACTATAAAACAAATCAAAATATAACCATAAACATGCTTTGTTTTATTTCTATAAAATAAAATTTGTTTTATTTTTTATCAAAACCAACTACAAAATTTGAAAAACCAATCAAAACAACAAAAACATGCTTTTTATTTGTTTTATTTTTGTTTTTGAAAAACTTACAATTTATAAAAACTGATGTAATTTTCTATGTTTCAAGGATGATACGGTTTATCTTGCCAAGCTTTGTATACAATGTTTCGTTCTCTATTTCAAGTATCTTAATAACATTATTTTTGTATCATGCCTTGATCATTATCTTATGTGTGCTTTGAAATTGATTATAGATATCATGTGTAGTATTGCATAGCATGCCTCTATGTATGAGTAAATGGCTTATATTTGCAAATGATTTTTTTTTCTCACACCTTTTGATATTCTACATATGAATTTAATCTTCTCCTTCATGATTGTGTAGTGTAACAACTTAATATTATTGTTAGGCATGCTTAGTTTTACCTACACCACATGTAAAAATCTTTTTCATGCACCTAATTTTTGAAGAAGTATGTCTTTCCAAAATCTTTTGTTTGCACATACAAGTGAATTCGGAGACCTTTGTCGTTAAGCAAAAATTCAAATAAATAATTGACAAAGATAACTCCACCAAGCACTACTCACCCTCCTGATTAGTCTTAATGAGCATTGTGAGGTTGAGCACCTTGGAGAGAATTGTAAAGTGCCTTGTTGCAAACATTTTCCTTTTATACTACCTCTTCTTGTAGACCGAATCACAAATAACTAAAATTCCAAATAATAAATGTGATTCCCCAAGGACTACTTTGCACCCTGATAAGTCTTAATAAGCATTGTGTGTGCAGAGCACCTTGGTAGTTGTACTATTTTTCTAAGTGCATTGAAAATTTTATATTGCTTTGTGGGGCGAGGTAACGGTAAAATTGCTTGTTCAATAATATTGTCTTTATTCCATTAAACATGTCATGTGTTTTGATTAACTCATATGTATACTTTTATCAAAAACACAATTTTGTACACATCATTATCACTTGTAAGCCTTCTACTCATGAGAATTGGATTCTATTGCATATCTACATGTATTCTCTAAATTCTTAAGTAAATGCACTAGATAGCCTTGCATGATCAATACAATGTATAAGTGTACTTGTTTTCTCAATTTAGAACATTGTATTCTTCCATCTTGACTTGATATCTTGTATCATGCGTACATTTTTTTCCTCTACGCTATGAGTTCTCTGTATTGCATACCTTTCAAAACTATTGTATAGCTATGTTTCAACTGATATTATTTTGTATTCCTAAAATGCTACAACATCTATTTTGTTATATCTAAAACTCTTAATCATCTACTATGCTTCTCAATTTCTATATAGATGTTCACTTCCCAAAAGTATTTCGTCATGATTTCCACCTCTTTACTACTTCTACGCTCGATTATGAATACGTTGTCCCAACAAGTGGTTTCTTTATGAAAAATTCTTCACATTCCTTTTTTTTTTCTCTCCTATCTATTGTATTTTTCCTAAGCGTTTCACTCTTTCTCATGATCATTCCCTCTCTACACAGTAATTGCACTCTTTTTTTGGACTACCTCTCCGCCCTCTTTTGATAATACCAAAAGGGGGAGAATAAATTTGAAAGAAATTAACATGCTTTGGAGAGTCAAGTTCATAAGAAGTTTTGTTGTAGGGGGAGCATTCACTTAGGGGGAGCATTCATTTAGGGGGAGCATATGCACATGTCTTAAATTTCATGCTTATCTCTATTATAAACACAAATTCCTATCAATTTAATTATTTCTTTCTAAGGGGATTTGATATTATCAAAAGGGGGAGTTTGTTGGAACATGCATTCCGCATCTCTTGGTTTGACAATAACAAATCCTATTGTATTTGATCATACTTGTTTTGTGTTTATAGTATGCAGGATTCAGTGCTTTCAAATCTCCATGGAAATATGTTTTTGTTACTACCGCGCAGCGTTAAGACTACCGTTGGCGCTAACAAAATGCTGAGAAGGAAACCGCTGAGAAGGAAACTGGCGTTCGACGAACTGAGAGCTCCGTTCGACGAACTGTGTTCTCCGTTCGACGATCTACATGTTCTATCGCGGCGCTCGATGAAATGCATGCTTTACCACGGCGCGCTAGAACTACCGCTGGCGCTAGCGTTCGACAAAATGGAGGTCAACAAAATGAAGGTTGTGCTCGACTTAATGCTTATCACTGCGTTCGACTAATTTGCGTTCGACGAAAATGGAATCCCGTTCGACGAAAATTTAATCGACGAAATATGAGGCCGGTTCGACAATGATGCGCCCGACGAAAAGAAATGTGCTCTACCACAGAGCGTTAGCACTAACGCTGGCGTTAGCATATATGGAAACTATTGACAGAAAGGAAACAGTGGAGAAAAAGGAATGTCGATGGGTCGCTATGTTTGGCAAGTACTATCGCGGCGCGTTAGGTCTAACGCCCGGTGGTAGCTTTTGGAAACATCCCGTCTGCAGTTGATTGAGGAGCAGATTTGGAAAAAGATTGTGGCTGCATGAAGGAAATCTCTCTAACACGGGGCGTTAGAGGTACCGCGGCGCGCTAGTGTTTGGCGCTCAAAATGTTGCCTAAACTACCACGATCAGTGTGCTTCATTGCCTTATGTGGATACTGCGGGCCGGTAGTACTACCGCAGGCGGTAGTGGCTGATTATATAAAATGACGCGCACCTCCTCCATTATTTGCTTGCTGATACAGAAGGAATGGAAGCCGTATATTCAGAGAACTCGTGAGAGCCTTCTCCAAGCAGCCCGAAGAACTCCATCAATGTTCGTGAACGCAAAGAACTTGAAGAACAATATGATCGCATCTACATCGACATCAAGTTCTACGTTTGAGGGAGTCTTTAGTTTGTGTCTTGTTTTATTTTCAAATTGTAACCCTTATATCATTTTTTCGGTAGAGGAACTCGCTGTAACACCCCAAAATTAACTTCTCGAAATTAAATGGCAAGTGGATTGATTTCTCGAGAAATCAACTAGTCAGGAATTGATTTCTCGAGAAATTAAATGGGCAGAATTATACTTCTCAAAATTTAAGCAGAGCATATACTTCTCCAGAAGTATATATGGCATGAATTTACTTCTCGAGAAATCATAGGAAGAAGTTATGCTCTCGAGAAATTAATATGCAGAAATATTACTTCTCGAGAAATCTTAAGGGCACGCAGTGCAAGTTCTCGGGAACAAGAAATGCCTTCAAGCAGTCATTCGTCGAACGCAGGCTTAGCAGCCGTTCATCGAACGCAGGCTTAGTATCCATTTGTCGAACGCATGCCACCGTTCGTCGAACGCAGGCCACCGTTCGTCGAACGCAGCATTACTTCCATTCGTCGAACGCAGACAGAAGCCGCGATTTGCGAAATAGCTGACCCGTGACTCTGTTTTTGCGGCTGTCAGATCCAGATCTTTAAATCCAAAGCTTGGAATTTATTTCTGGGTTATTTTAGGGGTTGTCTAGAGGGCTATATATATGCCATCTTTAACTCATAATCCTTATCTTCTTCAAGCGTTAAAAGACGGAAGCCGAGAGAAAATCAGTGACAGAGAGGAAGAAGAAAGTGTCATCTTCTGCCATTGCCTGAGCTTCGGAGCTCCGATTCGCGAGCCATTTTCAGATCTGGAAAGTGTAGGCCATTGCGAAACTTTCTATCCGAGTGAAATCTCAAATCTATGGCAAAGAAGAAAGCTCCAAGGGTAACGATCCTTCCTCCCTGTCTTAGGACGTGTTTTGTCCTCTCATTCCTTTTTCTATGTTTGCATGAGGAATCCCTTTCACCAAATGGGTGAAGTGTAGGATTTGCTCCAATTCTTCGGAACTCCGGGTTGATTGTGTCCATCCCCGGCATACTGCATTTAGAAATCCGGTAGTCGTGCGGATTTAGGCATTTTGTGTGAAGCCTATTCGTGGCCGTGAGCCCGGATTTGTGATGCTTGGATTGCGACGTTGCATTTAGGTTAAGCCTAGAATGCGTGCCGAAGAATGTCTCTGTGGGATCTTCTTTAATGTTGCGGGACTTGAGTTTTAGGTGCCTTTTGAGAGCCTAACGAAAGCCCCTTGCTTGGGTGGTTGAATGCAAACCTTTGCCACTAGATTTGAATAGGGGTGGTCTTGGACCTCCTTCTGGGTTGTTATTTGCGAAGTCTAAGTCCACGTGAAAGGATTAGATGCGTAGTTTAATTTTGTGGGCACTTGATGTGCTAAACCCTTACAGGCCGAGGTGAAGCCGTACCCGCGTCGTGCGATAGATCGCGATGGTTAGAGCACGGGCAAAGCTGAACCGAACCCGTTTCCATGTCGATCGGTAAGAGGTCCATACCTCATGTAAGCCGTGTGATCATGGGAGAGGTCGTGGAAGGTGTCTTACCTAGACCGACCAAAAGCTCTTTTTCCCCACCTAAGGCTATGCCCTTAGGGTGGAGTGTTTGTGATGAATTTATGTTATGTCAGCCTCATGCGGTTGCTTAGGCGGTTGTGGGGAACCTTCGGGTGAACCCAACCAACATCATGCGCATACCTAGGTTCCCTTTTTCTTGATGCTCAACCTAGAAGATTGATTGTGCTTGAAACCTCACCTTGTGTTGTGTAGTTTGCACTTTCTTTATATTATTACATGTTGCATGTATGGCTTGCTTGCAGGTTAGCGGTGACACGCCCCTGAGCCGGCTAGATGGCCGGGGGTTGGGATCGTTATGCGGTTTATGGTCAGCTAATAGCTGTCCCTCGTTTACCTCTTATTAGATGTTGCTTGCAGGTGCAGGTGAGCCTAGCGGGAAATAGCGGTCGGTAGCCCTTTTGCTGTGTTAGCCCTTGAAGGCCAACCTCTTTTCTGCTTTACATGTATTGCCGGCCCGCGTGCCTATGTATGTTTTTGAGTTTCTATACATTTGATAAATGTAAGGCCTTAAGGCCGTAAATCTATTTGTTTCCTTCCTGGGACTCTGGAAAATTCTAAAAGATGTTTAATCCAAATGCTTCCGCTTACGCTGTTTATACTCTCGTGTAGTTGTTGTTCTTTTCTGTTTATCACCTTATAATGCCTAGCTAGTGTATATAGTATGGCGTGGGGTCCCGGCCGGACCTACTATTATATTATTTGTACTGGCAGGGTGTTACAATTTGGTATCGTACTTAGGGCGTCGATCCGTAGTTTAGCGAATTCGGGAAGAATTCCTTTAAGGGGTGGTGTGCACGGGATGTGCATTAACCTAAAGCGACAAAAACCTAATAAGAATGTCCACTTAGGAATGGAAAAACATACTTGTTTGCGGAACCTGAGCGTTCTATGATTGTAGTTTGCTATGTTTTCGGTCACTAAATTGTGTTTTGCACGATTTTAGGTGACTAGGAGTGCTGCGTGGCAATCTCAACCCCGTAACACCGCTAAAAGTAGTGCGTTGGCTGAGGTGCCAACGACCACTACTACTGTTGAGATGACCAGGTTAATCGCTGAAGCGGTCTTAGCGATGATCAACACTCAACCTCAAAGGCTTGCACAGCCTGTTATGCCTACTCCGGAAGTGGCCCCGGTGGCAGCTGTCGCAGTGGAACCTACAGTGGAACCGAGGGTGGAGATCCCTGTACCAATGGATGCAGTGGAACCTGCGGTGGAGCCAAGGGTGGAATGTTGAGTAGAGCGAGTAGTTGTTGCTCAAGAGCGTGATCAACTACTTCAGCACTTTCTAAGTTTCCATCCTCCAACCTTTTCGGGGAATGGATCCCCAACGGAGGCAGAGGATTGGCTCTCAACAGTTAGAAAAACTCTAAAGGCGACAGCAACGGAAGAAGCTATGATGGTCACCCTAGCCACATTTCTCCTTAATGGAGAAGCAGAGCTTTGGTGGGCCGAATAGGAAGCGCATAAGTTTGAAGGTAAGGATATTATCGAGATCACTTTGGCGGAGTTCTCAAAGTGGTTTCTTCAGAGATATATTCCCTCTGCCCAACGCATTGCATTGCAGAACCAGTTCTTGAAGTTAACTCAAGGAGATAGCTCGGTGGACGAGTACTTTCACGAGTTCACTAGATTGGGCCGCTATGCGGGGTCTTTGGTGGAAGATGAGGAAATGAAGACGAACAAGTTTTATGAAGGTCTTCGGGATGAGTTGAGACTGCTCCTTGCAGGCCCAATGACGTTTGGCTTCCATGTGATGGTGCAAAGCGCCAGATCTCTGGAGTTGGACATGAAGAGAGTGCAAGCAAAGGGCGTGGCAAAGAAACCTGAATTTCATGCGCCGACCTCTCAATCCAAATCTGAGTTTAGGAGGAACAAAAGGAAGTTCAAGTCTGCGGAACCAACTCGCTCAAATGTGTCGGGAGCTACGACTGCACGTGGTCCAATTACATGTTTCACTTGCGGAAAGGTGGGACACAAAGCACGTGTGTGTCGTAGTGGTCCCCCGAGGCCAAAGAACCGAGCGATGGACTATGCTCGTGCTGCGGGTCATGCAGAAAAGGGTAAAGCTGCGGAGTCTTCTGCTTCCCAGCACATTCCGACCCAGCCGAGAGTTTACTCGCTTGGCCAGCAAGAAGCCATATGAAAAACTGATGTCATCACAGGTATGGATTAGTAGTTAGCTCTTACAGCTATTTATGATTGATACTGTTGTGCGACTTTATGTTTGATTTGTGTGCAATTAGATTTCGTCCTAATTTTTGATTATCTGGCGAGAGCTCTATTTGATACGGGTGCATCACACTCTTTTTTGTCTGAGGACTTCGTGCTGCGAATCGAAGTGCCGTCTACCTTAGTAGAGGATAGATTGGAAGTAGTGCTACCCAATGGATCTCGCATGGGTGCGGATAGGAAGAGTCGTGTGAAGGTGCGGATTGGAAATCAAGACTTTGACTTGGAAGCATCGTTATTACCGCTAGCTGAATTTGACGTGATCTTCGACATGGACTAGCTCTCGGAGCAGCGAGCATGCATTGATTGCAATTCAGAGGAAATCACTCTGAGAAAGAACACCGGAGATGAAACCACGTTCGCGGGTGTGCGAGGAGCGAGCAAGACGTTGATGTCTGCTCTCCAGGTGGTTCAGGCGGTGAGAAAGGGCGCAGAGTTGTTCTCCACCTTGTTGAATGCTTCGGAGCCAAAGCGCAGTTTAACTGATGTCCCAGTTGTAGCGGAGTATGTCGATGTGTTTCCTAACAAACTCCCTGGGGCTCCACCTCAGCGAGAGATTGATTTCTATATTGAGCTGGTGCCAGGTGCCAAGCCTGTAGCACGCTCACCGTACCGAATAGCGCCAAAGGAATTGGCAGAGCTGAAGGTTCAGTTGCAAGAGCTACTAGAGCAAGGCTATGTATGTTTAAGTTCTTCACCTTGGAGTGCACGGGTCCTCTTTGTGAAGAAGAAGGACGGGAACTTGCATCTATGTATTGACTATCGAGAGCTGAATAAGCTGATCGAGAAGAACCGTTATCTGATTCTGAGCATCGACGACTTATTCGACCAACTGGTTGGTTCGACGGTATACTCTAAGTTAGACTTAAGGTCCGGCTATTATCAGCTTCGTATTCGGGAGTGTGACATCCCAAAGACAGCGTTCAGTACCCGCTTCGGGCACTATGAGTTCACGGTTATGTCGTTTGGTCTGTCTAATGCACCGTCGGTATTCATGGACTTAATGAACAGAACATTCTGAGAGTATTTGGATCAATTTGTGATCGTCTTCATCGACGACATTTTGGTATACTATCAGTCGGAAGAGGAGCATGCAGAGCATCTATGCGTAGTTTTGAGCACCCTGAGGAGGAATCAGCTATATGCCATATTCTGCAAGTGCGAGTTTTGGCTATTGTCAGTAGCATTCCATGGTCATGTTGTTAGTGGAGAAGGAATCGCAGTCGATCCTTCGAAGATAGAAGCAATCCAAGCATGACCTGTGTTGAAAAATGTAGCGGAAGTCCGAAGTTTCTTAGGACTTGCCGGCTATTATAGGCGCTTTGTGGAAAACTTCTCGAGGATTGCACTTCCTCTCACTAAACTGACTAGGAAAGATCATAAGTTCGTTTGGTCTCCCGAGTGCACATGAGCTTTTGAGGAGCTGAAGAGCCGTCTGACCACGATGCCCATTCTATGCTTGCCATGTGGAACAGAAGGTTACGAAATATATAGTAACGCCTCGGGGAGTGGCTTGGGTTGCGTTCTAGTGCAGTTCGGGAATGTAATTGCCTATGGCTCCCGTCAGATAAAGGTACATGAGAGGAACTACCCGGTCCATGATTTGGAGCTAGCGGCCGTGGTATTTGCTCTTAAACTTTGGAGGCACTACTTGTATGGCGTGAAAATCGACATCTTTACGGACCACAAAAGCCTCAAGTACCTGCTTGATCAAAAGGAGTTGAATATGCGACAAAGGAGGTGGATGGAGTTCCTTGGTGACTACACCTTCGACATTCGATACACTCCTGGGAAAGGAAATGTGGTTGCGGACGCGTTGAGTCGTCGGGCTCCTGCACAAGCAAACTGGATTTTGATGCATGATGAGCGTCTAATCTGGGAGCTAGAAGCCTTGGAGATCATTTTTGTCGATAGAAGAGCGTCTCCTTCAGCATGTCTGAATTGGACGGAGGTTCAATACGACCTGGCCGACCGAGTTCGACAAGCTTTGGAGCTGTATTCGAGCATGAAGCGTTATAAAGCGGAGACCATGGATGGGTCAAATGCTGATTTCTCCTTCAAAGATGATCTTATGTGGAAAAATGGCAGATTGTGCATCCCAAATGTTGGTACATTGGGGGAAGAATTGATGTACGAGGCTCACTATACCAAGTACTCGATCCACCCTTGAAGCACAAAGATGTACATGGATATGAAGAAACTCTTTTAGTGGCCAGGAATGAAGAAAACATTGCACTCTACGTGGCCAAGTGTCACACTTGCGCGTTGGTGAAGGTTGAATGTCAAAGACCTGGTGGGTTTCTAAAGTCTTTACCGATCCCGGAATGGAAGTTCGACGATGTTTCGATGGATTTCGTGCATGGATTGTCGTAATCGCAACATGGAAACGACGTCATCTGGGTGATCGTAGATCGATTGACGAAAGTTTCGCACTTTATTCCGAACCGGAAAGACGACTCCGTGGAGAAGCTAGCAAAGTTATACGTTGATAATATCGTACGGTTGCACGGGGTTCCCCGTAGCATCGTGAGTGATCATGATGGGCGGTTCACATCAATCGATTGGAGGCTGATTCATCAATTATTGGGTACCAAGCTAAAATTTAGCAGGGCCTTCCACTCGCAAATGGATGGACAGACCGAAAGGACCAATAGGATGATGGAAGACATGCTAAGGATGTGCACCCTGGACTTCGGAAAGAAATGGGAAGATCATCTCTATATGATTGAGTTTGCCTACAACAACAGCTACCAAGCTATTATAAAGATGGCACCTTTCGTGGCTCTTTATGGTAGAAAATGTCGTACACCGTTGGGTTGGGCTGAAACGGGAGACACGAAGTTGTTGAAACGCAAGGACGTGGATGAAGCAAATACATCAATCCGGGCAATACAAGAGCGGTTGCTCATTGCCCGGGATAGGTAGGCAATGTACAACAATGCAAATCACCAAAACGTCGAGTTCGCCGTTGGTGATTGGGTTTACCTGAAGATCAAACCGTTCAAAGGAGTATCGAGGATCCGACGCTTGAAAAAGCTAAGTCCGAGGTACTTAGGACTGTTCGAGATCTTGGAGCGCATTGGTGAAGCTGCCTACCGGCTTGATCTATCTTCGGAGCTGAGCGGGTTGCTTGATGTATTTCATATCTCTGTGTTGCGGAAGGCTGTCAAAGAGCCTAGTTCTGTAGTTGCGGTCAATGAAGTGTCGGTAGATGGTGGGCTAACGACGGAAGTCAAGCCCATTCGCATCGAAGACACGGAAGTAAAGCAGTTACGGAACAAATCCATTCGGATGGTCAAGGTCTGTTGGAATAATTGTGGAAGAGAGGAACTCTCTTGGGTAAGAGAGCAAACAATGCTTTCGGAGTACCCTGAGCTTTTTCTCTCAGGTATAGTTTAATTATGTTGCTGCTGTTTTCGTAATTTTGGGACGAAATTCCTTAAAGGAGGGAAGATTTGTAACACCCCAAAATTAACTTCTCGTAATTAAATGGCAGGAGGATTGATTTCTCGAGAAATCAACTAGTTATGAATTGATTTCTCGAGAAATTAAATGGGCAAAATTATACTTCTCAAAATTTAAGCAGAGCATATACTTCTCGAGAAGTATATATGGCAGGAATTTACTTCTTGAGAAATCATAGGCAGAAGTTAAGCTCTCGAGAAATTAATATGCAGAAATATTACTTCTTGAGAAATCTTAAGGGCAGGCAGTGCCAGTTCTCGGGAACAAGAAATGCCTTCAAGCAGCCGTTCGTCGAACGCAGGCTTAGCAGTCGTTCGTCGAACGCAGGATTAGCAGCAGTTCGTCGAATGCAGGCCGTCGTTCGTCGAACGCAGCTTTACTTCAATTCGTCGAACGCAGACAGAATCCGCGATTTGTGAAATAGCAGACCCGTGACTCTGTTTTTGCGGCCGTCAGATCCAGATCTTTAAATCCAAAGGTTGGGATTTATTTCTGGGTTATTTTAGGGTTTGTCCAGAGGGCTATATATATGTCCTCTTTAACTCATAACCCTTATCTTCTTCAAGCGTGAAAAGATGGAAGCCGAGAGAAAAACAGAGACAAAGAGGAAGAAGGGGTCGTCTTCTGCCATTGCCGGAACTTTGTAGCTCCGATTCGCGAGCCATTTTTCAAATCTGGAAAGTGTAGGCCATTGCGAAGCTTTCTATCCGAGTGAAATCTCAGATCTATGGAAAAGAAGAAAGCTCCAAGGGTAATTATCCTTCCTCTCGGTCTTAGGATGTGTTTTGTCCTCTCATTCTTTTTTCTATGCTTGCATGAGGAATCCCTTTCACCAAATGGGTGAAGTGTAGGATTTCCTCCAGTTATTCGGAACTCCGGGTCGATTGTGCCCGTCCCCGGCATATTGCATTTAGAAATCTGGTAGTCGTGCGGATTTAGGCATTTTGTGTGAAGCCTATTTGTGGCAGTGAGCCCGGATCGGTGATGCTTGGATTGCGACGTTGCATTTAGGTTAAGCCTATAATGCATGCTAGAGAATGTCTCCGTGGAATCTTCTTTTATGTTGCGGGACTTGAGTTGTAGGTGCCTTTTGAGAGCCTAACGAAAGCCCCTTGCTTGGGTGGTTGAATGCAAACCTTCGCCACTAGATTTGAAGAGGGGTGGTCTTGGACCTCCTTCTGTGTTGTGATTTGCGAAGTCTAAGTCCACGTGAAAGGATTAGATGCGTAGTTTAATTTTGTGGGCAGTTGATGTGCTAAACCCTTACGGGCCGAGGTGAAGACATACCCGCGTCGTGCGATAGATCGCGACGGTTAGAGCACGGGCAAAGCTGAACCAGACCCGTTTCCATGCCGATCGGTGAGAGGTCCATACCTCATGCAAGCCGTGTGATCATGGGAGAGGTCGTGGAAGGTGTCTTACCTAGACCGACCAAAAGCTCTTTTCCCCACCTAAGGCTATGCCCTTAGGGTGGAGTGTTTGTGATGAATTGATGTTATGTTAGCCTCATGCGGTTTCTTAGGCGGTTGTGGGGAACCTTCGGGTGAACCCAACCAACATCATGTGCATACCTAGGTTCCCTTTTTCTTGATGCTCAACCTAGAAGATTGATTGTGCTTGAAACCTCACCTTGTGTAGTGTAGTTTGCACTTTCTTTATATTATTACATGTTGCATGTACGGCTTGCTTGCAGGTTAGCGGTGACACGCCCCTGAGCTGCCTAGATGGTCGGGGGGTGGGATCGTTACGCGGTTTGTGGTCAGCTTATAGCTGACCCTCGTTTACCTCTTATTGGATGTTGGTTGCAGTGCAGGTGAGCCTAGCGGGAAATAGCAGGCGGTGGCCCTTTTGCTGTGTGGGCCCTTGAAGGCATCCTCTTTTCTGCTTTACATGTATTTCCGGCCTGCGTGTCGATGTATGTTTTTGAGTTTCTATACATTTTATAAATGTAAGGCCTTAAGGACGTAACTCTATTTGTTTCCTTCCTGGGATAGTGGACAATTCTAAAAGATGTTTAATCCAAATGCTTCCGCTTACGCTGTTTATACTTTCGTGTAGTTGTTGTTCTTTTCTTTTTATCACCTTATAATGCCTAGCTAGTGTGTATAGTATTGCGTGGGGTCCCGGCCGGACCTACTGTTATATTATTTGTACTGGCAGGGTGTTACACTCGCCACACGGTGACTAGGGACTAGGGGGAATTCGCCACACGACGACTAGGTCTAGGTAGGACTTAGGGAGGAATTCGCCACACGGCGACTGGGTCTAGGAAGTAGATCTATGGGGTGCTCGAGGCCTTTCTAGTGATAGATTGGCTAGAGCAGCTTGAGGCCGTATCTCGAGAGATATTGACTAAAGCCAACCGGTTCGTGGGGATACGAGTCGGTATAGAAAACAAAAGGGTTTTCATTTTATTCGCTTCAATTTCTAGCGTCATTGAAATCAGATTTTGTAATCAATTTTATAAATGATAATCATGTCTTTTCTTGTTTAATAAAATTGATTTCATTTCTAATTTCATTATCTCTTTACTTTTGATTTAACTGCGACCAAAATATCAAAAGTTTTATGTTAAAGTTTAAAGTTTTTAAAACCCTTATTCACCCCCCCCCCCCCCCCTCTAAGGGCGCCTACAGATCCAACACACTTTACTTTACTATCTTAATTACTGTTCTACTTTATATATACACTGTGTAATGGTAGACATTTCCTATAGACTAGTTTCGCTGTCATCTGCTTTGTTTTATACCCCTTGTTGTCCTCTGCTTCATCCCTCCCGCTCGGTGCCTAGAAGGCACTGGGTATGGGTTGTGGGAAACATGGCTTAGTATTTTGACTAACGGTCGGTGGACCATATCATTTTTGGGGATTGAGGAGACGTAGTAGCACTAGAGGCCGGTGTAGATGGAGGTGGGCCAGTCTAGTACAGGAGCACCAGTTTCAGGATCAGTGAGTGACTAATAGTTTGCTTCCGCAAGTGATGTTGTAGTGAGGACATGATGTATAGGGCATGAGCCCTTTTTATTACCTCTTTATTTCAGTAATTATCTGCGGACATCTTTCAGTAAGATCTATATTTTATGTGATGTGGACTTGAGCTGACTTTTGCTTCAATTGTACTTTTCTTCTTCTGTTATCGATATAGCCGACAAGATCGACATTTTGCAGTGGCGACCTTCCCGAGTATTGGTGTCACCACAAAATGGCGGTTCTAGTAATATGACCCGGTTTTGTAGCGAAAAAATGGGGTCTTACAAACTGGTATCAAAACAAAACTCGATCTGAAGAAAAGAAGTCCACAAACCCCGGGCCTCCCCGCACGAGTTTAGTTTGAGGATAAACTAAGCAGAAAAAGCAATGGTGTGCCCATATGGGGAAATCACATGAGAAAGTCCGTTTTTAACTGAATCTCTTTAGCCAAACCTCCCTATGAGTGACAATTTTTCTTTTGCATCCTGCGGTGAAGCCTGACCTCAGCAGGGAATACCTTCAGCTGCAAAGATCACTTTAGATAGTCCTTTAGTCAATGAGTTAGACTCAACCCCACTAGGACACATGACTAACCATGACAATTTATACCACGCCCTGGTCTGAAATAGACCGTAGGTACAAAGTTGATGAAGGTACGTGGATACCCCAAAGAGGTTAGAGGAGGAGCTTAATGTTGGAATGACCACCTAAACCATAAACTCCGATGCCCCTACTTCACATACCAAGGTTTATCCAAACGGATAGGACCACCTTAAGTAGATTGACACATAAGCAGAATGGTAGGGGACTCGTAGACTCAACCCTCATACCTGTGATATGTTTACATTGAGACAACGACCATGACGAACATCGAGGGTCGGATAAGAATTCAAGTTCAGAAAAGACCCGTTTGAGATTAGGTCACATGTTGACCCTGATAAGGTTGTCGTAAAGGGAACCTGGAAGAGTCTAAGGTATGGAGGATACCAATGACCCTCAAGATAGAACCCCAAGTCTAAGGTTGTGTGCCCTAAGAATTGTTTGCATACTTGGGACGAATATAACATAGTGAAACCAAAGATACTTAGCCCAAAATGGATAGTGGCTTGTCTTTTTTTTGGGGCTTACCTTTTGTCTATTGGGCAAATTTATTACTGACTTGGGTTTCCCTTAGATTTAATTTAGAAAGTGTTGCATCGTGAAGATAATGATTTTGAAGTCGATCATATTGTACATTACTTGGGCAAATATTCCCGATTCTATACAAGAACATTTGGAATGGCGACTTGTACTATTACCAGGGCAATAGAAAGACATCGTTGATCAAACAACAACTTAACCTTAGTTTAATCATTGGAAATGTAAAGTCGCTGAGATTAATCACTTAGGGATGTTGATGTCCTACTTTAGAAGTTGAGGGCGGAAATTAGATCTAACAAGTTATAGTTATATCTGAAAGTTCTTGTGGTTTGGGGCATTCAGAAGTGATCAACTTATGATTTGTTAAAAATCACACCCTATCATGGTAGAAAATTTTAACTACAATAATAGCCCTTATACCTTGGGAGCTATGATGATGAATAACCAGAGATCTTAGATGATGACTTATTAAAATGAGAATATAGTGTTTGAGTTTTCTATGATAAGAACGATCTAAGTTTATCTTACTTTGGACCATCTGAATGTGATCAAGAGTAGCATAAGTGGAAGTGATAGGAATTTGGTGTAATAAACGTGTTGATATTTCCTTGATGAAATTGACTTGTGAAAAAAACATTTGGGTATCAAAATTTTGCCCTCATACCTTATGAATCAAACTCCGCGTAGAAAATAATTGGGAGTCATCTTGCCATCATTGTCCGTTAACATATACTCATAAGGTTCACGAGTACACCCCCTTGAATTTTGAGGATAATTGAGATGCTTGACGATCTGATTAATCCCATCAATGGTAATAAATGGATAAGTTGTAGAGTGGAGTTGATTTATTAATCGGACATACTTGAAGCAGTAAGAATCTTAATGTGTGGAGAAAAATTTATAGAGAAGTTGTCTACCCATACAAACAAGATCTTTAGTCACCGGAAAAATTGTATATTCTGGAGCGTGTATTTCCCCAGAATAAAGAAAGACATCATAGGTTTTGTGATGCACGATGAGATTTGTTGACTGGTGAATAACAAGTGCAAGAGTCTTTGGGGAACTACCACAGTCACTGGCCGTGTTATAGTGGAAGCTCGAGGATATAATTATGGATCTCATACATAGGTTACCACATCCCCACTCCGGGCACAAGTTATTTGGAACATCGAGGATAGATTGACCAAGGTAGTTAGGGTCACCCCGAGCCGAAAGGACACTCCCGTTGGTGTTTGATGAGATGTTTATCCATTATCGTTGCTTACCCAGGATGATCGTGTCTGATCGGGATGGACGGGTTACGTCCAAGAAGCGAAGATGAGTCCAGGCTAATTTGGGCTCCTGATTGACGTTCAGCACAACTTTCCACGCTCAGAGGGACAAAGGCGCGGGATTCCACAATCTTGGACCCAGGATGAGGATTTAAAGACACTCGTCTATAAATTTGTGAAGGATACAGATGCCCAGGTGAGACTGATTCGCGTTAGGATGCTGGAAGCACAGAACAGGCAGGCCAAGTATTACGATGCGCGGCATCGTGCAGTAGAGTTTGAGGTTGGTATGCGGGCAGAAGTTCAGTCTAAGATAAATGGGGCTCTACAGGATCCTGGAGTGGATCAGCCCGTTGGCTTATAGACTGGAGCTACCGCCAGAGGTAGCGAGTTTGCATGACGTACGTCTTCCACATCACCTCCCTTAGAAGCGCTCTACTACGGCCGGAGCAGCAGATATCTATAACACAAGGTCCAGTAACTTCTGACCGATCAGTTTGTGTGGAGCCGGTCAGGATAACTGATATGACGGTGCCAGCGTTGCGGCGAAAGAAGGCTTCATAGGTAAAAGTCATGTGGTAAAATCATGGACAGGAGGAGCACACCTGGGAGCCACTAGAACGGATGTAGCAAAGATTGTCGGTGCTCTTCGAGTCAGGAATAACTTCAATTCTTAGGGGATGTTACGTTCAGTCACTCTCGATGAAAATCCCGCAAGCCTAATGAAATTATTTTTTTTATTGGGATTTGTAAAATCCCCCAAACAACTAGACCCCTAGAGTGGTTTTGTCATGACTAGGTCATGACAAAACCGTAGGAAGTGTAAGACCCCATTTTTTTGTTGAAATTCTTTAAGTGAAGTGGAAGGTGGCCTGCAGTCCGAATATTGGAGACCGCAGAGACCGCGCGGTCTCTGCGCTATGGCTCTGCCAGTCTGGCTCTGCCGGTCTGATTCTGGCGGTCTGCTGTGTTGAGCGGATTGTTCTAGTGGTGTTCCGGTCTCTTCCCAGGTTGTTCTGCTTGGTTGGTCTATCTTCTTTGTAGAAGACTGGGGGGTCTGTTCTTGTGTAACTGATGTGACCGGGCGGCTTATGCTGGGTGATCTGGCGACTTGTCTGGATTCGGCCAGATGTTCTTGGTTTGCTTTTGGTGATCTAATGAAGGAGTGTTCTTGTTTTCGTGTGGCTTTTGCGCAGTTTTGTGTTCGCGCGGCTTGTGCGCGGACTGTTGCTGACCTGCGTTCTTGGACAGAATATTCTCCATGTGGTGTGATCGCGCGGTCAGCTCTGTGAGACCGATGGCGATCTGTCGGGTGGTGATTGTACCTCTCTTACGGCGGTGACAACATCTATCTTGTTGCCTATAAATAGGGGTATATGGCCCACGGCAGCGGCTTGTCTGCAGACTGGTTTATGTTGTTCTTGTGCTGTTCGCAGCAAGCTCAGAGATCAGGCGACCTTCGGCGGTTAGGCGATTTGAGTTGCGGTCTGGCGACAGCTTTTGTTCTTTGTTCAATTCAATAAGCTCCAGTTCGTTCGGTCTAAGGTGGCAGTCTTGCAGTGCAGGCATCCTGTCTGTTTTCTGTTCGTGCGGTCTCAGGTCAAGCCGGGCGATCTCTGGAGTTCAGCGGTCTTGCGGTCTCTCCTTGTCATGCCGCCAGTTTTGTTTTTTGGTGTGTTTTGTTCTTCTCTCCTTCGTGAATCTTATGAATCATGTCTCGCCATGTATGTCTCGAAGTGTAATGAAGTGTTTATGATTCAATAAAGTCTTTTGGGTTGCTATGTGGCATTATGATTGTTTGGCTATAACTCAGTTGACGCAACTCCTGCTTACTCCTAAACGATTCAAATCAAAATTTTAACATGGTATCAGAGCTAGGTTGTTGGAGTGGATAAGCAGTGATCAACTTGAGTTGCCATCATCTTTGTGAAGAAGAGACCACATAGTTTGCCATGGAAGCTGGATACGCAAGAGGGCTTGGTATTGAACTCCTCACATCGACTAACTATAAGAAGTGGAGGTCGTGTATGGAGAGTTACTTACTTGGCGAGGATCTATGGGAGATAGTTGGAGGAGAGGACACACAAGAATTGTTTCTAGCAAGAGAGAATATGGCAGAGGTGAGACTTTGGAGGAGGACTAATGCAAAGGCAGAGTTCACACTCAAGAGGGCTATCTCACCAGAGCTATTCGATCACATCATTGGATGTAAATCTGCTGCTGAGATTTGGATGTCTTTGGATGGGCTGTTCAATAAGAAGAATGTAGATCGGCTACAGTTTCTTGAAAATGAGTTGGCGAAGGCCTCTCAAGGTGATCTTTCTCTCTCTACCTTCTTTCTCAAGATGAAGAACCTCACAACAGAGATTTCTGCATTTTACCCTGATGAGCCCATCTCGAAGGAAAAACTGAAGAGGCATATCATCCCCAGGTTGCGTAAGGAGTATCTTGCCTTTGTGACGTCAGTTCAGGGTTGGGCAAATCAGCCATCTCTGTTGGAGCTGGAGAATTTACTTGCTTCGCAAGAAAGTTTGGCAAGACAGATGGCGGGGACTTCTATCTCTAGGGGAGATAGTGATGTGTTATTCTCTAGGAAGAAGAAGAAGAAATGGGAGAAGAAGAAGTCAGGTCATGATGGACATTCTACTTCAGGTTAGCAGGATAGGGGTTATGCTTCTAAGTCTGATGGGAAGAAGAAGGGAGAGGGACCGAGGTGCTTCAGGTGCAATAAGACCGGCCACTTCAAGAAGGATTGTCGGGTTAATCTTCAGCCGGGACATGCAGCGGAGAAGGAGAAGCCAAATTCTCATGAAGCTTAATGGGGAGGAGCCTTTGCGGCCAATATGACGACGATGCCCATTAAGGCCTTGAATGCCATCAACTTCAAGGAGGATTTGATCGTGGATTCAGGGTGTGGGCATCACCTCACCGGGGATGAATCAAAGTTTTCTTCTTTGGCACCTTACTCAGGTAACGATGCTATCATTACGGCTGAGAATTCTGTTCATGCAGTAGAACAAGAAGGTGTTGTCTCTCTGAGCAGTGATAAGGCTCCACTCACATTGTTGAGTGTTTATCACGTGCCGGGTATGAAGAAGAATCTCTTCTCTGTGACCAATGCGGTCGATGCCGGTTATCACGTTCTGTTTGGCCCAACAGAAGTGAAGTTTCTTAAAACTCAACCGGAGATAAAAGGGAGATGTTATCCATGTTGGAAAGCGGGTAAAGGACTTGTTCGTGTTATCGACAAGTACCTATGTTGACAAGATGAAGACCAATGATAGCGCGACTATCTGGCATGAAAGGTTGGGGCATGTAGGCATGGACAAATTGAAGGCTATGGCGGTAAGGGGCCTTGTAAAGGGCTTGCCTAGCTTGTCTTCCTATGGAGACGGTCATGTTTGTACAGGATGTCAGTTTGGTAATTCTCATCGAATTCTATTTAATAAATCGCAAACAAGATGCAAAGCGCCATTGGAGTGCATTCACCGTGATTTGATGGGACCGACTGCCACCCCAGGTCTTGGAGGCAATAGATATATGTTGGTGTTGATTGACGATTACACCAGATATGTCTGGGTGTATTTTATGAAAGAGAAGTCGGAAGCTTTTGCAAAGTTTGTGGAGTTCAAAGAGCTGGTGGAAGGTCGGTTAGGCCTGCGGGTGAAAAAATTGAGAACTGACAATGGTGGGGAGTTCACCTCTGGTGAGTTCTCAAGTTTTTGCAGGAAGCACAGCGTTCGGAGAGAGCTCACTTGTGCCCATACTCCACAACAAAATGGCGTTGCGGAGAGGAAGATCTGTCATCTGACGGAAACCTGCAAATGTTGGCTTCATGCCAAGAGTATCCCAAAGTCCTTCTGGGCGGAGGGAATGTCTAGTGCAGCGTATGTCATCAACAGGATGCCTCTAAGTCCCATCAACATGAAGACCCCTCACGAACTGATGTTCAAGGAGAATCCGAGTGTTGCACACCTTCGGGTGTTTGGGTCAACCTGTTATGTGCATATCCCTGATGCTCTTCGGACAAAGCTAGATGCGAAAGCAAGGAAGCTAGTCTTTGTTTGATATGATGAGCGGAAGAAGGGGTGGAGATGCATGGATCCTGAGACACAGAGATCTGTAGTATCTCAGGATGTGGTGTTTGATGAGGTGACTTCCTACAAGGGGAGTTCAGGAGTTGAACTACCGGAGAGCAGGGTTGATGAAGAAGGGAAGGCTGTGGAAAATATTCAAGTGGAGTTGCATGTTTCACCAGGAGCTCCAGCTGTGTCATGCTGTAAGGTGGAGACTTCAGGTTCTGGAAGCAGGGGGAGAGATGCTCCAAGATCGTCTGGAAGAGGAGCTAGCACAAAAGAAGCAGTTGTGGAGGTGGTTAGTTAGGAGCAACCTCTTAGGAGGTCAAAGAGGATTATCAAGCCACCTGATCGATACACAGGAGGAAACATGGTAAGCTTTGTCTCATGTTTCTTTGCTGGTCCCTTGGATGAGAGGGAGCCGTCAAGGTTTGAGAAGGCCAAAGGCGTGAAGCAGTGGGACATTGCTATGCAAGAGGAGATGGATGCTCTCAAGAAGAATGAGACTTGGTCTCTAGTGCCCAGGCCCAAGGGCATTACCCCTGTGACATGCAAGTGGGTCTATAAACTCAAGAAGAAAGCTGACGGTACGATCGAGCGATACAAGGCTCGCCTTGTAGCTTGCGGGTTCTCACAGCAGTATGGTGAAGATTATGATGAGACGTTTAGTCTAGTGGCAAAGATGACTTCGGTCCAATTTGTTATTGCTTTGGCGGCTTCAAGTGGATGGGAGATTTGGCAGCTCGACGTTAAGAATGCCTTCTTATATGGCAAGATCGACAAGGATATCTTTATGATCCAACCGCCGGGCTTCATCTCAGAGGAGTGTCCGGACTACGTCTGCAAACTGAAGAAAGCCCTGTATTGGTTAAAGCAAGCGCCTCGGGCGTGGTATGGAAAGATCGCGGAGTATCTTCTATTCTGCGGGTTCTTTGCTTCGGACTCTGATTCTAGCTTGTTCGTCAAGAAGGAGGGGGTGCTTCGGGTTATTGTTCTGCTATATGTGGATGACATGATTTTCACCAGGAACTCGAAGGAGGCAGTAGCAAGGCTGAGAGCCGAGCTTGCTATCAGATTTGAGATGAAGGATCTGGGTGAGCTTCACCATTTCCTTGGACTCGAGGTTCAGAGGCGGGAGAGCGGAGTGCTCGTTTCTCAGGCCGGATATGCGGAGTGGATTGTTCAATGATTTGGCATGGAGGAAGGGAAGAGCAGCTCTATACCTCTGAACAGCATCATAAACTTCGGATGGATGAGGGGAGAGTTATATCTGATCCGTTGGTGTTCTGAGCTCTGGTTGGGAGCTTAATCTACTTGACCATCACGAGGCCTAATATTGCTTATGCAGTTGGCAAAGTGAGTCGGTACATGGCGGAGCCACGGAAGCCTCATCTTCTGGCGACAAAAGGAATTTTGAAATATGTGAACTCAACCTCTGATTTGGGTCTCCTATATAGGAGAGGGTCATGCTTGGAGTTGCTTGGATACATGGATGCTGATTACGGGGCAGACGTGGATGATCGGGGATCAACGTCTGGTTTTGTCTTTATGACAGGCCCCACAGCTATTTCTTGGTGCAGGAAAAAGCAGGACTCGGTGTTTGTATCTACCACAGAAGCGGAATACAAGGCTTCGGCCATGGCAGCTCAGGAAGCCGTTTGGCTCAGGAGGCTGGTGGAGGACGTTCATGAGGAGGTTCGAGGTCCCACTATGCTACGCGTGGACAATGAGAGTGCTCACAAGCTGGTTAATAATCAAGTCGGTCACGCGAGGACCAAGCACATTGAGATTGAGCACCATTTCATTCGTGAGAAGGTGTTGGGAGGATCTCTTATGGTCGAGCGTGATCGAAGTGCGGACAATGTTGCCGACATCTTCACAAAGCCGCTGGCGAAGGGACTGTTTACTCGATTGCGCAGTTTACTCGGGCTAGTTTCCACTTCCCACTTCAAGGGTGAGTGTTGAAATTATTGATGTGAAGTGGAATGTGGCCGGCGGTCTGAATATTGGAGACCGCAGAGACCACGCGGGCTCTGCGCTGTGGCTCTGCCGGTCGGGCTCTGCCGGTCTGGTTCTGGTGGTCTGCTGTGTTGATCGGATTGTTCTAGTGGTGTTCCGGTCTCTTCCCATGTTGTTTTGCTTGGTTGTTCTATCTTCTCTGTAGATGACCGGGCGGTTAGTTCATGTGTAACCGCTGTGACCGGGGGGCTTATGCTGGGTGATCTGGCGACTTGTCTGGAGTCGGCCAGATGTTCTTGGTTTGCTTTTGGTGATCTAATGAAGGAGTGTTCTTGTGTTTGCATGGTGTGTGCGCGGTCTTGTGTTCGCGCGGCTTGTGCGCAGTCTGCTGCTGACCTGCGGTCTTGGACAGAATGTTGTCCAAGTGGTGTGATCGCGCGGTCTACTCTGTGAGACCGCTGGCGATCTGTCGGGTGGTGACTGTACCTCTCTTGCGGTGGTGACGACATCCGTCTTATCACCTATAAATAGGGGTGCATGACCCGTCATTCATAACAAGAACTGTAAGAACTAGAGCCTGGGTTGTTTTGGGCGGTCTCAACTTTGAGGTCGGGCGGTCTCGGAAGCGAGTTGACTGTTTGTTGTGTTCGCAGGTTTGCGGTCAGCAGGTTGCGGTCTCATTCCTTTGTGTTTTCCCAGTGGCTTGAATAAAAAGTTCGGCAGCGGCTTGTCTGCAGACTGGTTTATGTTGTTCTTGCGTTGTTCGCAATGAGCTCAGCGATCAGGCGACCTTCGGCGGTTAGGTGATCTGAGTTGTGGTCTGGCGACAGCTTCTATTCTTCGTTCAATTCAATAAGCTCTAGTTCGTGCGGTCTGAGGTGGCGGTCTTGCAGTGCAGGCATCCTGTCTATTTTCTGTTCGTGCGGTCTTAGGTCAAGCCGGGCGATCTCTGGAGTTCAGCGGTCTGTGCGGTCTCTGCTTGTCAAGCCTCCAGTTTTGTTTTTTGGTGTGTTTTGTTCTTCTCTCCTTCGTGATTCTTATGAATCATGTCTCGCCATGTATGTCTCAAAGTGTAATGAAGTGTTTGTGTTTCAATAAAGTCTTTTGTGTTGCTATGTGGCATTGTGTTTGTTTGGCTATAACTCAGTTGATGCAACTCATGCTTACTCTTAAACGATTCAAATCAAAATTTTAACATTTTTTCTTCTATCAAAACTCAGGTCTTATGCCCAGAACTGCCGCTTTGCGGTGACACCCTTGCTCGGGAAGGTCGCCACTATAAAGCGCCGATCCTGCCAGCCTTATCAATCGCAATATAAGAAAAGTATTCAATTAGTTAACTAGAAATCAAGTCCACATCACATGAATATAAAATCATCAAAAGAGATGTCCACATAAATAACTGAATAAGAAGGGTATGGTAATAATAAAGGGCTCATGCCCTGTACATCAATTCCTCACTACAATTTCACTCGCGGAAGCATAAAATACTAAGCTAAAAGACACTCACAGATCCTGTCATCGGTGCTCCCGTGCTAGACTGTCCCGCCTCCATCTACACTGGCCTCTGGAGCTGCAGCGTCTCCTCGGTCCCATAAAATGATAAGGTCCACCGATCATCAGTCAAACTTGACTCAGCCAATCCCCCACCCCTCCCCCGGTGACTCCTAGGCACCATGCGGGAAGGATGAAGTGAAGGACATCAACGGGTATAATCAAAAGAAGGTGACAGTTAATCTAACTACGGGAGGGTTTATTGGTAAGCAAAATATAGTACAATGAGTAAAGCAGTAAGAAGTAAAACAGTAGCAAGTAAGCAGTAGTAAAGAAAAGAAATCTTAATTTATAGGAATGCCCACACAAACCTATAGACCAAGGGGTCGTTTAGCAGGGCCTATCGTTTAAAAAGTCCCATAACCAATTTATACGATAGGGGTAACAGTTGAAATGCAATGTTTATGCTATGTCATGGAATGTATGCAGATTAATGTTATGTTCATACAAGTGCAACTCACACACTATGACTCTATGCACATAGACCTTTAGTTCCCCCTTTTTGGAGCTAGCAAAACTCCCAAGATACTTCCGTAGTGGCAAACGGAAGCGGTGGGTTGGGCCTCTCCCACCTCTAAGTTGGTATCTGCACTACCTAACCTAGACCTATCGTATGCCTCAACGCTAAGAACACAATAGTGGATCTCATGCGTACTCTAACTGGTTAGTCCACCAGACTTTTCATTGATAAGGTGTTAACCATATTTACCGAGCCAAAGTATCGATGTCGGTGCGACGGTCGTTGGCACTAATGACCCACCACCTTATGCACATACAAGATGTCCTATTATATCCCGAGCCATCAGCTCCCCAGGCTAACCTGCCCGTCATCATAACCTTCTGATCCAATGGCTCGCCGGACCAATCCGTCCGTACCAACAAGCATTACTGAGTCACAAGCTCACTGGAGTAGCTAGTCCACTGCTACAACCACCAAGCCTACCGCTCGTAAAACCAAACAAACTAACCCCTCGTAACCACGGGGTGTAGGTGTGTGCATTATTAAGTTAGTCTTACATCACCATTTACCTACACTTTAGGGTTAACCATGGACTCCCTGAGGACTACCCTGTGAGGGGCTCACTACGGTACTAAGAGATATAATGGGATGACACCCCAAAGCTCCCTTTCCAAGGCACCTAATGTTATTAGTGACTACCCATAAGTATACCCTCCTTATCATTACACTTGGATTACCCTACGTATTTTATGACCATCTAAGGGGGAAAGACGATATTTCGTCGGTCCCGGACACAACCTTCTCCATAGCTTATCGGGGACACCCAACATATAGACCTCTAATGGTGACCACACATCTTCTCTACCAGACTAGGTACACCAACTACCTTCCATTCCCACCTAATGATCCATAAAATACTCAAGTTTTATTGTTTTACTATACGCAAACCAAATGAGTTATATGAGTTACATAAGGGGAGGTACCCAAAATTTTCATCCAACTGAATCAAGATTATTATTGGGTGTCTATCATGTATTCTAAGTCTAAATCAAGAGGATCATATTTTTCCTTATTTAATTGGCATTTATTATAATTTCCTCAACATTGACCCAGTACAAATTGAACATGAAGTATAAAATCCTCTTATGATATGGCCTCCACAAAATTATGGAAAATCTATGAAGTCAAAACAACAGTAACTACATAATATCAAAATTTTGCAGTAAGGGGTTGGCCTCTAATTATAATATTGAATAATTACCCCAAATTAGAATTTAAAGAAGGAACCACCCAAGATACTTGTCTAAAAATTATGGGAAAATTACCAGATCTTCATACTAATCAGAAAAGTCTACTGGCCAAATTTCAGAATTTATCAAGACTAATTAATCACATAAATAAATATTCCAAGTAAACTCCTACTAGGGAAAATGTGAAGGAACCTACTGGTAAATAATTCCAAAAATTATACAAAAATTCATAGAGCTCTATATAGCCCTAAAATGTCCTAACACCAAGTTTCATATTTTTCCAAATGGTAATTGGCCCATTATTATTTATTATATTCTCAAGACCAAATAGATGGCTTGTGAATGAAGTGCTAATTAAATTAATTCAATAATTACACAAAAAATACCAGAGATCTATTACATGATTATGAGGTCACCACCAAACTTTTATCAACATCCAAGATAATTTGAGCAAGTAAATTTCTCTTATTAGAAGGTTCCCAAAAATGGTTATAACCTAAATCAGAGGGGATAAGTGGTCCAAAAATTCTCTTAAAATTTCTTAGGGAATATTTACACCCCATGAACTTATCTACCAAGTTTTATGACTAGCCAAGGACATATGGATCCATGTCCTTCACAAGGCTTAAAGTGCAACCCTAAGGTTAAAACTAGGGTCCTAGGTCATACCAACCCCACATCACCCCAAATTACTCAAGGTGGTGTATTAAGTGGTCCTAAACCAGTGGCCAATGTTTCACACCACTTGGATGATATTTGACCACTTAATTCCATCATGTGCACTTTTAACCTAGTTTGACCTAGTTTGACCAAACATGGGTTAGCAAATTACCCAACCAAATCAGTCCCAATTGGGCTGAAATTTTACAAGGGTTATATAATAACCCTAAAGATCACCCACCAAAATTTGAAGTGGATTGGAGGTCATTAGACCCTATAATTAAATAATATATGAATTATTAAATTGTTAAAAAAACCTTAGAAAAATGTTTTCTAAAAATTCCTATCTTTGGATATGTTAATAAGGTTGGTACAACTAGCCTTGGTTTCAATTTTCATTCCAATAGCATTTCTCTATCAAAAGTTACTCAGGAAAAGGTGACTGCCCTACCATAGGGACCAGTCCCAACAAAATTGCTCTACAGGGAGCTACAGTGCCCATATTGGGCTGAAACAAATTTTCATTTAAACTACACACCAAGGGCTACAACTTTTATTTTGGGCACTTTTTCATCAGAGGGGCTATAATATTTTTAATAATTAAAACAAAACTCTGCAATTAGTGTTACATAAATACAAATATTAAATATCAAGAATAATGATCCTTGCACAGATCTTGAAGCAAATAAGAAAGCTCCTGGTCGTCTTCTACCTCCAGCCAAGGGCTGGAATTAACCCGTCCTGGTCTCCCTTCCTCCCCATTTTCCTGGACACCTGAGCGTCGCCCCGGCCGGCCAATGCCACCACCACCTTCGTTGAGGTGGTGGTCGGCGATTAGGAGTGGTTGGCCGGCCGGAGGTGGCCAGAATAGGGAGTTATAGCGGGGGAAAAAGCCATGAAAACGTGTCCATTCAGGTGTTTGATTCGAGCCCGATTTGGCTCGAATCAAGCGCCAAGATTGATATAATTCTAGCACTAGGGGAGAGGAAGCGGATCGAACCTGATTCGTGGCTTGGTGTCGCGTACTCCGGCGGTTTGCCATGGTCAGGATTGAAGCTTTCTGTGCCATGTCAATTTGCACTTGGAGAGCTAGGCTTCTTCAGAAAAATGGGGGGTTTCACTCCTCTCCCTCCACTGAAGATGTTAAAGGCCTCAATTGGAGGCAAGAGGGGGGTTTCACTTGGTGGCCATTAATGGCCATTAATGGAGGATTTCAGCCAAACCCTATTCTCACCAAATTTAGCTCCCCTAGCCATGGAAACCTCAGGATTCTTCTTATAACTGAAGGAGGAGGTGAATGCTCATCAATTGGGGGAGGATTCAAGGGTCAAATGCTTTCAATCACCATGAATGTTCTCCCTCTCTCTCTCCAATTTTGGGGAAACCTCCACTTTCTCTCTCCTAACCACCATTTACAGAAATTGAGTGGTAACTCCTGGTGATTATCGGCCTCCCAAGCTAGTTGGCTACTCCAATTAGGCTTAGCCCAAGTGGATTGGGCTTGATTTGGGCCAAATGGGAGATTTTGACCTAAAATTAGGGTGGGTTGATTTTGGTTAATTTGACCATTTGAGTTGACCCCAATGGGTGGATTATGATCCATTGGCCTCCCGTAAGGTTTAGGAAGGTCTAAGTAGGGTCAATTTGTTAAGGTGAGGTTCAATTGGCCCTTAATAGGTCACTTTGACCAAAAATAGGGCTAGGGCTGACTTTGGTAAAATTGGCCAAATTGGTGGCCCCATGATGAGGCTTTTTGGTCCATTGGGTCTCTAGTATCCTTATAATGGTAGGGGCAAGGTCAATTTGGCATGGTGGAGGCCAATTTGCCCTAATTAAGCTACTTCGTCCATTTTTGGGTTAGGGTTGACTTTGGTCAACTTGGCCTCTTTGGTTGACCCCAATAGGTCCCTGGTGCTCTAAGGGGAGCCCTAATGGGTTAGGGATGTTAAGGTGGGGTCAAAGGTTCATGGTGAGGCCCTAAAGTCCAACCCTAGGCTTGGTATCTGAAAATTGCTATTTGCAGACCACTTGGTTTTTCTCCTTCTTACCTATGTTCACATGATCTTAAGTACTTCCTATGGTTTTGCCATGACCTAGTCATGACAAAACCAACTTGGGGTCTACTTGTTTGGGGGATGTTACAAATCCCAATTGATAAAAATAAAAATTTCATCCCCGAAATTCAGGTTAGGAATGTGGGGTTCCCATAGCAAGTAGTTAAATGTAACATCCCAAACCGAAATTATGTTATACCTGTCGTAAAGTGTTCCAGATACTTTTGCTGCATCAAGTCCAGTGGCTCCCAAGTGTTCTCCTCCTGTCCATGATTCTGCCATAGGACTTTGACCAACGGAACCTTCTTACGCCGCAGGACTCGCATTTCTGTGTCATCTATCCGGACCGGCTCCAGGCGAACTGACCGGTCAGTAGCTACCGGCCCCTCTGTAGTAGATATCTGCTGTTCTGGCCATTATAGAGCCCTCCTGAGTGAGGAGATGTTGAAGATGTCGTGCAGCCCCTCTAACTTTGGTTGTAGCTCTAGTCTGTACGCCAAGGGGCTGATCCGCTCCAGGATCCTATAAGGCCCCATATATCTTGGACTGAGCTTCTTCCACCCTCGTATCCGCGAGACTCCATGCATCGGATGTATCTTCAAGAACACCATGTTGGATCTTGTGGCGCACTTAGAGGGGGGTGAATAAGGGCAATTTAAACCTTTGATAACTTTTGTAAAAAACGAAACAATATATGAATATAGAGACAAATAATTGAATTTAAAAACAAGATTTTATTTCATCAAAGATAATGAGTAGAAATGATTCCAATAAAGCTTGGAATCAAAGGCTTACAATTAATAAAATCTCTTGTCTCTTTTCACCGGTCCTTCTCCTAAGGACCGGTTGGCTATAGCCTATATCTCCCAGATATAGACACTAGCCTCCCCCTATATCAAATCTTGATCTAGACGCAGCACACACGACGGCGATTTTCTCCCAAGCCATACAAGGACTTGACACCGCACGCAAGACGATGATTTACCCTAGACCACACAAGGATCTAACACCACACATAAGGTGATGATTTCCCCTAAGCCTCACACGGACTTAGACGTCGCACGCAAGACGACGATTTCTACAACGATTACAAGATGAATGTAAATATAAATGAAATACAAAATAAAAACCCCCTTTAAAATTTTTTGACCGAAGCAGCGAAGAATCCTTGAGAAAGTCTACTTGGAACGCGTGTACAATCTTCGGCTTCGCTCTCTCTTTTCTTCTTCAAGGATAGGGATTTTCGTTCTCTGGAGCTCTCTGGACGATAACACTCAGGAAGAAGGCTTGAAGGTCTGAAAGCATGAAATCCACGAAGTTCTGAACCCTTTTAATAAAAGAGATTTGTCGCCGTCCGTTAGCTAGGTATCGCCAGAATCCGATATCTCCAGAGGCTGCCACGTGTCCCACTAATTCGAAGTTTCTACGCGAAGTGGAGGTCGTGGTTGAGACGTGGGCTGTCGGATATCCTATATCACAATCGGAAATCCGTTATCTTGCGTAACTACTGCACGTCGTAGAGTTGCGGGAAGATCGTGCACTGTCGGATATCCGTTACTGCTGTCGGAAATCCGATAGCTCTAAACCGTCGAGTAGAGATCGGAAAAACGGAAGAAATCGTGCGCTGTCGGAAATCCGATACTGCTATCGGAAATCCGATAGCTCCAATTTCTGGAAAATCATTATTTTGCTCCAATTGAAAACATGTTATTCTTGCACCTGTTATCTGCACACCATTAATCAAAAATAAGATCAAATACATTCGGGATTTGTTATTCTCAAACCGGATGAGTGCGGAACGCATGCTCCAACAATCTCCCCCTTTTGATAATAACAAATCCTTATAAAAAGAAATTGACTAAATCCTATAGAGATATTGAAAAGTATATCATGTGTGTACAAGTGTGAACTTTTGATCTCCATGATCTCCCCCTTAATATGATATGATCTCCCCAAAATATTCTCCCCCGACATATAAACTCCCCCTACATATAAACTCCCCCTACATGAATGCTCACTTAATTAATTAAGTATTTGAAGTGATTTCTTAGTATCTTCTCCCCCTTTGATATTATCAAAAGTAATGAATAGAGACGAGGAAAGAGTATTATAGAGATATGGTAGAAAAATAAAAAAAGAATATAGGGAATGTTGGAGTACACTAGCGGAAGCTTTGTAAGTGATATGATATTGAGATAGGAAACCTTAGAGATTAGGCTAAGCATTCCAGTAATGTGTTAAAATGTATAGAAGCAAAATATACTTAACCATTAGGAGATTCGATTTCAATTATCAGAGAAAGACACATGAGAATATTGAATATTGAATTATTTCGGTCCAAATCTCATAAGAAGAAATTTTATAAATAACAATGAAGTGTAGTAGTGATACTTTGAGAAAGAATACATATGAATATATTTATAATATACATAATCATGGAATTGTTAAGCATAACATAAATATACATAAAGCCAAACTTATGAACTTATAGAAACTTTGCAAGCATACATAAAAGGACCATTTTGTTTTTACATATCAAGACACTTTACAATTCTTTCCAAGGTGCTTAACCTCACAATGCTCATTAAGACTTATCAGGAGGCTAAGTAGTGCTTGGTGGAGGATCCTTTTCAATTTTTATTTATTTTATTTTCAAAAATTTTTGGCAAAATATATGTTTTGCATTTGAATTTGCCTCTTTTTGTTTTGAATATTCATATATGTAAAGGATCTCCGAATTCACTTGCATGCAAAAAATGGTATAATTTGAATAAGTGCAAAGTAGCAAAGTTGAAGGTAGCATTTATGAAATGTATTTTGTTATGTTTGATCAATCATGATGTATGTATCAAATAAATGTTATTAACATGTATTAGCAAAGTAAGTGTTTGTGATTGCTCATTGTCATAGATAAAAGATTTCTTATACTTAGAGGCATGCGAAAATAATTCTTAATGACTATATGTAAGTGTCATTACAATGATAACATAAGATTGAACACCATAATCATGTGTTAAGCTATTTTTACAAAAAATAACACATGAAGAATCATTTATGCAAGATTAAAAATTTCTCATATGAACATTTATAGATATAGGGAATGAAAAAGCTAGTGAAGAATAGCAATTTAATTTTTGGGAGCTGTCGGAATTCCGACAGCTGGATGTCGCCATCCACCTCGAAACAAATAAAAAGATGCGTTTCGTCTTTCCACCGACACCTCACTTCAGTTTTAGGAAAATTTCCGAGATCTAGAGCTCCAGGTCGCCGAAAAACTTCAGATCTAAGGTGAGAAATTTGGATTTTTTAAGTTTTGTTTAGAATTTCTCAAATAGTTTTGTGATTTTGATATTCCTCTTGGTTTTCATGGAGTTTTGTGAAGAAAAAAAATGTAGAAGTTTTAGGAGATCTAGACATGTTAGATGTTGGTGTTTTAAAAGAAGATTTAGTTTTATGATTTTGAGAGAGAGAATAAAAATTAGAATTTTTTTTGTTTTTGAAACATGATTTTGCTATTTTTTTTAATTTGTAGATCTAGAAGTTTATAGGAATAAGGTTTATAGGAAGAAGATGATGAATAGTGTTTTTCACCAAAGTTTTGATATTTCAAAAATTATATAGATGTTGAAGAACATTTTCTGTGTGAAAATTTTGTGAATTTGTGAGAGTAAGAATGTTTGTGAAATGATTTTTCGGAAGCATAATTTTTAGCTATCGGATATCCGACATAGGGGTATCGGATATCCGACAGGTCCATTTTTTTAAAAAAATTTCTTATCTCTCATGCAGATATGTCATCCAGTTGGAGATCGCGAAGGAGTGAGTCAGGAGACGCTCACTCATCGTATCAAAGTTATTCGGGCATAGAGAAAGCCCAAATCGGAATTTCAAAAGTTGTGGAATTTGATCTCCCCCGACATGAACGTGTCTATTATATGCTTGCTGAGGCAGGTATACTTTCGGTCATTATCCAAGATATCTTCTCCTCCTTTTTAGTATGAGAATTTTATAATCATCTTGAGGACCCTTCATATACTGATTTGAATGGCGGAGTTAGATCCAAAATTCAAGGCCAATATGTGGAGATCACTCCCATTGATTAAAGAAGTGAATTTGGAATAATGGAAAGTGAGAATGTGTTGGACATAGTGGAGAATTATAGACTAGAGAGAGATTGGACTTTAATGAACATGTCTTTGCATGGAAATTCTACAAAGAACCTTGTAACCACTATGACGACATTAACAGACGATGCTCGTCTTGTTCAAGATATACTAAGGCACACGATTATGTTGAAGTCCGGTAATACGCATAGTATTACGGCTCAACTTAGTCTTGTGACTTATTTTATAGTGGAGAACGAATTATTTGATATGGCCGATCTTCTTTTGTCTATAATTCGTTATACATTTCGCCTCAAAAATCCTGAGTGGAAAAAGGCACACACCCTCCCTTTGGGTGCGATTATCCAGCATATTCTATTCAAGAAATACACATGGATAGATCAAAGCTTTTATGTTTTAGATTGTGTCCCGGATGTATATCAAACGGCGGGTATAAAGAGTAAGAAAAATCAACGGAAACCGCCTACTACGGAAATGTGAGAGCCTCCTATTTCATATGGAGGGTCTATGCGGGAGGCACTCGACTCTTTCCAAACAAAATTGGATAGACACAATGAAGATTTTCAAGAGCATAGAAGGTCTTTTGAAGAACACAAAGTAGAGGTGAAGAAGGATCGAACGTGAATGCATAAGTTCATGAAGTTCCTTGTTTAGGGACCTAAATTAAAGCCTACGCCTGCTGAAGCCGCGGAATGGGAAGTGCCTACGGAGGAGGAGCCGCGTCGCCAATCAGTTAGTCAGGCTCGACGGAAGAAGACAGTGATAAGGAGATCAGATTATGATATTCCAGAAAGCAGTGGAGCTGGCAGTCGAAATGAGGAGGATTCGGATTGAAAAAGACTTCTGGGAGCTATCGCCATCCGACATCCTACTATCGCCATCCGACAGCTGCCCAGCCCAGATCTCTCTTTAATTTTGTGAATTTCTTTTATGAGACATTTTAAGTACCCTTTTATTAAAGTTCTGTAATAATTTTTAATTTTTGGACATGTTATATGTTGGTGAATGTCTATGTTAAGATTTAGTTTTTTTTTAAATGTAAGGCTATTGTGATGTTTTTAATTTTATAGATAATAAGTAGTGATATAATCAGTGTGAAATGTCTAGGATTCCCAATTCTAGCCTAAGCATAGAAAAATGGGAATCTGGTAACGGTTTAGTGAATATATCCACTAGTTGTGAATCCGTTCCTATGAAGTTGATTTTTACATTACCCTTCTTAATATGATCCCTTATAAAATGATGTCGGACATCTATATGCTTAGATCTAGAGTGTAATACGGTATTATTAGTTAAGTCTATAGCACTTTTATTATCACACTTTAATTCTACACAATTTTGTTGCATGCCAAAGTCTTCTAATATTTGTGACATCCAAAGAGCTTGGGCACAACAACTACCTAGTGCAATATATTCGGCCTCAGTAGTAGAGAGGGCAACAGAATTCTGTTTCCTACTCGACCAAGAAATAAGTGAAGGGCCGATAAAATGACAAGTGCCAGTAGTGCTTTTTCTATCTAAAGAACATCCCGCATAATCTGAATCTGAAAAGCCATGTAAAATAAAGGAATCATTATGAGGATACCATAATCCTAATTTAGATGTTCCTATAAGATATCAAAAGATGCGTTTCACCGCTTTTAAATGTGACTCTTTAGGATTAGCCTGAAATCTAGCACATAAACAAATGGCAAACATAATGTCAGGTCTAGATGCGGTTAAATATAATAAAGATCCTATCATGCTTCTATAAAGGGTTTGGTCAATTGAAACTCCACTTTCATCTTTTCCTAATTTTAGTGAAGCACTCATAGGAGTGTTTGCATGCTTAAGACTTTCAAATCCAAATCTTTTTAACATATCATGAATATATTTGGATTGACATATAAAAATACCATCATGTTTTTGTGTAATTTGAAAACCTAGAAAATATGAAAGTTCTCCTACCATGCTCATTTCAAATTCATTTTTCATAATTTGAACTACTTCATTACACAACTCTTCATTAGTGGCTCCAAAAATAATATCATCAACATAAATTTGCAAAATAACTAAATCATGATCAATTTGCTTAATGAAGAGTGTAGAATCGGCACTTCCTATTTTATAATCATGCTTTAACAAATATTGAGTTAATCGATCATACCAAGCACGAGGCGCTTATTTTAATCCATAAAGTGCTTTATCTAATTTATAAACATAATTTGGATATTTCTCATTTATAAAGCAAGGGGGTTGTTCTACATAAACCTCTTCTTTTATATACCGGTTTAAAAATGCAGTTTTAACATCCATTTGATATAATTTAAATCTCTTAAAACAAGCAAATGCAAGAAATATCCTAACCGCTTCTAATCTTGCTACGGGTGCAAAAGTTTCATCAAAATCTACCCCTTCAATTTGTGCATAACCTTTTGCAACTATCTGGCTTTATTTCTAACAATTCTAGATTCATTATCCAATTTATTTTTAAAAATCCACTTACTCCAACTACAGGACAATTATTGGGTCGTTCTACAAGATTCCAAACCTTATTACGTTCAAATTGATTAAGTTCTTCATTCATAGCTAAAAACCAAAATTCATCATTTAAAGCGGTGGAAACATCTTTTGGTTCTATTTCAGAGACAAAGAAAAGGTTTGAAAATAAAACATGTAATGATGAACGAGTACTAACCCCTTTTTGCGGATCTCCAATGATAAGCTCCTTTGGATGATCCTTTGAAAATCTCAATTCACTTGGAGGCACATATTCTTCTCTTTCTTTTCCTTCTCTATCTTCTTCTCTTTCTCCTTCTCTCTCTTCTTCTTTTTCTTCTTCATTTTCTCCAAGTTCTTCATCATCATTTTCCACCGAAGGAAGGGGTTTATCTTCTTTTCCTGTGATTTTCTTTTCTATTCATGAAACAAACTCATCAAACCTAACGTGAATAGATTCTTCAACTATTTTTGTTCTTTTATTAAAAATCCTATAAGCTTTACTAGTTGAAGAATAGCCAATAAAAAATACCTTCATCACATTTTTCATCAAATTTTCCCTAAGGAATCTTTAGAATTCAAAATAAAACATTTACAACCAAAAACTTTGAAATAAGAAACATTTGGTTTTTTACTAAAAATTAATTCATAAGGAATTAATTTTAAAATAGGGCGAAGCATTACTCTATTAATTACATAACATGCTGTACTAACCGCTTCAGCCCAAAAGGATTTTGGTAATTTAAACTCAGATAGCATCATACGGGCTAACTCTTGAAGAGTTCTATTTTTCCTCTCCACTACACCATTTTGCTGTGGTGTGCGTGGAGCGGAAAATTCGTGTTTAATTCCTAATTTCATACAAAAAGAAATAAACTTTTCATTTTCAAATTCTCCTCCATGATCCGATCGTATGCGTTTAATTTTTAACTCAAATTCATTTTGAATACGCAAACATAATTTTGAAAATTCTGAAAAACCATCTGATTTTGAGGTTAGAAATAAAGTCCAACAAAAACGAGAATAATCATCAATCAATACAAATGTATATTTTCTACCTCCTAAGCTAGAAATTCCAATTGGCCCAAATAAATCCATATGTATTAATTGAAGTGGCCTAGTGGTAGAAATAATATTTTTACTTTTGAAAGATGATTTTGAAAATTTTCCTTTTTGGCAAGACACACATAATGAAGAAGATAAATTTCCATTTAACAACGGTAAACCTTTAATTAATTTATCTTTTGAAAGTTTTGTAATTAACTTGGCACTAGTATGTCCAAGTCGCCTATGCCATAATTCTAATTCATCATTTTTTGATAAAAAACATTTTAAAGTAGAATTTGAAAAATCAAGAAATTTAATCATATATACATTATGACATCTAGGTGCGGTAAAAACAATTTCTTTTGTTTTAGAATTAATAATTTTGCACAAATTTGTAGAAGATTAAAATAAAACGTCTAAACCCTTATCACATAATTGACTAATAGAAATCAAATTATGCTTTAATCCTTCTATAAATAAAACATTTGAAATTGAAAAATTTTTGTTACCCACAACTCCGATGCCGATGATTTTTCCTTTTCCATTATCTCCAAATGTAACAACTCCTCCTTTTTTCATCTCCAGGCTAACAAACTTCTCTTTATTGCCCTTCATGTGCTTTGAACAACCCGAGTCCACGTACCACACGTCTTCTTTGTCCTTAGCCTGCCAACACACCTAGAAAGAAGAGGTGAGTAAAGATCTGGTTACCCAAATGGTTCCACCCATAGAATAGGTAGAAGCCTTAGGCACCAGATTTGTTTAATTTTACTTTTTCCTTTCCTCCAGCAAGAGTCCGTAGTGTGACAAAATCTATTGCATTTGGCACATGCAATGTGAAGAGTATAACTTTTCTGAACTTTTACTGGATAAGGATGCAGTATTAGACAATTTACTAACTTCAGAATTTTTAAAAACAGAATTTCTGGACTTTTCGCTGTCGCCGGCGACAGTGGTTATCGCCGGGCGATAGCTTCCTGACGTGTATCCGAGTCCAAACCTTCCAGATCGATGGCATTGGTATCCTAAGATCATATCCAGTGATCTTCGGCCCATTCCAAATTTTTTCATGGCTAGCGTTAAGTCATGAATCTGGTTTCTCATTTCTGTATTCTCGGATACTAGATTTACACATCTACGTTCAAAAGATTTCTTTCCCTCATGGACTTTGGAAATTGAAGATTTCAGATCTCTCTCTACAATCTCATTCTTTTTAGTAAGAATTTTTATTGTAGAATGAGATTTGGAATGAGATTCTTCAAGTTCTTTAATTCTTCCCAAAAAGTGATCACACTCTTGGCAAGAAATTTCTCTTTTTCCAATAGTCTTAATTTCATTTAACAATTTTTTGTTTTCTTTAAGCAAAATTTTATTTTCAGATTTAAGAAGATCATTATCTTTTAAACTCTTTTCAAAAAATTGCAAGTCTTTAAAAATTCAAAAAATAATTCATCGTAGGTTGGAGGAGTTACCTCAGTGTCACTATGGACACTGCATTCGTCATCAGATATGACGCTCTTTCCCATTAAGCACATGTTGGCCTCCTCTTCTTTACTTGAGCTTGAACTGCTTGCATCCTCAGAAGTAGTATCATCCCATGTTTCCGCCTTCAACACCTTCTTCTTCCCTTTGTGCTTCTTTTCTTTAAGTTCTTTCAAGTACTTTGGACACTTGCTTCGGATGTGTCCTAACTTCTTGCAGTGATAGCACTCCGGTGGCGGTCTCTCTTCCTCCTCATCGTCTTCCTTTACTTTTTTTTCTTCCTAAACGTCTCCTTTTTAAAAAACTTCTTAAATGAATTCCTCCTTTCTGGATTTCATATAAATTTTCTAAAATTCCTAACAAGTAAACCTTCCTCATCTTCTTCTTCCTCCTTAGAATCACTACTTTCTTCCTTATTAGATCTTAGAGCCAATCCCTTCTCCTTTGGTTCCATATACTCTTGTTGTTGAATTTTCAATTCAACTTCATGAGTTTTCAAGTTCCCATTCAGGCTTTCAATATTAAGATCTTTAAGATCATGAGATTCATAAATAGCCGTCACTTTGGGATTGAATTTAGGGGGGAGAGATCTAAGAAGTTTTCTCACCAAATCACCATTTGAAAAAAAAATTCCTAAAACATTTGAGTCATTTACCATCTTAGTGAATCTTGTGTACAAGGTATCCACATCCTCATCTACCTCCATCCTGAACTTTTCGAATTCTGACTCCAATTGGAAAAGCTTTGAATCCTTCACCTGCGAGGTACCTTCATGAGTAATTTCCAATAAATTCCAAATTTCATATGTAGTTTGACATGCGCAGGTTCTATTAAATTCAGTTTTATCAAGAGCACAAAATAATGCGTTCATTGCTTTTGCATTATTTTTGCATTTTAATCTGTCCTGGTCATCCCATTTATCTTTGGGTTTCTCCATGACAATATCACCAATTGTAAAAGTAGGATGAGTATAATTTGTTTCTATCATATTCCATACTTCAATATCTAATGATATTAAAAAACACCTCATCCAAGTTTTCCAATAATTATAATCGGAACCCGTAAATAATGGTGGTCTAGTTATTCCTTGCCCCTCGGAAAATGCATGATCATGGTGCGCCATAATTCCAGGTGGTTAAACCTTATAAGGAATTAACCTGCTCTGATACCGCTTGTTGGATCTTGTGGCGCACTTAGAGGGGGGGGGGGTGAATAAGGGCAATTTAAACCTTTGATAATTTTTGTAAAAAACGAAACAATATATGAATATAGAGACAAATAATTGAATTTAAAAACAAGATTTTATTTCATCAAAGATAATGAGTAGAAATGATTCCAATAAAGCTTGGAATCAAAGGCTTACAATTAATAAAATCTCTTGTCTCTTTTCACCGGTCCTTCTCCTAAGGACCGGTTGGCTATAGGCTATATCTCCCAGATATAGACACTAGCCTCCCCCTAAATCAAATCTTGATCTAGACGCAGCACACACGACGGCGATTTTCTTCCAAGCCACACAAGGACTTGACACCGCACACAAGACGATGATTTACCCTAGACCACACAAGGATCTAACACCACACACAAGGTGATGATTTCCCCTAAGCCTCACACGGACTTAGACGTCGCACACAAGACGATGATTTCTACAACGATTACAAGATAAATGTAAATATAAATGAAATACAAAATAAAAACCCCCTTTAAAATTTCTGGACCGAAGCAGCGAAGAATCCTTGAGAAAGTCTCCTTGGAACGCGTATACAATCTTCGACTTTGCTCTCTCTTTTCTTCTTCAGGGATTGGGATTTTCGTTCTCTGGAGCTCTTTGGACGATAACACTCAGGAAGAAGGCTTGAAGGTCTGAAAGCATGAAATCCACAAAGTTCTGAACCCTCTTAATAAAAGAGAGCTATCGCCGTCCGTTAGCTAGGTATCGCCAGAATCCGATATCTCCAGAGGCTGCCACGTGTCCCACTAATTCGAAGTTTCTGCACGAAGTGGAGGCCGTGGTTGAGACGTGGGCTGTCGGATATCCGATATCACTATCGGAAATCTGTTAGCTTGCGTAACTGCTGCATGTCGTAGAGTTGCGGGAAGATCATGCACTGTCGGATATCCGTTACTGCTGTCGAATATCCTATAGCTCTAAACCATCGAGTAGAGATCGGAAAAACCGAAGAAATCATGCACTGTCGGAAATCAGATACTGCTATCGGAAATCCGATAGCTCCAATTTCTGGAAAATCATTATTTTGCTCTAATTGAAAACATGTTATACTTGCACCTATTATCTGTACACCATTAATAAAAAATAGGATCAAATACATTCGGGATTTGTTATTCTCAAACTGGACGAGTGCGGAACGCATGCTCCAACACACCTGATCTCCCACCTAGAACTCTACCATACGATGTCGCGCATCGTAATACTTGGCATGTATGCTTTGGGCCTCCAACATCCTGTCTCGAATCTGCCTCACCTGAGCCTCCGTGTCCTCTACGAACACTGAGCCTAGTGCCTTGGGTTCCTCATCCTAAATCCAAGTCAATAGGGTCCTGCACCATTGTCCATATAATGCCTCGTAGGGTGCCATGCCAATGCTAGCCTGGTGGGTATTGTTGTATGAGAACTCGACCAACGACAAAAGTCTTTCACATGGTTCCCCACGGTCCAGGATGCATAGACGTAGAAGATCCTCCATGGTCTGGTTGGTATGCTCCGTCTGCCCGTATGTCTGGGGGTGGAATGCAGTGCTGAATGTCAGTCGTGTGCGCAGGTAAGCCTGCACTGCTCTCCACTCTCTCGATGTAAATCATCCATCCCGATCTGACATAATCATCCTAGGCATGCCATGGTACTGAACGAACTGCTTCACGAACCTTCGTACCAAATCAGCGACCGATGTGTCCTTTCTGACCGGAATGAATCGGGCAACCTTCGTCAATCTGTCGATGATGCGATAATTCGGCAAGTGCACCGGTCGCGCAAGTAATAAATTTTGGGAATAGAATCCCCGAGTGTCGGTCTCTTGAGGAACACAGTAAGGTGGAGTTTATTATCGAGGAAGGACTTGAGATCGAAGTCCTGCGGTAGGCGGAATGCGAACGAAAGGGGGCTTTGAGGTTTGCACATAAAAGGAAATACTACGCCTACTCCTATGCAATGCCGCTATGCAAAGCTTCGATTGGCGGGATGGAGACTAGGCAGGCCTTGAGCGCGCTACGTCGAAAGGGCGGATGGACGAGTAGGCAAGCGGAATCGAACTGTGCAGGCCTTGAGCGCACTGCTTCGTTAGGCGGGATGGAATACGGGCCGCGATGCCACGCTTCGGTAGGCGGATGGACGAGTAGGCTAGCGGAGTGAGGGTCGTAAGCACCTCTTCGACAAGCACGCCACTAGCAATTGCTAGTGTGGCACACGAACGTGACGGCGGGATGGAGGATGGAATGAAGCGCACCTCAAGCAACTCAAACAACAAATATTTCACATAGACATGAAATAAATAGAAATACAACTAGTTTAAGTGCCACTTCATCACAATAATGAGATCTAAAACATATACACATCAATAAGAGAAGAATAAGGCAAGAAATCGACCGAATCCGAAGTCTCGTTGTATATTCATGGTTGGAATCGCCGGGTTGTCAATCCGCGTCCAAGCTCGGTCCGCAACTACGTCCGGGGTAGAGAGAGCTGTCACGACTCTCCAATGGACCCGTCTTCTTCGTGTCATGATCCGGTAGAGGTTGCAAACTTCCTCTTGCTCGATGGAGATGGCGGCTAGATCTATCTTTGAAGCTCTTGGATAAAGGAGGAGGCCGATAGGAAACTCCGGCTCAAGATTGGCGTGAAGAACAAGCCCGGAGCACCTCTAGATGGTGGGCGGCAGTGGAGGGGCGAAGTCGGACGAAACTGAAGCAGAAACGGCGGAAAACAGCGGGCGATCTGACCTAATTCGCGAGCTGCGGAATTTATAGGCGCTGGAATTAAACAGTGCGCACGGTCATTGGCGCACGACCAGTGGTCGTGCGCACTAGCATCCTGTGATCGTGCGCCTGACTGGACGGAGCCTGCAAGGTAAGAAAATTTATAAAATACAATGTTCGTACGACCAGTGGCGCACGACCGGTGGTCGTGCGCACTATCGTCGGTGGTCGTGCGCACTGGTCGAGACAAAACTCATAAAATTAATGATAAGTGCGCACGAACAGTGGCGCACGACCGGTGGTCGTGCGCACTATCGTAGATGGTCGTGCGCACTGCACCAAACAGAACTCATGAAAAAAGGGTTAAGTGCACACGATCAGTGGCGCACGACCAGTGGTCGTGCGCAATAGAACCGGTGATCGTGCGCAGTGTTCCTGTGCAGAATTGCACCGGGAACACCTACACGACTCCTAATCCAGCACAACCACGAATCTAGCCACTGAAAGTGGCACCTAACAGTACATGAAAACTACTAATGAAGATAAGCATGAAATCACACCAAAATGGGCCTAGAGGTGCACCTAGCATGGAATATCAAATATAAACAATAACAGGGCTAAAGTGCGGTGAAATGACTGAAAAACGGCCCAGATGAGTCCATAAAAGTGTATATGATCAGGACTCATCACACCCCCAGACTTACCTGTTTGCGCGTCCCGAGCAAACAAATTCCATGCGAACGGGGAAAGAAAAGTAGATGGCTTAAAACTACAATACAGAGTACCATGCGAAGTCGCATGCTCACGTGCAAAAGAAGAATAGTAGAGAAGATTTCTGATTATATAAACAGTTTATATATTTATATAAGAGTAAAAGCATATTACAACCACTCAAAATGGTGAACTACGGTGAATCATCCGGTCATGCATACGGAGAAAGTAAACTAAGCGCTGAGATGAGCATGCTCAAGATTGGGATGCGGGAAAAACTCCACTGAAATCCATCAGTGTCGGTGACCATAAGCTTGCCCGGTCACATTCTCTCCACGGCACTGGTTTGACTCAAATGCGTGAATCAATAGGGCTTTAGGTTTTAACTGAGGCTTGGGTTTAGGTGAGGAAAAACAAAGATAAAAACGACGGCTCAAGCACTAAACCCAAATGAGCTTATGCAGAAATTATTCTCGTTCACCACACAAACACGCGGGTACACAACACCCCCAGACTTGGACTTAACAGCATGGGTGCGTGCACCGCCTACTCCCAAACATAAATCTATACATAAAGATTTTCAATTAAACACTCCTTCTCTTTCCTTTCTTTTTAACTTCTTTTCTTTTTCTCATTTTTTTTCTTTTCTTATCATTTTCAGCAAATAAACAAAAGGACACATCCACATCTTCACAAACATATTACCACATCAACAACCCAACTCATGAAAATAATAAACAGCTAAAGCTCAGATTTGGGTGTGCGACTAGGATTGGCTTTTGGGCTTTGGTGAAATAAAAGTGGGGCTGAATCAAAGAACGGGTAGGCACAACTGGGCTAGCGAGGATATAGCGGTAGGGATGGGCACAAAGGCTCAACCGGGCCAAAATGATGGCCTATATCACATTCACGCGATTGACTGACCGTATACCCATGCTTCAAGAATCGCTTGGGGCAAGTTCTAGCCACCAAGAAAGATTCTCCTTTCTCCCGACTCAAGCAATACGAATCTAGCGATCGTTTACACACATCCCTTTGCTACCGTTTGATTCCACCGAATTTACCATTTGAGTAGAGTAAACAACATTTACACTAATAAGAAAAATATAAAACCATAAGTATAAAGAGAAGTCTACTCTACACAAATTCCTATGCAACCGAGCACTCGACTAGGAGCACTACTAGAGTCAACATTTTACTCTGCTACATAGTCCTAAGCCATCACCTAGACTTTCCCAAATAAGCAGAAGAATTAAATTCACAACAGAGCAAGCAAACAGATGAGTACGCGCTCAAGTGGGTGATGTGGTGTGCAATGAAAATAAACAAAACATTTTAAATGGAATCTTCTAGCATGCAGTGCAATAGTGCACGTGAGCGGGTAAACAAAACTACTCTCCCCCGGACTTAAACTAAACAATCCGCATAATATATGACATGAAAATCAGAAAAGGCTAGGGGAAGAGAGTACCCAATGCTCAGCAAGTGAGCATACCAGAAGATTGGCGTTTAAACCAAGACTAAGCTGCAGCATCCGCCATCTAGAGAAGATACCTGCAGGGGTCAGCTCCGCAAAAACAAACGAAAAAGACAAACTAAAATAAACTACAGCTAACTAAACATGATTAGAAGAAATAAGAATGCAGGAAAAGAAAGATAACTACTGGGGTTATTGTCCTCCCAGCACGACTTATTTAGGTTTTGCACAGTTCTAGCTTATAGGCCTATGAAAAGAGAAGTGCACAGGTAACTGTTCTAATATGCGCATCGGTAGCGGGTACCGATACGGAGACAGAGCAGTCACCCCTCTACCTAAATATAGATACCTGCTCCTCACAGGTAGAGGGAAGAGAATGTAAGAAAAGGAGGAGGCCTGGTCCTCACTCATCTCACAAAACACATCCTTGCCTAGCAAGGTATCGTCAACAGGGAGGCGGCAGGAGGAAAAGGAAAAGAGTGGAGCTTCCTCAACGGAGGGGGAATAAACCTCCTCACATGAGAGGATACTCTCATCATTGACTTGAGCAAAAAGCTCCAAATCCTCCTGGGGCACCTGTAAAGACTCAACCTGCACAGGCCTGGAAGAAAGAAGGGGATCAAGAAATAAAGAAGACGAAGAACATAAATAATCAAAAATCGGGGGAGTGGTCCCGGTCTCACTCCCATCAGGATGGGTAAGTAAAATAATGTTTGCATTGTCATCAATGCTACAAGGTTCGGCGGGATCAATGGTGGCCAGGCTTAAGATTTGGACTTCCTCCACCGCTGTTGAGGAAAACTGCTCTTCACCTAGAAGGTTGTCCTCCTCCATAGGAATAGGCACAACACTCAGATCAACCACCTCATCCTGCAACACATCATCAACAATGTCGTCGGAGACGAGAGTAGTATGCACAACAGGGGGAAGAATCGAATCCACTAGAAGTGGTGGATGCACATGGAGAATAGGCTCAGCAATGTCGGTGTATAGATCAGCCGCACATCCGGTGACCGTGTCCATGCCATACCCTTCAAGATGTGAAGGTGACAAAGACACATAACCGGATGTTGAAGGTGTGCCGCCAGAGTTAGGAGTTGGGACGATCCGGATATCCGGCTCGTCATCCTCATTCAATTGGCGAAGATACTCGGCACAGTCCTTCAAGACATGATCAGTGCTCCGACAAAACTGGCACTGCCTTGCGGGCTTCTTTGGCACAGCGGGGGCTGGAGCCGAAAAGAAGTATGATGGTAAAGGCTCAGCAGAGTAGCCATAAGACTTACGCGCACCATGTGGAGTACTAGACGATGTCGGTGCTCCATATGCTGGTCTATAAGAATTATGCCTACTATTCTCCGTAGGGCATTCATCACTAGAGTGGGAGGTAGCTCCACACCAACGGCAACAGATATTAAGATGTGCCCACATAGTGCGAAGATAAAACGATTCAAGACGAAGGACATTATTGTGCAAAATACTACACCTAACAAAAATAACTAAAGCAACCTAATTAAAGCAGGAAAATGGAATAAAAAGAAATAAAACAAAGAAATGCAATTTACAAATGGAAGGGCTTCTCTCTCAGGTTCTCCCTCTCCAGAAAACTCACACGACTGTGTTCCCCGGCAACGGCGCCAAAAACTTGATGCGATAATTCGGCAAGTGCACCGATCGCGCAAGTAATAAATTTTGGGAATAGAATCCCCGAGTGTCGGTCTCTTGAGGAACACAGTAAGGTGGAGTTTATTATCGAGGAAGGACTTGAGATCGAAGTCCTGCGGTAGGCGGAATGCGAACGAAAGGGGGCTTTGAGGTTTGCACATAAAAGGAAATACTACGCCTACTCCTATGCAATGTCGCTATGCAAAGCTTCGATTGGCGGGATGGAGACTAGGCAGGCCTTGAGCGCGCTGCGTCGAAAGGGCGGATGGACTAGTAGGCAAGCGGAATCGAACTGTGCAGGCCTTGAGCGCACTGCTTCGTTAGGCGGGATGGAATACGGGCCGCGATGCCACGCTTCGGTAGGCGGATGGACGAGTAGGCTAGCGGAGTGAGGGTCGTAAGCACCTCTTCGACAAGCACGCCACTAGCAATTGCTAGTGCGGCACACGACGTGACGGCGGGATGGAGGATGGAATGGGGCGCACCTCAAGCAACTCAAACAACAAATATTTCACATAGACATGAAATAAATAGAAATACAACTAGTTTAAGTGCCACTTCATCACAATAATGAGATCTAAAACATATACACATCAATAAGAGAAGAATAAGGCAAGAAATCGACCGAATCCGAAGTCTCGTTGTAGATTCACGGTTGGAATCGCCGGGTTGTCAATCCGCGTCCAAGCTCGGTCCGCAACTACGTCCGGGGTAGAGAGAGCTGTCACGACTCTCCAATGGACCCGTCTTCTTCGTGTCACGATCCGGTAGAGGTTGCAAACTTCCTCTTGCTCGATGGAGATGGCGGCTAGATCTCTCTTTGAAGCTCTTGGATGAAGGAGGAGGCCGAGAGGAAACTCCGGCTCAAGATTGGCGTGAAGAACAAGCCCGGAGCACCTCCAGATGGTGGGCGGCGGTGGAGGGGCGAAGTCGGACGAAACTGGAGCAGAAACGGCGGAAAATAGCGGGCGATCTGACCTAAATCGCGTGCAGCAGAATTTATAGGTGCTGGAATTAAACAGTGCGCATGGTCATTGGCGCACGACCAGTGGTCGTGCGCACTAGCATCCTGTGATCATGCGCCTGACTGGACGGAGCCTGCAATGTAAGAAAATTTATAAAATACAATGTTCGCACGACCAGTGGCGCACGACCGGTGGTCGTGCGCACTATCGTCGGTGGTCGTGCGCACTGGTCGAGACAGAACTCATAAAATTAATGATAAGTGCGCACGAACAGTGGCGCATGACCGGTGGTCGTGCGCACTATCGTAGATGGTCGTGCGCACTGCACCAAACAGAACTCATGAAAAAAGGGTTAAGTGCACACGATCAGTGGCGCACGACCAGTGGTCGTGCGCAATAGAACCGGTGACCGTGCGCAGTGTTCCTGTGCAGAATTGCACCGGGAACACCTACACGACTCCTAATCCAGCACAACCACGAATCTAGCCACTGAAAGTGGCACCTAACAGTACATGAAAACTACTAATGAAGATAAGCATGAAATCACACCAAAATGGGCCTAGAGGTGCACCTAGCATGGAATATCAAATATAAACAATAACAGGGCTAAAGTGCGGTGAAATGACTGAAAAACGGCCCAGATGAGTCCATAAAAGTGTATATGATCAGGACTCATCAGTCGACGATCACCCATATCGAGTCATTCCCCGCATGTGATCGGGGAAGGTCGTGTATAAATTCCATCGCGATGTCGTAGAATTTCCACTTCGGCACCTGGAGTGGCTGCAATAATCCGGCTGCGTTCTTGCATTTCGCCTTCACGAGCTGGCAGGACTCGCAGTGGGTCACAAAATAAGTGATGTCCCTCTTCATGCCCGGCCAATACATGGACCTCTTCAAGTCCGTCATCATCTTGGTCATACCCTGGTGCAGCGAATACCTATTGCAGTGAGCCTCTGTCATGATGTCTTCCCAAATACGGCCCCTTGCCAGTATATATACTAGGCCTCTAAAGCTCAGTAGGCCGTCAATCAACGAATAGTCTTCGGCTGAGCCTGCCTCCAAGGCTCTGAATATCGGCTCTACCTTGGCATCCTGCCTCTGCCCATCCCTGATGCGGTCTCGGATGACATATGTGGAACTCATCGCCACCAGGTACTCCTCATAAAGCTCTGGATCATCCTCGGATATTAAGGAGATCTGCATGTACTCGAACATCCGTACTAGCTCCATTGCCATCAACTGGGGCCTGCTCCTGTCGTTGCAGCTCTCCTGCTCAGTGCGTCTGCCACTACATTTGCCTTCCCCGGGTAGTAATGCATGGTATACTGGTAGTCGGACAAGAACTTCACCCAGTGTGTGTGTCGAATGTTCAGCTCCTTCTGCGTATCTACGTACTTCAGATTCTTGTGATCTGAAAATATGTCGCAGTGGATGCCATAGAGGTAGTGCCGCCAAATCTCTAAGTCGTGCACAGGGTAATTCTGCTCATGGTTCTTCAACTGGCAGGAAGCGTATGCTATCACGTGTCCATTCTGCATCAGAACGGCACCCATCCCCTGCTAAGACGCATTCGTGTACACCTGGAATCCTTCCTTTACAGATGGAAGGGCAAGGATGGGGGCCGTCGTAAGCTGACCCTTTAGCTCCTAGAAGGCCGCCTAGCACTGCGGCGTCAAAACGAATGCAATATCCTTCTTTGTCAGGGATGTGAGTGGGAGGGCTATCTGGGAAAACCCCTGTACGAACTTCCAGTAATAACCGGCAAGCCCCAAGAAGCTCCGTACATCGGTGGACGTCTTCAGCGGTGGGCAATCCTGTACTGCCTGGATCTTCTCCGGGTCCACTGCTAGACCAGCTCTATTGAAAATATGACCTGAGAAAGCCACCTCCTTCAGCCAAAACTGACACTTGCTGAACTTCGCATATAGGCGGTGCTCCCGAAGCTTCTCCAATGTTAGTGCCAATTGATGTGCATGTTCCTCCTCCGTCCTCGAATAGATAAGGATGTCATCGATGAACACGATGAAGATGATGTCGAGGTATGGCTCGAACAACCGGTTCATCAGGCTCATAAATGTTGATGCTGCATTCATGAGTCTGAATGGCATCATAGTGAACTCATATAGTCCATATCGGCTGCTTAGAGCCATCTTCGGGATGTCTTCCTCCTGAATCCGCAACTGGTAATATCCTGATCTCAAATCCAGCTTCGAGAAGCAATGGGCTCCCTCTAGATGGTCAAATAGCTCATATATCCTTGGCAGCGGTGTTCGAGCCAAAAATGCTCCAGGTCCACACTCGCTTAAGCTGAAAAGAGGTGGAGGAAGGAAACTGTTAGATGGTTGGTTACTTTGAGCCATGATTGAAGACAAGAGGAAGGAGAAAAAGAGATGTCGAGGGTCTCCTGGGAGGAGGTAGCAGAATCTGCTGAAAAAGAGGTAACGAGGTCTCAGAAATGAGATAACTCTAGCTGCTGAAAAGAGATCCTGACGATCTCAAAAATGAGACCGCTCCAGCAGCTGAAAAGAGATCATGACGATCTCATAAATGAGACCGCTCCAGCTGCTGAAAAGAGTTTCGATGGTCTCAAAAGTTAGACCGCTCATGTCAAAGGCAAGGGCCAGAAACTCTCAAAATATCCCCAAACCAATGCCCCTACCCCCCTATTTAAAGGCGGGAGGGCCTGCCAAAACGGGCAGGTCAGGAAGGAACGGGCTACCCGGAGCTAAGATCTCCGAGGCCGAGGTCGCCCCAGGAGGGACGACCTGGCAAGGTCTCCTATAGGGCGACCTCAGGCCGAGATCGCCCCAACTGGGGCGATCTGCCTCAGGCCGAGGTCTCCCCAGGGGGGACGACCTGGCGAGGTCGCCCAGAGGGCGACCTTAGGTTGAGATCGCCCCAGGTGGGGCGATCTGCCATAGGCCGAGGTCGCCCCAGGGGGGACGACCTGGCGGGGTTGCCCAGAGGGCGACCTCAGGCCGAGATTGCCCCAGCTGGGGCGATATGCCTCTGGCCGAGGTTGCCCCAGGGGGGAAGACCTGGCGTGGTCGCCCAGAGGGCAACCTCAGGCCGAGATCGCCCCAGCTGGCGCGATTTGCCTCAGGCCGAGGTCGCCCAGGGGGGACGACCTGGCGAGATCGCCCAGAGGGCGACCTCAGGCCGAGATCTCCACAGCTGGGGCGATCTGACTCAGGCCGAGGTCACCCCAGGAGGGACGACCTGGCGAGGTCGCCCAGAGGGCGACCTCAGGCCGAGATCGCCCCAGCTAGGGCGATCTGCCTCATGCCGAAGTCGCCCCAGGGGGGACGACCTGGCAAGGTCGCCCAGAGGGCGACCTCAGGCTGAGATTACCCCAGCTAGGGCGATCTGCCTCAGGCCGAGGTCGCCCCAGGTGGGACGACCTAGCGAGGTCGCCCATAGGGCGACCTCAGGCCGAGATCGCCCCAGCTGGGGCGATCTGCCACAGGCCGAGGTCGCCCGAAGGGGGTGACCTCTCGAGGGAGGGATCACGCAAGGCGTGACCTCTAGGCGAGGTCGAGCAAAGCGTGACCTCTACGAGATGAAAGGCGAGACCACCCGGGCGGTGAGGGACCTCCAGGGCATTAATATTTGGAGAAAAATACCTGGACTGCCGGGAGAGGGTGTGGATTGCTTTGGTTACCTGCAAAAAGCTAGCTCAAGGGGATCGCTGATTTCTGGGTAAACAAGTAAATACGTATTTCGCAATGTCAGCCTGTTCAGGGCTATATAGTCGATGCATAATCTTAGCATCCCATCCTTCTTCTTCACGAATAACACCGGAGCTCCCCAAGGCGAGGAACTCGGTCTGACAAACTCAGCTTCCACCAGCTCCTACAGCTGGCTCTGAAACTCTGCTAGCTCCTTCGGGGCCATCCGATAAGGAGCTCTAGATACCGGCTTAGCCCCCAACACCAATTGGATCTAAAAATCATTCTCACGGTGCGGTGGTAGCCCTGGCAACTTCTCCAGAAATACGTCAGCAAAATACCTCACTACTGGGATACTAGCCACTGAATCCTTCGCCTCGATCGCCTCGAACAGCACCTGGTATACCTCATCTCCCTATAGGTGGGCTTTGACAACCTGAATAGATGATAATAAGAGATGGGAGGGAGGTTTGATACCTACGACCACTACTTCCATGTCCTCGTGCTTTAGAACAATCCCCCTTGCTGGGCAATCAATCTGTGCATGGTTCCAATACAGCTAATTCATGCCTAGGATCAGATCAAAGTCCTTCATCTTTAAGAGCATCGCAGGCGCTTCGAACAGCTTCCCTCCGATCTCCACATTCATGTTGCACTTTGCATTTGTTACTATCTCCGATCCGTCCGGGAACCGCACCCTCCTATGGATGCCTTCGAAGTGCTGGACTTGGTCCAGTTCGTCCATGAATTCTTCCGAGATGAACGAGTGTGAGGCACCCGTATCAAATAATGTGTATGCGGGCTTGCCGCAAACGAGTATTATAATTGGGTGGTTTTTATTTGTTTGGTTCAATGCTAAGGTAAAACTAAAGTTTACTAAGTGCTAATGAACATAAAAAAGAAAACATTTAAAGTACCTGTAATGACCCTTGCGGCATCTCGTGACTGAGCTAGGTCCAGAGCGTACATATGGTCCCTATTCTGTCTCCGGTCTCCGCTCTGAAATCCATGGCCTCGACCACGTCCTTGGCCCCTGAAATGCTGAGCCGATGGGGCAGCCTGTGGTGTTGGTGGTGCATTCCTCTGAGGGAAGTTCCTCTGGATGTGGTCAGTCTGGTGGCAGTGGTAGCACTCAGGTGGGGAAGGTAGACCACCTCCTCCTATACTTGGCATCTCCCGCATATGTAAGGGAAGAGGAGCCAACACTACCAGCTCCCTTTGCTCCTGTCTCTCCTCCTGGCGGGGTCGCTCCTCCGCTCTTCTCTCTCCAATGTAACGACTCTTCTGCTGGTCTCTCCTGCCACTCCTTCCCTGGTCCTCGGTCGGCCTCTTCCTACCACTAGCAAGGTACTGGTCGGGTTCCAGCTTCTTCGCCATCTCCAAGATCTTGGCCATGCTGCCATCCGAGACAAAGAGAAGGGCCTGCCTCAATTCGTCACAGAGGCCCTTGTAGAATCTCTTTGTGTAGCCTACATCATCCAGCTGATAGGTATCTGCAAACTGGGCCAGCTGTGTGAACTCCCAGTGATACTAAACCAATGTCCATCTACTCTGCCTCAACTACAGGAACCTGTCTTCCAGCTCATCCCTTGCTAACTGTGGCACATAGTGTTCCAGTAGCATCATCTTGAACTCATCCCATGAGATGTCAGCCACCTCCAGTCTAGCATAAGTGGTGTCTAGTTGTGACTTCCACCACCTCTTTGCATGAGATTCCAGGCACGAAACCACTAGTGGTACTGCAATGTCTGTTGGGCACTTTATCCCTGCAATCATCTCATACATAATGTCCACCCACTCCTCAGTCCGAACAATTATCTCCGTCCCTAGGTATGATGGAGGGTAAAGTCCTCGGAATGCACTTATCCAGTTGGACCCGGGGTTTGGCTGATGAGCCGGTGCCTGTTGTGCCCTGAATGCCTCCAGTATGACAGTCAGTTTTTGTCTCATCTCTGACTGCTGGAACGGGGTAGGAGCCGGTGGTGGTGGGATGACGTTTAGATTTAGAGGTACTCCATGTAGTGGGGTAGGGTTCATCGCGAGCTACAAAATAAAATTAACAGTCGTGAGAGGGTTTGCCTAAGAAATTCAGTTAAAGGTGGACTTTTCATGTGATTTACCATATCGGCACACCATTGCTTCCGCTACTTAGTTTGTCCTCAAACTAAACTTGTGCGGGTGGCCCAGGGTTTGTGGACTTCTTTTATTCGGATCGAGGTTTGCTCTGATACCAGTTTGTAAGACCCCATTTTTGCTTTCAAAACCCGAGTCTTATGCCCAAAACCGCCGTTTTGCAGTGACACCCTCGCTCGTTAAGGTCGTCATTACAAAATGCCGATCTTGCCGGCCATATCCATCACAATAGAAGAAATGTATTCACTTAGTTAACTAGAAATCAAGTCCACATCACATGAATATAAAATCATCAAAAGAGATGTCTACATAAATAACAGAATTAAAAGGGTACGGTAATAATAACGGGCTCATGCCCTGTACATCAATTCCTCACTACAATTTCACTCGCGAAAGCATAAACAACTAAGCTAAAAGGCACTCACAGATCCTGTCATCGGTGCTCTCGTGCTAGACTATCCCGCCTCCATCTAAACCGGCCTCTAGTGCTGCAGCGTCCCCTCAGTCCCCTAAAATGATAAGGTCTACCGACTCTCAGTCAAACTTGACTCAGCCAATCCCCCATCCCTCACCCGGTGACTCCTAGGCACCGTGCGGGAAGGATGAAGCGGAGGACATCAAGGGGTATAATCAAAAGCAGGTAACAGTGAATCTTACTACGGGAGGGTTTATTTGTAAGTAAAATATAGTACAATGAGTATAGAAGTAGGAAGTAAAACAGTAGCAAGTAAGCAGCAGTAATAGGTAAAGCAATAGTAAGGAAAAGAAACCATAATATATAGGAATGTCCATACAAACTAATAGATCAAGGGGTCATTTAGCAGGGCCTATCGTATAAAAAGTCCCATAACGAATTTATACGATAGGGGTAAGGGTTGAAATGCAATGTTAATGCTATGTCATGCAATGTATGCAGATTAATGTTATGCTCATACAAGTGCAACTCACACACAACGACTCTATGCGTACAGACCTATAGTTCCCCCTTTTTGGTGTTAGCAAAACTCCCAGGATACTTCTGTAGTGGAAAATGGAAGCGGTGGGTTGGGCCTCGCCCACCTCTAGGTTGGTATCTGCACTACCTAACCTAGACATATCGTACGCCTCAACGCTAAGAACACAACAGCGGAGCTCCTGCGTACTCTTACTTGTTAGTCCACAAGACTTTTTCATTGGTACATTGTTAACCACACTTACTGAGCCAAAGTATCGACGTCTGTGCGACGATCGTCGACACTAATGACCCACCACCTTATGCACATACAATATGTCATATTATATCCTGAGCCATAATCTCCCCAGGCTAACCTGCCCATCATCATAACCTTCCGAGCCAACAGCTCGCCGGACCAACCCGTCCGTACCAACAAGCATTACTGAGTCACAAGCTCACCGGACTAGCTAGTCCACTGCTACAACCACCGAGCCTATCGCTCGTAAAACCAAAAAAACTAACCCCCCATAACCATGGGGTGTGGGTGTGTGCATTATTAAGATAATCTTACATCGCCATTTATTCCTACACTTTAGGGTTAATCATGGACTCCCTGAGGACTACCGTGTGAGGGGCTCACTATGGTACTATGAACTATAATGGGATGACACCCCAAAGCTCCCATTCCAAGGAACTTAATGTTATTAGTGACTACCCACAAGTATACCCTCCTTATCATTACACTTGGATTACCCCACATATTTTATGACCTTCTAAGGGGGAAAGACGATCTTTCGTCGGTCCCGGACAAAACATTCTCCTTAACTTATCGGGTACACCCAACATATAGACTTATAATGGTGACCACACATCTTCTGTACCAGACTAGGTACACCAACTACCTTCCATTCCTACCTAATGATCCATAAAATACTCAAGTTTTACTATTTTACTATACGCAGACCAAATGAGTTATATGAGTTACATAAGGGGAGGTACCCCAAATTTTCATCCAACTGACTCAAGATTATTACTGGGTGTCTATCATGATATTCTAAGTCTAAATATAGAGGATCATATTTTTCCTTATTTAATTGGCATTTATTATAATTTTCCTCAACATTGACCTAGTATGAAATTGAACATAAAGTATAAAATCCCCTTATGATATGACATCCACAAAATTATGGAAAATCTATGAAGTCAAAACAACAGTAACTACATAATATCAAAATTTTGCAGTAAGGGTCTGGGCTCTAATTATAATATTGAATAATTACCCCAAATTAGAATGTAAAGAAAGAACCACCAAAAATACCAGTCCAAAAATTATGGAAAAATTACCAGACCTTCATACTAATCAACAAAGTCTACTGGCCAAATTTCAGAATTTATCAAGACTAATTAAGCACATAACTAAATATTCCAAGTAAACTCACACTAGGAAAAATTGTGAAGGAACCTACTGGTAAATAATTCCAAAAATTATACAAAAACTCACAGAACTCTATATAGCCCTAAAATGTCCTACCACCAGGTTTTATAATTTTCCAACGGGTATTTGGCCCTTAATTATTTATTATATTCTCAAGACCAAATAGATGACCTGTGAATGCAGTGCTAATTAACTTAATTCAATAATTACACAAAAATTACCAGAGATCTATTACATGATTATGATGTCACCACCAATTTTTCATCAACATCCAGGATCATTTGAGCATGTAAATTTCTCTTATAAGGAGGTTCTCAAAAATGTTTATAACCTAAATCAGAGGGGATAAGTGGTCCTAAAATTCTCTTAAAATTTCCTAGAGAATATTTACACCCCATGAACTTATCTACCAAATTTTATGACCAACCAAGGATATATGGACCCATGTCCTTCACAAGGCTTAAAGTGCAACCCTAAGGTTAAAACTAGGGTCCTACAGAATACCCACCCCACATCACCCCAAATTACTCAAGGGGGTGTATTAAGTAGTCTTATACAAGTGGCCAAAGTTTCACACCACTTGGATGAGATTTGACCACCTAATTCCATCATGTGCACTTTTAACCTAGTTTGACCAAACTTGGGTTAGCAAATGTAAGACCCCATTTTTTTCGTTTTGCAAACCCGGGTCTTAAGCCCAGAACCACCACTTTGCGGTGACACCCTCACTCAGGAAGGTCGCCACTACAAAACGTCGATCCTGCCGGCCTTATCGATCACAGAAAAGTAAGTATAACAAACATTAGAGAAGGAAAGTCCACATCACATAAATGGTAAATCATCATAAGGGGATATTCACATAAACATAAGTGAAACAAAAGACAGAAATAATAAGGGTTCCTGCCAGATACATCAAATCTTCACTATATAGACACTCGCAGAAGCATAAAATACTATAACTAAACGATACTCACCGATCCTGCCAACGGTGTTCCCGTGCTAGACTGCCCCGTCTCCATCTGCACCGGCCTCTGGTGCTGTAGCATCTCATCAGTCCCCTAAAATGATAAGGTCCACCAACCGTTAGTCAAAAGACTAAGCCAATCCCCCACCCTCCCCCGGTGACTCCTAGGCATCGTGCGGGAAGGATGAAGCGGAGGACATCAAGGGGCATAAACAATAGCAGGTGACATGGGCATAATCTACAGGGAATGTTTCTACGCTACATTAATGTATATAAATAATCGAAGCATTAAAGAGCATAGTAAGTGCAGGTAAAGAATAAGTAAGGGCAGTATATAAAAACCGGTTAAAGGAATGAAACCATTGATTTATTGGCATGCTCACACAAACCTATAGACCAAGGGGTCGTTTAGCATGGCCTATCGTATAAGAAGTCCCATAACCAACTTATACGATAGGGGTAGGCGATGAAATGCAATGTTGATGCTATGGCATGCAAGTATGCAGTTATATGTTAGACCTAACGTACGCCTCAATGTTAAGAACACAATAACGGAGCTCCTGCATACTCTTGCTGGTTAGACCACCAGACTTGTCTTGGTAAAGGGTTATCCACACTTACCGAGCTCAAGTATTAATTTCGGTGCAACGACCATCAACACTAAGGACACACCACCTTATGCACATGCAAACATGTTTCCATCTATCTCCGAGCCATAAGCTCCCCGGCCTAACCCGTCCGGCACAACAAACATGGTTGAGTCACAACTCACCAGACTAATAAGTCTATTGCTACAACCACCGAGCCCACCGCTCGTAAGACCAAACCGAATAAAGCACCCGTGACAATGGAGTGCGAGTGAGTATACTACTTAGTTAATCTTGTATAACGACTTAGCCCTACAGTTTATGGTTAAACTTGGACTTCCCGAGGATTACCCTGTTAGCGGCTCGCTACGGTACTAGGAACTATACTGGGATGACACCCCAAGGCTCCCTTTCTTAAGGCATTTAATATTATGGGTATCTACCCGTATTCCTAAGCCTCTTATCTTTTCACTTGTATTAAACCTAGGTGGTGTACAACCCCGATATTCGCCCAGAGGTGAACGGAGACTAAGGAGTAACCAACAAGCAAGATTAATGTGGAAGGCGAGCCAGAATCTCAATGGCCGATCGCAGGAAGGCTTTCGAGCCAGGCACTCGCCAACTGTGCGTATGGAGGCAGGCGAGCTAGCCACCCAATGACCACTTGCGAGTGGGAGGGGAGAGCCAGGTTCCGGCAGAACGCTTACAGTGATGTTCTAGGCAAACCAGATTCTTTCCAAGTTTTGGTGGTCGACGAACTTGCTTCTCAGTTCGACGAATGTCACGCTTCAGCTTGGCGAGCCCGCATGAAGGCAGGCGAGCCGAGCGCTCACCGACCGATCGCGAGGAAGGTGTGCGAGCCAGATCCTCGCAGTCTACCCCTGAGTTCGATGAAAGTCGTTCTGAGTTCGACGAATTCCGTTCTCCGTTCGACGAAACCCGTTCGATGAATTCGCTTTTCGGTTCAACGAATTTGCTTCTCAGTTTGACAAACGTCACGCTTCAGCTTCTTGAACCCGCATGAAGGCAGGCAAGCCGAGCGCTCGCCGACCGATTGTGAGAAAGGTGTGCGAGCTAGATCCTCACGGTCTACTCCTAAGTTCGACGAAAGCTGTTTTGAGTTCGACGAACGCCACGCATCAGCCCCAACGAATGTCACTCAGCGGCTGGGCTGAGAGGGCCGGCCATCTCAGCGGCAATCTCTGTCCCGTCCCAGCAGACCCGCTGGGACAAGATATTGTCTCAGCGGCTCTCTGACCTATCTCAGCGGGAGAAAAAAACTCGCAGGAGGAAGCGCAAGACCCGACATCGGTGGATATCGCTGGTAGAAGTGCGAGCGGGGTCTTCACAGGTCGCTCGCCCAAGAGGGGTTTCAGATCCAACAGGTGGAGGAGGTAACAAAGAAGGCGCGCTAGAGCCTCAAGGGTCACTCGCAGAAAGGCGCGCGAGTCATGTCCCTGCGAGCACGAGCCTCAAGGTCAGCTCGCGAGAAGGAGTTCGAGCCAAGTACTCGCCGGCTACTAGCGAGAAGGCGGACAAGCCATACTTCTTCTAAGTCTTCATGTTCGACGAGCTTCAAACGGCATTCGACGAAATAAGTTCTCCGTTCGACAAATGGGCTCCTCCTTTCGACGAACTCGCGTTACGTCTCAGATCGGCAAATTGGCTTCTCAGCCCGGCTAGCTCAGCCACCTAGCCGGTTTAGCAGATTTACACAAGGCTGAGGGGAGCTCGCAGGAAGGCGCGTGAGATTCGGTCTTGGTGCCCTTCGTAGAGTCCTCGCCTATAAAGGGTTTTTTGCGAGCCATCCTCGCGAGGAGACTCGCGGGAGCTCTCGCGGATGGTGTTCTCATAGGCCACGTATCCATTGGCCAAAGAGGTGGAATTACTCCTCTGCCCCTGGTGGTCTGCAGGTAGCCCCACCAAACAACGGAGTTTGGCTGTTAGCAGGCCAAACTGGGGTGCGTTTAGTAAAACCAAAAGGCAGAATTCCGCTATTGATAGACCATGAACAAAAAACTATAAATAGACTTAAAAGGGCACCTTGGGAGAGGATTCCAATCTCAGTTCTTTGAGCATCTTCTTCTTCCTCGGTTGCTTTGGTGCAGCTCTCTAGCTCTTTAAGGTGCCCAAGTCTCAGCTTTGGCTTGGGAGGGGAAGCGCTCAACGATCTTTCGGGTTTTTGGTGGGACCTCCTCGCTGCGACTAATGTCTTAGTCCATTTCCAATTCTCCGGTCTGCTCCTTTCGAGGGACTAGTAAGGGCTAGCTGCCACTCAACTTGTTGAGGGCCCGAGCTTCACAAGAGACTGAGAAATCAGTTTCAACAGGTGGTTTATGACACGCAAGGGAAAAGACGATCTTTCGTCAATCCCAAGCACGACCTTACCCTTAGCTCACCTAACACTCTTATCTCCTAAACTCCTTTTTGATGACCTCATCCTATTCAACCTAGCCATGCACACCATCTACATGCCACTTCCACTTGGTAGACCCATAAATACCCAAGTTTAACATTTTTACTATACGCAGACCAAACTAACTATATGAAGCTTATAAGTAGAGGTACTCCAAATATTCACCCACATGACACAAGATTTTAACCGGAGGACTACCATGATATTTTAAGACTAAATCCAGAGAATCATATTTTTCCTCAACATTTTAGCATTTATTTTAATTTCTCCAATATTTGCCAAGTATGAATATGAACATCAAGTATAAGGTATTCTAATGACTTGACTCTCATAAAATTAGAATAAATCTATCATGCCAAAATAACAACAAATATAGAGTGTCACAATTTTACAATCAAGATTTGTCCTCTGATTATAATATTGAACATTTAACCAAAATTAGAAATTAAAGAAGCAACCACCAACAATATTTGTCCAAAAATTATGGGAATATTACGAGACATTTATATTGATCAGAAAAGTTCTTAGGCTAAATTTTAGAATTTATAAAGGCATATTAACCACTAAAATAAATATTCCAAAGAAATCCTAATATGAGCATGTTGTGAAGTAGTCTACTAATAACAATCTCCAAAAATTATATAAAAATTTGTAGAGCTTCCTAGTGCTCTGAAATGTCCTATCACCAAATTGCACATTTTTCAAGAGAGTTTTGGAGCCTCAATTATTTTCTTAAGATTAAGACAAAATAGGTGCCTTGTGAATGAAGTATTGGTTAAATCATTTAATAAATTACACAAAACATACCAGAGGTCTATAATAAGATTATAAAGGTATAACCAAGGTTTCATCATCATCCAAGACCATTTGAGCATGTAAATATCACTTATAAGAAATTTCTCAAAAGGGGTTATGGCCTAATTTAGGGGAAATAAGTACTCCTAAAATTCTCTCAAAATTCCCTAGAGCATAATCACACCCCATGAACATATCTCCTAAATTCCATGGCCATTCTAGGGCTTTTGACCACATAGCCTTCACAAGGTTCTATATGCACCCCATGGGGTAAAACTAGGGTCCTAGGGCATATCCACCTCTACACCACCCCATCTTACTCATGAAGGTGTTTTAGGGGATCCTAAACCAGTGGCCATGGTTTCAAGTCATGGTGATGAGTTTTAACCACCATACCCCAAGATAAACACCATGCCCTAATTTTGACCTAATTTGACCTAACTTGGATTGACAAATTACCCAACCAAATCAGTCCCAATTGGGCTGAGATTTTTACCAGGGCCATATGATAACCCTAAGAAGTACCCACCAAAATTTGGAGGGCATTGGAGGGCATTTTACCCAATAATAAATTAATATTTGATTTATGAAATTACTATAAAAACCTTAGAAAAAGGTTCTCCTAAAATTCCCATCTTTGGGTATCATGTGTGGGTAGGTGTAAATTGCCTAGGTTTTAAATTTCAAGGCCATACCCTTTACCAATAAAAAGATATTCAAGAATAGTGACTATCCTACCCTAGGGACCAGTCCTAGCAAAATGACTCCACAGGGGGCTATAGTGCCCCTATGGACCTGAAACTAATTTTCACATAATCTAGACACCAAGGGCTACAACATTTATGTTGGGCACTTTTTCATTTGAGGGGTCCTAGTATTTTTAATAATTAAAATAAAATACTGCACGAAGTGTGACAAAATGTGTTGGAACAACCCTATTACTGATTTGGTCTAGGATCACTATCTGTTGATTAGGATTAAGTTGACCCCATTGTATAGTCTAAGGATCAATATTTAAAGTGTGTCTGAGTAGATAGGACTTAGGAAAATTCCATGTCTCTGCGTTCGAGGAACTTCAATTTGCGTTCGACGAAATACGTTCTGCATTCGACTAACGTCATGCTTCAGTTCGACGAAATTGCTTCTCAGCTCGACGAATTCAGTTCTCCAGCCAGTTCAGCAGATTATCTCTCAGTTCGACAAACTCTAGATTCATTTCGATGAATTAATTAAGTTCGATGAACTCCAGATTCTATTCGACGAACTACAGATTCAGTTCGACAAACTCAACTTTCAGATCGATGAACTCAGCCTTCAGCTCAAAGGATTTCTTCTCCAGCTTAACAATCTCTGAAGGATCGGTTATCTATTTTCTCTGAACTCAGATCGACTATTCAGCAACGGCCTCACTTTCAAAATGAAATAACATTATAACGTAATCATTTAAATCTGCGAATAACTGATCACGGCAGATCCGATGGCTCATGGTCATCATGCCTGATGGATGGATGGCGCGCGACAACCCATCCTGGTCTTCTTTGCTGGACGATTTCCTGGCCACCTGTGCCTCTCCCCGGCCGGCCAACGCCACCATCACCTCAGTTGAGGGGGTGGCTGGCGATAAGTGGTGGTTGGCCGCCCGGAGGTGGTCGAAATCGGGGTTTAGAGGAGGGGAAATAGATCTCGTATCGAACCCTTTTGGAAGCACGATCCGAGCTCAATTAAGCTCGGATCAAGCCCCAAATTATCATATGATCTAGCACTAAGGGAGAGAAGGCGGATCGGACCTGTGTGGGGGCTTGGTGGCGCGTATTCCGTCGAGTTGCCATGGCCGGAGGTGGAGCTTTCGGCTCCATGTCGATCCTAGCTTCTTGTGCTCGATTTCTTCAGGGAGGAGGGGGTTTCACTCCTCTCTGATCCCTGAGGGTGTAAAGGAGATCAATTGGGGGAGGGGAGGAGCCTTGGCATCAATTGCCATTAATGGTCATTAGTGGAGGTTTCAGCCACTTCTATTCCTCCCCTAATTCAACTCCCCTGGCCAGAGAAACTCCAGAAATTTGTTTGTAACTGAAGGGGGAGGTGAATTCTCATCAATTGGTGGGAAATTGAAGGGTCAATTGCATTCAATCACCATGAATGTTCTTCATCCTCTCCAATTTGGGGTAAACCTCCATTTTCTCTCTCCTGGCCGACTCTCTTCAAATTGGATGGCCAACTCATCATCATTCAATCCCCATGAGGTGGTGGACAAAACCAATTGGGTCTAGCTCAAGTGAATTAGGTTTAATTTGGGGAAATTGGGTTATTTTGACCTAATTTAGGGCAAGGTTGACTTTGGTCAAATTGACCAATTGGGTTGAACCCAATGGGTGGCCTAGGCTCCAATGGCCTGCCTTGAGGGTTAGGAAGGTGTAGGTGGAGTCAATTTGGCAAGGCGAGGGTGAATTGCCCCTTTATAGGGCAGTTTGAACAAAATTAGGGCTAAGGTTGACTTAGGGTATATTGACCAATTTAGAGGTCTCGTGACAAGACCTTTTTGTCCATTAGCTCCCTAGTGACCCTATGAGGGTAGGGCAGGGTCAATTTGACATGGTGGAGGCCAATTGGCCCTAATTGAGCTAGTTTGACCAATTTAGGGTTAGGGTTGACTTTGGTCAATTTGGCCCCTTTTGTTGACCATAATGGGTCCCTGGTGCTTCAAGGAGGCCCCCAGTGGGTTAGGGACACTATTGCGGCGTCAAGGTTCAAGGTGAGGCCCCTAAGTCCAACCCTAGGCTAGGTATCTGAAAACTACTATTTGCAGTCCACTTGGGTTTTCCCCTTTCTCACCCAAACTCATATGGTCTTGAGCTCTTCCTATTATTTTGTCATGACCTAGTCATGAAAAAACCAACTTGGGGGTCTAGTTGTTTGGGGGATGTTACAAATCCCAATACATAAAAATAAAAATTTCATCATCGAAATTCAGGTTATGCCTACTACAAGCAAGTAAATGTAACATCCCAGAAAAATTAAATTATACCTGTCATTAAGAGCTCCGGGTACTTTTGCTGCATCAAGTCCAGTGGATCCCAGGTATGCTCCTCTTGTCCATGATTCCTCCATAGGACCTTGACCAGCGAAACCTTCTTGCGTCGCAAAACTCGTTACTCTGTGTCATCTATTCGAACCGTCTCCAGGCGAACCGATCGATCAGTAGACACTGGACCCTCGGAAGTAGATATCTGCTTCTCTGGCCGTAGTAGAGCCCTCCTAAGCGAGGAGACGTGGAAAATGTCATGCAGTCCCTCCAACTCCGGCAGTAGCTCTAGTCTGTAAGCTATGGGACCAATCCGTTCCAGGATCCTGTAAGGCCCCATATATCTCGGACTGAGCTTCTTCCGCCCGCGAACCCGCGAGACTCCATGCATCGGACGTATCTTCAAAAAAACCTGGTCTCCCACCTGGAACTCTACCATACGATGACGCGCATTGTAATACTTGGCCTGCTTGCTCTGGGCCTCCAGCATCCTATCTCGAATCAGCCTCACATGAGCCTTCGTGTCCTCCACGAACTCTGAGCCAAGTGCCATGGGATCCTCATCCTGAATCCAAGATAATGGTGTCCTGCACCTCCGTCCATATAATGCCTCGTAAGGTGCCCTGCCTATGCTAACCTGGTGATTGTTGTTGTATGAGAACTCGACTAATGGTAACAGTCTATCCCATGGCTCCCCGCAGTCCAGAATGCAAAGGCGTAGAAGATCCTCCAGGGTCCAGTTGCCCGTCTGTCTGGGGGTGGAAAGTCGTACTAAAAGTCAACTGGGTGCCTAGATAGGCCTGCACTGCTCTCCACTCCCTCGACGTAAATTGTCCATCTCGATCCGAAACGATCATCCTACGCACACCATGATATCGAATAAACTGCTCTATGAACCTCTGTACCAAAACACCGACCAGATCGTCCTTCCTGACTGGAATGAACCTGGCCACCTTCATCAATCTGTCGACGATCACCCAAATTGAGTCATTTCCCGCACGAGATCGGGAAGACCGTGTATAAAGTCCATAGCAATGTCGTAGAACTTCCACTCCGGTATCGGGAGCAGCTGCAATAACACGGCTGGGTTCCGGCACTCTGCCTTCACGAGTTGGCAAGACTCGCAGTGGGTCAGAAAATAGTTGATGTCCTTCTTCATACCCGGCTAGTACATATCCCTCTTCAGATCCGTCGTCATCTTGGTGACACACAGGTGTACGGAGTATCTACTGCAATGAGCCTCTGTCATAATGTCTTCCCGAATCTGGATCCCTACCAGTATATACACTAGGCCTCGAAAACTCAACAGTCCGTCCTTCAACGAATAGTCTCCAGCTGATCCTGCCTCCAAGGATCTGAAAATCGGCTCTAGCTTGGCATCCTTCCTCTGCCCATCCCTGATGCGGTCTCGAATGTCGTAAGTTGTACTCATCGTCGCTATACTCCTCATATAATTCCGTATCATCCTCGGATACTAAATAGATCTGCATGTCCTTAAACATCCGTACTAGCTCCATGGACATCAACTTGGGCTCCGCTCCTGACGTGGTAGCTCTCCTGCTCAGAGCATCCACTACTATGTTCGCCTTCCCTGGGTGGTAATGCATCGTGTACTGATAATCTGATAAGAACTCCACCCATCACATCTGTCGGATGTTCATCTCCTTCTGTGTATCTACGTACTTCAGATTCTTGTGATTTGAGAATATATCGCAGTGGACACCGTAGTGAAAGTGTTTCCAGATCTTGAGAGCGAACACAACTGCTCCCATCTCCAAGTCATGCACCGGGTACTTCCACTCGTGATTCTTCAACTGACGGGAGGCGTATGCTATCACGTGCCCATTTTGCATCAGAACGGCACCCATCCCCTGATAAGACGCATTGGTGTACACCTGAAATCCTTCCCTCCCTAATGGGAGGGCAAGGATGGGGGTCATAGTAAGTCGACCCTTCAGCTCCTGGAAGGCTGCCTCACACTGCGGCCTCCATGTAAAGGCAGCATCCTTTTTTGTCAGGGATGTGAGTGGGAGGGCTATCTGTGAAAATCCCTACATGAACTTCTGGTAGTAGCCAGCAAGTCCCAAGAAACTCCTCACATCGGTGGTCATCTTCAATAGCAGTCAATCGCGTACTGCCTGGATCTTCGCTGGGTCCACTGCTAGACCAGCTCCACTGATAATTTGGACAAGGAAGGCCACCTCCTTTAGCCAAAACTGGCACTTGCTGAACTTCGCATACAGACGATGATGCCGAAGCTTTTCAAAGGTTAGTGCAAAATGTCGTGCATGCTCCTCCCCCATCCTTGAATAGATGAGGATGTCGTCAATGAACACGATGATGAAGATGTCGAGATAAGGCTCAAACACCTGGTTCATCAGGCTCATAAATGCTGAAGGTGCATTTGTGAGTCTGAAAGACATCACCGTGAACTCATGTAATCCGTATCGGCTGCTGAAAGACGTCTTCGGGACATCTTACTCCTGGATCCGCAGTTGATAATACCCTGATCTCAAATCCAGCATCGAGGAGCAGTGGGCTCCCTCCAGCTGGTCAAAAGTCTCGTCGATCCTTGGTAACAGGTACGTATTCCGAACCATCAGTCGGTTCAGGGCTCTGTAGTCGATGCACAAACTGACCGTTCCATCCTTCTTCTTCACGAACAACACCGGAGCTCCCCAAGGTGAGGAACTCGGCCTAACAAACCCTGCTTCCACCAGCTCCTGTAGCTGGCTCCGAAACTCCACCAACTCCTTCGGGGCCATCCGGTAGGGGGACCTAGATACCGACTTAGCCCCCGACACCAGTTGGATTTGGAAATCCTTCTCACGGTGCGGAGGTAGTCCGGGTAGCTTCTCCGAAAATATGTCGGCAAAATCCCACATGACCGAGATATTTGACACTGAGTCTTTGACTTCCGTCACCTCGAAGAGCACCTGATATACCTCGTCTCCCTGCAGGTGGGCCTTGACGGCCTGAACTGATGATAAAAAGATACGAGAGGCGGATTTAGTACCTTCGATCACTACTTCACCATTTTCATGCTTAGGCATGATCCTCCTTGCCGGGCAGTCAATCTTTGCACGATTCCAGTGCAGCCAGGTCATGCCTAAGATCAGATGAAAGTCCTTCATATTCAAGCGTGTCGCCAGTGCTTCGAACATATTCCCTCCAATCTCCACATTCATGTCGCACTTTGCATTTGTTAGAACTTCAGATCCATCCGGGAATCGCACTCTCCTGTAGATGCCCTCAAAGTGTTGGACTTGGCACAGATCATCTACGAACTCTTTCGAGACAAATGAGTGAGAGGTGATGCGCCAAACTATATCCGCAAACGACAACGGCAAGTGTACCGTGCCGAATGTAGTATATGTTATTAAAACAAGGTCGTATTAGACTCGGGGCGGATGAGTACTCTTACATCGGAAAATCTCTATTATTTTATCGAATAAAAATTGTGGTTGATTGGTTGCGAGAAAGAGAAATTGTTTGATTAAAATGACGAGTTAAGGGTTAATACTCAACCTTGAATCACCTTGGGAAAATAAAATATAAAAAGAACAACTTCTAAATCTCTTAAGAAAATACTTGACCGTGGAGGTTCCCAATTTATGAGCACACCTCTCTCGAGGATACGCTCAACTGAGTTTAGTTGATCAAACAAACTTTCATTCTAGAATCGAAATCTAAAACTCGCCTTATCGTAGTGAACCCCGCTATTGGATTTGACTCCAATTCGGAAGAATTATGTCATCCTCGCTTGAGGAGTGCATTCAACTCTTTTTATTCTTGAAATGATCGATTCGAAATCAAAACCTCTCGATTATAGATTACGAAAAAAAAGATGAGAGTTATATATCGATGATATAATCTCAATCCAATAAAAGTTCAAGAATAAATCTAATGTATTCTAAGGAAGAGGAAGAGAAGCTAGAATTTCGATCAAGAATTATATTTCCCTTGGATCATCTCGGTCGAGTACTAATAGAATTTAGCTACTCATAGAGATGGAGGAAATGATAAAATGAAAGAAGTACATAATGAAGGTTGAGAGTAAAAACAAGAGAAAAGTACTATTTTATTGATTAACAAAAGAAATTACAACTAGAAAATTGAAGGTACAAGCTTGGGAAATAAAAGTGCAAGAAGGAAATGACATACAAGATTAAAACTAGTGTAAGAAAATAAGCTAGAACTCCCAAACTTCATCCCCAAACATCTGGAAAAGCTCCCTTTAAATAGGCAGAATTTTGGTGTTACACGCCCTTGGTCACGCCCGTGACCAAGGGCTTGTAAGGGGCGTGATTTGCTGTGAGCGGAGAAGGCGTCGTCTGGCTTCAATGCAGGCGTTACGGACGTGTCACGCCCTAGGTCACGCCCGTGACCTAGGGCGTGTAATCTCAATTAAGTGCTGTTGGCGGGAAGCTTCGGCGGGAAGGCGCGCTGGGTTAGTCACTCCCGTGACATGCTGTCACGCCCTCGGTCACGCCCGTGACCGAGGGCGTGTAATTTTAATTGATGTGGCAGCGTGCTCCAGATGCTTGTGGCGGGTCGTGGCCGTGACATTGGGTCACGCCCATGGTCACGCCGGTGACATGGGTGTTGGTTCGGTAGGCGCCCTTAGAGGGGAGGTGAATAAGGGTTTTCAAAAACTGTAGATTATATTTATAAAACTTTGAATTATTGCAAGATTAATGACATGAAAGAAGTTAAGTAAAACAAAAAGAGAGACAAGCTTTATTAATGATAAGTAAGTTTTACAAAACTTGATCTCGATGACGCTAGAGATTGGAGGGAAATAATAAAAGGTCTCTTTTTGTTTTCTATACCGACTCGTATCCCCACGAACCGGTTGGCTTTAGTCGATCTCTCCCCAGATACGGCCACAAGCCGCTCTAGCCAATCTATCCCCAGAAAGGCCTCGAGCACCCCCTAGATCTACTCCCTAGACCTACTCGCCAACACGAGGCGAATTTCAGCCCTAAGTCTACCCCAGACCTAGTCGCCAACACGAGGCGATTTCACTACCATTTACAATGAAGAAAGAAAAATAAAATAATAAAACCTCCCTTAAGATGAACTTCTGAAGTCGGAGACGAAGATCCGCTGTAGAATCAGCGTTTGTAGAAGCGGACTTCGTTTGGATCCGGCGTGACGTAATCCTCCTTCAGAAATTTGCAGAGCATCGCTAGGGCTTTAAGTTTTGGCCAAGATGGGCTCTGGAGTTGTAGAACTGCCTCTCTCTCCCTGATGTCTCACTGAAACGAGAGGTGAGGGGTCCTTTATATAGCCCAAGCGCTACCGCCGGCGCTAGCGCTACCGCCGGCGCTAGCCCGGATTAAGAAACAATTTGCGCGGCAGAATCTCCTATCCGCGGCAACATGCTGCTTTATGCCTTATGTGTGTTATGCTACCGCCAGCGCTAGTAGCTACCGCCAGGCGCTATCCCTTATTAAGTAACATTTCGCGCGGCAGGATCTTCAATCCGTGGCAATAATTTGCTTTATGCCTCTTGTGCGCCATGCTATCGCCAGCGCTAGTAGCTACCGTCGGCGCTAGTGAGCCTCTTCGAATTCCAGCCTCAATTTTGGGGGCAGACATCATGAGTACTCCTTGAGTCATGTGGACTATGTTAACCTGCACACTTGAACAGACAAGATCAAATACACATAGGATTTGTTATTCTCAAACCTAGGAGATGCGGAAGACCATGTTCCAACAAACTCCCCCTTTTGATAATAACAAATCCATTAATGATAAATCAAAGCATTAATAAATAAGCATGATGAAACTATACTTGTGTGTGTGAGAGTGATGACTTAGGATAATTATTGATTTTAGCATTTAGAATTGCTCCCCCTAAATACATGCTCCCCCTAAGTGAGTGTTCCCCTAATATGTAAGCTATCATCTGAATTCGTCATGTTGGGTTTATGATAGCGGGTTATATTTATCATGTTAGTTCTCCCCCTTTGTTATTAGCAAAAGAGGGTAGGGAAACAAAGCACCAAAGAATTTGTAAACAGAAGAGAAGGCATGATCGAGCTTTTTTTTTAAGTAAATGATAAGGAGTTTTAGAATTGTTTTTCATTGAAAGAGATTAGAGTTATAAGCATTACAAAATTTTTCATAGAAGGAAATCAGAGTTTTTAGCATAAGAAAGTAATGATTTTCTCTTTATATAAAAATTTTAAGCATTAAAATAAGGATTTCCAAATAACCAATCTACCCAGACAATATGTCTACACCCTAGCCCCGTACTAAGTGACGGATGGGCATGAGGAGCTGCAAACATGCCGTAGGTTGGGGTGTTAGTCCCATATGCAAACACTAGACAAAACTCAACCTAGCACTCATTCCCCCCAGTGCCTCGCAAGGCCCCACTGGAACCCTCCCCGGTTAAGGACAAGACATGACTAGAGATAAGGTTATCTAATGTCTACAACCCTACGCCCCCGCTATGGTGAGATATGAAGTCACGGATAATAATTATTGGAAACATTAAGCATTTAAATCTAATGGGAAATTTCATAGCATATGGATTTTTATTTGAAAATAAAACACACTTAGCTATATTGAAATTCATGAATGAATCAGAGTTTGAGCATTACGGAAGATTTCGAAAAAGAAACATCATAATACTAAATAAGAGTTTAAGTTCAAAAAGGAGATGTTTTTGAGTTTCAAAACTAACTTTATAGAGATAAGAGTGGAAGCATTTTGGAAGAAAGAAACAACATCCTTTTAGCAATGTTTCACTTGTTGGAAGAGCGTTTAGCATACACGTTTATATTGAAATAAATCAGAGTTTGTTACTATAAAGATGATATGCGTGTTAGAACAACCAATATAAATTCTACCAAGCAAGTCTACCACTTGTTTTTAAGAAAAAATTGAGATTTAAGACTTGATATAAGCATGAAAGTGCAAGGTAAAAGTTATATGGTGATGATGCGGAAGACTTGTAGAAATACATGAAACATCTTATTGTAATCAAGAATAATCCATAAAAAGATATATGAGTTTAATTTCAAAAAGAAGAAGTTTATGTAAATCATGTTTCAATGAAAATCTTTAAGTTTGACAATAAAGTAACCAAGCATGAAATAACGTTATCAAAAAGAGATTACTACAATGTTACTTTAATTCACAATTTCAAAACATACCAAACATTGTAGAAAGCATGCTAGGTTATCTAGTGCATTTCATAAATAAAGAGTAGCATAAAATTAGCATTAGGATCCAATACTCATGAGAAGAAGTGTTATGGAAGATAATGATGTGCACATAAGTGTATTTTGAATAGAGTAAACAAATGTTTTAATCAAAAATACAAGAGACATGTAAAGTAAAGAGCACAATAAAACACAAATAATTTTACTTCCACACACTTCAATGCACAAAAAAATGTACAACTACCAAGGTGCTTTGCACACATAATGCTCATTACGACTTATCAGGGTGCAAAGTAGTGCTTGGGGGATCACATATTTTATTTTATTGTAATATTGAAACTAGTGATCCGGTGAACTTAAGAATAAGTGGTTTTTATTTTAAAAGAAAGATTTGATTTGCACAAGATACTTTACTATTCTTTCCAAGGTGCTCAACCTCACAATGCTTATTAAGACTTATCAGGAGGTTCAAGTAGTGCTTGGTGGAGTTATCTTTGTCACTTTATTGTATGATTTTGTTTTGTGCAAAGTTCTCCGAATACACTTGTTTTGCAAACCAATATAATTTATGAAAAACATAACCACTTTTCTTAACTTTTAAAAGTGCAAATAAAGGTTGTGTAGGTAAGATACTTGTGCAATTTTAATTCATTGTACTATTACAAAACATACACAAGCATTCTTAGATTAAACACATAAGTAGACAATGCCAAAATAAGTGAGTGAATAGTGATCATTATCAAACATAAAACATTACTCATATTTAGAGGCATGCTACGCATAGTTCTACACAACTTTTTCAATATAATTGATGCACAAATTAATAGTTATATCAAAGCATGATGAAAGCAATGTTCAAAGTAGTTTGAAAAATAAATTGCAGCATTATAGAAGTTCTAAATAATAGATTAAATCATGCTTGATTTTCAATGAAGTCCATACAATATTTTTTTTGATATTTTTGAGGAATAATTTTTATTTAAAGCTTGAACTCATAAAAAATTAATCTTGGACTTCCCGAGGACTACCTTGTGAAAGGTTCGCCCGGTACTAGGTGATATGATGGGATGATAGCCCAAATCACACTTTCGCAAGATACAAGTAAAAAGTTAAGTTCAAAAACTAACAATTTTTGATAATTTTTTTTGTTTTATATTTTTGTATTTGATTTTTGCTTTAAGAAATAGAATTTAAACAAATGACAAACCACAAAGGCAAAACATATAATATTTTTGTAATTTGGCTTTTGTATTTTTGTATTTAATTTTTCAAAAAATAAAGAAAAATAGAAGTGCAAAACTAAATAGAAAATATAGATTTATATATTTTTATGGATTTTTCGAATTTTAAAAAATACAGAAAATTGAACCTCGACGCTAGCGTCGGCGCTAGCGCTAGCGCGGGAAACAGTAAGTGATTTTTTAGGGTTTTGAAAATTTTGATGCTTTAACTTGATTAGGTGTCCCATTAGTAGTTTCATGTTGAATTTGCAGAATTTTTGGAAATGTTTTTGATGGTTAAAAATGATGAAAATTGCATTTGTAAGCATGTTTTAACATGAAAGATCTAGGACACCTTTCTCAAGTCGTAACAAACGAGATCTTGCATGAGCGATAAGATAGATTATCATAATGTATGTGAATTCAAATTTTCCTAGACTTTTATCAATCTAATATAGTTTGAAGAATGATAGGAAATGTAAGCACGAGAAGACATGAAGGAACAAATATGCATAATTTTAGTGATTTAGAAAATAATGTTCATGCAAAAGAATATCATGCACATTCATAAGCATTTTAGTCCAATGGAAATAATTTAAAGTCACATAGTTATTTTATCGTTCAATTTTATTTTATTTTACTTCATAATTAATTCATTATGGTAATATGAGATAACTAGCATGAATAATATCTATTAGTTGTTAATGCTAGAATAATGAGTTTGATTGCAATTGTTATACCACAAGATTAACTGAGATAATGTTGCATGTATTCAAGAACGTGATTTAATATTTTTACATGGAATAAATTTATGATTTCATTTGATTTATTAATATAAAGTTGATTCTATGGTTTATAATCAAATGATATACATGCAAGTCATACTTCATTAATTCATTCATGTACTTATTATGATCACCAATCAAATGTTAGAACTAAGTGGATCTTTTGTAATGTTTGAATTTAAAGATCTTTTGATATTACATAATTATGATGGTGAAGCATGTAGCACAAGTCATATTCAACATATTTCAAAATATTTTAAAGAAAGATTGTGAGGTGAATAGTGAATATGAAGGAAGTGAGAAGCTATTTTTGGATAGTTTGAAGAGTTATTGTAAATTTTCTCAAATATAAGGGCTATCATATTCATCACACAAGATAGATAATAATCAACACATTGTGCATTTTAATATTTTGTTTGCCTAAGCCCTTTATTATTTAAATCCATTTAAAAAAAATTCATTAGTCTTGATAATAGTTTCAATATTTATTTAATAATGGTAGTTCAAGACATTTAAGGGTAATGGATTTAAAAGGTAAAAATAAAATGGATAAGTAGATCACTAAACAAAATGATATGACTTTTCAAGATAAATAGAGTGATCATAGCATGATAGTTTAAGAAGAAACAAAAGAGAATAAGCAAAAAGAAATTTAAGCAAATCATGAAGTAGAATAATGACATTTCATTTTTATTAGGTTTCTACTTCATGCAAATGATGGGATACTAATGAATAAGAGATTTAGGTATCCAAAGAGGACCGGGAGTGACGGTTCCTTTGGGTACCCAAATACATCGTGTTTTCTTTTGGGGAGATATGTTTGAATGGGCCCTTTCGTTTGACATTAACGCGTCATTCTTAAGTATGGGTTTCCATTCGTACCATGAAAAAATGTAATTTTTGTTTTTCAAATTTCCATAATCATTACTCTTGAATTTATTATATAATGGAAATTTGTTTTCATTTAAGTTGGGAAAAGATTGTGATGAATGGATCCTTGCATTTAAGGTTTCATTTTTGTTTTTTGGTCTCCATTCAAAACTTGGTTTATGATTTCCAAAAGCTTTTTGTTTCTTATTCCCAATATTAGGTTTAAGTATGATATTCATATTTGTATTCAACTTGCTTTTGGATATTGTTTGATTTTGTGAATTTGTATTTACAATTTTCATAAGCAAGTTGATTTTTTATTTTAATTCATCATTTTTGAGTTTAAAATTATGTCTTGCTTTATTATATGCGATTGTGCTATTTTTAAGAGTGGATACAATAGACTCAATATGATTTTGATATTTATTTCTATATTCATCAAATGTTTCATCCATCTCTTGAATTTCAATTTTATATTCTTCACACTTAGCACAATCATTTATCAAAGATGAATTTTCTAAGCATAATTTTTCATTTTGTTCTTTAATAAAAATATTTTTTTTTTAAGTTCCTTAAATTTTTCTTTAATATCATTACAATTAAGACAAGGTTTTGTATTTTCAATTGAAGAGACATTAGATAAATTAGATTTTGATACTTCTTTAACTTTTGCTTGTAAATTTTTATTTTCTAAGCGCAATTTGCAATTTGCCCTTTTTAATTTCTTAATTTTGCGCTTTGTGATTTGTAGCAATTGTAAAGTAGAAATAGAATTGCAAACAATATGATGATTTGATTTCCTTACAGTGCTTTAGGGAGAGGCATGACTTGACCATATCGTTTCATTGACATTCTTTTGGCACTCCTCTTCCGAAGATAGTATTTCTTCTTCTCTTTCACTTGGTGTGCACTTCATGGATCCGTCATGAGAGGGGCATTCTTGAAGACTTGTGCAAGCTTGCATATTCTCCGGTTCTTGCGATTGTTCTATACCTGTAGACGGAGAATCATACATTTCTTCAAGAAAATGCCATACTTTATATGCACTTGAAAAACAATATATTAATTTGAAATTTTCATTTGAAAGACCACAAAATAAATAGTGTTTAGCTTTTGCATTTAACTGAAGTTCCTTTTTAATTGATTCATTTGCAGGTCTAGCTTTGGCTAAATTCCATACTTCGATATCTAAGGTTTTAATAAAATTTTCAATTAAGATTTTCCATCCTTTATAATTTGTCCCTTCAAATAAAGGTGGTGTAGGTGATTTTTCTTCTTCACAAAAATTTCCCCCACTAATAGAAGCAAGATCATGAGACGCCATTATTCCCGGTTGTTAAGCCGATTGGAATAAAATCGCTCTGATACCACTTGTTGGATCGGTCGGCGCCCTTAGAGAGGGGGGGGGGGGGTGAATAAGGATTTTCAAAAACTATAGATTATATTTAGAAAACTTTGAATTATTGCAAGATTAATGACATGAAAGAAGTTAAGTAAAACAAAAAGAGAGACAAGCTTTATTAATGATAAGTAAGCTGTACAAAACTTGATCTCGAGGACGCTAGAGATTGGAGGCGAATAATAAAAGGGGTCTTTTTGTTTTCTATACTGACTCGTATCCCCACGAACCAGTTGGCTTTAGTCGATCTCTCCCCAGATACGGCCTCAAGCCGCTCTAGCCAATCTATCCCCAGAAAGGCCTCGAGCACCCCCTAGATCTACTCCCTAGACCTAGTCGCCAACACGAGGCGAATTTCAACCCTAAGTCTACCCCAGACCTAGTCGCCAACACGAGGCGATTTCAATACCGTTTACAATGAAGAAAGAGAAATAAAATAATAAAACCTCCCTTAAGATGAACTTTTGAAGTCGGAGACGAAGATCCGCTGTAGAATCAGCGTTTGTAGAAGCGGACTTCGTTTGGATCCGGCGTGACGTAATCCTCCTTCAGAAATTTGCAGAGCTTCGCTAGGGCTTCAAGTTTCGGCCAAGATGGCCTCTGGAGTTGTAGCACTGCCTCTCTCTCCCTGATGTCTCACTGAAACGAGAGGTGAGGGGTCCTTTATATAGCCCAAGCGCTACCGCCGGCGCTAGCGCTACCGCCGTCGCTAGCCCAGATTAAGAAACAATTTGCGCGGTAGAATCTCCTATTCGCGGCAACATGCTGCTCTATGCCTTATGTGCATTATCCTACCGCCAGCGCTAGTAGCTACCGCCGGGCGCTATCCCTGATTAAGTAACATTTCGCGCTGCAGGATCTTCAATCCGTGGCAACAATTTGCTCTATGCCTCTTTTGCGCCATGCTACCACCAGCGCTAGTAGCTACCGCCGGGCGCTAGCTCTTTCTCAAAACACTGCCGGAAACGCGCTAATCATCGCTAGCGCCGGGCGCTATCGCTACCGCCGGCGCTAGTGAGCCTCTTCGAATTCCGGCCACAATTTTGGGGGCAGACATCATGAGTACTCCTTGAGTCATGTGGACGATGTTAACCTGCACACTTGAACACACGAGATCAAATACACATAGGATTTGTTATTCTCAAACCTAGGAGATGCAGAAGACCATGTTCCAACACTGGGGTGTGTACTTGGCGAACTTTTCACGGAATGTCCCCGGAGTGGCAGAAAAAGGTCTGGAACACTACGCAGGTTACACGCCCAGGGTCACGCCCGTGACCTAGGGCGTGTAAATACATTTTCTGCTCCAAATGTCCAGAAACGTGAAAATATAAAATAAACATAGGTTAGCTTATGAAATTAACATTGGAAAGATCTATACGAAATAATTTATAAAAAATAACATAATTTCATAATAAAATTATAATAAAACTATACTAAAAGATGAGTAAATAAATTACTCATCAAACACCCCATACTTGCTCGTTGCTCGTCCCGAGCAAACCATTTTGCATAAGGGTAAGAAAAATTAATGCAAGATAGAATTATGAAGACTAGAGAGTAAAATGCGAAGTATTATGCTGGCATGCGTAGATATTTTAGTAAAAAGATGTTCTTGGCATAAATACTAATTTATGAAATACTTCAAAAATGCGTTATAATTATTTATCATTACTTTAAAAATGAGTCGACGGTCAATCCACAAGTTATGTGAAGGGAGAAAATAGCGTGATTGCTGAGATTTAAATTACTAGACATCGACGCTCGGGGTGGCCTCCAACGAAATCCATCAATGTCTACGGCCATAGGCTTGCCCGTTTGCACTTTCTCCACTACACTTCGAACTAAATCGACTCTATGGATCTTTAGGACTTAAATAGGGTACATTTTAAGGCTTGGGTTTAAGGGTGAGGTAAACAATGATAAACTTGAAGGCGCATTCCACTTAAACAAAATTTTGAGCTAAAAGAAAATGATGACCACCACAAAATAATGAAGCTTTACCCCCATACTCATATTTTTTCTAAGGGTAAACACTCTCATACTCTTTTATTTAAATCACGAATCTTCATAATTGGGATCATTCCAAGTATGCATGTGTATACCTAGGCCACATATCATTATGAGATTATAGCTTTTTGAGATTTAAACATTTCTTTTGAATTGATACCCATAAATTTTTTTTCTTTCATAGAATCGTACCCAAATATTTTTTTTTTCATTTTAGCTCAAAATTTCAAATTGTTCATTTGGGTTTTGGGCTTTTTAGCTTTGGTACCAAAATGATGAGGGTGGATCAAATAAAGGTGTAAGGCTCAAGTTTGTGTGAACAATGGTGGTAAATCTAGGTTGGGTGCAAAGGCTCAAACTATCCAAAGAAAGGCCTAAATCATTTCCGTAAAGTTAATTTGTCTAAAGTGCACATGTTTCGAAAATAGCTTGGGGCAAGTTCTAAGCATTGAGAAAGGACACCCTTTTGTTCAATTTGGGTAATAGCTTTCTAACAATCTTCTACACACTCACCTAAACTACTTTTGGATAAGACCGGATTCGAATTTAAAAGTAAAATAAATTATTACTACGCAAATTAATAAAGCATAATTTTAGATCTATGCCAAGAATTTAATTTTACACAACGCTACTCAAAGACATGCATATGACTAGGAGCACTACATGATTCAACAATTTTACTCAAAAGTTTCAAAAACTATTCTAGCACAAAATTATTTTTAGTCCATATGAAAAATAGTCTACTTAGAACTTACAATTTAGCAGGTGGGAGTTTTGATGAATAAAAAGAACATTTCCTAATAGATTTTTTTTTGTTCTTGGACTTCCCAAGATCTACCCGGTGAAGGGTTTGCAAGGTACTAGAGGCTATGATGGGAATTCAAGCCTAAAGCGTCCTTTCCAAGAAATTTAATTTCAATTTTTTTATAATTTTTTTTTTGTTTTCAAGTACAACTACAAAGAAAGCTATGCTACACCCCCATACTTAAAATTAAACATTGTCCCCAATGTTTAAAACTAAGTATGAAAGATAAAATTAAAAAAATGACAATAAAGAAAACTCAAGATAAAATACTAAAGTGTAAAGAGGGCTTCCCTGGATGGTAGTCGGGGTTGCCGGTCAAACACCTGCAGAGTTAAATTAGAAAAACAAACAAGAAAAGAAAGAGAAGAGCAAGGAGGTTAACATTGGGTTGCCTCCCAAGAGCACTTGTTTTACTGTCACGTAGCTTGACTAAGTGGCATTTTCTTAAATATTCGTTAAGTGCATTGTTTCGATATTTCCGGTTGCTGAGTCACCAGGGTGGTATAATTTCAAACGTTGTCCGTTAACCTTAAAAGATCCTTTTTCCGGGTGCTCTATAAGCACGGTCCCATATGGCCAAACTTCTTTTACTCTGAAGGGACCGGACCATCGGGTTTTTAATTTCCCCAGAAAAAGCCTAAGTCTAGAGTTAAAAAGTAGGACAAAATCTCCCGGTGAAAAAGTTTTTGGATGTTTAATTTTTTTATCATGATAGAATTTAGTTCGCTCCTTATAAAATTTATTATTTTCATAGGCATTCGTGCGCCATTCATCTAGTTCATTAAGTTGTAGTTTTCTTTGTTCGGAGGCTAAATCTAAATTCAAATTTAAAAATTTTAGCGCCCAAAAAGCGCGATGTTCTAATTCTACCAGCAAATGAAAAGCTTTACCATAGACTAACCGGTACGACGTACATCCAATGGCGGTTTTGTACGCTATCCGATAGGCCTAGAGTACGTCGTCTAATTTTAAATCCCAATCCTTTCTATTAACGGACACGGTCTTTTCTAAAATTATTTTTAGTTCACGATTCACCACCTCCACTTGGCCATTTTCTTGTGGGTGGTAGGCGGTAGATAACTTGTGGGTAACTCCATACTTTGCTAAAATTTTAGCAAGTTGGTTGTTACAAAAATGTGTGCCCCGATCATTAATTAGTGCTCGGGGTGTGCCGAATTGTGAAAATAATTTTTTTAAAAATTGTACGATGACTCTCGCATCGTTGGTGGGGAAAGCTTGTGCTTCCGCCCACCTAGACACGTAATCGACCGCAACAAGAATATATTTATTATTACAGGAAGAGGGTAAAGGACCTACAAAATCAATTCCCCACAAATCAAAAATTTCGCATTCTAAAAAAATATTTTGGGGCATTTCGTCCCGGTTAGAAATGTTACCTGACCGCTGGCACCGATCACATTTTCTCACAAAATTGTGAGCGTCTTTGAATAAGGAGGGCCAATAAAAGCCTGCCTCTAGCACCTTCCTTGCAGTCCGGTTTGCTTGATAGTGACCACCGGTTGGTCCTTCGTGGCAGTGCCGCAAAATTTTGATGCCTTCCTCGCTCGCAATACACCTTCTTACCACTTGGTCCGCGCAGACACGAAATAAAAAGGGGTCCTCCCAAAAATAATTTTTTAAGTCCGAAAAGAATTTCTTCTTTTGTTGACTTGAAAAATCTTTTGGTAGGACCCAGGCCACCAAATAGTTGGCTAAATCCGCGTACCAAGGGATGGAAGAAGTCGTTACCTTTACGATGGCGTGGAGGCGTTCTTCAGGGAATTTGTCGTCAATTTCGGCCTCCACTAGTGCACCTGCCGCTGGATTCTCCAATCGTGAGAGGTGGTCGGCCGCAACATTCTCTGCTCCCCTTTTGTCTTGGATCTCCAAATCGAATACTTGTAGTAGGAGGATCCACCTTAGAAGTCGAGGCTTTGCATCTCCTTTTTGTAGTTAATACCGGAGGGCGGAGTGATCTGTAAAAACAATAACTTTTGAAAGCGTTAAATATGATCGAAATTTATCAAACGCAAAAATTATTGCCAAAAATTCCTTTTCCGTTGTTGTATAATTCGCTTGTGCGGATGTTAGCGTTTTGCTTGCGTAATAAATTGGGTGAAAATGTTTATTCACCCGTTGGCCTAAAACTGCGCCTACAGCAAAATCGCTAGCGTCGCACATGATTTCAAATGGAAGAGACCAATTCGGCGCGATTAAAATAGGAGAATTGATTAGTTCATTTTTAATTTTATTAAACGCTTTTAAATATTCCTCATCAAAATTAAACGCGGATTCTTTTTCTAGGAGATGAGTTAGCGGTTTCATAATTTTTGAGAAATCTTTTATAAACCGCCTATAAAAACCCGCATGTCCTAGAAAACTTCTAATAGATTTTATATTGGTAGGAGGGGGAAGTTTTTCTATGACCTCGATCTTGGCCATATCGACCTCGATCCCCTTACTAGAAATTTTATGCCCAAGGACTAATCCCTCTTGGACCATAAAGTGGCACTTCTCCCAGTTGAGTGCCAAATTCGTGTCTTCGCAGCGTTGAAGAACACGATCAAGATTATTTAAACAATTTTTAAATGAATCGCCAAAAACAGAAAAATCGTCCATGAAAATTTCCATGACGTCTTCTACAAGTTCATTAAATATTGCCAACATACATCGTTGAAATGTAGCCGGCGCGTTACAAAGACCAAATGACATTCTTCGATATGCGAAGGTGCCGAACGGACAGGTGAATGTGGTTTTCTCTTGGTCTTCGGGTGCAATTGGGATTTGAAAATATCCGGAAAGACCATCGAGAAAACAGTAGTGTGAGTGACCGGATAAGCGTTCTAAGATTTGGTCAATAAAGGGTAACGGAAAGTGATCCTTGCGGGTAGCATCATTTAATTTTCTGTAATCGATGCAAACTCGCCAAACCGTAACAGTACGGGTCCGGATCAACTCATTATTTTCATTTGTGATTACCGTGATTCCGCCCTTTCTAGGCACGACTTGACTGGGATAACCCAAGTGCTATTAGAAATTGGATAAATAATTTTCGCATCAAATAATTTTATTATTTCGGCCTTAATGACGTCCTTCATATTTGGATTTAGCCGTCGTTGAGGCTGAATAGTACTGCGAGAATTATTTTCTAAATTAATTTTGTGCATGCAAAATGAGGGGTTAATCCCCTTGATGTCAGAAATTTTCCATGCAATTGCATGGCGGTGATTATTTAATATTCTAATTAATTCAGAAATTTCCGAATCGTTAAGCGCAGAGGATATAATCACAGGCAATTTTGAATCTTTTTCTAAAAATATATATTTTAAATGTTCCGGCAATTGTTTTAATTCCAAACTCGGTGGCTCCTCGTAAGATGTTTTTATTTTAGAAATATTTAATTTTACTTCTTCAAATTTGAGCGGGCGAGTTATTTCTTTTAGACAAAATAAATTTTCAATTTCCGGATTTTCAAATAACGGTGAAATTAATTCAGAAAATGACGTTATTTCCTCTTCAAAATTTGATTCTAAAGTAAAGCAAGAGTCGTCATTAGAGAATGAGTTTCTCATAGAGTTGTTAATACTAAAAGTTACTTCTTCATCCCCAACTCGTAGGAGAAGTTTGCCATTACTAACGTCAATAATTGCCCGAGAGGTGGCGAGGAAAGGACGTCCGAGAATAATGGGGACTTCGGCATCTTCCTCAATGTCTAGGATGACAAAATCTACCGGGAAGATAAATTTGTCAACCTTGACAAGCACATCCTCAATGACCCCTATCGGGTATTTAATTGATCTGTCCGCTAGTTGGATGCTTATATTGGTCGGGCATGGGGTTCCCAAACCAAGCTTTTTAAATAATGAAAATGATAGCAAATTTATGCTAGCGCCCAAATCTGCCAAGGCGTGTTTTATTAAGAAATTACCGAACGAGCACGAGATGGAAAACTGTCCCGGATCGTTTAATTTTTGTGGTAATTTATTTAATAAAATTGCCGAGCATTCAGCATTTAAAGATATACGCGAAAAATTTTCAAGTTTATTTTTATTAGAAAGTAGGTCTTTTATATATTTTGCGTATTTGGGCATTTGGGCGATCGCTTCGAAAAATGGCACGTTTATTTGAATTTGTTTAAAAATTTCAGTAAATTTTCTATATTGCTCCTCATTGCGTTCATCTTTAAATTATGAAGGATAAGGAATAGAAGGATTTTTAAGAATACGCGGAGCTAAAGTAGAAGAAGGTAGAATAGAAGAAGAAATAACTTGCGGAGATGAAGTTGAAACGTTTACCTCTGGCTCGACCAAATTTGAACTTTTTACCTCCTTTCCGCTGCGGAGGGTTATAGCGTTGGCGCTCTCTCGTGGATTGGGCTCAGTATTGCTCGGTAGAGCTCCCTGCTGGCGTTCGGAGAACATCTTGGCGAGCTGTCCAATTTGATTTTCTAGACTTTTAATAGATCCGGAAAGTTTTCGGATATTGGGGTCAGTAGTGGCAACGTATTTGGTGAAGACCTCTTCAAGTGAAGGGGTCTTTGGTGGTTGTGGTGGAGTGAATCCGGGAGGATTCACTTGTGGGGGGCGTTGAGCATTATTGGGGTTGCTCCATGAAAAATTCGGGTGGTTCCTTAAACCCGGATTATAACTATTAGGGAGATTATTATTTGGGTTATAAGGACGACGATAGGAGTTCCCCATATAATCTACTTGTTCTTGATTATAATAATAATTATTATTATTATAATTATTATTATTATAATTATTAGCCCCGTTAATGGCGGAGAAAGCAGACATCTCCGCCATTTGCTTGGTAAGCCATTATACTTGATGTGCTAAATTCGGGGTGGGCTCGATTTCAAAGAATCCGATCGGTTTGTTAGGACGCGACCGTGGCGCATTCCACTGATAAGCATTCATGGCCATCTCTTCAAAAAGCTCTTGAGCAGCTTCGGGGGTTTTATTATTAAGCGTCCCCCCCGCGGCTGCATCAATCATCTGCCTTGTTTGGAGATTCAAACCATTGTAGAATGTCTGAACTTGTTGCCATACGGGAAGGGCATGGTGAGGACATCTCCGCAAAAGTTCCTTGAAGCGCTCCCATGTGTCGTAGAGAGACTCCGATTCTATTTGCATAAATGAGAGAATGTCCGTACGTAATTTAGCGGACTTTGCCGGAGGAAAATATTTCTTTAAGAATTTCTCCGTCATCTCGGCCCATGTATTGATGGAACCTCTAGGAAGAGATCCCAACCACTGCTTGGCCTTAGTCCGCAAAGAAAATGGAAATAAACGCAAACGAATGGCGTCATCGGTGACGCCATTAATTTTAAACATATCGCAAATTTCCAAAAAATTTAATAAGTGTAAATTTGGATCTTCATCTGGTAACCCGTCAAAGATGACGGTTTGCTGCACCATTTGAATGATACTCATTTTGATTTCAAAATTATTATTCGCCACTGCCGGGCGAATAATACTTGATTGTGTTCCCTCCCAATTTGGCCTCGCATAATAGGACATAGTCCGTAGCGGAGCCTCATTATGGTCGGGGTCACCCATTATATCTTCGTTAGTCTCTCCGACTGACTCTTCGCGAATTATTGGTAGATCACTAAATCGGAGAAGTCGTCGCAAGGTGCGCTCGATTTCCGGATCAAAACCAAATTCAAAATTAATTGAAGAGTTTCCTCGGGTCATAAACTAAAAGAAAAGAAAAGAAGCGGAAAAAGAAAAAAGGAAAATAAGATTTTAGATAAATATATTAATTTTTATTTTATTATATTTTTTTAGATTTTTTTTATTAGGTGATTTAAAATTAGTCCTGGACTTTCCCAAGATCTACCCGGTGAAGGGTTTGCAAGGTACTAGAGGCTATGATGGGAATTCAAACCCAAAGCGTCCTTTCCAGGAATTTAGTTGCACCTTAAAATTAAGAAAAAGAAAAAGATAAAATTAATAGATATTTCGGTTTTCAAAATATCAACCGTGTCCCCGGCAACGGCGCCAAAAACTTGATGCGCAAAACTATATCCGCAAATGACAACGGCAAGTGTACCGTGTCGAATGTAGTATATGTTATTAAAATAAGGTCATATTAGACTCGGGGCGGTTGAGTACTCTTACTTTGGAAAATCTCTATTATTTTATCGAATAAAAATTATGGTTGATTGGTTGCGAGAAAGAGAAATAGTTTGATTAAAATGACGAGTTAAAGGTTAATACTCAACCTTGAAACACCTTGGGAAAATAAAATATAAAAAGAACAACTTCTAATTCTCGTAAGAAAATACTTGACCGTGGAGGTTCCCGATTTATGAGCACACCTCTCTCGAGGATACGCTCAACTGAGTTTAGTTGATCAAACGAACTTTCGTTCTAGAATCGAAATCTAAAACTCGTCTTATCGTAGTGAACCCCGCAATTGGATTTGACTCCAATCCGGAAGAATTATGTCATCCTCGCTTGAGGAGTGCATTCAACTCTTTTTATTCTTGAAATGATCGATTCGAAATCAAAACCTCTCGATTATAGATTACGAAAACAAAGATGAGAGTTATATATCGATGATATAATCTCAATCCAATAAAAGTTCAAGAATAAATCTAATGTATTCTAAGGAAGAGGAAGAGAAGCTAGAATTTCGATCAAGAATTATATTTCCCTTGGATCATCTCGGTCGAGTACTAATAGAATTTAGCTACTCATAGAGATGGAGGAAATGATAAAATGAAAGAAGTACATAATGAAGGTTGAGAGTAAAAACAAGAGAAAAGTACTATTTTATTGATTAACAAAAGAAATTACAACTAGAAAATTGAAGGTACAAGCTTGGGAAATAAAAGTGCAAGAAGGAAATGACATACAAGATTAAAACTAGTGTAAGAAAATAAGCTAGAACTCCCAAACTTCATCCCCAAACATCTGGAAAAGCTCCCTTTAAATAGGCAGAATTTTGGTGTTACACGCCCTTGGTCACGCCCGTGACCAAGGGCTTGTAAGGGGCGTGATTTGCTGTGAGCGGAGAAGGCGTCGTCTGGCTTCAATGCAGGCGTTACGGACGTGTCACGCCCTAGGTCACGCCCGTGACCTAGGGCGTGTAATCTCAATTAAGTGCTGCTGGCGGGAAGCTTCGGCGGGAAGGCGCGCTGGGTAAGTCACTCCCGTGACATGCTGTCACGCCCTCGGTCACGCCCGTGACCGAGGGCGTGTAATTTTAATTGACGTGGCAGCGTGCTCCAGATGCTTGTGGCGGGTCGTGGCCGTGACATTGGGTCACGCCCATGGTCACGCCGGTGACATGGGTGTTGGTTCGGTAGGCGCCCTTAGAGGGGAGGTGAATAAGGGTTTTCAAAAACTTTAGATTATATTTATAAAACTTTGAATTATTGCAAGATTAATGACATGAAAGAAGTTAAGTAAAACAAAAAGAGAGACAAGCTTTATTAATGATAAGTAAGTTTTACAAAACTTGATCTCGATGACGCTAGAGATTGGAGGGAAATAATAAAAGGTCTCTTTTTGTTTTCTATACCGACTCGTATCCCCACGAACCGGTTGGCTTTAGTCGATCTCTCCCCAGATACGGCCACAAGCCGCTCTAGCCAATCTATCCCCAGAAAGGCCTCGAGCACCCCCTAGATCTACTCCCTAGACCTACTCGCCAACACGAGGCGAATTTCAGCCCTAAGTCTACCCCAGACCTAGTCGCCAACACGAGGCGATTTCACTACCATTTACAAGGAAGAGAAGCTAGAATTTAGATCAAGAATTATATTTCCTTTGGATCATCTCGGCCGAGTACTCATAGAATTTAGCTACTCATAGAGATGGAGGAAATGATAAAATGAAAGAAGTACATAATGAAGGTTGAGAGTAAAAACAAGAGAAAAGTACTATTTTATTGATTAGCAAAAGAAATTACAACTAGAAAATTGAAGGTACAAGCTTGGGAAATAAAAGTGCAAGAAGGAAATGACATACAAGATTAAAACTAGTGTAAGAAAATAAGCTAGAACTCCCAAACTTCATCCCCAAACATCTGGAAAAGCTCCCTTTAAATAGGCAGAATTTTGGTGTTACACGCCCTTGGTCACGCCCGTAACCAAGGGCGTGTAAGGGGCGTGATTTGCTGTGAGCGGAGAAGGAGTCGTCTGGCTTCATTGCAGGCGTTACGGACGTGTCATGCCCTAGGTCACGCCCATGACCTAGGGCATGTAATCTCAATTAAGTGCTGCTAGCGGGAAGCTTCGGCGGGAAGGCGCGTTGGGTGAGTCACGCCCGTAACATGCTGTCATGCCCTCGGTCACGGCCCTGACCGAGGGCGTGTAAATTTAATTGACGTGGTAGCATGCTCCGGATGCTTGTGGCGGGTCGTGGCTGTGACATTGGGTCACGCCCTTGGTCACGCCCGTGACCTGGGGCGTGTACTTGGCGAACTTTTCACAGAACGTCCCCGGAGTGGAAGAAACAGGTCTGGAACACTACGCAGGTTACATGCCCAGGGTCACGCCCGTGACCTGGGGCGTGTAAATACATTTTCTGCTCCAAATGTCCTGAAAACTTGAAAATATAAAATAAACATAAGTTAGCTTATGAAATTAACATAGGAAAGATCTATATGAAATAATTTATAAAAAATAACATAATTTCATAATAAAATTATAATAAAACTATACTAAAAGATGAGTAAATAAATTACTCATCAAGAGGCACCCGTAAAGTGTATGTCGGCTTGCCGCAGACGAGTACAATACCTGGGTGGTTTTTGTTTGTTTGGTTTAATGCTAAGGTAAATCTAAGGTTTACTATGTACTAATGAATCATAAAATTTAAGTCATCAAAAGTACCTGTAATGACACTTGCGGGGTCCTGGGGCTGTGCTAGGTCCAGGGCGTACATCTTCTCCCTATTTTGCCTCCGATCTCCTCCCAGAAATCCATGGCCTCTTCCACGTCCCCGGCACTCAAAATGCTGGGCTTGAGGTGCAGCCTGTAATGATTGTGGAGCATTTCTCTGAGGGCAGTTCCTCCGGATGTGTCCAGTCTGGCGGCAGTGGTAGCACTCCAGAGGTTGCCCACCTCCTCCAATCCTCGGCATCTCCCGCATCTGCAGAGGCTGAGGAGCCAACACTACCGGCTCCCTCTGCTCCTGTCTTTGCTCCTTGTGGGGTCGGACCTCCGTCCTTCCTTACCCAGCATCTCATCCTCTCGGCTGGTACCTTCTGCCTCCCCGTCCCTGGTCTTCTACCAGCCCCTTCCTTCCTTAAACAAGGTGCTGGTCGGCTTCTAGTTTTTTGGCTATCTCCAGGATCTTAGTTTTACTTCCGTCGGAGACGAATAGGAGGTCCTGCCTCAGTTCATCACGAAGGCCCTTGTAGAACCTCTTTGTGTATCCTGCGTCATCCAGCTGATACGAAACTGCAAATCGGGATAGATGGGTAAACTCTCGGTGATACTCTAGGACTATCCTGCTCCCCTGCCTCAACTGCAGGAACCTGTCTTCCAGCTCGTCTCTTGAAGACTACGGCACAAAATGCTCCTGTAGTGATGCCTTGAACTCATCCCAAGAAACATCTGCAGCCTCCAGTCCTGCATATGTTGTGTCCAGGAACCTCTTCCACCATCTCTTTGCATGGGACTCCAAGCATGAGACCACCAGTAGCACCTCCATATCTGTCGGGCACTGAATCCCTGTCAGCATCTCTTCCATGATGTCCACCCACTCCTCAGTCCTCACAACTGCCTCTGTCCCGAGATATGATGAGGGGGAGAGGCCTCGGAAGACATTCAGACAGTTGGCCCCAGGGTGTTGCTAAGGAGTCAGTGCATTCTGTGCCATGAATGTCTCCAGTATGGCTATCAGTGTTTGTCCCATCTCCGTCTGCAGGAACGGAGTAGGAGCCGGTGGTGGTGGAACAAAGTTTGGAGTCGGTGGAACTCCATTCTGCGGTGTAGGGTTCATCACGGGCTACACCAGAAATTACACTCGTAAGGGACTTAGCAAAAGAATATTCAGTTAGAAGTGTACTTTTCATGTGATTTCCCTTATGGGCACACCATTTCTTCCGCTGTTAGTTTGTCCTCAAACTAAGCTCGCACGGGGTGGCCCAGGGTTTGTGGACTTCTTTTCTTTTCTCCTGATCGAGGTTTCCTCTGATACCACTTTGTAAGACCCCTTGTTTTTCTTTTTGCAAACCCAGGTCTTTTTCTCAGAACCGCCGCTTTGCGGTGACACCCTCACTCGGGAGGTCGCCACTACAAAATGCTGATCCTGCCGGTCTTATCGATCACAGAAAAGTAAGTATAAAAAACATTATAGAAGGCAAGTCCACATCACATAAATGGTAAATCATCATAAGGGGATGTCCACATAAACATAACTGAAACAAAAGACAGAAATAATAAAGGGCTCCTGCCCAATACATCAAATCCTCACTACATGGACACTCGCGGAAGCATAAAATACTAGAACTAAATGATGCTCACAGATCCTACTAACGGTGCTCATGTGCTAGACTGCCCCATCTCCATCTGCACCGACCTATGGTGCTGCAGCATATACTCGGTCCCCTAAAATGATATGGTCCACCGACCGTTAGTCAAAAGACTAAGCCAATCCCACACCCCTCCCCCGGTGACTCCTAGGCACCGTGCGGGAAGGATAAAGTGGAGGACATCAAGGGGTATAAATAATAGTAGGTGACAGGGGCATAATCTACAGGGAATGTTTCTACGCTACACAAATGTATATAAAAAATCGAAGCAGTAAAGAGCATAGTAAGAGCAGGTAAAGAATAAGTAAGGGCAGTATATAAAAACAGGTAAAAGGAATGAAACCGTTGATTTATAGGCATGCTCACACAAACCTATAGACCAAGGAGTCGTTTAGCAAGGCCTATCGTATAAGAAGACCCATAACCAACTTATACGATAGGGGTAGGGGTTGAAATGCAATGTTGATGCTATGACGTGCAAGTATGCGGTTAAATGTTATGTTCACACGAGTGCAACTCACACACTATGACTCTATGCGCACAGACCTTTAGTTCCCCCTTTTTGGAGCTAGCAAAACTCCCAGGATACTTCCGTAGTGGCAAACGGAAGCGGTGGATTGGGACTCTCCCACCTATAGGTTGGGATTTGTACTACCTAACCTAGACCTAATGTACGCCTCAATGCTAAGAACACAACAGCGGAGCTCCAGCGTACTCTTGTCGGTTAGACCACCAGACTTGTCTTGGTAAAGGGTTATCCACACTTACCGAGCCCAAGTATTCATGTCGGTGCAACGACCATCAACACTAAGGACCCACCACCTTAAGCACATGCAAACATGTTTACATCTATCTCCGAGCCATAAGCTCCCCGGGCTAACCCGTCCGGCACAACAAACATGGTTGAGTCACAACTCACCATAATAATAAGTCTATTGCTACACCCACTGAGCCTACCTCTTGTAAGACCAAACCGACTAAAGCACCCGTGACAATGGAGTGTGAGTGAGTATATTACTTAGTTAATCTTGTATAACAACTTAGCCCTACAGTTTATGGTTAACCTTGGACTTCTCGAGGATTACCCTGTTAGGGGCTCGCTACGATACTAGGAACTATACTGGGATGACACCCCAAGACTCCCTTTCTCAAGGCATTTAATATTATGGGTATCTACCCATATGCCTAAGCCACATATCTCTTCACTTGTATTAACCCTAGGTGGTTTATGACACGCTAGGGAAAAGATGATCTTTCGTCAATCCCAAGCACGACCTTACCCTTAGCTCACCTAGCACTCTTATCTACTAAACTCCTTTTTAATGACCTCATCCTCTTCAACCTGTCAATGCACACCATCTACATGCCACTTCCACTTGATAGATCCCTAAATACCCAAGTTTCATATTTTTACTATACGCAGACCAAACTAACTATATGAAGCTTATAAGTAGAGGTACTCCAAATATTCGCCCACAAGACACAAGATTCTTACTGGAGGACTACCATAGTATTTTAAGACTAAATCCAGAGAATCCTATTTTTCCTCAACATTTTAGCATTTATTTAAATTTCTCCAATATTTGCCAAGTATGAATATGAACATGAAGTGTAAGGTATTTTATGACATGACTCTCATAAAATTAGGATAAATATATCATGCCAAAATAACAGGAAATATAGAGTGTCACAATTTTAGAATCAAGAATTGTCCTCTAATTATAATATTGAACATTTAACCAAAATTAGAAATTAAGGAAGCAACCACCAACAATATTTGTCCAAAAATTATGGGAATATTGCCAGACATTTATATTGATGAGAAAAGTTCTCAGGCCAAATTTTAGAATTTATAAAGGCATATTAACCACTTAAATAAATATTCCAAAGAAATCCTAATATGAGTGTTGAAACCGATTTCTCGGTCTCCTGTGGAGCTCGGGGCCCTCACCGAAATGAGGGGCGGCTAGTCCTTACTGATCCCTCGAGGAGGGCGGACGGAAGATTAAGAATTCGACTAGGACCTTAGCCACAGCAAGGAGGTCCCTCCACTAACCCAGAAGATCGTTGAGCGCTTCCCCTCCCAAGCCAAAGCTGAGACTTGGGCATCTTGGAGAGCTCTGGAAATGCTAACCAAAGAAAGCCTAAGGAGAGGGAAGCTGCAGTGTCCTCTCCTAAGGTGCCCTTGAGGTCCTATTTATAGATTTTTTGATCTGGCCTGCAAATAGCAGGATTCCGCCTCTAGATTTTACTATCTGCACCCCAAATGGGTCTGCTAACAACCAAGCTCCGATGTTTGGAGAGGCTAAGGGCAGACCACCAAGGGTAAAATGGTAAGTTGACCCTAATGATTTATGGGTACGGGGTTGCGAGAGCCCTACTATTGGAGTTCTCGCCGGCCTTCTCGCGGATCTTGCCCGCGGAAGGAGCTCTCGCGAATACTGCCCGCGGCATTTCCTTCGGAGGGTCATTTTGCGAGAACCCTGCTGAAGGAGCTCTCGCGAGGACGAGGGTCTGCTGACGAGGTTCCCGCGAGGACCGCGTTGGCCCACTCTGTTGGTCTGCCGGGGTCTCATTGGCTGGGAGTCGATCTCGGCGAGGCCTAGATCTCGTCACTCCCGTCTCGCTCGATTTCCTTGCCTGGCGAATATCGGGGTTGTACACAATCCCCGCTCTTCGCGAAGATTAATGTCCTCGCGAAGAATCGTCCAACCCCTGATATTCGACCGCCCCCAGATGACCTGTCAGGAATCTTTGGTGGGACCCACCATGCAGGCTATAAATATCGTCCCGGACCCACCATTGGTGCGCGTCGCTTCTTTTCCTTCCTTTCTTGTTCTAGCTGCCGGGAGATGCCGATTTCCGAAGAAGCAGAGGCTCGCCTGAGGGCGATGAGAGCCGGCGGGCTACCTACCACGACCAAGGTACCCGCCTGGATGAACCGGCCGCCTCCCGCCCAGTCGCCAAAAGTCAAGAAGGCGAAGGCGGTTCGCCTCTCTGGAGATGACTCCGTCACGCTGGACTCCTCCCCAGACGATCGCCGCCCTGAGAAGGTATGAGTTATTCGAATTCACGTCAATAAGTTGTTCTTTACTAATTTTCACTCGTAGGATACTTTGTCGAACGAGAACATTGGAGAACCCGCTGAGGGGTCTCGCAAGAGTCCACAGGCGGACCTGAACCTTGCGCGGAAGGATATCACCGGTATGATCTTAGTCTCGCATACCGTAGTACTTTAACCCGTATATGACCGTTACTATTTTCTTACAGTCTCGCCCTTGAAGTCCCCGGCCCGCCCGTCGTCGCGGCCGCCGTCTCCGCCTCCTCCAGATAAAATCATAGATAAGCCCGGGTTCCAGCTCCTGACGAGCGAGGAGACGGGTGGCTCCGCACCGCCAAAGATTCCCCCGACCAACAGTACAGCTTATCCTGCTGGCCTGGGCAAATCCCTCTACCCCCACTACGGCAATGTGTTCCAGGGACGTCCTTCGACTTCTCGCCGCCCTCTTGGTAAGCGTTATGGCCTCGCCGAAACCCCGCGTGATCTCGCGCTCGTCATCTGATCTTTCTAAAATCTTGCAGACAATGCCGAGAATCCACCTACCGATTCCGAGCTGGGTGATGACGAGATGTCTCCCCTTCCTGACCAGGTGGAGAAATTCTTAGGGGATCCGCGCGATCCGGAAACGATGAAGCAGCGAGCCGCGGAACTCTTGAGGAAGCATGGGCGAATGCTGATGGATCTCAATATGCAGGCGAGGCGGGATAGGGAAGCCGCGGAGGATAGGCACGCGGTCCTGATGGAGGAGTGCGCGAGGATCCGGTAAGCGAGACACCGCGATCAGGATGAGATCGCCACGACGCCGGAGGTGCACATAGCGAGGATGAGGGACTACGCCTACCTCACGGATCGGGAGGGTCGCTTGGCGGAGGAATATTATAATTCTAGGGCACTGCCGAGGTCAGGGTCGCGGGGTGGTGGCCGGTGGAAATGGCTCCCCCACGATTCTCGTTAGACATTATATTATGAGTAATAATCGTTATCTTTGAACGGTCTCGCCACGTTTTGTGACTCGCATATTCGCCACTCCTGCTGGCTGTTATTTCTTCCGACAATTAGTATCATCTTTTATGGTTTCTCGCTTGTTATCAATAAATTTATTTATTTTGTTGCATCGTGCTCGCAAGGACCCTCTGTCCTCGCTAACCTCGCGGGTTTTCCTCGCCAGCATACGTGATGTGATGTTTTTGTTGATACTCGTGCTCGCCGACGTTTGGACTTCCTCCCGCCCTTTTGCTTTGGCTATAAATAGGTGGTCTTGACTGGGCCAACCACCGCATTTATTCTCGACCTTATTCCCCTTTTGCTGCAGAGCTCTCGCTCTTCCTCGTTCTCGTGCTTCTCCCTTTTCTCGCAGGTTTTCTTGATGGGTGGCGACGCGGAGTCGGAGGGTCGGCGAAGGGTCGCGAAGGCCGTCGCCGAGCATAGCTTTTTTTCCTGCAACCTGACTGATGAGGAGTACTTCAGCGCGGTCTCTGATTACGTCACCCCCCCATTCGAGGCACGCCGCCCTAGCGAGGATGACGTGATCAACGACCCGTTGGTCGACGAGCTGGCCATTCGTATCGCCCATTTCGCGGTCGGTTTGCGCCTTCCCTTATGGCCCGAAGTTCGCCAGGTAATAGTCGTTCTCGATTACTTCCTATTTTTTTGGCCACTCTAGTCTCGCTCGCCACGCGGATTAATCCTGTTCTCGCCGTCTGTTAGGTGCTCAAGCATTATGGCGTGGTTCCCGGCCAGCTCACACCCAATGCCATGGCGGTGGTCACCGCTTTCGCCTCCTACCTCCGCGAGGAGCGAATCGAGTTCAGCCTTCCGGTCTTCCGGAAGCTGTTCTCCTTCCGAACCTACAAAGATGGGACAGCCTACTTCGTGGGCACGGGCCCGAAGGTGGTTGAGACTGTCAACAAGGCCCACTTTTGGGCCCAGAAGTTCGTCGTCGTCAAGGGGAACTTTGGCAACATTCCCCTCTCGCCGGTTCAACACAGCGAGACCACTTACCGGCCCACCGCCCTCGGCGGCCATGACGCCCTCCTCCATCAGTTCTTCTGTAAGAAGAACTTCAAAGTCGTCTACCTCGGCCGCAACCTAGACAAGCTGCCTCCGGTCTTCACCGGGGAAGGTAAAAATCTCGCCTAACATCTTTGTCTCAGTCCGCTAGCATATCATACTCATCCATATTATTGTTCGTTTTTAGGCGAGCGAGATCTTCCCCTTCACCCCCCCCTAAGCGAGCAATCGGAAAACCGACGCCACTATGGCCCTCGCTACTATGGGGGCGGAAGCTTGCCGAGGCGATGTCACCCCGGCCGAGCCCTCCTCTCGCAAGAGATCGGGAGCTTCCGGCAGTCATGCTGCCCCTCTGAAATCTCCGCCCAAAAGGAAAATCAAGAAAAGCGCGGCCTTGCTCGCTCCGTCAAAAGGTAAGGATCCTCGCGAGACTGCCTTCGACGAGTTTGACCTCACCGGCCTCTCGGCGGGCGAGGACGAAGAGCCTTGCCAGGAGGCGGTCAGGGCCTCGGTCCTCCCCATCCCGGTGAATCATTATAACTTCGGGCTCGGCCAGAGGCGTCGGGACGAGACTGGCGAGCCCCTCGTCACCTGGAAGCCAGAGACCAACAGGGTGGACATCTCTTCTATCCTCCCCTCCTGGGTGGAGAAGGAGACCGTCAGTGGTCACGCCTTCGACTTCTCGTTCGCACTTTATGGTCGCGAAGATGCGGGGTCTTATAAGGATGAGACCGCGAGGACCCTCGCTTACGAGAGCGCGAGGTCCCAGCTGCGTTCTGCCGAGCTCGCCCATATGACGGGGAGGCGTTGCTTACAGCTCGAGCTTCAGAATGTGGAGCTCGCGAGGTCCTACCAGGGAGTTCTTGCCGAGAACGCGCAGCTGAAGGAGAAGCTGCTTGCCGCGGAGGGCAGGGTGGTGAGTCATCTAGACCTACTTCCTCCTTTCCCTTGGTCTTTTCTCCTTTCTAACAGAACTTATTCGTAGGATGTCGAGGCTGCCGGGAGGGCCAACGCTCGCATCAAGAATTTGGAAGGCGAGGTGGCAGGGCTGAAGGCCCTAAATAGCGACCTCACTCGCGCCGCTGTTCCCCCCTCGCCTCACCGTTTAAAAGAAGACCGGCGAGCGCGAGATGAAGAGATCCGCGTGGGATCTATAGAGTCGGCTCGCTACATTTTTTCGGTGGCGAAGGCGATCGGCCTTTTGGCGGATAATGCGGCCGACATGACTCTAGAAGACATCGTCCCGGAGCTCTTCCTCCCTCTTCCGCCAGTGAAGGACAGTGACGACGAAGAAGGATCTGCGGGCGGTTCCTGAATCTCGCCGCTATTCCCCCTTGTGTTGTAATTTTTGATCGGCGAGATCGCCGGAGATTGTAACAACTAATGAAATGTAGAATGCCGATTTTGTTTTGTTCACTGCGCCTTTCCTTTCTCGTTTTGTTAATTTCACTTGTCGAACGTCTCGCCCTTATCTCGTTATCCGCTTTCGCGGAGGTTATTCTCGCGGTGGTTCTTCTCGCGCCATACGTTATTGGGTAGGTGCACGTAGGACGCTTTGGCTGCTCGGGCCTTTCGCCGTTTGCCCAAGGCTTATCACGCCTTTTGATATGCGTATTTTCTTTAGGTTTCGCGGGGCATTTTTCCTTTTGGCGAGAACTCGGCTCTTACCCGGTGCCGGCAAACTTTCTGCCGAGGACCGAGTGTTTGGGACCGTATAGGGTTGATCCTCGCCACTCGCGTGGTGTGAAAATTCTCCTTGCCGAGCGAGCAGACCCGCCGAGCGAGAAGGAGTTTGCCAGCCTAAAGACCTGTTATCCTTCCGGCCTCTCCAGAGATCAACCTAAACCCCCCGCCTAGGTGAGACCCCGGGAGCGGAATCGATCTGGGGCATTCCAGCACCAACATATCCAACCTTGCCAGCCTCTCCAGAGATCAACCTGAACCCCCCGTCTAGTGAGAGCCCGGGAGCGGAATCGATCTGGGGCATTCCAGCACCAACATATCCAACCTTGCCAGCCTCTCCAGAGATCAACCTGAACCCCCCGTCTAGTGAGAGCCCGGGAGCGGAATCGATCTGGGGCATTCCAGCACCAACATATCCAACCTTGCCATCCTCTCCATAGATCAACCTGAACCCCCCGCCTAGTGAGAGCCCGGGAGCGGAATCGATCTGGGGCATTCCAGCACCAACATATCCAACCTTGCCAGCCTCTCCAGAGATCAACCTGAACCCCCCGTCTAGTGAGAGCCCGGGAGCGGAATCGATCTGGGGCATTCCAGCACCAACATATCCAACCTTGCCAGCCTCTCCAGAGATCAACCTGAACCCCCCGTCTAGTGAGAGCCCGGGAGCGGAATCGATCTGGGGCATTCCAGCACCAACATATCCAACCTTGCCAGCCTCTCCAGAGATCAACCTGAACCCCCCGTCTAGTGAGAGCCAGGGAGCGGAATCGATCTGGGGCATTCCAGCACCAACATATCCAACCTTGCCAGCCTCTCCAGAGATCAACCTGAACCCCCCGTCTAGTGAGAGCCTGGGAGCGAAATCGATCTGGGGCATTCCAGCACCAACATATCCAACCTTGCCAGCCTCTCCAGAGATCTACCTGAACCCCCCGTCTAGTGAGTGCCCAGGAGCAGAATCGATCTGGGGCATTCCAGCACCAACATATGTTACCTCGGCACAGCAGAAGTTAAAAGCATAACAAATGAAAGTAAGACATTAATTAAACAACATAATAAAGCTTTCAAGGGTAGAATCATTTCAAATCATCCCCACTCCGAGCTTGGTCGAGAGGTACCCCTTCCATATCTTGGAGATGATACCCCCCGACTTGAGCACCTCGCTTATGATATATGGGCCCTCCCAGTTGGGGTTAAGCTTACCCACCGCGGCACCTATGCCAGCCGCATCGACCTTCTTCAGGACTAGGTCCCCTTTCTGGAAGTGCTTGACCCGGATGTGTTTGTCAAAATATCGAGCCATCCGCCGTTTGACCTCTTCCTGTCTGATGGTAGCCAAGTCTCGGAGTTCTTCCACCAGGTCCAAGGACAGCCTCTGCTCTGCATTGTTACCTTCCAGCCACTCTTCATCCCCCTCGCTCGCGGCGATCACCCGGGGGGTCTTCACCTCAAACTCTATGGGGAGAACGGCCTCGTTCCCGTGAGAGAGCTTGAATGGAGTCTCCCCGTGGCGGTATTCGGAGTAGTCCTCATGGCCCAGAGGACGGAGGGTAGTTGTTCCACCCAACTTCCTCGTAGATTTTCCACTTTCTTTTTTAGCAGGTTGACGATTATCTTGTTCGCCGCCTCCACCTGCCCATTGCTCCTCGGGTGGTGGACCGAAGCAAACCTGAGGTCAATGTCGAGCTGAGTGCAAAAGCTGACAAACTCTTCACTCGCAAAATGCGGCCCATTGTCCGTCACTATAGCTAGAGGGAGTCCATGCCTGCAAATTATTTCTCCCCACACAAAATTCCTTACAACCTGAGAGGTTACCTTAGCAAGTGCTTTCACCTCTACCCACTTGGAGAAGTAGTCGATCATGACCAGCAGGAACTTCCTCTGGCCGCTGGCTTGGGGAAAGGGGCCGACCAGGTCCAACCCCCATATGGCGAAGGGCCAGGGGGCCGTGATGGTCCGGAGCCTTTGAGCGGGGAGGAGTTGGAGCGGAGCGTAGAGCTGGCACTTTGGACACTTTCTTGCGAACTCTGCCGCATCCTTGCTGAGAGTGGGCCAGAAGTAGCCTTGCCTCAATCCCTTCCAGGGTCCGACTCCCAGAGTGACTGCCGCACTCCCCGGAGTGGATTTCTTCCAACACTCTCGGGACCTCCTCCTCGGAGACACAACGGGCCAGGAGTCCCGAGAGGGTCTTTCTATATAGCCCCCCTGCATGCAAAGAGTAATAGGCGGACTTATACCTGAAGCGTCTCTTGTCCACATCCTCTCCAGGGAACTGCCTGGAGGATAGGAAGGTGATGAACGGATCCATCCACGAGGCTTGTTGATCCACTTCCATCAATTCTCCTTCCTCGATGGAGGGCCGGAAGAGTTCCGAAGTCATCCCCCCCGCTCGGGGACCGAACTTGGCTAGGAGGTCCGCCTGGGTGCTCTCCTCCCTCGGCACGTGCTTGATTGAGAAGGTGTGGAACTGCCCGATGACCCCCTTAACCTTTTCCAAGTATAGTAGGAGGGTTGGGTCCTTTGCTTCAAACTCTCCTTTGATCTGGCAAGCTACCACCATGGAGTCCGTGGAGACCTCCACGTCCTGCACACCCAGTTCTCGGGCCAGCCGAAGGCCCGCTATCACTGCTTCGTACTCAGCCTGGTTGTTGGTGATCGGGAAATGGATGTTTAAGGCTTGCTCAATCCGAGTCCCCTGAGGACTCACCAGGACTATTCCCCCTCCATAGGAGTATTTTCCCGACACTCCGTCCACCAACATCTTCCATGCTTCTGGGGGAGGTGGCTCATGCTCCCCCACTTCGGCCGCATAGTCGGCCATGAAGTCTGCCACCGCTTGAGCCCTGATGGATGTCCTGGGTACGAATGTGATATTGAATTAGCTTAACTCCACGGACCACTTTGCCAACCTTCCTGAGTGCTCCACCCCTTCCATGATTTTGCGGAGCGGGTGGTCCGTCACTACGTTAATTGAATGGGCTTGAAAGTAAGGCCGGAGCCTCTAGGCTGACACCACTAATGCGAAGGCCAACTTTTCCAAAATCGGGTACCGGAGATCTGCCTTCTTCAGCACTCGACTGACGTAATAGATAGGGAACTGTTTCTTCCCTTCCTCCCGGATTAACACGGAGCTTACTGCTTCGGACCCTACCCCCAGGTACAGGGAGAGGTCTTCTCCTGGCCTCGGTCCCTGGAGCAGAGGGGTTTGGGTGAGCTGTTCTTTCAGAGCCTGGAAGGCCTTCTCGCACTCCGGGGTTCATTCAAACTTCTTGTTTCCCTGCAGTACTTTGAAAAAAGGTGCACACTTTTACCCCGCCTTGGAGAAGAATCTGCTGAGCCCAGCCAATTTCCCTGTGAGGCTCTGAACCTCCTTCGGATTTCTTGGCGACCCCAACTCCATCACCGCTTTAACTTTGTCAGGGTTGGGTTCCACTCCTGCGGGGGTGAGCAAATGGTCCAGGAACTCCCCTCGGCTCGCCCCGAAGACACATTTCAGGGGATTGAGTTTCATCTTGTACCGCCACAGGGTCCCGAATGTCTCTTCGAGGTCTCGGAGGTGAATCCCAAGATCTCGGCTCTTCACCATGAGGTCGTCAACATAGACTTCTAAATTTCTCCCTTTCTGCTCGCGGAAGATCATATCCATCATCCTTTGGTACGTAGCCCCTGCGTTCTTGAGTCCGAAGGGCATCATCTTATAGCAATAACATCCATCCCCCGTGATGAAGGAAACATCCTTGATGTCGGGGGATGCATGCAGATTTGATGGTAACCTGAAAAAGCATCTAAGAAAGACATTACAGAAAAACCAACGGCTGAGTCAACCAGCGCGTCGATTCTGGGCAGGGGGTAGCAATCTTTCGGGCATGATTTATTAAGAAGCGAAAAGTCAATACACATACGCCACTTACCTCCTCCCTTCTTTACCATAACGACGTTGGAGACCCAGCCTGGATACTGGATCTCCGATACAAACCCGGCCTGCAGGAGTTTGCCCACCTCCTCGCGGATGGGCCCTTCTAGCTTGTCCGCGACGGCCCTCCTCTTCTGATGGACGGGGCGGGCGCCGGGGTCGAGGTTGAGGCGATGGCACACCACATTCGCGTCGATCCTGGGCATTTCCGCGGCGCTCCAAGTGAAGACATCCACGTTCTTTTGTACGCAAGCCAGAATCTCTGTCTGATCTTCTGGGCCGAGTTCTCCGCTGACCCGGACTTTTTCCACCACCCCTAGCCGGGTGGTGACCTCGAGCTCTACTACCTCGTCCACAGCCTCCAACCGGGACTGCTCTCCCCAAGCCCTTTCCTCTTCGGCACAAGTGGGAGCCTAGGTTTCTTCCTCGACTTCCTTCTCTACCATCATCAGTTCTTCCGCCCGGGGTACCTCAGCTACCCCTTCCTGGGCATGGACTTCATCTCCCTCCCTCTTCTTCTCGGCTACCTCCATGCTTTCGGCTTCGGCCGCCTCCTCCATCATCCTATCCCACTCCTCAGCTTCTCCCATCCAGGAGATGGTGTTGACAGCCGTTACGTAGCACTGTCTTGCCACCTTGGGATCCCCCCTGATCCGCACCTGGACCCCTCCGTCGTTGAACTTGAGGCACTGATGAAAAGTGGAAGGGACACAGCGGAACGCGCTGATGAGTGGCCGTCCGAAGATGGCGATGTAACTGCTCGGGGCATCCACTATGACAAAACGACAGTTCCAGGACTGCCCACCCAGGGTCACATGAAGCCCTCTCCTCCTTCTACTTCCTTCCTCTCCCCCGAAAATCCGAACAGAGGGCCATCTGAGGCCAACACCCTTCTGGGTTCCACCTCCATCTTGTCGAACGCCTTCTTGAAGATGACATTGATCGAACTCCCGTTGTCCACTAAGATTTGGGAGACGGTGAAGTTCTCTATCGCCGTCTGGATGACCAGCGCGTCGCAGAACGGGTCCTCGTAGCTCGGCATGTCCTTCCGGGTGAAAATAATTTTTTCGGCCGGGGGTGGAGCGGTGGATGTTGACGCTACGCTCCGGCGGTAGATGGTATGGAGACTAGCCTTGCGGGTTGCCTCCACCCCTACCCCCCTATGGATCACTCTGATCCCTCCTCTATTCCCTAGATCTGCTCTATCCTCACACCTTTCCTCCTCCTCCTCTCGAGGTTCCACCTCCACGATCCTTAATGGCTGCTGCTGTGGTGGCGCGGGCGCTCTGCCCCTCTTCACCTCTAGGAACTCCGGACAGGTGTCCGTTGAGTGGCCTTCCACATCATGGAAGATGCAATATGGCATCGCCACTTCCCTTCCCTCGGCCTCTGCCACCCTATTCCTTCTTCTCCTAGCGGCCGCCGTTTCTGCTTCTCCTCCCCTTCCCCTTCCTCTTCCTCTTCCTCGTCCAATCGCCATGGCCTGCTGGGGAGGGGGAGGCATTTGCATCAGACCTTGCCTCCACCCTAACTGGGGTTGCCTCCATTGACCTCCGACATGGTTACCTCTTCCTGGGCCGTAACCTCTTCCCTGCCCTTGCACTCCTCCCCCTTGCGGCCTCCATTCCCCCTCCGGGGCCCGGGGTTCTTCCCTTCTCCTGACCTCCTGCTGCCTCACCTCCGGCTCACTGAGCTTTGCTAGCCTCCTGGTGAGCTCCGGATTGGCTTCCTCACATGCGACTTCCTCCGACACCCTCTCCATCAGCTCTTCAAAGGAGACGGGGGCTTTTCTCTTCAACGCCATCTTAAAGAAACTCTCTCTCAACCCGACCGTGAAGGCGAGTTGGAGTGCAAATCCAGGCATCTCCTGAGTGAGCTGTACTTCCTCCTGGAACCGATCGACATACTGAGCCAGCGACTCCCTGGGTCCCTGTTTTACTGTGAAGAGGGAATCAGCATCCTTCTTCCTCTTCTTTGAGGTCGAGAACCTCAGCAAGAAACTCCGGCGCAAATCTTCGAACGAGTAGATTGACCCTGCAGGGAGATGATGGAAACAGTCCCTGGCCTTTTCCTTGAGGGTGACGGCAAAGAGCCGACACTTGAAGGCATCTGACATCGGCCTGATGGAGACCGAGTCTTCGAAACTCTGCAGGTGTGGGACAGGGTCATCTCGACCGTTGTATTATACCCGGTCCCATTCTCCAAATCCCCCAGGGACGGGTGCGGAAAGCACCAGCTCTCAAAAGGGGCTCCCCCCACCTGTCGCTCTTCCCTCCTCCACTCTTCCCCCAAGCTCGCTCGCCAAACTTGAGCTCGCTGGGACTGTGCTCGCGAGGGCGGTGCTCGCCTGAACCACCCCGACAGTCGCCACCTCCTCTTGGCGTGCACTCGCCAGTGATGCGCTCGCCGGGATGGAGCTCGCCAGCGCTGAGCTCGCCGGCACGGAGCTCGCCGGACTGGCGAACAGCACCCGCCCTTCCTAGCTCTGGCCTAAGCCGACGACAACTTCTTTTCTAGCCCTTCCTCCTGGTGCCCTCTCGCCGACTGCTGTTGGGGGAGTGGTCGCCTGAGGTGCCGGGGTCGCGAACTCACTTTGCAGAGCTGTGACCGTGAACCCCAAGGTGTCGAGCACCTCCTTTCTGAAATCCGCGAGCATCCTAGCCATCGCTTCCTGAGGGGTCTCGCCGTACTCCTCGCCCTGCTCCTCATCTCCCGCCATAACCCTTCTCTGGAACTTTCTTGAACCAGCCACACTCCACGCTCACCGCACCAAAAATGTTGAAACCGATTTCTCGGTCTCCTGTGGAGCTCGGGGCCCTCACCGAAATGAGGGGCGGCTAGTCCTTACTGATCCCTCGAGGAGGGCGGACGGAAGATTAAGAATTCGACTAGGACCTTAGTCACAGCAAGGAGGTCCCTCCACTAACCCGGAAGATCGTTGAGCGCTTCCCCTCCCATGCCAAAGCTGAGACTTGGGCACCTTGGAGAGCTCTGGAAATGCTAACCAAAGAAAGCCTAAGGAGAGGGAAGCTGCAGTGTCCTCTCCTAAGGTGCCCTTGAGGTCCTATTTATAGATTTTCTGATCTGGCCTGCAAATAGCAGGATTCCGCCTCTAGATTTTACTATCTGCATCCCAAATGGGTCTGCTAACAGCCAAGCTCCGCTGTTTGGAGAGGCTAAGGGCAGACCACCAAGGGTAAAATGGTAAGTTGACCCTAATGATTTATGGGTACGGGGTTGCGAGAGCCCTACTATTGGAGTTCTCGCCGGCCTTCTCGCGGATCTTGCCCGCGGAAGGAGCTCTCGCGAATACTGCCCGCGGCATTTCCTTCGGAGGGTCGTTTTGCGAGAACCCTGCTGAAGGAGCTCTCGCGAGGACGAGGGTCTGCGACGAGGTTCCCGCGAGGACCGCGTTGGCCCACTCTGGTGGTCTGCCGGGGTCTCATTGGCTGGGAGTCGATCTCGGCGAGGCCCAGATCTCGTCACTCCCGTCTCGGTCGATGTCCTTGCCTGGCGAATATCGGGGTTGTACAATGAGCATGTTGTGAAGTAGTCTACTGATAACAATTTCCAAAAATTATATAAAAATTTACAGAGCATCCTAGCGCTTTGAAATGTCCTTTAACCAAGTTGCACATTTTTCCAGAGAGTTTTGGAGCCTCAATTATTTTCTTAAGATTAAGATAAAATAGGTGCCATGTGAATGAAGTATTAGTTAAATCATTTAATAAATTACACAAAAAATACAAGAGGTCTATAATAAGATTATAAAGGCACTATCAAGGTTTCATCATCATCTAAGATCATTTGAGCATGTAAATATCACTTATAAGAAATTTCTCAAAAGGAGTTATGGCCTAATTTAGGGGAAATAAGTACTCTTAAAATTCTCTCAAAATTCCATAGAGCATAATCACACCCCATGAACATATCTCCTAAATTCCATGGCCATTCTAGGGATTTTGACCACATGGCCTTCACAAGGTTCTAAATGCACCCCAAGGGGTAAAACTAGGGTCTTAGGGCATATCCACCTCTACACAACCCCATCTTACTCATGAAGGTGTTTTAGGGGATCCTAAACCAGTGGCCAAGGTTTCAACTCATGGTGATGAGTTTTGACAACCATACCCCAAGAAAAACACCATGCCCTATTTTTGACCTAATTTGGCCTAACTTGGGTTGACAAATTACCCTACCAAATCAGTCCCAATTGGGCTGAGATTTTAATCAGGGCCATATGATAACCTTAAAAAGTAACCACCAAAATTTGGAGGGCATTAGAGGTCATTTGACCCAATAATAAAATTATATTTGATTTATGAAATTACTACAAAAACCTTAGAAAAAGTTTCTCCTAAAATTCCCATCTTTGGGTATGATGTGTGGGTAGGTGTAAATAACCTAGGTTTTAAATTTCAAGGCCATACCCATTACCAATAAAAAGATATTCAAGAATTGTGACTGTCCTACCCTAGGGACCAGTCCTAGAAAAATGAATCCACAGGGGGCTATAGTGCCCCTATTGACCTGAAACAAATTTTCACATAATCTACACACCAAGGCTACAATATTTATGCTGGGCACTTTTTCTTTGGAGGGGTCCTAGTATTTTTAATAATTAAAATAAAAACTGCAGGAAGTGTGAGAAAATGTGTTGGAACAACCCTATTACTGATTTGGTCTAGGATCACTATCTGTTGATTAGGATTAAGTTGACCCCATTGTATACTCTATTGGTCAAGGTTTAAAGTGTGTCTGAGTAGAAAGGACTTAGGAAAATTCCAAGTCTCTGCGTTCGACGAACTTCAATATGCGTTCGATGAAATACATTCTGCGTTCGATGAACGTCATGCTTCAGTTCAACGAAATTTCTTCTCAGCTCGATGAATTCAGTTCTCCAGCAAGTTCAGCAGATTATCTCTCAGTTCGACGAACTCCAGATTTAGTTCGACAAATTAATTAAGTTCGACGAACTCCAGATTCAGTTCGACGAATTAATCCAGTTCGACGAACTACAGATTCAGTTCGACGAACTCAACTTTCAGTTGGACGAACTCAGCCTTCAGCTCGACGAATTTCTTCTCCAGCTTAACAATCTCTGAAGGATCAGTTATCTATTTTCTCTGAACTCAGATCGACTATTCAGCAATGGCCTCACTTTCAAAATGAAATAACATAATAACACAATCATTTAAATCTGCGAATAGCTGATCACGGCAGATCCGACGGCTCATGGTCATCGTCCCCGATTGATGGACGGCGTGCGATAGCACATCCTGGGCTTCTTTGCGGGATGATTTTCTGGCCACATGTGCCTCTTCCCGGCCGGCCAATGCCACCACCACCTCCGTTGAGGGGGTGGTCGGCGATAGGGGGTGGTTGGCCGGCAGGAGGTGGGCAGAATTGGGGTTTAGAGGAGGGGAAAGAGAGCCCGAATCGAGCCCTTTAGAAAGGACGATCTGATCCCAATTAAGCTTGGATCAAGCCCCCAATAATCTTAAGATCTAGCACTAAGGGAGAGGAGGCGGATCGGACCTGTGTGGGGGCTTGGTGGCACGTATTCCGTCGAGTTGCCATGGCCGGAGGTGGAGATTTCAGCGCCATGTCGATCCTAGCTTCTGGTGCTCGATTTCTTCGGGGAGGAGGGGGGTTTCACTACTCTCTGATCCCTGAGGGTGTTAAGGAGATCAATTGGGAGAGGGGAGGAGCCTTGGCATCAATTGCCATTAATGGTAATTTGTGGAGGTTTCGTCCACTTCTATTCCTCCAATAATTCAACTCCCCTGGCCATAGAAACTCCAGAAATTGGTTTGTTACTAAAGGGGGAGGTAAATTCTCATCAATTGGGCGGAAATTGAAGGGTTAATTGCATTCAATCACCATGAATGTTCTTCCCCTCTCTCCAATTTGGGGGAAACCTCTATTTTCTCTCTCCTGGCCGACTCTCTTCAAATTGGATGGCCAACTCTGCAACATTCAATCCCCATGAGGTGGTGGACCACACCAATTGGGTCTAGCTCAAGTGAATTGGGTTTAATTTGGGGAAATTGGGTTATTTTGACCTAATTTAGGGCAAGGTTGACCTTGGTCAAATTGAACAATTGGGTTTAATCCAATGGGTGGATTAAGCTCCAATGGCCTCCCTTAAGAGTTAAGAAGGTGTAGGTGGAGTCAATTTGGCAAGGTGAGGGTGAATTGTCCCTTTATAGGGCACTTTGACCAAAATTAGGGCTAAGGTTGACTTAGGGTAAATTGACCAATTTAGAGGTTTCATGATGGGGCTTTTTTGTCCATTAGGTCCCTAGTGACCCTATGAGGGTATAGTCAGGTTCAATTTGGCATTGTGTAGGCCAATTGGCCCTAATTGAGCTAGTTTGACCAATTTAGGGTTAGGGTTGAGTTTGGTCAATTAGGCTCCTTTTGTTGACCCTAATGGGTCCCTGGTGCTCCAAGGAGGCCCCCAGTGGGTTAGGGACACTATGGTGGGGTCAAGGTTCAAGGTGAGGCCCCTAAGTCCAACCCTAGGCTAGGTATCTGAAAACTACTATTTGCAGACCACTTGGGTTTTCCCCCTTTTCACCCAAACTCACATGGTCTTGAGCTCTTCCTATGGTTTTGTCATGACCTAGTCATGACAAAACCAACTTGGGCGTCTAGTTGTTTGGGGGATGTTACAACAAATAACCCAACCAAATCAGTCCCAATTGGGCTGAAATTTTTACCATGGTTATATAATAAACCTAAAGAGCACCACCAAACTTTTGAGTGGATTGGAGGTCATTAGACCATATAATTAAATAATATATGAATTATTAAATTATTACAAAAACCTTAGAAAAATGTTTTCTAAAAATTCCCATATTTGGATATGTTAAGGGGGTTGGTACAACTAGCCTAGGTTGCAATTTTCATTCCAATAGCATTTCCTTATAAAAGGTATTCAGGAAAAGCTGACTGCCCTACCCTATGGGCTAGTCCCACCAATATAGCTCTATAGGGAGCTACAATGACCCTATTGGGCTGAAACAAATTTTCATTAAAAGTACACAAAGCGCTACAACTTTGATGTTGGGCACTTTTTCATCAGAGGGGCTCTAGTATTTTTAATAATTAAAACAAAACTCTGCAAATAGTGTGAGATAAATACAAATATTAAAATACCATGTATAATGATCCTTGTACAGATCTTGAAGCAAATCCGACATCCCCTGGTCGTCTTCTGACTCCAGCCAAGGGCTGGGATTAACCCGTCCTGGGCTCCCTTGCTCCCCATTTTCCCGGCCACCTGAGCGCCGCCCCAGCCGGCCAATGCCACCACCACCTTGGTTGAGGTGGTGGCCGGAGATTAGGGGTGGTTGGCTGGCAGGCGGTGGCCAAAATATGGCGTTATAGCGGGGGAAAAAGCCATGAAAACGTGGACTTTTGGGTGTTTGATTCGAGCCCGATTTGGCTCGAATCAAGTCCCAAGATTGATAGAAATCTAGCACTAGGGGAGAGGAAGCGGATCGGACCTGATTCGTGGCTTGGTGTCGCGTAGTCCGGCGGTTTGCCTTGGCCGGGATCGAAGCTTTTAGTGTCATGTCAATTTGCACTTGGAGAGCTTGGCTTGTTCAGAAAAATGGGGGTTTCACTCCTCTCCCTCCTCTGAAGATGTTAAAGGCCTCAATTGGACGCAGGAGGGGGGTTTCACTCGGGGGACATTAATGGAGGATTTCGGCCAACCCATATTCTCACCTATTTCAGCTCCCCTAGCCATGGAAACCTCGGGAATCTACTTGTAACTGAAGGAGGGGGTGAATGCTCATAAATTGGGGGATGATTGAAGGGTCAAATGCATTCAATCACCATGAATTTTCTCCCTCTCTCTGCAATTTGGGGGAAACCTCCACTTTCTCTCTCCTAATCACCATTTACTGATATTGAGTGGTAACTCCTGGTGATTATCAGCCTCCCAAGCTAGTGGGCTACTCCAATTAGGTTTAGCGTAAGTGGATTGGGCTTGATTTGGGCCAAATGGGAGATTTTGACCTAAAATTAGGGTGGGGTTGACTTTGGTCAATTTCACCATTTTAATTGACCCCAATGGGTGGTTTATGACCCATTTGCCTCCCTTAAGTGTTAGGAAGGTCTAGGTAAGGTCAATTTGTCAAGGTGAGGTTCAATTGGCCCTTAATAGGTCACTTTGACCAAAAATAGGGCTAGGGTTGACTTTGGTAAAATTGGCCAAATTGGTGGCCCCATGATGGGGCTTTGTGTTCCATTGGCTCCCTAGTATCCTTATAGGGTAGAGGCAAGGTCAATTTGGGATGGTGGAGGCCAATTGGCCCTAATTAAGCTACTTTGACCAATTTAGGGTTATGGTTGACTTTGGTCAACTTGCCTCTTTGGTTGACCCCAATGGGTCCCTGGTGTTCTAAGGGGACCCTTAATGGGTTAGGGATGTTAAGGTGGGGTCAAAGGATCAAGGTGAGTCCCTAAAGTTCAACCCTAAGCTTGGTATCTGAAAATTGCTATTTGCATACCACTTGGGTTTTCTCCTTCTTACCTAAGTTCACATGATCTTAAGTACTTCTTATGGTTTTGTCATGACCTAGTCATGACAAAACCAACTTGGGGGTCTAGTTGTTTGGGGGATGTTATAGGAAGCTTGAAGAGACCACTTTGCCTTAGGCTTGAAGGAGAAGAGCACCTTAGTCTGCAAAATAATAATTTCCAGTTACCAAGCTTAGGGTGGGAGTTTAGGACCTCACCTTGACCCTTTGACCACACCATGACATACCTAACTTATTAATGGGTTCCTTAGAGCACTAAGGACCCATTGGTGTCAACCAAAGAGGCCAAGTTGACCAAAGTCAACACTAACCATAAATTGGTCAAAGTAGCTTAATTAGGGTCAATTGGCCTCCACCATGCAAAATTGATCATGCCCCTACCCTTATAAGGATATTAGGGACCCAATGTACCTAAAATACCAATCATGGGGCCACTATTTTGACCAATTTCACTGAAGTCAACTCTAGCCCTAATATGGTCAAAGTGGCCTATTTAAGGATCAATTGGCCTACACCTTACCAAATTGACCATACCTAGACCTTCCTAACCCTTAGGAGAGGCCATTGGGTCACTAACCACTCATTGGGGTCAATCTAAATGGTCAAAAGGACCAAAGTCAACTCCACCCAATATTTAGGTCAAAATGACCTATTTTAGCCTAATCAAGCCCAATCCACTTGGGCTAGGTCTAATGGAAGTGGCCCAATAGCTTCATGGGCCTGATATTTACTCAATAAGCCATACAATTTCTGGAGATGATGAGTAGGAGAGAGAAAGTGCAATTTCTCCCTTAATGAAGAAAGAAAGGAGAGTTAATGGTGGGAGGCTATGGGTCACTAAATTCACCTCCCCTAAGCACACATTGGTATTCCCTGATGTTTAAGATTCTTCTCCCCATCAGTTACAACCCACAACCATCAAGAGAGGGGCCATTAATGGCCATGGCTGAAATTTCCCCCCCCCCCCCCAAACTCAAATTCCCCCTATTCATCCCACCATTCTCAAATCCAACTCCACCATTAGATTCAAAGGGTGGATGGCAGTCGAAATCATATATTGGGTCGAAGGTTTTGATGGAGAATCGAGAGTTCGGGCAAGCTCGCCGGAGAGTGGAAAAGCCATGGTCGACCACCGCTGCCATCATCGTCGGGCTCCAATAAAGGTCCTCCCCTCCTCCTCACTCTCTCTGTGGATATATCTTAGATCAAAATATGTGAGAAATCGGGCTCAATTGAGCCCGATCCAAGTGAGACAAATCTGAAATTTCCATTAAAAATGCCTTGGTCGGGTTCGCCGGAAACCGCCCCTCCGGCGGCTGTGCCGCTGCATGACGTTTGCCACCACCTCAACGGAGGTGGTGGTGGTTATGGACGACCAGGGAGGTGGCCGGATGACCAGGAAAATGAGCATCATGGTACTCCAGGCCTGTGAAATTGCAGTTGTCGGCTGCTTGGAGAAGACAAACGGATGCCGTTCAAGTTTCTGTACAGGAAATTTTTATATTAGTTGTTTTATTATTCGATTTTCTGTCTTTTTATATGTTGTACATTAAATTGGTTATAGAAAATACCTCGGTCCCTCACATGGAAAAGTGGTCAATACCAAAGTTGTAGCCCTTGGAGTCTACTTTATTTTAAAATTTATTTCAGCCCAATAGGATAAGTTGTTTGACCACAGAACACAAAATAGTGCAACATGTACAAAGGGTTGACTAGACATTGATCTTAGTGCCCCGACTAAACCATCCATCCAAATGGACTGAAATTTGGAGCATAGTGTAATTATACCTACCCCCTAATCATTTACAAAAATGGGAATTTTTGGATAAACATTTTCTGAAGTTTTTGTAAAAATTTAATAATGAATATATAAATTAATTGTATGGTCTAATGACATCCAAACCCCTCCAAATTTTTGTGGAAGGTCCTAAGGGTAATAACATGGCTCTGATAAAAATTTCATCCCAGTTGGGATTGATTTCGATGTGTAATTAATTAACCCAAGTTTGGTCAAACTAGGCCTATTTAGGTCAAAAGTGCTCTTGGTGGATTTAAGGGGTCAACCCTCATCCAAAAGTGATAAAATTTTTGTCACTGGTTTAGAATCACATAAAACACCCCCATGACTGGTTTTGGGTGGTTTGGGGTGGATGTGCCCTAGAACTCTCGTTCTAACCCTAGGGTTGCACCTTGAGCCTTGTGAAGGACATATGGTTACATGTCCTTGAATGGTCATGAAACTTCGTAGATAAGTTCATAGGGTGTAAATATGCCCTAGGAAATTTTATGAAAATTTTAGGAACACTTGTTCCCTCTGAATTAGGTTATAACTTTTTAGAGAACTTTATTATAAGAGAAATTTACAAGCTCAATTTATCTTGGATGTTGAAGAAAGTTTGGTTGAGTACATACATTCATGATATAGACCTCAAATAATTTTTGTGTAATTTTTGAATTGATTTAATTAGTACTTCATTCACAAGTCATCCATTTTGTCTTAAGATTATGATAAGTAAATGAGGGCCAAATATTCTCTGGAAAATTGTGAAACTTGGTGATAGGAAATTTCAGGGCATTAGAAAGCTCTGTGAATTTTTATATAATTTTTGGAATTTTTTATCAGTAGGTTACTTCACAATGTTCCCTAGTTTGGATTTACTTGAAATATTTATTCATGTGACAAAATTGTTTTGAAAAATTATGTAACTCTGCCAGTAATCTTTCTGATCATTGTAGAGGTCTTCTAATTTTAACATAATTCTTAGAACTGTATTTTTGGTGGTTCCTTCATTAGCCTCCAACTTTGGATAGTTATTTAATATTATAATTAGAGGTCATATCATAGATTTTCCATTATTTTGTGGGAGCCATATCATAAGAAGATCTTACACTTTTTGTTCAATATAATACTTGACCAATGTTTGAGAAATTATAATAAATGTCAAATAAATAAGAAAAATTATTATCTTCTGGATTTAATCTTATAACATCATGATAGACTCCCAGTAATAACCTTGGGTCATTTTGGATGAATATTAGGAACACCTCCTCTCATGTAACTCATATAGCTCATTTGGTCTGCGTATAGTAAAACTTTAAAACTTGAATTAACTTGGAGATCACTAGGTGGGAATGGAAGGTAGATGGTGTACCTAGTCTGGTTGAGAAGATGTGAGGTCACCAATAGGAGTCTATATGTTGATTGTGCCTGATAAGCTTAAAGACAAGGTTGTGCTCGGGATCGACGAAAGATTGCCTTTACCCTTAGAGGCTCATAAAGTACTTAGGGAATTCCAAGTTTAATGATAAGAAGGGTATTCTTATGGGTACTTACCAATAATATTAAGTGTCTTGAGAAAGGGAGGTTTGGGCTATCATCCCATCGTACCTCCTAGTACCACTGCGAGCCCCTCATAGGGTAGACCTCGGGAAGTCCAAGATTATCCCTAAATCGTAGGAGTAAACTGTTATGCAAGATTGTCTTTATAATGCACACACCCACACCCTGTGGTTATAGGAGGTTAGTTGGTTTTGTCTTACGAGCGGTAGGCTCGGTGGTTGTAGGTGTGGACAGTTTGGTCCGGCGAGCCTGTCACAACCCGCATTTTCTCAGAATTTAGGAATATCAGAGTAAGAGAAAATACGCGTCATGATGCCACGTCATGCAGGAGACAATTGCAGACGCTCAGGCGAAAACCTATTACTTATTTAATCAAAACATGTTTACATGATTGGTCACCATTTGAAATCATTTATTAGAGTTTGAGATAAGAACTGTGTCTCTCAGTTCTGGATCAACTAGTCCACCGAGAAAATATACGTAATTGCAGCAGAAAATACTTGATTTAGTTCACTTAAGGTCCTACATGCACGTGATGATAGGACATAAAGTAAATAATATGCACATATCTAGGCGTAGTATAAGTATAGAAAATATCTTTTAGGCGACTTTAAAGATAAGGATTTCAGTTAAAATGAATGCAATGAGGATGAAAGAAAAGCCATTTTATAACTATAATGCACCTAGACATAAATCATTCCCAGAGAGCAAGATATACAAGATCTAAAAAAGTAGTAGCAATCAACTGACAAGTAAGCTATAAAGTATCAAAAGGGGCACAACGGGCGTCAACAACCTGACACTAACCCGTTGGCTACAAACTAGCAGTCTGAACACAAGAAGAAACTAACCACAACAACCTCGCAGCAGCAGGGTAAAACAACAAGTAAAACTCTCGAAGACTCCGGGCTACACCACTAGTAGCTAAGGCTCTGAACCCGAGGCATTCAATAAAACAAAGAACACCACTGCAAGGAATTACAAGTTGCAGAAAATAAGTAGAAAAGTAAATAAGGCATAAGGGGTACCAACCCAAGCTATATTTACTGAAAGAGAAGCTCCAAACAAAGAACTAAGCAAAACACCAAGTGCACCAAATACCATAAAGAGGAACAAGCAAAGTTCATTTATCTTGTTAAATTTATTTAAAGAGACTGATCAGCTCAAATTAAACGGGGGCGGTCCTTTATCCACTGCCACGCAAAACCAAAAACGGGTGGGGGTTTCTATCCCCAACAACCCAAACACGGCCCACGGGACCACAGGCCAAGCCTGAGGTTCACCACTAAAATGGCCACCGTGCATGGCTACAACAACTCCCCACTGCCCCCCCCCCCCCCCCCCCCCCCCCCCAAACACGACCCACCGGGAAAGGACAAAGGCAATGGTCTTCTTAATTAATTCCTGTAATTATGGCATGGGATGAAGCCCGAGAAAAACACTCACCAGGATACCCTAAGGATAGGGTGACAAATGGAGTAAACACTGCATAAGACGCTGCATTAGAGAAGACATAAGTTATTTAACCGCAACGGGTACGAGGTTTCAAAGAGGAGAAGTAATCGGAGGCACAGCTCAAACACTAAGAAAGAAAAGGGCAATACTCGAGGAATCAACAGCTAAGAATCTAAAGTTCTCTAGAAATCAAAGACTAAGAACAAAAGGTTCTCGAGAGATCAAGAGCTAAGATCAAACATTTCTCGAGAGGTCGAGGGATAAGGTCAAAGGGTTCTCGAGAGATCAAAGGTATAGAATAGGTTTCTCGAGAATTCCCAAAGCAGGAAACAATGATCTTTCGAGAAATCCCAAACGGGAGAAGCAATCTCTTGAGAGATCCCCAAGCAGGAAACAGTGACTTTTTGAGAAATCAAAGCAGGAGAAGCCATCTCTCGAGAAATCCCCAAGCAAGAAAAAAATGATTTTTTGAGAAATCAAGGCAGGAGAAGCCATCTCTCGAGAAATCCACAAGCAGGGAAAACATTATTTTTCGAGAAATCAAGGTTGGGTCATGCTGATTTTTCGAGAGACTAAAGGCAGGGTCATGCTTATTTTCGGAGAAATTTAAAGGCAGGGTCAAGCTTTCTAGAAAAATGAAAGGGGGCAGGGTCAATGATTTCTCGAGAAATCCAAGGCAGGAAACCTTGATTTCTCGAGAAATCCAAGGCATGAGGAAACAACAAAAAGAAGGAATTTAAGGGGTGTTCGAGATCAAAACGACACAACCATAAATCCTCAGCCAAGACACACCAAGAACACATAACCACAGAAAACAGTGCTTTAAGAAAACAACGAAAAGGAGGGGATAGCCACTTGCCATAAACCTTGCTAAACACGAAGACCTCCGCTCCAAAATCTATGGATCGGCCAAGAACTCACCCGAGCACGAAATCCTGAAACCTTCCGGATCAAAAAGAGGAATTAGGTAACTACCATAACTCCAAAAATTCCACAAAACGGGAAAAGCTTACCACTAGAACGAAGATCCCGCCGAGAGCTTTCCAAATCTACTCTCCAAACACGATTCCAACTAATACAGCCTTCGAATCGCCGGCCGGAAGCTCCACGACACCCCACTCACGCTCTCACGCCCGAGAGAACTCTAGGTCGGCCGAAAGGGGAAGGAGATGAAAATATAAAACCTAAGCTTAATGTATATATATACATATAGCCTAAAGCTCGACGAGAACAAGGCAGGACGAAATCGCCGAACGCAGTTCGACGAACCTTCATCGAACGCAGGTAGCCTGCAGTTCGCCGAACGCAGCTAGACTGCAGTTCGCCGAACGCAGCTAGCCTGCAGTTCGCCCAACGCAGCTAGCCTGCCATTCGCCCAACGCAGCTAGCCTGCACTTCGTCGAACGCAGGACGAGAATAAGGCAGGACGACGAACGTAGTTCGACGAAGACTTCGTCGAACGCAGCTAGCCTGCAGTTCGTCGAACGCAGCTTAAGAATTCATGCAAGGATAAAAATGCAATAATTACATAAATAACCTCCCATAACTCGAAACGACGCGAAATCTTACACGCTCGATCCAAATTACACACTTTAACAAGGCTAAGGCCCAAAATTAAACCTGACGAGCTGACGTGATGCCCAAACGCCAAAATTACATCACAGCGGCCACGTAAATAATTAACGAAAATCAAGGGCATTACAGTCACTCCCCATAAAAAGAAGTTTCGTCCTGAAACTTGAAATCCAAAGGTCAAGAAAGATACAGAATAAAATCCAAAGGTTACCTGACAGAAGATTTACCCGAAATCTAAGAGAATAGGCTAGGATGAGTCTCTCTCATGGCAGAATCCAGCTCCCATATTGCGCTTTCGACACCCTAATTCTTCCAAAGAACCTTAACCATCGGGATCGTCTTCCTCCACAACACACGTTCCTGAGTCTCCAAGATTCGGACAGGCTCTTCAACATACGAAAGATTGGGCTGCAATACGGGCACTGAATCAAGAACAAGCCGATCACTATGCAGACACTTCCTCAGTTGGCTCACATGAAACACATCGTGAACATTTGGGAAGAAAGCAAGCAAATCCAATCTATAAGCTGACGCTCTGATGCGCTCTACAATCCGAAAAGGTTGCACATACGGGGGGTCCAACTTGTGGTTCCTTCCAAATCTCTTAACGCCCGGCATCGGATAAACTTTCAAAAACACTAAGTCTCTGACGGCAAACTCAAGATCCACCCTTCTTCAATTGGCATACTTCTTATACCGCTCCTGAGCGATACGAAGCTTCTCACAGATATGAGTCATGGCAACGCTCATCTCTTCCAAAGCTTCTGGGCCTAAGAATGGACTCTCACCAACCTCAGCCCAAAACAAGGGAGTTCGGCAATGCCTCCCATACAGAGCCTCAAAGGGGGCCATTTGCAAACTCTCCTGATAACAATTATTGTTGGCAAATTCCATCAATCCAAGTCGCTTATTCCAAGCTCCACCATGATCTAGAATATAACACCTTATCATATCCTCCAAAATTTGATTCACTCTCTCTGTCTGACCATTGGTCTGAGGATAGTAAGTTGTAGAGTATCTAAGGTTAGTACCCAAAGCTCCTTGCAAACTCATCCAGAAGTGAGACATATACCTTGAATCTCGGTCCGACGCAATGCTCACTGGCACACCATGCAATCTGATGACTTCATTCAAATAAAGTTATGTTATTTTCTCCATAGAGTAACCGATCTTAAAAGGCAAACAGTGAGCACACTTTGTTAATTTGTCAACTATAACCCAAATTGAATCATGTCCTCTGGGAGACCTCGGCAAACCGGTAATGAAGTCCATTGAAATACTCTCCCACATCCAGCTTGGAACATCCAACGAGTTTAACTTACCTCCAGGCCTCTTATGATCGGCCTTCATGCGCAGACAAGTTAAACATTCAGATACATATCTAGCTATATCATTCTTCATACCTGACCACCAAACGATCTGCTTCAGGTCTTTGTACCTTTTTGTGGAACCAGGATGATAGGAAACACTAGAGTCATGCGCTTCACTACAGATCTTTGCCCGAATATCATCCAACGCAGGGATACAATACCTACCTCGGTACTTCAAAGTATCTTTATCATCGATCGAAAAATATGGTAATTCTCCCTTCTCGGTCCTATTCCGGAGATGCTGCAAGTCAGGATCTTCCTTCTGGTGCAATCTTGTAAGGGTAATCCAATAAGGCTCTTCCAATTCAAGACTCGAAGGTGTGGTACTACTACCGACTGAGATATCCATCAACATAAACTCCTCTACCAAGGACTGCATGGAAAGATTGAAGATTTGCGCAGTCTTTCTACTCAGGGCATCGACCACTACATTAGTCTTACCCGGGTGATACAGGATATCAACCTCATAATTTTCAACATACTCCAACCATCTACGCTGGCGCAAATTCAGCTCTTTCTGGGTAAAGACATACTTCAGACTCTTGTGATCCGTATAAATCTTGCATGACACCCCATGTAATAGAAGTCTCCAAAGCTTTAAAGCATAAATCATTGCGGCAAATTCTAAGTCATGCGTAGGGTAATTCTTTTCATGAACTTTTAATTGTCTAAACCCATAGGCAATCACCTTTCCTTCTTGCATCAAAAGAATCCCTAGTCCAATGTGAGATGCGTCCACATAAATAGCATACTGTATTCCTTCGATCGGCAAGGCCAACACAGGAGCACTGCACAAACGCCTCTTTAATTCCTGAAAGGCTTCTTCGCACTTATCGCTCCAAACAAAAACAGTATTCTTCTGGGTAAGCTTAGTTAAAGGTCCCGACAACACTGAGAATCCTTGAACAAATCTCCTGTAGTACCCAGCCAACCCTAAGGAACTCCTTATTTCTTTAAGCGTTGAAGGCGTCTTCCAATCCAACACAGCAGAAATCTTAGCGGGGTCTACAGTAATTCCATCCTTGTTCACCACATGACCCAGAAAAGATACCTGAGGAAGCCAGAATTCGCACTTACTCAGCTTCGCATACAACTTGTGCTCTCTAAGAGTCGACAATACTAAGCGCAAATGCGTAGCATGCTCCTCAGCACTTCTGGAATATACCAACACATCATCGATGAATACCACAACAAAATGATCCAGAAAATACTTGAACACGCGGTTCATCATGTCCATAAACACAGAGGGTGCATTCGTCAAACCAAAAGACATAACCAGAAACTCAAAATGACCATAACGGGAACGAAAGGCAATCCGGGGAAAGTCCGACTCACGAATCCTCAACTGATGGTAGCCTGATCGAAGGTCAATCTTCGAAAACACTGTGCTACCACGCAACTGATCAAACAGATCATCTATCATCGGCAATGGATACCTGTTCTTGATGGTCACTTTGTTTAACTCTCTATAATCTATGCACAACCTCATAGAACCGTCCTTCTTTTTCACAAACAATACTGGAGCACCCCAGGGCGATGAACTTGGCCTAATAAATCCACACTACAACAGCTCATCTAACTGAATTCGCAACACTTCTAACTTACACGGGGCCATACGGTACGGTGCCTTAGCGAAAGGACGAGTACCAGGCTCAAGATCAACAACGAACTCCACATCTCTAACAGGCGGAAGGCCAGGAAGACTAACGGGAAAGACATCAGGAAACTCTCGCACCACCGGAACACCCTCAATACACGGCGATCTAGTAACAGTTTCTACTACAGAAACAAGGTAAGCCAAACAACCGGAAATTAACAGTTTTCGAGCACATACCACAGAAATTATCAGGGAGCACTGGAACGGAGACCCAAAAAAGCTCATGGGATGACCGTTGTCCATCACAAAGTCCATACGCTTTTTCCTTGCATCGGATGACCGCATCATAGCTGGACAACCAGTCCATACCCAATATCATGTCAAAGTCTTCTAGGTCCAACACCTTGAGATCAGCAACAGCCAAGAAATCTCCTAAGAGAATGGGGCAACTTCGGACGCGCTGGTTCGAGGATACCAAAACACTAGAAGGGAACTTAATGAGGAACGAATTGTTGCCCAGCTCAGGGGTCAAACAGTGATGCTCGACGGAAGCCCTTGCTACAAATGAATGGGTTGCACCAGAATCAAACAGAACACGCGCCCAATGATTCTTTACCTTAAATCTCCCAAAAAGCGCGAAAAAGAAACTATTCTCATACAGCGAAACTAAAAGGAATCAAGACTAAATAGCTGGCTTAAGCTCTAAACTATGATCACTTGGGTCGAAGACTGCGCTTGCTCTTGGGTTATCATGTTCAGCTTTCCTCTTCCTTTATCCTAATACTGCGGTGGTGGCAAGGCTCGAAGCGGAACTGGCTACAACGGGGGTTGAACTCGCGGGCATTGAAACTTCAAGTGCCCCTTCTGTCTGCACTGGAAGCAGACCTTTTCTTTGGTCCAACACTGGGCTACATCATGCCCCTTCCGCTTGCACAACGGGCAGAGCACCTCTCCCTTCGGAGCACCCTGAATTGCCAGCACTCGCTGCTGCTTTTGAACTCCTTTCCTCTTGAAATGTCTTTCAAATGGATGGCCAGAGAGGCCACAGAAACCGCAAACCTCACCACCTCCTTTCTTCAAGACCGAGGTAGGCGCACCAGAATTTCCTTCTTCTCCAGCCTTTCTCTTTCCCTTCTTCATCATTGATCCTCGATTCTTGGCATTATCAATTGCCTCAACCTTCAGCGATGCCTCTACTACCTCAGTGTACTTCTCCGACCTGTACGCACTGGCTAGCTGCTGGATATCACTACGAAGACCACCCAGAAATCTCTTTAATCTTTCTTCTTCTGAGGCTACCAGGACGGAGCAAACCTGCTCAACTTGCAAAACTCTATTTCATACTCGCTCAACGAGAGCTGCCTATGCTTCAGATGAAGGAAATCATTCATCAATCGGTCTTGCTCTACTGATGGTAGAAACTTTCTTAACAACATTCCTTTGAAGGCTTCCCATGAACATCCTTCGGAAAGGTCTTCCTTCTCCCTCAACCACCAACTCTTTGTGAGACCCTTAAGCTGGTACGCGGCAACCATCACCTTCTGATCCACGGTGATTCCTGAATATGAGAACATCTCTTCAATGGCTATAAGCCAATCGTCCAAGGCCACGATATCAGCACGTCCATCATACGATGGAGGACCCAACCTTTGAAAGTGCGAAATGAAATTCATTTCCAGAGGTATCGCTACTGGGGGTACCAAGAGAGAAGGAGGAGTAGGTACTGTCTGTCCTACTACGGGGGCCTGCACCGCGGGTTGCTGCCTAGCACCGGCAGACAATAATGCCTCAACTTACGATTGCATCAGAAACATCTGCCTAGTCAGAGCCATATTGCTCTAGCACAGACTCTTGATCAAAACTTCACTCTGCGCTCAGGATGACTCACCCTCTGACTAGGGAGTCGACTTTGTCGCGAACCTATTACTTATTTAATCAAAACATGTTTAATAGATTGGTCACCATTTGAAATCATTTATTATAGTTTGGGGTAAGAACTGTGCCTCTCAGCTCGTGGAGCAACTAGTCCACCGAGAAAATATATGTAATTGTAGCGGAAAATATTTGATTTAGTTCACTTAAGGTCCTACATGCACGTGATGATTGGACATAAAATAAATAATATGCACATATCTAGGCGTAGTATAAGTATAGAAAATATCTTTCAGGCAACTTTAAAGATAAGGATTTAGTTAAAAGGAATGCAATGAGGATGAAAGAAAAGCCATTTTATAACTATAATGCACCTAGACATAAATCATTCTCAGAGAGCAAGATACTCAAGATCTAAAAAAGTAGTAGCAATCAACTAGCAAGTAAGCTATAAAGTATCAAAAGGGGCACAACGGACGTCAACAACCTAACACTAACCCGTTGGCTCCAAACTAGCACGTCTGAACACAAGAAGAAACTAACCACAACTACCTCGCAGCAGCGGGGTAAAACAACAACTAAAACTCCCGAAGACTCCGGGCTACACCACTAACATCTAAGGCTCTGAACCTGAGGCATTCAATAAAACAAAGAACGCCTCAGCAAAGAATTACAAATGACAGAAAACAAGCAGAAAAGTAAATAAGGCATAAGGGGTACCAACCCAAGCCATATTTACTAAAAGAGAAACTCCAAACAAAGAACTAAGCAAAACACCAAGTGCACCAAATACCATAAAGAGGAACAAGCAAAGTTCATTTTTCTTGTTAAATTTATTTAAAGAGGCTGATCAGCTCAAATTAAATGGGGGCGGTCTTGTATCCACTACCACCCAAAGCCAAAAATAGGTGGGGGTTTCTATCCCCAACCACCCAAACGGGAGAAGCAATCTCGAGAATGGGGGCGGTCGAGGACTAAGGTCAAAGGGTTCTCGAGAGATCAAAGGAAGAGAATAGGTTTCTCGAGAATTCCCAAAGCAGGAAACAATGATATTTCGAGAAATCCCAAACGGGAGAAGCAATCTCTCGAGAGATCCCCAAGTACGAAACAGTTACTTTTTGAGAAATCAAAGAAGGAGAAGCCATCTCTCGAGAAATTCCCAAGCAGGAAAAAAAATGATTTTTCGAGAAATCAAGGCAGGAGAAGCCATCTCTCGAGAAATCCACAAGCAGGAAAAAAATGATTTTTCGAGAAATCAAGGTAGGGTCATGCTGATTTTTCGAGAGATTAAAGGCAAGGTCATGCTTATTTTCCGAGAAATGTAAAGGCAGGGTCATGCTTTCTCGAAAAATGAAAGGGGCAGGGTCAATGAGTTCTCGAGAAATCCAAGGCAGGAAACCTTGATTTCTTGAGAAATCCAAGGCAAGAGGAAACAACAAAAAGAAGGAATTCAAGGGGGTTCGAGATAAAAATGACACGACCATAAATCACAAGCCAAGACACACCAAGAACACATAACCACAGAAAACAGTGCTTTAAGAAATCAACGAGAAGGAGGGGATAGCCACTTGCCTTAAACCTTGCTAAACTCGATGACCTCCGCTCCAAAAGCTATGGATCAGCCAAGAACTCACCCGAGCACGAACTCCGGAAACCTTTCGGATCGAAAAGAGGAATTAGGTCACTACAATAACTCCAAAAATTCCACGAAACGGGAAAAGCTTACCACTAGAACAAAGATCCCGCCGAGAGCTTTCCAAATCTACTCTCCAAACACGATTCCGACTACTACAGCCTTCGAATCGCCCGCCGGAAGCTCCACAACATGCCGCTCTCGCTCTCACGCCCGACAGAACTCTAGGTCAGACGAAAGGGGAAGGAGATGAAAAGATAAAACCTAAGCATAATATATATATACATAAAGCTTAAAGCTCGACGAGAACAAGGCAAGACAAATTTGTTGAATGCAGTTCGACTTCGTCGAACGTAGTTCGATGAAGACTTCATCGAACGCAGCTAGCGTGCAGTTCGCCGAACGCAGCTAGCATGTTGTTCCCCGAACGCAGCTAGCCTGCAGTTCGGCGAACGCAGCTAGCCTGCAGTTTGCCGAACGCATCTAGCGTGCAGTTCGTCGAACGCAGCTAGCCTGCAGTTCGTCGAACGCAACAAGCTTGCAGTTCTCCGAACGCAGCTAGCCTGCAATTTGCCGAACGCAGCTAGCCTACAATTCTCCGAATGCAGCTAGCCTGCAGTTCATCGAACGCAGGATGAGAACAAGGCAGGACGACGAACGCAGTTCGACGAAGACTTCGTCGAACACAGCTAGCCTGCAGTTCATCGAACGCAGCTAGCCTGCAGTTCATCGAACGCATCTTAAGAATTCATGCAAGGATAAAAATGCAATAATTACATAAATAACCTCCCATAACTCGAAATGATGCGAAATCTTACACGCTCGATCCAAATTACACACTTTAACTAGGCTAAGGCCTAAAACTAAACCTGACGAGCTGACGTAATGCCCAAACGCCAAAATTACGTCACAGCGGCCACGTAAATATTTAACAAAAATCAGGTGCGTTATAGAGCCGGTGGCTCGGAAGGTTATGGTGACGGGAGGGTAGGCCCGGGGAGCTTATGGCTCGGAGATAGATGGTAAACATTTTTGCATCTGCATAAAGGTGGTGGGTCTTCGGTAATGACGGTCGTTAACACCGACTTCAATACGCTGACTCGGCAAGTGTGGATTTGCACTTAGCCATGAATAGTCTGGTGGTCTAGCCAGTAAGAGTACGCAGATGCTCCACGGTTTTGCGTTGAGGCGTACCATAGGTCTAGGTTAGGTAGTGTGAATACCAACCTAAAGGTGGGTGAGGCCCAACCCACAGCTTCCGTTTGCCACTACGGGAGTATCCTGGGAGTCTTGCTAGCTCCAAAAAGGGGGAACTAAAGGTCTGTGCGCATAGATTCAAAGTGTGTGTGTTGCACTTGTGTGATTATAGAATTAACATCATAACCTTGCACGACATGGCATAATCATTGCATTTCAACCCCTACCCCTATCGTATAAATTGGTTATGGTACTTTTTATACGAAAGGCCATGCTAAACGACCCCTTGGTCTATAGGTATGTATGGGCATTCTTATAAATCAATGGTTACTTTTCCTACTCTACTATGCCTTACTTTACTCCACTTTACTTTACTATCTTACTTCCTCTTCTACTTTATATATACACTGTATAGTGGTAGACATTTCCTGTTGACTAGTTCCGCCGTTATCTGCTTTGATTAATACCCCTTGCTGTCCTCTGCTTCATCCCTCCCGCTCGGTGCCTAGGAGCCACTAGGGTATGGGTGGTGGGAATCGAGGCTTAGTCTTTTGACTAAAGATCGGTGTACCATATCATTTTAGGGGATTGAGGAGATGCGGCCGCACTAGGGCTGGTGCAGATGGAGGCGGGCTAGTCTAGTACAGGAGCACAAGTTTCAGGATCAGTGAGTGACTAGTAGTTTGCTTCCGCGAGTGACCTTGTAGTGAGGACATGATGTATAGGGCATGAGCCCATTTTATTACCTCTTTATTTCAGTTATTATCTGCGGACATCTTTGATTAAGATCTATATTTTATGTGATGTGGACTTGTGCATACTTTTGCTTTTGAAAGTCAATTAATATGCTTTGATACCAATTGAAAGTGAGTTTTAGTTCTTAAGTATTAAAAGATCTTTGTTTAAGTTTACTTTGAAAGTAATGTTATATATATAAGTGTGTTGTGTGAGTAATAACAACAAACACTAAGAGTACATAAGTAATCACACCAAGAAATAAAACATAAAATAAAGCACAAATCCAGATGACACAAGATATATAGTAGTTCCCCTCAACCTGGGAACATCTACTCTTCTACCCACTGGTAGGAATCCACTAGGAGGTTGTTGATCAGGTGCCCTCACACCAAGGTGATTTTGTTCAGGTGTCCACACACCATAGAGCTTTTGATCAGGTGCTCAAAACCAAGATGCAGGTTTTTGCTAAGGTGCCCTGTCACCGGGAGTTAACTTTTGAAGGCAGTTATAACCCTTTGTACAGGAGGGAAAATAAAGAAAATAAAAAGATATGTTGTTCTTGATCTCTTTCTAAGAAGACTCTTGATGATGATGTTGAAGAGAGCTCCCCCTGTCTGATTTAGATTGATGACAGCTTGTGGATGGAGCTCCTTCTCTAGATTGCAAATACTCTTCTTCTTCTTGTTGTAGTTTTGATCCTGAGCAAATAATGGTGATTGGTGTCTCAGGATGTAGATGATCTTCAAGAAAGAGTTAGCAAAAAGCAAGATATAAATATATTGTTCTTTGTATCAAGAACTCGGATATGTTCTTCTACCTTTTTGCTTCTCTGTTTCTCTCTTCCTCTTTCTTTTCCTGTACAACAATTATGATATGTTCTGTGTATAATCTGTACAGTAATATGTTCTGTATATGTAATCTGTCGTGAAAACTGCTGTATATAATCTGTTATATATTTCTCTCTACAGCCTTCTTCTCTCTCTTTTTCTATGCTGCTATATTGATGAGTTGTCTCTCTGTATATTTATTATGGAGAGCTTTCGGCTGGTTTGAATTCTTGCCGACAAAAGAGGAAAAAGATAATGTCTCTTTTATTTCCTGGATCCTCGAGAACATAACTTGCCGTCTTTAGCTTTCTGCAACGGCTATAGCATTTAATGTTTCTGCCAACTTCTATAGCATTTAATGCTTGCAAAAGCTGTAATGTTAAATCAGCAATATATATAGCAATATATATAAATGGAATTAATTAAATATGCTTTAATAAAATCTGACATCATCTATATAATATTTTAGTCGAGCTAAGAAATGATATTAAAATAATGCTGCAGATATTTCGTCGAGCTCAGCTTCAAGTTCGTCGACCTCATCATTTGATTCGTCGACCTGAACATTTGATTCGCTGTTCTGAACATCTGCTATATATTCGTCGAACGCAGACTTGAGTTCGTCGAACGGAAGGATTCGTCGACCGCTGAGACGGGCTGGATCGTCGACCGCTGAATATTGAGTTGTTCGTCGAATGCAGACTTGAGTTCGTCGAACGCAGCATTTCGTCGACCACTGAGACGGGGTCTACTCGTCGACCGCTGAGATAATCTATTCGTCGACCGCTAAACTGGGATTTGTTCGTCGACCGCAGAGCTCCGTTCGTCAAACGCAGAATGAACACCTTTCATCGAGCGCAGAGCGTCGTTCGTCGAATGTAGATGGTCGTTCGTCGAATGCAGAGAACATGTGTTATTTTTATTCTTCTCTTATTTTCTCAGCCTATTATATATATATATATATATATATATATATCTTAGTATATTATTTATATATATATATATTCTTTTCAGCTTTCTACCTTAATAGGATTTGATCTAAGTTATGTGTTATGATAGAGACTTAGACATTAAAGGTGGATCCTAACTCAAATCAAAACTAAGGTTTCAACAATCTCCCCCTATTTGAGTTGGGATCCTAATCCAAATTAAGACTAGGTTCTATCAATCTCCCCCTATTTGGTTTAGGATACCTAAGCATAAAAAGTCTGAATAACTTAAGGCTTAAGGGTCAGAGATTATTTCTAAATTTCTTTTTAAAACCAAGAAATTTATGATTTCCTAGATTTTGATTTAAATAGGAATTTAATATTACGAATTGCTAGCTGTTATTTGATTCTAAGGAATTTTAAAATAAAAAAGACATTGCCTGATAGCTTCTTTCTATAGAATCCCCTTAATCAGAAGTGACTCACACTTAGTGCTTTGATCATTTCTGATCTATGCAATATGAGTAGAATGCTCAACATGATTTTGGAGAAAATATGGAAGAATGTGAAGTTTATCTGACTTTGTTTTTGAGATAGAAAATTCAAAAGAATTTTAAAACTGCTGTTTAATTATAATTTGAGTAAAAATATTAATCAGTTTAAAAAATTGCATTATAGATAGATATGTTGGCCTTTTATTTCATTAAAATACAAATTTGAAGAATTATTTTGATTTTGCTGAACAAAAAATTTTCCTTTTTCTTTAAAAGTTTGTTTAAACTTATCAGCTTTAATGAACTTATTTTCTAAACAGATAATTTGTTCTTCAGATATTTTAAAATTTTCTTTAATTTTATCAGAAGTTAATTTGTTTAATATTAGCTCTTTTCTGATTCTATTTTCAGCAATTATTAAATCTATACATGATGATTTGAAAACAGATTTAAGTGGATCAGAGGTAAAATTAGGAATTGAAGTTACCTCTACCTCAGTTAGCTTTTCTATTTCAGATTCAGCATCTGATATGTAATATGAGCCATATATGGCCATCATACAGAAATTTCTGGCCTTTTATTCTTCTTCTTCTTCTTCTTCTTTACTCAGATTAGAAGATGGTTCTGCATCAAAAATGCAGTTAGTGGAAGAGGTAGAAGTGGATTCATTTACCATCCTTGAGAGGGAGTTCCAGATGCTCCTTGCTGAAGTGCAATCAGCCACTTTTTGAAGAATGTCTTTTGACATAGATTTAGCCAATATGTTCATGGCCATGGCATCAGCACTAATCAGCTTTTCTTGATCATCTATTGAAGAGATCGAAGATGGAAGTCCTGGCAAAATAGATTTATAAATTTCTTCATCTATTGCATTCATTTATAATCTGATTCTAACTTGCCATAAAGTAAATCTATCCAAATTACAAATTGGTGGATCTGAAAATGAAAAATCTGTTTGTGCCATTAGATAAAAAATATTTTTCAGAACTAAGTGATCTTTGTGATTCAGGTATTAGCCTGTGTGTAAAATCAACCTAGCTTTGATACCAATTGAAAGTCAATTGATATGCTTTGATACCAATTGAAAGTGAGTTTTAGTTCTTAAGTATTAAAAGATCTTTGTTTAAGTTTACTTTCAAAGTAATGTTATATATATATAAGTGTGTTGTGTGAGTAATAACAACAAACACTAAGTGTGCATAAGTAATCACAGCAAGAAATAAAACATAAAACAAAGCACACATACAGATGACACAAGATATATAGTAGTTCCCCTCAACCTGGGTACATCTACTCTTCTAACCACTGGTAGGAATCCACTAGGAGGTTGTTGATCAAGTGCCCTCACACCAAGGTGATTTTGTTCAGGTGTCCACACACCAAAGAGCTTTTGATCAGGTGCTCAAAACCAAGATGCAGATTTTTGCTAAGGTGCCCTATCACCGGGAGTTAACTTTTGAAGTGAGTTATAACGCTTTGTACAGGAGGGGAAATAAAGAAAACAAAAAGATATGTTGTTCTTCTCTTTCTAAGAAGACTCTTGATGATGATGTTGAAGAGAGCTCCCCCTGTCTGATTTAGATTTATGACAGCTTGTGGATGGAGCTACTTCTCTAGATTGCAAATACTCTTCTTCTTCTTCTTGCAGTTTTGATCCTGAGCAAATAATGGTGATTGGTGTCTCAGGATGTAGATGACCTGCAAGAAAGAGTTTGCAAAAAGCAAGATATAAATATATTGTTCTTTGTATCAAGAACTCTGATATGTTCTTCTTTCTTTTTGCTTCTCTGTTTCTCTCTTCCTCTTTCTTTTCCTGTACAGCAATTGTGATATGTTCTGTGTATAATCTGTACAACAATATGTTCTGTATATGTTATCTGTCGTGAAAACTGCTGCATATAATCTGCTATATATTTCTCTCTACAGCCTTCTTCACTCTCTTTTTCTGTGCTGCTATATTGATGAGTTGTCTCTCCGTATATTTATTCTGGAGAGCTTTCGGCTGGTTTGAATTCTTGCCGACAGAAGAGGAAAGAGATAATGTCTATTTTATTTCCTGGATCCTCGAGAACATAACTTGCCGTCTTTAGCTTTCTGCAACGACTATAGCATTTAATGCTTCTGCCAACGGCTATAGCATTTAATGCTTGCAACAGCTGTAATGTTAAATCAGTAATATATATAGCAATATATATAAATGGAATTAATAAAAAATTGCTTTAATAAAATCTGATATCATATATATAATATTTTAGTCGAGCTAAGAAATGATATTAAAATAATGCTGCAGACATTTCGTCGAGCTCAGCTTCAAGTTCGTCGAACTAATCATTTGATTCGTCGACCTGAACATTTGATTCGCTTTTCTGAACATCTGCTGAATATTCGTCGAACGCAGACTTGAGTTCATCAAACGGAAGGATTCGTCGACCGCTAAGACGGGCTGGATCGTCGACCGCTGAATATTGAGCTGTTCGTCGAACGCAGACTTGAGTTCATCGAACGCAGGATTTCGTCGACCGCTGAGACGGGGTCTGTTCGTCGACCATTGAGATAATCTATCGTCGACCACTGAGCTGGGATTTGTTCGTCGATCGTAGAGCGTCGTTCGTCGAACGCAGAATGAACACCTTTCGTCGAGCGTAGAGCGCCGTTCGTCGAACGCAGATGGCCGTTCGTCAAACGCAGAGAACATGTGTTATTTTTATTCTTCTCTTATTTTCTCAACCTATTATATATATATATATATATATCTTAGTATAATATTTATATATATATTCTTTTCAGCCTTCTACCTTAATAGGATTTGATCTAGGTTATACAATGTGTTATGATAGAAACTTAGACATTAAAGGTGGATCCTAACTCAAATCAAAACTAAGGTTCCAACAGCTTTAATTGTACTTTTCTTCTTCTGTGATCGATATGGCCGGCAAGATCGGCGTTTTCTAGTGGCAAACTTCCCTAGTGTTGGTGTCACCGCAAAACGGTGGTTCTAGGCATAAGACCCAGTATTGTTGCAAAAAATGGGGTCTTACAATTACTAACGTCAATAATTGCCCGAGAGGTGGCGAGAAAAGGACGTCCGAGTATTATTGGTACTTCGGCGTCTTCCTAAATGTCTAGGATGACAAACTCTAGTGGGAGTTAGATGCTAATTAAATTTATTAACCTTATCAAGCACATCGTCAATAACCCCAATCGGGTATTTTATTCATCGGTCCGCTAGTTGGATGCTAATTTTTGTTGGGCTTGGATTGCGTAAGCAATTTTTTTAAATAAAGAAAATGACATCAAATTAATACTAGCACCCAAATCTCCCAAGGCGTGTTTTCTTAATAAATTACCGAAGAAGCACGGGATGGAGAATCATCCGGGATCGTTTAATTTTTGTGGTAACTTGTTTAATTAAACTGTCGAACATTCTGCGTTTAGAGATATATGCGAGAAATTTTCAAGTTTCTTTTTATTTGAAAGTTAATCCTTTAGATATTTAGCGCATTTGGGCATTTGTCTGAACTCTTCGCAAAATGGCACATTTATTTGGATTTGTTTTAAAATTACAATGAATCTTTTGTATTGCACCTCATTGCGCCCATCTTTAAATTTTGAAGGATAAGGAATAGAAGGATACTTTCTAATGCGCGGAACTAAAGTAGAATTAACTTGCGGAGAAGAAGATGAAACGTTTACCTCGGGCTCGACCAAATTTGTAGAAGTTCCCTCCTTTTCGCTACGGAGAGTAATTGCGTTGGCGCTCTCCCGTGGATTGGGCTCAATATTGCCTGGTAGAGCTCCTTACTCACATTCGGTGAACATTTTGGCCAACTGTCCAATCTGATATTCCAAGCTTTTAATAGATTCTGGATGTTGGACTCATTGGAGGCAACATATTTAGTGAAGACCTCTTCAAGTGAAGAGGGCTTGTGAGGTGGTGGTGGAGCGAATCTTGGAGGATTCACTTGTGGAGGGCGTTGAGCATTATTGGGGTTACTCAATGAAAAATTCTGATGGTTCCTTAAACCCAGATTATAGCTATTATTAAAAGGAATATTATTATTCTAGTCATAAGGACTGTGGTAGGAGCCATATAATCTACTTGCTCTTGAACGAAATTATTATTGTTCGCCCAATTGGTGGCGGAGGAAGCAGACATCTCCGCCACTTGCTTAGTAAGCCATTCTACTTAATGGGTTCAATTAGGGGTGCCTCTACTTCAAATAGTCTGGTCGACTAATTAGGGAGCGACCATGGCGCATTCAACTGATACGCATTCAGGGCCATCTCCTCGAAAAGCTCTTGAGCGACCTCTGGGGTTTTGTTATTAAGAGTTCTCCTAGCTGTCACATCAATATTTTGCCTCGTTAGGAGATTCAAACCATTGTAGAATGTTTGAACTTGTTGCCACATCGGGAGGGCTTGATGAGGACATCTCTGCAAAAGTTCCTAGAAGCGCTCCTATGTGTTGTAGAGAGACTCTGAATCTATTTGTGCGAACGAGAGAATGTTTGTACGTAATTTAGCGGACTTCGTCGGAGGAATTATTTTTAAAAAAATTTCTCCATCGTCTCGATCCACGTAGTGATGGAACCTCTAAGAAGAGAACCCAACCTACTTCTTGGCCTTAGTCCTTAAAGAAAAAGGAAATAAACCCAAATGGATGGCGTCATCAGTGACGTCATTTATCTTAAACGTATCTCAAATCTCTAGAAAATTTTGTAAATGTAAATTTGGATCTTCATCTGGTAAGCCATCGAATACGATTGTTTGTTGTACCATCTGAATGATACTCGTTTTAATTTCAAAATTATGATTCGCCACCGTCGGGCGAATAATACTAGGTTGTGTTCCCTCCCAATTTGGCCTCGCATAATAGGACATGATCCGTAGCGGGGCCTTATATGGTCGAGATCTTCCATTATTCCTTCGTTAGATTCTCTGATTGACTCTTCGTGAATTATTGGTAGATCACTAAATCAGAGACGTCGCCGCACGGTGCGCTCGATTTCCGGATCAAAACACAATTCGAGGTTAATTGAAGGGTTTCCTCAGGTCATAGACTAAAAGAAAAGAAAAGAGAAAAGGAGGCGAAGAGAATGAAAGTTGAAGAAGAAAAATTAAATTTATTATAATATTATTATAATATTCTATTTAAAAATATATATAAATTTTTTTTTTCAAAAAATGGGTTAAGTTAGTCCCGGACGTCCTGAGGTCTACCCTGTGGAGGGTTCGCAAGGTACTAGGAGATGCGATGGGATGACAAGCCAAAATCTCCCTTTCTGAGAATTTAAGTTGCGCCATTTAAGATTTTTAAAATTTTTGAGAGAAGGGTGAAGAGAAAGAGAACGATAAAATTAATAATTTTTTTTTCAAAATATCAACTCAGGGTCCCCCGCAACGTCGCCAAAAACATGATGGCTACAAAACTATGCATGCAAATGACAATGGCAAGTGTACCATGTCATAAGTTGTATAGGTTTATAAAAATTAAGGTCATATAAAAATCCGGGCGAGTTGAATACTCTTACTTTGAGAAAATCTATATTATTCTATCAATAGAACTTTTCGGTTGGGTTGCAAGGAAAGTAAATAAAAATGATGTAAGAATCAATTGTTAGGAGATTAGCACTGGATCTTGAATCACCTTGGAATAAAAATAACAAGAATAAAAAGATTCAAATTCCCTATAAAGAAATACTCCGACCGTGGAGGTTCCGAAATTCTGAGTGCACCGTTGGTCGAGGATACGTTCAGCTGAGTTTAGGTTGATCAACTGAACTCTCGTTCTATAATTGAGACCCCCTAAAACTTGTTTTTTTGCGGTGAACCCCTCTATTGGATTTGACTCCAATTTGGGAGATTTATGTCATCCTCTCTCGAGGGTTGCATGCAACTCTCTTTATCCTTGAATGATCAATTCGTCTTACGAGCTTGTTTGGCTAACTATAGAACGAAAACAAGAACGAGAATCATATATTGAAAATATAATCTCATTTTATTAATATCAAGGATAAATTATAAGTACTCTAAGGAGAGAAGAAGAGAATCTAAATTAATTCAAAACACATATTATTATGTGGGTCATCTCGATTGAGTACTAATAGAAATTTAGCTACTCATGGAGATGGATGAATGAACAAAAGTACAAGAATACACGATGAAATTAAGAAGAGAATAAGAAGAAGAAATGATAACTATTTTATTTATTTTGCAAGGAAAATTACAATCTATGAAATTGAGAATTACAAGTGCAAACAAGAAAGAGCAATACAAGAATACTTAAAACATGAAAATAATACAAGAAAAGAAGACTTGAGCTCCCAAAATTCATCCCCAATGTTCTGGAGGGTCTGACTTTAAATAGGCTGAAGTTTGAGGTTACACGCCCTCGGTCACACCCATGACCAAGGGCCTATAAGGGATGTGATTGAAGGTGGCGCGGGAGAGACACCTTCTGGATTCATTGCAGGCATTACGTGCGAGTCACGCCCTTAGTCAAGCTCATGAACAAGGGCGTGTAATCTTCAAATTTGTGTCTGGTGGGAAGTTTTTGGCGGGCTGGGGCATTATTCTGGCGGCAAGGAGGTATACGCCCATGACCTCTGAAGTACACAGGCGTGACATGTTGTGTCATGGGCGTGTACTTGGCGTATTGCGTGTCAAGGCCGTGGATCGCGTCCTGCTGAGCTGGAGCCGTAATTTATGTTTATAAGCCCTTGGTCACACCCATGACCTAGGGCGTGTACTTGGCAAATCTTCTCGGAATGGTCCCAGGATGCCGGCAATAGGCCTGGAACACATCTTAGGCTGTCACGCCATTGCTGACGTCTGTGACCTTGGGCGTGTACTTGCAAATTTTGCTCAAAGTGTCTAGAAAACCTGAAAACATAAAATAAGCTTAAGTTAGTTTATGGAATTGAAAAAGGAATAATTTAAATGAGAAAATTCATATAATTTCATATTAAACCTAAATTAAAACTATACAAAAAGATGAGTATATAAACAACTAATCAAGGGCACACTACATCTTGGCTTATGGTACCCTTGGAATAATGATTTTGAACTAACAAGGTATTCATAGGCAGACTTCTAGGTGGACAGGAAAAGTACCTCAGAGACATGACAATTCCATGGGAGAAGACTAATTTCCTGGAATAGCAAGAAGCAAACAAATGTTGTTATTTTAACAGTAGAGTCAGAATATAAATCAGTTGCGAGTTATTATGCACAATTGTTGTGGATCCAACATCAATGTCAGGATTACAATCAACAGCTAAGTAAAACTCCAATGTTTTGTGACTCATTTAGTGTAATTTCAATTGCTTAGAATTTTGTGTCACACAGCTGGACTAAGCACATTGAAATTAGGTATCAATTCATCAGAGAACATGTTGAGAAGGAAGACTTCTACATTGAGTTTGCCCCCACTGACAAACAAGTGGCAGATATCTTCACTAAACCTCGGGATGAAGCAAAGTTCAATTTCTTCAAAATTGAGTCGGGCATGCTCAATTTAGAATAACTTCTGCTGAGTTGCCCTTATTTATCTATTATTGTTACAATTTTCTTCTAGTATGTGCTAGGTCACTAACAAAGCATGCAGGTTATCACTGAGATCACTGAGAGTGACTTACAAAAGAGGTGTACATACAGTTTGTGCATTAGAGCAATCAAAGACCATATTGTTTTGTCCACAAAATGATGTCATCGTGATGACACAATGATACTCTATTATTTATCTATCAAATCAAAAATCCTAAATGAATTAATCTCAGTAATTGCATCTGAAATTAATTAAATCCCAGCTACGCGGCTTTTCGCTTTCCACAATAGAAATTATAAATAGGTGTCAAATATCTTGAAATTAAAACATAAGCTATATTTGCCCTAAAAAGTCGTCGCCTGCTCTCTATCTTGTGGAGGTAGACAAGTCAATATAGTTCAGCTCTCATTCAAGTGTCAAATAAATTGCTCCAAAGGGAGAAGGATATCTGTATGAAGGCAATGAAGTGGTGAGAAATGGATCTCAGAAAGCCTCAGAAGAGATTCAAGCAGTTATTAGATAGCTCGACTCCGTCAACATGCAGTGTGTTCTAACTGGACCTACTGTGATCATGAGAAGGGAGGTGCTTGAATTCTATTCCAATGCCAAAGTTGGCTCATTTGGGAAGTCAATCAAGAGTAAGATCAATAGAATGAAAGTTAAGGTAACCTCCAAGAGACTGGCCAAAGTGCTCAATCTGCGCCCATTTGCTAATGGAGAAGAAGATGAAGTGGTGACAAAGCAGGACCTAGATGATGCCTTAGAATGGTGTGGGCACTCTTAGAAGATCTATGGGTCCTTAAAGAAGAAGCACTTCAAACAACAAGGAAAGCTGCTAGCTGATATCGTTGGGAAAGCCCTTCTCTGAAGGTACGGTCCCTTGATAGAATCTCCAAGACAATGTTTGACCTAATGGTAAGGATAATTCTAATCAAGAAAACAAATTGGGCTCAGGTTATGCTACAGAAAATTCAAGAAAGCGCTCAAGAACCCAACCATGGTAGAATACTGTCACTCATCTTGCTCCAATCATATCCTGATCATTTTAACAAAAAATTGGGATTCAAAATTCATCCAAGGAGAAGAATGAACATTATGGTACTAGAAAGGTGGGGGAAGGTTTGACAAAATCTCATAAGGGGAAGAAATTAGGGAAAGCTGTAGAAAGTGAGGAAGGAAGATCCTCTTCAGGAAGTGAGCCAGTTCTTGAGCCCAATCTTTCAAGTTCAGAGGGGGAGGTGGAGCACAGGGTCTTTACAGTCTAAGTCTCAGTACAAAGCACTGAGTCAAGAGCCACTAAAGGTGATGCTCAGGGAAAAGAAATGGAGCTTGCTAAAAATCTTGATAACTCCTTGGGGAACATGTCTGACAGAAGAAGTATAGATAATGTTGCAAGTGAGGGGGAGCTTGACACTAAGCTTCCTACTCATGTAATAGAGGTGATCAATAAAATCACCGAGGTTGAGGATGCTATCAAACTGGGTTAGCAGTCCAAAAGGACCTATTTGAATCTCCTAAGGAGATAAGGCAAGAAAAGTCTATTGTCAACTCATGCAGGGAGTTGATAAATACAGAAGCCACCATTATTCCTGAGGATGAAGTGAGACAAACTTCTATAAGAATATCTCCTTCTCCAATATATGATGAATTATTAGTAGTGGATGAGCTTCTCTAGAAGATAATGAAGAAGAAAGTTGAGCCTGAACTTGCAAGGACAAGCTCCTCCAAAGGTTAAATTCCAGAAGATTCCTCAATGCTGAATCATATAAAGATGCTCTTAGATGAGAAAAGATCGAAGCTTGAAGCTTATGTTGATACTGCAGTTAGTGATTTCAAAAGAGATATGTCTAGTGAGACTACAACTCTAGGGATAGAAATGAAACTTCTCAATGAGCACACCATCAATTTTTTTATGAGAGCAGCTCCAGCAGTATATCATGCTGCTACACAGCTAGAACTCACCCACATGGGTCTAGCTGATATTATTAAAAATTAATATGCAACATTTGAGAATCTGGAGAGGGCCTTCAAAGCTACAGCTAAATAAATGTTTGAGAATAGAAGGATCACACTAGAATGATTAGACTTCTGCATCCATGAGCTGGGCAGTCATCTTTTAGAGACAAAGAATTATTTGGATGGAGGAATTAATATGATAAAGGATAAGATTCTAAAACTTCAAGTCAATCTGCAGAAGGACCTATCTGAAGAAGTCCTAAAGGGGGAGATCAATGATTAAAGCCAGCGGTGAGCATGCCATCTGGACCTCTAACTTAATAAGTGAGGAAATGGACCTTCTCCCTATCTATTATGATGAGCCCGCTGAAATACCTGATACTATACCTAGTGTTACTGTACTTGATGCTTCCCCAGCCACATCGGTAGTACCTACTGTTGCTGCTGCTGAACAAGGCAAGGGGAAGGGGATTGAATCTAAGTAGGATGGGATAAACCTAAGAAAGAAAAGGTACATGTAGGAAATGTAAAAGAAACTGGATTATGAGCAGTGGAGCCCTAAATCAAGTAAAATTATCCTAGCTGCATGGGAACATATCAGAACAAAGAAAACTGATAGAGCCAAACTGTATAACGCCCATTAATGAGTCAAACAAGAAAATCAAGAAGAATTATGAAGAATCTACAAAAAGGATAAGCTGGCAGGAAAGATTCCAATAGCTGTAGAAGAACCATTGTGATATCTTCCAAAGCCTTAAGGCTATTTCACCAGATAGTCTAAAAAGAACAAGGATGTTGCTGTCAAGAAAGCAAGAGGTGGAATAGTATTATGAGAACTTGAACAATAGCTAGCTTTCAATTTTAGGGAAAATGTTTTGAAATTCAAAACATTTCAACACTTATAAATTTATAATATGCTGATGATATTTTTTGTGTTGGACACTAATATTTTCTACTCTCTAATTTTATTGTCTGTTAATTCTCTTTATTATGTTTATCATTGACTGTGTTATGACTTCTTCAAATAGGGAGAGATTTTTGGGAACACTGCCCACAATGTTCCATATTTGGAGAAGTCCTTAAGTCAATGATTAGTATATTTTGTATCTAAAATCAATCTAATGTGACATGAGTAGGTTGGGACATTATATATCTTATATATAGTATTTGGAGATCAAGCACAAAATCTCTAAGTAAAATATAGTCATAAATGTGACACTCACACGACGATATCATTTTGAACACTCACAGAAGGCAGCAAAAGAATTCAGTCAACAATCGACATAATAATAAGAAGAACACAATATTGTCATGTCAACAAGGTCCACACAATGATATCGTTGTGAGAGCTCAAGGATAGTGTGCTAAGGTATATATAGTCATGATAATAAGTTTCAAGCGATGATATCATTGTGAGAGCTCAAGGAAAGCCATATAAGTAACTTATCGTTATGACAAAAAGGTTCACACGATGATATCATTGCAAGAGCTAAAGAGAAGACTATTAAGTCATTTATCGTTGTATTAACCAACATCACATAATGATACCGTCTTGTGAAGCTCAGAAGATGGGATTTCAAATTGATGGAGATGACAAATGCAAATGTCAAATCAATCACTTCTAAAAAATGGTCTGAGACCAAACCTTTTTAGATCTCGATAGTTTGAAGAATCAGAGCTATGATGAGTCCTGATCATATACACATTTATGGACTCATCCGGGCCGTTATTTAGTCATTTCTCCGCACTTTAGCCTTGTTTTAGTTTATATTTGATAATCCATGCCAGGTGCACATCTTGGCCCACTTTGGTGTGATTTTCGTGCTTTTTGTCTTTAGTAGTATTCTTGTGCTGTTAGGTGCCACTTTCAGTGGCTAGATCTGTGGTTGTGCGGGAATAGGAGTCGTGCAAGTGCTCCCGGTGCAATTCTGCACAGGAACACTGCGCACAATCACCGGTTCTATTGCGCACGACCACTGGTCGTGCGCCACTGATCGTGTGCACTTAACCCTTTTTCACGAGTTCTGTTTGGTGCAGTGCGCACGACCATCAACGACAGTGCGCACGACCATCGGTCGTGCGCCACTGCTCGTGCGCACTTACCATTTAATTTCCGAGTTCTGTTTGCTGTAGTGCGCACGACCATCGACTCCATTGCGCACGACCACCGGTCGTGCGCGACTGGTCGTGCGAACATTATCTTCTATAAACACCGTTTCTTGCAGGTTCTACCCAGACCGGCGCACGATCACAGGATTCTAGTGCGCACGACCACTGGTCGTGCGCCAATGACCGTGCGCGCTGTTTAATTCAGCGCCTATATAATGACCTGATCGCGAATTAGGTCACGATCACGCATTTGGACTCCGTTCCTTCCGCCGTTTTCGCCATTTTCAGAGGGTTTTCATCCCCTAGGCCTCCTCCATCATCCAAGGGATTGCAAGAAGGGATTCTACACTCATTTTGATCGCTAAGGAAGAAGTTCTTCGCACTAGACGTGACCGGATGGTAAATCGCTGGAGAAGACGGGTCCATTGGGAGTTGTGACAGCCCTCCTCTACCCCGGACGCAGTTGGGACCGAGCTAGGACGCGGATTGACAACCCGGTGCTTCCTACCGTGAATCTACAACGAGACTCCGGATTCGGTCGTATTTCTTGCCTTTTTCTTCTACTTGTGTGGTTATATTTGTTGTAATCTCTTTATTTAGATGATGAATGCTATGAACCATGTGTATTATTGCTTATTTCATGATTTTGGAATTATCTAGTTCATTTGTGTTATTGAGGCGCGCCCTATTCCATCTCCCACTCCACCACCGTGATCGGTGTCGCACTAGCAATTGCTTGTGGCGTGCTTATTGTTGACGAGGTGCTTGCGACCCTCATTCCGCTTGCCTTCTCGCCCATCCGCCCTTTCGACGCAGTGCGCTCAAGGCCTGCTCAGTCTCCATCTCGCCAATCGAAGCATTGCATAGCGGCATTGCAAGTAGTAGGCGTAGTATTTTATTTTATTATTCGCAAACCAAACCAACCATCCATTGTAACACCGACCAAGGACTTCGATCTCAAGTCCTTCCTCGATATTAAATTCCACCTTACTGTGTTCCTCAAGAGACCGACACTCGGGGATTTTCCCCATTTTTATTACTTGTGCGACCGGTGCACTTGCCGAAAATATCGCATCAAGCTATAAGAGGATAAGAGAGGGTCAACAAACCCTTACTTTTGAGCTTGATATCTTTGTGAAATCAAAAAGAGAAAAGTTTTCCTTCCATTTAAAAGCAATATAACAGTAAAGAGTAAGTTTACTGAAGAAGATGAAGAAGAAAAGCTAAAAGAAAAATAAATCTCTTATTCTAAAGAGCAAGAAGACTTATATTCTCAAGAAAGCTAAGCACTGATCCTGATACTAAAGTATTCCTACTGATTGATCCAGCATTGCTGCTGAAGAAGTCTTTCTTTCCAGAAAGAACTAAGATGACTTAAGGCAGAAAGAATATTTTCTATAGTTTAAATATTGTAAAAAAAATCATCTATATTCTTTATTGTAAGATCTATCTGAGATCTGAGGTAGGGTTGTGCTGTTAGCCTGAATGTAGGGTAGGAGAGTTGGCCTAAGTGTAAGGCTTCATTGTAAACCTGAGGTAGGGTCTTATGAAGACCCGGGGTAGGATTCAGAGGTGAATCTGAGTTGTAGGAGTGTAGTTACTCTGAGGTAGGGCTACTATTTGCTCCTGAGGTAGGATCCAAGGAGTGGATCTGAGGTAGGGAATATGTTGGGTTCCTGAGTTGTAGGAGTCAAGGACTCTGAGGAGTAAGATCTATGATCTGAGTTTTTGGAGGAGTTGGCTTTGTCTAGAACACTGCTAGATTGGTGTAAGGGCCAGTGGAGTACCCATCATCTAGGGAACCACTATAAATAACTGTGTGTTTTACTGTGTTGCTTGTTTTACTTTCTCTGAGCTAGAATAGTCAGCATTTTAAAAGAGACTTAAATTCATGAAACACCTATTCACCCCCCCCCCCCCCCCTCTAGGTGATTAGACTACTGCTTAGACTTATATATGTTTTGGTTATTTATTTGCTAAAAATCAAAAACCAAGAAAATTTACAAAATCCATTCTAAATGACCAGTAATATATTCATAATTAAGCCTTCAATATAACTAATAAAAATGAATGAATATGAATAATTTATCTTGTGTCATAAATTTTGAGTTATCATGTTGAATCAAAGATCAATTAATTCAATTAATGAATGCAATTATATTATTAATTTCAAAATTCAATTGGTATGTTTTAGTTCATAATATGAATGAATTATGTCTTGAGATTGCATGTAACTTATTTTCTTCTAGACCTAATAATCAAATGCTTATTGAAACAAATCAAAAAGCTTAATCATTTCATTATAGTTTTGTAAAAAGTAGATTGAATCTTTGTGTTGAATACATGCAAATCAATATTTTAAAATTTATCTCAAATATCATAGCATTATTTCAGCGGTCCTCCTATCACACAGCTCGCAAAGATGACCGTTGGCACCCCCAACACTAGGTTTAACTCAAGTCTAATATTCGACTGGATGATATTACGCGGTTGTGTATTCCGTATGATGGATTAAGTTGGTGGTGACTACTTTTGGCATCATTTTAACAGTGGTGTGTTGAACACTATTGTCGCTAAGGTGTCACTTGTGGAGTCTTATCATAAGACCGTTATAACAGTCATGCATTGGATGTTGTGACTAAGGGCTAGAGTGTCTTTTGCATACTGATTAGTTGTTTGTGTTATAAAATGTTGCGCATATTGTTAAGTTCTTTCTTCATTCTACTAGGTGATTGGTGAAGATGGTGGCCTCACTCCCTTACAGGAGACAACCACAGCTAGTGAAATTGAAATAGGAGTGATGGAAGATTAGAGTGCCGGTGCCACTGCTGGTGGGACACCCATCCCTGTGGCATCTGCCCCCATTTCTACTATTGGAGAAGCAACATACAAGACCCATTATTGGGTGACTTACTTCTTGAGTTGCCATCCACCTTTGCTCAATGGTCGAGTCACCCTCTTATCCTTAGGATTGATTGGAATGTTTTAAAGAGCACATTTTGGCCTTAGGAGTCCCGTCGGAGCTGAGGGTCACTCTTATGTCCTTTGTACTTATTGGGGAGGTAATACGCTTACGACAAGTGTACTGGTCGCACAAGTAATATAAAAAAGGAGTGAATCCATGAGTGTTGGTCTCTTGAGGAACATAGTAAGATGGAGTTAATATTCGAGGAAGGACTTGCGATTGAAGTCCTTGCAGTCGAATGGGTTGTGGATGGTTCGAATTAGCTTGTGGAAAACAAAAGAAAAGAAAATAAACAATTATGCAGACCGTTATGCACTGCTTCGCAAGGAGGATGGAAACTATGCAGGACGCTATGCACTGCTTCGCAAGGAGGATGGAAACTATGCAGGACGCTATGCACTGCTTCGCAAGGAAGATTGATGAGTAAGCAAGTAGATGAGGTTGGAGTAACTGCCGAAAGGAGTAAGGTCCGTTAGCACCTCTTGGCTAGGCGGATGGATTATACGGGCTGTTAGCACCGCTTCGCCGCGTGGATGGACGAGAAGGCTTGAAGATGAAGTAGGTCACACTGGCGGAATGAGAGTCGCAAGCAACTCATCACCAAGCACGATGCTAGCAATTGCTAGTGTGACACACGAATATGATGGCAGGATGGAGGATAGAATGGGGGCGTTCCTCAACTCACATGAACCACAAAAATAACTGCTTTGACATGGCATTATACACTAATAATAATTAGGGTTCATGGACAACGTTCATTGGCAAGTATACAAACTACCTAACTCACATAAAAATAGCTAAAACAATGAGGAGGAGTGTTGGGGATGGAACGTTCACCTAGAGGGGGGGGGGGTGTTCGGTGATCTTGGTACTTTTTGAGCTATTCGTGTGAGTTATCAATATTCAAGCAATGCACAAAATTAACACAGAAATAAGTCACACCAGACGACATAAGATCTATATAGGTTCCTCAAGACGGGGTGTCTTGAGTAGTCCTCTTTCCCTCGAAGCCTACCCAGCAGTGTGCTAGGCTCGGCAAACTCCGCCAAAATCTTCCGGCCCTCAAGCCTTACAACACGGACCCGCAAGTCCCAACATCCTAAGCCCTCAAGCCCTTACTGCCCCCAAGCCTGCAAGCTCGTCACTCAGGCCCTCAAGCCTTACAACACAAAACAGACCCGCAAGTCATATGCCTATAGCCTAGGCCCGCAAGCCCCTACTACACCCGAGCCCTCAAGCTCTACAAATCACACCCGCAAGTGCGCTGCCCTGGCCCTCAAGCCTCACAGTTCTCCAGCCCTCAAGCTAGGCGGTTTGGCCCGCAAGCCTTACAAGAAAATACAATAAAAAAGTGTTTCTTCTGCCGGATAAAGATCGGCACCTTTAGCCTGTTGAAGATCGGCTCCTTAAGATTGAAGAAGATTGTTCTGAATCAGATCTCAAGCGCACGGTTCTTCTTCAAATCTTTCCTTAGCCAGATGAGGATTGGCTTCTTAGCAGTCGATGAAGATGACTGCTCCTTCTTTTTCTCTTTCTTTCTTGCGGCGCTTGTGTTTCTCGATTCGCTATGTGCGCAAGTTCTTTCTTGATGATTAACTTTTAAGGGCAACCTCATGTATCCTTTTATAAGACTGTGATGTCTCCCAACAGTCTTCAAAAATTTCTTTATATGTCAGACCTCCATTCCTTCTTAGCATGCGCTGATATCTTTTTCTTTTTGGAGTACGCGATAATACCTCGATTCATTAAGTGCACGCGTTGATTAGACAATCAGGCGGCGACATTAACTGCTGACAGTACGTCCCCACAATTTGAATCTGTCTTGACGATATTTCAATTATTATGACGACATGGAAAATATCTCGACGACAGGCCATTGTCGATGCCATGAACTCTGGTAGACCTTCATGTCTTCTTTCTTCTGCCTCTGATGATGGCATCACGACAATACGAGACATCCTGGCGATTCTTCATATACGACGATATGCCGTTTCTGACTGTGTCATTGAGATCCTCTTTCTTGCAATATGTCGTCGTAATCATGTTGTTTACTCGACGACATTCCTTCCTTCGATATCTCTGATTCTTCTCTGTGTTCGTCAAATGGCTTTCTGCGATCGACAAACTTGTCATCCTTCGTTCGACGACCAACATTCTTTGTTCGACGATCTCGCCATGTCTCAGCGTTCGTCGATCGGCATTCTTCGTTCGATGATCTCTCCATGTCTCAGCGTTCGACGAATACTTTGCTTCTTAGCGGCTGCTGCTCTCCCCATCATTACAACGACTAGAACGCATTGTCGACGTTATCGTTTGTTCCTCTTGATGATGTGTACTTATATTTTCCTGAGATTATGAACTAGATGTACGATCAAATATAAAGTGAAGTACTCTTGAAATGATGACTTCTTTAAATCAGGAATCATGTGGGCAAGATTCCCAACAATCTCCCCCTATTTAAAGAAGTCAGAATCTCAATTCAAGCCTACTTTCACTTGACATTAAATATCATAATCTTAGATGGAACTGGTAAAAGATTTAACATATCTTTTGCAGAACTCTTGGAGTACATCAAGCTTATAGCTCCCCCTTGATTTGATGCCTCTTCCTTGCTCACCCTGCCTTTAAGGTCTTCTGGAGCACCACTTACTTGAGCACCATTTCTCCCCCTTTCTGACTTCTTTCCTTCTGCTTTTCTAACAAAGGAGTAGCATAAGCTCCCCCTTGCTCAGGCATGATTCTTCAAGGTCCTGTGAGATTTTCTGACCACTCATCTAGAAAGGCATTAGTAAATAGTAAAGTTGAGGTTTACTCTAAGTTTAACATTCCCAATTGGAATTTGAAGAAGTTAAACTTAGCTTCATCTAGGGGCTTTGTAAATATATCAGCCACTTGTTTGTCTGTTGGGACAAATTCAAGGGTGATATCTTCATTTTCCACATGCTCCCTGATGAAGTGATACCTGATCTCAATATGCTTAGTCCTGCTGTGAGATACAGGGTTCTTAGCAATTGAGATGGAACTTGAAGAGTCACAAAATAGGGGTGTTTTGGTCATCTTTAGATTGTAGTCTTCAAGTTGATGTTGAATCCATAGCATTTGGGCACAACAGCTCCCAGCAGAGATATACTCTGATTCTGCTGTCGAGATTGCCACACTGGTCTGCTTCTTACTGCTCCAGGAAATTAGTCTTCCACCAAAGAATTGGCATGTCCCTGAGGTACTCTTTCTATCTTCCTTGCACCCTGCATAATCTGCATCTGAATAACCAGTCAGTTCACACTCATTGTTACTAGGGTACCATAGGCCAAGATTTGATGTACCCTTTAGGTATCTTAAGATTCTCTTGACAGAGACATAGTGAGATTCCTTAGGATTCACCTGATATCTAGCATAGACACATGTAGCAAACATTATGTCAGGCCTACTTGCAGTTAGATAGAGCAAGGATCCAATCATGCATCTGAGCTTGGTTTCATCAAAGGTTATGCCCTTCTCATCCTTGTCCAGAGACACATTGGTTCCCATTGGAGTTTTCATTGAAGAAGCACTCTCCAATCCAAATTTCTTGATTATCTCCCTAGTGAATTTGGTCTGAGAGATTAAAATCCCATCTTCAGTTTGTTTCACTTGGAGACCTAGGAAGTATTTGAGCTCACCCATACTGCTCATCTCAAACTTTCCCTGCATCAAGTTGGCAAACTTTTTGCAGAGATTGTTATCTGTAGAGCCAAAGATGATGTCATCTACATAGATCTGTACTAGCAAGATCTTGCCCTTCACTTCCCTTAGGAATAATGTCTTATCAATATTTCCCCTTGAGAACTTGTTCTCAATTAGAATGCTTGATAGAGTCTCATACCAGGCCCTAGAAAGCTTTGATACCAAGCCATAAAGTGCTTTTCTAAGAAAGTAAACATAATCAGGATGAGTAGAGTCAACAAAATCTGAAGGCTGCTCTACATATACTTCCTCTTTAAGGTCACCATTTAGGAAGGCTGACTTCACATCCATTTGGTAGATCTTGAAACCTTTGTATGCTGCTGATAAGATAAATTAAACTTCTTCTTAGGGTTTATGATTTATAAAAATGCAAAGAAGATTGATGATATTTTCCAAAACTATATTCGATGAAGACAAGTGTACCTTATCGTATATAATATAGGATATTTTATAAAAATACCAAGGTCGTATTAAACTCGGGTTTGTCGAGTACTTCTACTTCGAGAAAGCGGACTATTATTTTATCGGAGAGAGAGCGGAAAAGAGAACTAAATTGCTACTAAATAAAAGAGAACGAAAATAAAGAAAGAAAATAAAACTTAATTAAAACTCGCTTTGAAATGAAATTAAAAGATAAATACTATCATTCAACTCTAAGCCTTGACCGTGGGGATTCCCGAAGCTCGAACATGCCTCTCTCGAGGTTAATGCCCAACTAAGCTTAGGAAAAATCAACCGGACTCTCGTCCTATAATTGATTACCTATGACTTGCTTTACGCTGTGAATCCCACTATAGGATTTGACTCCTATCCGGAAGATTTACATCATCCTCTCTCGAGGGGTGCGTGCAACTCTTTTTATTCTCGAGTGATCAATTCGTACGCACGTCCTCTCGGCTAGCTAGAATACGAAAACAAATACCGAAATTCATAACCGGAATATGAACTCGATATCGTTATATTATGAGAATAAATCGAAGGAGAGAAGATGCGATAATAAGGTGTAGAGATAATTTCGATTCAAAACTTGCTAGAATCAAGAATAACTAATTACTAGCTAAAGGAAAAATTAAAACAAGAAAAAGAGAGAAAGAGGAAGAAAGAGAGTTTGCATAAAAGAAAGAGATAACAAAATTTCATTTCATAAAAAGGAGATTACATAAATTGAAAGCTACATTACATTGCATGAAATTAAAGCTAAGCTACCTTGCATGGAAGAGAAAACAAGACATTAAAAAGGAAATAAGAGAATTTCATGAAATTAAATCTAAACCTAAACATGAAAAATAAGGAAAACTATACAAGAACAGTCCAAATGGGCAGGGGGAAGGGAATGGAATGCTGGAGGGGAATCTCTGAATTTATAGGAAAAATTTCCATGTTACACGCCCTCGGTCACGGGCGTGACCTAGGGCGTGTAATACTTGTTCTGCACGGCTGCGACATCGACGTGGGTCTTACGTTACTGTGTCGTGAAAAAGGACATTACACGCCCGTGTAACTTTGGTCACGGGCGTGTACCTGGGCGTGTACTTGGGCGGCTTCATCAATGCGGCGTGGGCTTGAGTGCGGCGCTGCAGCGAAAAGCGATCACGGGCGAAAAGTCACGGGCGTGACTCATGGGTCATAGGCGTGACTAGGGTCAACTCCATCAATGCGGCGTGGGCTTGAATTCGGGGCAGTAGAGAGCTGGGATCACGCGGGAAGTCATGGGAGTGACTCTTTGGTCACGGGCGTGACTTGGGTCAACTCCTCGACAGCATCTCCACATCTCGTCGGTAGCCAGCTGGGAAGATTCTAAGATTACACGCCCTTGGTCACGGGCGTGACCTGGGGAGTAACTTGCTGTGGACTAGCTCAATCTGCTCGGCAACACTTCTGGACTGATCTTAGTGTTACACGCCCTTGGTCACGGGCGTGACCTAGGGCGTGTACTATGGAATTTGTCCAAAAACACCAGAAAATCTGTAAAACAAAAATACAATTATATTTAGAACTAAAATTATAAAAGAAGTGATTTTTAACTAAAATATAAATAATATTTACAAAATTATATTAAACTTAACCTAAATACTATAATTAAAATAAGCATAAATCCTACTTATCAAATACCCCCATACTTAAGCTTTTGCTATTCCAGAGCAAAAGTATGAGAAATATTTATAAGACATTTAATAAAATTTTTAATTAAGACTAAAAATTTATTGAATCACAAGTAAGCTAAAAAGAAAATTTAAGGATTGACGAATTAATTCCTAAATTATGAAATTAAAATAATAAGAGAAAAATATTTAGCCAAGAGTTCTCAAAAATATTAACTAGTTAACAAAATTGAGTAATAAGTAAACAAAATTAGATTTAAAATTTATAAAAACCATAACTTTGAAAAATCTAAAGGAAAAATGTAACTTACTAAGTATTGCTCTCTCCATAACATAATTTAAATCTAGATCAAAGATATTGGGTTAGGGGAGGTTTCATAAATTTTGGCATAAGAAGAGATCTTTGAATGAAGGTGATGGATTTTCCATTTCACCAAAGTGGTTTTTTTAAGTAATTTTTTCTCTTCTAACAACAACCCAAAATGTATATGGTTTAAGAGTAATGAATTTTATCCTCTTACTCCATGCCATATAATCTTTTCAAATATTTTGGGTGCATATGTTTTAGGGACTAATGAATTTTATCATCTTATTCCCATGACATGTGATCTTTTAAAATACTTTTTTTGTGCCATCAAAGGGGTAGGGTTGAGAAAAGACTTCTAGCTCATAAATTAAATTATTTTGAGAGCAAATTTTAGTACTTTAAACTTTCCTAAGATTTTAAAAGCTTGAGGTAGAAATAATTAAAATCTAAAGGTGTTTAAGCAAGATTACTAAAAATATGTAACTATTTAAAATAAAAGAGAAGAATTGCTAAAGAAATATCTCTAATCAAATTAAAATCATAAAATATTTATTAACACTAAATCACTTAAACAAAAATTAGATTTGGCAAACCATGATTGAATAAATGATTAGCAAATAAAAAAGTATAAATGCTTATAAATAAACTCAAAATGATTTTGGAAATGACAAAAACCAAAGTAAGGGCTTATTATATTTTTGGGATTTTCTTTAAGTTTTTTGTAATAATTTTTTGGAATTTTTTTGATATTATCTTTTTTTGGAATTTTTAATATTATCTTTTTTTTTGGAATTTTTTAGGATAAGAAATAAATACTAAAAATGCTAAACATAAACTAAAAAAAAAAAAAATTTTTGTTAATTCTTGGACTTCCCGAGGTCTACCCGGTGAAGGCCTCGCAAGGTACTAGAGGCTGTGATGGGAATTCAAGCCCAAGGCGTCCTTTCCGAGGATTTAAATTTTCGATTATCTAATTTTTTTTTTGAATATTTTTGGGTTTTCTAAATTTTTTTGTAAAGGCTAATTTTTCTTTTTGTAAAAGACAACAAAAATGAAATAAACAATTTACAAAACGAAAATAAACTATGTACACAGTAAATATTTTTGGAATTTTGGGATTTAAAAATTTTTTTTTTTTTTGAAATTTTCTATGATTTTATAATTTAGGAGAAAAGGAGATACACCCCCATACTTAAAATTCAACATTGTCCCCAATGTTGAAAGCTAAGTATGGAGAACAATAAAATAGAAAATACAAGAGTTTTATTTTGAAAGAAAAAGAACAAGGAGTGGAAAAAGAAGCACGTCCCTGATTTGGAGACGGAAGACCACCATGATCACCTGCAGAATTACTTTTAAAACAATAAAACAAAACACGAAATAAAAAGAGATGAAACATAAAAGTTACTTATTATTTTTGTTTTTTGGGTTTTGATTAGTTTTATAATGTTTTTTTTCAATTTATAATTTTTTTTTCTTTTTTTTAGATAAAAGAACAAGAAAAAAAAAGATAAAGATAAAAGTAATAGCGCTCTCTCTTTTCAAAATATCGATAAAAATAACTCCCCAGCAACGGCGCCAAAAACTTGATAATAAAAATTGAAATTCTGCAAAAGCCTTTCTCGAGGAGATAAGAATTCGACGGGCACTTTCGAGGCGTCTCGCGAGTACTCGTACTTCGAGGAAATACCATTATCCTACCTGTCGAGATGATAAAAGTAATAGTCTTTCCTTTTTTCGGAATATCGACGTTTACGCCGCGGCGGCGGCGCCAAAATCTAAAAATAAATTAAAAAGAAGAGGAGAAAGTTTTTGTAAGTTTTTGTTAATATAATCCAAACTACTCATTCGAAAAGGCAAGTGTACCTTATCGCGTATAGCATAGGATATTTTTAAGAAAATATCAAGGTCGTATTGAAATCCGGGTCTATCGATTACTTCTACTTCGAAAAAGCTAACTACTATTTTATCGGAAATAAAATTGATTTAGAGAGCGTAATTAAAATTAACTAAAAAGAGAACATTGAAACAAGGAAAACAAAACTTGAAATAGCTTGCTAAAAATTAAAGTTAAATTCAATTCAAAGCTTGCAAAAATCAAGAAAAACTAAATATTTGATAAAGGAAGGAATAAAAAGAGAAAAGGAGAGAAGAAGAGATTTTTGCATAAGTGAAAGGAAAATTAACATTTCATTACCATGAAAAAGAGAACATTACATAAATTGAAAGCTACATTACATTGCATGAAATTAAAGCTAAGCTACCTTGCATGGAAGAGAAAACAAGACATTAAAAAGGAAATAAGAGAATTACATGAAATTAAATCTAAACCTAAAACATGAAAAATAAGGAAAACTGTACAAGAACAGCCCAAATGGGCAGGGGGAAGGGAATGGAATGCTGGAGGGGAATCTCTGAATTTATAGGAAAAATTTCCATGTTACACGCCCTCGGTCACGGGCGTGACCTAGGGCGTGTAATACTTGTTCTGCACGGCTGCAACATCGGCGTGGGTCTTGCGTGACTGTGTCGTGAAAAAGGACATTACACGCCCGTGTAACTTTGGTCACGGGCGTGTACCTGGGCGTGTACTTGGGTAGCTTCATCAATGCGGCGTGGGCTTGAGTGCGGCGCTGCAGCAAAAAGCGATCACGCGCGAAAAGTCACGGGCGTGACTCATGGGTCACGGGCGTGACTGGGGTCAACTCCATCAATGAGGCGTGGGCTTGAATTCGGCGCAGCAGAGAGCTGGGATCACGCGGGAAGTCACGGGCATGACTCTTTGGTCACGGGCGTGACTTGGGTCAACTCCTCGACATCATCTCCACGTCTCATCGGTAGCTAGCTGGGAAGATTCTAAGATTACACGCCCTTGGTCACGGGCGTGACCTGGGGCCTGACTTGCTGTGGACTAGCTCAATCTGCTCGAAAACACTTCTGGACTGATCTTAGTGTTACACGCCTTTGGTCACGGGCGTGACCTAGGGCGTGTACTATGGAATTTGTCCAAAAACACCAGAAAATCTGCAAAACAAAAATACAATTATATTTAGAACTAAAATTATAAAAGAAGTGATTTTTAACTAAAATATAAATAATATTTACAAAATTATATTAAACTTAACCTAAATACTATAATTAAAATAAGCATAAATCCTACTTATCAGCTGCATAGGTGAGGAACAGTCTGATTGCTTCCAGTCTGGCTACTGGAGCGAATGTCTGATCAAAATCTATCCCCTCCTCTTGTATGTAGCCTTTTGCCACTAGTCTTGCTTTATTCTTGGTGATGATTCCATTTTCATCCAACCTGTTCTTGTAGACCCATTTGGTTCCTATGATGTTGTGCCATTGGGGTCTTGGAACCAATTTCCACACTTTGCATCTTTTAAATTGGTTCAGTTCCTCCTGCATTGCAGCAATCCAAAATGGATCCTGATTTGCTTCCTCAAATTTCTTGGGTTCAATTTGAGAGAGAAAACTCAGGTATAATGCTTGATTTGCAGCTCTACTCCTTGTCAGCACACCTTGGTTGACATTTCCTATTATCTGCTCTTGGGGATGATCTCTTACTTGTCTTGAGGCAGTTGGAAGTGTTCTGGGTATTTCTGCAGGAGCTACTTCTGCAGGCTACAATTCTTCTTCCGTTTCTGTATCTTCTGCAGGTTCTACATATATTTCAACCATCACTGGCTGATTCTTATTGTTGAATGAGGTGTCAGCATTGTCTTTAATTGATATCGTCTCTAATCTTTCCACTGTACCTGCATCCACTAGAGAACTAGACCAGCCCTTATGGATAAGGCTAGTCTCATCAAATACATCATGAACAGATTCTTCCACTATTTGGGTATTGAGGTTGTATACTCTGTATGCCCGACTGTAGGAGCTGTATCCAACAAAAATACCTTCACAGCTTTTCTCAGTAAACTTAGGTAGTTTGGATTTCCCATTATTAAGGACATAGCATTTGCTACCAAAAATCCTAAAGTAGGATAGAGTTGGTTTTCTGCCCTTCATTAGCTCATAGGGAGTTTTCTTGTGGTCTTTGATGATAGAGGCCCTGTTTATCACATGACAAGTAGTGTTGACAGCCTCTGCCCAGAATTATTCTGGTAATGAGGAGTCACTTAGCATTGTCCTGCTAGCCTCTATCAAGGTTCTGTTCTTCCTTTTAGGAACCCCATTCTGTTGAGGAGTTCTGGGAGAGGAGAATTCTTGGGAGATACCTAGGTCTTGGCAGAATTCTGTCATGGCCCCTGACTGAAATTCTGTCCCATGGTCACTTCTGAATTTGACTACAGTACAGCTCATCTCATTCTGGATCTGCGTGACAAAATTCTTCAAGATATCGAGGGTATCTGATTTCTTTTTGAGGAAGAATACCCAAGTGAACCTTGAGTAGTCATCAACAACTACAAGGGTGTATGTCTTCCCTCCTAAGCTATGAACTGACATGACACCAAATAAATCCATGTGCAGTAAAAATAAGCAACTTGTGGACTCTTTGTTAGAGATGCTTTTAAAGCTAGTCCTAGGCTGCTTTCCAAGTTGGCAGGCTTGACAAGGACCATCTTTGATGCACTTAATGTCAGGTCCATTTCTGACCAGGTTTTGTGAGAAAAGCTTGCCTATTGTCTTATAGTTGATGTGTGCAAGTCTCTTGTGCCATTGTACACATAGAGCTTCTTTGCTATCAGCTATAAGACATATGGGCATGGAAGAATTTATATTAAGGAAATTTAAGTAATAAATGTTCCCACTCCGAGTGCCAGTTAAGGTAGTCTCAGAATCTGAGGACTTCTTAATTAGACACTTGTCCTTGTGGAAAATAAAAACGAAGCCTAGATCACAAAGCAGACCTATGCTTATGAGGTTGTGTCTCAACCCCTCCATATAAGCTACCTTTGTGATGGTAACTAACCCATTAGTTACGTTTTCGTAGCCCTTGGTCACTCCATTTTTTGAACCTCCAAAGATAACCGTCGGTCCATTCTCCACAGGGATGAATTCTTTCAAAAACTTTCTGACTCCAGTCATATGCCTGGAGCAGCCACTGTCCAAATACCAAATTGGAGATCGGTTGGTATTTGGATCTACGTGCAAAACAAATCACTTCCCCTCAGGTACCCAATAGGGATTGGGTCCTTGGTTTCTGTTAGGGTGATATAATGGAATCGCAAACCTCGGAGGATTCTGCACTCTACTTGCATTGAGCCCAGTTGGGTTGAACCAACAGTCCAATGCAAAGTGGTCTACTTTCCCGCAGCACCAACACTCATATCTGTTATACCTTCTCTTCTGCTTCATCATATGAGTAGGATGACAGTGCTGATGAGCAGGAGAGAAGGCTTCTTGTCTAACAGATCTAGGGTGAACCTCATGTGTGTGAGCCGGGGGAGGAATTGGCTTCACCACTCTTTGGTTCACCTTCTTGGGAGCAGGCTATGTAGGAACAGCCTTTCCCATTCTCTTGTTTGCTGTTGCTGCAAGGCTATGGGCTGAAGGACTTGCTGACAGCACCTTCCTGTAAGAGGGTCTAGCTTCAGGATCTTTGCCCATGACAGGCTCCTGATTTAAACTGATACCAGCTCTGAACTGTCCAGAGAAGGTGTCAGTTGCTGGCAGGATAGTTTTGGGCATTGAGAGGCTAAAAGCAAGTTTCTTCTCAGCCAACAACAATTCCTCAAGGTCCCTAATGACCTTGTTTTTCTGTCCTGACTCAGCATTCTTAAGCCTTATGGCTTCCTTAAGCTTGTCCACTTCTTTGCTCATAGAAGTTAGCTTCTCAGCTGTCTCATGGAGCTTGGATTGGACAGGCTTCAAGGATTCTAACTCCTTGGTTTGCACCTTGAGGTGTTTCTTACTATTTTTGAAAGATTTCCATAAGGCTTTATATTGCCTTATTAGTTCAGATTCAACTTCATACTGAGATCTTAAGGCTGTGCCGATGGCAGCAGTCACCTCCTCATCATCATGCAAAGAATCTGCCACTGATCCAGAATTAGAGGTAGATAGAGAAGTTCTGTGTTTTACCTTTCCAGGAGAGTTGTCTTCCTGGTTACCTTCATCGATGGCCATCAGTCCAATGAGTGCTTCATCCTCAGTCCCAGAGGAGCTTGAGTCAGAGTCACTCAATGTTTTGGTCTTCTTTGCCACGAACCCCTTTTCAAAGGTTCTCTTGCTCCTAGAGCTTCTTCTCTCTTCGTGGTTCCTTGACTCCTTTTTCTTGGAGGGGCAATCTGCAGCCATGTGACCTGTTTTGCTGCAAGAATAGCAAACAGTATTATTTAAATCATATTTACTGGATTTATACCTGTCCTCCCTGGGAGCCCTGGATCTATCCCGATAGTCAGATATTCTGGAGCTTGAGGAGGAGCTTCTGCTGTTGTCCCTCCTCCTTTTGTGTAGCAGCTTTCTGAATTGTTTTGAGAGGAGGGCCACCTCTTTATTAGTATCATCAGAGTCAGAGGAGTTGGCTTTTGATTCCTCACTGTTCTCAGTTCTATTCTGAGAAGCAGAGGTCTTGCCCTTGAATCTTCTGGTGCTCTCAGCCTTTAGAGCCACAGAACTTTCTCTTGAGCTCACCTTTGAGCTTTCTTCTTCTTCAGCCTTCCTGGTATTAAGCTGAAGTTCATGCGATAGCAGCTTCCAGTATAGGTTCTTGGGCTCCATGTTGCCCAGTTGGCCCATCTCTCTGATGGCACATATCTTGATATCCCATTCCTTTGTGAGGGATCTGAGAAATTTGTAATTTAGATCAGAGTTTGTGAACTCTCTGTCGTAGTTTCTCAGTCCATTCACGATCTTGAAAAATCTCTCATAGCAGTTGGAGATTGTTTCATTCTTGCCTTGTTTGAAGGCTTCATATTCCTGGTCGAGGAGATATTTCCTATCATCCCTTACCTCTTCAGTACCCTCCATGTAAACGATCAAGGAGTCCCACATCTCCTTTGCCTTTTTGCAGTGAATTAGATTTTGGAGGGTTGAGTCATCTATGGCACTTACGATGACGTTTTGTGCCCTCTTATCTAGACCTGGCAAGGCCAGCTCGTCCTTGGTCATGTCTTCATATTTCTTTATCACCTACCTGGTTGGATCAATAGTGGAGGCAGTGGTAGGGATGAAGGGACCCTGCTTAATTGTCTGGTAGATTCTTGGGTCAGCTGCCTCCATAAAGAGTCTTACTCTTTCCTTCCAAATGGGGAAATTCTCTTTTGTGCAGATGGGAAGCTTCATGGCTCTCATTTCGCGATTCGGATCTCCACCGCCCATGGTGAGTCGTTCCTAAACTAGATCGGACTGTTATGTCTCCTTTTGATCAACCTCGCTTTGATACCACTTGTTGGGGATGGAACGTTCACCTAGAGGGGGTGTTAGGTGATCTTGGTACTTTTTGAGCTATTCGTGTGAGTTATCAATATTCAAGCAATGCACAAAATTAACACACAAATAAGTCACACCAGACAACACAAGATCTATAGAGGTTCCTCAAGATGGGGTGTCTTGAGTAGTCCTCTTTCCCTTTACGCCTACCCAGCAGTGTGCTAGGCTCAGCAAACTGCACCAAAATCTTCCGGCCCTCAAGCCTTACAACACGGACCCGCAAGTCCCAACAGCCTAAGCCCTCAATCCCTTACTGCCCCGAGCCCGCAAGCTCAACACTCAGGCCCTTAAGCCTTACAACACAACACAGACCCGCAAGTCCTGTGCCTACAGCCTAGGCCCGCAAGCCCCTACTGCACCCGAGCCCTCAAGCTCGACAAATTGCACCCGCAAGTGCACTGCCCTAGCCCTCAAGCCTCACAGTTCTCCAGTTCTCAAGCTAGACGGTTTGTCCCACAAGCCTTACAAGAAAATACAATAATAAAGTGTTTCTTCTGCCGGATGAAGATCGGCACCTTTAGCATGTTGAAGATCGTCTCCTTAAGATTGAAGAAGATTGTTCTGAATCAGATCTTGAGCGCACGGTTCTTCTTCAAATATTTCCTTAGCCAGACGAGGTTTGGCTTCTTAGCAGTCGATGAAGATGACTGCTCCTTCCTTTTCTCTTTCTTTCTTGCGGCGCTTGTGTTTCTCGATTCCCTATGTGCGCAAGTTCTTTCTTGATGATTAACTTTTTAGGGAAGCCTCATGTATCCCTTTATAAGACTGCGATGTCTCCCAACGGTCTTCTAAAAAGATTCTTTATGTGTCAGACCTCCATTCCTTTTTAGCTTGCGCTGATATCTTTTTCTTTTTGGAGTACGCGCTAATACCTCGATTCATTAAGTGCATGCACTGATTAGACAATCAGGCGGCGGCATTAACTACTGACAGTACGTCTGCATGATTTGAATCTGTCTCGATCATATTTCCATTGTTACGACGACATGGAAAATATCTCGACAACAGGCCTTTGTCGATGCCATGAACTCTGGTAGACATTCATGTCTTCTTTCTTCTGCCTGTGATGATGGTATCACGACAATACGAGACATCCTGGCGATTCTTCATATATGACGATATGTCGTTTCTGATTGTGTCGTTGAGATCCTCTTTCTTGCAATATGTCATCGTAATCATGTTGTTTACTCGACGACATTCCTTCCTTCAATATCTTTGATTCTTCTCTGCGTTCGACGAACAGCTTTCTGCGATCGACGAGCTTGTCATCCTTCGTTCGACGATCAGCATTCTTCGTTCGACGATCTCGCCATGTCTCAGCGTTAGTCGATCGGCATTTTTCGTTCGACGATCTCGCCATGTCTCAGCGTTCGACGAATACTTTGCTTCTCAGCGGCTGCTGCTCTCCCCGTCATTACGATGACAAGCACGCATTGTCGACGATATCGCCTGTTCCTCTCGACGATATGTACTTATATTTTCCTAAGATTATGAACTTGATGTACGATCAAATACAAAGTGAAGTACTCTTGAAATTATGACTTCTTTAAATCAGGAATCATGTGGGCAAGATTCCCAACAAGGAGGTAATATTACAACCAAAGCACGAAGACTCATCGAAGATTTGTGCCCGGAATCATAGGCTTGTCAATCCTCATCCGGGCTCGGTCTTCAACTGCCGTCCGAGGTAGAAGATGGCTACCACTTCCTCCCAATGGACTCGTTTTCTTTGTGAATTGCCTTTGGCCACGATCTCGCTGGAGAACTCCAAGGGTATAGCAAGGAATCTCTTGAAATGGAGGGCGGTTTATTCGCAATGATGAAGGAGGCCGAGTGGATACTCCGGCTCAAGATTAGAGATAAGGATGTGTCCGAAGCACCTCCAAATGGTGGGCAGTGATGGAACGACGGAAAAGGATTGAGTAGAGATCGAATAGGCAGAGAAGATGATCGATACCCATTAGGTCAAACACTGTGGCTTTTATATCAAAACTGTCAGAAATTGGTCACGCACGGTCGAACGCACGAACGCATGGTCGAATGCATGATCGTGCATGGATCGTGCAATATTAGATGTGCGTGAATCCCAGAAAGAAGAAGCATACGTGCCCATGCAATTTTGCTCATGCACGGTCGAAACCGACGGTGCGTAAAAATGCACGGGCAAATCCAGAGCACCTGGAAAATAGGCCAACAAGGAGAGATCGTGTGTTTCCTTCGTACGCATTTGAATCCAACCGTGCGTGAAGCAAACACACGGGCGATAATTACATAAATTGTTGGACAAAAATATGGGCTCGTGTGATTTTACTCACGCACGGGCAAACTGCCCGTGCACAAACAAAAAGCACGAGCGGGGCAGATCACCATTTTAAGCAATAGATGAACACGCACGGTCGGAGAGATAGTGCATCAAGTAAACGCACAACCGTGCGATTTTTATGCAGATATGAAATCTGGGCAAAATAAAGATCTGCCCACCTGCAAAGCAAATCCAAATGCTGAGAACACACCTCCAGCACAACCATAATAGCATAAGCAGAATGGGGAGAACAATGTGCTTACCCCCAACAATAAAGCATGCAATTGCACACCACCGCGAGCCTAAAAAGTGCACTTCATGAAGAAATGTGTTCAAATGAAATATAAGCAATAATGAACTAAAAGTGAAGCGCATGTGCGTGAAAACTAGCCAAGATGAGTCCGAAAAACCCTATAAATATCGGACTCATCACACCCCCAGACTTAACCATTTGCTTATCCCGAGCAAATCATCCCTCAAGCGGACAATAAAAATGCAAGTTGGCATAGAAATTGTAAGGAGGAGTACCATGCGAAGTCGCATGTAGAAATATAAAAAAAAAAATTTCTAATTATACATATTAGTCTATAATTTTCTATGAGCGTATTTATATATTATATTTACTCAAAAATTGAGTCACGGTAGATTATCCAGTAATGCATAGGAAGAAAGTAGACTGAACGATGATGCGTGCATTGCCAAAAAATGGTGCTCGGGACAACCTCCATTGAAATCCATCAATGTCGGTGAACATAAGCTTGCACGTTCGCACTCTCATCAAGACAGTGGTTTGGTTCAATATGCGAATCAGTAGGACTTTAGATTAGAGATGGGGCTTGGGTTACTGTAGGGTATACAAAGATAAACACAAAGGCTTTCGCTCTAAACCCATATTGAGCTAACTTAAAAAGAAACTAACCATGCGCCACAATAATAAGCGCAGATGCACCGCACCCCCAGACTTGGACTTGAAAAAATGGGTGCGTGCACTGCCTACTCCCAATACAAACTTCCACAATTTGATTTTCAATTAAACTTTTTACAATTTTTAATTTCACAATTTTTCAACAATTATTTTTTTCACCAAATTTACAATGGAGTACATCCACACAGCCATAGAGATGAACACCACATCAATACTCCAATAATGCAAAGAAAATACAAAATAGAGCTCACCTTTGGGTGTGAGACTAGGCTTGGCTTTATGGCTTTGGTGAGATAAAAGTGGAGTTGAATCAAAGAACGGGTAGGCATAATGGGGCTAGCGAGGATAGAGCGAAAGGAATGGGCATAAAGGCTCAACCGGCCAAAAATGATGGCCTACATCACATTCACGCGATTGACTAACCGTACACATATGCTTCAAGTATCACTAGGTGCAAGTTCTTAGACACAGAGAAAGATAATCCTTCCTCCCGACATGGTGAATACGAAGCTAATGAATGTCAACATACATTTCTATGCTACCGTTTAGTTCACTCTGGATTCAGCAATTATTGAGTATAGTAAACAATATTTACGCTAATAGAGAAATATAAACTAAAAGCATAAAAAGAAATTGACTTTACACGAATTTCTATGCGAGGCATGAGCACTCGACTAGGATCACTACAAGAGTCAACATTTTATTTTGCGTCACAATCCTAAGCCAGCACAATAATTTTCCCAAATCACACAAAAGAAAAGAATTCAACTCGATACGCGCTCTTGGTTAAGCATGCGCTTAAGTGGGTGTTGTGTTGTGCGGTGAAAATGCAACAAAATAACTAAAATAAAAGCTTCTAGCATGCGGTGAAATAGTGCATGTGAGGGCACAAAAAACGGCTCTCCCACAGACTCAAATCTAAGCATCACACGATATATGACTAAGAAATTCAAAATAAAGTTAGGGGAAGAATGTAGCCAATGCTTAACAAGTGAGCATACCAGAAGATGCGTATAAATCCAGGTCAAAGTCGCAGCATCCGCCATCCAGAAAAAGTACCTGCATGGCTGAGCTCCTCCAAAACAAATGATAATAGACAACTAAATAAAATACAACAAACTAAACCAAACTAGATAAAGTAAAAATTCAAGAAAAGTAAGATAAAGACAAGAGTTATTGTCCTCCCAGCACGACATATTCAGAACTTTAAGAGTTCTAGCTGATGGGAGTATGGATGGAGAAGTGGACACGCAACTGGACTAATATCTGTATCGGTAGTGGGTACCAATACGATGATAAAACAGTCACCCTTCTACCTAAATAATTATTCCTGCTCCTCACAGGTTTAGGGAAGAAAATGTAAGAAGAGGAGGAGGAATCCTCACTCAACTCAACAAAACTATCCTTACCAAATAAGGTGTCGTGTTCAGGGAGGTGATAGGAGGAGAAGGCAATGACTAAGGCATCCTCTATGGAGGAGGGATCAACCACCTCACGTAAGAGAATACATTCATTATTGACTTGAGAAAAATGATCCAAGTCTTCCTGAAGTACTGGTGGAGGATCAACCTACATAGGCTCGGACGAAGAAGGTGGTTCTGCAAATAATAGAGAGGAATGACATAAATAATCTAAAATCGGGGGAGTGGTCCCAGTCTCACTCCCAATAGGTTGAAGCAAAAGTCTATTGTCGACATTGTTGACAATGCTGCAAGGCTGAGTAGGATAATCAGTGGCCTCCACCATGATTTGGACTTCCTCCACCGGTGCTGAGGTAGTAGAATCCTCTTCACCTTGGAAAATATCCTCCTCCATAGGAATAGGCACAACACACAAATCACCTGACTTGTCCTGTGAAGCATCCTCAATAATATCATCAGAGACAAATATAGTAGTATGCACAACATGGGGAGGAATAATGCTCAGATAAAAGTCAAGCACTGATTGCTCACAAAGAATCGAATCCATGCAAGGTGATATATGCACAAGGGAGATAGGCTCAACAATGTCTGAACATGCATCCGCCAAAACTCAGATAAGAGTATCTGCATCATTCCATTCAAAACTTCAAGGTGACACAGAAAAGTAATCAAAAGTAGAAGGTGTGTTGCCAGAGTTAGGAGTCGAGACGATCCTGTTGGGTTTTCTCAACAATAAAGTGGACAGCATATCACATATGCGCAGCGGAAAAATAACAAGAACAACCCAAAGAGTTAAGGATCTTGCAGATTTCATGAATCAAGAAACAGAAAAGGCAACAAAACGATATACCTTTAAGGGATTGAGTCGATACTCAACCAAGATGCTCCACACGGACTTCTGGTAGAACGAACCTTACTTTGCAAGAACCGAAATGGATGGGCCCCTCTACAGAGATCCACACAAGCGGAGGAGAACCTCAATGCCTTGTCGAACAAGGAATGAGTCGGAGAAGAAAAGCTCTCAGCTTCCCCACGGACTACTAGATCCGAGACAAGGGAGGCAACAACTATCGGAAGTGGAGAGAAGCCCTAGCAAAACATTTCTGGCGCTGCTCTCACTAATCACGAAAAAGGGTCGGTCGCAAAATATGTCTATTGAACTCTAAGATCGTGAACTGTTATATACCAAAGGCTGCGTTCGATGAACTCAAAGAGATCTACATTCGGCAAACTCAAGAGATCTGCGTTCGACGAACTCAAGAGATCTGCGTTCGACGAACTCAAGGAGATCAGTGTTCGACGAACTCAAGAGATCTGCGTTCGACGAACTCAAGGAGATCTGCATTCGACAAACTCAATAGATCTGCATTCGACGAACTCAAGGAGATCTACGTTCGACGAACTCAAGAGATCTGTGTTCGACGAACTCAAGAGATCTGTGTTCGACGAACTCAAGAGATCCGCGTTCAATGAACTCACTATAACTGAATTCTATTATACACTATAATTGAATTCGACTATATAAATTCGATTCGACTATATCAATTTGGTTATATGATTTCGTCGAACTAACACATTTCGGCTAAACTCTTTAGTCGAATCTGTTACAGTTCAGTTAAACACTTTAACCAAAACTATACCGCCAAATCTATATCGCCGAATTCGATCAGTTGAATCAATATAATTCGGTTAAACACTTCACCCAAATTTATCTAAACCCTTTAGCCGAAATTGACATAATTCGGTTAAACACTTTAGTCGAATTTGTCTAGAATAATCTATTCGTTTAAGCACTTTAAACAATTTCCCATTGAGAAATTCTCAACTTAATTCCGATCAGTCACAGGACTGGTCCTCCACTCATATCCAATATGAGCGAGGCCAACAAAATCCTTTCTCCAACTTCTTCAAACGCTTTTATGTGCGACCCTATAGGCTCATATTGCGTTGGCAGTAAGACTAACTGTTGATTGCTTTGAGTTCACCTGAGAAACTCCAACAGTCTCCCACTTGATCACAAAGTATCAACAAAAGTCCCACAAACAATGAGCGGCATCTAGCAATAAATCATTGCTACCCAAGCAATAAGAGTTCATAACTCAACAAGCATGTCTTAACCAATGTATCAGTGTTGTCATATACCTTTGTCCCTTACATCCGGATAGAACTAGAGGCATGGACCGTGTCACCCTCATAATTGTTTAATCCTAGTTTCCTGATCTAGAATAGACCTTAAGAGAGTGGTAAGCTCAATATCATATATTGGCTCAACCCAGCATGGCCATGCATTTTTCGGTCTCAATCCATCAAGGGGCTCATGGATGTAACTCCTGTCATAAAGGAGGACAAATCCCATTTCTACTCACACATAAACATCCAAATGATTCGTAACATACCCAACAACCACCCTTATCGTCAACCTTTTTCAAGAGAAGACTTTAGATGACATTAAAGTATGCTCTTCCTCACCTGATGAATGTTGTGACTTCAGGTCAAAGGACCACAATCACCATTGTCACTTGAAACCTACTTGTGACACATTCATATAACAATCCACAAAGTATTCTCACAGTGGGTCTGTCCAGTACAACTTGTTCCTAATAAGTACCCATGTGATGACTTGATATCACAATATCATTACCTGTGAGAACTGGTCATCAGTCAACGCACATGTTAGTCTTATGGTCTCATCCTTGCGCTAATTTCTAGGCTGATACCTCGACCAGGGACCATTTAAGAATGAAGCTTCATTTAAATATAGGCCCTCACATTCAAGTCACGTACTTGAATTCCTATGGAAGCAAACATTCCCTGGGAATTCATTATGTTAATTAGTCTATCATATAGAAATAGTTGACATAATAAAAGAACTTGCCATAAATGTAAAATGAAACATGTAGTACATATCAAAATTCATCAAATGAATAAACAACCAACAAACATGCAATTCACCAGGCTCCCACTACAGATGATCATTCAGGTATCTTATACCCATTGATCTAACATGACCATCATGCTTCTTTTGTGCAAGAGGCTTTTTCAGTGGATCCGCTATGTTTTCTTCAGTCGGTACTCTACAAATGCTCACATCTCCTCGAATGACAATCTCTCGAATAAGATGGAACCGCCGAAGTATGTGCTTGGAGCGCTGATGAGATCTAGGTTCCTTCTCTTGGGCAATTGCACCGTTGTTATCACAGTAGAGAACTACGGGATCAACAATGCTGGAAATACATCTAGCTCGCTGATGAATTTCCTAATCCACACAGCCTCCTTTGCCGCATTTGTGGCATCAATATACTCGGATTCTGTTGTAGAATCGGCCACTGTCTCCTGCTTGGAACTCTTCCAGCTTACAGCTCCTCCATTAAGGCAAAATACAAAACCTGATTGGGACTTTGAATCGTCCTTATCAGTTTGGAAGCTAGCATCTGTGTAACCACTTACAACGAGCTCTTCCTCTCCACCATACACCAAGAACGTATCCTTAGTCCTTCTCAAGTACTTTAGGATATTCTTGACAGCTATCCAGTGACTATCACCAGGATCATACTGATACCTTCTCGTCATGCTCAAAGCGTATTAGACATTGGGTAGAGTACATTACATTGCATACATGATTGATCCAATTGCCGAGGCATATGGAATCAACTTCATGTGGTCCTTATCTTCCAATGATTTAGGACACTGGTCATTAGAGAGATTCACACCATAAGACATGGGTAAGAATCCCTTCTTGGAATCAAGCATGTTGAACCGTTTCAACACCTTATCAATGTATGTACTCTGGGTCAAACCCAACAACTTCTTTGATCTATCTCTATAGATCTTAATACCAAGTATATAAGTCACTTCACCCAAGTCCTTAATAGAAAAGTAGTCCCCTAGCCTGTTCTTAACATCTTGCAGGGTTGGAATGTCATTCCCGATCAGCAGTATGTCATCTACATACAATATCAGGAAAACGACAATGCTCCAACTAATCTTCTTGTAAACACAAGGTTCATGCTCGTTATTGATGAAACCAAAATCTTTGATTTTCTCATCAAAACGATGATTCCAACTTCGAGAAGCTTGTTTCAATCCATAAATGGATCAATTCAACTTGCATATTTTAGTGGCTTCACATCGAGATAAAAAACCCTCGGGTTGTGTCATATACACTTCCCTAAGGAGATTTCCATTAAGGAAAGTCGTTTTGACATCCATTTGCCAGATCTCGTAGTCATAATGCGCAGCAATAGCAAGTAGAATTCTGATGGACTTGACCATGGCTACAGGGGAAAAGGTCTCATCATAGTCAACACCATGAATTTGCCTGAAACCTTTAGCCACTAGCCGGCCTTTGAATGTTTATACATTCCCATCCATGTCGGTCTTCTTCTTGAAGACCCACTTGTACCCTATGGGTCGTACCCCTTCAGGTGGTTCCACCAAGGTCCAAATATGGTTTGTATACATGGAGTCCATTTCAGATATCATGGCCTCAAGCAACTTCTCGGAGTTAGGTCCACACATAGCCTCTTGATAGGTTGCAGGCTCATCATCATGATCCATAAGCAACACATTACCTACTTGAGACACGAAAAATCCATCTCTCTCAAGCTCAAATCTTGGTCTATCAGATCTACGTAGGACTTGTGTTTCTTGAGAAGGTTCTCCATCTACAACAGATTGTAGTCCTTGCTCATGTTCCAATTCACGTTCATTCATTATTTGTGGTTCTTGAACCTCTTCAAGTTCCACCGTTGCAGTCTTTCTGGATAAGAACTCTTTCTACAAAAAAACGCCAGTCCTTGCGACAAACACTTTGCCCTCGGACGGCAGGTAGAAGTAATACCCCTTGGTTTCCCTAGGATATACAACAAGATAACACTTATCTGATTTGGGTTCCAGCTTGTCAGACATTTGACGTCGCATGTATGTCTCACAGCCCCAAATCTTAATGAAAGACATACTAGGACGCTTCCCAGTCCATATCTCATATGATGTATTTTGAACCGTCTTCGTCGGAACACGATTTAGTGTAAAAGCAGCAGTCTCTAGAGAAAAACCCCAAAAGGAAACAGGAAAATCTGCATGACTCATCATCGATCGCACCATGTCTAACAGGGTACGATTCCTCCTCTCAAAAACACCAACATGTTGTGGTGTTCTGGGTGGGGTGAGTTGTGATACAATACCACACTCTATCAGATGATCACGGAACTCCTGACTCAAATATTCGCCACCTCGATCAGATCGGAGTGATTTTATCCTTTTCTCGGTTGGTTCTCTACTTCATTCTTAAACTCTTTGATCTTTTCAAAGGTCTCGGATTTGTTCTTCATAAGAAACACGTATCCGTATCTACTGAAATCATCAGTAAATGTAACGAAGTAGTGGAACCCACCTCTAGCCATAGAACTCATGGGTCCGCACACATCACTATGTATGACACCCAAGAGATCATGTGCCCTCTCAGTATGACTAGTGAAAGGGGCTTTAGTCATTTTGCCTAATAAGCAAGACTCGCATCTCTCAAATGATTCATAATCAAATGAGTACAATAGTCCATCTCTATGGAGCTTGGATATGCGTTTCTTGTTTATATGGCCGAAACGACAATGCCAAAGGTATGTAGGATTCGAGTCATTTGTTCTTAGTCTTTTATTATTTTCAACATTATAGATCGGATGGTCTAATTTCAAAACATATACACCATTAAACAATTGGGCTACACCATAACAAACATAATTCATAAAAATCGAACAACAATTGTTCTTAATTATAAATGAAAAACCTTTCATGTCAAGACATGAAATAGATATAATGTTTCGAGTTATGGCTGGAACAAAATACCAGTTATCTAATTCTATTACAAGCACAGTGGGCAAAGAAAGACAATAGACGCCAACGACGACTGCAGCAACTCTTGCTCCATTCCCAACGCGCAGATCTACCTCCCATTTACCCAGCATTCTTCTCCTTCTCAGTTCCTGCACATTTGTACAAATGTGAGAACCGCATCCCTTATCCAATACCCAAGATGAAGGAGCAGAAAGGTTTATCTATATAACATAAATTCCTGAGGTGGAATTCACACTTCCCTTCTTCTTTTGTAGATCCTCAATGTAGAGGGGACAGTTCCGCCTCCAATGCCCTGCCTTACCGCAGTGGTGGCACTTTCCTTCCATCGCCAGACCTTTCCTTTTCAGTGCAGAAGACTTGGGATCAAGATGAGACTTAGATCAAATCTTCGTCTTCTTAGATCCCTTGTCCTTGCCCTTGCTCTTATACACCATCAGTATGGGGATGGCAGACATGGCCTTCTTCATGTTGTTCTCGGAAGTTCTCAACATGCCAAGGAGCTCGGGCAGTGTCTTTTCTATTTCATTCATGTTATAGTTCAAGACGAACTCCTCATAACTGTCCGGCAATGATTGCAGGATCATATCTGTGGCCAACTCTTGACCCAAGGGAAAACCCAGTCTTTCAAGGTTCTCTATATACCCAATCATCTTGAGTATGTGTGTCCCTATTGAGTCTCGAGCTCCCATTTTTCACTGAAATAATGCCTTGGATATGTCAAACCTCTCATGCCGAGCTTGCCCCTCGAACATTTTCTAGAGGTGCCCGATTATCTCATAACCACGCTTGCTCTCGTGTTGCTTCTGAAGCTCTTAGGCCATGGTAGAAAGCATGAGGCATTCCACATCCAAGGTATCATCCTGATACTTCTTGTAAGCATCTTTATCTGCTCTCGGAGCATTTTCGGTCGTCTCTGTGGGGGATTCACCTTCCAAGACATAGAGCTTGCGCTCTTACCTGAGAACAATTCTCAGGTTCCTATACCAGTCGAAGAAGTTCATCCCATTGAGCTTGTCCTTCTCAAGGATGTCTCTCAGGGACAACGTGGAGTGTGATGTATTTGCCAAGGAAATTCTACAATAAATTTGCAAAAGATTTTCAGTACTATATTTCGAATTACATTTTACTTTAATAAGGACTTTAAGTAAATACTCCCACTATTTTAATCAAATTGATAACCCTTAATTTCTATTCAGAGAGTTTATGCGAGCTACTCTCTTAGTGGACAAGATCCGTATTTCACCAACACAATGAGTCCGCTTTGGCGTTTCTCTCACGATGTGGTTATTTAGGTAGACAACACTTGTTAATTGCATCACTATGCAACTCTTGTATGGTTGGTGAATAACTCTTTATTCACATCCATCATATGGTGCATGCCAACCCTATGCCTCTAGGGACTCAACCTTTGATGTCACCTAGTTAAGATAGACCTGATGTCGATAGTGGGATATCACAATTATCCGCTCGCACCCTTACCAAGATAGATTAATGCACTTTGCTTTGGCAAGCCCACACTTCATCGATCGAGGCAGGAAGAGTGTCATCCATCGGAAGGCATCTGAATACTTAATATTGGATAAGAGATTTTATCTTTCAATTGATGAAAATTTCATCGTGATTAACATTTAATCACCGTGCACATTCACAAAATAGAAATACAACATATCAAACCAAATGCATCCCCAATGCGCACAAAATAAAATTATCAACACTTTGATAAGAAGAGCTAAATCTGAATACTTAAAACACTTCTAAATCTCCAGTTTTACATGCATTGGACACAACAAAAATAACTCCACTTGTGCAGTAGACAAGCTCGTCTCTCAATGTCAGATTCAAAATCTCAGACATGTGATTTCACAAATCACTTGGAGGGACGGTTACTGCAAAGGAGAAACTATTTCTGAAATAATGAAATCGCAACGCAATCACATGCGTTCTTGGCGGGGTTCCAAGAAGAAATTAGGGCATTTAGAACGCTTCTAAAATCCCGATTTACACGCACTTGATTGCAAACCTGCCTCTGATACCACTGTTGGGTTTTTTTTAACAATAAAGTGGACATCATATCACATATGCGCAGCGGAAAAATAACAAGAACAACACAAAGAGTTAAGGATCTTGCAGATTTCATGAATCAAGAAATAGAAAAGGCAACAAAATGATATATCTTTAAGGGATTGAGTCAATACTCAACCAAGATGCTCCACACGGACTTCTGGTAGAATGAACCTTGCATTGCAAGAACGGAAATGGATCGGCCCCTCTATAGAGATCCACACAAGCGGAGGAGAACCTCAATGGCTTGTCAAACAAGGAATGAGTCGGAGAAGAAAAGCTCTCAGTGTCCCCATAAACTGCTAGATCTGAGACAATGGAGGCGACAACTGTCGGAAGAGGAGAGAAGCCGTAGCGGAACACTTCCGGCGCTGCTCTCACTAATCACGAAAAATGGTCGGTCGCAATATCTGTCTATTGAACCCTAAGATCGTGAACTGTTATATACCAAAGGCTGCGTTTGACGTACTCAAAGAGATCTGTGTTCAGCGAACTCAAGAGATCTGCATTCGACGAACTCAAGAGATCTACGTTCGACGAACTCAAGGAGATCTGCGTTCGATGAACTCAAGAGATCTGCATTCGACGAACTCAAGGAGATCTGCGTTCGACGAACTCAAGAGACCTGCATTCGACGAACTCAAGGAGATCTGCGTTCGATGAACTCAAGAGATCTGCGTTCGACGAACTCACTATTACCGAATTCGACTATACACTATAACCGAATTCGACTTTATAAATTTGATTCGACTATATCAATTCGGTTATTTGATTTCATCGAACTAACACATTTCAGCTAAACTCTTTAGTCGAATTTGTTACAGTTCAGTTAAACACTTTAACCAAAACTATACCGCCAAATCTATATCGCCGAATTCGATCAGTCGAATCTACATAATTTGGTTAAACACTTTAGCAGAATTTGTCTAAACCCTTTAGCCGAAATTGACATAATTCGGTTAAACACTTTAGTCGAATTTCTCTAGAATAAATCTATTCGTTTAAACACTTTAAACGATTTCCCATTGAGACATTCTCAACTTAATTCCGATCAGTCACAGGACTGGTCCTCGACTCATATCAAATATGAGCGAGGCCAACGCAATACTTTCTCCAACATCTCCAAACGCTTTATGTGCGACCCTATATGCTCATAGTGCGTTGGCAGTAAGAATAACTGTCGATTGCCTTGAGATCACCTCAGAAACTACAAAAGATCCGGATATCCAGCTCATCTTCCTCGTCCAATTGGAGAAGAAAAGCAACACAATCTTTCAAGGCATGACCCGTGCTCTGACAAAACAAGAACTGTTTTGCATTTTTCTTCAGTCCAAATTGGGTCGGAGATGAATGCAAAAATGACACGTGTGAAGCGAAATATTATCCATAGGACATAGGCGCAGTGTATGAGGTATCGTACGGTGTTGGTGCATGATACCTTGAGCCTTTGATGCTAGGGGTACTATCTCCCGATGGGCATCTATCACTAGCATGAGAATTATCTCCACACCAACGTCAACGAATATAAAATGTGGCCTGCATTGCGTGAAGATAACTAGATTCAAAAGAAAAACACTATTGTGCAAAATACTACAGCCAACAATAATTTACTAAAGCCACCTATATTTAAAGCAGGAAAAATAGAATACAAAGAAATAAAACAAAAAGATGCAATTTACAAATAGAAGGACTTCTACCTCTCGTCTCCCTCTCTAGAAAATCACACGACTGTGTTCCCCGACAATGGAGCCAAAAACATGATATGCCTATGGCAATTATACCAGTCACACAAGTAATATAAAATGAGGAACGAATCCCCGAGTGTCGGTATCTTATGGAAAATAGTAAGGTGGAGTTAATATTCGAGGAAGGACTTGAGATTGAAGTCCTTGCAGTCGGATGGGTTTTGGATGGTTTGAATTGTCTTGTGGAAAACAAAAGAAAAGAAAATAAACTACTATGTAGGCCGCTCTGCATTGATTTCCAAGGCGGATGGAAACTATGCATGCCACTATGCATTACTTCGCAAGGCGGATGGATGAGTAAGCAAGTAGATGAGGTGAGAGTAACTGCGGAAAGGAATGAGGGTCGTTAGCACCTCTTAGTTAGGTGGATGGATTATGCGTGCCGTTAGCACCACTTCGTTGCACGAATGGACGAGAAGGCTCACAGATGAAGTGGGTCATACTGGCAGAATGAGGGTCACAAGCACCTCGCACCAAGCACGCCACTAGCAATTGCTAGTGTGGCACACGAACATGATGTCGGGATGGAGGATCGAATGGGGGCGCTCCTCAACTCACATGAACCACAAAAATAACCACATTGGCATGGCAAAATACACTAATAATAATTAGGGTTCATGGACATCGTTCATAGGAAAGTATACAAACTACTCAAATCATATAAAAAATAGCTAAAACAACAAGAATGAGGTAATATTACAACCAAAGCACGAAGACTCGTCCAAGATTCGCGTCCAGAATTGTAGGGTTGTCAATGCTCGTCTATGCTCAGTCTTCATCTTTTGTCTGGGGTAGAAGAGGGTTGTCACTTCCTCCCAATGGACCCATCTTTTTTGTGAATCGCCTTTGGACACAATCTCGCCAGAGAACTCTAAGGGTATAGCAAGGAATCTCTTGAAATGGAGTGTGGATGCTTCCGAACGATGGAGGAGGCCGAGAGGATACTCTGGATCAAGATTTGAGCCAAGGATGTGTCCGGAGGACCTCCAAATGGTGGGCGGTGATGGAATGGTGGAAAAGGGTGGAGGAGAGCTTGAACAGGCGCAGAAGATGATTGGTCCCCATTAGGTTGAAAATTGTGGCTTTTATACTAAAATTATCAGAAATTGTTCACGCGCGGTCGAGCGCACGACTTTTCATGGATCGTGCGATATTAGACGCGCGGGAAGCCCAGAAAGAAGAAGCAGATGTGCCCGTGCGATTTTGCTCACGCATGGTCAAAACCGACCGTGCATAAAAATGCACGGGCAAATCCAGAGCACTTGGAAAACGGCCCAACTATGAGAGATCATGCGTTTCCTTCGCGCACGGTTGAATCCAACTATGCGTGAAGAAAATTCACGGGTGATAATTACATAAATAATTGGACAAACCATGGGCTCGTGCGATTTAACTCACGCACGGGCATACTGCCCGTGCTCAAACAAAATGCACGAGCGGGGGAAAATCGCCATTTTAAGCAACAGATGAACACGCACGGTCAACGCGATCGTGCGTCAAGGAAACGCATGACCATATGATTCTTGCAAATACGAAATCTGGGCAAAATGGAGATCTTCCCTCCTGCACAGCAAATCCAAATGCTGGGAACATGCCTCTAGCACAAGCATAATAGCATAAAAAGATTGGGGACCACAATGTGCTTACCACAAACAATAAAGCGTGCAATTGCACACCACCACGGGCCTAAACAGTGCACTTCGTGAAGAAATATGTTCAAGTGAAATATAAGCAATAATGAACTAAAAGTGAAGCGCCTGTGCGTGAAAACTAGCCTAGATGAGTTCGAAAAACCCTATAAATATCGAAATCTTCAGGAGGCAAAGAGATGGGGGCAAGAGGAGTGTCGTGGACGTCTTGCTCAATGTCCTTGGTCCCGAAACCCCATGGAAGAGTTTATGTCTGCGTTCTTGGAACATTTCATTTCGACGACTACCCGTCTTATACAAACAGACGAATTTTTGATGTTATGGAAAAAGGAGATGTCTATGGGGGATTACCTCCAAGAATTTTTGCGACTAGGCCATTATGCTGAGCATGTCCTGGTGAGTGATGAGGACAAAACACGATATTTCTTTAAAGGCATGCGTGAGGACTGGAAGGCCAAATTGTGCGCAGCGGCGTCTATCAGTTTCCCCATTTTGATTCAAGCTGCCCCCAACTTGGAGATTCTCATTCTCCTAAGTCAGAGTGAGTCGGAAGAGGAGTTTGAAAGAAATAGATTGCTAGCTGCTTCATCAAAAAGAGTAAATGCCTTTGAAGAATCCAAAGCTGAGAGTTTAAGAGAATCAAGGAAGAGGCAAAAGTCACCTATTGTCTGCTTTCATTGTGGCCGTCAAGGTCACGTTGCACGTGGGTGCCGGTCTTAGTCCTGAAGAAGCAGTGGTGATGACATCTTTGGTCCCCTCCTTTTGTGTAAAGTAGCATACATTTGAGTTTTGCGTGCTCATGTCGTTGCAAGTACGAGTAACGTTTGGTTATATGTGTCATGTGTATACATTCCCTATTCTGGACTCTCGTTGGAGGTTTATCATTCTCTTTTATGCCTCTGAGAGTTGAGTTCAGTACTGATGATATGGTAGTTTTGTACGTGGTGCTCGTGAAGCATTAGCATGAATGGGGACAATAGCAGACGAGTTGAAATTTAATTGTTGCTTAACGATATAGTTGTGACCTCAGATGACTTGGCCTCGTAATGTATTGATGATGAAAATTGATATCTGTGTTACATGATAAGTGGCATGCTTGTGAAGAGTTGTTAGTCTACCATAAGATAGATTAAGAGTGATTCCATCAAAGTTGTGTTGTTGGCACGATACTATAAAAATTTATGAGCCGTGCGTTTAGTGATTGGTGGTTTGGGAACCTGATCTTTGGACGTGTGTACAATTTAGTTGGAATCATGAGTAGGTTCACAAACAATGGAGTTCGTAGTTTCTTGGAAGGTTTCGTATGGAGGTTAGAACACGTTTGAACCCAAGTAAATGCCTCATTGAGATTGAAATATCTCGGATAAGGTTTTCCTCTTTTGTGTATGATTTACACAAAATCCTTGTAGTTGATGACATTGGATTGTGTGTGAGCATTGTCACTCATGAAATGTGTATGCGGTGGCACTAGAAAGAGTGCAATGTGTAAGTGTTAGTTATAGTTTGCGAGCATGGGTTAAAACCTGTGTTAGTTTGGTGTTTTGCATATGTATGAGATGGATTAGTCTTAATAAATCGTGATGAATTCGAGCAAGTTGAGGATATTGCTCTACCTATGGAAGATCCATGACAAAATATTGACATATTTCATTGGATGTTTTAAGTTGAGAAACGGAGTTGAAAGTGTTGGTAGTATAATGCGTGTTTATCGCGTGCAATGTCTGGATTCATTACAAGAGTCGTGGGTTTAGCCTGGAAGGTGCAATACATTACGGTCTTAACTTGATTGATGTTTCGTCGGGAGTTTTATCCATGCAATAAATTGTTGCTCACGGTGAAGAAAATAGTAAGATTATTTCTCGATATAGGGAGGATTTGATCGTCAAATTGATGAGTATATGTAAACGTTATGACTCATATGTTAAAATCATGCCAGGATTTGTAAACAATTGAGCTTGCACCTTATTCCGTTGAAATTGTATGGTAATTGTTAAGCATTTGGCCTCAAGCAAAAGTGCTCAGATGAGTTGTTGACCTATTGAATGAGCAATTCATTTGAGGAGTATGTTGTTTGCACAAATGTCAAGTAATACTCGATTACGTTTAAGTTTATATGTGTTAAATAGAGGTGATTTTATAGTTTGAGTGCCAACAAATAAAGGCTTTCGGGACTATCGCAGTCTTGATGTGTTTGGAGTTGTAGTGAACTCACAAGGAAATGAAATCAAGATAGTGATTTGGTTCTCCTATGAGAGGTCAAAGTTTCTTGTTTTGGGAAGAATGTAACCCTTCCTGGATGAATGGAATGATAATGGAGCGACGCAAGTGAGAGTTCGAAAGGCTCTTTTGGGTATAATCTTGGTAATGGGAGAATCTCTTTGTTAGAGTGTACGTGAGGATTCAACATTGTGTATGTCTGAATCTATGCCGATCTCCAAAAATTTTAAAGGTCATACAAATGTTATCTGTGACATCTTCTTTAGGTTTTTTACTGCATTTGACATCATGTTGATTTTCCTCGTGAACATGTAAAACAGAGTAGCACAGTAAAAGCGTGGTGGGTCTATAACCCACACGTTGGTTTGAGTTTTGATGATTAGTATCTCCAGCGGCTCAGGCCAAGAGTAAAATTTTGGGATGGAATTTCTTTAAGGGGGAGAAAATTGTAACGCACTAATTTAAACAAAAATGATTTTGGGGTGCATATAAAGGGTAGGGTCTCTGAATAACAGATTTTAGTTAGGTTTAAATAAAAACCTAAGACCCTCCCTCTCCCATTACTCGACCTCCCGCCCCTTTCTTTTTTTCGCGTGAGTCTGTTGAAGTCGTTGCCTATGAGTGAAGGAAGGGCATCGCCTTCCCCTCCTTTTTGTCGTGTTCTGCCATCATCGAGCGAGAGGTAGAGAGAGGATCAAGTCTTTTTTGTGGGCTGCTGCTACTTTATTCTTCCCATCCCCATACTTTAGGGCTCACAACTCCTAGCCTTCATCGCCTTCGAAGGAGAAGAGAAGGGAAGGGACAATCTTCCCTTTGCCGACCTTGGTGTTGAAACCTAGTTTGGATGACCAAGTGCAGAGGTAGATCTCACTCGAGCTATTATTTTGTTTGCGCAAACCGACTAGAAATCACTCGTCGTGGAAGTCACCTACCCAGTGATTTGCTGCCCCGCTTTAAAATGACTTCTCCTAGCCACGCTGTCTATCCCCATTAGGGCTTTACTACGTTGTCGAAGGAGGAGTTGTTGCTGGGTTGGCCAAATCCTATCATAACTGTGGGGTTGTTGTTGAGTGGAAGAGGGTTGTTGCCTTTAGGGTTACTTGTCGAGTCTCTCTCCCCAGAACCTTACCTTCCAAGAGTTAGAGTGGTGGAAGCTCTCCAAGACACCTTGTGAGGCTCTTTGTTAGTAACCAGAAGAGTGATGAAGGGTATGATTAGGGAATCATGAACCTTTCCCTTTTTGTGTTTGCATGCCAAGTGGAGGAGAAACCTTCGCCGTGAGATTGTGTTTCCAAGGACCATTGCTGGAAATCGATTAGAGACTCAAAGCTTAGGGTGGAGGCCGGATCCTTGTATGGGAATCCACTACAACCGTGCTCCGCCGTGTTCATGCAAATGCAATGCCTTTGTGACTCGCGACAAGGGTAATGATTACTTTCCCCAGTTTTAGGACCATACTTTTGTTGGAACATGGTCTTCCGCATCTCCTAGGTTTGAGAATAACAAAACCTATGTGTATTTGATCTTGTGTGTTTAAGTGTGCAGGAAAACAAAGTCCATATGACTCAAGGATTACATAAGAAGGTTGCCCCCAAAGTTGAGCCATCAAATCCAACACTCATACTAGCGCCGTCGGTAGTCCTAGCGCAGGCGCTAGCTTTCGTTCGACGAACTGTAAGCGGCGCTCGACGAAATGCTCATCACTGCGTTCGACAAAAATTTGCTCGACGAACTGTTAGCTGCGTTCGATGAAATTTCGATCGACGAAAAGAATGCTTAAGTGCAAATTCCGGGAGTACTTATAGAAGGAGATAGCGTCGGGCGTTATCCGATAACGCAGGCGATAGCGCAGAGCACAGTAGGAAAGAGAGAAATGTTTCCTCGGATTGAAGATTCTGCCGCACAGAATATGTCCTAAAATGGGATAGCGCCGGCGGTACCACTAGCGCAGGCGCTAGCGCTGAGGCTATAAAAAGGACCCCTCTTCTCTCGTTTCATAGAGACATCAAAGAGAGAGATTGAGTGCTAGAATTCCAGAGGCTACCTTGGCCGAAAGTTGATGTCCTACCAAAGTTTTGCAATCCTCTGAAGGAGAATCTCATCACGTCGGATCCAAACAAAGTCCGCTTCTAAAATTCTTATTCTACAGCGGATCTTCGTCTCCAACTTCAGAAGTTCATCAAGAAGGAGTTTTAATTATTTTCATTTCTTATTTCTTGGAAACGGTTAGTGAAATCGCCTCGTGTTGGCGACTAGGTCTGGGTAGGACTTAGGGCGGAAACTCGCCTCATGTTGGCGACTAGATCTAGGCTAGGTCTAGGGGGTGCTCGAGGCCATATGTGGGGAAGGGTTGGCTAGAGCGGCTTGAGGCCGAATTCGGGGAGGATAGGCTAGGGCCACCGGTTCGTGGGGATGCGAGTCGGGCTAAAAACCAAAAAGAGTCTACTATTCATCGCCACCGATTTCTAGCGTTATAGAAATCAACTTTTGTAAAACCCTATTTGATATTAATAAAGCATGTCTCTACTTTATTTAATTGTTTTATTTGACTTCTTATTGTCATAATCTCGCATTATTTCAAAGCTTTTCGAAATATAATTTAAGTTTTTAAAAAACCCTTATTCACCCCCCTCTAAGGGCGCCTACCGATCCAACAAGTGGTATCAGAGCGGTTTTATTCCAATCGGCTTAACAACCGGGAATAATGGCGTCTCATAATCTCGCTTTTCCGGAGGGTCAAGGGGTTAGTCGAACACCTCTCTTTACTGGGTCAGATTTTAACTACTGGAATAATCGAATGGTATGTTTTCTTATGACCATGGATGTAGAAGTATGGAACATGGTAGAAGTTCGGTACTCTCCTCCTACAACTGTAGTGGGAGAGGCGACATTACTAAAACCTAAAGACAAATGGGATGATAACGATAAACTAATGTGTAAAAACAATGCTAAAGCAATGAACGCTTTATATTAAACTTTAAATAGGACTGAATTTAATAGAATTTCTGCATGCATAACTGCTTATGATATTTGGAATCAATAGGAAGTTACTCATGAAGGTACATCGCAGGTGAAAGATGCAAAGCTATTCCAACTGGAATCTGAATATGAAAAATTCAGTATGGATACCGAAGAGGAAATCAACTCGATGTACACTCGCTTCACCAAGATCGTCAACGCTTCAAAGGCACTTGGAATGACCTACTCCGACGGGGACTTGGCGAGGAAAATTCTTCGCTCCTTAACTCCAAGGTTCAATCCAAAGGTGACAGCCATCTCGGAATCGCACAACTTAAGAACGCTCCAGATCGAGAACCTTATTGAGAATCTCAAAACCCATGAGGTAGAACTCAAGATTCAACATGATGAATACAACAAAGAGCCAAAGAAAAAGGCGTTAGCACTAAAATCAAAGAAGGAGAGCATCGAAGATGATGATGAAGATGAAGAAGGTCTCCTAGTGAAGAACTTCAGGAAGTTCATCAGGAATACGGAAAGAAGGAACACATTCCGAAAATACTTTCAAAAGGATACTCGACGAAAGGGATCTTCCTCTTCATCAAGAAAAGAAAAAGGAAGTGCAAATGAAGAAGAAAGACCACCACCAGAGTGCTACCACTGCAGAAAGACTGGGCACATTCGGAGCCAGTGCCCAAAGTATCAAAAGGAGCAAAAAGAACAACACAAAGCTAAAGAGAAAAAGAAAGTACTGAAAGCCGCAACTTGGGATGATTCTTCCTCTGAAGAGTCAAACGAGTTTGAGTCAAGTAGCGAGGAGGAAGCAAACTTATGCTTAATGGCGAAAAGCAACGATGATGACACCAGTATTCTTAGCGACACTGAGGTAACTCCTCCTACTTTCGAAGAACTCTATGATGAAAGTACAAAAGATAATATCATATTTAATCGTGAAAATGAATCTATTATCAAAGAAAATCATAAGCTCACAAAACAGTGATTTCCCTTGAAAAGAGAAAGGTTTCATGTCAAGAGTGTGAGCACTCTTTATTTAAGACAAAAGAACTTGTAGTTTCTCTTTCTAAGGCCCTCTCACAAAACAAAACTATTGCAAATGAAAAGGGGGACTTAGAGAGAAAACTAAAAACCACTCTTTTACAAATTGAAAATAACAAAAAGGGATTTGAAAATAAATGTGTTATGATTATACAAGAAAATACTCTTCTTAAAAACCAAAATCATGACCTCAATATTGCCATAAAATAATTCGGGATTGGTCAAAAACCCCTGGATATGATTTTGGGAAACCAATGTTATGGTTCTGGAAAATTTGGGGTCAGATATAAAAGTGAACCCTACCGCATAGCGCTAGCCACTAACGTCGGCGGTAGCTCAACTGTTAAAAAATCTTATGTTTTCTCTAATGTTCAAACATCATCCAACAAGAGCAACGTAGAAACTCAGAAAAGGGTCTCTACCCCCTTTATTTCGTGTGCTAATTGTCTTAAGTTTGTACACACGTCTAGCTCTTGCAGGAATATAAAATAATGATCATTAAAACAAATCTGGGTACCTAAGAAATCCACTTACTCTATGGGTGGTACCTCTTGGGTATTTGGATCTTTACTCTCATCTTCTCTCTAGATTTGCAGGAAGGCTAAGGAAACGGAGGATGTGTGGTACTTGGACTCAGGATGCTCCAAGAACATGATGGGAAACAAAGCAAAATTCCGTACCCTAGAAAAGAAGAAAGGAGGGATCGTAACGTTTGGTGTTAACGGTAAAGGAAGGATCATGGGAGTTGGTACAGTGGGTAACAAATCCTTTCTTATATCAAATGTTCTTTATGTAAAAGGATTAAAACATAACTTAATATCTATAAGTCAACTGTATGATAAAGGATTAGACGTATTATTGGAATCATCGACTAATCTTTGCAAAATAGTTAATCTTAAAATAAAAGATGTGTTACTAACTGCACCTAGAATTCACAATGTTTACATAGTTTCGTTTCATGATCTTTCCAAATCATCTATAAAATGTTTTATAACCAAAAATGATGAATTAGAACTATGGCATAGACGTTTAGGTCACGCTAGTACAAAGCTCATTTTAAAACTAGAAAAAAGGGAATTGATTAGAGGATTGCCTAAGTTGAATGGAAATGTATCTTCACTATGTTCTCCATGCCAAAAAGGAAAATTTACAAAATCATCTTTTAAAAGCAAAAACAAAATTTCTACTTCAAAACAATTGCAATTAATTCATATGGATCTCTTTGGTCCCATTAACACCGCAAGTCTTGGTGGTAAAATATACACTTTCGTTCTAATAGATGATTTCTCAAGATATTGCTGGACTTTATTTCTCTCTTCCAAATCTGATGTGTTTTGCGAATTCTCAAAATTATGTACTCGTATTCAAAATGAACTAGATTTAAAAATAAAATGCATTCGCTCAGATCATGGAGGTGAATTTGAAAATGAAAATTTTAAATCTTTTTGTGAAATGTTAGGTATTAAGCATGAGTTCTCCGCTCCACGTACACCTCAACAAAATGGTGTTGTAGAATGGAAAAATAGGACAATCCAAGAACTAGCACGCACCATGTTATCTGAATATAAATTACCTAAGTCTTTTTGGGCCGAAGCCGTAAGCACATCATGCTATGTAATGAATAGAGTTATGCTTCGCCCATCACTAAATCTCACACCATATGAACTATATTATCAAAAGAAACCTAACGTATCATATTTTAAAGTATTTGGATGTAAATATTTTATTCTTAATACAAAAGATTCTTTAGGAAAATTTGATGAAAAATGTGATGAAGGAATATTTCTTGGATATTCTTCAACCAGTAAAGCCTATAGAATATTTAACAAAAGATCGAGTAAGGTTGAAGAGTCTATTAATGTTAAATTTGATGAGTTTATTCCATGTGCAGAGAAGCTTCCTACAGGTACAAATGATGAACCTTTGCCATCTTTGGAGCACGACGAAGAGGAACCTTCCAAAGAAGAGGAGGAGAAGTCCAAGGAAGATGAATATGTACCTCCAAGCATTTTGAACTTCTCAAAAAATCATCCAAAAGAACTAGTCATTGGGGAACCTTCTACTGGGGTAAGAACCCGATCCTCTCTTCATGAAACATTTTCAAATATTTGCTTTGTTTCCGAAATCGAACCTAAAAACATTTCCACCGCTTTAAATGACGAATTTTGGTTTTTGGCTATGAATGAAGAGTTAGGACAATTTGAAAGAAATAAAGTTTGGAATCTAGTAGATAGACCATCTAATCATCCAATTATCGGCGTAAAATGGATCTTTAAAAATAAATTAGATGGTGAATCTAGGATTATAATAAATAAAGCACGCTTAGTTGCTCAAGGTTATTCTCAAATCGAGGGGGTAGATTTTGAAGAAACTTTTGCACCCGTTGCTCGCTTAGAATCTATACGAATATTTTTGGCATTTGCGAGTTTTAAAAGAATAAAATTATTTCAAATGGATGTCAAAAGTGCCTTTTTAAACGGGTTTATAAAAGAAGAAGTTTATGTAGAACAACCCCCCGGTTTCATTAATGAAAAATTCCCTAATCATGTTAACAAATTAGAAAAAGCGCTTTATGCTTTAAAGCAAGCGCCCCGTGCATGGTATGATCGACTTACATCATTTTTGTTAAAGCATGGTTATGTTATGGGAAGTGTCGACAACACACTCTTCATTAAGCATAATAATAACGATCTAATTATTTTACAAATATACGTTGATGATATCATTTTTGGAGCCACTAATGAAGAGTTGTGTAATGAAGTAGTCTTAGTAATGAAAAATGAATTTGAAATGAGTCTTGTAGGAGAACTATCATATTTTCTTGGTTTTCAAATCTCACAACGAACTGATGGTATCTTTATTTGCCAAACAAAATATGTTCATGATATGCTTAAACGATTTGGATTTCAAAATCTTAAACAAGCTTCTACTCCTATGAGTGCTTCTTTAAAACTAGGAAAAGATGAATCTGGAATTTCCATTGATCAAACGTTATATAGAGGAATGATTGGATCTCTTCTTTACTTAAGTGCATCTAGACCAGATATAATGCTTGTCGTATGTTTATGTGCTCGCTTTCAAGCCAATCCAAAAGAATCCCATTTAAAAGCGGTAAAACGTATTTTTTGTTATCTATTAGGGTCATCTAAATTACGATTATGGTACCCACACAATGATTCATTCACACTCCACGGCTATTCCGATTCGGACTATGCCGGGTGTTCACTAGATCGAAAAAGCACTAGCAGTACTTGTCACTTTCTAAGACCCTCTTTAGTTGCTTGGTCTAGTAGGAAACAATCTTCGGTTTCACTCTCCACCACGGAGGCCGAATATATCGCACTTGGTAAATGTTGTGCAAAAGCGTTATGGATGAGCCAAACACTAGAGGATTTTGAATTTCATCTCAAAAACATTGATCTTAAATGTGACAACAAAAGTGCAATAGACCTCACATATAATCCCGTACACCATTCTAGATCCAAACACATCGATGTTCGTCATCATTTCATTAGGGATCACATTAAGAAAGAGCATGTAAAAGTAAGTTTCATTGGCACGGACTCTCAACTCGCTGACATATTTACTAAACCTCTTCCCGATGCCAGATTTCATTTATTACGACTTGAGTTAGGTGTCCAAGATCTTTCGAGTTAAAACACATTCACAAAGGCAATTTTGTAATTTTTAACCATCGAAAACATCTCTTAAAATTCTGAAATTTCAGCATGAAACTACTATTGGGACACTTAATCAAGATCAACAATTAAAAATTTCAAAATCATAAAACATTGTGCACTGTTTCCCGCGCTACCGCTAACGCCAGCGCTAGCGTACTTATTCGTTTTTCTGCATTTTTAAAATTTTGAAAAGTTCTTAAAAATATATTAATCTATATGTACTATTTATTTTTGCACTTCTGATTATATTACATTTTTGAAAAATCAAATACAAAAATACAAAAGCCAAATTACAAAAAATATATGTTTTGCCTTTTTGTTTAAAGTCTATTTTTTTATGTAAAAATCAAATACAAAAACACAAAAGTCAAATTACAAAAAATATGTTTTGCCTTTTTTGTTTAAAGTCTATTTTTTATGCAAAAATCAAATACCAAAATACAAAAGCCAAATTACAAAAAAAAATATTATGTTTTGCCTTTTTGTTTTTGCCATTTGTTTAAAATCAAATACAAAAATATAAAACATTAAAACTATAAAAAAAAAGCTGTACGGATTTTCCTATGAAAATCAAGCATGATTTAATCTATTATTTAGAACTTCTATAATGTTGCAATTTATCTTTTCAAACCACTTTGAACATTGTTTTCATCATGCCTTCATATATTTATTAATATGTGCATCAAGTATCTTTTAATAGTTGTGTAGAACTAAGCTTAGCATGCCTCTAATTATGAGTAAATGTTTTATGTTTGATAATGATCTTTATTCACTCACTTATTTTGGCATTGTCTACATATGTGTTTAATCTAAGAATGCTTATTTATGTTGTGTATTAGTACAATGAATTAAAATTGCACAAGTATCTTACCTACACTCCTTTATTTGCACTTTTAAAAGTTAAGAAAAGTGGTTATGTTTTTCATAAATTATATTGGTTTGCAAAACAAGTGTATTCAGAGAACTTTGTACAAAACAAAAATCATAAAATAAATTGACATAGATAACTCCACCAAGCACTACTTGAACCTCCTGATAAGTCTTAATAAGTGTTGTGAGGTTGAGCACCTTGGAAAGAATTGTAAAGTATCTCGTGCCAATCAAATCTTTCTTTCAAAATAAAAACCACTTACTCTTAAGTACACCGGATCACTAGTCTCAACATTAAAAATAAAATATGTGATCCCCCAAGCACTACTTTGCACCCTGATAAGTCTTAATGAGCATTATGTGTGCAAAGCAACTTGGTAGTTGTACATTTTTGTTTGTGCATTGAAGTGTGTGGAAGTGAAATTATTTGTGTTTTATTGTGCTCTTACTTTACATATTTCTTGTATTTTCGATTAAAACATTTGTTTACTCTACTCAAAAGTACACTTATGTGCACATCATTATCTTCCATAACACTTCTTCTCATGAGTATTAGATCCTAAGGCAAATTCTATACTACTCTTTATTTATGAAATGCATTAGATAACCTAGCATGCTCTCTACAATGTTTAGTATATTTTGAAATTGTTAATTAACATAACATTGTAGTACTCTCTTTTTGGTAAAATTATTTCATGCTTGGTTACTTTATTATTGAATTTAAAGATTTTACTTGAACAATGATTTACAAAAACATCTTCTTTATGAAATTTAACTCATATATCTTTTATGAATCATCATGTCTTACAATAGATGTTTGCTTGTATTTTTCTAAGTCTTCCGCAACTTTACATTTAACTTGTATTTTTTTATGCTACAAACACTGTTTTATGAAAATATTGTGATACTCAAACTCTGATCTATTTCAATGAAAAATATTCTAAAACTCCTTATCATTTTCTTCTCTATACAAGCTCGATCATGCCTTTACCTTATTATCAGCTTTTAAGTGGTTTCTCCTTACCCACTTTTGCTAATAACAAAAGGGGGAGAACTGACATGATAAATATAATCTGCTATCAAAATAAAAATAAAAACAAATATACTTAATTAAGATGATAGCTTACATATTATGGGAGCATTCACTTAGGGGGAGCATGTATTTAGGGGGAGCAATTCTAAATGCTAAAATTGATAATTATCCTAAGTCATCATTCTCACACACACACAAGTAGTTCATCATGCTTATATATATATTAATGCTCTGATTTATCATTAATGGTTTTGTTATTATCAAAAGGGGGAGTTTGCTAGAACATGGTCTTCCGCATCTCCTAGGTTTGAGAATAACAAAACCTATGTGTATTTGATCTTGTGTGTTTAAGTGTGCAGGAAAACAAAGTCCATATGACTCAAGGATTACATAAGAAGGTTGCCCCCAAAGTTGAGCCATCAAATCCAACACTCCTACTAGCGCCGGCGGTAGTCCTAGTGCAGGCGCTAGCTTTCGTTCGACGAACTGTAAGCGGCACTCGACGAAATGCTCATCACTGCGTTCGACGAAAATTCGCTCGACGAACTGTTAGCTGCGTTCCACGAAATTTCGATCGACGAAAAGAATGCTTAAGCGCAAATTCCGGGAGTACTTATAGAAGGAGATAGCGCCAGGCGGTATCTGATAGCGCAGGCGATAGCGCGGAGCACAGTAGGCAAGAGAGAAATGTTTACTCGGATTGAAAATTCTGCCGCACAGAATATGTCCTAAAATGGGATAGCGCCGGCGGTACCACTAGCGCAGGCGCTAGCACTGAGGCAATAAAAAGGACCCCTCTTCTCTCGTTTCATAGAGACATCAGAGAGAGAGATTGAGTGCTAGAATTCCAGAGGCTACCTTGGCCGAAAGTTGATGTCTTACCAAAGTTCTGCAAACTTCTGAATGAGAATCTCATCAAACCGGATCCAAACGAAGTCCGCTTCTACAACGCTTATTCTACAGCGGATCTTCGTCTCCAACTTCAGAAGTTCATCAAGAGGGAGTTTTAATTATTTTCATTTCTTATTTCTGGTAAACGGTTAGTGAAATCGCCTCGTGTTGGCGACTAGGTCTGGGTAGGACTTAGGGCGGAAACTCGCCTCGTGTTGGCGACTAGATCTAGGCTAGGTCTAGGAGGTTCTCGAGGCCATATCCGGGGAAGGGTTGGCTAGAGCGGCTTGAGGCCGAATCCGGGGAGGATAGACTAGGGCCACCGGTTCGTGGGGATGCGAGTCGGGATAGAAAACAAAAAGAGTCTACTATTCATCGCCACCGATTTCTAGTGTTATAGAGATCAACTTTTGTAAAACCCTATTTGATATTAATAAAGCATGTCTCTACTTTATTTCAATTGTTTTACTTGTCTTCTTATTGTCTTAATCTCGCATTATTTCAAAGCTTTTCAAAATATAATTTAAGTTTTTAAAAAACCCTTATTCACCCCCCCCCCCCCTCTAAGGGCGCCTACCGATCCAACAAATTATGGGAATTTTGTGTGGTTGTGATAATTTTTGTGCAATGGGAGCCCCCTCATGCCATTTCGATTGAGTACGGGGACTCCGCCAGGGCGTGGGATTGCGAACTCGGTGTATGTTTGTGTTAGATGCATGTTGATTCCCTCTCCTGATACACGATGGAGAGTGGGGACTCTGCCAGGGCGTTGGATTGCTTTTACTTAGCTTAGGAGGGACACCATCCTCCAATTGGATGTAGTGTGTTTTTCCCTTGGTTAATTTCATACACCCGGGTCGATTGTGTCCATCCCCAACATTAATGTGCATTTGTGATCTGACGTGCGAGTTTGTATTTAGGCATGCTTTCTGAAGCCTACCCTTGGCGGTAAGCCCAGTTCGGTGATGTTTCTGTGATGTGCATTGCGATTAGCCCTAGGTACGCAAACAGGAATGTCTCATGCTATTTTTCATAGTATTGCAGGAATTCATGGGCTTTATTCGTGAATACCCCGTTCCTAGGCGGGCCTGTGTTGGGCCCAGTAGAACGATGTTTTATGGGCTTTTGTTGGATGCGTGGATCCACATCCCTACGTAGATTGCTCGTCCCTGGATCAGACCTCTGCCACTTTAAAATGGTAGTTGTAGGTCATATCCTTCTAAACCAGTCTTTTGTCACTTTGAAAAGGGAAGTTGTAGGATGTCTTCTATTAAGTCCTATGTCGCATCAAAAAGGCAATTGTAGGTTGTGTATCTCCTGACCCGCTGCCACATCGAAAAGGGGTAGTTGTAGGTCGATTATCCCAAACCAGTCATCTGTCCACTCTATAGAACAGTTGTAGGTTTAGTCCCTCCTGTCACTAAGATTGACAGAGTCTTGGTCGTATTGTTATACTTAGCATTAAGGCTTAGATCGTGCAATTTCGGTGTGTGCAAGGCACATGCAAGGTAGTTTAAAAAGGTGACACTTAACGTGTCCCCTGACTCTTTTACCTTCGTTCCATATTTGCATATTTTGGTTTGTGTGCGTACTTGCAGATGAGCGATGTACTCGCCCTAGAGTTTGCTTAGATGGCCAGGGGAGGAGTCATTATGTTGTGTTGGTCAGCCCCATGCAGACCTTCATTTTCCGCCAGTTTGTTCTTAGTTTCAGGTGGCGTAGGTCATAATGGTGTGTAGTTGGCTAGAGCCCAAGAGCTGCTGAGGAGCTTGTGATTCGCTTATCCCTTTTAGTTTGTCTGTATTTCTATTTGAAATCCATGTAAGACCTTAAGGCCGTGTCATTTCAGTACTATATTCCTATTAACTGTGGACATTCGGGCCCCATTATTTTGGGCTTTTGTTTAGCTTCCATTTCTGTTTACTTTGAGTTATTTTACTAAGTTTTCTTGTATCAATTATTAACATTTTAGGCTTTGTGGATATTATATGTCATTGGGTCCCAGCTGAATCCATGTTATATTAAGATTGTAGATCAGGGATGCTATAATTTCACCCTGTTATCCTAACTCATCATTCTAGCATCTCCACATAATATTTGTCCAAATTATTATCCACGCTAGTTATCAATAATGCCATTAAATACAACATGAAAATTAGAATATTGAAAGTTGAAAATGATGTTATCTAAATGTTTGAATATATGAATGAAAAATCCATAAATTTGGCTTTGAAATCATCTATCCTAATTATAATAATCATCCTCCAAAATTTCAAGAAAATAAAGTTATAGTTTATGAATCGATATTTAGGTTTAAATGTCTAGTTAGTCCATGATCATTCACTCATGATTACATGCCTCACAATAGCGGGGGCGTAGGTGTGTATGTATTAGAAGACCAAACCTCTAAGTCATGTCTTGTCCTTAACTGGTGAGGGTTCTAATGGGGCCTTGTGAGGCACATGGGGAAAGAATAGTAGGTTGAGAAAGTTCTTTTGTGTACATATGGGACTAACACCCCAACCAACCACATGTGTGTAGCTCCTCCTGCCCATCCATCCTTAGTATGGGGCTAGTTTGTTGACATATAGTTGAGCGTAGTTTTAACATTAGGCATACTTGATGATTAGGGTTGGACTTCTTCTTTTTGTTTTATAAATAAAAGATAACCTTTATATTAAGAGTTTAGAATTGACGGATATTTTCGAAGAGTCTCGCAAATACTCCTACTTTGAGAAATTAACCGTTATCCTATCGAAGGATAGAAGTAACGATCTTTTTCTTCTTTCAGGATTTTGACAATCACGCCTCGGCTACAACGCCGAATTCTATTGAATTGAAAATAGAAAAGGAGAGTTTTGCACTAAATGAGTTTGGAAAGCTGTGTTTGAATTTTTAGTCTAAATTAATCATTTGATAAAGACAAGTATACCTTATCGCAAGTAATACATGATATTTTTTTTAGAAAATATCGGGATCGTATATTTCCGCGGGTCGTGTTGATTATGCTAGTTCGAGGAACGAACTATTATTTTATCTGAATAATATTTTTAGTTGGTTTAACAAGAGTTCTAAGTGATAAAAAGCGAAAGATGATAATAAGCGATTAACTAGAGTTCTAAGCGATGAGAAAGATAGCGCGCGACGTCGAATTACCTTGAGATGAAAATAGATTTTTTTCGTAGAATTAAAAGTGATGACTTTTCAAAATATTAAGATGACTTGACCGTGGAGGTTCCATAATTATGAACGCTCCTCTCTCGAGGGTACGCCCACATGAGATTATGAATATTCGACCGAACTCTCGTTCTACAATCGAATGTTCTTAATACTCGCTTTATGTTGTGAACCCCGCTATTGGGTTTTTATTTCCAATTCGGGAGAATTACCTCCTCCTCTCTCAAGGGTAGAGCGCACTTCTCTTTACCCGTGAGCGATCAATCCGTACGCACGAGCCTCTCGGCTAACTAGGTACGAAAACGGAAATGAAAACCACACATCGATTATGTGGCTCCACTCAACGTGATTCTCGGGTAAACCTTAAGCGTTAATTATTTTAGAAAGAGATGTTTTAATTTTATAGAAAAACTATTTTTGTGTCCCAATGCTCTTCGACGTCGTGTGCTAAAGGAAATTAGCCACTCATCGGAATGGAGACGGCATTATCGGTTGAAAAATACATGTTTAATAATTAAAGCAGATATAAGCAGATAAAAAGGAAATAAAAAGACTTATATAAAAACTGTAATAGTATCCGTCCCAACCACCTTAAACAAGCGCTAAAAAGTTCTTAGCCTCTTATTCAAGAAGGGGGTGGTATAGAAATGAAAAGACTTATAAAGGTGCAGAAATAATATCCGTCCCAACCAACTTAAATAAATGCTAAAGTTAATTAGCCTCTTATTCAAGAAGGGGGTGGTATAGAAATGAAAAGACTTATAAAGGTGCAGAAATAATATCCGTCCCAACCGACTTAAATAAATGCTAAAGTAAATTAGCCTCTTATTCAAGATGGGGGTGGTATATAACAGTTATATGAAGACTGAAATAAAACTAAGTTACAAAAAAGAAAAATATAACCTCATACACGCACACACTCTATAAAAACTGAAAAGAAAGCGTTTAAAATGAAAGCGATAAAATAAAGCGAAAAAGAAAACGATAAAACTATTTTATGAAAGCTTGTAAATCTATGTTATGAAAACAGTAAACCTAGATTATGAAAGCAATAAACCTAACTATAAAAGCAATAAAACTAAATTATGAAAGCAATAAAGCTAAACTCATACACGCACACACGCTAACATTAATAAAAAAGAAGATGATCCAAATGAGAAAAACATCATTTTATTTCTGAAATCAGCATTACAACTAGACTAGGAAGACGAAAAAAAACTAAAAATGAACTTAAACTGAATTGCATAAGAGAAGCTCACAATCACTCAAAAGAACTCACAATACAACAAGAACTACTCAAAATTTGGATGAAAAATACTTCAGCCGAGCCCCTCTATTTATAGGGAAAATTTAAGTTTTACACGCCCTAGGTCACGGGCGTGACTTGAATGTCACGGTCATGACTTAGGGCGTGACATTTGCTCGGCTGTATTCACCGCCTTCTGGAAGGTCTGGCCGTCAAACATGGCTGCACACGGGTGTGACTTGGTATGTCATGGGCGCGACTTTGTGAGTCACGGGCGTGACTATGGGTGGCTGATGTCGGCAGCATGGGCGCGGCTTCGAGACGTGACGCGCTGACGGCTCCCGGGCGTGACTCTGCTGGGACACGGGCGTGACTTGTAGAGTCACGGGCGTGACTTGGTCAACTGGAGTGAGTTGGAGAGGAATTCGTCGGGCGCAGAGCTTTAAATTTACATGCCCTTGGTCACGGGCGTGACCGAGGGCGTGACTTGAGCGATTTGTCGGGATTTGATCTGAATCGAGCCGTCCCATTGATATTTGATCTTTAAAATTACACGCCCTTGGTAACGGGCGTGACCGAGGGCGTGACTTGGGAAAATTTTGCAAAAAAATGCAAAAACAAAAATAAAACTAAGTTAGAAACCAGAAATAATAAAGAAGCAATTTATTCATTAATTTACATAGAAAATTCACAATATTAATTAAAACTATACTAATAATTATACTAAAAATACATATATTTTATTACTTATCAAATACCCTCATACTTAAGCTTTTGCTATTCCAGAGCAAAAGTAAGAGAGATCTATACGGGATTAACATAAGTTCTAATTTTTGGCTATCGTTTTATTTTAATAATAAGAGACTGAAAAATAAAAATTCGGATTAATAAGAGTTAAGTCCTAAATTATGCAAATGATTTAAGTAGAAAGAAATGTCCTAGCCAAAAGTCTTCTTAATTAACGAAATAGCAAACAAAATTGCAATCATTAGTAAACGAGATTAGATCGGAATTATAATAACCTTTGTTTAAAGAAACATGAAGGAAAAATATAAGTTACTAATTATGCTCTCAAATGATTTTTTGAATTAAAACTAGAAACAATAATGTGGTTAAGGCAAAAGTGGGTACAAAGTCATGACAAATTGAAGAGTACTTGAATTAGGGGTGAAGAATTTTATTTTTTCACCCCTCTTAAATAGTTTCCTTTGACTCTCATCGTTGGTGTACGAGGGAAAATTGATCTTTTTAATTAACCCAATGCCTATGTTTACGGAATTTTCAATTCCCATTGACATAGGATCTCTTTTAACAAATATTGGGTGCCTATGTTTACGGAATTTTTGTATTCCCATTGACATAAGATCTTTTTGTTTTCTTCTTTTGTTTTTGCTATGCTAAATTGGTGTATACAAGGGGTTTTCAAGAGAAATTCTAGAATAATAAAAAAAAGTTTTGAGAGCAACCTTAGTAAGTTGAATATTCCTAGATTCCTGAAGACATAATGTAGGGATATTTGCAGTCTAAAGTTGTTTTGCCAACATAATTCACATGTATCTATTTTAGCTAGTATAAGTACTGCTTGATAACAAAGCCTCTATTTAAATTAAAAACACAAGATATTCTTTAAAACTTAACCCCGAACGATTAAATCTATCGATCTTAGATAAACAAACAAATAGTAAAACTAGCGATTATGAAAATCCACAAACATATACTCTCGAAACTAAATGCTTTTAAGAATAAAAGTAAAGTAGGGTATATTATTTTGGAACTTTTTTTATTTTTGGGGTTTTGGGGTTTTGCTAAAAATTTTTTTTTTTTTGTTTGGTTTTTGGATTTTTTTTTGTATTATGACAAAGTTAAAAAATACATATAAAATTTTTTGTAATATTTTTTTTTTGTATTATGACAGTGTAATTTTTTTGATTTTTTGTAAAAAGAAGCCCTTTTTTTTGTTTTGTTTTAAATAAAAACGGTAAATACACCCCATACTTAAAACCCAACATTGTCCCCAATGTTGTAATGTAAGTATGAAGAAGATAAAATAACATTGCAATATATACAAAAGCAAAGAGGCTTCCCTGAATTAAAGCTGGCGGGGTCGTAAGAAACCCTGCAAAAAGAGATAAAAAGAATAATAAAAATATTAGATAAATATGGGGTGCCTCCCACGAGCGCTTTGTTTACCGTCGCGTAGCTTGACATATTTGGCGTGGTGAGATTATAAATTGGGGAGGGTTAAGGATTCCGTATGTCCGTCCACCGGATCGCCCACAAGATATAGTTTTAAACGGAGGCTATTGACTTTAAAATCGCCTTTTTCGGGGTGAGAGATAAGAACGGTCCCATACGGCCAAACCTCTTTGACTTCAAAGAGGCCAGACCAGCGGGATTTGAGCTTACCCGTAAAAAGACGAAGACGTGAATTATAAAGAAGGACAAGATCGCCCGGCGCGAAAGTTTTTGGAAATTTAATTTTTCGATCGTGGTAGAACTTAGAACGCTCCTTATAAAATTAATTACTCTCATAAGCATTCGCACGCCATTTTATCGAGTTCATTTAGTTCGAATTTCCTATTCTCGGAGGCTAAGTTCGAATCGAGATTTAAAAATTTTAAGGCCCAAAAAGCGCGGTGTTCTAACTCTACCGGTAAATGGCACGCTTCGCCGTAGACTAATCGATAGGGCGTACAACCGATAGCGGTCTTGTATGCCGTACGATACGCCCACAACGCGTCGTCGAGTTTTGAGGACCAATCCTTCCTATTTAAAGAGACGGTTTTTTCCAGAATGCGTTTTATCTCGCGATTTACTACCTCTACTTGGCCGCTCGTTTGGGGGTGATAGGCGGTGGCGAGCTTATGCGTGACGCCGTACTTAGATAAAATTTTTGAAAACTGGGCGTTGCAGAAGTGCGTGCCCATATCACTAACTATTGCACGGGGCATGCCGAAGCGAGAAAATAATTTTTTTGGAAAATGGACGACGACTCGCGCATCATTGGTTGGCAGAGCTTGCGCTTCCACCCACCTAGATACGTAGTCGACCGCCACTAAAATATAGAGGTAGGGGGCCTACAAAGTCTATGCCCCACAAATCGAAGATTTCACATTCTAAATAAAAGTTTTGGGGCATCTCGTCACGACGAGAGATGTTACCCGACCGCTGGCAGCTATCGCATATACTCACAAAAGTGTGAGCATCCTTAAAGAGAGTGGGCCAATAAAAGCCTGACTCTAACGCTTTCTGCGCGGTCCGGTTGGCTTGATAATGCCCTCCAGCCGACCCCTCATGGCAGTGTCGCAATATTTGCGCACCCTCCTCGCTTGAAACACATCTTCGTATCACTTGGTCTGCGCAGATGCGAAAGAGAAAGGGGTCCTCCCAAAAGTAGTTTTTCAAGTCAGAGAAGAATTTCTTCTTCTGCTGAGTCAAAAAATCTTTTGGAAGGACCCGCGCGACTAAATAGTTCGCGTAATCTGCGAACCAAGGGGTAGAAGAAGTTTTTGTATTATTTATGATTAAAAGGCGCTCCTCAGGAAATCGATCGTCTATTTCTGGTTCGACGAGCGCTTCTGCGATGGGGTGTTCTAAACGTGAGAGGTGGTCGGCTGCTAAATTTTCAGCCCCTTTCTTATCCCGGATCTCTAAGTCAAATTCCTGTAAAAGGAGGATCCATCGAAGTAAGCGAGTCTTGGCATCAACTTTGGCAAAAAGATATTTTAGGGCGGAGTGATCAGTGAAAACGATCACGTGTGAAAGTGTTACGTATGGCCTGAATTTATTAAAAGCAAAGATGACGGCAAGAAGTTCCTTTTCCGTCGTTGTATAGTTAGCCTGTGCGGCATTGAGTGTGCGAGAAGCGTAATATATTGGATGAAAATATTTATTTACGCGTTGGCCTAAGACAGCTCCTACCGCGATATCGCTCGCGTCGCACATAATCTCGAACGGATGGGACCAATCTGGCGCCACCAGAATTGGAGAATTGATAGGTTGCTTTTTTATAAAATCAAATGCCTCTACGCAGGCCGTGTCAAAAATGAATGGGGAATCCTTTTCCAGGAGGTGAGTTAGCGGTTTGGTTATTTTTGAAAAATCTTGAATAAACTGCCGATAAAAACCTGTGTGGCCAAGAAAACTTCTAACTGATTTGACGTTCGAAGGAACAGGAAGTTGTTCAATTATAGCGACTTTGGCCCTATCGACCTCCATCCCCTTGGAAGAAATTTTATGGCCGAGGACTAAACCCTCTCGGACCATGAAGTTACATTTCTCCCAGTTCAAGACTAAGTTTGTCTCCTCGCACCGTTGGAGGACTCTATCTAAATTTTTTAGACAATTTTTAAAAGAGTCTCCAAAGACGGAGAAGTCATCCATGAAAACTTCCATTATGTCTTCTACTAGCTCGCCAAATATTGCCAGCATACATCTTTGGAATGTAGTTGGCGCGTTACAGAGGCCAAACGGCATCCATCGATATGCGAAGGTGCGGAAAGGGCAAGTAAAAGTCATTTTTTCTTGGTCCTCGGGTGAAATAGGGATTTGGAAAAATCCCGAGAGACTATCAAGGAAGCAATAAAAAGGATGACCGGAGAGACGTTCTAAGATTTGATCAATAAACGGTAACGGAAAGTGGTCTTTTCTGGTGGCATCATTTAGTTTTCTGTAGTCGATGCACACCCTCCAACCCGTAACAGTACGAGTTGGGATTAATTCGTTATTCGTGTTTGCCACGACCGTTATACCGCCCTTTTTTGGGACGACTTGTACGGGGCTTATCCACGTACTGTCGGAAATAGGATAGATAATCCCCGCATCGAGGAGTTTAATAATTTCAGTCTTAACGACTTCCCGCATGTTCGGGTTAAGTCGTCGTTGAGGCTGAATTATTTTGCAGGGGTTTTCTTTGAGAAAAATTTTGGGGGAGCAGAATGAGGGGTTAATTCCCCTGATATCGGAAATTTGCCATGCAATTGCACGGCGATGTTTAGATAAAACTTCAACCAATTCGGATGTTTCCGAATCGGTTAAAGTAGATGATATTATAACCGAAAGTTTTAAGTTCGCGGCTAGAAAAGCATATTTTAAATGGTCGGGGAGTTGCTTAAGCTCCAAGACCGGAGGTTCTTCATAGGAAGTGGAGATTTTTAAATCTTTCGAATCAAAAGGCTCGAAAGGCGAATTTGGCAGTAATTCATCTAAAGGAGGTTGATTCGCCAGATCATAATCGTCTATCATTAAAGATAACAAATCCGAAAGAGAAGAACACTCGTCCATAAACGCGGATTCCAAATTGAAACAAGAATCATCATTCGATAGTGAGTTCCGCATGGAGGGGTTGATATGTAAAGTAAATTCGTCATCTCCAACTCGAAGGAGGAGGCAACCGTTACTGACATCGATTAACGCACGGGAGGTTGCGAGGAAGGGGCGACCTAGGATGATGGGTACCTTGATGTCCTCCTCTATGTCCAGGATGACAAAGTCTACCGGGAAGATAAACTTGTCGACCTTGACTAGAACATCCTCCGCTACCCCTATTGGGTACTTTACCGAGCGATCCGCGAGTTGGATGCTCATTTTTGTTGGACTTGGGACGCCTAAATCGAGTTTTTTGAAAAGAGAAAAAGGCATCAAATTGATGCTAGCGCCTAAGTCCGCAAGAGCGTACTTTATTAACATATTGCCAAAGAGGCACGGGATGGAGAACCGTCCCGGGTCGTTCAGTTTTGGCGGCAATTTGTTAAGGAGAACAGCCGAACATTCCGCGTTAAGGGAAACACGTGAAACATCCTCGAGTCGCTTTTTATTAGAAAGCAACTCCTTAAGATATTTCGAATATTTCGGCATTTGGGAGAGTGCCTCGCAGAAGGGGATGTTTATTTGAATTTGTTTTAAAATACGCAAAATTTTTTGATAATTTTCGTCCTCCTTCTCTTTATTAATTTTAGACGGGTAAGGAATTCGAGGACTCGAAACATTCGGCGCAACCGGAGAATCCGGAGCAATTAGAATCGAAGAAGAGGGTGGAGGGGTCGGAGGCGAAATGCATACCTTAGGCTCAACCCGCAATGGGGAGACGACCTCCTTGCCGCTTCGAAGGGTTATAGCGTTGGCATTTTCCCTGGGGTTCGGCTCCGTATTCCCTGGTAAAGCTCCGTATGGCCGCTCGGAGATCATCTTTGCAAGTTGTCCAACCTGGTTTTCCAAGTTTTTAATCGATCCGGTAAGATTCCGAATATTTGAATCGTTAGACGCGATGTATTTAGACAAAACATCTTCGAGCGGCGAAGGTTTTGGAGGAGGAGGCTGGAATCCCTGCGGAAATCCTTGCGGAAATCCTTGGGGATTCATATTTGGGTGCCTCTGAGCATTGTTAGGATTTCTCCAGGAGAAATTTGGGTGGGTCCTCCAACCCGGATTATAATTATTACCATACGGGTTGTTATTAGTGTTGAAGGGGGGCCTAACTGGATTACCGAGGTAATCCACCGATTCTTCGATTACGTTATTATTATTATTATTATTCCAAGCGGGAGTGGAGGAGGAAACAGTCATCTCCGCCACCTGCTTACTTAGCCGCTCTACCTGTGAGGCTAAGAAAGTTGTGGCGTCCACATCAAAAAGACCAGCCGGTTTATTAGGACGCGACCTTGGCACGTTCCATTGGTACGCGTTCATGGCCATTTCGTCGATCAGAGCTTGGGCGGTCTCCGGGGTTTTGTTGTTTAACGTTCCCCGGAGGCCGCATCAATCATCTGCCGCGTAGAAAAATTTTAACCATTATAAAACGTCTGGACCTGTAGCCAAGTTGGTAGCGCGTGATGAGGACACCTATGCAAATATTCTTTAAAACGCTCCCAAGTCTCATAAGGAGACTCAGAATCGAATTGCACAAAGGATGTGATATCCGTGCGTAGTTTTGCGGTTTTTGACGGAGGAAAATACTTAGTTAAGAAAAATTCCGTCAATTGGGCCCACGTGGTTATGGACCCTCTCGGAAGAGAAGTCAACCACGATTTGGCCTTTGACCGTAGCGAAAATGGAAATAAGCGTAAACGAATGGCGTCATTAGTGACGCCATTAATTTTAAAGGTGTCGCATATTTCTAAAAAGTTTGAAAGGTGCTGATTTGGGTCCTCATCTGGCAAACCGTCGAATTGAATCGACTGTTGTACCATTTGAATTATGCTGGATTTTATTTCGAAATTATTATTATTAACTGTTGGGCGAGTAATACTTGATCCTGTATCGTCCAAATTCGGCCGGGCATAATATGCCATGGTCCGGGCCGGGGCCGCATTTGGAATTGGATCGCCCATATTTGCAGTATCTCCGATTGACTCTTCGGGGGTTTCGAGTAAGTTTTGATCACGAGATCGGATACGCTCACGAAGAGTGCGCTCGATTTCGGTGTCAAAAGGAATAGTCGAATCGTCCGATGAGCTTCCTCGGGTCATATACTAAAAACATTTTTTTTTTTTGAAAATTTTTTTGTTTTCTTATTATTAATTAATTTTTTAAATATAAGTTTTTTATATATATTTTTTTATATTACTTTTTTGTATTTTGTTTTTTTTAGTAAAAATATATAGATAAGGAATAAAATTAATAGCAGTTCCTACTTTCTAATAACAACACAAAGGTCCCCGGCAACGGCGCCAATAACTTGATGATTAGGGTTGGACTTCTTCTTTTTGTTTTATAAATAAAAGATAACCTTTATATTAAGAGTTTAGAATTGACAGATATTTTCGAAGAGTCTCGCAAGTACTCTTACTTTGAGAAATTAACCGTTATCCTATCGAAGGATAGAAGTAACGATCTTTTTCTTCTTTCGGAATATTGACAATCACGCCTCGGCTACAACGCCGAATTCTATTGAATTGAAAAGTAGAAAAGGAGAGTTTTGCACTAAATGAGTTTGGAAAGCTGTGTTTGAATTTTTAGTCCAAATTAATCATTTGATAATGGCAAGTATACCTTATCGCAAGTAATACAGGATATTTTTTTTTAGAAAATATCGGGATCGTATATTTCCGCGGGTCGTGTTGATTATGCTACTTCGAGGAACGAACTATTATTTTATCTGAATAATATTTTTAGTTGGTTTAACAAGAGTTCTAAGTGATAAAAAGTGAAAGATGATAATAAGCGATTAACTAGAATTCTAAGAGATGAGAAAGATAGCGCGCGACGTCGAATTACCTTGAGACGAAAATAGATTTTTTTCGTAGAATTAAAAGTGATGACTTTTCAAAATATTAAGATGACTTGACCGTGGAGGTTCCATAATTATGAACGCTCCTCTCTCGAGGGTATGCCCACCTGAGATTATGAATATTCGACCGAACTCTCGTTCTACAATCGAATGTTCTTAATACTCGCTTTATGTTGTGAACCCCGCTATTGGGTTTTTATTTCCAATTCGGGAAAATTACCTCATCCTCTCTCGAGGGTAGAGCGCACTTCTCTTTACCCGTGAGCAATAAATCCGTACTCACGAGCCTCTCGGCTAACTAGGTACGAAAACGGAAATGAAAACCACACATCGATTATGTGGCTCCACTCAACGTGATTCTCGGGTAAACCTTAAGCGTTAATTATTTTAGAAAGAGATGTTTTAATTTTATAGAAAAACTATTTTTGTGTCCCAATGCTCTTCGACGTCGTGTGCTAAAGGAAATTAGCCACTCATCGGAATGGAGACGGCATTATCGGTTGAAAAATACATGTTTAATAATTAAAGCGGATATAAGCGGATAAAAAGGAAATAAAAAGACTTATATAAAAACAGTAATAGTATCCGTCCCAACCACCTTAAACAAGCGCTAAAAAGTTCTTAGCCTCTTATTCAAGAAGGGGGTGGTATAGAAATGAAAAGACTTATAAAGGTGCAGAAATAATATCCGTCCCAACCGGCTTAAATAAATGCTAAAGTTAATTAGCCTCTTATTCAAGAAGGGGGTGGTATAGAAATGAAAAGACTTATAAAGGTGCAGAAATAATATCCGTCCCAACCGACTTAAATAAATGCTAAAGTAAATTAGCCTCTTATTCAAGATGGGGGTGGTATATAACAGTTATATGAAGACTGAAATAAAACTAAGTTACAAAAAAGAAAAATATAACCTCATACACGCACACACTCTAAAAAAACTGAAAAGAAAGCGTTTAAAATGAAAGCGATAAAATAAAGCGAAAAAGAAAACGATAAAACTATTTTATGAAAGCTTGTAAATCTAAGTTATGAAAACAGTAAACCTAGATTATGAAAGCAATAAACCTAACTATAAAAGCAATAAAACTAAATTATGAAAGCAATAAAGCTAAACTCAAACACGCACACACGCTAACATTAATAAAAAAGAAGATGATCCAAATGAGAAAAACATCATTTTATTTCTGAAATCAGCATTACAACTAGACTAGGAAGACGAAAAAAAACTAAAAACGAACTTAAACTGAATTGCATAAGAGAAGCTCACAATCACTCAAAAGAACTCATAATACAACAAGAACTACTCAAAATTTGGATGAAAAATACTTCAGCCGAGCCCCTCTATTTATAGGGAAAATTTAAGTTTTACACGCCCTAGGTCACGGGCGTGACTTGAATGTCACGGCCGTGACTTAGGGCGTGACATTTGCTCGGCTGTATTCGCCGCCTTCTGGAAGGTCTGGCCGTCAAACATGGCTGCACACGGGCGTGACTTGGTATGTCATGAGCGTGACTTTGTGAGTCACGGGCGTGACTATGGGTGGCTGATGTCGGCAGCATGGGCGCGGCTTCGAGACGTGACGCGCTGGCGGCTCACAGGCGTGACTCTGCTGGGACACGGGCGTGACTTGTAGAGTCACGGGGGTGACTTGGTCAACTGGAGTGAGCTGGAGAGGAATTCGTCGGGCGCAGAGCTTTAAATTTACACGCCCTTGGTCACGGGCGTGACCGAGGGCGTGACTTGAGCGATTTGTCGGGATTTGATCTGAATTGAGCCGTCCCGTTGATATTTGATCTTTAAAATTACACGCCCTTGGTCACGGGCATGACCGAGGGCGTGACCGAGGGCGTGACCGAGGGCGTGACCTGGGAAAATTTTGCAAAAAAATGCAAAAACAAAAATAAAACTAAGTTAGAAACCAGAAATAATAATGAAGCAATTTATTCATTAATTTACATAGAAAATTCACAATATTAATTAAAACAATACTATTAATTATACTAAAAATACATATATTTTATTACTTATCAATACTCATATCTTATTTATTGCATGAATGTTAGTTTACACTATGATCATTAAAATTATGCATATTTGGTTTGTTCAAACATGCTTATCTTATGTTTGCATATTTTATCTATATAAGATTTCATGATTTTGAAAAAATAAGTATTTCAAAAATAACCATTTTGACATCTTAGGCAAAAATCTTAAATCTGCAAATTTTCAATATCATTCAAAACTCTTTGCAGTAGTTGGTGACCCCTTATCTTAAAAAGCAGTAATCAAGAAAAATCAGAATGAAAAATTATCGAAAACCCCGACGCCGTGCGGTAGTACCAAACCCTGACGACAACATCAAAATTCAAATTTCCCTTATTTTTGTATTTTTCTCTGGCATAGAAGATCATTATACTAATATGCTCGTTAAAGACTTCTGTGTTTTTCAGAAAATTTATATTAATTCATTATTTTCAAAAATATTCAAAAATCAAACATAAAATTACAAAACAATTTCAAAAACACAAAAATATGTTTTTCTTGCTATCTTTGTTGGTGCCAAAAATGGTACCTCCAAAATTCACACTAAAGGGGACGGGAGAAAACTGCGAAGTGCAGGTTACTAAGACAGAAGATGCTGGAAAAAAGAGAAGGCGATCGTAAAATGGCGATCACGAAAAAATGAGACCGCTTACACAGGTTATAAGCTGGAGCCTTCGAATCCAGTCCCTTTTCTGGTACCCCTACCCCTCTATTTATAGACGAGGGGGCTGCCCAAACGGGCAGAATGATAAACTACGGGCTGCCCGGGATACAGGAGAGTCGGGCAGGGAGAAGAGGTGCAAATAACAAAGATAAAGAAAAACGATCAGACCGCTTAAACTGACGGTCTTCACTGTTCTGACCGCTTGGTCCTTAGAAAATCCTGGTCGAGAAGGTAGCTGGCGGTCTGGGCGATCACACAAACTGAGACCGCTGCAACTGAAGAAATTGGCCAGTAAGAGGAGGTCGCGGGCTTTCTGGGCAAACATAATCCCCGCACATTTTTAAGTTGCGCCTGGAACTTCGAAAATGTTAACTCTGACCGCGGAGACCGCGACCGTCATAAATGCGTCTTGATCTATAAATACCGGTTGATATCTTCATATTCCGAGATATTGTGAAAGCCCAATCCTCGAGCGGTCACTGAAGAGTTGCTAGGCGCGATCTCCTACAAAGATGACGATGCTTGACCTCTTAAAAGTTCTTCCATCAAAAATGAACTCTCCTGGGAAAAAGGAAAATGTTAGCTCAAAGAAAGGGAAGAAGGCACCAAAAATTTTGACGAAAGCGAGCGCTTCAAAGGGGACCGCCCGATCTCCGAAGAAATCTTATCTTCCTGAGAGTTCAGTTGTGCCGGTCTCTGTTATTCCTGAGCCATCTAATGCTTCTTCAGATCCTGTATTGAAATTATCTGACTTTTCAATTTCCTTTGACTGTCAGAAAACCTTGGACATGCTAGATCAAACAATTTCCAAGCCACCCGAGACCGCTTCTACCGAAACAATTTTGGCCGGTCTGCGTCAGAAACAGGCCGAGGCAGAATTTTTAAGGCAAAAAATTGCTGATCGCGTGGAAGCTGCTGAGAGCAAGAAGAGAAAGGATTCAAGCCCTTCCAGTTTAACTTATAAAAGAAGCAGAAAAAATGAGGAAGAAAAAGACGTGATCGCCTCGGGGGCGATCACACTGTCTGAATCTACCGATCCGGAGATTATCGTGGAAACTTCTAAGGTGAACGTTAAGGGCGATCCCTCCTTCCCTCCTGCGATCTCAGTTTTATCAAGAGAGGATGATTCTGAATTAATCGCCTATCTTGATGAAGCTTCTTCTAACAATTCATCTTTTTCATCGTTGCAGGTGTTGGATCCCCTTGAAGCTTCTGCTCTTAGAAATGCCGCTGTTGAGAAGGAGATCGCTGACGGGGAAAAGGAGATCGCTGATACGGCGATCAAGGCGAAGGAGGAGGACGGGAAGAAGAAAGAGAAGGAAGAGAAAAGAGAAAAAGTGGGGAAAGAAAGGAAAGAGAAAGAAGAGATGAAGAAAAAGGTTGATGAGAAGAAGAGGAAGGATAAGGAGAGGGAGAAGAGAAGAAAAAAGGAGAAAGAAGAGGAAGAAAAGAAGAAAGAAGCGGCTAAGATCGCCGAGGAGGAACGGGAGAAAGAGGCGCTTAGGGCTGCCGAGGAGAAGGCAGCTCTTATCGCTGAGGAGAGGAGGAAGGAAACGATCAGGATTGCTGAGGAAAAGGCGGCCTTGATCGCTGAAGAGAGGGAAAAGGCTGCGATCTTGCAGACCGCAGAAAATAAAAATACTGAGGAGGAGATCGCGCAGAGGTTGCAGATCGCCAAGGAGAAAACTGCGCTTTCTAGCGGTCTCCCAAATGATTCTCTTCAGGGAGACCGTTTGAATAAGGCTGCAGCAGATCGTGCGGCGGCGGTCTCGATTTTGCGAGTTGGTAAGTATAAAATGATTCCTCAGCCGCTCGAGTTCCTTTCATTACCTATAGTTCGCTCTGCTTCTCCTGAAAGAAAACATGAGATCGTTTTTATTGAGACCGATGACATCCTCTTAAGTAATGAAGAATTAAAAAGGAGAAGAAAAGAGGGAGAAAAATCGCAGAAAAGAGATTTGGAAAGAATGGATCTGGAGCGCTTAAGGGGATCAGATCGCCTTTTTCTGACCGCCGATCCCGCGGTCACTAAAGATACCAGAAGAGCTTTACGTGACTGCGGTCTTAACTTCTTTCCAAGTACTCTTTCTGTTCATTTAAAGAGTTTATTTGATTGCATGCTCATGATTGAAATAACCCATCTCTTGTGACCGCAGATAATGAAAATGTTGAGATCGAGGAGGGAGAACTTCCTCAGCATATTGAGATCTCCCCTCAGCATATTGAGATCTCCCCTCAGTTAACCAACATCCTCAACCCTATGTTCGAGGATGTTCGTTCTATGCTGATGAGGGAGCGGACTCAGAACGATCAGATCCGTAATCTCGAAGAAAAATTGCGCAATAATGAGAAGCGGATTCGTGAAGAATGCGATCTGAGAGTTGCAGAGATCGCTCGAGCTCTTAAGAAAGCCGAAAAGGAGGCTGAGTACTATAAGGGGAAGGCTGCGGCGCTGTCTGCGGAGAATGAGAGGCTGAGGGGTGGTCATGGAAAAATGCTGATGCGACCGGGCACCTCCAGCGATCATCCAGCGGAGAGACCGCAACCTGAAATTGTGCTGATTCCTATGGAGCAGGTGGACAAGGAAATGTCGAAAATTCACCGGTCTGCGATGCTGGCTAATCACAGCTTGGTGTCAGTTATGGCCGCAGTGAATGATATGCAAGATGTCGCAGCTCATGTTGGAAGAAACAGGCCTTCTAGGAGATGATCATTTGTTTTGAGACCGAGCGGTCTCTGAATTTTAAACATTTTGCCTTGTAATATTTTCGCTATTAATGTTCCATCTATTTTTGTGACCTTTTCAATTTTATGTCTTGTGCGGTCTTTATTTCTTTGATTTCAATCTCTTTATGCATGGACTGCCTGTTACTGCGTCTATATTTTATTTATTGAGATCGCCAAAATGGAATACCCTCACTTAGCTTAGCATAGATCGAGCGGTCTGAGAGGCTTTTGCTGGACGATCTGCAGAAGATAATGATTACGAAATGACCCTTTGGCTTCTATAAATAGCTGTCTTCATATTCTTCATTTCATATTCTTTTGTATGCGTGCTAAACATCGATCTCAGCGACCACGCAAAATGGTGTCCGCTCGTGCCTCCTCTGCTAATACTTTCTTGAACGCCGATCATAAGCAAAGCCACTTATCAAAGGACGAGTATATTGATTTCATTAAGAAGCACATGATTAAGACACAGATAGTTGTAAGACCGCCAGCTGAACATGAAAGGCTGAACTTTGGAGAGGAAAGAAAAATTATCATCACTATCGATCATTTTGACCTAGGGTTGAGAATTCCCCTCCCCTGGGAATGGCTAGAGATCTTGGAGTACTATGGCTTTGTGCTCGCTCAGCTGCCTCCAAACTCGATCGGTCGGATTAATGTCTTCATAAATTATTTGAGATCGGCAAAAGTGACATTTACGATGAACCTGTTCCGCGCAACTTTTACTGCAAAAGTTTTGAAGGAAGGCAAGAAGAAGGAAGAGTTTAAAGGGCTGATGTACTTCTCAGCAGAAGGAATAAAAATTCTTAATCTTCCTAACAAAATCTCTTTCTGTACGGAGAGATTTCTTGTCTTTGAAGGTGACCTTGGCGGTCTCAGGAGCTCTCCCTCTCCGCGACCTGACAGTATCTTTAAGAAGATAAAAGCGGTCTCAGAAGAGGAGCTGAAGATTTTGGCTTTCTTGGCGGGCAAGAGGATCGATCTTGTTCATTATTTAGCGATCTGGCCCGAGGTCGCCGAGATCGTCCCTGCTGAAAGTAAATTTTTCTTGCGGTCTCGAACAATTTCCTTTCATGCCTTCTGAATGCATTTCCTAATTCTTTTTTTTTTACTTCTAGCGACCTTTGCAGTCCCTACACAAGATCCTATCTCCCCAGCAGCAGAAACGCTTACTCAGCGGGAGAGAAGGCTGAAGCGCGAAGCCATTGTGTTTGGCACCACCTCTGAGACCGCCGAGCGAGATTTTCCATTGATTGGTTTCAAAAGAAAAATGAAAGATATTAAAGGAAAACCTCTCCTCAAGTGGGCGGCCAAAGGAAGATCTGTGAAGGTTTCCACCGATCTCCCTTTATGGAGTGGAAAAGTGACCCGCAACGCATATGCGGTCACTTCGGCTCTGTATGGAAAAAAGAATACAAACGAAATATTGAATATAGAGACCGATGCTCTCCCCGACCTCTGTGCCCAGGTGACCGCTAGGAGTGCGATCTTAAATCACCATATGGGGCGGTCTCTTCGCAGCGCTCTGGACGAAATAGCTGCCTTGCAAGAAGAAAGAAAAGTGAGAATTTTACTGTGTTTTATGAATGCGTTACCTATGATCGCGCGGTCTAACATATATCTCTTTTGCAGCAATCTGAAAATGCAGCTTATGACCCTGAAAATCCGGCTTTTCAGAGGGCTATGATGCATCACATTAAGGAGACCGCCGACCAAGTGCTGAATGAGGTTCGAGGTCGAGGTGGTTTTACTGAAGAGTATAAGGACATTACATTTGCCGATCTCTTCCCTGATGCGGCTCAGAGGATTGAAGAGCAATCTGCAACTGCTGAAGAGACCGCGGACTTTGTTGACGAGACCACGAGTCAAAATGAAGACGTGGTGATCGAAGATGAAGAAAGCGGAAGCCGCTACACTCAAGGCCGGGACTCAAGCTCGGGTTCTAGCTCTGGATCAAGAATTCCTCTTAGTAAATCGGAAGAATCTTCTGCAGACACTGACTCCACTTCTTCAGATGAGCGATCTCCGAAGAGATCAAAAAAGGAATGAATTGTAGTGATATATATATATATTTTTTTTTTGGAGACCGAGCGGTCTCGTTGTAAAAGATATTTTAGAATATATATGAAAATTGGATTTTTGTTAGATTCTGGGTGAACTTGTTTTTGATGTACATTTATTTGTTCTTCTGAGTTCGAAAATCGACATTCGATCTTAATGCCTTAGGTTTATCACGTAATTTTTATATCAACATTAAAGAACTACAGATGGCGATCTCTTGAAAAAGACATCAAGGATTTTGAAGGAAAAACTGATACTTTTGCGTAGATAGAACTACTCTTCGGTCTTGAGATAATCAAACCACTGAAAGAATATTTAGCAATTTAACTGTGATCAGAAAAATAACCAATTTATTTGCAACAGTCATGCGGTCTCATATTACACAGATCGCGATACAAAGAAACTAACTTGAAGATTTGAACTTATTGAACTCTGGGTGATCGGCGCCCAAATGTCCTTCAGGAAATCCGTCTGATAAAGATCCCTTGATAGTCAAGGTTATCACTTGAAAAAAGGAAATAACTCTTCATGAATTCAGTTCAGCGATCTCATTATATTCAGACCGCCCTTGAAGAAAAAACCCCACTTTCTCTTGATAAGAAACAGAACATCATGATTATTTCATGTAACTTTGAATAACAAGGAATATCGGAATCTCGTTCTTACTGAGACCGGGCCGACCTCTATCGAGCTGGCATAGAAGATTCCTGAATAGCGACCTCAATTATCACGGAAAAAATTTCATCTGACGATCATAAGCGACATCACTCTTTGTAGGAAAGAAGAATAGGCGGTCTCATAAACTGCTGACCGCCCGATCTCAGTACAAAAGGATTAAGAGATTTTTTTTGTAGTAAGAAGATGGGAAAAAGGGATCTCAAAGATGACCCAAAAGGATGGTGTGGTCATGCCGCGGAGGCTATACCGACATTGCCTTTTTAAAAGGATTTCCGAGTTTACTGCAAACATGCCAATCCAAGGTTCAGGCGACGGCCATGGATGTTTCTGACCGCCCCTTACCTAACCACGCTTCAACGAGTATTCGAGAGTTACAAACCAAAATGATCTGTAGGGCAGGTGTGGTCATGTCGCGGAGGCTATACCGACATTGCTTTCCCTGAAAGATCATTAAGATCGTAACAATGTCCTTCCTATTGCATGACAGAGCTGAGCCAGCCACCCAGACCCCTTTGAAAAGCTGAGGTGTGCCAGATGTCAGCAAGGACCCGGTATCCTAAACTTCCACCGTTCGAGCTTGGCGAGCTACTGCTACACAGATTCGAAATCTCCCCGACATCTGTGGTCCTAGCAGAATTACACGTCGAGCTGACAAGTCGAGGGGGAAGATAGTAGGATCCGTCGATATCTCACTTGACAGGTTTTTTAGCTTTTTTTTTCAAAAATCAACTTATTTTTAAGACTTGTCACCCATCACTAGTATTGCGAATGCTTTGATAATACCTGCGTGATGTTTTAAGTGAGGAAAAAGAAATCAATGAATCAGATACGAACACTTAAGAGAAGAAAAGCTTGAGATCATCTCCGCTCCATGAATGAGGCAGCTCTTTTCCTTCATAAGTTTGGAGATGGTAAGCACCATTTTTAAGCACATTCTTCACCACGAACGGCCCTGCCCAGTTCGGGTTAAGCTTTCCAACCGAACCGGCTCTTGCTGCTGCATCTACCTTCTTCAAGACTAGATCTCCAACAGCAAATTCTTTGGTTCTTACGTTTTTGTTGAACATCCTCGCCATCCTTCTTTTCACCTCTTCTTGTCTGATGATTGCCGTATCTCTCAATTCTTCAATTAAATCAAGGCTGCATTTTAGCTCTTCATCATTTCCTTCCATCCAATCAATTTGATTTTGTTGTGCCAATAACACTCTTGGGCTTTTTACTTCAAACTCCACCGGAATAAGTGCTTCGGAACCGTGTGACAGTTTGAACGGAGTTTCTCCAGTAGCAGAACTTGGAGTTGTCCTCAAGGCCCATAAGACGGAAGGTAATTGTTCTGCCCAGTTGCCCCTGACATTTTCTACTTTCTTTTTCAAGAGATTTATGATGAGTTTGTTGGCGGCTTCTACCTGTCCATTGCTTCTAGGGTGATGTACGGAAGCGAAACGTAGTTCGATGCCAATTTGCTTACAGAAATTTATAAGAGTCGAATTATTGAACTGAGAACCATTATCCGTGATGATTGCCATTGGAATCCCATGTCGACACACTATCTCTCCCCAAATAAAATTTTTCACGGCTTGAGTGGTAATTTTTGCCAATGCTTTTGCCTCTATCCATTTGCTGAAATAGTCAATCATGACTATAATATATCGCCGTTGCCCACTTGCCATAGGGAAAGGCCCAATCAAATTCATTCCCCAAACTGCAAATGGCCATGGAGTTGTTATTGACTTGAGTTGTTGAGCTGGCTGATTTTGGAGAGGAGCAAACTTCTGGCACTTTACACATTTCTTAGCAAACTTTTCCGCATCCTTCCTTATCTGGGGCCAAAAATAGTCTTGCCTCAGAATCCTTTTCTCCAAAGTTCTAGCTCCAGAGTGACTTCCACATTCTCCATTATGGACCTCCTGAAGGATCGCTGGAAACTCTCCTTCCGAAACACACCGTGCTAATGGTGATAGGAAAGTTCTCCTATAAAGTACTCCTGCAACAAGATAATAGTTAGCTGCTTTCCGCTTAAACCTTTTCCTATCTTTTATTGTTGAATGGAAATCTCCAGTCGAAAGATATTGAACAAATGGATCCATCCAAGACGGATGCTGATCAATTTCCATAACCTCTCCTTCTTCAATTGCTGGGCGGAACAATTCCGAAGTTGTTCCTCCCGAGGGGAGTCCAAATTTTGCCAACTCATCTGCTTCCACGTTCTCACCTCTTGGAACATGCTCGATAGCAAAACTTTTGAATTTTCCTACCTCGATTTTTACCAGAGTTAGATACCGCTTTAAAATGCTATCTCTAGTTTCGAAAGCTCCATTTACTTGAGAAGCCATCACCAAAGAATCTGTGAAGACTTTGACATCATCAATTCCCAGCTCTCTTGCAAACTTAAGACCGGCTAACAAAGCTTCATATTCTGCCTGATTATTTGTTACTTGAAAGTAGAACTTCAGGGCCTGATCCAATCTTACTCCGTTTGGATTGATTAAGACAATTCCGGCTCTGGAAGAATTTTTCCCGGAGGCTCCATCAACGAAGATTTTCCAGGCTAGGGGCACCCCGACCTTCTTCTGAGACTCAACTTCTTTGGCATCCACCATGAAGTCTGCTAAAACTTGAGCTTTGATTGCCACCCTTGGAACATAGGATATATCAAATTCACTAAGCTCTATTGCCCACTTTGCCAACCTCCCTGAATGTTCTGGTTTTTCCAAGACATTTTTCAATGGAAGGTCAGTGACGACTAAAATTGAATGAGCTTGAAAATACGGTCTTAGTCTTCTTGCTGAAATTACGAGCATTAAGGCTAGCTTCTCTAGGATTGGATATCGAGTCTCTGCATTCTTCAGAATTCGGCTTACATAGTAAACTGGAAATTGTTTCTTTTTCTCTTCTCGGACCAAAACAGAGCTTATAGCATCGGCGCCAACTCCCAAATATAGAAAAAGATCTTCCCCTTCTCGCGGGCTTTGGAGTAGAGGAATTGAAGTTAACTGCTTTTTAAGCTGATTGAAAGCATCATCACACTCTTGAGTCCATTCAAACTTGGCCCCTCCCCGGAGGGTCTTAAAGAAAGGTGCACTTTTATCCCCTGACCGGGAGATGAATCGACTCAAGCCTGCCATTCTTCCTCCTAACTGTTGAACTTCTTTTGGAGTTTTGGGAGGTGGCATTTCAAAAATAGCTTTTACCTTGTCTGGGTTGGGTTCTAACCCTTCTGGAGTGAGGAGATGACCCAAAAATTTACCTTTGTTTGCTCCGAAAGCACACTTCAATGGATTCAACCTCATATTGAAGGTTCGTAGGGTTGCAAAAGTTTCCGAGAGATCTTCGAGATGAGAGGAGAAGGATTTGCTTTTCACCAAGAGGTCATCGACATACACCTCAAGGTTTCTTGCCTTCTGACTTTTGAAAATTGTATCCATCATTTTTTGATAAGTTGCTCCAGCATTCTTCAACCCAAAAGGCATCACGAGATAACAGAAGCAGCCATCATTTGTGATAAACGAAGTATGCGGTATATCCGGTTTATGCATCCTGATTTGGTGATAACCTGAAAAAGCATCTAAAAAACTCATAAAAGAATAACCTACCGCTGAATCCACTAAAGAATCTATCTGAGGCAAGGGATAGCAATCCTTGGGGCAAGCTTTATTGAGTTTGGTAAAATCGACACACATCCTCCACTTTCCACCCGGCTTAGTTACCATTACAACGTTTGACACCCACTACGGATATTGGATTGGTTGAATGAATTTTGCCTTCAGAAGCTTCTCTACCTCTTCACGGATAGGTTGAGCCAGAGTAGTTGCAACAGTTCTCTTCTTCTGCTGGACCGGAATGACGTTTGGACTAATGTTGAGGTGATGGCAAGCAACATCCGGATTCACTCCAGGCATGTCGTCTGCCGACCAAGCGAAGATATCTAAATTTTGCAGGAGACAAGAGATGAGCTGACTCTTGTCGGCTTCAGATAATTCAGCGTTGATGGAGAGGCTCTTGCTCTCATCTTCCTCGCTGATCTGAACATTTTGAGTTGCTTGGGCAGGTTCCAAGCGGACTCCATCTCTCACATCCTCCACTTCTTCTGCAACTTGAACTTGTTCAGGAACTTCAATGGATTCAGTCATCATAACTTCCTGAGGTGGAGAAGACATGATCATGTTGACCGTCTTCACATAGCATTCTCTAGCTTTCCTGGAGTCGCTCCTGATTCGATGTTGTTTGCCATTCAAGGCGAACTTCACCGCTTGATGATAAGTGGAGACAATGGCTTGATACCCGTTCAGAAAAGGTCTCCCGAAAATTGCGTTGTAGCTACTGGGAGCATCAACGACTATAAATTTGACCAGCCTTATTATTCCTCCAAGAATCACGGAGAGGGTGACGAGCCCTTCAACTTCTTTCTTTTCTCCTGAAAAACCATAAAGAGGTCCTTCAGTTGGTAGGAGGGGTTTACCTGTCTTTAACGCCTCAAAGGCAGGCTTGAAAAGCACATTGACTGAGCTCCCCGTATCTATTAGAATTTTTTCCACGGTATAGTTTTCGATCACAACTTTGATGACGACTGCATCATCAAAGGGATTCGCGGTCTGAGGAAGATCTTCATCTCCAAAAGTGACCGTCCCTCGAATCGGAGTCGAAGAAGTAGCGGCAACCTCTGACTGATAAACTCTCTTCAGACTTGCCTTTCTCGAGGACTCCGGGCCTGCACCCCCATGGATGCAGAAAAGGTTGCCCAAGGCACCCTCATCATTAGCGTCCACACATTCGCTGGGAAAACCGATGTTGCCCAGATGGCCAACATCATCTACTTCCTCGCACTCCCAGCGAACTTCCGCTACCTCCTTGGTCTTGGAGGTTGAAGCTTTGGCAGAGTCATTCTTTTGAATGAGATCGCAGAGCTTTCCCTCCTTTAATAGTTTCTCTAAAAATAGGTGGAGAGCTCTACAATCCTCTGTCAAATTCCCTCTATCTCTGTGATACTCACAGTAGAGGGTTGGGTTTCTGGTTTTCGGGTCAGAATTCAGCGGAGCTGGCCTCTTAAAAAAGGGTTGTTTCTGAAGGACTTGCAGCACTTCATTCATAGAAACACCAAAGTCCGTGAAGGACTCTTGGGATTCATTATAAAGTGAAGGAATGGGTAGAAGAGGAGGTTGAGTATACTGGATCTGGTGGATGGGGGTGACTTGCGGAGCAGGAGTAGCAGGAGTTTGAAGAAATGAATTTTGAGGTGGGAAAAATTGATTACCTCGGTTGAAGCGGTTGTTGCGATAATTCTTACCTCTCGGAACTGGAGGTGGAAGCTCTTGTCTAGTTTTCGAGGAAGATGGAGCAGGATAGAACCCCACAGAGCCCTTCTGAGTGGCTCTGTTGGTCAGACTGCTCACATAGGTGGGGTTGTTGATCTCCCCTTCTATATAGCGATTGGCAATGCTGATCAGCTCCTGATAGGAGCCAGGCTCTTTGGTTGTGACTTTGAACTTCAGAGTACCCTCCTGCAGGCCGCTGATCAAACCTACCATATAGAGCTCGGGATCCATGTCTCTGACCCCCAGGATCTCTTTCTGAAAACGGTCAACGAAATGCGCTGCAGTTTCGTTGTCCCCTTGCCTGATCTTGAAGAGGGTCGCAGGACCACTCTTCCTTTTCTTTGCAGTGGCGAACCTCAGGAGGAGCTCTTGCCTTAGGGCAGCAAAGCTTGGGATAGACTGACAAGGCAGCTTATAGAACCATTCTATGGCTGACCCATCGAAGGAGGTGACCATCAGCTTGCACCTCACTCCATCTGAAATGTTCCTGAGAGCCACGGCAGACTCGAAGGCTTGAAGATGACACATGGGGTCGGTCTCTCCCGTATACACAGGGAGTCGAGGTTCTCTGAACCCGTGAGGAATGGGATCCCGACGAATTTCATCGGTATAGGGAGAGGGCTCCCCTAATTCAGAAGGCCCCAGAGGAGGAAAAAAGGAAGTAGGAGGAGCTTGAGGGTAAGCAAACCCTTCTTCAAAGTTCAGGGTCTGAGCCGGAGTCCCCTGGGCTGCGGCTCGGAAGGAATTATGACGAGCGGCGAACTCCTCATGCTGAGCTCGCTGAGGAGCTGCGGGCTGGAAGACGGGATGATCGCTAGGGTGACCGCTTGCCACTCGGTCAGGAGTAGCGATCTGAGAGGCTTGAGGAAGGATTTTCTTGGAGATCGCGGCTAGAACCTGGTTCATAGCCTCAATCTGCTTTGCGGACTCCTGCTGAGTCCGGACGACTTCTTGCCGATCTCGAGCGGCCTCTTGCTGAGACCGCGCGATCTCCTGCTGAACAGAAGCGGTCTCCTGCCTAGCTCGGGCGGCCTCTCCGAGAGCCTGCTCAATACGAAGCTCGAAGCGGCGCTCAAGCGCTTCTAACGGGTTGTGATCGGAAGGGTGAACGCTAGGAGATCGCAGGGGATGACCTCTACGGCGATCAGCCATCTTGGAAGTCTTAAATTCACCTGACACTTCGAATCTGAAGGTCGCGTGTTCGTTCTGTTGGTGCCAAAAATGGTACCTCCAAAATTCACACTAAAGGGGACGGAAGAAAACTGCGAAGTGCAGGTTACTAAGACAGAAGATGCTGGAAAAAGAGAAGGCGATCGTAAAATGGCGATCACGAAAAAATGAGACCGCTTACACAGGTTGTAAGCTGGAGCCTCCGAATCCAGTCCCTTTTCTGGTACCCCTACCCCTCTATTTATAGACGAGGGGGCTGCCCAAACGGGCAGAATGATAAACTACGGGCTGCCCGGGATACAGGAGAGCCGGGCAGGGAGAAGAGGTGCAAATAACAAAGATAAAGAAAAACGATCAGACCGCTTAAACTGACGGTCTCCACTGTTCTGACCGCTTGGTCCTTAGAAAATCCTGGTCGAGAAGGTAGCTGGCGGTCTGGGCGATCACACAAACTGTGACCGCTGCAACTGAAGAAATTGGCCAGTAAGAGGAGGTCGCGGGCTTTCTGGGCAAACAATCTTTGTTTTGTATTTTTATGAAAATAAAAAATTTATAAAAACTGCTTAATTTTCATTGCCAATGTGAAGGATGATTATATTTATCTTTTATAGATTAAAACAATGATTTAATATAATTTTCAAGTTTCTTAAAAAATTGTATTGTTTTTTCATGCCTTGAAAACTATCTTGTTATGTGCAATGAAATCAATTATAGAAAATCTGTGTCGGGGTGTTTAGCATACCTTTAAGTATGAGTAATGTTTTATGTTTGATAATGATTCATTCAATCACTTATTTTGATAGCATACATGTGTTTTAAATCTTAGTCTTGCATGATTATGTTTTAAATCTTAGTCTTGCATAATTGTGTAGTGTAATAACACAACATTGAATTGTTTCTTGCAATTCTTTATTTTTCATGAGATTATTTAATTGAGAAATATGGTTTAGAAAATTAAAATTCTATCTTTGCAAAACAAGTGAATTCATAGTCGTTGGTCACTAATGTAAAAAATCAAATAATATTTATGACAAGGAAATATTGAATTTTTGAAGTAGAAGTGGAAGGTGCTGGGCGGCCTAATTAAAGGGAGACCACAGAGACCGCGCAGTCTGCACGGGTTATCTCTTGTGTTTGTCTGCATGTCAAAGTTAGCTTTTTTGTTGTAGTGATCGGGAGGTCTGGCGTGCAAAGATCGCACGCGATCTGGATGGGTGGTTATTGCACCCCTTTTAGCTGGTGATGTCATCCATTTGTTTGCTTATAAATAGTGGTGCAGGGCCCATCATTCCTTATGAGAACTGTAAGGAATAAAGCTTGGGTTATTTGTTCTGGTCTCACTTTTGAGGTCGCGCGGTCTGGAAGTTGTGTTGATTGTTTTTTGTGTTAGCGGGTTAGCGGCCAGCTGTCATCAGTCTTCTTCCTTTCCCAGCTTTTAATAACCAGTTCACCAGTGGTCGCCTATTGTGCGATAAGTGTTGTAGTTCTTAGGTTCAGCAAGCTCAGCGATCAGGTGATCTAGCGGTCAGGAGATCTGAGTTGCAGTCAGGAGACAACTTGTTTAGTTTCTGCTCTATTTGCGGGACAGCTTCTATGATTATGCGACCAAGCGGTCAGGCGGTCAAGAAGTGCAGACAAGATATTTTCTTAAAAGTTTAATAAGTCAGCATCTCGTGTGGTCTAAGTTGGCGTTCTGGTAGATAGCAGGTTGATGACCTGTGCTATTCGTGTGATCTCAGAAGTTCTATGTGTTCTGACTATTTAGCAGTCTTTGATGGTCTCAATTTCACTATTTGCCAGTTAGTTTGTTTTTGTTTCTTCTCCATTTTGTTGTCTGATAAATCATGTCTCTTCTTGTATATGTCGCATTTTAAAGAGATACCAAATACCTGATTCTTGTCCAACTATTGTGCTGGTTACTTAGCTTGGTATAATTGTAGAGTTCCTGCACCTGGTACACCAGGTGCTCCAGTTGCTTCAAGGAGAAGCCATGCATGGAACACTTTCAAGTGTTCGGATCTACCTGCTATGTTCATGTTCTTGATGCTCTTAGAACGAAGCTAGATGGGAAAGCAAGGAAGCTAGTGTTCGTTAGTTATGATGACTGGAAAAAGGCTGGAGATGCTTGGATCCTGAGACACAGAGATATGTGATCTCAAGGGATGTCATATTTGAATAGTGTTGGGAATAGTGCCCAACAATGTTCCTGATTTGAAGAAGTGCTCAGCTCAATGATAAGTGCAAGCTGTATTTAATGCCTCATCTAGTTCATGCTTGCAGAGATCAACTATAAGCCAAGTACTTTAGTTATATCATTAAGTACTGTATCGTTGAGAAAAAGGAGATGTCATCAACAAAGTATGCTTGTCGTCATAATGATGGGCATAACAAAAGCTGAGACTAGGCATGTTCGTCGAACGCTGAATGTCGTTCGTCAAACGCAGAAGGAAGTTCGTCGAACTCAGAAGGAAGATCGACGAACACTGAGATTTGGCGTGTTCATCGAACGCAGAAGCAAGATCGTCGAACTCAAAAGGAAGATCGTCGACCGCTGAGACTCAGCAAGATCGTCGAACGCAAAGAAGACGCAGTATCATCGACTTCATCAAAGTGGGCTTGTCATCGAGAAAGAACAAACATCGTCGTGAAGAAGCCTTGTCGCTGAAAAGGCTAAGTTTGACTGATGGCGTTGAACATCACCATAAATAAGGCATGTCGTCGAAGAAGACTGAAGAAGGACAGCTGAAGACTAGCAATTGGTGAAGTAGGATCTGTCGACATTGTATCACTCATGTCGTCGAGAGAATAACATGAATACGACGACAATCTACAAGAAGGAAGATAACGACGACACAGTCAGAGATAGCATATCCTCGTGTATGCAGAATGTCTCGTATCGTCGAGATACCAGCATCAGAAGCAGAAGCTAGAAGAATTGAAAGTGTGTCTAAGTTCAAGGCTTCGACAAAGTTATGTCATCGAGATATTGTCCATGACGTCATAACGATGGAAATATCGTCGAGATAGATTCAAATGTTGCAGACGCGCTGTCAGCATTTAATGCCGCCGCCTGATTGTCCAATCAGCGCGTGCTCTTATGGAATGGGCGTCTGACATTAAAATACATCACATGTTGCCGTTATGCAGCTCATCTCACCTATAAATGGGAACAGTGATGCCCCAAAAAACTATCTTCGAAGAAAGAGAAAAAGAACGAGAAAGTATCTCGCCGCTACACTTCAATAGAACAGTATTCTCGATGGAGAAGAAGAAGATCAAGTAGAGAGAAGGCATCATGTGCTCTCTAAGGAATCAGTCATCATCATCGACTGAAATGTAGCCGATCAACACCAGGCAAAACAAGTGAAGGCTGAAGAAGATCCAGTGCTGAATCTCCAAATCAAGAAGCATCTTCTTCAACCCTAAGAAGCCAATCTTCATCAGGCTAAAGTTGCCAATCTTCATCCGGCAGAAGTAACAGTTATTTTTAATGTAATCTGTTGTAAAGGCTTGCGGGCCTATTTGTCTAGCTTGAGAACTGGAGAGTTGTGAGGCTTGAGGGCCGGGGCAGTGGACTTGCGGGTCCGACACCATCTAGCTTGCGGGATGGAGATCTGTGAGGCTTGAGGGCCAGGGCAGTGGACTTGCGGGTCCAAACTTGTCGAGCTTGAGGGCTCGGGCGCAGTAGGGGCTTGTGGGCCTAGGCTATAGGCACAGGACTTGCGGGTCTGTGTTGTGTAGGGCTTGAGGGCCTGAGTGTCGAGCTTGCGGGCTCGGGGGCAGTAGGGGCTTGCGGGCCTAGGCTGGTTGACTTGCGGGTCCGAGGTGTAAGGCTTGAGTGCCTGAAGTTTTTGGTGGTGTATTTTGAGCCTAGCACACTGCTAGGTAGGCGCAGAGGGAAAGAGGACTACTCAAGATGCCCTGCCTTGAGGAACCTCTATACATCGTTGTGTTTTTCTGTGTTATGCTTTTCAGCTCTTAGATCTACTAACTAGAAATCAAGACACTTAAAAGGGAATAATATAGTTTGAAAAACCTATTCACCCCCCCCCCCCCCCCCCCCCTCTAGGTGATAAGTTGACACCCAATAAACAACAAGTGGTATCAGAGGGAGGTTGTTCAAAGAAAAGCTTAACAGCTTGAACAGATCTGCCATTGGGTGTCCAATATTCACAGCTATGGAGTCAAGGATAGCTGTTTGTTCCAGAGAGAACTTTGCCCTTTGGAAAATTAGAGCAAGAAGTTACATGGAGGCATTGGATCCCAGAATGTTTTTAATTACTCAAGAAGGACCCTCCATAATAAATGATGAGAGTCTCATAGCCAGCCTGGACAAGGAAGCCAAAGACATTCTTGCTGATGCAGTTGCCATCTCAACATTTCAGAAACTGGCTTACTGCATAATAGCAAAAGAGATGTGGGACTCTATATCTATCCTTATGGAAGGATCAGAAGAAGAATGAAGCAAAGCAGCTAAGAAGAAAATCAGAACACTGAGTGACAATGACTCAAACTTTTCAGACTCAAAAGAGAAAACTCAGTTTGGGCTGACTGTCCTATCTGAGTCAGAGGAAGAAGTCAAGGATGAAGTCTCATCTGAACATGTATGCATAAGAGCTCCTATATCTACTTCAGACTCGGAATCGGAGACGAGCTCATCTGGTAGTGATGACTGGCCCAAGTCATACAATGACCTCTTAGAAGATGTCAAGATGCTCAAGATGCTGTGCAAGGAGCAGGATGCAAAAATCTCCTCTCTTTAAGCAAGAAATCTTGATCTCTCAGAGAAAGCAGAAAGGCTAACTCTAGAGAATGCTGAGTTTTGTCAACTCAAAAAGGACATCAAGGCAAGCTCCAACCTTGACTTGATAGATAAATTTGGGAAAACTCTGAAGGCATTGATAGAAAGAAAAGAGCTGTGTTGCTCACTAACCAGAGAAGTAGTTCTTCTGAAGAAGGGCAAATTTCATCCCAATGTTTTGAAATCTAAAAATGACAACATCAGAAGGGTGGAAAGTAAACTCCCCTTTATGGTAAAGCCTATGTCAAGCTCCTCCAAACCAGAGACCTCTCCTCTACTGGTAAATAGTTGCTGCTCCACTCAGAAAAGGGAGCAGGTACGATTTAAGGAAGACAGATCAGGCAGACCCTGTGGGAAGAAGGCTAACTTGAGGAAGGTAAGCTCACCCGCCAACAAGAATTCTGGGCAATCCAATCTTAGGTATTTCAAGATTGGGAACTCCACAAGTGGAGCAAAGATCATACCAAAAACTACAAAGGTACCTCAAGAAGTCATAAGGAGGCAGAAATTTGCTAAGCCCAGAGAAGAGAAGAATTTCTCAGAAAAGACTAAATCCAGATGGAAAATAGTGAATGGTGACAGCAAACATCATATCCACCATCAGCACAGTTCACCTTCTCTGCCTCATTCATTTGTTCACACAAAGAACTACTGCTCATACAGTCAGACAGAAAAGAAGATATAACAGGTATGAATGCTGGTGCTGTGGAAAGACTGGGCACTTTGCAATTGATTGTTGGTACAATCCAATTGCTCCAAAGGTAACAAATGCGAAACTGGGAAATAATCTTTGTCATAATCACTATGCATACCCTGGGCCAGTTATATCTAGTATGCCCGTCAAAGCGAACAAATTCCTAGGACCCAAATTCACTTGGGTTCCTAAGGGCGTGTAATCATATTTTGCAGGTAGTCCAAGTGCCCACCAAAAGCAAATCTGGGCCCTGGACAAGGTGGTTGTTCTGACCCACTGTCAGAACAACAAAGTTTATTTACCAACAAAACTAATGCAGGTATATTACTAGAAGAGGGCTAAAAGCTGGATTGGGTGGATGCTAAAGGATAACTCCCAAGCAGAACGAAAGAATGTCTTAGGTAGACATGTAAGGAATAATTGACTCGTCAATACAAGAGGTTGTTACGACGACACAATAGACATTATGACGACAAAGATTCGAGCTGGGAGGATAAGAATCTAAGGAGCATTTCGAAAATAATAACCACGTCGGCAAAATATAATCGAGCTATTTTTATCAGGATGGATGGGTCCATCGGAGCCGTCTGATCGGATTTTTAAGGTACGCGCCTCTTCATCTACCGACACTATAAATAGATTGAATGCTCGAAAATAAAAAATTACGCTATCATTTGCCCTAAGCCACTCCGTCGAAAAACCCTCGCATCCTTTGTCGTGCTGCCTTCTCTCTCACTCCGAATCAATGTGATAAGTAATAAAATATATGTATTTTTAGTATAATTATTAGTATAGTTTTAATTAATATTGTGAATTTTCTATGTAAATTAATGAATAAATTGCTTCTTTATTATTTCTGGTTTCTAACTTAGTTTTATTTTTGTTTTTGCATTTTTTTGCAAAATTTTCCTAGGTCACGCCCTCAGTCACGCCCGTGACCAAGGGCGTGTAATTTTTAAAGATCAAATATCAACGGGACGGCTCGATTCAGATCAAATCCCGACAAATCGCTCAAGTCACGCCCTCGGTCACGCCCGTGACCAAGGGCGTGTAAATTTAAAGCTCTGCGCCCGACGAATTTCTCTTCAGCTCACTCCAGTTGACCAAGTCACGCCCATGACTCTACAAGTCACGCCCGTGTTCCAGCAGAGTCACGCCCGTGAGCCGCCATCGCGTCACGTCTTGAAGCCGCGCCCATGCTACCGACATCAACCACCCATAGTCACGCCCGTGACTCACAAAGTCACGCCCGTGACATACCAAGTCACGCCCATGTGCAGCCATGTTTGACGGCCGGACCTTCCAGAAGACGGCGAATACAGCCGAGCAAATGTCACGCCCTAAGTCACGACCGTGACATTCAAGTCACGCCCGTGACCTAGGGCGTGTAAAACTCAAATTTTCCCTATAAATAGAGGGGCTCGGCTGAAGTATTTTTCATCCAAATTTTGAGTGCTTTGTAATGTTTTTCTGAGTTCTTTGAGTGAATGCGTGTTTTCTTTATGCAATTAAGTTATGTTCGTTTGTAATTTTCGCCTTTTAGAAATAAAATGTTGTTTTTCTCATTTGGATCATCTTCCTTTTTATTAATGTTAGCGTGTGTGCGTGTATGAGTTTAGCTTTATTGCTTTCATAATTTAGTTTTATTGCTTTTATAGTTAGGTTTATTGCTTTCATAATCTAGGTTTACTGTTTTCATAGCTTAGATTTACAAGCTTTCATAAAATAGTTTTATCGTTTTCTTTTTCGCTTAATGTTATCACTTTCATTTTAAACGCTTTCTTTTCAGTTTTTTTTTGAGTGTGTGCGTGTATGAGATTACATTTTTCTTTTTTTGTAACTTAGTTTTATTTCAGTTTTCATATAACTGTTATATACCACCCCCATCTTGAATAAGAGGCTAATTAACTTTAGCATTTATTTAAGTCGGTTGGGACGGATATTATTTCTGCACCTTTATAAGTCTTTTCATTTCTATACCACCCCCTTCTTGAATAAGAGGCTAAGAACTTTTTAGCGCTTGTTTAAGGTGGTTGGGACGGATATTATTTCTGCACCTTTATAAGTCTTTTCATTTCTATACCACCCCCTTCTTGAATAAGAGGCTAAGAACTTTTTAGCGCTTGTTTAAGGTGGTTGGGACGGATACTATTACTGTTTTTTATATAAGTCTTTTCATTTCCTTTTTATCCGCTTATATCTGCTTTAATCATTAAAAATGTATTTTTCAACCGACAATGCCGTCTCCATTCCGATGAGTGGCTAATTTCCTTTAGCACACGACGTCGAAGAGCATTGGGACACAAAAATAGTTTTTTCTATAAAATTAAAACATCTCTTTCTAAAATAATTAACGCTTAAGGTTTACCCGAGAATCACGTTGAGTGGAGCCACATAATCGATGTGTGGTTTTCATTTCCGTTTTCGTACCTAGTTAGCCGAGAGGCTCGTGCGTACGGATTGATCGCTCACGGGTAAAGAGAAGTGCGCTCTACCCTCGAGAGAGGACGAGGTAATTCTCCCGAATTGGAAATAAAAACCCAATAGCAGGGTTCACAACATAAAGCGAGTATTAAGAACATTCGATTGTAGAACGAGAGTTCGGTCGAATATTCATAATCTCAGGTGGGCGTACCCTCGAGAGAGGAGCATTCATAATTATGGAACCTCCACGGTCAAGTCATCTTAATATTTTGAAAAATCATCACTTTTAATTCTACGAAAAAAATCTATTTTCGTCTCAAGGTAATTCGACGTCGCGCGCTATATTTCTCATCGCTTAGAACTCTAGTTAATCGCTTATTATCGTCTTTCGCATTTTATCACTTAGAATTTTTGTTAAACCAACTAAAAATATTATTCCGATAAAATAATAGTTCGTTCCTCGAAGTAGCATAATCAACACGACCCGCGGAAATATACGATCCCGATATTTTCAAAAAAAATATCCTGTATTACTTGCGATAAGGTATACTTGCCTTTATCAAATGATTAATTTGGACTAAGAATTCAAATACAGCTTTCCAAACTCATTTAGTGCAAAACTCTCCTTTTCTACTTTTCAATTTAATAGAAATCGGCGTTGTAGCCGAGGCGTAATTGTCAATATTCCGAAAGAAGAAAAAGACCGTTACTTCTATCCTTCAATAGGATAACGGTTAATTTCTCAAAGTAGGAGTACTTGCAAGACTCTTCGAAAACATCCGCCAATTCTAAACTCTTAATACAAAGGTTATCTTTTATTTATAAAACAAAAGAAGCAGTCCAAACGAAATCATCAAGTTTTTGGCGCCGTTGCCGGGGAACTTTGTGTTGTTATTTGAAAGTAGGAACTGCTATTAATTTTATTCCTTATCTATATATTTTTACTAAAAAACGAAAAAAAACAATACAAAAAGTAATATAAAAAATATATATATAACTTATATTTATTAAATTAATAATAATAAGAAAACAAAAAATTCTCAAAAAAATAATAATTTGTTTTTAGTATATGACCCGAGGAAACTCGTCGGACGATTCGACTATTCCTTTTGACCCCGAAATCGAGCGCACTCTTCGTGAGCGCATCCGATCTCGTGATCAAAACTTACTCGAAACCCCCGAAGAGTCAATCGGAGATACTGCAAATATGGGCGATCCAATTCCAAATGCGGCCCCGGCCCGGACCATGGCATATTACGCCCGGCCGAATTTGGACGATACAGGATCAAGTATTACTCGCCCAACAGTTAATAATAATAATTTCGAAATAAAATCCAGCATAATTCAAATGGTACAACAGTCGATTCAATTCGACGGTTTGCCAGATGAGGACCCAAATCAGCACCTTTCAAACTTTTTAGAAATATGCGACACCTTTAAAATTAATGGCGTCACTGATGACGCCATTCGTTTACGCTTATTTCCATTTTCGCTACGGTCAAAGGCCAAATCGTGGTTGACTTCCCTTCCGAGAGGGTCCATAACCACGTGGGCCCAATTGACGGAATTTTTCTTAACTAAGTATTTTCCTCCGTCAAAAACCGCAAAACTACGCACGGATATCACATCCTTTGTGCAATTCGATTCCGAGTCTCTTTATGAGACTTGGGAGCGTTTTAAAGAATATTTGCGCAGGTGTCCTCATCACGCGCTACCAACTTGGCTACAGGTCCAGACGTTTTATAATGGTTTAAATTTTTCTACGCGGCAGATGATTGATGCGGCCTCCGGGGGAACGTTAAACAACAAAACCCCGGAGATGGCTCAAGCTCTGATCGACGAAATGGCCATGAACGCGTACCAATGGAATGTGCCAAGGTCGCGTCCTAATAAACCGGCTGGTCTTTTTGAAGTGGACGCCACTACTTTCTTAGCCTCACAGGTAGAGCGGCTAAGTAAGCAGGTGGCGGAGATGACTGTTTCCTCCTCCACTCCCGCTTGGAATAATAATAATAATAATGTAATCGAAGAATCGGTGGATTACCTCGGTAATCCGGTTAGGCCCCCCTTTAACCCTAATAACAACCCGTATAGTAATAATTATAATCCAGGTTGGAGGACCCACCCTAATTTCTCCTGGAGCAATCCTAACAATGCTCAGAGGCCCCCAAATATGAATCCTCAAGGATTTCCGCAAGGATTTCCGCAGGGATTCCAGCCTCCTCCTCCAAAACCTTCGCCGCTCGAAGATGTTTTGTCTAAATACATCGCGTCCAACGATTCAAATATCCGGAATCTTACCGGATCGATTAAAAACTCGGAAAACCAGGTTGGACAACTTGCAAAGATGGTCTCCGAGCGGCCATACGGAGCTCTACCAGGGAATACGGAGCCGAACCCCAGGGAAAATGCCAACGCTATAACCCTTCGAAGCGGCAAGCAGGTCGTCTCCCCATTGCGGGTTGAGCCTAAGGTATGCATTTCGCCTCCGACCCCTCCACCCTCTTCCTCGATTCTAATTGTTCCGGATTCTCCGGTTGCGCCGAATGTTTCGAGTCCTCGAATTCCTTACCCGTCTAAAATTAATAAAGAGAAGGAGGACGAAAATTATCAAAAATTTCTGCGTATTTTAAAACAAATTCAAATAAACGTCCCCTTCTGCGAGGCACTCTCCCAAATGCCGAAATACGCGAAATATCTTAAGGAGTTGCTTTCTAATAAAAAGCGACTCGAGGATGTTTCGCGTGTTTCCCTTAACGCGGAATGTTCGGCTGTTCTCCTTAACAAATTGCCGCCAAAACTGAACGACCCGGGACGGTTCTCCATCCCGTGTCTCTTTGGCAATATGTTAATAAAGTATGCTCTTGCGGATTTAGGCGCCAGCATCAATTTGATGCCTTTTTCTCTTTTCAAAAAAACTCGATTTAGGCGTCCCAAGTCCAACAAAAATGAGTATCCAACTCGCGGATCGCTCGGTAAAGTACCCAATAGGTGTAGCGGAGGATGTTCTGGTCAAGGTCGACAAGTTTATCTTCCCGGTAGACTTTGTCATCCTGGACATAGAGGAGGACGTCGAGGTACCCATCATCCTCGGTCGCCCCTTTCTCACAACCTCCCGCGCGTTAATCGATGTCAGTAACGGTCGCCTCCTCCTTCGAGTTGGAGACGACGAAATTACTTTACATATCAACCCCTCCATGCGGAACTCACTATCGAATGATGATTCCTATTTCAATTTGGAATCCGCGTTTGTGGACGAGTGTTCTTCTCTTTCGGAATTGCTATCTTTAATGATAGACGATTCGGATCTGGCGAATCAACCTCCTTTAGACGAATTACCACCAAATTCGCCTTTCGAGCCTTTTGATTCGAAAGCTTTAAAAATCTCCACTTCCTATGAAGAACCTCCGGTCTTGGAGCTTAAGCAACTCCCCGACCATTTAAAATATGCTTTTCTAGCCGCGAACTTAAAACTTCCGGTTATAATATCGTCTACTTTAACCGATTCGGAAACATCCGAATTGGTTGGAGTTTTATCTAAACATCGCCGTGCAATTGCATGGCAAATTTCCGATATCAGGGGAATTAACCCCTCATTCTGCTCCCACAAAATTTTTCTCAAAGAAAACCCCCGCAAAACAATTCAGCCTCAACGGCGACTTAACCCGAACATGCGGGAAGTGGTTAAGACTGAAATTATTAAACTCCTTGATGCGGGGATTATCTATCCTATTTCCGACAGCACGTGGGTAAGCCCCGTACAAGTCGTCCCAAAAAAGGGCGGTATAACGGTCGTGGCAAACACGAATAATGAATTAATCCCAACTCGCACTGTTACGGGTTGGAGGGTGTGCATCGACTACAGAAAACTAAATGATGCCACCAGAAAAGACCACTTTCCGTTACCGTTTATTGATCAAATCTTAGAGCGTCTCTCCGGTCATCCTTTTTATTGCTTCCTTGATGGTCTCTCGGGATTTTTCCAAATCCCTATTTCACTCGAGGACCAAGAAAAAATGACTTTTACTTGCCCTTTCGGCACCTTTGCATATCGAAGGATGCCGTTTGGCCTCTGTAACGCGCCAGCTACATTCCAAAGATGTATGCTGGCAATATTTGGCGAGCTAGTAGAAGACATAATGGAAGTCTTCATGGATGACTTCTCCGTCTTTGGAGACTCTTTTAAAAATTGTCTAAAAAATATAGATAGAGTCCTCCAACGGTGCGAGGAGACGAACTTAGTCTTGAACTGGGAGAAATGCAACTTCATGGTCCGAGAGGGCTTAGTCCTCGGCCATAAAATTTCTTCCAAGGGGATGGAGGTCGATAGGGCCAAAGTCGCTATAATTGAACAACTTCCTGTTCCTTCGAACGTCAAATCAATTAGAAGTTTTCTTGGCCACGCAGGTTTTTATCGGCGGTTTATTCAAGATTTTTCAAGAATAACCAAACCGCTAACTCACCTCCTGGAAAAGGATTCCCCATTCATTTTTGACACGGCCTACATAGAGGCATTTGATTTTATAAAAAAACAACTTATCAATTCTCCAATTCTGGTGGCGCCAGATTGGTCCCTTCCGTTCGAGATTATGTGCGACGCGAGCGATATCGCGGTAGGAGCTGTCTTAGGCCAACGCGTAAATAAATATTTTCATCCAATATATTACGCTTCTCGCACACTCAATGCCGCACAGGCTAACTATACAACGACGGAAAAGGAACTTCTTGCCGTCATCTTTGCTTTTAATAAATTCAGGCCTTACGTAACACTTTCACACGTGATCGTTTTCACCGATCACTCCGCCCTAAAATATCTTTTGGCCAAAGTTGATGCCAAGCCTCGCTTACTTCGATGGATCCTCCTTTTACAGGAATTTGACTTAGAGATCCGGGATAAGAAGGGGGCTGAAAATTTAGCAGCCGAACACCTCTCACGTTTAGAACACCCCGTCGCAGAAGCGCTCGTCGAACCAGAAATAGACGATCGATTTCCTGAGGAGCGCCTTTTAATCATAAATAATACAAAAACTTCTTCTACCCCTTGGTTCGCAGATTACGCGAACTATTTAGTCGCGCGGGTCCTTCCAAAAGATTTTTCGACTCAGCAGAAGAAGAAATTCTTCTCTGACTTGAAAAACTACTTTTGGGAGGACCCCTTTCTCTTTCGCATCTGCGCAGACCAAGTGATACGAAGATGTGTTTCAAGCGAGGAGGGTGCGCAAATATTGCGACACTGCCATGAGGGGCCGGCTGGAGGGCATTATCAAGCCAACCGGACCGCGCGGAAAGCGTTAGAGTCAGGCTTTTATTGGCCCACTCTCTTTAAGGATGCTCACACTTTTGTGAGTATATGCGATAGCTGCCAGCGGTCGGGTAACATCTCTCGTCGTGACGAGATGCCCCAAAACTTTTATTTAGAATGTGAAATCTTCGATTTGTGGGGCATAGAGTTTGTAGGCCCCCTACCTCCTTCTTTTAATAATCGCTATATTTTAGTGGCGGTCGACTACGTATCTAGGTGGGCGGAAGCGCAAGCTCTGCCCACCAATGATGCGCGAGTCGTCGTCCATTTTCTAAAAAAATTATTTTCTCGCTTCGGCACGCCCCGTGCAATAGTTAGTGATAGAGGCACGCACTTCTGCAACGCCCAGTTTTCAAAAATTTTATCTAAGTACGGCGTCACGCATAAGCTCGCCACCGCCTATCACCCCCAAACGAGCGGCCAAGTAGAGGTAGTGAATCGCGAGATAAAACGCATTTTGGAAAAAACCGTCTCTTTAAATAGGAAGGATTGGTCCTCAAAACTCGACGACGCGTTGTGGGCGTATCGTACGACATACAAGACCGCTATCGGTTGTACACCCTATCGATTAGTCTACGACAAAGCGTGCCATTTACCGGTGGAGTTAGAACACCGCGCTTTTTGGGCCTTAAAATTTTTAAATCTCGATTCGAACTTAGCCTCCGAGAATAGGAAATTCCAGCTAAATGAACTCGATGAATGGCGTGCGAACGCTTATGAGAGTAATAAATTTTATAAGGAGCGTTCTAAGTTCTACCACGATCGAAAAATTAAATTTCCAAAAACTTTTGCGCCGGGCGATCTTGTCCTTCTTTATAATTCACGTCTTCGTCTTTTTCCGGGTAATCTCAAATCCCGCTGGACTGGCCCCTTTGAAGTCAAAGAGGTTTGGTCGTATGGGACCGTTCTTATCTCTCACCCCGAAAAAGGCGACTTTAAAGTCAATGGCCACCGTTTAAAACTATATCTTGCGGGTGATCCGGTAGACGGACACACGGAATCTTTAACCCTCCCCAATTTATAATCTCACCACGCCAAATGCGTCAAGCTACGCGACGGTAAACAAAGCGCTTGTGGGAGGCACCCCATATTTATCTAATATTTGTATTATGCTTTTTTTTTATCTCTTTTTGCAGGGTTTCTTACGACCCCGCCAGCTTTCATTCAGGGAAGCCTTTTTGCTTCCTCTTTCCTTTTGTATATATTGCAATGTTTTTTTTCTCTTCTTCATACTTACATTACAACATTGGGGACAATGTTGGGTTTTAAGTATGGGGGTGTTTTACCGTTTTCATAAAAAAAAAATTAGGTACTTGTTTTACTTTGTCACAACAAGAAAAAAAAATCAACAAAAAAACAAAAAAAGCTCTACAAAAACTTTTGTTTTTTTCCTTGTCAAAATAAAAAACAAAAACAAAAAAAATTTACAACTTACAAAATACAAAAAAATATATATAACTATATATAGTTGAAAAAACAAAAATAATATCCAAAAATAAAAACCCTACTTTACTTTTATTCTTAAAGCATTTAGTTTCGAGAGTATATGTTTGTGGATTTTCATAATCGCTAGTTTTACTATTTGTTTGTTTATCTAAGATCGATAGATTTAAACGTTCGGGGTTAAGTTTTAAAGAATATCTTGTGTTTTTAATTTAAATAGAGGCTTTGTTATCAAGCACTACTTCTACTAGCTAAAATAGAGACATGTGTATTATGTTGGCAAAACAACTTTAGACTGCAATTATCCCTACTTTATGTCTTCAGGAATCTAGGAATATTCAACTTACTAAGGTTGCTCTCAAAATTTTTTTTATTATTCTAGAATTTCTCTTGAAAACCCCTTGTATACACCAATTTAGCATGGCAAAAACAAACAAAGGAAGAAAAAAAAAGATCTTATGTCAATGGGAATACAAAAATTCCGTAAACATAGGCACCCAATATTTGTTAAAAGAGATCCTATGTCAATGGGAATTGCAAATTCCGTAAACACAGGCATTTGGTTAATTAAAAGGTCAATTTTCCCTCGTACACCAACGATGGGAGTCAAAGGAAACTATATAAGAGGGGTGAGATGATACAATTCATCACCCCTAATTCAAGTACTCTTCTATTTGCCAAGGCTTTTTTTCCCCCTTTTCCCTTAACCAAATTATTGTTTCTAGTTTTAATTCAAAAAATCATTTGAGAGCATAATTAGTAACTTATATTTTTTCCTTCATGTTTCTTTAAACAAAGGTTATTATAATTTCGATCTAATCTCGTTTACTAATGATTGCAATTTTGTTTGCTATTTGGTTAATTAAGAAGTCTTTTGGCCAGGACATTTCTTTCTACTTAAATCATTTGCATAATTTAGGACTTAACTCTTATTACTCCGAATTTTTATTTTTCAGTCTCTTATGATTAAAATAAAACGATAGACAAAAATTAGAACTTATGTTAATCCTGTATAGATCTCTCTTACTTTTGCTCTGGAATAGCAAAAGCTTAAGTATGGGGGTATTTGATAAGTAATAAAATATATGTATTTTTAGTATAATTATTAGTATAGTTTTAATTAATATTGTGAATTTTCTATGTAAATTAATGAATAAATTGCTTCTTTATTATTTCTGGTTTCTAACTTAGTTTTATTTTTATTTTTGCATTTTTTTGCAAAATTTTCCCAGGTCACGCCCTCAGTCACGCCCGTGACCAAGGGCGTGTAATTTTTAAAGATCAAATATCAAAGGGACGGCTCGATTCAAATCAAATCCCGACAAATCGCTCAAGTCACGCCCTCGGTCACGCCCGTGACCAAGGGCGTGTAAATTTAAAGCTCTGCGCCCGACGAATTTCTCTTCAGCTCACTCCAGTTGACCAAGTCACGCCCGTGACTCTACAAGTCACGCCCGTATTCCAGCAGAGTCACGCCCGTGAGCCGCCAGCGCGTCACGTCTCGAAGCCGCGCCCATGCTACCGACATTAGCCACCCATAGTCACGCCCGTGACTCACAAAGTCACGCCCGTGACATACCAAGTCACGCCCGTGTGCAGCCATGTTTGACGGCCGGACCTTCCAGAAGACGGCGAATACAGCCAAGCAAATGTCACGCCCTAAGTCACGGCCGTGACATTCAAGTCACGCCCGTGACCTAGGGCGTGTAAAACTCAAATTTTCCCTATAAATAGAGGGGCTCGGCTGAAGTATTTTTCATCCAAATTTTGAGTGTTTTGTAATGTTTTTCTGAGTTCTTTGAGTGAATGCGAGTTTTCTTTATGCAATTAAGTTATGTTCGTTTGTAATTTTCGCCTTTTAGAAATAAAATGTTGTTTTTCTCATTTGGATCATCTTCCTTTTTATTAATGTTAGTGTGTGTGCGTGTATGAGTTTAGCTTTATTGCTTTCATAATTCAGTTTTATTGCTTTTATAGTTAGGTTTATTGCTTTCATAATCTAGGTTTACTGTTTTCATAGCTTAGATTTACAAGCTTTCATAAAATAGTTTTATCGTTTTCTTTTTCGCTTTATGTTATCACTTTCATTTTAAACGCTTTCTTTTCAGTTTTTTTTTGAGTGTGTGCGTGTATGAGATTACATTTTTCTTTTTTTTTGTAACTTAGTTTTATTTCAGTTTTCATATAACTGCTATATACCACCCCCATCTTGAATAAGAGGCTAATTAACTTTAGCATTTATTTAAGTCGGTTGGGACGGATATTATTTCTGCACCTTTATAAGTCTTTTCATTTCTATACCACCCCCTTCTTGAATAAGAGGCTAAGAACTTTTTAGCGCTTGTTTAAGGTGGTTGGGACGGATATTATTTCTGCACCTTTATAAGTCTTTTCATTTCTATACCACCCCCTTCTTGAATAAGAGGCTAAGAACTTTTTAGCGCTTGTTTAAGGTGGTTGGGACGGATACTATTACTGTTTTTTATATAAGTCTTTTCATTTCCTTTTTATCCGCTTATATCTGCTTTAATCATTAAAAATGTATTTTTCAACCGACAATGCCGTCTCCATTCCGATGAGTGGCTAATTTCCTTTAGCACACGACGTCGAAGAGCATTGGGACACAAAAATAGTTTTTCTATAAAATTAAAACATCTCTTTCTAAAATAATTAACGCTTAAGGTTTACCCGAGAATCACGTTGAGTGGAGCCACATAATCGATGTGTGGTTTTCATTTCCGTTTTCGTACCTAGTTAGCCGAGAGGCTCGTGCGTACGGATTGATCGCTCACGGGTAAAGAGAAGTGCGCTCTACCCTCGAGAGAGGACGAGGTAATTCTCCCGAATTGGAAATAAAAACCCAATAGCGGGGTTCACAACATAAAGCAAGTATTAAGAACATTCGATTGTAGAACGAGAATTCGGTCGAATATTCATAATGTCAGGTGGGCGTACCCTCGAGAGAGGAGCGTTCATAATTATGGAACCTCTACGGTCAAGTCATCTTAATATTTTGAAAAATCATCACTTTTAATTTTACGAAAAAAATCTATTTTCGTCTCAAGGTAATTCGACGTCGCGCGCTATATTTCTCATCGCTTAGAACTCTAGTTAATCGCTTATTATCGTCTTTCGCATTTTATCACTTAGAATTTTTGTTAAACCAACTAAAAATATTATTCTGATAAAATAATAGTTCGTTCCTCGAAGTAGCATAATCAACACGACCCGCGGAAATATACGATCCCGATATTTTCAAAAAATATATCCTGTATTACTTGCGATAAGGTATACTTGCCTTTATCAAATGATTAATTTGTACTAAGAATTCAAATACAGCTTTCCAAACCCATTTAGTGCAAAACTCTCCTTTTCTACTTTTCACTTCAATAGAAATCGGCGTTGTAGCCGAGGCGTAATTGTCAATATTCCGAAAGAAGAAAAAGACCATTACTTCTATCCTTCAATAGGATAACGGTTAATTTCTCAAAGTAGGAGTACTTGCAAGACTCTTCGAAAACATCCGCCAATTCTAAACTCTTAATACAAAGGTTATCTTTTATTTATAAAACAAAAGAAGCAGTCCAAACGAAATCATCACAATGGCTCCCAAGAAATATGAAGTGATCTCAGGTTGTGATGTTCAGCGAGGAGACTTCAATGCCTGCTCCGACGAAATCAGATCAGTAATAGGATTGCTAGAGGCATCAGGACTAGAGTATGTCCTATGTGAACCCTCGGTTCTTCTCCACCAGGAATTGGGCAAGTTCTTTACCGTAGCAAAACTCGACCACACTGAAACTCAGATAAGATCCATGGTGGGAGGCAAGAAGGTCAAGATATCCGCAAAGAGCCTTGGAAAAGCACTGAATCTACCAAGCATCCAAGGGGAAGAGGAAGAAGAAGAGCCGACCTTTGAAGATAAGTCAGCAAGTTACGCTTGGTGCGGACACACAGGGAAGACCTACGGGTCTATCAAGAGAACTGAATTCAATCATAAGGGGAAGCTGCTAGTCGACATTGTTGGCAAAGTGTTGTTGTGCAAGTCTGGTTCCCACGACCGCATATCTAAGGACATGTTTGCTGTCATGGCCAGAATAATCCACTCTAAGAAAACCAATTGGAGTGAATTCCTCTTCCTGAGTGTGAAGAACACCCTGAAGTCCCCCTCGTATGGAAGAATATTGTCCCTTTTTTCTTCTAAACATCCAGGGTGATACATTGCATAAAAGAATGGGAGTACCTCTTCATTACTCCAAGAAATTGGATACAAAGATGTTGGACCGATGGGATAGGTCCATCCCCAAACCATCCTCTGAAGACCAGCCTGCTCCCAAGAAGCAGAAGAAACCAGCAACCCAAATAAACACCTCCGAAGAAAAAGAGTCATCAAGCAGTTCTAATGACATTGAACCACCCCCACACCATCCCACTCCATCCGGAGGAGAAACATCCACCAAAGAAAATGCTCCTGTATCAATCCATGAACCTGCTCCCACAGAGGTTATTGAAAATACTGGAAACCCCAACTTGGGGAGTGTTCCTGCTGAGGGGGAGTCCCAACTTGGAAGCTCAGCCCAAGATGCAGAGATGTTTGATGGAGAGGTCTCAGCTGGAGGCTCACATTAGGAGAATGCACAGGTTGAGGGGAGACCCAACTAGGGTACTCTGCCCCAGTTGATCAAGGAAATGAGCCAATAACAGACATCACTCTCTCAGACTGCCGAGAGCTAACTGTAGCAAGAAAAGTCATGCTCATAGCTCCAAGTGAGCCCTTGCCAAAAGGTTCTAAGGGGAAAGCCAAGATCACAATGCATATTGGTGAAGAATCCTCTGAAGATGTCAGTGAAACAGATCCACAGGGAGGAGGAGATCAATGAGGACAAACTGCTGAGCCATCTTCGACTCAGGCAGGATCTCTCTTCCACATGCTATCAGCCTTACTGTCTGCTCAGCGAAAACAACTTGAACAGTTCATAGTAAAAACTGTGGATAGTCTACGGAAAGAGATGAAGGGGAAATTCAGAAAGTAAAGAGTGACATACACTACCTCAACACCAGTGCGCTCATTTCTATACCATGGAAGCTCCCACAATCGATAAAATGAGTGAGGAAGTTAATAAAGTGGGACATCAAACCCACAAAATCCTGAACAAGCAAGGCACATTCTCAGACAATGTGTACTATGGTCTTAAGCAGATAGAGACAGATGCTGAAAATAACCGAAATCAAATTCTGAACAAGGTTAATGAGAACGCTCATACTTTAGATACACATCTGCTGCAAGTAAACAACAACCTGGATGTAACTGAACAAAACTTGCATGACAAGCTGAATCAAGTCAGAGAAGGACTGGAGGAAAGGGTAATTGAACAACCCCTAAAGGGGGAGAAGGAAATTATAAACGCTAGTTCACATCAAGTGATGTGGATAACAAATCAGATAAAGCAGACAATGAAGCAACCCCCATCACGATATGAAGCTGCTAATCCGTCTGCAAGCACTGACTTAGCCGAATATGGAATAGAGTTTGGAGAATCAGTAACCTCCAGGAAAAGAAAGAGAAGTCAGAGCAGCCAATATTGGCAAAAGAGACTGAGAGAAGTTGAGCTGGATCCACAATCCGAAAGGTGGAGTCCAGCATCAACATAAATAATAACAGAATCATGGATCCAGTTTGGATACCCTCAAGAGGACTATCAAAGAGTATATCAGACAGTTGAATGGGAGAAACATCTGAAGCAGCTGGAAAGGAGGAAGAACCACAAGCTAGCATTACCACAAGGTCCTCCTCCCTCTTCTAAGAGAATTCCCCCGCCCGTCAACTACCTTCAGAGGCAAAGGCAGAAAAACAAAGGAGCAAGCAGCAGCAGACGCTGATGGGGCAACAAATTACAATCATAATTTGTTTTGATGGGGCAAATGAATACTAATGCTTTAAGTGTGATGTTACTATTTGAAATGATTTATCCTTTCATGTGTGGCATTTATCATTGAGGTAAGTTAGGGCTTCTTCAAATTGGGGGAGATTGTTGGGAACAGTGCCCTACAATGTTCCTTATTTGAAGAAGTGCTTAGCTCAATGATAAGTGCAAGCTATATTTAATGCCTCGTCTAGTTCATGCTTGCAGAGATCAACTATAAGACAAGTACTTTAGTTATGTCAGTAAGTACTGTATCGTTGAGAAAAAGGAGATGTCATCAACAAAGTATGCTTGTCGTCATAATGATGGGCATAGAAAAAGCTGAGACTATGCATGTTCGTCGAACGCAGAATGTCGTTCGTCGAACGCAGAAGGAAGTTCGTCGAACTCAGAAGGAAGATCGACGACCACTGAGATTTGGCATGTTCGTCGAATGCAGAAGCAAGATCGTCGAACTCAGAAGGAAGATCGTTGACCACTGAGACTCAGCAAGATCGTCGAACGCAGAGAAGATGCAGTATCATTGACTTCATCAAAGTGGGCTTGTCGCCGAGAAAGAACAAACATCGTTGTGAAGAAGCCTTGTCGCTGAAAAGGATAAGTATGATTGATGACGTTGAACATCACCGTAAAGAAGGCATGTCGTCGAAGAAGACTGAAGAAGGACAGCTGAAGACTAGCAATTGGTGAAGTACGATCTGTCAACATTGTATCACTCATGTCGTCGAGAGAACAACATAAATATGACGATAATCTACAAGAAGGAAGATCTTGACGACACAGTCAGAGATAACATATCCTCGTATATGCAGAATGTCTCGTATCGTCGAGATACTAGAATCAGAAGTAGAAGCAAGAAGAATTGAAAGTGTGTCTAAGTTCAAGACTTCGACAAAGTTATGTCGTCGAGATATTGTCCATGATGTCGTAACGATGGAAATATCGTCGAGACAGATTCAAATGTTGCGGACACATTATCAGCATTTAATGATGTCGCCTGATTGTCCAATCTGCGCATGCTTTTATGGAATGGGCGTCTGACATTAAAGGACACCACATGTTACCATTATGCGGCTCATCTGTCCTATAAATGGGAATAGTGATGCCCTAGAAAACTATCTTCGAAGAAAGAGAAAAAGAACGAGAAAGAATCCCGTCGTTACACTTCAATAGAACAGTATTCTCGGAGGAGAAGAAGAAGATCAAGTAGAGAGCAAGCATCAAGTGCTCTCTAAGGAATCAGTCATCATCATCGACTGAAAAGTAGATGATCAACACCAGGAAAAAGAAGTGAAGGCTGAAGAAGATCCAGTGCTGAATCTCCAAATCAAGAAGCATATTCTTCAACCCTAAGAAGCCAATCTTCATCAGGCTAAAGTTACCAATCTTAATCCGGCAGAAGTAACAGTTATTTTTAATGTAATTTGTTGTAAAGGCTTGCAGGCCTATTTGTCTAACTTGAGGGCTGGAGAGCTGTGATGCTTGAGGGCCAGGGCAGTGTACTTGCGGGTCCGACACCATCTAGCTTGCGGGCTGGAGAGCTTTGAGGCTTGAGGTCCAGGGCAGTGGACTTGCGGGTCTGATCTTGTCGAGCTTGAGGGCTCGGGCGCAGTAGGGGCTTGCGGGCCAAGGCTGTAGGCATAGGACTTGTGGGTCTGTGTTGTGTAGGGCTTGATGGCCTGAGTGTCGAGCTTGTGGGCTCGGGGGCAGTAGGGGCTTGCGGGCCTAGGCTGTTGGACTTGCGGGTCCGAGGTGTAAGGCTTGAGGGCCTAAAGTTTTTGGCGGCGTTTGCCGAGCCTAGCACACTGCTAGGTAGGCGCAAAGTGAAAGAGGACTACTCAAGACACCCTGTCTTGAGGAACCTCTATACATCGTTGTGTGTTTTCTGTGTTATGCTTTACAGCTTTTAGATCTACTAACCAGAAATCAAGATCACCTAAAAGGGAATAATATAGTTTGAAAAACCTATTCACCCCCCCCCCCCCTCCTCTAGGTGAAAAGTTGACACCCAATAAACAACAATTAGTTTCAAATAAAACCATCTCAGCACACACAGAGTCATACACAAAAGAAGCATTTTTTGAAATTAAAACCAGATTACATTGCTTGTCCACTTGTTCACTAGGAATAAAATACTTAAAGTTATATATGAAATGTTTACATCAACAGCAGCTTCCAAACATCGTCACGCGTGCAGACCACACATGAACATCATTAAACAAAACACTTGGGCCTTCGAGGGTCAGCACAGCACAGCAGTTGGGGTTCCAACCCTCTATTTCCCACTCGTTTTGCCAGGACCTGCCAAGCACAATCCACCAAGCAGTGGGAAAATAGGTGACCGGTCAGCTTTAGGTGACACAGATTTATAATGAACCCACCCCATGCCCGGTGCGGTGGTACTCCTTCCCTGCAAGAAAGCAATAGCAGCATATATTTCATAGGTACGTCTAAGCACCGCATAGAAACCATCATCATATACGTCGACTCGAGGCCGCACGAATTGTTCTCTCAAGGCACACTCCATCCATATGTTCTTTTTCCACTTGGATGGCCACATTGAGTTAAGTCGTACACACCTACGTTTTCTGGCATTCTTACAGAAGATGGTGCACCAAGGGGCGACCTCTTCACCGACCATTATGGACGGGTTCAGATCCAGCTAGTCCCGGCTCAATCATCGTGAACAAATAGCATGATGTGGTAAACTTTCACCTCATCCCAATCACATAGACGACCTCACAGGGTCATCGCACTGGCCCCCATGGCCACTGACAATCATACCTCGTGATCTCAAGGACCACTGGTGATAGCGTCGGCGCTAGCACTAGCGCTGGGGCTAGTTACAGAACTCCCATTCTGTCAGCTCTTTCGGGTATTTTCTAGAGCTCAGCTCCAGAACTCCCTGCAGCACATCACAACACCCAAAAAGCTGAAAAACAAGCATACATACTCAGAGTCTTCTCCGGAGTGCAATATCAACATCACCAATCCAGACCAACCTGTCCAGATGGTCTTCACACAGTATGCCTATGTTCGTACAGTAATCCGCACTCTATATGAAATTTTCTACGAGGATAATCCATATCGATTCGTCGGAAGAGCATATCTACTAATTAGTGGAACTCTTCCAACTACTATACGAATCAAAGGACTAGCATGTCCATAGATTAAGGAGGAGAATCGTTACCCTTGGTGCTCATTTTGGTGCCATATAGTTTAGCTTCCTCTCCACGGATCCAACGATGACACAAGCGCGCAAGAGATCTCCTACCCGAACTTGCTCTAGCCAAAATAGACCTCCTTCCTCTTCCTGACCTCTGCCTTTGCCTTGGAAAGAGTCTAAGTAAGATCTTTGAGGAGAATCCTCGATTTTGAGGGTTTTAAATATAAAACTGCTACCGTCGGTGCTAGCCACTAGCGCCCAGCGCTAGCTTAGAGGCAGTTAGGCCGGCTTTATCTATAGCCGCTTAAGGAATTCATCGAAACCACTAGCGCTAGCGCTACCCCCTGCGCTATCTTTCGTCGACGAATTCACTTATGCTTAACAAGATTCATTGGAATACATTTGTCGGGACACAAAGTCGTCGAGATAGCTACCGCTAGCGCTACCGCCGACGCTAGCACTCGATGAGGCGTCTTGATTCTTTCAATGTTACACATAAGTCCTTTCATCAAAACTCACTCAATTCGACTATATGAGCTACCTCCGGCGGTAGCCCTATCGCCCGACGCTAGCTCCTTAGGTCTAAATTCAATGAACTTTTTGCACCTGAAAACTGGGGCCTTACACTATGAGGGGAACTTCAACATCCTCTTCGATATCAAGAATGACAAAGTCTACCAGAAAGATGAGCTTGTCTTTAACAAGCACGTCCTCCACTATCCCTATTGGATATTTTAATGATCGATCTTCGAGTTGGATTCTCATTCAGGTAGGGCTAGGATTTCCTAAACCTAACTTTTTAAATAACGAGAAAGGCATAAGATTTATACTTGCTCCAAGATCAACTAAGGTGTGTTTTACCAACAAATTGCCAAATATTCATGGGATGGAGAACCGTCTTGGGTCATTTGCTTTTTGAGGAAATTTGTTGAGTACAACCGCGGATCATTCTGCGTTAAGGGAAATATTCGAGATATCTTCAAGTTTCTATTTATTGGAGAGAAACTCCTTGATATATTTCGCATATTTAGGCATTTGAGAGATAGCCTCACAGAAGGGAACATTAATAAGAATTTAATGTAAAATTTATATAAACTTTTTATAAATTTTCTTGACGCACTCACTCTTAAGCTTAGACGGATACATAATATTTGAACTATAAGCATGCATAGCTAATTTAGTGGGAAAATTTGAAGATAAAATTGGAGGAGGAGTACAGATAAGAACCCCGGGATTGTCCTTTTTTGAAGCTACTATAACGACCTGATCTCATTGTCCGGAGCTGTTAGATGCCTGGCCCCATTGTCCAGGACGCCCAAGCTTCAGCCGCTTTGAAACACCCCAACCCCTCCCTGTGCCTGTTTCTCAGCACAGTGGGTTATTGATAGCGGGATTTGAACCCCCGCCACCCTTGAAGAGAAACCTTCAACAGTTCTCATCACCAACTAAGATGCATGTTGTGACGCCCCAGAATTTTGATTTATAGTTAAATCATTAATTCAGTCGTAGCGAGGGCGTTACCGTCATAGGCGCGTCTCCGTAGTTCTTCTCGAGTGTTTGCGAGGCCGCGGTTGATAAAAAAATAGTAATAATCTTCATTTATCCTGTCATGAAACATTTAATTAGCCTATAAAATATTTTATAAGATTTCCTTATTAAATACTGTATAAACTTATCTATAAATTCTTGTAAGAAAAATGTATATATATATAACTTCTCATAAAATCTATTTATGTTTTATTTAGGAGAAGTTAGTGGAGTCCGGTTGGGCGCCACTTTTATCATTTTAAATAGGATTTCTCTTTTCTTCCGATGCAAAAAATCATCTTCCTGTTCTTGTTTCATGAGCTTCAGCCATTTTAGAGAGAGAAGGAGAGAAAGGAGATGGAAAACTAGGGTTTTGGTCTTAGAAGGAGGTTTGGAGGTCGATTTCATCGTCGGAGCGAGGAATCGGAAGGTCATCGTCAAAATCATTAAGATTTGATGAGTCATCGTTCAAATTCGAGGTAAGTGCAGTTTTGTTGTGGTCTTTTCCTTGATTCTGTTAGATCCTTTCAAAATAAAAATAAACAAAAACTTACTCTAGGAAAATTTCTGGGTATTAAAGAAAATTTCTGGGTATTATATTATTGCAGGAAGAATATATATATATATATATATATATATATATATATATATATATATTCATATGTATATATGTCTGAGTATATGAAGAAGTAAGTCTTCTGAGTTTCTGAGGGTAGGAGTTAAGGTTAGAGCAAAATATCATTAATTTTCTATGTTAAAGCAAAATAGGTTTAGCTGTTGTAAACCAAAACCCTTTAAAATTTGTTAGGCTAGGTGTTTTCGTTGCTGTGTTAAGTAAGTTTAGAAATTTTTTTGCCTAAGTGAAAATTGTCGGGACTTCCCGTCGATCGACGGGACCTCCCGTTGATCGGCGAGACCGTCCTGTCGATCGGCGGATTTAGCTGTAGAAGATGCGTCCCCGAATCATTTAAGGCAAAATTTATGGTACTTCACGTTGATCGACGCGACCTCCCATCAATCTGTGAGACCGTCCCGTCGATCGGCGGCATTGGCAGGGGAAGATGATTTCCCGAATCGTTTAAGTAAAAATTGTCGGGACTTCCCGTCGATCGACGGGACCTCCCGTCGATCGACGAGACCAGCCCGTCGATCGGCTACATCAGCTGGGGAAGAAGGCTGGGGAAGAAGCTTCTTCGGGTCGTTAAGTCAAAATCAACGGGAGCACCCGCCAATTTTCTTTCCTTAGTGCAGTTTTTGCTTTAAATGCTAATTTTTGAGTCTTTTTGGTCGTATAGTGGGAAAATCCCCTTTGATTCCTCTTGAATCCTCTTATACTATTGTAAACTCTTTCAGTATATTACTAACTTGTCCAACTATTTGGAAGTATTAGTTTTGTTTATTCTATGGTAAGGTCTACCATATGAATCTTTTGTCTTGGCCTGGTTTGCCACCTTTAGACATTGCCTAAGCAAGTATAATGTTGATTTATGTATGGATTTACTATGAACCAAAAGGATGGTTAAGGGAACAAAGAGATCATCCATCTCAGATCTTTTATTAATGGTAGGTTGGACAATGAGTCTACCTCCATCTTTTATTAATGGTAGGTTGGACAATGAGACCACCTCCATCTTTTATTAATGGTAGGTTGGACAATGAGACCACCACCATCTTTTGTTAAGGGTAGTTGGACAATGAGACCACCACCCTCTTTACTTGATGCCCCCGTTTATGGGCTTATTTTTCTGTAAACTGGTGTATTTGTTGAAGCTGCTTATGCTAACTGTATGCTTACTTTTGGCTAATTGTCAGTCTTGTTGCCTCATAGCTTTCTTTCGTACTTTTACTGTACATGCTCCCTTTTGGGCTGAGGCATTCTTTTCTGTTGAGTGCCCCAGGTTCAGGTCAGTTGTTGCGGCAAGCGGTAGAGCTGCGTTGTCCGGTCCCCGGTAGAGGATCTTCCTGGTGAGGACCAGTCCTAGATGTTTTGCCTTCCTGCTATCACCTTGTGGGCTCATTTCAGTTGTAGAAGCCCGTCAGGTTTTGTTTCAGTGTACTTGCAGGTTGCTGCTGCTTGTGCTACTTTTGAGGTAGACAGATGTTGCTCTCTAGGAAAATGTGTACATTACTACATTATGTGTAACATTTTGTGTAATGCATTGCATAACACAATTTTTCTAATTATGTACCACCTATATTTTTTGAAATCATACTAAGTATTTTCATATATATATAATAAATCTAGGCATACGCTATTTTTGAAGACAGGCTTGGTCTTCATGCTTATAAGGTAAATGAACCTAAACTTACGCCGCGTACATATATTTTCTCTTTGTGGAGTAAGTATTCCACAGGACCGAGGGACACGATCCCAACCTAAAAGAAGTTCAAGTTATCTTTTGACTTAAAGATACCAATATTTTGTATGAATGTTCATAATGAGTGTTTGCCTGAGCGTCTGCAGTTGTCTCCTGCATGACGTAGCATCATGATGCGTATTTTCCCCTACTCTGATAATACGTAAAATATATCGGGAAAATGCGGGTTGTGACAGTTAGTATCAGAGGGAGGTTAGCCAGGTTGCTGGGATAGTCTGGTTGGCCCGGTTAACCGCCTGGTGAGAACGTTATTCATTGCATACACCCACCGATGGGTCATCGGTATATCTTAGCTGAAGCATGGACACTACATTCATAAGCATGAAAGAAGTATACAGGTCATATTATGTAGTATGGGATGCATAATATGTGTCTATATATGGATCCACATAGGTGACAACATGCGACTGTTATGTAGCATGGGATGCATAACGTTGGTCGCATGCGTGTCAACTAGATTTTCTTTTTTGTTACATGTGATAATATGTTGTATGGGAATCATAAGATCGCATGTGTATGCCACTCATAACATGCATTAAGGCCTTTTTTAAATTGCATAGCACTGCATGCATTGCATAACATTGCGTAAGCACACGTGCCAAGCTGGAGATCTACATGATGACACATGCACACTCATGGTTTTAAAATAAAGATGTTAATGCTTCATGCATACGCGAGAGGTGCACGAGGGGTTCAGGGTTGATGATTTATCATCTTGATTATAGCGAAATATCATATATAAAACTTTTCCCAGAGCAAGGTAGTAGCAAGAGCAAGCGTTTGTATGTCTTTTTGTATGTCCTCTCTTCCTAGAGGGTTAAGTCCAGTTTTGATAGGTTCTTTTGCCTTGTCTTCCTTAGATATGGCCCCAAAGCTCCAGCCTGTGAGACCTGTCCCCCCATCTGAGAGAGAGTCATCAGGTGCACATAGTGAGGCTATGCTGGAGGAGTTGCGTCTTAGCAATGAGACATTGGCGTGATAGTTGTTTGCAATGCAGGAGGAGATGCAAGTATTGTTGACTACCACTCAGGGGCACCAACCGGTGACGAATCAGCCAGAGACCGTCCGTCCTACACCCCTCATCCCCCTTGTAGCGTTACCGCCAAAGATGAACTTTATTTCGCACTTCCAGAGGCTAGGACCCCCGACCTACGATGGGAGGGAAGACATTGTGGCACTTGATGATTGGATCCTTGCGATGGAGGATATGTTCTCGTACTCTAGTATTTCTGTTGACCAGAAGGTGATGGTCGCAGCCTTTCAGCTGAAGGGCCTGACGAAGAGTTGGTGGATTAGGGGAAAAGAAGCACTTGCAGAAGTTTTCTCGTGTAGGCAATTTAAGAGGATGTTGTTGAAGAAATTTTTGCCTATAGTTGAGCTGGATCGTCTGATGAATATCTTCCAGCATTTGAAGAAAAGCCAACTCACAGTAGGTGAGTATAAGGTTGAGTTTAGCAAGCTGAGCAGATTCACCCTAGATTTAGTGGCCACTAAAGAAAGTAGGGTGAAGAGGTTTCTAGGAGGTCTCCGCAGTGAGATCCAGCAGTTGGCTAGTGCTTACTGGTCCATAAGCTTCGTGGATGCGGTGGAAGCTGCATTGATGGTAGAGGCAATAAAGAATGCAAAGAATAGGGGAAAGGAATTAAGAAAGGAAAAAAGGAATGCTGGTGATAAGGGCGGCCTTGATTCGTGTAAGATGGGCAAGGTTGTGTGCAGTTTTTGCGGTCGGGTGGGCCATTCGTTCGAGAAGTGTTTCAAGATACTAGGCGCGCAGAAGCAGCTTTAGGTGATGGCTCTTCGTGGTGCTCTGTATAATGACCTGTCTTGCATTTTGTGCAAACAGAGAGGGCACAACATCTGTCGTTGCTGGTCAAAGGATAAGGTCTGTTATCAGTTTGGACAGAAAGGACATGTGAAGTCCCGGGGTTCGCAGTTCCAGTCGGCCGACCAGCATCTTGCTCTTACAGCTCCGGCACTGCCTCCGCCTTAGCGACAACAGTTGCATCGAGGAAAGGCCACGTTAAATGCAGTAATGAAGCAGGAAGCGCATTGCTCAACCCAGATCATATTAGGTTTGTCTTTGCTATCGTTGTAAACCAACCTTTGTGTAGAAACGTATACATTATACCCTTCAGATATCTCTTGTTCATAATGATTGGTTAGGTGAGTGTAAGGTTCAAGATTGTTGGGCGCATGTCCTCTTTGATTTGGGTGCCACTCATTCATTTGTGGTGAAGAAGTTCATTGATCATCATCGCTGGGCTATCGAGCGAGTTGATGATCCGCTCTGCGTTAAGTTTCCATCCAGTAATTCGGTGATGTCGGACCAGAGTATTGTATAGTGTCCGATTCTTTTGGAAGGATTCTTGTCCTATGCAGATCTGAAGGTGTTAGACTTGGAAGATTTTGACGTGATTTTGGGAATGGATAACTTTTCATAAAATCTATTTATGATTTATTTAGGAGAAGTCAGTGGAGTCCATTTGGGAGCCACTTTCATCATCTTAAATAGGATTTCTCTTTTCTTCTGATGCAAAAAATCATCCTCCTATTCTTGTTTCGTGAGCTTCAGCCATTTTAGAGAGAGAAAGAGAGAAAGAAGGAGAGAGAAAGCTTGGGTTTTGGTCTGAGAAGGGGGTTTGGAGGTCTATTTCATCGCCAGAGCGAGGAATCAGAAGGTCATTGTCAAAATCGTCAAGATCCGACAAGTCGTCATTTGAAATTGAGGCAAGTGTAATTTTGTTGTCGTTTTTCCTTGATTCTGTTAGATCCTTTCAAAATAAAAATAAACAAAAACTTACTCCAGGAAAATTTTTGCGTATTAAAGAATATATATATATATGTGTGTGTGTGTGTGTGTGTGTGTCTGAGTATATGAAGAAGTGAGTCTTCTGAGTTTCTGAGGGTAGGAGTTAAGGTTATAGCAAAATATCATAAATTTTTTCTGTTTAAGCAAAATAGGTTTAGCTGCTATAAACCAAAATCCTTTAAGAGCTGTTAGGCTAGTTGTTGTCGTTGCTGTATAAAGTAAGTTCAAAAAAAATATTCCTAAGTGAAAATTGACGGGAGTTCCCGTCGATCGAGGAGACCTCCAGTCGATTGGTGAGACCGTCCCATCGATCGACGGCTTTAGCTAGGGAAGATGCTTCCCCGAATTGTTTAAGGCAAAATCGACTGGACTTTCTATCGATCGGCGAGACCGTCCCGTAGATCGGTGGCATTGGCAGGGGAAGATGCTTCCCCGAATCGTTTAAGTCAAAATCGATGGGCCTTCCGGTCGATCGACGGGACCTCCCGTCGATCGACGAGACCGGCCTGTCGATCGGTGACATCAGCTAGGGAAGATGCTTCCCCAGGTCGTTAAGTCAAAATCGATGGGATTTCTCGTCGATCAACAGCACCACCCGTCGATCGACGGGAGAACCCGTCGATCCACGGGAGCACCCGCCGATTTTCTTTCCTTAGTGCAGTTTTTGCTTTAAATGCTCATTTTTTAGTCTTTTTGGTCGTATAGTGGGAAAAATCCCCTTTGATTCCTCATGAATCTTCTTATATTATTGTAACTCTTTCAGTATTGTACTGACATGTCCAACTATTTGGAAGTATTATTTTTTGTTTATTCTACGGTGAGGTCTACCTTATGAATCATTTATCTTGCCTAGTTTGCCACCTTTAGACATTGCCTAAGCAAGTATAATGTTGATTTATGTATGTATTTGTTTTGAACCGGAAGGATGGGTATGGGAACAACAAGATCCTCCATCTCACATCTTGTATTAATGGTAGGTTGAACAATGAGACCACCACAATCTTTTGTTAAGGGTAGTTGGACAATGAGACCACCACCCTCTTTACTTGATGCCCCCATTTATGGGCTTGTTTTTCTATAAACTGGTATATTTGTTCAAGCTGCTTATGCTAACTCAATGTTTACTCTTGGCTAATTGTCAGTCTTGTTGCCTCATAGCTTTCTTTCCTACTTTTACTGTTACTTGCTCCCTTTTGGGCTGAGGCATTCTTTTCTGTTGAGTGCCCCAGGTTCAGGTTCGGGTCATTAGTTGTGCCAAGAGGTAGAGTTGCGCTGTCCGTTCCCCGGTAGAGGATCTTCCTAGTGAGGAGCAGTCTTAGATGTTTTGCCTTCCTGCTGTCACCTTGTGGGATCATTTCAGTTGTAGAAGTCCATAAGGTTTTGTTTTCAGTGTACTTGCAGGTTGCTACTGCTTGTGTTACTTTTGAGGTAGATTGATGTTGCTCTCTGGGAAAATGTGTACTTTACTACATTATGTGAAATATTTTGTGTAAAGCATTGCATAACACAATTATTCTTATTATTCATACTAAGTATTTTCATATATATATATATATATAATAAATCTATGCATGTGCTATTCTTGAAGATAGGCTTGGTCTTCATGCTTATAAAGGAAATGAACCTATACTTCTGTCACGTACGGATATTTTCTATTTGTGGACTAAGTATTCCACAGGAACGAGGTACACTGTCCCAACCTAAAAGAAGCTCAAATTATCTTTTGACTTAAAGATACCTATATTTTGTATGAATGTTCATAATGAGTGTTTGCATGAGCGTCTGTAATTGTCCCATGCATGACGTGGCATCATGACGGGTATTTTCCCCTACTTTGATAATACGTAAAATATATCGGGAAAATACATGTTGTGACAACTACCTCCTTCTGCTGCGGAGAGTAATTATGTTTGGTCTTTCCCTTTGATTTTGTTCGGTTTTCCTGGTAGAGCTCTTTGCTGACGGTCGGAGAACATTTTTGCTATAGCTGGACCACTTCATCCTCTAATTTTTTGATCAATCCGGTTAGGTTCCGGATGTTCGATTCATTTGTAGCAACATATTTTGCAAAGACCTCTTCAAGTGAAGAGGGCTTTCTCTGTTGTGGTGGAAAACCGGGTGGATTATAATTTAGAGTATGGTTTAGATTAAGATATTGATTAGGAGGATGATTAAGATTTATAGGGCGCTGAGAATTTCCTTGGTTGCTCCAAGAGAAATTCGGATGATTCCTATAATCGACATTGTAGGTGTTGTTGTACGAAGCATAGTTCGGGTTATAGGAAAGTCGATCTGGATTTCCCATGTAATCAACTTGCTCTTCTTATAAAACATTATTAGTCAAAGGAGTAGTGGCGGAGGAACCAGACATCACTCCCACTTGCTTAGTTAAACACTCAACATGTGAAGCTAAATTTGAATTAGCATCAATTTCAAAAATACCATCCAGCTTGTTAGGCCACGCTCGGGGAATATTCCATTGGTATGCGTTCATGGCCATCTCCTCGAAAATCTCTTGAGTGGAATCCTGGGTCTTGTTATTTAACGTGCCCCCGGCTGACGCATCAATCATTTGCCTTGTTTGGAAATTCAATCCATTATATAAAATGTGTACCTGTTGCCAAATAGGAAGTGTGCGGTAAGGGTATCTACGCAAAAGTTCCTTGAAGCACTCCCATGTATCATAGAGAGTCTCCAAGTCTATTTGCATAAATGAGGCAATATTCATGGAGGAAAATACTTGTTAAGAAATTTTTCCGCCATCTCGGCCCATGTAGTGATGGACCAATTAGAAAGGGAGCCCAGCCACTGCTTGGCCTTGGACCTCAAAGAAAAAGGAAAAATACATAATCGAATGGCATCATCAGTGACGCCATTGATTTTGAAGTATCATAAATTTTGAGAAAATTAGAGAGATGAGAGTTTGGATCTTCAACCGGCTGGCCATCGAAGGTCACCGATTGTTGCACCATTTCTATGATACTAGACTTGAGCTCAAAGTTATTGTTCACCACCGTGGAGTGTAAGTGGAGTCGGGGCGGTCTACCTCTAGAGACCACAGAGTTCGCGCGGTCTGCGTGAGTTTGGTTTTGGCGGACTGCTATGGTTAGCCAAATTTGACCAAGTATATTTCTGTTCATGTAGAGACTGGGAGGTCTGATACTTGACTAAGTAGAGACCGGGCGGTCTACATGAGCTTGGTCTGGTGGACTCTCTTAGTTGGTCTGGTTTGCTCAAGTTGGTTATGTTCCTATAGTAACAGCGCAGTCATGTTCTAGTGACCACGCACTCCAATACGGAAGGTGACTATATCCCTCTGAGGCGATGTTGACATCCGTCTGCTTTCCTATAAATAGAGGTGTAGGGTCTGTCATTCATAAGAGAGAACTATTAGCGGGAGCGGTCTCCTCTTAGCAATCTTCTTATCATCCCAGCATTGAATAACCAGTTTTCCAGCGGTCTCGTCTCGGCGATCTGTGTTTGTAGTTCTTGGACTGCTTGCAGCGAACTCTGTGATCAGACGACCTTCAGCGGTCAGGCGGTCTTGAGTTACGGTCTGGCAGTAGTGGACAATTCTTTCTCTTCTATTTGCGGGATACTTCTGTGATCTAGTGATCGTGCGGTCTGGCAATCAAGAAGTGCGGATAAGGTGTTTTCTCAGCAGTTCAATAAGAGCAGGTTGTGTGGTCTGAGGTTGGCGGTCTGGCAGTTAACAGGTCAGCGATCTATTCTGTTCGTGCGGTCTCAGGGTTGCCGTGCGGTCTTGATGTGCCCAAGCGGTCTATGCGGTCTCCGTTTGTCTAGCCGCCAGATGCATGTTTTATTGCTTGTTCTTTTCATCTCAGTTTTCTTTTAAATCATGTCACGCCATGTATGCCTCGCTTTGTAAAGAGATAGACAATAAAAGATTTATTTGCGCTTCTATTGTCACTGGTCACTTAACTTGAAATTGATTGAAGTCTTCCGCTACATTGTCTTCGATCCAACTTGAAATTTTAACATGGTATCAAAGGGAGGTTCCAAGCAGTGATCAACCACAGAATCTTGCTTGTGTCTCTGAAGTTATTGTTAACCAGTGTGATAACAATGGAAGGAGGATAACAAGAGGTCTTTGTATTGAGCTCCTTACGCATACTAACTTTAAAAAGTGGAAGTCTTGCATGGACAACTATCTTCTTGGAGAGGATTTATGGGAGGTAGTCGGAGGAGATGCGAGACAAGCAGTGATAGCTGAGGAAGGGAATGCTGAGGAGGTAATGGCTTGGAAGAGAACAAATGCAAAGGCAGAGTTACTCTCCAGTATGCTATGATTCTGTAGCTATTTGATCACATTATTGGATGTCGATCTGCTGCTGAGATTTGGACAACCTTGGATGGCTTGTTCAACAAATAGAATGTAGCTCGGCTACAGTATCTTGAATATGAGTTGGCAAAAGCAACTCAAGGAGATTTGTCCATTTCATCTTTCTTCTTGAAAATAATGAACCTATGTGCAGAGATATCAGCGTTGGACCCGCAAGAGACTATTTCAGAAGCAAGGTTGAAGAGGCACATAATCTGTGCCTTGCGTAGGGAGTATGTGGCCTTTGTCACTTTTGTGCAAGGTTGGGCCAATCAACCATCACTACTAGAGATGGAAAACTTGCTTGCTTCGTAAGAGATCTTGGCAAAACAGATGGCTGGGATATCTGTCTCTGGGGGAGAAAGTGAGGTTCTCTATTCTGGCAAGAAGAAAAGATGGGACAAGAAGAAGTCATCTGATAGCGATGGGTCTTCAACTTCATATCAGCAAGAGAAGAGCATTGCTCCTAAGCGTAATGGGAAGAAGAAGTAAGGGCCAAGGTGTTATAGGTGCGATCAGCATGGTCATTTCAAAAGAGATTACAGAGTCAATCTTCAGCCAAGGCATACTGTAGGAAAAGGAGAAGTTGTTTCCAATACAGAAAATATATGGAATGATGGAGCTTTCATGATGGGCACTTGTGTTCGGGCTTTGGCTTCTATCAACTATCAAGATGATTGGATCGTGGGCTCTGGGTGTTGTAATCACCTTACTGGAGATGAGTCGAAGATCTCTTCATTGCAGACATACTCAGGAAATGATATCATTACTGCTGATGAAACTTTTCATACAATTGAGAAGGAGGGTGTAGTTTCTTTGAACGGTGATAGAGGTCCACTCACCTTAAGGAGTGTCTATCATGTGCCTCGTATGAAGAAAAACATCATCTCGGTGACCAATGTTGTTGATTCTGGCTATCAAGTTCTGTTTGGTCCAACAGAAGTGAAGTTTCATCGTTATGTGTCAGCTGTGAAGGCATACGTCACTCATGTAGGAAAATGGGTGAAGGACTTGTTTGTGTTATCAATAAATGTATATGTTTATAAGATGTGGACAAATGACAGCGCCGCTATCTGTCATGAAAGACTTGGACATGTTGGGATGGATAAGCTGAAGACTATGGCGGGAAGAGGCTTTATGAGAGGTTTGCCTAGTCTGTCATCTTTTGGTGAAGGACATATTTGTGCAGGTTGTCAATATGATAAGGCTCATCGCCTTCCATTCGACAAATCACAAAGCAGATGCAAAGCACCATTGGATTTTATTCATGGTGATCTGTTTGGACCTACCGCAACTGTCAGTCTTGGACCTAGCAGGTATATGCTGGTCTTGATTGATGACTTCACAAGATATACTTTGGTATATTTTCTGAAGGAGAAGTCGGAAGCATTTGAAAATTTTGTGGAGTTCAAGTAGCTAGTGGAGGGCCGACTTAACCTGCGAATCAAGAAGTTCAGAACTGACAATGGAGGAGAGTTCACCTCAAATGCGTTCTTCAACTTCTGCAAAAAGCATGGCATCCGGCGAGAGCTCTCTTGTGCTCACATTCCATAACAGAACGGAGTTGTAGAGCAGAAGATCCATCATCTGGCGGATACTTGCAAGTGTTTCTTCATGCCAAGAGCATTCCAAAGTCCTTCTGGGCATAGGGAATGCCTTGTGCAACATATGTCATCAATCGTATGCCTCTAAGTCCCATCAACATGAAGACCCCTCATGAGTTAATGTTCAAGATAAAGCCTACTGTGGAACACCTTCGAGTGTTTGGAACTACCTGCAATGTGCATGTTCCAGATGCTCTTAGAACGAAGATAGATGTGAAAGCAAGGAAGCTAGTGTTCATTGGTTATGATGACTGAATGAAGGGATGGAAATGCATGGATCCTGAGACATGGAGAGCCGTGGTCTCAAGGGATGTGGTATTTGATGAGTTAACATCATACCAGGGTAGATCATCTGATGAGGTACAAGAGAGAAGGATAGAAGGAGGACAAGGAGAAGCTGCAAGGAATGTTCTGGCGGAGTTGCCTGTTTCACAAGGTGCTCCAGCTGCTTCTAGCTCTGGGTCAGGTGCTTCTGGTTCTTGAAGCAGGGAGTGCGATGCTCCAAGTATGCCTGAAAGGAGAGCTTGTCAAGAAAAGGTTATAGAAGAGGTGGATAAGAGTAAATCTCTGCAGAGGTTCAAAAGGACTATCATTCCAACAGATCGATATACAGGGGAAACTTGGTGAACTTCGTCTCATGTTTCTTCGTAGGTCCCCTAGATGAGAGAGAGCCATCTTGTTATGAAAATGCCGCTGGAATCAAGGAGTGGGAAGATTACATGGATGAAGAGATGGTTGCCATCAGGAAGAATGAGACATGGAATCTCGTGCCCAAGGTTGAGGGTGTTACTCTTGTGACTTGCAAGTGGGTTTTCAAGCTGAAGAAGAAGGCTGATGGTAGCATCGAGCGATACAAGGCTTGCCTTGTAGCTCGAGGGTTCTCTCATAAGTATGGGGAGGATTATGAAGAAACCTTCAACCATATTGCCAAGATGACTTCAGCTCGGGTGGTGATCGCATTGGCAGCTTGCCAACGATGGAAGATTTGGCAACTCGACGTGAAGAATGCTTTCCTTAATGGCGAGATTGATAAAGACATCTTAATGGATCAGCCACATGGTTATGTTTCTGAAGCTCATCCAAGACATGTGTGCTAGCTCAAGAACGCTCTTTATGGATTGAAGCAGGAGCCCCAGGCGTGGTATGGAAAGATCGCAGAATATCTTCAATTTTGTGGATACTTTGCTTCTGACTCAGATTCAAGCTTGTTCGTAAAGAAGACTTCAAGTCTTGGTCTTGTTATACGTTGACAATATGATCTTCACGGGGAATTCTGAGATGGAAGTAGCTAGGCTTCGGGCTGAGCTATCTATCAGATTTGAGATGAAGGACTTGTGTGAGCTCCACCATTTCCTTGGACTCGAGGTGGGGAGGAAAGAGAGCAGTATGCTTGTCTCCCAGAAGGGCTATGCAGATCAAATTGTGAAGCGATTTGGCATGGAATGAGGGAAGAGCGGCTCTACTCCACTAGAGGTTGGTGTGATACTTCGATGAGATGAGGGGAAGGTTCTTTCTGATCCTTTGGTGTTTCGGGCTTTGGTCGGAAGTCTGATATTTTTGACGATCACGAGACCAGATATTTCTTATGCGGATGGTTGAGGGAGTCGATATATGGCAGAGCCTCAGAAACCTCATCTGATGGCGGCAAGGAGTATTCTCAAATACGTAAAGTCCACCTCTGATTTGAGTCTCTTCTATGGGAAGGACTCGAGCTTTTATTTGCATGGATTCATTGATGTTGATTTTGGAGGAGATTCAGATGTTCAAAAGTCGACCTCTGGATATGTCTTTATGACTAGTTTCACAACTATTTATGGTGCATCAAAAAGCAGGATTCTATGTCTATCTCTACTACAGAAGCAGAGTACAAAGCTTCGGCTTTGCCTGCTCAGGAAGCCATCTGGCTTAGGAGACTTGTGGAGGACATTCAAAGGGAGGTGCGAGGTCCTACTCTGCTTCATGGTGACAATGAGAGTGCCCTCAAACTGGTGAACAATCTAGTTTGTCATGCATGAACCAAACACATTGAGATTCAACATCATTTCATTCGGGAGAAGGTGTTGGAGGGATCTCCGATGTATGAGCATGTATAGAGCAAGGATAATGTCGCAGACATCTTTACAAAGCCATTTTTGAAGGGACCATTTAATCGGTTGAGGTGGTTAATTGGGCTGACTTCCACTTCCCTCTTCGAGGGGGAGTGTTGAATTATTTAAAGTATAAGTGGAGTCTGGGTGGTCTGCCTCTGGACACTATAGAGTCCACGCGGTCTGCGTGGGCTCGGTTTTGGCAGACAGCTATGGTTAGCCAAATTTGCCCATGTATATTTCTGTTCTTGTAGAGACCGGGCGGTCTGATAATTGACTAAGCAGAGACAAAGCGCTCTGCATGGGCTTGCTCTGGCGGACTCTCTTAGTTGGTCCGGTTTGCTCAAGTTGGTTATGTTCCTATAGTAACCGTTAGCTCTTGTTCTGGTGACCGCGCACTCCAATAAGGAAGGTGATTGTATCCTTCTGAGGTGGTGAAGACATCCATCTGCTTGCCTATAAATAGAGGTACAGGGGCCGTCATTCATAATAAAGAACTGTTAGTGGCCTGCGGTCTCCTGTCAGCAATCTTCTCATCTATCCAACTTTGAATAACCAATTCACCACCGGTCTCATCTGGGCGATATGTGTTTGTTGTTCTTGGACTTTTTGCAGCGAACTCTTTGATCAGGTGACCTTCAGCGGTCAGGCGGTATCTAGTTGAGGTCTGTCAGCAGTGGGTAGTTCTTTCTCTTCTGTTCGCGGGATACTTCTGTGACCTAGTGACCGTGCAGTTTGGCGATCAAGAAGTGCGGACATGGTGTTTTCTCAGCAGTTCAATAAGTGCATGTTGTGTGGTCTGAGGTTGGCAATCTGGTAGTTAGCAGGTCAACAATCTAAGGGGAACCGCGGAGTCGGGCGGAGAACGAGCGGAAATAGGCATAACGGCGGAGTCGGGCGGAAGAACGGCCAAGATCTGACCTAAAATCGCGAGCAGGGCAATTTATAGGCGCTGGGCTGAACAGCGCGCACGGTCGTTGGCGCACGACCAGTGGTCGTGCGCACTATCATCCTGTGATCGTGCGCCTGACTGGACGGAGCCTGAAAGGGGAGAAAATTATAAAATACAATGTTCGCACGACCAGTGGCGCACGACCAGTGGTCGTGCGCGCTATCGTAAGTGGTCGTGCGATAAGGAAGACAGAACTCAGAATTCAGGGGGTAAGTGCACACGATCAGTGGCGCACGACCAGTGGTCGTGCGCAATAAAACCAGAGATCGTGCGCAGTGTTCCTGTACAGATTTGTACTGGGAACACCTGCACGACTCCTGCTCCAGCATACAACACTAATCAAACCACTGAAAGTGACACTTAACCATGCATGAAAACTAATAATGAAGATAAACAGGAAATAACACCAAAACGGGCCTAGAAGTGCACATAGCATGTAATAACAAATATGAGCGAAAACATGCCTAAAGTGTAGTGCATAGACTAGAAAATCGGCCCAGATGAGTCCATATATGTGTATATAATTGGGACTCATCACACCCCCAGACTTACCTGTTTGCGCGTCCTGAGCAAACAAATTCTACGCGAATGAGGAAAGAAAAGTAGATGGCTTAAAATTACAATACAGAGTACCATGCGAAGTCGCATGCTCACGTGCATAAGAAAAATAGTAGAGAAGGTTTCTGATTATATAAACAGTTTATATATTTCTAAAAGAGTAAAAGCATATTACAACCACTCAAAATGGTGAACAACGGTGAATCATTCGGTCATGCATACGGAGAAAGTAAACCAAGCGCTGAGACGAGCATTGCTCAAGATCGGGATGCGGGACAAACTCCACTGAAATCCATCAGTGTCGGTGACCATAAGCTCACCCGGTCACATTCTCTCCACGACACTAGATTGGTTCATAGCGTGAGTCGGTAGGACTTTAGGTTAGAGATGGGGCTTGGGTTACGGTGAGGTAAACAAAGATAAATATGGAGTCTAAGCACACCTAACCCAACATGAGCATAAGATAGAGCTACCCGCACGACGATAATAAACAAATGCACCACACCCCCAGACTTGGACTTTTGCAACATAGGTGTGTGCACCGCCCACTCCCAATACCAAAATTTCAAAATTTTCAATTCAACTTTTTTCATAACAATCCCCCCTTTTTTTTTCTTTCTCTACTTCATTTTTCTTTTTCTTTCTTTTTCTTTTTTTTTCAGCAAAAATATCAATGAATACACCCACAATTTCCACTATAAAAATTACCAAATCAACACCCCACAAAATGTAAATAAAACTACAACTAAGGCTCAGATTTGGGTGTGCGAGTAGGTTAGGCTTTTAAGCTTTTGGTGAGATAAAAGTGGGGCTGAATCAAGAGGAAGGGGTAGGCACAAAGGGGCTAGCAAGGGTAGATGATAGGCATGAAATAAAATGCTCAACCGGGCCAAAATAGTGGCCTACGTCATTCTCACGCACTAGAACAATCCTATGCCAATGCTTCAAGAATCGCTTGGGGAAAGTTCTAGCCACCGAGAAAGATTCTCCTTTCTCCCGACTCAAGCAATACGAGTCTAGCGATCGTTTACACACATCCCTACGCTACCGTTTGATTCCACCGGATTCACCATTTGAGTAGAGTAAACAACATTTACACTAATAGAGAAAAATATAAAACCATAGTATAAAGAGAAATCTAATCTACACAAATTTCTATGTAACCGAGCACTCGACTAGGAGCACTACTGGAGTCAACATTTTACTCTGCTACATAGTCCTAAGCCATCACTTAGACTTTCCCAAATAAGCAGAAGAATTAAATTCACAACAGAGCAAGCAAACAGATGAGTACGCGCTCAAGTGGGTGTTGTGGTGTGCAATGAGAATGAACAACAATTTCCAAAAAATAAAAGTACTTCTAGCATGCTATGCAAGAGTGCACGTGAGTGGGCACAAAAACTGCTCTCCCCCAGACTTAAACTAAACAATCTAATGCAGAATATGACTGTAGAATTCAGAATAAAGCTAGGGAAAGACAGTACCTGATGCTCAGCAAGTGAGCATACCAGAAGACGCTGTAAAACATGAAAAAGCTACAGCATCCGCCATCCAGAAGAAGGATACCTGCAGGGGTCAGCTCCGCAAAAAACAAAAGAAAATAGAAAACTGAAATAAAATGCGATTAACTAAATAAAATTAGAAAAGACATGAAAATGCAGGAAAAATTAAGATAACTACTGGGGTTATTGTCATCCCAGCACGACTTATTCAAAACTTTATATTATCTAGCAAATGGGAGTATGGAAGGAGAAGTGGACAGGTAACTGGCCCAATATCCGTGTCGGTAGCGGGTACCTATATGGAGAAAGAACAGTCACGCCTCTACCCGAATATAAATAAAACCTGCCCATCACAGGTAGAGGGAAAAGAAAGTAAGAAGAGGAGGAGGCCTGGTCCTCACTCATTTCACCAAAACTATCCTTGCCCAGCAAGGTATCGTCCACAGGGAGGCAGCAGGAGGCGAAGGCAATGAGTGGAGCTTCCTCTACGGAGGGGGAATAAACCTCCTCACATGAGAGGATGCTCTCATCATTGACTTGAGCAAAAAGCTCCAAGTCCTCCTGAAGTACCTGTGAAGATTCAACCTGCACAGGCTCGGGTGAAGGAAGGGGAACAAGAAATAAAAGAGAAGAAGGACAAAAATAATCAGAAATCCGGGGAGTGATCCCGGTCTCACTCCCATCAGGTTGGGTAAGTAAAATAATGTTTGCATTGTCATCAATGCTACAAGAATTGGTGGGATCAATGGTGGCCAGGCTTAGGATTTGGACTTCCTCCACCGGTGCTGAAGAAAACTCCTCTTCACCTAGAAAGTTGTCCTCCTCCGTAGGAGTAGGCACAATACTCATATCACCCACCTCATCCTGCGACACATCATCAACAATGTCGTCGGAGATGAGTATAGTATGCACAACAGGGGGAGGAGTAGTGCTCGGATAAAAGTCGAGCACCGATTCCTCACAAAGAATCGAATCCACTAGAGGTGGTGGATGCACTGGGAGAATAGGCTCAGCAATGTCGCTGCCCAGATCGACCACACATCTGGTGACTGTGTCAACGCCATACCCTTCAAGATGTGAAGGTGGCAAAGACACAAAACCGGATGTTGAAGGTGTGCCGCCAGAGTTAGGAGTTGGGACGATCCGGATATCCGGCTCGTCATCCTCATCCAATTGGCGAAGATAAGCAGCACAATCCTTCAGGGCATGATCTGTGCTCCGACAAAATTGGCACTGCCTAGCAGGCTTCTTTGGCACAGCGGGTGCTGAAGCTGAAAAGAAGTAAGACGGTAAAGGCTCAGCAGAGTAGCCATAAGACTTACGCGCACCATATGGAGTATCAGACGAAGTCGGTGCTCCATATGCTGGGCTATAAGAATTATGCCTACTATTCTCCGTAGGGCATTCATCACTAAAGTGGGAGGTATCTCCACACCATCGACAACGGAAATTAAGATGTGCCCACATAGTGTGAAGATAAAACGATTCAAAGAGAAAAACACTATTGAGCGAAATACCACACCTAACAAAAATTACAAACGCAACCTAATTAAAAACAAGAAACAGAATACGAGGAAATTAAACAAAGGAATGCAATTTACAAATGGAAGGGCTTCTCTCTTAGGTTCTCCCTCTCCAGCAAACTCACACGACTGTGTTCCTCGGCAACGGCGCCAAAAACTTGATGGCGCAAATCTTAGCACACCGCTAAAGGCGGTAGTAAGACTGCGGCACGAAACGGCAGTGTACCGATCGTTCAAGTAATATAAAATGGGAATGAATCCCCAAGTATCGATCTCAAAGGAACACAGTAAGGTGGAGTTTACTATTGAGGAAGGACTTGAGATTGAAGTCCTTTCGAGCGGATGGATGCGGAAATGTGGGATTTGGTTTGCGAATAATAAAATAAAATATTACAACTACTCCTATGCAATGCTTCGCTTGGCGGAATGGAGACTAGGCAGGCCTTGAACGCACTGCGTCGCAAGGGCGGATGGACGAGTAGGCTAACGGATCGAACTATGCAGGCCTTGAGCGCGCTGCTTCGTTAGGCGGGATGGAATACACGGGCCGCTATGCCACGCTTCGCTAGGCGGATGGAAGAGTAGGCATACGGATGAGGGTCGCAAGCACCTCTTCGACAAGCATGCCACTAGCAATTGCTAGTGCGGCACCGGACACGGTGGTGGAGTGGAAAATGGATGGCGGCGCACCTCATTCACACATATAAATAATATGATTCCATAAACATGAAATGAACATTAATAAACAAGATTCATAGTGTCATCATCTAAATATAGAGATTACAAACAAATACAACAACACAAGTAGAAGAAAGAGGCAAGAGATATGACCGAATCCGGAGTCTCGTTGTAGATTCACGGTAGGAATCGTTGGGTTGTCAATCCACGTCCTAGCTCGGTCCCAACTGCGTCCGGGGTAGAGGAGGGATGTCACACCTCCTAATGGACCTGTCTTCTCCAGCGATTTACAATCCGGCCACGTCGGATGCGAAGAACTCCTTGCTTGGCGATGAAGATGCGTGGAATCTCCTCCTTAAAGCTCGTGGATGATGGAGGAGGCCTAGGGGGGAGAACCAGCGAAAATAGGCGGAACGGTGGAGTCGGGCGGAAGAACGGCCAAGATCCGACCTAAAATCGCGAGCAGGGCAATTTATAGGCGCTGGACTGAACAGCGCGCACGGTCGTTGGCGCACGACCAGTGGTCGTGCGCACTATCATCCTGTGATCGTGCGCCTGACTGGACGGAGCCTGAAAGGGGAGAAAATTATAAAATACAATGTTCGCACGACCAGTGGCGCACGACCAGTGGTCGTGCGCGCTATCGTAAGTGGTCGTGCGATAAGGAAGACAGAACTCAGAATTCAGGGGGTAAGTGCACACGATCAGTGGCGCACGACCAGTGGTCGTGCGCAATAAAACCAGTGATCGTGCGCAGTGTTCCTGTACAGATTTGTACCGGGAACACCTGCACGACTCCTGCTCCAGCATACAACACTAATCAAACCACTGAAAGTGACACTTAACCATGCATGAAAACTAATAATGAAGATAAACAGGAAATAACACCAAAACGGGCCTAGAAGTGCACATAGCATGTAATAACAAATATGAGCGAAAACATGCCTAAAGTGTAGTGCATATACTAGAAAATCGGCCAAGATGAGTCCATATATGTGTATATAATTGGGACTCATCAACTACTCAAGACACCCGGTCTTGAGGAACATCTATAGATCATTGTGTGTTTTTTGTGCTTGTGCTTTCTTTGTTATAGATATATTGACCAAAAATCAAGAACACAAAAAGGGGGATAATATAATTTGTAAATCCTATTCACCCCCCCCCCCCCCCCTCTAGGTGATATAGTTGACACCCAATAAACAACAAGTGGTATCAAAGCGAGGTTGTTCAAATAAAAGCTTAACAACTTGAACAGATGTGCCATTGGGTGTCCAAATATCATAGCAATGGATTCAAGAATAACTATCTGTTCCTGGGAGAATTTTGCCCTTTGGAAAATAAGAGCAAAAATATACATGGAGGCAATGGATCCCCGAATGTTCTTGATTATTCAAGAAGGTCCCTCCATTACAATGTTAAAATATGAGACTCTTCTAGTCAACTTAGACAAGAAAGCCAGAAGCATCATAGCTGATGCAGTTGATACTCTTATACTCCAAAAGTTGATCCAGTGCACAACAGCTAAGGAGATGTGGAACTCACTGACAGTCCTCATGGAAGGATCCTCCGAAGTTAGAAGTACTGCGGCTGAGGGGAAGAATAAAACCATGAGTGATACCGACTCAAGCAACTCAGATGCAGAGGAGGAAGCTCAGTTTGGACTAACTGTCCTATCTGAATCAGACGAAGAGATTCAGGATAAAACAACACCAAAATAGGTAGGCATAAGGGCTCCATTATCTTATACCAATTCATATTCCGAAATGTGTCCCTCAGAAACTTATGAGGATCTTCTAGAAGAACTCAGAAGGAGCAAGGAGATCTGCAGGAAGCAAGCTGATGAGATCTTAAATCTTCAAGCCAGAAACTCCGATCTCTCAGAAAAGGATGAAAGGCTGACTCTGGAGAACGCAGATTTCTGCCAGCTCAAGAGAGACTACAATGCAAACTCCAACCTTGACCTTATATGCAAGTTTGGAAAACTATGAAGGCGCTTGTAGATAGCAGGGAAGCATGCTACTCTCTCTCCAAGGAGATTATGCTTCTAAAGAAGGATAGAAATCAGGCGGGTTTCCTGAAGACGAGGGCTAATAAAGTCATAAGCATGAAGGACAAATCTCCCATTAAAGGAAACCCAGAAGCAAGCTCTTTCAAACCAGAGACCTCTCCTTCACTGGTTGATGGTTGCTGCTCCACTCAAATAAGGGAGCTGGAATGCTTTAAGGAAGATAGATCAGACAGACCCTGCAGGATGAAAGCTAGCTTGAGGAAGGTAAACTTACCCTCCATTAGGAAGGCTGGGCAACCCAATCTTGGGAATCTAAAAAAAAGGAGCTCGACTAGTAAAGCAAACAACATGTGCAAGACCTCAAAGGTACCCCAGAAAGTTGTGAGGAGGCAGGAACTTGTTGAGTTCAGAATAGAGAAGAGATCAATAAAGAAGACTGAATCTAGAAGGGAAACTGTGAATGGTGACAATCACATCTACCATCAGCACAGCTCACCCTCTTTGCTTCATTCATTTGTTCACACACAAAGAACCCCAGTTCAGAAAGTCAGACAGAAAAGGCGATTCAACAGGTTTGAATGTTGGTGCTGTGGCAAGACAGGCCACTTTGCAATCGATTGCTGGTACAATCCAACTGCTCCAAAGGTAACAAATGCTAAGCCTGCAAAACGCTTTATTCATTACAACTATGTATACCCGGGAGTAATTAAATCCAGTATGCCTATTAATGCGAACAAATTCCAAGGACCCAAATTCATTTGGGTTCCTAAGGGATTGTAATCTTGTCTTGCAGGTAGTCCAAGTGCCCACCGGAAGCAAATCTGTCCATGGACAAGGTGGCTGTTCTGACCCATCGGCAGAACAACAAAATTAGCACACTAATAATCTTAGTGCAGGGTTGGTACCAAAAGACAACACCCAAGCAGGGCGAAAGAATGCCTTAGGCATACGCGTTAGGAAGAATGCGTATCCTAGATGTGTTTTAATGACAAAATAGTATCGGTGGAACAGCGTCTAAATAACGTAAATATTATTAAATTAGATAAATCAGAGTCGCTCGATGCAGCATACATTGATTCCTCGATAAACTCAAAAATGAGTGTGCGCCCCTTCACCTACTTCCACTATAAGTAGAGTGAATGTCTAGGATGGAGCTCATTTTCCCTAATACATTCCTCGAATAACCACCTCTTCGTCTCCGATCTATCGTCTTCCCAGGAACAATGTCAACCAAAAAAGAACAGGCGAGATTCTGTGGGAGCGAATGGAAGCTCTTATAGAAAAAGAAGTAAAAAAATCAGGGATGAGATGAAGGAGGAAGTAAAATCAATAAAGGAGAACATCACTCAACTGCAATCTCAACAGCAGAGTCCGAATATATCTCGGTTGGAAGCTGCTGTGCCCAACTTCTATGGAACAAACATCAACTTGAAGATTACAACCTAAAGATGACCAAAACATCCCTCTTTTGTGACTATTCAAGCGCAATCTCAATTGCTAATAATCCTGTCTCTCACAGCAGGCTAAGCATATTGAGATCCGGTATCACTTCATCAGGGAGCATATGGAAAATGAAGATATCACCCTTGAGTTTGTCCCAACAGACAAACAAGTGGCTGATATATTTATAAAGCCCCTAGATGAAGCTAAGTTCAACTTCTTCAAATTCCAACTGGGATTGTTGAACTTTGAATAATTCTCTACTTACATCTCACTAATCCCTTTCTAGATGATTGGTTAGACAACCTTTCAGGATTTGGATGAACCATAACCAAGCAAGGGGGAGCCTTGTACTATTGTCTACTTAAAAGAAGCTCCAGGAAAGAAGTCAGAAAGGGGGAGAAAGGAAAGGGCATCAAAGTTCAAGACAAGATGCTCAAGAAGTCGTCCTCAAAGATTGTGGGAGCAAAGAAATAGGGGGAGCAAAGAAGTAGGGGGAGCCATAAAAGAAGAAACATCAAACCTAGGGGGAGAAACAAGCTTGATGTACTCAGGGCATTCAGCAAAGATAAGTATAATCTTACATGCTCAAAGTTAAGATTTTAATGTTTATTGTCTAATGAAAGTCGTCTTGAATTGAGATTCTGACTTCTTCAAATAGGGGGAGATTGTTGGGAATCTTACCCACATGATTCCTGATTTGAAGAAGTCACCAAGTCAAGAAAACATCACTTTGTATTTGATTAGTTCTCTAGCTTATAATCTCAGGAAGTTAAAGAAATGTCGTCGAGAAGAAAAGGAGATATCTCTGACAAAGTATGCTTGTCGTCATGATAATGAGTAAAGCGAACTCAGAAGGAAGATCGACGACCACTGAGATTTGGCGTGTTCGTCGAACGCAGAAGAAAGATCATCGAACTCAGAAGGAAGATCGATGACCGCTGAGATTTGGCGTGTTCGTCGAACGCAGAAGCAAGATCGTCGAACTCATAAGGAAGATCGACGACCGCTGAGATTTGGCGTGTTTGTCGAACACAGAAGAAAGTTCGTCGAACGCAGAAGGAAGATCATCGACCGCCGAGACTCGACAAGATCGTCGAACGCAGAGAAGACACAGTATCGTCGACTTCACTAAAGAGGCCTTGTCGTCAAGAAAGAACAAACATCGTCGTGAAGAAGTCTTATCGCTGAAAGACTGAGTATGACTGATGGCGTCGAACATCGTCGTAAAGAAGGCATGTCGTCGAGAAGTCAAGGTGATTACGACGACACGGTCAAAGACATCATATCGCCGTATATGCAAAGCACTAGAATGTCTCGCATCGTCGAGATATAATCATCAGTGGCAGAAGTAAGGAGACCTGAAGGTCTACTAAAGCCCAAGGCATCGACAAAGTCGTGTCGTCAAGATATTGTCCATGACGTCGTAATGATGGAAATATCGTCGAGACAGATTCAAATGTTACGGACGCACTGTCAGCATTTAATGCCGCCTCCTGATTGTCCAATCAGCACGTGCTCTTATGGAATGGGCATCTGACATTAAAGGACACATTTTCATGACCATTGAGAAGTTGTTCTCGGAACTATAAAAGGGAACAGTGGTTGCCCTAGAAAACAATCTTTCGAAAAAGAGAAACAGTACGAAAAAGAATCTCGCCGCTACGCTTCAATAGAACAGTATTCTCGGTAGAGAAGAAGAAGAAGAAAAAGTTGAGAGCAAGCATCAAGAGCTCACTGAAGAATCAGTCATCATCATCGACTGATAAGTTGCCGATCAACATCAGGCAAAAGAAGTAAAGGCTGAAGAAGACTCATTGTTGAATCTCTAGATCAAGAAGAATCTTCTTCAACCTAAAGAAGCCAATCTTCATCAGGCTAAGGTCGCCAATCACCATCAGGCAAAGAAACAGTTTTTCTTACTGTAATTTATTGTTAGGCTTGCACGCCAAATCGTCTAGCTTGAGGGCTGGAGAGCTGTGAGGCTTGAGGGCCAGGGCAGTGCACTTGCGAGTGCGACTTGTCGAGCTTGCGGGCTTGCGGGCCTAGGATTTTGGGACTTGCGCGTCTGTGTTGTAGGGCTTGAGGGCCTTAGTGTCGAGCTTGCGGGGTTGGGTGCAGTAGGGGCTTGCGGGCCTAGGCTGTTGGGACTTGCGGGTCCGTGTTGTAAGGCTTGAGGGACTGAAGATTTGGCGGCATTTGCCGAGCCTAGCACACTGCTAGGTAGGCGCAGAGGGACAGAGGACTACTCAAGACACCCGGTCTTAAGGAACCTCAATAGATCGTTCTGTGTTTTCTGTGCTTGTGCTTTCTATGTTATAGATTTATTTACCAAAAATCAAGAACACAAAAAGGGGGATAATATAATTTGTAAAACCTATTCACCCCCCCCCCCCCTTTAGGTGATATAGATGACACCCAATAAACAACAATATATAATTCTCATTCTTGTTTTTGTTCTTTAGTTAGCCGAGAGGCTCGTAAGACGAATCGATCACTCAAGGATAAAGAAGTGTAGAATGCAATCCTCGAGAGAGGACGATGTTACCCTTCCAGATTGGAGTAAAAGACAATAGTGGGATTCACCTCGTAAAGCGAGTATTAGGTTATCGACTATAGAATGAGAATTCTGTTGATATTTCCTAATCATAGTTGGGCGTATCCTCGACCCAAGGTACATTCATAATTCGAGAATCTCCACGGTCAAAGCTGTTTTATTAAGAGAATGCAATTTTATTCTTTCTTCTTATTTTTATCTCCAAGGTGATTCAAAGATCGAGTGCTAATCATCCTTTTTATTCTTTATTTTAATTCTTATCTCTTTAGTGCAAAAACCAAATCCTATCTTTTAATTGATAAAATAATAGAGATTTTCATGAAGTAAGAGTACTCAACCGCCCCGAGTATAATACGACCTTGGTTTTCTACGAACCTATACTACATTCTATATGGTACACTTGCCGTTGTCGTTTGCAGGAATAGTTTTTGTCATCAAGTTTTTGGCGGCGTTGCCGAGGAATACGGTTGGTATTTCGAAAAAAGAAACATCTTTTAATTTTATCGTTCTTTTTCTTCTCCCCCTTCTCTTAAAAATTAAAAAAAAAACTTAAAAGGCGTATTTAAATTCTCGGAAAGGGAGATTTGGGCTTGAACTCCCATCTCATCTCCTAGTACCTTGCGAACCCCTCATAGGGTAGACCTCCGGAAGTCCGGGACTAACTTAACACGCTTTTTGAAAAAAAATTTATATAAATATTTTTTTTATATTATAATTATTCTCTAAAATTCCATTCATTTGAGTAAATGTTTTTTTTGGTTTTAAATGAATTTATCTGATTTGGCCGTAAAGATTGTTGAGATTCAAAACCAAGTTAATCTTTTGGAAGCCGCACGAAAACGCCAAATTAGTTGTTATTATTGTGGTGCGCCTCATCAAAGTGATAAATGTTATTTACATTCATATTCTCAAAATAATTTTTCTCAATATTATGCAAATAATTTTGATAATAATTACGATCATAATTTTTCCTCTTTTCATAATTTTTCAAACTTTGATGAAAACGTTTTTTCTAATTTTCACGAGAATAATTTTTCGGCTTTTAATAATTTTTTCTCTAGCCCCGAAGTAGATTATTCTTGGTGGCAAGCTCAGCCAGATAGTTCTCGGAGCGGTGAAGAAAAATCTTTAGATCCAAATTTTTATTCTTCTTCTTATGCGTCGCAATTTTCTTTCTCTAATTTTGGGGAATTTCCATCGATTCAATTTAATACTTCCCCCAAAAATTTAGAGGAGAATTTTAATTCTTCTAGTGCTTTTTGTTGGATCGGTCGGCGCCCTTAGAGGGGGGGTGAATAAGGGTTTTCAATAAGTTTAGATTATATTTAGAAAACTTTAATATAATGCAATATTAAAACAATAAGAAGTTTAGTAAAAACAAAAGAAGAGACATGCTTTATTAATATCAAATAATGTTTTACAAAACTTGACTTCTATGACGCTAGAAATCTAAGGCGACTAGTAAAACTCTTTTTCGTTTTCTATACCGACTCGTATCCCCACGAACCGGTTGGCTTTAGCCGATCTCTCCCCAGATACGGCCTCAAGCCACTTTAGCCAATCTATCCCCAGAAAGGCCTCGAGCACCCCCTAGACCTAGCCTAGATCTAGTCGCCAACACGAGGCGAATTTCAGCCCTAAGTCCTACCCCAGACCTAGTCGCCAACACGAGGCGATTTCACTACCGTTTACAGAAAAGATATAAAATGAAAAGACAATACTATAAAAACTCCCTCTATGTGGATCTCTTGGAGAAGTGGACGAAGGCCCGCAGAGTATGATCGTAGTCGATGTGGCCTTTCGTCATGATGATGACGCGTGTTGAAATCTTCTCCACGGATCTCCTTAAGGCTTTATGGAATTGTGGGAGTATCGCTCTGAATCTTCCTCTCTCTGCTATGGCACGAAGCTCTGGAGTTTTGGAATTGGAGGAGAATGAAGAATACGAAGGCAAGGGGTCCAATTGATAGCTTTCACGCTACCGCCGGCGCTTTTGCGCGGCAGAATCTCCCATCCGCGGCAACCTCTTGCACTATGCCTTAAGTGAGTCATGCTACCGCTGGCGCTATCTACTACCGCCGGCGCTATCCCAAGTTAAGAAACTCTTTGCGCGGCAAGATCTTCAATCCGAGGCAACAATTCCAGCAAGCCTTCTGTGCATCGAGCTAACGCCGGCGCTATCCACTATCGCCTGCGCTAGTGATCAGTTTGGAGTTGATGGCTCAATTTCGGGTGCAACCACCATATGTAAACCTTGAGTCATTTTGACCTGTTATCCTGCACACTTAGATCACACAAGATTAAATACACACATAGGATTTGTTATTCTCAAACCTAGGAGATGCGGAAGACCGTGTTCCAACAAACTCCCCCTTTTGATAATAACAAATCCATTAATGATAAATCAGAGCATTAATCTATATAAGCATGAAGAAACATATTTGTGTGTGTGTGAAAAGGATGACTTAGGATAAATAATGATTATAGCACTTTAGTATTGCTCCCCCTAAATACATGCTCCCCCTATGTGAATGCTCTCCTAATATGTAAGCTATCATTTTAATTAATCATGTTGGGTTTTTATTTTGATAGCGGATTGTATTTATAGGTCTCCCCCTTTTGTAATTTATCATGTTAATTCTCCCCCTTTGTTATTAGCAAAAGTGGGTTAGGAGGCACAAAGCACTAAAAAAATGTGTAAATAAAAAAGAAGGCATGATCGAGCTTTTTTTAAGTAAATGATAAGGAGTTTTAGACTTATCTTTCATTGAAAATGATCAGAGTTATGACTTATTTTATCCCTTTTGTTTGTAGTTCTCCCCCTTTTATATATCAGAGTTTAAGCAAAAACATAATTTTCCCTTTAGGTAAGAGTTTTAAGCATAAAAAATAATGATTTCCATGTAACCAGTCTACCCAGACAATATGTCAACACCCTAGCCCCGTACTAAGTGAAGGATGGGCATGAGGAGCTGCAAACAAGCCGTAGGTTGGGGTGTTAGTCCCTTATGCAAACACTAGACAAAACTCAACCTAGCACTCTTTCCCCCCAGTGCCTCGCAAGGCCCCACTGGAACCCTCCCCGGTTAAGGACAAGACATGACTAGAGATAAGGTTATCTAATGTCTACAACCCTACGCCCCCGCTATGGTGAGAAATGAAGTCATGGATAACGATTATTGGAAACATTAAGCATTTAAATCTAATGGGAATTTTCATAGCATATGGATTTTTATTAGACAATAAAATACTCTTAGCTATATTGAAATGAATGAATCAGAGTTTGAGCATTGCGGAAGATTTCGAAAAAGAAACATCATAATACTAAATTAAAGTTTAAGTTTAAAAAGGAGATGTTTTTTTGAGTTTCCAAACTAACTTTATAGAGATAAGAGTTGAAGCATTTTGGAAGAAAGAAACAACATCCTTTTAGCAATGTTTCACTTGTTGGAAGAGCTTTTAACATACACGTTTATATTGAAAGAAATCAGAGTTTGTTACTATAAAAATGATATGCGTGTTAGAACAACCAATGTAAATTTTACCAAGCAAGTCTACCATTTGTTTTTAATAAAAAATTGAGATTTAAGACTTGATATAAGCATGAAAATGCAAGGTAAAAGTGATATGGTGATAATGCGGAAGACTTGTAGAAATACATGAAACATCTTATTTTAATCAAGGATAATCCATAAAAAGATATATGAGTTAATTTCAAAAAGAAGATGTTTATGTAAATCATGTTTCAATGAAAATCTTTTATGGTTGACAAGAATAACCGAGCATGAAATAATACTATCACAAAGAGATTACTACAATGTTATTTCAATTCACAATTTCAAGTCATACCAAACATTGTAGAAAGCATGCTAGGTTATCTAGTGCATTTCATAAGTAAAGAGTAGTATAGAGTTTGCATTAGGATCCAATACTCATGAGAAGAAGTGTTATGGAAGATAATGATGTGCACATTAGTGTATTTTTGAGTAGAGTAAACAAATGTTTTAATCAAAAATACAAGTAATATGTAAAGTAAAGAGCACAATAAAACACAAATAATTTTACTTCCACTCACTTGAATGCACAAAGAAAAATGTACAACAACCAAGGTGCTCTGCACACACAATGCTCATTAAGACTTATCAGGGTGCAAAGTAGTGCTTGGGGGATCACATAATTTTATTCTTGTGTTTTTTTTATTGTGATCTGGTGTACTTAAGAATAAGTGGTTTTTATTTTGAAAGAAAGATATGGTTTGCACAAGACACTTTATTATTCTTTCCAAGGTGCTCAACCTCACAATGCTTATTAAGACTTATCAGGAGGTTCAAGTAGTGCTTGGTGGAGATAACTTTGTTAAATTATTTCATGTTTTTTTGTTTTGTGCAAAGTTCTCCGAATACACTTGTTTTGCAAACCAATATAATTAATAAGAAAGATAATCACTTTTCTTAATTTGTAAAAGTGCAAATAAAGGAGTGTAGATAAGATACTTGTGCAATTTTAATTCATTGTACTAATACAGAACATACACAAGCATTTTTAGATTTAAACACAAATGTAGACAATGCCAAAAATAAGTGAGTGAATAAAGATCATTATCAAACATAAAACATTTACTCATACTTAGAGGCATGCTACGCATAGTTCTACACAACTTTTATAATATAATTGATGCACACATTAATAGATGTATCAAAGCATGATGAAAGCAATGTTCAAAGTAGTTTGAAAAGATAAATTGCAACATCATAGAAGTTCTAAATGATGTGTTAAATCATGCTTGATTTTCAATACAGTCCATACAGTATTTTTGATATTTTTGAGAAATAATTTTGAATTAAAGTTTGAACTCATAAGATTGATCTTGGACTTCCCGAGGACTACCTTGTGAGAGGTTCGCCCGGTACTAGGTGATATGATGGGATGATAGCCCAAATCACCCTTTCGCAAGATACATAGAAAAGTTAAGTTCAGAAGAATAATTTTGATACTTGTTTTTGTTTTGTTTTATATTTTTGTAGTTGATTTTTACAAATAAAAGCATATTTTTGTAATTTTTGCTTTTGTAATTTTTATATTTGATTTTTGCATAAAGATGAACTTTAAATAAAGGAAACAACACAAGCGAAAAAACAAAACATATTTTTTGTAATTTGGTTTTTTGTAGTTTTGTATTTGATTTTTCAAAAAATAAAGAAACACAGCTAAGTGCAAAACTAAGTAGAAAATATAGATCAAAATATTTTTAGGAATTTTTAGAAATTTTAAAAACACAGAAATTCAAAACTCGACGCTAGCGCGGGAAATAGTAAGTGATTTTTTAGGGTTTTGAAAATTTTGATGCTTGAACTGGATTAGGTGTCCCATTAGTAGTTCCATGCTGAAGTTGCAGATTTTTAGGAGATGTTTTGGATGGTCCAAATTGCATGAAATGATAGCGTTTTCTTATATGACTTGACAAACTAATCATTGCACGAGTTATATTTAGTTATGTTTTCATTTTGATTTTTCTAAAGACTTGTGCTTATAGGAAATGAAAACCCAAGATATCATGTTTGAACAAATCAAATATGCATGGTTTCGGTGAACAAGGCAAATAGTAACATGGATATGCCCTAACATAGATATAAATATTCTTTAGGTTAAAATGATAAATTTCAGAATAATGTTATGCCAAAGTTTGATTGTGTTTCAACTTAGAGACCTAAAATGGAGTGATAATTCTATTTTATTTGATATCAAAATGATTCAAAGGTCTAAACTAGAAATATATATTACAATACACACATAATACATCATAACACCAACCATTATAATGTCAATTGTTATCATATAATTTGTGACAGTTGTTTATAGATGATTCTTGATATGAATTATGATTTTAGAGATGTTTGGCAAAGGATATCACTAGATCATGGTGGTGTTTGTGAATTCAATATTCATTATGAAGATAACTCCTTTCAATACATTTTAGTGATTTTCCTTTAATTAAGAATTTTGAATATTTATATGTGATTTTTTGATAGGTGAACAATAGTGATGATTTAGATCATGTTTGATATCAAGGAGAGAACACAATATAATTTTTGTTGTGAACAATGACACCCATATTGAAAGTTTAGCTTTTATTTAAATCTTGAATTTTCTTTTAGATCAAGTTATTTCACTAAACCACTTGTTGGTGAAGGCTAAGAGTCTTAATAGCCAAATAACCTGATTTAATTTGAAATATCTTATAGCAAATTTATAGTTTGATTCATATGGATAATATAAGATATTTAGAAGTATTGAATATAATAATAAAAGATAGGTCATCAAAATAAAATATGATTTGGAATTTTGATCAATTTGATTTTATAAACATTATTGAGCTTTTAAGAGATAAGATCATATTTTCAGAAATTGTATAGGATGACCAAGACATGATAGTTCAAAAGAAAAAAAAACATATAGAAAAAAAATAGAAAAGACATTAAAGCACATCATGAAGTAGAAATTTGTGTATTTCATTTTAATTGATTTCTACTTCATGCAAATGATGGGATACTAATGAATAAGAGATTTAGGTATCCAAAGAGGACCGGAAGTGACGGTTCCTTTGGGTACCCAAATACATCGTGTATTCTTTTGGGGAGATATGTTTGAATGGGCCCTTTTGATTTGAGTTTGTGTTTCATCTTTAACTTTTGGCCGCCATTCAAACATTGGTTTAATATTATTCTTATTTATCAAATTTCCATGTGTATTTTGCAAAACATTTTTTATAGGAAATTTGTTTATCCTTAAGTTTATATAAGGAGAATGGTTATTTTGTAAATGATAATGATTTGGAATTTTATTTTCAAGCATTTGATATTCTTTATTTCCTTTGTTGGATTTATCAACATTTTGAGAAATTATATTCAACTTACTTTTAGATATACCTTGAGATTGTGATTGAATGTTTTGAGCGTTTTTCTTAATGGTTTCCTTAATCAAGTTGATTTTTGATTTTAGTTCATCATTCTTGATTTTTAAATTATGTCTAGCTTTATTATAATTTATTGTGCTATTTTTAAGAGTGGTAACAATTGAGTCAATATGTTTTTCATATTTATCCCTATACTCATCAAATGTTTCATCCATCTCTTTTATTTCAATTTCATAGTCCTTACACTTAGCACAATTATTTTTTAAAGATGAATTTTCTAAACATAATTTTTCATTTTGTTCTCTTATAAAAATAATTTCTTTTTCAAGTTCCGTAAGTCTTTCCTTAATAATATCACAATCAAAACAAGGTTTTGTGTTTTCAAGTAAAGGACAAGATGGTGAAAACACATCATAATTTGATTCTAAATTAACATTAGCTTTTAATCGCTTATTTTCTAAATGTAAATTTTCAATAGTGATTTTCAATTTCTTGATCTTACGTTTAGCAGTTTTTAGTATATTGAAACTAGAAATGGAAGTTATCACACAAGAAGAAGATTTAGTCTTCCTTACAGCGCTATTGGAGGAGGCAGATTGTGAACATGAAATTCCTTCGTCATCTTTTAGTTCTTCCTCCATTATAGATGTATCTATATCTTCCCTTTCCCTTGGTGTATTGTTCTCCTTTTCTATTTCAATATTCTCCATGGCTTCGCTCCGAGAGAGATCTTCTTGGATGATTATGGATGCTTGTACGTTCTTTTCCTCCTGTGTTTGTTCCACACCTGCAAGAGGAAGATCATACATTTCTTCAAGAAAGCGCCATATTATGTATGCACTAGAAAAGCAATATATGAATTTGAAAATTTCATTAGATAGTGCACAAAATAAATAGTGTTTGGCTTTGGCATTTAGCTGACGTTCTTTTTTATTCGATTCATCCGCTCGTCTTATAATTGCTAAGTTCCATACTTCGATGTCTAAAGTTTTAATAAATTTTTCCATTAAAATTTTCCATCCTTTATAATTTGTTCCTTCAAATAAAGGTGGTGCAAGTGATTTTTCCTCTTCACAAAAATCTCCCCCACTAGTAGAAGCGAGATCATGAGACGCCATTATTCCCGGTTGTTAAGCCGATTGGAATAAAACCCCTCTGATACCACTTGTTGGATCGGTCGGCGCCCTTAGAGGGGGGGGGGGTGAATAAGGGTTTTCAATAAGTTTAGATTATATTTAGAAAACTTTGATATAATGCAATATTAAAACAATAAGAAGTTTAGTAAAAACAAAAGAAGAGACATGCTTTATTAATATCAAATAATGTTTTACAAAACTTGACTTCTATGACGCTAGAAATCTAAGGCGACTAGTAAAACTCTTTTTCGTTTTCTATACCGACTCGTATCCCCACGAATCGGTTAGCTTTAGCCGATCTCTCCCCAGATACGGCCTCAAGCCGCTCTAGCCAATCTATCCCCAGAAAGGCCTCGAGCACCCCCTAGACCTAGCCTAGATCTAGTCGCCAACATGAGGCGAATTTCAGCCCTAAGTCCTACCCCAGACCTAGTCGCCAACACGAGGCGATTTCACTACCATTTACAGAAAAGATATAAAATGAAAAGACAATAATATAAAAACTCCCTCTATGTGGATCTCTTGGAGAAGTGGACGAAGGCCCGCAGAGTATGATCGTAGTCGATGTGGCCTTTCGTCACGATGATGACGTGTGTTGAAATCTTCTCCACGGATCTCCTTAAGGCTTTATGGAATTGTGGGAGTATCGCTCTGAATCTTCCTCTCTCTGCTATGGCACGAAGCTCTGGAGTTTTGGAATTGGAGGAGAATGAAGAATACGAAGGCAAGGGGTCCAATTTATAGCTTTCACGATACCGCCGGCGCTAGCGCTACCGCCGGCACTAGCTTGGATTAGGCAACGTTTTGCGCGGCAGAATCTCCCATCCGCGGCAACCTCTTGCACTATGCCTTAAGTGAGTCATGCTACCGCCGGCGCTATCTACTACCGCCGGCGCTATCCCAAGTTAAGAAACTCTTTGCGCGGCAAGATCTTCAATCTGAGGCAACAATTCCAGCAAGCCTTCTGTGCATCGAGCTAACGCCGGTGCTATCCACTATCGCCTGCGCTAGTGATCAGTTTGGAGTTGATGGCTCAATTTCGGGGGCAACCACCATATGTAAACCTTGAGTCATTTTGACCCGTTATCCTGCACACTTAGATCACACAAGATTAAATTCACACATAGGATTTGTTATTCTCAAACCTAGGAGATGCGGAAGACCGTGTTCCAACACTTTTTCACCATCCTTTGATAATTTAGTTATGGAGGAACATGTGCTTTCATGTAATCCCATAACTTCTTTTACCAAAGATGATGAAAAATTTTCTTGCCATGATTTTCTACATGTTGTGGGCACCCCGGATGAACTAGAAGAAGAATAAGTTTCTTCCCCTACTTCACCCGGATCTTCTTTTCTTTGTCATGAATTTTCGCAAATCTCTTCTATTCAACCAAAAATTCATGAAAATTTAGTGTCCGGAAAATTTATTCCACTTGGTAATGCACTAGTTTTTCAAAACAAAATTTTATTTTAGAAAAGGAACAACCGGAGCTTAATCATTTATTTTCGCAAGCACCTCCTCCTTGCGAAAAATTATCTGACACGTTTAATGGTGATTTTCTATATACTAATAATTTTTAGGTTGAAGATGAGCCGTTGCTACTCCAATTAATTGATGATCCATATGCCGCTCATCTTTATATTTTCAAATCACCTCAGGTATGTATAGGTGATTTGGATTTGCATATTCAAGTCCAACGACAAACGGAGAATCACACGTTAAGCGGAGGAATAGCCGGGCGACTGACGTCGGCACATTCACCTACGCGTGAATTAAGGGAGTTACCTGTCCATTTCCAATTTAAATTTCCTTTTAGCTAACCCCTAACCGTCTAGCTTAAAGATGGGAAAAAGAAAGCGCTATTGGGAGGCACCCCTTGCTTATCTTTAATTTTATGTATTTTTCTTTTAAAGTTTATTTTTCAAATGTTCTTCATACTTAGTTTTAAACATTGGGGACAATGTTTAATTTAAAGTATGAGGGTGTAGCTTTGCGTTCACTGTATTTTTATTTGAAAAAGAAAAACAATTTATAATTTAATAAAAATCTAATTTCTTGGAAAGGGCGCTTTGGGCTTGAGCTCCCATCACAACTCCTAGTACCTTGCGAACCCCTCACTGGGTAGCCCACGGGAAGTCCAAGAAATAATATTAGTGAAAATATTAATAATAAATACGCCTAGCCTTGTTGTTTTTAGTTTTCTAGAAATTTACTTTGAGGTTTGATTATAAGTATTCTTACATTTTTAAAATAGCTAATTTTTTTTGTTTTATCAGAATTTGTTAAATTTAAATTTGATGTAATTTTGTTTTAAGAAACAATTTATGTTTTTAATTCAATTAGAGAATTTATTTAGCACTACATCTCCGTTTAATTTTAAATAGCTTCACTTTGTGGTAAATTGGCTAAACATCTCTAGATTTCTATTATATTCTCTTTTAACTTTAAGATCTTAGAAAATTTCATTCCACTAAAAAGTTGCTCTTAAAATAGTTTAATTTATAAACTAGAAGTATTTCTTCCCCCACACCCTTTGTTGGCAGAATAAACAAATGTGTAGAAAAAAGATCATATGTCATTGAAATAAGAGGATAAAATTCATTATTTCCTAAACATATGCACCCAAAATTATTTAAAAGATTATATGTCATGATGTAAGAGGATAAAATTCATTACATCTCAATATATACATTTTGGGTTTTGGATCGAAGAGAAATTTTAAAAAGATTATTTGGCATGGAAAATAAGAGGATAAAATTAATTATTTTCCTAAACATATACAAATTCGTATTCGATTAAGGTGAGAGGATAAAATTCATCACCTTTTAGTATCTCTTCAGTTTGCCATTTTGTTAAACACATCCCTAGCAAATTTCATTGTTTCTAGTCCTAAACTAAATTATTAAGAGAGCAATATTTTGGTAGGTGTATTTTCCTTAAGTTTCTTTTATGTTAAAGTGTTTATAATTTCAATATATTCTTGTTTGAAAATTTCTATAATTTTGTTTGCTAAATAGTTATCTTGAGAAGTACTTAGCTAAATATATTTCTCTTTTTAAATTATTATCATAACTTATGACTTAATTCTTGAATTCCTAGAATTTACTTTTAACTTACTCTTGGTTTAACGAAATTTTAGTTAATTAGAAATAATAGCGATGTCTTGTAATTCTTTCCTCATTCTTTTGCTCTGGAATAGCAAAAGCTTAAGTATAGGGGTATTTGATTAGTAGTTTATATACTCATCTTTTAGTATAGTTTTAATATGAAATGATATAAATTATATGAATTATATAATATAAATCATTCCCTTTTTTATTTCATAAACTAACTTAAGCTCTTCTGTGTTTTTCAGGTTTTCTGGGCATTTTGAGCAAAAAGGCCAAGTACACGCCCCCAGGTCACGGGCGTGACCAAAGGGCGTGACCCAGTGTCATGGCCGCGACCCGCCATAAGCATCCAGATCAGCCTGCCACGTCAATTAAAGTTACTCGCCCCAGCTCATGCCCGTGACCAGGGGGCATGTCATCCAGTACACGGGCGTGACTCATCCCGCGCCACTTCCCGCCGAAGCTTCCCGCCAGCAGCCTGTTTTAAAGTTACACGCCCCCAGGTAACGGGCGTGACCTAGGGGCATGACACGCACATAACGCCAGCAATTACTCTAGAAGGCGCCCTCTCCGCAGCTGCTTCGATCACGCCTGTTACACGCCCCTTGGTCACGGCGTGACCAAGGGCGTGTAACACATATTTTCAGCTATTAAAAGGGTGCTTCTCTAGATGATCAAGGATGAATTTTTAGGATAAGACATTTCATTTCTTATATTAGTTTCATGTTTTTAGTAGCTCTTGTATGTCTTTTTCTTATTAGCATTCGTAATTCTCAATTCAATAGCTTGTAATCATTTTTTCTTAGATGCAATTTCCTTTGCATCAATTAATAAAATAGTTCTTACTTCCCTCATTTCCTTCTTCCCTCTTCATGTATTCTTTTATTTTCTTTAATTCCTCTATCTCGATGAGTAACTAAAATATTATTAGTACTCGATCGAGATGATCCAAGGAATAATAAAAGTTTTGAAGTAATTTAGAATTGCTCTTTCTCTTTTCTAAAAAGCTTAAGATTTATCCTTGATTTTAAGATTACAAGATTTTATTTTCGATATATAATTCTCGTTCTTGTTTTCATTCTTTAGTTAGCCGAGAGGCTCGTAAGATGAATCGATCACTCAAGGATAAAGAAGAGTAGAATGCAATCCTCGAGAGAGGACGACATTACCCTTCCAGATTGGAGTAAAATCCAATAGCGGGATTCACCCTTAAAGCGAGTGTTAGGTTCTCGACTATAGAATGAGAATTCCGTTGATATTTCCTAATCTTTGTTGGGCGAAGCCTCGACCCAAGGTACGTTCATAATTCGGGAATCTCCACGGTCAAAGCTATTTTATTAAAAGAATGCGATTTTATTCTTTCTTCTTATTTTTATCTTCAAGGGATTCAAAGATCGAGTGCTAATCGTTCTTTTTATTCTTTATTTTAATTCTTATCTCTTTAGTGCAAAAACCAAATCCTAACTTTTAATTGATAAAATAATAGAGATTTTCTTGAAGTAAGAGCACTCAACCGCCCCGACTCTAATACCACCTTGGTTTTCTATGAACCTATACTACATTCGATACGGTACACTTGTCGTTGTCATTTGCAGGCATAGTTTTTGTCATCAACGGGCGTGACCAAGGGCATGACAGGCATTTTTGCCCCAATTTGTTCAAAAATACTGCAAAAATAGAAATATGCTAAATTAGATCTAAATTATTCAAAAGAACTATTTATAAAATAAAATTGACATAAAATTAGCAAAATTCATATTGAAAAAATACTAAAATTTCATATAAAAATACTTATCAGTCCATGTATTCATCCACTTTTTGAGGATGGTTTCTCTTCGACATTGGTCGGGACGAATTCTCTAATGCGTTACTGGATCACTTTATACCTGTTGTGGATAGAGAGGAGTTGCAAAAGAGAGTCCTTCACTTCCGATAAGGGAACCTCTCTGTCAAGGGGTATCAGCGAGAGTTTTGTCATCTGGTTCGATTTTCAAGTAATTACTATCTTTCAGGCCGAGATGCTGCGAAATGCTTTTATCAGGGTATGTGAGACTCTTTGAGGCAACCAGTCATTATGGATTCTCATTCAAGTTTCGTGAATATTTTGGAGCTGGCTAAGGCTTTGGAAGCAGACCAAATGGCAGTTCAGAGCTGGAAAAAGAGATCAAGAGAGACCACTGCACAGCCAATACCATATCAGAAGCCTGACAAGAAGACAAAGTTTCCTCGAGACCATTGTTAGTTATGGGATTCATTTAATTTTCACCTAGAGTGGGTGTGGATGAATATGTATTGTTGCCTTTTTATAAACTTAATGAGTAATAAAGAGAGTTTATGCAATAATCACATAATCACAGAAAAGTCAGAGCACAGACAAAGAAAACGATAGTGTGAAAGGAGAGTTTTAGTTCTTATTTATGTGTTAAAACTCTTGCTTAAGTTTGCTTTCAAAATAAGTGATATATATAAATATATATGAGTTTGCTGTAAGAGTAATAAGCACAAACAGTGAGAGTGCAAAGAATAAACAGCAAAAGAAATAAAGCAAAACAAACAAGAACATTCAGATGACATAAAGAAATATAGTAGTTCCCCAAAACCCGAGTACATCTACTCTTCTACCCACTGGTAGGAATCCACTAGGAGAGTTGATCAGGTGCCCTCACACCAACGTGTTTTTGATCAGGTGTCCACACACCAATGGAGGTTTGATCAGGTGCCCAATTCACCTATAAGCTTTTGACCAGGTGCTTATAAACCAACTAGATTTTTTGATCAGGTGTCTTGCCACCAACAGGTAAACTTTTGATGGGAGTTTTAACCCTATACAAGAGAGGTGAAGGAGAAAGGGAAAGATTTATTGTTCTTCTCTTTGTGCTGAGAAGACTCTTGATGAAGATCCTGATTGGTAGTTGTGTTTGGATCTTGATGATGATGTTGAAGAGCTCCCCCTGTCTGATATAATTGTTGACAGTTTGTGGAGGCCTCTTCTCTTGATTGTACAAACTCCTTTCTTCTTATGCAGTAATGATCCTGAGCAAGTGATTGTGATTGGTGTCTCAGGATATATGATCTGCAAGAAGGAGTTAGCAAAAAGAAGATAAATAATAGAAGATCTGCTTCTTCTTTTTGCTCGTGTATTTCTCTTCTTCTTTTTCTTCTTTCTTCCTGTACAGCAATATAATAATGTTCTGTTCTATTCTCTTCTCTGTCGAGAGATAACAACTATATATATCCTGATATATATTATCTGCTGTAATATATTCTGTTTGAATCCTTGCTGACCAGAAAGGAATATAATAAATATATCTTTCATTTCCCAGATCCTTGAGAACATCTCTTGTCGTGTTTGGCATTGCTGCAATGGCTACATCATTTATTGCTTTCTGTCAACGGCTCTATTATTAAATGCTTCAACAGCTGTATTGTTAAATCAATAATATATATAGCAATATATAAAATAGAATAAATAAATATTGCTTTAAATAAAGTCTGACAGCATATAAAAATAAGAATTATAATACTGCCTAAATTTCGTGGAGCTGAGCTCTCCTTTTGTTGAGCTCATCATGTCATTCATCGACCAGAACATGTGATTTACTGTTTCTGAATATCTGCTGGAATTCGTCGACCTCAGCTCGTCATTCGTCGGGCTGAGCTCGCCAAATGATATTGATTAACTGCAGAGAACTTTCGTCGAATGTTGTTCGTCATTTGTCGACCTCTGTTCGGATTTCTTCGACCACAGCTTCCATGCTGTAATTTGTCGAGCGATGCTATCTGTTCGTCGGGCGCCGTCCGACGAATGCTGAGCGTCGTTCGACGTTCGTCGAACGCCAGTGAACTATATGTAATTTTAATTTCTCTTCTTATTTCCTGCCTTATAAAATATATGTATATTTTAGCTTTCTTTCTTAATGATAATTAATCTAAGTTAAAATATGGGTTATGATATAAACTTAGATACTTAAGGTGGATCCTAACTCAAATCAAAACTAAGGTTCCAACAATCTCCCCATATTTGAGTTGGGATCCTAATCAAAATTAACTAGGTTCTAACAATCTCCCCCTATTTGGTTTAGGATTCCTAAGCATAAAAAGTCTTTAATTAACTTAAGGCTTAAGGGATAGAGATTATTTTTAAATTTCTTTTATAACTGAGCAATTTCTAATTTCCCGAATTTTGATTTAAATAGGAATTTTAATAAGTGAGTTGCTAGATGTTAACAGATTCTAGGAATTTTAAAATCATAAATACAAAGTCTGATAGCTTCTTTCTATAGAATCCCCTTTAATCAGAAGAGACTCACACTCAGTGCCAAGATCATTCATGATCAATGCAACTACAGTAGAATGCTCAACATGATTTTAGGAGAAAGAAAATCTGTAAGAAAGTGAAGTCTATCTGACTTGTTTTTAATGATAGAAAATTCAAAGAAACTTAAAACTACTGTTTTAATTTAATTATAATTTAAGTAAAAACATTAAACAGTTAAAACAAAAATGCCTTATAGATAGATATGTTGGCCTTTTTATTTCATTGAAATAAAAAAATGAAAATTTATTCTGATTTTGTTGAACATAAATACTTTTCTTCTTAACAGGTTGTTCAAATTTATTTTTCAAAGAAAAAAATTTCTTATCTAATGTTTTCAAATCTATTTTAAATCTTGTGTGTTCAGAAGTTATTTTTAACTCTTTTATTTCTTTGTCAGATTTTATCATATTTGTATATATTAATTCAAAATCTGATATAATTACTTTTTCTGATTCTGATTCAGAATTTATCAAATCTGTAGATGGTGAGTTGAAAACGGATGTAAAATCAGAGGTAGAAATAAAATGTGAAGTTACCTCTACTACCTTTCCTTCATCAAATTCTGCATCAGATTCAGATTCTGATATGTAATATGAACCATATATTGCCATCATACAGAATTTTATGGCCTTTTGTTCTTCCTTGTCTTATTCTTCAGTTAGAGTAACTGATGGTTCTGCATCAAAAATGATGTTAGTGAAAAAGGAAGAAGATGGTTCATTTACCATCCTTGAGAGGGAGTTCCAAATGCTTCTTGCTGAAGTGCAGTCAACCACTTTAAGAAGAATGTCATCATACATTGATTTAGCCAATATCTCCATGGCTATGACATCAGCACTTTTAAGCCTTTCCTGATCATCAGATGAAGAAGTTGAAGATGTAGTTCCTGTCAAAACTGATTTATATATATCTTCATCTATGACATTCATAAATAATTTAATTCTAATTTGCCATAAATCAAAACTATCCAAATTACAAAAAGGTAGATCTGAAATAGAAAAATCTGATAGTGTCATTTGGAAAAACATTTTTACAACAAAACAAAATAAGAACTTAGGTGATCTTTGTGATTTCAGGTCTTAGCCTGTGTGAAAAGTCAACTTCCTCTGATACCAATTGAAAGGGACAATTGATATCCTCCGATGAGAGTGATTGATAAAATCAACCTGGTTTGATACCAATTGAAAGGAGAGTTTTAGTTCTTATTTATGTGTTAAAACTCTTGCTTAAGTTTGCTTTCAAAATAAGTGATATATATAAATATATATGAGTTTGCTCTAAGAGTTATAAGCACAAACATTGAGAGTGCAAAGAATAAACAATAAAAGAAATAAAGCAAAACAAACAAGCACATCCAGATGACACAAAGAAATATAGTAGTTCCACAAAACCAAGGTACATCTACTCTTCTACCCACTGGTAGGAATCCACTAGGAGAGTTGATCAGGTGCCCTCACACCAAGGTGTTTTTGATTAGGTGTCCACACACCAATGGAGGTTTGATCAGGTGCCCAATTCACCTATAAGCTTTTGACCAGGTGCTTATAAACCAACTAGATTTTTTGATCAGGTGTCTTGCCACCAACAGGTAAACTTTTCAAGGGAGTTTTAACCTTGTACAAGAGAGGTGAAGGAGAAAGGGAAAGATTTATTGTTCTTCTCTTTGCGCTGAGAAGACTCTTGATGAAGATCCTGATTGGTAGTTGTGTTTGGATCTTGATGATGATGTTGAAGAGCTCCCTCTATCTGATATAATTGTTGACAGTTTGTGGAGGCCTCTTCTCTTGATTGTACAAACTCCTTTCTTCTTATGCAGCAATGATCATGAGCAAGTGATTGTGATTGGTGTCTCAGGATATATGATCTGTAATAAGGAGTTAGCAAAAAGCAGATAAATAATAGAAGATCTGCTTCTTCTTTTTGCTCCTGTATTTCTCTTCTTCTTTTTCTTCTTTCTTCCTGTACAACAATATAATAATGTTCTGTTCTATTCTCTTCTCTGTCGAGAGATAACAGCTATATATATATCCTGATATATATTATCTACTGTAATATATTCTGTTTGAATCCTTGCTGACCAGAAAGGAATATAATAAATATATCTTTCATTTCCCAGATCCTTGAGAACATCTCTTGTCATGTTTGGCATTGCTGCAACGGCTACATCATTTATTGCTTTCTGCGAACGGCTCTATTAATAAATGCTTCAATTGCTGTATTGTTAAATCAACAATATATATAGCAATATATAAAATAGAATAAATAAATATTGCTTTAAATAATGTCTGACAGCATATAAAAATAAGAATTATAATACTGCATAAATTTCATCGAGCTGAGCTCTCCTTTTGTCGAGCTCATCATTTCATTCGTCGACCAGAACATGTGATTTACGGTTTCTGAATACCTGCTGGAATTCGTCGACCTCAGCTCGTCATTCGTCGAGCTGAGCTCGCCAAATGATATTGATTAACTGCAGAGAACTTTCGTCAAACATTGTTCGTCATTCGTCGACCTCTGTTCGGATTTCGTCGACCGCAGCTTCCCTGCTATAATTTGTCAAGCGCTTCTATCTGTTCGTCGGGCGCCGTCCGACGAATGCTGAGCGTCGTTTGACGTTCGTCGAACGCCAGTGAACTATATGTAATTTTAATTTCTCTTCTTATTTCCTGCCTTATAAAATATATGTATATTTTAGCTTTCTTTCTTAATGATAATTAATCCAAGTTATAATATGGGTTATGATATAAACTCAGATACTTAAGATGGATCCTAACTCAAATCAAAACTAAGGTTACAACATAGTGGTTCTCTGAATTAAGTACTTCCTCAATCCCCCTCCGCCTATATTGCAATGAGCTAGCCTCGCCAAACTCCAACCAAAACTCAGATCCTCGGATCCTACAACTTAGAGACCAAATCTCCTACCTCAAGTCACAAGGACCCTACAACGCAGAAGCTCTAGCTGATTTCCTACCTCAGGTCATACAAGACCCTACAAATAATAAGCTATGGATAGATTCCTATCGTAGGTCATAGAATACCATATATCTCAGAAGCTATGGTTAGCCTTCTACCTTAGGTCGCACAGGACCCTACAACTCAGTTTCAATAAATGAATCGTATAGCTCAGATCTCGGAGAGATCCTACAGTTATATATGTTTTGATTCAAATCCATTCTATAGACTCAGAATAATAGATCTTGATAAATATAGAGTCTTCTTGAAGCTTGATGTGGATTGGCTTCAACTTTTATCTTCTTAAAGAGAACTTAGAAAGGATCTTTTTCCGTGAATAATGTTTTATCTGCACTTTCAAAGATCCTTCTTCTTCTTCCTGATAGATGATTTGACTTTTAGTAGATCAGCAAAATGATTCGAACTCTTATTTTTGGAGAAGAAAAGGTTTTCTTCAAGGAATATCTTCTCCGTTTTGGAGCTTCCTGATGAATATGCCACTTTTTGAAGATGACGACGATGAGCACTTTCTCTTTTTATATTTTGATTATTAGGGTTAGCTGTGTCCAGTCGCATCCCTTTTATAGGGTCATTTGATAACTGTAGAATCCTCAGACTGTCTTTATGTCAGAGATCTTTTGTCTTTAAAGGACATATCTGATTGGCCTAATCTGTGGAGACATTAAATGAGATAACATCGTAATTGCGCTTTAATTTGAATTCTTGCCTTTCACGCGATTCGAATCGAACTCTGGTTGAATCTTCTTGATGTTTAGTCTAATGATTACTTGTTGTCTTTAAGAAGATATTGACATTGTATACACGATATTTCGATTCTTCTCGAAGATAGTTGTAGTTTACAAGATGAAATTATTCTTCTCGATGATACTTATAGGCTACAAGATGATATTATTCTTTTTGACGATACTTGTAGTCTTCAAGATGATATTTGACTACCACTGTCTTCTAGTCGATGGTTAAGCTTATCAAGCAGACTTCTGCAATGTCGTGTAGGCTTCTCGATGAAAATTGATATAACCTCGATGATAAAGAACTTAGCTTATTCACAACTCAATATATTTCTGAAATGTCATATAGTCTCCTCGACAACATTTCACTTGTTTTCGGCGACTGTCTACCCAGAAATTGGCGATCCATCCAAAGGCGACGAGAGCAATCTGCACGGTCTCAGAAACACGGGTAGTCTCATAGTGCCCGGGCGACCTCCTCCAGTTAGCCTGGGCGGTCTCCCACTGCCCGGGCGATCTCGCCAGGTCGCCGAGCCCAGGCGGTCTCCCATCGCCCGGGAGATCTCGCCAGGTCGCCGAGCCTGGGCGGTCTCCCACCGCCCGAGCGATATCGCCAGTTTGCTGAGCCTGGGCGGTCTCCCTTTGCCCGGGCGATCTCGGCAGGTCGCCGATCCTGAGCGCTCTCCCACTGCCCGGGCGATCTCGTCAGGTCGCCGAGCCCCGGTGGTCTCCCACTGCCCGGACGATCTCTCCAGGTCGCCAACTCCGGGCGGTCTCCCACTGCCCGGCCGATCTCGCCAGTTCGCCGAGCCCGGGCGGTCTCCATTGCCCGGGCGATCTCGCCAGTTCGCCAAGCCCGGGCGGTCTCCCAACACCGAGGCGATCTCATTTCTATCGGTCAATCATGAATTTGGCAGCCCGCTTTTCCTGGACCTGCCCATTCGGGCAGGTCCCGTGCCTATAAATAGAGGGGCAGGGGTACCGGTTCAGGACATCACAGAGTTTCCAGCCCTCAGCCAGTGACTTAAACAGTCTCCAGTTTTGAGACCGCGACGACCTCTCCCCCCTGCCTAGGAGATCTCCCCCTTGCCTTGGCGATCTCCCTCTTGTCATGTGATCTCCTTCAACTCCCATCTCCCCCGACAACCACTTTCCTGCTCGCGGCCATCTCTTTTCTCCCTCTCTCACTCCTTCACTCGTAGCTCAAAGTAACCGACAACCCAACAGTTTTCCACCTCCTTCTCCAGCTTGAACAAGTGTGGACATGGTACAGTTTTGGTGCCAACAGCGACAAATGACATCACCTCAATGGTAAAGGACTTAGCTACATTCTCCCTTCAATGAGAAGTGTTCCAAACATCTTGTTGATTATCATCAAGATGATATATGTGTAGATGATCTTTGTCAAGACGATATCATCTTGGATAGTGTATTAATTAAATGATAGTTAGAGATTGGGCTTCTTCTTCTAATCAAGATGATATGATACATTTGCTAAGAGTGTACAAGAAGATATAGTCGTGAAGCTTAAGGCCTTCAAGTCGATATTGATACCTCTTCAACACGATATTTGGATGCTCCAAGATGAAATGACTAGTCATTTTTTGATCATCATGAATTCAGTTCCTTTGCTCTTTGCAACTTACTAGACCTTTCTCCCTGATGTTTACAAATGATTGACAAGTCTAATATAGTCTAGATCATAGGTTGACATGGTGCTTTGCACAATATGGGGTTACATTGGCCAAAGTATGTCTGATGACACTAAGTCTAGCCCTATGTTAGGCTTGCACTATCAAATACCTAAAAACATCATTCTAGAAACATGCATCAAATACAAAGTGTGTTTATCCTTAACCTGAGGAAATCTTCAAATCAGGAACATTGAGGACAAAGTTACCAAAAATAGTAGGAGATTCCAAGGCAATTAGAAGTTCGGAGGGCAAGGTCATCCTCAGGAAAAGCAGGAGAAGTCTCCAATTGCAGTTCCTACCCAGTTGACTTTCTCCTCAGTGAATTGTACCTTTTAGATGAAATAGTTATCATTTCCATCAGCCGAGAAATTTGAGGTCCTAGTGTAGTCAGAGGATGGTCCAGCGGGACAGTATTATGACACATAGGGTAAAAGTAAGAGACGTGGTAATGGTAATCATGGGAAGCAAAAGGAACCTCAGTATGATTTTGATTTGGATCTCACCCAGGGGCACATGTCCCAAGACATTGGGACTGGTATGCAAGTTTGTATACATTTGCTTTCTTTGGGAATTTTTCCTCTATGATTGTCTTATTATGACACGGTGCTTAGTCATGTTAGAGACACTAATTGTATAAAGCACACATTATATTACTGTTAATGACAAATTGGCATGGAGGCTATTCGACACAGAAGCCAAACACTACTTTGTGTCCAGAGAGTTTATCAAAATCCTAGATGGAGTTATATTCTTTGAATGTCTATCTCTTGTGGTTTGTTTACTTAATGGATCATTAATTCATTCGACGAAAAAATGTTCCATAAAAATGACCTTGGATGGCGAGACATTCAATGTCACCGCGATCGTTCTAGTATCCCAGACTTAGACCTTATAATGGGAACGAATTGGCTTAATCGGTATAAAGCCCAGATCAACTACAAAGCCAAAGAAGTTACTATAAATGCACTGTCTACCAATACTCTTCTGTCAATGGTATAGAGCCTGCATCATGTATGATTTTGACCTCTGTACAGATGGTCAAGGCATCAATTTATGTTGATGTGGTATTCACGGTCTTGTTTAGTCTTTCTGAAAATAAAATAGACATAGATGCAGTAGCAGTTGTTAATGAAATCCCTGATGTGTTCCCTCAAAAGTTGCCTGGTTTGCCACTGCAATAGGCAGTGGAGTTTTCTATAGATTTTGTACCTGGGGCCTGACCTGTATCAAGGACCCATACCGAATGGCTCCAAAGGAATTGGCAGAATTGCGACTTTAGTTGCAAGAGTTGTTAGAGTCGGGGAACGTTAACTCAAGTTCCTCACCTCCTCAAGGAGCTCCAATACTGTTTGTTAAGAATAACGATGGTATATTGAGGTTGTGTATTGATTATAGGGAACTGAATGGGCAAACAGTCTGAAATACCAATCCATACCCCGGGATTTATGAACTGTTTGATCAACATCGAGGAGCTCAATTATTTTCAAAGCTAGACTTACGATCGGGATATTATCAACTATGTATTAGAGAATCAGACATCTATAAGACAGCATTCAACTTCGTGTATAGTTACTACAAGTTTACCATGATGCCTTTCGGCCTCACCAATTCTCCTTCTGTTTTCATGAGCCTTATGAATCAAGGGTTTGAGTTGTTCCTTGATGTCTTCGTGATATTCTTCATTGGTGATATACTGGTGTATTCTAAGGATGAGGAGACCCATGCCGAGCATCTTTTGATGGTGTTGCAGAAACTACAGGAACATAAACTTTTTGCCATGTTTAATAAGTGTGAATTTGGGTTGAAGGAAGTTCAATTCATGGGGCATTTAATTGGTGGTGATGTGTAAGTTTTGGACCCATCAAAGATTCAGGCTGTGAAGGATTGGCTTGCTTTGAAATCAGCAGGTGATGTCCAAAGTTTCCTCGAATTAGCTGGATATTACCAATGATTTGTAGAAGGATTTTCTAAAATAGCCCAATGATGAGTCCGATTTATATAGGGTTTTTCGGACTCATTTGGCTAGTTTTCACTCACTTGCACTTCACTTTTAGTTTATTAATGTTTATACTGCATAGGTTCACTCTTCTCACATTAAGTGTACATTTCGTCCCATTATGGTGTGCTATTGCGCACTATTCTACTGTGGGTAAGCACATTGTGCTCCCCATTCTTTTTCTGATGTTATGCTTGAGATGGAGGTGTGTTCCAAGAATTTGTTTTTGATGTGCAGGAAGGCAGATCTCCCTTGCTACCCAGTTTCATTCCTGTAGGAATCGCATGGCCGTGCATATCCTTGATGCACAATCTCTGCAGAGCCCAAAATGGTGATCTGCTCCCGGGCTGTGCGATTTATTCTCACACGGGCTACTTTGCCAGTGCGTGATCTAATCACACGACTTTATCTTTTTTCTATAAAATTTTATGAAATTATCATCCGTGCAATTCCTTCACGCAAGATTGGATTCAACCGTGTGAGAAGGAAATCGAAAGATCTTCTCTATTTGGCCTATTTTCGGCGCTCTGCATCAACCCGTGCATTTTGTTCTCGCATGGTCAGTTTCGACTGTGCGTGAGTAAAATTGCACAGGCTCTTTTGCCTGCCCTTTTTGGGATTTCTGCTCGATTAAATTCGCACGATTAACACACAGTCGTGTGTACGACCATGCATGTCTATTTTTCTGTTTGTGTGGTATATAAGAGCAAGAACTCACCCTATTATGTGGATTCGGCCCTTTTCCTGCCCAAGCTCTCTGCTCTGCCCCGTTTTGCCCCTCCACCACCGCCAACCTTCGGGAGGTTCTCCGACCATATTATTCATACAAATCTAAGGCTAGGACATCCTCTTGGACTCCTCCAGCATTCGCAAGCCTCCCAGCTCCATTTCGAGGAATTTCACTGCTCTTGCGGAGTTCTCCAGTGAAGACCGTGGATAAATGTGAATGACGAATAAGACGGGTATAGTGGAAGAAGGTGACATATCATATAGACCCCAGACGGCAGTCGAAACCCAAGCACGGATGAGGCTTGACAACCCTCGATTCTGGCCATGAACTTTTGATGAGTCTTCGTGCTTCGATTGTATTCTTCCCTTTTCTATGATTGTAGTATTTTTTTAATTGCGTGGATGTATGGAATGATGATTGCAAGACCCAAATATGCTATTTAATTTATTTCATGTCAATGTTAAATCATCTTGTTGTTTATGCAAGTGAGGAGTGCCTCCATTCCATCCTCCATTCCACCAACGCGTTGAGTTTCCAAACAAGCAATTGCTAGTGGCATGCTTTGTCACGAGGTTCTTTCGACCCTCGTTCCACCTGTGCAAACCATATAACCTTTTTCCTTGTCGCCCATCCTCCCACTGAAGGAGTGCATAACGGTCTGTGCGACCTGCATTATCATTTTTAGTTTTTCTTTGGCTTTTCTAAAACCAAATCCAAAACTATTGTGTTAATTTAATCTTTATAATTAGTTTTTTCAACAACAGAATTACACATCCTAACCAGCATTCATTCGAGATAGATACTTGGGGACTTACTCCCACATTCTATATTACTTGAGCGATCGGTGCACTTGCTGTTAGCGCATCAAGTTATTGGAGCCACTACTGGGGAACGCAGGCGTCGTGTGATTTTTTTATTTAGGAAGCTGGTATAAAGATTTATTGATTTGATTTCTATTTTTCTATTTTTAGTTGTATGCAGGCGCGATGCCCTGGGGAGTTAGCTGAGTATGATCCAGAAATAGAGCAGACATTATGTGCATGCCACCGTGCTGCTGCTACCATGTAGGGTAACCAGAACAATGGGAATGACCAGGGGCGAGGACGTGCCCATTGTTGGTCAAGGTTCTGATGAACACGGTGTGGTCCGGCTAAGGCCCTAGAAATGCGTGATTACACCACTCCCAATGTTGGGAGTGTGTACCCTGGATTTGGCCCGACCATTACAAATAATCAGTTTGAAATCAAGCCAACCATCTTGAACATCATCCGCAATAATGCCCAGTTCTCTGGGATGTCATGTGAAGACCCTCATCTTTGCTTGGTATAGTTTTCCGGAATCTACAGAACATTCTGGTACGCTGGCATCAATGATGACACTGTGAAGTTAAGACTATTTCTATTCTCTCTTCGGGATAAGGCGAAGGCAAGGCTCCACACCATTCTACCTTGTGCTGCTACCAGTTGGGATGCGTTGTTATCCAAGTTCCTTGCAAAATTCCACCCTGTGGATAAAGTCTTGAGAATGAGACGAGAGATCGCCACCTTCCATCAAAATGATCAAGAGACCCTTCCTGAGACGTGGGAGAGGTTTATGGAAATCCTAAGGAAGTTCCCTCATTATAATTTCCAACCATGGAACTTGGTTGAGAATTTTTACTTTGTTATAGAGCCCAACTACAGGGCTATGATCGTAGTTTTTGCTGGTGGGACATTGATGAACAACACTTCATAGGAGGCACTATGAATCCTACAGGATATTACTTCCCGCTGCTCTTTCTGGATGGCCGGTAGGAACACTCCGAGAAGTACAAAGGGATTATTTGAATTGAACACTACATTGCCACCAACTTATGCGGCACCATCACCACTCACAAACATAGCTTTGCTGAAGAGGCCCACCTCTACTTCTGCTCAGGTGACGGCCATTTCGTGCCAAGGTTGCGGGATCCCTGGGCACCATGCTTATGAGTGTCCCGCTGGTGAAATTTCTTCTGACTTTTCTAATTTGAATGTTGATGCGTGTGTAAATTATGTGAACAATCAAAATCATGCGGCACCCTTTTCAAATACTTATAACCCGGGTGTGAGAAATCACTTGAATGTTTCTTAGAACCAAAATGTTGCAGACCAATGAAGGCAACCATGTCGGCATCAATTTGATGCTCAAGCTTCTGAAATCCAGCCGAGGCCACCAAAACTGGGTTATACTCAAGGTGCACCTGCCCAGAGGAAAAGTACTCTTGAGGAAATGATGGAATAATTCGTAGATATGGCCCAATCTAGCATGGCCAACTAGACTACTTCTATGAGGAACTTGGATATGCAACTGGGCAAGTTGGCCCATGTTGGGAAAAACCCTTTGATTTAACTTAACAAATTAATTAAAAGTGATTTTATCCCCTAAGATTGAATTACCCAATGTATAGTGAGAGTATTCTGGTCATTAGATGTCTTAGGATGTCACACTTAACCTAGGGTGTCAAGACCAGATCAAGGGAAGCAAAACATGGGCAAAGTTAACATTTGCGTCGAATAGAATTCGACGCAACATCGAGTTCATATCGACGCTACTCTGACTAAAATCCCAAGTGGTTCAACCCTCCTGTAGAAGTAACTCTAGTCGACGTTACGTCTAATAGATATCGACGTAGAGGTCATGGACTTGTCAAAGTAATTTGAGAAGTCGACACAGCTTCTACTTCAACTCGACGCAGAAGGGAATATCTGTCGAAGCCATTTAAAGTCGACGCAACGTCGACTTCATCTCGACGCAGATAATGAAGTTCAGAGCCATGCCATTAACTCGACGGTTACGTCGATAAGTTATCGATGCAACGTTGATTAGTAGAGTTCAATCAGAGAAAGGATGAAAGCGAAGCTGCTCGTACAAGAACTTGAAGTTGCATCGATAAGAGAGGAAGTGAACTCGACGCTATATCGAATACAGTCTGAAAAGGGAAACCTTTTTAGCTATCATTTTGAACCCTCTCTCATGGACCACCTCACTCAAGGCCATTCTCCAATGGCTCATTAATTGACTCAAATAGAAAGAAGAACTAAAAGAGGACAAAGAGCTTTCTTGGAAACATGCTTAATGTTGGTGAACGGGTCGGGAATTAATGAAGGAAAGAAATAGATGGTCGACAGCAGAGTACCTTTTCAGGTCTCACTAGAAAGGGAAAAAAATTCAAATCTGTTGGTGTACAATAAAAGGCAAGAGAAGAAAGAGAAGTGTAGAGCAGTCTTCACAAACAACATACTGTTCTATTGGGTCTCCTTCTTCTTCCTCTATCTCACATGAACCTTAATAGAAGAAAATAAAGAGAAGAAAGAACTGCTCTCCCCTAAACAACAGAACAACTGAAGGCTGCTTCTCAACACTATCTTATAGCAGCCAGAGTTCAATAGGAAGAGAAGAACAAGGATCTGACAACTAGAGCTCCTGCAATCCATCACTATTATAAGCAGGAGTTAATCAAGACCATATCCAGTGAAAGACTCAAGAGGCTGTTCTTCATAAAACCTTTCATAATAATTCTGAAAACAGAATTCCAATAACCCATCTCTCCTTCTTTCTTTTTCTAATTCCCTTATGTAAAAGAGTTTTATTAATTTTTCTTCAAAGGATTCAGTGGTTCAAGATCTCCTTATCAAAAGATCTTGTGGTTCATGATCTCCTTATCAAAAGATCTGGTGGTTCATGATCAACTTGTCAAAAGATCAGTGGTTCTAAGAGTCTCCTTACCAAAAGACTCAGGCACAGTGTACAACCCCGATATTCGCCAGGCAAGGAGACGCAGTTTAAGAAGGCAGTGGGATGGAGGAGGTAATATGGAAGAGAGGCCTTAGTGCCAAAAATATTCCCTCTCGGAAGGCTCGCTGAAGGGCGAGCGAGAAGGGTCGGCGAGACGAGCGCTCGCGGGTGCGTTCGACGAACTCTCCAGTGTTCGTCGAGCTCCCCTGGATTTGTTGACCACACCCCTGTTTGGCGAAATCATCTAAAGTCAATGAAATGTGTTCAGTGCGCGGCAAAGTCGAGGGGCGATATCGCAGGAAGGCTCGCGAGATCGGTCCCCAGCATCCGGCGAGCTCAATTCTACGTTCGACGAATTGTTTCCCGCGTTCGACGAACGACTTGCTTCGATCTCAGCGTCTCAGCGGTCGACGGACCGTCCGTCTCGGCGGTCAGCGAACAATTTAACGATCTACATTCGTCGAGCTCGTCTGTGATCGGCGAGGTGCCCTGTGTTCGATGAAAAGTGTGTTGAGCTCGACGAAGTCAGGAGGCGGTCTCGCGTGAAGGATCGTGAGACCGGACCTCGGCAGATACCGCCAGAATGGGCCAGCGAGGTCCTCACAGGGCGATCGCCTAGGAGAGGCATCGTGAGCAGGACCCACGAGAAGGCCCGCGAGAGCTTCGGCAGCAATGTTCTCGCAGTTCTTTGCCCATCAGTTGAGAAGGCAAAATTCCTCTTTTACCCTTGGTGGTCTGTCTTTAGCCTCTCCAAACAGCGGAGTTCAGCTGTTAGCAGACCCATTTGGTGTGCGGATAGTAAAAGCCAAAGGAGGGATCCTGCTATTTGCAGGCTAGACCAGAAAATCTATAAATAGGACCTTAAGGGCACCTTTGGAGAAGACCTCACTTCAGCTTCTCTCTCCTTAGGCTCTCCTTGGTTAGCATTTCCAGAGCTCTCCAAGGTGCCCGAGTCTCAGCTTTGGCTTGGGAGGGGAACCACTCAACGATCTTCCGGGTTAGTGGAGGGACCTCCTCGCTGCGACTAAGGTCTTAGTCTTATTTCTAGTCTTCAGTCTACCTCTTCCGAGGGATCAATAAGGACTAGCCGCCCCTCATTTCTGTGAGGGCCCTGAGCTCCACAAGAGGCCGAGAAATCAGTTTCAACATTTTGGTGCGGTGAGCGTGGAGCGCGGCTGGTCCAAGAAAGTTCCAAGGAGCAGATATGACAGGAGGCGAGGATCAAGGCGAGGAGTTCAGCGAGCCACCGCAGGTGGTGACGCCAAGGATGTTCAATGCAAGACCTAGAAGGGCTCCCGGTCGTGGCGCTGCGAAGTGAGTTCGCGACCCCAACCCCTCAGGCGACCCCTCCCCTAGCAGCGGTTGGCGAGAACGCCCTAGGGGGAAGGGCCGGAAAGGAAGTGGTCGGAGGGTCAATGCAAGACCTAGAAGGGCGAGTGCTGTTCGCCAGCCCGGCGAGCTCTGTGCCAGTGAGCTCTATGCCGGCGAGCTCTGTGCCGACGAGTGCGGTGCAGGCGAGCGCGCGCCCGCAGGATGCAGCGACTGTGGGAGTGGTCCAGGCAAACACTGTTCTCGCGAGCGCAGTCCTCGCGAGCCCGAATCTGGCGAGAGAGCTCGGGGGTCGTGGGGAGCAAGAAAGGGTGGCAGAAGGGGGAAGTCCCTTCTGCGAGTTGGTACTTTCAACACCTGTCCAGGCAGGGTTCAGAGAGTGGGACAGGGTGTACTACAATGGCAGGGATGACCCTATCCAGCATCTCCAGTCTTTTGAGGACTCGGTCTCTATCAGGCCGATGTCAGATGATATAAAAACTTGATATAGATTTTTCGGTTTTGAAATTTAGTGAAGGTTTGAGATTTTCTCCAAAACTATATCCGATAAAGGCAAGTGTACCTTATCGTCTATAGTATAAGATATTAAGAAATACCAAGGTCGTATTCCACGGGGCGCGTTGATTACTTCTACTTTGAGGAAAGTCGCTATTATCTTACCTAACGATACTTTGGGGTTTTAATTACTTGGCTAGAAAAAAGAGAAATTGCAAGCTAGATTTAGAGTTTAGATGATGATAAAAGAAGCTAGTACTCAATCAAAAGTCACCTTGGAGTGAGAATAGACAAGTGAAAAGAAATTAAATCTAATTCCGTTTAAATTGAACTACTTGACCGTGGAGGTTCCCGAAGCTCGAACATGCCTCTCTCGAGGTTAATGCCCAACTAAGTTTAGGAAAAATCAACCGGACTCTCGTCCTATAATCGATTACCTAAAACTTGCTTTACGAAGTGAACCCCGCTATTGGATTTGACTCCAATCCGGGAGATTTACGTCATCCTCTCTCGAGGGTTGCGTGCAACTCTCTTTACCCTTGAGTGATCAATTCATACTTTGAGCCACTCGGCTAACTAAGTATGAAAACATAAGCGAAAACCATATATCGAAAATATGACCTCACTAATTATAAATCAAGGGTAATTCAAGTGTTAATAAGAATGGAAAAACAAAACTTTAGAAAATCATAACTTGTCTAACTCATCCTCGGATCATTTTGATCGAGTACTAATGAGGATTAGTTAATCATGGTGGAGGGGGAAGAGAAAGAACAATAAAAATGCATAATAAGAAAATTTAACTAAGTAAGGAGGAGACAAAATCAAGAGAACAAACTAATTTTTATTTAAATGAAAGCTATTACAAGTCTTAAGAGAAGAGATTGCAAGCTAGGAAAAACAAAGTTACAAGCTTAAACTAAACTATTGCATTGAAAGAAAGCTAGTACATTGCATGAGAAAAGAAAGAGAGTATGAAAGTAAGACACATGAACATGAACATGAAAGTGAAAAATACTCAGGATTGGCTCCAGCAGCACCTCCCCCACTCCAAAATTCTCAACCCTGGACTCAAGGAGAACCTCTGAATTTATAGGAAAAAATTTCAGATTACACGCCCTCGGTCACGGGCGTGACCAAGGGCGTGACTGCACTATTCACATCGAATCCGACAGCGGCGTGGGCTTTCTGGATGGCGTGGCGAAAAGTGATATGTCACGGGCGTGACATGTCGGGCCACGGCCGTGACTTTGGACGGCTGCATTAAATGCGGCGTGGGCTGGAATTTGGCGCGGTGGCGAAGCAGAGATCACGCGGGCAAGTCACGGCCGTGACATGTGGGTCACAGGCGTGACTCAAGTTGACTTCTCGAACTGCAGCTCCACGTCTCGACGACGGCTCTACGTGGAAGATTCTAAGATTACACGCCCCCGGTCACGGGCGTGACTTTGGGTCACGGGCGTGACTTGGTGTGGACTGGTTCAAACAGCGTGGCATTGATTCTGGACTGATCTTCAGGTTACACGCCCTTGGTCACTGGCGTGACCGAGGGCGTGACATGCTATTTTTCCCGATTTGTCCCAAAATTCTGCAAATATTGAAATTAAGCTAAGTTAGAATCAAAATTACAAAAAGAACTACTTATAACCTAAAATTGACATAAAAAGGAAAATTCATATTAAATATTTACAAAATTTTCTATTAAAAAGTTATAAAAATACTACTTATCAAATACCCCCATACTTGAGGTTTTGCTATTCCAGAGCAAAAGTGTGAGACATAATTTATAAGACATCCTTAAAAAAAATTTAATTTTAAAATAAAATTTCATTTAAACCAAAAGTTAAGTTAAGAGTAAATTCAAGGGGGAGTTAAGTCCTAAATTATGATGATGATTTGAAAAGAGGGAAAAATGTTTAGGCAAAGACTTCTCGAGAAAATTAATTAGTTTACAATATTGTAGAAATTATAAAACTAAATTAGATTAAAATTATAAGAACTCTACCTTAAAAGAAACTTAAGGAAAAGTAAATTACTAAATATTGCTCTCTCCATAATTTTCAACTAAAACTAGACCAATGATAATTGGCTAAGGGGGATTTCATAAAATTTGGCATAAGAAGAGAAATTTTTGAATGGAGGAAATGGAATTTATCATGAAATTTCCTTTTTTTTTTCTTTCTTCTTTTTTTTTTCTCTTCTAATAAAAACCCAAAATGTATATGGTTTAGGAGTAATGAATTTTATCCTCTTACTCCATGCCATATAATCTTTTCAAATATTTTGGGTGCATATGTTTAGGGAATAATGAATTTTATCCTCTTATTCCCATGACATATGATCTTTTAAAGTTCTTTTTTTTATGCCACAAAGTGGGTAAGGAAGGGAAATAAATCTAGCTAGCTTTAAATTATATTGAGAGCAAATTCTAGTAACATTAAATTTTCTAAGATCTAAAAAGTTAGAAGAAAATATAATTGAAATCTAAAGAGATTTAGGAAATTCACTACAAAATGAAGCCATTTAAAAATAAAAAGAGAAGTCATGCTAACAAAATTCTCTAATCAATTTAAAATCATAAGATGATTCTTAAATCAAGATTACCTCAAATTTAAAATTAACAAACTATGATAAGCAAAATTTTAGCCAATTAAAAACTTAAACATGCTTATAAACATTCTCAACTAGATTTCTAAGAAATCAAAAAAACAATAAGAAGGAGGGATATAAGAGTTTTTGGAATTTTTGATATTAAGAATTTTTTGAATTTTTGATATTATCTTTTTTTTTTTAATTTTTCTCATTAAAAACTATTTACAAAGAAAGAAAACTAGCTTTAAAACTTAACAATTTTTGTTAAGTCTTGGACTTCCCAAGGGCTACCCGGTGAAGGGTTCGCAAGGTACTAGGATGTGTGATGGGATGAAATCCCAAACGTCCCTTTCCAAGATTTAAATTTTCGATTTTCTAATTTTTTTTTTGAGTTTTTGGATTTTACAAGTGCTTAAATAAAGGAAAACATAGAAACAAAATTAAAATTTGTTTTTGTTTTTTTTTCTTTTCATTTTTTTTTTTGAAAATTTTCTTCTTAAAACTATTTACAAATATTTACAAAGGTCTATTTACACCCCCATACTTAAAGTTAAACATTGTCCCCAATGTTTAAAAGTAAGTATGAAGTAAGAAAAGGTAAAAAGAAATGCAAGGAAAAAGAAAGGAAAGAAGGAAAAAGAGCTTCCCTGATTTTTGAAGCTTTTGTGGGGAAGCCGCGATTACCTACAAAAAATGTTAAAGAAGGAACAAGAAAAAGAAAACAGGAGAAAATAATAAAAAGATAACTTTGGGGTGCCTCCCAAAAGCGCTTTGTTTAAGGTCGCGTAGCTTGACCCACTTGCCAATCATGTTATATTATGAAGAAATATCGCATCACTCTTGTCATTAGGTAAGTCTCCCGGAAGATACAATTTAAGGCGGTGCCCGTTAAGTTTGAAGGAACCTTTTTCCGGGTGGGAAATTAGAATTGTCCCATAGGACCAAACCTCTTTAACAATAAAAGGTCCGGACCATCGAGATTTCAGCTTTCCCAGAAAAAGGCGAAGACGAGAATTATAAAGGAGGACGAGATCATCCGGCGAAAAAGTTTTTGGAAATTTTATATGTTTGTCGTGATAAAACTTTGTTCGCTCCTTATATAATTTGTTACTCTCATACGCATTCGCTCTCCACTCATCCAATTCGTTCATTTGAAATTTTCTTTGTTCGCCCGCTAAAGTAGAATCAAGATTTAAAAATTTAAGCGCCCAAAATGTGCGGTGTTCTAATTCGACCGAAAGGTGGCAAGCCTTGCCATAGACTATTCGATATGGTGTACAACCGATAGCGGTCTTGTACGTCGTTCGATAGGCCCATAGCGCGTCATCGAGCTTTATTGATCAATCCTTCCGATTAATAGAAACTGTTTTTTTCTAAAATCCGTTTTAATTCTCGATTAACAACTTCGACTTGGCCGCTCGTTTGTGGGTGATAGGCAGTGGATAATTTGTGTGTGACACCATATTTTGCTAAGATTTTTATGAATTGAGTATTGCAAAAATGGGTGCCCCGATCACTCACAATAGCGCGCGGAGTGCCAAATCGAGAGAATAATTTTTTAAAAAAGTTAACGACGACTCACGCATCGTTGGTGGGGAGAGCTTGCGCTTCCGCCCACCTCGACACGTAGTCGACCGCCACTAGAATATACTTATTTGAAAACAAAGGAGGGAGAGGACCAACGAAATCAATGCCCCAAAGATCGAAAATTTCGCATTCTAAGAAAATGTTTTGGGGCATCTCATCCCGGCGGGAGATGTTCCCCGATCGCTGGCAGCTGTCGCAAGTACTCACAAGGGTGTGAGCATCTTTGAAGAGCGTGGGCCAATAAAAGCCCGCCTCCAGCGCCTTCCTCGCGGTTCGGTTTGAATGATAGTGACCACCGGTGGGTCCCTCATGACAATGATGTAAAATTTTAAAGCCTTCCTCACTTGAAACACATATTCTCACAACCTGGTCTGCGCATACTCGGAATAAAAAGGGGTCCTCCCAAAAGTAATTCTTTAAATCAGAAAAGAATTTCTTCTTTTGCTGACTCGAGAATTCTTTTGGCAGGACCCTAGCTACTAAATAGTTAGCCAAATCCGCAAACCATGGGGTAGAAGATGAATTAAAATTTTCGAGAGCTAGGAGGCGCTCTTCGGGAAATTTATCGTTGATGTCGGCCTCTATTAATGCTTCCGAGGAGGGATTTTCTAAACGAGAAAGGTGATCGGCCCCCAAGTTTTCGGCTCCTCTTTTGTCCCGGATCTCTAAGTCAAACTCCTGCAAGAGGAGGATCCATCGCAAAAGATAAGGCTTGGCGTCCGATTTGCTTAAAAGATACCTAAGTGCGGAGTGATCCGTGAAGACGATAACTTTTGAGAGGGTGATGTATGACCTAAACTTATCGAAGGCAAAAACGATCGCTAGAAGCTCCTTTTCGGTAGTGGTGTAATTCTCTTGTGCCGACGTGAGTGTTTTGCTCGCATAATAAATAGGGTGGAAATACTTACTCACTCGTTGGCCTAAAATGGCACCAACCGCAATGTCACTCGCGTTGCACATGATTTCAAAAGGGAGCGACCAATCCGGCGCGACTAGAATCGGGTAGTTTATAAGTTTTTCTTTGATAAGTTTAAAGGCCAAATGGCATTCATCGCTAAAAATAAATGAGGATTCCTTTTCAAGAAGATGGGTTAACGGCTTTGTGATTTTGGAAAAATTTTGTATAAAGCGCTGATAGAACCCTGCGTGCCCTAGGAAACTACGAATAGCTTTTATGTTTGTTGGAGGGGGGAGTTTTTCAATCACTTTAATCTTGGCCCTATCGACCTCGATCCCCATGCCCAAAATTGTATGACCAAGGACTAATCCTTCCTTGACCATAAAATCGCATTTCTCCCAATTAAGTGTTAAATTCGTTTCCTCGCATCGCTGCAACACGCGCTCAAGATTTTTTAAACAATTTTTAAATGAGTTTCCGAATACGGAAAAGTCTTCCATAAACACTTCCATCACCTCCTCTACTAACTCGTCAAATATCGCCAGCATACATCTTTGAAATGTAGATGGCGCGTTACAAAGACCAAATGACATCCTTCGATAAGCGAAGGTGCCAAAGGGACAAGTGAAAGTGGTTTTCTCTTGGTTGTCGGGCGAAATTGGGATTTGAAAATATCCCGACAAACCATCGAGAAAACAGTAGTAGGAGTGAACTGAAAGGGGCTCTAAGATTTGATCAATAAATGGTAGAGGGAAGTGATCCTTACGGGTGGCATCATTTAGTTTTCGGTAATCGATGCACATCCGCCAACCCGTAACAGTATGGGTTGGGATCAACTCGTTATTCTCGTTAGCTACTACTGTAATGCCTCTTTTCTTTGGTACGACTTGTACTGGGCTAACCCAAGTACTATCCGATATCGGGTAGATAATTCCCGCGTCTAATAGTTTGATCACTTCGGCCTTAACGACTTCTTTCATGTTACGGTTTAGCCGCCGTTGAGGCTGGACCGAATTTCGGGAATTATCTTCGAGAAAGATTTTATGGGTGTAGAAGGAAGGGTTTATACCCTTAATATCCGAAATTTGCCACGCAATTGCGTGGCGGTGCCTTATTAAGACAATAGCTAACTCAGAAATTTCCGAGTTGCTAAGTTCGGATGAAACGATGACGGGTAGCTTCGACTCTTTTTCTAAAAATAAATACTTAAGGTGAGGGGGGAGTTGCTTTAGTTCTAAGACGGGTGGCTCTTCATAAGAAGTTTTGATTTTCAATTTTTCTAAAAATAGTGGTTCGGGTGGTGTGAAACGAGTGACTTCTTCTTCTTCCAGACAAAAGAGCTCGGCGAGCTCGGACTCGTGACTCGAGGTGGAGACTAACTCCGGAGGTGAATCGAATTCCCAACACTCTTCCAGGTAAAAACATGAATCGTCATTTTCTAATGTGTTCCGCATCGAGGAATTTATGCCGAAAGAAACTTCATCGTCTCCAACCCGTAGGAGGAGCTTTCTGTTACTTACGTCAATAATGGCGCGGGAGGTGGCAAGGAAGGGGCGTCCGAGTATGAGGGGTACTTCGGCATCCTCTTCGATGTCGAGAATGACAAAGTCCACCGGGAAGATGAACTTGTCGACCTTGACGAGCACGTCCTCCACTATTCCTACCGAATATTTTAAAGAGCGATCCGCTAATTGAATACTCATTCGAGTGGGGCTTGGATTTCCTAGACCTAGCTTCTTAAATAGTGAAAAAGGCATGAGATTGATACTTGCTCCCAGATCCGCTAAAGCGTGTTTTACTAACGAATTGCCAAATAAACACGGGATGGAGAACCGTCCCGGGTCATTCACTTTTCTAGGCAATTTGTTGAGTACAACCACGGAGCATTCTGCGTTTAAAGAAATATGCGAAATATCTTCTAATTTTTTCTTATTGGAGAGCAACTCCTTAAGATATTTCGCATATTTAGGCATTTGAGAGATAGCCTCGCAGAAGGGTACATTAATGTTAATTTGCTTTAAAATATCTAAAAACTTTTTATAATTCTTTTCGGCGCTCTTGCTTTTAAACTTAGATGGATACGAAATATTAGAAGTAGAAGCGCGCGGAGCTAACATAGCAGGTAAATTCGAAGATAAAATAGGTGGAGTAGGAGGGGAGGAAGTTACCATGGGTTCGTCCTGTTTTGAAACCACCTCCTTCCCGCTTCGTAGTGTAATCGCGTTTGCGCTCTCCCTTGGGTTTGGCTCCGTGTTTCCCGGAAGGGCTCCTTGCGGGAGCTCGGAGATTATCTTTGCTAGCTGGCCCACTTGGTTCTCTAAATTTTTGATCGATCCGGTGAGGTTCCGGATGTTCGCTTCAATTGTAGCAATATATTTTGCAAAAGCCTCTTCAAGCGGAGAGGGCTTTTGCTGTTGCGGTGGAAAATCGGGTGGATTAAAAATTGGAGGGGGAGTTAAATTAGGAAGTTGATTTGGAGGTTGATTTGAATTTAAGGAACGCTGAGCATTTCCTTGATTGCTCCATGCGAAATTCGGATGATTCCTATAACCCGCATTGTAGGTGTTATTATACGGAGCGGTGTTCGGGTTATAGGAAGGCCGAGGTGGATTTCCCATGTAATCAACTTGCTCTTCAATTAAAACATTATTAGCCCAAGGAGGAGTGGCGGAGGAAGCAGACATCTCCGCCACTTGCTTTGTTAAGTGCTCAACTTGTAAAGCCAAATTCGCATTTGGGTCTAATTCAAAAATTCTGGCCGCCTTATTAGGCCGTGCTCGGGGCATGTTCCATTGGTACGCATTTGTGGCCATCTCTTCGAAAAGCTCTTGAGCGGCGACTGGGGTTTTATTATTTAATGTCCCCCCGGCGGCCGCATCAATCATTTGCCTCGTTTGGAGATTTAAGCCATTATAAAATATTTGCACTTGTTGCCAAGTGGCAAGTGCGTGGTGAGGGGATCGATGCAAAAGCTCCTTGAAGTGCTCCCATGTATCATAGAGAGTCTCCGAGTCAATTTGCATGAATGACGCAATATCCGTGCGCAATTTAGCGGTCTTTGAAGGCGGGAAATATTTATTAAGAAATTTTTCCGCCATTTCGGCCCATGTAGTGATGGATCCCCTAGGTAGGAAGCCCAGCCACTGCTTGGCCTTAGACCGCAAAGAAAAAGGAAAAAGACGTAATCGAATGGCATCATCGGTGACGCCATTGATCTTAAAAGTGTCGCAAATTTCAAGAAAGTAAGAGATATGCGAATTAGGATCCTCGTCCGGTTGACCATCAAAGGTCACCGATTGTTGCACCATTTGTATGATGCTGGACTTGATCTCAAAATTATTGTTCGCCACCGTGGGGCGAACAATACTCGATTGTGTGCCTTCCAAATTCGGCCGCGCATAATAGGACATGGTCCGTTGCGCGTCCTCATCAGGATTTGGCTCGTTAAGATTAGGAGGATTAAGATTATGATTCATAGTCGCTGTGTTAGTGTCCCCGATCGACTCTTCGGATCTTATTTGATTTCCCTGATCACGAGAACGGCGGTGCCTCAAAAGGGTTCGCTCGATCTCCGGATCAAAAGGAAGAATCGAAGTGCTACCTCGGGTCATACACTAAAAAGAGAAGAAAGGAAGAAGAAAAACTAAATTTTTTTTTCTTTTTGAAATTTAGAAAAAGCAAAATAAAATAAAAAGAAGCATGATAAAATTAATTGCTATCCTCTTTTCAAAATATCTACGCAAAGTCCCCGGCAACGGCGCCAAAAACTTGATATAAAAACTTGATATAGATTTTTCGATTTTGAAATTTAGTGAAGGTTTGAGATTTTCTCCAAAACTATATCTGATAAAGGCAAGTGTACCTTATCGTCAATAGTATAGGATATTAAGAAATACCAAGGTCGTATTCCACGGGGCGCGTTGATTACTTCTACTTTGAGGAAAGTCGCTATTATCTTACCTAACGATACTTTGGGGTTTTAATTACTTGGCTAGAAAAGGAGAAATTGCAAGCCAGATTTAGAGTTTAGATGATGATAAAAGAAGCTAGTACTCAATCAAAAGTCACCTTGGAGTGAGAATAGACAAGTGAAAAGAAATTAAATCTAATTCCATTTAAATTAAACTACTTGACCGTGGAGGTTCCCGAAGCTCGAACATGCCTCTCTCGAGGTTAATGCCCAACTAAGTTTAGGAAAAATCAACCGGACTCTCGTCCTATAATCGATTACCTAAAACTTGCTTTACGAAGTGAACCCCGCTATTGGATTTGACTCCAATCCGGGAGATTTACGTCATCCTCTCTCGAGGGGTGCATGCAAATCTCTTTACCCTTGAGTGATCAATTCATACTTTGAGCCTCTCGGCTAACTAAGTATGAAAACATAAGCGAAAACCATATATCGAAAATATGACCTCACTAATTATAAATGAAGGGTAATTCAAGTGTTTATAAAAACGGAAAAAGAAAACTTTAGAAAATCATAACTTGTCTAACTCATCCTCGGATCATTTTGATCGAGTACTAATGAGGATTAGTTAATCATGGTGGAGGGGGAAGAGAAAGAACAATAAAAATGCATAATAAGAAAATTTAACTAAGTAAGGAGGAGACAAAATCAAGAGAACAAACTAATTTTTATTTAAATGAAAGCTATTACAAGTCTTAAGAGAAGAGATTGCAAGCTAGGAAAAACAAAGTTACAAGCTTAAACTAAACTATTGCATTGAAAGAAAGCTAGTACATTGCATGAGAAAAGAAAGAGAGCATGAAAGTAAGACACATGAACATGAACATGAAAGTGAAAAATACTCAGGATTGGCTTCAGCAGCACCTCCCCCACTCCAAAATTCTCAACCCTGGACTCAAGGAGAACCTCTGAATTTATAGGAAAAAATTTCAGATTACACGCCCTCGATCACGGGCATGACCAAGGGCGTGACTGCACTATTCACATCGGATCCGACAACGGCGTGGGCTATCTGGACGGCGCACCGAAAAGTGACATGTCACGGGCGTGACATGTCGGGTCACGGCCGTGACTTTGGACGGCTGCATTAAATGCGGCGTGGGCTGGAATTTGGCGCGGCGGCGAAGCAGAGATCACGCGGGCAAGTCACGGTCGTGACATGTGGGTCACGGGCGTGACTCAAGTTGACTTCTCGACTGCAGCTCCACGTCTCGACGGCGGCTCTACGTGGAAGATTCTAAGATTACACGCCCCCGGTCACGGGCGTGACTTTGGGTCACGGGCGTGACCTGGGGCGTGACTTGGTGTGGACTGGTTCAAACAGCTTGGCATCGATTCTGGACTGATCTTCAGGTTACACGCCCTTGGTCACGGGCGTGACATGCTATTTTCTCGATTTGTCCCAAAATTCTGCAAATATTGAAATTAAGCTAAGTTAGAATCAAAATTACAAAAAGAACTACTTATAACCTAAAATTGACATAAAAAGGAAAATTCATATTAAATATTTACAAAATTTTCTATTAAAAAGTTATAAAAATACTACTTATCACAGATGCTTTCAAGTGTCGGCTCTTCGCCGTCACCGTTAAAGAAAAGGCCAAGGATTGGTTCCACCAGCTCCCTACAGGGTCAATCTACGCCTTTGAAGATTTGCAACGAAGTTTTCTGTTGCGATTCTCAACTTCAAAGAAGAGGAAGAACTACGCTGAGTCTCTCTTCAAAGTGAAGCAGGAGCCGAAGGAGTCATTGGCTCGCTATGCGGATCGGTTCCAAGAAGAAGTGCTTCTTACTCAGGAGATGCCTGGGTTTGCACTCCAGCTCGCCTTCATGGTCGGGCTGAGGGAAAGTTTTTTCAAAATGGCTCTGAAGAGGAAGGCCCCCGTCTCCTACGAGGAGCTAATGGAGAGGGTGGCGTAGGAGATCGAGAGTGAAGAGGCCAACCCGGAAGTCACCAAGAGGCTAGCAAAGCTCAGCGAGACCGAGGTCAGGCAGCAAGAGGTGAGGAGAAGGGAAGAGCCCAGGGCCCCGGAGGGGGAGTGGAGGCATCATGGCGGAGGAATGCAAGGCCAGGGAATGGGTTACGCCCCGGGGAGGGGTAACTTCAACGGGGGTCAAGTGAGACCCCATTAGCTGGGATGGAGGCAGGGTCCGAGGGAGATGCCTCCCCCACCACAGCAAGCCATGGCGATCATGCGGGAAAGAGGAGGAAGAGGGAGGAGAGAAGAGGGGAGAGAAGAAGCGGGAGCAGGAAGAAGAAGAAGGAATGGGATGGCGGAGGGCGAGGCGGGAGAGGTGATGTTGCCGTATTGTGACTTCCATGATGAGGAAGGTCACACGACGGCCACTTGCCCAGAGTTCCTATAGACAAAAAGGGCACGAGTGCCCATGCCGTGACAACAGCAACCAGTAAGGATTGAGGAAGTTGGGCCTCAAGAGGAGGAGGAAAGATGTGAGGACCAAGCCGATTTGGGGTCCCGATGGGGGATCGGAGTGATCCATGGGGGGTAGGGATTGAGGCTACCCGGAAGGCGAGCCTCCATACTATCTACCATCGTAGCGTGGCTTCGACATCCCTAGCCCCACCCCCGACAGAGAAGATTTCCTTCACCCAGAATGACATGCCAAGTTATGAGGACCCATTCTGCGATGCGCTGGTCATTCAGACGGCGATCGAGAATTTCACCGTTTCCAGAATCCTGGTGGACAACGGGAGTTCGGTCAATGTCATTTTCAAAAAGGCATTTGATGGAATGGGAGTGGAGCCGCGAAGGGTGTTGGCCTCAGATGGTCCGTTGTTTGGATTCTCCGGGGAGAGATAAGAAGTAGAAGGGGGAGTGGGACTCCGCATGGTCTTGGGGGGGGGGGGGGGGGGGGGGGGGGGGGAAGTCCAGGAACTGCCGCTTTGTCATAATGGATGCTCCCAGCAGCTACAGCGCCATCTTCGGACGGCCGCTTATCAGCGCGTTCCGTTGTGTCCCCTCCACATTCCACCAGTGCCTTTATTTCAATGATGGAGGAGTCCAAGTCCGAATCAGAGGGGATCCGAAGGTAGCAAGGCAATGCTACGTAACGACGGTCAACACCATCTCTTGGATGGGAGAGGCCGAGAGATGGTACCAGGAGGTGGGTGAGCCGGCAGGGCTTGGAGGAGAAGGCCAGAAGGAGGAGACGGAGCAGAGGCCAGAGGGGCTAATGGAAGAAGAAGCGACAGAGGTTCAGGCCCGGAGAGGGGGGGCAGAATAGTTGATGGTGGACGGATAAGAAGGAAAGGAGGATGGAGTCGAAGCGCTCGCAAATGGCGAAGAGAGGGAAGGAGATTGGGGAGAACAGTCCCAGTTGGAGGCCGTGGAGGAGGTCGTGGAACTCGAAGTCACCACCCGAGCCGGGGTGGTATAAAAAGTCAGGATCAGCGGGGAGCTCGGCCTGGAGGAGCAGAAGCAAATCCTAGCATGCGTTCAGGAGAACGTGGATGTCTTCGCTTGGAGCACCGCGGAGATCCCTGGGATCGATGCGGACGTGGATTGCCACTGTCTCAACCTCGACCACGGCACCCGTCCTATCCTTCAAAAGAGGAGGGCCAGAGCAGGCAAGCTGGAAGGGCCCATCCGAGAGGATGTGGGTAAGCTCATCCAGGCAGGGTTTGTATCAGAGATCCAGTATCCAGGCTGGGTCTCTAACGTGGTCATGGTGAAGAAGGGAGGAGGTAAGTGGAGAATGTGTATCGACTTTTCCTTTCTTAATAAATCATGCCCCAAGGATTGCTACCCCCTGCATAGAATCGACGCGCTGGTTGATTCAGCCGTCGGTTTTCCTGTAATGTCTTTTCTAGATGCGTTTTCAGGTTATCACCAAATTAGCATGCACCCCCCGGATATCAAGGATGTCTCCTTCATCACGGGGGATGGGTGTTACTATTATAAGATGATGCCCTTTGGGATTAAGAACGCAGGTGCCATATACCATAGAATGATGGACAGAGTCTTCCGAGAACAAAAGGGGAGAAACTTGGAGGTCTACGTCGATGACCTCATGGTAAAGAGTCGGGACCTTGAATCCCACCTCCGATACCTTGAAGAGACCTTTAAGACTCTGCGGAAGTATAGGATGAAAATCAACCCCTTGAAGTGTGTCTTCGGGGCTAGCCGAGGGAAATTCCTAGGTCACCTGCTCACCCCGGCGGGAGTGGAGCCAAACCCGGACAAGGTTAAAGCAATAATGGAGTTGGGATCGCCCAGGAACTCGAAGAAGGTTCAAAGCCTCACGGGAAAGCTGGTCGAACTCAGTAGGTTCCTCTCCAAGACGGGAGACAAGTGTGCCCCCTTTTTCAAAGTGTTAAGGGGAAACAAGAAATTCGAAAAGACCTCGGAGTGTGAGGAGGCATTCCAAGCCTTGAAAATACAACTCACTCGAACTCCTCTACTCCAAGGACCGAGACCGGGAGAGGACCTATCCTTGTACCTGGGGGTAGGGTCCGAAATAGTAAGCTTAGTACTGATCCGGGAAGAGGGGAGAAAACAGTTCCCCATCTACTACGTCAGCCGAGTGCTGAGGAAGGCGGAGCTCCGGTACCCGATTCTGGAAATGTTGGTCTTCGCATTGGTGGTAGCGGCCCGGAGGCTCCGGCCTTACTTCCAAGCACATTCGATCAAGGTAGTAACCGATCACCCACTTCGCAAAGTCATGGAAGGGGTGGAGCACTCAGGAAGGTTGGCAAAGTGATCCGTGGAGCTGAGTGAGTTCAATGTTACGTTCGTACTCAGGGCATCGATCAAGGCCCAAGCGGTGGCGGACTTCATGGCAGACTACACGGCCGAAGTAGGGGAGCATGAATCTCCCCCCTCAGTGGCATGGAAGCTGTTGGTGGATGGTGCGTCAGGAAGCACTCTTGTGGAGGGGGAATCATCTTGGTAAGCCCCCAAGGGACCAAGATCGTGCAAGCTTTGAACATCCATTTCCCGATCACCAACAACCAAGCGGAGTACGAGGCGATAATAGCGGGCTTGCGGTTAGCTCGGGAATTGGGAGTACAATATGTGGAGGTCTCGACGGACTCCACGGTGGTAGCATGCCATGTCAGGGGAGAGTTTGAAGCACACTGCGAGAACAACTTTCGCGAAGGCGAATATTGAGGTAAGCAAGAACGGGATATCAACACACGAAAATAACAAAACAAAAAAGGCAAGCACAATGAACAAAGCAAAATCTGCATTTACATTCCATAGTTCGGTTACAATCCGCGACGATCTCGCCGATCAAAAGTTACAAAAATGGGAATGGCGGAGAGCTTCAGGAATCGCTCGCGAACCCTTCCTCGTCTTCGCTGCTCTTCACTGGCGGAAGCGGGATGAAGAGCTCCGGGATGATATACTCCAGAATCATGTCAGCCGCGTCGGCGGCTAGGAGGTCGGCCGCCTTCATCGTCTGGAAGATGTAGCGAGCCGACTCGGTAGACTCCAAGCGGATCTCCTCGTCTCTCGCTCGCCGCTCTTCCTTCAGACGGCGGGGGGAAGGGGGAACGACGGCACGGGTAAGGTCGCAGTTTAGGGCTTTTAGCCTGGCCACCTCGCCCTCTAATCATTGAATGCGAGCGTCGGATCTTCCAGCGGCCTCGACATCCTGCAAGAAAAACAAGTGAGGGAGACGAAATGGTCGAAGGAAAGGAGGGTGACGAGGTCTAGGTGACTCACCACACTGCCCTCAACGGCAAGCAGCCTCTCCTTCAGATGCGTGTTCTCGGCAAGGAGCCCCTGGTAGGCCCTCGCGAGCTCCATGTTCTGAAGCTCCAGCTGTAAGCAGCGCCTCCCCGTCATATGAGCGAGCTCGGCAGAGCGCAACTGGGACCTCGCGCTCTCGAAAGCGAGAGTCCTCGCATTCTCATCTTTATAAGAGCCCGCGTCCTCGCGCCCATAGAGGGCGAACGAGAGGTCGAAGGCATGACCGCTAACGGTCTCCTTCTCCACCCAGGAGGGAAGGATGGTGGAGATGTCCACCCGGTTTGTCTCCGGCTTCCAGTTTACCATGAGCTCGTCGGTCTCATCCTGGCGCCTCTGGCCGAGGCCGAAGTTGTAATGGTTGACGGGGATGGGAAGGACGGAGGTTCTGGAAGCCTCCTGGCAGGGCTCATCGTCCTCACCCCCTGCGGAGAGGCCGGTGAAATCGAACTCATCGAAAGCGGCCTCGCGAGGCTCCTTTCCCTTCGAGGAGGTGAGAGAGACCACGCTCTTCTTGCACTTTTTCTTCGGCGGAGATTTTGGGGGAACGTCATGGCTACCAGAATCCCTCGGTCTCTTGCGAGAGGAGGGCTCACCTGGAGTGACGGCGCCTCGGCAAGCCTCCGCCCCCATGGTCGCGAGAGCCAGGGTAGCGTCGGTTTTTCGATTGCTCACGTAGGGGGGATGGATGGAAAGATCCCAATCGCCTAAAAAGGGTTGAAATTTCAATAAGTACGAGGTTACCGGAAAATGTTATAGCGATAGAGAGAGATCTTTACCTTCCCCAGCAAGCACTGGACGCAGCTTATCGAGGTTGCTGCGAAGATGGACAACCTCAAAGTTCTTCTTGCAGAAGAACTGATAGAGGAGGGCATCGTGTCCTACGATGGCAGTGGGCCGGTAGGTGGTCTCGCCGTGTTGGACTGGCGAGATCGGGATGTTACCGAAGCTCCCCTTGACAAAGAGAAACTTCTGGGCCCAGAAGTGGGCTTTGTTGATGGTCTCGTCAACCTTAGGACTCGAGCCCACGAAGTAGGCAGTCCCGTCCATGTAGGCGCGGAACGAGAACAGCTTCTGAATGGTCGGAAGGCTGAACTCGATGCGCTCCTCACGAAGGTAGCAGGCGAAGGCTGTGATCACCGCCATGGCGTTAGGGGTAAGCTGTCCCGGAACAACGCCATAATGCTTGAGCACCTGGCGAGCAGCAAGAAGACCAGGATCAGTTCTTATAATGAGCGAGACTCGACCTGTAGAGAATGAGAAGCGAGCGAGAGCGATCGTTACCTGGCGAACTTCCGGCCACATGGGGAGACGCAAGCCGACCACGAAGTGGGCGGTGGGGATGGCCAGCTCGTCGACGAGCAGCGCATTGATCACGTCGTTCTCGCTAGGACGGCGTGCCTCGAATGGAGGGGTGACGTTGTCAGCGACCACACTGAAATATTCCTCGTCAGTCAGGTTGCAGTGGAAGAAGCTGTGCTCGGTGAAAGCCTTCGCAATTTTTCGCCGACCCTCCGACTCATTGGCATCGCCGCCCATCTTACTAACCTGCGAGAAAGGAAGTAGAGCGAGAACGGGAAGGAGCGAGAGCTCTGAAGTAGAGGAGGAAGAAGGTTGACAGTAAATGCGGTGGTTGACTCAGTTATGGCTGCCTATTTATAGCCAAAGCAAAAGGGCGGGAAGAAGCCCAAGCGTCGGCGAGCGCAGGTAGCAGCAAAAACATCACATCAATTCCAACAGCGAGAAAGACCTGCGGAGTTAGTACGAGCAACATTTTTCGCGAGATGTATTTAGCGAGAACAGTAGGTCCCCGCGAGCATAATATAACATGAAAATGAAACCGATTTATTAGCAGCGAGCGAGAACTAATAAAAAGCTAGTAATACTCATTGTCAGACGCAATAAAAACCAACATATAAGTGGCAAGTATACGAGTTACGAACCATAGCGAGATTGTCTAGAATAACAGCACTTGTTAGCAAGAAATAAGAGTTCACGACGATGAAAAAAAAAGGGTTAGCGAGAATCTTGGGGCAACCACATCCACCTACCCCCACCCCGCGACCCGGACTGCGGCGGTACCCTAGAGTTATAATAATCCTCGGGCAAGCGGCCCTCTCGGTCCATGAGGTAGGCGTAGTCTCTCATCCTAGCTATATGCACCTCCGACGTCGTGGTGTTCTCATCCTGGTCGCGCTGTCTCGCCTGCTGGAGCCTGGCACACTCTTCCATCAAGACAGCGTGCTGATCCTCGATGGCTTCTCTGTCCCGTCTCGCCTGCATGTTGAGGTCCATCAGCATCCTCCCATGTTTCCTCAGCAACTCCGCGGCCCGTTGTTTCATCATCTCAGGATCTCGCGGATCCCCTAAGAAGTCCTCCACCTGGTCAGGAAGGGGGGACATCTCGTCATCGCCCATCTCGGAATCGGTAGGCGGATTTTCGGGATTCTCTGCGAGATATTACGAAGAGGTTAGATTGCGCGCTTGAGTTCGCGCAGGGCAAGGGGTCGTCAGAATGCTTACCCAGCGGGGGGCGAGAAGTCGAGGGACGGCCCTGGAACACGTTGTCGTAGTGAGGGTAGAGAGATTTACCCAGGCCGGCAGGGTAGGCTGCGCTGTTGGTCAGAGGGATCTTTGGCGGCACAGAGCCACCGGTCACCTCGCTCATCAGGAGTTGGAATCCAGGCTTATCTCTAATTTTGTCAGGAGGCGGAGGCGGAGACGGAGGCCGCAATGCCTGGCGGGTCGGGGACTTCAGGGGCGAGACGGTAAGAAGTAAGGAATGAAGGTCAGATAGTTGACAAGGAACATTTTGACAAGCGAGATCAAGAGCATACCAGTGACATTTTTCCCAGCGAGATTAGTATCCGCCGGCGGACTTTTGCGAGACCCATTAGCGGGTTCTCTAGCGTTCTCGTTCGGCAAAGCATCCTGCGAGTAGGTATGAATCACAAGCAAATTCATTAACGTGAACTAGAGGGGTAGCTCGTACCTTCTCGTGGGGGCGATCGTCCGGGGAGGAGTCCAACAGCACGGAGTCATCCCCGGTTCGACGAGCCGCCTTCGCCTTCTTAATTTTTGGCGACTGAGCAGGGGTCGGCCGATTCATTTAGGCGGGGACCCTAGTTGTGGAGGGTAGCCCGCCTGCTCTCACAGCCCTCATGCGAGCCTCGGCTTCTTCGGAAAGAGGCATCTCCAGGCAGCTACAGTATCAGGCAAAGGGAAAGGAAAAGAAGTGGCGGCGCACGCCACTTGAAACTCGGGACGATATTTATAGCCCACGGGGTGGGTCCCACCAAAGATTCCTGACAGATCATCAAGGGGCTAGCGAATACCAGGGGTTGGATGTTTCTTCGCGAGCATAAATATCCTCGCGAAGAGCGGGGATTGTGTACAACCCCGATATTCGCCAGGCAAGGAGACGCGGTTTAAGAAGGCAGTGGTATAGAGGAGGTAATAAGGAAGAGAGGCCGTAGTGCCAAAAATCTTCCCTCTCGAAAGGCTTGTTGAAGGGAGAGCGAGAAGGGTCGGCGAGGCGAGCGCTCGCGGGTGCGTTCGACGAACTCTCCAGTGTTCGTTGAGCTCCCCTGGCTTCGTTGACCACACCCCTGTTCGGCGAAATCATCTAAAGTCAACGAAATTTGTTCCGTGCGCGGCAAAGTTGAGGGGCGATCTTGTAGGAAGGCTCGCGAGATTGGTCCCCAGCGTCCGGCGAGCTCAATTCTACCTTCGACGAATTGTTTCCCATATTCGATGAATGGATTGCTTCGATCTCAGCGTCTCAGCGGTCGACGGACCGCCCGTCTCGGCGGTCAGCAAACAATTTAACGATCTGCATTCATAGAGCTCATCTGTGATCGACGAGGTGCCCTGCGTTCGGAAAAAAGTGTGTTGAGCTCGACGAAGTCAGGAGGCGGTCTCGCGCGAAGGATCGCGAGACCGGACCTCGACAGATACTGCCAGAATGGGCCAGCGAGGTCCTCACAGGCCGATCGCCTAGGAGAGGCATCGCGAGCAGGACCCGCGAGAAGGCCCGCGAGAGCTTCGGCAGCAATGTTCTCGCAGTTCTTTGCCCATCAGTTAAGAAGGCAAAATTCCTCTTTTACCCTTGGTGGTTGATGCGCAAATCTCGCACACCGCTATAGGCGGTAGCTATACTGCGGCACGAAACGGCAGTGTACCGATCGTTAAAGTAATAATATAAGGAAGTAAATCCCCAAGTACCGAATCTCTCAAGGTGGAGTTTACTATTGAGGCAGGACTTGAGATTGAAGTCCTTTAGTCGGATGGGTGCGAAAGTGGGTGATTTGGTTTGTGGAAAATAAAGAAAAACAACTATAACTACTCCTATGCAATGCCGCTATGCAATGCCGCTATGCAATGCCGCTATGCAATGCCGCTATGCAATGCCGCTATGCAATGCTTCGCTTGGCGGGATGGAGATTATGCAGGCTTTGAGCGCGCTGCTTCGAAAGGGCGGATGGATGAGTAGGCAAATGAAATCGAACTGTGCAGGCCTTGAGCGCGCTGCTTCGTTAGGCGAATGGATTACTCGGGTCGCTATGCCACGCTTTGTTAGGCGGATGGGCGAGTAGGCATGCGGAGTGAGGGTCGCAAGCACCTCGTCGAAAAGCACGCCACAAGCAATTGCTAGTGCGCCACACGAACCTAGTGGATGGAGTGGTGGATGAAGTGGTGGCACATCTCATATACACAAATAACCAAATGGTTTCATAGAAATATGAAATAAACATTGCAATTAAAGATCATTGTGCATATCATCCAAAAATACAAGAATTTACCCTACAATATCATTTCAATTTGAAAGAGAGTAAGAAATCGACCGAATCCGAAGGCTCGTTGGGATTCACGGTTGGAATCGCAAGGTTGTCAATCCGCGTTCAAGCTCGGTCCGCAACTACGTCTGGGGTAGAGGATGGATGTTACTACCTCCCAATGGACCCGTCATCTTTGTGTCACTATCCGCTTGGCTTCAATACATGGCTCCCAAGCTTGACGATGAAATCTGGGCGGAGATCCTTCTTTTTGAAGCTTGTGGATGACGGAGATGGCCGAGGTGATCTCCGTGCTCAAAATACCTCCACTTGTCCTCAAAATACTTAGATGGTAAATACCACACTGCTTGAATATTTTCATCATAGGGGATTTACCAGTTTTCCAACATAAACACCTCAATAAAATCTCGTCACCAAAAATACAAAAGAAAAACCATAAGAAATATAAACTGAGACGGGAGAAATAAAGAGGAAGTCGGTAGCAATAAAGTCATCCACCTCCACTTAAAAGCCAGTCATATAAAGATTAACTTAAGCAATTGCTATCAACACACCTAATAGGCCACAGGACAAGCCCAAATAAAGCTCCCAATAGGGTAAGTAAATTAATCATCTCTTGCTGACCGTGACTCAATCCTGATCACCTCGGGGTCCTAGGGCTTCTACCGAGTCTGAGTCAACCTCCGGTGACACAACACACTCTTGAGGGGCCTATCGCGCACTAGGATGTTACACTCACTCACCACAATGGTGGAAGGAAGTGCTAATGAAAGAAAGGACAAAAGTCCCTTCTCATATCCCAGTATGAGAACTTTCAAAAGAAAGTTGAAGAATCTGCGACTGATAGGTATGACAGATTTATCATCATCATTAATGAGCTCAGGGGCTTTGACAAGGAGATATCCTTGACTGAAATTAATGATAATCCTCATATGCTTCCCTAGCTCATGGGATTCCAGAATCTGGGCAATCAGAGAGTTCAGGTGCCACAGAGAGATCTCAGCTAAAGCTTTGCTAGGAAAGCTTAAGTCATATGAGATGCTCCTAAAGAACAGGGTTGAGGCTAAAGAAAGGGAGACTTCTCCATCTCCTATCCAAAGGATCCTAGCTCTGAAAGCCATTGAAGGAGGGCCCTCTACTCCTGAGGATGAAATGTTCAGTCTGCTAGCAAGAAGATTCAAGAAGTGGGTCAAGACTGAAGACTCAAGGAGGAATGAAAGGGATTCATGGCCAAGGTTTGATAAAACTCCAAGGAAGGAGAATATCTGCTATACCTGCAGCAAACCAGGGCACATTGCCCCTGAATGTCCACAGGAGCAAAGGGAAAGAAGCAACAACAAAGAGGAGAAGAAGAAGAAGAAGTCCTTTAGAGGAAAGGACAAGAAGAAGGCCAAAGGCTTCATTGCTGAAACTTGGAGTGATTCTGAAGCAGAATTAAGCTCCTCATCATCTGAGAGTGATGAAGAAGCAGTAGTAGCAACCTGCATGATGGCACTAGGGATGTCATCAGATGATAAAGATTATCAGGTATCTATTTTTGATGAATTTGATTTTAGCTCAGAAGATTTTAAATCATGTTTCAAAGATTTCTACATTTATCATCTTAGGGTAGAAAAAGAACTAGACACAGCTAGTACTGAATTAGAAAACTTAAGAAAGATGAAATGTATCTAATAAACCAAAATCTGACAAATGAAATCAACAATAAAGAGTTAGAATTGATTGAACTTAGAGAAGAAAATATAAATTTAAAAGAAGAGCTAGCAAAGGTAAAGGCCTTTGAGGACTCACTCAATTAGAGGAGTCAGAAGCTCAAGGATATCACAAAAAATCTCTCTATGAGATTTAATCACCTAGGGTTAGGAGCAGAGCCCTCCACTAGCACTAAAGTACCTAGGAAACCTGCCTGGAAAAATTCAGTGTCATTTGTTACACCAAGTGAGTACCAACCAAGTGAGAAGAGTGCATCATCCAAGAGTAATGTCAACAGTCATCCAGATATGATAGATAAAGCTAAAAAGGTAAATCTGAATAAACAGGAAAAACCCCTAGGTAAGAGTCATGTAGAGAAGTCAAATAACAATAACCAAAAGTCTAGAGCAAAACCGAGGATAATCAAACATTTTGCTGATCTCCTTTATTTAGATAAATTTTATACTCACTTCATGTATCAAGATAATAGGTTTGGGAAATCCATTCCTTATCATCCCAAAGGGTATCATGAAAGACCCTTCTATTCTTTCATAGAACCATACCATGGTAAAAACAAAGGGCCCAAGGTAACCTGGGTCCCCTCTAATGTTTGAATTACCTGTGTAGGGTTAGGTAGGGTCTCACTCAGGAGAAAATGGAGTGGGAAGAAAGATGTAGATTTTGATTGAGGAACAAGTTTTAGTCAAGGGAGTAATCTCTGCCTTGAACCTTTCCTAATGGTTATTAAAATTATATTATAATCAATTTTCAATAAATATAATTGCTGGGGAAAACAACAAGAATTTTCTAAGAAAATAGATCTGTTCATTCATTGGCGCGTCAAATAGAAGTCGACGTATCATCGACTTCTACTCAACGCCAGCATCAAGGAGCACTCAGAGTAGACAATTCGAATAGATCTCGACACAACGTTAAGTTCCTATCGACGCAGGCGTCATCATACTGGTCTCTAACTAAAGTCGAAGTTGCATCGATTGAAAATTGACGTAATGTCGACAGGACCACGTCGACTTAAGGTCTACTGAACAATCTCGAAATTACGTTGAGTAGAAGTCGACGCAATGTCGATATTGTTGGGTTTTCTAATACCATTTCAAAAATGATAATACAGCATATCACATATGCGCAGCGGAATAAATAATTAGAATAACCCAAAGAGTTAAGGAATTTGCGATTTTATTGATTCAAGAAATAAAACAATATCCACATCACAATGAAGAAAATATACCTTAAGGGGATTTGAGTTGATACTAAAACCAAGGTGCTCCTCACTGAGTCTGGTAGAACCAATCTTGAGTTGCGAGAACCAAAATGGATCGGCCCCTCTATAGAGATCCACACAAGCGCTGGAGAACCTCGATGCCTTGTCGAACAAGGGATGAGTCAGAGAAGAAAAGCCCTCAGCGTCCCCACGGATTGCTAGATCCGAGACAGGGGAGGCGGCAACTGTCGGAAGAACAGAGAAGCCCTAGCGGAAAGCTTCCGCCGCTGCTCTCTCAAAACACGAAAGGGTCGGGGCCAAAAACTATTTTCACGCATGCCGAACCCTAAGATCGTGAACAATTATATAATGCATGCGTTCGATGAACTCAAGAGGCCTACGTTCGACGAACTTGAAGCAGCCTGCATTTGACGAACTCAAGAGGCCTGCGTTCGACGAACTCAAGAGGCCTGCGTTCGACGAACTCGAAGTAGCCTGCGTTCGATGAACTCGAAGCAGCCTGCGTTCGACGAACACCCTACAATAGCCCTCTAGCCGTCCCAACGGTTGATGAACGCCTTCAGTTCAACTAAGTAGCGCAGGATTGGCCTGATTTGACGAGAAATCTCAAGATTTAATTTCTCGAGAAATCCCTGGAAATTAATTTCTCGAGAAATCCCAAGGAATTAATTTCTCGAGAAATCCCAATACATGAATATAATTTCTCGAGAAATACCAAACCTTAAAAAATGACTTCTCGAGAAAAAACCAAGCCAACTCAATTCTTCCTCCAATTTCTCCAAGCACTTTTATGTGCGACCCTATAGGCTCATATTGCGTTGGCAGCAAGACTAACTGTTGATTGCTTTGAGATCACCTCAGAAACTCCAACAGTCTCCCACTTGATCATAAAGTGTCAACAAAAGTCTCACAAACAATGTGCGGCATCTAGCAATACATCATTGCTACCCAAGTAATAAGAGTTCATAACTCAACAAGCCTGTCATGACCAATGTATCAGTGTTGTCATGTCCCTTTGTCCCTTACATCCGGATAGAACTAGAGGCATGGACCATGTCATCCTCATAATTGTTCAATCCTAGTTTCCTGATCTAGATTAGACTGACAAAAATGGTGAGCTCAATATCATATATTGACTCAACCAAGCATGGCCATGCATTTCTCAGTCTCATTCCATCAGGAGGCCCATGGATGTAACTCCTGTCATAAAGGAGGACAAATCTCATTTCTGCTCACACACAAACATCCAAATTATTCATTACATACCCAACAACCACCCTTATCGTCAACCTTTCTCAAGAGAAGACTTTAGATGGCATCAAAGTACACTCTTCCTCACTTGATGAATGCTGTGACTTCAAGTCAAAAGACCACAAACACCATTGTCACTTGAGACCTACTTGTGACACGTTCATATAACAATCGACAAAGTAGTCTCACAGTGGATCTGTCCAGTACAACTTGTTCCTAACAAGTACCCATGTGATGACTTGATATCACAATATCATGACCTGTGAGAACCGGTCATCAGTCAATGCACATGCTAGTCTTATGGTCTCATCCTCACCCTAATTTCTAGGATGATACCTCGACCAGGGACCATTTAAGAATGAAGCTTCATTTAAACATAGGCCCTCACATTCAAGTCACGTACTTAAATTCCTATGGAAGCAAACATTCTAAGGGCATTCATTATGTTGATTAGTCTGTCATATAGAAAAAGTTGACATAATAAATGAACTTACATAAATGTAAAAAGAAAAACCATAGTACATATCACAATTCAACAAATGAATAAACAACCAACAAACATACAATCCACAAGGCTCCCACTAAAGACGATCATTCAGGTATCTAATATCCATTGATCTAACATGACAATCATGCTTCCTTTGCGCAAGAGGCTTCGTCAGGGGATCCGTTATGTTTTCTTCAGTTGGTACTCTACAAATGCTCACATCTCCTCGATCGACAATCTCTCGAATAAGATGGAACCGCCGAAATATGTGCTTGGAGCGCTGATGAGATCTAGGTTCCTTAGCTTGTGCAATAGCACCGCTGTTGTCACAGTACAGAACTACGGGATCAACAATGCTAGGAACTACATCTAGCTCGCCGATGAATTTCCAAATCCATACAGCCTCCTTGGCCGCATTTGCTGCAGCGATATACTCGGCCTCAGTTGTAAGACCCCTTTTTTCCTTCAAAAACTCGGGTCTTATTGCAAGAACCGCCGCTTTGTGGTGACACCTTCACTCGGGAAGGTCGCCACTACAAAACGACGATCCTGCCGGCCATATCGATCACAGAAGAAGAAAAGCATAAACAAACAAAATGAAGTTCAAGTCCACAATCACACGCTATATATAATAAATGTCTACATGGTATAACTGAAATAACAAGGGTTACAATAATAAATGGCTCATGCCCTGTACATCATGACCTCACTACAAGATCACTCGTGGAAGCTAACTACTAATCACTCACTGATCCTGAATCCTGTGCTCCTATACTAGATTGGCCCGCCTCCGTCTGCACTGGCCTCTGGTGCTGCTGCGTCTCCTCGATCCCCTAAAATGATATGGTCCACCGACCGTTACTCAAAAAGACTAAGCCAGTCCCCCACCACTCCCCTGGTGACTCCTAGGCACCGAGCGGGAAGAATGAAGCAGAGGACAACAAGGGGTATAAACAAAAGCAGATGACGGCGGATCTAGTCTACATGAAATGTTCTACACTACACATGTGATTATATATATTTGAAACAACAAATAAAGCATAGTAAAAAGCAAGTAAAGAGCAGTAAGTAAAGAAAGTATATAATATAAAAGTAACCATTGATTTATAGGAATGCCCATACAAACCTATAGACCAAGGGGTCGTTTAGCAGAGCCTATCGTATAAGAAGTCCCATAACCAACTTATATGATAGGGGTATGGGTTGAATTGCAATGCTTATGCCATGACATGTAGAGTTATGCAGTTTATGCTATGTTCATACAAGTGCAACTCACACACTTCGACTATATGTGCAAAGACCTTTAGTTCCCCCTTTTTGGAGCTAGCAAGACTCCCTGGATACTCCCCTAGTGGCAAACATAAGCGGTTGGTTGGGCCTCGCCCACCTCTAGGTGGGTATTCACACTACCTAACCAAGACCTATCGTACGCCTCAACGCAAAACCGCGGAGCATCTGCGTATTCTTACTGGCTGGACCACCAGACTTTTATGGCTAAGTGCAAATTCCACACTTGTCGAGTCAACATATTGACGTCGGTGTGAACGACCATCCAATACCGAAGACACACCACCTTCATGCACATGCAAACATGTTCTACTATATCCTGAGCAATAAACTCCCCGGTCTAACCTGCCCGTCATCAATAACCTTCTGAGCCACCGGCTCGCCGGACCAACCCGTCCAAACCAACAAACACTACTGAGTCACAAGCTCACCGGAATAACTAGTCCGCTGCTTCAACCACCGAGCCTACCGCTCGTAAAACCAAACCAACTAACCTCCCGTAACCACAGGGTGTGGGTGTGTGTATTGTTAAGTTAATCTTGTACAACATCTTTCTCCTAAAGTTTATGGTTAATCTTGGACTTCCCGAGGATTACCCTGTAAGGGGCTCGCTACGGTACTAGGAACTATAATGGGATGACACCCCAAAGTTCCCTTTCTCAAGACACTTAGTGTTGTTGGTATCTACCCGTAAGAATACCCTCCTTGTCATTACTCTTGGATTAACCCTATGTGACTTATGACTTTCCAAGACGATCTTTCGTCGACCCCGAGTGCAACTTACCTCTAACTCACTAAGCACACCTTTACCATCTATAATCCTTTTTGTTGACCATCACACCTTTTCAACTAAACTAGGTAAACCACTTACCTCCCATTCCCTCCTAATGATCCACTTGATTCTCAAATTTCACAGTTTTACTATACGCAGACCAAATGAGTTATATGGGTTGCATAAGAGGAGGTACTCCAAATGTTCATCCAAATGACCCAAGATTATTACTGGGAGTCTATCATGATATTATATGACTAAATCCAGATAATCATAATTTTCCCTATTTATTTGGCATTTATTTTTAATTTCCTCAACATTGGCCAAGTATGAAATTGAACATGAAGTGTAGTCTATCCTTATAATATGGCCCCCATAAAATCAAGATAAATCTATCATGCCAAAAATACAGTAAATACTGAATATCACAATTTAACAATAAGGAAATGTCCTCTACTTTTAATATTTAACTTATATCCAAATTTGTAGATTTATGAAGGAACCACCAAAAATACTTACACCAAAATTATGGGAAAATTACCAGACCTTTGTATTCATCAGAAAAGTCTACTAACTAAATTATAGAATTTATAAAAATCATTTTCTCACTTAAATGAATTCTTTAAGAAAAACCCAATTAGGATAAGTTGTGAAGTAGCCTACTGATAAATTCTCCAATAAATTATATAAAAATTCACAGATCTTCCTAGTGCCGTGCAAAGTCCTATCACCAATTTGCACAATTTATTAGAGAGTATTGGACCCTCATGTATTTTTCTTAATCCTAATACAAAATAAATGCCTTGTGAATGAAGTACTTGTTAAATCATTTCAATAATTACACAAAAATTACCAGAGGTGTATATCATGATATTAAAGATACTACCAAAGTTTCTACGACCATTTAAGCATGTAAATTTCTCTTATAAGCAATTTCCCTAAAGGGGTTATGACCTTTTTCAAAGGTAATAACTGTTCCTAAAATTCTTATAAAATTACCTAGGGCCTATTTACCCCATATGAACTTATCCACCAAGTTCCATAACCATTCAAGGACATTTGACCCCATGTCCATTACAAGGTCCTATATGCACATCTATGGCTAAAACTAGTGTCCTAGGGCATAACTACCTCCACACCACGCCATATCACTCATGGAGGTGTTATAGGTGATCCTAAACCAGTGACCAAGGTTTCACCTCATGGTGATGAGATTTGACCTCAATACCCCAAAATGAGCATTATACCCTATTTTGACCTAGTTGACCCAACTTGGATTGACAAATTACCCAATCAAAACAGTCCCAATTGGGATTATATTTTTACGAAGGTCATACAATAAACCTAAGGAGTACCCACTAAAATTTGGCGGGCATTTGAGGTCATTTGACCCAGTAATTAATTAATATATGATTTATGAAATTATTACAAAAACCTTAGAAAAAGGTTCCCCTAAAATTCCCATCTTTGGGTATGATGTGTGGGTAGGTGTATCTAGCATAGGTTTTAAATATCAAGCCCATACCATTTACCAATAAAACGATATGCAAGAAAGAGTGGCTGCCCTACTCTAGGGACCAGTCCCACCATTTTGGCTCTACAGGGAGCTACATGGCTCATTTTGAGCTGAAACAAATTTTGAATTAATGTACACACTGAGGGCTACAACGTTGATGTTGGCCACTTTTTCATATTATGAGTGCAAGATATTTTATAAAATACAAGAAGGCAAATCAGTTTATTTGATGCATAAATAATAACATAGGATATATAATATACCAAAATCATTTAAACAGGTCGGACGGCTGAGGGGTTTCGTCCCCATCACGGCTCTGGACAGAAAAAGCCCATCCTGGGCACCCTTCCAACCCACTTTCCCGACCACGAAGCCCCCTCTCCAGCCGACCAATGCCTCCAACACCTTCGCCGAGGTGGTGGTCGGCGACTGGGGTGGTTGGCCCGCCCGGGGTTGGCCGGAATGAACTTTTTAGGGAGGGAATAAATGGCTTGAAACCAGCCATTCATGGAGCTTAATCTGATCCCTATTTGGCTCGTATCAAAGCCCATTTTGATGTGGATCTATGCACTAGGGGAGGAGAGGAGGATCGGACCTGAATTGGTGCAGAATTCCTTGTGGATCTTGGGTTCACCATGGGAGCTCGGGGAGCTTTTGGAGCTACGTCAATCCGAGCCTAGAGTGCACAATACTTTCGGGAAAGTTGGGGTTTCACTCCTCTCACTCTTTTGAAGATGTTAAAGGCCTTGATTGGGAGAGGGGGAGGTTACAACCTTGAATGCCATTAATGGCCATCAAGGTAATTTCGGTTTTGGCTTGGGGGAGATGAATTGGTACTCAATCCAGCCGGGAGAAGGCTGGAAACTTCTCCTCTCCCCAAGAGGAGATGAATGGTGCCATTATTGGAGGAGAAGAGAGGTTTCCTCTTCCTCTCCATTAACTCCCCCTTCCTTCTCTCTCTTTCAAATTATGGCTTTCTCTCTCCTGGCCGAATTTCCTGAAATTGAATTGTTAATTCAGTAATTACCAACCCCATTAGGTGGTTGACCACCTCAATTGAGTCTATCCCAAGTGGATTGGGCTTGATTAGGTCAAAATAGGTCATTTTCACCTAAATTTTGGGTGGAGTTGACTTTGGTCAATTTGACCATTTGGGTTTGCCCCAATGGGTGGGTAGTGACCCATTGGCCTCTCTTAAGGGTTAGGAAGGTCTAGGTATGGTAAATTTGGCAAGGTGGAGTCCAATTGACCAACAATAGGGAAATTTGACAAAAACAGGGCTAGAGTTGACTTTGGTCAAATTGGCCAAATTGGTGGCCCCATGGTGGGGGTTTTTAGTCCATTGGATCCTTAATATCCTTATAAGGGTAGAGTCAAGGTCAATTTGGCATCGTAGAGGTCAATTGACCCTAATTATGCTACTTTGACCAAGTTGGGGTTAGGGTTGACTTTAGTCAATTTGGCCTCTTTGGTTGACCCCAATGGATCTTTATTGCTCTAAGGGGCCCCTAAAGGGTTATGTATGCTATGGTGGGGTCAAAGGGTCAATGTTGGGCCCATAAGTCCAATCCTAAGCTTGGTAACTAGAAACTGCTATTTGCAGACCAAGATACTCTTCCCCTTCAAGCCTAAGGCCAAGTGATCTCTTCAAGCTTCCTTGGTTTTTTGTCATGACCTAGTCATGACATAACCACTCTAGGGGTCTTGCTGTTTTGGGGATGTTACAAATCCCAATAAACAAAAATAATAATTTCGTCCTCGAAATTCAAGTTAGGCTTGCGGGGTTTTTCACCGAGAGTGACTGAACGTAACATCCCCTAAGAATTGAAGTTATTCCTGACTCGAAGAGCACCGACTATCTCTCCTACATTAGTTCTAGAGGCTCCCTGATAAGCTTCTAATGTCCATGATTTCTCCATAGGACCTTGATCAGCGGGACCTTCTTGCGCCGCAAGACCCGCATCTTCGTGCCATCTAACCGGACCGGCTCCAGGTGAATCAATCAATTGGAGGCTACCAGGCCATCTATAGTAGAAATTTGCTACTCCAGCCGTAGTAGAGATTTCCTAAAGGAGGAGACATGGAAGACGTCGTGCAATCCTGCTAACTCCGGCGGCAACTCCAGTCTATAAGCCAACAGGCTAATCCACTCCAGGATCATGTAGAGCCCAATCTATCTCAGACTGAGCTTCTTTCGCCTGCAAACCCACAAGACTCCCTACATCGGACGTATCTTCCGGAACACCCGGTCTCCAACCTGGAACTCTACTTGACGATACCACACATCGTAATACCTGACCTGGCTGCTCTGGGCCTCCAGCATCCTAACCCAAATTAGTTGCACCTGGGTATCTATGTCCTCCACAAATTCAGAGCTGAGTCTCCTTAAATCCTCATCTTGGGTCCAAGATGTTGGAATTCTGTGCCTCTGTATTTCTGAGGGTGGAAAGTTGTGATGAACGCCAACCAAAAGCTGAGATAAGCCTGGACTGATCTTCACTCTTGGAGATAACCTGTTCATCCCGATCCGACACGATCATCCTGGTCACACCACGATAACGTACAAACTACTGAACAAATCTCATCAAACACCAATGAGAGCGTCCTTCCAGTCCATGGTGACCCTAGCTACCTTGGTTAATCTATCCTCGTTGTTCCAAATAAGACTGTGTTCGGAGTGGTAACCTTTGTGTGAAATCCATAGTTATGTCCTCGAACTCCACTCTAACATGGGCAGTGACTGTGGTAGTTCTCAAAAGACTTTTGCACTTGGCCTTCACCGTGCATCACAAAACTTACGATGTCTTTCTTCATTTCGAGGAAATATACATTCCGCAATACACCATTTTTTCGGTGACTAAAGTTATCGTTTGTAAGGGTAGACAACGCCTCTAAAAAGTTTTCTCTACACGTTATGATTCTTATTTCTTCACGTGCGTTCGAGTACTCAAACAACTCAACTCTACAACTTATTCAGTTCTTACCATTGATGGAACTGATCAGATCATCAAGCGTCCCAATTATCCTCAAAATTTACAGGGTGCACTTGTGAATCTTATGAACATATGTTAAACAAACAACACTAGTATCAATGTTTATAAGATGACTCCCGATCACTTTCTATGTGGAGTTTGATTCATAAGGTATACAGGTAAAATCTTTTGAAACCTTAAGATTGTTCACAAGTCAATTTCATCACGGAAATATCATCACGTTTATTTCACCAAAATCCTATCACTTCCACATATGCTAGTCTTGATCACTTTCGGATGATCCAAAGTAAGATAAACTTAGATCGTTCTTATCATAGTAAACTCAAACACAATATTCTAATTCCAAATAGTCATCGTCTAAGATCTTTGGTTATTCATCATCATAGCTCCCAAGGTATAAGGGATATTATTGTAGTTAAAATTTTGAACCATGACAGGGCGTGATTTTTAACAAATCATAAATTGATCACTTCTGAATGCCCCAAACCATAAGAACTTTCGGATATAACTATAACTTGTAAGAACTAATTTTCCTTCCTCAACTTCTAGAATAGGATATCGGCATCCCTAAGTGATTAATCCTAGCGACTTTATATTTCCAATGATTCAACTAAGGTTAAGTCATTGCTTGATCAACGATGTCTATCCATTGCCCTGGTATTATGACGGATCATCATTTCGAACATACTTTCACACAATCTCATCTTTGCGCGAGTAACCTCGAATATGATCAACTTCAAAATCATTAATTTCACGACGCAACACTTTCTAAATTATGTCTAAGGGAAATCCAAGTCAGTCAATAATTTGCCCAATAAACAAAAGGTAAGCCCCAATAAACAAAAGATAAGCCTCTCTATTTTGGGCTATGTATCTTCGATATCATTATGTTATATTCGTCCTAGCTGGGCACACAATCCTAGACTTGGGGTTTTATCTGAAACTTGTCGGTATACTCCATACTTTAGACTCTTCAAGGTACCTTCTACGACAACGTTATTTGGGTCAACATGTGACAATCCCAAACGGGTCTCTTCTGCACTTGGACTCTTATCTGACCCTCGGTGTTTGTCATGGTGATTGTCTCAATGTAAACATGTCACTGGTACGAGGGTTGAGTCTACGAGTCCCCTTTCCATTCTGCTTATATGTCAATCTCTCTTTCTCTAGCCTCTTTGGGGTATCCTTGTACCTTCACAAAATTCATACCTACGATTTATTTCAGACTAGGGCATGGAATAAATTGTCATGGTAAGTCACGTGTCCTAGTGGAGTTGAGTCTAACTTATTGACTAAAGGACTATCTAAAGAGATCTTTGTAGCCAGAGGTATTCCCTACTGGGGCCAAGGTTCGCCGCAAGCTACAAAAGAAAACTTGCCAAAAGGTTCAGTTAAAGTGGACTTTTTCATGTGATTTCCCCATATGGGCACACCACTGCTTTCGTTGCTTAGTTTGTCCTCAAACTAAACTCGCGCGGGGAGGCCCAGGGTTTGTGGACTTCTTTTCTTCGGATCGAGGTTTGCTCTGAAACCACTTTGTAAGACCCTGTTGGGACCATTGTCCACAATGTCCTAGATTTGGAGAAGTCCATTCCTAACTCAAAGATATACCTCATAATGTATTTGATATACTTTCTAGAATCATTGTGCAAAAGATCTTGTTGGAACATAGTTCAACCCTATTACTGATTTGGGCTAGGATGTCTATTTCTAGGTATAGGATTTATTTTGACCCATCATGTATAGTATAAGGGTCATAGGCTAAGCCTAGAAGAGATTTGAAGATTAACTAAGACAAGGTGTTCGACGAACTTCGAACACGTTCGACAAATTCAGAATCCGTTCTACGAACTTAGTTCGACGAATTTCAAAGTTCTGTTCGACGAAAGTCTCTTCGTGTTAGACGAACTTCCCAGTTTAAGTTCGACAAACTTTCCCTCTGGTCGACAAACTTTTTCAGAGTTTCTATATTCAGTGACCTCTTCTATTCAGAGTATTATTTTTGGAGTTATCCTCAGGATTCCTTATGAAGGCTGACAGTTGTTCTCACTATAATATCAGTCAGTTTTTGCAGTATTTTCTTTCAAAGATTTTATGACCGTTGCTGCATTAATTAAGGGCTGCTTGCATATTATTCTATATGGCAGATTGCAAGTTTCAAGGAATCTAATATATTAAGTATTCCTTTTCTGTCAGAGAAAAATCCTTCTTTTTGTCTCATTCCTTTCCAGCCCGGTTAAAAATTTGAAAGAGGATCAACTCTCTCCGGTCCAGAGAATATCTTTGCTATTTATTCTAGAGGAAGACACAGATACTATATACATACAAAAAGGATAATCTTTTGCTAGTCAGTTGGGATTGCTCTCAAGAACTCTCTTTGATTTTCTCTGAAGTCTTCATCTTCTCCAGTCGCCTAATCTTAATCTCTAGGAATCATCTGCATCAAATCCTTCTAGAGAACTTTTGCTGGAGATACTCTGAAGATCAAGAAGACCTACACCCTGAGCAGATTTTCTCTCCTGATCTTTCCTTACTCTTATTCACAGGGGGAGATCTGACAATCATTCAACAATCCACTAGTCTTCTCTGTTGTTAGAGAAAAGAGAAGACACCATCATCTTTACATACTTTTATTTTTATAACTGTGTACAGGGTTGTAACTCCCTTTAAAAGTTGATGTTTGGTTTTGAGCACCTGATCAAAAGCTCTGTGGTGAAGGCTCACCTGATCAAAAAGGGCCCTAGTGGATTTCCTACCAGGGTGGTAGAAGAGTAGATGTACCCAAGTTGACAGGGGAACTACTATAGATTCTTGTGTCTTCTGTGTTTGTCTTTATTATTTGTATGTGCTGTATTTTAGTTTGTGTTTATATCTGTGCTGCACTCACTTACACATATACTTAAATAACTTAAATTGTTCTCTACAAATTTGTTTGGGCTAAGTGAAATTATATTAAAATACTCTATTCACCCCCCCCCCCCCCCCCCCCCCCCTCTAGAGTAATCTTGATCTATCCCCACTTTCAATTGGTATCAGAGCCTGGGTTGGTTGTTACAGGCTAACACCTGGACCAACAGATCTGATAGATCTAGACCACTTTACAGGTTTTCTTTTAGAGCCATGGCACAGAACAAAGAATATTCAAGCACAAGACCTCCTATGTGCAATCTGAACAAGTTTGCACTATGGCAAGCAAGGATCAAACTTTACATGAATTCTATTGATGAGGAAATTTTTAATTCTATTTTGACAGGACCTCCAACTGCATCAACCTCAACAACAACAGACACAACTGCTGTCCCTCCTCCAGAATGGACAGAAACACAAAAGAAACAGAAAACTGTTGATGCAAAGGCCATGAATATCTTGGCACAAACCATGTCTGATGACATATTTCAGAATGTGGTTGACTGCACCTCTGCCAAAGAAATTTGGGACTCCCTCACAAGAATGGTGGCAGGATCAGCAGATGAGAGAAAGGACAGAAGATCACATTTGATCTCCCAGTATGAAAATTTCAAAAAGGGAGAATCAGAGACTGTTGCAGAGATGTACAACAGACTCAGCCTCATCATCAATGAGCTGAGAACCCTGGAGAAAGTGATCACAGTCACTGAAATCAATGGCAAGATCCTGATGTGCTTCCCCAGCACATGGGACACAAGAATCTGGCCAATTAAAGATGTCAGAGGACTAAGTGAGATTACAACTGAGAATCTCCTTGGGAAGCTCAAATCTTATGAGCAGCTGATAAAGAGCAGAGAAGCAGAAGCCTCTCCATCTTCATCCTCAAAGAAAGAGAAGAACATTGCCTTTCAGGCAACAGAGGAAGAAGACAAGATTGATGATCAGGAGATGCTGAGTCTCTTAGCAAAGAGATTTTACAAGATGGCAAGAAAGGACTTTAGAAGAAAGCCCAACAGGCACAATGAAAAGCCAAGGTATGATAAAACTCCATCTAAAGAGATAATATGCTTTGGTTGCAGGAAACCTGGACACTTCCTCACTGAGTGTCCAGAAGCTCACAAGAAAAGTAGGAGAAAAGAGCAGGAACACTCCAGCAAACACTCATCAAAAGGCCACAAGAAAAGAGAAAAAGGCTTTGTTGCTGAAACCTGGAGTGACACTGAGTCTGAGTCATCCTCTAGTTCCAGTGATGAGGAGAAGGAAGAAGAAGACAGGGAATTCTGCATGATGGCAATCAATGCCTCCTCATCAAATGACAACTCAGATGATGAATCTGAAACTAATGGGGATGAGGTAATTTCCAGTTTTGATTTTCATTCAGAACAGTTTAAAGATGATTTTAAACAGTTGTGTAAAGATATGATTAGATCAGAGAAAGAAATTAATTCTCTGAGAGACAAGTTAGCTAGGATGGATGGAATATCCACTGAAAACATTAAGCTCAAAAATGAGCTAAGGATTTCCAGGGAACAAGTGAGTTCTCTAGAAACACAGCTAACTGAGGCCAAGCAGCTAGAAAATTCTCTAAATGGAAGAAGTCTCAAGCTGATGGATATCACAAGCACAGTGAATGCCAGGCTGAATGGCAAACTGGGCTTGGGGGCATCATCTAATCAACCTCTTCTTTTGAAGAAGAATATGTTATCTACCCCAGTAAAATTTGTATCTGAAAAAGGGAAAGAAGCAATACAAGACACAGGAAAAATTCCTGAAACAAATTTTGTTCAAGCAAGTTCGTCGAACGACGATCGACGAAACCAACATCTTTTGTCGAACACAGATCGACGAAAACCAAGGCCTGAATCTAAAAAAAAACCTGCTGCAAACAGGGCTCGACGAATGCCACATCGTTCGTCGAACCAGGTCAACGAACACAACAAAGTTCGTCGAACGCCAATTTTACTAAGGACAGACAACATACATCCTCTTCTAAACTGAAGAATCCCTTTAGTTATTGGATTATCCCTCCTAGAAGATATCACCCTCTAGGTTATCATGGTCAACCTGTTGTCTCATATATTTCTACATTTCAAGGTTACAAGAAGCAACCCAAGGTAACCTGGGTCAAGAGCACCTAACCCTTCTTATATTGCAGAAAAAGGACTATTCAACCACATAGGAACAATGGTACTTGGACAGTGGATGCTCAAGACATATGACAGGAACAAGAGCCAAATTAATCAACTATAAGGCAAAGGTTGGACCAAGAGTGATTTTTGGAGATTCCAATTGGGGACAAACAGAAGGCTATGGAGCAGTCCAGATTGGGACAATCACATTTAAAAAGGTAGCCTATGTAAGTGGACTCAAACATAACCTCATCAGCATAGGTCAACAATGTGATGAAGGATATCAAGTATGCTTCAACCAATCTAGATGTATTATCTTTTTTGAAAATAATATTGTTATTTTAGGAAATAGACAAGGTAATGTTTATTTAGTAAATTTTAATTCAGCCAAACCTGAGATCTGCTTGTTTAACCAAGTCAGTAAAAATACTGATTTGTGGGATAGGAGACTAGGTTATGTAAACCATAGGACCCTAGCCAAGTTATCAAAGGACAACCTTGTAAGGGGACTACCTTCTGGATCATACAAGAAGGAAAGCCTTTGCAGGGCATGTCAATTGGGAAAGCAGACTAAGAGCAGCTTTAAGTCACTATCTAAGAGTGATTCTCCTAGGTTTTTGTACTTGCTGCACTTAGATCTTTTTGGACCCCTTCCCATACACAGTTTGGGAGGTAAGTCTTACAGTTTAGTCATTGTTGATGACTTCTCTAGATTCAGTTGGGTATTCTTTCTGAGAAGCAAGTCAGATAACTTCAAGGTTCTTACAGACTTTCTCAGGAGCATCAAGATTGAGTATTCTACTCAGATTGCATTGATCAGAAGTGATCATGGCACTGAGTTTGAATCTCTTCTGATGAGAGAATTCTGTGAGAAGGAAGGTATCAGGCAATGCTTTTCAGCTCCTAGAACTCCTCACCAAAATGGGGTAGCTGAAAGGAAAAATAGAACACTGATTGAATCTGGAAGAACATTGCTTGCAGATGCTATTTTGCCCCAATCCTTTTGGGCTGAGGCTGTCAGCACAGCAAACTATGTTTTAAACAGAAGTTTAATTCATAAACAAAAGGGCAAGACACCTTATGAACTGCTTAAAGGGAAGAAGCCTAGAGTAAATTACTTTAGGGCTTTTGGCTGTAAGTGCTTTATTCATAATAATGACAAGAAGCACCTAGGAAAATTTGAAGCAAAAGCTTCAGATGGCATTTTTGTTGGTTATTCAGTTAGCAGTAAGGCTTACAGAGTATTTAACAAATCTTTTTTTAAAATAGAAGAATATATTCATGTATCTTTTGATGAAACTAACTTGAGTTGCAAGGAGAAAAATATCTCTACCTCACAAGATGCACATGTACCAATTCTCTGTGAGTAGTTAGATAATCTAACTCTACAGAAAGAGGATCTAATAAATCCTTCTCTACTACCTAACGAGGACAGTGAAGAAGAATGTCCTATTGCACCAAGATTTGGTACAACAAATATTCCTACAAATCTTGAGGATGTTAATGCTGAAGTTCAAGAGGACATAGAAATTCCTCATAGAGAAAATGAACAAGCTCAAGGAGAAGTTATTTTCCCTACTGATTATGTCAACATAAGAGATCACCCTAGATCTCAAGTAATTGGTGACATCTCAGTGGGTGTGCAAACAAGAAATCAACTAAATCAAAATAATTTGCACACATGTTTCCTCTCTCAAATTGAACCTCAATCCATCAAAGATGCAGAGCAAGATCCCAATTGGATTACTGCTATGCAAGAGGAATTAAATCAATTTGAAAGGAACAAAGTATGGGAACTTGTTTCAAGACCCAAGAGTCATCCAGTAATTGGCACAAAATGGGTATTCAGAAATAAATTGGATGCTCAAGGAATCATAGTCAGAAATAAGGCAAGACTAGTGGGTCAAGGATACTGCCAAGAGGAAGGCATAGCCTATGACCAGACTTTTGCACCTGTAGCAAGGCTGGAAGCAATTAGAATATTCCTAGCATTTGCTGCATACAAAAGATTCATGGTATTTCAAATGGATGTTAAGAGTGCATTTCTAAATGGAGATATCAAAGAAGAAGTATATGTGGAACAACCACCAGGTTTTATTTCTCCAACTCAACCCTCTTATGTTTTTAGATTACATAAAGCTTTGTATGGTCTCAAACAAGCTCCTAGAGCATGGTATGAGACCCTTTCAAACTTTCTTTTGGAAAATAAGTTTTCTAGAGGAAAAGTAGACCAGACACTGTTTTCTAGAAATCATAAATCTGAAACCCTATTGGTACAAATATATGTAGATGATATAATATTTGGTTCTACTGACTCTGAGTTATGCAAATGATTTTCCAATCTAATGCATTCAAAATTTGAAATGAGCAGTATGAGAGAATTGTCTTACTTTCTTGGTTTGCAAGTTAAGCAAACAACAGAAGGCATCTTCATATCCCAATCTAAATATGCTAAAGAGCTTGTTAAAAGATTTGGGATGTCAGATGCCTCCCCTATGAAAACTCCCATGCCTTCAAATGCAGCTGTTGGCACTGATGAATCAGGAAAACCTGTTGATCAGAAAGTATATAGAGCCATTGTGGGATCTCTTTTATACTTAACAGCCAGCAGACCAGATATCATGTTTTCCACATGTATTAGTGCTAGATTTCAGGTAAATCCTAAAGAATCTCACTATATTTTATTAAAAAGGATTTTAAGATATATAAAGGGTTGTCCAGATCTAGGACTCTGGTATCCTACAGAATCAGGATTTGAGTTAACTGGATACTCAGATGCTGATTATGCTGGATGCAGAATAAACAGGAAAAGCACCTCAGGGACTTGTCAGTTCCTTGGAGATAAGCTTGTGTCCTGGTTTTGTAAGAAACAAACCTCTGTGTCTACATCAACTGTAGAAGCTGAATACATAGCAGCTGGCAGTTGCTGTTTACAAATTTTGTGGATACAGAACCAGCTCCTAGACTATGGTTACAATCTAAATAATTCCAAAATCTTTTGTGATAACACCAGTCCAATATCAATAGCACAAAATCCAGTACTCCACAGTAGAACTAAACATATTGAGATCAGACACCACTTTATCAGAGATAATGTGGAGAAGGGAAAAATATGTTTAGACTTCATACCAACTGATTTGCAGAGAGCTGACATCTTCACCAAACCTTTGGATGAAAAGAAACATCAATTCTTTCTAAATCAGCTTGGAATGATAAATGGGGAGTCAATCTAATTGGCAAAGTTTTCTACCCAACAAAATTTTTCAATATATTAAGGTTCAGAAAATTCGTCGAACGCGCTCGACGAACGATATTTTTTTTGTCAAACGAGGCCGACAAACTGGTCAGGGCTTCTTTTTGAAATTTTGAAGAATTTTCGTCGAACCCGATCGACGAAGTCTCGATTTCGTCGAACCCGATCAACGAAGTCTGTGATGTTCTATCTTCCTTATGAAAGAAGTTTTGAAAAGCAATTAGTCGAACGAGATCGACGAAATATTCTATTCATCGAACAGGATTGACGAAAGACAGCTTTTTATTTCCCGCTAACACGTGTCTTCTCGTCAAATCCGTTCCGCGTAAACCCTCGTCTTCGCCGAACCCTAATATTTAATCTTTATTCGTTTGGATTCTATCTTTTGCGCTTTCAAACTCTTCGTCTCCCTCCAGTTCCCTTTGCACTTGATCGTTTTTTTTCTTCTTTGCAGGAACAATGTCGATCACTGCTGAAGTTCTCGCCTCAATAAAGTTCGATACGGGATTTGATATTGATCTGGAATCGTTTGCCCAGTCAGGAGAAGGCTTCACAAACATTCTGAATCTCTTTGAAGACCCAAAGCTGCGCAAGTTTTTGACTTGCCGACCCAAGATTCATATCAATGAGATAAAGGAATGGGCATTCACTTCTGAGATTCGAAATGACACAGAAATTGCAGGAAAGGTTTCAGGGAATGAAGTTGTTCTGAGTGCTGCTGTTTTGTCTGAGATATTTGAATTTGAAAATGGAGATGATGATTTGGACCTCACTGAGGAAGAATTCAATCTAATGCTGGACAGGATGGGGTACTCTGGGAGTAACCCTAAACATCTTCTTAAACGTGATTTTGCAGTGGAATACACCTTCCTGGCAGATGTTGTGGGAAAGGTTCTGATGGGGAAGAGCTCAGCACATGACTACATAAACAGGCAGCAATTTCTAGTCATGATTTCTTTGATTGAGAAAAGGCACATTAGCTGGGGTCGGACTCTGTTTGATTCCATCAAAAAGAAAGTGACCTCAAGGAATGTAGGCTATGGAAGGATTCTGGGAATCTTCCTTCAGGCCAAGTGTCCAGCCCTCTCAGTTTCTACTGCTGTTGGCATTAATGCCTCAAAGAAACTGACTCCCCTTCTCTTCAAGAAGTGGGATAGGACTTTCCTGAAGAAATCAGCTCCAGTGGCTCCAACTGTTCAAGCTTCTGAGGACACCAGGGCTGTAATACCCACTCCCCCACCCCAGATTCCTCCTCCTCTCTCATAGACTCTTCAACATTCTGAAGAGCCTGCCTCCTCTCCTCCTCCTCCTCCTCCAGAAAACCTCTCCACTCTACCTCTACCTTCTCCTCCTCAAAATTCTCCTCCTCCTTCTCCTCAAGCCACTTCCATTCCAGATTTTTCTCAGGATGAAATTCCATCAGATCTCACTCCTCTTCCTCCTCCTCCATCCACTTCTTGTGCTCATACCACATCTTCCATCCCTTCTTCTTCTTCTTCTCACCCAACTCCAGATGTACTGGTTGTGGATGTCTCACAAATAGCCACCCAGGTGTTTGGTCACATAGCTTCTAAATTACAGGAGCTTATTGATCAAAGTCTGGCCCCAGTGCATTCTAAGCTTGATCTTATTCTCTCTCACCTTGCTTCTCATTCCTCTTCCTCTTTCCCTTCATCTGGGGGCCCAGACTCTAGTTTCCCAGAGTCTAGGCAGGGGGAGATGTTCCAGGATGAAGCTCCAAAGGAAGTAGTTCCTGAAGAGCAAGGGTCAAACCTAGTTAATGTCAGCACAGTCTTGGTCTCCCTGGCTCAAAGCACAGAAGGTGCTCCTCCTCCTCCTTTAGAAGCTCCTCCCAGTAGCTTTTTCAAATCCACCCCTCTAGTGGATCAAATTCTGCAGCATTCCATTCAGTCCCTCTGCTCAGACCCATCTTCCAAAGTATCAGCTGAAGACCTCTCCAAGGCCATTGTCTGCTATTCCCCAGACTTAGAAGCCAGGAATGGAGATTTGCTAGTGTCTCCAGTTCCAGAGCCAGTTATCTCTAAGGCAGATCAGGAACCTGCTGTTCCTGAACAGGCAGTTCCTGATGAACAGATGCCAGTTGCCTCTGCCTCTGCCCCCTCCTATTCTTCTGAGCCTGCTGCTGCTGCTGCTGTCAAGAATGTTGATGATGATTTAGAGAAAAGAAGAATTGAAGCATACAAAGAAATTGATGAAATGTATGAGAATGTGCCTTCATCCTCAAATTCTGATGATGATGATGACAGTGATGATAGTAATGCCAAAATCAAATCCAAGAAAAGAAAATCTCCATGCAAGAAGCTGCCAGCCCCTTCCAAAAGGCCTGATAAAAATGGCATTCCCTTTTATGTGCAGAAAAATCTCAAGCCTCATGAAATAACTCAACCTTGGATGCAATTCTCCAAGAATGAGTTGAAGAGAAGGAAGCTTGAAAGAAGATACCAGAAGGATCACCCTGCTGTGTTCAAGAAACCCCCTCCTCCTCCACCTCCTCCAGGTGCAGGCTCTGCAGGAGGACTTTCTTCCATATCCAGGACATCTCAGTCTGCTGGGTCCAAGCCATCTGGTCATTCCTCCTCTTACTGGAAAGGAAGATCTTCAGGTTATCAGGTTTATGAAAGAAAGCATAGCCAATTATCTGAACAAGAAATTGAAGATAAGGAAACTGAAGATAAAGCTGAAGCAGATAGATTATACAATATGGCAAGGTTTAGAGAGCATGTTGCTCTATCTCAGAAAAAAGAGGCCTGAGAAAAAGGTATGGATACCTCTCACATTTCTACCATATCTCCCTATAGAGAAAAGGAACTTCAACAATACCAGGTGAAGAATATGTTCAACACTTCTGCCTACATGAGTCTTCACCCAGAGGCTGTTCTGCCAACTATTTCCAAGAAGGTAACACTGGGTGATAAAGACTGCAAGCTAAGCAGAAGGCAATCTGAAGATACTAACAGGAAAATAATCTTCAAGAAGTCATCTTCAGAGGACAGGAATCCTTAAAAATCTCTCTCTGGTTAATTGATTCTTAATTATTCTGTGATGATAACTGCTTGTGACAATTGATCTATATCTGCTGAATTTCCTTTCTGTCAGATATTTTTTCTTCTTATAATTCTGTTATGCATATTTTGATAAATGCTGGACATAGGATCCTAACCCAAATAGGGGGAGACTGTTGGAACATAGTTCAACCCTATTACTGATTTGGGCTAGGATGTCTATTTCTAGGTATAGGATTTATTTTGACCCATCATGTATAGTATAAGGGTCATAGGCTAAGCCTAGAAGAGATTTGAAGATTAACTAAGACAAGGTGTTCGACGAACTTCAAACACGTTTGACGAATTCAGAATCGGTTCTACGAACTTAGTTCGACGAATTTCAAAGTTCTGTTCGACGAAAGTCTCTTCGTGTTCGACGAACTTCCAAGTTTAAGTTCGACGAATTTTCCCTCTGGTCGACAAACTTTTTCAGAGTTTCTATATTCAGTGACCTCTTCTATTCAGAGTATTATTTTTGGAGTTATCCTCAGGATTCCTTATGAAGGCTGACAGTTGTTCTCACTATAATATCAGTCAGTTTTTGCAGTATTTTCTTTCAAAGATTTTATGACCGTTGCTGCATTAATTAAGGGATGCGTGCATATTATTCTATAAGGCAGATTGCAAGTTTCAAGGAATTTAATATATTAAGTATTCCTTTTCTGTCAGAGAAAAATCCTTCTTTTTGTCTCATTCCTTTCCAGCCCGGTTAAAAATTTGAAAGAGGATCAACTCTCTCCGGTCCAGAGAATATCTTTGCTATTTATTCTAGAGGAAGACACAGATATTATATACATACAAAAAGGATAATCTTTTGCTAGTCAGTTGGGATTGCTCTCAAGAACTCTCTCTGATTTTCTCTGAAGTCTTCATCTTCTCCAGTCGCCTAATCTTAATCTCTAGGAATCATCTGCATCAAATCCTTCTAGAGAACTTTTGCTGGAGATACTCTGAAGATCAAGAAGACCTACACCCTGAGCAGATTTTCTCTCCTGATCTTTTCTTACTCTTATTCACAGGGGGAGATCTGACAATCATTCAACAATCCACTAGTCTTCTCTGTTGTTAGAGAAAAGAGAAGACACCATCATATTTACATACTTTTATTTTTATAACTGTGTACAGGGTTGTAACTCCCTTTAAAAGTTGATTTTTGGTTTTGAGCACCTGATCAAAAGCTCTGTGGTGGTTTTGAGCACCTGATCAAAAGCTCTGTGGTGAAGGCTCACCTGATCAAAAAGGGCCCTAGTGGATTTCCTACCAGGGTGGTAGAAGAATAGATGTACCCATGTTGACTGGGGAACTACTATAGATCCTTGTGTCTTCTGTGTTTGTCTTTATTATTTGTATGTGCTGTGTTTTAGTTTGTGTTTATATCTGTGTTGCACTCACTTACACATATACTTAAATAACTTAAATTGTTCTCTTCAAATTTGTTTGGGCTAAGTGAAATTATATTAAAATACTCTATTCACCCCCCCTCTAGAGTAATCTTGATCTATCCCCACTTTCAGATCTGGTCAAGCAAAGTGCTCAAGGAATTCATCTAAGTTCACAAGCGTTGAGACACTACACATCGCTCGACGCTTGTGACCCAGAAGCGTCGACCCATGTCTGCTGCTCAAAAAGACAAGGTCGCCGCTGAAGATCTGAGACCAAGTCTAGAAGCATCGAGCCAAGGAATATCGCTCTACGCCGTGGAATAAGAAGTGTCGACTAAACTTCAGTTAGTTCAACGCCAGCAAAAAAAGTCTAGATGTAAAGGCAAAGTCAAAAGCGTCGAGACACTACACATCGCTCGACACCTTATCGAAAAAGCGTCGACAAAGATACACAGTGCTCAACGCCATTTCCTGAAAAGCTCTGAGTTACAGCAAGCTGAGTCTTTGTCTGTTCTGAATCCATTAAAGACCGTTGAAGACTAAACGTCATGCTGACGCGGAGGAGCGTGTCAGATGTCGCGGATGATGGGCTATGAATAGAAGGCATGACCTATGATTCTAAAGAAGAACTCTCCTATTGAAATCCATCATCTTCTCCATCGTTCGAGAGAAAATCTAAGGAAGAATCTGAAGAAGCCATCTCCTCTTTTAGAATCGTACTACGAGAAATTCCTTAGCAATCTGGTGCTGAGACTATTTTCTGAATAGAGAAGGTTAAGAAGGAAGAATCTGTCTTCCTAAAGAAGAACAATCATCCCAGCCTGTGCAAATCAAGAAGATCATTTTACTGATGTTGTTCTGCTGAAGTTTTCTATCTGATCTTTCAGATAGATCAAGAAGACTCAATACATTGGTGAATCTGAGTCTAAGTATTGTTTCTACTTCTTTCAAATTCTGTAGGATCTGAGTTGTCAAATCTGAGTGTAGGATCTTTCAAGGATCTGAGGTGTAGGATCAGGTGTGATCTGAGTTGTAAGATTCAAGAGTGAATCTGAGTGTAAGCCTATTGTTATAAAGGCTGAGGTAGGTTCTGTTGAGATCAGAGTTTGTAAGATCTGCTGAGATCTAAGAGGGTAAGATCTGTTGAGATCTGAGACTGTAGGATCTATTGAGATCTGAGCTGTAAGACCTGTTTGGTGGTCTGAGATCTGGAGGAGATATAAACCCTATCTAGCACACTGCTAGAGGGGAGAAGGGGGAAAGTGGATTACCCAAGATAAGGGGAACAACTATAAAATTCGGTGTGTTTATGTTTGTGTTTATTTTCTTGAAAGCTCTGATCATTCATTTAGGTTTTAATCAAGAATTGCAAATAGATTGTAAAATAACCTATTCACCCCCCCCCCCCCCCCTCTAGGTGATTAGCTACCCTTAAATAAAGTCTTTCAAGTGGTATCAGAGGGTTGTTGTTCAAGAAAAGGTTTAACAACCTGAACAAGATCTCCTAAGGGTAGATTTGTTAAGTCGTGATGGCTAACAGTGAAGGAAACAAGGAATTCACATCAATGAAGTTACCAATCTGTAGAAAAGAAAACTTTGGGATTTGGAAGGAAAGGGTCAGATTATTCATGGAAGCCTCTGACCCGAGGATATACATCACTGTACTAGAAGGACGTTTTGTTCCAATGAAGGTCTCATTCATAGATGGAAGTATCAAGACTCTCAAAACATACTCTGAGATGACTAAAGATGAAGTGATTCTGGCCTCCATGGATAAGAGAGCTAAGAATATCATTGTGAGTGCAATTGAGGATTCAACCTTCCAGAACTTAGTACACAACAAAACTGCCAAAGAAATGTGGGAATCTCTCATTGTCTATATGGAAGGGACTGAAGAAGTCAGAGATGACAGGAAGTCTCTTTTAAATCAGCAATATGAGGCTTTCAGACAAGACAAGAAAGATTCAATTGCAATCTGCTATGAGAAATTCTTCAAAATTGTAAATTGTCTGAAAACCTATGGAAGAACTTTTACAGATTATGAGCTGAATGATAAATTCTTAAGATCCCTGAACAAACAATGGGATATCAAGATCTGTGCTATTAGGGAAATGGGAAATCTGGGAAATATTCAGCCACAGAATCTATATGGGAAACTTCTGTCCCATGAACTTCACCTGAATACTAGAAAAGCTGAAGAAGGACACAACAAGGAAAATCATATTGCTCTAAAGGCAGAAAGTTCCAAGAGAAGCAAAGAAAGGATGTCATTATCCACCAGGATACCATCTGAATCTGAAGAATCAGAGACCAGTAATTCTGACTCTGAAATATCAGATGGTGAACTGGCACTCTTCACCAAACAGCTGAAAAGGATGCTCAGAAGAAAACAACACTAGAAAACTAGACCCTCTCAGTCATCCAGATCTAAGAAGCGCTCCAATTCTTCAGAAGGTTTCAAACAAGATTCCAAGAAGGACAGGTATAACTCTAAACATAATAAATCTAATTCAGAAGAAATTGTGTGCTTTGGATGCAGGAAATCTGGACACATGATTGCTGATTATCCTTCAAAAAGAAAGAACAACAAGAAGTCTGATGAAAGGAGGCACAAATCTGACAAGAGACATGAGAGGAGCCTAATAGCAAAGAAAGGCAAAGTCACTCTCAGTGACAGTGAATCTCAATCATCTGATTCAGATAGTAAAGAGGCACTCATAGCTCTGGTGGCTGTCAATGAAAGTGAAGACATTCTGAACCATAGACCTATGATAAGAGCCCCACTATCAAGGTCCGATAGTGAAGATGATGAAGAAGAAAATTAAGGACTCATGGCACTCAGTGATGAAGAGGATCAGGAGACAATCTCTAATGTGAAGGTACTTGATAAAACTCCTTCATCTGATTCTGAACCTAAAACTATTTCTAAACCCGAGGCAAATTAATTTTCTTCTGATGAGAATGACTCAAAATCTAACTTTCATGAAGATGAAATTCTTGAGAAATATGAGTCACTTCTTAAAGCCCTTAAAAAGAGCAAAAGACATAACAAAAAGCTACATAAAGAAATATCTGAATTAAAGCAGACTAACTCCCAATACTCTGAGGCAGCTGAGAGGCTGAATCAGGTAAGCAAGGAGCTTAGCAAATTAAAAGTCATGTCTATCATTCACATTCAGACTTTATGCACTAAGGAGAAATTAATAAAACAACTTGAAGCAAAACTCCTAGCTGAAAGGAAGCTTGTGGCAAAGTTCTCAAAACCACAAACTGTCCTTCCCATAATACACATTTTCTGCACAATACAGATCTGGCATAAGATACAATGGAAAGGCAGAAAATAAATCTAAGAATAATGACAAGGCACCTATGCAACCTATAAAATTCAACAAAGCTATGTCTATCACAAATGAGCATGATCTAAAAGTTGTGCATAAGTTTTGGAAGGGTGACTGTTCAAATAGCAAAGATGACTCAATTCAACCAACTATCAATGATGCCAAATCTCTACACAAAGAAAAAGAATTAACTCATCATGACTCCTTTGTATTTAAAGCAAACACCAAACTCAAAGGAGAGGAACTAAGACCAGTAATGAAAACCACTGCTATCAAGGAAATCAAGTCAGTAAATTTCATTAAAACACTTTACAAAGCTCCATAGAATAAGGAAATTAAACAACATGTAAGTCAACCCAAAGAAGTGAGAAGACCTCAAAGGACATATAACAGATATGAATGTTGGTGCTGTGGAAAGGTTGGCCATTTTGCCCTTGACTGCTGGTTCAATCCAACTGTTCCAAGATTTAATTCTGGGAAACCAGTACTCAGACCTGTGGCAACACATACAGAACAAAGATTCAAACAACAAGTAAAGACACCAGCTATTACTAACAAAGTTCTAGGACCGAACTCTGTGTGGGTTCCTAAGAAAAAGTAATTTTCTCATTGCAGGTTTGTCCAAAGACCAATCAAATTCCTATCTGGTATTTGGACAGTGGGTGTTCTATGCACATGACTGGGACAATAAGTCTACTGAATGATTATACCTCTGTGAGGAATGGACCAAAGGTTCTATTTGGAGGATCTGACAGAGGTTAGACTAAAGGATATGGCAAAATCACAAATGGAATTGTCACCATCACCAAAGTTGCTTATGTTGATGGATTGCAGCACAATCTCATCAGCATAAGTCAATTATGTGATCTTGGATATGACATTTCATTTCACAAGGATGAGTGCCTTATTAAGAAAGAGAATGATATAATTCTCTCATGCACTAGGAGTGGCAACATTTACTGTTTAAATTTTATATGTTCTGATCAAATAAATCTCAGATGCTTAGTTGCTGAAAATAAATTCTCTAGTAGTGTATAATGGCACAAAAGGTTAGCCCACATAAACTATAAGACAATAAATAAGCTTATTTCAGGAGATCTAGTGAGAGCAGGGCCTAAGTGGAAGTGCGTTCAGGAGGGTCACTGTCATGCTTTTCAAATGGGTAAGCAAACCAAGTCATCCTTCAAGCCAATTGGTGAGAAGGATTCTATTAGATGTCTATACCTACTTCACATGGACCTATTTGGACCAATGCCAATTCATAGCCTAGGAGGAAAGATTTACACCTTTGTAATTGTTGATGACTATTCTAGATTCACATGGGTATTCTTCCTAAGACACAAGTCAGATACTCTAGAAGTATTCACTAGCTTTGTTAGGCAAATCAAAAATGAAATAGGAAATACAGTTGTCAAAATTAGAAGTGACCATGGGACTGAATTTCAGTCAGGTGCAATGACCAAATTTTGTGAAAATCTTGGCATCTCACAAGAGTTCTCATCTCCTAGAACACCCCAACAAAATGGGGTTGCTAAGAGAAGAAATAGAACTCTCATTGAATCCAGTAGGAGTATGCTTAGTGACTCCTCTCTTCCTGAGTATTTCTTGGCTGAAGCTGTAAACACAGCATGCCATGTGCAAAATAGGGCACTCATCAACAAAAGACTGTATAAGACCCCTTATGAGTTGTTGAAAGGTAGAAAAGCCACTTTAGTCTACTTCAAAATATTTGGAAGTAAGTGCTTTGTATTAAATAATGGAAAGCACCATCTCACTAAGTTTGCTGAAAAAGCCCATGAGGGAATTTTTGTTGGTTATAGCTCTCAATGTAGAACTTATAGAATCTTCAACAAAAGCTCAAATAAGATAGAAGAATCTATACATGCTGTATTTGATGAAACCAGCCTTATTTATAAGGATCTGGGAAGTCTCTCTAGTAATGCAGGTTCTACACAGAAATTGACGGAGATGAGTATCAATGAACAACACATTGAAGACAATGAAGAAACCAATGGGACTGTGATTGTGAATAGAGAGGATGAGTCTCAAGAAGAAGACAATCATGAAGAACCAACTGCTATTGAAGAACCACATCATCCAGAACCTCTAGAACAGCCAACTCAAACAGATGCACCAGAATCACAAAGAGAGAATGAAAGGTGGAGGAATGCAACCAAACACCTGAAGGATCACCCCAAAGAACAGATTATAGGAAATCCAAATGAAGGTGTGCAAACCAGAAGAGGGAACTCAATATATGAGGCATTGCATCACAGCTTCCTATCCAAAATAGAGCCTAAGAAGTTTGATGAATCCAATAAGGACCATTCATGGATATTGGCTATGCAAGAATAGCTAAATCAATTTGAAAGATGCAAGGTCTGTATATTGGTTCCTAGACCAAAGAAACACAAAGTCATAGGGACCAAATGGGTATTTAGGAATAAGCTAGATGAAAATGGTGTGATTATCAAAAACAAAGCAAGGTTGGTTGCCCAAGGATATAGATAGGAGGAAGGCATAGATTTTGATCAAGTGTTTGCTCCTGTGGCAAGATTGGAGGCAATCAGGCTATTCCTGGCATTTGCAGCACATATTGGATTCATAGTTTATCAAATGGATGTGAAGTCAGCATTCCTTAATGGATCAATACTGGAGGAAGTATATGTAGAACAACCCCCAGGTTTTATTGATTCTACTCATCCAAACCATGTCTATCTTTTATTAAATGCTTTGTATGGTCTAAAACAGGCACCTAGGGCCTGGTATGAGACATTATTTAGATTTCTCGTTGAGAACAAATTCTCAAGGGGAAAGATAGACAAGACATTGTTTCTTAGGGTAGTTAAAGGTCATATTATTCTAGTGCAAATATATGTAGATGATATAATTTTTGTCTCAACTGATAATAACCATTGCAAAAGGTTTGCAAGCCTTATGCAAGGGAAATTTGAAATGAGCAGCATGGGTGAGCTCAAATACTTCTTGGGACTCCAAGTGAAATAGTCTGAGGAAGGAATCTTCATTTCTCAGACCAAGTACACCAAAGAGATCATCAAGAAGTTTGGAATGGAAAATTCCACTGTCATGAAAACTCTAATGGCAGCCAATATGTCACTGGACAAGGATGACAAAGGGAAACCTATTGATGAAACCTTGTACAAAGGTATCATTGGCTCATTGCTCTACCTAACTGCTAGCAGGCCAGACATTATGTTCTCAACATGTGTGTGTGCTAGGTACCAAGTGAACCCTAAAGAATCTCACTATACTGCTGTCAAAAGAATCCTGAGATATCTGAAGGGTACTCTTAATCTTGGCCTTTGGTATCCTAGAAGCAATGATTTTGAACTGACTGGTTTTTCAGATGCTGATTTTGTAGGATGCAAGGAGGACAGAACAAGCACATCAGGCACTTGTCAATTTCTTGGCAAAAGGCTAATATCTTGGAGTAGCAGGAAGCAGACCAGCGTAGCTATCTCTACAGCAGAATCTGAGTACATCTCAGCTGGAAACTGCTTTGCTCAGCTACTTTGGATTCAACATCAACTCCAAGACTATAAAATCAAGCTAAGTAAATCTCCTTTATATTGTGATTCAACTAGTGTTATTGCTATAACTAATAATCCTGTATCACATAGCAGAACAAAGCACATAGAAATTAGATATCACTTTATTAGAGAACATGTACAAAATGGAGACATCATAATTGAATATATTCCTACAGACAAACAAGTAGCTGACATATTCACTAAACCCCTGGATGAAAAAAAATTCAATAACTTCAAAATTGAATTAGGAATGCTAAAAATGGAATAAAGTTGTCTTGAAACTAAATAAAATAAAGTTAGAATAAATGACAATTCTCAAATAAGTACAGAAAATGAAATAAATAAATGAAAATATTAATTAAGTCCTAAAAGGTGAGTAGAGTTATATCTGGCGTCGAGCAAGAATACCTGGTGTCGAGAGAAGATTCCTGACGTCGAGAGAAGATTCCTGGCGTCGAGCGGAGATAAATGGCGTCGAGCAAGGCCGTCTCGACAGGGTAAATTTGAACCGTTTGATCAATCTTGATAAATAAGTCCGGCGCGCGGATATTCATCTTCTTGAACTAGAAATTCTATAAATAGGGAAGACACTTCGTCAGTACATATGCCCTAGAATTCTTAATTCGAAATTATCTGCCCTAGAAAATCTCTCCATCAACACTTTCAATCTATAATCAACAACAACAATGCCTCCCAAGAGCAGTGATTATCTTTACGAGGGAGGCAAGCTCGTTCGCAATGGATTCCAAACAGCACCAGAGGAAATCAAGTCTACCATCGAGCTAATCTACAAAGCAGGATTAGAATTCATTTTAGCTGAATGGACTCTAATTTGGAAATGAGAGGTCTTAGAACTTTTCTCCTATACAGTAATAGACACCGCCAATTCTAAGCTGAAAACTACTGTAAATGGTAAGAAGATTAAGATTTCTCCTTCAAGACTTGCTAAGGCACTAGAACTGCCAAGATTCAAAAGTAATGAAGAAGAAGAAGATGAAGTAAGTTCTGAGCAGATTAGATTAGCCCAAGTCTGTTGTGGTATTGAAACATCACATGAAATTTCTGGGAGTATACTAAGGAAATGGATGAATTCAAGAGGAAAACTGTTGACATATGTGATAGGAAAGGGACTATTATGCAAGACAGGGTCCCATGATAAAATTTCCAGAAAAATGTTTGTTCTTCTGACAAGGATTATTCATTCATTAAGAACTGATTGGGGAAAGGTGGTGTTTGACAGAGTGGTCGAATGTATCCAGGCACCCAACTTGGGTAGGATATTATCTCTATATTTAGTAAAAGTCATTCCAGATTCTTTAAATAACAAACTTGGATCCAAGATAAATCATATGAAGAAAATGGACATCAGCATGATAGAGAGATGGGAAAGGATTTTGTCAAATCATCCACCAACAGAATATTCTCCCAAGCAGAAGACAGTTCAGAAGAAAAAGAAGAAGAAGGTCTCTTCCAGCTCTTCAAGCTCATCATCATCCAAAAGAAAATCAAGATCCTCTCCAATCCATGATCCTAATCTCACATCATCTGAAGAAGAAGAAGGGAACAAACCCAGGGACAGTACTCCTGACACACCAACAGGTACTTATCCAATACTGGAAGGGGCTGACAAGATCAATAAAGAAAAAGATGAGAATGAGAAAGAAGAGGAAGAGAGAGGAAGTCAACCTGGATCCCCTGCTAGAGATAAAGGGGAAGTCTCAGAATGAGGGGGAGGCTCCAGATGAGATCCCTGCTCCAGATAATACTAAATTTAACATGGCAGCAGTTGAGGGCGAGGCTCAGGATGAGATCCCTGCTCCAGACATTACTGATATTAACAATGCAGACATTGAGGGGGAGTCTCAGCATGAGATCCCTGCCCCTGAGAATTTTGATTCAGCAAATGCACCATTTGAGGGGGGGTATCATCCTGAGGTCCCTGCTCAAGAAAATCATGTTGTTGATGCCATGGATTTGGAAGGAGAGCATGAAGCCACAAGGAAAGAGGATGAGAAGGTGATTAAGATAGAATCTTCTTGCTCACATATGAGCCAGAGAGATGACTCTTTCATCAGAGAGGAAAGTAGTAGAAGTGATGGAATGGCAAGAGAAATCAATGTGGATCTAAGTCCAATACTACCTCAGCTGGAGGTGTTGCTCAATATTCAAAGAAGATTATTGGAATAGTATATTGATGAAAATAATACAAAAATGAAAAATGAAGTAGATTTTCAGATGAAATTGGTAAGATTTGAAGTCAATCATCAAATGAATGCACTAAGAAAGGAAATGATAAAAATTTTCAAAAGAGTTGGTGCTTCTGTGGACTATACAACTGAACAACTGGATGTAATCAAGGAGACTTCAAAGGAAATCAAAGAAAAACAAGCAGGTATTGCAAAGACTACAGATGATGTCCAAGTGAATCAGGGAATTCTAAGCAACAATATGCAAGTGTTGTACAAAGAACAAGTTGCACAGACTCTTACAGGTACAGCTAAGATAGAAGCTAGGCTGCAATAGCATGATGCTGCTATACTAGCCAAGATTGATGAGAGCTCCTCAATTCTAAAAGATCAGGTAAAGTTAGAAACAGATACTATAGATGACCATCTTCTTAAGGTCAAGAAAACCATTGAAAGTGGAATACATCATCTGGAGGGCCAAGTTAGGTTTCAGAAGAATGTTCTAAGAGATCATATAGTTGAAGAAGTCCTAAAGGGGGAGAGGTCAATGATTCAAGCCAGCTCTGAGCATGCTGTGTGGACCTCTAATTCTATTGGAGAAACTTTTGGCTATCCTCCCATAGATTATAATAATGATCAAGTTTCTGAGACCAAGCCAGCATCTCTTACACAAATCCAAAAGCAAATTGCCAAGATGTACAGTCCTGAGGATAAAACCAAGAGAAAGAGCTTTACTAGTGAACAAGTAGAATCTAGCAAAAGGAAGTTTAGAGATGAAATTGAATTAAGAGTTGATTATGAACATTGGTCTCCCTCTTCAAGAGAAATGATTCTGGCAGCATGGGAAGCTGTGAAAGGTAATCCAGAAGAAAGAGGGAAATGGTACTCTGAAGCTGAGTGGTTGAAGCACAGGGATCAGGAGGAGCTGAAGATAAAATTCAAAGCTGACAAATTGGCTGGGAATGTTCAGGCAAGTGATAAGGAGCCAATCAGATATTTTCCAAAGCCGTTTTTCTATTTCAAGAGAAGAAAAGAGGTTGCTGAAGTCCTTTCCAAGAGAGTCAAAAGAGGAATAGAGATCAAGGAACCTGAACAGCATTAGGATTCTAATTTTATTAAGAATTCTCAGTGAAATGTATTTGATATAACTTTGAACAATCTTGATGAGCTCCCAGAGCAAACAATCTTTTATTAACATATATATATATGCCTGTGATGTGATTCTTTCCTTATCTTGATATGATTTATTCTGAACTGCTTGTGATTTTGTTCTCATATGAGAAATCATGTCTGAGATAATTTCTTTTGTTAGAATGTTTTGGTAATCTGATTTTATAAAGTATTATACTCATTGTATTTTGATTACCTGTATAGAAAACATTGGTTATCTTTGTAAAGAGGGATATATCATTGAATGTGGTTATGACTTCTTCAAATAGGGGGAGATTGTTGGGACCATGGTCCACAATGTCCTAGATTTGGAGAAGTCCATTCCTAAGTCAAAGATATACCTCAGAATGTATTTGATATACTTTCTAGAATCATTGTGCAGAAGATCAGGTCAAGCAAAGTGCTCAAGGAATTCATCTAAGTTCACAAGCGTCGAGACACTACACATCGCTCGACGCCTGTGACCCAGAAGCGTCGACCCATGTCTGCTGCTCAAAAAGACATGGTCGCCGCTGAAGATCTGAGACCAAGTCTAGAAGCATCGAGCCAAGGAATATCGCTCGACGCCGTGGAATAAGAAGTGTCAACTAAACTTCAGTTAGCTCAACGCCAACAAAAAGAGTCTAGATGTGAAGGCAAAGTCAAAAGCGTCGAGACACTACACATCGCTCGACACCTTATGGAAAAAGCGTCGACAGAGATACACAGTGCTCAACGCCTTTTCCTGAAAAGCTCTGAGCTGAGAAATGTATAACAGTTCATCTACAGTAAGTTGAGTCTTTGTCTGTTCTGAATCCATTAAAGACCGTTGAAGACTTAACGTCATGGTGACGTGGAGGAGCGTTTCAGATGTTGCGGATGATGGGCTATAAATAGAAGGCATGACATATGATTCTAAAGAATAACTCTCCTATTGAAAGCCATCATCTTCTCCGTCGTTCGAGAGAAAATCTAAGGAAGAATCTGAAGAAGCCATCCCCTCTTTCAGAATCGTACTACAAGAAATTCCTTAGCAATCTGGTGCTGAGACTATTTTCTGAAGAGAGAAGGTTAAGAAGGAAGAATATGTCTTGCTAAAGAAGAACAATCATCCCAGTCTGTGCAAATCAAGAAGATCATTTTGCTGATGCTGTTCTACTGAAGTTTTCTATCTGATCTTTCAGATAGATCAAGAAGACTCAATACATTGGTGAATCTGAGTCTAAGTATTGTTTCTACTTCTTTCAAATTCTGTAGGATCTGAGTTGTCAGATCTGAGTGTAGGATCTTTCAAGGATCTGAGGTGTAGGATCAGGTGTGATCTGAGTTGTAAGATTCAGGAGTGAATCTGAGTGTAAGCCTATTGTTATAAAGGCTGAGGTAGGATCTGTTGAGATCTGAGTTTGTAAGATCTGTTGAGATCTGAGAGGGTAAGATATGTTGAGATCTGAGACTGTAGGATCTATTGAGATCTGAGCTGTAAGACCTGTTTGGTGGTCTGAGATCTGGAGGAGATATAAACCCTATCTAGCACACTGCTAGAGGGGAGAAGGGGGAAAGTGGATTACCCAAGATAAGGGGAACCACTATAAAATTCTGTGTGTTTGTGTTTATTTTCTTGAAAGCTCTTATCATTCATTTAGGTTTTAATCAAGAATTGCAAATAGATTTTAAAATAACCTATTCACCCCCCTCTAGGTGATTATCTACCCTTAAATAAAGTCTTTTAGACCCCCTTTTTTCCTTCAAGAACCCGGGTCGTATGCCCAGAACCGCCGCTTTGCGGTGACACCTTCACTCGGGAAGGTTGCCACTACAAAACGCCGATCCTGCCTGTCATATCGATCATAGAAGAATAAAAGCATAAACGAACAAAATGAAGTTCAAGTCCACAATCACACGCTATATATAATAAATGTCCACATGGTATAACTAAAATAACAAGGGTTACAATAATAAAGGGCGCATGCCCTGTACATCATGTCCTCACTACAAGATCACTCGTGGAAGCTAACTACTAATCACTCACTAATCTTGAATCCCGTGCTCCTGTACTAGATTGGCCCGCCTCCGTCTGCACCGGCCTCTGGTGCTGCTGCGTCTCCTCGATCCCCTAAAATGGTATGGTCCACCGACCGTTAGTCAAAAAGACTAAGCCAATCCCCCACCCCTCCCTCGGTGACTCCTAGGCACCGAGCGGGAAGGATGAAGCGGAGGACAATTAGGGGTATAAACAAAAGCTGATGACGGCAGATCTAGTCTACAGGAAATGTTCTACACTACACATGTGATTATATATATTTGAAACAGCAAATAATGCATAGTAAAGAGCAAGTAAAGATCATTAAGTAAAGACAAGTATATAATATGAAAGTAACCATTGATTTATAGGAATGCCCATACAAACCTATAGACCAAGGGGTCGTTTAGCAGAGCCTATCGTATAAGAAGTCCCATAACCAACTTATACGATAAGGGTAGGGATTTAAATGCAATGCTTATGCCATGACATGTAGAGTTATGCAAGTTATGCTATGTTCATACAAGTGCAACTCACACACTTCGACTATATGCGCATAGACATTTAGTTCCCCCTTTTTGGAGCTAGCAAGACTCCCAGGATACTCCCGTAGTGGCAAACGGAAGCGGTGGATTGGGCCTCGCCCAACTCTTGGTTGGTATTCACACTACCTAACATAGACCTATCGTATGCCTCAACGCAAAACCGCGGAGCATCTGCGTATTCTTACTGGCTGGACAACCAGACTTTTATGGCTAAGTGCAATTTCCACACTTGCTGAGTCAACGTATTGACGTCGGTGTGAACGACCGTCCAATACCGAAGACCCACCACCTTCATGCACATGAAAACATGTTCTACTATATCCTGAGCTATAAACTCCCCGGGCTAACATGCCCATCATCAATAACCTTCCAAGCCACCAGCTCGCTGGACCAACCCGTCCGTACCAACAAACACTACTGAGTCACAAGCTCACCGGACTAACTAGTCCACTGCTTCAACTACCGAGCCTACCGCTCGTAAAACCAAACCAACTAACCTCCCATAACCACGGGGTGTGGGTGTGTGTATTGTTAAGTTAATCTTGTACAACATCTTACTCCTATAGTTTATGGTTAATCTTGGACTTACCGAGGATTACCCTGTAAGGGGCTCGCTACGGTACTAGGAACTGTAATGGGATGACACCCCAAAGTTCCCTTTCTCAAGACACTTTGTGTTGTTGGTATCTACCCGTAAGAATACCCTCCTTTTCATTACTCTTGGATTAACCCTAAGTGACTTATGACTTTCCAAGACGATCTTTCGTCGACCCCGAGTGCAACTTACCTCTAACTCACTAAGTACACCTTTACCATCTATAATCCTTCTTGTTGACCATCACACCTTTTCAACTAAACTAGGTAAACCACTTACCTCTCATTACCTCCTAAGGATCCACTTGATTCTCAAATTTCACAGTTTTACTATACGCAGATCAACTATGTTATATGAGTTGCATAAGAGGAGGTACTCTAAATGTTCATCCAATTGACCCAAGATTATTACTGGGAGTCTATCATAATATCATACGACTAAATCCAGAGAATCATAATTGTCCCTATTTATTTGGCATTTATTTTTTATTTCCTCAACATTGGCCAAGTATGAAATTGAACATGAAGTGTAGTCTATCTGTATGATATGGCCCCCATAAAATCAAGATAAATCTATCATGCCAAAAATACAGTAAATACTGAATATCACAATTTTACAATAAGGAAATGTCCTCTACTTTTAATATTTAACTTATATCCAAATTTGTAGATTTATGAAGGAACCACCAAAAATACTTACACCAAAAATATGGGAAAATTACCAGACCTTTGTATTCATCAGAATAGTCTACTAACTAAATTATTGAATTTATAAAAATCATTTTCTCACTTTAATGAATTCTTTAAGAAAAACCCAATTAGGATAAATTGTGAAGTAGCGTACCGATAAAAGTCTCCAAGACATTATATAAAAATTCACAAAGCTTTTTAGTGCGTTGCAATGTCCTATCACCAATTTGCACAATTTATCAGAGAGTATTGGACCCTCATTTATTTTTCTTAATCCTTAGACAAAATAAATCGCGCCTTGTGAATTAAGTACTTGTTAAATCATTTCAATAATTACACAAAAAATACCAGAGGTGTATATCATGATAATAAAGACACTACCAAAGTTTCATCCTCATCCAAGACCATTTAAGCATGTAAATTTCTCTTATAAGGAATTTCCCTAAAGGGGTTATGACATATTTCAAAGGTAATAATTGTTCCTAAAATTCTTATAAAATTACCTAGGGCCTATTTACCCTCTATGAACTTATCCACCAAGTTTCATAACCATTCAAGGACATTTGACCTCATGTCCTTCACAAGGTCCTATATGCACATCTAGGGCTAAAACTAGTGTTCTAGGGCATAACCACCTCCACACCACCCCATATCACTCATGGAGGTGTTTTAGGTGATCCTAAACTAGTGACCAAGGTTTCACCTAATGGTGATGAGATTTGACCTCAATACCACAAAATGAGCATTATACCCTATTTTGACCTAGTTGACCCAACTTGGATTGACAAATTACCCAATCAAAATAGTCCCAATTGGGCTTAGATTTTTACCAAGGTCATACAATAACCCTAAGGAGTACCCACTAAAATTTGGAGGGCATCGGAGGTCATTTGACCCAATAATTAATTAATATATGATTTATGAAATTATTACGAAAACCTTAGGAAAAGGTTCCCCTGAAATTCCCATCATTGGGTATGATGTGTGGGTAGGATTATATAGCCTAGGTTTTTAATATCAAGGCCATACCAATTACCAATAAAAAGATATGCAAGAAAGAGTGGCTGCCCTACTCTAGGGACCAGTCCCACCATTTTGGCTCTACAGGGAGCTACAAGGCTCCTTTTGAGCTGAAACAAATTTTTTAATTAAATTACACACCTAGGGTTACAACGTTGATGTTGGCCACTTTTTCAGATTATGAGTGCAAGATATTTTAAAAAATACAAGAAGGCACAGCAGTTTATTTGATGCATAAATAATAACATAGGATATATAATATACCAAAATCATTTAAACAGATCGGACGGCTAAAGGGTTTCGTCCCCATCACGCCTCTGGACAGAAAAAGCCCATCCTGGGCACCCTTCCAGCCCATTTTCCCAGCCACGAAGCCCCCTCTCCAGCCGACCAATGCCTTCGACACCTTCGCCGAGGTGGTGGCCGGCGATTGGGGTGGTTGGCCGGCCCGGGGGTGGCCGGAATGAACTTTTTAGGGAGGGAATAAATGGCTTGAAACCAGCCATTCATGGAGCTTGATCCGAGCCCTATTTGGCTCGGATCAAAGCCCATTCTGATGTGGATCTATGCAATAGGGGAGGAGAGGAGAACCGGACCTGAATTGGTGCAGAATTCCATGTGGAACTTGGGTTCACCATGGGAGCTCGAGGAGCTTTTGGAGCCATGTCAATCCGAACCTAGAGTGCACAATACTTTTGGGAAAGTTGGGGGTTTCACTCCTCTCACTCTTCTGAAGTTGTTAAAGGCCTTGATTGGGAGAGGGGGAGGTTACAACCTTGAATGCCATTAATGCCCATCAAGGTAATTTCGGTTTTGGCTTGGGGGAGATGAATAGGTACTCAATCCAGCCAGGAGAAGGCTGGAAACTTCACCTCTCCACAAGAGGAGATGAATGTTGCCATTATTGGAGGAGATGGGAAGTTTCCTCTTCCTCTCCATTAACTCCCCCTTCCTTCTCTCTCTTTCAAATTAGGGCTTTCTCTCTCCTGGCCGAATTTCCCGAAATTGAATGGTTAATTCAGTAATTACCAACCCCATTAGGTGGTGGACCACCTCAATTGAGTCTACCCCAAGTGGATTGGGCTTGATTAGGTCAAAATAGGTCATTTTGACCTAAATTTAGGGTGGAGATGACTTTGGTCAATTTGACCATTTGGGTTTGCCCCAATGGGTGGGTAGTGACCCATTGGCCTCTCGTAAGGGTTAGGAAGGTCTAGGTATGGTCAATTTGTCAAGGTGGAGGCCAATTGACCCACAATAGGGCAATTTGACCAAAATAGGGCTAGAGTTGACTTTGGTCAAATTGGCCAAATTGGTGGCCCCATGGTGGGGGTTTTTAGTCCATTGGGTCCCTAATATCCTTATAAGGGTAGGGTCAAGGTCAATTTGGCAGGTGGAGGACAATTGACCCTAATTAGGCTACTTTGACCAAGTTGGGGTTAGGGTTGACTTTGGTCAATTGGCCTCTTTGGTTGACCCGAATGGGTCCTTAGTGCTCTAAGGGGCCCCTAAAAGGTTATGTATACAATGGTGGGGTCAAAGGGTTAATGTGGGGCCCTTAAGTCCAACCCTAAGCTTGGTAACTAGAAACTGCTATTTGCAAACCAAGGTACTCTTCCCCTTCAAGCCTAAGGCCAAGTGATCTCTTCAAGCTATTTGGGCGATGTTACATCAGTTGTAGAATCAGCAACTATCTCTTTCTTGGAACTATTCCAGCTTACAGCTCCTCCATTAAGGCAAAATAGAAAACCTGATTGGGACTTTGAGTCGTCCCTATCAGTCTGGAAGATAGCATCTATGTAACCCTTTACGACGAGCTCTTCCTCTCCACCATACACCAAGAATTTATCTTTAGTCCTTCTCAAGTACCTTAAAATATTCTTGACTGCAATCTAGTGACTCTCACCAGGATCAAACTGATATCTGCTAGTCATGCTCAAAGCATAAGAGACATCGGGTCTAATACATAACATTGCGTACATGATTGATCCAATTGCCGAATCATATGGAATCAACTTCATGCGGTCCTTATCTTCCAAAGATTTTGGACACCGGTCCTTAGAAAGACTCACACCATGTGACATGGGCAAGAATCCTTTCTTGGACTCAAGCATGTTGAATCGTTTCAACACCTTCTCAATGTATGTACTTTGGGTCAAACCCAGCAACTTCTTCGATCTATCTCTATAGATCCTAATACCAAGTATATAAGTTGCTTCACCCAAGTCCTTCATAGAAAAGCAGTCCCCTAGCCAGTCCTTAACAGCTTGCAGTGTCGGAATGTCATTTCCGATTAATAGTATGTCATCTACATACAAAATCAAGAAAACGACAATGCTCCCACTAATCCTCTTGTAAACACAAGGTTCATCCTCGTTCTTTATAAAACCAAACTCTTTGATTTTCTCATCAAAACGAATATTCCAACTTCGAGAAGCTTGTTTCAATCCATAAATGGATCGATTCAGCTTGCATATTTTAGTGGCTTCATTTGGAGATTCAAAACCCTCGGGTTGTGTCATGTACACTTCCTCAAGGAGGGTTCCATTAAGGAAAGCCGTTTTGACATCCATTTGTCAGATCTCGTAGTCAAAATACGCAGCAATAGCAAGTAGAATTCTGATGGACTTGACCATGGCTATAGGGGAAAAGGTCTCATCATAGTCAACACCATGAATTTGCCTGAAACCTTTAGCCACCAGCCGGCCTTTGAATGTCTGTACATTCCCATCCATGTTGGTCTTCTTCTTGAAGACCCACTTGCACCCTATGGGTCGTACCCCTTCAGGTGGTTCCACCAAGGTCCAAACTTGGTTTGCATACATGGAGTCCATTTCATATTTCATGGCCTCAAGCCACTTCTCGGAGTCAGTTCCACACATAGCCTCTTGATAGGTTGCAGGCTCATCATCATGATCCATAAGCAATACGTTACCTATTTGAGACACGAGAAATCCATATCTCCCAGGCTCAAATCTCGGTCTATCAGATCTACGCATGACTTGTGTTTCTTAAGCAGGCTCTCTAGCTACAATAGATTGTAGTCCTTGCTCAGGTTCCAATTCACGTTCATTCATTGTTTGTGGTTCTTGAACCTCTTCAAGTTCCACCTTTGCAGTCTTTCTGGATAAGAACTCTTTCTCCAACAAGACGCCAGTCTTTGCGACAAACACTTTGCCCTCGGACGGCAAGTAGAAGTAATACCCTTTGGTTTTCCTAGGATATCCCACAAGATAACACTTATCTGATTTGGGTTCCAGCTTGTCAGTCATTTGACGTCGTACGTATGTCTCACAGCCCCAAACCTTAATGAAAGACATACTGGGACGCTTCCCAATCCATATCTCATATGGTGTCTTTTGAACCGTCTTCATTGGAACTCAATTTAGTGTAAAAGCAGCAGTCTCTAGAGCAAAACCCCAAAAAGAAATGGGCAAATTTGCATGACTCATCATCGATCGCACCATGTCTAACAGGGTACGATTCCTCCTCTCAAAAACAACATTATGTTGCGGTATTCTGGGTGGTGTGAGCTGTGATACAATACCACACTCTTTCAAATGATCACGGAACTCCTGACTTAAATATTCGCCACCTCGATCAGATCAGAGTGCTTTTATCCTTTTTCCTAGTTGGTTCTCGACTTCATTCTTAAACTCTTTGAACCTTTCAAAGGTCTCGGATTTGTTCTTCATAAGAAACACATATTCGTATCTACTGAAATCATCAGTAAATGTAACGAAGTAGTGGAACCCACCTCTAGCCATAGAACTCATGGGTCCGCACACATCACTATGTATGACACCCAAGAGATCATGTGCCCTCTCAGTATGACCAGTGAAAGGGGCATTAGTCATTTTGCCTAATAAGCAAGACTCGCACTTCTCAAATGATTCATAATCAAATGAGTCCAATAGTCCATCTCTATGGAACTTGGATATGCGTTTCTCGTTTATATGGCCCAAACGACAATGACAAAGGTATGTAGGATTCGAGTCATTTGTTCTTAGTCTTTTATTATTTTCAACATTATAGATCAGATGGTCTAAGTTCAAAACATATAAACCATTAAACAATTGGGCTACACCATAAGAAACATCATTCATAAAAATCAAACAACAATTGTTCTTAATTATAAATGAAAAACCCTTCATGTCAAGACATGAAATGGATATAATGTTTCTAGTTATGGCTGGAAAAAAATAACAGTAATCTAATTCTATTACAAGCCTAGTGGGCAAGGAAAGATGATAGACACCAACGACAATGACAGCAACTCTTGCTCCATTACCAACACGCAGGTCTACCTCCCCTTTACCCAGCATTCTTCTACTTCTCAGTTCCTGCACATTTGTACAAATATGAGAATCACATCCGGTATCCAATACCCAAGATAAAGGAGCAGAAAGGTTTATCTCTATAACGTAAATACCTGAAGTGGAAGTCACACTTCCCTTCTTCTTTTGCAGATCCTCAATGTAGAGGGGACAATTCCGCCTCCAATGCCCTGCCTTACCGTAGTGGTGGCACTTTCCTTCCTTCGCCAGACAATTCCTTTTCAGTACAGAAGACTTGGGATCAAGAGGAGACTTAGATCCAATCTTCGTCTTCTTAGATCCCTTGGCCTTGCACTTGCTCTTATGCACCATCTGTATGGGGCTGGCAGGCTTGGCCTTCTTCATGTTGCTCTCGGCAGTTCTTAACATACCATGGAGCTCAGGCAGTGTCTTTTCTATTTCATTCATGTTATAGTTCAAGACGAACTGCTCATAACTGTCTGGCAATGATTGCAGGATCAGATCTGTGGCCAACTCTTGACGCAAGGGAAAACCCAATTTTTCAAGGTTCTCGATATACCCAATCATCTTGAGTATGTGAGTCCCTACTGAGTCTCGAGCTCCCATTTTGCACTAAAATAATGCCTTGGATATGTAAAACCTCTCTTGCCGGGCTTGCCCCTCGAACATTTTCTTGAGGTGCTCGATTATCTCATAACCACACATGCTCTCGTGTTGCTTTTAAAGCTCAGAGGACATGGTAGCAAGCATGAGGCATTCCACATCCAAGGTATCATCCTGATACTTCTTGTAAGCATCTTTATCTGCTCTCGGAGCATTTTTGGCCGGCTCTGTGGGGGCTTCACCTTCCAAGACATAGAGCTTGCGCTCTTGCCTTAGAACAATTCTCAGGTTCCTGTACCATTCGAGGAAGTTCATACCATTGAGCTTATCCTACTCAAGGATGGCTCTCAAGAACAACGTGGAGTGAGATGTATTTGCCATGGAAATTCTACAATAAATTTGCAAATGATTTTTTAGTACTATATTTCAAAATACATTTTACTTTAATAAGGACTTCTATTAAAAGGGCTCCCACTATTTTAATCAAATCGATAACACTTAATATCGATTCGGAGAGTTTATGCGAGCTACTCTCTTAGTAGACAAGATCCGTATTTTACCAACACAATGAGTCCGCTTTGGCGTTTCTCTCACGATGTGGTTATTTAGGTAGACAACACTTGTCAATTGCATCACTATGCAACTCTTGTATGGTTGGTGAATAACTCTTTACTCGCATCCATCATATGGTGCATGCCAACCCTATGCCTCTAGGCACTCAACTTTTGAGGTCACTTAGTTAAGATAGACCCGTTGTCGATAGTGGGATATCGCAATTTTCCGCTCGCTCCCTTACCAAGATAGATTAATGCACCTTGCTTGGCAAGACCACACTTAATCGATCAAGGCAGGAAGAGTATCATCTATCAGAAGGCATCCGTATACTTAATATTGGATAAGGGATTTTATCTTTCAATTGATGAACATTTCATCGTGATTAAAATTTAATCACCGTGCACATTCACAAAATAGAAATACAATATTTTAAGCCAAATGCACCCCAATGCGCACAAAATAAAATTATCAACACTTTGATAAGATGGGCTAAATCTGAACACTTAGAACACTTCTAAATCTCCAGATTTACGTGCATTGGTCACAGCAAAACAACTCCACTTATGCAGTAGACAAGCTCGTCTCTCATCGTCAGATTCAAAATCTAAGATGCTTGGTTTCACAAACCAATTAGAGGGACGGTTACTACAAAGGAGACACAATTTCTGAAACAATGAAATTGCAACGCAATCACATGCGTTCCTGGCATGGTTCCAAGGGGCAGCGCCCTGACCACTTATATTACATCAAAATAATATTCTAGGAAGAAATCTATACATTTAGAACGCTTCTAAATTTCTAGATTTGCACGCAATGGATTGCTAACCTCCCTCTGATACCAATGTTGGGATTTCTAATACCATTTCAAAAATGATAATACAGCATATCACATATGCGCAGCGGAATAAATAACTAGAACAACCCAAAGAGTTAAGGAATTTCTGATTTTATTGATTCAAGAAATAAAACAATATCCACATCACAATGCAAAAAATATACCTGAAGGGGATTTGAGTCGATACTCAAACTAAGGTGCTCCTCACTGAGTCTGGTAGAACCAATCTTGAGTTGCGAGAACCGAAATGGATCGCCCCTCTACAGAGATCCACACAAGCGCTGGAGAACCTCGATGCCTTGTCGAACAAGGGATGAGTCGGAAAAGAAAAGCGCTCAGCGTCCCCACGGATTGCTAGATCCGAGACAGGGGAGGCAACAACTGTCGGAAGAACAAAGAATCCCTAGACGAACGCTTCCGTCGCTGCTCTCTCAAAACACGAAAGGGTCGGGCCGAAAACTATTTTTACGCGTGCTGAACCCTAAGATCGTGAACAATTATATAATGCCTGCGTTCGACGAACTCAAGAGGCCTGCGTTCGACGAACTTGAAGCAGCCTGCATTCAACGAACTCAAGAGGCCTGCGTTCGACGAACTCAAGAGGCCTGCGTTCGACGAACTCGAAGCAGCCTGCGTTCGACAAACTCGAAGCAGCCTGCATTCGATGAACGCGCTACACGAGCCCTCTAGCCGTCCCAGCGGTCGACGAACGCCTTCAGTTCAACTAAGTAGCGCAGGATTGGCCTGATTTCACGAGAAATCTCAAGATTTAATTTCTCGAGAAATCCTTGGAAATTAATATCTCGAGAAATCCCAAGGAATTAATTTCTTGAGAAATCCCAATACAGGAATATAATTTCTCGAGAAATACCAAACCTTAAAAAATGACTTCTCGAGAAAAAACCAAGCCAACTCAATTCTTCCTCCAATTTCTCCAAGCACTTTTATGTGCGACCCTATAGGTTCATATTGCGTTGGCAGTAAGACTAACTGTTGATTTCTTTGAGATCACCTCAGAAACTCCAACAGATATAATAGTGTGCACATAATTGCTTATAGAAGCAATCCCGACATAGTTTTGCGCACCAAATAATATGTTTTATCGATGGTGTGTCGACCTAAACCCTAAGTTGCGGGGTTTCATCTACTTTTAAGCAATCATTGCGTCAAAACATTTACGCTTTAGAATTTCTCTCTTCCTGCTTTCTAGCTTTATTGTTCTCTAGCTCTCCCATGCCCCTCTCTCTCTCGTTTTCTCTGTGTTTTTTGCAGGTACCATCACTCAATGGCCCCTCCTAAAATTAATTCTGGGTTTGACATGGATGTTGATTCTTTCAGCGCAGTTGCAGACAGTTTCAAAGCCATTCTGGGCTTGTTTCAGGATGCTGGATTAACTAAACTGATATCCACCAGGAGCAAGATACTCGATATAGAACTAACAGAATTTAAGGAGTCGGTACAAATAGGAGAAGATGGATCCCTTAATGGGAAAGTTTCTGAGACAGACATTCACATCACAGAGGAATTGCTTTGTCAGACTTTTGATCTTCCAACTTGGAGTGACTCTGATGAGTTGACAGGGGAAGAGACTAAGAAAGCTATAGAGATTATGCAGTTCAGTAAGGAGAAAGCAATCAATCTCAAGAAGATAGATTTTGGAGAAGAATACAGATACCTGGCTGACATTGTGGGAAAGGTGTTGCTCTACAAAATATCTGCTCATGATGATATACCAAAGTAGCAGATACAAATAATGGGAGTTCTGTTCCTTAAGAAAAACATAAATTGGGGAAGGTTCCTGTTGAAAATGATTGGGCATAAGTATGCCTATAAAGAAAATGCTTACATGAGAATAATGAGCCAAGGGCTCTTCCAACATTATTCAAGCATCTGCAAATCCAAATGAGTGTCCATTCCTCCTGGGAAAAGGATTAACATTGGAATCTTTTCCAAGTGGACCAGGCAAATTGTGAAGCCTGGTCAAGCTCCACCTTCACCTCCTCCCTCTCCTCCTCCTGTAGATTCAGAAAGGGAAGTTCCAGACCCCCTTTCAGCAAGACATTCCAGCATCTCAACAACAACAACAACAACAGCAATAACAACTGCAATAATAACAACAACACAAATCCTCCTCAGCCCCAGAACCATCTCCTCAAATACCTCATTCCTTCCCATCCACTTCAGCCCCTGAGCCATCTCCTCAATTCTTCCATAAACTACCATCCACTATCATTCCAGATTATCAATTTGCTCCACCTCCACCACCATCAGTTCATTTCGCTTCTGTTATTTACCATCCTATATCCCCTATCCAAGAAGACATTACTCCATCATCTCCACTTTCTACATCTCCCATTCCACCAGTTGACCTTGAGCAAGTCATCTCCAAGGCTGTGTCCCTTGCCTCATCTACATTTTGCTGACCTGGTGGCCTCCCAGGCAAGAACATTTGATAGAAAGTACTCCCAGATGGAGGCTGAGTTATTAGACTCAAAAAGGTCCCTCCAATGTCTCAAAGAGATTGTGTCTTCCTCCATGGTTACAAAAGAGTTCTTAACCTCTCTAGCCAGCAAGGTCAAGAAGGGGGAGAACATATTCGAGGAAGAAAGACCTGTTCTTAATAAGAGTGGACAGGATAAAGGGGATGCTAATAATGAGCCTGCTCCTGACAAAGTGCCACCTATCAAGATGCACAGATCCAGGTGGAACATGCATATCAGGGGGAGCTCCCAGAAAAGTTGGATGATGAGATTCAGGGTGAGCCTGCAGATCAGGGGGAGCTCCTAAAAAAATTTAATGATGAGCAAATAGATGCAACAGTTCAGGGGGAGCTTGCTCCAGATGTTCAGAGAAATATGGATATAGAAATGGAAGCTTTAAGTACAGCTGCTGATCAGGAGAAGCCTCAGAATGATAATCTGCTAGATGAGGTAGTTAAGATAGCTCAGGAAGCTGCCCAGCAAGCTGAAGTGATTCAGAGGGAGCTTCCCAAAGATGCTACAAATGAAGATGACGAGCCTCTGAACATTGCCCAAAGGAAAGTGAAAGTATTCTCAAGAAAAAGATGAACTCCTGAGAAGGAGCAGTGAGGATCAGGTACTTTGTTAAGTTCTACACTTCCTAAAAAAAAGATATGGTGATTGATATACTTCTTGACAATTGAATAACATGGGTTATGATTTTAGTATGTATCTTTCATATGTCTATACTGTCTTGACTGTATGTGTGTTTATATAAAGGAATGGGTAAAATCACTTTGGACAAACTGTAAAATTTGTTAAGATAAATAGGTGGAGATTGTTGGAAAAAATCCTTTAATTTAACTTAACAAATTAATTAAAAGTGATTTTATCCCCTAAGATTGAATTACCCATTGTATAGTGAGTGTATTCTGGTCATTAGATGTCTTAGGATGTCACACTAAACCTATGGTGTCAAAACTAGATCAAGGGAAGCAAAACATGGGCAAAGTTAACATTTGCGTCGAATAGAATTTGACGCAACATTGAGTCCATATCGACACTACTCTGACTAGAAGTCCAAGTGGTTAAACCCTTCTATCGAAGTAACTCAAGTCGACGTTACGTCGAATAGATATCGACGTAGAGGTCACGGACTTGTCAAAGTAACTTGAGAAGTCGACGCAGCTTCTACTTCAACTCGACGCGGAAGGGAATATCTGTCGAAGCCATCTAAAGTTGACGCAACGTCGACTTCATCTCGACGCAGATAATGAAGTTCAGATACATGCCTTTCAACTCGACGGTTACGTCGATAAGTTTTAAATGTAACATCGACTAGCAGAGTTCAATCAGAGCAAGGATGAAATCGAAGCTGCTCCAGAACTCGAAGTTGCGTTGATTAGAGAGGAAGTGAACTCGACGCTACGTCAAATACAGTCTAAAAAGGGAAACTTTTTCATCTGTCATTTTGAACCCTCTCTCATGGCCCACCTCACTCAAGACCGTTCTCCAACGACTCATTAATTGCCTCAAATAGAAAGAAGAACTAAAAGAGGACAAAAAGCTTTCTTGGAAACATGCTTAATGTTGGTGAACGGGTCGAGAATTAAAGGAGGAAAGAGATAGATGGTCGTCAATAGTGTACCTTTTTAGGTTTCACTAGAAAGGGAAACAAATTCAAATCTGCTGGCGGACAATAAAATGCAAGAGAAGAAAGAGAAGGGTAGAGCATTCTTCACAAACGACATACTATTCTATTGGGTCTCCTTCTTCCTCTATCTCACAGGAACCCTAATAGAAGAAAGAAGAACTGTTCTCTCCTGAACAACAGAACAACTGAAGAGTGCTTCTCAACACTATCATATAGTAGCCAGTGTTCAATAGGAAGAGAATAACAAGGATCTGACAACTAGAGATCCTGCAATCCATCAATATTATTAGCAGGAGTTAATCAAGAGCAGATCCAGTTAATGACTCAAGAGGCTATTCTTCATACAACCTTTCATAAGAATTCTAAAAACAGAAATCCAACAACCCTTATCTCCTTCTTTCGTTTTCTAATTCCCTTCTGTAAAAGAGCTTTATTAATCCCTCTTCAAAAGATTCAGTGGTTCATTATCTCCTTATCAAAAGATTTGGTGGTTCAAGATCTCCTTATCAAAAGATCTGGTGGTTCATGATCTCCTTGTCAAAGGTTCAGTGGTTCTAAGAGTCTCCTTACCAAAAGACTCAGTCATAGTGAGGCATCCCTACCGGGTGGTAGAAGAGGGGAGTACCCAAATTTTGGGGAACCTCTATAAAAATTCAGTGTCTTCTGGATTGCCAATTTTCTGTGATGTCCCTCATAGCTTAGATTTCATTTACTGCTTTTTCTTTCATTACTTAACTGTAGTTATTTATTCTGGGATTTATCATGGTGAAGCATAATACTTAGGTTTTATTGTACTTGCACAAATAGAATAGAAATAAATTTAAATCTCTATTCACCCCCCTCTAGAGGATTCTCAGAGGCACACTATGCACTTTCAGCCCATGTGCTATCTGAGTGAGCTCAAGGTGCTCTTCCCAGTACAACTAAAAAAATCCTCGTGAGCAAGGAAAGAGCTTGTCCAGGTCAGATGGTTGACATGTAGGCAATTTGTTAGTTAAGTGCATTATTAATGATGTTGAAACCACTACATTATGTGGCATGGGCTCTTCACGCAACGTCCTTGCATTGCAAGACACTTAAAAACTCAATCAAAATATTAATGTTGATGATCGTACATCCCTTGTCCTCGCAAATTTGAAGACATTAACCATGGATTTTGTTCACGGTTTGGCTCGATCATGGGACAGTAATGATTCAGTTTGGGTTATAGTGGATGGCTTGACTAAGGTAGCACAATTTATCCTGATGAGGCAAAGTGATCATGTGAATGTTCTTGTCTGTTTATTCGTGGAGCAAGTAGTTTACTACCACGAAGTGCCTAAGACTATAGTATCAGACTGTGTTGGTCAATTTACATCGCATAGATGGAGAAATGTTCATGCTTATTTGGGTTCTAAATTGATGTTTAGTACAACTTTCCACCCTCAAACTGATGGGCAGACAGAGAGAGCAAATCGTACCATGGAAGATCTACTTTGCTTATGCATTTATGACTATATTGAGCCTTGGGAAAGAATATTACCTCTAGTTAAATTCTCTTACAACAATATTCACCAGGTCAGCATAGGGATGGATCCTTATGAGGCACTCTATGGCAAGCAATGTCGAACACCACTTTAGTTTCAAGATAATAACATGAAGGTTTTGGGATTTCAATATGTGGATGATGCGGACATGACTATGATAATGATCTGAGATAGGATGCTAGAAGCATAAAATCGTCAAGCAAAATACTTTGACGCTAAGCATAAAATGGTTGAATTTGCAGTTTGGGACAGAGTATTTCTGAAGATAAGGTTTATGAATGGAGTTTCCAGAGTTATGGGATGTCGGAGGCTGAGTCCAAGGTTCATCGGTCCCTACTAATTTATTGAGTGTATTGGACAAGTTTCTTTGTGGTGTATTTGTGTGCACCCAAGTTGGCTCATTGAGATGGGTTAAGCCCCTTAAGCCCAATCTAGCACAATTTTATTAGGGTCTACCCATAGACGACCTTTTTCTCTATTGACCTTTCTAGCCCTTCAAGGTGTGTGTGCAAGGTCGTGATCATGTCCAACTAGTCTTAAGGTGACCAATGGTGTCTTGGATGGAATTGGACTTAATGAATATACCTAGGTCACTAAGGACCAATCAAGAGGTGACACATTACCTAAAGTCAACCTAAAAAGTCAACCTTTTGTATAATTGGATGATACATGCCACCTTAGTAGACATTTATGATTTACTAACCATGCATGTGACCTAAGCCATCATGTGGTGGGGTCAAGTACCCAAAAAGGTCAAGGGTTGACCGGGAACATTCAGACCCGAGCCCTTAAGGTTTATTTTGGTATTAATGGACTTAATTGAATCCAAACTAGGCTATCCTGACCCTGACCAATCCCCAAAAGAGGGGTCCCATCGATTTTGTGGTTGAGAAGGAGATTAAAGGAGAGAGGAAGCCACTGACATGCTTAACTGCCACTTGAGCGGTGGAGGTTAATGAAAGTCAGTTATAAAGGAGTAATAAAACTCCCCAAAGCCCATACTACCTCCATTCCTTCTCCTGAACCCTTTTGAATTGAGAGAGCTCTGTGCAGACTCCGCTGCCGAATGGAAAGAGAGAAAAAGATTACCGTCACTGTGATCTTCGCCATGCTTCCACTCCTCTGCTCAACATCAAAGCTTAGGTATATATCTCATCCCCTTTAACGCGTAGGTATTGTAGGAGGAGTAGCATGGGGATTTCGTCCTCCGGAACACCCATTTCCCAGCCACTTGTGCCTTGAACAACCATGTGTAACATCTCAATTTTGTTTTAGATGTCAAAATGTTTAGTGGTGTGGCAATATTCACCCCAAGCTAGATTACTAAGCAAGGATAAACCCTTCAATTCCTAGATAGTGTAACCATATCATGATCTAACCTAAGGTGACCATAGGCTCTAATTACCGATCTACCCCTTTTGTGTGTGTGCGCTAGGTCACGACCTTGTCCAACTAGTACTAAGGTGTCTTAGATGTAAATTGGACTTGGTGAATTTAATTAGGTCACTAAGGTCCAACCAAGGTTTGACACATCACCTAAAGTTAACCAAAAAGTCAACTCTAGTGTATTTGGATGACTCAATCCATCTTAGTTGTGACTTAGTCAAGCTTAGACTTTCTTGAGACCTCAGCCGTCATTTTGTGTGGTCAAGTCACCAAAAAAGTTAAGGGTTGACCAAGAATGGTCTAACCCGAGCCCTGATGGTCTAACTTGGATTAATTAGACTCAATTGGGTTCAAACCAAGCTAGCACAAACTTGATCAAGCCCCTCGAGATTTGTCCCATTGTTATTATGGATGGAGTGGAGATGAAAGGAGAGAGAGGGCAATAACCATGGCTAAAGGCCACTTGAGTGGTGGAGATTATTAGCTGACGGTTATAGAGGAGTTATAAAGCTCCCCTAAGCTCCCATTACCTATGTTTACTCTCTCCGATCCCTTTTGAAACGAGAGAGCACTGTGGAGAATGACGCTGAGGACCGGAGAGCAAGATTACTTTTTCCACCACCGTCAACTTTGCCTTGCTGCCACACATCTATTCAACATCAAAAGTCTCTTCCAGGTGAACACCTGAACCCCATTAATGCATAGATAATGCTGGAGGAGTAGCATGGGGATTCCGGCCATCGGAAAACCCATTTCACGGCTACCCGAGTCTCGGACCACTGCGCATTTTGTGTAAGAACTCCAGATCTCTCTGAGATTCACAGGAGGGCACCATAGTGGAGAGTAATATTTCCATGTCCTCCTCTAGGCCTTTGAGGCCGCTTCCATCACCGGAGAAGATAAATTTGAATGGTCATGCCATAGGAAAGCAATAATTTTACTTTCAATGAGAAGTGGTGGCGGACGGCCACCAGAAGACCACTAGAGGTTCATCGTCATCCGGCGAGTCGACTGGTCAGGGTGCTCCCCCGTGGTGATTTCTAGAATGCGGTGGCGGTGGAGATGAAAGCACAGTTCTATCATAACCATTGATCCATCGAGGAAGACAAAATCACAACCGTCCACTTCCTCGGCAATGATTTATCTCTAGCGTAGCAGATTGTAATGGACTGATCCCATGATTTGGTTGTAAGGAATCTGGTGCGGCCACATCTCAGTCTTTCATTTTGTTTTATTTAGGTGGAGCGCATTATTCACACACCCATAATATTTTAAATCAATTTAATGTGTGACAAATTATTAAATGAAATGCAGATTTCCTTATTTAATTAATTTAATGATATTTGGTGTTATGAAGATTCTCTGGAGATTATCGTTTGAATGATGGATTATTTAATTCCGTCATCCTTTATATGTTCCAAGTATTGGGAACAGTCGAGAAGAATTGCAGATGGAAGCCCATATCACTAAGTTCTCAGTACATTCGGGGATAGTTAAGATGTACACAGACTTAAATAAGTTGCTTTTCTGACCCGATAAGAAAGATGTTACATGGTTTTTGATCCACTGCCAAGCTTGTCAGATGGTTACGGTAGAGTGCAAGAGTCCTTGTGGGATGCTTCAACCACTATCAGTGTCGGAATGGAAATTTGAAGACATTTCCATGGATTTTGTTAACGGTTTGCCTTTATCACGAGCCGATAATGATTTAGTTTGGGTTATAGTGGATCGTTTGACTAACGTAACACAATTTATCCCGGTTAGGCAAAGTAATCAAGTGGATGTTTTTGTCTGTTTATTCATGGAGCAAGTAGTTCGCTACCACGAAGTGCCTAAGACAATAATATTGGACCGCTATGGCCAATTTACCTCGAATAGATGGAGGAAAGTTCATGCTTGTTTGGGTAGTAAATTGATGTTTAATACAACATTCCCCCTTCAAACAGATGGGCAGACAGAGCGAGCAAACCGTGCCATGGAAGATCTACTTCGTTTATGCATTTATGACAATATTCAGCCTTGGGAAAGATTACTACCTCTAGTTAAATTCTCTTACAACAATAGTCACCAGGTCAGCATAATGATGGCTCCCTATGAGGAACTCTATGGTAAGCGATGTCGAACACCACTTTAGGTTCAGGATAAATACCCAAAGGTTTTGGGAGTTCAATATGTGGATGATGTTGACATGACTATGATAATGATCCGAGATAGGATGCTAGAAGCATAAGGTCGTCAAGCCAAATGATTTGATACAAAGCATCGAATGGTTGAATTTGTAGTTTGGGATAAAATATTTCTAAAGATAAAGTTTATGCACAGAGTTTCCAGAGTTATGGGACGTTAGAAGCTGAGTCTTAGATTCATCAGACCCTACTCAGTTATTAAGCCTATATGACCAATTACTTTTTGGTGTATATGTGTGCACCCAAGTTGGCTCCTTGATCTCGCTTAGGCCCCTTGTGCCCTATCTAGCACAATTTTATTAGGGTCTACCCATAAACGGCCATTTTCTCTAATGACCCTTCTAGCCCTTCAAGGTGTGTGTGCAAGGTCATGACCATGTCCAACTAGTCTTATGGTGACCATGTGGTGTCTTGGATGGATTTGGACTTGATTTATATACCTAGGTCACTAAGGACCAACCAAGAGGTGACACATTACCAAAAGTCAATCGAAAAAGTCAAACTTTGTATAATTAGATGATACAAGCCACCTTAGTAGACATTTAGGCTTTACTAACCATGCATGTGAGCTAAGACAACATATGGTGGGGTCAAGTCCCCAAAAAGGTCAAGGGTTGACCAGGAACGTTCAGAACCGAGCCCTTAGGGTTTATTTTGGTCTTAATGGACTAAATTGAATCCAAACTAGGCTATCCCAACCCTATCCAGTCACCAAAAGATGTGTCCCATCTATTTTGTGGTTGAGAAGGAGATTAGAGGAGATAGAAAGCAATGGACATGCTTAACTGCTACTTGAGCGGTGGAGGTTAATGGAAGTCGGTTTTGAAGGAGTTATTAAACTCCCCATAGCCAATAGTACCTCCATTCCTTCTCCCAAACCCTTTTGAATTGAGAGAGCACTGTGGTGACAACCGACGGCAAATGGAGAGTGAGGAAAAGGTTACCGCCGCCGTGATCTTCGCCATGCCACCACACCTTCGTTCAACATCAAAGATCTCATCTCAGGTATACATATAAACCCCTTTAGTCCGTAGGTCATGTAGGAGGAGTAGCATGGGGATTTCGACCACCAGAACACCCATTTCCCGGCCACCCGTGCCTTGAACCACCATGTTAAACATCCCAATTTTGTTTTAGGGGTCTAAATGTTTGGTGGTGTGGCAATGTGCACCCGAAGCTATCTTACTAAGCTAGGATAAACCCTTCATTTCCTAGATAGTGTAACCATATCATGATCTAACCTAAGGTGTCTATATGATCTAATGACCTTTCTACCCATCCATAGTGTGTGAGCTAGGTCCTGACCATGTTTGGCTAGTCCAAAGGTGACCTATTGGTGTCTTAGATGTGAATTGGACTTGGTGAATTTACCGAGGTCACTAAGGACCAACCAAAGTATGACACATCAACTAATGTCAACCTAATAGTCAACTCTAGTGTATTTGGACGACTCAAGCCATCTTAGTTGTAACTTAGTCAATCATAGACTTCCCTGCGACCTAAGCCATCATTTAGTGGTGTTAAGTCTCCAAAATGTTCAAGGGTTGAACAAGAATGGTCAAACCTGAGCCCTGAGGGTCTAACATAGATTAAATTGACTGAATTGGGTTCAAACCAAGCTAGCACAAACCTGATCAAGCCCCTAAAGATGTGTGTCATTGTTTGTTTGGCTGGAGTGGAGGTTAAAGGAGAGAGAGGGCCACGACCATGGCTAAATGCCACATGAGTGGTGGAGATTATTAAAGGACGGTTATAGAGGAGTTATAAGACTGACCTAAGCTCCCATTACCTATGTTTACTCTCCCAGATCACTTTCGAAATGAGAGAGCATTGTGGAGTCCGACGCTGACGACTGGAGAGGGAGATTGTGTTTTCCGCCACCATTTACTTTGCCATGTCGCCACACCTATGTTCAATGTCAAAATCTATTCTCAGCTGAACATATGAACCACATTAATGCATAGATAATGTAGGAGGAGTAGCATGGGGATTCCGGCCACCGAAAAACCCAATTCACGGCCACCCGAGCCTTAGACCACTGTGCATTTTGTGGAAGCACTCTAGATATCTCTGAGATTCACTTGAGGGCACCATAGTGGAGATTAAGAATTCCTGGTCCTCCTCTAGGCCCTTGAGGCGACTTTCATCGCTGAAGAAGATGAATTCTAGCGGTCCGCCACAGGAAAGCAATAATATTACTTTCATGTGAGAAGCGGTGGCGAGAGGCCACCGGAAGACCGCTAGAGGTTCGCCGTCCTTCGGCGAGTCGACTGGTTTTGGTGCTCCACCATGGTGATCACCAAAATGGGGTGGTGGTGGAGATGAAGGCACAGTTATATCATAACGGTTGATCCATCGAGGAAGATGAAATCACAGCCATCCACTTCCTCTGTAATGATTGATCTCCGACGCAACAGATTATAATGGACTGATCCCGTGATTTGGTTATAAGGAATCTGGTGGGACGTATCTCAGCCGTTTATTCTGTTTGATTTAGGCGGAGCGCACTATCTGCACCCCCATACCGTATTAAATCAATTTAATGTGTGACAAATTATTAAATAAAAGGCAGATTTCTTTATTTATTTAATTTGAGGGCTTTCTTGGCATTTCCAAATAAAGTTCCCAACATCAAATTTGTAGAGGATATTGAGAACCTTCAAAATGGGGGGGGGGGACCACTCATTGTGACCATTGTAGATCCTTGAAAGTCCAATATAGTGAGAGTAAATGGAACATTGGTTTGCATTTAGACAAAGTGTATTTTTCTCTAAAAAGTGATTATTTTCGGCTACAATTTTATAAAGAGGCTTTTACTATCATTGATAATTTCCAGTTTAAATTTGGGTTGGAATAAATATTCATATAGTTTTTGATAAAATACACGTGTGACATAAATGCATTAAATTGAATATTTAATGCTTATACTATTCCAAATGCCTTGAAATTTTGGTGGGCCATTTGTTATGTTATAAGGCATCAATAGCTCAAATTTGGTGTCATTTGGACTCATAAATCTTTGGTTTTAACTACAACTTTATATGGCTACTATTTGTCACACTAAACTATAGTGGAAAATAATTATTCGCATAGTTCTTATACTCTAAGGTATTTTTATGTAATGTTTTTATTGCAAAATTGTATTTACAAATACCTTGTAAGATTAGAATTTGGTAGCACATAATTATGGATTTTATTTAGTATTAAAATGATGAAGGTGTCACTTTAAGTGTCGCCTTGTACAAACAAATGATGTTGTTACTTGTGCACCTAGGGCATGGGTTTACAACATTAATATTCGGTGTTGTGACCTGTGAATTTTCAGAGTGCCCATCTCTTTAATATAATTAGAGTTGCCTATATTTTTTGATCATTTTGGTTGTGGTATCGAATACTTATTTCTCAACAAACTAGCTTGCAACTATGTCAATTCTACTAGTTTCATATACTAGAGTTACCTAACCATGAATTGCCTCATGTGGAGATTGATATATATACCCCATGATGATTTATAGTAGTTTATATGTTTCATTATTATGTAGCAAGCTATCTAGAGTAAGGACACTTTGCCCTTCACATGTTAACCATGTTTAGTACTCATGTTTATAACTATAATATTGTGAAGACAAGTCCTTGTCTTATATTTTAAATAAGTTATGGGCATGCATGAGTTATTATCACAATTATGATAGTTAATAAGTTTTGTGGCGCGTTCTTCCATCTCTCCCGAACAGGGCACACTGACTAGGTTTTTGTGAGGTGGCTGTTAGAAGTAGAGTCATGAGGTGAACCTTAGCAACTTTCTAAGGTATTCTTTATCGTAGGCTCTGCCTTCTTAAATATGGAGTCGTTCATATTTTGTGCACTTGTCTTGGCCATTTTTGCATGAGTCAAAATCCTGAGCTAATTCCACCTGCACTTGCAGTTCAACCCACTACTACGTTCCATCAGACTAAGATGGGATAGACTTTTCAACCATCCTTGAGATGTTCTGCGCTTCATTAGATCAAAGGGATGCTCAATTATCAGTGCCACAGATGGACTAGATGAGTGTATTAGGGAGATTTTCTACTCCATCTTTCAAGGGTACCGAGACAGTAGCTCAGACGAAAGAGTGGTTAGACAGAGTTTAGGAGCTACTTATGGGCATGAGGTGCCCGAATCATACCAATGTTACTCTGGTCATCACTTTGCTTGAGTACTATGCCAGACAGTCGTGGAGGTACGTGTATATGTCCACTTTTTTAGGACATTTTCTCTCCAACATTGGTTGGTAGGAATTAATATGGATAGAAAAAGGTTGCAAGAGAGATTCCATCACTTTCATCAAGGGAACCTCTCTGTGATAGAGTATCAGCGAGAGTTTTGTCAATTGGCTCGATTTGCAAGAAATTACTCTCTTTTTGACCGAGATGTTGTGAAGCTCTATTATAGGGGTTTCCAAGATTCTTTGAGGTATCACTCATTATGGCTTCTCAATCGAGTTTTATGCAAATTGTGGAGTTGGCTAAGGCATTGGAAGCTGACCAAATGGAAATTCAAATTCGGAAGAAGAAATTAGGAGAGACCTCCGCACAAACCATACCTGATCAGAAGCTTGACAAGAAGAAGAAGTTTCCTCGTGATCGTAACAGATTCCAAGGCAATCGAAATTTCGAAGGGCAAGGTCGTCCTCAGGAAAAGAGTAGAAGAATTCTTCAGTTGCAGTGCCTATCCAGCACACTCTGCCTCCTCCTCTGGGGAATGTACCTTTTAGTTGAAATTGTTATCATTGCCATCAGTCGCGGCATTTGAGGTCCCAGTGTCCTCAGAGGATGGTCCATCAGGACAACATTATGACACCTCAAGTGAAAGGAAGAGGACGTGGCAACGACAATCGGGCAAGCAGAAGAAACCTCGTCAAGCTTTTTCTTTGGAACTCACCTAGGGGAACAAGCCCCAAGATGTTGTGACTGGTATGTACGTTTGTTTACATTTACTTTCTTTAAGCATTTTTTTTCCATCTATGATTGGCTTGTTATGACGTACTACTTAGACATGTTAAAACTACTAATCATAGTAGGCACATGTTGTATTACTGTAAATGACAAATTGGCACAGATGTTATTCGACACGGGATCCCACACTCCTTTGTGTCCAGAGAGTTTATCAAAGATATAAATGAAGTTATATTCTTTGAAGGTCTATCTCTTGTGGTTCGCTTACCAAACAGATCATTAATTCATTCGTTGACAAAATGTTCATTAAAGATGACCTTGGAAGGAGAGACATTCAATGTCACCGCGACCATTATGGATATCCCAGACTTAGTCCTTATCTTGGGAATAGATTGACTTGCTCATCACAAATCCCAGATTAACTATAAAGCCAAAGAAGTTACTCTAAATGCACCATTTGACAATATGCTTGTGTTCAAAGGCATAGAGCCTGCATACTGCATGCTTTTGATCTCTGTACAGGTAATTAGGGCATCAAACCATGATGATGGGGTATTCTCTGTCTTGTTTAGTCTTTTTGAAAATAAGCTAGAGATAGACATAGTAGTAGTTGATAATGAATTACCAGACGTGTTCCCTCAAAAGTTAATTGGTTTTCCATCGCAATAGGCAGTGGAGTTTACTATAGATTTGGTACGTGGGGCCCGACCTGTATCTATGACCCCTTACGGAAGGGCTCCAAAGGAATTGGCAAAATTGAGAGTCCAGTTGCAAGAATTAAAGACTCATGGTTTTTTATGTAGGATTTTAATCATAGCGGAGAGAGTAATTACAAAAAAATATTTCTCCAAACACGAATACAAATTCGGATGGAGTTCCTCTCATGGCAATGTCGAGGTCTATTACTAATTTTCTCCGTGAAAATAGATTGCAACAACCACAAACATCATTGTGAGTTTGGAGATTTATACCTCTAGAGAATATATCTCTAGGACAAGAGGAGATCTTTGATTTGCAGTTTTTGCAGCCCGTTTACGGATTGAAGGGAAAAGATGTAGGATCGAAATGACGACGATCACTTTTAGGTTCACCTTGAATCCAAACAGCCTCCATGACCTCGTCTTTGATGAGAGGGAGGAAGGGGATGTTCCTAAGACAGTGATCCAACTGTCGAAAAACCCTTGGTGGTTGAGCCACTCCAGTCACCGGTAAGAAAAGGAGGAAGCTGTGAGATTCGCTGCACCTCTACCGACCAAGAAACCAACCATTGTGCCGGCTAAGACCGACGACACCGGCCGACGAGGGAGCCGGAGGAGAGGTCGAGGAAGGGCACCGTCGAGAGATGCCCTAGGCACCGTTTTCTTTTCTTTTCGAGAACTACAGGAGTAGGGCTATCTTATTTTGGGAGGGTGAGAGAGGTATATATAAAACCTAAAATAATTAAGATTTTATAATTAATATAAAACCGAAAATAGTCACAGTTTTATAATTAATATAAAACATAAAATAATTGATTAGGTTTTTAAGAGTATCTTTAAATACTCAATTAGTGGGCTGATATATTGTGCAAAGGAGGACTATTTACACAAATACCACCCGCCATCAAATCTCCCTCTTGAAATCACATTAATAAATTTTGTTTGCATGTAACGCCGCACGTGTTACTTATGCAATTCAGCCTTGTTATTTATCCCATAATAAACTCAATTTATTATATCAATTAACACCCGAACATGATCATAAATTAATAATTTGTTTAAACGCGTCGATACACGACATTTTATATTCGCACAACCAAATATTTTGATCATATGACAATGAGATCAAATACACAATTTGAGTCGAACGCGGCTGTTTATGTTCATTTAGTGTGACCATTACAGAGGAACTGTGTCGAATAGGCGACAATCTAATAATCGATATTATGTGCTATAAGAGGCGTTAGCACCGCATTATAGTCGTCTCGACAACAAAGTAGCTAGGTAAGAAAATTAGATGTCCTGTGTTTACTCATGTCACATGATATTACAAATATTGCGCAAAGTAGGACCGTGTCATTTTTGCACAATATTTATCTTTCTTGGTCTCATAAGCGAGTCATAATTATAACTACATTAGTTATATTGCATGTTATACGACCTCACTTTACCAAGGGGCCCACTAAATATCATTACTCAAGTAATTTGAGGGACAATTGATAATGTAAATTTCTCACTCACAAGTGTGTGCAACGAATCACCGTGTTTATCGCTATTATGAGATAGTCTTCAACTGTGATCACATTGCGCGCACCGATGCGATAAATTTACACTTCTCCTATCATTTCATAAGACACGTTGAAACCATTAATGACACTTTAACACAATCCATATAATGTTACAACATAAAATAGGTCATGCTCAATGTGTATAAGGTTCACACACATACACATCCATACGATCAAATGATAATCATTTATCAACATCTATAGAACATCAAATTTACTTTAATCGTTATGACAATCTTAACTCCGTAATCAATGTTCCTCTTTGATTACCATGATTGTGAGCATATCGAAAGGATCATCTTACGAATCTCAAGTGCTCCATAGTTTAGAACCAAGAGTATCTTCCTGAACTTTTCATAATATATATCATATAATCAAAAGGAACAAAAGGCATAAACATTTAAGACATGAACGTTGTAATAAAAGGACAACTTTCAAAATAATACATCCTTCAATCTCCCACTTGTTTTTAAAGTTTCTTACATAAAAACTCATACAAAAACCCAAAAATGAAGCAACCATTGAAATCATTTGTCAAGCCACACTCAATGGTCTTGCAACCCCATGGACTCGAAATGAATTTCACCTTTGGCTTAAGATAAAGGTTTGGTGAAGGGATCAGTTGTGTCGTTGTTTGTGTCTATTTATAAAAGTGCAATTTTGCCCTAATCCATGAAGTCGCGCGTGACAAAATACTTGCGTTCCATGTATTTTGTTTTATGATGTGACTTTGGCTCCTTGATTTGAGTTATAGAAGCGCTATTATTACAAAACATTTTCAAGGGCCCTACATTGGACGCAACAACTCCTAATTCATCAAGGAACATCTTTATCCATACTCCCTCATTACTAGCCTCTGCGGGCGCCATGACTTCCACAGCGGTGGTTAAGTCAGCAGTAGTTGATTGTTTCTAACTGCGCCAACTCATGTCCCCACCATTAAGAAGAAAAACGAACCCATATTGAGATCTTCTATCATCCGGATCTGTCATAAAACTAGCATTTGTGTAGCCTCATCCAACGAGCTCCTTTTGTCCACCAAAAACAAGAAATTTATTCGTGGTCCTTTTTAGGTACCTAAGAATGTTCTTGACTGTGATCCAATAATTGGGACCAGGTGAAGCTTGATATTGACTGGTCATGCTAAGAGCATATGCGACATCCGGTCTTGTGCAAATCATGGCATACATGATAGAACCTATAGCGGATGTATAGGGCACATTCATCATGTACTCAATGTCTTTATGTGTCGAGGTGCGGTGAGACTTGCCAAATTGTATTGACATCTTCATCGACACATTCCCTTTCATAGAGTTCTCCTAATGGAACCTTTCTAAGATTTTGTCAATGTAAACACTTTGACTTAGGCCAACGAGTCTTCTCGACCTGTCTCTATATATCATGATTCCCAAGATATATTGGGCTTCACCCATGTCCTTCATCGAAAAGATTGCTTTCAATGAACTTGTCCATTCTATTTAAGACAATTCATTCCCCATTAATAAAATATTATCAACATACAGGATCAAATATTATGTGACTCCCACTAACTTTCTTGTATACACAAGGTTCTTCCTTGCTTTGACTGAATCCAAGAATTTTATCCTCTTCATCAAAGCATTTGTTCCAATTCCTTGACACTTGCTTCAAGCCATAAATGGCCCTCCGAAGCTTGCATACTTTACTGTTGTTTTTCGGATCATCAAAACCTTGATGATGCTTCATGTAAGCATCCTCATCAAGTTGTCCATTTAGGAATGCGGTTTTGACATCCAATTGCCATATTTCATCATCATAGAAAGCGGCAATGGCCAACATGATCCAAATCATTTTGAACATACCAACCGGCGAGAATGTTTCATCATAGTCAATTCCTTGGATTTGACTGAAACATTTTGCCACAAGCCTAGCCTTGTAGGTTGTCATGTAGCCACTCATGTCCATCTTCCTCTTGAAAATCCATTTGTTAGCAATGTGCTTCTTTCCTTCGGGAAGGTCAACCAAGTCCCATACTTGGTTGTCATACATGGATTGCAATTCAGATTTCATGGCTTCTTGCTTGGCATTGGAATCTATCCTTCCAATTTCTTCTTCATATGTCAAGGGGTCTTCGGTGTATATAATTAAGACTTCATGAAGACCCATGTAAAGGTCATGTTTTCTTCTCACCCTTGTTGACCTTCTAAGTTCCTTCTCCTCATTTAACTCCTCTTGAGTCTCCCGAATTTCTTCCACCATTTCTAATGGAATCGATTCATGCTCAATACGAGTCAAGTAGTTGCTTAGTGGTGTAGTATGGGCATACTCTACAATCATTTGTGGAGGTGGAATGCTCATACTCCCACTAAGTAAAGGAACATCATGTGTAATCTCGTGATCATCTTGAACATCAAAATACATCTTATGATCACACTCTTGTAGGTCTTCTTGAGTTTCCTCGAGAATTACCCTACTGTCACGGTCCTTGATTCTTTCAAGAAACTATTTCTTTAAGAATGTCGTACCCTTCTTTAATAATATGGTACTCATTGACTTGTGCCAAAAACTATACCCTTTTATTTCACTTGGGTATCCTAAGAAGAAACATTTATCCGCTTTGGGTTCCAATTTTGTCAATAACATTCGTTTAACATATGCCTCACTACCCCAAATTTTAAGATAAGACATAATGGGTGCCTTGCCCATCCATATATCATGTGGAGTTTTATCAATGGCTTTAGTTTGAACGATGTTTAAAGTGTGAGCCGCGGTTTGGAGTGCATGACCCCAAAAGTATAAAGGTAGATCGGTCTAACACATCATGTATCAAACCATGTCAAGCAGGGTTCGGTTTCTCCTTTCGGAGACACCATTCCACTGCGGGGTGTCGGTGTTGGGTTTTTCTAGAACCATACATCAAATGTAGGCGCAGCGGAAATGAAGAGAAACAACCCAAAAAGACTTTGGATCGGCCATGAATGTTGAATCAAGAAGTTAACAAAATGCTAGGTATGAAATTACCTTTGCGGGATTGGATCAAATCCAACCTAGATGCTCCACGAGTTGATTCCTGTCGTCGGCTATGCGAGTCCTCACGTAGAATAATGTCTACGTCTCTACAGTGATCCACACGAGCCGGGAGAAGAATGACTGCACCTTGAACTTCCACGAACTGCTAGATTCGCTCCAGGAAGAACACACACGGCGACGATCGCCGGAGAGGAGGTCAGTGGACGCGATTCAGAGACGGCGGAACACTTCCGTCGGCTAGGGTTCGTGAGGCGAGAGCGGAACTCCTTCCGTCGGCCTTTTCTTTTCGTTAGTTATAAGAACCCTAAAACGAAGTCCTATTTATACCCAAAGGATAAACAGCTTCTAGAAGAATCGCTATCCGCAGACCACACAGCAGAATAAGGGCTTCTGTTACAATTCGTCAGAATTCCACGGAAGATCATTCGTCGAGATTTCACGGGACAATCCGACGAATCCGACGAATCAGATCAGACGGCAACATTTGCCGAGAAAATGATCTTTGTAACAATTCGTCGAGTGTTCACGGGACAACCCGATGAATCCCGACGAATCCAGACAGACGACAACATTTTGCCGACTGAAGGGTTTCTGTAATAATTCGTCGAGTGTTCACGGGACAATCCGACGAATCCCGACGAATCCGACGAATTCTATCCGTGTAAACCCGACGAATTCAGACGGCAACAACCTGCTGGATTTCCCCATTCTATATATGGTGATTGGTAACATTTACCAACACAGTCAATCTACCAACTTCTCCACATGCTCTTATGTGCGACCCTGCAGGCTCATATCGCGTTGGCAGTGAGATTACATGTTTGACCACTTCTAGATCACAATGGCAACTCCAACAGTCTCCCACTTGATCTTGAAAGTATCAAACCAAAAAACTCACAAACAATGAGCGGCATCTAGCAATGCATCATTGCTCCCCAAGCAATAAGAGTTCATAACTCATAAGCCTTTATGACCAATGTTCCAGCGTTGTCTTTGTCCCTTTGTCCCTTACATCCGGAAAGAACTAGAGGCATGGACCGTGTCACCCTCATAATAGCTCAATCCAAGTTTCTTGATCTAGAACGGACTTCCAGAGAATGGTGAGCTCAATATCACATATTGACTCTACCAAGCATGGCCATGCGTTTCTCAGTCCAATTCCATCAAGGGGCCCATGGATGCAACTCCTGTTATATAGGAGGACAAATCCCATATCTGCTCACACCCAAACACCCAAATGATTCGTAACGTACCCAACGACCACCCTTATCATCAACCTTCTTCAAGGAAGACTTTAGATGACATCAAAGCACGCTCTTCCTCACTCGGTGAATGTTGTGACTTCAGGTCAAAGGACCACAACACCATTGTCAAATGAGACCTACTTGTGACACTTTTAAGTAACAATCCACAAAGTAGTCTCAGGTTGGGTCTGTCCAGTACAACTTGTTCACTAACAAGTACCCACGTGATGACTTGATATCACAATATCATGACCTGTGAGAACCGGTCATCAGTCAACACACATGCTAGTCTTAATGTATCATCATCACCCTTAGCTTCTACGATGATACCTCGACCAGGGACCTTTTAAGAATGAAGCTTCGAAATCATAGGCTCTCACATTCAAGTCTCGTACTTGATGTCCTATGGAAGCGAACATTCTAAGGGTATTTATCACGAATTTTATTCTATCATATAGAAACAGTATATCGTAATAAAAGAACTTGCCATTAATCGTAAAAAGAAATAATTTGTACACAATTCATCATATGAATAAATTTTAAACAGCCAACAGAATATTTATTTTACATGCAACCCACAAGACTCCCACTAGAGTTGATCATTCAGGTATCGTATACCCATTGATCTAGTATGACCATCATGCTTTCTCTGCGCGAGAGGCTTTGTCAGTGGATCTGCAATATTCTCCTCAGTCGGCACTCTGCAAATGTTCACATCTCCCCGTTCGACAATCTCACGAATAAGATGGAACCGCCGAAGTATGTGCTTGGAGCGCTGATGGGATCTAGGTTCCTTAGATTGTGCAATTGCACCATTGTTATCACAGTAGAGAACTACGGGACCAACAATGCTAGGAACTACATCTAGCTCGCCGATGAATTTCCTAATCCATACAGCCTCCTTCGCTGCATTAGCTGCAGCGATATACTCGGCCTCAGTTGTAGAATCAGCAACTGTCTCTTGCTTGGAACTCTTCCAGCTCACAGCTCCTCCATTCAGGCAAAACACAAACCCTGACTGAGACTTTGAATCATCCCTATCAGTTTGGAAGCTGGCATCCGTGTAACCACTTACAACGAGCTCTTCCTTTCCACCATACACCAAGAATACATCCTTAGTCCTTCTCAAGTACTTCAGGATATTCTTTACGGCTATCCAGTGACATTCACCGGGATCAGACTGATACCTGCTAGTCATGCTCAAAGCAAAAGAGACATCGGGTCGAGTACATAACATTGCATACATGATTGACCCAATTGCCGAAGCATATGGAATCGACTTCATGCGGTCCTTATCTTCGCAAGATTTTGGACACTGGTCCTTAGAGAGATTCACACCATGAGACATGGGCAAAAATCCTTTCTTGGACTCAAGCATGTTGAACCGCTTCAACACCTTGTCAATGTACGTACTCTGGGTCAAACCCAGCAACTTCTTCGATCTATCTCTATAGATCTTAATACCGAGTATGTAAGTCGCTTCACCCAAGTCCTTCATAGAAAAGCAGTTCCCTATGTTGTTCTTAAAAACTTTCAGGGTAGGTATGTCATTCCCGATCAGCAGTATGTCATCTACATACAATATCAGGAAGACAACAATGCTCCCACTGATTCGCTTGTAAACACACGGTTCATCTTCATTCTTGACAAAACCAAACTCTTTGATCTTCTCATCAAAACGAAGATTCCAACTTCTAGAGGCTTGTTTCAATCCATAGATGGACTTATTCAGCTTGCATATTTTAGTGGCTTCATTTGGGGATACAAAACCCTCGGGTTGTGTCATGTACACTTCCTCAAGGAGGTTTCCATTTAGGAAAGCCGTTTTGACATCCATCTGCCAGATCTCGTAGTCATAATACGCAGCAATAGCAAGCAATATCCTAATGGACTTTACCATTGCAACAGGGGAAAAGGTCTCATCATAGTCAACACCATGAATTTGCTTGAAACCCTTAGCCACCAGTCGCCCTTTGAATGTCTGTACATTCCCATCCATGTCGGTCTTCTTCTTGAAGACCCACTTGCACCTTATGGGTCGTACCCCTTCAGGTGGTTCCACCAAGTTCCAAACTTGGTTTATATACATGGAGTCCATTTCGGATTTCATAGCCTCAAGCCATTTGTCGGAGTCTGGTCCATTCATAGCCTCTTGGTAGGTTGCTGGTTCATCATCATGATCCATAAGCAACACATTACCTATTTGAGACACGAGAAATCCATATCTCTCAGGCTCAAATCTTGGTCTACCAGATCTACGTAGGACTTGTGTTTCGTGAGCAGGTTCTCTAGCTACAACATCTTGTAGTCCTGGCTCAGAATCCAACTCTGGTTCATTCACTATTTGTGGTTCTTGAACTTCTTCAAGTTCTACCTTTTGCGTCTTTCTTGATAAGAACTCTTTCTCCAAGAAGACACCCGTCCTTGCGACAAACACTTTGCCCTCAGACGGTAGGTAAAAGTAATATCCCTTCGTTTCCTTAGGATATCCCACCAGATAACACTTATCTGATTTGGGTTCCAGCTTGTCAGGCATTTGACGTCGTACGTATGCCTCACAACCCCAAATTTTAATGAACGACATACTAGGACGCTTCCCAGTCCATATCTCATATGGTGTCTTTAGAACCGTTTTCGTCGGAGCGCGATTCAGTGTCATTGCAGCAGTCTCTAAAGCAAAACCCCAAAAGGAAACATGCAAGTCTGCATGACTCATCATCGACCGTACCATGTCTAACAGAGTACGATTTCTCCTCTCAGACACACCATTATGCTGCGGTGTCCTAGGTGGAGTGAGCTGTGATACAATACCACACTCTTTCAGATGATCACGGAACTCATGACTCAGGTATTCGCCACCTCGATCAGATCGGAGTGCTTTAACCTTTTTACCCAATTGGTTCTCCACTTCATTCTTAAACTCTTTGAACTTTTCAAAGGTTTCGGATTTGCACTTCATAAGATACACGTATCCGTATCTACTGAAATCATCAGTAAATGTAACGAAGTAGAAATACCCACCTCTAGCCATAGAACTCATGGGTCCGCATACATCACTATGTACAACACCCAAGAGATCCTCAGCCCTCTCAGTATAACCAGTGAAAGGGGCTTTAGTCATCTTGCCTAATAAACAAGACTCACATCGCTCAAATGATTCATAATCAAATGAGTCCAATAGTCCATCTTTATGGAGCTTGGATATGCGCTTCTCATTTATATGGCCCAAACGACAATGCCAGAGATATGTAGGATTTGAGTCATTTGTTCTTAGTCTTTTATTATTATCTACATTATAGATCGGATGGTCCAGGTTCAAAACATAAAGACCATTAAACAATTGAGCTACAGCATAACAAACATCATTCTTAAATATAGAACAACAATTGTTCTTAATTATAAAAGAAAATCCAATCATGTCTAAGCATGAAATGGATATAATGTTTCTAGTTATGGCCGGAACATAATAACAATTATCAAGTTCTATTACAAGCCCACTGGGCAAAGAAAGACGGTAAACCCCTACGGCTACAGCAGCAACTCTTGCTCCATTGCCGACACGTAGGTCCACCTCTCCTTTACTCAGCAATCTCCTCCTTCCTAGTTCCTGCACATTTGTACAAATGTGAGAACCACATCCGGTATCCAATACCCAAGATGAAGGAGCAGAAAGGTTTATCTCTATAACGTAAATATCCGAAGCGGAAGTCATACCTCCCTTCATTTTCTGCAGACCCTCAATGTACGAAGGACAATTCCTCCTCCAATGACCAGCCTTGCCACAGTGGTGGCATTTTCCTTCCTTCACGGTGCTCTTCTTTTTCAGCGCAGAAGATTTGGGCTCAAGATGTGACTTAGGTCCCACCTTCGTCTTCTTGAAGCCCTTGGCCTTACCCTTGCCTTTATGTACCATCAATATGGGACTAGCAGGCTTGGCCTTCTTCATGTTTATTTCGGCAGTTCGCAACATGCCTAGGAGCTCGGGTAGTGTCTTGTCTATTTCATTCATGTTGTAGTTCAAGACGAACTGCTCATAATTATCCGGCAACGATTGCAGGATAAGATCTGTGGCCAACTCTTGACCCAGAGGAAAACCCAGTCTCTCCAGGTTCTCTATATACCCAATCATCTTGAGTACGTGAGTACCAACTGAGTCTCGAGCTCCCATTTTGCACTGAAATAAGGCCTTCGTGACATCGAACCTCTCTTGACGAGCTTGCCCTTGAAACATTTTCTTTAGGTGCTCGTCAATCTCCTTGCACCCCATGTTCTCGTGTTGCTTCTGAAGCTCAGAGTTCATGGTGGCAAGCATAAGGCACTCGACGTCTAAGGCGTCATCGGTATACTTCTTATAAGCATCCTTATCAACACGGGACGAGTTCCCGGTCGGCACCTCGGGGGCTTCTTCTTCCAAGACGTAGAGCTTTCGCTCTTGCCTGAGAACAATTCTCAGGTTCCTATACCAGTCCATGTAATTTGTCCCACTTAGCTTGTCCTTCTCAAGGATAGCTCTCAGGGACAAGGTGGAATGTGAACCACTTGCCATGGAATTCTACAAGAATTCATGCAGAATCTAATTAGTACCAAAATTCCAAAATACAATTTATTTTAATTTGGACTTCAATTAAATACTCCCACTATTTTATTCAAATTGATGACCCTCACTATCAATTCGGAGAGTCCATTGCGAGCTACTCTCTTAGTGGACAAGATCCGTATTTCACCAACACCACGAGTCCGCTTTGGCGTTCCTCTCATAATGCGGTTATTTAGGTAGGCAACGCTTGCCAATTGCATCCTCATGCAACTCTTGTATGGCTGGTGAATAACTCCTTATTCGCATCCATCATATGGTGCATGCCAACCCTATGCCTCTAGGCACTCAACCTTTGAGGTCACCTAGTTAAGTTAGACCCGATGTCGACAGTGGGATATCACAATTGTCCGCTCGCACCCTTACCAAGATAGATTAATGCACCTTGCTTTGGCAAGCCCACACTTCATCGATCGAGGCAGGAAGAGTGTCATCCATCGGAAGGCATCCGAACACTTAATATTTGATGAAGGGATTTTAATTTTTAATAATAGGTTAACACTTAACCATGATCAACATTTGATCAAAGTGCACATCCACAGAAAAACAAGCTTTCTAAAATCCACATGCATCCCTTATGTGCACAACATAAGACTATCAACCTTTGATAGACGAAAAGGCTAAATCTGGACATTTAGAACTCTTCCAAATCTTCAGATTTACATGCATTGGACAAAGGCAAAGACAACTCGACTTAAAGCAGTAGACAAGCTCGTCTCTCATTGTTGGATTCAAAATCCAAAACAATACAAGGGTTCATTAACCACTTGAGGGACGGTTACTGCTAAGGAGACAACAATTTCTAACAATTAGAAATTACCACGAAATCCCAGACGTTCCTGGCGGGGTTCCAAGGGGCCGCGCCCCTGGCGGGGTCTTAGGGGCAGAGCCCCTAACGGGGTCCAACTTCTTGGGTTGTTTCTCTTCATTTCCGCTGCGCCTACATTTGATGTATGGTTCTAGAAAAACCCAACAGTGGTATCAGAGGGAGGTTCTGGTCATGAATTTTGGTCATGAATGTGATATTCCAAGAAGAAATCTTGACATTTAGAACGCTTCCAAATACCTAGATTTGCACGTACTGGAATAACCAAACTTCTGAAACAAAATTCATGACCAGAACCTCCCTCTGATACCACTGTTGGGTTTTTCTAGAACCATACATCAAATGTAGGCGCAGCGAAAATGAAGAGAAACAACCCAAAAAGACTTTGGATCGGCCATGAATGTTGAATCAAGAAGTTAACAAAATGCTAGGTATGAAATTACCTTTGCGGGATTGGATCAAATCCAACCTAGATGCTCCACGAGTTGATTCCTGTCGTCGGCTATGCGAGTCCTCACGTAGAATAATGTCTACGTCTCTACAGTGATCCACACGAGCCGGGAGAAGAATGACTGCACCTTGAACTTCCACGAACTGCTAGATTCGCTCCAGGAAGAACACACACGGCGACGATCGCCGAAGAGGAGGTCAGTGGACGTGATTCAGAGACGGCGGAACACTTCCGTCGGCTAGGGTTCGTGAGGCGAGAGCGGAACTCCTTCCGTCGGCCTTTTCTTTTCGTTAGTTATAAGAACCCTAAAACGAAGTCCTATTTATACCCAAAGGATAAACAACTTCTAGAAGAATCGCTATCCGCAGACCACACAGCAGAATAAGGGCTTCTGTTACAATTCGTCAGAATTCCACGGAAGATCATTCGTCGAGATTTCACGGGACAATCCGACGAATCCGACGAATCAGATCAGACGGCAACATTTGCCGAGAAAATGATCTTTGTAACAATTCGTCGAGTGTTCACGGGACAACCCGACGAATCCCGACGAATCCAGACAGACGACAACATTTTGCCGACTGAAGGGTTTCTGTAATAATTCGTCGAGTGTTCACGGGACAATCCGACGAATCCCGACGAATCCGACGAATTCTATCCGTGTAAACCCGACGAATTCAGACAGCAACAACCTGCTGGATTTCCCCATTCTATATATGGTGATTGGTAACATTTACCAACACAGTCAATCTACCAACTTCTCCACATGCTCTTATGTGCGACCCTGCAGGCTCATATCGCGTTGGCAGTGAGATTACATGTTTGACCACTTCTAGATCACAATGGCAACTCCAACAGTCGGGTGGAGTAAGTTGTGGTATGATACCACACTCCTTCAGGTAAGTAGTGAAAATATTGCTCAAATACTCACCTCCACGATCAGTTCTCAAGACTTTAATTTACTTGTCGAGTTGTGTCTCTACTTCATTCTTGTAATCCTTGAATTTCTCAAGTGATTCACTTTTATGCTTCATAAGGTAAACATAGCCATAGTGGCTATGATTATCCGTGGAGGTGATGAAGTACCTATAACAATCTCTTGCACAAGTGCTCATTGGACCACATACATCGGAGTGTATCAATTCCAACAAGTTGTTCGCTCTTGCATCTTTCTTATTAAAGGTATCTTGGTCATCTTACCAATCAAACATGATTCTCATGTTCCAATTGCGTCAAGATCAAAAGAATCTAAAAGATTATCTTGATGTAATTTCTTTATGCATTTCTCATTTTTGTGACCAAGGCGATGGTGCCACAAGAGAGTTTCATTAATATGAGATAGCTTGAGTCTTTTGTTGTTGATATTCAATATCGCTTTGTCTTCAACTATGTTAAGCAAATACAAAACCTTAGAAATGAAAGCATTTGCATAAAATATACCATCCTTCTTAATAGGCATTCATGAATTAGAAATAATAAATCAAAAGCCTTCTGCATCTAAGCATAACACAGAAATAATGTTTCTAAGCACATAAGGGACATGATAAACATGTTTTAAACATAAACATACACCACTAGGTATATGAAGGTCGAGCATGCCCACAGTGACTGCAGAGATACTTGCACCATTTCCAACCTTCAACACAACCTCTCCTTTGGAGAGCAGTCTCCTATCCTTTAGTTACTGCACATTAGAAACTATGTGAGCACATGATCCGGTATCAATTACCAATTTAGGATAGTCGTGGCCAAATTTAAATTTAATTCAATAACAAATGTACCTTTGGGATGCTTGCATTCAATCTTGCCTTCGTCCAAGTCATGCTTGTACTGGGGCAATTCATCTTGAAGTGTCCTTTCTCATTACAGTAGAAGCATTCTGTGACAGAAGTAGGAGAGTTCTTCACTTTGCTTCCCTTGGAGGTGCTCACATAAGTTCCTCCCCTTTTGCCCTGGAGTATTGGGTCTCCATTTGAGGTCTTGTTTTGATGTTGCTTTTATTCTTGAAGAACATCTTGCTACTTTACGCGACGGCCAAGATAGGATTTGCCTTTATCTTACCCATGCCCAGCTCAGCTGTTTTGAAGGCATATGGAGCACATTTTTTGTCATTTGTTTCTCACGCATGTGATAATGTATGATGAAGTCCTTAAAGGAGTAAGGAAGGGACCCCAAAATGATATCCTCAGTGATGTCTTCAGGAATTGGAGATTTCAGTTTCTCCAATTTTTCTAGATTGCCTTGCACCTTAAGGAAGTGCACCGAGACAGATTCACCCTCCATCATCTTGCACCTAGTGAGTGCGATAGTGGTCTTATAGCGCTCCTTCCAAGCACTATCGTTGAAAATATTCTCCAACTGTGCTACAATTTCCTTCGCAGGAGTATCAAGAAATTTCCTTTGTAACTGCTCGCCAATACTGGCCAAGATCAGTGTTTGCACAACATGTAGTTGGTCATTCCATTTCTTTTGTTCCTCCTTTTCAACATCACTTGGCTTGCCTTTCTCCTTCTGTTTTTGGGCAATCACCATCTAGAATTTGAAGGAGATTCTACAATCGCAACATGATGTCCAACTTGAGGATGCAATCAGAATAATTTGACCCGTCATTTGAAAGTGGGCTCTTATCGATCATGGAAAGCAGAAAATTTGGTAGTGTTGACATAGCTCTAAAATTTTGAAAGAATGAATTAGTATTATAGTTCATGAATTTTTTTTAAAGGAAAGGAAAGAGCTACAGGGATTAGATAGTTCCCCAAAAAATAGCCTAACAAGATCCTTTTCAAATAGGTAGACTCATCCTCATGGTTGTCTAGGTAGGTACTAATCACCAATCATAACCTTTTAAGAAAATCATAAACTTTATGATTCTTGCATTTTATATGAAAAAATTATGTTAAATTTTATGTATAAGAACCTTTCCCAAAAGTCCAAGCCTAGATCTTGGAAATTCATTTATGAAAACTCATATTATTGGGCAACTAGTGTTACCATGATATTTCAACAAAATGGGCGAGATGTGCCTCACATTGAGCTAACTCACTTGTGGCTTAATATCAAGTTACACAAGTTCCACTATGTCTGGTGATTGAGGTCGCACTTGTGCTAATTCAGATTCACAAGCTTAGGTGGATGATATGATAAGGAACGACAATCTTATAATTTTCTTTTATCCAATCAATTCCAGATAAAGAGAGGGAATCAAAAAAAAAAATATTCTCCTAACACATAGCATTCTAACTATTACATTCATTCCACAACAATACATTCCAGAAATTTTTGTAAATGAACATAAAAAAATGCTACGCTCTCTCATCAAAATACGACCGAAAAGAAAACATGTCTCGCTAAGTCTAATCTTATTTGGATGCATCCATGTCTGAAAGGCTTCATGATTCACCTAGATCATTCATAAATCCGAAAAAAAATCTCCATATAACCCAAATAAAATGGGTTACTGAAACTTGAACCGTAACTTGGGACATGGTAAATCCAAACCATTTATGCGCACAAACTAGCACAAAATTAAACACCCACATTGCCATGAGAGGATCAACCTAGCTCTGATACCACTGTAGGATTTTAATCATGGCAGAGAGTGTAATAAAAAAATTTATTTCTCCGAACACTAATATACATTCGGATCGAGTTCCTCTCATGGCAATGACGAGATCTATAACTAAATTTCTTCGTAAAGTTAGATTACAACAACCATAAAAATCGCAGAGAGTTTGGAGATTTATAACTCTAGAGAATATATCTCTATTTGAAGAGGAGATCTTTGATTTGCAGTATTTGCGGTGCGTTTATGGATTGAAGGGAAAAGAGGGAGGATCGAAACGACGATGATCACCTCTATGTTCACCTTGAACCCAAACAGCCTCCACGACCTCGACTTTGATGAGAGGGAAGAAGGGGATGTTGCTAATACCGTGCTCCAACTGCCAGAAAACCTTTGTGGCCGAGCCACTCCAGTCACCGGCAAGAAAAGGAGGAATACATGAGACCCATTGCACCTCTACCGCCAAGAAACTGACCATAGTGCCGGCTAAGACCGACGACACCGGCCGACGAGTGCGCCGGAGGAGAGGTCGAGGAAGGGCACCGTCGATGTTGAAACTGATTTCTCGGTCTCTTGTGAAGCTCGGGCCCTCAACAAGTTGAGGGGTAGCTAGCCCTTACTGGTCCTTCGGAAGGAGCAGACTGGAGACTCGAAAATAGACTAAGACCTTAGTCACAGCGAGGAGGTCCCACCACAAACCCGGAAGATCGTTGCGCGCTTCCCCTCCCAAGCCAAAGCTGAGACTTGTGCACCTTGGAGAGCTAGAGAGCTAAACTAAAGTAACTAAGGGAGGAAGAAGCTCAGAGAACTGAGATTGGAATCCTCTCCCAAGGTGGCCTTTAAGGCCTATTTATAGTTTTTTGCTCGTAGTCTGTTAATAGCTGAATTCTGCCTTTTGGTTTTACTAAATGCATCCCAATTTGGCCGGCTAACAATAAGACTTCGCTGTTTAGAGGGGCTAACGACAGACCACCAGGGGCAGAGGGGTAATTTCACCTTCTTAGCCCCGGGGCGAATGGCCTGCGAGAGCGCCGTTCGCGAGAATTCTCGCAAATCTCCTCGCGAGTACTGCTTGCGAACCCTCCCCAGGCGAGCAGCCTGCGAGGGCCCTATGTGCCTTCTTTCTGATGACATCCACCGAGGCCGGGTCTCGCGTGCCTTCCTGCGAGCTCCCCTTGGCCCTATGAAAATCTGCTGAACTGGCTGGAAGATTGAGCTCGTCGAGCTGAGAAGAAATTTCGTCGAGCTGAACATCTTGTTACTTATACGTCGAGCACAGAGCTGAGTTCGTCGATCTCAAACTAGAGTTCGTCGAACTGAAGACAAATTCTGGGGAGCTGGCTAAACGATTGAGGTCATCGAGCTGAGAAGCAAGTTCGTCGAACTGAAGCGTGACGTTCGTCGAATGCAGAACAAATTTTGTCGAACGCAGATTGAAGTTCGTCGAACACAGAAACTTAGAAGGAATCCAGCTCACCCAGAAGATCATTGTAAGTGGACAGCGAGGATCGGGTTTGCCGACTCCTACAGGCGGCCCGCGAGAACCTGGCTCGCCCGCTCTCTCACAAGCGGTCGGTGAGTGCCTGGCTCGCCCGCTCTCTCACAAGCGGTCGGTGAGTGCCTGGCTCGCCCGCCTTCCTGCGAGCGACCTTTGGGACCCTGGCTCGCCTTCCTTATTACTTATACATCGAACACAGAGCTGAGTTCATCGATCTGAAGACAATCTGTAGAGCTGGAGGGAAGACCAAAATCGGCGAGCTGAGAAGCAAGTTCGTCGAACTGAAGCGTGACGTTCGTCAAACGGAGAACGGACTTTGTCTCGCACAGAAGACCACTGTAAGCAGACCGCGAGGATCTAGCTCGCCCACCTTCCTACGAGCAGCCCGCGAGTACCCGACTCGCCCGCCTTCCTGCGAGCGACCCCTGAGACTCTGGCTCGGCTTCCTCGTGACTTCCTTCGCCTGTTGACTTCTTAACCTATGCCCATCTCCTGGCGAATATCGGGGTTGTACACAATCCCCGCTCTTTGCGAGATTACTTTAAGCTCGCAAAGAATCATCCAACCCCGTACGTTCGTCGGCGACTCCTGAGATGTTCGGGAATCTTTCCTGTGGGTCCCACCCCACCTCTATAAATATTGTCCAAGTCGGAGTGATGCACGCTATTACTCTCTCTAATTCCACCTCCGTACACAGTATTCACCGGAGAATGCCTCTTTCTGAAGAACTCCGGGCTCGCCTGAGGGCGTCCAAGGAGGGCGAGCTCTCCACCATGGCCAACGCCGCCTCCTAGATGACTCGCCAGACCCCTCCTCCTGCTCCTGCAATAAAAAAGGTGCAGCCAGTCCGCATACCCCCAGGGGGGACAAGACCGTACTGCTGGACTCTTCTCCTAACGATCGGCCTGCTGAAAAGGTAATCTTCTCGCTTATCTATTCCTTTGGTTTCTCTAACCCCTGCCTGATTGCAGGACCCGCCCCTTGCCGATCAGGACGAGGGCAGAGACTTAACCGAGACCGGTCTCGATCCTCCGGTGAGGACTGATCTTGTCAACGGAGAAACTGCTGGTAAGTTCCTCGCTCCCACAAATCTGGATTAACTTTTAATCGGATGGCTCTCATTTATCCTTCTTACAGCCTATCCTCACGCGACTTAGGGTCGTCCAAGCTCATGGCTCATACGCCGGTCCCCCCCCCCCCCCCCCCCACCAACACAACCATTAACACCCCTGGATTCAATCTCTTGAGGGGGGATAGTTCTGGTGGCTCGTGACCTGCCCCGATGGTTCGCGCCGATGACGCGACGCGGTGGTCATGGAAAGTCTGCCTCGCTCCCCTTCGCTACTCTCTTCCAGGGCCGGCCTACTACTTCTCGCCCGCCTGTAGGTAATTGTTTTGCCGTATTTGTTGAGTCATTCTTCTCCATGTTAGTCTCGCTAACGGCTAATCGATGTTTGGATTTGCTCGCAGGTGAATCTGAGACCCTCCCCTCCGACTCTGACTTTGGGGAGGAAGAGATGTCGCCTCTCCCCTTGCTGGAGTAGATGGATGACTTCTTGGGCGACCCACGGGATCTCGAGGCCATGAAGAAGCGGACCTCAGAATTATTTCAGAAGCAAGGGCAGATGATGTGGGATCTTCACCTCCAAGCGAGGAGGGACAGGGAAGTTGCCGAGGAGCGGCACGCCGCTTTGCTGAATGAGTGTGTGCGGCTCTGTGTCGAGCAGCCAGAGGACATTGGCGGGACAGCCACCTCCCCCAAGACACATCTCGCGTGGGTGAACGATTATGCCCGCTTGATCCAACGCGAGGCTTCTGCGGTCAATGCATATCATTACCGTAGGATTCCGCTGAGGTCTGGAGTGCGAGGTCGTGGCAGGTGGAAATGGCTACGCTACTAATCTCGCTCGTGCTCTTCTTCGGTTTGGCAATCCCCTCCGTAATGTTTGAAGACTTTTTTAATTTCGCCGAACCATCTCGCGGACCTTTCTTCTTTCATTATTAAACATTTCTCGCCCGCCTCTAAGGCTCTTGCGAACTTGCTTGTTGTAATTGAAAGTGCACAGTTAACCTCACTAGAATTCTCTAGTGGGGGGGGGGGGTGAATAGAGATTAAAAATATTTTGTGTAATATATATATATATAATCTCTGATTTATACTTCCAAAATACCAACAAGAATTAAATATATAAAGATTGAAAAAACAAAGAGACAATCACAGCACAACACAAGGAAATATAGTGGTTTCCCCAATCTTTTGGGTAGTCCACTCTTCTACCCCCTTGGTAGGAATTCACAATCTTGCACTGAGTCTTTTGATAAGGAGACTCTTAGAACCAGTCTGAGTCTTTTGATAAGGAGACTCTTAGAACCAACTGAGTCTTTTGACAAGGAGACTCTTAGAACCAGTACAACTGAATTTTTTGAAGAGAGATTCTAAAAACTCTTTTACAATATTTGAAAATGAAATAAGAAAGAGAAGAAGAAGTAGAAGAACAGAAAACAATATGTGCAAGAAGGAATCTTCTTCCTAGCAAGAAGATTAGAAGCACAAGTATAGTGAATATGATCTCTCTTCTATAGTGAGAAGGAGATTGTAGCCCTTTCTCTCTTTTAGTGAGAGCTTTCAGAAATTGCAGCAGAATGGCTTTAGAAGGAGGAGATGAAGAATGCTTGATCTTTGGTGCAGCACTATTTCTCAATTTTCTCTCTTTTCACTTGGGAGCTCTTCCTCTTTTTCAAATGTATATGGTGGATCACTCAACTCGCTTTCTCTGCCGACCTCCTCTTTATTTATAGATCTGTTCATTCAAAATAATACTATAGGAGGATAATCAATTAGCGGTCAGAGAAATAGAAAGATGAAAATGTTTCCATAATACTTATTTCTGTAGAAGGAAAGAACTAATTCTGATTTCAAATAATGTACAAATGAGTTTAATCAAATTAGCCAAGAATCAGGTACAAGGAAAGAATGATTCAGAACGGCTATAAAAGATTAATATCATTCCATATAAATCAGATCTACAGAAAGAAGGAAAGAGATCTGGCGAGTGTTTGAATTTGACATATAAATCGACGTGTGTCGATTACTATTCGACGTAAGCATCGAATTCATCCTGACTGAGCGTCGAGAGGAAAATAAGGAAGGTGCGTCGAATTAGGTGCGTCGACTTCACTAGATACGTCGACTAGAAGTCAGAGTAACATCGACATAGGATGCGTCGAATTCTGTTTAGAATTACTTCGACTCATTCTGAGAGGAACGTCGACTACGTTTCGACGTTGCGACGAATACTATTCGACGCATATTTACTTAACCTAATTTTTCATTCTTAGAATTAATATTCTACTCATTTTAGGGGTTAAGATAAATCATTTTCCCAACAATCTCCCCCTATTTGTCTTAACCCTATAGGAGAGAAAGCATATAGTTAACACTTCACAGCATTTGTAAAGATAAGAAATATATTAAACAAGCAGGAAAAAAGATCATATAACCAAATTTTCCAGAATTATACAAATAGACTTCATATTCATATCAATCATTATTATTTTCAAACATTACTCAGGAGGGGTAGGAGGAGTCTTTCTCTTTCTCTTGAATACTACTGTTTTAGGAGAGGAGGGTTTCTCCTTCTCATTTGTAGGAAGTTCACCTAGCACCCCCTGAGCAGATTGCTCCCCCTGGGATGGAACTTCCTTTAATCCCTCTACTTCTTCAATTTCTTTATTATCTCCAGCTCCAGTTGCATTTGGCTCCTGAGCTTCTACTTCAGTCAACACAACATCTGGCTGTTCTTTTCCTGCTTCATTCATAACAGTATCCAGCTCCCCCTGAGTTGCAGTTTCTTTATCTTTCTCCCCAACTGCCACATCTTCCTTTTCAGTTTCAATTTCTACTCTGCTTGCCTCCCCTTGTAATAGTACTACTTGATTTGCAGCCTCTCTTACTATATTAAGTACCTCTATTGTTTGTTCTTCAGAGTGTAGCTCAGGTACAACTTCATTTCCAATTGTCTTGAGAAGTGCAAGACTATTATCTTTTGAGGAAGGAGGGGACTTGTGAGAGAGAGATTTAGGATTGATAGTACTACTTGATTTGCAGCCTCTCTTGCTATATTAAGTACCTCTATTGTTTGTTCTTCAGAGTGTAGCTCAGGTACAACTTCATTTCCAATTGTCTTGAGAAGTGCAAGACTATTATCTTTTGAGGAAGGAGGGGACTTGTGAGAGAGAGATTTAGGATTGGAGAGCTGCTCTTCATCTAGATTCTCGCCCTTCTTGACCTTCCTGGCCAGGGAGGTTAAGAAAGACCTGGTCACTCTAGAGGAAGAGAGAGAGGTCTTCAGATTTTTCACAGAGGCACTGTCCCCATCTATTTGGGTGTGCATATGAAGGATGGAGGAATGAATTTGGGAGCAGTGCTCATCCAGCATTGCTTGGAATGTTTGAGCTGCTGTTGCAATGCACTGAGTAAGAAGGGCTTCAGTGGATGCAGATGGTTCATGTTGTGGTTGATGATGAGGAGAGAGTGGTGGAGGTGGTGATGAGGGTGGAGAAAGGTTAGTTGATGTATGGGCTATTGGTGATAGTGGAGGTGAAATGGGTGAGAAAGTATGAGGAGGAGGAGGAGATGGAGAAACTGCTGTTTGAGGAGCAGGTGTTTGAGAAGGGGTAGGTAGAGTAGGAGTTATGAGGGAGGTAGAGACTATTGGAGTGGATGATGGTGGTAGAGAAGGATTGTCTCTAGGAGGAGATGGATGAACAGGAGAGTTAGGAGGAGATGGAGTCTTTTCAGGAATGGAACCAGGCTTAGGGATTTGCCTGGTCCATTTGGAGAATAGAGCTATTGACATCCTTTTTCCTGGAGGAATAGGGATTCCTTTTGACCTGCATAGGTCAGGGAAGGTGTGGAAGAGTGCATTTTCTTTGTGTGAGTATTTAGAGCTTATCATCTAGAGCAGGCATGTGGCCCAGTCCACCTTCTTCTTCAGCACCAGGGCTCCCATGATATTCAGTTGCTGCTTGGGCACTGCATCATGGGCTGAGGTCTTGCATAGCAGGATTTTTTCTACTATATCTGCTAGCAGTCTGTACTCCTCAGAAAAGTCTGTTTTCTTTAGATGGATTGGTCTATCTTTTGAAAATTTCATGGTGGTTAGCAGATGCTTGATTTCATCAGGTGTGAGGTCTATAGATTCATCACCTAATAAGAGGGTGATGAAGACTTATTTAGTTATCCTTTAGAAGCTGATTCTCTTTATTTGCTTTGAACAAAGATCATATTAGGGTGTACCTGATGGAAGATCAAAGGTTGTCTTAAAGTGTTCTGCAGATATTGAGACAGGTGTCTCATGGATTGTTCCTTGGATTTCTCCTTGTTCAGATATCTGAACATGAGTTATCAGCTCAGTGAGCTCTGTTTCCAGGAGCTTGCATCTTGTGGAGATGAGCTTGTCTAGTCCAGCTTCAATAAACAGAGCAATGATGCTCTTGTAGTTTTCTGCGGCCGCTTGGAACGATGCAAGATCAATGTCGAAACCAGAGTTGGTCTTGGGAGCCATTCTAGGTCAGTGAGAGAAAGAGGAAGAAATCGGATGGACTGGGGAGCAAGAAGGATGAAGGATGCAGAGTAGTGAAGGTTTCTAACTGAAGAGTCTTTTTAAGTCAGGTGAAACGTCAAAATGCGACACTATTCGAGGCTTATTCGGTACTTCAATGGATGTGACCGAAAATATTTTAGTATTGCCGCTCGTTTTCATGAAATCGACGTTACGTCGAGTGGAATTCGACGTAAGCGTCGATACAGCCCGCGTTAAGATGCTAGTGTTTCGTATCGACGTATGCGTCGATTGTAATCGACGCATGCGTCGAGTTCACTTATTGAGTCGAGTCATCGACGGTGCGTCGATTAAAATTCGACGTGACTTTTAATTTTCCTGAAAAATTCTAGGTGTTTATTTCTTTTTATCTCTTCCTAATCCTAAAGGTTTCTAAGTTAGTCTTGGACTAATTTTCACAGATAGTTTGATTGATTGTGCCAGCATTGTTTGGCAAGGTGGCCAGTTTTGTAACATATGTAGCACTTGATTATCTTAGTATTGTGAGAATTTGAGTTCAGAGAGGGATAGAAGAGTGGATTAGGATAGTAAGTTTGATTTAGATGGGAATTTTGATTAGGATAGAAAGTTTGGTTAGGATAGAGGTGTTGATTAGGATAGAAATCATGATTAGGATAAAAGTTTCCTGAATAGGGGTTAAGATGGTTGGTTTTTGGAGGATAGGCATTTAAGTTGCTCTGAGTTCCTATGCGTCGATATCTATTCGACGTATATTGATAGTTGCGTTGATTTATATTCGGCGCTTTCTTCAGATTGCGTTGATCTGGTATCGACGCATGAAAGATGTTACGTCGATTGGATGTCGACGTACTTTTATTCAAGCGTCGAGTTGAGGTCGAGGCATTTGAGAGATTGCGTCGAGTAGAATTCGATGCACTTTCACTCATGCGTCGATATGAAGTAGACGCAACTGTGTCTTCATACATTTTCTTCTTCCCTTTTTCTGATTTTGCTCTTTCATGTATTGTTTCTCTTAGCTTAGTTATTTCTTCAGATGAAGTTTGAGAATCATCAGCTGAATAGTATGATGTTTCATCAAATTGTTTTATTTCCTTGAGGGAGTCTTCTTCCTTATTTAGTGAGTCTTTTTCTTGGTTTGATTTGATGGGTTTGGTGAATTTTACAGGGACCATCCAAGCAGGTTTGTTGGATGGAATTTGGTTGGTTGAGGGATCAGCCCCTAGACCAAGATTTTTATGTCTCCTGGTTTGTTGTTCAGTGATTTCCTTGAGTGTTTGGCTTCTCATTTTTATTGATTCTTCAAAAGCTTTTGCCTGGGATACCTTATCCTTAAGGAGCTGGTTTTCTATTCTAGCCCTTTCTACCTCCTTTTCTATGATGTTACCCTTAATTCATAATTTTTAGAGCATTTAACTTCTCTATTTCTCTGGTTTTTAGCCACTTTGATTTGTTCTTTTAGATCTTTAATTTCTTGTGTAGCTTTTAGTTGATCTAGACACATTCCCATAAAATCATTTCTGAAATTTTCACTTTGAAAATCTATTTCATCAAACATGCTTACCTCATCCTTATCCTCAGATTCCTCTATGAGAATAAGGCTATCTTCTTTTTCATCTTCAGAAGATATGCTTTCTTCTGATCCTGTCTCACTCCATGATTTAGCATCATCATCTTTCTTTGAGCCTTCAAGTTCCATTAAGCATAGGTCTTCTTGCTTAGGCTCTTCATTGTCACTCTTAGAAGAGGAGCTGTCCTCAGTGTCTGTATCACTCCAGGCTTCTGCTATAAAGCCTCTTTCTTTCTTCTTCCCCTTTTTCTTGAGATCTTTCTTTGTCTCAGCATTTTCTGGACATTCTGGGGCAATATGTCCAGGTTTCCTGCAGGAGTAACAAATAATTTCTTTAGTAGGAGTTTTGTCATACCTTGGTTTTGATTCTCTCCTTCTTGATCCATCTGTCCTGACCCACTTCTTGAATTTTCTGGCCAGGAAACTGAATAATTCTTCTTCAGTGACGGAGCTTCCTTCCTTTGTTGCTTTTAATGCAATGTTCCTGTCTTTTGAAGAAGTTGAGGTGTTTTCTCTTCTTTTCTTCTCTTCTCTGGTTTTCAGCAGTTGCTCATAGGATCTGAGTTTTCCTAAAAGAGCATCTGTTGAAATTTCCCTTTGTCCTCTTGTGTCTCTTATTGCCCATATCCTTGAATCCCATGAGCTTGGGAGACTCATCAGCAATTTGTCATTGAATTCTGTAAGAGAGATTTGTCTATCCAAGTCTCTTAGTTGATTGATGATCAGACTAAATCTGTCTTACATCTCAGAGATGCTTTCTTCATTCTTCTTTTGGAAGTTCTCATATTGAGAGATCAATAGAGTCTTCCTATCTTTTCTTTCATCAGCACTTCCTTCTACCATCTTTATGAGAGCCTCCCAAATTTCTTTGGCTGATTCACAATCAACCACCCTTTGAAAGATTTCATCAGAGAGGGTTGAGACCAGAATATTTACAGCCTTTGCATCACATGTTCCTGCCTTTTTCTCTTCAACTGTCCACTCAGCCTTTGGGACAAGTGTTTGAGTCACTTCACCACTTGAGTCTTTTCTATAAGGCTTGGGAGGACCTGTCAAGATAACATTAAATAAATCTTGATCAATAGAATTCATATAAATCTTAACTCTTGTTTTCCAAACTGCAAACTTTTCAAGATTGCACATTGGTGGTCTGGTGGAAGCATAATCTTTGATTTGTGCCATGTGAAAAATAATTGTTAGAAGAATATATATATATAAGTAAGAGGTAGGATCTTTTTGATCAAGGAGTTATCCTTTTTTAGATCAACCTCGCTTTGATACCAATTGAAAGTGCACAGTTAACCTCACAAGAATTCTCTAGAGGGGGGGGGGGGGGGGGGGGGGGGGGGGGGGGGGGGGGGGGCGGGGGTGAATAGAGATTAAAAATATTTTGTGCAATATATATATATATATGTATAATCTCTGATTTATACTTCCAAAATACCAACAAGAATTAAATATGTAAAGAATGAAAAAGCAAAGAGACAATCACAGCACAACACAAGGAAATATAGTAGTTCCCCAAAACTTTTGGGTAGTCCACTCTTCTACCCCCTTGGTAGGAATTCACTATCTTGCACTGAGTCTTTTGATAAGGAGACTCTTAGAACCAACTGAGTCTTTTGACAAGGAGACTCTTAGAACCAGTACAACTGAATTTTTTGAAGAGAGATTCTAAAAACTCTTTTACAATATTTGAAAATGAAATAAGAAAGACAAGAAGAAGTAGAAGAACAGAAAACAATATGTGCAAGAAGGAATCTTCTTCCTAGCAAGAAGATTAGAAGCACAAGTATAGTGAATATGATCTCTCTTCTATAGTGAGAAGGAGATTGTAGCCCTTTCTCTCTTTTAGTGAGAGCTTTCAGAAATTGCAGCAGAATGCTTTAGAAGGACGAAATGAAGAAAGGTTGATCTTTGCTGCAGCACTATTTCTCAATTTTCTCTCTTTTCACTTGGGAGTTCTTCCTCTTTTTCAAATGTATATGGTGGATCACTCAACTCTCTTTCTCTGTCGACCTCCTCTTTATTTATAGATCTGTTCATTCAAAATAATACTATAGGAGGATAATCAATTAGCAGTCAGAGAAATAGAAAGATGAAAATGTTTCCATAGTACTTATTTCTCTAGAAGGAAAGAACTAATTCTGATTTCAAATAATGTCCAAATGAGTTTAATCAAATTAGCTAAGAATCAGGTACAAGGAAAGAATGATTCAGAATGGCTATAAAAGAATAATATCATTCCATATAAATCAGATCTACAGAAAGAAGGAAAGAGATCTGGCGAGTGTTTGAATTTGACATATAAATCGACGTGCGTCGATTACTATTCGACGTAAGCGTCGAATTCATCCTGACTGGGCGTCGAGAGAAAAATAAGGAAGGTGCGTCGAATTAGGTGCGTTGACTTCACTAGATACATCGACTAGAAGTCAGAGTAACGTCGACATAGGATGCATCGAATTCTGTTTAGAATTACTTCGACTCATTCTGAGAGGAACGTCGACTACGTTTCGACGTTGCGTCGAATACTATTCGACGCATATTTACTTAACCTAATTTTTCATTCTTAGAATTAATATTCTACTCATTTTAGGGGTTAAGATAAATCATTTTCCCAACAGTAATATATTTGCTCGTGATGCTTGCTCTCGCAATTTATTTCAATTTTTCTTGTTGTTTTCGCATGGAAATTTCGCTTATACTAATCCCGCAAACTGGTCTCGCTCGCTAATATACCTCATGTTTTATCGTGTTCTCGCGTCATACGGGGTTTTTCCTAACCGCCCCCCCCCCCCCCCCCCCCCCCCGTCGATTCAACTTCTTTCCCACGCTTTTCATTCTCTATAAATAGGTTCCAGCGCTGATCTCACTTACCGCATTTAACTCAAGCTCTTCTTTTCCCTCTGTTTGCGAGATCTCGCGCTCTCTTCTTCGTGCTTTCTTCTTCTTCTTCTCACAGGTCTCACGATGGTGGGTGACGCAAGCGAGGCTGAAGGTCGGTTGAAGTGCGCCTGGGCCTTCTCCGATCACACTTTCTTGCACAGCAACTTTACTGAAGAGGAGTATCTCGCCGCCGTTGCTGATTTCATCCCACCAGGGTTCTCCGCTCGCTGTCCTAGCGGGGAGGACGTAATCAACGTACCCATGTCGGATGAGCTCGACATCCCTACCACCCACTTTGGGGTCGGCCTGCGCCTGCCACTGTGGCCTGAGGTCCTCCAGGTACTCGCTGATCTCGCATAACTTTACCTTTCTGAATTTTGAAGCTCTCGCTCGCTTCTTAGAGACCTCGCGATGTTTTTTTTCGCCAGGTACTAAAACATTACTGTGTGATACTGGGCCAGCTGACCCCAAACGCCGTGGCAGTCATTGTCGCGTTCGCATGCTACATGCAAGAGGAACGCATTGAGTTCAGCCTGCCTGTCTTCCGGAAGCTGTTCTCCTTCAGGGCCTACAAGGAGGGCACCACCTACTTCGTGGGCTCGGGACTCAAGGTCAACGAGACCGTCAACATGAGCCACTACTGGGCTCAAAAGTTCCTTTTCGTCAAAGGGAACTTCGACAACATCCCATTCTCATCGATTCAGCATGGCGAGAGCACCTACCGCCCCCCAGCTCTCGTCGGCCATGACGCCGCTCTATACCAGTTCTTCAGCAAGAAGAATTTCGAGGTGGCGCACCTCTGCCGAAACCTCAACTCGCTACCACTAGTGCTCCCCGGGGATGGTATGTATTGCTCCAGCTCCCCCTTTTCTTCAAGAAGTTCTCGCCTAAGATTTCTGATTGTTGAACTATTGCTGGTGAGTGAGATCTCCGAATCCATCCCCCCTACGCGAGCAGCCAGTCTTTCCCTGCACACCTCACCCTCTCAAAATGGGAGCGGACGCCTGCCGTGAGACCTCCCGTCTTGCCGCCCCTCCCACTAAGAAAAGGGGTGAGTCTTCCGCCCGGAAGGACTCCTCCTCACAGCCCTCCCAGAAGAAGAGCAAGAAACATCCCCGCCTTCTGAGAAGGGAAAGGGGCACGCCGAGGCTTCCCCGGGCGAGATCCTACCAGCTGACTTCCCCAAAGAAAGGGAGTCTAGCAAGACAGTCGAGAAGGTCGCCCGGGTCTCCTCCTTTCCAGTGCTGGTTGATGCGCTATTTTGGCACTGATGATTAGCAAGCACGAAATGCGATACGACGACAGTGCACCAGTCGCTCAAGTAATAAAATAGGGAGGAACTCCCAGAATATCGTTCTCTAAGGACCGCAAGTTGGGTAGTATGATTTGCTCAAACCAGGAAATCAGTTAAAAGGATTAATAAGAAACAAAGGGGGGTTGTGATTTGGGTTCCTAAGCTATTGCAGAATGAAAAGAAATGCGGGTCGAAAAGCACCGCTTCGCAACATGTGGGTGAGTGCAGCGGCCGCGAAGCTGCGCTTCGGTAAGCGGGTGGATTGGCCACAGTGCGGGGTTCGTGAGGGTTATACTCACCTCTTCGCAAACATCACCACTAGCAATCGCTAAGTGGCTTCACACACAACCAACCTAGGCTATCACAACAACAAACAAGGGCTATTCTTGCCACCGCATCAACATTGGTAATGAACACAAGCAATAATCCTTAAGATTAACTTAACAAGCATTCATACAACACAAAAACAAGTACAAGCATCAAGGGTTAGAGAGGACCACAAAGAAGATGTCATCGCGTCTTGGGTTCACGGCTGGAATAAGAGGTTGTCGCGCTCTCTCCGGGCTCGGCCCTAAGATGGCGTGCTAACTCGAAGGAGGTTGTCACCGCTCCAACGATCTTCAGCCCTTCTATGGTCTCCTCGGCGAGGAATGCTTGAGCTAGCGGCGGCGGAAGCTTGCAAACTCTCTCGGATGGATTGATGATGAAGGAGATCGCCGAAGATGGTCTCCTCTTGCCTCTTACAGTGGAAAGGGTGAAAATGGCGGGATTCCAAGTCTTTCCCGCGAGGGGGATCGAGCTCTCTCCCGTCACTCCAATGGCAGCAACATTTCCTGCTTAAATACTAAACGGGCAGAAAATTGGTCACGCATGGTCGAACGCACGACCGTACGCAGACCGTGCGTTAATTAAAGATAAAAACCGGCGTGAAGATGAAGCTACGCCGCCCGTGCGATTTACTAACGCACGGGCAAATTCGTCTGTGCGTCAAAATGCACGGACAAATTCAGATACGTCTTAAAACAGTAGAAACAGGAGACCGTGCGTTTTACTCGCGCACGGGCGATTCCGACCGTGCGTCAAAACGCACGAGTAAACTCAGATTGCCAGTTTTCTGCCCAGATGAGATCGCACGACCGCAGCAGACCGTGTGTCAAGGAAAATGCACGACCATGCGTTTCACACAGTTATGAAATCTGGGAGAAAACTGGATACAAGACAATCCGGCCACCTGCACACAAGATAAATAAGCTGGGAATACACCTTCAGCACCAGATAAACATAGAGAAATGGAAGGGGAGCACCATGTGCTTACCCGCAATAACAAGGAGCGCAATTGCACACCGAACGGGCCTAATAGTGCACCTAGCAGGGAATAGTGAATATGAATGAAAACGTGCCTAAAGTGTGGTGCAAAGACTAGATAATCGGCCCAGATGAGTCCATAAATATATATAAATGGGACTCATCACACCGCCAAACATAACCATTTGCACGTCTCGGGCAAACTACTCAGCCCTCCTGTCGGAACAATTAAATGTTAGCGTGAGTGTAAGCGGTAGAGACCAATGCATGCACACGTGCATAGAAATATATTAGAACAGAATTAAACTCAAGATTACATCTAACTATTTCTAGAACAGTAGTTTGAAATTCATTTTACTTGGATGGTGAATCCTGGTGAATCTTTCGGTCGCGCAAAAGGGAAAATAGCGTGACTAATGAGTAGAGTATTACTCGAATCGAAGCTCGGGATAAACTCCAAAGAAATCCATCAAAGTCGGTGTCCATAGGCTTGCACGTTCGCACTCTCTCTACTGCATGGGATGACTCGTATCTAAAATCAATAGGACTTATGGGTTAGAATTGGGCTTAGGTTGAGTATAGTCTAGGTAAGTAGAAGGATGAGGGAATCGCATTCAACACAACCTGAGCACTCAAGAGAATTACAATCACCAACACAAATTTTTCAAGAATTACACAACACCCCCAGACTTCAACTGAACACTAGGTGCGTGCTAAGCCAAATATAAATTGAATTTGCCGAGAGAATATTATTTTTGCACCACTTTTTTTCCTTTTCTTTTCTTTCTTTTCTTTTCTTTCTTTTCTTTTCTTTTCTCTCATTGACAAAATGACATTTGAAAGTACAATAAAACGTCTCCTTTAGATAATTCAAAACTGCCATACACGACAAAGATGACACCAAATGTGATCGAAAAAGAAATTTCTTTCAGCTCAAAGGTTGGTGTGAAAATAGGTTCGGCCGTATGGCTTTGGTTAAATTATAGTGGAGCTAAACAAGGAGGAATGGTAGGCTCAAGTGGGCTTGTGATGAGTCTCCATTATATACATAATTTAGGACTCATTTAGGCTTATTTTCATGCATAGGTACTGCATATTAAGTTGATTATCGTTCATATTGGATTAGTTGTTCATTTGCGTTGATAGTACCTTCCTTAGCCTAGTTCTGTGTGTTATCGTGGATGTTTCCCTTTTATTCTTGTTGGTGCATATTTTATGCCGCTGAGGAGCTTTGTTTCTATGCCCCAGCAGATATGTTTGAGTTTCATGCAGGTACAAGGATCATGTGAACGCCCGGAATTGTTCGGGGTGAATTTTGGCCTAAATAGCCAATGATCGTGCGTTTTCCTTCGCGCACAATCAAGCGCACGACCAATGGTCGTGCGTTAATTCCACTTTTCATCCCGAGCGGTTCGCATGATCAGAGGCCTTCATCGCGCACGACCACTGATCGTGCGCAGCTGACCGTGCATTATTTCCTCCCTTTTCTCAGCTGCAGGTCGGCCGCGCACGATCACAGACATTCCTTCGCGCACGACCATTGGTCGTGCGCCACTGACCGTGCGAAGTGTTTATTCTGTTCCTTATTTAAACCGCTGCTCCACAAATTTAGGGCATTCAGCAATTCCGGGGGCGCGATTCTTCCGCTGTTTCGGGCGATTTTCATCCCATCTTCATCCCCATTCCATTCCAATCATCCGGGAGACTCCTCCGGCGACCAAGAGTTGTTTCTCTACCATCAGGGAGCCCTTTCGGCTGTCAGCAAAGCTTTCCTAGCGAGTGTTCTTCAAGTTGTTGCGGAGAAAGTGGAGATCACTGGAGAAAGTGACAGACCTCCAGCACTGGAAGCACCCCTCGACCGAGTTCGGAAGCGGATTGACAACCCGCTATTCCGGCCGTGACCGACGGCTCTCCTTCTTGAGTGGTTTTCTCTTAACTTATCTTGTATAACTAGATGAATATTTGTGTAATTCACTTGAATGATTTGTTTGTTTATGAATGAATTATTTGGTGTTTACATAATCTCCTTTGTATTGCTCTGTGTTGCATTCGCTTGCACTCCACTCCACTCCACTTCCACATACACGTTCAAGCTAGCTCACCCTAGCAAAAGCTAGAAGTGAGAGTGAAGAGGTGAACTCGACCCTCACAAAACCCCGCACTGTGGCCATTTCACCCGCTTACCGAAGCGCGACATCGCGGCCGCTGCACTCACCCCCACTTTGCGAATAGGTGTGTGCGACCCTCAATCGTCACAGTTACTTTCCGTCCACGCGCCTTCCGAAGCATGGCATCGCGGCCGTTGCATCCATCCCGCCTTACGAAGCGGAGTTTTGACCCGCATCTCTTATTTCTGCAATAGTCTAGATCACCCATCACAAAGCCCTTGTTTTTACTTTCTGTTATTCGTCATAACAATCGCCTCACTCTATTTTCTTATCACCACATCCTGCATTCCTTGAGAGATCGATACTTGGGGATAACTTCCCATTTTTATTACTTGAGCGACCGGTGCACTGCCGTCGTATCGCATTTCGTGCCTGCTAATTAGCAGTGCCGAAATAGCGCATCAAGTTTTTGGCGCCGTTGCTGGGGAATGCAGGCGTGATGAGATGTTGGTTGTGAATCGATTATTTTTGATTGAGTCTTTTATTCTTTTTAATTTAGTCTTTTTATGCCATTTTCTTCTTTTATAGCATGTGGGCGCATTTGAACATTCGATGTCGTTGGTGTGGGGACACATCCCACGCTAGTGATAGGTGTCCCAAAGAGTATGGTGTTGTTCAGAAACCATATGGAGCCCATAAGTATTCTGGCTACTCTACTGCACCTTAATTATCGCACCTTTACACGGCTGCCGTACCTTTTGTGTCGGCAAAGCCGGCAAAGCAGTGCCTATTTTGCAAAAGTAGAGAGTACGCCTTGAAGGACTGTGCTGCTTATCTTCGTAAATTGGAGGATGACGATGAGCCGGATATCCTGATCGTCCCATCTTCAAATTCTGCGAGCACAGCTTCTTCCTCTGATTACGTGTCACTTCCACCTTCACTTTTTGAAGGGTATGGAACCGACACGTACGTCAGTGACCCTCACGACTCCATTTCTGATGCGACCCCCCATCCTTCTTTGGTTCATGTACGACTTTGCGTGGATTTGTGCCCTTGCGAGGAGAGTGAGCCCAAACTCTTAAGAAGCACGTCCTCTCCCGCCACGCACGAAATTACATCTGTTTCTGATGTTTTCATTGAGGTCAATCTACAGGTTGATGCAGATTTGTGCAATGTCGTGCCCACTCTCATGGAGGAGGATAGCCTCGATTATGCTGAAGCAACCGTTTCGGTCCAGTGCGAGGAAGTCCAAATTATAGAGGAGGCCATTGCATGCGCTGTTGAATCCAGTGAATTCCTCGACGATATCATCAGTTCGTCGTTGCCGCACCCAATGGGGGATGAAGCCGGGATTGTCCCCTCAGATGAGATTTCTTTTAGTCTTTCTTCTAATTTATTTCATGACCCTCTTTCTTTATGTACAAGGATGCAAGATGCCCCTCCTCCAGCTGATCAGACCTTATGCATGGAGGAGCCGAAAGCCTAGCGGGATGAGGAAGATACAGTGAAGGAACATCTTGTTTCCTCATCATCGTTGGTGCTTCCCCTTGAGGATTGGTTACAAGGGGGCAAGCGGTTTTTCTTTGAAGACATAATACTGGAGGAGAAGAAGAGAGCGAAAAAGGAGGAGATCTGGGGTTGGAGGCTGAGCATCCTACTTAATTTCCACCCTTACTACCATGTCCCCGGACCTTTTTCTTTCATCAGTTGTTACCATTTCAAATCATCTTATAGCTGATCTGTTTTGAGCATGTAATAGTAAATAGGATTTATTAACTTTTGCTTGTTTGTAGACTTTATAAACTGCTTTAATACAGGTATTTGGTCCACCTTAAAGGACGTTAAACAAAAGGGCTTCTTGGGAGACAACCCATGGGAACCAACCGGTTCCGTTTGCTTGATTTAATCTCTATCATGTTTTGTTTGCTTTTGCTTTTGTTTTTAGCTATGCAGGTGTGAACTGGATTGGATGAAGAGGAGGAGGAGATCATTAAATAAGGATTATACCGCTCTTCTGGCATGCTCTTAGGAGCATAGGTACTCTTAACCCAGCTCTCAGTTTGCTTCGAAAGATCATATTTGCTTGTGTTTCAATGCGAGTCTGGGGGGAGTGAGCCTGTGCTTACGCTACACACACATACATGCTAGAATGATGTGTTAGGAAATTTATATTTATTGTCTCATTGCATAATGCACACCACATGCATTTCATTGTTACTCGTGCGCAATTATCGTGCGAGTGCTTGATGTATATGTTTAGAAGTTTGATTGTTAGTTTAGGATTGTGTGGCTGAACAGGATGTGACCCGTGCGGTGCTGCTATTAGAGCGCTCACGCAGCTTAAAAATTCATGTAGAATAGATTTAATTACAAAGTTATAGTTTTATTTACTTTATTTGTGTAATTACTTAATACTCTGCTCAAACGGTGAATTTGGAGAATCTAGCGGTAGCCCTTGGTCGAGTGTAGAAGAGCTGTTAGCCTCGTATTGTTTGAGTTGGAAGGAGAGGAGACCTCATTCGGTGGTTAAGAACTTGCCCCAAGCTATTTTCAAAACGAAATGCGTTGAATGATCTTGTTGGGAGCATGACGTAGGCCATCATTTGGTCCGGTTGAGCTTTGATTTCCCAACCTAACGTCATCCTTTGCTAGCCCCGTTGAGCCTTACCTTTCCTACTTGTTAAACTCCACTAAACGTTCATCAAGGCCCCATATCCTAACCTAAAACGCACTAAAGTCAAGCTTTGAAACTTATACACATTGATGATGATTGTGCGATGCGGAGAACAAATATGTGGTTGTGTGATGTGGTGTGTGCGCGCAGAAAAAAATGAGATTGAAAAATTGTTTGATCCTAAATTATGTTTCTATGGATCTAAAAAAAAGGAGTAAAAGATCTCTAAAAAGAATCGAACCACAAGTGTGGTAGTCTCACGCACACCATAGTACTTAAATGGAGTCTGGGGGAGTGTGCTTCAAGGTGAAGATGTTATGGTTGAGTTTTGTTTATTTTCCGGAGGTTGAGTGCGTTTAGCCGACGTTCTTCTACTTCATTACCGTACCTCAACCCAAGCCCAAGTCTAACCTAAAAGTCCTACTGATTCTTGATGAGATCGTCTCATGAAGTGGAGAAGGTGTGAAAGGGCAAGCATATGACCATCGAACTTGATGGATTTCTTGGAGAGCTCTTTCTTGAGATCCAATTTGAACAACGCTCACCTCAGGAGCTCACACTATTCTCCCTAGGGCGCGACAGTTCGATTCACCAATAATTCACCTCAGAGTAGTAGTATTTTGTATTTTACACTTGTAGAAGTTTTTAAAATATAGTCTTTGTTTTAAAATCTTTTCTACTTTATTTTTACGCTCGTTAGTTCTTTACTTCCCATCGTGTTTCGCCTGCACAGTTGCTTCCTTAACGTTCATTTTTCTACCATAGGATTGAGTGTTCGCCCGAGACGTGCAAACGAGTAAGTCTGGGGGAGTGATGAGTCGCCATTATATACATAATTTAGGACTCATTTAGGCTTATTTTCATGCATAGGTACTGCATATTAAGTTGATTATCGTTCATATTGGATTAGTTGTTCATTTCCGTAGATAGTACCTTCCTTAGCCTAGTTCTGTGTGTTATCGTGGATGTTTCCCTTTTATTCTTGTTGGTGCATATTTTATGCCGCTGAGGAGCTTTGTTTCTATGCCCCAGCAGATATGTTTGAGTTTCATGCAGGTACAAGGATCATGTGAACGCCCGGAATTGTTCGGGGTGAATTTTGGCCTAAAAAGCCAATGATCGTGCGTTTTCCTTCGCGCACAATCAAGTGCCCGACCAATGGTCGTGCATTAATTCCACTTTTCATCCCGAGCGGTTCGCACGATCAGAGGCCTTCTTCGCACACGACCACTGGTCGTGCGCAGCTGACCGTGCGTTATTTCCTCCCTTTTCTCAGCTGCAGGTCGGCCGCGCACGATCACAGACATTCCTTCGCGCACGACCATTGGTCGTGCGCCACTGACCATGCGCAGTGTTTATTCCGCTCCTTATTTAAACCGCTGCTCCGCGAATTTAGGGCATTCAGCAGTTCCGGGGGCGCGATTCTTCCGCCGTTTCGGGCGATTTTCATCCCATCTTCATCCCCATTCCATTCCAATCATCCGGGAGACTCCTCCGGTGACCAAGAATTGTTTCTCTACCATCGGGGAGCCCTTCCGGCCGTCAGCAAAGCTTTCCTAGCGAGTGTTCTTCAAGTTGTTGCGGAGAAAGTGGAGATCACCGGAGAAAGTGACAGACCTCCAGCACTGGAAGCACCCCTCGACCGAGTTCGGAAGCGGATTGACAACCCGCTATTCCGGCCGTGACCGACGGCTCTCCTTCTTGAGTGGTTTTCTCTTAACTTATCTTGTATAACTAGATGAATATTTGTGTAATGCACTTGAATGATTTGTTTGTTTATGAATGAATTATTTGGTGTTTACATAATCTCCTTTGTATTGCTCTGTGTTGCATTCGCTTGCACTCCACTCCACTCCACTTCCACATACACATTCTAGCTAGCTCACCCTAGCAAAAGCTAGAGGTGAGAGTGAAGAGGTGAACTCGACCCTCACAAAACCCCGCACTGTGGCCATTTCACCCGCTTACCGAAGCGCGGCATCGCGGCCGCTGCACTCACCCCCACTTTGAGAATAGGTATGTGCGACCCTCAATCGTCACAGTTACTTTCCGTCCACGCGCCTTCCGAAGCACGGCATCGCGACCGTTGCATCTATCCCGCCTTGCGAAGTGGAGTTTTGACCCGCATCTCTTATTTCTGCAATAGTCTAGATCACCCATCACAAAGCCCTTGTTTTTACTTTCTGTTACTCGTCATAACAATCGCCTCACTCTATTTTCTTATCACCACATCCTGCATTCCTTGAGAGATCGATACTTGGGGATTACTTCCCATTTTTATTACTTGAGCGACCGGTGCACTGCCGTCGTATCATATTTCGTGCCTGCTAATTAGCAGTGCCGAAATAGCGCATCAGCTTGCAACGATGATTATGTAGGTAAGGATTTCAAAAGCACAACCGGATCAAGAAATGGCCTATATCACATTTTATGATGAGTACTTCAACGCAATCTTTTCGAGAGTCGCCTAGTGCAAGTTCTAGCCACCGAGAAAGGTTGTCCTTCCTTCCGACCTTAGTAATAAGCTACTACTAGTCTAGCTACACTCGACCTTATGCTACCGTTGGATTCACCGGATTCACCACTAAAGTAAAGTAAATTACAGCTACTACAATAGAAATAATTAAATTATAACTCTAAATTTAATTCTACTCTAATTGAATTTCTAGGCATGACGGGAGCACTTGACTAGAGCACTACTCGAGTCAACATTTTTCTCTACTCCTCACTCATACGCTAATAATCCAATTCTTACGAGCGGGGAACCTCGCAGCGATACCCAATAAGTACGCGTGATCAAGTGCGCGTGAACTAGGTGCAAGTGTATGCAATATGTGCACAAAATACAAATCCTAACTCATCACATTCTAACATGCCATGCAAAGTGTGTGCACGTGCACCGATCACTCTCTCCCCCAGACTTGATCAAAACAAACTAAAATAACCAATTCAGAAATAAGTAAGAGAGGGGTAGAGTTGACCTATGCTCATAGAAGAGCATGCCAGAAGTGCGGTAGTTCCAACATTAATATTTTTCGTAATTTCCTCATCCCCCACAAGAGAGCATCCGCCTACAATGTTAGCAAAACAGAAATAGTAGTGCATAAAAGGAATTTAAAAAGCAGACGGAACTGGGTGGTTCCCATGGGTTGTCTCCCAAGAAGCCCTTTTGTTTAACGTCCTTCAAGGTGGACCAAATACCTGTATTAAAGTTCGATAGCGGCAGTTAAAGAGATTGTTCCAAACTAAAATAAGAACGACCAACACAGCAAAGAGACAAAATAGAGCACAAAATCAGACCGAAGAAGCAGCATAATCACAACCCCGAGACCCCATCACGCATCAGCTGTATGCTGATTTGTGGTGGTTCTCCCCAGCTACGTGAGATGGGAGAGAGGTGAAGGCTTTAGGGCCAAAGGAGGATGTCTCCCCCTTGCCCCTAACCTCTTCCTTCTCGCGCCGGAGGGCCACAGAGCGTGCTTCACGCAGAAATTTTTCTTGCCTCTGCTTCTCCACAGTTGGAGAGCGCCAACGTTTAAAACTGGCAGAACTTCCCACCTTGGTGGTGGGTGACTTCACTTCCGTTACCGCCGTGGCAACCGGATCAGCCCGATGGACCTGCTTAAAATGTTTACATTTGTTATTTTGACTTGGGCAAATTTTCATAAGGCGCTTTATTCCGCCTTCTCCCTCGTCATTCAATATTCTGGTCGCAGTGTTGTCTTCTGCCTTCTTTCCCTCTTCCATCACAACTTCCAACTTCTCTTCTTTCTTTGCTCCTTCTAGCAATTTTGTTCTTTTCTCGGCTTCTGCATCACTAGATGGTTCCTTTGTAAAAATAAGGGGAGAGTGAATTACTGCTTCAAATACAATCTTGGGGCAAGTGGAGGGTGTCACCTTACAGGGTAAGACAACACAACCCTTAGAAAAGTCTAAGGCGGCACCGCTCTCTTTTAAGAACGGTACTCCCAAGATGGGAATGGATTGATTCAGACTTGGTCCCAAGACTTGGAAGTCGACAACAATTACCGTCCCCTCGATTGTAACTTCCACATTCCTGACTTCTCCCTCATCCTTAACTACAGTCCCATTATCAAGCACTAGTGACTTCCGTTCATCCGTATCCATTTTAAGTTGCAGTTTAGCAACATCCTACAAAACGAGGACGTTGCGAGATGAACCGGAATCACATTGGGCTGCCGTTTCAATATTGTTAATGGAGCATGAGACTACCAACTCACTTAGTTCACCAACTCCCGCGTCGGAGAGACTCTTCCCTTGGGTAATTGGATTTTTTTTGGTATTACTGGGAAGGGTCCCTTGCGCACGCTCGGTTAGCACTTGAGCTAGTTGGCCCACTTGCATCTCCAAGTTACGCATGGACGCGGTTTGGTTCACCATATTAGTGTTGGCGACTTCCATAAACTTTTCCATCAACTCTTCCAGATTAATTTTCTTAGGGACTGGGGCACCTTGATTATAACCCTGCTGAGGCGGCCTTGGTTGACTTCCGGACGCTTGAGCATTGTATTGATGCTGGCCCGGTTGCCATAGTTGGCCTGCAGCATTTTGGTTCCATGAAAAATTGGGGTGATTTCTCACACCCGGATTATAAGCATTTCCGTAGGGTGCCCCCCTAGCTTGATTCCCAATGAAATTTACAGATTCATTTAAACAAAGCTGAGAGAACTCACCTGATGGCTCGCTACCTGGAGACTCGTATGAGTGTTGACCACTGCCTCCACATCCTTCACATGTAATGTTAGACGCGGGCACAGCAGCGGGAGGTAGTGAATCCACCATGAATAGTCCCCGAGCGCTTTTAGGTAGGAAGACCATGACATGATAGTTTAAAAGAAAACAAAAAGAAAAAGATAGAAAAGACATTAAAGCACATCATGAAGTAGAAATTTGTGTATTTCATTTTAATTGATTTCTACTTCATGCAAATGATGGGATACTAATGAATAAGAGATTTAGGTATCCAAAGAGGACCGGGAGTGATGGTTCCTTTGGGTACCCAAATACATCGTGTTTTCTTTTGGGGAGATGTGATTGAATGGGCCCTTTTGATTTGAGTTTGTGTTTCATCTTTAACTTTTGGCCGCCATTCAAACATTGGTTTAATATTATTCTTATTTATCAAATTTCCATGACGATTTTGCAAAACATTCTTTATAGGAAATTTGTTTATCTTTGTTTCTGATGTTATTTGATCATCATAGATTTATCATAATTTTTGGAGAGCCATATCATAAGATTTACTTACACTTCATGATCATTTTCATACTTGGCAAATGTTTGGAGAAATTAAAATAAATATTAATTAATTAGGGAAAAATATGATTCTCTGGAATTAGTCTTATAACATCATGATAGACCTCCAGTAAATAGCTTGGGTCAGTTGGATGAATATTTGGAGTACCTCTAGCTGTGAGCTTCATATAATTAGTTTGGTCTGCGTATAGTAAAACTGTGAAATTTGAGAATCAAGTGGATCCTTAGGAGGTAATGGGAGGTAAGTGGTTACCTAGTTTAGTTTAAAAGGTGTGATGGTCAACAAGAAGGATAATAGATGGTAAAGGTGTGCTTGGTGAGTTAGAGGTAAGTTGCACTCGGGGTCAACGAAAGATCGTCTTGGAAAGTCATAAGTCGCTTAGGGGTAATTCAAGTGTAATAACAAGGAGGGTGTTCCTATGGGTAGATACCAACAACACTAAGTGTCTTGAGAAAGGGAACTTTGGGGTGTCATCCCATTACAGTTCCTAGTACCGTAGCGAGCCCCTTACAGGGTAATCCTCGGGAAGTCCAAGACTAACCAAAAGTCGTAGGAGAAAGAAGTTGTTATACAAGATTAACTCAATAACGCACACACGCACACCCCGTAGTTACGGGAGGTTTGTTGGTTTGGTTGTACGAGCAGTAGGCTCGGTGGTTGTAGCAGCAGACTAGTTAGTCTAGTGAGCTTGTGACTCAGTAATGTCGTTGGTGCAGACGGGTTGGTCCGGCGAGCCGGTGGCTCGGAAGGTTATGGTAACAGGCGGGTTAGCCTGGGGAGCCTATGGCTTGGAGATAGGTAGTAGAACATGTTGCATGTGCATGAAGGTGGTGGGTCTCCGGTATTGGACGGTCTATCACACCGACGTCAATACGTTGACTCGGCAAGTGTGGAATTTGCACTTAGCCTTGAAAGTCTGGTGGTCCAGCCAATAAGAGTATGCAGATGCTCCACGGTTTTGCATTGAGGTGTACGATAGGTCTAGGTAGGGTAGTGTGAATACCAACCTAGAGGTGGGCGAGGCCCAACCCACCGCTTCCGTTTGCCACTACGGGAGTATCCTGGGAGTCTTGCTAGCTCCAAAAAGGGGGAACTAAAGGTCTATGCGCATAGAGTCGAAGTGGGTGAGTTGCACTTGTATGAACATAGCATAACTGCATACCTTGCCTGTCATAGCATAAACATTGCATTTCAACCCCTACCCCTATCGTATGAGTCAGTTATGGGACTTCTTATACGATAGGCCTTGCTAAACGTACCCGTTTGGTCTATAGGTTTGTATGGGCATTCCTATAAATCAATGGTTACTTTTCTATTACTATTGCCTTTACTTACTGCACTTTACTTACTCTTTACCTACTCTTACTATGCTCTTTTACTGCTTCAGTTATATATATACACATGTGTAGTGTAGAAACATTTCCTGTACCACTGTCACCTGCTCTTTGTTATACCCCTTGTTGTCCTCCACTTCATCCTTTCCGCTCGGTGCCTAGGAGTCACCGGGGGAGGGGCGGGGGATTAGCTTAGTCTTTTGACTAACGGTTGGTGGACCATATCATCTTAGGAGATCGAGGAGATGCAGCAGCACCAGAGGCGGGTGCAGACGGAGGCGGGCCAGCCTACTATAGGAACACCAGATTCAGGATCAGTGAGTGATTAGAAGTTAGCTTCCGCGAGTGATCTTGTAGTGAGGACATGATGTACTAGGCAGGAGATCTTCCTTCTTCTTTATTATTGTAACAATCTTTTATTCAATTATTATCTATGGACATTTACCTTTATGGTTTTATATTTCATGTTGATTCTGTGGACTTGTCTTCTTTAATGCACTTTTCTTTGTAATCGATTTGGCTGGCAGGATCGGTGTTTTGTAGTGGTGACCTTCCCGAGTGAAGGGGTCACTGCAAAGCGGCAGTTCTGGGCCTAATACCCGGTGTTTAAAAAGAAAAAAAAGGGTCTTACACTAAAGTGGAGCGAACTTCTGGCATTGAACACTTTTTTTTTGCAAATTTCTATGCATCTTTCCTCATTTGAGGCCAGAAATAACCTTGCCTCAGAATCCTCTTTTCTAAGGTTCTAGCTCCAGAGTGACTGTCGCACTCTCTTGAATGAACTTCTCAAAGAATAATAGGAATTTTCTTTTCAGAGACACATCTTGCCAACGGCGAGAGAACATTTTCCTGTAGAGGATTTCTGCAACAAGATAATAAAAAACTGCCTTTAACTTAAATCGCTTTTTATCTTTTACCGCCGAATGAAATTCTCCACTTGAGATATAGAGAACAAGAGGATCCATCCAGGATGGTCGTTGATTAATCAACATGATGTCTCCTTCTTCAATGGCTGGGTGAGACCGAATTTAACTAACTCGTCAGCTTCCATGTTCTCCTTCCTTGGAATGTGTTGAATTGTGAAGCTTTTGAACTTTCCTATCTCAATCTTCACCAACATTTGATATTGCTTTAAAAAATTGAAGCTCTAGTTTCACAGGTTCCATTCACTTGTGACGACATCACCAGAGAATCAGTTTTAACTTGGACATCCTCGATCCCTAACTCTCTTGCAAATCTAAGACCGAAGAGAAAGGCTTCATACTCTGCCTGATTGTTTGTTGTTGGGAAGTGAAACTTGAGATCTTGATCCAATCTAACCCCATTGTGAATAATTAACACAACTCCAGCTCCTGATGAATTTCTCCCGGAAGCTCCATCTACGTAGATCGTCCATGCCAAAGGTTTTCCAAACTCTTTTTCTGAACTAACTTCCTTTGCATCAATCATAAAATATGTTAACACTTGTGCTTTGATCGCCACTCTAGGAATGTAGGAGATATCGAACTCACTGAGTTTTATCGCCCACTTTGCCAATCTACCCGAATGTTCTGGCTTTTCCAACACATTCTTTAACGAGAGATCATTGAAGGCCTGAATAGAATGAGCTTGAAAATAAGGCCTTAACCTTCGTGCTGAGACCACAAGCATTAAAGCCAGCTTTTCAAGGATCGGGTACCGAACTTCCGCATCCTTCAAGGCTTTACTCACATAGTAAACCAGATATTGCTTCTTATTTTCTTCTCTTACCAGCACAGAGCTGATAGCATCAGAACCGACTCCAAGATACAAAAATAGATCTTCTCCCTCTCTCGGGCTTTGAGGTAAAGGGGTAGGCGTTAACTACTTTTTGAGCAGATCAAGCGCATCATCACACTCCTTTGTATATTCAAACATAGCTCCTCCACGGAGAGTTTTAAAGAATGGAGTGCTCTTATCCCCTGAGCGGGAGATGAAATGGCTCAAGCCTGCCATCCTCCACTCAGCTGCAGCACTTCCTTAGGGGTCTTGGGAGGTGACATTTCTAGGAAAGCTTTCACCTTATCAGGATTTGGCTCTAGCCCTCCCAGAGTAAGGATATGGCCAAGAAACTTTCCTTTGCTAGCTCGAAAAATGCATTTCAAAGGGTTCAACCTCATGTTGAAGGTTCGGAGAGTTGCGAATGTTTCATTCAAGTCGTTAAGATGAGCTGAGAAAAGCTTGCTTTTTATTAGAAGGTCATCAACATAAACTTCTAAATTCTTTCCTTTGAGTTTTAAAAATGGTGTCCATCATTTTCTGATAAGTGGGACCAGCATTCTTTAGCCCGAAAGGTATTACGAGATAGTAGAAACAACCATCATTCATGATGAATAAGGTGTGGGGAATATTGGGCTTATGCATTCTTATTTGGTGATAACCATAGAATGCATCTAAAAAATTCATGCAAGAGTACCCTACCACAGAATCAACTAAAGAATCTATCCGAGGCAAGGGGTAGCAATCTTTAGGTCAAGCTTTATTATGTTTGGTAAAGTCCACACATATTCTCCATTTCCCTCCAGCTTCTTTCACCATTACAACATTTGATACCCACTCTGGGTATTGAATTTACTTAACAAAATTAGCCTTGAGAAGCTTTTCCACCTCCTCCCAGATTGGTTGAGCTAGGGTCACTACAACCGCTCTTTTCTTCTGCTTGACATGGGTAAAAGCTGGATCAATATTAAGATGGTAGCAAGCGATGTCCGGAAAAACTCCAGGCATATTATCCGCTGACCAAGTGAATATATTCAGATTCCGTAGGAGGTAGGAGATGAGTTGATCCTTCTCAGCTTCAGGCAAATCCGCATTGATTGAGAGTGCTCTACTCTTATCTTCATTGCTTACATGCACAACTTGAATTGCTTGGGCAGGTTCCAAGCGAACTCCATCTCTTGCCGCTTCTTCTACAACCTCTTCTTCAGCTTTATTAGGATTGGGGACTTGGGGAGTTGAAGAGGTCTCAACTACCTGAGGGGGGAAAGATTCAGTCATTTTAACTGATTTAACATAACATTCCTGAGCTTTCCTCGGATCGCTCCTGATTCATTATTGTTTTCCATTCAAGGCAAACTTAACTACAAGGTGGTAAGTGAAAACCACCACTTGATACTCATTCAGGATTGGCCTCCCAAAAATTATGTTGTAGGCTCGGAGCTTCACCGACTATGAATTTGACTAGCTTTGTAATGCCTCCAAGCATCACTGAGAGAGTGACATTTCCTTCCACTTCCTTCTTCTCTCCGGAGAAACCATAGAGCAGCCCTTCAGTGGAAAGATGAGTCTTCTCGATCTTCAGGGCCTCGAAAGCTTGTTTGAAGAGAAGATTTACTGAGCTCCCGGTGTCGATCAAAATATTTTTCACTGTATAATTTTCAATGAATGCCTTTATAACAACTTCGTCGTTGAAAGGGTTGGCTATAGGAGAAAGATCTTCTTGCCCGAAAGTGACCGTCCCTCGGGTTGGAGCAAAGTAAGAGGTGGCTGCGATCTATGATCTCAAGACTCTTGCAATACTAGCCTTCTTTGAAGATTCTGGCCCTGCTCCTCCATGAAGGCAAAAAAGGTTACCCAAAGTTCCTTCGTCATTTGCATCCTTGCATTTACTAGGATAATCGACATTAACGAGATGGCCAACGTCGTCAACCTCTTCACATTCCCAATGAACTTCAACTACTTCCTTATTCTTGGAAGTTGAAGCCTTGGAAGGATCTGCTTTCTGAACTAACCCCTGCAACTTACCCTCCTTCACGAGCTTCTCCACCAACATGTGAAGAGCTCTACAGTTCTCTGTCAGATGACCTTTCTCTCTATGAATCTCACAGTAGAGAGAGGGATTCCTAAATTTGGGGCCGGATTGCATGGGGGAAGGCCTTTTGTAAAATAACGGCTTCTAGAGAATTTGGAGTACCTCACTCATTGGGATATTAAGTTCGGTAAATGATTCTTGAGAATCATTATAAGAATGTCGAGGGAATGGGGGAGGAGACTAAACAAAGTGAATTTGATGAATTGGAAATTGTTGAGGAGTTGGGGTGACTGGAGCTGGTAATAAGGGCACTTGGGGCTAAACTGTTGATGTCCTTGGAAAGGATGATGATGAAAAAAATTCCTTCCTCTCTGAGCTGGTGGTTGGAATTCTTACCGCGGTGTCTTTGACGATGGAGGGGCTGGAGGAAAACCTCCGGAGCCTTTCTGAACTACCTTGCATGTTAAATTGGAAACATAGATGGGGTTGTTTACTTCCCCTTCTATGAACATATTCACGATGCTAATTAGTTCCTAGTAATAGCTCAGCTCTCTGGTTGTGACCTCAAACTTGAGAGGTCCCTCCTGCAAACCATTTATCAAGGCAACCAGATATAATGAGGGATCAACATCCCTTATTCCCTGAATCTCTCTTTGAAAATGGTCGATGAAGCGGGCTGTAGTCTCATTTTCATTTTACTTGATCTTGAAGAGGGCCGCAGGGCCGCTCTTCCTCTTCTTTGAGGTAGCGAACCTCAGAAGAAGCTCCTGCTTTAGAACTTTGAAGCAAGAGATGGACTGGGGAGGTAAATTTATAAAACCACTCCCTTACCTTCCCATCAAGAGAGGTGATCAACAACTTGCACAACATCGCATCTGAGAGAGTTCTTAGAGTGACTGCGAATTCAAAGGCTTGGTGATGAGAACTAGGATCACTATCCCTAGTAAACATAGGCATACTTGGTTCTCTGAAGCCATGGGGAGTTGGCTCCCACCGGATCCAGTCAGAAAAAGGAGAGGTCTCTTCTGCCTCATAATCACCTGAAGGAATAAGAGGGGCAGCAACAGGGGCAGGAGGATAAACATAATCCTCCTAGAAATTTAAGGCTCGAGCTGGAGACCCCTGGGCTGCTCCCCTGAAAAAAGCTTGACGGGAAGTGAACTCTTCACCTTGAGACCGCAAGGCAGCAGTGGGCTGAGGGGTCACGCAGTCTTGAGGCTGACCGGCGTCCAACTGTTCAGGGGTCGCGACCTGATCGGCTTGAGGAAATAATCTCTTGGATAGCTCGAACAACAATTGATTCATCGACTCAATCTGCCAAGCGGTTTCTTGGCGGGCTTGAGCAGCCTCCCAGTGGGCTTGAGCGAGGTGGAGCTCCATTCGAAGCTCAAGAGCTTCTAAAGAGGTCGCACTCACTAAAGAAGGGAGACCGCTGGCGAACTGAGCGGTCTGACCATCACGGTCTAACATCTCCAAAAGTCTACTGATTTCACCTGGACACTTCGGATCTGAAGGTCGCGTGTTCATTATGTTGATACAGAAATTGTACCTCCAAAACTCACACTAGAAAAGGATAGGGAAAACTGTGAAGTGCAGGTTACATGAGATGGAAGATGCCAGCAGAGAGACCTTTAACGGGAAAGACTATTTTAGTTAGTTTCAAGAGAGGTTACAGGATGGAAGTCTAGAATAGGCCATAGGAAGAGGTAGAAAAGTGACAGAATTTAAGGCCGCTTACATAGGTTGTAAGTGTTGAAATTGTTGAAGTGGAAGTTGGCGGTCTGGAGGGGAGGTCACGCGGTCTGGCAAACCGCGCGGTCTTGCGGTCTCCACCTGCGGTCTGATCTCATTGGTCTAGTCGCAGGTCTATTCAGCTTGACCGCCGCTCTCTGTCCAAGCTGCCGAGGTGGAGCCGCGTGGTTTGTTTCGTGTGACCGCGTGGCGGAGCAGGGTTTAGCATGGTGAGGTCGCACGGTCTGGTTCGTGAGATCGCGTGCGGGCTGTTCTGATCTGTGGGGGTTAAGCTGTTAACCACACAGGGTTGTGTTCTTGACGGGCAGTCTGGTCTGGTGGTTGTCCGGTTTCTTGGTGGTGCACACGGACTAAGGTATTATTAGTCGCGCGATCTCTGGTTTGTGTTTGCATAGCTGGTCCTTCGGCGACCTGCTGGTATATGCGGTCACTGGTGTTTGGTCGGCGTGGCGGGCTGTTGCCCTAGTCGGCCTGGCGTGTTCGCGGTCTCTGGGGGAGGCCTCGTATGGCGAACACAGGTAGTGAGCATCATGACCAGGCGGGTTGTCCTGGTCGCTCGGCTTCTTGGAGGAGTGGCGGTCTCCGGTCTGGGTTGAAGTCGGCGAGCTCACGACACAGAGCGATCTGCTGACCGCGCGGGTTGACCGGTCTTGGTCACGCGGTCAGGGGGCGGTGACTCTATCTCATAGGGTGGTGACTGGATCAGGTCGCACGCCTATAAATAGGGGTCACTGTAGCAGCAAAATAATCACACCAAGTGTAAGCTGAGCTCATGCCTAGAACTCGTGATCTCGTTTTTGTGTGCAGTTTGCTGATTGAACTTTCCTTGTGCAGCTTCTGCGGATTATGCGGGCAGCAGCGGTCACCTCTTCTTCTAAGGTGTTCGGGTGGTCTCGCGGCTTGCAGTGCTGGTTGCTGGAGTTCGGGAGAATCAGTGGAGTTCGGAAGGTCACAGAGTTCTCGGCTGGTGTTGTTCAAGTCGCAGGCAGGCAGTTCGGGCGGTCTTGTTTTCTAGTTGCGCGGACAGCTAGGTCGGGCGGTCAGGCGGTCTCAGGATTTCAAACCGCCGGTTATCTTTCCTTCAGCATTGTAATTTCCTTTTGTTTTGTGTACTGGCGAAATCATGTCTCGCCATGTATACCTCGCCCTGTAATGAAGATTTCTGCCATTATCAATCAAAACTATGTTGCTTCATGTGCTTCTGGTTGTTGGCTATAGCTTTGAGTTGTACAATTCCTGCTCACTCTTAGATCTTCAGAAAATTTCACAGTAAGCTGGAGCCTCGAAGCCAAAAGTCCCTTTTCAGGTACCCCATCCCTCTATTTATAGATGCGGAGGGTGCCCAAAATTGCAGATCCAAAAATTACGGGCTTCCCGGGATACAGGAGAGACGAGCAATGGTAAGGGGTGCTAATAGCAAAAAAGAGAAAAAAGGATCAGACCGTCCGGTCTGCCGGTCTCAACATATCCCGACCACAGGGGCCTTAGGCGAGAAAACCAGTAGAGGTTGGCGATCTGGGTGGTCTCCGAAAACTGAGACCGCTGGGAAGGGTCATTCTGGATGGAGAGGAGAGATCGCGGATTTCTGGGCAAACAACTGGTATAACATTTAGACACGCACTTCACAATATAATTATTCATACTGGACACCATACGATTTGCTTGAGATTGCGGTACATTTTTGTAGAACTAGGGTGGTAGTCAAGGCTAGAATCATGAGCTTCATCACAAATCTTCGCCTGAATCTCTTCAACAGCGGGAACGCAGAATCTACCACGATATCTCAAGGTACCCTCCTCATCAATCGAGAAATCCGGCACCACTCCCTTTTATGTCCTACCTTGAAGATGATGCTGTTCAGGATCATTATTCTGATTTAACCTCATAAGAGTAATCCAAGAAGGATCTTCAATTTTCACACTGAACGGCTCAACCGTAGGCTTCACAGCTATATTCATCAAGTAAAACTCTTCCACTAAAGACTGTACAGAGAGATTAAAGACATAAGACGACTTTCTACTCAAAGCATCAACTACCACATTCGCCTTGCCTGGATGGTAAATAATTTCTACTTCATAATCCGTAACGTACTCCATCCATCTGCAATGACACAAATTAAGCTCCTTCTGAGAGAAAACATAAATCAAGCTCTTATATATGGTCTGAATAGATCTTGCAGGACACTCCATATAACAGGTGCCTCCACATATTCAAAGCATAGATCACAGCTGCAAATTCCAAGTCATGCGTAGGGTAATTTCTTTCATGAACCTTTAATTGCCTAAACGCGTACGCAATTACTCTCCCTTCTTGCATCAGAATACAACCGAGACCAACTCGAGATGCATCTACGTAAACTGCAAACTCTACATTTTCAATAGGCAGAGCCAAGAAAGGAGCAGAACACAACTTCCTCTTCAACTCTTGAAAAGCTTCTTCACACTCATCACTCCGAACAGAAGCTGCGTTCTTCTAGTAAGCTTAATCAACGACGTAGACACCACTAAAAATCCTTGCACAAATCTTAGATAATACCCTGCTAACCCCAAGAAGCTTCTTATTTCCATCGGCGGTGCCGGTCTCTTCCATTCCAAGACCGCAGAAACCTTTGTTGGGTCCACATATATCCCTTCTTTACTCACAACATGGCCCAGAAAAGATACCTGAGGAAGACAGAATTTGCATTTGCTCAACCTGGCATACAACTTATGCTCTCTCAAAGTTGATAGAACCAAACGCAAATGCAGAGCATGGACTTCAGTGCTCCGTGAATACTCTAGCACATACCTGATAAACACCATAACAAACTGATCTAAGAAATCTTTGAATACTCTGTTCATCAAATCCATGAAGGCAGATGTCGCATTTGTCAACCCAAAAGACATTACCAAAAACTTAAAATGTCCATACCGGGATTGAAAAGCAGTACGCGACACATCTGACTCCCGAATCCTCAATTGGTGATAACCCAAAATGAGATCAATCTGTAAGAAAACACATCTACCCCACAACTGATGGAACAGATCATCAATCCATGACAACGGGTATCTGTTCTTAATTGTCACTTTGTTCAACTCCCGATAGTCAATACACAGTCTCATTGATCTATCCTTCTTTTTTACAAACAGAACAGGAGCACCCCAAGGTGAAGAACTAGGCCTAATGAAGCCATTCTTTTAAAGCTCATTCAACTGGGTACGTAGCTCCTCCAACTCACGCGACGCCATACGATAGGGTGCTTTCGCAATAAGACGCATACCTAGCTCAAGATCTATAATGAACTCCACCTCTCTCTCAGGTGGAAGTCCGGGAAGACTAGAAGGAAAAAACATCTGGAAACTCTCGTACCACAGAAATGTCCTAGACATGTGGCACACCAAGAGTAATTTCCAAAACAAAAACAAAAACAAGATAAGACTCACAGCCAGACTCTAAGAATTGATGAGCATGCACCGCATAGATGATTGGGGGGTCCTGACGTGGAAAGTCACACACGCTTATGGGTTGTCCATTGTCCCCCCTGAAATCCAAGTGCTTAACCTTGCACTGGCTGACAACATCATAACTGGATAGCCAATCCTTGCCCAAGATCACGTCAAAGTCCACCATATCTAACACCTTCAGATCATCGAATTCTAGGAAACCACCTAGAGAAATAGGGCACTTCTGAATGCACTGATTTGACATTACCAGCTCTCTTGAGGGGAACTTGACGCTAAGAGAATCATCTAACTGATCGACAGCCCAGCGATGTCGGTCTACAAAACTCTTAACCACGATGGAGTGAGTAGAACCCAAATCGAAATGAGAACGCGATCACTTATTCTTCACCTTAAACTCACTTATAAACATTCCGCGCGCAACTAAAATACAGAAATTTTAAATTCTTCATAAAAGATTGCTAGCTAGTTCAAGCACTAACCTAAAATCACTTGGGCAGACGACTGAGCCTCCTCCTTTTCAGCACATTTAGCTTCCCCTTCTCCTTAGCCACAAGCTGTGGGGGCAGCGGTAGAGTCTGCAAGGGAACTGCCTATAGTGCGGGCTGGGACCGCGGGCAATCAGCCTTCCTATGCCCTTTATGAATGCACAAGAAGCAAGCTTCAGTCTATCTAAAGCAATGGGTCACATCGTGCCCCTTATTCTTGAAAAAGGTGCAAACAACATCGCCCTTAGGGGCATCCTGGATTGTATGCAACTGAGACTGCTTCTGCACGTCCAGTCCCTTGAAACACTTTTCAAAAGGATGGCCTGGTCGGCCACAGAAGCTACACGCATCCTTTTGTCCTTTCTTCAAAGCAGGGCCAGATGCCCTAGAGCTTCCACTATCATCAGACTTCCTCTTGTCTTTTCTCGCATGCAGCCCATGATTCTTTGTGTTATCTATCACCTTTATTTTCAAGGCAACTTCAACCACTTCTGCGTAATCCTCAGATTTGTACGCGCTTGCCATCTGTTGGGTGTCACTCCTAAGACAACCCAAAAATCACATCACTCTACCCGCCTCAGAGACTACCAAATCCGGAGCAAATATGCTCAATTTGTTAAATTCAACTTCATATTCACTAACTGTGAGTTGCCTCTACTTCAGGTGCAAAAAGTTATTAATATGCCTGTCTTGCTCGACGGTCGGCAAGAACTTCTTCAGAAGCATTCCTATGAACGATTCCACAGGAACATCCATCGGTAAGGCTCTCTTTCTCCCTTATCCACCATCTCTTCGCAAGGCCCTTCAGATGTTAAGCGACAACCATCACTTTTTCATCACCCGAAATCCCTGAATAGGAAAACATTTCCTCATTTGTGATGATCCAGTCGTCTAATGACATGAAGTTGGCTCTACCATTATAGGTAGGAGGTCCTAGTCGTTGAAAGTGCGATATAAAGTTCATCTCTGGTGGAAGTGATAATGGAGGCACCTGAGGAGCAGGAGGAATAGGGATGAGTTGACTCACTATAGGGTCCTGCACTCTAGGTTGTAGCCCGGATACTACAGCAAACAATGCATGAATTTGCGATTGCATCTCAACCATCTGCCTTGACAGAGCCTCATTGCTCTACCGCAGCCCTTCGATCATGGCTCCGCTCTGCTCACCCGATGACTCACCCTCAGACTGGTGAGTCGACCTCATCGCAACATGCTTTGCCACATCACTACAAGACAAACGAACATCAAATCAAGACCTAGCTTAAGACACCTCAGCTAGCAATCTAGAATTTCCAACTCCATACAGATCAGAAATGTGTGAATACTTGATTATGTTGTTACCTTGCTCTGGGAATTCATGAAATGATGTTATGATTAAACGATGAGATCCATCATTGCTGACTCTCGTGCATATAATATGAATGCATGAATGCTTAACACTTCATTTTAAATCATGTGTGTACATATATCATCACATAGATCTTTAACTTGGCACGTGTGTTGATGCTATGTTATGATGTCTATGATGTGCTATGCATTCTAATAAAAGCCTTAATGCATGCTATGAGCGGCATACACATAAAATATTATGCATCCAATACTACATAATATCGCATGTAATGAAAAAAACTCTAATGGGCATCGATGTGATGATTGTCATGCATCTCATACTACATAATAATTACATGTTGCTTCCAATGAGGATCCATATACAACCACATATTATGCATCAAATACTACATAATATGCCCCGTATACTTCATGTCATGTTTATGGGTGTAGTGTTCATGCTTCCATCAAGACATACTGATGACATATCAGTGTGTGTATGTAATGAAATGACACGAGAACTAAAAATTTTCTTAAAATGGTCGCCCGACCATCTTGTCGACGAACCTTGCCTCTGATGCCAACTACCACATCCCGCATTTTCTCAGTATTAAAAATACTATCAGAGCGAGAGAAAATACGCGATCGTGATGCCACATAGTGCAGGGGACAATTACAGATGTTCAGGCGAAACTATCCTCCTATTTAATTTTATGGAAGGACTTATAATTTATGTGCTAAAACACAGTTTGCATCTTTAGGCTTTACTGACCTTGTCCCTTGGTCTTATGGATCAACTAGTCGACAAGTGAAAGTATATATACAGCGCAAAAATATTTCATTTATTTTGTTTACTATCATATACGAGTATGAAGACTCAGTGGAAGATGTCATGGAGATGAGACCTCTAAAATTAATATAAGTAAAAGGTAGTTTTAACGCTAAAAAAAATTGGGTGAATTTCAGTTAAAAGAAATGTCATGTAACTATGCTAGAATGCAACCCTTTTTATAATTTAATGTACCTAACATGCTCCTAACATAAATCATTCCCAGAGAGCAAGTATGTAAACTAACAGTAAGTAACACCAGAAAAAGCTAGCAAGTAGACCAACACTAGAAGTAACACTATGGGCGTCAGCAAACTGACACAGACTCATAGTAAACAAGTCTAAACTGTCATACAAGAAGTAGCTACCTCACAACAAAGAGGAAGAAAACAAAAGATTGCAAAAAATTTGCAACACTAAAGACACCAGCTGTAACGATCCAACCTACTACTGCTCCGAACCTGAGGCATTCAAGGAAAGAACACCTCAGAAATAAGTTGCAAGAGGCGGGAAAATAGGTAAAAAGTGCCAGACAATCCTCCAAGTAGACGGAGAATAACGAACAACTAGCAGCAAAAGTCAAATGAATCAACAGGAACAGAGGAGAAAGCACTAGCTAAGCATCTATAACCAAGCAATCTCAATACCAAGAGGAGACAGAGTTGCATATATATATATATATATATATATATATATATATATATATATACGAGCAGCTCCTCACGGGCAAAGCCCGTGCTCACTGGCTTAGCGAGCTGCGCCAGCATTCGACAGTACCCGGCTGGCGACGGCGGGCTTCGCCTTCCCCCGGCCGGCTTCGCCCACAACATATACATATGAGTACTCAAAATGGTCGTAAAAAAATATACATCAATATTTTATAATTATTTTTTCTGAAACATTTATATTTTAACAAAAAATAATTTTAAAGTAAGCCATTTGATGAATAGTAAATTATACATATTTTTATTATAATTTTTAGCCTAATTTTGGATAATTTTGTACATATTGCATGTAAATTATTGAAATAATCACTTGTTTTATCTTATGTATATAACTATTCATCTATTTGAAAATCTGATTTATTTAAAGTTTGAAACAATTCAGTAATTTATAAAAATAAGTAAATATACTTATATAAGAATAAAATTTTGAAATATTATTGTATAATAAATTTATTATAAATATAATATATATATATAATATATATAAAATATAAATAATATAGTTATATGTATGTAAATAATAAGCAAAATAAATAATCATATATTTATATGTAAATATAAATGAAAACATAATAATAATAATGTATATATTATTAAATATATTGAAATATATATATATATATAATAAATAATAACATAGTATATATATTAAATATAATCATATAAATAATTATGTAAATTAAAAGAAAAGTAAATTAAAAAAAAATATATATATAAAACTCTGCTGGGCTTCGTCGAACGCTTCTCTGCGTTCGACGAAATGCGAGTTGTGTTCGTCGAACGCTCTGCAAGCCGCGTTTGACCAACGCCGCTCTACATTTGTCGAACGCTCCGCAAGCTGCGTTCATCGAACGCCGCTCTGCGTTCGACGAACTTCCGCGGCGTTCGACGAATTATTAAGTATTATATAAATATTATATATAAATATACTATATACATATCTGCAGGCGCTCGATGAAATCCAGGCGTTCGACGAACTCCCTTTCTCAGCCCGTTCAACGAACTAAATATTATATATATTATATATGATATATATCTGCCCTGCAGGAGCTCGACGAACTCCCAGCCACTGCATTCGACGAACTCCCTTTCTCAGCCTGTTCGACGAACTCTTCCCTGCGTTCGACGAAATCGTTCCCAGCCCGCCATCTCTCCTTCCAGCAAGCTGTCCTGCCAGCTCTCTCCTTCTAGAACTTGCCAGCTTCTATCTGCATCCCAACTCAAGTCAAATTTGCCATCCTCTTTAGTCAAACCGCCAGTTGTCGTTTTTCCTTTTTGCTAATTGCAGCCCTCTTTTGCCTATAAATAAAGAGTGTTGGCTGATGTTTCAAAGGTTCACAATTTCTGATTAATTTTGGGATTTGTGTTTCACTTTTGTGTTTTTCTCTTTTTGTTTCCCTCTGTCTCCTTCTAAGTTTTGTAATAGTTTTTTCTGCTTAATGAAAATGCACTTTTCTTTAGCAAGGTGGTTCTTCTTTTCTTAATTTCTTTTGTGTGTGTGTATGAGATTAATTTTAAAGCTTTCATAATTAGTTTTTATCGCTTTCATAATTAGTTTTACCGCTTTCATAACTAGATTTTCCGCTTTCTTTATCGCTTTCATAGCTAAATTTTCTGCATTATTTACCGTTTTCATAGCTAGATTTTTTGCATTATTTATCGCTTTCATAGCTTAGATTTTCTGCATTATCATCGTTTTTCTTGGTTTTTGCTAAACGCACACCAAGCCTATGATTATCGTCTTTTCTGCTTTTTAGAATTACTGTAATCACACTTATTTTTATCGATAAGATAATATCGCGTCCCCAAAGTAGAAATAAACAACACAGCCTCAGATAAATACGACCGCGATATCATTTTCTAAAAAAATTATATCCTGTACTATAAAGCGATAAGGCGCACTTGCCTTTATCGCAAGATAAGTTGGATAAATTACATTCAAAAACTCTGCGTGAGACCTTTTTATAAAATTTAATTAACCAAAAAATAATTTCGGCCCCATCGCCGCGGTGCTACCCCCGATATTCTGAAAGCGGGAGCGACCGTTACTTCCATCACCTCGACAAGTGGGATAATGTTTTAGCTCCTTGAAGTAGGAGTACTCGCCGGACTCCTCAAAAATGCCCGACGGAATCTAACCGAACCCAGGCTCCGCAGGAATTTAATTTTAAAATCCATCAAGTTTTTGGCGCCGTTGCCAGGGACTTTTCGTGTTGTTATTTTGAAACAGGGAATCGCTATTAATTTTATCTTTTACTTCTTCCACCCCTTTTTCTCTCGTACATATATTTCTAAACAAAAAACCCAAAAAAATAGAAAAAGCTCAAAAAACTAAAAAATTCCAAAACACGAATCATCTATATATATTTTCATCCAAAAAAAGATGCTCTTTCTTTGTTTTACTTAAATTATCATAAAAAAAAATCCAAAAATCAAATTAAAAAAAATAAAAAAATAAAAAAAATTTGCTTATAAAAAAGAAAAACTTTTTTATATAAAAGTATATGACCCGGGGAAGTTCTTCGGATAATCTGGAAATTGCTTTTGATCCCGAAATTGAGCGCACTTTTCACGAGCGCAATCGATCTCGTGACCAAAATCAAACCTTAAATCTCAAAGAGTTAGCCGGCGATACTATAACGGATAACATGACTGATCCCAATCCAAATGTGGCCCCCAAATAGACCATGGCCTACTATTCTAGGCCGAATTTGGAAGACACTGGGTCAAAGTGTCACTCGCCCCGTGATAGCTAATAATATTTTTGAAATAAAATCCAGCATAATCCAAATGGTACAACAGTCGATTCAGTTCGATGGTTTGCCAGATGAGAACCCAAACCAACACCTTTCAAACTTTTTAGAAATTTGCGACACCTTCAAAATTAATGGCGTCAGCGATGATGCCATTCGCTTGCGCTTATTTCCCTTTTCCCTGTGGACAAAGGCTAAATCGTGGTTGACTTCTCTTCTGAGAGGGTCCATAACCACGTGGGTCGAATTGACGGAAAATTTTCTAACTAAGTATTTTCCTCCGTCAAAAACCGCTAAACTACGCACGGATATCGCATCTTTTATACAATTCGATTCCGAGTCTCTTTACGAGACTTGGGAGCATTTTAAAGAATATTTGCGTAGGTGTCCTCATCACGCGCTACACACTTGGCTACAAATCCAAACGTTCTACAATGGCTTTAATTTCTCAACGCAACAGATGATCGACGCAGCCGCCGGGGGAACGTTAAACAACAAAACCCCGGAGGCCGCTCAAGCTCTGATCGAAGAAATGGCCATGAACGCGTACCAATGGAACGTGCCAAGGTCGCGTCCTAATAAATCAGCTGGTCTTTTCGAAGTGGATGCCACTACTTACTTAGCCTCGCAGGTAGAGCGGCTAAGCAAGCAAGTGGCGGAGATGACTGCTTCCTCCTCCACTCCCGCGTGGGCGAATACTAATTATAATAATACTAATTTAAATAATAATAATAATAATAATAAAATAATAATAATAATTTAAATGAAGAATCGGTAGATTACCTCGACAATCAAGTTCGGCCTCCCTTCAACACTAATAATAACCTATATAGTAATAACTATAATCCGGGTTGGAGGAATCACCCGAACTTCTCCTGGATTAATCCACACGGATTTCATCAGGGATATTCGCCGCCTCCTCCAAAACTTTCTCCGCTCGAAGAAGCTTTCGCTAAACACGTCGCGTCTAACGACTCAAATATCCGGAACATCACCGGATCGCTAAAAAACTTAGAAAATCAAGTTGGACAACTTGCGAAGATGGTCTCCGAGCGGCAACTTAGATCTTTGTCGGGTAATACAGAGCCGAACCCCCGAGTCTAACCATCAAATCAGTCAAGCTATGCGACGGTAAACAAAGCGCTCGTGGGAGGCACCCCATATTTATCTAATATTTTCTTACTTCTCCATATTTTGCAGGCATTCATCCGGTCATCCCGTCTCCAAATCAGGGTCGTGCCTTTTACCCCTGCTATTTCCTTTCTTGTATTTTTCATGCTTTTGTACATATAAAATTGTTCCTCATACTTAATTTCAACATTGAGGACAATGTTGACTTTTAAGTATGGGGGTGTTTTTCCCCTCCTTTTGTAATTATTTTTGTCTCTCCCATATTAGAAAAACCTCAAAAAAAGAATTGAAAAAAAAAATATTATGTATATATTTATGCACATTTGAAAAAAATCAAAAAAATGTCATTATAATTTTTTTTAAGTATTAATGTATATAAAATAAAAAATTGAAAAATCCAAAAAAAAAATTTGAAAAAAATTTTACTTAGAAATTTGTTATAACAAAATTCACAAAAATTTTTCATAACACCAAAAATTTTATTTATTTATGTTTTTATTTTCCTTTCTTTCTTTTTCCTTTTTTTTCTTATTAACTATTTATATGTATTTTGTTACAACAAAAACAAAAATTCAAAAAAAAAAATATCATAATAAAAATTCAAAAAAAAATGATGAAAACTTATCCGATAAAATCCCAAAAATATAATAAAAACCCCTACTTAGCTTTGTATTTATAAAAATTAGTTTGAGTTTATTTATAAACATTTTCATTATTTTTGATTTGCCAAAACCCTTATTCATATCATGGTTTGTAAGATTTAGATCCATGGAATTTTAGTTGTAAATAATATATTGTATTTTTAATTTAATTTGAGAACAAATTTTTTAGCACTACTTCAAGTTTACCCTAAATAGCTTCTTGTTGTATTATTTTGGCAGACCATCTTTAGACTTTAATTATTCCTACTCCAAACTTGTGAAACTTTAGGAATGTCTTAAACCTACTAAAACTTGCTCTAAAAAATTTTCTTAATTTATAAAATCTAGAAATTTCTAAACCCCTTACATCCCCTTTCTTGGTATTTTATTTTAAAAGATCTTATGTCAATGGGAATAAGATTTCATTCCGTAAACATAGGCACCCAATTTTATTAAAAGATTATATGGCATGGGAATTAGATTTTCGTTCCCTAAACATATTCATTGTGTTATTTTTAAAGATTGAAAATGTTCACTTTGGGAATAAAACTTTCATTCCCTAATCAAAAGCAAAAAAAAAATTGAGTAGGGTGAAAGGATAAAATCCATCACCCCCAAATCAAAAGTCTCTTCTCCTACCAAGCTCCCCCTACCCCAGCAAATCAAATTAAAAACTAGATATAAATGATAAAATTGAGAGAGCATAATTAGTAAGTTTTAATTATTCTAAAAAAATTCTTTAAAAAGTTAAAGTTCTTATAATTCTATTCTAATCATGGTGCTAATTATTGCAATCATTTAGGTCGCTACTTAGCTAACTTTAGAAGTCTTGTTGGTTAAAACTTTTTCGCTCTTTTTAAATCATCATCACGATGTTGGACTTACCTCTTTTAATCTCCTAAATTTATTTCAAGCTTACTTTCAATTAACTAAAATTTTGGTAAATTAGAAATTCTATTAATGTCTTATGGGTATCTCTTACTTTTGCTCTGGAATAGCAAAAGCTTAAGTATGGGGGTATTTGATGAATAGTAAATTATACATATTTTTAGTATAATTTTTAGCCTAATTTTGGGTAATTTTGTACATATTGCATGTAAATTATTGAAATAATCACTTGTTTTATCTTATGTATATAACTATTCATTTATTTGAAAATCTGATTTATTTAAAGTATGAAACAATTCAGTAAATTGTAAGTATAAGTAAATATACTTATATAAGAATAAAATTTTGAAATATTATTGTATAATAAATTTATTATAAATATAATAAATATATATATAATATATAAAATATAAATAATATAGTTATATGTATGTAAATAATAAGCAAAATAAATAATCATATATTTATATGTAAATATAAATGAAAACATAATAATAATGTATATATTATTAAATATATTGAAATATATATATATATATATATATATATAATAAATAATAACAGAGTATATATATTAAATATAATCATATAAATAATTATGTAAATTAAAAGAAAAGTAAATTAAAAATATATATATAAAACTCTGCTGGATTTCGTCGAACGCATCTCTACGTTCGACGAAATGCGAGCTGTGTTCAAAGAACGCTCTGCAAGCTGCGTTCGACCAATGCCGCTCTGCGTTCGTCGAACGCTTCGCAAGCTGCATTCATCGAACCCCGCTCTGCGTTCGACGAACTTCCGCAGCGTTCGACGAATTATTAAGTATTATATAAATATTATATATAAATATACTATATACATATCTGCAGGCGCTCGACGAAATCCAGGCGTTCGACGAACTCCCTTTCTTAGCCCGTTCGACGAACCCCTGCAGGAGCTCGACAAACTCCCAGCCACTGCGTTCGACGAACTCCCTTTCTCAGCCTGTTCGAAGAACTCTTCCCTGCGTTCGACGAAATCATTCCCAGCCTGCCAGCTCTCCTTCCAGCAAGCTGTCCTGCCAGCTCTCTCCTTCTAGAACCTGCCAGCTTCTATCTGCACCCCAACTCAAGTCAAATTTGCCATCCTCTTCAGTCAAACCGCCAGCTGCTGTTTTTCCTTTTTGCTAATTGCAGCCCTCTTTTGCCTATAAATAAAGGGTGTTGGCTGATGTTTCAAAGGTTCACAATTTCTGATTAATTTTGGGATTTGTGTTCCACTTTTGTGTTTTTCTCTCTTTGTTTCCCTGTGTCTCTCTCTAAGTTTTGTAATAGTTTTTTCTGCATAATGAAAATGCTCTTTTCTTTAGCAAGGTTGTTCTTTTTTTCTTAATTTCTGCTGTGTGTGTGTGTGTGTGAGATTAATTTTAAAGCTTTCATAATTAGTTTTTATCGCTTTTATAATTAGTTTTACCGCTTTCATAACTAGATTTTCTGCATTCTTTATCGCTTTCATAGCTAGATTTTCTGCATTATTTACCGCTTTCATAGCTAGATTTTCTGCATTATTTATCACTTTCATAGCTTAGATTTTCTGCATTATCATCGCTTTTCTTGGTTTTTGCTAAACGCACAGCAAGCCCGCGATTATCGTCTTTTCTGCTTTTTAGAATTACTGCAATCACACTTATTTTCATCGATAAGATAATAGTGCGTCCCCAAAGTAGAAATAATCAACACGGACTCGGATAAATACGACCGCGATATCATTTTCTAAAAAAATTATATCCTGTACTATAAAACGATAAGGTGCGCTTGCCTTTATCGCAAGATAAGTTGGATAAATTACATTCAAAAACTCTGCGTGAGACCTTTTTATGAAATTTAATTAACCAAAAAAGAATTTCGGCCCCGTCGCCGCGGTGCTACCCCCGATATTCCGAAAGTGGGAGCGACCGTTACTTCCATCACCTCGACATGTGGGATAAAGGCATAGCTCCTCAAAGTAGGAGTACTCGCCGGACTCCTCGAAAATGCACGCCGGAATCTAACCGAACCCAGGCTCCGCATGAATTTAATTTTAAAATCCATCACCATTATATTTTGAAATTAATTTTTGTAGACCTAATGATAATCTACCATAGTTGGTCTAGGAGGTCTACTAAAAACATTTAGATTTTATGAATTTCCATCATTATTTTTATTATAAGGATATGATGTAATCACACAAATAGTCATTACATTTTGATAGTTTGTTAGGATGTTGTCTTAGTCACCTAGAGGGGGGGGGGGGTCAATAGGTCTCTTTTAGTTTTATGCTTTAACCTAGTTGTTTTTTTGATTTTAGGTTAGTTATATTTCAAGCACACAGAAAACACACAATGGTTTATAGAGGTTCCTCAAGACAGGGTGTCTTGGGTAGTCCTATTTCCACCTTAACCTTTCTAACAATGAGTTAGATAAGGTCAACACCTCCAAACTCAGCACCAAGAGCTTACAACACAGATCCCTCAAGATCTCTCAGGTTTTCCTAAACCCTACCTCAGCCTCAACAGCCCTACCTCAGGCTCAACAACCCTACCTCAGGCTCAACAACCCTACCTCAGATCTCAAAAGATCCTACACTTAAGCTGACCTCTCAGCTATACTACTCAGGCCAAACATCCCTACACCCTCATGCAAAGATGCCCTACAATCCCAGAACTGTTAAGTTCCTACAGAAGTAATAAAAGATGATTACAATCAGAAGATAGAGGAGGTCAAGCCTTGGTCTTCTATTGCTGAACAACTGTTATTGCAGTTTTGAAACAGGGAGGAGGAAGATGGCCTCAACACTAATTCTTCTGATCCTTTCCTTCAGATGATGGATGAGGATCAACTTGCTCTATCTTGAGTTGTTCAAGAGGAACAATCTTTTCTCTCCTTCCAGCTTCAGGAAGCAGGAAATGAAAGCTTTCTTGGCTGCCGGCAATGGAACAGTAGTATGTTCTTCTTCAGTGAGTGAGAGAGCTTTTTACAAAGCCCTAATTTGTTCTTTTATACTCCTTTGTTCTTCAACGACTATCAGATGTCCTCCTAACACAGTATGGGAGTGATTGGAACATTCACTCTTGCTTTATAGCATGTTGCGCCAAAAGCAAACCCGCCAGATCATTTGAATCTGTCTCAGCGGTTGGGCTGAGATAGTCTGCAGTCTCAACGACTACTTCTGTTCCGTCCTAGTGGATCCGCTGAGATAGATAGTTGTCTTAGCGGTTTTCTTTTATCTGTAACTCAGTTAGCTCAGACACCTTCTCAGTGGCTCCTGGCCTTGTTTCAGCGGTTCAGCTGAGACTGAGAGCTTGTCTCCGCAGTTTTGGCAGCAAACATACTAAACTTACTTCACACCTTGGTATGACCTAACCCTGCATGGTCATGAGATGAAATAGGGTTTATCAAATACAACTTGTACTTTGAATTGAGTGTGAGGCTTCTTCAAATCAAGGGAACATTGAGGGTAATATTCCCAACAATCTCCCCCTATTTGAAGAAGGCAGAATACCCTCAAATGCTAAAGTACATAACACATAAATATTTATCATGTTACTTCATAACATGATAATCATTATAACATACTCATGTAAACATTATTATGATATTTAGGATAAGGTTATAACATATGATATTCATGCCAGGTATGTTACTAACAGAGTTTAACAACCCAATAATTTGATTAGATAAACATGATAATGCATCACAGATTAACTTAACCAATATCACAGGGTAAAATTAAGCTAGTGCTCAGATTAGCTTATGATATAAGGTGATTGATTCAACAATTCATTCATTAGTATTTCAGATAAAGTAATGAATCATAGTTCAATTTACATTCAGAAATCCACAATACTTAAATATATTCATTTAAAGCTTACTTTTCTTAGAAGAAGTTGAGCACTCAGGAATGTCAGCAACCACTTCTTTTTCTTTAGCTGAAGCCTCTTGGTCTGCTGCAGCATCCATGTTTTCAGCAACCACTTCTTCTTGAGTTGGGAACTCCTAATCTTCAGCAGCCACAATCATATTTTCAGAGAGATTGGTGGATGTATTTATTTCAGCATTAGCAGCCTCATTTTCAGCTATTTTTATTTTGTTCTCTTACCTTTGGAAATAAAGAAATGGTTTTGGGATATATCTAGAAGGCATTCTTCTTGGGTTATCCTTTCTTACCAGATTGGCTTTGAATACTCTTTCTCTTTTTGAGTTTCTTTCTAAGTGCTTTATCCACTCTTCATATGGATAGAGCTTATCAATATATTTACCAATCTGACCATGGCTTAGCCAGGCATTCAGTATTATTTCCTTGGAGACATCACTCCAATACTCATAGTCAGAATCTTTATTTTGCACATCCCTTTGCCTGGCCATGTATTCTTCAGCCAGCAATACCTGTTCTCTTTCTCTTCTCTTTTTTAATCTCTCATTTTGGGCAATGGCTTCTTGATGTGGGAGGTCCCAATCTTCTGCCCTATTTACATCCAGTAGGGGAAGGTTTAGGGCAAGCCTTGTACCTTGCAAAACCTTAAGAGTTAGGTCAGAATTTATGATGGCATTTGTATCCTCCCCCTTTCTGGCTTCTTCAAACACTTATTGATATAGGTCTTGTATAGCTGTTGTTATAGTGCCAGATAAGGTTTGGAAAACATTTTCAAAGTCAGCTTGGAGCTCATCTTTTAGTTTGACAGCCTCAGCATTCAGTTGGGTAGTAGTGACTTTTTCAGCAATTGATTGGAAAACATTGGCAATATCTGATTTGAGCTCTTCCTTATTCCCGTCAGCTTCCTCATTTAACTGCATAGAAGTGGATTATACATAATCTTGGATGTGATTTGAGGATTTTTCTATCATCTCATCTGTCTTGTTGACATAATTTTTGACATATGTTATATCCTTTTCAGACATTTGGAGGTGATTGTCCATAGATCTGAGAATGGTATTCTGAGAGATCACTGTCTTTTCTACTAGGTCAAACCATTTAGTCATTTGCTTATTTAGGATTCCAGTGTCTTCCTTGATCTCCTTGACCTCAGCCATTACCTCAGTTTTCACATTTAGGATGGACTGATCTATATAAGATTTGACTGTGGTAAATGTCTGATCTACATAATTCTTCATGGATGTGAGATGAGTCTCTAGCATGAGTTGAATTACATTTATAATGCTCTCATTTGAGGAAGTGGAGGTGGAAGCTTATTTATTAGGGATGATTGGGTCTGAGAGCCTTAATGGACTTGGAGGAGGGACTACTTGAGGTGTAGTCTGCACTACAGCTGCAGGCATCACTTGAGTTGGATCATCCACCTTCTCAGCAAAAGATGCTATATTATCAATATGAGCAGGGTGGACTCCATCATTATCCACATCATCCATGTCAGCATCAATATTGTCAGGTTCCTCCCCCTCAGATAGATCACCTTGATCTGATGAGTCCAGGAATTCTGGGACAAGAATTTGGAGTTAGATTTAATGACTTAGCAATACTAAGGATGGTTTGTTAGTCTTACCAAGAACATCATCTTGACCAGCTGATGGCTCTTTTGGCTTCTCCCCCTCAGATGGGGCATCAGATAGTCCTTGTTGGTGTAAGTCCCAAAGATCTAGGGAGTCATCAATGTTATTTGAAATTCTTCTTTCAAGATCTAGTATTATTATATCAAGCTTACTTTGTAAGTCCTTAGGGGAAGGAACTTTGTCCTTGTCAGTTTTGTCTCCTTCACTTTCATTTTGATCATTGATACCATCCATGGAGGATGGCTCTTGTTGATGGTCCCCCTCAGATGGAGCAATTACTTGGTCTAGAGGACTTGTTGTCCACATTAGTGAAGTGTCATTAGTGACCAACTAGGTAATTAGCTATGGTTAAATAACATTACGAGTAATGTGGAGTTTAAGGATTAATTACCAAGATTGCTATATATATCCAAGTTCTATGGATGGTCAATGCCAGCACGCATGTCATCCAAATTAGCATCCTCATCAGGACTGCTGTGAGATCCAATATCATCACCAGCATCCTTATTCTCATCTTAGTGAACTAACTCAGAGCTTGACATGATTAGTCTGGGCTTCTTGACTGATTTGGCTTTCTTTGGTTCTTTCTCCATCGCCTTAGATGACTGGCTCATGGGGAGCACCCTGGTGAACCTGTCTAGGCTTTTTATATCCATTCTCTTCAGATAATGGATATTGGATCCTTTCAACCCTTTATACCTTTCAGGATAGGTTTGTATCAGATATAGGTATAGAATTCTACCCATATTTGGTGCTTGCAGACATTCCTTAAGTATTTGAAATATTACTTCTCCCCAGGAAATTTTCTTGGTGAGAATGATCCTTGTCATGATGTTAAACATAGATTGGGATATAATATCATGTGACCTAGGCTTGCATAGGATTGCTTTGCCTACTATATCAGATAGGAGTTCGCCCCTTTGATTGAAGAATTTTCTCTATAATGAGCCAGTCTTGGCATCACTGTACTCTTCCCACTTCAGAGCTTTCATCTTGTCTTTGTCAGAAATAACTTCTTCCTCATCCTGACTGCATGAGGGAATTTGGAAGGCTTTATCTATCTTTGTTGAGGAGATTTTCACTCTCTCTCCTCCTATTTTGGACTTTAGAGAGGTCTTGGAAGAGGATAATTTGGCATTGCTAAACCATTCCAGAACTTCAGTTCTGATAATGACTGTGGGTTCAGACAGAAAGTATTTCAGGCCTTGTGTTTCCAGGAGTAGAATCACTCCTTTTATGTCTTCTTGTGCATGGGCAAAGCCATTTCTGACTATCTCATATCATTCCAGAAGGTCCTTTGAACTCTTGACTGCCATTGTTGCTGTAGAAGAATGCGCTGGGATGGAATAGAATGTGATTCGTCTCGGGTCTAGGAAGGAATGGTTGTGTACCTTAAACTAAGGAATGATTGTCTATTTATATGGCTTAAATTTGTGTTATGATTAGCCCTAAAAATTAGAGTTAATTGAGCTTATAGTTGTGAGTAGAATTTGGTGAATTGGGTTGCATTTAGACAAACTATAAAGAGACCATTCCATCTCAGCGGAATCGCTGAGACGGAGACCTACCCGCTGGGACAGAGCATTGTCAGCCGCTGGGACAGTTTTAGCGGTCTCAGCGGTTCAGCTGAGACTTTTCCCAGCTGTCTCAACGGCTCAGCTGAAACAGACTTTGCTGTTTTAGCTGACCATATAATCTAACCATTAGTCCTTGGGGTTTTGATTGAGTTAGGCCTAAACCATGTCACTAGGATTATTGATGTGATAATGTTATGAGTACCAATGAAATTATTCAGCATTACACAACACTTTAAATGTATAATGTGACAATATTTTGACTGTATAACCCAAAAAAAATTGACATTATTCAATATTTAACATTCCTAGTTCAATCTTGAAATTATTAAATTTGGCCTCATCCAATGGCTTTGTAAAAATATCAGCAGCTTGATTGTCGGTGGGGACAAATTCAAGGCAGATGTCTTTATATTCAACATGTTCTCTTATAAAATGATATCTTATCTCTATATGCTTAGTCCTGCTATGAGAGACATGATTTTTAGCAATAGAGATTGCACTGGATGAATCACAATAAAGAGGAGACTCACTTACCTTGAGGTTGTAATCCTCTAACTGATGTTTAATCCATAGTAGTTGTGCACAACAACTTCCTACAACAATGTATTCAGACTCAGTAGTGGATATTGCCACACTTGTGTGCTTTTTGTTGCTCCAAGATATCAACCTCCTTCCTAGAAATTTACAAGTGTCACTTGTGCTTTTCCTGTCTTCTCTGCAGCCTGCAAAATCTGCATCTGAAAATCCAGTTAGTTCAAAGTCATTATTCTTAGAGTACCAAAGGCCAAGATGTATGCTGCCTTTAAGGTATCTCAAAATCCTCTTTGCAGCTGAGTAGTGAGATTCCTTTGGGCATGCCTGGTACCTAGCAAAAACACATGCAGCATACATAATGTCTGGTCTACTAGCAGTTAGATACAATAGGGATCCAATAATGCACCTGTACATGGATTCTTCAAAGGCCTTGCCCTTCTCATCCTTGTCCAGGGAAATGTTGGACCCCATGGGAGTTTCTATGGTGGAAGTTGATTCCATACCAAACTTCTTGATAAGCTCCCTAGTGTACTTGGTCTGAGAGGTGAATATACACTCATCAGACTGTTTGACTTGGAGGCCTAAGAAGTACTTGAGCTCTCCCATACTGCTCATCTCAAACTCCCCCTGCATCAGGTTGGCAAACCTTTTGCAGAGGTTGTCATCAGTAGACCCAAATATGATGTCATCAACATATATTTGGACTAGGAGACACTTTCCCCTTGTTTCCCTAAGAAACAATATACTATCTATCTTTCCCCTCGAGAACTTGTTCTTGATGATAAAGCTAGACAATGTCTTATACCAAGCCCTTAGGTCTTGCTTTAGACCATAAAGGGCTTTCCTAAGTAAATATACATCATTAAAGAGGGTTGGATGCACAAAACCTAATGGTTGTTCAACATATACCTCTTCCTTCAAGTCACCATTGAGGAAGGCTACTTTGACATCCATTTGATATACTTTGAACCCCTTGTAGGCAGCATAGGCAAGGAATAGCCTAATTGGTTCTAACCTTGCAACATGGGCAAAGGTTTGATCAAAGTCTATTCCCTCTTCTTGTCTATAGCCTTTGGCTACCAATCTTGACTTGTTTTTGATGATTATACCATTTTCATCCAACTTGTTCCTGTAAATCCATTTGGTGCCAATAATATTGTGTCCTTGAGGTTTTGGTAGCAACTTTCATACCTTGCATCTTTTGAATTGAAGAAGTTCTTCTTGCATTGCTTGAATCCAAAGGTGTCTTGGTTGGCTTCTTCAAACTTCTTGGGCTCCATTTATGATAAGAAGCTCAAGAATAGGGCCTCATTATGAGCCCTGCTTCTGGTTAGTACACCTTGGTTCTGATCTCCAATGATTTGTTGTCTTGGATGATCCCTTAGGCGTCTTACATCTGCAGGAATCTGTCCTCAACTTGCTGTAATACTTCTTCTGGTTCAGCAGAGTCTTCTGTTGGATCTGTAGGCGCCCTTAGAGGGGGGGGGGGGTGAATAAGGGTTTTAAAAATTCAGAGATTATAAGAGAAAATAATTCTCAGACACTACCGCCAGCGGTAGTGTTAGCGCTCGGCGTTAGACAACAATGAGAATACTTTTACGTTTGAATAATGAGAATCACAGAGTACGACTCAGAGATGAAACAATAAACATATTTTCATTAATCATTAACTGGAAGTAAAAACGATTACAAAACTTTTCCCAATAACTCTTGGAAAGAGGCGACCAATGAAAACTCTTTTGGTTTTCTATACCGAACCTTCTCCCAAGGATCGGTTGGATTTAGCCTATCTCTCCCTAGACAAGGCCTCAAGCCGCTCTAGACCTTCCCTCACCGGAAAGGCCTCAAGCACTCCCTAGATCTACACCCTAGACCTAGTCGCCAACACGAGGCGTATTTCCCCCTAGTCCCCGCAAGGCCTAGTCGCCGTGTGGCGAGTTCCTCTACCGAACAAAAGATATAAAGGTTACAATAAGAAAAGTAAAACAAGACACAAACTAGAAATTCCCTCAAAAGTAGAACTTGATGTCGATGTAGATGCGATCATATTGGTCTTCAAGTTCTTTTGCGTTCACGAACATTGATGGAGTTCTTCGGGCTGCTTCTGAAGGTTCACTCGAGTGCTCTGAAGGTAAGGCTCCAATAACTTCAATAACAGCAGCACATAATGGAGGAAGTACCGCTCTTTAAATAGATTCGACAGCTACCACCTGCTCTAGTACTACCGCCCCGTGATAGTGACACGACGCGCACATGGATCGTGGCAGTTAAGGCAACTTCTGAGCGTAAACGGTTGAGACAGCCTAGCGCGCCACGGTACCGCTAACGCCCCGCATTAGCGAGATTTCCTTCCTTCAGCCAATATCATCTTCCAAATTTGCTCCTCAATCATATGTAGACGAGATGTTTCCAAAAGAAACCACCGGGCATTAGACCTAACGCGCCGCAATAGTACTTGCCAAACATAGCGACCCGTCGACATTCCTTTTTCTCCACTTTCCTTTCTGTCAATAGTTTCCATATATGTTAACGCCAGCGTCAGTGCTAATGCTCCGCGGTAAGTCATTTCGTTGGGCGCATCTTCGCCGAACTGTCCTCACCTTTCATCGATCTCAATCTGGTTCATCGAACGGAAACTTATTTTCATCGATCTCAATCTGGTTCGTCGAACGGAACTAGCGCCAACGGTAGTTTTACCGCTCCGCGGTATGGCATTCATTTCATCGAGCGCCGCGGTAGAGCATGCAGATCGTCGAACAGAGCACCGAGTTCGTCGAACCCAGTTTGTCGAATGGAGCATCCAGTTCGTCGAACGCAGGTTTCCTTCTCAGCGGTTTCTTCTCAGCGGTTGTTAGCGCCAGTGGTAGGCTTAACGCGGCGCAGTAGAGCTTTCAGATCTTCTCAGTGGTTTCCTTCTCAGCGGTTTGGTCTCAGCGGTTTCTTCTCAGCGGTTTGGTCTCAGCGGTTTCTTCTCAGCAGTTTGCTAGCGCCAGCGGTAAGGTTAACGCGGCGCGGTAGCAACAACAACACAGCACCATAGAGATTTGAAAGCACAGAATACTGCATACTATAAACACAAAACAAGTATGAGCAAATACAATAGGATTTGTTATTGTCAAACCAAGAGATGCGGAAAGCATGTTCCAACAAACTACCCCTTTTGATAATAACAAATCCCCTTAGAAAGAAATAATTCAATTGATAGGAATTTGTGTTTATAATAGAGATAAGCATGAAATTTGAGACAATGTGCATAAGCTCCCCCTAAATGAATGCTCCCCCTAAGTGAATGCTCCCCCTACAACAAATCTTCCTATGAACTTGACTCCCCAAACATATGAACTTGACTCCCCAAACATGTGAATTTCTTTCAAATTTATTCTCCCCCTTTTGGTATTATCAAAAGAGGGTGGAGAGGAAGGCCAACAAAAAGTGTGCAATTACTGTGTAGAGAGGGAATGTGTATGATAAATAGGGAAGCACTAAGGAAAATACAATAGATAAGAGCGAAAAGAGAATTGTCAAAAAGGAACCAATTGTTGGGAAAATGTATTCATGATCGAGCAGACAAGTAGTAAGGAGGTGGAAAGCATGATGAAATATGTTTTAAGTGAACATCTTTATAGGAATTGAGAAGCATAGTAAATGATTAAGAATTTTGGAGATAACAAAATAGATGTCGTAGCAATTTAAGTAAACACAATAATTTCAGTTTTAACATAGCCATACATTAGTTTGAAAGGTATGCAATACAGAGTTCTCATGGCGTAGCAGAAAAAAATATGTAAGCATGATATAAGTTATCAAGACAAGATAGAAGAATACAATGTTCAAGATTTAGAAATCAAGTACACTTATACATTGTAATGATCATGCAAAGTTATCTAGTGCATTTACTTAAGAGTTTAGAGAATACATGTAGATATGCAATAGACTCCAATTCTCATGAGTAGAAGGCTTACAAGTGATAATGATGTGTACAAAATAGTGTTTTGGATAAAAGTATACATATGAGTTAATCAAAACACATGACATGTATAATTAAATAAACGCAATATTATTGAAGAAGAACTTTTAGAGTTACTTCTACCCACAAAGCTATATAAAATTTTCAATGCACATAGAAGAATAGTACAACTACCAAGGTGCTCTGCACACACAATACTTATTAAGACTTATCAGGGTGCAAAGTAGTGCTTGGGGAATCGCAAGTATTATTTTGAATTTTATTTATTTGTGATTCGGTGTACAAGAAGAAGTATGTAAAAAAATGTTTGCGACAAGGAACTTTATAATTCTCTCCAAGGTGCTCAACCTCACAATGCTCATTAAGACTTATCAGGAGGGTGAGTAGTGCTTGGTGGAGTTATCTTTGTCAATTATTCAATTGAATTTTTTGCTTAACGACAAAGGTCTCCGAATTCACTTGTATGTGCAAACAAAAAGATTTTTGAAAAGTCACACTTCTTCAAAGATAGGTGCATGAAAAAGATTTTAACATGTGGTGAAGGTAAAACTAAGCATGCCAAACAATAATGACATTGTTACACAACACAATCATGTAAGAGAAGATTAAATGCATATGTAGTTTGTCAAAAAGTGTGAGTGAAACAAAATCATTAGCAAATATAAGCCATTTACTCATACATAGAGGCACGCTAGCTATGCAATACTACACATGATTTCTATCATCAATTTCAAAGCACACATAAGATAATGATCAGGGCATGATACAAAACAATGTTATTAAGATACTTGAACGAGAGAATGAAACATTGTATACTAGGCTTGGCAAGATAAACTATATCATATTTGAAATGTTGAGAAATTACATCAGTTTTTATAAATTTTAAGTTTTCCAAAAAAAGCAAAAATAAAACAAATAAAAAGCATGTTTTTGTAGTTTTTATTGGTTTTTCAAATTTTGTAGTTGGTGTTGAAAAAGAAAGATAAAACACATTTTAGTTTATAGTAATAAAACGAAGCATGTTTATGGTTGTATTTTGATTTGTTTTATAGTTTTTTTGTTTTTAGAAATTTAAAAGAAAATAACAGGAACTGAAATAAAAGATGAAAAAGAGACTGGAAATACAAAAGTATCCACTACCGCCAGCGGTACAATGTTATCGCCTGGCGTTAGTGACACAACTCGAATTTTTGGGAAAACGTGAAATTTTTCAGAATTTTTCTTATGAATATAGTTGGGCAGATTGGTGTCACTGTGATTCAGTACAGAAATCAGATATGTGTGGTCACAAAAATGCGGGCTTTGCAAGTTCAATCTAGAATGTCCAAAATCCCTAATTCTAGTCTAAGTAGATGAAATCGTGAATCAGGTAGAGGCTTGGTAAAGATGTCCGCAAGTTGCGATTCAGTTCCTATGAAGTTTACATGAACGTGTTCCTTTTTGATGTGATCCCTAATGAAGTGGTGTCTTACGTCAATATGTTTAGATCGTGAGTGATGAACGGGGTTGTTTGTTAAGTCTATAGCACTCTTGTTGTCACACTTGAGTTCAATATTAGTTAAATGAACACCAAAGTATTCTAAGGTTTGTGTCATCCATAGTGCTTGGGCGCAACAACTTCCTAGTGCAATGTATTCTTCCTCGGTGGTGGAGAGGGCAACAGAATTTTGTTTTCTACTTGACCATGCAACTAGAGAAGGACCTAAGAAGTGACATGTACAACTAGTGCTTTTCCTATCTAGTGAACAACCCACATAATCAGAATCAGAATATCCATGCAAGAGAAAAGAATCATTATTTGGATACTAAAGTCCTAATTTTGATGTGCCGATTAGATATCGAAAAATTTGTATCACCGCTTTTAAATGAGATTCTTTTGGATTTGCTTGAAATCTAGCGCATAAGCATACGACAAACATGATATCGGGTCTAGATGCACTTAGGTATAACAGGGATCCAATCATTCCTCTATCTAAAGTTTGGTCAATTGAAATTCTGGCTTCATCTTTTCCTAATTTTAGTGATGCGCTCATTGGAGTATTAGCTTGTTTTAAATTTTCAAAGCCAAAACGTTGTAGCATATTATGGACATATTTGGATTGACATATAAAAATTCCATCATTTCTTTGGGTTATTTGAAATCCTAAAAAGTATGTTAGTTCACCCACTAGACTCATTTCAAATTCATTTTGCATCACTTGAATAACATCTTTACACATCTCTTCATTAGTGGCTCCAAAAATAATATCGTCAACGTATATTTGTAAAATAATCAAATCATTATCATAGTGCTTAATGAAGAGCGTGTTATCGGCACTACCCATTTTGTAACCGTGCTTTAATAAAAAAGATGTTAACCGTTCATACCAAGCACGGGGCGCTTGTTTTAGACCATAAAGCGCTTTTTCTAATCTATATACATGATTTGGAAATTTTTCATCAATAAATCCGGGGGTTGTTCTACATAGACTTCTTCTTTTATTATCCCATTTAAGAAGGAACTTTTGACATCCATTTGAAATAATTTAAACTTCTTATAACTCGCAAAAGCTAGAAAAATTCTAATCGATTCTAGGCGAGCAACGGGTGCAAATGTTTCATCGAAATCTACCCCTTCGATTTGAGAATAACCTTGTGCCACTAATCTAGCTTTGTTCCTAGTTATTCTAGACTCTCCATCTAATTTATTTTTAAATATCCATTTGACACCGATAACGGGGTGATTAAATGGTCTTTCAACTAGTTTCCAAACTTTATTGCGTTCAAATTGATTTAATTTGTCATTCATAGCGATAAACCAAAACTCATCATTCAAAGCGGTGGACACATTTTTTGGTTCTATTTCTGAAACAAAGCATAAATTTGAGAAAGATTCAGTAAAAGAAGATCGTGTAGTTAACCCACTTGATGGTTCTCCAATGATAAGCTCCCTTGGATGGTCCCTTGTAAATTGAAGCACACTAGGAGGCACAAACTCCTCTTGCACAATCTCTACACCTTTTTCTTCTCCAAGTGGATCATCATCATTATGCTCCAATGGTGAAAGAGGTTCATCTTCATTTCCTGCACAAGTAGATTCTACACAAGGCACAAGTTCATCAAACTTCACATGAATAGACTCTTCCACCTTTTTAGATTTTTTATTATACACTCTATATGCTTTGCTAGTTGAAGAATAACCAAGATAGATACCTTCATCACACTTTTCATCAAATTTAGCTAATGCATCCATGTTGTTTAGAATAAAACATTTACACCCAAAGACATGAAAATAAGACACATTAGGTTTATTTTGAAAGTACAATTCATAAGGAGTTAATTTCAAAACAGGGCGACACATAACACGATTTATAACATAACATGCTGTATTTACGGCTTCGGCCCCAAAATATATAGGCAATCCATACTCGGATAGCATAGTGCGTGCAAGTTCTTGAAGAGTTCTATTTTTCCTCTCCACCACACCGTTTTGTTGGGGGGGGGTGCGTGGAGCGGAAAATTCGTGTTTAATACAAAGATCATTACAGAAAGTGGTGAAGCTATCATTTTCAAATTCCCCTCCATGATCCGATTGTATACACTTGATTTTTAGATCTAATTCATTTTGAATACGATTGCAAAGTTTTGTAAATTCAGAAAATGCATCGGATTTGGAGGTGAGAAATAAGGTCCAAGTAAATATAGAATAATCATCAATTAAAACAAAAGTGTACTTTTTACCACCAAGACTACATGTGCTAATGGGTCCAAAAAGATCCATGTGAATTAGTTGTAAGGGTCTTGAAGTGGATATTTCTTTTTTACTTTTAAACGATGATTTTGAAAATTTTCCTTTTTGGCATGGCGAGCATAAGGAAAATAGATTTCCGTTTAGCATAGGCCAACCTTTAATGAGTTTATTCTTTGACAATTTTAAAATTAACTTGATGCGAGAGTGACCTAGACGCCTATGCCATAATTCAAGTTCTTCATTTTTTGATATAAGACATTTAAGATACGCACGTGATAGATCATGAAAGGCAATTAGATACACATTGTGAATTCGTGGTGCAGTGAGTACTATACAATTTGTTTTTGGATCTATAATTTTGCATAAATCTGTAGCAGACTCAAATAAAACATTTAGACCTTTATTGCAGAGTTGACTAATAGAAATCAAGTTATGTTTCAAACCTTCTACATATAAGACATTAGTAAGAGAGAAAGAATTGTTACCAACAGTACCGGTGCCTAATATCCTTCCTTTTCCATTGTCCCCAAATGTCACCATTCCTCCTTTCTTCTTGGTGAGGCTAAGGAATTTTGCTTTATCTCCCATCATGTACTTGGAGCACCATGAGTCCAAGTACCACATGTCTTCCTTTTCCTTAGCCTGCCAACATACCTAACAAGAAGATGAGAGTAAAGATCCGGATACCCAAGTGGTTCCTCCCATAGAATAGGTGGAAACCTTAGGCACCCAGATTTGCTTGACCGTACATCGACCCTTCATCCTGCAAGAGTCCAAAGTATGCCCGAAGTGATGGCACTTGGCACATAACACAAAAGGGGTTGAGACCTTTTTCAGTTTTTGTTGTGGACTCTTGCTGGAGGATGGGGAATCAACAGAATAAATTTCAGATTTATGGTTATTCGAAGAATTAAGTGTTTTGTTACTACCGCCAGCGTTAGCAGTTACTCCCGGGCGGTAGTTAGCAGAGACAAAACTTAGACCAGTTTTTGCACTACCATGCCTTTGGTTGGCCAAAATCATATCAAGACTTTTCTGGCCAACCCCGAATTTTTCTATGGCTAAGTTAAGGTCATGGATTTTAGCTTTTAATGCAAAATTTTCACTAACTAGATTTCCGCATCTATTTGAAAAAAATTTCTTTTCATTTTCAACATTAGAAAGAGAGTTTTAAATTTCTTTCTAAGTCTCTCTATTGTTTCGTGAGTGATTCGATATTTGAGAGAGCATTAGAAAGATCAACTTCGAGTTTGGTAGTCCTTGCCAAAAGATCATCATTCTTTTGGCAAGACTCCATCTCCTTTCCAAAAGAAAAAATTCCTTACATAATTTTTTATATTGTTTCAAAAGAAATTTATTTTCAGTTTTAAGTAAATCATGATCTTTTAAAGTTTTGCCAAAAGATTTGCAAGTTCTTAAATATTCAAAATAAAGATCATCATAGTTAGAGGGGATTACCTCAGTGTCACTTTGGACATTGCACTCGTCATCGGTTGATTCATTGCTTTTCCCCATAAGACACAAGTTTGCCTCATCATCATCGCTTGAGCTTGAACTACTTGAGCAACCGGAGGAAGAGTCATCCCATGTTGCTGCTTTTAAGACCTTCTTCTTCTCCTTTCCTTTAACCCGTTTTTCTTTTTGCTCTTTTAGGAATTTTCGGCATTGACTTCTAATATGCCCGGTCTTCCTACAGTGGAAGCACTCGGGAGGTGGCCGCTCTTCATCGTCGTCGCTATACTTCTCCTTCTTCTCTCTTTTGGATGAGGAGCCTTTGCAGAAAAATTTCCGGAAGGTGTTTCTCCTTTCCGGATTTTTCATGAATTTAGTGAACTTCTTCACAAATAAACTCTCCTCATCATCTTCCTCGTCGTCATCTTCTTTTCTTGACTTCAGTGCCAAGGCATTCTTCTCCGGCTCCTTGTTGTACTCCTCTTCTTGAATCTTGAGTTCTACCTCAAGGTTTTGAGGTTCCCAATGAGGCTCTCAATTTGGAGCCGCCTAAGGTCATGCGATTCCGAAATCGCCGTCACCTTTGGATTGAACTTTGGTGGGAGTGATCGAAGAAGCTTTCTCACCAAGTCGCCGTTTGAGAATGTCTTTCCAAGAATTTTTGAGGCGTTGACGATCTTGGTGAATCGAGTGTACATGGTGTCGACGTCCTCATTCAGATCCTTCCTGAACCTCTCGAATTCAGATTCCAGTTGGAATAGTTTTGAGTCTTTGACCTGCGAGGTACCTTCATGCGTTATTTCTAATAAGTTCCAAAAATCATAAGTTGTTTCGCATGCACTTACTCTATTAAATTCAGTCCTATCAAGAGCACAGAACAGAGCATTCATTGCTTTCGCATTGTTCTTACACCTAGTCTTATCTCCATCGTCCCATTTATCCCTAGGTTTTCCATGGTTACTTCTCCAACAATGTATGTAGGAGAAGTGTATGGAGTTTCAATACATGCACATACATCTAGATCTAAGTTTATCAGAAAACAACGCATACGCGTTCTCCAGTAATTATAATCAGTTCTAGTAAACAACTGAGGTCTACTTATTCCCTGCCCCTCATGAAAAGCGAGATCACGGAGCGCCATTATTCCTGGTTGTTAGACCGAATTGGAATAACCTAGCTCTGATACCACTTGTTGGATCTGTAGGCGCCCTTAGAGGGGGGGGGGGGGGTGAATAAGGGTTTTAAAAATTCAGAGATTATGAGAGAAAATAATTCTCAGACACTACCGCCAGCGGTAGTGTTAGCGCTCGGCGTTAGGCAACAGTGAGAATACTTTTACGTTTGAACAATGAGAATCACAGAGTACAACTCAGAGATGAAACAATAAACATATTTTCATTAATCATTAACTGGAAGTAAAAACGATTACAAAACTTTTCCCAATAACGCCTGGAAAGAGGCGACCAATGAAAACTCTTTTGGTTTTCTATACCGACCCTTCTCCCAAGGACCGGTTGGCTTTAGCCTATCTCTCCCTAGACAAGGCCTCAAGCCGCTCTAGCCCTTCCCTCACCGGAAAGGCCTCAAGCACTCCTTAGATATACACCCTAGACCTAGTCGCCAACACGAGGCAAATTTCCCCCTAGGCCCTAGTCGCCGTGTGGCGAGTTCCTCTACCGAACAAAAGATATAAATGTTATAATAAGAAAAGTAAAACAAGACACAAACTAGAAACTCCCTCAAAAGTAGAACTTGATGTTGATGTAGATGCGATCGTATTGGTCTTCAAGTTATTTTGCGTTAACGAACATTGATGGAGTTCTTTGGGCTGCTTCTGAAGGTTCACTCGAGTGCTGTGAAGGTAAGGCTCTAATAACTTCTGTAACAGCAGCACATAATGGATGAAGTACCGCTCTTAAAATCGATTCGACAGCTACCACCTGCGCTAGTACTACCTCCCCGCGATAGTGACACGACGCGCACACGGATCATGGCAGTTAAGGCAACTTCTGAGCGCAAATGGTTGAGACAGCCTAGCGCGTCGCGGTACCGCTAACGCCCCGCGTTAGCGAGATTTCCTTCCTTCAGCCAATATCATCTTCCAAATCTGCACCTCAATCATATGCAGACGGGATATTTCCAAAAGCTACCGCCGGGCGTTAGACCTAACGCGCCGCGATAGTACTTGCCAAACACAGTGACCCGTTGACATTCCTTTTTCTCCACTTTCCTTTCTGTCAATAGTTTCCATATATGCTAACGCCAGCGTCAGTACTAATGCTCCACAGTAGGTCATTTCGTCGGGCGCATCTTCGTCAAACTGTCCTCAGCTTTGATCGATCTCAATCTGGTTCGTCGAACGGAAACTTATTTTCGTCGATCTCAATCTGGTTCATCGAATGGAACTAGAGCCAACGGTAGTATTACCGCTCCGCGGTATGGCATTCATTTCGTCGTGCGTCGCGGTAGAGCATGCAGATTGTCGAACAGAGCACCGAGTTCGTCGAAACCAGTTCGTCGAACGGAGCATCCAGTTCGTCGAACGCAGGTTTCCTTCTCAGCGGTTTCTTCTCAGCGGTTGTTAGCTCCAGCGGTAGGCTTCACGCGGCGCAGTAGAGCTTTCAGATCTTCTCAGTGGTTTCCTTCTCAGCGGTTTCGTCTCAGCGGTTTCTTCTCTGCGGTTTGGTCTCAGCGGTTTCTTCTCAGCGGTTTGCCAGCGCCAGCGGTAAGGTTAATGTGGCGCGGTAGCAACAACAACACAGCACCATGAAGATTTGAAAGCACAGAATCCTGTATACTATAAACACAAAACAAGTATGATCAAATACAATAGGATTTGTTATTGTCAAACCAAGAGATGCGGAAAGCATGTTCCAACAGCTTCAGCACCCTGGATCTCTTCCTCTTCAGGAATTGCTGCATCTATATATGCTTTGCTACTGCTGGGTATGTCTTGCACTGACATCTTTTCCATGTCCTTTTCATTTCTTGTCAAAATAGAAGAGCTAGACCAGCCCTTATAGATTAGGCTGGTCTCATCAAATACCACATACATAAACTCTTCTACAACATGAGTTTTCTTGTTATAAACTCTATAAGCTCTACAATGTGATCTATAGCCAACAAGAACCCCCATATTGCATTTCTCTGCAAACTTTGTTAATTGAGATTTTCCATTGTTTAATATGTAGCATTTTGAACCAAAGATTCTAAAGTATGAAATTATAGGTTGTTTGCCTTTTAGAATCTCATAGGGAGTAATTTCATGAACCTTATTGATGGAAGCCCTATTAAGAACATAACATGTAGTATTGACTGCCTCAGCCCAGAAGTATTCTGGGAGTGAGGAGTCACTAAGCAATGTTTTCCCAGCTTCTATCAAGGTTCTATTCCTCCTCTCAACCACACCATTTTGTTGTGGAGTCCTTGCGGAGGAGAACTCTTGGGTGATACCAAATTCTTGACAAAACTTTGTCATGGCTTCAGATTGAAATTATGTGCCATGGTCAGTCCTAGTCCTGACCACAACACATTGTAAGTCATTCTGAATGGCCCTGACATGATTTATAAAGACATTCAAGGTATCTGATTTCTTCTTAATGAAGAATACCCATATTTATTTTGAGTGATCATCAACAATCACCAAAGTATACAACTTCCCACATAGTCTCTGAATTGGCAAAGGTCCAAACAAGTCCATGTGCAACAGATATAGACATCTTTCAGTGTCTTTGGAGCCAATATTTTTAAAGGTGGCCCTTGTTTGCTTACCCATTTGGTAAGCATGACAGGGACCACTTTTAATACATTTTGAATTTGGATTATTCCTAACAAGGTTTTTAGAGAATAGTCCATACATTGTCTTGTAGTTAATGTGGGCAAGTCTCTTGTGCCATTGAACACAAAGAGACTCATTTTCATTAGCTACAAGACATACAGATGAAAGAGAATTACTGCATATAAAATCTATGCAATAAACATTCCCACTCCTAGTGTCTGAGAGAATGGTCTCTAAGTCATTAGACTTTTTGATCAAGCACTTGTCATTGTGGAATTCAATGACACATCCTAAATCACATAGTTGACTTATGCTTACTAGGTTGTATTGCAACCCTTCAACATAAGCTACCCATGTGATTGAAACTATGCCATTGGAGATCATACCATATCCTTTGGTGATTCCCCTTTCAGATCCACCAAAGATGACTTTAGGTCCATTCTTCATAGTTGTGTAGTCCTGTAGAAGATTTCTGGTTCCTGTCATGTTTCTTGAGCACCCACTGTCCAAGTACCATATTTGGTTGAGGCTGGTACTTAAACTAACCTGCAAGAAGGAGTTTAGTTACCCTTAGTAGCCCTAATAATTTTGGGTCCTAGGTCCTTGTTAGCATAATGAAATAACCTCACACCAGCTGCACCCTTTGTAGGAAGGCTCTTCTTTGCACTTGGCACATTGGAATTGTGCCAGCAATCTATGGCAAAGTGTCCCACTTTACCACAACACCACCATTCATGAATATTGTATCTCCTCTTCTGAACATTTCTTGAGGAGAGAGCATCACTGTGCTTATGTTCAGGAGGGGAGACAACAACATTTTTCAAGTTCCTTTCAGCAATGATCTGGCTGAATGTTAACCTCTGTACAGTCTTGGCACCCTTTGTCTTAATGGAATCAACTTGCTTTGGCTTGGGGGCCAGGCAAGATTGGATGGCATCAGACACTGAGCATTGGGACTTGTCAACAGGTTTGACAGCAGTGTTCTTTGTTGGACAGAACTTGGAAGAGCTAGCTTCCATACTCCTGAATGATGGGGCTGAAGTATCAAATACAAATGGTCTAGGTTGGGCCATTTGAATTTCATCGCGGGGAGCCTTCATAGCACTCATTCCCATGCCCTTTCTTCCACTATGGGTAGGAGTGTATTCCTTCCTATAGGAGCTTCCATTCTTCCAGTGACCATAAATGCTGTCATGATCATACCTATTAGAAGGAAGCAACACCTTATGAAAGGTGGTATGAGGCTTAGCCTTGCCCTTGCTCTTTTCTCCACTCCCTTCTCCTACTTCCATTTTATTAAATCCTAGTCATCTACTATTGGTTTGAGAGGAAAAGGTGTCTGTACAACCCCCATATTTGTCGAGCTAGTTTGGCTAACCCAGACTCATCGAGAACAGGGTGGACGAGGAAAATAATCGCTCGAAGGCGCCCGGAATCAGCTAAGTCATAATTTGATCCGGACGAAAGAAAAAGAAAGCAACAGACCCGATAAGAGCACCCCTTCGCCCCCGTACGAGCGAGTAGGGAGGGAAGTCTACTCGCCCTTACGGGCGAGTGCCCGCTCGCCTATGTAGGCGAGTGGGGGGAAATCCCACTCGCCCGCTCGGGCGAGTGGGGGGGAATCCCACTCGCCCGGTCGGGCGAGTGGGGGGGAATCCCACTTGCCCGCTCGGGAGAGTGGGGGGAATCCCATCTGCCCCCTACGGGTGGGTGTCCACTTGCCCGAGCGGGCAAGTGGGGGAGCAGCGTGAGCCTCCACTCACCCCCTCTCTTCCCCCTTTCCTGCGTACGAATGAGAGTCGCGCCCAACTGCCCTCCTTTCCCTGTTTTTCGGGTGAAGATCCTTCTCCCCTCTCTTTTCCCCTACCCGGATGTTTTCAGGGGGTGCAGATAGTATTTTTAAATAGCAGAACTTGGCTATTGACAGACCTTTTAAATATACGCAGCCCATTTTCAGGAAATCTATAAATAGACCCCCATGGGCACCTTGGGGAGGGTTGGCATCTCCTTACCCCACCCCCTTTAGTGTGTTCGGTTAGCTAGTGACCCTGTCTTCCGTTCGCCAAGTCCTTTAGGCCAACGGTCAGGTGTTGCGAGTGCTCTCCGAGGTGCCCAGGCTCAGCATTGGCTTGGGAGGGGAAGATCTTCGGATCTTTCGGGTTAGTGGAGGGACCTCCTCGCTGTAGCTCGCGGGGTCTTTTTTCCATCTAATTCCATAAGTAGAGAGGTTCCTAGGCTCTAAGTGACCGGTCGTGGGACTTCACCCGAGAGGAGTAAGGGCAAACTGTCTACCCTGATTTTGAACTGTTTGAATCCCAATTTTTGGGTTTCAACATTCTGGTGCGGTGAGCGTGGAACGCAGTTTGTTCGAAAAAATCTTGAGTAAGTCCAATGACTAGAAGTGAAGAGCTAGGGAACTCACCACCACCCGGTGACTACGTGCGGAAGAGTGATTTCGATGAGTTCAGGAAGTCAATCATGGAGACCCTGCGCTTGGTACTCACCCCTACGGGCGAGTGCTCGACTCCAGCGGTTCCAGTTCTCGCCCCGCCTTCTCTGGGCGAGATGACACCATTCGGGCGACCCGACAAGGAAGTGCAGGTGGAAGATGAGAGAACTCTTCGTGCACGGGTACTGTTTCCTAGCCCGGTGAGTGCACTGCATCCTAGCGAAGAGGTCGGGCGAGCAACGCTGACCCGCCAGGTAGGAAGGGGAAGCCCTTTTTGCGATTTGATCTTGTCCGCTCCAGTTCCGGAAGGATTTAGGGAGCCGATTATGTCCCACTACACGGGAAAGGATGACCGAGCTTGTTGATGCCGGCAGGGTAGGAGAACTCACTCGGAGAGGCAAGTGGCTTATGTTGGTTAAGTCCCCGAGAAGAGACCGCTGACCGGGCTTGTTGATGCTGGCAGGGCAGGAGAACTCACTCGGAGAGGCAAGTGACTTATGTTGGTTAAGGCCCCGAGAAGAGACCGCTGACCGGGCTTGTTGATGCCGTCAGGGCAGGAGAACTCACTCGGAGAGGCAAGTGGATTATGTTGGTTAAGGCCCCGAGAAGAGACCGCTGACCGGGCTTGTTGATGCCGGCAGGGCAGGAGAACTCACTCGGAGAGGCAAGTGGCTTATGTTGGTTAAGGCCCCGAGAAGAGACCGCTGACCGGGCTTGTTGATGCCGGCAGGGCAGGAGAACTCACTCGGAGAGGCAAGTGGCTTATGTTGGTTAAGGCCTCGAGAAGAGACCGCTGACCGGGCTTGTCAATGCCGGCAGGGCAGGAGAACTCACTCGGAGAGGCAAGTGGCTTATGTTGGTTAAGGCCCCGAGAAGAGACCGCTGACCGGGCTTGTTGATGCCGACAGGGCAGGAGAACTCACTCGGAGAGGCAAGTGGCTTATGTTGGTTAAGGCCCCGAAAAGAGACCGCTGACCGGGCTTGTTGATGCCAGCAGGGCAGGAGAACTCACTCGGAGAGGCAAGTGGATTATGTTGGTTAAGGCCCCGAGAAGAGACCGCTGACCGGGCTTGTTAAGGCTGGCAGGGCAGGAGAACTCACTCGGAGAGCCGTTCATTTATCCTCGACCGAAGATCCCCAGAGGACTAAGCTATAAAGCCGGCTCGAAGGACACGCAAATAAGAGAGACAAGGAAAGAAAGTTCTTCATAAAATGGAGAAAATTACAGGGCTGGAGGGGGTGAAGCACCCCCATTAATCCTTACACAAAAAGAAAAGTAAAAAGGGACTCGCCCGTACAGGTGGGAAGGTAGATAACTAAGCATGAGAAAATCGTCCCGACTCTCAGGGAGAGGGAGAATAGCCGCGGCCGGAAGAAAGCGAGCCAGGGGGCGAGGTGGAAGGGAAGTACTCCGGGAGTACCATATCGACAGTGACGTTCCTCCACTCATCAAGGAACACATTGGCCTCATGGAGAGAATTGACCACGACATTGGTCATTGTCGTCACAGTCTTTCGGCGGGCATCCTCGACCTCAGCAGGGGTGAAATGAAGAAGTCCCGCCACCCTCGAAGACTCGCCATGTCTTTCTCGCCTTGTAGCATGAGCCTCAGCAAGATGGACCTTTAGGCTCTCCACCTCCAACTCCAAATCTTCGACCCACCTCCTAACTGAATTGGCGGCATCGGGTCCCTGCGGTGGATAAATCGTGTAAGCAAGAAAGTACAAAAAAAAAGAGGGGAGGGTATCTTCGTTCAAAAGAGTGCGAACCAGGCACCCTGATGACTGCTCAAGGAGTCTCTCAGTCATCTTAAGACGAGTGGCAAGGTCGGCATCTTTATCCTCGACCACCTGCCTCGCCGTGTCAACCTGAATGAGTCGCCTGGAGAGTCTAAGACTTCGACGAGCGGTCATATGGGAGAGCTCAGTTGCGCGGAGCTGCACCTGCGAGCTCAAGTAGGCGAGGTCATGTGTAGAACTTTCTTTGAAGAGGGCTGCATACTGCCTGCCATACAGGCCGTAAGTTAGGTCATACGCGGAGTTGTTGACAGGCGCTCCCTCGATCCAAGAAGGGAGGGATGATAGTGAGACCTGGTTCATCGCTTCATCCCAGTGAAGGACAGGCTCACCAAGTCGGTCCTTGGCACCACCCCCTACTTCGAAATTGGGATGGCGAGCTAGCGCATCCGAGTCGTCTTTTCCCCCTGCCTCCCTTGCCATGGATCGGGATCCACTCCCCCTGCGGACATCTCTCCCCCGATGCGTCTTCGGCTCTTTTGGCGGGTGAGGGGGGGGAGTCCAATTCCACCACCGGCTCCTTCTCTTTTCGTTGTCTTAACACAGGAGCATCAGGGTGGGAGGCACATGCGGCTGCGGCCATCTGAGCAAGTTGAGGAGCGGAAGAGGAAGAGTTCCTCCTCAAATGAGGGGGATGTCTGGGAAGACTCCTCTCACCTGCAAAAATAAGAAGAATAATGGGTGGTAAGACCTCAGTAAGCGAGTAGGATAGAAGGAGGAAAGTTCGAGAGAAGGGGAGGCACCTGTCCCCGGCAAAATGTAAGCGAGACGGTCGACGTCCCTCCGCAAATACTCAACCTCAAAACCTACTCCCGCGAGATATTCGTACAGCTCGGCTGCCTCGCCATCCACGCGAGGGTCCTTGAATACCTTCTCTGACCTCTGAACGGGCGAGTAGGCGATTCTTCCAAGATCACCCTGAACAAAAACAAACTTATCGTTCCAATGATGAACCTTTTTGGTGTTCTCAATCAGCTTCACGTGCGCGCCAGTAAGAAAACACACCCCGTCGGCAATAGCCCGAAAGATAAATGCCTTTCGAAAAACCGTTAGGTTAAATTCAATACCTTCCTCACGCAAGTAGCAAGTGAAGGCGACTAACATTGATACCCCATTCGAGTTGAGTTGAGTCGGGACAATTCTGAAGTATCTAAGGAATTGCCTCACTTCGGGCCAAAGGGGAAGTCGGAGCCCAAACTCGAAGTGGGAGAGTGGGAATGCAAGCCAATCCTCGTGGAAAGAGTTAATGGTCTCACCCTCGGTGGGGGGGGGGGGGGGGGGGGCGACCAACCAGCCCTTCGGGGAGGAAGGAACTCTCAAAGGCTAGAAACTCCTCCTCTGACACCCTCCCGGCAGGGAAAGGATGTTCAGAGAAGTTCGCCGCACACTGCTCTCTCCCATTCTTACCAGGAGAGGAGCGGTTAGGAGCCATCTCAAGTGGTGAAAAGAGGAGTAAGCAAGAGTGAAGGCAAAAGGTGGAGGAGGAGAGGCGAGTAAGGGAGGCAAGGTAGGAAGATATGAAAGGGGGGGAAGGTATTTATAGGCAAAAGTGGGGGTCCTTCCCCACTCACCCTCTCCCACCCTTTTTCACTCATTCCCTTCCACTCGCTTCTTTTTCGACCCTTCAACTCGATATATCAGTTACCATACCCGCACACGGAAAACAACCCCATTGAGCAAAGGCAATTATATCACGCGCAGAACAAACAATTTAGAAAGATAATCATGACCGTACAGAGCAGGTCGAATAGTCACACACAGTTGCCTTATTACATCACATTGCGGTAAGATAAATTGAAAGCGAGAAATAGGAGGAGTTTTTCGAATCTCGCTCAAAGTTGAGTCCACGTCCAAAAGCCCCGACCTCGGGTCCGGGATTTCAGTCCACACATGGATCCGACACACTCTGTCACAACCCGCATTTTCCCAAGATTTAAAATGTTATCAGAGTAGGGAAAGCTACGCATTGCGATGCCACGTCACGTAGGGGACGCCTACTGACGTTAAGGCAATTCATCCTTCTTCGCAGTCAAGCAAATATTATTATTAAGTCAAAGAGATTTAAATATAATTTATGCAAAAAGATTAACAAGCCGCGTCCCTCGGCTAGGTGGATCAACTAGTCCACGCTTTTAAAATATAGTTTTACGCGGCGGAAAAACTACTTGATTTAATTACTTAGTGACCTAAGTGAACATGAAGACCTAGTGAGGTGCACCAGAACGCATCCAAGTCCGATGTGGGAAGCATCAACATACACCGCAAACTCCACTCCCTCGATAGGCAGAATGAGAATTGGGGCAGAACACAACCTTCTCTTCAGCTCTTGGAAAGCCTCCTCACACTTATCACTCCAAATGAAGGCGGCATTCTTCTGCGTAAGCCGGGTCATCGGAGCGGACAATGTAGTGAAACCCTCCACAAATCTCCTATAATAACTGGCCAAACCCAAGAAACTTCTGATCTCCTTTGGAGTAGAAGGTCTCTTCCAATCCATCATCGCTGAAATCTTGGCGGGATCAACGGAGATTCCATCCTTGCTCACCACATGTCCTAAAAAGGACACCTGAGGCAGCCAAAACTCGCACTTGCTCAGCTTAGCATACAGCTTATGCTCTCTCAAGACAGACAGAACCTGACGCAAATGATAGGCATGCTCCTCATCACTGCGAGAATAGATGAGAACGTCGTCGACGAAGACGACCACAAAACGGTCAAGAAAGTCCTTGAATACCCGGTTCGTCAGATCCATGAACGCAGAAGGCGCGTTGGTCAACCCAAAGGACAACACGAGGAACTCGAAATGCCCGTACCGGGATCTAAAAGCCGTCAGAGGAATGTCTGACTCACGAACCCTCAACTGGTGGTAGCCTGAACGAAGATCAATCTTCGAGAATTTGGTGCACCCACGCAGCTGGTCGAATAAATCATCAATCCGCGACAACGGATATCTATTCTTGATCGTCACCTTGTTCAACTCCCGATAATCGATACACAGCCTCATGGAACCGTCCTTCTTCTTCATGAAGAGAACAGGAGCAGCCCATGGAGAAGTACTCGGTCTGATGAAAACACACTCCAGAAGTTCATCCAGCTGAACACGCAATTCTTCTAACTCATGAGGCGCCATGCGGTACGGTGCCTTGGCAATAGGTCGGGTGCCTGGTTCGAGGTCTATGGAAAACTCCACCTCTCTTTCAGGAGGTAGAGCGGAAAGCTTGTCCGGAAAAACATCGAGAAACTCTCGCACCACCGGGATACCCTCCACGGTTGGCTCCACACGAGAAGCATCCACAGCGCAGATAGAAACCAGAAAACTCAAACAACCAGAGGCTAAATCTCGGCGGGCACGTACCGCAGAAATAATCGGAGAACTCTCCCTAGGTAAACCATAAACGCTCAAAGGACGTCCGTCACCCAACTTGAAATCTAGCCGCTTCTCCTTGCACTTGATCACGACATCATATTTGGACAACCAGTCCATCCCGAGAATCACGTCGAAATCTGCCAAATCTAGCATCTTCAAATCTTCCAGAACCTGGACACCACCCAAAGAAATGGGGCACTCCCGGATACCCTGATCTGACGTAACCTGATCTCCAGACGGAAACTTAACGGACAAGGCACCATCCAACCGATCAACAGACCATCGGTGCCTATCAACAAAACTTCTAGCAACAAAAGAGTGAGATGCTCCCGAATCAAACAGGACACGTGGCCACTTATTCTTCACCTTGAATTCACCTAAATAAGCGTGCGTCACTAGACAACTAGTAAGCTAACTAAATTCAGAAAAAAGAGAACAAGTTAGGAGGAAAGAAACTAACCGGATATCACGTGCGCTGAGGTTTGAGCTTCCTCTCTAGTCAGCACATTAAGCTTGCCTTTAGTCTTGCCCACGAACTGCGGGGGCGGCGCCAAGGTCTACAGAGGAACCGCTGAAGTCACGGTCTGCGAATTCGGGCAGTCGGCCCTACGATGTCCTTTTTGCCCACACAGGAAACAACAACCGGCCTTCTTGTAACATCGGGCCGCCTCATGCCCGGGCTTAGAAAAGAAAGAGCACACTGGGATCGCCTTAGGTGCATCCTGAATTGCACTAACCTTTAACGGCTCCAACTCCTCGAGCCTCTTGAAACACCTTTCGAACGGGTGGCCCCGCTTGCCACAGAAGCTACAGTGTCCCACACCCCTCTTCTTCGGGTCCGAGTGAGACGCCTTAAAACTCTCCCGATCATCAGATTTCCTCTTATCACTCTTTATCTGCTGCCCACGAATCTTCGTCTTCTCAATAGACTCGGCCTTCAATGCAGCCTCCACCGCTTCAGCATATGTCTTTGACCCATAAGCGCTAGCCCACTGCTGGACGTCGCCAGTGAGACCACCCAAAAACCTCTTCACTCTACCTTCCTCCGAGGCCACCAACTCGGGGGCAAATCTACTCAACTTGCTGAACTCGATCTCGTACTCACTGACGGTGAGCTGCCTCTGCTTCAGATGCAGAACGTTGTTCATCAATCGGTCGCGCTCAACTGAAGGGAGGAACTTCTTAAGCAACAAATTCTTAAACGTCTCCCAAGAGCATCCCTCGGCGAGACCTTCCTTCTCCCTAATCCACCAACCATTCGCCAAACCCTTCAGTTGATAAGCAGCCACCATCACCTTCGAAGCCTCCGAGACACCTGAATAGGAGAACATCTCCTCCATGCTGATCACCCAATCATCCAGGGCCATGAAGTCTGCCCTACCATCATTGGTAGGAGGTCCCAATCGCTGAAAGCGTGAAATGAAGTTCATCTCCGGTGGCAATGCCACTGGAGGCACTAGGGGAGCAGGAGCGGCTGGACTCACTACTGGTTCTTGCACAACAGTCTGCTGCACCGAGGCAGCAGACACCAAAGACTGAATCTGAGCCTGCATCGCGACCAACTATCTCGTCAAAGCCTCATTGCTCTGTCGCAGGCTTTCGATCATGGACTCACTCTGACCACCAGAAGACTCTCCCTCAGGAAGGGGAGTCGATCATGTCACTCTCCTACGAGACATGTCTACAAAAAGGATGGACATTCAATCAGAAACAGGCTTACAAAGCTTAAGCCAAACAGACTCGGAAAAATTCACGGATCGATTCGGAACAGGAAGGAAAACAACCTACTATTGCTCTTACCTTGTTCTGGAATTTCATGAAATGATGCCATGATTAACTTAGGATGATGCACCATCATCCTATTGACTCTTTTGCTATGACATGAGTACATGAACATTTAAATTTCTTTTCAAATCATGTGTGTACATATGTCATCTGGTATGTCTTTAACTTGGCACGCGTGCTTATGCGATGATATGAATGTATGCAGTGTTATGCATTCTAGAAAGAGGCCTTAGTGCATGTTATGAGCGGCGTAGACATGTAATGTTATGCATCCCATACTACATAACATTACATGTAACGAAAAAGAAAACGTGCTAATGGGCACCCATGTAATGGTGGTTATGCATCCCATACTACATAACCGTCACATGTTGCCGCCTATGGTGGATCCATATACAAACACATATTATGCATCCCATACTATATAATATGCCCCGTATACTTCTTATCATGCTATGAGTGTAGTGACTATGCTTCGGTCAAGACATATTGATGACATATCGGTGTGTGTATAGAATGAAATGATCTTATGAGGTTCTGCTTAGGATAGCGGTTGTTTGGCTCACATGCAAAACCACCCAACTACCTTTTTCACAGAACCTCCCTCTGATACCAACTGTCACAACCCGCATTTTCCCAACATTTAAAATGCTATCAGAGTAGGGAAAGCTACGCATTGCGATGCCACGTCACGTAGGGGACGCCTACTGATGTTAAGGCAATTCATCCTTCTTCGCAGTCAAGCAAATATTATTATTAACTCAAAGAGATTTAAATATAATTTATGCAAAAAGATTAACAAGCCGCGTCCCTCGGCTAGGTGGATCAACTAGTCCACGCTTTTAAAATATAGTTTTACGCTGCGGAAAAATACTTGATTTAATTACTTAGTGACCTAAGTGAACATGAAGACCTAGTGAGGTGCACCATGCAAGATCGAATGTGTGGATTTACTATATATAAAAATAAATTTATCATGCACGGAAAGTAGTGAGATTAACATTTCAAAACATGATATGCAATGCAACAATTACCTTAACATATCTAACAAGGGGCCATAAAGCCAACCAATGTCTAACCATTCCAGAACAAGTGTTCAAAAGTGAACCACAAGTAACAGCAGCAGTGAAACAAAAATCTAACTAAACGGCACCACGGGCGTCAACACCTGACACGAACCCATGGGCCGACAAGTCCACAGAATACTCTACCTCAAGAGAGTCAGGAGACAGCAACTAAAGCAGCTCTGCACTAACACCTGCTACTGTCCAGAACTTGAGGCATTCAAAGAAAGAACACCTCAGAAGCAAGTTACAAGTGGTGCAGAAAATAAGAAAGTAAGCAAACCTCCGCGAGACCGGAGGGAAACAGAAGCTGCAAGGGTCAGTAATGACAAAGCTAGCAGCAAGTAATCGACAGGAAAAGGAACAACAGAAGTATCTAATCATCAGCAAAAAGAAACAGCAGAACAACTAAAAAAAATCAGCAGAATATGCTCACCAAACAAAGGTGAGAACACAGGCGATGACAAAACTCGCCATAAGCAAAAGAAAAGCTATCTGTTTTCAAATTATTAATCATGTTACTCTTGTTCAGAATTATAGAGACTGATCAGCTCATCTAAAAGAAGAGCATCGCACCGGGGGCAAAAACCACACCGAATACGGACTCTCAATCAAAATGCTTAAGAGGACACCGCACCGGGGGCAAAAACCACACCGCGTACAGCCTCCTAATCAAAAGCTTAAAAGAGCACCGCACCGGGGGCAAAAACCACACCGCGTACGACCTCCAACAGAATTTATTAATTTAAAGAGCATCGCACCGGTGGCACCGCCAACATCGTGTACGACCTCCAACAGAATTGATATTTTCATGCAATTTCAAGGGAAAAAGGGGCGAGGCCCATCAGAACAAAAGGCAACATTTTTGGTTAACGAGGTGAGCAAGATTATATGGAATAAAAAGGAACAAAAATGAGGCAAATGATAAAGTTCAGCATAAAACCAATTACTGGAAGCAAAGGCGAGAACAAAAATAAAGGGGTTTTAGCAAAGAGAAGGAGCAAGATCACCACTTGCCTTCAAATCACCGGAATCGTTCTCCGAACAACTCCTCGTCATCGATCGGCCCAAAAGGAGGCACGACGAGGCGAGATCTACAGAAAAATGACCAAAACGAAGGTTAGGGCCGAAAACCCCCATATTTGTCGAGCTAGTTTGGCTAACCCTGACTCATCGAGAATAAGGTGGACGAGGAAAATAATCGCTCGAAGGCGCCCGGAATCAGCTAAGACATAAATTGATCCGGACGAAAGAAAAAGAAAGCAACAGACCCGATAAGAGCACCCTTTTGCCCCCGTACGAGCGAGTAGGGAGGGAAGTCTACTCGCCCTTACGGGCGAGTGCCCGCTCGCCTATGCAGGCGAGTGGGGGGAAATCCCACTCGCCCGCTCGGGCGAGTGGGGGGGATGAGGGATCCCACTCCCCGCTCGGGTGAGTGGGGGGGAATCCCACTTGTTGGAGCATGCATTCCGCACTCGACCGATTTGAGAATAACAAATCCCGAATATATTTGATCCTATTTTTGATTAATGGTGTGCAGATAACAGGTGCAAGTATAACATGTTTGCAATTGGAGCAAAATACCGATTTTCCAGAAATTAGAGCTATCGGAATTCCGACAGCTAACTAACGGATTTCCGATAGCGCAAGATTTCTTCCCAGGGTTGAGAGCTAACGGATTTCTGACAGCGCACAATTTCTTCCCAGCGGCTTAGAGCTATCGGATTTCCGACAGTAGTAACGGATTTCCGACAGTGCACGATCTTCCCGTAATACTACGACGTGCAGTGGTTACGCAAGCTAACAGATATCCGATAGAGCTATCGGATATCCGACAGCCCACGTCTCAACCACGACCTCCACTTCGCGTAGAAACTTCGAATTAGTGGGACACATGGCAGCCTCTGGAGATATCAGATTCTGGCGATACCTAGCTAACGGACGGCGACAACTCTTTTTTGTTAAAAGGGTTCAGAACTTCGTGGAATTCAAGCCTTCAGACTTTCAAGCCTTCTTCCAGAGTGTTATCATCCAGAGAGCTCCAGAGAACGAAAATCCACATCCATGAAGAAGAAAAGAGAGAGCGGAGCCGAAGATTGTACACGCATTCCAAGGAGGCTTTCTCAAGGATTCTTCGCTGCTTGGGTCCAGAAATTTCAAAGGGGGTTTTTAATTTGTATTTCATTTATATTTACATTCATCTTGTAATCGTTGTAGAAATCGTCGTCTTGCGTGCGACGTCTAAGTCCGTGTGAGGCTTAGGGGAAATCATCACCTTGTGTGTGGTGTTAGATCCTTGTGTGGTCTAGGGTAAATCATCGTCTTGTGTGCGGTGTCAAGTCCTTATGTGGCTTGGGAGAAAATCGTCGTCGTGTGTGCTGCGTCTAGATCAAGATTTGATTTAGGGGGAGGCTAGTGTCTATATCTGGGAGATATAGACTATAGCCAACCGGTCCTTAGGAGAAGGACTGGTGAAAAGAGACAAGAGATTTTATTAATTGTAAGCCTTTGATTCCAAGCTTTATTGGAATCATTTCTACTCATTATCTTTGATGAAATAAAATCTTGTTTTTAAATTCAATTATTTGTCTCTATATTCATATTTTTTTTGTTACAAAAATTATCAAAGGTTTAAATTGCACTTATTCACCCCCCCCCCCTCTAAGTGCGCCACAAGATCCAACACCACTCGCCCACTCGGGCGAGTGGGGGGGGGGGGGGGGAATCCCACTCGCCCACTCGGGCGAGTGGGGGGGGAATCCCACTCGCCCGCTCGGGCGAGTGGGAGGAATCCCACTCGCCCGCTCGGGAGAGTGGGGGGAAACCCATCTGCCCCCTGCGGGTGGGTGTCCACTTGCCCGAGCGGGCAAGTGGGGGAGCAGGGTGAGCCTCCACTCACCCCCTCTCTTCCCCCTTTCCTGCGTACGAATGAGAGTCACGCCCAACTGCCCTCCTTTCCCTGTTTTTCGGGTGAAGATCCTTCTCCCCTCTCTTTTCCCCTACCCGGATGTTTTCAGGGTGTGCGGATAGTATTTTTTATATAGCAGAACTTGGCTATTGACAGACCTTTTATGTTATGCGCAGCCCATTTTCAGGAAATCTATAAATAGACCCCCATGGGCACCTTGGGGAGGGTTGGCATCTCTTTACCCCCATCCCCTTTAGTGTGTTCGGTTAGCTAGTGACCCTGTCTTCCGTTCGCCAAGTCCTTTAGGCCAACGGTCAGGTGTTGCGAGTGCTCTCCGAGTTGCCCAGGCTCAGCATTGGCTTGGGAGGGGAAGATCTTCGGATCTTTCGGGTCAGTAGCGGGACCTCCTCGCTGCAGCTCGCGGGGTCTTTTTTCCATCTAATTCCATAAGTAGAGAGGTTCCTAGGCTCTAAGTGACCGGTCGTGGGACTTCACCCGAGAGGAGTAAGGGCAAACTACCTACCCTGATTTCGAACTGTTCGAACCCCAATTTTTGGGTTTCAACAGTGTCAATAATAGGAAGCACAAATTTGGGCATGGAGAATTGAGCCACTAGGCTGTTTTCTTTCACAAGCATCTCCTCAAGGTCCTTGATGACCTTGTTCTTTTGGGATATGGTGCTCAAATGCACAATTGTTATCCCTTTAGATGGCTTATTTGTCTACTCATCTGAGCCACCATGGAGGGTGACTCAGTGCACTCTTTCTTATCCATTTTAAGGGAAGCAATTTCTTGGGCTTGCCTCTTGGCCAGCTTCTTGCTCTTTTTCAGAGCTTCCAAGAGAGCACCATATTTGTCAATCAATTGATTGACATCTTCCTCGGATTATGAATCACTTCCACCAATTGATGAAGGTGCTTTAAATTCTGGGCATGTCTCATAACCAAAGGGGAGATGGAATGAATTAATACCTGTTCACTCTCAGAGTTGTTCTTATTGTCTTCCTCATCAGTGATGGCCATGAGGCCTAGCTGAACTTTGTCCTCTTCATCCTCCTCAATATCACTGTCTTAATGTGATAGAGGGGCCCTGATTCCAACCTTGGCAGCAGGACAGTCATCATATTTTTTTGCTGCAAATAACCAAATGTAGGCTTCCTCTTATCATCTTAATCTGAAGTTGAGGATTCAAATTCACTCCAACTCTTTCCTTTCTTTGCTAGGAAGGATTTTTCACCCTTCCTATCCTTTTGGTGGTGATGTTTCTTATCACTCTTTTCCTTCCTTTTGACTGGGCAGAAAGCTATGACATGTCCGGGCTTGCTGTAGCAATAACAAATGATGTTATTTGGAATATGTTTACCAGATTTAGATTCATACATGTCACCCTTGGGGTGCTGCCTTTCAGATCTGTTGTGGTCCTTCTTGGAGTGTGAGGAGGAGGAGGGCTTGTTCTTCCACTGCTTCCTCCTCATCATCTTCTTGAACTGCCTTAAGAAGGCATCAAACTCCTCATCAGATGAAGAGTTGTCAGAAGTGCTGTTCTCAGACTTATCTGATTCAACACTCCTTCTTGGAGGAGACACCATCCTTGTCTGCCCTTCTTGGAGATGTAAGCCTTGAGAGCCATAGATCTCTCCCTTGCATGAGCCCTTGTTGAAGTGTCCTCTTCCTTTCTTGCAGATAACTGCATCTCATAAGAGAGCAGCTTCCCAAACAGTGCATAAGTGGGAGTTTCACCAAGCTTGGACACTTCCCTGATGGCATAAATTTTTGTCTCTCAGTCTCTAGTTAGAGATCTTAGGAACTAGTCATTGAGCTCATAGTCACTGAACACTCTTTCATAGATTCTTAGTTCATTGACTATCCTAAAGAACCTTTCATAGCAAATAGAAATGCTTTCCTGGCTCAGATGCCTGAAAGCTTCATATTCTTGGTTGAGGAGTGATTTTCTATCATCCCTCACCTCAGCTGTCCCTTCCATATACACCACCAGTGTATCCCACATTTCCTTGGCTGTTGTGCCATGCACCAAGTTCTGAAAAGTGGAGTCATCAATTGCATTGACAATGATGTTTTGGGCTCTTTTATCCATAGTGAACAATGCAAGTTCATCCTTGGCCAAGTCATTAAAATCCTTGGCCACTCTCCTTATTGGATCTATGGTGGAGGCAGTTTGAAAAGTGAAGGGCCCTTATTTTACTGTGATGTAAATCCTTGGGTCTGATGCTTCCATAAACAATCTAACCCTTTGCTTCCATTGGCCAAAGTTTTCTTTGCTGCATATGGGCAACTTCATGGATCCCATCTCCTTCTGCAATCCAGTGAAGGCCATTGGATTGAGATATGACTACTCATTTATAGGATCTGGTCAGACAGTTATGTCCTTTTTGACCATCCTACCTATAATACCACTTGATAGTTTGATAGGATGTAGTCTTAGTCACCTAGGGGGGGTGAATAGGTCTCTTTTAGTTTTATGCTTTAATCTAGTTGTTTTCTGATTCTAGTTTAGTTATATATCAAGTACATAGAAAACACACAATGGTTTATATAGGTTCCTCAAGACAGGGTGTCTTGAGTTGTCCTCTTTCCACCTTAACCTTTCTAACAATGAGTTAGATAAGGACAACACCTCCAAACTCGGCTCCAAGAGCTTACAACAAAGATCCCTCAGGATCTCTCAGGTTTTCCCAAACCCTACCTCAAGCTCAATAGCCCTACCTCAGGCTCAACAACCCTACCTCAGGCTCAGCAGCCCTACCTCAGGTTCAACAGCCCTACCTCAGATCTCACAATGATCATACACTCAAGCTGGCCTCTGAGCTCTACTACACAGGCTAAACAGCCCTACACCCTCAGGCAAAGATGCCTTACAATCTCAGAACTGTTAAGTTCCTACAGAAGTAATAAAAGATGATTACAATCAGAAGATAGAGGAGGTCAAGCGTTGGTCTTCTGTTGTTGAACAACTGATGTTGTAGTTTTGAAACAGGGAGGAGGAAGATGACCTCAACACTGATTCTTTTAATCCTTTCCTTCAGATGATGGATGAGGATTAACTTGCTCTATCTTGAGTTGTTCAAGAGGAACAATCTTTTCTCTCCTTCCATCTTCAGGAAGCAGGAAATGAAAGGTTTCTTGGCTACCGTCAATGGAACAGTAGTATGTTCTTCTTTAGTGAGTGAGAGAGCTTTTTACAAAGCCCTAAATTGTTTTTTTATACTCCTTTGTTCTTCAACGGCTATCAGATGTCCTCCTGACACAGTATGTCCTCCTGACACAGTATGGGAGTGATTGGAAAATCCACTCTTGCATTACAGCGTGTTGCGCCAAAAGCAAACCCTCTAGATCATTTGAATCTATCTCAGCAGTTGGGCTGAGATGGCCTGCAGTCTCAACGACTACTTCTGTTCCGTCCTAGTGGATCTGCTGAGACATATAGTTGTCTCAGCAATTTTCTTCTATTTGCTGCTCAGTTGGCCAAGACACCTTTTCAGCGGCTCCAGGCCTTGTCTCAGCGGTTCAGCTGAGACTGAGAGCTTCTCTCAGTGGTTTTGGCAGCAAACCTACTAAACATACTTCACACCTTGGTATGACCTAACCCTGCATGGTCATGAGATGAAATAGGGTTTATCAAATACAACTTGTACTTAGCATTGAGTGTGAGGCTTCTTCAAATCAAGGGAGCATTGAGGGTAATATTCCCAACACATTTTATGAATTTCCATTTTTTATGATATATATTAAGTCATTCAAGTAAAAGAATGAGGATATATTTGGCAATTTTGAATGTTGCACCAAAGGCAACTTCTTTTATATAGTTGTTAAAGATATATATATATATATATCTTGTTAGATATTATTAACAAATTATAAATGAGATTGATCAGCTCAACAAGAGAGGTACTATGTCGGCGAGAGACCACAACGTGCACAGCCCAACAAACATGGTACTATGTCGGGGAGAGACCACAATGCGCACAACCCAACAAACATGATACTGTGCCAGGGAGAAACCACAATGCGCACATCCCAACATCATTTATTATATTTATAACTTGCTAAGTTTTCAACTTATTCAATCAGCAAAAGAATTATCCAACCGTTAACATACGATCAATACGACGCCACATATTAGCCCGAAAAATTTCAAGTACGACAAAACTCAAGACCAAATTCGTCGAAACCACCAAAATATTCTGCGAGAGTACTCGACGAATTATCAACGCACTGGACGAATCGACGAGATCACTAGATGAATCATCGAGATCACTTGACGAACTCACTTGATATATTCGTTTCAACCTAACGCAAACACTCGACGAATCGACGAGATCACTCGACGAATCGATGAGATAACTCGACGAATCGACGGGATCACTCGACGAATCGATGATATCACTCGACAAGCTACCTTAAACTTCCACGCTTCTCGATGATTTTCGACAAATTCGTCGAATGCACTCAACGAATCGACTTAACCTCCCGGGATCATTCGACGAATTCCTGATTTACTCGAGTGAAGACAAAAACTGCTAAGCCTAAAGTTATAAAACATGGAAATACATACCTCTAAACCTAAGAAAAACAAGGAATAAAAGGGGGAAAAGTAGAGACCACCACTTGCCTCAAATTCCTCTATGCTCCAATGGAGGCATGGGAAGAAGAACATGAACTCGAAGAGCTCACCGAGATCTTTCCAAAGCTAAGCTCCGACGAAGAAGAAGAGCATTGAAGCTCTCGAAAAGGTGGCCGAAAAGTTCACAGAGAAAGTTACTACTCTCTCGTATTCTTTCTTTGGAGTTCCTCTGAAAAGAAGAACAGGTTTTGGGAAGAAGATGATCATGACCATATAAATCTGAAAGTGCAAAGTGTGCCTCTGAGAATCCTCTAGAGGGGGGGGGGGGGGGGGGGGGGGTTAATAGAGATTTAAATTTATTTCTATCCTAACTTTGAAAACAATAAAATAAACTAAGTATTTATGTTCAACAAGATCACAGGTATTATAAAAATGGTGCAGGAAATAAAGTGCAAAATAAAAAGAACTTGGGACAGCACAGAAAAGCAATCCAGAAGACACCAAGATTTTTATAGAGGTTCCCCAAAATGTGGGTACTCCCCTCTTCTACCACCTGGTAGGGATTCACCACTATGCCTGAGTCTTTTGGTAAGAAGACTCTTAGAACCATTGATCTTTTGACAAGGAGATCATGAACCACCAGATCTTTTGATAAGGAGATCTTGAACCACCAGATATTTTGATAAGGAGATCTTGAACCACTGAATCCTTTGGAAGAGGGATTCTCAAAATTCTTTTACAGGGAATGAGAAGGAGACAGAAAGAAGGGGGAGAAGAGGAAGACTTCTGTTTTCAGAATTCTTATGTAGGTTGTATGAAGAACAGCTTCTTGAATATTTTACTGGATCTGCTCTTGATTAACTCATGCTTATGATAGTGATGTATTGCAGGAGCTATTGATGTTAGATCCTTTCTATTTCTTCTTTCTGATTGAACTCTTGGCTGATATGAGATAGTGATGATGAGTAGCCTTGTTCTGTTCTGTTCTGAGAGAGAAGGAGAGCAGCAGTTGTTTCTTCTCTATGTGTTCTATTAGGGTTCCTGAGGAGGAGGAAGAAGAGGAGAACACCCAATGGAATAGTGTGGCCGATAGTGATAAGTAATCTGCCCTTCTCTTTCTATCCATCTCTTTTATTGTGCCTCAGCATATTTGAATTTCATTCCCTTTTTAGTAAGCTGAAAAGGTCTTCTGCATAAGACAAATTCTCTTTCTTTCCATCTTTAATTCCCGACCCATTCACCAACATTAAGCATATTTCCAAGAATGCTTTTTGCCCTCTTTTAGTTCTTCATTCCATTTGAGGCAATTAAGGAGCCATTGGGGAACGGTCTTGAGAGAGGTGGGACATGAGAGAGGGTCTAAAATGACAGCTGAAAAGGTTTCCCTTTTCAGACTGTATTCGACGTAGCATCGAGTTCACTTCCTCTCTTATCAATGCACCTTCGAGTTCTTGTAGGAGAAGCTTCGAATTCATCCTTGCTCTGACTGAACTCTGCTAGTCGACGTTGCATCGATACCCTATCGACGTAACCGTCAAGTTAAGGTATGTAACGTCCCACTTTTTGAGGGTAGCTAACCTCTCAGGCGCCCCCATCGTGGCCAGACAGTGGCAGTGGAACGGGCTCCTCCACTACTAGGCAGATATGAACACTACCAGACCTAGGCCTATGTACACCTCGATGCTAAGAACACACAACGGAGACCCTGCGTACTGCTCCCATCATGCTGAGTCTTCATAACACGGAAGGGGTCTTGGGAAGCGAACAGCATGAACACAGCCCAACCGGTCTAGAGTCTAGCTGTCGGCTTCTATCGGTGTCACGACTAGCAAGCCCGTATACCTGCCATAAGTAATCATCCAACAAGGATCATTACACATCGTGTGCCAACACACGCACACACACACTCATGCCATCACTACTACCCATATTGAGTTGTCGTAAATCTAACGCAGTGGAAGTTATAAGTCATGGGATTACACTCTATGTGATCCTAAGGACTACTTGTGTACCTTATGGCGTATCAAATCACTAGAAGGGTTACCCAATAGTTTCCTGACCTTTCTTATCCTCGGGCTAACTTCACTAAAAGATCAGGGATGCATTTTTATTCAATCGTATTCTATCAATAACATTAATACACTACAGCATGAGAATGATTCCAAATATGCAACCTTCTATTATTAATATCATTGTCGTATCTAGGTCAGCACATCTATTTGTAGCAAATATACTAGTGGAATAACATTACCAAAATCGAACATCAAACTTGCTACATCAAGACATAATTATCACATGAATACCTCTGCCAAAAGTGCAAATGAATTTTACTATAAAGTATGACTCCATTTTTCTTTCTTCACTAGCATCCTAGTGTTTCACAATCAGCATAACTATTTATGATGAAATATTTAATCTAAGAAGCATTTCAAACACAAAAGTTATAAGATTAAATGGGGGTATTGATAACGACAACAAATATATTTCTATCAAGTTTCATATCCTTCTGATAAGTAAAATGAGGTAAATCACCAAAATATTATGAATTCGTACGTTTGCCTCGCTGCGCACTAAAACAACATTTTTGGACAACTATAGCACCCAGAAATCCAGTTTTAGTAAACTATGTCATAACACTTCTGATCTCAGTATTTTGTGGATTTCTCTTAATATATTGGTTGGATGCTGATGAAAAATTGGTGGAGACATAGGTGATAACAATATGTAGATCCCTGTTGAATTTCATAATTTTTGGATAAGTAGTACTAAAGCTATTGCTGTTTCGTTTGATAATTTGAAGGAGATATAAATGCTGAATGTGAAGCCCGATTGGACTAAAATTTTGTATGAATCATGTACATGCTAGTATTGACCTGTGATAATGATTTAAGATTTATATATGTTGAGATGACTCCTTAAATGAACCTTCAATTGTTAGTTTTAGGTGGAACCATAAACATGGCATGTGTAGTTGATGGTGAGAATAAATAGAATTGATTATGGGCCCACAACCCACAGGTCGGAGGATCGAAACCTCCCTCTGAATGTACAACTATAGCACCCAGAAATTCAATTTTAGTAAACTGTGTCATAACACTTCCGATCTCAGTATTTTGTGGATTTCTCTTAATATATTGGTTGGATGCTCATGAAAAATTGGTGGAGACATAGTTGATAACAATATGTAGATCCCTGTTGAATTTCATAATTTTTGGATAAGTAGTACTAAAGCTATTGCTGTTTCGTTTGATAATTTGAAGGAGATATAAATGTTGAATGTGAAGCCCGATTGGGCCGAAATTTTGTATGAATCATATACATGCTAGTATTGACCTGTGATAATGATTTAAGATTTATATCTGTTGAGATGACTCCTTAAATGAACCTTCAATTGTTAGTTTTAGGTGGAACCATAAACAGGGCATGTGTAGTAGATGGTAAGAATAAATAGAATTGATTATGGGCCCATAACCCACAGGTCGGAGGATCGAAACCTCCCTCTGATTGGACAACTGTAGCACCCAGAAATCCAGTTTTAGTAAACTGTGTCATAACACTTCCGATCTCAGTATTTTGTGGATTTCTCTTAATATATTGGTTGGATGCTCATGAAAAATTGGTGGAGACATAGGTGATAACAATATGTAGATCCCTGTTGAATTTCATAATTTTTGGATAAGTAGTACAAAAGCTATTGCTGTTTCGTTTGATAATTTGAAGGAGATATAAATGCTGAATGTGAAGCCCGATTGGGCCGAAATTTTGTATGAATCATGTACATGCTAGTATTGACCTGTGATAATGATTTAAGATTTATATTTGTTGAGATGACTCCTTAAATGAACCTTCAATTGTTAGTTTTAGGTGGAACCATAAACAGGGCATGTGTAGTTGTTGGTGAGAATAAATAACATTGATTATGGGCCCATAACCCACAGGTCGGAGGATCGAAACCTCCCTCTGATACCATTTGTAAGAACCCCCTCCCGGAACACAAGACACGGCCGAAGGGAGTCCTATGCCCAGGACAGCCGCCTTGCGGAAGTGCCAGCTTACGTGCTAGCCCCCTCCACAAGACGCCTATCCTGCCGGCTATTCTCACATATCATCATGCCAACTCATCAATAATAGAACAATAATAGAAGCCATGGTTCAAGCTCATCTTCATGGCAGCGGGGTGGTGGTGGGCCATGCTCCAAATCCTTCTCCAAGCTTGCTCCTTCAAGAACCCTAAGTTAAAACCTTAAGGTGGGAGGAAGAAGATGAAGAGAAGAAGAAGGAGGAGAATAAGTAGAAGATGAATAGGGTAATCGGACCAGCAACCCTTTTACTTTAAGAGAGAAGAGAGAGTAGGGGGATTATAATTGCATTACTAGCATTAAGGACAACCCAACTTCCAATGCCATGTGTTGGAACCCCAAGATTTTGTGTCAGCCCCCTATTGGACATCGACTCTACTACTGCCTAAAAAGATAAGCATTTAAGCTTTACTGGACGATGGCAAAAAAATTGCCCGGATCCTGCACTGCAACACTTTCGTCGAATGGGAACGACACTTTCGTCGATCGCTACAACTTTCATCGAACGCTATAACTTCGTCGATCGTCGAACGGCACAATTTCGTCGGACGCAGCTTCCTAATCGTTCATCGAACGCAGCTTCCTAATCGTTTGGCGAACGCAGCTTCCTAATCATTCGGCGAATGCAGCTTCCTAATCGTTCGTCGAACGAAGCTTCCTAATCGTTCGGTGAACGCAGCTTCCTAATCGTTCATCGAACGCAGCTTCCTAATTGTTTGACGAACGCAACTTCAGGAGTTCGTCGAACGCGGCTTTAGGAGTTCGTCGAATGCAGCTTCAGGAATTCGTCGAACGCAGCTTCAGGAGTTTGTCGAACGCAGCTTCAGGAGTTCGTCGAACGCATCCCTTCTAAATTTCTGATATAATTCAAATTATGTATTTGCTATCTTATATAAATTAAAGCCATTTTAACATGGTCTATTAGGATCTCCAGATCCCACCTGGTCCGAGCATCTCTAAGTAGCCCATGTCACCCGAGGGGTCTAGTTTGAAGTGGGACGTTACAAATCCAATAAACGAAGAAACAATTTCTTCCCCAAAATTTAAGTTGAGGTTATGGGGTTTAAGTTCAAATCACAAAAGTCATCTGTAGTACACTTTAAATCCCGCTCACCACTAGTGAGGGTCACAACTCATTCACATCACCTCACTTCCAGTTTCTCCCGTGGGTACTTCCGTTATATTTCATGACACTTATAATCCAAATTATGCACAGAGAAATCTTAAGTGTCTCTCATCCTGATGCAAACACAAATATGGTGGTGATAAAACATAGATGGGTTTATAGCCACGCTCTCACTACGGGCAGGTCGAAAACAACCGAAACCCATACTTCCTTGTTCCCTCACCTTAATAAACCAACTTTCATTACACCTTTGATCCTATAGGACTACTTGTGCGTGTAATTCTATGTTCGAGTTCGCTATCCCAATCTGGCTATACACATTAACCATCCCCATCCTTGAGCTCGATTCACATTAAGTATGTCCACTTTTTCCTATAGGAAGTGCCAACCTAAGCCAAACTCGTACCCTTACGTATAGATGCTGGCTCATTCTGAGATAGTAATTGGTATTCCCATTCCAACAACTAGAGTTGGTTTGGCATATGATTGATGCCAACCTAACTAGGATACCACTTTGGTCTACTTAGCAGGATATGTCGTGACATACCCTTACCTTATACCGATCTCAGGGATGATGTGGCCAAGCAAAAGTGACCTCAAGTGACTAAGGGAAGAGTTTAACGTGAGTGTAAATGCTAGAGACTCACACCCTGAGATTTCTATCTCAGATATGGAGTGATATTATCACCTTACCCAAAATATTAGGGCAATCTCAATGAGATTGGTGCATGTAGTCTATTATCAGCTTAGTAAGAGACCACTAAGCATGCCTTTTATACGGTATGTGGATACCTCCCCCTTCTAATTATGTAGAAGAAACTCAGCCAAAGAGATACGGAGGCTTATCTCTTCACTTGTTGGGCTAGTTATGTACCATCTTTGGTTCCCTGAGGATTTAAAATCGTTGTAATTTTTGACATTGGAAGTGCAGACCCTTGAAAAGTTAATTCACCTTAAGCAAGGCAGACTGATAAGGCCATGTTTGGGTTGATAGGAATTTTATTAGCGGAATAAGAAAGGAAAGCATTTTGAAGATGATAATTTCCTCTATATTGTTCTAAGATTATGTGGATAACTAGCGAGGAGAGTAGTAAATTAACACTTCGGGGATATGCAGTTATGTTGTGATAACATTATAACAGGGAAGTTAATGAAATTTTGTGCATGCATTGCTGGTATGATGATAAACTACCCCTGAGTTTGGAAATTCATGGTGAACATTCCCTTTAATGTTGTAATTACTTGACATTGGAAAATTAATAAGTGTTAGGTGGTGCAGTCAACAAGATTAATATGACTTGTTTGATGATCTACAATCCTAAAAGTTTTTATGAAATAAACATGCCATGGATGATCGTTGGCAGGGATGGTAGGGCGCTTGGAATGGATTTGATTTAGTTTATCATATTATGAAGTATGCCCTACTTTTGGTAGTCTGTATAACCCGTGTCGAAGGGAAATTATCTCGAGCCTTGCACCTTAGTTCATGATAAGTTCAAACATATATAAATGTACCATATGGGCGGTGGAAGAAATTTAGTCCAAAAACGTACGGGGTGTCCCTTCGTTTATTGGACTATTTACGTATCGACCTCGTTTTCCCTTAGATCTTGTGTATTTGAAGAGTACATGAACAATGATGATTAGATTCGCGATAACCTCTAAAAATGGGTGTAATTATTGGAGGAGCACGATTTTCCTAAATTTAATGGGTTTAATTAATAATTGTTATATGTTGAAATTATCAAAATTTATATGACTTGTTGTGTGATATAAATCTCAACATTTTATTATGGAATAAATATGATATGAACCATCGCGGGTAAAAAATTATAGGGCATTTGGAATTTAATTGATTTAGTTTACCATGTTGAGAATTGAAAGAAATCGTTGTCTACCTAAATCACCTAGAGGGGGGTGAATAGGTGATCTCTATTGTGATTGCGGAATAAAAAATTTTGCACAAACACAACAAAAAAATCACAGGACAGAGACACAAGATTTATAGAGGTTCCTCAAGGGTGGGTACTCCTCTCTCCCGCTCCGCCTATCTAGCACTTCGGGCTAGCGTCGGCAACTTCACCAAAACTCGGATTTATCAACAAATCCTACACTCGGAGACAACGGCTCCTACAAACTCGGAGAATAACCTCTCCAACAAACTCAGAGTAAACAACTCCTACAACTCGGAGTAAACAACTCCTACAAAATAACTCGGAGTAAAAACTCCTACAGGAATTGAATAAAGTTTAAAACAAAACTTCTCTTGAATCTCAATAGAGATTAACTTCAGATTTGGAAAGACTGAATCTTCTTCTTCCTTTAGAGTGGAAGCTTGGATCTTCAAGGATTAGGAAGAATAAAGAATCGGCAAATCTGATCTGAGTAGGCCCTTTGATTAACTTGAAAAGATCTTCAATAGAGAGCAGCAACTAGATCAAAGGCCTTCTTATCTGAGAAATCTCTAGCAACACTGAAGAACAAATCTTGAGCGGCGCACTAAAGATCTCAGAAACTTGTTCAGCAAGCAAGAAAGAAAAGAACGGCTGTCTTCTTCTTTTTCAATCGGGTTATATCTTTTTCTTCTTGGACTTGCCCTAAAATAAAAGATTATTTATAGGGAGACCTCCAACGGCTCGGGCGACAAACAAGGAGGAATCGTGAAGCGCAAATCTTAGCACACCGCTATAGGCGGTAGTAAGATTGCGGCACGAAATGGCAGTGTATCGATCGTTCAAGTAATATAAAACGAGGAGTAATCCCTGAGTATCGAATCTCTCAAGGAACACAGTAAGGTGGAGTTTACTATTGAGGCACGACTTGAGATCGAAGTCCTTTGGTCGGATGGATGTGGAATGGGGGATTTGGTTTGTGGAAAATAAAGAGAAAATATTACACTACTCCTATGCAATGCCGCTATGCAATGCTTCGCTTGGCGGGATGGAGACTAGGTAGGCCGTGAGCGCACTGCGTCGCAAGGGCGAATGGACGAGTAGGCAAGCGGAATCGAACTATGTAGGCCTTGAGCGCGCTGCTTCGTAGGGCGAGTGGATTACACGGGCCGCTATGCCACGCTTCGCTAGGCGGATGGACGAGTAGGCAAACAGAGTGAGGGTCGTAAGCACCTCTTCGACAAGCACGCCACTAGCAATTGCTAGTGCGGCGACGAACGTGATGGTGGGATGGAGGATGGAATGGGGCGCACCTCAAGCAACATAAACCACAAAGCATTTCATATAGACATGAAATGTAAAGAAATACAAACAAGTTTATGTACTCTACTTCATCAAAATGTAAGGATCTAACTACATATACATCAATAAGAGGAGAACAAAGCAAGAAATCGACCGAATCCGAAGGCTCGTTGGAGAATCACGGTTGGAATCGCTGGGTTGTCAGTCCGCGTCCAAGCTCGGTCAGCAACTGCGTCCGGGGTAGAGAGCTGTCACTACTCTCCAATGGACCCGTCTTCATCGTCTCACGATCCGGTGGAGGTTGCAAACTTCCTCTTGCTTGAAGGAAATGGTGGCTAGATCTCCCTTGAAGCTCTAGGATGAAGTAGGAGGCCAAAGGGATGAAACCCTGGTGGAGATGGCGAAATCGGCGCAGATGTACAGTGCGTACAAAACTCTCCAGTTTTAGGTCGAAGTTGCAACTTTTATAGGAAAACGTTAGAAATTTGGTCACGCACGGTCGAACGCACGACCGTGCATGGACCGTGCGATACTTAAGCTCAGCAGGCGTGCAGGGGAAGAAGGCCAGCGCCCGTGCATTTTGCTCACGCACGACCAACACCGCCCGTGCGTCCAAACGCACAAGTAAACTCTGACGCTCCGTTTTCTTTCCAGACACAAACGCACGACCGCACAGACCGTGCGTCAAGGAAACGCACGACCGTGCGATATGCACAGAAATTACATTGGGGAAAACGGGACGATCAGGTCACCTGCATACAAGAGACACAAGCTGGGAAAGCACTACCAGCAGCACAGAGATAAAGATGATACACTGGGGAGCACACAGTGCTTACCCCCAACAACAAAGTGCGCAATTGCACACAAAAAACAAGCATACAGTACTACAAATAAAAGCATGAATAAGGGAAATACGAACAAAACTGAAGCACAAGAGCAAGAAAACTAGCCTAAATGAGTCCGAAAATATATATATAATAGGGACTCATCACACCCCCAGACTTACCTGTTTGCGCGTCCCGAGCAAACAATTCCTACGCAAGCGGGAATATGAAATAGCTAACTAAAAATTACAAAATGGAATACCATGTGAAGTCGCATGCTCATGTTCGTATAAGAAAACTAGAGAAGATTTCTAATTATACACAGAGTTTATGAATTTTAAAAAACATAAATAATTGTTACTTCTACTCAAAATGAGAATCACAGTGAATCATCTGGTCACGCATATGGAGAAAGTAAACTGAACGCTGAGGCGAGCATTGCCAAAGATCGGGGTGCCGTAAAAACTCCACCGAAATCCGTCGGTGTCGGTGACCATAGGCTTGCCCGGTCACATTCTCTCCACGACACTAGATTGGCTCAAGGCGCGAGTCAGTAGGACTTTAGGTTAGAGATGAGGCTTGGGTTACGGTGAGGTAAACAAAGATAAACCTGGAGGCTATGCACACCTAACCCAGCATGAGCATAAGATAGAACTACCCGCATGACTATAATAAACAAGTGCACCACACCCCCAGACTTAGACTTTTACAACATAGGTGTGTGCACCGCCCACTCCCAATACCAAAACATTCAAAATTTTCAATTTAACTTTTTCATAACAATCCTCTTTTTTTTCGTTTTCTTTTCTTTTTCTTCTTCAATCTTCTTTTTCTTTCTTTTCTTTTTCTGCAAAATTTTCAATGAAAACACCCACAATTTCTACTATAAAAATTACCACATCAACACCCCCCAAAATGTAAATATAACTATAACTAAAGCTCAGATTTGGGTGTGCGACTAGGTTAGGCTTTTATTCTTTTGGTGAGATAAAAGTGGAGTTGAATCAAGAGGAAGGGGTAGGCACAAAGGGGCTAGCAAGGGTAGATGATAGACATGAAATAAAAAGCTCAACCGGGCCAAAATAATGGCCTACGTCATTCTCACGCACTAGAACTATCCTATGCCAATGCTTTAAGAATCGCTTGGGGCAAGTTCTAGCCACCGAGAAAGATTCTCCTTTCTCCCGAATCAAGCAATACGAGTCTAGCTAGCGATCGTTTACACACATACCTATGCTACTGTTTGATTTACAACGGGTTCATCATTTGAGTATAGTAAACAATATTTATACTAATAAAATTGCATAAAACTAATAGTATAAAAAGAAATCTAATCTACATGAATTACTATACTTGCATGAGTACTTGACTAGAAACACCGGAGCCGACATTTTATTCCACTACATAATTTAAAAGCTAGCATAAACATTTTCTCATATGCAAAAAGGAATGAGTTATACTCGTGACGCGCTAAAGGTAAAGTACACGCTCAAGTGGGTGCTAAGAGTGCAGACAAAATGAACAAAAATGATTCTTAGATAAAGAAGCTTCTAGCATGCTAAATAACTGTGCACGTGAGTGGGTATACAAACAGGTCTCCCCCAAACTTAAACTATGTATTAAGATATTCTAAAACAAAGTTTTAGGGGACGAGGAAACCCAATGCTCAGCAAGTAAGCATTCTGAAAGCCTGTAGTGAAGCTCTACGAAGAATCACGACCACCGCCTTCACAAATAGAAAATACCTGCAAATGGTGGTATCCACACACGAAAACTAAAATAGCACAAATAAGCTAGTTTTTGCAGGGGATAAATTAAAAGACAAGAAAAATTAAGATAACTACTGGGTTATTGTCCTCCCAGCACGACTTATTTAAAAACATAACAGTTCTAGCTAATGTGCCTATGAAAAGAAAAGTGAACAGGCAGCTGTTCTAATATTCGTGTCGGTAGCGGGTACCGATACGGAGATAAAACAGTTATTCCCCTACCTAAATAACGATACCTGCTGAACACAGGTAGCGGGAATAGGAAGTAAGAAGAGGAGGAGGCCTGGTCCTCACTCATCTCACCACAAAATAAATCCTTGCCTAGCAAGGTGTCATCTCCAGGGAGGTAGCAGGAGAAAGAGATCAATGGTGGAGCTTCCTCAATGGAGGAGGGATCAACCTCCTCGCACAGGAGGAAGCTATCATCATTGACCTGAGATGGAAGCTCCAAGTCCTCCTGATGTACCTGTGGGGACTCAACCTGCACAGGCTCAGATATAGTAGAAGGGGGGTCAAGAAATAAAAGAGAAGAAGAACATAAATAAAAATCAGGTGGGGGAGTGGTCCCAGACTTACTCCCATCAGGTTGGGAAAGTAAAATAATGTTGGCATTGTCATCAATACCACAAGATTCGGCGGGATCGACAGTGGACAAGCTAAGGATTTGGACTTCCTCCACCAGTGCTGAGGAAAGCTCCTCTTCACCTAGAAGGTTGTCCTCCTCCATAGGAGCAGGCACACTTAGATCGCCAGCCTCATCCCGCGACACATCCTCAACAATGTCGTCTTAGACGAGTATAGTAGTATGCACAATAGGGGGAGGTATAGTGCTTGGATAAAAGTCAAGCACTGGTTCCTCACAAAGAATCAAATCTACGCTAGGCAATGGATGTACAAGGGGGATGGGATCGGTCATGTCAGTGCCCAGATCATCCACACATCTGGTGACCGTGTCCACATCATACCCTTCATAAGATGAAGGTAATATGGCCACATAACCAGATGTTGAAGGTGTGCTGCCAGAAGTAGGAGTCGGGATGATCCGGATATCCGGCTCATCATCCTCGTCCAATTGGCGAAGATAATCAGCACAATCCTTTAAAGCATGATCTGTGCTCTGACAAAACAAGCACTGCCTTACAGGCTTCTTTGGCACAGCAGGTGCTGAAGCCGAAAAGAAGATTGACGGTAAAGGCATGGCAGAATAGCCATAAGATTTCCGCGCACCATATGGAGTACCAGACGAAGTCGGTGCTCCATATGCTGGGCTGGGAGTGCTAGTGCTACTATCTCCCTTGGGACATCAATCACTAGCATGAGAGATATCTCCACAGAAACGGCAACGAATATTAAATGATGATCACATGGTGTGAAGATAAAATGATTCAAACAGAAAACACTATTGTGCAAAATACTACACCTAACAATAAATTACTAAGCAACCTAATAAAAACAGGAAACTATAATAAGAAGAACTGAAATAAAATAAAAGATGCAATTTACAAATTAAAAGGGCTTAAATCTCAGATTCTCCCTCTCCAGAAAACTCACACGACTGTGTTCCCCGGCAACGGCGCCAAAAACTTGATGCGCAAATCTTAGCACACCGCTATAGGCGGTAGTAAGATTGCGGCACGAAACGGCAGTGTACCGATCGTTCAAGTAATATAAAATGAGGAGTAATCCCTGAGTATCGAATCTCTCAAGGAACACAGTAAGGTGGAGTTTACTATTGAGGCAGGACTTGAGATCAAAGTCCTTTGGTCGGATGGATGTGGAACGGGGGATTTGGTTTGTGGAAAATAAAGAGAAAATATTACACTACTCCTATGCAATGCTGCTATGCAATGCTTTGCTTGGCGGTATGGAGACTAGGCAGGCCTTGAGCACACTGCGTTGCAAGGGCGGATGGACGAGTAGGCAAGCGGAATCGAACTATGCAGGCCTTGAGCGCGCTGCTTCGTAGGGCGAGTGGATTACACGTGCCGCTATGCCACGCTTCGCTAGGCGGATGGACGAGTAGGCAAACAGAGTGAGGGTCGTAAGCACCTCTTCGACAAGAACGCCACTAGCAATTGCTTGTGCGGCGACGAACGTGATGGTGGGATGGAGGATGGAATGGGGCGCACCTCAAGCAACATAAACCACAAAGCATTTCATATAGACATGAAATGTAAAGAAATACAAACAAGTTCATGCACTCTACTTCATCAAAATGTAAGGATCTAACTACATATACATCAATAAGAGGAGAACAAAGCAAGAAATCGACCGAATCCAAAGGCTCGTTGGAGATTCACCGTTGGAATCGCTGGGTTGTCAGTCCGCGTCCAAGCTCGGTCAGCAACTACATCCGGGGTAGAGAGAGATGTCACTACTCTCCAATGGACCCGTCTTCTTCGTCTCACGATTCGGTGGAGGTTGCAAACTTCCTCTTGCTTGAAGGAAATGGTGGCTAGATCTCCCTTGATGCTCTAGGATGAAGGAGGAGGCCAAAGGGACGAAACCCTGGTGGAGATGGCGAAATCGGCGAAGTTGTACAGTGCGTACGAAACTCTCCCGTTTTAGGTCGAAGCTGCAACTTTTATAGAAAACGTTAGAAATTTGGTCACGCACGGTCGAATGCACGACCGTACGTGGACCGTGCGATACTTAAGCTCAGCAGGCGTGCAGGGGAAGAAGCCCAGCGCCCGTGCGTTTTGCTCACGCACGACCAACACCGCCCGTGCGTCCAAACGCACGAGTAAACTCTGACGCTCCGTTTTCTTTCCAGACACAAACGCACGACCGCACAGACCGTGCATCAAGGAAACGCACGACCGTGCGATATGCACAGAAATTACATTGGGGAAAACGGGACGATCAGGTCACCGGCATACAAGAGACACAAGCTGGGAAAGCACTACCAGCAGCGCAGAGATAAAGATGATACATTGGGGAGCACACAGTGCTTACCCCCAACAACAAAGTGCGCAATTGCACACAAAAACAAGCATACTAAGTACTATAAATAAAAGCATGAATAAGGGAAATATGAACAAAACTGAAGCACAAGAGCAAGAAAACTAGCCTAAATGAGTCCGAATATATATATATATAATAGGGACTCATCACACCCCCAGACTTACCTGTTTGCGCGTCCCGAGCAAACAATTCCTACGCAAGCGGAAATATGAAATAGCTAACTAAAAATTACAAAATGGAATACCATGTGAAGTCGCATGCTCATGTTCGTATAAGAAAACTAGAGAAGATTTCTAATTATACACAGAGTTTCTGAATTTTAAAAAACATAAATAATTGTTACTTCTACTCAAAATGAGAATCACAGTGAATCATCCGGTCACGCATACGGAGAAAGTAAACTGAACGCTGAGTTGAGCATTGCCAAAGATCGGGGTGCCGTAAAAACTCCACCGAAATCCATCGGTGTCGGTGACCATAGGCTTGCCCGGTCACATTCTCTCCACGACACTAGATTGGCTCAAGGCGCGAGTCAGTAGGACTTTAGGTTAGAGATGAGGCTTGGGTTACGGTGAGGTAAACAAAGATAAACCTGGAGGCTATGCACACCTAACCCAGCATGAGCATAAGATAGAACTACCCGCATGACTATAATAAACAAGTGCACCACACCCCCAGACTTAGACTTTTACAACATAGGTGTGTGCACCGCCCACTCCCAATACCAAAACATTCAAAATTTTCAATTTAACTTTTTCATAACAATCCTCTTTTTTTCGTTTTCTTTTCTTTTTCTTCTTCAATCTTCTTTTTCTTTCTTTTCTTTTTCAGCAAAATTTTCAATGAATACACCCACAATTTCTACTATAAAAATTACGACATCAACACCCCCCAAAATGTAAATATAACTATAACTAAAGCTCAGATTTGGGTGTGCGACTAGGTTAGGCTTTTAAGATTTTGGTAAGATAAAAGTGGAGTTGAATCAAGAGGAAGGGGTAGGCACAAAGGGGCTAGCAAGGGTAGATGATAGACATGAAATAAAAAGCTCAACCGGGCCAAAATAATGGCCTACGTCATTCTCACGCATTAGAACTATCCTATGCCAATGCTTTAAGAATCGCTTGGGGCAAGTTCTAGCCACCGAGAAAGATTCTCCTTTCTCCCAAATCAAGCAATACGAGTCTAGCGATCGTTTACACACATCCCTATGCTACTGTTTGATTTACAACGGGTTCATCATTTGAGTATAGTAAACAATATTTATACTAATAAAATTGCATAAAACTAATAGTATAAAAAGAAATCTAATCTACATGAATTACTATACTTGCATGAGTACTTGACTAGAAACACCGGAGCCGACATTTTATTCCACTACATAATTTAAAAGCTAGCATAAACATTTTCTCATATGCAAAAAGGAATGAGTTATACTCGTGACGCGCTAAAGGTAAAGTACACGCTCAAGTGGGTGCTAAGTGCAGACAAAATGAACAAAAATGATTCTTAGATAAAGAAGCTTCTAGCATGCTAAATAACTGTGCACGTGAGTGGGTATACAAACAGGTCTCCCCCAAACTTAAACTATGTATTAATATGTTCTAAAACAAAGTTTTAGGGGACGAGGGTACCCAATGCTCAGCAAGTAAGCATTCCGGAAGCCTGTAGTGAAGCTCTACGAAGAATCACGACCACCGCCTTCACAAATAGAAAATACCTGCAAATGGTGGTATCCACACACGAAAACTAAAATAGCACAAATAAGCTAGTTTTTGCAGGGGATAAATTAAAAGACAAGAAAAATTAAGATAACTACTGGGGTTATTGTCCTCTCAGCACGACTTATTTAAAAACATAACAGTTCTAGCTAATGTGCCTATGAAAAGAAAAGTGAACAGGCAGCTGTTCTAATATGTGTGTCGGTAGCGGGTACTGATACGGCGATAAAACAGTTATTCCCCTACCTAAATAACGATACCTGCTGAACACAGGTAGCGGGAATAGGAAGTTAGAAGAGGAGGAGGCCTGATCCTCACTCATCTCACCACAAAATAAATCCTTGCCTAGCAAGGTGTCATCTCCAGGGAGGTAGCAGGAGAAAGAGATCAATGGTGGAGCTTCCTCATTGGAGGAGGGATCAACCTCCTCGCACATAAGGATGCTATCATCATTGACCTGAGCTGGAAGCTCCAAGTCCTCCTGATGTACCTGTGGGAACTCAACCAGCACAGGCTCAGATATAGTAGAAGGGGGGTCAAGAAATAAAAGAGAAGAAGAACATAAATAAAAATCAGGCGGGGGAGTGGTCCCGGACTTACTCTCATCAGGTTGGGAAAGTAAAATAATGTTGGCATTGTCATCAATACCACAAGATTCGGCGGGATCGACAGTGGACAAGCTAAGGATTTGGACTTCCTCCACCAGTGCTGAGGAAAGCTCCTCTTCACCTAGAAGGTTGTCCTCCTCCATAGGAGCAGGCACACTTAGATCGCCAGCCTCATCCCGCGACACATCCTCAACAATGTCGTCTTAGACGAGTATAGTAGTATACACAATAGGGGGAGGTATAGTGCTTGGATAAAAGTCAAGCACTGGTTCCTCACAAAGAATCAAATCTACGCTAGGCAATGGATGTACAAGGGGGATGGGATCGGTCATGTCAGTGCCCAGATCATCCACACATCTGGTGACCGTGTCCACATCTTACCCTTCAAAAGATGAAGGTAATATGGCCACATAACCAGATGTTGAAGGTGTGCTGCCAGAAGTAGGAGTCGGGACGATCCGGATATCCGGCTCATCATCCTCGTCCAATTGGCGAAGATAATCAGCATAATCCTTTAAAGCATGATCTGTGCTCTGACAAAACAAGCACTGCCTTACAGGCTTCTTTGGCACAGCAGGTGCTGAAGCCGAAAAGAAGATTGACGGTAAAGGCGAGGCAGAATAGCCAAAAGATTTCCGCGCACCATATGGAGTACCAGACGAAGTCGGTGCTCCATATGCTGGGCTGGGAGTGCTAGGGCTACTATCTCCCTTGGGACATCTATCACTAGCATGAGAGATATCTCCACAAAAACGGCAACGAATATTAAATGATGATCACATGGTGTGAAGATAAAATGATTCAAACAGAAAACACTATTGTGCAAAATACTACACCTAACAATAAATTACTAAGCAACCTAATAAAAACAGGAAAATATAATAAGAAGAACTGAAATAAAATAAAAGATGCAATTTACAAATGAAAAGAGCTTAAATCTCAGATTCTCCCTCTCCAGAAAACTCACACGACTGTGTTCCCCGGCAACGGCGCCAAAAACTTGATGCGCAAATCTTAGCACACCGCTATAGGCGGTAGTAAGATTGCGGCACGAAATGGCAGTGTACCGATCGTTCAAGTAATATAAAATGAGGAGTAATCCCTGAGTATCGAATCTCTCAAGGAACACAGTAAGGTGGAGTTTACTATTGAGGCAGGACTTGAGATCAAAGTCCTTTGGTCGGATGGATGTGGAACGGGGGATTTGGTTTGTGGAAAATAAAGAGAAAATATTACACTACTCCTATGTAATGCCGCTATGCAATGCTTTGCTTGGCGGTATGGAGACTAGGCAGGCCTTGAGCGCACTGCGTCGCAAGGGCGGATGGACGAGTAGGCAAGCGGAATCGAACTATGCAGGCCTTGAGCGCCCTGCTTCGTAGGGCGAGTGGATTACACGTGCCGCTATGCCACGCTTCGCTAGGCGGATGGACGAGTAGGCAAACAGAGTGAGGGTCGTAAGCACCTCTTCGACAAGCACGCCACTAGCAATTGCTAGTGCGGCGACGAACGTGATGGTGGGATGGAGGATGGAATGGGGCGCACCTCAAGCAACATAAACCACAAAGCATTTCATATAGACATGAAATGTAAAGAAATACAAATAAGTTTATGCACTCTACTTCATCAAAATGTAAGGATCTAACTACATATACATCAATAAGAGGAGAACAAAGCAAGAAATTGACCGAATCCGAAGGCTCGTTGGAGAATCACGGTTGGAATCGCTGGGTTGTCAGTCCGCGTCCAAGCTCGGTCAGCAACTACGTCCGGGGTAGAGAGAGATGTCACTACTCTCCAATGGACCCGTCTTCTTCGTCTCATGATCCGGTGGAGGTTGCAAACTTCCTCTTTCTTGAAGGAAATGGTGGCTAGATCTCCCTTGATGCTCTAGGATGAAGGAGGAGGCCAAAGGGACGAAACCCTGGTGGAGATGGAGAAATCGGCGAAGTTGTTCAGTGCGTACGGAACTCTCCCGTTTTAGGTCGAAGCTGCAGCTTTTATAGGAAAACGTTAGAAATTTGGTCACGCACGGTCGAATGCACGACCGTGCGTGGACCGTGCGATACTTAAGCTCAGCAGGCGTGCAGGGGAAGAAGCCCAGCGCCCGTGCATTTTGTTCACGCACGACCAACACCGCCCATGCGTCCAAACGCACGAGTAAACTCTGACGCTCTGTTTTCTTTCCAGACACAAACGCACGACCGCACAGACCGTGCGTCAAGGAAATGCACGACCGTGCGATATGCACAGAAATTATATTGGGGAAAACGGGACGATCAGGTCACCTGCATACAAGAGACATAAGCTGGGAAAGCACTACCAGCAGCACAGAGATAAAGATGATACATTGGGGAACACACAGTGCTTACCCCCAACAACAAAGTGCGCAATTGCACACAAAAACAAGCATACTAAGTACTACAAATAAAAGCATGAATAAGTGAAATACGAACAAAACTGAAGCACAAGAGCAAGAAAACTAGCCTAAATGAGTCCGAAAATATATATATAATAGGGACTCATCACACCCCCAGACTTACCTGTTTGCGCGTCCCGAGCAAACAATTCCTACGCAAGCGGGAATATGAAATAGCTAACTAAAAATTACAAAATGGAATACCATGTGAAGTCGCATGCTCATGTTCGTATAAGAAAACTAGAGAAGATTTCTAATTATACACAGAGTTTATGAATTTTAAAAAACATAAATAATTGTTACTTCTACTCAAAATGAGAATCATAGTGAATCATCCGGTCACGCATACGGAGAAAGTAAATTGAACGCTGAGGCGAGCATTGCCAAAGATCGGGGTGCCGTAAAAACTCCACCGAAATCCATCGGTGTCGGTGACCATAGGCTTGTCCGGTCACATTCTCTCCACGACACTAGATTGGCTCAAGGCGCGAGTCAGTAGGACTTTAGGTTAGAGATGAGGCTTGGTTTACGGTGAGGTAAACGAAGATAAACCTGGAGGCTATGCACACCTAACCCAGCATGAGCATAAGATAGAACTACCCGCATGACTATAATAAAAAAGTGCACCACACCCCCAGACTTAGACTTTTACAACATAGGTGTGTGCACCGCCCACTCCCAATACCAAAACATTCAAAATTTTCAATTTAACTTTTTCATAACAATCCTCTTTTTTTTCGTTTTCTTTTCTTTTTCTTCTTCAATCTTCTTTTTCTTTCTTTTCTTTTTCAGCAAAATTTTCAATGAAAACACCCACAATTTCTACTATAAAAATTACCACATCGACACCCCCCAAAATGTAAATATAACTATAACTAAAGCTCAGATTTGGGTGTGCGACTAGGTTAGACTTTTATGCTTTTGGTGAGATAAAAGTGGAGTTGAATCAAGAGGAAGGGGTAGGCACAAAGGGGTTGGCAAGGGTAGATGATAGACATGAAATAAAAAGCTCAACCGGGCCAAAATAATGGCCTACGTCATTCTCATGCACTAGAACTATCCTATACCAATGCTTTAAGAATCGCTTGGGGCAAGTTCTAGCCACCGAGAAAGATTCTCCTTTCTCCCAAATCAAGCAATACGAGTCTAGCGATCGTTTACACACATCCCTATGCTACTGTTTGATTTACAACAGGTTCATCATTTGAGTATAGTAAACAATATTTATACTAATAAAATTGCATAAAACTAATAGTATAAAAAGAAATCTAATCTACATGAATTACTATACTTGCATGAGTACTTGACTAGAAACACCGGAGCCGACATTTTATTCCACTACATAATTTAAAAGCTAGCATAAACATTTTCTCATATGCAAAAAGGAATGAGTTATACTCGTGACGCGCTAAAGGTAAAGCACACGCTCAAGTGGGTGCTAAGTGTGCAGACAAAATGAACAAAAATGATTCTTAGATAAAGAAGCTTCTAGCATGCTAAATAACTGTGCACGTGAGTGGGTATACAAACAGGTCTCCCCCAAACTTAAACTATGTATTAAGATATTCTAAAACAAAGTTTTAGGGGACGAGGGTACCCAATGCTCAGCAAGTAAGCATTCCGGAAGCCTGTAGTGAAGCTCTACAAAGAATCACGACCACCGCCTTCACAAATAGAAAATACCTGCAAATGGTGGTATCCACACACGAAAACTAAAATAGCACAAATAAGCTAGTTTTTGCAGGGGATAAATTAAAAGACAAGAAAAATTAAGATAACTACTGGGGTTATTGTCCTCCCAGCACGACTTATTTAAAAACATAACAGTTCTAGCTAATGTGCCTATGAAAAGAAAAGTGAACAGGAAGCTGTTCTAATATGCGTGTCGGTTGCGGGTACCGATATGGCGATAAAACAGTTATTCCCCTACCTAAATAACGATACCTGCTGAACACAGGTAGCGGGAATAGGAAGTAAGAAGAGGAGGAGGCCTGGTCCTCACTCATCTCACCATAAAATAAATCCTTGCCTAGCAAGGTGTCATCTTCAGGGAGGTAGCAGGAGAAAGAGATCAATGGTGGAGCTTCCTCATTGGAGGAGGGATCAACCTCCTCGCACATGAGGATGCTATCATCATTGACCTGAGCTGGAAGCTCCAAGTCCTCCTGATGTACCTGTGGGGACTCAACCTGCACAGGCTCAGATATAGTAGAAGGGGGGTCAAGAAATAAAAGAGAAGAAGAACATAAATAAAAATCAGGCGGGGGAGTGGTCCCGGACTTACTCCCATCAGGTTGGGAAAGTAAAATAGTGTTGGCATTGTCATCAATACCACAAGATTCGGCGGGATCGATAGTGGACAAGCTAAGGATTTGGACTTCCTCCACCAGTGCTGAGGAAAGCTCCTCTTCACCTAGAAGGTTGTCCTCCTCCATAGGAGTAGGCACACTTAGATCGCCAGCCTCATCCCGCGACACATCCTCAATAATGTCGTCTTAGACGAGTATAGTAGTATGCACAATAGGGGGAGGTATAGTGCTTGGATAAAAGTCAAGCACTAGTTCCTCACAAAGAATCAAATCTACGCTAGGCAATGGATGTACAAGGGGGATGGGATCGATCATGTCAGTGCCCAGATCAGCCACACATCTGGTGACCGTGTCCACATCATACCCTTCATAAGATGAAGGTAATATGGCCACATAACCATATGTTGAAGGTGTGCTGCCAGAAGTAGGAGTCGGGACGATCCGGATATCCGGCTCATCATCCTCGTCCAATTGGCGAAGATAATCAGCACAATCCTATAAAGCATGATCTGTGCTCTGACAAAACAAGCACTGCCTTACAGGCTTCTTTGGCACAGCAGGTGCTGAAGCCGAAAAGAAGATTGACGGTAAAGGCGTGGCAGAATAGCCATAAGATTTTTGCGCACCATATAGAGTACCAGACGAAGTCGGTGCTCCATATGCTGGGCTGGGAGTGCTAGGGCTACTATCTCCCTTGGGACATCTATCACTAGCATGAGAGATATCTCCACAAAAACGGCAACGAATATTAAATGATGATCACTTGGTGTGAAGATAAAATGATTCAAACAGAAAACACTATTGTGCAAAATACTACACCTAACAATAAATTACTAAGCAACCTAATAAAAACAGGAAAATATAATAAGAACTGAAATAAAAGAAAAGATGCAATTTACAAATGAAAAAAGCTTAAATCTCAGATTCTCCCTCTCCAGAAAACTCACACGACTGTGTTCCCCGGCAACGGCGCCAAAAACTTGATGCGCAAATCTTAGCACACCGCTATAGGCGGTAGTAAGATTGCGGCACGAAACGGCAGTGTACCGATCGTTCAAGTAATATAAAATGAGGAGTAATCCCTGAGTATCGAATCTCTCAAGGAACACAGTAAGGTGGAGTTTACTATTGAGGCAGGACTTGAGATCAAAGTCCTTTGGTCGGATGGTTGTGGAACGGGGGATTTGGTTTGTGGAAAATAAAGAGAAAATATTACACTACTCCTATGCAATACCGCTATGCAATGCTTTGCTTGGCGGTATGGAGACTAGGCAGGCCTTGAGCGCACTGCGTCGCAAGGGCGGATGGACGAGTAGGCAAGCGGAATCGAACTATGCAGGCCTTAAGCGCGTTGCTTCGTAGGGCGAGTGGATTACACGTGCCGCTATGCCATGCTTCGCTAGGCGGATGGACGAGTAGGCAAACAGAGTGAGGGTCGTAAGCACCTCTTCGACAAGCACGCCACTAGCAATTGCTAGTGCGACGACGAACGTGATGGTGGGATGGAGGATGGAATGGGGCGCACCTCAAACAACGTAAACCACAAAGCATTTCATATAGACATGAAATGTAAAGAAATACAAACAAGTTTATGCACTCTACTTCATCAAAATGTAAGTATCTAACTACATATACATCAATAAGAGGAGAACAAAGCAAGAAATCGACCGAATCCGAAGGCTCGTTGGAGATTCACCGTTGGAATCGCTGGGTTGTCAGTCCGCGTCCAAGCTCGGTCAGCAACTACGTCCGGGGTAGAGAGAGATGTCACTACTCTCCAATGGACCCGTCTTCTTCATCTCACGATCCGGTGGATGTTGCAAACTTCCTCTTGCTTGAAGGAAATGGTGGCTAGATCTCCCTTGATGCTCTAGGATGAAGGAGGAGGCCAAAGGGACGAAACCCTGGTGGAGATGGCGAAATCGGCGAAGTTGTACAGTGCGTACGGAACTCTCCCGTTTTAGGTCGAAGCTGCAGCTTTTATAGGAAAACGTTAGAAATTTGGTCACGCACGGTCGAATGCACGACCGTGCGTGGACCGTGCGATACTTAAGCTCAGCAGGCATGCAGGGGAAGAAGCCCAGCGCCCGTGAGTTTTGCTCACGCACGACCAACACCGCCCGTGCGTCCAAACTCATGAGTAAACTCCGACGCTCCATTTTCTTTCTAGACACAAACGCACGACCGCACAGACCGTGCGTCAAGGAAACGCACGACCGTGCGATATGCACAGAAATTACATTGGGGAAAACGAGACGATCAGGTCACCTGCATACAAGAGACACAAGCTGGGAAAGCACTACCAGCAGCACAGAGATAAAGATGATACACTGGGGAGCACGCAGTGCTTACCCCCAACAACAAAGTGCGCAATTGCACACAAAAACAGGCATACTAAGTACTACAAATAAAAGCATGAATAAGGGAAATATGAACAAAACTGAAGCACAAGAGCAAGAAAACTAGCCTAAATGAGTCTGAAAATATATATATAATAGGGACTCATCAGATCGCCACGTGTACTGTACATGGCGGCGAACCCTAAATTTCAAAAACGAAACATAAATTTGAAATCCGTCTGTCCGTCATCCGTCGAGACTACACGTGAACATTCGACGAATTGCCTTGGCCATTGAAAATACTGATCAAAGCTTGAAAACTGTCTTCTGTTTTCATTCGTCGGAATTCGTCGGGAGTTCTCAAGAACATTCGACGAATTGACTTAGCCGCACCATTTCCTTCATAAGTCTGTCTTTTTCACTTCTGTCTGTGTTCGTCGATATTCGTCAGGAGTTCATGAGAACATTCGATGAATAGACTTAGCCGCAGAAATTTCATCTTTAAATTAGAAATTTGGCTTATGTCTGGATTCGTCGAGATTCATCGGAACTTCACGAGACATCTCGACGAATTGACTTAGCAAAAATTTCTTTTCTCCTGAAAACCTGCTCCACTCCTCAAACTTGAAAACCTTCAGTTATGAGTATATGAAGTACACCCCAATAGAGAGATTACACATGGACCAACACTTTGTTCTACACAATGAGGGATTACATTGTCTAGAACTGTGTTTGGTGATCCATTGCAACCTGACTTTGGTGTGCACTTAGCAATTTAGAACCTGCAAACACATAACTAGAGAACAACATCAAATACAACTCAATTCAACTTAGTTCAAAGGAACACTTCTTCAAATAAAGGTAATTGTGGCTACAATACCCAACAATCTCCCCCTATTTGAAGAAGTCAGAACCTATGTACTGAGTTGAATTGCACTTAAATAAATATATATCAAATAGATAAGGAGAGTTAAAAACTTAGCTTTTTCAACTTTCTTTCCCTTTCAACTTTCTCTTTCAAGTTTGCCATAAGCCCAAAATAGGCTTCTTCATCTGAGCTTGACTTCCCTGAGTCACTGTCACTAAGAGTCTTGGTCTTCCTTGCTAAGAAGCTCTTTTCTTCTTTCCTTTTCCCCTTGAAGGATTTCTTCTCTTTCTTCTTTTTGTATGGACATTCCGTACTTATATGCCCTGGCTTATTACAACAATAACAGACAATATCAGTCAAAACATGTTTATTCGGTTTGGTTTTATACCTGTCATTGTTGTGTTCTTTCTTGTGATGTTCATCATCACGCCTTGATCTTCTTTGGCTCCTTTTTCTGAGCAATTTCTTGAATTTCTTGGAGAGTGAAGAGAACTCTCCATCGGACATGTCTGAGCTTGATGAGCAATCCACAGACTCATCGTCTTCATCTGACGTCTGTGTCCTTTCAAATGATCTAGCTTTACCTCTTCTTGACTCTTTGGCCTTCAGTGCCACAGACTTCTCCCTTCCAGAAGTGGAGCATCCTTCTTCTTCAGCTTTTCTAATACTCAGCTTTAGCTCATGGGAGAGCAGCTTCTCATACAGAATCTGTGGCTCCGTAGTAGCCAACTTTCCATATTCTTTGATAGCTATCACCTTGGGGTCCCATTCCTTAGACAGGGATCTACGGAATTTATCATTTAGTTCACCAATGGTGAATTCTCTTCCATAGTTTCTCAGACCATTTACAATCTTGAAGAATTTCTCGTAGGTGTCAGAAATTGTGTCTTTGCCTTGTTGCTTGAAGGCTTCGTATTCTTGGTTCAGCAAAGACTTCCTGTCATCTCGAACTTCTTCAGTACCTTCCATCAAAATCACAATAGAATCCCGCATCTCTTTTGCAGACTTGCAGTGAATCAGATTTTGTAGCATTGAATCATCAATTGCACCTGCTATGATGTGCTTTGCTTTCTTGTCCAGAGTGATAAGTGCAATTTCATCCTTTGTCATGTCCATCATTTTCTTTGGCACTTGTTTGGTGGCATCAATGGTAGAAGCAACCATGGGAATATGGGGACCTTCCTTAACTATCTGGGAGATTCGGGGATCATTTGCTTCCATGTAGAAGATAACTCTTTCTTTCCACATAGGGAAATTCTCCTTAGTGCAAACTGGGAGCTTGGAGGAAAACCTTTCCATGCCTCTGTCCAGAGATAGAGATCGTGACAACGTAGAAGGATCTTTAATCTAGGTGTTAACCTCTTAAAGATAACCTCCATCTGATACCAATTGAAAGAAATCATTGTCTACCTAAATCACCTAGAGGGGGGTGAATAGGTGATCTCTACTGCGATTGCAGAATAAAAAATTTTGCACAAACACAACAAAAAAATCACAGCGCAGAGACACAAGATTTATAGAGGTTCCCCAAGGGTGGGTACTCCTCTCTCCCGCTCCGCCTATCTAGCACTTCGGGCTAGCGTCGATAACTTCACCAAAACTCAGATTTATCAACAAATCCTACACTCGGAGACAACGGCTCCTACAAACTCGGAGAATAACCTCTCCTACAAACTCAGAGTAAACAACTCCTACAACTCCGAGTAAACAACTCCTACAAAATAACTCGGAGTAAAAACTCCTACAGGAATTGAATAAAGTTTAAAACGAAACTTCCCTTGAATCTCAATAGAGATTAACTTCAGATCTGGAAAGACTGAATCTTCTTCTTCCTTTAGAGTGGAAGCTTGGATCTTCAAGGATTAGGAAGAATAAAGAATCGAAAAACCTGATCTGAGTAGGCCCTTTGATTAACTTGAAAAGATCTTCAATAGAGAGCAGCAACTAGATCAGAGGCCTTCTTATCTGAGAAATCTCTAGCAACACTGAAGAACAAATCTTGAGCGGTGCACTGAAGATCTCAGAAACTTGTTCAGCAAGCAAGAAAGAAAAGAATGGATGTCTTCTTCTTTTTCAATCGGGTTATATCTTTTCCTTCTTGGACTTGCCCTAAAATAAAAGATTATTTATAGGGAGACCTCTAATGGCTCAGGCGACAAACAAGGAGGGATCGCCATGTGTACTGTACATGGCGGTGAACCCTAAATTTCAAAAACGAAACGTAAATTTGAAATTCGTCTGTCCGTCATTCGTCGAGACTTCACGTGAACATTCGACTAATTGACTTGGCCATTGAAAATACTGATCAAAGCTTGAAAACTGTCTTCTGTTTTCATTCGTCGGAGTTCGTCGGGAGTTCTCGAGAACATTCGACGAATTGACTTAGCCGCACCATTTCCTTCACAAGTCTGCCTTTTTGACTTCTGTCTGCGTTCGTCGATATTCATCGGGAGTTCATGAGAACATTCGACGAATAGACTTAGCCGCAGAAATTTCTTCTTTAAACTGGAAATTTGGCTTCTGTCTGGATTCGTCGAGATTCATTGGAACTTCACGAGACATCTCGACGAATTGACTTAGCAAAAATTTCTTTTCTCCTGAAAACCTGCTCCACTCCTCAAACTTGAAAACCTTCAGTTATGAGTATATGAAGTGCACCCCAATAGAGAGATTACAAATGGACCAACACTTTGTTCTACACAATGAGGGATTACATTGTCTAGAACTGTGTTTGGTGATCCATTGCAACCTGACTTTGGTGTGCACTTAGCAATTTAGAACCTGCAAACACATAACTAGAGAACAACATCAAATACAACTCAATTCAACTTAGTTCAAAGGAACACTTCTTCAAATCAAGGTAATTGTGGCTACAATACCCAACAATCTCCCCCTATTTGAAGAAGTCAGAACCTATGTACTGAGTTGAATTGCACTTAAATAAATATATATCAAATAGATAAGGAGAGTTAAAAACTTAGCTTTTTCAACTTTCTTTCCCTTTCAACTTTCTCTTTCAAGTTTGCCAATTCTAACTTTGCCAATTCCTCCCAACTTCAAATTCTCTTGCAATTTCAACTTCTCTCCCCCTTTCTGACTACTTCAGATAGGGAAGAAAAAGAATGATAGCTCAAAGATCCCCCTCAATCTTTTCTCCCCCTTAGAATTTCAGTGTCAGGATTGATTTCCTAAGCTTTTCAGCAACCTTACTATATTTCTTCTATGTTCTGGTCATGTCCATGAACATCCACTTGTCCAAATGCCTGATTAGAGTTTTGGTTGGCCTTTGGACATACCTGCAAACACAAATTAATTTCCCTTAGGAACCCAAAAGGATTTGGGTCCTAGGTTTCTAGTTAGATCAACACCACTCGGAGTATTAACATTGCAAGGGGTCATTCTTACATTGTTAACCCGTGGAGTCTTGACGTTCCTGGGGTTAAACCAGCAATCTATGGCGAAGTGACCAATCTTGCCACAACACCAACAATCAAATCGATTGTATCTTCTCTTATTCTCCTGTTTTAACTTTTGAACGGGGAGTTTAACAGGAGCAATATTCGTAGAAGTAGAAGCCTCGTGGTTGCAACACACACATGACTCCTTCTTCTCTTCATGAGATTTAGCAACAATTGATTTAATCTTTGGTGCTTTCTTAATAACTAATCCATGTACAAATGAACCATAATCCTTGGGGATTACTTTTTCATAAGGTGCCTTGAAAGCAGTTGTTTCAAAGCATCGGGGATAGGTTTGATTTTGGTCAACCTTGCCCTTACCTTTAACAGCTCTTTTCTTAGCAGCCTTACTACTTTCAGCCTTATGACCAAGGCCACTAACCTTCGCAGGTGCAGAAAATCTGTCAATGATTGGAATAATAGTTTTTGGTTTGGAGAAGCTTTCAACTACCTTCCTTTCCACCACTAGCTTTTCTTCTAATTCATTTATAAACTTCTCCTTAAGATTTAATAATTCAGTAGAGCTTTGAAGTTCATCTTTCAAGATTTGGACTTCATCTTTAAGAGGAGTTAATTTTTCAATTTCCTCCCTCAAATCTGATTCAATCGTCTTGAGAGATTTAATCTCTTTTGCTTGAGATTTGAGTACCTTGCGGCATTTGTCAAATCCTTCCAAAACGGCTTTGTACTGAGTCATTAAATCTGAATCTACCTCTGAAGAATAGCCTTCATTTGCATTGGAGTCAATTTCAGATGCAGAAAGAGGAGTGTGCGAGTTTACCTTCCCTTTATATGTGGAGACACTTCCTTCCTCATCTGAATGTGCCATAAGCCCAAAATAGGCTTCTTCATCTGAGCTTGACTTCCCTGAGTCACTGTCACTAAGAGTCTTGGTCTTCCTTGCTAAGAAGCTCTTTTCTTCTTTCCTTTTCCCCTTGAAGGATTTCTTCTCTTTCTTCTTTTTGTATGGACATTCCGTACTTATATGCCCTGGCTTATTACAACAATAACAGACAATATCAGTCAAAACATGTTTATTCGGTTTGGTTTTATACCTGTCATTGTTGTGTTCTTTCTTGTGATGTTCATCATCACGCCTTGATCTTCTTTGGCTCCTTTTTCTGAGCAATTTCTTGAATTTCTTGGAGAGTGAAGAGAACTCTCCATCGGACATGTCTGAGCTTGATGAGCAATCCACAGACTCATCGTCTTCATCTGACGTCTGTGTCCTTTAAAATGATCTAGCTTTACCTCTTCTTGACTCTTTGGCCTTTAGTGCCACAGACTTCTCCCTTCCAGAAGTGGAGCATCCTTCTTCTTCAGCTTTTCTAATACTCAGCTTTAGCTCATGGGAGAGCAGCTTCTCATACAGAATCTGTGGCTCCGTAGTAGCCAACTTTCCATATTCTTTGATAGCTATCACCTTGGGGTCCCATTCCTTAGACAGGGATCTACGGAATTTATCATTTAGTTCACCCATGGTGAATTCTCTTCCATAGTTTCTCAGACCATTTACAATCTTGAAGAATTTCTCGTAGGTGTCAGAAATTGTGTCTTTGCCTTGTTGCTTGAAGGCTTCGTATTCTTGGTTCAGCAAAGACTTCCTGTCATCTCGAACTTCTTCAGTACCTTCCATCAAAATCACAATAGAATCCCGCATCTCTTTTGCAGACTTGCAGTGAATCAGATTTTGTAGCATTGAATCATCAATTGCACCTGCTATGATGTGCATTGCTTTCTTGTCCAGAGTGATAAGTGCAATTTCATCCTTTGTCATGTCCATCATTTTCTTTGGCACTTGTTTGGTGGCATCAATGGTAGAAGCAACCATGGGAATATGGGGACCTTCCTTAACTATCTGGGAGATTCGGGGATCATTTGCTTCCATGTAGAAGATAACTCTTTCTTTCCACATAGGGAAATTCTCCTTAGTGCAAACTGGGAGCTTGGAGGAAAACCTTTCCATGCCTCTGTCCAGAGATAGAGATCTTGACAACGTAGAAGGATCTTTAATCTAGGTGTTAACCTCTTAAATATAACCTCCATCTGATACCAATTGAAAGAAATCGTTGTCTACTTAAATCACCTAGAGGGGGGTGAATAGGTGATCTCTATTGCGATTGCAGAATAAAAAATTTTGCACAAACACAACAAAAAAATCACAGCGCAGAGACACAAGATTTATAGAGGTTCCCCAAGGGTGGGTACTCCTCTCTCCCGCTCCGCCTATCTAGCACTTCGGGCTAGCATCGACAACTTCACCAAAACTCAGATTTATCAACAAATCCTACACTCGGAGACAACGACTCCTACAAACTCGGAGAATAACCTCTCCTACAAACTCAGAGTAAACAACTCCTACAACTCCGAGTAAACAACTCCTACAAAATAACTCGGAGTAAAAACTCCTACAGGAATTGAATAAAGTTTAAAATGAAACTTCCCTTGAATCTCAATAGAGATTAACTTCAGATCTGGAAAGACTGAATCTTCTTCTTCCTTTAGAGTGGAAGCTTGGATCTTCAAGGATTAGGAAGAATAAAGAATCGGAAAACCTGATCTGAGTAGGCCCTTTGATTAACTTGAAAAGATCTTCAATAGAGAGCATCAACTAGATCATAGGCCTTCTTATCTGAGAAATCTCTAGCAACACTGAAGAACAAATCTTGAGCGGTGCACTGAAGATCTCAGAAACTTGTTCAGCAAGCAAGAAAGAAAAGAATGGCTGTCTTCTTCTTTTTCAATCGGGTTATATCTTTTCCTTCTTGGACTTGCCCTAAAATAAAAGATTATTTATAGGGAGACCTCCAATGGATCAGGCGACAAACAAGGAGGGATCGCCATGTGTACTGTACATGGCGGCGAACCCTAAATTTCAAAAACGAAACGTAAATTTGAAATCCGTCTGTCCGTCATTCGTCGAGACTTCACGTGAACATTCGACGAATTGAATTGGCCATTGAAAATACTGATCAAAGCTTGAAAACTGTCTTCTGTTTTCATTCGTCGGAATTCGTCGGGAGTTCTCGAGAACATTCGACGAATTGACTTAGCCGCACCATTTCCTTCACAAGTCTGCCTTTTTGACTTCTGTCTGCGTTCGTCGATATTCATCGGGAGTTCATGAGAACATTCGACGAATAGACTTAGCCGCAGAAATTTCTTCTTTAAACTGGAAATTTGGCTTCTGTCTGGATTCGTCGAGATTCATTGGAACTTCACGAGACATATCGACGAATTGACTTAGCAAAAATTTCTTTTCTCCTGAAAACCTGCTCCACTCCTCAAACTTGAAAACCTTCAGTTATGAGTATATGAAGTGCACCCCAATAGAGAGATTACAAATGGACCAACACTTTGTTCTACACAATGAGGGAGTACATTGTCTAGAACTGTGTTTGGTGATCCATTGCAACCTGACTTTGGTGTGCACTTAGCAATTTAGAACCTGCAAACACATAACTAGAGAACAACATCAAATACAACTCAATTCAACTTAGTTCAAAGGAACACTTCTTCAAATCAAGGTAATTGTGGCTACAATACCCAACAAGATCATGCCCTTATTTTGAATATTGTAGGAGCATGTGCATCGAGAATGTGCTATTCACAAGGAGTCACTAAAAAGTTTCTCATAACTTTCGAGTTAAATGAGGGAGATAATTGCTTAACACACAATCTGAGAAGCGGTCGTGCATTCCTTAATGCATAATGACGTCACTTAAGCAAAGTGCAATTTAAGTCGTTTGAAAGTTTTCAAAGAAATTAGGCAAATTCGCTATCAAAAGATCTAAAGTTGAGGCAACAATGGTGTTTACAAGATAGTTTACGTATAATTAAGTGTACGGGTTACACTGTCCTCACGGCAGGATATATTTCTTAAATTCTCTAATTGCGTAACCCAACTGAACATTGTTTATGTTCTCAATTAGTGAGGCTCATTAAATAAAGTTATCTAGGTCACAAGAGAAAACTGACGAGAATTCTGAATTTGGTGCTAGTCTAAGTAGGATCTAGATTAGATAAGTAGTACTTGACTCAGGTCCCATGTTCTTAGAAGATAATGATGTGATTATAACCCATGCGAGGCATGGAGTCAAGATTCACCTCCTATTTGAGCCTTAGATAATGGTTCGTAATATCCTCATGTCAAATTGTTAAATACCACAGGTCGAACAAATATTGATTTTTGGAATCATTGAAAATATAAAATTTACTAAGCTTAAATCTTTAAGGCAATAACATCATGTTTGAGAATTTGTGGATTGAAATGAGATAATGTCATGAAAAAAATGAGGTGGCATGATTGCAGAACTTGATTATTATGTGATTAGAAGTCAAGAGGTGAAAATTCAGGTTGTTTGAACAATTATGATTATTTTCCATGTCATGACATTGGAAGCATATGGTCCATAAAACTTGAAATCAAGTGGACGTCATGTTAAGTTCTAGAAGATGTGTAGAATATATATGATCCTTTGTATATGGCTGGAAAATAAGGTGACTTCCGACCCCTCTCCCTTGGTGCTAGATCGTAGAGAAAAATTAGGAGAGGCGTTGAGCTCAAAAGAGCTTCGCTTGTGAGTTCATGGAGTTTCCTAGGAAAAGACCAAATCGGATCTTTCTTTTTAGGGCACCGATTTCCGTGAAAGTTCCTTCAATCACTTCTTCTCTCCCAAGGGAGAGATAGGATTTGGTTTCGTTGAAATCCATGGTCTATGGAGGGAGTATTGGATGAGAGAAGTTGTAATGACCTAACCTTTCTTTTTGGGGAAGATGATGAATAGTCCCCTGTTACGTTGGATTTTAAATTATTTATTATGTGGAAAAGATGATGAGTGATTCTCTGTTAAAAAACCCCTATTAATTAGGGTTGTTAATTATATAATTGTGTGATAAAAGTAATGATAGCCCTTACTAAAGAAGTTTTCAAATTATATCATTGCACTTGGTTGTTAAGGGGAAAAATTTTGCGCAGCTGGGTTCGAGCCAATTTTTAGGCTTGATCCCACTGGAATTAGACCTCGGTCTCAACATGGAAGTTGTAGCCCTTGCAAAGAGCTTTCTGAAGATAGGTTACCCGTTTTCTGAAGTGACCTGTAGCTCCCTACAAGTCTAGTCGAGTGGACTTCCTAGAAAGTTGGGAGGTGTTAAGTGCGTGCTGTTTTGCTATCCAGATTTCTGCAGTTGACTTCAGAGCAGATTTTAGATAGGACCCGCTTGGATCTGGGTTTAGGACTCAAGATGAATGTTGGAGCCCTTAAATGAAATGATTTAAATCACGGGATAAAAGTGGCGCCAATTTTTTAATCTGGTGCAAATCAAAGTAAAACCGGGAGTAGACAAAAGTAACACTTGACTCGAGGTCACGTGTTCTTAGAAGGGAACGATGTGAATATCACCCATGCGAGGTGTAGAGCATGGATTCACCTTACTTTGAGTCTCGATAACGATTCATAATATCACCAGAACCAAATGATAAGCATTGTCATATGATCACGTGCGAAATTTGGAAACTTTTTGGAAACATAAACGCTTTCTGAGCTTAAAACCTTGTGGAAGTAGCATCATTTTTGGTAGTTGGTGCATTTAAAGGGCATAATGTCATGGCAAGTATAGTGGGGTGAGTGCAGGACTTGACTATTATGTGGATTTGAAGTTAAGCGGTAAACACCCATGAAGTCTGACCATTGTAATTATCTTGCCATAACTTGATATTGGGCTTGGTTGGTGTCTTTTGCATGAATGCCCTTGCACATGAATTATTATAACATGATCATAACGGTCGTTGAAACTTAATAACAAGTGGATGTCGTGAAAAGTGTAAAAGATGTGTGTTGTATTAATGATTGCCTCGGACGAGATGACGTTGATGGAATCGGTTGATAATGATATGGATAATGATGGTGGTACTAGAAGATGAGGTTAAGGCTTGCTTATACATCTTTAATACATAAGAGAGACGATCTTGCGGATATAATAACTGTTTGGGTATTTGAGGTTCAACCCAAGGATATGACATCGTGAATTTATGGTTGATCACCCGTTTGACTTCGAGGCCATCCTCATTTAATGCTAAAAGTTTGGATGCACTGAAGTTATGATGTTGAAAGTGCTACACGTTATTTGGATAACGATGCCTGGGATTGGAAGAGTCAATTAATTTTTGCAAATCTAAAGCACATGACTCCCTTGTAGGAGGATTCTAAATTTTATCCGGAGGCACGAGTGGTAACCTCATGTGTATCGGGGTCACTGATCTTAAGGGGATTTGGGTCAAAGGTGCAATGAAAGTTGGTTTATTAAGGTTAGGGAACAAGGAAGTATAGGTTTCGGTTGTTTCCGACCTGCCCGTAGTGAGAGCGTGGCTATAAACACAATTATGTCTTATCACCACCATATTTGTGTTTTGCATCAGGATGAGAGACACTTAAGATTTCTCTGTGCATAATTTGGATTATAAGTGTCATAAAATATAACGGAAGTACCCACGGGAGAAACTGGAAGTGAGGTGATGTGAATGAGTTGTGACCCTCACTAGTGGTGAGCGGTATTTAAAGTGTACTACAGATGACTTTTGTGATTTGAACTTAAACCCCATAACCTCAACTTAAATTTCGGGGACGAAATTGTTTCTTTGTTTATTGGATATGTAATGTCCCACTTCGAACTAGACCCCTCGGGTGACACGGGTCACTTAGAGATGCTCGGACCAGGTGGGATCTGGAGATCCTAATAGACCATGTTAAAAGGGCATTAATTTATATAAGATAGCAAATACTTAATTTGAATTATATCAGAAATTTAGAAGGGCTGCGTTCGATGAACTCCTGAAGCAGCGTTCGACGAACTCCTGAAGCTGCGTTCGACGAACTCCTGAAGCAGCGTTCGCCGAACGATTAGGAAGCTGCATTCGATGAACGATTAGGAAGCTGCGTTCGCCGAACGATTAGGAAGCTGCGTTCGACGAACAATTAGGAAGCTGCGTTCGCCGAACGATTAGGAAGATGCGTTCGACGAACGATTAGGAAGCTGCGTTCGCCGAACGATTAGGAAGCTGCGTTCTCCAAACGATTAGGAAGCTGCGTTCGACGAACGATTAGGAAGCTGCGTTCGACAAAATTGTGTCGTTCGACGATCGACGAAGTTCTAGCATTCGATGAAAGTTGTTGCATTCGACGAAAGTGCCATTTCCGTTCGATGAAAGTGTTGAAGTGCAGGATCCGGGCAATTTTTCTGCCGTCGTCCAATAAAGCTTAAATGCATATCTTTTTAGGCAGTAGCGAGTCGATGTCCAATAGGGGCTGACACCAAATCTTAGGGTTCCAACACATGGCATTGGAAGTTGGGTTGTCCTTAATGCCAGTAATGCAATTCTAATCCCCCTACTCTCTCTTTTCTCTTAAAGTAAAAGGGCTGCTGGTCAGATTACCCTATTCATCTTTCACTTCTTCTCCTCCTTCTTCTTCTCTTCATCTTCTTCCTCCCACCTTAAGGTTTTAACTTAGGGTTCTTGAAGGAGCAAGCTTGGAGAAGGATTTGGAGCTTGGCCGACCACCACCCCGCTGCCATGAAGATGAGATTGAACCATAGCTTCTATTGTTTTTCTATTATTGATGGGTTGGCATGATGATATGTGAGAATAGCTGGCAGGATAGGCGTCTTAAGGAGGGTGCTAGCCCGTAAGCTGGCACTTACGCAAGGCGGCTGTCCTGAGCATAGGACTCCCCTCGGCCATGTCTTGTGTTCCAGGAGGGGGGGTCTTACAAGGTATGGCTCTGAGATTCATTATCTGCGTTGAGATGAAGTCGACGTTGCGTCGACTTTAGGTTGCTTCGACAGATACTTCCTTCTGTGCTGAGTTGAAATAGAAGATGTGTCGACTTCTCAAACTACTTCGATAGGTCCATGATCTCTATGCCGATATCAATTCGACGTAGCGTTGACTTGAATTACTTCGATAGAAGGGTGAACCCCTTGGACTTCTAGTCAGAGTAGCGTCGACAATACCTTGACGTTGCGTCGAATTCTATTCGACGCAAATTTTAACTTTGCCCAATTTTGTTTCTCTTGATTTGGTCTTGACACACTAGGTTGAGTGTGACACCCAAAGACATCTAATGATCAGATTACACTCACTATACAATGGGTAATTCAATCCTAAGAAATAAAATCACGTTTAGGTAATTTGATAAGTAAAGTCTAAGGGGTTTTTCCAAACAATCTCCCCCTATTATCTTAACAAATTTTACAATTTGAATAAAGTGATTTTACACAGTTTTTGCATAACCAATACTTACAGGACAACATAGACATTAAATGAACAAGCTAGATGAGCTAATAAATAGAGAAGATATCTGATTAATGATTCAACAATGGTTTATCAAAGATTACCAAAAAAAAGTATCACTTCTTTTCTCTAAGAAAGAAGGACAAGTCCTCATATACTCTCCTGTATTTCCTTTCCACATATTTGAAATTTGCAGGGGTGGATTTTTCTGGATTCTTCTGTATCCTTCCATGACCTTTGAAGAGCTTCTCCAGGTCCACTTCAGTGTTTGGATGAACTTCCTTGAGTGTGAAACCCAGACCAAAGACTCTGGCTGTCATCAGATTTATGACTTCTAGATTTAGATCATCTGACTCAGGACCTTTCTTTGATTTTGATTCAACAGCCAATGCTTGTGATTCACAAACTGTTGCTTGTTCCTTCCCAGAAGTTGAGGCTTTTGTAAACATGATCTTCTTTTCCTTTTTCTCTTCTTCAGGTGACTTTTCCCTTTTTCTTTATTTTCTGTGTAAACTGTACTGCATCCTCAGGATTACATCCAATACCTCCTTTGTGGAGTTGCCCTACTCCTTCTATCATTTTGGCTTGAGGATTCTTTATGGCATACTTTGTATGATCAAACAAAGTAGACTTAATAGGAATTGCTTTGGTCAATTCTTCCTTTTCAACAACCTCTTTTCCTCTTTTTAGAATATCAATGAACTTATTTTTCTTGTCTTGGAGCTTCTTTTGAGCTGCCGCATATTCATAACTTTCTCTCTCACCAATATCCTCTAAGACTATGTCAAGCTCTGGATTAGTGTAGGTTTTCATTGTGTTTTCTCGGAATTCAACCTTTTCAATATTCTTGTAATAAGATTTATCCTTCTTGTATTCCTTCCTCTGCTCTTTTGAGTACCTCTCCCAAATAGGTACTCTTCCCCTGCCCCTTCTTCCTTTTCCTCTACCTTGATAAGGAGGTCTTCCTCTGAAGACAAGTGTTGGAAGGATGGGTTATTGAATTGGAGCAGGTGAAACCTGAGCTGAAGATGGAAGTTGAACTGGAGGTATTGGCTGAGTTGGTGCTGGATCAGGTGCAACAAGATCTTGACCAGCCATATTGACTGGAGAGAGTGTTGTGGATGAATCTTCAGAGGACACTCTAAAAGAAAGAGGATCAGGGATAGATGGTACAGTGTCTTCATGAAATACTTGTAGAGACTTGAGATTGTGAAATTTTCGTAGATCTTGGAGTGAGCAGGAATCGTACAATTAAAGTTACAGCCAACAACCAGAAGCACATGAAACAAAGCAATCTTTATTGATAACAGCAGAAATCTTCATTACAGCGCGAAGAATACATGGCGAGACATGATTTCGCTAGTACACAAACCAAAAGGAAAGATAGAATGCTGAAGAAAGATAACTGGCGGTCTGAACATAGAAGCCGCCTAACCGCGCGGCCTGGATGTTCGTGTGACTAGAATAGGAGACCGCGCGAACAGACTGTCGGCAACTTGAACAACACCACAGAAGCCTCGCGACATCCCGAACACCACTGATTCTCCCGAACTCCAGCAACCCACACTACAAGCCGCAAGACCGCCCGAACACTTTAGAAAAAGAGGTGACCGCTGCTGTCCGCACAATCCGCAGAAGCTGCACAAAGGAAATTCAATCAGCAAACTGAGCGGTCACGAAAATGACACCGCAAGTTCTAGGCACGAGATCAGCTTACACTTGGTGCGATTAAATTGTTGCAACAGCGACACCTATTTATAGGCGTGGGACCAGATCCAGTCACCACCCTATGAGATAGAGTCACCGCCCTGATCGCGCGACCAAAACCGGTCTAACCACGCGGTCAGCAGAAGATCGCTCTGCGCTTAGTGAGCTCGCCGACTTCAACCTGACCAGGAGATCGCCACACCTCCAAGAAGCCGCGCGATCATGCAATCCCACATGGTCATGATGCCCACCACCAGTGTTCACATATACAAGACCTCCTCCAGTGACCGCGAACACAGCCAAGTCGACTAAGGCAACAACCCGCCAAGTCAACCAATACCAGTGTACGCATACATCAGCAGATCGCCAAGGGACCAGCTTATGAGAACACAAAGAGGAGACCGCACGACTAAGAAAACCTTAGTCGGCGCGCACCATCAAGAACCCGGACAGTCACCAGACCGGACTGCCGAATACCAGAACAACAACCCTGTGCAGTCAACAGCTTAACCCGCACAGTACTGAATAACAGCTCGCCACACGGTCACACGAACCGGATCGTGCGGCCTCACCTCGGCAGCCATGGACAGAGAGAACGACGGTCAGGCCGAATAAACTGCGGCTAGACCGAATAGGTCAGACCGTAAGATCGTGCAGGTTAGACCAGACCGCGCGATCACCTCCTAGACCGCCAACTTCACACTTCAATATTTTCAACAGAGATAGGCCTGATCATCTGAAATTAGAGGGATCTCCCCCTGAGTTGATGACTCCCCCTGAGGAAATGGCAGGACTTTTGAAGAAGATGACTCCCCCTGAATGGCTACATTTGGAAGCTGTAGTTTAGATGATACAGCTGGCTCTCCTTTAGTGATGAATGAGAGAGGGATTGTTGTTGTGTAGACAAAATCTTGAAGAGGTTGCTTCCTGCTGGTACAATTCTCCCCCTGCTTTATATCATTGAAGAAACATATAAAGCCTTCAGCAGGCACTGCTGCCAATCGCACTTCCTTATCTAAAGCCGTGAGTTCAGATGTAAGGTCTTGCAACCTTTTGTGTTGGCAACGTAGTTTGCAAAAACAATCCTTCGAGGAGTCAAGATAGAATGAACCGAACTTGGATAACACAGTCTCGAGGGCAAGATAGATGACATCAATAATATCTTGTTGAATTGACGAAGATGCCATTGAGATGTTGCGAATATGATTAGCGGAATAAGAAAGGAAAGCATTTTGAAGATGATAATTTCCTCTATATTGTTCAAAGATTATGTGGATAAGTAGCGAGAAGAGTAGTAAATTAACACTTCGGGGATTTGCAGCTATGTTGTGATAACATTATAACTGGGAGTTAATGAAATTTTGTGCATGCATTGCTGGTATGATGATAAACTACCCCTGAGTTTGGAAATTCATGGTGAACATTCCCTTTAATGTTGTAATTACTTGACATTGGGAAATTAATAAGTGTTAGGCGGTGCAGTCAACAAGATTAATATGACTTGTTTGATGATCTAAAATCCTAAAAGTTTTTATGAAATAAACATGCCATGGATGATCGTTGGCAATGATGGTAGGGCGCTTGGAATGGATTTGATTTAGTTTATCATATTATGAAGTATGCCCTACTTTTGGTAGTCTGCATAACCCGTGTCGAAGGGAAATCATCTCGAGCCTTGCACCTTAGTTCATGATAAGTTCAAACATATATAAATGTACCATATGGGCGGTGGAAGAAATTTAGTCCAAAAACGTACCGGGGGCTTGTCCCTTCGTTTATTGGACTATTTACGTATCGACTTCGTTTTCCCTTAGATCTTGTGTATTTGAAGAGTACGTGAACAATGATGATTAGATTCGCGATAACCTCTAAAAATGGGTGTAATTATTGGAGGAGCACGATTTTCCTAAATTTAATGGGTTTAATTAATAATTGTTATATGTTGAAATTATCAAAATTAATATGACTTGTTGTGTGATATAAATCTCAACATTTTTTTATGGAATAAATATGATATGAACCATCGCAGGTAAAAATTTATAGGGCATTTGGATTTAATTGATTTAGTTTACCATGTTGAGAATCATGCCCTTATTTTGAATATTGTAGGAGCATGTGCATCGAGAATGTGCAATTCACAAGGAGTCACTAAAAGGTTTCTCAAAACTTTCGAGTTAAATGAGGGAGATAATTGCTTAACACACAATCTGAGAAGCGGTCGTGCATTCCTTAATGCATAATGACGTCACTTAAGCAAAGTGCAATTTAAGTCGTTTGAAACTGTTCAAAGAAATTAGGCAAAATTCGCTATCAAAAGATCTAAAGTTGAGGCAACAATGGTGTTTACAAGATAGTTTACGTATAATTAAGTGTACGGGTTACACTGTCCTCACGGCAGGATATATTTCTTAAATGCTCTAATTGAGTAACCCAACTGAACATTGTTTATGTTCTCAATTATTGAGGCTCATTAAATAAAGTTATCTAGGTCACAAGAGAAAACTGACGAGAATTCTGAATTTGGTGCTAGTCTAAGTAGGATCTAGATTAGATAAGTAGTACTTGACTCAGGTCCCATGTTCTTAGAAGATAATGATGTAATTATAACCCATGCGAGGCATGGAGTCAAGATTCACCTCTTATTTGAGCCTTAGATAATGGTTCGTAATATCCTCATGTCAAATTGTTAAACACCACAGGTCGAACAAATATTGATTTTTGGAATCATTGAAAATATAAAATTTACTAAGCTTAAATCTTTAAGGCAATAACATCATGTTTGAGAATTTGTGGATTGAAATGAGATAATGTCATGAAAAAAATGAGGTGCCGTGATTGCAGAACTTGATTATTATGTGATTAGAAGTCAAGAGGTGAAAATTCAGGTTGTTTGAACAATTATGATTATTTTCTATGTCATGACATTGGAAGCATATGGTCCATAAAACTTGAAATCAAGTGGATGTCATGTTATGTTCTAGAAGATGTGTAGAATATATATGATCCTTTGGATATGCCTGGAAAATAAGGTGACTTCCGACCCCTCTCCCTTGGTGCTAGATCGTAGAGAAAAATTAGGAGAGGTGTTGAGCTCAAAAGAGCTTCGCTTGTGAGTTCATGGAGTTTCCTAGGAAAAGACCAAATCGGATCTTTCTTTTTAGGGCACCGATTGTGGCGAAAGTTCCTTCAATCACTTCTTCTCTCCAAAAGGGAGTGATAGGATTTGGTTTCGTTGAAATCCATGGTCTATGGAGGGAGTATTGGATGAGAGAAGTTGTAATGACCTAACCTTTCTTTTTGGGGAAGATGATGAATAGTCCCCTATTATGTTGGATTTTAAATTATTTATTATGTGGAAAAGATGATGAGTGATTCTCTGTTAAAAAACCCCTATTAATTAGGGTAGTTAATTATATAATTGTGTGATAAAAGTAATGATAGCCCTTACTAAAGAAGTTTTCAAATTATATCATTGCACTTGGTTGTTAAGGGGAAAAATTGTGCGCAGCTGGGTTCGAGCCAATTTTTAGGCTTGATCCCACTGGAATTAGACCTCGGGCTCAACATGGAAGTTGTAGCCCTTGGAAAGAGCTTTCCGAAGATAGGTTACCCATTTTCTGAAGTGACCTGTAGCTCCCTACAAGTCTAGTCGAGTGGACTGCCCAGAAAGCTGGGAGGTGTTAAGTGCGTGCTGTTTTGCTGTCCAGATTTCTGCAGTTGACTTCAGAGCAGATTTTAGATAGGACCCGCTTGGATCTGGGTTTAGGACTCAAGATGAATGTTGGAGCCCTTAAATGAAATGATTTAAATCACGGGGTAAAAGTGGCGCCAATTTTTTAATCTGTTGCAAATCAAAGTAGAACCGGAAGTAGACAAAAGTAACACTTGACTCGAGGTCACGTGTTATTAGAAGGGAACGATGTGAATATCACCCATGCGAGGTGTAGAGTCATGGATTCACCTTACTTTGAGTCTCGATAACGATTCATAATATCACCAGAACCAAATGATAAGCATCGTCAGATGATCACGTGCGGAATTTGGAAACTTTTTGGAAACATAAACGCTTTCTGAGCTTAAAACCTTGTGGAAGTAGCATCATTTTTGGTAGTTGGTGCATTTAATGGGCATAATGTCATGGCAAGTACAGTGGGGTGAGTGCAGGACTTGAATATTATGTGGATTTGAAGTCAAGCGGTAAACACCCATGAAGTCTGACCATTGTAATTATCTTGCCATAACTTGATATTGGGCTTGGTTGGTGCCTTTTGCATGAATGCCCTTGCACATGAATTATTATAACATGATCATAACGGTCGTTGAAACTTAACAACAAGTGGATGTCGTGAAAAGTGCAAAAGATGTGTGTTGTATGAATGATTGCCTCGGACGAGATGACGTTGATGGAATCGGTTGATAATGATATGGATAATGATGGAGGTACTAGAAGATGAGGTTAAGGCTGGCTTCTATATCTTTAATACATAAGAGAGACGATCTTGCAGATATAATAACTGTTTGGGTATTTGAGGTGTACAACCCCGATATTCTGCAGGGCGGGAGATAGACGGGAAAAGACCAAACGGTCAAGGTTCCCTCAAAAAGGGGCAGACGAGACGGGTGTTCGCCGACGGCATGCTGGTAGGAGGGCGAGATGAGTACTCGTCGGGCACCCGCGAGATGACCTATTCTCAGCAACATGGAGGTTTGCGAGGTCGGACCCCGGCAGGTTTTGCGAGGTTGGACCCCGGCATGTACCCTCCAAAAGGGGGACTCGCCGACTAGCGTGCGAGGCACGCGAGGAGGCCAGCGAGAGCTCTCGCGAGTACTATCCTCGCAGTCCCTTTGCCCCTAGGACCCTGAGAGAAATTATCCTTTTACCCTCGTGGCCTGCCAATAGCCCCTCCGAACAGCGGAGATTGGCTATCAGCAGACCAAATTTGGGGTGCGTATAGTAAAATCGAGAGGCGGAATCCTGCTATTTGCAGGCCAGATCAGAAAATCTATAAATAGGATCCAAAGGGCACCTTTGGAGAGGACTTCTTCCTTTTGGAGCTTCTCTCTCCTCAGGCCTTCCTTGATCTCTCCAAGGTGCCCGTGCTTCAGCTTTTGGCTTGGGAGGGGAAGCGCTCTAAAGATCTTCCGGATGTATGGTGGGTCCTCCTAGCTGAGCCTAAGGGTCAGTGTCCAACTCCGAGGCTCCGTTCTGTTCTCTCACAAGATTAGTAAGTGCCAGTCGCCCCCCAACCCGTTGGGGGCCCCAAACTCCACCGAGACCATATATTGGTTTCAACATTTTTGGTGCGGTGAGCGTGGAGTGCGGCTAGCCCAAGAAAATCTCGGGGAAAGCATGACCGGCGAGGACGAGCGGGACGCGAACCCCGGAGGCTCGCCACCCCCAAGAGCACCAGCCACAGTGGAGATGTTGGCGGATCTTAGGCGAGATCTTCTTGGAGCTTTTCAGAGTGCTCTCGCCACTGCGCTCGGCGGTTTCGCGACCCCGGCGCCCTAGGTGGCTCATCAACCTGGAGTCGGCGAGAGCGAGCCGGCTCATCGAGCAGGAAAAGAGGTGGCGGCCTAGGGAGGAGGGCGAGATCTGCCTGGGCGAGAGCTGTTCCCCAGCCCTGCTGGGGGAAGCGAGAATCCGGCAAGGGAGGCTCTCGCGGGGGGGGGGGGGGGGGGGGGGGGGATCTCGGCCAGGGAGGTCCCGGCGAGCTGTCCTCTGGCGAGATCGGTAGGAGTAGGGTCGCCCGAGGAGCTCACGAGAAGGGTAAAGCAGGTTCAGAGGGTGAGTGGGGGAAGTCCTTTCTGCGAGATGGTGCTCTCGGCACCACTCCCCGAGGGATTCAGGGAGCCGACCATGATGCTGTATTCTGGCAATGATGACCCCATCCAACACCTGCAGTGGTTCGAGGATATGGTCTCGATCAAACCCATGTCGGAAGCCTTCAAGTGTCGACTCTTTGCTACTACCCTGATGGAGAAGGCGAGGGACTGGTTCCACCAGATTCCCTCAGGATCGATCTATACCTTCGAGAACTTGCGTAAAGGTTTCCTCTTATGTTTTTCCGCCATGAAGAAAAGAAAGAAGGATCCAGAGTTGCTCTTCGACATCAAGCAGAGGTCAGGAGAGTCGTTGGCTCATTATCTGGAGCGGTTCAGAGAGGTGGTCCTCCTTGTCCAAAAGGTCCCGGGATATACCCTCCAGCTCGCCTTCAGGTTGGGGCTGAGGGAAGGCTTCTTCAAGATGGACCTCAAGAAGAGGGCTCATCAATCTTATGAAGAACTTATGGAGAGAGCGGCAGAGGAGGTAGAAGGGGAGGCAGCAAACCCCGAGTTCGCGAAGAGATTGGCACGGCTGAGCGAGCCGGAAGGGAGGCAACAAGAGCCAAGGAGGAGAGAGGAAGCGAGGGCCCCGGAGTTTGGGTGGAGGCAGCAGGGTGGGGCAATGCAAGGCCCAGGGAGGGGTTTCCCCCACGGGGGAGGTAATTTCCAAGGAGGGCAGGGAAGACCTCACCAGCTGGGGTGGAGACAGGGCCCGAGGCCATTTCAACCCCCCCCCCCCCCCCCCCCCCCCCCCCTCATCAGGCGATGGAGATCGGTAGAGGAAGAGTAGGAAGAGGAAGAGGAGGGGGAGCCGGAGGAGCCAGCCCCAGAAGAAGGAACCGAGGAGTCGGGGATGAGGCAAGGGGGTGGCGCTGCCGTACTGTGACTTCCATCAGGAGGAAGGCCACGCAACGGCCACCTGCCCTGAGTTCTTGGAAGTCAGAGGGGCGAGAGCCCCAGCACCACGAGCACAACAAGGGGGAGCAAGGATAGAAGAGATTCTACCTCAGGGAGATGAGGATGAAAGGTGCGAGGATCGGGCGGACGTAGGGACCCGAGGAGGGATCAGAGTGATCCATGGGGGGGTGGGGGTCGAGGCAACCCGAAATACGAGCCTCCATGCCATTTACAGTCAGAGTGTAGCTTCGACATCCCAAGTCCCACCCCCCGCGGAGAAGATCACCTTCTCCCCGAATGACCTGCCCGGTCACGAAGACCCATTCTGCGATGCACTGGTCATCCAGACAGCCATCGAGAACTTCACCGTCTCTCGAATCTTGGTGGACAACGGGAGCTCGGTCAATGTTATTTTCAAGAAGGCATTCGACGGGATGCAGGTAGAGCCCAGGAGGGTGTTGGCCTCGGTTGGCCCGCTGTTCGGATTCTCAGGAGAAAGGAAGGAAGTAGAGGGGGGAGTGGGACTCCATGTGACCCTGGGAGGGCAGTCTCAGAACTGCCGCTTTGTGATAGTGGATGCCCCCAGTAGCTATAGCGCCATCTTCGGGCGGCCTCTTATCAGCGCGTTCCGGTGTGTCCCGTCCACTTTCCATCAATGCCTCAAGCTCAGCATAGGGGGAATTCAGGTCTGGGTCAGGGGAGATCCCAAGGTGGCGAGGCAGTGCTATGTGGCCACCGTCAATACCATCTCTTGGATGGAGGAGGCGGAGGAATGGGATAAGGTAATGGAAGAAGTAGCCACGACGGAAGAGGTAGAGGAAGGAGTAGTTCATGCCCAGGAAGGGGTCGGTGAGGGACCCAGGGCGGGGAAGTAAGAAGAAGAGCAAGGAGAAGAGGAGGCCCCAGGGGGAGGGGCGGAGGAGCTAATGGAGGTAGGAGAGGAAGGGAGGAGAGAAGTAGTTCATGCCCAGGAAGGGGTCGGTGAAGTGCCCTGGGCGGGGAAGAAAGAGGGAGAGAAAGAGGAAGAGCAGAGCCTCTGGGGGGAGCAGTCCAGGCTGGAGGCTGTAGATGAAGTGGTGGAGGTGGAGATCACCACTAAGGCCAGGACGATCGAGAAGATCAAGATCAATGGGGAGCTCAGCTCGGAGGATCGGTCAAAGATCTTGGCCTGCGTCCAGGACAATGTGGACGTCTTCGCATGGAGCGCTGCAGAGATGTCGGGGATCGATGCAAACGTGGCGTGTCATCGCTTCAACCTCGATCCCGGCTTTCGCCCCATCCGCCAAAAGAGGAGGTCCACGACGGACAAGCTGGAGGTGCCCATCCATGAGGAGGTGAACAAGCTCCTGAAAGCTGGCTTTGTATCGGAGATCCAGTATCCAGGCTAGGTCTCCAATGTCGTGATGGTAACAAAGGGGGAGGGTAAATGGAGAATGTGTGTGGATTTTTCTTTTCTTAATAAATCGTGCCCCAAGGACTGTTATCCCTTGCCTAGAATTGACGCGCTGGTTAACTCAGCCGTCAGTTTTTCTGTGATGTCTTTTTAGATGCTTTTCAGGTTATCACCAGATCCGCATGCACCCTCCCGACATTAAAGATGTGTCCTTCATCACCGGGCATGGGTGCTATTGTTACAAAATGATGCCGTTCGGTTTGAAGAACGCAGGGGCCACATATGAGCGTATGATGGATAGGGTGTTTCGCGAGCAGAAGGGAAGGAACTTGGAGGTCTATGTGGATGACCTAATGATCAAGAGCCGAAATCTCGAGTCCCATCTCAGTGACCTCGAAGAGACTTTTGAAACCTTGAGAAAGTTTAAAATGAGGCTTAACCCCTTTAAGTGTGTCTTCGGGGCCAGTCGAGGGAAGTTCTTGGGTCATTTGCTCACCCCTCTTGGAGTGGAGCCTAATCCAAACAAGGTAAAGGCGATCCTTGAGTTGAGATCTCCACAGAGTGCGAATGAGCTCCAGCGTCTGACAGGGAAGTTAGCCGGGCTGAGCAGGTTCCTTTCCAAGGCAGGAGAAAAATGTTCTTCCTTCTTCAAGGTATTAAGGGGTAACCAAAAATTCGAATGGACTCCCGAGTGCGAAAGGGCTTTTCAAGCGCTAAAGGTACAACTGACCCAGGCCCCATTATTACAAGGGCCGAGACAAGGAGAAGACCTATACCTGTACTTGGGGGTAGGGTCGGAAGCGGTTAGCTCAGTGTTGGTTCGAGAGGAGGGGAAGAAACAACTCCCCATTAACTACGTCAGCAGGGTACTCAGGAAGGCCGAACTCAGATATCCTATCCTCGAAAAGTTAGTGTTTGCCTTGGTGGTGTCGGCTAGGCGGCTCAGACCTTACTTTCAGGCACACTCAATCAAAGTGGTGACTGACCACCCCCTTCGTGGCATCATGGAAGGGGTGGAGCACTCTGGGAGGTTGGCAAAGTGGGCGGTAGAATTGAGTGAGTTCAATGTCTCCTACGTGCCCAGGGTATCCATAAAGGCACAGGCAGTGGCGGATTTCATGGCCGACTACGTGACCGAGTTAGAGGAATCTGAAGTACCCCACCCGGTGGCTTGGAAGATGCTGGTCGATGGTGCGTCGGGAAAGCATTCCTTCGGAGGAGGGGTAGTGTTGGTGAGTCCCCAAGGAACCAGGATAGAGCAAGCGGTAAACATCCATTTCCCCCTCACTAATAACCAAGTCAAGTACGAGGTTGTGGTAGCAGGCCTCCGCTTGGCACAAGAGTTGGGGTGCAGGACGTGGAGGTCTCGACGGACTCCATGGTGGTGGCGTGCCAGATCAGGGGGGAATTCGAAGTCAAAGAACCAACTCTCCAACGGTACCTGGAGAAGGTCAAAGGGGTAGTGGGACAGTTTCACACCTTCTCCATCAAGCACATTCCAAGAGAGGAGAGTACCCAGGCGGACCTCCTAGCCAAGTTTGGTCCCCAGGCCGGGGGAACAGTGTCGGAGCTTTTTCTACCCTCTATCGAGGAGGGGGAGATGATGGAGGTGGACCAGCGGGTATCGTGGATGGATCCCTTCATCACCTACTTAACAACGGGGAGTTCCCCGAGGAAGAGGTAGAAAAGCGGCGGCTCAGGTATAAATCGGCATATTACTCCTTGCATGCAGGGTCACTATATCAAAAGACTCTCTCGGGGCTCCTAGCCCGTTGTGTCTCGGAGGAGGAAGCCCCAAAGGTCCTGGAAGAGATCCACTCGGGGGAGTGCGGCAGTCACTCGGGGGGCAGGACCCTGGAAGGGAGAGTACTAAGGCAGGGATATTTTTGGCCCACCCTCAGCAAAGATGCGGCAGAGTTTTCTAAAAAATGCTCCAAGTGCCAACTCCACGCCCCCTCCAGCTCCTTCCCGCTCAGAGGCTCCGGACGATCACAGCCCCCTGGCTCTTTGCGATATGGGGTTTGGATTTGGTAGGGCCTTTCCCTCAGGCGAGCGGCCAAAGAAAGTTCTTACTGGTGATGGTGGATTATTTCTCTAAATGGATCGAAGCGAAGGCCCTCACTAAGGTAACATTCCAGGTGGTGAGAAATTTTGTTTGGGGTGAAATAATTTGCAGGCATGGGCTCCCTCTGGCCATAGTCACGGACAATGGGCCACAGATCGCGAGCGACGAATTCGTTAGCTTTTGCACCCAACTCGGCATAGACCTCCGTTTCGCATCGGTCCACCACCCCAGGAGCAATGGACAGGTGGAGGCAGCGAACAAAATCATCGTGAACCTTTTGAAAAAGGTGGAAAACCTTAGGGGAAGCTGGGTGGAACTATTGCCTTCGGTTCTCTGGGCCCTAAGAACCACCCCAAACACTACTACCGGAGGGACTCCTTTCAAGCTCTCCCACGGGTCAGAGGCCGTTCTCCCAGTCGAGTTTGAGGTAAAGTCACCAAGGGTGATCGACGCGGGGGAAGGAGATGAGGAATGGCGAACAGACAATGAAGAGGGGCAGAGATTATCTTTGGATCTAGTGGAAGAACTCAGGGACCTGGCCACTATTCGGCAGGAGGAGATCAAACGACGGATGGCCCGATATTTTGACAAACATATTCAGGTGAAGCACTTCCAGAAAGGAGATTTGGTCTTGAAGAAGGTCGATGCAGCGGGGAGAGGGGCTGCGGTCGGCAAACTTAACCCTAACTAGGAGGGGCCATATATTGTAAGCGAAGTGCTCAAGTCGGGAGGATACCACCTCCAGGATGTGGAAGGGGTACCCCTCGACCATGCCAGGAGTGGGGATGACTTAAAACGATTTTATCCTTAAAAATTTCCTACTATAATCCTTTTATTGATTTGTCTATTGCATACTGATAGCAGTTAGTCATGCTAATAGGTGTGCGAGTTCCTAGCGCTGGATTGCCCCCGATGATCCCGCTGCCGGGCTATCACTAGCCGATGGGTTAGGTAGATCTCGCGGAGAGGCTGGAGAGATGTGCAAGTTCGTGGTGCTGGATTGCCCCAGATGATCCCGCTGCCGGGCTCTCACTAGCCGGTGGGTCAGGTAGATCTCGCGGAGAGGCTGGCGAGATGTGCAAGTTCGTGGTGCTGGATTGCCCGGATGATCCCGCTGCCGGGCTCTCACTATCCGGTGGGTCAGGTAGATCTCGCGGAGAGGCTGGCGAGATGTGTGAGTTCCTAGCGCTGGATTGCCCCGGATGATCCCGCTGCCGGGCTCTCACTAGCCGGTGGGTCAGGTAGATCTCGCGGAGAGGCTTGCGAGATGTGCAAGTTCGTGGTGCTGGATTGCCCCGGATGATCCCGTTGTTGGGCTCTCACTAGCCGGTGGGTCAGGTAGATCTCGTGGAGAGGCTGGCGAGATGTGCAAGTTCGTAGTGCTGGATTGCCCCGGATGATCCCGCTGTCGGGCTCTCACTAGCCGGTGGGTCAGGTAGATCTCGCAGAGAGGCTGGCGAGATGTGCAAGTTCGTGGTGCTGGATTGCCCCGGATGATCCCGCTGCCGGGCTATCACTAGTCGGTGGGTCAGGTAGATCTCGCGGAGAGGCTGGCGAGATGTGCAAGTTCGTGGTGCATGATTGCCCCGGATGATCCTGCTACCGGGCTCTCACTAGCCGGTGGGTCAGGTAGATCTCGCGGAGAGGCTGGCGAGATGTGCGAGTTCCTAGCGCTGGATTGCCCCGGATGATCCCGCTGCCGGGCTCTCACTAGCCGGTGGGTCAGGTAGATCTCGCGGAGAGGCTGGCGAGATGTGCAAGTTCGTGGTGCTGGATTTCCCGGGATGATCCCGTTGTCGGGCTCTCACTAGCCGGTGGGTCAGGTAGATCTCGCGGAGAGGCTGGCGAGATGTGCAAGTTTGTGGTGCTGGATTGCCCCGGATGATCCCGCTGCCGGGCTCTCACTAGCCGGTGGGTCAGGTAGATCTCGCAGAGAGGCTGGCGAGATGTACGAGTTCGTGGTGCTGGATTGCCCGGGATGATCTCGCTGCCGGCTCTCACTAGCTGGTAGGTCAGGTAGATCTCGCGGAGAGGCTGGCGAGATGTGCAAGTTCGTGGTGCTGGATTGCCCCGGATGATCCCGCTGTCGGGCTCTCACTAGCCGGTGGGTCAGGTAGATCTCGCGGAGAGGCTGGCGAGATGTGCAAGTTCGTGGTGCTGGATTTCCCCGGATGATCACGCTGCCGGGCTCTCACTAGCCGGTGGGTCAGGTAGATCTCGCAGAGAGGCTGGCGAGATGTGCTAGTTCGCGGTGCTGAATTGCCCCGGATGATCCCGCTGTCGGGCTCTCACTAGCCGGTGGATCAGGTCGATCTCGCGGAGAGGCTGGCGAGATGTACAAGTCCTTGGTGATGACTACAATGACGTCTTTGGCTGGAAAATCCTTAGTATCGACCAGGGCATTCTCGTTAAATAAGTAAGGGGGCGAGAACCTTATATTCCTATTCTCAGCGGCCAGTGCTCGGCAAAATGCGAACCGACCCGCGAGGGTAGGCAAACACCCGTTGACTGATGCGAAAGCCCCGCGGGAGTACCGCTTGTAAAAGGTGATATTGAAAAAAGGATTGGTCCCCGCGAGGTCAAGGTGGAGAGACGATCCTAGAAAATCCATGGCCCAAGGTGGAGGATAAAGGCATCAAGCGAAAGTACTTATCCTATACATAAGTTATCCGAAGGTATCATTCGCGAGAATAAGTATCGCGAGAACTCTAGGAAATGTGCGAGAATAAGATATAAAGGCGAGGAAAGAACACATCACTAAATAAAAATGCGAGCACAAAACGGAACCAGTGGTCCACATAATAAAAATATTCCTTGTTCATTTACATCAGGCGGCGGTCTTGCCAGCCCAAAATGGGTTACAAAAATAAAACCAAAGCAAAAAGATTAGTCTTTGCGGTCGCTCGCCGACCCCTCGTCCTCATCGCATCCCTCGACCGGCGGAAGAGGAATGAAGAGCTTCGGGACGATGTCCTCAAGACTCATGGCGGCCGCCTTGGTGGTTAACATGCCGGACTTTTGCATCAGCTGAAATATGTATAGCGACGATTCGTAGGCCTCCTTCCGGATCTCCTCGTCTCGCGCTCGCTTCTCTTCTTTCAGGGGATGAGGAGAGGGAGGTACAACCGCACGAACCAAATCTTTGTTAAGGGCCTTCAACCCTGCAATCTCACCCTCCAGGTCCCGAATTCGAGCATCTGCCCTCTCGGCAGTCTCGGAATCCTGCACAGATGAAAGAAATGAGAGCTGAACTTGACGAAGAAATGAGTGGTGGCACGATGCGAAGACTCACCACGCCGCCCTCAGAAGACCGCAGTTGGTCCTTCAGCTGAGTATTCTCGGCAAGAACGCCCTGGTAGGCAGTGGCGAGCCCAACGTTCTGGCGCTCCAGCTGTAGGCACCGCCTCCCAGTCATGTGAGCGAGCTCGAGGGAACGCATCTGCGACCTCGCGCTCTCATAGGCAAGGGTCCTCGCCGTCGCGTCCTTGTATGCTCCCCATCCTCGCGGCCATACAAGCCAAAGGAAAAGGAGAAGGCGTGACCGCTGACGGTGGACTTCTCCACCCAGGAGGGGAGGATGGTGGAGACCTCGGCCTTGTTGTCCTCCGACCTCCAGCACAGCAGGAGCTCGCCCGAGTCGTCACGATGCCTCTGACCCAGGCCGAAGTTAAAGTGATTGACAGGGATTGGCGGGTCGGAGGTCTTTATGACCTCCTCGCTTTTCTCGTCGACCTCCTGCCCATCTGATAGGATGGTGAGGTCGATCTTTTCGAAGTCTGGCTCGGCATGGCCCTTCGCTTTCTCGGAGGGGTGCGAGCCCTGACTCTTCCTCTGCTTCTTCTTCGAGGGAGATTTGGAAGGTTGGTCGTGGATGCTGGAGGCCTCAGGTCTCTTGCGAGAGGACGTCGGAGCAGGGGTGACGGTCTCGCGGCAGGCCTCGGCGCCCATGGTCGCGAGATCGAAGGCGGAGGAAGGTTTTCTGCTGCTCAAGTAGGGGGGTTGAATGGTAGATCTCGCAGCCCTGAAAGGTTAAATGATTAATTTTTGGATAGGGTCACAAACGTGGAAAGTAGCGAGCGAGACTATTACCTTCCCCAGGAGGAACTGGAGCCTGCGATTCGACGTTGCGGCGTAGATGGGCCACCTCAAAGTTCTTCTTGCTGAAGAACTGGCACAAGGTGGCGTCATGGCCGCCGAGGGTCGGTGGCTTGTAGGTGGTCTCGCTATACTGGATCGGCGAGAGCGGAATGTTGCCAAAGTTCCCCTTCACTAAGATAAACTTCTGGGCCCAGTTGTGGGCCTTGTTCACGGTCTCGACGACCTTGAGACCCGACCACACGACTTAGGCGGTGCCGTCCTTGTAGGCTCGGAAGGAGAACAACTTCCGGAACACCGGCAAGCTGAATTCAATGCGCTCCTCGCGCATGTAGCAGGCGAAGGCGACGATGACCGCGACGGCGTTGGGGGTGAGCTGGGCGGGGACCACGCCATAATGCTTGAGTACCTGTCGAGCAAGGCCGAGAAAGGTTAGTTAACTGCGGGCGAGAGATTAATCGGCGAAGAGAAAGTAGTTGAGACAAGGAGGTACCTGGCGGACCTCCCGCCACAGAGGCAGCCGTAGGCCGACCGTGAAGTGGGCCGTGGGGAGGGCTAGCTCATCGAGGTAGGGAATGTTGATCGTGTCATCCTCGCCAGGACAACGCGGAATAAACCCGGCAGGGACGAAGGCAGAGATTGCTTTGAGGTACTCCTCCTTGGTCAGGTTATGGTGGTAGAAGTTGTGGTCTGCGAAAGCCCAGGCGCACTTTCGTTAACCATCTTAGGAGAGACCTGCAGAGTAGACGAAAGTGCGAGAAGGGGAAAAGAAGCGAGAGCTCCCGAGCAGAGAAGGAAGGAGGTTGGCGATAAATACGGTAGGTGGCTCGTAGTTATGAGACCCTATTTATAGAAAAATAAAAAAGGCGGGAAGAAGTCCAAGCGCCGCGGGGTGCGAGTAGTCAGGCTGTCACATCAGTATCACTGGCGAGAGTGAATGTTACTCCACAAAATTGCGAGCGAGCGAGAAGGACCTGCGAGGTTAGTGCCAACAAATTTTCGGTAGAGCATCAGGCATTCAACAAGATAATAGCATTCCCAAACAAGGAGCGAGCGAGAACCAATAATTAAAGTCAATCGTCGCTCGACTAGCGAGAGTTCACAGCGAGTAATAGTGTGCGAACGCAATCGTCCGCCCTAAGAAATAATAATACGAAATGTTTTTGAAAGAAAGAAGGATCGCGAGGCTAATGTGGGAGCCATTTCCACCTGCCACCCCCTCGCGGTCCAGACCTCGGTGGCATTCTCGGATTGTAATATTCGAGGGCGGAGCGACCCACCCTATCCGTCAAGAAGGTGTAGTCTCTCATCTGCGTGATGTACACCTCCGGCGAGGAAGCCCCCTCAACATGATCTCGGGGCATCGCGGCTCAGAGTCTCGCGCACTCATCCCTCAGAGCAGCATTGCTGGCCTCGGCAGCCTCCCTATCCCGCATCGCTTGAAGATTGAGGTCGAGCAGCATTCGCTGTTGTTTCTGAAACAACTCAACGGTTTTCTGCTTCATCGCCTCGGGGTCTCGCGGATCTCCTAGGAAGTCTTCCAACTGCTCCGGGAGGGGGGACATCTCATCATCCCCGTAGTCAGAATCAGTGTGAGGAGATTCAGAGGTCCCTGCGAGGGACCATAAGAAAGTTTAGCATCAATAGGAGGAAGGTCGCAAACGTCGCAAAGGAATAAGACCTTACCCTAATTTAGAAGGGCTGCGTTCGATGAACTCCTGAAGCTGCGTTCGACGAACTCCTGAAGCTGCGTTCGACGAACTCCTGAAGCAGCGTTCGCCGAACGATTAGGAAGCTGCATTCGAGGAACGATTAGGAAGCTGCGTTCGCCAAACAATTAGGAAGCTGCGTTCGACGAACGATTAGGAAGCTGCGTTCGCCGAACGATTAGGAAGTTGCGTTCGCCAAACGATTAGGAAGCTGTGTTCGACGAACGATTAGGAAGCTGCGTTCGACGAAATTGCATCGTTCGACGATCGACGAAGTTATAGCATTCGACGAAAGTTGTTGCATTCGACGAAAGTGTCATTCCCGTTCGATGAAAGTTTTTAAGTGCAGGATCCGGGAAATTTTTCTGCCGTCGTCCAATAAAGCTTAACTGCTTATCTTTTTAGGCAGTAGTGAGTCGATGTCCAATAGGGGGCTGACACCAAATCTTAGGGTTCCAACACATGGCATTGGAAGTTGGGTTGTCTTTAATGCCAGTAATGCAATTCTAATCCCCCTACTCTCTCTTCACTCTTAAAGTAAAAGGGTTGCTGGTCAGATTACCCTATTCATCTTTTACTTCTTCTCCTCCTTCTTCTTCTCTTCATCTTCTTCCTCCCACCTTAAGGTTTTAACTTAGGGTTCTTGAAGGAGAAAGCTTGGAGAAGGATATGGATCTTGGCCGACCACCAACCCGCTGCCATGAAGATGAGATTGAAACATGGCTTTTATTGTTTTTCTATTATTGATGGGTTGGCATGATGATATGTGAGAATAGCTGGCAGGATAGGCGTCTTATGGAGGGGGCTAGCCCGTAAGCTGGCACTTCCGCAAGGCCGCTGTCCTGGGCATAGGACTGCCCTCGGCCATGTCTTGTGTTCTAGGAGGGGGTTCTTAAAAGGTATGGCTCTGAGATTCATTATCTGCGTTGAGATGAAGTCGACGTTGCGTCGACTTTAGATTGCTTCGACAGATACTTCCTTCTGTGCTGAGTTGAAGTAGAAGATGTGTCGACTTCTCAAAGTACTTCGATAGGTCCATGATCTCTATGCCGATATCAATTCGACGTAGCGTTGAATTGAATTACTTCGATAGAAGGGTGAACCACTTGGACTTCTAGTTAGAGTAGCGTCGACAATAACTTGACGTTGCGTCGAATTCTATTCGACGCAAATTTTAACTTTGCCCAATTTTGTTTCTCTTGATTTGGTCTTGACACCCTAGGTTGAGTGTGACACCCAAAGACATCTAATGACCAGATTACCCTCACTATACAATGGGTAATTCAATCCTAAGAAATAAAATCACTTTTAGGTAATTTGATAAGTAAAGTCTAAGGGGTTTTTCCAAACAATCTCCCCCTATTTATCTTAACAAATTTTACAATTTGAATAAAGTGATTTTACACAGTTTTTGCATAACCAATACATACAGGACAACGTAGACATTAAATGAACAAGCTAGATGAGCTGATAAATAGAGAAGATATCTGATTAATGATTCAACAGAGGTTTATCATAGATTACCAAAAAAAAGTATCACTTCTTTTCTCTGAGAAAGAAGGACAAGTCCTCATATACTCTCCTGTATTTCCTTTCCACATATTTGAAATTTGCAGGGGTGGATTTTTCTGGATTCTTCTGTATCCTTCCATGACCTTTGAAGAGCTTCTCCAGGTCCACTTCAGTGTTTGGATGAACATCCTTGAGTGTGAAACCCAGACCAAAGACTCTGGCTGTCATCAGATTTATGACTTCTAGATTTAAATCATCTTACTCAGGACCTTTCTTTGATTTTGATTCAACAGCCAATGCTTGTGATTCACAAACTGTTGCTTGTTCCTTCCCAGAAGTTGAGGCTTTTGTAAACATGATCTTCTTTTTCTTTTTCTCTTCTTCAGGTGACTTTTCCCTTTTTCTTTCTTTTCTGTGTAAACTGTACTGCATCCTCAGGATTGCATCCAATACCTCCTTTGTGGAGTTGCCCTACTCCTTCTATCATTTTGGCTTGAGGATTCTTTATGGCATACTTTGTATGATCAAACAGAGTAGACTTAATAGGAATTTCTTTGGTCAATTCTTCCTTTTCAACAACCTTTTTTCTTCTTTTTAGAATATCAATGAACTTATTTTTCTTGTCTTGGAGCTTCTTTTGAGCTGCCTCATATTCATAACTTTCTCTCTCACCAATATCCTCTAAGACAATGTCAAGCTCTAGATTAGTGTAGGTTTTCATTGTGTTTTCTGGGAATTCAACCTTTTCAATATTCTTGTAATAAGATTTATCCTTCTTGTATTCCTTCCTCTGCTCTTTTGAGTACCTCTCCCAAATAGGTACTCTTCCCCTGCCCCTTCTTCCTCTTCCTCTACCTTGATAAGGAGGTCTTCCTCTGAATACAAGTGTTGGAAGGATGGGTTATTGAATTGGAGAAGGTGAAACCTGTGCTGAAGGTGGAAGTTGAACTGGAGGTATTGGTTGAGTTGGTGCTGGATCAGGTGCAACAAGATCTTGACCAGCCATCTTGACTGGACAGAGTGTTGTGGATGAATCTTCAGAGGACACTCTAAAAGAAAGAGGATCAGGGATAGATGGTATAGTGTCTTCATGAAATTATTGTAGAGACTTGAGATTGTGAAATTTTCGTAGATCTTGGAGTGAGCAGGAATCGTACAATTAAAGTTACAGCCAACAACCAGAAGCACATGAAACAAAGCAATCTTTATTGATAACAGCAGAAATCTTCATTATAGAGCGAAGTATACATGGCGAGACATGATTTCGACAGTACACAAACCAAAAGGAAAGATACAATGCTGAAGAAAGATAACTGGCGGTCTGAACACAGAAGCCGCCAAACCGCGCGGCCTGGATGTTCGTGTGACTAGAATAGGAGACCGCGCAAACAGACTGTCGGCAACTTGAACAACACCACAGAAGCCTCGCGACATCCCGAACACCACTGATTCTCCCGAACTCCAGCAACCCACACTACAAGCCGCAAGACCTCCCGAACAATTTAGAAGAAGAGGTGACCGCTGCTGTCTGCACAATCCGCAGAAGCTGCACAAAGGAAATTCAATCAGCAAACCGGGCGGTCACGAAAACGAGACCGCAAGTTCTAGGCACGAGATCAGCTTACACTTGGTGCGATTAAATTGCTACAGCAGTGACACCTATTTATAGGCGTGGGACCAGATCCAGTCACCACCCTATGAGATAGAGTCACCGCCCTGATCGCGCGACCAAAACTGGTCTACCCGCGCGGTCAGCAGAAGATCGCTCTGCGCTTAATGAGCTCGCCGACTTCAACCTGGCCAGGAGATCGCCACACCTCCAAGAAGCTGCGCGATCATGCAATCCTGCATGGTCATGATGCCTACCACCAGTGTTCTCATATACGAGACCTCCTCCAGTGACCGCGAACGCAGCCAAGTCGACTAAGGCAATAGCCCGCCAAGTCGACCAATACCAGTGTATGCATACATCAGTAGATCGCCAAGGGACCAGCTTATGGGAAAACAAAGAGGAGACTGCGCGACTAAGAAAACCTTAGTCGGCGCGCACCATCAAGAACCCAGACAGTCACCAGAGTGGACTGCCGAATACCAGAACAACCATGTGCGGTCAACAGCATAACCCGCACAGTACTGAATAACAGCTCGCCACACGGTCACATGAACCAGATCGCGCGGCCTCACCTCGGTAGCCATGGACAGAGAGAACGATGGGCAGGCCAAAAAAACTGCGGCTAGACCGAATAGGTCAGACCATAGAGGAGACCGTAAGATCGTGCAGGTTAGACTAGACCGCGCGATCAACTCCCAGACCGCCAACTTCACACTTCAACATTTTCAACAGAGATAGGCCTGATCATCTGAAATTAGAGGGATCTCCCCCTGAGTTGATGACTCCCCCTAAGCAAATGGCAGGATTTTTGAAGAAGATGACTCCCCCTGAATGGCTACATTTGGAAGATGTAGTTTAGATGATACAGCTGGCTCTCTTTCAGTGATGAATGAGAGAGGGATTGTTGTTGTGTAGACAGAATCTTGAAGAGGTTGCTTCCTGCTGGTACAATTCTCCCCCTACTTTATATCATTGAAGAAACATATAAAGCCTTTAGCAGGCACAGCTGCCGATCGCACTTCCTTATCTAAAGCCGTGAGTTCAGATGTAAGGTCTTGCAATCTTTTGTGTTGGCAACGTAGTTTGCGAAAACAATCCTTCGAGGAGTCAAGATAGAGTGAACCGAACTTGGATAACACAGTCTCGAGGGCAAGATAGACGACATCAATAATATCTTGCTGAATTGACGAAGATGCCATTGAGATGCTGCGAGAACCTGCACTGAAACAAAGAGAGGAGACGAAGAGAGGGAAGAAGGAAGAGAGCATGACAGAGAGAATTTGAATAGCACAATGGAATTAAACGCAAAAGTTGCTTTAAGTAGACGATTTGTAGCAACTTAGGGTTTTATTCAAAGCAACGCCGAGAAGAGCGGAATTCAGCACGCCAAAATATGTCAATGCGCACGGTCTATCAAATCGATAGAGCATCGAGTTGATGTCGGCGTGGCTTCAAAATATAGTCATTGATGATGTTGTCGACGTAAGCGTCGATTAGTATTCGATGTTACAACGAATGGTATTCGAAGGATCTGTCCCAGAGAGCTCTCGAAGTTGGCATCGAGTAGTAGTTGACGGTACGTCGATTTGAATTTGACGCAGCTCTGATTAATCAGTTATGATTTTCTTTAAGAGTTTTGCTATTTTTCCCAGCAATATTTTTCTATAGAAAATAGATCTTTATGCATAATACAAGGGGACCTACAAATCTCCATCAAGCATCCCCAGTGCATTGATGAAGAACTTGTGCTTATTTTCATCAAGAGGCTTAGTGAAGATGTCAGCCCTTTGAGTGTCAGTAGATATGTATTGAAGGTTGATCTTACCCTTCTCTACATTGTCACTGAGAAAGTGGTGCCTTATCTCTATGTGCTTAGTTCTGTTGTGGAGAACAGGATTGGAAGCAATTGAAATTGCACTAGAGCTGTCATAATAAATTGTGGAATTGGCAAGGGAAAAGTTGTAGTCTAACAACTAATTTTGCATCCATAAAATTTATGAACAGCAGCTTCCTGCAGCTATATACTCAGCTTCAACTGTAGAAGTGGAGACTATGGTTTGCTTCTTGCTAAGCCATGATATCAGTCTAGCACCCAGAAACTGACATGTTCCTGAAGTGCTTTTTCTATCAAGCCTACATCCAGCATAGTCTGCATCTGAATACCCAATCAATTCAAATTCAGATTCAGCTGGATACCATAAGCCATGCTCAGGAGTACCCTTTCAGTTATCTAAGAATTCTTTTGACAGAAGTCATGTGGGATTCCTTTGGATCAACCTGAAATCTTGCACAAATACAGTTAGCAAACATTATATCAAGTCTGCTAGTTGTTAGGTAGATAAGAGAGCCAATGGCTACTCTGTAAGTCTTCTTATCAAATGACTTACCTTGTTCATCTCTATCTAAAACAACATTAGTAGCCATGGGGGTTTTCATAACAGATGCATTCTCTATCCCAAACCTTTTAATGAGTTCTCTGGTATATTTGGATTGGGATATGAAAATGCCATCTGGATTTTGTCTAACTTGGAGATCAAGGAAATAGGATAATTCTCCCATGCTACTCATCTCAAATCTTGAATGCATTAGTTAAGCAAACCTTTTGCATAAAGATTGATCTGTGGATCCAAATATAATATCATCTACATATATTTGCACAAGTAGTAGCTGATTCTTATGTGCTCTTGTGAAAAGGGTTTTATCCACCTTTCTTCTTTCAAAGTTGTGTTCAAGGAGAAAAGTGGACAAGGTCTCACACCAAGCTCTTGGAGCTTGCTTTAGACCATATAGTGCTTTATCTAATCTATATACAGAAGAGGGAAAAGTTGGATTGACAAAACCTCGTGGCTACTCCACATACACCTCTTCTTGTAGTTTCCCATTGAGAAATGCACTCTTGACATCCATCTGTTATACCTTGATCTTCATGTGGGAAGCATATGCCAGGAACATTCTGATTGCCTCCAGCCTTGCTACTGGGGCAAATGTCTGGTTGAAGTCAATGCCTTCCTCTCACCTGTACCCTTGTGCCACAAGTCTAGCCTTGTTTCTGATTATGACCCCAGTTTAGTCTATTTTATTTTTGAACACCCACTTGGTGCCAATCACTGAGGTAATTCTTTGGTATTTCAACCAAAGTCTAGATCTTGTTTCTTTCAAACTGGGTCAGTTACTCTTGCATAGCAGATATCTAGTGAGGGTCACTGTCTAATTCTTCAAACTTCTTTGGTTCATATTGTGACAAGAAGCAATGCAGCATTATCTCACTTGTGAGTTGGTTCCTTGTCTTTACTCCTGTTGTCAAGTCACCTATTACTTGAGTTGGAGGATGATCTTTTTGAGTCATCCTGGATCTTATTGGATGAACTAGGAGATTCTCTTCTTCTTGAGCTACCATCTGCTCAGTGACAGTGGGAGCTTCATCCTCATTTACTTGAATGATGTTTGTGGCTGGTAACTCAGGTGCTGCAATTTCCTCTTCATCTACTACAGAATCTTCACATGAGTCAGTGTCAGTCTCCTGTTGTCCTTTTTCTTGACATACAGGTGGATGGTCTACTAAGCTTATCCTTTCAACTTATTCTGTCAGCTGGTCTTCTTCTTGTAGAATAGGACTGGTGGGAGTTTCCTTCCCCTTGTTAAACATGTTATTTTCATCAAAGACCACATGCACAAACTCCTCAATTTTGAGAGAGCTTTTATTGTAGCACCTATAGGCCTTGCTTGATGATGAATATCCCAGGAATATCCCATCCTCACCCTTCTTGTCAAATTTGGCAAGATGGCTCTTCCCATTGTTTAGGATAAAACAAGTACACCCAAAGATTTTAAAGTAAGTGACTATAGGTGTCTTTCTCTTCAATAACTCATAGGGAGTCTTTAATTTAGTCTTGTGAATGAGACTTCTGTTTAGAACATAGTTGGCTGTATTCACTGCCTCAGCCCAAAAGGATTTTGGCAAGTTTGTTTCAACTAATAATGTCCAACCAGATTTAATTAGAGTTCTATTTTTCCTTTCAGCCACCCCATTTTGTTGGGGGGTTCTAGGAGCTGAAAAGCATTGTCCGATCCCGTCATCCTCACAAAATCTACACATTAACTGATTTTCAAACTCAGTGTCATGATCACTTCTGATCACAGTAACCTGGGTGTTGAATTCAGATTGAATCTATCTAATGAATCTTGAGAGGATCTTGAATGTGTCTGACTTTGCTTTCGGGAAGAACACCCAGCTGAATCTAGAGAAATCATCCACAATGACTAGTGTGTAAGACTTACCTGCTAAGCTTTGAGTGGAGATAGGACCAAACAGATTCAAGAGCAGCAGGAAAAAGGTTCTAGGGGAATCATTCTTACCAATTGGTTTGAATGATGCTTTGATCTGCTTTCCTAGTAGGCAGGCTCTACATGGATGGTCCTTATTGAATTTACCAGTTGGTAAACCACTAACTAAGTTAAGTTTGGAGAGTTTGGAAATAGACTTAAAGTTTAGGTGACTAAGTCTCCTATGCCACAACACACTATTTTCAACTTGGGAATTGAATAAGCAGATCTCAGACTTTGTGTATTAAAAATCTACAACAAAGACCTTACCCATTCTGAGACCAATCAATACAATTTGATCAGTCTTAGAGCTGACTATATGACACTGAGATTTGGTGAACACAACTTTATATTCACCATCACATAACTGGCTAATGCTAATTAGATTATGTTGAAGTCCTTCAACATAAGCTACTTTAGAAAAGGAGATTTCTCCAACTCTGAGCAAACCATATCCTTTGGTTTGACCAGAGTGGGAGTTCCCAAAGATTACCTTGGGCCCTTCCTTGGCCTTGAAATTTTCCAGCAAATCTTTTGCTCCAGTGATATGCATGGAGCATCCACTGTCCAGACACCACTGCTGGTTTGTGGTTGAATAACCTTCCCTTTACACATTGAATTTAAACATCAGTAAAAACCCTCACATGTTGGGGTCTCTTTCTTCTATCATCATATGGAGATATGAAAGAGTGAGATGGTATTCCATTGTTCACCCTTAGGTGAAGAAGTGCTGCATTGTTATGCCAACAATGTTTGGCAATATGTCCTTGTTTGGAGCAGCAAAACATCATGGAGTAGAAGAAAAAGAAGGTTTTGATGTTTGGTGATTTTGTGTAGAAAATATGCGTCGAGAAGAAATCGACGCAGTTTTAGAGTTGCGTCGAGTGAAATTCGACGTACCTGCATAGTCCCATCGATAATCATTTGAAATATCGTATTGGTTGCGTTGAGTGTAATTCGACGCACCCACATAGTTTCTTCGAGATGATGTCGACGCATATGCTGGAGTCCGTCGAGATGAATACGACACATTCCTAAAATTGCGTCGAAATCTATTTGACGTATGATTCATATCAATCAGTGTTTGTGAATTTGAATTTATAATTTTCTTAAGCAAATTGATTTCTGATCTCAATTTATCATTCTTGATCATTAAATCATGTCTAGCTTTATTGTAGGCATTTGCGCTATTTTTAAGAGTGGAAATGACCGAGTCAATATGATTTTGGTAATCATTTCTATACCCCTCAAAAGTTTCATCCATCTCTTCTATTTCAATTTTATAACTTCTGCATGTAGCACACTCAATCTTCAAATATAAATTTTCTAAGGGTTGTTTGCCTAGGATTCCGGGTTCATCACTAGTGTCTACCCTATTAAATGTAGTGAGTTTATTAGGGTTATTTTTCTCATATTCTTCACATGATTCTGAAACATTATTTCCTTTTCTTTCTTAAGCAGTTCACATTTCAGATCATAGTTAACTGAGATTAAAGGATCTTTACTAAGAGCTTCTAATTCAGATTTGATTATTTCAAGTTCCTTTTGTTTGTTAAGGTAATCTTAGCAAAATTATTTAAATCATTCTTTAAAATCTTTTGAAGAAAAGTCAAAGTCTTCAAAGATGCTTACCTCAGTTTCATTAGTGGAATCTTCCAAAGCCATTAAGCAAGCTTCTTCTAGTCCACCATCTTAATCATCATCAGATGAGGAGGAGCTTGATTCTGAATCTGAATCACTCCAGGTCTCAGCTATGAAGCCTCTCTCTCCTTTCTTATCCTTTCTCATGAAGGATTTCTTCCAGTGCTCCTTCCTCTACTTGTTTTTCTTGTTCTTTTCTTCCTCATGACATTCAGTAGAAATGTGTCCTGGCATTCTGCATGAAAAACAAATAATCTCCTGTTTAGGAGTTTTATCACACCTTGGCTTGCTTGAGCTCCTCTCTCTCCTTCTGGAATCTTCTGTCCTGACCCACTTCTTGAATCTCTCAGCCAAGAGATTAAACATTTCTTCTTCTGTGGTGGAGGACTCTGCTTCTACACTTTTCAATGCAAGAGTTCTCTCTTTAGAAGTGGGTGTTCTTTCTTGGGCTTCTGACTCAGCCCTACTTTTCAGTAGAAGCTCATATGACTTGAGCTTTCCTAGGAGTGCATCAGTTGAAATCTCTCTGAGGCATCTAGAATCTCTGATCGCCCAGATTCTAGAGTCCCATGTGCTTGGGAAGCACATGAGGAGCTTGTCATTAATCTCTGTCAGAGAGATTTCCTGTCAAGCCCTCTCAACTCATTTATGATGAGGCTGAATATGTCATACATTTCTGTAATGCTTTCATCAACTTTTTTCTTGAAATTCTCATATTGAGATATGAGAAGAGCCTTTTTGTCTTCAATATGAGAAGAGCCTTTTTGTCTTTTCTCTCATCAGAGCTTCCTTCAACTAGCCTGGAGAGAGATTCCCAAATCTCTTTTGCAGAGTTACAATCAACAACTTTCTGAAATATGTCATCAGACATAGTTGAGACCAGTATGTTCATAATCAGTCCATTCTGCTCTGGGGACTGAGGCTTGTATGACCTTTCTAGTGGAGTCTTTCCTTATTGGGACTGGAGGACCTGTGAGGATGACATTGAAAATTTCCTCATCAATAGAATTCAAATATAATTTTATTCTGGCCTTCCAGAGTGTAAACTTATTTAAGTTACACATTGGGGGTCTTATGGAAGCATAATCCTTAGTACTCATTTTCTTTATAAAATCTGTTTGTAATAAAGAAATAAGAGCAGGAGGTCTTTTTGATCAAGGTGTTAACCTTTTAATGATCAACCTCCCTTTGATACCAATTGAAAGTGCACAGTGTGCCTCTGAGATTCCTCTAGAGGGGGTGAATAGAGATTTAAATTTATTTCTCTACTAACTATGAAAACAATGAAATAAACTAAGGATTTATGTTCAAGATCACAGGTAGAATAAAAATGGTGCATTAAATAAAGTGCAAAATAAAAAGAACTTGGGACAGCACAGAAAAGCAATCCAGAGGACACCAAGATTTTTATAGAGGTTCCCCAAAATGTGGGTACTCCCCTCTTTTACCACCTAGTAGGGATGCACCAATGTACCTGAGTCTTTTGGTAAGGAGACTCTTAGAACCACTGATCTTTTGACAAGGAGATCATGAACCACCAGATCTTTTGATAAGGAGATCTTGAACCACCAGATCTTTTGATAAGGAGATCTTGAACCACTGAATCCTTTGGAAGAGGGATCCTCAAAACTCTTTTATAGGAAATGAGAAGGAGAAAGAACGAAGGGGGAGAAGAGGAAGAATTCTATTTTCAGTGGATCTGCTCTTGATTAACTCCTGCTTATTATAGTTATGTATTGCAGGAGCTATTGATGTCTGATCCTTTCTGTTTCTTCTTTCTGATTGAACTTTTGGCTGCTATGAGATAGTGATGATGAGCAACCTTGTTCCGTTCTGTTCTGAGAGAGAAGGAGAGAAGCAATTGTTTCTTCTCGATGTGTTCAATTTGGGTTCCTGAGGAGGAAGAAGAGGAGAACACCCAATGGAACAGTGTGGCTGATAGTGATAAGTGATCTGCCCTTCTCTTTTTATCCTTCTCTTTTATTGTGCCTCAGCAGATTTGAATTTCATTCCCTTTTTGGTAAGCTGAAAAGGTCTTCTGCATAAGAAAAATTCTCTTTCTTTCCTTCTTTAATTCCCGACCCATTCACCAACATTAAGCATATTTCCAAGAAAGCTTTTTGTCCTCTTTTAGTTCTTCATTCCATTTGAGGCAATTAAGGAGCCGTTGGGGAACGGTCTTGAGAGAGGTGGGCCATAAGAGAGGGTCCAAAATGATAGTTGAAAAGGTTTCCCTTTTCAGACTATATTCATTGTAGCATCGAGTTCACTTCCTCTCTTATCGACGCACCTTCGAGTTCTTGTAGGAGCAGCTTCGAATTCATCCTTTCTGTGACTGAACTCTGTTAGTCGACGTTGCGTCGATGCCCTATCGACGTAACCGTCGAGTTAAAGGTATGGCTCTGAGCTTCATTATCTGCGTCGAGATGAAGTCGACGTTGCATCGACTTTAGGCTGCTTCGACAGATACTTCCTTCTGCGGTGAGTTGAAGTTGAAGTTGTGTCGACTTCTCAAAGTACTTCAATAGGTCCATGATCTCTATGTCGATATCTATTCGACGTAGCGTCAACTTGAATTACTTCGACAGAAGGGTGAACCAATTGGACTTCTAGTCAGAGTAGCGTCGACAATAACTTGATATTGGGTCAAATTCTATTCGACGCAAATATTAACTTTACCAAATTTTGTTTCTCTTGATTTGGTCTTGATACCCTAGGTTGAGTGTGACACCCTAAGACATCTAATGACCAGATTACCCTCACTATACAATGGGCAATTCAATCCTAAGAAATAAAATCACTTTTAGGTAATTTGTTAAGTTAAATCTAAGGGGTTTTTCCCAACAAAATCCTTTTTAGATGGTGGTTTAGATTTCCAAGGAAGTGCTTTATTATTTTATAAAAGTTATGAGCTGGATGGTTTCTTTTAATGGAATAGGAAACGAAAAACTAGATAAATTTTTATAATAATGTTGATAATAGAAACAGTAATATTATAATAGTAATATCAATATCGTTATATTATTACAAAGGGTTAAACGCACACCGGTTCGAACAAAATGTGCACCAAATGCATAAGTTGGCGCTACAAACCCAACGGCGAAGTCAATACCAAAATCCGATGAGCCATTCTCGAGTTATATTTTTCCAAAGTTTACGGCGAACAATAAATCTACAAATCTTTGAAAATACGACGAGGTTCTAATAATGCTCGGATAGCAACGTAACTTGACGGACACGTCTAAAAATTAATTAATTAAATTTCTTAATGTGAAATTTTTCAATTTTGGCAAAAATTCAAGAGTTTGGCTGAATCAATCGAACAGACGCAAAAACGCACTAACGGTGTCGCCCCGTCAACTCTGCATTAACGTAATGCCCTTACGTCATTATGATGTCACCAAGAGGATTAAATAATTGTTGGAAAAAATCAGGGGCATTCATTCATCACCATGGGGAGCCCCTATATTTGATGGGACATCATTACTAAATTGTGAATCTATGGCTTCAATTGTTTTTCTATTATTAATGGGTTGGCATGATGATAATGGTTTAGCAGGCAGGATAGGTGTCTTGTGGTACAGGTTAGCCCATGTGCTGATGCTACCGCAAGGTAGCTATTTTGGGCATAATGCTCCCCTCAGTCGTGTCTTGCATTTTCGGAGGGGGGTCTTACAAGTCAACCTACACCAAGGAATAAAAACTTTTCAAAGCGATCCTTTCGTTTTAGCATCGTAAGCAAAACAAGTATTCTATTCAAGAGAAAATGATGAATCAAATTGGCATGTCTTGCTGAAAGCATCGCCGAGGGGTATTTATGACATGGATTATTTTGATGAGGGTGTCTTTACGTCATCAGCACCTCTTGATGTGTCCATAATTGAGATTAACATTACTAACAAAGAACCATATGCAATGAGTGAGTGTAAGGGGATTGATGTGCATGATTCGTGATATGCTTACCACTTGTTCTTCATTATGATTGATGGCGCAATGATAGAAGACAAAATTTTCACCATCCATTTGAAGAACCTGCACAAATGTTTTATTTTGGTCTTACAATTGAAATTGATGTAGGAATTGATTAAATAAGCTGTTACTGCTGCTGGACTATATTTTTATATGATAGAATGATCTGTTATTTGGGTACTATGTTACTATTATATTTGATCAATGATTTGTTATTTGGCCAGTATAGGACTTGTATAAAAATAATTTGTTTTAGTTGTACAAGACTTGTATTAAAATGGACGAAAAGCGCAATAGAGCTGGAAAGTCCACTGATAATGCGCCTAGAGATGAATTTGAGGTGATAATGTACTCAATTTTAATTCTTGATTTACTCTGATTAGCAAGTACACTGATATAGTTCCATCTCTCCATGCTCTTTTGCAGGAAAGTCTACAAAGGCCCCATAGAGATGGAGCTCAATGATGTCGACAAAAATGATAAAAAGGGACAAGATTCATCAAAGTTAAAAGATGCTAGTGGCCAACAAAGGCCCATAGTAGTTGAGCGTAGTGAGTATGGACAACCGATTGGAGATAATTCAGTGAAGTAAGCTTCTTTTCTTGGTACCATGACAAAGGAATTTGTGTCATATACATTAGATAAATAGGATAATATAGAAGATGAAGTAAAGAATAGAATATGGAACTGCCTAAAGGTAAAAGGTGCCTTCAATTATTGATTTATTTTTCCAATTCAATCACAGAGTTTATAAGCCTCCTATTACATAGTATGAATCTAAGTTATAGTGTTGAAGATTGGGAAGAAAAACCAATCTTTAAACAGTTGGCAAATTTGTGGCGGAGTAGAAAATCCAAGTTGTAAATACTTATCCGAGAAGCAAATGATGTTCGAATGGCTTCACGGGACTTCACTCTTTTAAAACCCAACTTCATAGACCAAAAGCAATGGGATCTCTTTGTGAAGAAGACACTATTGTCTACCTTTTAAGTAAGCAAGGTCTATGTTTTTCCGAACAATAAAACAACAAAATCAGGTAAAACAGGTTAGTAACTCGTAAATGTGGATTACATTTCTTAAGCAAATTTAGATTCTTCAATTTAAATTGGCATCATTTCTTAACATATTTTGTTTGCCTATACCTCTGGTCATTATCTTAAAATTTTTCTTAATATTTTTTTTATTCTTTGTATATAAACAATAAAAGAATTGTGCCTATTAGTGATATCCCTGAGAATGTTAAATGTAAACTACTTCATTGATGGAGTTGTTGCAGAAGGTCAAATTGCATCCACAAATCCTAACGCAAAAGTGCATCACGTTCTTCTTCATGGATTTTGTTGGAAAATTTGTGTTGATACGGTTTTAGTAGAGAAGGTGGAACTAATTCGACCAAATGTTGAAATGATTTTCCTTGAGGATGCAATTGGAAGCACAATTGCACAGTTGTCTACATTGATCGTATTGGGTGATTGACATATATTTTGATGGTTCTACATAAAGTAATCAAAATTTTCTGCATTATGTAAACATTTTATTACATTCCCTCTTAATCATTTTATTTTGAGTAGCCGAGTTGCCTGCTCTATTTCATTCCATGTTTAGTTTCAGGTAGTAGAGATGAATGCACTTAGATATTAATGCCCTTTTTCTTATGTGATATCACTTGATTCTCGTTAATATTTAAAAAAAAATCCTGGCATGGCTAAATTTGTTTATTTTTGTGCAGGATTTTGATGGTATAATGAAGATCCTGACAGTTTTGAAGCAATAAAGCACCTATTGGATCGAAATCTACAACATATATATTTCTATTAAGTTTAGATAGATAGGTTAGCTTCTTTCTTAATACGACATGTCCGAGTTTTGCTGGAATTGAACTTTCAAACAATATAGAATTACAGTATCTGAGTTTTGCTGGAATTATAGATAACCTAAAAGATATTTCGTTCTTGTGAAGAATGTTGCTTCTTCTCTTATGTATAGTTAGTTTTTATCAAAAAAACATTATTAAACTGGAGTTTTGTTTTGCTCTAATACAGTTTGGACAGTCTTTTGAGTTGGGTCCAGCTTCAATTTGGGTTGAATATGGTCTAGTGATTTCAATCTGTTGTTCTACTCTATGTACAATGATTGTATTTTACAGCTTCAATTTGTTTTTAATTGTCCAGTGATTGAATGAATTTGATTATTGCGTTGTTGTCCACAAGTTGAATTGGATTCACATATTGTTTTAATTTTTTTAATAAAAAATAACATCCACAATATGTGTGCGCTATTAACATAAGTATATGCAGCGCACATGGTACGCTGCCAATATAGGAATTGGCAGCTTGCTATGTACGCTGCCTATTTCAATTTATTTAAAAATATTTTCTGCATCGGTTGTTGTACGCCGTTAGTACCTCTTACTTCAGTGCACTGCGTGCGCCGTAAATATGTGCATTGACAACGCTCTATGCATGTTGTCGATACATTACTACTATTGAGAGCGCTGGCCTTGGTGCCACGTGAATGCACGCCATTAATCACTTTCCGCAATGCAAAGCGCACGCCGTGGAAGCCCGTTTTTCTTGTATTAGGGGGATGATGAACTAAACCGAACCCAGCAAATAGGAAGAAGCCGCAGTTGTAACACCTGGATAGAAGATAAGACCAGATTGTAATAATTAGATAAAATGTACATCTTATAATACTTATCTATAGTTAACAGGCCTCCTATGCAAGCTCTATAAAAGGGCCCAATATATAATATCTACAGTCAATATGAGATAATAAAATTATTAGTAAAAGTATTGTGTATGCTTGTGTTACTCTTGTTAAAGCTCTCCTCAGTTCTTTCTACTTATTATTAGGTTTCCCCTTGTCAAGTTCGTGTGGACTAATCCTTCTCGCTTGTTCAATTTCTTCTGCAGAGCTCGCAACACCTCTTATGCCATGCAGCTGTTGGATCTATAGGTGCCCTTAGATGGGGGGGGGGGTGAATAAGAGTTTTAAAAACTTATGTCATAATTTGAATTACTTGAAAAAGCTAAGCTATTAAGATAGAGAGAAATCAAACAAATTAAGTGAAATAAAATAGAGACATGGTTTTATTAATATAAAAGGTAGGATTACAAAACTTGACTTCTTATAACGCTAGAAATCGAAGGCGAATAGTAAAAAGACTTTTTTGTTTTCTATCCCGACTCATATCCCCATGAACCGGTGGCTTTAGCCTATCCTTCCCCGGATATAGCCTCAAGCCGCTTTAGCCAATCCTTCCCTGGATATGGCCTCGAGCACCCCTAGACCAAACCTAGATCTAGTCACCAACACGAGGCAAATTCCTCCCTAAGTCCTATCGAGACCTAGTCTCCAACACGAGGCGAATTTACTAAATGATTACGAGAATGAAAATAACAACAACATTAAAACTCCCTCTTGAAGAACTTCTAAAGTTTGAGATGAAAAACCGCTGTATAATAAGCGTGGTTGAAGCGATCGTCGGTCGGATGTGGCGTGTAGAAATCCTCCTTTAGAAACTCACAGAACTTTGGGTGGGCGATCAACTCTCGGCAGTATAAGGCTCTGGAAATTTGGCACTAGAACTCTAAAGAATGTGTGTACAAAATGAGAGAAGAGGGCTCCTTTTTATAGCTTTGGAGCTAGCCCTTGCACTATCGCTACCGTCGACGCTATCCCTATTTAGGAAATATTCTGCATGTGCATATCTTCATTCCAAGGAAACCCTTCCAACATTCCTCATGTGCATCGAGATAGCGCCTGCTCTAGCCACTACCGCCTGGCGCTAGTGCCTTCTAAAACAGCTCCCAAAATTGCTCTAATCAGAGTTAGCGCTTGCGCTAAGTGCTACCGCCGATGCTAGCGGACATGTTGGAATTTTGGCTTCAAACTTGGGGACAACCTTCTTATGTTATCCTTGAGTCATGTGGCATTGTTTCCTGCACATTTAAACATATAAGATCCAATACACATAGGATTTGTTATTCTCAAACCTAGGAAATGCGGAAGAACTTGTTCCAACAAACTCCCTCTTTTGATAATAACAAATCCATTAATGATAAGTCAGAGCATTAATACATAAAGCATGATGAAACCAACTTGTGTCTGTGTGTGAATGATGACTTAGGATAATTGTCATTTTTGGTATTTAGAATTCCCCCCCTATGTGAATGCTCCCTTTATATATAAGCTATCATCTTAAGAATTAATCATTTTGGTTTTCCCATTGGATAGCGATTATTATTTATCATGTTAGTTCTCCTTTTGTTATTAACAAAAGTGGGCTAAGGAAGCAATAAACATAAAAGAGGTTTTTTTAGTAAAAGATAAGGCATGATCGAGTTTTTTAAAAGAAATGAAATGATAAGGAGTTTTTAGCATAAAAATTTTCATTGAATAAATCAGAGTTTTTAGCATAAAGAGAACAATATAGAATTTATCAGGCAAGTCTACCACTCATTGAAGAAAAAGAAATTTTGAATTTTAAGACTTGAGATAAGCATGAAAAAACTCAAGGTAAAAGTTATATGGTAATGTTGCAGAAGACTTATAGAAATACAAGAAACATCTTTTGGTAGACATGACGATTTATAGGAAGAAATATGAGATTAAGTCCAAAATAAGATGTTTTTGTAAGTCATTTTTCTTTTAAAATCTTTAAGGTTCAACCAAGCGTGAAAGTAAGATATCAAAAAGAGACTACTACATTGTTATTTCAATTCACAAATTCTAGAAATACCAAACATTGTAGAGAGTATGCTAGGTTATCTAGTGCATTTATATAAGGAGTAGTATAAAATTAGCATTAGGATCCAATAATTATGAGAAGAAGTGTTATGGAAGATAATGATATGCACATAAGTGTATTTTAAAAAGTAAACAAATGATTTAATCAAAAATACAAGACATATGTAGAGTAAAGTGCACAATAAAACACAAATAATTTTACTTCCACACACTTCAATGCACATAGAAAAGAATGTACAACTACAAAGGTGCTTTGTACATACAATGCTCATTAAAACTTATCAGGGTGCAAAGTAGTGCTTGGGGATCACACACTTTATTTTTAAATATTGTTTTTTTGTGATCCGGTGTACTTAAGAATAAGTGGTGTAAAAAAAACTAAGATTTGCAAAAGACACTTTTCTATTCTTTCCAAGGTGATCAACCTCACAGTGCTCATTAAGAATTATCAAGAGGTTCAAGTAGTGCTGGGTGGAGTTATCTTTGTCAATTTATTTCATGATTTTTTGTTTTGTACAAAGGTCTCCGAATACACTTGTTTTGCAAACCAATGTAATTTTGAAAGCACAACCACTTTTCCTAATTATTAAGAGTACAAATAAATGTAGTGTAGGTAAGACACTTGTGCAATTTTAATTCATTGTACAATTTCAATACACAAGCAAGCATTCTTATATTAAAAGCACATGTAGACTTTGCCAAAATAAGTGAGTGAATAAATATCATTATCAATCATAAAACATCTACACAACATTTTCATTATAATTGATGCACATGTGATTAGATATATCAAAGCATGATAAAAAACAATGTTCAAGTAGGTTGAAAAGATGAATTGCAGCATTGTAGAAGGTCTAAATGATAGATTAAACCATGCTTGACTTTCACAATAAAGTCCACACCATTTTTTTTTATATTTTGAAAAATAATTTTAAAGTTTGAACTCTTAAAATTGATCTTGGACTTCCCGAGGTCTACCCTGTGAGGGGTTTGCACCGGTACTAGGAGATGTGATGGAGTGACATCCTAAATCTCCCTTTCGCAAGATACATGCAAATTTAAAAGTTAAGTTCAAAAAATAATTTTTGATAATAATTTTTTGTTGTATATTTTTGTATTTGATTTTTGCATATTGAAATATAAATCAAACAAATAAACAAAGAAAGGAAGAGAAACAAATATTTCTTGTAATTTGGCTTTTCTAATTTTGTATTATATTTTTTCAAAAATTAATTAAAGGCATAAATACAAAAATAAGTAGTACATATAATAGAGCATATTTTTAGGGATTTTTCAAAAATTGAAAAAAATTTAGAAAATCAGATAGGTGCGATACCACCCGAACTAGCGCTAGAGCTGCTTTTAATAAATCCCCTTCTCCTTATCGATTTGGCCATTGCAACACCAGCTTCCCGAAAAACCCTATTAGATAGCGCATCCCACTGATAGATCTAAGGTAAATCTTCATAATTTTCTATGATCTTTGTTTTAAACATTGATTTTGATGTTTGAGATGAAGATTTTTGAACTTATCTAGTGGTTTAGATGATGAATCTAAGAGTTTTGATCTTTTTTATTTTTTTTAAAGAGAGGAACTAGGATAAATCTCCATTTTTATAATTCTTGTTTTGAAATTTTGATTTTGATGTTTGAGATGAAGATTTATAAACCTATTGGAGATTTTTTAGTGCTTTAGATGATGGATCTACAAAGTGGTTGGATCAAAGGTAGATCTCCATCATTTTTAATATTTTTTATTTAAACTTTGAATTTTATGATGATTTCTAGTTTTTATTTTAGCATAGATCATATGAGATTCATGGATCTAGGCATTTGAGAAAGTTAGGATTCGAGAACATTGAATAGTAGGTAGATCTAGTGTTTTTGTTCAGAAAGCTAGCGTCAATGCTAGTGCAGGCACTAGTGCTAGCGTAGATGCTAGTGCTAGCGCTGGCGCTTTTATTGTATTCTTAATTTTTTTTATACAGTTGTGGTAGATGGCACCTGGATCTAAGGAAAAAAACTGCAGGACTGGCAGTGGAGACAGTAACTGTGGGTGTCCCATATTTTGTGGAATTTGCCCAACCGGGACACCACTACATTATGCAGTTGTTTGAAACCTATGAGGTATCGAATGTGTTTCTTTCAGAGTCATTTTCCTGATAGTTTGTATGAGAGTTTTACAGGTACTTGGAAGATCCATCTTAGGCAGGTCTATATGGAGGTGTGCAGTCCCAGGTGTAGGGACAAATGGTTACTATTACCCATGATGATTTGAGGGAAGTGTTTGGGTTGATAGAGCACCTGAATAGGTTGGATTCCGTTGAGAAGTTTCGGGCTGACTGGGGTTGGACTCAGCTGAATTTGGTACTCCACTAGAGGGCATGCATGAGTTTGATCTCTTCGGTGGCGACGCTTACAGTTGATTCCCTTGCAGTACAAGATGTTTTACGCCATACCATTCTGCTGAAATTGGGCGATACAAGAAAGGTTACCGCACAGCTCACCCTTGTCTTATATTTCATTCTCGAGGAGGAGAGATTTGATGTGGCTGACTTGCTACTTTCATTGATTCGATAAACTTATAAGCTGATGGATCCTTCCCGACAACGCTACAACAACCTCCCTCTTGGTGTCATTATAAAGATGGTTATTCTATAGAGGTACCCTACAATCGAGATTGGTTTTTATTTGATGGATTGCTTTCCTTCCATCTACAATACCGCGTACCTTTGAGCGACTTCACTATCGGATGATCCATCTTCGTCCACTCGACCACCACTCCGGCAAGGGAGTGTTTGGGTTGATAGAGCACCCGAATAGGTTGGATGTCCTTGAGAAGTTTCGAGCTGACAGGGATTGGACTCAGCTGAATTTGGTACTCCACCAGAGGGCATGCATGAGTTTGATCTATTCGGTGGAGATGCTTACAGTGGATGCCCTTGCGGTACAGGACGTTTTATGCCATACCATTCTGCTGAAATTGGGCAATACAACAAAGATTACTGCACAGCTCAGCCTTGTCTTATATTTCATTCTCGAGGAGGAGAGATTTGATGTGGCTGACTTGCTACTTTTGTTGATTCGATACACTTACAAGCTGCTGGATCCTTCCTGATAATGCTACATCAACCTCCTGCTTGGTGCCATTATACAGAGGGTTATTTTATAGAGGTACCCTACAATTGAGATTGGTTTTTATTTGATGGATTGCTTTCCTTCCATCTACAACACCGCGTACCATCGAACGACATCACTCTCCGACATGGCATCTTCGCCCACTCGACCACCACTCCGGCGAGGAGCATCAGCTCGATAGACTCGAGATGATTCATTTGAATATTTTTGAGAAGATATGTGGGAGTGGTTGACACGAGTGGAGGAGGATGTGTTGGAGGTAAAAAAGGATGTTTTTGGCATTAAGAAGATGATGAAGTTTATGATAAAGGCCTTAAAGCAGAATGCATCATCACCAAAGCGGAGGGAATGGGACAGCCCAATACAAGATCCACCATGATATTCTATTCGGAGGAGTCGTAGACGATGGTCGCCAAGTCCTAGCGTGGAAGAGGTAGATGAGACTGAGTAGAGGAAGATGAAAGTACCGAGGGTTATTGATATTTGAATTTTGTAATAATACAGGAGTTGAAGACATATTTTGAACATTTTCCACTACCGCCGACGCTACCAGCTAGCGTCGGGGCGCTATCTGTTATTTTTAATTGTAATGTTTTTGGAATTGTGGATCTCTTCATCTGCTTCTTATAATCCCTTTTAGTAGTTAAATTATTTGTCTTACGTTCTTATCTACAATTTTTGGAATTACATGAAGTGGAGAGATGTTTAAGCAATTTTGGTATCCAATCATATTTTGGTTATTTCAATATCTCATAAAAAATTTTGAATTCTATTTATGTGGATGATATGCGATATTTATAGGCAACGAATTTAAGAAAGATAGATAGGTCATCAAAAATAAAAATATGATTTTGAATTTTGATATTTGGATTTATAAACTTATTAAGCTTTAAAAGATAAAATCATATTTCTAATAGTATACAAGATGACCATGATATGATAGTTTAAAAAAAATAAGAAAATAAAAAGAAGAATAAAAAGACATTGAAGCATATCATGAAGTAGAAATTTGTATATTTCATTTTGAAAAAAGTCTACTTCATGCTTTAGATGATACCTAATGAATAAGAGTTTTAGGTATCCAAAGGGGACCAAGTGTGGTGGTTCCTTTGGGTACCCAAATATAACGTGTTGGTTTGTGGGGAGATAGTGATGAATGGGTCCTTTCATGTGAAGTTAATATTTCATTTTTAACTTTGGGCCTCCATTCAATCCAATGTTTATTGTTATTCTTATGCATCAAATTTCCATTATGATTATCTTTATTTTGAAGATTATGAGTATAATGATTTCTGAAAGTAATAGTTCATAGGAAATTTGTGTAATTCTAATTTCAAGTTGGGAGAAACATGATTTTGTAAATAATGGTGATTTGGATTTTGATTTACAAAAAACTGTGTGTTTCTTACTCCCATTATTAGGCGTATTTAATATATTCTTATTCAACTTGTTTGCTTGATATTGTGAATTTGTGTGTTGTGAATTTTTATTCATAATTTTCATAAGCAAGATGATTTTTTATTTCAATTCATCATTCTTGGTCTTAAGATTATGCCTAGCATTATTATAAGCTATTGTGCTATTTTTAAGAGTGTAAACAATAGAGCCAATATGAGTTTGATAGTTATTTCTAAATTCCTCGAATGTTTCGTCCATCTCCTTGATTTCAATTTTATAACTTTGGCACGTAGCACAATCACTTTTCAAAGATGAATTTTCTAAAGATAATTTTTCATTATGTTCTTTTACAAAAATAAGTTCCTTTTCAAGTTCCTTGTACTTTTCTTTTAATTCATTAAATTCTATACAAGGTGAAATATTTTTAACTAAAGAGACATGGGTAAAACTAGATAAATCAGAATTTGATTCTATATTAACATTTGCTTTTAATCCTTTATTTTCTAAGCGCAATTTGCAATTAGCATTTTTCAATTTCTTAATTTTGCGCTTTGTAATTTGTAGCATTTGTAAAGTAGAAATAGAATTGCAAACAATAAGGGAATTTGATTTCCTTGCAATGCTTTTGGATACAGTGAGAGTTCCTTTATTATCTGTATCTTTCTGGCACTTTTCTTCCAAAGATAAGATTTCTTCTTTTCCACTTGATGTGCGCTCCATTGATCCATCATAAGCGGAGCTTTTTTGACCATTTGTGCAAACTTGTGTGTTCTCCACTTCTTGTGTTTGTTCCATACATGTGAGAGGAAGATCATACATTTCTTCAAGAAATTTCCATACTTTGTATGCACTAGAAAAACAATATATCAATTTGAAATTTTTTTGAGATAAAACATAAAAGATACTATTCAAAGCCTTTGCATTTAGGTGACGTTCCATTTTATTTGTTTCATCTGCTGGTCTTACAATTGTTATATTCCATGCTTCGATATCTAAAGTTTTAATAAATTTTTCCATTAAAAATTTCCAACCTTTATAATTTCTCCCTTCGAATAAAGGTGGTGCAAGAGATTTTTCTTCATCATAAAAAATTTCCCCACTAGTAGAAGCGTGATCATGAGACGCCATTATTCCTGGTTGTTAGACCGTTTGGAATATAACCTAGCTCTGATACCACTTGTTGGATCTATGGGCGCCCATAGAGGTGGGGGGTGAATAAGGGTTTTAAAACTTATGTTATATTTTGAATTACTTGAAAAATCTAAGCAATTAAGATAGAGAGAAATCAAACAAATTAAGTGAAAAAAATGGAGACATGATTTTATTAATATGAAATGTAGGATTATAACGCTAGAAATCGAAGGCGAATAGTAAAAAGACTTTTTTGTTTTCTATCCAGACTCGTATCCCCACGAACCGGTGGCTTTAGCCTATCCTTCCCTGGATATGGCCTCAATCCGCTCTTGCCAATCCTTCCCCGGATATGGCCTCGAGCACCCCTAGACCAAACCTAGATCTAGTCTCCAACACGAGGTGAATTCCTCCCTAAGTCCTACCCAGACCTAGTTTCCAACACGAGGCGAATTTACTAAATGATTACAAGAATGAAACTAATAACAATATTAAAAACTCCCTCTTGAAGAACTTCTGAAGTTGGAGACAAAAGACCGCTGTAGAATAAGTGTGGTAGAAGCGATCGTCGGTCAGATGCGATGTGTAGAAATCCTCCTTCAGAAACTCACAAAACTTTGGGTGGGAGATCAACTCTCGGCAGTATAAGGCTCTAGAAATTTGGCACTAATACTCTCTCAAGGATGTGTGTACAAAATGAGCAAAGAGGGCTCCTTTTTATAGCCTTAGAGCTAGTGCCTACGCTATCGCTACCGCCGGCACTATACCTGTTTAGGCAATATTCGGTGTGTGCGTATATTCATTCCAAGTAAACCCTCCCAACATTCCTCATGTGCGTCGAGATAGCACCAGCACTAGTCACTACCGCCTGGCACTAGCGCATTCTAAAACAGCTCCCACAATTGCTCTAATCAGAGTTAGCTCTGATACCACTTGTTGGATCTATCGGCGCTAGTGGACATTTTGGAATTCTAGCTTCAAACTTGGGGGCAACCTTCTTATGGTATCCTTGAGTCATGTGGCATTGTTTCCTGCACACTTAAACACACAAGATCACATACACATAAGATTTGTTATTCTCAAACCTAGGAGATGCAGAAGACCATGTTCCAACAACAGCTTCGAGCATAAGAACTCTTGTGTATCTCCTCCTTGAGCTCGCCATTATTCTCCTTGAGTTAAAGATATTATCGCTGCATAACAAAGGTCTCCAAATTGTTTCAAAATCAAAGTTCCCACTTCTTCTTTTTTGACAAGAAAGAAGCACGATCTTGAGCTCGCAGCGACTTCTCCTTGCTTGTCGAACTCTAAAAGCTACGGGTGCTCCTTCTTTGCCTCAATCGTCAAGCTTCAAAAGCTACTTCGCTACTCTTCTAAGACTTTACTTGAGTTCAGGTTTCAAGCCTCTGTATTCCACCCCTTACAATGACACAAGTGTACTTATAGGAAGCTAAGACTTATACAGCTTAGCATGTGTCCCAATTCACCACTTTAAAGCTTCAGCTTAAATTTTTTTATCTTCATTTTCCATTGACCAAGTCAAAGCTTGCAAATGCAAATTCAGTTCATTCTCTTCTCCACATGTTAGCCATGTATACTCTGTAGAGGAGGATTTTCCCTGTTCTCTAACACTCTCCTTCAAACTCGACTACACATGCCGAGTTTGATCTTACAATTGTGAAATTCTTCGGCTTTTAGCAACTTCGTAAATATATTACCAATCTATTATTTTGTTCGAGAATACAAAAACTCTATAATGTTATTCTTCACTTGCTCATGAATAATTTGATACTTCATATCAATATATTTTGTTGCGTCTATATGAATCTAGATTTTTTGTGAGTTGAATAGTAGACATACTATCCACATAGATTGTAACCCGGCCTTCTGGCGGATGATGTAACTCACTCAAAAGATTCATCAACCATATTTCTTGACACGTACAGGCTGCTGCTACAATGTATTCCACCTCACAAGTGTACAATGAAATAGTCATTAGCTTCTTCGAAGTCTACAAATAAATTGTCGAACCAATATGGAACGCATAACTGGAAGTGCTCTTCAGATCATTGATATCACCACCACTGTCTCTATCAGAATTGCCAACTAACTTCATATGTTCAGAATAGTCGACCAACAACAACATGATACTTGTTCATGTAAACGTAAGATATCTTAGACATCCTGCTAAAATTTTGAATAAAGTAGGGGTTTACTACTTCTTGATTATACTCCTTCCTTAACTTCACACCTGGATGTGCTAGTGTGAAAATTGCTTTACAATTTTTCATTCTGATTTCTCTCATAATTTGCTCTACATACTTCTTCTAAGAGATAAAAATGTCATTGTCATTCTGCTGAACTTCAATATCCAAAAAGTATGACATCTCTCCAATAACAATCATTTGGAATTCCTATGTCATGGTCTTCTTCAAATTTTTAAACATACAAGGATTATTGCTCATGAAAATCATATCATCTACATATAGACAGATAATGAGAAGATCACAATTTGAATCATTCTGTATGTATAGAGCACGCTCATATTGTAACGATCCAGGCCCGCCAACACGGGACCCAGCTGGACCGCCAGCACCCTCCCGGCCCAGGCCCGCCAACACGGGACCCAGCTGGCACCGAAAGAGTTCAACCTAACCAGATGGTCTTCAGACCATGCACCCCAACCCCTCTCTGTCCCACCACAGGGCACAACGGGTTGTTGGAGACCGCAGTCCCCCTTTGGTGAGAAGTGATCCAGTTAAGTGTCTCTACAGGGCCTTCCCAGGAGGTCACCCATCCCAGTACTACTCCAGCCCGAGCACGCTTAACTATATAGTTCTTTCACTTCTCATCACCAATTGAGTTGCTCAATTTGTGATGAGAAGTGAAAGAACTATATAGTTAAGCGTGCTCAGGCTGGAGTAGTACTGGGATGGGTGACCTCCTGGGAAGGCCCTGTAGAGACACTTAACTGGATCACTTCTCACCAAAGGGGGACTGCGGTCTCCAACAACCCGATGTGCCCTGTGGTGGGACAGAGAGGGGTTGGGATGCATGGTCTGCAGACCATCTGGTTAGGCTGAACCCTTCCGATGCCAGCTGGGTCCCGTGTTGGCGGGCCTGGGCCGAGAGGGTGTTGGCGGTCCAGCTGGGTCCCGTGTTGGCGGGCCTGGATCGTTACAAAAAGTGCAATCCTGGCTCTGATACCCTTTGTAAGACCCCTTCCCCCGGACTTCCAAAAACTTGGAAGGACGGAGGGAACATGAAGAGGAATGGGCCCCGATAATAGGCCACATGAAGTAGTCGAGGCCCTTTTAGCCTTACTACGGGTCTTACTGCCCAGAACCGCCGTCTCGTGGTGGGCAACCACCACTTAACGCCGATTCTGCCGGCCAAATCTAGGGGAAGCATCCATAGTTAACATTACATAAGAGATACATATCCATCCAAAAACCAAAAGACATAGAAAGGAAACATCATAGTCTGGTACAATTCATAAGAGAGTACCCGGGAACAAACCCGGTCAAATAAAGCTGAAACTAAAACTCCTCGAAAACTAAAGTGACTAAGACATGGTCCTCATCACCAAGTACTAAGAATCTAGGACGAAATCTCACGGTAGTACGGTCACCAACAGGAGGGGCTCCGGGATCTGTAGTTCCTGCCGAATCAGGTCCTCCTGTCCTCTGGTGTTGGGTCTCCTGGTGCTGCCTCCCCTGTGTTAGGTCACAACCGACCGTCAGTTTAAAAGACTCAGCCACAACCTCCCCGCCTCCCCCCGCGACTCCTAGGCACCGGGTGGAGAGGAGGAAAAGGAGGGACACAAGGCAGTATAATTTCAAGCAGATGACATATGACAGGTAGATTAATTATAGCACATATTTATACAAATGAGCACGGTATAAGAACTGGCGAGTATATAGTAAGGCAATAACCATTGTACAAGGTTACTAACAACATAACAAGTGTCACAATGTAAGAGAAGCAATAGAAAGTGAAACAAATTGCAGTAAATGGAGCATCCACTAAAAGTAAACAAGCCACGGTTCATAGGGCAACGTGAGGTTTTCATAATTTAAGTAAGGAAAAACCTTAACTTATCAATTCAAAAGATAAGTTAAGGGATCGTTTTGCAAGGCCCATCATATAAGGCATCCCATACAACTTTATATGATGGGGGGAAAAGGGAAAGATGAGTGATGTGATGTATGTTATGTTATGCAATGATGCGCATTATTATGAAATGATGATTTACTCACACACACGACTCTGTACGTACAGACCTTGTTAGTTCCCCATTGTTCAAGGTGTAGCTATCACCCAGGGTCTCACTACCGTGGCCGTAGTGATAGTGGGTCGGGCTCCCCCACTTCTAAGCAGGTACACACACTAACAAGCCTAGACCTCTCCACACTCCCTCCAAGACCCACGCGTGGGCGGACTAGTCGTGCTTTTTGCTGTGCGTCAGACTTAGATAGGCCAAGTGTGAGTTTTAGGGATGGTGGCTTCTCCACAACTTCCACTAAGCCAGATCCCTAATCCTCACCACTTGCCTGAGTCAACGTATGTCTGTCGGTGTGCCAGCCCAGACCATACCGAAGACCCGCCACAGATTCCAATTTTTCATACAAGTTACCCCGAGCTTACCGCTCGCTAATAATCAAATAAAACACGGGCTCAGCCAGCCTCTCACTAGGCCTCAGAACAAATTCATTTCCAAGGTAGGCATGTGGAAATTGTTAATAATGTATTCACTTGACTCTAAATTACAAGTTCTTTCCCCGTTGACCCTACCCTAGATTAACCTACCAAACCTCACCTTATTAAGTGGGATTGCTTACGTTGTAGCATGATCCGATCGACACGGTGCTCTAACCTTAGCTTATAGACCTAGGGATTTAGAATTTTTACCTTGAGCTTCCCGAGGCATAGACCTAAGTGCCTTGGGGTAGGTTAAGTGATGTGGGATCACTTATCTGAGACCTCCTCGGGACTCGAAGTCGTTTTAACTCGTCTTGATTATACTACCTTAAGTGATCACCTTAGATCCTCCTCGTATTGCTTAGTTCTTGACCCAACATGGACAAAGTGTTCTATTTACCCGATGCGACCTTTTATGATTACCTTCTAATGATTTGAGTCTATTGTTTGACGAGTACCCAGAAGATTCATATTAACTTAAACTCCAAGTTCCAAGAGGTTAAGTTTCTGGAGGAGATTGATTTGTTTAATTGGAATCTTAGTAATTATATGCCTTAGAGAAAACATCAGTCGACCCGAGTGTACGAGCTTTATAAATGAGCCTTATATGAACAAGGTTTGTACCTCTCCAGCTTTGTGATGTGCAACGATTTGGATCATTTAACGAGTATTCAATTTATTCTGGTTACTAAGGGCATTTGCTACTCACCGGAGGCTTGCCCAATTCTATTCTTGATGGGGGAAACCTCCTTTCATTTTGCTGGACCAAAGGTTAGGAAACCTCTCCCTACCCAAAATCCTTACTTAATTAAGTTGCTCACCCGAGTTGAGGTGGTTCCGAGGTGTGTATCTTCCAAGTTTTACCCCTCTATCAATTTAATCCCCTAAGAGTATCCTAAGGTAAATTATGTCTAAAGCTTATGATTTATGAACCTGGGTTGGGTCTAAGGGTGTCCCTAGTCCTGTGAAAGTTTGGGGTCAGTCGGGTGTCTTAATAGGTATGGGGGTCCACCTTAGTGAATTGGCTCTTTCTAAATTAGGCCTTGGTGAGAATGAATTTCTGGGGATTCATCAGCTCTTTTTAGTCCTATTTCAATTCTGAACAGTAGAGGGTTGCCTCCTCTCTAGTCAAGGCTTGGGGTACCCTTTTCTTATAGAGATCCTAACGGAGGTGAATTTTTGTCAAAACTTGTGGTGGTTTTGGGGACCACCTAGGGGTTACCAATTCACAAGTGTATCCTTCTCGTTTTCACCCAGATTAATTTAATAGCTTCAGTGGGGGCTGCTGGTCATCCTACCATTTTATTACCATGATTTATTTGGTATCATGTATTAAGAGAATTGGTTCATGCCTTCAATTGATAATATCTGCTCACTAGAAATCACTATGGATATTGGGGTGGACTAAAGTATGATCTTGAGCCTTGGGACATTTTAGTCTCCTCGGATCTATTCAAGACTTCTGGTCATCCCATGTATGCTCACCAGAATAAGGTGAATCATCGTTGTTTCTAGCTAACTCTATTTTATTCTACTTAGTGAGGCTAGTTTAACTATATTCCCTCCAGATGCCCTATGCTAAGTCACTCTCAGGGTTAGTGAACTCCTATCAATCTAAGTTTTTAGGTCATGTAATTCTTTTGTTCATTCTATATGTTATACTTGAAGTATGATCAGGAGATCAACTAAATCACAAGGACCATTTTACTTAAGACATCAAAATACTCAGATACGTAACCTTATACACGCTTTACTAAAATGGGTCTATAGGGAACTATACTGCACCAAAAATTCTTTATAACATATCATTAGAAAGGTAAAAGCAAGGGCTACAACTTTTGTATTGACCACGTGTTCTGAATTTGAGTGTAAGTCATTCAATTTACTGCTCAAGGTTTCAGCTTTGGGTGTGACCTTTAATTACAACAATTACATGGTTTACTAAAAAGGGTCTACAGGGAGCTACACTTCACCAAAAATTCTGTATAACATTTCATTAGAAAGGTAAAAGCAAGGGCTACAACTTTTGTATTGACCACATGTTCTGAATTTGAGTGTAAGTCATTCAATTTACTGCTTAAAGTTTCAGCTTTGGGTGTGACCTTTAATTACTACAATTACATGGTTTACTAAAAAGGGTCTACAGGGAGCTACACTTCACCAAAAATTCTGTATAACATATCATTAGAAAGGTAAAAGCAAGGGATGCAACTTTTGTATTGACCACATGTTCTGAATTTGAGTGTAAGTCATTCAATTTACTGCTTAAAGTTTCAGCTTTGGGGTGTGACATTTAAATACTACTCATTTATTCAATCTAGTGATCACAAATTCCAACTTTCCTACCTTCACATCTACTTAGCCAAACCTCATAGATGGCTTATCATGACTTGGGGTGAGACCCCTTGAGATTTCATTGGAACTTATAATTAATATTCTCTAAACTCACAAAATTCATAGAATGACATATCTAGCAAAACCATAGAAAAGTGTCTTACAAATATTCTAAATTTCTCACCAAGCATAGGTCATACATGGATACATGCATGGCCTGAAAATCATTCATGTTGCATGCAACAATAATCCTAAATTTCAGAAATACTAAAACCTTAATCCAAGAACATGTGTTACTAAATATGAACTTGAATGCCACTATTTTCTCCTCTTCAATTAGAGTAATCAACATGCATGCCTAGATTACTCACCCAAATCAAGTCCAAATATCATAAAATTTTGTACAGAGGTGAGTCAACACATGATAAACATGTCACCAAAAATTTGGGCCAAAACTATAAGTTTATGCCCCATAAGTTATTACAATAATGAAATTTAAATTATTCCAAAAACTATAGAAAATTTTTCTCCTAAAATCACCAAATTTGGACAGTGATTTTATATAGCCATCACACACCTTGGGTACAAATTTCACATGCATGCAAAGGATATTAAGAGAAAAATACACATTATACACATGCTTGAACATATTGTACATCCTGCACTAAAACAGATGCACAGGACTGTACAGTCATCCAAATCAGTTGATTTTATGCTCAGATGAAAGTAGACATCAAGATCTACAAATCTTCTCTCTGGTGAAATTTGCAAATTCGGCCTCTAAGGGCTTCAATTTCCTGCTTGAACATCTTAAATAAAGTGTGACAGATTGAATACTATTCATTTATTAAAAACATGTGGTCTGCGTTTAGGGATCTAATCAGATCCAACGGCCAGGGCATCGTCTTCCACCTCTCGCCAAGGGCTGAGAATGAAAGCGCCTGGGCTACCTTTGAGCCCGATTTCCCGGCCACCTACTTGACTCCACGGCCGACCACCACCACCACCTTCACGAAGGTGGGGGCTATCGAGACGGCGGTCTTGATCGGCCGGTGGCGGCCGGAATAAGGAAAGAGGGGAGGGTGATTTCGACGGAAAAACCCGTGAAAACCAGTGGTGGATCTCGCTCAATTGAGCTCGTCTCTCCTCCTAATTGATCTAGACAGCTAGCACGAGGGAAGAGGGAGAGGTACGGGCCTGAGTTTGTGGTCGGAGGCGCGGATTTGCCCTTGTTCCCATGCGTGAGTTATCGCCGCCGAAAGCCATGGCCAAATGGGGGTTCTGAGCTCGAAAGCTTTGCCGGAGTTGGGGGTTTGGCCTCATGGAGCTCACTGAACGTGAAGGTGGCCTCAAATGAGGTTGAGGGGGAGTTTAAAGTAGGGGATTCAAAAGGGGGTTCGGCCATTAATGCCACCTCTCCAACACCCAATGCATGGCTTCCAGCTCGAGCCAAACCAGCTGGGCATCAAGCCTGAGGTCAGGTGAGGAGAGAGAGGTGGAAGGGAGGTGCCAATTGGCACCCTAAACTCACATTCAAGGTGGGTGAAATCACTCCTTTGTAAAACACTATTCACCCGATTTTTCACCCCCTTCATGGCTATGCATGGTTGCCACCTCAGCTCAAAAAGGGTGGGGGTTTACTCTCCAAGGTCATCTGAATATCTTGGGTTAAGGTGGAGTGTGCCATTTGGCATGGTGCTCAAAACTTCCTTTCTTTCTCTCTCTTCCTATTTTGGCTTTTTCCCAAAAATGGCCCTTTAATTAACCACCCATTTAATTCATTATTTAAAGGTAAATCAGCCATGTCATGGACTGATTGTAGGCTTGAGGTTGGGCTAGGGCCCAAGGGGAAATCAGTTTAACCATGATGACTTAATGGGTTACTTGAGATTTGGTCTAGCTTAAGCCCTATTAGGTTAATGTGAGTGATTCAAATGAATCCAATGGACTCTATGGGTTCTAGATTGGTGGAGCTTTGTGGAGGGGGACACAAGGAGGTCTTAAGTTCTCTTATTGAGCTTGGGGGGCATAATGGGGCCCTTAGGGTTTTGCCCTAATTTTAGGTTAAAAGGGCTCATTAAATGAAACTCTAGAGGTCAAATCCTCTTAATAAGTTAGTTGCTCCCAACCTTAAGGTTCTGTACATTGGTTAGGGAGTTTACCCTAGTATCCCCCAATCTCCTGTTGGTCTAGGGAGCTTGTTTTAGAAAGGGAGAGTGTCAAAACTTGACTCAGGGGGACTAGTAGTTTTGGGGATGTTACACATATGGGCTCTTTCCAAACACATTCTTCTGAAAATATTGATCAATCCTCATATTCCAAACTCTCAGGGATTGTTTCGGGTCATATAATGCTTTCTTTAATGATTAACTTTATCTTCTTTGCTTTTTGGAAAATTTCCAGGAGGTTACTCAATATAAACTTCTTCTTCAAGATAACCATTCAAGAATGTTAATTTGACATCCATCTGATAACTCTCCCATTGTTGTTTTGATGCAAGTGCAATAAGAAGTCGAATAGTATCAATTCGCAACACTAGAGAAAATACTTCATAATAGTCCATTTCTTGAATTTGCTTCTAACCTTTCACGAATAGTCTGGCTTTATATTTTTTCACCTTTTCTTCTTTATTAGTCATAATTTGATAAATCTATTTTACTCTGATAGGTTTTTGCCCTTTTAGAAGTCGGTCTAACTCTCATGTATCATTCTTCTTTATTGTAATAACATCTTCATTAATAATTTTTCTCATTTCTCTTCTTGAACCGCATCTTCGCAGGTATCTGGCTCACATTCTGCGAATAAACAAAAGAGAGAATAATTAGCTTTCACTGGCACAGTCAACTCATAAATATCATCTAACTGTCTCTTAATGAGGAAGATGCTCCCCCTAAAGTCAGACTCTATGGGGGAGTCTGATTTTTCTCTTGCCCATACTCTCTTTCCATTTCATTCTCATTCACAACTTCATTAAAAGATAAACCTTCAACGTTTCTTTCTTCATTACTCCATTGTCAATTATTTTTTCATCAAAATCTACATTGCGAGAGACAATCATCTTCTGTGTAACTGGATTATATAATTAGTATGCCTTGCTTTGAGGAGCATATCCAATAAAGATACACTTCTCACCTTTATCGTCAAGCTTCTTTCTTGTTTGCTCTGGAATATGAGCGTATGTAATGCATCCAAGTACTTGAATATATCTTAATCAAGGATTCATTCCACTCCATGCATCATATGGCATCATAATTTTAACGATCTTTGTAAGACATCGATTCAATAGATATACTGCACATAGAACAACTCCGCCTAGAAGGTTTTAGGTAAATATTTACCTTTGATCATACTTCTATCCAAATTTAGAATCGTTCGATTATTTTTTCCGCAATTCCATTTTGTTGTGGTGAATGTGTTGTTATGAGCTGATGAGTTATCCCAGTATCTATTCTCAGAACCATCAAATAGTGGCCACTTTACTTCTCTGACGTCACCTTGAATTCTTTAAATTTCTCAAGAGCTTTAGAATTCTCCTGCAATAAATAAACTCGATACTTTCGACTAACTTCATCAATGAAGGTGATATATTTTGGTGCAAAAAATACACCTCCAAGAACTCATGTTAAAAGGAGTGGGGGGGATTGTCGGCTACTTTCTGGTTGATAATGAGGTCTGACTAAAAAAGGAAGAACAGAAGTCGCAAGGCGACGAGTCTGAATTTGGCTGCAATGGTAAATACCACTTGTTGTAGACAATCTTATAGATCAAAAGGAGCGATGACAAGAGAGAGAGATAGAGACTGCCTTAGCTGATGACCAAGTGACCGTAGTCAGAAGAAAATTGGCTTGAGGATTCGAATCAACCCCCTTCCTGGGTATTGTTCACCTCTAATTATACTAGTAGGGGCTTTCCCGAATAGGTAGGCTCAAAACTTACGGGCTTCCAGTGTACAGGAGAATCGAGCATATATGAGAGGTTATATGGTGTGTGAAAAACACTAAATAAAAAGGACTCTGACCTCATGGTCTGACGCCAAACTAGCGGTTGACCTCAATCTTCCTGAGGACGATTGCTGATTTTCCTTAGGCAGTATGGACGGTTAACTAAAATTGAGGTCGCCCTCACCAATAAGCATGAATCATGTTGAGTACTTTGTGAGGTTACAAAATGTCAGGTAAATATAATCCTCGCACATTTTCAAGTTTTTGGAAATTTCAAAAATGTCTACTTTAGCCGCGGAGACTACGACATGCCTTTAACATTGGGAAAATCTATAAATACAGTCGAGGGTTCTATTGATTTCCTATATATCATTAGAACACGCATTCTGCCTCTCTTGGTTTGAGAATTATAAATTGCATTATATATTTGATCATGCTTGTCTTGTGTTTATTGTGTGCATGAAATACATGTACATCACCACTCTGAATGTGTACTGGAAATATGAGCAAAAAAGGAGATGATGCTTTGAAAGATGACCTACCTCAGCATTGTAGCATCTACTACAGGGCAGTATCCCCTACCATTGGTGGTAGCTATCGTGTCAATGGGGCATCACCAAAATGCATTAAAAAAACACTAGCTGGAGCAATGGAGCAACAAAGGAAAGATGCTAGTGCTGTGTAGTAGATGTTGCCAAAGATGAATGTTGCCTAAAATTCAGAAAATTTCCTACCATGTCTACTCGACCCGGTGCTTAATATGTTAACTTAACACAACCGCGGGTCGGTAAGCGCTACTGTTGGCGCTAGCTCATAGTCCTATAAATAGAGTCGCTCCGCCTATTATTTAAGAGATCGATAAAAGCTATAAATCCAAACATTTTTGTGAGAGCCCTCATCCCAGATGTCTAAAGCACTCCCTACATCAATCTTGAAGATCAAGAGAGGAACTCGAAGGATTATTCGATCAATGCTAATTATACGCGAATGACGAACGCATCAACAATGACGATCTCAAACATTCCTTTGCCATCTCCTTCAGAGATCTCTATAGGGAGTTTTATGTCCTGAAATCATAGTTTTTCATCTTGTATTCTCTTATTTATTTTGTTCACTACTTTTGTTTTGATAGTGGAATTAGCCGCAAGTGATGTCGACTTGGTTTTGTGCGGCATAGGGAGGAATTCGCTGTGGGTGTTGGCGACTTGATTTAGGGCCAAGATCTAGGGGCGGCTTGATACCTATCTGGGAAAGATAGGGTATGGACAACCGGTCCTTAGGATAAGGGTCAGTATAGAAAATAATAAGGGATTTTTTTATATTGTACCGCCGTGATTTATAGTATTATAGAAATCAACCTTTTTGTAATCAACATCTTTATGAAACATAATCATGTCTTTCTTTGTTTTATCAAAATAATTGCATATCCTATTCTCTAAAATGTTTAGAATAATATTTTTATTAAATGTTTTCTAATAAATTCTATATTTCTTTAAACCCTTATTCACCCCCCCCCCCCCCCCCCCCCCCTAAGGGTGCCAGTAGATCTAACAAGTGGTATCAGAGGTAGGTTATTCCAAAATAGTTTCACCATCAAAAATAATTTCACGTCATGATTTCACTTTCAATGAGGGGGCAAGGGATTATTAGACCACCATTATTCACCATATCTGATTATAAATATTGGAGAACTAGGATGCAATGCTTTTTATTGACCTAAGATTTAGATGTTCGGTCCATGGTAGAACAACACTACTCTCCTCCTACAATGCTAGTTAGAGAAATAACTATGGAGAAACCCAAGGACAAATGGGATGATAATGATAAATTAAAATGCAAAAAATGCTAAAGCTATGACTACCTTATTTTATGCTTTTGATAGAAATGAATTTAATCATATTTATGCATGTGAAACTACTTTTGATATTTGGAACTTATGGAAATTAACTCTTGAAGGTACTTCACAGGTCAAAGATTCAAAACATTTTCAATTGGGATCCAAGTATTAAAAATTTGGATGGATGCAGATGAGGACGTGGACACCATGTACATAAGGTTTACAAAAATCATGAATGCTTAAAGGGTCCTTGGGAAAACTTTTTCCAATGGCAATCTTGTGAGGAAGATACTAAGATCTCTCTCACCACAATTCAACCCAAAGGTGAAGTCCATCTCTGAATTGTGTGATCTAAGGCATCTCTAAATTGAGAGCCTCATTGGGAATCTTAAAACACATGAGGTTAAACTCAAGATACAACATGAATAGTACCATCAAGAGCAAAAGAAGAAAGCACCAGCACTAAAATCAAATAAGGATATGAACTACGACAATGAGGATGATGAAGAAAGCCTCCTTGCGAAGAACTTCAAGCAGTTCATGTGGAATCTAGAACGAAGAAACACCTTCTGCAAGTACTTCATCAAAGGGACCAATAAGAAGGATTCATGGTCAATGAAGAATAAGGCAAGTAACAACGATGAAGAAGAGCAACCACCACTAGAGTGATATCATTACCGAAGGACCGGACATATCAAGACCAATTTCCTAAAGCATCTAAAGGAGCAAAAAGAAATGTGGCACAAAGGGAAGGAGAAAAAAGGTGCTGAAGGTGGCAACATGGGATGACTCCTCATTGGAGGAATCAAGTGAGTCTACCTCAAGCGACGATAAAGAGTAAAACATGTTCCTCATGGGAAAGAGCAACACACCTTCAGATGATGAAAGCAGTGTTCAAAGTGACACTGAGGTACCTCCTCCCGCTTATGATGAACTTGTTTCTGAATATATGAAAACATGCAAATATTTTGAGAATAATTTAAGTGATCTTAACATATTAAAATATGAAAATAAAATTTTAATAAAAGAGAATAAATAATTTTCTTAAGAAGTAAGTATATTAAGGAAAGAGAAGATTGCTTGTCACGAGTGCAATCACTTCTTGGCAAGGGTTAAAAACATGAAGAAGCGTTATCTAAAACCTCCTATGAATCCAAATCTCTCACTAAAGAGAGGGGAGATTTAGAAAGGAAACTCAAAACTTCTCTTTCACAAACCGAGAAAGGAAAAACCTTGTTAGCAAATAGATGTCTAATGCTCGTAATTGAAAGCACGACACTTAATGCTCGAGTCCTTGACTTAAATGTTGTTATTGAAAAATTCAGGATTGGGCAAAAGTCTCTTGACATGATTTTTGTCAACCAATGTCATGGAGGTGGTAAATTTGGGCTTGGTTACTCCTCTGTGAGTTATCGCCCAATGGTAACCATTACCGCAGATGGTAGCTTTTCTTCTAGGAAAAAGGCCAATCCAAATAAAAATTCTGAAAAATATTTTAATGGATCCCCATCTTCTAATAAGAGCCCACCCAGGAATCTGAAAGTCGCATCCACTGCTTATCTTTCGTGTTCCAAATGCCTTCTATTTGGACATAATTCAGATTCTTGTAGTTAAAAGGGACCTTGCATTATAAAACAAATACGGGTACCTAAGGTTTCTACCTATACTATTGGGGGAACCTGTTGGGTATCCTGATCTTTAGTTCCTTCTTCCTTTTAGGTGTGTTGGCAGGCTAAGGATAAAGGAGACAGGTGGCATCTGGACTCGGGATGCTCCAAACACATGACGGGCAGTAAAGATAAGTTCCTAAGCCTTATGAACAAGAATGGAGGACTGCTGACATTTAGATATAATGGAATAGGAAGGTTCATATGCATCGACACAGTGGGTAACGAATCTTTCTCTATTTCCAACTTTTATTTGTATAAGTTTTAAAGCATAATTTGATTTCAATTATCCAATTATGTGATAAAGGATTAAATATTTTATTTGAATCTTCTACAAACCTTTGCAAAATTATAAATCCAAAGAACAAATAAAATTGTACTCATTGCACCTAGAACACATAATGTTTATATGATTACTTTTAATGATCTTTCCCAATCTTCAATAAATGCTTAATAACTAAAAATGATGAAATAGAACTTTGGCATAGGCGTCTTGGTCATTCTAGAACTAAGTAAATTTTGAAATTATCAAAAGTTATAAAAATTAGAGGACTACCTACATAGAATGGTTATTTATCTTCACTTTGCACACCATGCCAAAAAGGAAAATTTTCAAAAATCCTCTTTCAAAAGTAAAAATGATATTACTACCACTAGACTTCTTCAGTTAATTCATATGGATTTATTTGGTCCTATTAGCACATCTAGTCTAGGTGGTAGAAAATATATTTTTGTTGGACTATCTTTCTCACTTCCAAAACTGAATCGTTTATTGAATTTTCCAAAATATGCAAGGTATTCAAAATGAATTTGAACACAATAGTGTTTGGAAACTACTCAAATGGACATCTAATCATTCGGTAATAAGAGTAAAGTGGATCTTTAAAAAAGTTAGATGGTGAGTTAAGAAAAACTAAGAATAATGCTAGACAAGTAGCACAAGGATATTCACAAATTGAGGGGGTAGATTTTGAAGAAACTTTGGCACTCATTGCTCGCTTAGAATCAGTTCAAATTTTTCTAACATTTACGAGTTTTAAAAGATTTAAATTATATCAAATGAATTGTAAAAGTGCCTTTTTAATTGGGATAATAAAAGAAGTATAAGTTAGAAAAAGCGCTTTATGGTTTGAAACAAGTGTCATGTACTTGTTATGATAAGTTGACATCATTTCTATTAAAGCATGGTTATATTATGCGTAGTGCTGACAACACATTCTTTATTAAGCATATAAATGATGAATTGATTATTTTACAAATATATGTAAATGATATTATTTTTGGAGCCAATAATGAATAATTGTGTAATGAAGTAATTTTAGTGATGCAAAATGAATTTGCAAAGAGCTTAGTAGGAGAACTCACATATTTTTTAGGATTTCAAATCACACAACGTCATGATGGAATTTTCATTTATCAAACAAATATGTTCATGACATGCTTAAATGATTTGGATTTGAAAACCTTAAGCAAGCTAATACACTAATGAGTACATCACTAAAATTAGGAAAAGATGATGCCGATATTTTAATTCATCAAACTTTATATCGAGGAATAATATGATCATTATTGTATTTATGTGTATCTAGACCCGATATTATGTTTGTTGTTTTTCTTTGTGCTCGATTTCATGACAATCCAAAAGAATCACATTTAAAAGTGGTTAAATGAATATTTAGATATCTTACTAGAACATCTAGATTAGGTTTATGGTAACCATATAACGATTCTATTATTTTACACGATATTTCTGATTCAAATTATGCAGGGTATTTCTTAGATCATAAAAGCACTAATGGCACGTATCATTTCTTATGGTCATCACTTGTATCATGGTCGAGTAGGAAATAGAATTTTGTTGCCCTCTCCACCACCGAAGCCAAATATATTACACTAGGTAGTTGTTGTGCACAAACCTTATGGATGACTCAAGCACTAGAAGATTTTGTAGTCCATATAAATAACATTGAACCAAAGTGTGAAAACAGAAGCACAATTCATCTAACTAATAATCATGTTCATTATTGTAGATCCAAACATATAGATGATCGACATTACTTAATTAGGGATTACATTAAGGAAGAATATACGAGAGTTAACTTTATTGGTACTAATTCACAACTTGTGGACATATTATCCAAACCACTACTGATGCACGATTCAATATGCTTAGATTTGAATTTGGTATTTTGGATGTCTTATGTTAAAATTTAAAATCCGCAAACTTTTTTTGTATTTTTTTATTTCGTTACTGAATTTGCTAGCCCCCATCATGAAAAATCATAATCAAGAGAAACTGGAATAAAAAAGTGCCGAAAACCATGTTTTGGTACAAAATAACACATCTCTGTTTGCTAGCGCTGGGTTGTATGGCTAACGTTGGCGGTAGTAGTGCTTTATCAAAATCTCTTCTTTTCTTTCTGCAAATAATTTCTACTGCTTTAATCATATCTCTTTTTTCTGCTTTCAGTCAATTTTACATATTTTTTGTCTCTTTTTCTTAAAAATTAAAAGAAAAGAGAAAATTACAAAATAATCTGAAATTACCAAAAATATGTTTTTCTATTTTCATGATGTTTTGTTTACTTTCATAAAAACCAAAAAAATTGCTAATCTTCATTGCTAAAGTCAAGGATGAATATAAATATCTCTTAAAGATTCATTACAATGTTTGATTAATTTTCAAGTTTCTTAAAACATTGTTTTATTTTGTCATGCCTTGACAACTATCTTCTACTATGCAATGAAATTAATTGTAGAAATTATGTAGTAGTGATTAACATGCCTCTAAGTATGAGTATTGCTTTATGTTAGATATTGATTTAATCACTCACTTCTTTGATTCATATATGTGTCTTTAATCTTAATCTTGCGCGATTGTGTAGTGTAATAACATAACAAACTTAAAACACATGAATAGATTATTTACAGAACAATAAATTATTTCTTGCAATTCCTTATCTTTCATGTAGTTATTTATTTGAGAAGCGTGGTTAAAAATTAAAATTATATGTTTGAAAAACAGATGAATTCGGAGCCCTTGGTCACAAAAAAATGATAGGAAAACTCCACTAAGCACACTCACCCTCATGATAAGTCTTAATAAGCATTGTGTGGTTGAGCACCTTGGAGATAATTGTAAAGTGTCTTGCACAAACAATTTAATACACAACTTCTTTTTTGTACACCGGATCAAAAAACTTAAAGAATAATATTAGGTGACCTCCCAAGCACTACTTCGCTATCTGATAAGTCTTTATAAGCATTGTGTGTGCAAAGCACCTTGGGTAGTTGTACAATTTATTTCATGTGCATTAAACTTTGTAGAAGTATTTCTATTTGTGTAGTTTTGATAATGTTATGTTTTTATTCCATTACATATGTCATGTGTTCTGATTAAAACACTTGTATACTTTATCAAAACACTATTTGTACACAATATTATCTTACATAAAATTTTCAATCATGAGAATTGGACCCTAATGCACTAATACATGTATTTCTACAAAATTTAGTAAATGTGCTAGATAGTTATGCATGATCTCTACAAGGTTCTTATTTACATGAAATGCAAATTACTTTACATTGTAAATTGTTATCTTTTCTTGATATTTCAATCATGCTTGATATATTTCAAAATTTCAATGATGTGTGCAAATTTCAAACATCTTATCAAGCTTATAAATCCTTATATTTTGTGTTAATATTTTAAAGATGTTTTATTTTAAAAAATAACAAAATGCTTGATCTCTTTTCCGCTGTGTTTAGCTCTTATGCTCAATCATGATTAATTCATTTAATCCAACAAGTAGTATCCAACAAGTTGTTTGTGACATCATATTTCATATATGCATAGGGAAAAATAACACTTATTGATATAATTCTCATTGACCCTCGTTTGCTAATAACAAAAGGGGGAGAATTAATTGAAGAAATCTAATACTTTAGGTGGAGTGTAATACAACACCACAAATGTTTAAATAAAGCATCTATGAAGGGAGAGCATTCATATAGGGGGAGTATACACTTCAAGAATACGAACATTATTATGTACTCAAACTACACAACTCATAAAACCCATTTTATCATGATTATCACTTACCACACTATTCTATAAACACAACTCTAAAATAATAAATTTATTTTTAGAGGATTTGTTATTATCAAAAGGGAGAGTTTGTTGGAACACACGTTCTGCCTCTCTTGGTTTGAGAATAACAAATCACATTATGTATTTCATTATACTTGTATTGTGTTTATAGTGTGTAGGAAATACAGGTACATCAGCACTCTGAATGTGTACTGGAAATACAAAGCAAGAAAGGAGACGATGCTCTGAAAGATGGGCTCCACAGGGAGGTAGCACCTACCATTGGGGGCAACTATCATGTCAATGGGACATCACCAAAATGCAATCAAATGAAAACACTGGCGAGAGCAATAGAGCAACAAAAGAAAGATGCTAGCACGGTGTGGTAGCTTAGCACGGTGTGGTAGCTTAGCACGGTGCAGTAGATGTTGCCAAAGATGAATGTTGCCTAAAATGCAAAAAATCACCTACCATAACTGCTCGATCTTGGGCTTCAATATGTTGCTTACAACACTACAATAGGGCGGTAAGCGGTACCGCTGGCGCTGGCTCCCAGTCTTATAATAGAAATCACTCTGCTTATTAAGAGATAGACGAAAGATACAACTCTGAACCTTTTCATGAGAGCCCTCATCCCAGACATCCAGAGCATTCCTTACATCATTCTTGAAGATCAATAGAGGAACTAGAAGGAGGATTCGATCAATGCTCATTGTACGTGAAGGAAGAACGCATAAACAATGATGATCTCAAATGTTCCTTTGACATCTCCTTCAGAGTTCTCTATAGGGAGTTTTATACTCTAAAATCATAGTTTTTCATATTGTATTCTCTTCTTTATTTTGGTCAATACTTTTGTTTCTTTATTGGAATTTGTCGTTAGTGTTGGCGACTAGTCTGTGTGTGGCTTAGGGAGGAATTTGTCATGAGTGTTGACGACTGGATCTAGGGTTTAAATCTATGGGTTGACTTGAGGGCAATCTAGGGAAAGATAGGCTAGGGCTAACCAGTCTTTGCGGATAATGGTCGGTATAGAAAATGAAAAAGGATTTTCATATTGTACCATATTGATTTCTAGTGTTATAGAAAATAACATTTTTGTAATCAACTTCTTTATGAAATATAATTGTGAATTTATTTGTTTTATCAAATTGATTTCATATTCTATTCTCTAAAATGTTTAGAATAATATTCTTATTAAAAGATTTTTCTAATAAATTCTAAATTTTATAAAACCCTTATTCACCCCCCCCCCCCCTCTAAGGGCGCCAGTAAATCCAATAATATTTCATTGTAACGTAATGCTTTTCGTCACTTGCATCAGAATTTTCCAGCTCGCAATGTCTGTTTCTAACTAAAAAAATGTTGTTGTTTGAGGACGACATTAAGAAGCAGTTTTCCCCTTGCGGGAAGAATGATCTGAGATAAGTCAGCGAGGGCTCAAAGAGATCGACAAAGACGGAGGTGGCCATGGAGAATCCTTTGGCGGTCACTCCAGTCACGTCTACAGATATAAATATCATGAATACTCTAGCTTCTGAACATGTTTTCCTAAATATTCCTGATACCACTATTAGCTTCGACACCGACAAGTCGCTTGCTATTCTTTGTGTTTCTTGGGGCCAATTGGTCGATGAGACCGCAAAGAACTCTGTGACAAAGTCAGGAGCTGACCGACCTAAGAGCTCGTTGAAACAGATAGAATTCGTGATGGTCTAAGGAAAGTCACGTCTACCACTATCGAAATACTTAGGGAAAGTGAGAAAGTAGTTGATGATGCTGCAAGAAGAGAGAAAAAAATGGCAACCTTCTAAGATATCCTTAGAAGACAAGAATAAATAAGAGTAAAATGTAGGAGTTAGGATGACATAGCCAAACCCAATGCCATAGTTAACGAGGAGGGAGAGATCCAGCGATCTCTGATTAATGTTGTGCTTGATGATGGAGTGGTGGAAACGGGCACCAATTAGGGCGGTCAGGGCTCTATGCCCGCAGTCATCTCTCCTCCATATAGAGTGGCTGATGATTATATTGCTAAGTTCCTGGATGATGGTTCTAGGGGAAAAGATGATTTGAGAAATCCGATGACTAGAACTGAGGACATCACGCTCTCTGAGAAGTCGAGAGCCAAGGATGAGGTTGATCATGCAGAGAAGCTGCAGCAGATAAAGGCGGAGAAGGATGCTCTTGTCAGCGAAAAGGTAAGTAAAGTTGTGGTTAATCAGGCCACTTTAGAGGAATCCACGACGAGTTGGATTATAGCAGTTGCTGCTATCTGGACAGGAAAGGCTAGTGTGATCTCTAAATTGAGGCTGCCATTTGAAATTCCATCTAAGGTTTCTATGCCTTTGCCGTTATCGAAGAGACCAATGATAGTAGTCATTCCATTGGGTTGTATCATCCTCATAATCCATAACGAACTAATATGAAGACAGAAGGAGGGAAATCCATCGTTGAAGCGCGAGCTCGCGCTTATGCACGACAAATAGTGAAAGCATCCTACGTTCCCTATTTTAACCACAGTTCTTGTGATTGACCAAGAATTTGGGGAGTCCTTGAGTACCCGCGATCTCCCTCCCTTAGGCATATAATGTAACACCCTGCCAGTACAAACAATGTAATAATAGGTTCGGTCGGGACCACACGCCATATTGAACACACAAGCTAGATGTTAATAAGATGATAACAGAAAAACAACTACACGAGAGTATAAAAAGGTGTAAGAGGAAGCAATAATTAAACATTACTTTTAGAATAGTCCATTATCCCAGGAATTAAGCATTTAAAAGTTATGGCCTTAAGGCCTTACATTCATCCAATATATCTAACTCGAAAGCATACTTCGGCACTCAAGCTGGCAATATAGGAGAGTAGTAAAAACAAAGGCTGGCCTTCTAAGGACAACACAACAAATGGCTTCAGCCCGCTACTTTCTGCTTGGCTCATCTGCACCTGCACCAACATCAAATACGAGGTAAACGAGGGTCAGCTATGAGCTGACCACAAACCGCATAACGATCCCACCCCCCGGCCATGTTGCCCGCTCAGGGGCGTGTGACCGCTAACCTACAAGCACGCCATACATGCACAATGTTATCATATAAAGAAAGTGCAACTAAACTACACAGGGTGAGGTTTCAAGCACAATCAATCTTATAAGTAGAAGTAATCAACAGGATCCGCAGAAATATACGACCTCAATATTTTCTAAACCAAAATATCCTATACTATATGCGATAAGGTATACTTGCCTTTATCGAATGATTAGTTTGGATATAAATTAAACAAAAGCTTTCCAAACCCAAAACTTGCAAAACTCTCCTGTTCTATTTAAAAATCAATAGAATTCGGCATCGTAGCCGGGGCGTAATCGTCGATATTTCGAAAGAAGAAAAGACTGTTACTTCTATCTTTCGATAGGATAACGGTTAGTTTCTCGAAGTAGGATTACTTGCGAAACTCCTCGAAAACACCCACCTAATTCTAATCTAATTACATAAAACTTGTGCAAACATAGAAAATCTAAATTTAACTCATCAAGTTTTTGGCACTGTTGCCGGTGAAATTGTTATTATTTTGAAAAAGGAATCACTATTAATTTGTTACTTATATATTTCAAAATATAAAAAGAGTAATATAGAAAAAGCCAAAACCAAATTATTTTTTTTATTATTAGTATATGACCCGAGGAAACTCCTCGGACGATTCGAACATTTCTTTTGACCTCGAAATCGAGCGCACCCTTCATGAGCGCCTCCGATTTCGTGATCAAAACTTACTCGAGTTTCCCGAAGAGTCTATCGGAGATACTTACACTGAAGTTATAATCGATCTAACTCCAGATGCGGCCCCGCCACGGACCAAGGCATATTATGCCAAGCCAAATTTGGAAGATACATGATCGAGTATTATACACCCAACAGTGGCTAATAATAATTTTGAAATAAAATCTAGCATCATTCAAATGGTACAACAGTCAGTCAAATTTGACGGTTTGCCGGATGAGGATCCGAATTTACACATTTCTAGTTTTTTGGAAATTTGCGACACTTTTAAGATTAATGACGCTACTTATGACACTATTCGTCTACATTTATTTCCATTTTAGCTGTGGACAAAGGCCAAAGAGTGGTTAAATTCTCTCCCCAGATGATCCATAACTACGTGGGCCTAACGGAGAAATTTTTTACAAATTATTTTCCCCTGTCTAAAACTGCCAAATTACGAACAGATATCGCCTCTTTCATTCAATTCAATTCTGAGTTTCTCTACGAGACTTGGGAGCATTTTATAGAGTTCTTGCATAGGTGTCCTCATCACGCGCTGTCGTCCTGGCTGCATGTCTAGATATTCTATAATGGCTAAAATTTCTCAACGCGACAGATGATTGATGCAGCCGCCAGGGGAACGTTAAACAACAAAATCCCGAAAGCAGCTCAAGCTCTGTTCAAAGAAATGGCCATGAACGCCTATCAATGGAATGCGCCTAGATCGCGCCCTAACAAACCAACTGGGATATATGAATTGGATGCCACTTCTCACTTAGCCTCTCAAGTCGAAAGGTTAAGTAAACAAGTGGCAGAGATGACTGCTTCCTCCTCCACTCCCGCTTAGGCTCCAAATAATAATAATTTTGTCGAAGAAACTGTAGATTACTTAGACAACCCAGTTCGGCCCCCCTTCAACGCTAATAATAATCTGTATAGCAATAATTACAATCCGGATTGGAGGAACCACCCAAACTTCTCCCAGAGTAATCCAAACAACGCTCAGAGGCCACCAATTATGACTCCGCAAGGATTTCCACAAGGATTTCCGCACGGATTCCAGCCTCCTCGTCCAAAACCTTCTCCGCTCGAAGGTGTTTTTAGTAAATGTGTCGCGTCCACCGAGTAAAATATCTAGAATATTTCCGGATCGATTAAAAACTTGGAAAATCAGGATGGACAACTTGCAAGATGGTATTCGAGCGGCCATATGGAATTCGACCAGGAAACACAGAGCCGAACCCCCGAGAAACTGCCAATTCCATAAACCTTCGCAGCGGCAAGGAGGTAACCTCCCCAAAATGGGTTGAGCCTAAGTGAAAGTGGAGGTTAGATCTTAAGTTACTCTAGCGGGGGGGGGGGGGGGGTGAATAGAGTATTAAAACTTTTTATTAGTTTTTAAAGCGGAATTAAAATACTGATGTATATATATGTGTAATGCAAAGTGTGTTATATAATTTTAATAAAGAAAAGCACACAGCACAGAAACAATACAGAAAATTCACAAGCACAGGGGACACAAGGAATTATAATAGTTCCCCAATAAATCTGGGTACGTCTACTCTTCTACCACAGCTGGTAGGATAACCACTAGGAGTTTTTGATAAGGTGTCCACACACCACAGAGCTTTTGATAAGGTGCTCAAGACCAGGGGTTGTTTGATAAGGTGTCCACACACCAATAAGCTTTTGATAAGGTGCTTAAAAACCACAAAAGGATTTTTTGATAAGGTGTCTTGCCACCACTGTGTAAACTTTTGGATGGAGAATTAACCCTGTACAAGATAAGGTAAGAAGGTTTAGAGTGTTCTTCTCTGTCAATAATTCTGAGAGAAGACAAAGGATGTTGAGAATGAAAGCTCCCCCTGTCCGTTTGGAGTTGTTGACAGCTTGAGGATGAATCTTTCACTAAAACAGAAATCTTCTGTAGCAGATTAATCTGGAAGAAGTAAATCTTCAGATTGTTGTTGCTCTTTGGAAGATTTGAACTTGCAGCAGATCTGAGAGAATGAATGTTGTTCTAAGAGAGAGATGAAGATGCTGCCTTTTGGAAGAAGAAGACTGAAAGTATATGGTCTCTGTATGTGTTTTTTTTTCTTCTTCTGCTTTCTCTAATCCTTCTGTATTCTTGTTGTTCTGAAGGAACTGTATTTCTGAGAGACTTAGAAAAATAACTGTGAATTCTGTATCACTCTGAAGGAGTACAACGATTTTGTATATCTTTCCTTCTTTGATAGCTTTCTGATTTGAAATTCAAATCATCTGTTTTTAAGGAATATATTATTCTGGCTTAAATCCTTCTTGGAACTGTAACAGCCACCAAAACAATTTTGGCAGATCTTTTTTGATTCCTTTGTCGTGAAGGATGTTGAAGCATTAAATGTCAACGGCTATTCTTGTCTTGGAATAGAAGGAATAAAAGAATATAATAAATGAATAAGACATCCTTACTAAACTGACTGAATACGTCCAAAAGTACTTGAATAGATCTGTTAAGGTCGTCGATCTGTGTTCAGAGAGTTGACAAAATAACTGATATAAATAATCTGGACGTGTATTTGTCGAACTGAGCTTTAATATAGAATTTGTCGAGCTCTGGCTGGAATTCGTCGAACGTTGCTTGCCATTTGTCGAACGCTGCTCAGAGAATGTCGAGCGCTGGAACTGGCTATAATTCTTCAGTCTGCTGAGAAAATTTTGTCGAACGAAGCTAGACATTCGTCGAACGCCACTCGCCATTTGTCAAATGCTGGGAACTTAAATATTCCTTAAGTTCTAGCTAATCAATCAACCTAAAGACTTGACCCTTAAGCAATACAGTGGGGTCAACTTGATCCTTAGTTACAACATAGCGATCCTAGCCCAAAACAGTAATATGGTTGTTCCAACAATCTCCCCCTATTTGGGTTAGGATACTATTTGACAATTAATCAAATAAATGCAATAGAAAACATAAACAGCAGAACATAAAATATATGTATCTGACAGAATGAAAATTCATTTCAGCAGATTGAATAAAGATAGTGCTCTGAGTTCATTACAATCAAAATGTTTAACAATAACAAAAATAAATAAGTCTGAACCTCTTTTACTTCTTTGCTGATGGAGGTTTGAAGATGATTATCCTGTTTGGATCTTCATACTTCTTCTTGCTTATGTAGAGATCTTGAGCTCCCAGTATAGTTCGAGATTTGACATGAGGGACAAAAGCTTCTGGGTGCTTTTCAAGATATTCTTCAGCATTGAATAATTCTTTGGAATTGTACTTGTCAAGCTCTTTCCTTCTGTAATCACACATGGTAGAAATGTTTGTAAAATCTTTACCTTCTGATTTTGCTTTGTTAATCTGGGCATAAGCAATTGTTTCTTTGAGTCTTGCCATTTGAGATAATCTTTCCTCTTCAGGATCTGGAAGATAGGGAACATAATTTAAAATGTCAACTTGATCTTGAAGATCACTTTGAGAATTTTTTTATCTTGTGAAAAGATCCATTAGAAATGTGAAGCATGAATTCTGAAGATATTTGAGGTGAAACAATGACTGGACTTTCTTGTGAAGCAACTGCTGATTTCTTAGAAGGAGGATTACTGGATGATCCTGATACTTGAGATCCACTGGAACTACCAGATTTCCTTGAGTGTTGAGAGCTGGGCTTCTGAGAAGTAGAAGAAGGTCTTGCTGAGCCTGCTGATCCTGCTGGAGGAGGAGGAGGATGGTTATATTTGACAGGCTTGTCAGAATAGTAACCAGTCTTCCTCATCTTCTTTCTTCTTTTATTCTCATTCCTTGAGAATTTCATCCAATGTGGTGTATCTTTGTCAAGAGTAATGTTATGAAGAACATAATAAGGGATGTCATTCTCAGGATTTGGAGGCTTGGGAACAGCCTTTGACTTTGCTTTTCTTTTCTTTCTTTTCCTTGATAATGTGTCATCAGAATCACTATCATTATCTTCTTCATTAGAGTCGAAAGAAGGAATTGGATTATCATATAAATCATTGATCATTTTAAGAGCTTTGATTCTTTGCTCTTCAGCTTCATAAGCTTCATCCTCTGCTTTCCAGATTTCATCAAAGTCTGGAATTGGTGATTCATCAAAGACAAAAGTTGGGACAGCAAAGCCTTTGAAACTTTCTTCTGGAATAATAACTAATACTTCTGCTGGATCTTGAACTTGAACTGGAACTAGAACAAGGGCTGGAACTGCTCTTTGAATTGCAAAACTGCTAATGATCTTTTTCAACAAAACTTTGTCAATTGGAGCAGTATAAGGAACAATTGCTCTAGAATAATTATGTTGTTTTGGCAGATTAGAGTAAATAGGATTGAACTTAGACAATAAGGAAATAATATCTAGGGAGGGATGGATATAGATATTATTTAACTTTTCTATGATTGGTACTTCTGGAGCTTCTTCAAATATATCTACATCAGAAGTTTGAACTATTTCTTCAATATCCTCTTCAGCAAAAACTGTATCCTCTGAAATTTGAGCTTATGGAACTTCTTCATGAGGCATCTCCCCCTGCCTAGCTTCAGGGAGACCTGAATCTAGGCCCCTAGAAGAAGGGACAGAGATAGAGGAATGAATTGAAGATATAGTAGAAGATAGTTCAGAGATTGCTTGAAGAATTGGAGCAATTTTTGCATCCAATGTGGAGTCAAGAGTAGAAAGAATGTTATAGACTGGAGCAAGTTTTGCATCCAGGATTTGATCAATCTTGGGAAGAACATAGTCAAGAATTTGATCTGCAATAGTGTGGAAATGTAGAAATAGCATTTCAGGTGGATGAGATGAAGATGGTTGAGAAGTGGAAGGAATAGAAGTTGGTACAAAAATGTTTGCAACATGTGCATGTTGTTGAGGGATGTCAGAATGAATGGGGCAACAGTGATGGATGATTGAATGATAATCATCATGCATTGGAGATGGAGGTGGAGAAGTATGAGTGGTTAGAAGGGTAGATGAGGATGGAATGTCATCAATGAGTGTAGGAGAGTTTGGAGGTGGAGATTGTGCAGGGGAAATATTTTGAGGTGGAGATGGGAGAGGAGGAGAAGAAACAATAGGAGGAGGAGAAGAAGCTTCTAGAAGGGGTGAGGGAGTGACTGGATCAGCCCTTGTGCCTTCAGAAGTTTTCTTCTTTGTAACTGCTCCTGTGTTCTTCTTGATAAACACCCTATCCCATTTAGCAAAGAGAGCTGAGGTCAGCTTCTTGCTAGCATTAATGGTCACATTGGGAGAGACCATAAGGTCTTGGTGTCTTTCCTGCAAAACAATTCCTATAATCCTTCCAAAGCATACATTTTCCTTTGAAATCTTCTTCTTAATCAATACAAAGAAGATTGATCCCCAGTTCACTTTCTTCTTTTCCATTATGGCCACCATCAACATAAATTGGTGCCTATTAATATAATCATGTCCTGTTGTTTTCCCTAACAACACTATGCCAACTATATCAGAAAGAAACTTATATTCCATAGATAAGTTCTTCTTAAGCAGGTGATTAGGGTTTCCAGTGGAATGACCCATTTTAATCAGTGCTTCACCAGTTTCAACAGAGATGAGCTCTATTTCATCATCACCATTAACAAAACCAAAAACCTCAGTTAAAATGGTAGGGGTAAGAGAGACCTGGTGTCCTGGGATAGTTCCTGTCAGACTTTCATCTTCCTGCTTAGCTGTAAAACACCATTCCTTGATTTCTGTGTCAGATTGAGTGAATGATCCTAATTTTCTTTAACCTCATGCTGTGTTCAGCTTTATCCTCATGCTCATTAACTTCTTTAATTGTTGCTCTTCAAATAGTTGAAGAATATCCTTGAAGATTTGGTCAGATTGAGTGAACGATTCCATGTCGATTTCAAACCCGGCATCGAACTTCATCGAATATAGCGCGGCTTGAGAAATCGCCATTTGTACCTGCAAGAGAGAAAGATCAAGTGCAGAGAGGAACTGGAGGGAAACGATTTCTGTAGGCGCAATCTATTACGAAATAGAAAAAGATATTTTATAGACCGGAGAAGGAGGCGCATTTGAGGAGTGGGGTTCGGCAAAAAAACTTAATAAAAACAGAAGTCGAAAAGACTTTAGGTCTCCGTCAGACAGCGTTCGACAAAAATATCCTTTTCGTCGACCACCGTTCGACAAATGAAATTGTCTTTATCGATTCTGAAGTCAACAGGTTTGTCGACCGTCGTTCGATAAATGGTTCAAATTCGTCGTCCTCCGTTCGACGAATTTAGGGGATAAATAGAAATATTAATTTTTAACATATTGAATCTCCATCTATCATTCCTAGTTGATTTATAAAGAAGATGCGCTTCTTTTCATCCAAGGGCTTGGTGAAAATGTCAGCTCTTTGTAAATCAGTAGAAATGAACTGTAGGCAGATTTTATTTTTATCCACATTATCCCTAAGGAAGTGGTGCCTAATTTCTATGTGTTTAGTCCTACTATGGAGAACTGGATTTTGTGCTATAGATATTGCACTTGTATTGTCACAGAATATAGTTGATTTATTTAAGTTGATACCATAGTCTAGAAGTTGATTTTGTATCCACAACATCTGTGAGCAGCAACTGCCAGCAGCCATGTATTCAGCTTCAGCTGTTGATGTAGACACAGATGTCTGCTTTTTACAAAACCAAGACACAAGCCTATCACCAAGAAACTGACAAGTTCCTGATGTGCTTTTCCTGTCTACTCTGCATCCAGCATAATCTGAATCTGAGAATCCAGTTAATTCAAATTCAGATGTTGTTAGATACCAAAGTCCTAGATTATGGCAACCCTTTATATATCTCAAAATCCTTTTTAATAAAATTAAGTGAGATTCTTTGGGGTTAACTTGAAATCTAGCACAAATACAGGTAGCAAACATTATGTCAGGTCTACTAGCTGTTAGGTAAAGTAGTGAGCCAACAATTGCTCTGTATACTTTTGAATCAACAAGTTTCCCTGAGTCATCATTAACAACAACAGCATTTGAGGGCATGGGTGTTTTCATGGTGGAAGAATCAGACATACCAAATCATTTCACTAATTCCTTAGCATACTTAGATTGGGATATGAAGATTCCATTTGGAGTTTCCTTCACTTGAAGACAAAGGAAGTATGACAACTCACCCATACTACTCATTTCAAATCTTGATAGCATTAGATTGGAAAATCTTTTGCACAAATTTGAATCAGTAGAACCAAAGATAATGTCATCTACATATATTTGAACTAGCAAAGTTTGATTTTTATGTACTTTGTAAAATAAGGTTTTGTCTACTATACCTCTACAGAAATTGTTTTCCAAAAGAAAACTAGCCAAAGTTTCATACCATGCTCTAGGAGTTTGTTTGAGACCATATAGAGCTTTCTTAAGCTTAAATAGAAAGGAGGGTTGAGTTGGAGAGATGAAAGCTGGTGGTTGTTCCACATAAACTTCTTCTTTGATTTCTCTATTTAGGAATGCACTCTTTACATCCATTTAATAGACTTCGAATCTTTTGTATGCAGCAAATGCAAGGAAGATCCTGATTGCTTCTAACCCTGCAACTGGTGCAAATGTCTGATCATAGTCTATCCCTTCTTCCTGTGAGTATCCTTGAGCTACTAGCCTAGCTTTGTTTCTCACAATATTTCCCTCTGCATCAAGCTTGTTCCTGTAGACCCATTTGGTTTCAATCACTGGATAATTCTTTGGTCTTTGAGCCAAATCCCAAACCTTGTTCCTTTTAAACTGGTTGAGCTCCTCTTGCATTGCAAAAATCCAATTTGGATCTTGTTCTGCATCTTTTATGGTTTGAGGTTCAACTTGTGATAGAAAACAAGTATGCATCTGATTTTGGTGTAGTTGATGCCTTGTTTGAACACCTGCTGAAATATCTCCAATCACTTGTGAAATTGGATGATCTCTAACTGTGATGGGGTCAACAGTAAGAGTTGGTTCAGCAATTGTATCCACTTGGGGAATTTGTTCAGCTGCTATATCTTGTGAAGAGTGATCTGTTGTTGTCTGTTCTGAATTTTTAGCAAAAACTGGGAAATTTTCTTCTTCACTCTCTCCATCATTCTGCTGTTCAAGATTCAGAATTCCTTCCTTATGTAGAGCTAATTGATCTAGTTGCTCACATAATATAGGTACCTGCTAATTTTCTATGGTAGAAGGAATCTTCTCCTTGTAAAACATGTTAGTTTCATCAAAAGAGACTTGCATAGATTCTTCTATTTTGAGAGTGGATTTATTATAAATCCTATATGCTTTACTGATTTGAGAATAACCTAAGAAAATTCCTTCATCTGATTTTGGTTCAAATTTCCTAAGGTATTTCTTATCATTATTGTGAATATAACATCTACAGCCAAATGTTCTAAAATAGTTAACTTTAGGTTTCTTCCCTTTAAGTAATTCATAAGGAGTCTTTCCCTTGAGTTTGTGTATCAAACTTCTATTCAGAACATAATTTGCTGTGCTAACAGCCTCTACCCAAAAGGATAGGGACAGATTAGCATCTTCAAGCAATGTTCTTGCTGATTCAATTAGAGTTCTATTTTTCCTTTCAACTACCCCATTTTGTTGAGGAGTTCTAGGAGCTGAGAAACAATGCCTGATACCTTCCATCTCACAGAATTCTTGCATAAGAAGAGACTCAAACTCAGTACCATGATCACTTCTGATCAATGCAACTACAGTAGAGTACTCAATCTGTATGCTCTTAAGAAAGTCTGTAAGAACTTTAAAGTTATCTGACTTTTCCCTCAAAAAGAACACCTAAGTGAATCTAGAGAAGTCATCTACAATAACTAGAGTGTAAGACTTCCCCCCTAAACTCTTTGTTGCTATAGATCCAAAGAGGTCCATATGTAGCAAATATAAGATTCTAGGTGAATCACTTTTAGATAATGATTTAAAATTATTTCTAGTTTGCTTACCTAGTTGACATGCCCTACAAAGACCTTCTTTCTTGTATGAACCTGAGGGTAATCCTCTAACAAGATTGTCCTTAGATAGTTTAGCAATGGTCCTAAGGTTTACATGTCTTAATCTCTTATGCCAAAGTTCACTAAATTTGCTTCCATCACTAAATAAACAAACTTCTGAAGTAGATGAATTGAAATTCACTAAATATATATTACCTTGTCTAATACCTGATAAAATAGTAGTATTATCAGTAGATTTAATAAGGCAATTCAATTTATTAAAAGTTACCTGATACCCTTCATCACATAATTGACTTATGCTGATGAGGTTGTGCTTCAGTCCCTTGACATAAGCTACCTCTTTGAAGGTGACTTCTCCAACCTTGACTTTTCCATAGCCTTTGGTCTGTCCACAGTTGGAGTCTCCAAATACAACCTTTGGTCCAAGCTTTGCATTGTAGTTATTCAGGTTGCCCTTGTTTCCTGTCATATGCTTTGAGTAGCCACTATCCAGATACCACTTTTCATTTATTCTTGGATATCTGTGTACCTGCAATGACAGAAAAATAAACTAGTTGTTTTTGACCAAGACTACCTTGGGTCCTTTTGTCTTACCACAAAATTCAGAAATAAAGGATATTTCAGGCTGATCCTTATAGCCTTGTGGGTGGAATCTCCTTGGAGGTATTACCCACTCAGTAAAAGGATTTTTAGCATATTTAGAATTAGAAATGTTAGAACTTTCTGTATAATATCTGTTCGACAAATTTGGGTAAATTTGTCGACCGTCGTTCGACGAATGTGCATGATTTTGTCGAGAGCCGTCCATATGATAACTATACTGAAAGTCTGTTCTCAGTTTTCGTCGATCTCCATTCGACACATTGAAGTCTGTTTGTCGATCTCCATTCGACACATTGAAATCTTTTTGTCGATCTCCGTTCGACGAATTCTTCTGAATTCTTTTATTCTTTATATTCTTGCTTTAAACATCTTTATTTGCTTCAGTAGCCTCTTTGCCTTTAGCAGAGACGAATTTTATGGGTGTAGAGAGTATGTTTTTCTAAATTAGAGGTGGCTCACTTGATGAAGCACCCAAGCCCAGTTTGTTATTGAGTCTAGCATTGACAGTGCTTGTGATGTTCATCAGTTTGATACTTCTCCCATTTAGGGATTCTTCAAATCTTTTGGCCTCAGATAATTTATTCTCAATGAGAATTGTATGTTCTCTGGAGGCTGCCAACTCTTTCTTAAGAGTAGCATTTTCTTCACTTAAGTTATTCATTTCAGCTAGCTTAAGTCTGAGTGAGATTATTTCCTTCTCAGATTTAATTAAGTCTAGGCAAAGAACTTTGAATTCATCCTTGAATTCAATGGAAGTAAAATCAAAGTTAGCTATTACCTGATCAGCATCATCTTCTACTTCTGATTCTGATTTTTCTTCATCAGAATTGTTGGCTGAGGCATTGATTGCCATCATGCAGAAATTCTTCTCTTCTTCATCATCATTGGAGCTGGATGAAGAAGCATATCCTGACTCACTGTCTGAGTCATAAATGGCCATTAAGCATTGGTCATTTTCTTTTGTTTCTTCATCATCAGAAGAGCAGGATGAAGATTCTGATTCAGATTCTATTTCACTCCAGGATTTTGCTACAAATCCTCTCCACTTCTTTTTGTGATTGTGGGAGGAAGATTTGCTGGAGTTTCTCTTTTCTTCCTTTTCTTTTCTCTTTTCCTTCTTGTCCTTCTTGTTTTGATTTTCTGGACAATCAGGTGCAATGTGTCCTGGTTTCCTACAACCAAAACATATAATTTCATTTGCATGATTTTTGTCATACCTTGGCTTGTCATAGCTTCTGGATAACTTTTTCTTGATGTCTTTCTTAGCCATCTTGTAAAATCTTTTGGCTATCAAACTCATGATCTCCTCATTGTCAGGAGATTTTCCTTCTTCTTCATCAGCTGCTTTGAAAGCTATGCTCTTTTCTTTCCTTGTTGCTGGAGATGTAGTAGATGATTCTGCTTCCCTGGACATGATGAGATGCTCATAAGATTTGAGCTTGCCCAACAGTACTTCTGTGGTAATCTCATTGAGACTCCTGGCATCCTTGATTGGCCAGATTCTTGAGTCCCAGGTGCTGGGGAAGCATATTAAGATCTTGTCATTTATTTCAGTGATAGAAATCAGTTTGTCCAAGGTCTTCAGCTCATTTATTATGAGACTGAGTCTGTTGTACATGTCAGCCACTGTCTATGTGTCTCCTTTCTTGAAGTTTTCATACAGAGAGATCAAGTGTGATCTTCTGTCTTTTCTCTCATCTGCAGAACCTGCAACCATGTTATTTAGTGAGATACAAATCTCTCTGGCTGAAGTACATTCAACCACTTTTTGAAATATGTCATCAGACATAGTTTGAGCCAATATGTTCATGGCCTTAGCATCTGCATTTCTTTGCTTCTTTTGAGTTTCTGTCCACTCAGGAGGTGGGACAGCATGATTATCTCATGTAGCTTCAGTGCTGGTTGATGTTGTAGGTGTTGGAGACCCTGTCAGAATAACATTAAAAATCTATTCATCAATGGAGTTCATATAAAGCCTAATCCTTGCTTTCCAAAGTGCAAACTTGCTAAGGTTTCACATTGGAGGTCTTGTGCTTGAGTATTCCTTGTTTTGTGCCATGAGTTTTTAACAAACAAAAAGATAAACAAAAAAACTCTAGATAAATTTAAGATCTAATTGATCTTTGTGATTCAGGTGTTAGCCTGTAAAGAATCAACATCGCTTTGATACCAATTGAAAGTGGAGGTTAGATCTTAAGTTACTCTAGAGGGGGGGGGGGGGGGGGGGTGAATAGAGTATTAAAACTTTTTATTAGTTTTTAAAGCGGAATTAAAATACTGATGTATATATATGTGTAATGCAAAGTGTGTTATATAATTTTAATAAAGAAAAGCACACAGCACAGAAACAATACAGAAAAATCACAAGCACATGGGACACAAGGAATTATAGTAGTTCCCCAATAAATCTGTGTACGTCTACGCTTCTACCACAGCTGGTAGGATATCCACTAGGAGTTTTTGATAAGGTGTCCACACACCACAGAGCTTTTGATAAGGTGCTCAAGACCAGGGGTTTTTTGATAAGGTGTCCACACACCAATAAGCTTTTGATAAGGTGCTTAAAAACCACACAAGGATTTTTTGATAAGGTGTCTTGCCACCACTGTGTAAACTTTTGGAGGGAGAATTAACCCTGTACCAAGATAAGGTAAGAAGGTTTAGAGTGTTCTTCTCTGTTAATAATTCTGAGAGAAGACAAAGGATGTTGAGGATGAAAGCTCCCCCTGTCTGTTTGGAGTTGTTGACAGCTTGAGGATGAATCTTTCACTAAAACAGAAATCTTCTGTAGCAGATTAATCTAGAAGAAGTAAATCTTCAGATTGTTGTTGCTCTTTGGAAGATTTGAACTTGCAGCAGATCTGAGAGAATGAATGTTGTTCTCAGAGAGAGATGAAGATGTTGCCTTTTGGAAGAAGAAGACTGAAAGTATATGTTCTCTGTATGTGTTTTCTCCTTCTTCTGCTTTCTCTAATCCTTCTGTATTCTTGTTGTTCTGAAGGTACTGTATTTCTGAGAGACTTAGAAAAATAACTGTGAATTCGGTATCACTCTGAAGGAGTACAACTATTTTTGTATATCCTTCCTTCTTTGATAGCTTTCTGATTTGAAATTCAAATCATCTGTTTTTAAGGAATATATTATTCTAGCTTAAATCCTTCTTGGAACTGTAACAGCCACCAAAACGATTTTGGCAGGTCTTTTTTGATTCCTTTGTCGTGAAAGATACCGTAGCATTAAATGTCAACGGCTATTCTTGTCTTGGAATAGAAGGAATAAAAGAATATAATAAATGAATAAGATATCCATACTAAAATGACTGAATACGTCCAAAAGTACTTGAATAGATCCGTTAAGGTCGTCGATCTGTGTTCAGAGAGTTGACAAAATAACTGAAATAAATAATCTGGACGTGTATTTGTCGAACTGAGCTTTAATATAGAATTTGTCGATCTCTGGCTAGAATTCGTCGAATGTTGCTTGCCATTTGTCGAACGCTGCTCAGAGAATGTCGAGCGCTGGAACTGGCTATAATTCTTCAGTCTGCTGAGAAGAATTTGTCGAACGAAGCTAGACATTCATCGAACGCCACTAGCCATTTGTCGAATGCTGGGAACTTAAATATTCCTTAAGTTCTAGCTAATCAATCAGCCTAAAGACTTGACCCTTAAGCTATACAGTGGGGTCAACTTGATCCTTAGTTAAAACATAGCGATCCTAGCCCAAAACAGTAATAGGGTTGTTCCAACACTAAGGTACATTTTTCGACACCGACCCCTACACCCTCTCCATTTATAGATAAATCACTGAGTCTTCCGATTGTGCCGAACGTTTTTTGCTCGCCTCTTCCATATCCTTCAAAATTAAATAATGAGTGGAAAGATGAGCAATACAAAAAATTCTTACACATTTTCAAACAAATTAAAATAAATATTCCCTTCTGCAAGGCACTCTCCCAAATGCCGAAATGCACGAAATATCTTAAAGAGTTACTTTCTGATAAAAAGAAACTCGAAGATGTTTCAGGCGTTTCCCTTAACGCAGAATGCTCGACTGTTTTCCTTAACAAATTATCGCCCAAACAGAAAGACCCGGGACGGTTCTCCATCTCGTGCCTCTTCGGCAATATGTTACTAAAGTACGCTCTCGTGGACTTGGGTACCAGCATCAATTTACTGTCTTTTTCTCTTTTCAACAAACTCGATCTAGGCATTCCAAACCCAACAAAGATGAGTATCCAACTCATGGATAACTCGATAAAGTACCCAATAGGGGTAGTGGAGGATGTTTTGGTCCAGGTAGACAAGTTTGTCTTCCCGGTAGACTTCGTCATCCTCGACATAGAGGAGGACGCTGAGGTGCCTATCATCATCGGTCGCCCCTTCCTCGCCACCTCCCGTGGGCTAATTGATGTCAGTAATGGTCTACTCCTCCTTCGAGTCAGAGATGACGAAGTTACTCTGCATGTTAATCCCTCATTGCAGCACTCCCTATCAAATGATGATCCCTATTCTTTAGTTTATTTAAGCTACGCGACGGTAAACAAAGCACTTGTGGGAGGCACCCCATATTTATCTAATATTTTATTATGCTTTATTCTTTTTACATGTTTTTGCAGGGTTTCTTTTGGCCCCGCCAACATTAGTTAGGGAAGCCTTTTTGCTCCCTTTTTATTTTTTTGTACATACTGCATTTTCATTTTCCCTTCTTCATACTTAAATTCAAGTACTCTTCTTATTATTGCCAAAGGGTGGAAGGGTAAAATCCATCACCCCTAATTCAAGTACTCTTCTTATTGCCAAAGCTTTTACCCTCTTTCCCTTAGCCAATTTATTACATATAGTCTTAATTCAAAAAATTATTTGAGAGCATAATTAGTAACTTGTATTTTTCCTTCACATTTCTTTAAACAAAGGTTCTTATAATTTCGATCTAATCTCGTTTACTAATGATTGCAATTTTGCTTGCTATTTGGTTAATTAAGAAGTCTTTTGGCTAATACATTTCTCTCTACTTAAATCAATTGCATAATTTAGGACTTAACTCTTTATACTTTGGATTTTTATTTTTTAGTTTCTTATGATTAAATAAAACGATAGCCAAAAATTAGAACTTATGTTAATCCCATATGGATCTCTCTTACTTTTGCTCTGGAATAGCAAATGTTTAAGTATGGGGGTATTTGATAAGTAGTAAAATATACGTATTTTTAGTATAGTTTTTAGTATAATTTTAAGTAATATTGTAAATATTTTATGTAAATTAATGAGTAATATGTTTGTTTTATTATTTTCCTTACAAACTTAGCTTTATTTCAAGCTCTCAGCCAATTTCGGAACAAATCTCAATGAATTGATCAATTCACGCCCGTGACACCTTATACACGCCCGTGACCAAATCCCGTATAAAAGGTCACGTCCGTATTCCCCCAATCTATCAGTGAAACATGCATCAACGCCATGCCCTTGACGTTTGCCACCCATGGTCATGCCTGTGACACCCCAAACATGCCCCAAAGACATGCCCGTGACACCTCAGACACGGCAAATGCTTCTAGAAGCTGGCTGAGCCAATCTTCCCAAGACGCTCTAAAGTCACGCCCCTCGGTCACGCCCGTGACCGAGGGCGTGTAAAAATAAAAAATTTCCTATAAATAAGAGGTCTCGGTTGAAGCATTTCTCATCCAGAATTTTGTGTGTTTAGTGTTTTTCTGGAGTAGTGTAGAGCATTTGTGAGTTATTTTCTGCATTTCTAAGTAGTTGTTTTCTCTTTCCTAGTCTAGGTGTAACCTTTATTTTGGCAATAAAATAGTTGTTTTCTCATTGCAATATAGTTTTAAATAGTTCTATTTAATGTTTAGAAGTAGCTTTTGAGTGATATTCCCAAACCCTATTTTGGGTTCTGAGTGTGTAACACACATTTAAGTTATAAAATTTCGGTGTTCAAATTATTCTATAATTGTTCTATACCACCCCCATCCTGGATGAGAGGCTAAGTACTTTTTAGCGCTTGATTAAGATGGTTGGGACGGATATTATTTCGGCATTTTTATAAGTCTTTCAATTCTATACCACCCCCATCCCGTATGAGAGGCTAAGTACTTTTTAGCGCTTGATTAAGATGGTTGGGATGGATACTATTTCTGCATTTTATAAGTCTTAATTTCTTTATTAAACCCGCTTATATCCGCTTAAAATATTAACATGTCTTTTCTAATTATTAATGTCGTCTTCATTCCGATTAGTGGCTAATTTCCTTTAGTGCACAATGTCGAAGAGCATTGGGTCAAATAAATGGTTTTCAAAATTATTAAAATATCTCTTTTCTAAAAATAATTAGCGAGCTTAGGGTTTACCCGAGAAAAACGTTGAGTGGAACCATATAATCGATGTATGGTTCTCATTTCTGATTCCATTCACTAGTTAGCCTAGAGGCTCATGCGTATGGATTGATTGCTCATGAGTAAAGAGAAGTGTGCTCTACTCTCGAGAGAGGATGCGGTAAGTCTCCCTAATTGGAAATAAAAACCCAATAGATGGGTTCACAACATAAAGCGAGTATTAAGGAGATTAGATTAAAGAACGAGAGTTCGGTCGAATATTCGTAATCTCAGGTGGGCGTACCCTCGAGAGAGGTGCGTTCATACTTATGGAACCTCCACGGCCAAGCTGTTTTAATGTTTTAAAAAAATCAGATCTTTTACTTCTAAAAAAAACTATTTTCCTCTCAAGGTAATTCGACATCGAGCGTTATCTTCATCATCGTCTAAAATTCTAGTTAGACGTATATTATCGTTCCATATAAAACCAACTCAAAATATTACTCCGATAAAATAATTGTTTGTTCCTTATAAGTAGAAGTAATCAACAGGATCCGCGGACATATACGACCTCGATATTTTCTAAACCAAAATATCATGTACTATACGTGATAAGGTATACTTGCCTTTATCGAATGATTAGTTTGGATAAATATTAAACAAAAGCTTTTCAAACCCAAAACTTGCAAAACTCTCCTGTTCAATTTAAAAATCAATAGAATTCGGCGTCGTAGCCGGGGCGTAATTGTCGAAATTTTGAAATAAGAAAAGACTGTTACTTCTATCTTTCGATAGGATAACGGTTAGTTTCTCGAAGTAGTATTACTTGCGAAACTCCTTGAAAACACTCGCCTAATTCTAATCTCATCACATAAAAGTTTTGCAAACACAAAAAAGCCAAAATTAACTCATCACCTCTCAATGATCTGCATGGAAATGGGTTCGATTCAGCTTTGATCATGCTCTAGTTGCCATGGTCTATCGCACGACGTAGGTACAGCTTCACCTCGGCCCGTAAGGGTTTAACACATACAAGTGTTACACAAAGCAATGGCTACACACCCAATCCTTCCAAGAGGACTTAGGTGTAACGCCCCGAGTTTTTCTTCTTATAATTATTTTAATAAGGCTTAGGGGATTAATAATAATTATTCTAAAAGCGAGATTTTAATTCAGGGCGTCGGTGCGTAGGGGCGTTACCGTTGCGTGATCGTCGTCGTCATCCGGCGTTTTGTTTTTAGAAAGAGGCTTAAGCGGGTATATGTATAAATATATATATATGTATATATTCGTGTATTTAGGGTCTCGTATATATATTCTCTTATATAAGTGTTATGCGCATAAAAAATTTCTTATATATATTTATATATGTATATATATTAAAGTTATACAAATGTTTACATATAATTATACCTATAATATACATACAATTATATGTATAATTATACCTATAACTATTCATATAATTATATACATATATACATATTATTATACATATATATAATTTTATATATATATAAGCATATATTTTGCTAAACCCTCCTCATTCTCCCCGATAACCCCCCCCCCCCCCCCCCCCCGCCGATCCCTCCAGCTTTTTTTTATTCCCTTCCCCAATAACTCCCTCTTCCCCTCGTGTTGCCCACGTCGCGGAGCTAGGGTTCGTCGGTCGGTGCCGATTTCGTCGCCAGAGCTGTCGGAGGAGGTTGGGTCGCCGGAGCTAGGGTCCCGGGCGGCTCTCTCCTTGCGTGGTCGCGGTCCGGCGAGTCGCCGTGTGTAAGAGAGGCAAGAAAACCCTTCCTCCCTCCCTCCTTCTCTCTTGGCTGGATCTCTTACTTGTTGGTATTGCTTCTCCTAGATTTCTTAAGCGCAGCAAATTTCGTTTTTCTTTCTTGGTTGTTGGCAAGATTTTGGGATCCATGGGGTTCGGCTTTTTAATTCCTGTTATAACAAAAATTCTGGTTTGTTTATTTTGGAAGCGGGTGTTGGTCTCATACCTTTGATAGGGGCGTGGGCTGCCGTTCGGTTTGGGGCTGCTGCCTTTACCCTGGGTTTTCCTGATATGGGGGGAGCTTTTACTTATGTTGTTGTGTTGTTGTTCCTTTATTCAGTCGCTATTATGCTTGTTATTTTCTTTTTTTAGCTGCTATGTCTCCTCCTCTCCTCCTTGTTAGTTGGCTGCTACTGTCCCGATCGATTGGGTACCAGCTGCTGCTCTTAATTTAGGTTAGGGATTTGTTGATTTCTGCTTTGATGCAGTCCATTAATTGATGATGTATTGCTCCTCTTTTTAATTGTTATGGCTGTATTGAGGCTGTACTATTCATTTTTTCTATTATGGTGGCTATCTTGAGTTGCTGCTACTCCTCCCTTCAGTTTTGGTATTGAATGTCTTCATAAGATCAAGTAAAGATCTCAGCTTTGGGATCTGGATAATTTTGGTTTGGGTTTAGGTCGGCTGTATTGTTGGAGTGCTCTTTTCAGAATTTCCTAGTGCTATTCCTCTTACCATTGCCATGATTCAATTTCTGACGTTTTATTATTGTTACTTCAAGACCAAAATTATCACATGCCATATATTGGTCTAATTGTTTGTTGGGAGGGGGGCTGCCTTATAGTCTTGCAAAGTTGGGGGCTGCCTTGTAGTTTTCAAATGGGGCTGTGATATATATATATAGATATATATATAACTCCAGTGGGACTTGTTAGGGGCTGCATTGCATCATTTCTGTTTGGATTGCTCCGTCTGGGGTTGCTGTTAAGCATATTCTAATTGGGGTTGCTTTATATATATTGTCTAATTGGGTTTTCAAACAAGGGTCGTTATATATATACAACTATAATTTGGATTTGCTGGGGGCTGCTCCTTAAGGAGTGGTTAAATGGGGCTGTTTTATTTGATTTACTAGATTGAGGATTTGCCTTATAGAACCCTGTTTGGGGGCTGCTTTATAAAACCTGTCATTTTGGGGCTGCTTTATTCATGGTCCTACCTAAAAGGAATATGTTGTGGTGATCTGCTTGGTTGTGGGCAAGGTTCCTTATAATATTTTTTTGGGGCTGTCTCCTCCCTGATTTTAGCATGGTAACAACTGATTCATTTTATTTTCCCTTGATTTCCTCTTAGTTCAAACTCTTGATATACGAAACTCTGCGCCTATACGCTAGGAAATTTTCTTGGTTTAAACTTAAGTAAATTACCCAGTTCGTAAATTTTCTGGGTTTAAGTTTGAGGGATAGGTATTTAATTAGGTTTATGCAAAGATAAATTTCCTAGGCTATATGCTAGAGATTTCGCTCTCTTGGGGAAGTTTGTGCCTGTTAGCTATTGGTTTTATGTGGGGTTTCTCCTTGGTCTATATGTTGTTGGTTAACTCTTGGGCTTATTTAATTGGTTAAGCGTAAATGGTCTTGCTCGGCAAATTTCCCGGATCCTACATTTCTTCCTTCGTATGGTTAAGTTGGTTATTTCGGCGGGCTAAAATTCCCTGGAAATTTCGTAATTTAGAATTCCTGACGATTTGGGAAGTCTAAATGTTAAAATTTCCTGGAAATTTCTCTTGCTAGTCCTCGGTGACCTAGCGAGGCTAGCAATTGTTTAAGGTAAAGGATAAGTGGACGAATTTTGGTTTTGGGCCTTTGACTTGTTCCAATGACCGGCAGCTTTGTACTCATAATAGCAGAAAGTACCGAATACTAATATATAACACTTGTAGATGTATATATATATTTATGCAGAAGTTATCAAAGGGTGCTAAATAGCTTTACTGTTGTAGCAAATGTTAAGGTTCGTCTTCCTATGTTGATTAGGAGATCTTCCTTGACCGTTAAACTAAGCTATGCTCTATTCTTGAGTTGCCTTTTAATTGGTTAGTGTTCATTCGTGGTGTCTTGTTGTGCCTTATTCATCGCACTGTTACGAGAAGTTCGTTAGGGAGTCAAGTTTGGGCTCACCCTGTGTTCCCTTATGAAACTTCGAGTGTTGTCTAATGTTCTGAGTGTTCCCTGGCGTCCTGCACTGAGGGTTATTTTATATATTTATATATATACACATATACTTATATATATGTTTATGCACCCCTGCTTTTGGTGCTTAGTGTGAGCTGAAAGTCACCGCCACTGTGACTCTTTTGGGTTGTTGGTTTCAGTGGATTGGAGTCACCGCCGCAGCACTCCTGTTTGGCTTTTTGGGTGGCAATGGAGCACCCTGTTTGGCTTTTTGGGTGGCAGTGGACCACCCTATTTTCTTGTGAGCTGGTCAGTCTCTAGTTATTAAAATATGTGCCTATATATATATGTGTGTGTATTATGACATGATATGTGAAACCGTCACCTCTGAGTCGCATTGCGGACAAGTGGTTGGCTGAGATTTGCTTTGGCTATTACCTTTCAGTGTAGGATTTTCTTTTCCTCTTACTGAGTGCACTCGCTTGAGCTGGCTCGGGCTGTCGTAAGATTATTGATGTTTACCTACTTAGTTTTCCTTTCTGCACTCTCTTATTTCTCTTACTGCTAATCTTGGTTATCTTGCACCCTTTTGGGCTGAGGCATTCTTTTCTTATGAATATCTCAGGTTCAGGTTTTTAGCTGCCGCAGGTGTTAGAGCCGCGTCGTTCAGTTTTTCGCGTCGGGGCTCTTCCTCTCTCTAGGTAAGGGGCAGTTCTTTGGTTGTTGTCTTCTTTTGCTTGTATTTCCTTACTTCCTGCGGGTTCGTGTCAGTTGTTGGCGCCCGTATGACTTTTATGTTTAGATTACTTGATGTTTGCTTTGCTGTTACTTTTGAGTACTTTACCTACTTGCTCTCTGGGAAGCTTTTTGCTAAGATGTTGTATTTACTTTATTGATATATAAAAATGTCGTTCTTGCGTATCATGCTTTTAAATAAATGTCGCATATTTTGGAAATCGTAGAAAATCCTTTCTTACTGTACTAAACCTAGATATGTGCATATCATTTCTGGAAATGCTTATTTTCTTGCTGATGTAGGCTAAAAACAAACCTATTTCCCGCTGCATATATATAGTTTTCTACTTGTGCACTAGATGATCCACCAGATCGAGGGACGCGCTCTTAAGCTAAAATGAAAATTTCTCTTTTAATCCAATCACATATATGTCTTTTATAAAATTATCGTAAGGAGTGTTTGCCTGAGCGTCTGTAGTCGTCTCCTGCAGGCGTGGCATCACGGCGCGTATTTTCTCCTTGCTCTGATATTACGTATTATATTTTTGGGAAAATGCGGGTTGTGACAGTTGGTATCAGAGGGAGGTTAGCCGGGTTGCTGGAATAGTCTGGTTGGCCCGGTTAACCGCCTGGTGAGAATCGTCAATCATTGCATACACACACCGAAGGGTCATCAGTATGTCTCGGCTCAAGCATGAACACTACACTCATAGCATGATAAGAAGTATACGGGGCATATTATGTAGTATGGGATGCATAATATGTGTTTGTATATGGATCCTCATAGGTGACAACATGCGACTGTTATGTAGTATGGGATGCATAACGTAGGTCGCATGCGTGTCCATTAGCTCGTTTTTCTTTTTCGTTACATGCGATAATATGTAGTATGGGATGCATAAGATCGCATGTGTACGCCGCTCATAACATGCATTAAGGCCTTTTTAGATTGCATAGCACTGCATATGCATCATTACATAGCATTTGCGCACGTGCCAAGCTAAAGACATACATGATGACGCTCATACACACATGATTTGAAATAAAATTTGGCATTTCACGCATTCATATTATATGCACATAAGTTGATAGGATGATGGTATACCATCCTAAGTTAAGCATAACATCATTTTATGAATTCCCAGAGCAAGGTAACAGCAAGAGCAAGTATCTACTCTTTCCTGGTCTGTATCGAGTTAGGAAATTCTAGTTCCTAGCTGTTGCGTCTTAAGCTAGGTGTATTGAGGCGTTCGTTCATAATTGCAGTCGATGACTCCAGAGCGTCGTGCGTCGGAGTCGGCTCCCCAGTCAGGGGGAGAGTCTTTGGGTGCGCGCATTGATGCGGTAATTGAGGAGTTGCGTCGGAGTAACGAGGCGTTGTCGAGGCAAGTGGTCGTGATGCAGGCTCAGATTCAGATTTTGATAGCGGCTACTTTTGGGCAGAAGCCTGAGGCGCAGGACCCTGTGGTGGGTCAGGAGGCTGTGTCGGGGAGGAGAAAGAGGAAGGTTGTTAATTGTGGCAGTCCTGCCCCAAGTAAGAAGGGCAGGCAGGAGTTGGATCTTCAGGGTGCCTCAAAGAATGAATTGTTTTGCACTTCATGCAAACAGAGGGGAACGACGACAGTCATTGCTGGTCAAAGGGTAAGGTTTGTTATCAGTGCGGACAGAAGGGACATGTGAAGTCCAAGTGCCCGCAGCTTCTGTCGACCGGCCAGCAGCTTGCCCTCCCGGCTCTGGCACCGCCACCGCCTCACTAGCGGCAGTTAGATCGAGGGGAGGCCGAGTTAAATGTCGTAGCAAAGGAAGGAGAGCAGTTTTCCCCCTCAGTAATTCCAGGTTAGATTCTAATCTAATTCCTAACCTTCAGCTTTGGTTCTAGTTTATTTTCGCTCGTTTAGTTGCGTATCCGACCTTATAGGAGAGTTTAAGGTATATAACCTTTAGGCGAGCATTTATTCTCAATTCTGGTGCTACCCTCTTGTGCGTGGCTAGGTCTTTAGTGGAGCGTCGTGGTTTGACACTTAATCGGGTTGGTGATTCCCTTAGTGTTAAGTTTTCCCCTTGTTGTTTCTGTGGTGTCGGATCAGGGCTTTCAGAGTTGTCCTGTCTTCTTTGGTGGTTTCGTAACTTTTGCTAATCTAAGGGTGCTAGACCTGGAGTTTTCGTTGTGATTTTTGGGTTTGGACTGGTTGTCCAGGTTTGATGTTGTTATCCAGCGCAAGGTAAAGCATTTGCTCTTCAATCTGAACATCGGTCGACCCTCAAGCGTGTTTGGTTTTCCGCGCTATGTTTTCCCCGATTATTGTCACGATGTATGCAGGGAGCCTTTAGTTTCCAATGGTGTTGCTTACCTTGCTTCTATGCTAGAAGCCGTTTTCAGTTTGTTGTGTATCGAGGATTTACTTCCCTGTGGTGCGAGATCTCGCTGATGTCTTCCCAGTTAATCCCCCTAGCTCTTCTACCGGTGAGAGTTGAGGAGTTTGTTTCTGACCTTGAGCCGGGTACTTGTCCTATTGCTAAGGCACCGTACCCTTTGGCCCCGCGTGTGTTGCGAGAGTTGCGCACTCAGATAGATGAGGGGTTGCAGTGTGGCTTATTCTGGCCTAGATCCTCTCCCTGGAGTGCTCTCGTTTTGTTCGTAAAGAAGGAAGTTAGTTCGGTGTTTTCGAAGGCCGATCTTCGTGTAGGCTTCCTTTAGTTGGGGATCCGCTTGTCAGTCGTTCCGCGATCTGTTTTCTGTTCTCGGTCTGGACACATCGAGTTCTTGGTAATGCCCTTTTCTTTTTTGGGTAATCTTATCCGCATCTGCTTTCCTAACCCTTTTCGGTTACCGTTTCTAGCTAGCGAGTGTGAGCTTATCTCCCCCTTTGCTCTCTTATTCGTCGTGTTCTGAGTCTTGGTTCTAAGTTTCGGGGCGAAACTTTTGTTAGGAGGGGTGGTTGTAACGCCCCGAGTTTTTCTTCTTATAATTATTTTAATAAGGCTTAGGGGATTAATAATAATTATTCTAAAAGCGAGATTTTAATTCAGGGCGTCGGTGCGTAGGGGCGTTACCGTTGCGTGATCGTCGTCGTCATCCGGCGTTTTGTTTTTAGAAAGAGGCTTAAGCGGGTATATGTATAAATATATATATATATATGTATATATTCGTGTATTTAGGGTCTCGTATATATATTCTCACGGTTATATATATGAGTATATATAAGTGTTATGCGTATAAAAAATTTCTTAATTTTTTTTTTGAAAGATTCACAGAGTGAGCGTCGCATCACTCAGTGATTCCATTTTATAAATAAGGAAAAAATGAGGGCACAATCGGTGCGGGATCCACCCCGGACCACCATATAAAACATGAACACATTACCCAAAATCTAAACAAACAGAAGGAGAGCCGAAATCTGACACCCTGAGATAAACGGAGTTTGTTACATCGTCCTTGATGAGGGTATGGAGGTCAGTAGGAATGAAGGCATTAGAGAAACTCCAGCTTGTATTACTCCGCAAAGCATACTTCGCCATAGCGTCCGCCACCTTATTGCCTTCTCTGTGAATATGTGCGCATGAAATCTCCAATGAATTGACCATCTGAATAATACGCTCGCCATACTCCCAAATTCTCCACTGATTGAAGCTCTTGTTTTTGAAACATTCCACTATAATTTTGGAATCCCCCAAAATATGAAACCGGATAATATTGTAATTTAAACATAGAGAGATCCCATCCATTAGAGCCAAGCATTCCGCTTCCAAAACATCTTTGTCGCCATATGAGTGAGCAAAACCAGCAATAAACGCCCCATCCTTGTTTCGAATACAACCTCCACCACTTGCTTTGTGCAAAACCGGGTTCGCCGCACCATCTGTGTGTAGGATCCAATCGGCATTAGAGCCACCTTTCCAGTCAAACGCCATACATTTAATTTGTTTTTTTTTTTTTGGATTTAGACCAAACCAATCGAGTATCCATTTCTCCTCCATGGTTCTAACAGGAATGAGGTTGAGACCCTTAAATACCCAACCAAATATGTTATGAATATCCAACAACATTCTTTTCGTAGTCCCATGCTTCCCTTGGAATTTTCGTGAGCACCTTTCCGACCATAACTTCCAAGTACAAATAACTACTGCACATAGAATAAACTTGTGAAAGCCCGGGGAAAATACCTTGCCTTTGTTCCACCAAAAGTCAAGTTTATAACAAAACGTGCGGCCTTTATGGACAACACCAAAGAAAAACTTCTCATAATGATTCCATACCGAGGTGGCCATTTCACTAGATACCAATAAATGATCTATAGATTCAATAGACAGGCGAAGATCACAGCGTATAAAAATTTTCTTATATATATATGTATATATATTAAAGTTATACAAATGTTTACATATAATTATACCTATAATATAGATACAATTATATGTACAATTTATGAAAAAAAAAAATCGCTCGCGATTTCCTCCCACAGCATCTCATCGCGATTTGCTCCATCCTCTTCACGCAGACGCTGCAGGATCGTCTTCCTCACACAGCACTACCTGATTCCCCTCTCTCCCTCAACCTCTCTCTCACACGCGAGATCACAATTTCCTTCCGCTCGCGATTTCCTCCCGCAGCCTCTCTTCGTGATTCGCTCCATCCTCTTCACGCAACCCCCTTCCTCCTTTCCAGCCGCCGAAAAGCTCGCCGCTCCCTTCCTCCTCTAGTCGCCGACGAGCTCAGGCCTCCTGCTCTGTGCGTACTTCGATCGAGAGAGAGAAGTCGAGAGGGGAGACTATCGCCGGATTTCTGCCCCTAATGCCGCCTGTTTCCCGTGCCGCCGCCGTTCTAGGGTTTTCCCTCCTCTTTGCCGAGCCCTCACTCCAGATTTCTGCTGGATGCGGTGAGGTGTTGCCAACAAAGGAAGATAAAAGGGGAAGAATTCGCCTTGCCGAGATCTTCTCTTGTTCGGGGGAGGTTGGCGACGGTGGTGTTCCTAATGTACCGGGTTCTCAACTAGAGCAGCCCAATTATGCCCAAGAAACACAAGTTTACAATACAAGTCAAAACTGGAATCAACAGCCACCACTTTACTATGGTAAGCTCCAGTTCTCTGCTACTGCAATAGCTATGAGTTGAAACTATTTGCGCTTAATTTCCTATGCTTCTCCATATTTGCAATATTTGTTTTGAGTTTTTCTCAACGAAGTGTTTCTGGTGTAATTTCTGACAGGGAAACAATGGAGTATACTTTCTTATTCATCACATAAAAGAAAATTAGCATTGGTTTAAGTCCGATGTCACCCCACCATAAGACACTCGTTTGATATGGCAACAGTTGCGATCATCTCTGTAGAAAAGCTCCATTTTGTATTATGTTCAATAGAAGCCTAATTTCAGATTAGTTCCATGGTCCGTCCTGCACCAAAATGAACTCAAAATCACAAAGTCTAGAACTTGAAATAAAATTGAGTATTTTTTCATATCAAACTGCAAGCAGCTTGCAGCCTTGCAGAAACTACAAGCTTCAGCTTGCAAAAAAATATAGATAATGTAGCAGGACACCTTGAGTTTAAAATTAATGGTGAGCCAATCCATATAAGAGGGGGATACCTAAGGTTGTAATTTTAATTCACAGATATATACTTATGCATACAATATTTAGAGTAGGAATTGCAAATATAAGAATTTTGATCGCCACTATGTAACTTCTTGCAAATATAAGAATTTTGATGTTATTAGCTGTGATGAATGTTTAATACTGATGATTAATTGAGTACCTTTATGATGTTTGTTTTATCGCCTCTTAACATGAAGCAACAATTGAAGATTTTTGATCAAATTATGGAAAGACTAATACTTTAGATGGTGACATTGGAAGTTTACATTCAAGATTTAACATTTATCATCTATGGTTTTGTAATTCCTTAAACTGCAATGATTTAACCATGCTTGAAAAGTGATGTTTGCAAAAAATATTTGGAATTCCTTAAATTTTGCTTGAATTCCTCTCGCGGGCGGCAACGATCGGCAAGCGGCAACGTTCGGCAAGCGGCAACGTTCGGCAAGCGCCTATAATCATGTTTCGTCTATCTTTTTGGTGAACTAATTTAAATTTTCTCCTATATTCTGCAGCCTTTTGTTTTATGCTTTGGTTTGGAGAAAAAACTTAGTATATATATACTTTAAGTTGTATTCGTTGGATCCAGATTTCAGATAATACATTAAAATTTGCATGTTCTTACTGCATAATTGGATCCAGATTTCAGATAATACATTAAAATTTCCATGTTCTTACTGCATAATTGGATCCAGATTTCAGATAATACATTTCTTGAGAAGAAAGAAGCCCAGAAAATTCTATGCAAACTATGGAAGGATGATTGAGTAGAAATGGAGGTAAAAATGACATATTAATTAGTTTTTTTTCTTCTATTTTGATACCTCCATGGAAACGGCTGCAAGCTGAAAATACTATGTACATTTAAATAATATAAAAGCAATACCAAATAAGATGAGAATTATAGACATAATTTAAATGATATTTGCATTATCTCCTATCCTTTGAGATAAAGCAAACACGGGTAAGAAATGTTTGGGAAGTTTAATTGCACTATTTTCTTGGTTCTACTTCATTTAATTTTGAAGACCTGTTATTGTTTTATGAAATTATTGTTTTATGGTTTGTTTTTGTCTTAACTGTTTATTGTAGTCTTTAAAATATTAGGCCATGTGCTTTATTGATAGTTGTAGCATATGCCGGTGATGCTTCTTATAAGTGAACTGGAAGTTATTTTTTCCTAAACTATCACCTTAAGTAAATCGGAGGAAAAGATAATGAACTGAACTTGGAAGAGTTAAGTAAATCGGAGGAGTATAGAGACATAACTTTTTATCGTAAAATTCAAGCATCAGAGATAGATGACGCTCTGAAGAAGATGAAAAATGGAAAGGCGGTTGGACCAGACGATATACCCATTGAAGTATGGAAATGCTTAGGGAGGGAAGGAATTTTATGGCTTACAAGTTTCTTCAATAAGATACTGAAGACAAAAAGGATGCCAGACCAATGGAGAGAAAGTATTTTGGTACCTTTGTATAAGAACAAAGGAGATATACAAAATTGTGTCAATTACAGGGGAATTAAATTAATGAGTCATACTATGAAACTATGGGAACGAGTAATAGAGAGACGAGTTAGACGAGAGACTAGCATCTCAGAGAATCAATTTGGATTCATGCCAGGGAGGTCAACCATGGAAGCTATACATCTCTTGAGGAGACTCATTGACAACTATCGGGAAAGACAAAAAGATTTGCATATGTTGTTTATCGATCTGGAGAAGGCGTATGATAGGGTTCCAAGAGAGGTCTTGTGGAGAGTCTTAGAAAAGAAAGGTGTAAATGTATCATACATTGACGTAATCAAAGATATGTATACAAATTCAGTGACCAGGGTGAGGACATCTGGAGGATTAACACAGGAATTCCCTATCGCTGTTGGCTTACATCAAGGGTCAGCTTTAAGCCCTTACCTCTTTACCCTTATCTTAGATGAGCTCACCGGACATATCCAGCAAGCAATACCTTGGTGTTTATTATTTGCAGATGATATTGTTTTGGTCGATGAGACGCGCGAGGGTGTAAACGCGAAACTGGAATCTTGGCGAGACACTTTAGAAAAGAAGGGTTTTAGGTTGAGCAGGACAAAGACAGAGTATATAGAGCTTAAATTTAGTAGTGCAAGAAGGTCAGATGACTCCGTCATTAAATTGGGTGACCAAGATATTTCCCGCAGTGAGTGCTTTAAATATCTGGGATCGATAATTCAAAAGATGGAGGTGTAGATAAAGATGTGATTCATAGAATCCAAGCAGGTTGGTTGAAGTGGAGAGGCGCGTCTGGGATCCTATGTGATCGTAAAGTACCACTAAAACTTAAAGGCAAGTTTTACCGTACTGCAATTAGGCCTGCAATGCTCTACGGTTCTGAGTGTTGGGCAGTGAATGGTGTACACGAGCAAAAAATGGGAGTCGCGGAGATGAGAATGCTTAGGTGGATGTGTGATCACACGAGACTGGATAAAATTAGGAATGAATGTATCAGGGATAAGATAGGAGTGGCGCCAATTGTAGAGAAGATGTGAGAAGCTCGTTTAAGATGGTTTGGACATGTACATAGGAGACCATTAGAGGCACCTGTTAGGCGTTGTGAGAGTTTAGTCACTAGACATGTTAAACGGGGGAGGGGTAGACCAAAAAAGACTTGGAATGAAACTATAAAGAAAGACATGATGTACTTAGGCATTAATGAGACTATGCTTAAAGATAGGGCGCAATGGCGACAGAGGATCCATATAGACGACCCCACTATGGTGGGATAAAGGCTTGAGTGTTGTTGTTGTTGTTGTTGTTGTTGTATCACCTTAAGTGTGTACTTTGGTGCATACCTTCCTTATTTGCTGCCATTATTGTGTTCTGCTTGAAGAAGTTTGAGATTGTCTAAATTTCTCTGGGAACATGTCTTGAATGACATATTTCATACTGCTTTAAATATCAGCAAAAAGATTTCTCAAGTCACTGAAGAATGCCAGGTGTGTTTTCCTCATCAATTATGTATTTCCTTTCATGATTCCTCTCATTATTATGTTTTGCTGTTAAAGCTACTATTAAAGCTACTGCTCAGATCGGTCTACTTATATAATAGATGCCTTTGTCTTGATGCCACGTGCTCTTTTTGGCGTGCTTTCAAATCTTGCACAATTTTATTTTGCCAAAATTAGCCATCCCTTTAATTTTTTGACCAAGTTGTGGTTGTTGCAGGTTTCGAAGACTGATGAAGAAAAGGATAAAAGGCTGAAGAGGGCGCGGCGTATATTAGAGTCCGCACTTTTGAAGATGGATGACGCTATCATGCTCTTCCATGACTTCTGAACTCTCATCACAAATTACGGCTAAATTTGCTAGACGATAGAAATTAGAATAGGTGTTTTATTAACTTAATTGGAATGATTGTATAAATCATCCGGCGAGTATGCATAATTACCGAGATCTTCCCTGTCCATCTATATTAGTAATGCAAACTCATTTAAAAAAAAGTGGGGTGCTTTCTGTAATTATCCAAAGTTGGAGGGGAGGTCTCAGCAAACAACCCAACTTTAATTTTGTTAACAAGGCAGGATGCTTAAGATGGACTAACTGGCTTATCACTTATATGAAAGGTTTGTTGATTTTTTTTTGAAAGATAGGTAGGCTACAACCTCATTAATTATGCTTTCTTTGATTGCAGAGTGAATACAATGAAAGACAAGTTGTTTCAGAATTTGCAGATTGAAAGGGAGAAGAATAAAGAACTAATTGAGAGAGTGAGTTAAAACTTTTTGCTTCAAGTTTTCAGTTTTATTTCACTTACGGTATAATTGACAAGGAAACATCTGGTTTGCCAGGTTGAAATATTGGAAAAAATATTGAAGGTTGCTGATGCAGAACATGAGGCTTTGATTAGCATGCTCGTAGAAGAAAACGAGATAGGAATGAGTCACATAAAGAGCAATTGAGAAAAAACTGAAGGTATTTGAAGGGAAAAAATGATCTATTTGATCTCTCATCCCCCTCCATCTTGTTATTATTATTAATCCAATACAAATGTGGTTGCTAGTGACAGTATATTTGATTGAATACAGTATGTACTAAATTAGGGGCAAAATAGTAATTGTGCCTCATATTCAGAGAAATAGCCGGCTAAGCGATCTTGTTCTTATTGTTATTATCTATTTTGCAGGTTGCTACTGACATGTTTAAGCCCTTGCAGAATTTGGCAAAAGGGGATACAAAAATAGAGCTGCAGCCCTTGTAGAAGAAATGAAGGGCGCATTTAACCATAAAAATCAAGGTCTAAATATTTTCTTCCATTCTTTACATAAAATCTGGCAAATTGGCAACCGAGAACAATTGAATTCTGTACAATAGTTACAAAGTTTTGGTATCTAATTTTCTCTATTAGATGCTTCCAGGTCTAGTTTCAATGACTTCAGTAATGTTTATAATGAACCCATGATTATTGAATACTCTCTGTTAGATGCTTTCATGTTGTGTTTGGGATTTGTATTTGACCATCATGTATTGATGATGATGATTATTATGGCATTGGACTTATGATTATTGTTGATGAAGACTTTTTTTCTTACAAAGATTAGATCTATGTTGATAGGAGCCAAGGCTAAAGTTTATGGCGGTTTGTTCCTTCTGATTGAAAATTTATAGATAAATCATTTTCTTGCGACCCTTCAATATATTTTATAAATGTTTAACCCCACATACAATGAAGAAGTGATAAACACTTTGATGTTGTTGAAATGGCAAGTTTTTACACAACATGCTCAAATCCTGAGAAAACCTCATACAGTCTGACATGAACAAGGCTTGAGCTTTCAAAATCAGGCCTTGTTTTGTCATGGAGTTTCGAGGCTAAGCCGAGTTTGTGCAAGGCCTGATCTACTCCATGACAAGAAAGGTTCTCTGCAGTTAATAGGTTTCGAGGCTACTCCATGGGAAGCCCTCACTACTCCATGGGAAACCCTCACGATGACGAGCATCAATTCAATTAGCGCGGACTTCAAGCTAGTATAAAGCTATGGATCTCTCTCTTGCTAAAAGTTTATGGATTGAAGCATCCTCCATAACCAAACACCCTTTAACTCAAGAGGAATTTGGAAATCAAATAAAAGGTCTAAACCTTGGGGGTTTTATATATAGAAAAAGGAAGAAGCCAATTTGTATTAAGCTTATACTCTTTCATGAATTAAGAGGTCTTGAACCTTCAAATTTATTATTTCTTTTGCATTAAAATGCAGTGGGCAGAATTGCTCCTCTCTCCATCCCTAAAGTTCATGAAGAGGAAGCAGAAACATTTAATACCCTTCGCAGCCACTTGTTCATTTTGCAATATGTCAAGGAGCTTACTCTGATCCACCTGTATGTTTTGCCTCCCAAAACATTTTTCTTTTCCGATTCATCAATGCTTCGATTAATAACTAAATGTTTCGCAGGCACGAGTTTACCGGCCGAAACATATTCTGCGGGAAAGAGTTTATCCGGGCGAACGTGAAGGTCCGAAGCAAAACCAAGATCTTTCTCCCAAAAATAATATCCTACTACATGAAAGATTGTTCTTTTGAAGCTTCTAAGCTTCTAAAGATTGTGAATGAGTGTGTGTCGGAAGCCGAGCAGTGTGCCACCGGCGGACGCATCGAAAAAAGGACCGATGACTGCATCGTGTGGCTGAGATTCGATTCGACATTTCGATACATTATATGCAGAGGTCTTGTCGGCGAATAGGTGCTTATTCGAGGTGTATCTCGAATGTTTTGTGCACAGTTCTCTATACATATATTGTCCCTTGGGGAAATCAAATTGTTGTAACTAGGTAAGTTCTTTCTGTAAAAAATGAGCTGAGTTGATGTAAACAAGAGGGAATAAAAGGGTTTGATAAACGAATGAAGTCAATGTTATGAGCTGCTTCCTCATATCTGCTTTTACTTTGCATTTTGTCCACAAACTTTATACTTATATTTTAGTTTTGCTTAATTATGATGAAATTTTATGTTCATTTACTCAATTTTATGCTCACTCGTACTCATTTACACTCAAATTATGTTTAGTTTAAGGTGCGCACGGTTGAACACAATTCAGACTTCAGAAATAAAATATGGAGGCCAATTAATGAAAATGGACCTCCAATTATAATTCCAAGAATCAAATTCTAATACCAATTAAAGAAGGGCACATCGTGTTTATTATATTATTTTTAAAAATTTTGATAGCTATAAGAATCATAGCGGATATAGAATTTTAGAAAATATCTATAATAAACACTTTTATCACGTTGAGTTATTCATTACTTAATTATCAATTTTATTCGTTTTCCATTTCATTTTTATACATAATCTTTGAGCACTATTTATAATTGTAATATATATATATATTAATTTTCAATTATTTTGGCCGGTGGCCATGTTCAATCGTGTCTGTGGTTATGGATATAGGACCATGGTGTTAGAGTACCTGAAGAAGCCGAGTCAATACATAAATGTCATCGAGAGCGCCTTGATGTTATATTAAAAAGCGTGGCGAAAGGTATATTTATTATATTTTTAAAATCGGTGTGATTGCAGCGCTTTAACATAAAAGCATGGTCATTGATAATTTTTTAAATATATTAAAAACGCAATCAATAATCACGTTTAACAAAAACCCACCGGGATAGGTACATTACATTCCACAACGTTTCTAAAATAAATGTCGTTGTAGTCCTCAAGTCTATGAAGGCGTTTTTTGTGAAGAAGTGCCGCAATAATCTATTCCGACGGTTGCATCCCAGACGCTTTTGCTGCGTTCACCGCCGAATCAATGGCAACGATTGATCATCGTACTGTTGTCCTACTTCCTCTCTCCCTCCCTTCCTTTTTTTTCTTTCTTACCCTCTTCTCTCTTATTCCCTCGCTCCCCCTCTTCGTTCTCCTCCCCCTCTTTTTTTTCTCTTCCCTCCCCTCCCTCCCCCCTTTTTTCCCTCGCATACCGGAGTAGAACCCGGCGCCCCCCCCCCCCCCCCCCGATCCCTCCAGCTTTTTTTTTCTTCCCTTCCCCGATAACTCCCTCTTCCACCCGTGTTGCCGGCGTCGCGGAGCTAGGGTTCGTCGGTCGGTGCCGATTTCATCGCTGGAGCTGCCGGAGGAGGTCGGGTCGCCGGAGCTAGGGTCCCGGGCGGCTCTCTCCTTGCGTGGTCGCGGTCCGGCGAGTCGTCGTGTGTAAGCGAGGCAAGAAAACCCTTCCTCCCTCCTTCCTTCTCTCTTGGCTGGATCTCTTACTTGTTGGTATTGCTTCTCCTGGATTTCTTAAGCGCAGCAAATTTCGTTTTTCTTTCTTGGTTGTTGGCAAGATTTTGGGATCCATGGGGTTCGGCTTTCTAATTCCTGTTATAACAGAAATTCTGGTTTGTTTATTTTGGAAGCGGGTGTTGGTCTCATACCTTTGATAGGGGCGTGGGCTGCCGTTCGGTTTGGGGCTGCTGCCTTTACCCTGGGTTTTCCTGATATGTGGAGAGCTTTTACTTATGTTGTTGTGTTGTTATTCCTTTATTCAGTCCCTTTATTCAGTCGCTGCTATGCTTGTTATTTTCTTTTTTTTAGCTTCTATGTCTCCTCCTCTCCTCCTTGTTAGTTGGCTGCTACTGTTCCGATCAATTGGGTACCAGCTGCTGCTCTTAATTTAGGTTAGGGATTTGTTGATTTCTGCTTTGATGCAGTCCATTAATTGATGTTGTATTGCTCCTCTTTTTAATTGTTATGGCTGTATTGAGGTTGTACTGCTCCTTTTTTTTATTATGGTGGCTATCTTGAGTTGCTGCTACTCTTCCCTTCAGTTTTGGTATTGAATGTCTTCATAAGATCAAGTAAAGATCTCAGCTTTGGGATCTGGATAATTTTGGTTTGGGTTTAGGCCGGCTGTATTGTTGGAGTGCTCTTTCCATAATTTCCTAGTTCTATTCCTCTTACCATTGCCATGATTCAATTTCTGACGTTTTATTATTGTTACTTCAAGACCAGAATTATCACCTGCCATATATTGGTCTAATTGTTTGTTGGGAGGGGGCTGCCTTATAGTCTTGCAAAGTTGGGGCTGCCTTGTAGTTTTCAAATGGGGCTATGATATATATATAACTCCAGTGGAACTTGTTAGGGGCTGCCTTGCATTTCTGTTTGGATTACTCCGTCTGGGGTTGCTGTTAAGCATATTCTAATTGTGGTTGCTTTATATATATCGTCTAATCGGGTTTTCAAACAGGGGCCGTTATATATATACAACTCTAATTTGGATTTGTTGGGGGATGCTCCTTAAGGAGTGGTTAAATGGGGCTGTTTTATTTGATTTACTAGATTGGGGATTTGCCTTATAGAACCCTGTTTGGGGGCTGCTTTATAAAACCTGTCATTTTGGGGCTGCTTTATTCATGGTCCTACCTAATAGGAATATGTTGTGGTGATCTGCTTGGTTGTGGGCAAGGTTCCTTATAATATTTTTTTTGGGGCTGTCTCCTCCCTGATTTTAGCATGGTAACTACTGATTCATTTTATTTTTCCCTGATTTCCTCTTAGTTCAAACTCTTGATATACGAAACTCTGCGCCTATACGCTAGGAAATTTTATTGGTTTAAACTTAAGTAAATTACCCAGTTCGTAAATTTTCTGGGTTTAAGTTTGAGGGCTAGGTATTTAATTAGGTTTATGCAAAGATAAATTTCCTAGGCTATATGCTAGAGATTTCGCTCTCTTGGGGAAGTTTGTGCCTGTTAGCTATTGTTTTTATGCGGGGTTTCTCCTTGGTCTATATGTTGTTGGTTAACTCTTGGGCTTATTTAATTGGTTAAGCGTAAATGGTCTTGCTCGACAAATTTCCCGGATCCTACATTTCTTCCTTCGTATGGTTAAGTTGGTTATTTCGGCGGGCCAAAATTCCCTGGAAATTTCGTAATTTAGAATTCCTGACAATTTGGGAAGTCTAAATGTTAAAATTTCCTGGAAATTTCTCTTGCTAGTCCTCGGTGACCTAGCGAGGCTAGCAATTGGTAAAGGTAAAGGATAAGTGGACGAATTTCGATTTTGGGCCTTTGACTTGTTCCAATGACCGGCAGCTTTGTACTCATAATAGCAGAAAGTACCGAATACTATTATATAACACTTGTAGATGTATATATATATTTATGCAGAAGTTATCAAAGGGTGCTAAATAGCTTTACTGTTGTAGCGAATGTTAAGGTTCGTCTTCCTGTGTTGATTAGGAGATCTTCCTTGACCGTTAAACTAAGTTATGCTCTATTCTTTAGTTGCCTTGTAATTGGTTAGTGTTCATTCGTGGTGTCTTGTCATGCCTTATTCATCGCACTGTTACGAGAAGTTCGTTGGGGAGTTAAGTTTGGGCTCACCCTGTTTTCCCTTATGAAACTTCGAGTGTTGTCTAATGTTCCGAGTGTTCCCTGGCGTCCTGCACTGAGGGTTATTTTATATATTTATATTAATACACATATACTTATATATATGTTTATGCACCCCTGCTTTTGGTGCTTAGTGTGAGTCTGTTGAGCGTGTGAGCTGAAAGTCACCGCCACAGTGCCTCTTTTGGGCTGTTGGTTTGAGTGGATTGGAGTCACCGCCGCAGCACTCCTGTTTGGCTTTTTGGGTGGCAGTGGAGCACCCTGTTTGGCTTTTTGGGTGGCAGTGGAGCACCCTGTTTGGCTTTTTGGGTGGCAGTGGACCACCCTGTTTTCTTGTGAGCTGATCAGTCTCAAGTTATTAAAATATGTGCCTATATATGTGTATTATGACATGATATGTGAAACTGTCGCCTCTGAGTCGCATTGTGGACAAGTGGTTGGCTGAGATTTGCTTTGGCTATTACATTTCAATGCAGGTTTTTCTTTTCCTCTTACCGAGTGCACTCGCTTGAGCTGGCTCGGGCTGTCGTAAGATTATTGATGTTTACCTGCTTAGTTTTCCTTTCTGCACTCTCTTATTTCTCTTACTGCTAATTTTGGTTTTCTTGCACCCTTTTGGGCTGAGGCATCTCTTTTCTTATGAATGTCTCAGGTTCAGGTTTTTAGCTGCCGCAGGAGTTAGAGCCGCGTCGTTCAGTTTTTCCCGTCGGGGCTCTTCCTCTCTCTAGGTAAGGGGCAGTTCTTTGGTTGTTGTCTTCTTTTGCTTGTATTTCCTTACTTCCTGCGGGTTCGTGTCAGTTGTTGGCGCCCGTATGACTTTTATGTTTAGATTACTTGCTGTTTGCTTTGCTGTTACTTTTGAGTACTTTACCTACTTGCTCTCTGGGAAGCTTTTTGCTAAGATGTTGTATTTACTTTATTGATATATAAAAATGTCGTTCTTGCGTATCATGCTTTTAAATAAATGTCGCATATTTTGGAAATCGTAGAAAATCCTTTCTTACTGTACTAAACCTAGATATGTGCATATCATTTCTGGAAATGCTTATTTTCTTGCTCATGTAGGCTAAAAACAAACTTATTTCCCGCTGCGTATATATAGTTTTCTACTTGTGGACTAGATGATCCACCAGACCGTGGGACGCGGTCTTAAGCTAAAATGAAAATTTCTCTTTTAATCCAATCACATATATGTCTTTTATAAAATTATCGTAAGGAGTGTTTGCCTGAGCGTCTGTAGTAGTCTCCTGCAGGCGTGGCATCACGATGCGTATTTTCCCCTTGCTCTGATATTACGTATTATATTTTTGGGAAAATGCGGGTTGTGACATTAGGCTTCACACACAATCTCAATGAAGGAGGTACAAGACCACTCCGCTTCAGAACTCATGGTGGAGGTTTGCACCAACAACAATCCAAGCATGGGGCTTCCATTAGGCTCTCCGAAAGACACCTAAATCTCAAGTCCCGTACTATGATGACATATCTCACGGAGTCATTCTCCGGCACCCATTCTGGGCTTAACCTAAATGCACGTCAAAATCAAGCATCACCGATCCGGGCTAACGGCTACGGGTAGGCTTCACACAAAATGCCTAAATCGGTTTGTCTACTTTATTTCTATATGCAATACATGTCCAGGATGGACACACTCTACCCGGGGTTCTGAAGAACTATAGGAAGTCCTACACTTCACTAATTAGTGAAAGAGACAACCTCAAAATGCATAGAAAAAGAATGAGAGGACCAAACACGTCCTAAGACCGGGAGGAAGGATCGTTACCATTCCTTCTCTCTTCGGCGTCATGAATTCGAGATTCCAATTGGATGGAATGAACCGCACCGGGCTGCTCTCCATGGATCTGGAAACGTCTCGCGATACGGAGCTCCGTCAATGGCAAAAAATGTCTTCTTCTTCCTTAGCTCTCTGATTTCTTAAGGTTCGAGAGAGAATGAAGGTAGAAATAAACCTAAAGTTATCTCCCAAACATCCTTAAAGGTATTTCAAAAAGATCCTAGCCGTTAGATTCACTTTTCAGAAGGATCAGAAATGGCTTCAAACTTAGGATTTGACGTCAGCTCTCATTAAAATCGAAACTGGTAAAACATGCGCTTTGTATGCATTTGTCGAGTATACATGAAGATTCGTCGAGACTGTAGAATTTGTCGAGACATTTCGACGATTTGTCAAGGCCACTCAAGAGACTTCGGCGCTTCATCGGAATTTACACCATAAATGTGTTCATCGACAAACGCTGAGACCACTCGATGATTGCGTCGAGATCATTTGACGATTCGTCGATATCACTCGGTAAGACTCACCAAATAAGTGCTGTTCGTCGAGACATTTCGACTAATCCTGACAGTACTTCTTCTCAACCCTCACTTTGGAAAAGTGGGGTGTTACAACTCCATCTCCCTTAAAAGAATTTCGTCCAGAAATTACGGCAATCAGTAATATACCAAAATTAAAGCATACCTAAGGGAAATAGATTGGGATACGCCGCAAGCATTGTTTGCTCTCTTTCCCAAGAGAGTTCCTCTCTCCCGCAATTGTTCCAACGGACCTTTACCATTCGGATGGCTTTGATCCGCAATTGCTTCAACTCGGTGTCTTCGATGCGTATGAGCTTGACTTTCGTGGAAAGCCCACCATCAAAAGGCACTTCATCAACCACTACTATAAGGGTAGGCTCTTTCACAGCCTTTCTTAACACTAAAATTTTGAATACGCTGTGTAGACCGCTTAGCTCCGTAGATAGAGCAAGTCGGTAGGCATCTTCACCAATGCGTTCTAAGAGATCAAACGGTCCTACGTACCTTGGACTCATCTTTTTTATGCGCCGGATCCTTGCTACTCCCTTGACTCAGAAACAGAATGGTATAAGACTCATAGACTCAATCCTCGTATCTGTGACATGATTACATTAAGACAACCACCATGACAAACACTGAGGGTCAGATAAGAGTCCAAGTGCAGAAGAGACCCGTTTGGGATTGTCACATGTTGACCCTGATAAGGTTGTCGTAGAAGGTACCTTGAAGAGTCTAAAGTATGGAGTATACCAACAAGTTTCAGATAGAACCCCAAGTCTAAGATTGTGTGCCCAGCTAGGACGAATATAACATAATGATATCGAAGATACTTAGCCCAAAATAGATAGAGGCTTATCTTTTGTTTATTGGGGCTTACCTTTTGTTTATTGGGCAAATTATTGACAGACTTGGGTTTCCTTTGGATCTAATTTAGAAAGTGTTGCGTCGTGAAAATAATGATTTTGAAGTTGATCATATTCGATGTTGCTCGGGCGAAGATGAGAATGTGTAACAGTATGTTCGGAATGATGATCTATGGTATTACCAGGATAATGAAAGGACATCATTGATCGAACAACAACTTGACCTTAGTTGAATCATTGGAAATGTAAAGTCACCAGGATTAATCACTTAGGGATGTCGATGTCCTAGTCTAGAAGTTGAGGACGGAAACTAGGCCATACAAGTTGTAGTTATATTTGAAAGTTCTGGTAGTTTGGGGCATTCAGAAGTGATTAACTCATGAATCATTATAAATCACGCCCTATCATGGTAGAAGATTTTAACTACAATAATAGCTCTTATACCTTGGGAGCTATGATGATGAATAACAAGAGATCTTAGACGATGACTTATTGGATTTAGAATATAGTGTTTGAGTTTACTTCGATAAGAACGATCTAAGTTTATCTTACTTTGGACCATTCGAAAGTGATCAAGACTCGCATATGTGAAAGTGACAAGAATTTGGTGAAATCAACGTGATGATATTTCCTTGATGAAATTGACTTGTGAAAATCTTGGGGTTTCAAAAGATTTTATCCGTATACCTTATGAATCAAACTCCATATAGAAAATGATTGTGAGCCATCTTACAAATATTGATACTAGTGATGATTGATTAACATATACTCATGAAAGTTCACGAGTCACCCCCACTTATTTTGAGGATAATTGGGACGCTTGGCGATCTGATCAGTTCCATCAATGGTAAGAACCGGGTAAGTTGTAGAGTTGAGTTGTTTGAGTACTCGGACGCACGTGAAGAAATAAGAATCAGAACGTGTAGAGAAAACGTTTTAGAGGCATTGTCTACCCTTACAAACAATAACTTTAGTCACCGAAGAAATGGTGTTTTCCAGACCACGTAGTTTCCCGAAATAAAGAAAGACGTCATAAGTTTCGTGATGCACGGTGAAGGATAAGTGCAAAAGTCTTTGGAGAACTACCACAGTCACGGCCTGGGTTAGAGTGGAAGTTTGAGGACATAATTATGAATTTCATACATAAGTTACCACATCCCCACTCCGGGCACAAGTTTATTTGGAACATCGAGGATAAACTGACCAAGGTAGCTAGGATCACCCCGGGCTGGAAGGACGCTCCCATTGGTGTTTGGTGGGATTTGTTGAGCAGTTTGTCCGTTATCGTAGTGTGACCAGGACGATCGTGTCGAATCAGGCTGGACGGTGTACGTCCAAAGAGTGAAGATCAGTCCATGCTTATCTGGGCTTTTGGTTGACATCAACATAGCTTTCCACCCTCAGAGGGACGGAGGCGCAGGATTCCACCATCTTGGACCCAGGATGAGGATTTAAGGATACTCTGCTCTGAATTTGTGAAGAACATAGATACCCAGGTGCGGCTGATTCGTGTTAGGATGCTGGGGCCCAGAGCAGCCAGGTCAGGTATTACGATGTGTGGTATCGTCAAGTAGAGTTCCAGGTTGGAGACCGGGTGTTCCGGAAGATACGTCTGATGCATGGAGTCTCGCAGGTTCGCAGGCGGAAGAAGCTCAGTCTGAGATAGATGGGGCTCTACATGATCCTGGAGTGGATTAGCCTGTTGGCTTATAGACTGGAGTTGCCGCCGAAGTTAGCAGGATTGCACGACGCCTTCCATGCCTCCTCCTTTAGGAAATCTCTACTACGGCCGGAGTAGCGAATTTCTACTATAGATGGCCCGGTAGCCTCCGATTGATTGATTCACTAGAGCCGGTCCGGTTAGATGGCACGAAGATGTGGGTCTTGCGGCGCAAGAAGGTCCCGCTAATCAAGGTCCTATGGAGAAATCATGGACAGGAGAAGCTTATCATGGATCCTCTAGAACTGATGTAGCAGAGATAGTCAGTGAAATTCAAGCCAGGAATAACTTTCATTCTTAGGGGATGTTACGTTCAGTCACTCTCGGTGAAAACACCGCGAGCCAAGCCTGAATTTCGAGGACGAAATTATTATTTTTTGTTTATTGGGATTTATAACATCCCCCAAACAACCAGACCCCTAGAGTGGTTTGGTCATGACTAGGTCATGACAAAACCCTAGGAAGCTAGAAGAGACCACTTGGCTTTAGCCAAGAAGAAGGAAACCATAGTGGTCTGCAAATAGTAATTTCGAGTTAATAAGCATAGGGTTGGACTTAAGGGCCTCACCTTGACCCTTTGACCACACCATAGGATACTTAACCCTTTAGGGGTCCCCTTAGAGCACCAAGGACCCATTGGGGTCAACCAAAGAGGTCAAATTGACCAAAGTCAGCCCTAACCCTAAATTGGTGAAAGTAGCCTAATTAGGTTCAATTGACCTCCACCTTGCCAAATTGACCCTACATAGACCTTCCTAACCCTTAATAGAGACCAATAGGTCACTACCCACCCATTGGGGTCAACCCAAATGGTCAAATTGACCAAAGTCAACTCTAGCCCTATTTTGGTCAAACCAACACCTTTTGGATTAATTGGCCCAATTGGTGCACCACCATGACTCAACCAACTTTAGGTGGTGTCAAGGGACTCAAGACACACCACTTGGACCAGTAAAACCATCAGTTGACCAAGTCAACACCTCAAGTCAACACTTGGTCAACCTTGCCCAAAAAGAGGGGAAAAGGCTAACTCAAGCCCAATTCACTTGGGCTAGGCCTAATTGGAGTATCCCATTAGCTTAGGAGGCTGATAATTACGAGGAGTTACCACTCAATTTCTGGAAATGATGAGTAGGAGAGAGAAAGTGCAATTTCCCCCTTAATGAAGAGAGAGAAAGAGGAAAAAAGAAGGAAAGTTAATGGTGGGAGACCATGGGTCACTCCATTCATCTCCCCAAGCCCCTCTATTCATCTTCCATGATGCTTGGGAGGAGTTTCCCCATAAATTCCAGCCAGCCATCATCAATGGAGGAGCCCAACCATCATGGCCGAAATCTATTCTCCTCAAATTCCCCCTATACAGCCCCACATTCTCAAATCTAACTCCACCATTAGCTTCAAAAGGTGGATGACAGTCGAAATCATAAATTGGATCGAAGGTTTTGGGGGAGAATGGAGAGATCGGGCAAGCTCGCCGGAGAAGGGAAAAGCCATGGCCGATCACCGCCGCCATAGTCGTCGGGCTCCAAGAAGGTCTGGTTCTTCTCCTCTTCTCTAGTGGATAGATCTACATCTATTGCTTGCAAGCTTTAAGGCCAATTGTCCCTAGACCGTGTGAGACAAAAACTCCATTTTTTGGAGCTTTTTCCTCTTGTCTAAACCCCCATTTCCGGCCACCACCGGCCGGCCAAGACCTCCCATCGTCGGCCACCACCTCAAGGAAGGTGGTGGTGGCATTGGACGGTCGTGGAGGGGCGTGGGTGGCCGGGAAAACCACTTCCAAAACTGCCCAGGTCGAAGCAATCTCAGCCGTCGGCTGGAGGAGGAAGACAACCCGATGCCCTCCATTTCTTCTTTAAGATTCGTGCAGCAGTTTTTATATTAATACATTATTATACCTATATTTTTGTCCCTTTACTGACAACAGTTAGAATTAATTATTAAAAATACTTAGGCCCCTCTACAGAAAAGATGGTCAACGCCAAAGTTGTAGTCCTTTGAGTCTACTTTATTTTAAAATTGATTTCACCCCAAAAGGAGTTCTGTAGCTCCTTGTAGGGTCATTTTGGTGGGACTGGTCCCAAGGGTAGGGCAGCAACTATTTCTTGAATATATTTTGATTGGTAAATGGTACTGCCGTGAAATTTGGAACATAGGCTATTTACACCTACACCCACATCATATCCAAAGATGGGATTTTTAGGAGATTCTTTTTCTAAGATTTTTGAGATAATTTCATAATTAATATATTAATTAAATAGTGGGTCAAAAGACCTCTAATGCCCCCCAAATTTTGGTGGGTGCTCCTTAGGGTTACTGTATGAGCTAGGTAAAAATCTCAGCCCAATTGGGACTATTTTGTTTGAGTAATTTGTAAACCCAAGTTAGGACAAATAGGGTCAAAGTTAGGGTATGGTGTTTACCTTGGGGTATGGTGGTCAAAACTCATCACCATGAAGTGAAACCTTGGTAACTGGTTTAGGATCACCTAAGACACCTCCATGAGTGATATGGGGTGGTGTGGAGGTGGTTAAGCCCAAGAACACTAGTTCTATTCCTAGGTGTGCATTTAGAACCTTGTGAAGGCCATGTGGTCAAAAGTCCCTTTATGGTTATGAAACTTGGTGGATAGGTTTATAAGGTGTAAATAGGCACTGGATAATTTTATAAGAATTTTAGGAGCCAATATTCCCTTTGAATTGGGACATAACCCCTTTAGGGAAACTTCTTAAAAGAAACCTTTACATACTTAAAAAGTCTTGGATGATGATGAAACTTTGGTGGTGCCCTTATAATCATGTTTTAGACATCTGGTAATTTTTGTGAATTTTATTAAATGATTTAATCAGTACCTCTTTCACAAGGCACCTGTTTTGATTTAGACTTAAGAAAAATATTTGAGGGTCCAAAACTCATTATTAAATTATGCAAATTGGTGATAGGACCTTTCAGAACATTAGGAGGCTCTGTAAATATTTATAGAATTTTTGAAGACTTAAATCAGTAGGCTACTTCACAGTTCATTTAAATTGATGTTTTCTTAATTTATTTATTTTAGTAAGAAAATGATTTCCTTAAATCCTGAAACTTAGTCATTAGCCTTTTATAATGAATACAAGAGTTTGGTATTTTTCACATAATTTTAGTGTTGAGCTTTTTGGTGATTCCTTCATAAAACTATAATTTTGGACAAATGTTAAATAATTAAATTAGAGGGCAATTTCTTACTGTAAAACTATGATATATTGTTTATGATGTTATTTAGTCACCATAGATTTATCATAATATTTGGAGAGTCATATCATAAGATTTACTTACACTTCATGTTCATTTTCATACTTGGCAAATGTTTGGAGAAATTAAAATAAATATTAATTAATTAGGGAAAAATATGATTCTCTGGAATTAGTCTTATAACATCATGATAGACCTCCAGTAAATAGCTTGGGTCAGTTGGATGAATATTTGGAGTACCTCTAGTTGTGAGCGTCATATAACTCATTTGGTCTGCGTATAGTAAAACTGTGAAATTTGAGAATCAAGTGGATCCTTAGGAAGGATGGGAGGTAAGTGGTTTACCTAGTTTAGTTGAGAAGGTATGATGGTCAACAAGAAGTATTATAGATGGTGAAGGTGTGCTTGGTGAGTTAGAGGTAAGTTGCACTCGGGGGTCGACGAAAGATCGTCTTGGAAAGTCATAAGTCACTTAGGGTTAATCCAAGAGTAATGACGAGGAGGGTATCCTTACGGGTAGATACCAACAACACTAAGTGTCTTGAGAAAGGGAGCCTTGGGGTGTCATCCCATTGTGGTTCCAAGTACCGTAGAGAGCCCCTTATAGGGTAATCCTCGGGAAGTCCAAGATTAACCATAAATTATAGGGATAAGTTGATGTACAAGAATAACTTAACAAATAACACATTCACTCACACTCCGTTGTCACGGGAGTTTAGTTGTTTGGTTGTACGAGTGGTAGGCTCGGTGGTTGTAGCAGTAGATTAATTAGTCTGGTGAGCTTGTGACTCAGTAGTGTTTGTTAGTACGGACGGGTTGGTCCAGCGAGCCGGGGGCTCGGAAGGTTATTGGTAACGGGCGGGTTAGCCCGGGGAGCCTATGGCTCGGAGATAAGTAGTAGAACATGTTGCATGTGCATGAAGGTGGTGGGTCTCCGGTATTGGATGGTCGTTCACACCGACGTCAATACGTTGACTCGGCAAGTGTGGAATTTGCACTTAGCCTTGAAAGTCTGGTGGTCCAGCCAGTAAGAGTACGCAGATGCTCCACGGTTTTGCGTTGAGGCGTACGATAGGTCTAGGTAGGGTAGTGTGAATACCAACCTAGAGGTGGGCGATGCCCAACCTACCGCTTCCGTTTGCCACTACGGGAGTATCCTGGGGGTCTTGCTAGCTCCAAAAAGGGGGAACTAAAGGTCTATGTGCATAGAGTCGAAGTGGATGAGTTGCACTTGTATGAACATAGCATAACTGCATACCTTGCCTGTCATAGCATCAACATTGCATTTCAACCCCTACCCCTATTGTATAAGTCGGTTATGGGACTTCTTATACAATAGGCCTTGCTGAACGACCCCTTGGTCTATAGGTTTGTCTGGGCATTCCAATAAATCAATGGTTACTTTTCTATTATATCTGTCTTTACTTACTGCACTTTACTTACTCTTTACCTGCTCTTACTATGCTCTTTACTGCTTAGATTACTTATGTACACATGTGTAGTGTAGAAACATTTCCTGTACCACTGTCACCTGCTCTTTGTTATACCCCTTGCTGTCCTCCGCTTCATCCTCCCGCACGGTGCCTAGGATCCATTGGGGGTGGGGTGGGGAACATAAGTCTTAATCTTTTTGACTATCGGTCGGTGGACCATATCATTTTAGGGGATCGAGGAGACGCAGCAACACCAGAGGCCGATGCAGACAGAGGCAGACCGGTGCAGTACAGGAGCACGTGATTCAAGATCAGTGAGTGATTAGGAGTTAGCTTCCGCGAGTGATCTTGTAGTGAGGATATGATGTACAGGGCATGAGCCCTTTATTATTGTAACCCTTGTTATCTTTTTATTCAATTTTTCATGTGGACATTTTATATTTTTCATGTTGATTCTGTGGACTTGTCTTCTTTAATGCACTTTTCTTTATGATCGATTTGGCCGGCAAGATCGGTGTTTTGTAGTGGTGACCTTCCCGAGTGAAGGTGTCACTGCAAAGCAGCGGTTCTGGGCCTAAGACCCGGTGTTTGAAAAGAAAAAATGGGGTCTTACAGTTCACAACTGGAATGAAAGATTCTTGATCTTTGAAGGCAAGTTCGGTGGTCTTCCTACACGGCCTCAAGACCACGAAGATAGCTTGTTTAAGTCGCCGAAGATTTTAAAATTGAACAAGACATCATCAAGTCTTTTGCCAACGAGCGGCTAGATATTCAGCACTATCTGCCCTTGTCGTTGGTAGTCGCAGACATAACTCCTAAAAATAGTAAGCAGCATTCTGTGAACACAATAAATTAGTTCGCATTTGCCACACATTTTCTAGGAAAACTTCCCCTCTTGGGTTTTCCTCAGCAACCTTGAAGGTTCTCATAAATAAACCCAAAAATTAGACGAGGATGCCTTGACTCAGCGAGAGATGATGAAGAGAAGGGAATAGGAGAGGAAGTCTAGAGGAGACCCCGAAGAGGAGAGCTCATGTGGATAGTTATTCCCTCTACCAACATTGGTGAACGCATAAAGGAACTTGAAGGTAAGCCACTGATGCGATGGGAAAGCAAGGGGAAACATTTCATAGTGTCAACCTCTCACCCCTCTTGGAAGAGCGACATGGTTATCCACAACGCTCATGCGGTCATGACGAATCTTTATGGAAAGATAACCTTGACGAGCTGAGGAATATCCCACGAGAAAACCATCCTGCCGTGGCTACTCAGGCGACGGCGAGGATCACCATAATGAACCATTTTATATGTTACGCTTTTCGACAGTCCTTGATGATGGATGACAACCTACAAGAGGAACTAGAGGTAAAGGGTTGACTCATGATCTATGTGGTTAACATTAAATGAGACTGCACATACAAACATTGGTATTTTTGCAGAAAGTGTATGACCCAAAAAATCCTAAGTTTTGAAAACAAGTTTTCAAGAACTACAAGGAAACATGCCAAGGAATTATTGATTGGCTAAAGGGTCGAGGTTGCCTAAAGCAATGGTTTGAGGATGTCAGCTTTGCATACATCTACATTAACCTGGTGATGCGCGAATCTCACACACCGCTATAAGTTGTGGTGAGACTGCGACACGAAATGGCAGTGTACCGATCGTTCAAGTAATATAAATTAGGACTACGTCCCCATGTATCGATCACAAAGGAACACAGTAAGGTGGAGTTATCTAGCAAGGAAGGACTTGAGATAGAAGTCCTTTAGGTCAGGAGGATGGCGGAAAGCTTGGTTTTGTTTGTGGAAAATAAAATAAAACAACTAACTCAACTACTCCTAGGCAGGCCGCTATGCGTTGCTTCACCGGGCGGATGGAAACTATGCAGGCCGCTAAGCACTACTTCGCTAGGCGGATGGAGTGATTTGCACCGGCAGAATGAGGGTTGCAAGCACCTCGTAAATAAGCATGCCACTAGCAATTGCTAGTGCGGCACACGATCGTGATGGGTAAATGGATGGTGGAATGGGGCGCTCCTCACTTGCATAGACCACAGGCATACCTTCACATAGACATGAAATATACTAAATAGAATAACAGGGTTTAGCACACATTATTCATACACACAAATTATAAAGGGAAACAATACTACAATATGAAGGGGGTGAGATTACAACCAAAGGGGCGGAGACTCATCGGAGGTTCACTGCCGGAATCTAGGGTTGTCAATCCTTGTCCGAGCTTGGTCTCCAACTGTCGTCCGGGGTACGGAGAGGAGTTGACACTTCCTTCTAGTTGACCCGTCTTCTCCGTCAATCATCTTCGATTTCGACCTCGCCGGAGAACTTCATATATGCAGCATGAAATCCCTCAAAATGGAGCTTTGGAGGTGCATAAATAATGGAGGAGGCCAAGAGGATGCTCCGGCTTTAGATTTGCAAGATAATGGAGGTCGGAGCTCCTCCCGAAGGTGGGCGGCGATGGAGCGACGAAAATGGCGGGTTGGTGCGGAAGAAACGACGTTCCCCAAAAATGAATAATCCCCCGGTCGACTCAGCCCGCGCACTTAAATAGAGGAGTTCAAATAAGAAACGCACGAGCAAAACGCACGACCATGCATTTTGGGCCATGCGATTTACAGAGATAACAGTGCCTGGAGATACAGGAGGGTCGTGTGTTTTTGTTCACGCACGAGCGAAATGCTCATGCACGACCAAAAATGCATGGGGTATGATAGGCCGCAGATTTTACCGTCTTCCAAGTAAGTCGTATGATTTCCTTCACGCACGATTGGGTTCAATCGTTCATTAAGGAAGACGCACGATGAACATCATCACAAACAGCTCTGAGTAAATCACACGATCGCCTCGATCAAGCGTTAACAATAATCGCACGGTCGTGTGATTTACCCAGACTGCAATGCTCAGCTCAAGGACACAATCCACCTGCACACATTCAAAACCAAAGCTCCAATTACACAGAAAATAAGACTAACATCCACAATAACAACAAGATAGGCATGGGGAGCCCCCAATGGCATACCCCCAGCACAGAATGCGCAATTGCACACCCCGATGGGCAAAAAGAGTTCACTAAGTATACAATCCTAACAAAGATAAATATGAGTGATTTACCACTAAAAGTGTAGTGCACGAGTGAGAATACAGGCCAAATGAGTCCGAAAAAAACCCTATATAATCGGGACTCGTCACACCCCCAACTTAACCATTTGCATGTCTCGAGCAAACCATTCTATGCAGATGGGGAAAACAGCTAGCTAGCACAGAAATTGTGAAAGAGAATACCATGCGAAGTCGTATGCTCACGTGCACAGAAATACAGTAGAATAGATTTCTAATTATACAAGATAATTTATAATTTTCTACTATAGTAAATGTCTATTACTACTACTCAAAATAAGAATTATGGTGAATCGTTCAGTCATGAAAAGGAAGAAAATAGACTGATTACTAAGATGCGCATTGCCAAGGATCAGGGTTTGGGACAGCCTCCACCGAAATCCATCAGTGTCGGTGACCATAAGCTCACTCGTTCGCACTCACTTCACGACACTAGATCGGTTCACTGCGTGAGTCAGTAGGACTTTAGGTAAGAAACGGGGGTTGGGCTACGGTATGATATTAAATGATAAACGAGGGGGCTAGCACAAAATCCAAATGAGTACACAAATAAAGCTACCCACGCACCACAAACATGCGAGTGCACCACACCACCAGGCTTAGAATTTGCAACATGGGTGAATGCACCGCCTACTCCCAACACAAATATTTTTAGAATTTTTCAATTTAACTTTTTCGTACAAATATTTTCCTTTTCTTTCTTTTTCATTCCATTTTTTTCTTTCTTTTCTTTTCCAGCAATTTTCCAATAAACACATCCACAATCTCCACAAATAGAATTCACCACATCAACACCCCAATAAAGAAAATAAAACAAGATGAAAGCTCATAGTTGGGTGTGCTACTAGGATTGGCTTTTAGGCTTTGGTGAGATGAAGGTTGAGCTGAATCAATAGGAAGGGGTAGGCACAAAGGGGCTAGCGAGGATAGGATTAACGGCAGGGTACACAAGTTCAACTATGCCAAAATGATGGCCTAGATCACGCTCGAGCATTAGAATCATCTTATGCCAATGCTTCAAGAGTCACTTGGGGCAAATTCTTAGCCACCGAGAAAGGCAATCCTTCCTCCCGACTCAAGCAATACGAATCTAGCAATCGTCTACACTCATCCCTATGTTACTCTTTGATTCACAACAAATTCACCAATTTTAGTAGAGTAAACAACATTTACACTAATAGAAAAATATATAACTAAAAGTATAAAGAAAAATCTACTCTACACGGATTTCTATGCAAACCATGAGCACTTGACTAGGAGCACTACATGAGTCGACATTTTACTCTGTTTCACAATCCTCAACTAGCACGGTAATTTCCAAAATCAAACAAGGAATTGATTAAAACTCAGGGCATGCCTACAGTTAAGCACGCCCTCAAGTGGGTGCATAGTGTGCGGTGAATATGACCCAAGAGAAATATAAAATAAGCTTCTAATATGCTGTGCTTTGAGTGAGTGAATTGGGTAACAAGTACAGAAGCTCTCCCCCAGACTTAATCTAAACATTCCCCATAAGAAATAACAACGAGGATTAAGGGATAAGTATAGGGAGGAGAAGTTACCCAATGCTCAGAATTGAGTATACAGAAGATTGGCATTAATACTGCGATGGAAATCCAAGTCCGCCACCAAAATATCACCACCCTACAAAAAGGACGCACCAAGTAATAACAAAAATAATATAGTAAGGCATTAGCGGATTAGAAAAATAAAAACTGGGTTGTCTCCCTGTAGCACTTTTGTTTACCGTCCTTAAGCTGGACTTAATACCTTTATTAAGCAGTTTTATAAGATTATCTAATCATAAGAGCAAGAGATAATAAATCCTAATTATTATTACATGATCAGCAAAATAATCAACTATAAGTTGATTTAAAGTAGTAACTAGAAATAAAAGAAGTGGGTTCGAAGACACAACAGCAGCATACGAGAAGAACGAAGGTTTCCATCTCCAAATTTCATCTTTATTCATCCTCTTCCTCTCCTCCAATCGGCAGTCATGGATGAAGTAGCGTTTACCACCCTGCACCCACTCTTTCAAGGAAAATGCAGGCAATGATGATGAGGAGGAATAGGCGATTGAAGACATCATTTCCATTTTCTTTTCCTTCCACGGTTGCCACTCAGAATCACCCAAAATGGGTCCAAAAATTCATGCACCTGCAGGGGGATATATGAATTATCAGAAATTGAAGCAGGAGAGGGAGCAGGAAGGTTGAATTTATCAATATCAGCATTATTAGATGGAGGATTAGGAAATAAAATGGACGAAGAACTAAAAGAATCAAACACAGGAGGAGTGGCCCCGGTGTCACTCCCATCAGGTTCCACAAAAGACTCATTGTTGACCGCATTAAGAGCACTGTAGGAAGAATATGAGCAGCTAGGAACTTCAGTGATGAGTTAGAACTTCTCCTCCGACGATGAGGTAGAAACCTCCTCACTAAGGAAAATATCCTCCTCAGTGCATCTCGGCACAGCTTCGGGCTCCATAGGCTCATCCTGCACATCTAGAAATTAGGCAATAAGAGCTAAAGATACATGCATACTGATACAAGAAAATATCTGAGTAGAAACAGAACTCAAGATAGAGTCCGATAGGAGTGAAGAAATATCATCAAATATAGAATCCACAGGAAATGATGGCACAGTAGAGGAAGAAAACTCCAAAATGTCATTGTAATGATCAACATCAACGCTAGTGGACATATCCGCCGTGCTCCCATGAGGATATGGGGACATGGCGTATATGTCCTCAATGATTGGAGGAGCAGTATGATATGGAAATGGTGGAATGGTGATGAGTTTCGTCTCATCATCCTCTTCCAATTGCAATTTCCATATCTCACAGTCCTTCAGTGCGTGATCAAGACTCTGATAGCACAAGCAGCGCTTCCCGATAGGTTTTGACCATGGAGAGTGCAAACCACCCGGTGAAGGCAATGCTCGCGATGGAGACACATAATTATAATATGTAGGTTCATTGTATGAAGATTTAGATTCTCCATACGATCAACTATACGGATTATAATTATGGCTTCCTAAATGACAAGCATCACTAGAATGACTAAACGATTTACACCATCTACATTGTTGATAAGCATACATATTGGTGCAAAGATGGATTCACAAATAATATAAACTGAAAAATAACTCAGTATGCACGAAGGAAAAATTAAATCAACAGAAACCTGATTTTTAAAACCGTAAAATAGATTAGGAAGAAATAAAACAAAAAAATGCAATTTACAAATTGAAGAACATCTACCTTTCGGCTCTCCCTCTACAGAAACTCACACGACTGTGTTCCACGGCAATGATGCCAAAAACTTGATGCGTGAATCTCAGACACCGCTATAAGTTGTGGTGAGACTGCAGCACAAAACGGCAGTGTACCGATCGTTCAAGTCATATAAAATGGGAGTACGTACGTTCCCAAGTATCGATCACAAAGGAATACTGTAAGGTGGAGTTATCTAGTGAGGATGGACTTGAGATCGAATTCCTTTAGGTCGGGAGGATTGCGTAATGCTTGGTTTGGTTTGTGGAAAATAAAATAAAACAACTAACTGAACTACTTCTATGCAGGTCGCTATGCGCTTCTTCACCGGGCGGATGGAAACTATGCAGGCCGCCATGCACTGCTTCGCTAGGCGGATGGAGTGATTTGCACCAGCGGAATGAGGGTCGCAAGCTCCTCGTCAACAAGCATGCCACAAGCAATTGCTAGTGCGGCACACGATCGTGATGAGTAAATGGATGGTGGAATGGGGCGCTCCTCACTTGCATAGACCACAGAGATAACTTCACATAGACATAAAATATACAAAATAGAATAACAAGGCTTAGCACACATTATTCATACACACAAAGGATAAAGGAAAACAGTACAACAATATGAAGGGGTGAGATTACAACCAAAGGGGCAGTGACTCATCGGAGGTTCACGGCCGGAATCTAGGGTTATCAATCCTTGTCCGAGCTCGGGCTCCAACTGCCGTCTGTGGTATGGAGAGGAGTTGTCAGTTCCTTCTAGTTGACTCGTCTTCACCATCAATCATCTTCGATTCCAACCTCGCTAGAGAAACTCATATATGCAGCAAGAAATCCCTCAAAATGGAGCTTTTGAGGTGCATGAACAATGGAGGAGGCCAAGAGGATGCTCTGGCTATAAATTTGCAAGAGAATGGAGGCCAGAGCTCCTCCCGAAGGTGGGCGGTGATGGAGCGATGAAAATGGTGGGCTGGTGCGGAAGAAACGACGCTCCCCAAAAATGAATAATCCCCCAGTCGACTCAACCAGCGCACTTAAATAGAGGCGTTAAAATAAGAAACACGCGAGCAAAACGAACGATCATGCATTTTGGACCGTCCTATTTACAGAGATAAATAGTGCCTGAAGCTACAGGAGGGTCATACATTTTTGTTCACGCACGAGTGAAATGCTCGTGCGCGACCAAAAACACACAGGGTATGACAGGCCGCAGATTTTACCCTATTCCAGCTAGGTCGTGCGACTTCCTTCATGCACAATTGGGTTCAATCGTGCGTTAAGGAAGACGCACGATGAACCTCATCATAAATAGCTTTGAGTAAATCGCACGATCGCCTCGATCGAGCGTCAACAATAATCGCACGGTCGTGCGATTTACCCAGATTGCAATGCTCAGCTCAAGGGCACAATCCACCTGCACACATTCAAAATCAAAGCTCCAATCACACAGAAAATAAGACTAACATCCACAATAATAGCAAGAATGGCATGGGGAGCCCCCAAAGGCATACCCCCAGCACAGAATGTGCAATTGCACACCTCAGTAGGCGAAAAGAGTGCACTAAGTGTACAATCCTAACAAAGATAAATATGAGCGATTTACCACTAAAAGTGTAGTGCACGAGTGAGAAAATAGGCCCAGATGAGTCCGAAAAACCCTATATAATCGGGACACATCACCTGGCTAAGGTTGACCCTGATGCGGTAGGCGCAACTTCAAGGTAAGAGGACAAAGAAGAAGTTGTTGAGGTGGAAGGGGATGAGGGAGGAGAAGGGTCAGAGGCTGGGAGGGAAGTAGTGGATAAAGAGGGAAAAGAGGTATCTACAAGGTTTGAGACAGAAACCTCAGGCAACTACTCTAGGTATTACTCTAGTTCGAGCTCCTCTGAGGGTTCATTAGAAGAGTCAAAAGAGTCTACAGACTCAACTGAAAGATTGTCTGGCGAACCGATGGCTAAGAAGATGAAGGAAATAATTTTTTACTACTTACTATACCTGAATAACTTTAATTGTTGCGATTTTAGTAGTAAATGATTATCTTTACTTACAAAACATATTAGAGAGGCGACTAGGGAGGTCCTACTTGCATGTCCTCTTATATTATTATATCGGAAATAACCAACTAAAAGTTTGTAAAGTGATCTCTGTGAGAAGAATAATACCGCCTGTTCGGAGAGTTGACGAGATCTCATCAATATAACTTTTAATTGATCAAGTATAAATTGGTAAGGCAATTTAGGCGGTCAGGTGCACTGTTGACCGCAAGTATTCAGCATGATATTGCTTATAAAAATGTAACATCCTTCCCAAAGAGATACATGACATGACCATCCTGAACTGTTTTATGAATAATGAGATCAAGTGGTCTATAATAGGTGTGACTTTTAATATTCAGTATGAAAACGGCCTGTAGGAGAGGGGTCCTTTCTGAGAGAAAGCCACAATATAGAATAATAAGGTTCCTATGTCTTCAAAAACCCAAATAACTCTATTGATGGCTGTGTAAAATAATAAGGATAAACACAACCATGCAGTCATATTTTACTTGATCTCCAAATATAATTACATCCTATGTAAATATTTTTTCCTTGGAGATAATCTTTTGAAAAAAAAAAAGTAAACCAGCAATCTGATAACCCTGTCCACTTTGAAAGTTTATTGAGATGCCCAAATGACTACCTGTATTTTTAATAACTTCGTATAATGCGAGGACCACAGGTTAAGATGACCAATTGGGCGGGTGTCTATGATATTGTTTTCCTCAGAGAGGTCATCTTACTGTAACCACCCCTAAAGAATGCAACTTCGGCGTCACACTTTCCACCAAGTATGACATATACTGGTCACCTACACATTCTATGGCCTTAGATGTTTCAGGGCTCAACCAATGGTCAGATATCTCCTGACATCCCAATATTTCAATTAAAGAATTTCAGCTTTCAATTTCCACCGTAACTGTGACTTAGGTGGTCAACATAATACTTTATTCGCCAGGTATGATCCAGATTTATCATCCATGAATATTTGTCGCCCATAGATATTTATGGGAACAATCGGCAGTCAAATGTTCCTAACCACAAATAATCTAAACCATCTATTTCGGGGTGCCAAGGAGTATTCGAGGGTTACCTGCTAAGATGACCACTTGGGCAGGTGTCCATGCCATTACTTTCTTCAAATGGTGATATATTATGTACTGATATCCCCATCGATGCGCAATAGACACCCAGACCTCCCTTGATGTAGGGGTATGCTAGGTATCGACATAGATCTAGCATCCTAAAGACCTCCACACGAGATTGGATCAAACTACCACTACATGATGCAAAATCCCCTGGCTGTACATGATCTTGGTGGGTATTATAACTCAATTGATCTTCAATTCACGGGGAAAACAAGTAGGATAAATTGATTTCTTGTAACACTCAAGTTTTCCCAAACTGAAGAAAGCAAAGCATTCAATACCAAGACCTGCCACCAGGCGGTATTGCTAGCACTAGTGGTAGGAATGTCGACGCAATGATTTTACCATATCAATATGAATGTCCTACTGTCATCAAGAGGTCTCGACGATTGTCAAGCTAACGCCAGGCGAAAGTTCTACCGCTGGCGGTAGCTATATCGACGTTACATCGAGATGGTATCTGTATCTACGTGATGAGTTTTATCGATGTGATGCTAGCGCCACACATTAATGCTAATGCTGGCGGTATAAATATCGACGGGATAAGCCGTATCGTCGAGATGAATTATATCATCGAGAGGAATTAAGCGGTGAGCGGATAAGCTACACCATCGAAGTCACTACAGCGTGGCGGTAGTGCTATCGTCGGGCGGTAGTAGCCGAGATAATATTTATTACTTTAAATCAAGGCCATCCATTTCATTTGGATTGGAGATCCTCTGGTTGAGTTTGGGCCCCAATTACTTAATGGCTGAGAGGCTTTTGTGAGAAGTCATTTCTCATTAGATCTCTCTCTTTCTCTCTCTTCAATGAAAAGGATAAGTAAAGCAACAAGGATGGTGTTACAAGTTGGAATTAGCTACGAGTCTCATTCCCTTTCCATCCAAATTCGTGGTCGAATTCTTTAAAGGGGTAGTGAGCACGCTTGTGCATCGTGGTTAAAACATTTAATTACTAGTAAATGTCCACTTTAGGAATGAAATACACATGTATTTGTAGCAATGTGGTGGAACCAGAGTGTTCCTTTTGTTGTTACATGCTATAGTTTAGTCGTTTAATTGTGATCTGTTACACATATATAGGTGACTAGAAGTGGTGCAGGGAAGTCTCGACCCCGGCGCTCTGTTGAGAGTAGTGCACCTACCGATGTGCCTACTCCTCCTCCTTTTGCCGAGAAAATTAGGTCGGTTGCCGAGGTTTGCAATGTTCAATGCATAATCAGGATGGCCTATACAGCCTCCTACCCTTGGGGTGGCCCCGGTGCTGGTTGCTGTAGTTGAACACATTGCTGAAAGGCAATGCCAGTTAGGCCAAGACGGGCTTTGGGCCAACAATTGAAGCATTTTCTGAGCTTCAATCCTCCTAAGTTTACGGGAATAGGATCCCCAACGCAAGTTGAAGACTGGCTCTCTAGGGTAAGGAGAACCTTGACAGCTACTGAGACGGAGGAAGGGCAGAAAGTTACCTTAGCCATCTTTCTTCTGGATGAAGAGGCGCAGATTTGGTGGGAGGAATTGGAAGTGCATTAGTTGGCAAGAAAGCAACTGACAGAGATCTCGTTTGATGAGTTTATAATCTTGGCTAACAGGAGGCCATCAAACAGAGTGATGTGGTGATAGGTATGAGTTGGTATACAACTTTTGCTGCTTTATATACTAACTACCTTATGCATTACTTGTTTAACTTGTTTGTATTAGGTTTTGTCCTAATATTTAATTATACAGTGAGAGAACTGTTTGATACGGTAACCTCTCACTCCTTTTTATCTGAGGACTTCATATGATGAATTGGAGTACCTTCATTCATCATGAACAAGAGATTGTATTTGTTGCTACCAAATGGGTGCTCGATGCGTGCAGATAGGGTTTGTTGTGTTAAGGTGAGCATAGAAAGTCGCGAGTTTGATTTGGATGCATCGATGCTACCGATTTCGGAGTTTGATGTGATCTTTGGCATGGATTAGTTGTTGGAGCAGCAAGCATGCATTGATTGCACTTCGAAAGAAGTCGCACTAGGACATAATACTGAACGTGCAACTACTTTTTTTGGTATGCGTGGATCGAGCAAGATGTTGACATCTGGTATCTAATTAGTCAAAGTAGTTCAGAAGGGCATGGATTTGTGCTTCGTGCTAGTGGAGGCTGCAAGGCCTAAGCCCAGTTTGAGTGACGTGCCCATTGTATCGGAGTATCCAGATGTGTTTCCAAAAGATCTCCCTGGAGCGCCACCTCAGTGAGAGATTGACCTCACAATAGAGCTGGTGCCAGGTTCCAAGCCTGTATCACGCTCTCCGTACCATATAATGCCAAAAGATATGGCAGAATTAAAATTTCAATTGCAGGAGTTATTAGAGCACGGATATATATGCCCAAGTTCATCCCCTTGGGGTGCACCGTTCCTCTTTGTGAAGAAGGACAGAAGCTTGCGTCTTTGTATAGACTACCGTGAACTGAACAAGCTTACGGAAAAGAACAAGTATCTGATTCTGAGAGTCGATGACCCGTTCGATCAGCTGGTTAGGTAACTATTTATTTAAAACTGGATTTGAAGTCCGGGTATTACCAATTGAGAATTCGGGAATGCAACATTTCAAAGATAGCGTTTAGTGCCCATTATGGGCACTACGTGTTCACAGTAATGTAATTTGGATTGATGAATGCGCCATCAGTGTTCATGGATCTAATGAACAGAATGTTCCAAGAGTGTCTTGACCAGTTTGTGATCGTCTTTATCGAAGATATACTGGTATACTCTCAGTGTGAAGAAGAACATGCGATTCATTTGCACATAGTTCTGAATACCCTGAAAAAGGATCAGTTGTACGCCAAATTCTCAAAATGTTAGTTTTGGGTAGCCTCTGTGGCATTCCTTAGTCAAATCGTTAGTGGTGAAGGTATTGCAGTGGATCCGACGAAGATTGTTGTGATACGAGAGTGGCCAGTGTTGACTACAGTGGCAGAAGTTCACTGCTTCATAGTGAACTTTTCATGGATTGCTCTTCCTCTCACAACTTTGACAAGGAAACTCCTGACTTCTACTATCTCGCAGACAGAATATGACAGGCCCTGGAGCTTGATTCAAGAATGAAGCGCTATGTGGCGTAGACTGTGGATGGGTCTACTGCCGAGTTTATGTTTGACTACGGTCTTTTATGGAAAAATAGTAGGTTGTGTATCCCGAATGTTGGCAAACTGAGGGAGGAATTGATGTACGAAGCACACTTCACTAAGTACTCAATTCACCTAGGGAGCACAATGATGTACCAGGACATGAAAAAGCTATTTTGGTGGCTAGGTTTGAAAAAAGACATAGCCCTTTATGTGGCAAAATGTAAAACATGCGCACTTGTGAAGGTAGAATGTCAGAAACCTGGTGGGTTCTTGAAGTTGTTGCCTATTTTGGAGTGGAAGTTTGATGATATTTCAATGGATTTTGTGCATGGTTTGTCGAGATCGCATCACAGGAACGATGTCATTTGTGTGATCGTGGACCGCTTAACAAATGCATCACACTTTATACCAAACCGGAGGGACGACTTAGTGGAGAAATTGGCAAAGCTATACGTTGATAGTATCGTACGATTGCACGGTGTGCCCCGTAGCATCGCTAGTGACCGAGATGGGATCTTCACATTAAAATATTAGAGTCTAAGCCAAAAACTATTGGGTTCCAAGTTGAAGTTTAGTACTACCTTTCACCCTCAAACATATGGGAAGACTGAATGGACCAATAAGACAATGGAGTATATGATCTGAATGTGCGCCTTGGATTTTTGTAAGAGGTGGGAAGAACATCTATTTATGATTGAGTTCGCTTACAATAACAGTAACCAAGCTAGTATTAAAATGGTGCCCTTTGATGCCCTCTATGGTGGAAAGTGTCGTACTCTCTTAACTTGGGAGGAGAAAGTCGAGACTATGCTGTTTAAGCGAAAGGAAGTTGAAGATGCTACTTTGACTATTCGAACAATCCGGGAGAGATTGATAATTGCACAGGATATGCAAGTGATGTACTACAACACCAAGCACAAAAATGTTGAGCTCACCATGGGTGATGGGTTTATCTCAAAATCAAACCATTCAAGGGTGTATGAAGGATTAGACGCTTGAAAAAGCTGAGTCCGAGATACCTTGGACCATTTGAGATAGTGGAACGTGTTGGTGAAGCTTCCTATCAACTTGCTCTTTTGATAGAGTGGAGCAGTTTGCACGATGTGTTTCACATCTCCGTGCTGAGGAAGGTTGTGCAAGAGCCTACATAAATGCTTGAGACAAAACAAGATCCAGTCGATTGTAACGCCCCAGGTTTTCATTTATAATTACTCTAAGCGGGGATACGAAATGATAATGTCTTAACTATGAAATCATCGTTGAGTAGTGTTTATGCGAGAGGGCGTTACTGTTTCGTGTGCGTCGCCGTCCGTTTAGTTTGATGCTAGCTTATTACGTATACGTGCGTATAGGCAATTTTTATCATTTATAAAGAAATATATATACATATATATGCATATATATATATATGCATATAGACATATATGTATATTTAGGGATTCGAGCAGAACTTCAATTCCACTCCCCTTCCCGTGCTTTTCTTTCGCCATCTTGGAGTGGTAGGGTTCCGTCGGGCAGGAGTCGCAAGGCGCCGAAGCCGTCAGTGAAGGAAGGTTTGAGATCGCCGGGGGCTTGTATCGTCGTCGGAGTGGGGTTGCGGGGAGTTCTCGTCGGAGTCAGCGGCGGTGGTGAGGTCTTTCCATCGTGGTTTCGCTTCATCGTGTGGTGTCGTTCCCGATCCAGGCAAAAAAAACCGCCCCTCCTTCTTCCCCCTTCGCTTTTTTTTTGTTGAGATGGCTTATGATTCGTCATTCTTGCGCTGTTATTCATGGCTTTCTTGTTAAAAAATTTCCCCTGTTTATGCTAGCAGCTGTTGTTGATTTTGTGGGGAGTATGGGTGAACTTCCTTGGCTGTATGTTAGCTGATATATGTTTAACTTGGGGCTTAATTTTTGTCTAATTGGAGGAGGGGGCTATTGTTATAAAATCTACTATTATAAAACCTAATTGGGGGCTGCTTATATGAATTTATTTTGGTCTGCTTCTTTTACCTGCTAAATGGGGGGAAGGCTGCTGCTATGCTTAAATCCAGTTGGAATTTTAATTAGGGGCTGCTTATATAAATTCATTTGGGGCCGCTCTACCTTCTTTCCTTGTTAATTGGGGGCTGCTCCTTGTTATTAGGGGATGCAGTTTTGATGCTCTAAATGGGGGGCTGTTCCTTGAGTTTTGTCTAATTGGGGCTGCTGTATATAGATTCCCGAGTTGGGGGCTGCTTATATATATTCTAATTAGGATTATTTAGGGGTGGTCTTACAGCTCCATTTCTGAATTTTGTTGGGCTGTTTCTTACGTTTGTTATTGGAGGGTTGCCTTTCATGCTACATTGTTGGGGGCTGCTCCTTATCCTTGTTAATATAGGGGTTGCTATTATGAAATAAATTTGGGGGTTGTTGCTTATTAGTTAATTTGAGGAGGCTGCCTTATAAAGCTTTGTTTGGGGTGGCGGCAGTTGGATCCTTTGGATATATAATTTCTTTAGGGCTCATATCTTTATATATATAAGTGTGTGTGTGCTGATAGCAAATCTTGGACCTCTCTTTCTATTGAACCATGGGCTCCTACTTTTGGTGGGGCTGTTTGCTGGGTTCATTTTGGGCCCTTCTGATTATGTCTCGGCTAAATCTTGTGCTGCCATACTTTGCCCTTATTATTCTCTGCACTTGTCGTTGTTGGAAATTTGATCGGGGTCCCGGATAGGTATTCATTCCAATAATTAGAAGACGAATAGTTTGCCGGATCCTAGTTAAACAAAGGACTAATTCTGATCGACTAAAGTTTAGATAGCTCTGTTTCTACATATTATGGCCTGGCTCGGCTCTAGTTGGTTTTAATTCTGGATATATATTAATACACTTGTTAGAAGGTGCGGTTGGTTTTGCGGCTAAGTTTCATGGAGTCTTGTTTGCAAATCCTTATCGGTGTGAGGAACCAAATCTTAATTCCCCGGGAATTTTGTTTCTAATTCCTGGCGAGTCAGGGGAATTAGAGGCCAAGCTCCCTGGGAATTTCCCTTGGTAGTTCTCGACGACTTTGCGAGGCTAGCAAATTGTTAAATTTGAAGGATAAGTGGATGGAATTCGGTTTTGGGTTTTTACTTGTTCTAATGACCGACAGCTTTGTACTCATAGTAACAGAAAGTATCGAATACTATTATTTAATTTTTAAGCCTTTTCCATCAATAGCTGAGCTAGCTTTTCATCTTTTCCGATAATTGTCCAGTGAACTACAGTACAGCTGGTAACATCTATGGTATTTTAAATTCTCTTTACACTTTAAAAGCATTTCCACCATTTTAAAGTCACCTATTATAACTGCCTCATGGGTTGGTGTTTGACCAGTTACATCTTGTACATCTACCTCCGCCCCAATAGGTCCAAGAGCTTCGGCTTCTTCAGTTTGGTGTAAGTTTGTTGGCTGCCTCTTATGTGTTTATCTCTATTTGGGGGCTACTGTTTATATATCCTATTTGGGGCTGCCTTATAGCATTTGGTTTGGGCTGCTTTATAAAAATTTATTATGTTGGGGGCTGACTTTTAGAATCCTGTTCGGGGGGGGGGGGGGGGGGGCTGCTTTATAAAAGGTATTTATCAGTTGGGAGTTTTAAACCTTTATATAGGGGGCTGTTATGTTCATATGGTCTTTCTTATAGCAGTTAGGATGATATTATATTAACCGTTGGGTCTTGTTCAGGTGTTTGGCCTTTGTGTTATGTTTTTCTTCATCTTGTTCTGACCCCAGACCTGGCATTGTGTCGGCTTTCTGAAGTCTTCGACCTTGTCGTAAGTTGAATGTCGTTGTATTGATTTATTGCTGAACTTGGTACTGACTAATCCTCTCGTCTTGAGTTGTGATTACAGCTATCTGAAATCATGTTCCCCCGCCGGGCACTCCTCTGTTTGCTTTGTTGGATATATGAGCTATGTATGCTTTGTTGTCTGATCCTCCGGGATTGTTTTGGTGAGTGGTTCTTGATCTCTATGATCTTCGTTGTCTAATGTCCTGAGTATTCTCGGGTTACGCCCTGTGTCTTGATTGAAATTAAATTTAATTGTTTAGAACCTTTGTCTTAAGCCTTGTGTGGTGGGTTTTGGTTTTTGGGTGGCAGTGGATAAAGGACCACCACCCGGTATTGGCTGTTTGGGTGGCAGTGGATAGAGTACCACCACCCAGTTTTGGTTTTTGGGTGGCAGTGGATAAAGGACCACCCCCCGGTTTTGGGCTGTGGGCGTTAGTGGAAGATACCACCGTCGCAGTGCTTTCTTTTGGGGGACGCTTTTCCCTCGAGCTGATCAGTCTCAAGTTCTTATAAACATATATGCTTATATATGTGTATTATGATATTATATATATATGACCATCACCTCTGAGCCGCAATGGCGGACACGTGGTGGGCTTTGATTGTTTTGGCTAATACCGTCTGGTGCAGGCTTTTCCTCTTACCGAGTGCACTCGTTTGAGCTGGCTCTAGTTGTTGTAAGATTATTGATGTTTATCTGCTTAGTTTCCTTTCTGCACTCTTTTACTTATGATGCTGCTAATCCTGGTTTTCTTGCACCCTTTAGGATGAGGCATTCTTTTCTTATGAATGTCTCAGGTTCAGGTCTTTAGCTGCCGCGGGAGTTAGGGCGGCGTTGTTCGGGTCTCCTGTCGAGGCCCTTCCTCTCTTCTAGGTAAGGGGAAGTTTCTTTTTGTTGTTCTCCTTCTTTCCTGCGGGTTCGTGTCAGTTGTTGGCGCCCGTATGGCTTTTATCTTTAGATGACTTGCTAGTAGTTTTGCTGTTACTTTTGGGTTGTTTACCTACTTGCTCTCTGGGAAGCTTTATGCTAGGATGCATTAGTTACTCTATGGATATCAAATGTCATTTTTTGCATATCATGGTTTTAAATAAATGTCACCTACTTTGAAGATTGTAGAAATTCCTTTCTTATTGTACTAAACATAGATTTACGCATATCATTTTTGGATGTTGATCTTCATGCTCATGTAGGCTAAAATGAACCTATTTTCCGCTGCGTGTGTATAGTTTTCTACTTGTAGACTAGATGATCCACCGGACCGAGGGACACAGTCTTAAGCTAAAATGTAAAATTCTCTTTTTAATCCAAGCACATTTATGTCTTTTATAAAATAATCGTAAGGAGTGTTTGCCTGAGCGTCGGTAGTTGTCCCCTGCTTGACGTGGCATCATAGCGCGTATTTTCCCTTTGCTCTGATAATATTTATTAAATTCATGGGAAAATGCGGGTTGTGACAGTTTGTATCAGAGCCAGGTTAGCCGGGTTGCTGGGATAGTCTGGTTGGCCCGGTTAACCGCCTGGTGAGAATCGTCATTCATCGCGTACACACACCGAAGGGTCATCAGTATGTCTTGGCTGAAGCATGAACACTACACTCATAGCATGATAAGAAGTATACATGGCATATTATGTAGTATGAGATGCATAATATGTGTTTGTATATGGATCCTCATAGGTGACAACATACGACTGTTATGTAGTATGGGATGCATAACGTAGGTCGCATGCGTGTCCATTAGATTTTCTTTTTCGTTGCATGCGATAATATGTAGTATGGGATGCATAAGATCGCATGTGTACGCCGCTCATAGCATGCATTAAGGCCTTTTTTTTAGATTGCATAGCACTGCATATACATCATAACATAGCATTAGCACACGTGCCAAGCTAAAGACATACATGATGACGCTCGTACACATGATTTGAAATAAAATTTGGCATTCATGCATTTATATTATATGCACATAAGTTGATAGGATGATGGTATATCATCCTAAGTTAAGCATAACATCATTTTATGAATCCCCAGAGCAAGTATCTACTCTTTTCTGATTTGTATCGGGTTAGGAAATCCTAGTTCCTAGCTGTTGTGTCTTAAGCTAGGTGTATTGAGGTGTTCGTTCGTAATTGCAGTCGATGACCCCAGAGCATCGTGCGTCGGAGTTGGCCCTCCAGTCAGAGGGCGAGTCTTTGGGTGCGCGGAGTAAAGCGGTAATTGAGGAGTTGTGTCAGACTATCGAGGCGCTGTTGAGGCAAATGGTTGTGAAACAAGCGCAGTTTTTTTTGCCCAGGTGTTTTCAGGTTAAGGTTTTGACCTAGTTTATTCGTTGGCTTGCGAATGTGGATTTGGATTTTTGTTATCTCAATTCAGTGCGAGTTAAGGTAGAGGATGTTGAGCGTGCCTTATTTTTTATTTGAGTTTTACTCGATGTTTTGGCTATAGAGCTTCGCAGGCGGTCATCGTTAGGTTATCGATTGTTGAGCAGTTTTTCCCCCAAGTGATTCCAGGTTAGATTCTAATCTAATCCTTAACTTTCAGCTTTGGTTCTAGTTTGTTTTCGCTCGTTTAGTTGCGTATCCAACCTTATAGGAGAGTTTAAGGTATATAACCCTTAGGTGCACGTTCCTTTCGATTCGGGTGTTACCCACTCGTGCGTGGCTAGGATTTTAGTAGAACGTCATAGATTGACCCTCATTTTGGTTGGCGATCCGCTTAATGTTAATTTCCCCTCTGGTGCCTCCGTGGTGTTGAGTCAGGGTATCTAGGGTTGTCCTACCCTCTTAGGTGGTTTCGTAGCTTTTGCCAATCTAAAGGTGCTAGACCTAGAGTTTTCGTCGTGATTTTGGGTTTAGGCTGGTTGTCCAGGTTTGATGCTGTTATCCAACGCAAGGTAAAGTGTTTGGTCTTTAAGCTGGACATCGGTCAACCCTCGAGCGTGTTTGGCTTTCCGCGCTATGTTTTCCCCGATTATTTCCGCGGTGTGTGCCAGGAGCCTTTAGTTTTCAATGGTGTTGCTTACCTTGTTTCTATGTTAGAAACCGGTAGTAGTTTATTGTGTATCGAGGATTTATTTCCCTGTGGTGCGAGATCTCGCTGATGTCTTCGTCGTTAGTCTCCCTGGTTTTCTACCTGTGAAAGTTGAGGAGTTTGCTTCTGACTTTGAGCTGGGTACTTGTCCTATTGCTAAGGCACCGTGCCCTTTGGCCCCGCATGTGTGGCGAGAGTTGTGCACTCAGATAGATGAGTGGTTGTAGTGTGGTTTTTTCTGGCCTAGTTCCTCGCCCTGGGGTGCTCTCGTCTTGTTCGTAAATAAGAAAGTTAGTTCGGTGTTTTCAAAGGCTGATCTTCGTTTAGGTTTCCTTTAGTTTGGGATCCGCAACTCAGATGTTTCGCGATCTGCTTTCTGTTCTCGGCTTGGACATTTCGAGTTCTTGGTAATGTCCTTTTTCCTGTTGGGTAATCTTATCCGCATCTATTTTCCTAGCTCTTTTCGGTTAGCGTTTCTATCTAGCGAGTGTGAGCTTACCTCTCCCTTCGTACGTTTCATTCGATGTCTTCTAAGTTTCGGGACGAAACTTCCTCCTTGGTGGGGTGACTGTAACGCCCCAGGTTTTAATTTATAATTATTCTAAGCGGGGATACGAAAAGATAATGTCTTAACTATGAAATCATCGTTGCGTAGTGTTTATTGGAGAGGGCGTTACTGTTTCATATGCGTCGCCGTCCGTTGCGTTTGATGCTAGCTTATTACGTATACGTGCGTATAGGCAATTTTTATCATTTATAAAGAAATATAGATATATATATACATATATATATGCATATATATATGCATATATATATGCATATAGACATATATGTATATTTAGAGATTCGAGCAGAGCTTCAATTCCACTCCCCTTCCCGTGCTTTTCTTTCGCCGTCTTGGAGTGGTAGGTTTCCGTCGGGCGGGAGTCGCAAGGCGCCGGAGCCGTCAGTGAAGGAAGGTTTGAGATCGTCGGGGGCTTGTTTCATCGTCGGAGCGGGGTTGCGGGGAGTTCTCGTCGGAGTCGGCGGCGGTGGTGAGGTCTTTCCATCGTGGTTTCGCTTCGTCGTGTGGCGTCGTTCCTGATCCAGGCAAGAAAACCGCCCCTCCTTCTTCCCCCTTCGTTTTTTTGTTGAGATGGCTTATGATTCGTCATTCTTGCGCTGTTATTCATGGCTTTCTTGTTAAAATTTTCCCCTGTTTATGCTAGCAGCTGTTGTTGATTTTGTGGGGAGTATGGGTGAACTTCCTTGGCTTTATGTTAGCTGTTATATGTTTAACTTGGGGCTTAATTTTTGTCTAATTGGAGGAGGGGGCTGTTGTTATAAAATCTGCTATTATAAAACCTGATTGGGGGCTGCTTATATGAATTTATTTTGGGCTGCTTCTTTTACCTGCTAAATGGGGGGAAGGATGTTGTTATGCTTAAATCCAGTTGGAATTTTAATTAGGGGCTGCTTATATAAATTCATTTGGGGCCGCTCTACCTTCTTTCCTTGTTAATTGGGGGCTGCTCCTTGTTATTAGGGGCTGCGGTTTTGATGCTCTAAATGAGGGGCTGTTCCTTGAGTTTTATCTAATTGGGGTTGTTGTATATAGATTCCCGAGTTGGGGGCTGCTTATATATATTCTAATTAGGATTATTTAGGGGTGGTCTTACAGCTCCATTTCTGAATTTTGTTGGGCTGTTTCTTACGTTTGTTATTGGAGGGTTGCCTTTCATGCTACATTGTTGGGGGGCTGCTCCTTATCCTTGTTAATATAGGGGTTGCTATTATGAAATAAATTTGGGGGTTGGTGCTTATTAGTTAATTTGAGGAGGCTGCCTTATAAAGCTTTGTTTGGGGTGGCGGCAGTTGGATCCTTTGGATATATAATTTCTTTAGGGCTCATATCTTTATATATATAAGTGTGTGTGTGTGTGCTGATAGCAAATCTTGAACCTCTCTTGCTATTGAACCATGGGCTCCTACTTTTGGTGGGGCTGTTTGCTGGGTTCATTTTGGGCCCTTCTGATTATGTCTCAGCTAAATCTTGTGTTGCCATACTCTGCCCTTGTTATTCTCTGCACTTGTCGTTGTTGGAAATTTGATTGGGGGTCCCGGATAGGTATTTATTCCAATAATTAGAAGACGGATAGTTTGGCGGATCCTAGTTAAACAAAGGATTAATTCTGATCGACTAAAGTTTAGATAGCTCCGTTTCTACATATTATGGCCTGGCTCGGCACTAGTTGGTTTTAATTCTGGATATATATATATATATATATATATATATATATATTAATACACTTGTTAGAAGGTGCGGTTGGTTTTGTGGCTAAGTTTCATGGAGCCTTGTTTGCAAATCCTTATCGGTGTGAGGAACCAAATCTTAATTCCTCGGGAATTTCGTTTCTAATTCCTGGCGAGTCGGGGGAATTAGAGGCCAAGATCCCTGGGAATTTCCCTTGCTAGTTCTCTACGATTTTGCGAGGCTAGCAAATTGTTAAATTTGAAGGATAAGTGGATGGAATTCGGTTTTGGGTTTTACTTGTTCCAGTGACCGGCAGCTTTGTACTCATAGTAACAGAAAGTATCGAATACTATTATTTAATTTTTAAGCCTTTTCCATCAATAGCTGAGCTAGCTTTTCATCTTTTCAGATAATTGTCCAGTGAACTACAGTACAGCTGGTAACATCTATGGTATTTAAATTCTCTTTATACTTTAAAAGCATTTCCACCATTTTAAAGTCACCTATTATAACTGCCTCATGGGTTTGTGTTTGACCAGTTACATCTTGTACATCTACCTCCGCCCCAATAGATCCAAGAGTTTCGGCTTCTTCAGTTTGGTGTAAGTTTGTTGGCTGCCTCTTATGTGCTTATCTCTATTTGGGGGTTGCTGTTTATATATCCTATTTGGGGGTGCCTTATAGCATTTGGTTTGTGGCTGCTTTATAAAAATTTATTATGTTGGGGGCTGACTTATAGAATCCTGTTCGGGGGGCTGCTTTATAAAAGGTATTTATCAGTTGGGAGTTTTAAACCTTTATATGGGGGGGCTGCTATGTTCATATGGTCTTTCTTATAGGAGTTAGGATGATATTATATTAACTGTTGGGTCTTGTTTAGGTGTTTGGCCTTCGTGTTATGTTTTTCTTCGTCTTGTTCCGACCCCAGACCTGCCATGGTGTCGTCTTTCTGAAGTCTTCGACCTTGTCGTAAGTTGAATGTCGTTGTATTGATTTATTGTTGAACCTGGTGCTGACTAATCCTCTCATCTTGAGTTGTGATTACAGCTATCTGAAATCATGTTCCCCCGCTGGGCACTCCTCTGTTTGCTTTGTTGGATATATGAGCTATGTATGCTTTGTTGTCTGATCCTCCGGGATAGTTTTGGTGAGTGGTTCTTGATCTCTATGATCTTCGTTGTCTAATGTCCTGAGTGTTCTCAGGTTACGCCCCGTGTCTTGATTGAAATTAAATTTAATTGTTTAGAACCTTTGTCTTAAGCCTTGTGTGGTGGGTTTTGGTTTTTGGGTGGCAGTGGATAAAGGACCACCACCTGGTATTGGTTGTTTGGGTGGCAGTGGATAGAGTACCACCACCCGGTTTTGGTTTCTGGGTGGCAGTGGATAAAGGACCACCACCCAGTTTTGGGCTGCGGGCGTTAGTGGAAGATACCACCGTCGCAGTGCCTTCTTTTGGGGGGCGTTTTTCCCTCGAGCTGATCAGTCTCAAGTTCTTATAAACATATATGCTTATATATGTGTATTATGATATTATATATATGACCATCACCTTTGAGCCGCAATGGCGGACGCGTGGTGGGCTTTGATTGTTTTGGCTAGTACCATCTGGTGCAGGCTTTTCCTCTTACCGAGTGCACTCGTTTGAGTTGGCTCGAGTTGTTGTAAGATTATTGATGTTTATCTGCTTAGTTTCCTTTTTGCACTCTTTTACTTCTGATGCTGCTAATCTTGGTTTTCTTGCACCCTTTGGGCTGAGGCATTCTTTTCTTATGAATGTCTCAGGTTCAGGTCTTTAGCTGCCGCAGGAGTTAGGGCGGCATTGTTTGGGTCTCCTGTCGAGGCCCTTCCTCTCTTCTAGGTAAGAGGCAGTTTCTTTTTGTTGTTCTCCTTCTTTCCTGCGGGTTCGTGTCAGTTGTTGGCGCCCGTATGGCTTTTATCTTTAGATGACTTGCTTTGATAAATGAGCATATCATGGTTTATGATCATATCATGGTTTTAAATAAATGTCACCTACTTTGAAGATCGTAGAAATTCCTTTCTTACTGTACTAAACATAGATTTACGCATATCATTTTTGGATGTTGATCTTCATGCTCATGTAGGCTAAAATGAACCTATTTTTCGTTGCGTGTGTATAGTTTTCTACTTGTGGACTAGATGATCCACCCGACCGAGGGACACGGTCTTAAGCTAAAATGTAAAATTCTCTTTTTAATCCAAGCACATTTATGTCTTTTATAAAATAATCGTAAGGAGTGTTTGCCTGAGCGTCGGTAGTTGTCTCCTGCTTGATGTGGCATCATAGCGCATATTTTCCCTTTGCTCTGATAATATTTATTAAATTCGTGGGAAAATGCGGGTTGTGACATCGATGATGAGCTAAAGACAAAAATCAGGCCTATTTGCATCGAAGACACTAATGTCTAGCAATTCTGAAATAAATTGATCTGAATGGTCAAGGTCCACTGGAATTATTGCAGTCGTGAGGATCTTACATGGCAGCGAGAGCAAACCATGCAAGAGGAGTTCCCCGAGCTGTTTCGTTAAGGTATAAGTTATGTTTTTGTAATTCTTAATTCTGGAATTTTGGGACAAAATTTATTTTAGGGGAAGTGGTTTATAACACCCAGTTTCCCAAACATAAGAAAGGAAAGCATTCAATAGCAGGACCTACCGCCAGGCGGTAGTGCTATCGCTAGCAGTATGAATGTCGACACAATGACTTTACCATATTGACGTGAAGCTCCTGCTGTCGTCGAGAGGTCTTGACGATAGTCAAGCTAACGCCAGGCGGTAGTCCTACCGCTGGCGGTAGCCATGTCGACGTGACTTTGAGATGTTCTCTGTAACGACGTGATGAGTTTTATCGACATGATGCTAGCGCCATGCATTAGTGCTAACACTGATGGTATAAATATCGACGGGATAAGCCGTGTCGTCGAAATGAATTACATCATTGAGAGGAATTAAGCTGTGAGTGGCTAAGCTCCACCGCCTAAGTCACTATCGCGGGGCGGTAGTGCTATCGTCGGGCGGTAGCAGCAGGGATAAGATTTATTACATTATATTATGGCCATCCATTTCATTTGGATTGGAGATCCTTTGGCCGAGTTTAAGCCCAAATTACTTAATGGCTGAGAGGATTTTGTGAGAAGTCATTTCTCATTCTCTCTCTCTCTCTCTCTCTCTCTCTCGGTAACGCCCTTAATTTTTCCGATAATTTATTTTAAATCTTCTTATCTGCATATTAATGGCATAAGGGTGCAATGTTAATGCAGAGTTAACGGTGCGCCATCGTCAGTGCGCTTTCTTGTCCATTTGGTCAAGTCGACCAAATTTCATTCGAATCGAAGTGCATTTAGCCCTTTGTAATGATATGGCAAAATTTATATTATTATATTATTGTTATTACTATTATTAACATTATTATAAAATCTTTATATAATAATATATTTAGTTTAAATCTTATTCCATTAAACCAATCCAACACTCAGTTTATAAAATAATAAAGCACCTTCTTGAAAATCTAACCCACCATCTTAAGAAGATTTAAGTGGCCAGCCATGATCATCTTCTTCCAAGCCTGTATCACTTTTTTTCCAAGAAGCCCCAGCCAGAGAGTTGAGAGAGAAGGAGAACTATTCTCCGTGATCCTTCCGGCCGCCATCTCGAGAACTTAGGAGCTCTTTTTTTCTTCGTCGGAGCTTAGTTTTGGAAAACTCTCGGTGAGCTCTTCATGTTCGTGTTCTTCTTGTCGCACCTCCATTTGGAGTCTAGAGGAATTAAGGCAAGTGGTGGTTTGCTTCCCCTTTAATCTCTCTTGGTCGTCTTAAAATCCTGTTTCTATGATTTTCCTTCATTTTTTTTCTTTGTTTTTTTAGCCAATTAACCCACTGATTTAGCTACAAATATTTTGTTCCTAAATCCTAAGTTAGAAGCTTACCCGTAATGAATTCCTGCTAACTTGTAGCTAAAAGCTCTTGTCTAAGTTCTATTAAATTTCTTGTTATTATGCAATTATCTTCTTTCCTAACCTTAGTGTAGATTTTATTCCTCCTGAATTGTCTAAATGTTGGTACTGGAGTTTAATTTGAGTTTTGGTAGAAATGTTATGGTGGTTTAGAAGAATTATGTGTGGTTTTACCTTGAGTTAAGTATGATAGAGCAGAAAATCAAATGGACAATAAGTCGATCGGCGGGGCGGGAAGCCGATCGACGGGGCGGGAAGCTGATCGATGGTAAGTCGATCGGCGGGATGAGAAGCCGATCGACGGTACCTCCCATCGATCGTCGAGAGCTCCCGCCATTTTTTCTTTTCCAGTGTCGCCCTGACAAATTCTGTTTTGTGGGATGGTATGTTAAGGTTTTTTTTTTCTTTCTTCTCATCCTGTCATCCGGATGTCCTAATATCAAGTCTGGCATGATGCTAGTTGGCTATTCATATACTCTTTTATAAGACTAATAAATATATATGATATGTTGGGCTGTGAGCGTTAGTAGAATGTACCACGGTCGCATTGCCTTTTATTAGTGGATCATACACTCGGGGCTTTGTGTTTTGGACTGATGGTTCGTGTTGGACTGTGCACCTCCGCCTCAGTGCCTTGTTTTGCCCGGCGTTAAATGATGACCTTTTTTTGAGCTGGTCAGTCTCTTTTAACTATTATTATTATTAATATAATTGTTATTGTCTTTCTTTGCCAAATCTATGGCTACGAGATAGATTTTTATCGCGCTCGGTGTAAGGTTTCTCCTTGTTGGCATTATTGATCAACTATACATGCTGTGTATATGTTTTCTTTTTGTTTTAACTACCACTTGCACATCCTCTTGCTGAGGTCTTATTTTCTTTTGAATGCCTCAGGCTCGGAGTAGTTGTAGTTAGAGAGCTTGGGCTGGTGACTCCGGGCCGTGGTTGTTGCAGTAGGTGAGGTAGCTGATGTGTTGTCTCAATTAGACTTGTATTTTGTTTCTATGGGTTCGTGTCAGTTTGTTGATGCCCATAGTTTATGTTAGACTACTTGTTGGTTATGCTGCTGATATTTGCTAGTCATTTATATGCTTGCTCTCTGGGAATGATTTACGATAGGATGCATGTTAGATATTTTAAATATAAAAGCTGCATTCTAGCTTAGACTCATAACATCTCTTTCAATCGAATTTCATTCGATTTTAAGGCTCGTAAAACTCCTTTCTTTACTTACACTAAATTTAGAAACTTGCATCTTATTAGCATGCATTGTTAGGTCCTCATGCGCATGTAGGATGAAAAGAAGTGAATTAAGTATTTTTCTGCTGCGTATATATTTTCTTACTGGTGGACTAGTTGATCCACTAAAATCGAGGGACACGGTTTCTTAAGCTCTAAATTTAAATGAAGTTTTCAAACATAAAATATATGTTTTTCTACCAACAATAAGTGAAGGGTTACTTCTGCCTGAACATCTGCAGATGTCCCCTTCACGGCGTGGCAACACGACAGACATTTTCTCTTACTCTAAAATTATGCAAATATTGAGAAAATGCGGGTTGTGACAGTTGGTATCAAAGCTAAGTTTGGTTCAGTTGGTTGTTGGATTGGTTAGTCGAACATCCTTCTAATTTAGATTTTTGTTTCATTGCATTTACACACCGATATGTCATCAGTATGTCTTGATGGAAGAATGAACACTACACTCATAAGCATGACAAGAAGTATACGGGGCATATTATGTAGTATGGGATGCATAATATGTGGTTGTATATGGATCCTCATAGGAAGCATGATGTGACAGTTATGTAGTATGGGATGCAAAACAATCATCACATGAATGCCCATTAGATTTTATTTTTGTTACAAGCGATATTATATATTATGTGATGCATAATATTTCATGTGTGCACCGCTCATAACTTGCATAAAAGTTTTTATTAGAATGCATAGCACAACATATACATCATAACATAGAATCAACACACATGCCAATTTAAAGATCTACATTATGACATATGTACACGCACGATTTAAAATGAAGTTCAAAGCATTCATTCATTCATATATTACGCACAAGAGTCAAGGGATGATGGTATATCATCCTAAGTTAAGCATACCATCATTTCATGAATTCCAAGAGCAAAGTAGCAGCAAGAGCAAGTATCTACATATCTCAAAGCTGGTCAAAGTTAAGTAAGTCTAGTAGTCTAGTTGAGGTATGTCAAGCTAGGTGTTGATGTTATACATCGTTTGTATTGGTATGAGATGGCTCCAAAGAGTCAGCCGTCGAAATTCGTCCCCCAGTCTGAGGGTGAGTCATCGGGTGCGCATAGTGAAGCGATGATTGAAGAGCTACATCTATGCAACGAGACTTTGAGGAGGCAGTTAGCTGCAATGCAAGAGTAGATGTAGGTGTTGATGACTGCCACTTTATGGCAGCAGCCTGTGGTGCAGGATTCAACGATGGGTCAGACTGTTCCTGTCCATCCTGCTCCCCTCGTTCCCCCTGTTGTGTTGCCTCCTGAGATGAATTTCATCTTACATTTTCAGCATCTAGGTCCTCCTACCTAAGATGGGAAAGCTAATTTGATGGCCTTGGATGATTGGATTATAGTTATAGAGGAGATGTTTTCTTATTCTGGGATTTTCACAGACCAGAAGGTGATGGTCGCCACTTTTTCAGTCGTAGGGCCTTGCGAAAGGCTGGTGGATTAGAGAGAATGAAGGGCTTACAGACGGGTGTTCGCGAGATCAGTTCAAGGGAATGTTGTTGAAGAAGTTTTTGCCGACAGTTAAGTAGGACAGATTGATTAAGAATTTTTTGCATTTGAAGCAAAGGTAGCTCACAGTTGGTGAGTATGAGAATGAATTCAGCAAATTGAGCAGGTTTGCTCCAGGATTAGTGGCCACAGAAGAGGGCAGGGTGAAGCAGTTTCTGGGAGGTCTGCGCAATGAGATCCATCAGTTATCCTGTGCCTACCGATCTGAGAGCTATTCGGATGTGGTGGAAGCTTCCCTGAAGGTAGAGGCAATTGATAATGCTAAGAACCATGGAAAAGAGCTGAGGAAAGAGAAAAGGAAACCTGATGATAGTGGCAGTCCTGCTCCAAGTAAAAAGGGCCACTCGTTCAAGAAGTGCTTCAAGTGTTTGGGCGCGCAGAAGCAGTCTCAAGTGCTTACCATCCAAGGTGCACTTAAGCGAGATCTTACTTGTACCTTTTGCCAGAAGAAGGGGCACGATGTGGCCCATTGCTTTAAGAAGGCTAGAGCTTGCCACCAGTGTGTTCAGGAAGGGCATTTGAGGGATAATTGCCCACAGTCCCAACCCATGCTGCAAGCAGTTTCGTTGCAGGCCTTATCGCCGCCTCCACAGCATGTGGACAAGGGGAGGGGAAAGCTCAATGTGCTGACCAAGGAGGAGGCTCAGTCGTCTGCCCAGGTGATCTCCAGTTAGTCTCTGACATAGCTAACAATCTTCTACGGTGGATTTATGTTTCTATTATTTTAGTTTTGCGCCCATTGTGCATATGTGAGTTTAAGGTGAAGAATAGGTGGGCAGGCATTTTCTTCGATTCGGGTGCTACTCACTCCTTTTAAGTGGTCAGGAGTTTTGTAGACCGGCATCGTTGGGATGTTGATCAGTTAGATGATTCTCTTAGCATCAAGTTCCCCTCAGGAAATCTGGTGATGTCAAATCTGGGTATTCAGAAGTGCCCTATATTTTTAGGTGATCTCCTAGCGTTCGGAGATCTGAAGTTGTTAGATTTAGTGGACTTTGACGTGATCTTGGGCATGGATTGGCTGTCCAATTATGATGATGTCATCTAATACAAGGTTAAGCATTTGCATTTTAGGGGGGAGCAATGGCCAACCCATGAGCGTGTATGGCTTGCCACGTCAGGACACTTCAATCATCTCTGCGGTATGTGCTCATCAATTCTTAGAGTCTGGCTGTGAGTCTTATCTTGTTTCTATTTCTGTTTTGGAAACTACTCTTGGTTTGCCGCGTGTCAAGGACATTTCTATGGTACGAGAGTTTCTAGATGTTTTTGCTTCTAGTCTTCCCGGACTTCCTCCCGAGAGAGAGGTGGAGATCGTTATAGATCTTGAGCCAGGTACTCGTCCTATTGCGAAGGCACCTTATCGCATGACGTCGAATGAGTTAGAGGAGTTGCTCACTCAGTTGGATGAGTTATTGCAGTGTGGCTTTATCAAGCCTAGTTCTTCGCCTGGGGTGCTCCCGTCTTGTTCGTGAAGAAGAATGATGGTTCGATGAGATTGTGTATCAATTATAGAGAGCTGAACAGGTGACCATCAAGAACAGGTATCCATTGCCTCAGATTGATGGTTTGTTTGAACATTTGCGAGGTAGTTTGGTGTTCTCAAAGATTGACCTCCGTTCAGGCTACCATCAGTTGAGGATTCGTGAGTCTGATGTGCCTTGGATAGCTTTTTGTTCCAGATATGGTCACTTTGAATTCTTGGTGATTTCTATTGGATTGACTAATGCACCATCTGCTTTTATGGATATGATGAACAGGGTATTCAAGGATTATCTATATTAGTTTGTGGTTGTATTCATTGATGATGTGCTGGTGTATTCTCAGAGTGCTTTAGAGCTCGCTCCACACTTGCGTCTGGTTCTTTCGACTTTGAGAGAGCATAAGTTGTAAGCAAAGTTGAGCAAGTGCGAGTTTTGGCTTTCTCAGGTATCTTTCCCGGGTCATGTGGTGAAGAAGGATGGTATATCGGTGGGCCCAGCACAAATTGTGACTCATCTAGTGCCATCTCAATTGCAAAGAACCCTGTCTCACATAGCTGGACTAAGCACATTGAGGTTAGGTATCACTTCATTAGGGAGCATGTGGAGAATGAAGATATCAACTTTAAGTTTGTCCCTACAGGCAAACAAGTGGCTGATATATTCACAAAGTCCCTTGATAAAGCTAAGTTTAACTTCTTCAAGTTCCAATTGGGGAAGTTGAACTTAGACTAAATTCTAACTCAATTTCAATTTGCTATCATCTATTTATAATCACAGATAACATGTATGCTAAGTGCTGCAGGTACCTCTCAAGAGATGATAGAAATTCACTAAGTCTAAAAAATATCGGTGAGTTGCAACAATATAGTTAGATGTCTCGAAGACACTATACAAATCTCAATGACACTAAATGAATCTCAATGACACAAAGATTCATTTGAAAAAATTGAGAAAGATATATAAATCCAGTGGAAGGATGCTTGGCGGCAAAATGTTTCGACGACACAATGCGTATCGTCGTAATGCAACCCATCAATTTAACGCATTATTGAATCATTCAATCTAATCCATCTGATGATTAATTACTCAAATCCATAGTACGAACAGGTATGCGCCCCTTCATCTACCTCTATTATAAATAAGATGAATACTTAGGACAAAATTACACTGTCATTTGCACTAAGTTATCTCTGCGACAATCTAACGGTCCATTCTAGACATTCACTCGTTCCCGCCAACCCGCTTCAATGGCTCCAATGAAGGACAAGGAAAAGGAAGAAGCTTCCGTGATCTCTGGATGTGAGCTTTCGTGAGTGGGCTTCAACTCTTGCTCAGAAGAAATTAGGTCAGAAATGGGGTTTTTAGAAGCAGTTGGATTGGAGTACTTGTTGAGTGAGCAGTGCGTCCTAATGCACAAAGAGTTGCTAGAATTTTATGAAGGAGCCAAGGTCAATAATTCTGAGAGCTCTGTCACATTGATGGTGGAAGGAAGGTGCCAAGAGCCTAGGGAAGGCTTTACGACTACCAAGGATGGAGGCAGGAGAACAAGATGAAGACTTAACAGGTGCAGACTACACTGCAAGTTACACCTGGCATGGTCACAGTGGCAAGAACTATAGGTCAATTAAGAGGGCTGAATTCAATCAGAAAGGAAATTTATAGGCTGATGTAGCGGGGAAGTTAATGCTCTGCAATCCAAGTTCTCATGATAGGATCTCGAAAGAGATTTTTGAGATAATGTGTAGAATCATCATCTCCAAGAATACTGACTGGAGAGATCTATTGTTTCAAAGAATCAAGGGAAACCTGAAAACCCCAAGTTTTGGAAGAATTCTGTCTCTCTTTCTTCTAAACTCTCTTGGGGAAGTCCTGAAAAGGAAAATGGGAGTACCTCTTCACTACTCCAAGAAGCTGGACTTCAAGATGGTGGAGAGATGGGATAGGGTGATTTCAAAATCCCCTAACGCCAGTCAAGCAGCTCTGAAGGGAAAGAAGAAGGATGTGTAGGCTGATGATTCTGAGGAGGAAAGGTCATCCAGTAGTCTGAAGAAGAGGTAGCCCCATCTGTCTCATACCCTGCTCTGAAAGAGGGAGAGGGCTCTCAAGTGCAAATGGGTCCAGAGACTAATGTTGAACCTACTACCATAGAGGTTTTTGTTGAAACGAGAGCACCTCTGGGTGATATTCCAGCTGTATATAAAAGGAAGAGGGGCCAAGAAGGAGGAGTGCTTGTTGAGGGGGTGTCCTTACCAAGGAGCTCTGCCGGGTGGTAGATCTAGTTGAGGGGGAGTCCCTATTAGGTAGCTCAGTCCAACACACTGTATTTGTTGTGGGGGAGACCCATCTGGGGTGCTTTGCCCTAGATGAGCAAGTTGAAAGTGTTGTTGCGGAAGAGGTTAGAACTTCTACAGAAGGAGGAGCTTAGGAAGGAACTGAAAAAGAAGCTAAAAAGAATACATGCAATATGTCAGAGAAGGATAAAGGTGCAGGATCCAAGACTGGACTTGAACTGGTGTTGTTCAAACTAAAGGAAGTTGTGTCAGGTGGAGAGAAAATGCAAATAGATTCTCCTAGCTTTCAGTTTGTTGATTGTGATCCTGAAAATGTCTCCAGGAGCTTCTTTGCCCCTGAAGATGTTGTCGCTAGACCATCCAATGCACAATCATGATCCATGTTTCACATGCTGTCAGCACTACTAGATGTGTAAAGGAAAAAGATGGAGGTATTTGTTCTGAAAACAGTTAATGGATTGAGGAAGGAACTGAAAGATGAGCTGCAAGTTGTAAAAGATGACATACATCATCTCAACACTCAACAAACTCACGTTCTACACCTGACAGCTCCAGCTATAGGTACAATTTCTAAACAGCTGAATGTATCTCATCAGTCAACCCTCCAAGTTATTCTAAATCAAATAGCCGCATCACAAAATCTTCAAGATGTCTTTCAAGAGGTCACAAATTACATGGGTCAAGATAGAGAGCATATAGTTGGCATAGTGGACTTACTCAAGTGCTAGATGGTTGTTGGAATCGAGAATCGGCCCAACGAGGAGTTTGGACCTCTAAAAGGGGGCAACTTATACTTACTTGACCCGGGGAGGAACTTGACCAAAAATTCAGAACTAAGCACTGACCCTTGGCTACAGCGCGGAGGTCCCACGACACACCTAGAAGATCTTAGAGCACTTCCCCTCCCAAGCCAAAGCTGAAGTTGGGCACCTTTGAGAGCCTTGGGAGCTAACCAAAGTTATCCAGAGGGGGAAGAAGCCAAAGAATTGGAATCCTCTCTAAAGGTGCCCTTCCGGGTCAATATATAGTTTTCTCAACAAGGTATACCAATAGCGCAATTCAGCCTTTTGGTTTTGTTAAATGCACACCAAAATAGTTTGCCAACAGCCAAACTCCGCTGTTTGAAATGGCTATAGGCAGAAGAGCCTGAATAAATGGGAATAATGCATTGCACCAAAACTTGGCTTGCTTCGTAAGAGAAGCGAGAGCCGGAGGAGGCCCGTTCTCGCTTGCTGGTCAGCTCTCGGCTGACCCTCACCTTGCCCCAACCTTGTGACCTAGGTGAGCACAAACCTATTCACGATCCGCGCATCGCAGGGCAGCGAGGCCCCGCTCGCCTCGCCCTCATGATCTGCTCACCGTAGGGCGTCGAACTTATGCTCATCTTGCCCGCATGCTTTGCCTACACCCGAGTCACAATTTACCCATTTGGCAAACCCAGGGTGGTACATAATCCCCGCTCTTTGCGAGATTATACTAAGCTCGTAATGAAAAGTCCAACCCATGTTGTTCGTCGGTCGACTGCTGACCTGGCAGGAATCCTTCGGTGGGCCCCATCCCCAGCGTTTTAAATACCACCAATCACAGGTGATGGGAACTTCTCACTCCCTTCACTTTCTTTCCTCGTCGACTACTGTAGCTACAAAAATGCCCTTGTCGCCAGAAGCCCAAGCTCGTCTTGACACTGCAAGTGAGAACAGACAATCGCTCACTGTCGAGTTCGGCCCATGGATCGTCCAGCGGGACCCTGTTCACCCAACAATGCTCAAGAAAGCGAAGATAGTCAAGCGCCACCCGGGAGAGGGTGGATCCTCCCTCCCGGATCCGCCACTAGACACTGGGGTCGCCCAACAAGCATACAACTTGAAGGTTTTGTTCTCCCCCGAAATAGGTTAAAATCATCTTTTTTTGCTCGGAGAACACGTCTCCCGAGGAAGAAACCGTGGGCAAGGACCACACGGGCGCCCGCCCCCCATCTCCTGGGAGGGTCGGTACTGCGGCTATGGACTTGGACATCACAGTCTTGCATGATTCCTCACCACGGTTTGGTGAGCTACTCTCCTTTCTCCCAGGAAACTGTCTTCGTTTTGCCATTGACTTTCCTCCGCTGTCGCCTCTTGCAGTCACCCTTCCCGCAATGCCCAGAAGATGTCCCTATCAACAAGGGTCTCCGGTCCTACCAGATGCGGCAATCACAACCCCAAGATTTGGCCTTCTAGGAGAAAAGGTACCTGGCGGCTCACTACCTGCCACCTTCCAAATTGCCAGCAATGTGCCGCATTCCCAGGCCTGGGAAGTCTGTTAGGCTCACTTACACTGAGGCCTTCCAGGGACAGCCAAGCTCCTCCCGCTAGTGCCCCGGTAAGGGGACCGTAGCCTTTCTAGGTCGGTTAGCACCTTAGCGATCATTTGTATCTCGCCTTCGTTAGGATGATATACTTACTCGCATGTGACCGCGAGATCTCCCCTGCCGATCCTAACTTTGGGGAAGAAGATATGTCGCCCCCACCATTGCCGGACAGGATCTCTGACTTATTGGGTGATCCCCGAGATTGCGAGGTGCTGAAGAGGCGCAACTGAGGTGCTCTAGAAGTATGGCCTCATGCTGTGGGACCTCTACAACCGGGCGCGGGAGGACAGGGCGTCCTCCGAGAATGGCTCACCGCCCTCAAGGATGAATACGCGTGACTTCTCGCTGAGCTGCGGCTGGAAGCTCATGGCATGGTCACTGATGAGTCCAGATTATATAGGGTTTTTCATACTCAATCTGGGCCTACTTTCTCACTCGGGCACTAGTTGTAAATTGCTCAAATTTGCCTTGGTTTGAATTGTACACTTAGTGCACTATTTTCGCCCATTGAGGTGTGCAATTGCGCATACTGTGCTGGGGGTATACCATCGTAGGCTCCCCATGCCTATTCGTGCTTTTATTGTGGATGTTATGTTTGCTTCCTGTGCGATAGGAGCTTGGGTTTTGAATGTGTGCAGGTGGACTGTGCCCATGAGCTGGTCATTGCCGTTTGGGTAAATCGCACGACCGTGCAATTATTGTTTATGCACGGTCAAGGCGATCATGTGATTTACTTAGAACTCTATATAATGATGCTCAACGTGCATTTTTCTTAACACGCGATTGAATCAAATCATGCGTGAAGGTAATAGTATGACCTACCTGAATTCCATCAAATTACGAGCCCTGCCCTACCTCATCCATTTTTGGTCACGCACGAGCATGCCGGCCGTGCGTGAACATAAACGCACGACCTTCTTATAGCTCCAAAAACTATTCATCTCTTTAAATCGCACGATCCAAACGTACGGTCGTGCGTTTCTTAAATTAACGCATCTATTTAAGCGCGAAGGTTTTTCGACTTAGGATCAGATTTTTTTTATTCTAGTGTCGTGACCCGTCGGGAGGAGCGGGAAAGTTCCAGTTTTGCCCCACTTAGCTCCATCTTGGGAGAGGAGTTCCGACCACCGTTTCTCTTCATATCTTCGGCTAGGATTTCGTCTCTGGCCACTGCCATCATTGCCAACTCTCAAGCTCTGTTTCAAGACATATCTCGCGACAGTTGGGTAGTTCTTCGGCGAGGTTGCTATCGGCGGAGATCCGCGAAGAAGATGGGTCATTAGAAGGAAGTGACAAACCATCCGTAGCCTAGACGTCAGTCGTGGACCAAGCTCGGACAAGGCTTGACAACCCTTGATTCTGGCTGTGAATCCCGGCAAGTCTTCGTGTGCTTGGTTGTATCTCTTTCCTCCTTCCTTTATTGTAGTGTGGATAATGTATTTGTGGGATGTTGTTGAGATGTGTAAAAACTCTAACTTTGCTTCATTATGTTAATCATGTTTATGTGGTTAATCTTGTGGTTTTTACTTTAGTGGTGTGCCTATTTTTCATCCTTGTGTTGCTTCCTATTGTGTTCGTGTCGTGCTAGCAATTGCTAAGAGCGTGCCTGGCGATGAGGTGATTGCGACCCACATTATTCTTCCATCCACCCCCTCACCAATTTGGGTAATCCACCCAAGCGACGCGATGAAGGAGACACACATTTTATTTCTTGTTTGTAGCGTAGGAAGCCAATCACAAAACCCCAATTTGGTTCGTATTGCACTTAAAATTCTTTTTCTGAATAGGGAACTCAGACCCCCTACTTGCACTCCTCGAGAGATCGATACTTGGGGATTTGCTCTCATCTTTATTACTTAAGCGACGGGTGCACTTTCCGTATGCACATCATTCACCTCCCCAGGAGTGCATCTTTCGCGGGCAGAGGATCAAGTGCGCTTCTTTCAGCATGAGCTCCGTGTCCTTCGCGCTTAACACTATCCTCGTATGATGCCAAGCTCGGGGTGCGAGGCTGAGGCTGATGGAGGTGGATCCAATATTGATCCCGCTCGCGCTCACACCCGCTCGGCGACCTTTGAAAATGAATTTCATATTTCTTTTAATGCTTTTGTTAAATAACCATGGGAACAATCTTATAATTGCTAGTTTGATATTTCTTGCCCGTGATCGGGCTTTCACATGTATTCATTTGTTGTGTGATATTACGGTTTGTGCCACGTTCGCTTGTTTTTGATGTTCTCGCATGCGATTTGTGACGGGCTCTCCTTGCCTGCCGCGTGCTCGCTTCGCTGTATTGCTGCGAGCGGGTGAGGGAAAGGGGGCCTACTCGAGGTTCGAGTCGTATTGAAATGAAATTTTGATAACCGCATATTCGCTGCTTCTATTCCTTCCCACCATTTCCATTTTTGTATATGTAGGCCCCGTCCCCATCCCCAACTACCACATTTATCACTGTCTTCCATTTCCCTTGCTTTCAATAATTTGCACTGCTCTTCTCGCACTCACATTTTCTTCTTCGAGTCTCGCTCCAAAGCTTGCCAGATGGGTGTTGATGGTGGTGACGCCGAAGGCTGAGCCAAGTGCACGTGGACCTTCTACGACTACTCCTTCTGCTGCTCCCTCTCCGAGAGCGAATACCATATGATGGTCACTCACCACATCTCTCCCGGATACATCGCCCGCCAGTCAACTTAGACAGAGGCTATCAACAGCCTCTCGCCTAGCGAGCTCGCCATCCTTATGTCCCACTTCAATGTCGGCTTCCGACTGGCCCTATGGTCGGAGGCTCGCCAGGTGCTTAAATATTTTGGCGTGATACGGGGTCAGCTGACCCCCAATTCCATCGCTATCATAGTCTCCTTTGCCTGCTACCTAAGGGAAGAGTGAATCAAATTAAGCATGTCGGTCTTCCGCAAGTTGTTCTCTTTCTAGCCGTACTAGGATGGGACCGCCTACTTTGCGAGCCAACACGCCAAGGATAGCGAGACGGTCAACAAGAGCCATCATTAGCTCAAGAAATTCGTCTTCGTCAAGGGGGACATTGGAAACGTCCCCTTCTTTCCCATCCAGCGTGATGAGGTGACCTACCGCCCTCCTACCCTTAGTGGTCATGATGTCGAACTCTTCAATTTCTTCGTTAAGAAGAACTTCGAGGTTGCGCACCTTTGGCAGAATGCCAATTCGCTACTCCCCGTGCCACCTGCGACAGGTACTATTCGTGTTCTCCCCCGCCTCTTTTATATTTTGTCTTCTTACTCTAATAGCTAACCCTATGGCTATTACGGTCATTCATAGAAGAGCAGGATCTTCCACTCCACCCTCCTTATGTGAGTGCCAGGGCTATCCCCCTGGGCTCGTGCTCGTCAATGTGGCCGTAACTGTTTGTTAGGACATTCCCAACACCTCTGCGCTTCCGGCAAGAAGCGGCCTGAACCTGTGAGCCGCAGGGAGCCATCCTCACAGTTGGCGCCCAAGAAGAAGAAACCATCAACCTCCGATAGGGGAATGCAGGTCCTTGGGGACTTACCAGGCGAGAGGCCCTCGGTGAGCCTGCTCGCGGATAAGGAGACTGGCGTGCACACTGGCGAGTTTGCTTGCACATTGGGTTTGCCTGCACCGGCGAGCCATCACAACTTTGGTCTCGGTGAGAAGCACCGAGACGAGGCCGGTGAGCTGATAGTACATTATTTATAGTAATTTTTATATAATATTTTATTGATAATTAATTTATTTTTATTTAGTTTTAGTTTAATTTATTACTGATTTAATTTATTTTGTATTTTTCAGGTATTCTGGGGCTGCTAAAAGCAATTTCAAGCCCACATCCGTGTTCAGGGAAAATTCTGGAACAAATCTGCAAATAATCCCAAGTACACGCCCCAGGTCATGGGCGTGACCTAGGGCATCACATGTGTCACAGTCGTGTCGCACCTCCAGCTGCTGGAAGCTATGAGCCACGTCGAATTAATATTAAACGCCCTTTGTCACGAGCGTGATAGAGGGCTTGACTTTCAGGTCACGGGCGTGACTCGCCGGCAAGCCTTCAAAAGATGATGTTTCCAGATCCCGCCGTTTCCATCTTACACGCCCTCGGTCACGGGCATGACCGAGGCCGTGACCCTTCCAGCAACTGTAAAATTAACTCCTGATCGCGTTGTTTCCCTCCATTTTTAGACTCAGTCAAGACACGCCTAGGTCACCGGCGTGACCTAGAACGTGACACGCCATGCAATTGATTTTTGGCGGTTTCTCTCCCTCAATGTTCCCGGGCTTTCAAAGTCACAGTTACACACCTTACACACTCTTGGTCACGGGCGTGGCTCGTTAAATTTCACCTATAAAAGGCATCAATCTCCAGAATACCAGGGGTTCCATTTTGGAGTTTATTTTCAGCTTTTGTTTACTGTTTTGATATTCTAGCTAGTTTATTTACAAGTTGTAAGTTTTCTATTATTGCAATTTCAATTCAAGTTATGTAGCTTATTTTATCATGTCTTCTTCATTTTGTACTTATCATGTCTTCTAGCTTATTTTCTAATATTATGATGAGTAGCTAAATTTCCTTTAGCAATTGGTCATGATGAACTTTGGAATGAATTAAAATATGTTTTGAATTTTCTAATTAGCAAGCTCTATTTTTGATTATCTTCGATTTGTCTTTTAATTAATTCATTTTGATTTCATATTTCTGGTATATGATTTTCAATCTAAGATCTGTATTCTAGTTGATCGAGAGATCCGTGCATACGAGGAGATCTCTCAAAGATAAAAGGAGTTGCATGCACTCCTCGAGAGAGGACGACATAAATCTTCTGGATTGAAGTCAAATCCCATAGTGGGGCTCACCGCTTTAAGCAAGCTTAGGGGTTTCGACTGGCCGAGGGGTCTTAATTGATCAACCTATGGTTAGTTGGTAGTATTCCTCGAGAGAGGTGCTATCATGTTTTGGGAAACTCCACGGTCGAAGTTATTTCAATAAGAGTTTGCTATTTTATCTTTAACAAGATTCTATTTTATTCCAAAGGGATTCTAGATCAAGTGTTAATCTTTTAATCATCATTATTCTTCGTAGTTGAATTTCTCCTAATCGTTTTCCAAAACAAACCTGACTTTTTCGATCGATAAAATAATAGCTCTTCTTTGTGAGTAGAAGTACTCAACAAGCCCGGAAATAATACGACACTTGATTTTCTAAATCCTATACTATAAAATGATAGGTACACTTTCCTTATCCGATTATACGTGGATAATATCTTAATTTTACATAACACGATTTTAGCCATCAAGTTTTTGGCGCCGTTGTCGGGGATTCATTGTTGATATTTTGAAAGCTTAGTTCTATTAATTTTATCACTTTTCTTTCTTTCAAAAGACGTAATTAAATTCTTAAAAAGGGATATTTGGGTTATCATCCCATCTTATCTCCTAGTACCACTGCGAACCCTTCGTCGGGTAGTCCTCGGGTAATCTAAGACTAATTAAATCTTTATAAATAAAAAAAATCTTTAAATAAACATTTATATATCTATATATTAATTTTCTCTCTACCAATTTTCTTTTTCTACTTTTTCATCATTTCCTACATTTTTCTTTTCTTTGGTGTATGACCCGAAGGAATCCGTCAGATCTTCTTGAATTGGATCCGAAAATCGAGCAAACCATTCGGTGACGCTTACGATATCAAAAACCAAATTCTCAAGATCCAATTGAGGAATCTGTAGGCGACACTTCTTTTCCGAAATCCTTTTCTTCTTCTTCTTCTTCTTCTTCTTCTTCTTCTTCTTCTTCTTCTTCTTCTGCTTCTTCTTCTTCTTCTTCATCCTCTTCTTCTTCTTCCTTTAATATGGGTGAACCAAATCCAGAAGCGGTCGCGCAATAGACTATGTCCTATAATGCCCGACCTAATCTAGAAGATACCAATCTAGTATTATTCGCCCCGCAATTGCGAGCAATAATTTTGAGTTAAAACCAAGCATCATTCAAATGGTACAACAATATGTACAATTTGATGGGATACAAGATGAGGATCCCAACGCGCATATTTTTAGTTTTCTAGAAATATGCAATACTTTCAAAATTAATGGGGTATCTGATGACGCAATACAACTTAGGCTTTTTCCTTTCACCTTACGCACTATGGCCAAGCAGTGGCTGAATTCTCTTCCGAGGGGATCCATCACCACATGGGCCCAAATGACAACAATTTCTAAGGCAATATTTTTTGCCTATTAAGTCATCCCAATTGTGTAAGGATGCCACTTTGTACTCCCAAGTTGAATTTGAAACACTTTATGATACATGGGAGCATTTTAAGGAATTATTGCGTCGGTGCCCCTATCGTGCAATCCCCGATTGGTTGCAAATACAAACTTTCTATAATTGCCTCAATCTACAGACTCGTCAAATGATTGACGCTGCCGCCGGTGGTAAATAAAATAACAAAACATTGGTGGCTGCGCCGGAACTTATAGAAGGTATGGACATGAATACGTATCAATGGAGTACACCTCGGTCTCGCCCAAATAAACCGGCCGTGATGTATAGAATTGATTCAATTTCTAATTTGACTATACAGGAATAAGAAATTAGAAGGGATGACTGCTCCCTCTTCTACACCTACTTGGGAGCCTAATCAAAATGCGGCGGAACATGTGTATTATATGGGTAATCCAAACCGGCCTCCCTTCAATCCGGGCAACAATCACTACGGCAACACATACCACCCGGGTTGGAGGAACCACCCTAATTTATCTTGGGGAAATCAAGGTAACATGGGTAATGCTCCCCTTGCTCCTCTAAATTCTTCTCTTCCACCGCTAGACCCAAAACCACCTTCTCTCTAGGATGTGGTTAATAAATATATTTCTAAAAATGATGTGGATGTCCACAATTTACAAGGGTCTTTGCGGAATTAGGAGAATCAAGTTGGGTAACTCCTAAAAACATTCACTGATCAGCCTAAAAGAACACCGCCGACAACTTCAAATGTCTTGGCAGTGACATTTGCGGATGATTCAGACATCAATCTTGGAGAGAAAATTTCACTTACCACACCGTCACTCCCTCATCAAGAATTTCAGCCCCGTATTCCTTATCCCGCTCGTTTAATCGAGCGGGCTAATAATATTAACTCTATTTTTATATTCCATGTACTATAGGCATAAATCACAAACGCTTTCGCTGATCTGGGCGCTAGTGTTAATATTATTCCCTATAGCCTAGCCCCAAAATTAAACTTAGGAGAACCTAACCCCCACTGACATCAAACTCCAATTATCCTATCGCTCCATGAAGACTCCTTTGGGGGTGATTCAGGATGTGCCGGTTGAGGTTGGTTAGTCTACTTTACCGATAGATTTTGTTATCCTTGATATGGAAGAAGACGTCGGGATACCTCTTATCCTTGGTCGTCCCTTCTTGGCCACTACACGAGCAATATTTGATGTTGGTGAAGGAACTCTACTACTCCGTATGGGGTATGAGAATATTATAATTCAAGGAGCTAATTCACCCACCTTTCATTTCTCAAAGCCTTTATCATCTTTTGATGATAAATTTAGAACAAAGTAAACTAACACGCCACCATGGTCGAGCTCAAAGACCGTAGCCAAAGCCTCTTGGGAGGCAACCCATGTTTTTCTTATAAAATTAAAAAAAAAACAATTACTAAAAAAAGATTTTATATAAATATTGTTGTTTATGTTTTCTTTTAAATTTAAAAAACATATAAAAATGAAAAAAAGCAAAAATAATAATAATAATGTTATTGTTTTTATTATTGTTATTTTATTTTTGTTACAAAGGTTTTGCAGGTTTGGAGGAAATTTGCGAGAAAACAATCGTCGCACGTATGCATGTAACTTCGCTCTCCAAGTCGGTATTTCTGTTTTATTGTATTATTTTTCTGTCTTATTTTTATTTGAATTTATGTTTTTCTTACAAAACAAAAGCTAAAGAAATATAAAATAACAAAATAGCAAAATAATTTTTTTCCTGAAAGTTTTTGTGTTACACGACCAAGGTCACGGCCGTGACCTAGGCGTGACTTGCTTGACTAAATTTTCCTATCATGTTGTACTCGAATTGCACTCAATTCCGTCTTTCATGCAGGTCACGGGCGTGACCATCCATGGTCACGGGCACGACATTCACGGAACACCATTTTCTCCCGAATCAGCAACCATGCTGCAATTTGAGTTGTCACGCCCGTGACAACTAATGTCACGCCCGTGACATTCTAAAGTCACGCTCGTGACATGTCCCGCTAGCGCCATTTCTCCCACGAACCCAGTCAAAGATTCTTTTGACTGTCATGCCTGTGACAGTCAAAGTCACGCACTGGGTCACGGGCGTGATCGTGGGTCGTGACTTCTCGGGACTCACTTTTTGATCGAGAGAGCAATCGTATCCCCGACAAAACTTTGACCTCCCCAGTTACACGCCTCGGTCACGGGCGTGACCGAGGGCGTGACTTGTTAAATTCCAAGAATTTGACCTGTCTTTCCTAGGAATCCTCCCCCATGCAAAATTTCACGTGTCGCCCATTATACATCCTCGGTCACGGGCATGACCGAGGGCGCCACACTTGAAATTTTTCATATTTAAGCACCACCTCCCCCTCTCTTTTCTCCACACCTTCCCCTACCTTTCTCCCTCTCTTCTCTCTTCCAGCAAGCTGAAATCTTCATTCTCTTCCTTCTTAATTGGAAAGTCCTCTTCCGCACTTCCCGATGACTCCCTCAATGCGGACACCATGCTCAATTTTCCTTCCCGCACTCACCAAGAAAGGAGTGACTGCCTCCAAGGGATGGAATTTTGAGTTTTTTGTATCATCGACTGGCGCGTCCTCACCACCATTGGGCAGTCCGAAGTGGTGCGGAATATTATTGCTACTCCGGAATGGGCCCCCTTGCTCTCCATTTTGGAGCTGGCATATTACGAGCTTACGGTGGAGTTTTTCTCCTCCTTCAATTTTACCTGGGCCGAGGCTGATAACATTCTCGAATTCAGGATGGGCGGACTTTTGCAAAGCCTTACTTTGCGTCAGTTCAATTGTCTCATGGGCTTCTGCGATGAGGCTTTCACCCTTACGAAGGCCTACACCGCCCTCGCCCTCGATTTACCCCGTGAGTACAGTCATCAAAGCTTTTGGACTGAGATCAGTAACGACCCCAATACTTATTCGCCAAAAAATCCAAGGGAAGTCATCTCCTCTCCCCCGCCTTATGTTATCTCCTCTACCTCGTCACTTTCACACTTTCCGCTCATGGCGATAGCCATGGAGTGGTGACCCGCACAAACCTACTATATTTATATAGTATGAACGAATGGGTCCCACTCAATCTTGGTTCGGCGCTTGCATTATTTTTTTGGCACCAGGACAAAAATTGGAGGCTTAGTGCGCTGTACGGCGGCCCCTTTGTTACATATCTCACCAAGCGTATGGGGATTTGAGATGCACTACCTCCCACGACCCCACTCCAAGTGCCCACACCTATCACTTTCCAAAACCTTCGAGCCCTTGGATTAATGCGGCGGCGTGGATAAGAGTTCGAGGTGGTTCCCAGCGAGGTTGGTGGCGACCCTATCGATATTGATTTCGAAGCAGATTCTGGAGACGTTCCTGCCACTCATCAGTTTTCGCAACAGTAGCATTTTCCCTCAGCGCCCGGTTTTTCCGCATATTTTGATCAACAATTTGGGCAGATCCACACTCATCTAGATCAGATTCAGACCGAGCCGTTGTCCATTCACGCTCACTTTGACACCCATTTTAATACCCTCGAGTAGCGTCATGCTTCCTCTATGGAGCATCTGCAATGGGAATTTGATGGTCTGCGTGCTTGCTATCAGCGGGAGGATGATGACAATGACGCTTCGAGTTTTTGTTTTTGTTTGATGTCGCGTGTATCTTTTCTTTTCTGTTTAGTATCTTTTGTATTTGTTATCCTTAATGCAAAAATAATAAAAATGTTTTGCTTTCACGTTATGTTTTCTTCAGGTTGGCTCAGTGTTGATTTGTTCTTCTTCATTAGGGAAGCTTTCTCTCCTTTACTCGTACTTTTATTTCTAAAACATTGGGGACAATGTTTACTTTAAGTATGGGGTGTCTTCTTTTAATTTTGCATATCAATCACAAAGTTAATCAAAAATACCAAAATATTTAAGAATTAGAAAAATAATTTCTTGCGAAAGGGCCGTGTTTTTCTTTTTTCTAACTTAGCTTTATTTCAAGTCTTATTACCACCCCCATCTCGAATGAGAGGCTAATTTTCTTTAGCGCTTGATTACGATGGTTGGGACGGATATTATTTATGCACTTTTATAAGTATTTCATTTCTATACTACCCCCGTCCCGGATGAGAGGCTAAGAACTTTTTAGCTCTTGATTAAGACGGTTGGGACGGATACTATTTCTATTTTAATATAAGTCTTTTAATCTTTCTTTCACGCTTATATCTGCTTAAATTATTAACATATATTTTCTAATTATTAATACCGTCTCCATTCCGATGAGTGGATAATTTCCTTTAGCACACGATGTCGAAGAGCATTGGGACAAATAAATGATTTTCTACTAAAAGGTAAAACATCTCTTTCTAAAATAATTAACGAGCTTAAGGTTTACGCGAGAAAAACGTTGAGTGGAACCATATAATCGATGTATGATTTTCATTTCTGTCTCCGTACACTAGTTAGCCGAGAGGCTCGTGCGTATGGACTGATCACTCATGGGTAAAGATAAGTGCGCTCTACTCTCGAGAGAGGATGAGGTAAGTCTCCCGAATTGGAAATAAAAACCCAATAGTGGGGTTCACAATATAAAGCAAGTATTAAGGAGATTCGATTAAAGAACGAGAGTTCGGTCGAATATTCGTAATCTCAGGTGAGCGTACTCTCGAGAGAGGAGCGTTCATACTTATGGAACCTCCACGGCCAAGTCGTTTTAATATTTTGAGAAGTCATATCTTTTACTTATAAAAAAAGATTATTTTCGTCTCATGGTAATTCGACATCGGACGCTATCTTCATCATCGTTTAGAACTCTAGTTATACGCATATTATCGCTTTTTAAAACTATAAATCAACGCAAATTATTACTCTGATAAAATAATACTTTGTTCCTTAAATGTATAAGTAATCAACAAGATCCGCGGAAATATACGACCTCGATATTTTCTAAACCAAAATATCATGTATTACAAGCGATAAGGTATACTTGCCTTTATCAAATGATTAGTTTGGATTATAATTAAACAAAAGCTTTTCAAATTCAAAACATGCAAAACTCTCATTTGCTATTTTAAAAATTCAATAGAATTCAGCGTTGTAGTCGGGGTGTAATCGTCAATACTTCGAAAGAAGAAACGGACCGTTACTTCTATCTTTCGATAGGATAACGGTTAGTTTCCCAAAGGTAGGAGTACTTACGAAACTCTTCAAAAACACCCGCCTAATTCTAATCCCATCTTATAAAGGTTGCGCAAACCGAAAAAAGTTCTCCAAATGATAAATCATCAAGTTTTTGGCGCCGTTGCCGGGGATCTATGTCGTTATTTTGAAAAAAAAGAATTACTATTAATTCTATTATATATATATATTTACAAATAAAAACAAACACAAAAAATATAGAAAAAGCCAAAACTAAAAAAAATATTTTTTATTATTAGTATATGACTCGAGGAAACTCTTCGGACGATTCGAATATCCATTTGACCCCGAAATCGAGCGCACCATTCGAGAGCGCCTCCAATTTCGTAATCAAAACTTACTCGAGTTTCCTGAAGAGTCTATCGGAGATACTTACACTGAAGCTATGACCGATCCAATTCCAGATGCGGCCCCACCATGGGCCATGGCATATTATGCCAGGCCCAATTTGGAGGATGCCGGATCGAGTATTACACGCCCAACTGTGGCTAATAATAATTTTGAAATAAAATCTAGCATCATTCAAATGGTACAACAGTCAGTCCAATTTGACGATTTGCCAGATGAGGATCCGAATTTACACTTTTCTAGTTTTTTGGAAATATTTGATACCTTTAAGATTAATGGCATTACTGATGACGATATTCGTCTACGCTTATTTTCATTTTCGTTGCGGGCAAAGGCCAAAGCGTGGTTAAGTTCTCTCCCCAGAGGATCCATAACTACGTGGGCCCAATCGACGGTGAAATTTCTAACAAATTATTTTCCCTCGTCTAAAATCGCTAAACTACGCACAAATATCACCTCTTTCATTCAATTTGATTCTGAGTCTCTCTACAAGACTTGGGAGCATTTTAAAGAGTTCTTGCGTAGGTGTCCTCATCACGCGATGCCGCCCTGGCTACAGGTGCAGACGTTCTATAATGGCATGAATTTCTCAACGCGATAGATGATCGATGCAGCCATCGGGGGAACGTTAAAGAACAAAACCCCAGAGGCCGCTCAAGCTCTGTTTGAAGAAATAGCCATGAGCGCCTATCAATGGACTGTGCCTAGATCTCGCCCTACCAAACCGACAGGGATTTATGAAGAGGATGCCACTGCTGACTTAGCCTCGCAAGTGGAGAGGCTAAGCAAGCAAGTGGCGGAGATGACTGCTTCCTCCTCCACTCCCGCTTGGGTTAATAATAATAATAATAATTTTGTCGAAGAAATTGTAGATTATCTAGACAACCCAGTTAGGCCCCCCTTCAACCCTAATAACAACCCTTATAGTAATTACTATAATCCGGGTTGGAGGAACCACCCAAATTTCTCCTGGAGCAATCCTAACAATGCTCAGAGGCTCCCAAATATGAATCCGCAAGGATCTCCGCAAGGATTCCATCCTCCACCTCCAAAACCTTCTCTGCTCGAAGAAGTTTTTGCTAAATACGTCGCGTCCACCGAGTCAAATATCTGGAATATTACCGGATCGATTAAAAACTTGGAAAATCAGGTTGGACAGTTGGCAAAGATGGTCTCTGAGCGGCCATATGGAGCTCTACCAGGGAACACGTAGCCAAACCCCAGAGAAACTGCCAACGCCATAAAACTTCGCAGTGGAAAGGAGGTAACCTCCCCAAAATGGGTTGAGCCCAAGGTACCTATTTCGACACCGACCCCTACACCCTCTTCTTCATTAGAAAATTCAATGAGTATTCTGACTGTGCCGAACATTTTTAGCCCGTCTCTTCCTTATCCCTCAAAAATAAACAACGAGCAGAAGGACGAGCATTATAAAAAATTCTTACAAATTTTAAAACAAATCCACATAAATGTTCCTTTTCTACGAGGCACTCTCTCAAATATCGAAATACGCGAAATATCTTAAAGGGTTGCTTTCTAATAAAATGCGACTCGAAGATGTTTCGCGTGTTTCCCTTAACGCGGAATGCTCGGAAGTTCTCATTAACAAATTGCCGCCAAAACTAAATGACCCGAGATGTTTCTCCATCTCGTGCCTCCTCGGCAATATGTTAATAAAGTATGCTCTAGCAGACTTGGGCGCTAGCATCAATTTAATGACTTTTCCCTTTTTAAAAAACTCGATTTGGGCATCCCAAGACCGACAAAGATGAGCATCCAACTCGCGGATCGCTCGACAAAGTACCCGATAGGCGTAGTGGAGGATGTTCTAGTCAAGGTCGACAAGTTTATCTTCCCGGTAGACTTCGTCATCATGGACATAGAGGAGGATGCTGAGGTACCTATTATACTCGGTCGCCCCTTCCTTGCAACCTCCCGCGCGTTAATCGACTTTAGTAACGGTCGCCTCCTCCTTCGGGTCAGAGACGACGAAGTTACTTTACATATTAATTCCTCGATGCGGAACTCCCTGTCGAACGATGATTCCGGTTATAACTTGGAACCCGCGTTTGAAGAGGAATGTTCTTCGCTTACTGAATTTCTCTCTTTAGCAATAGATAATTCGGATTTGGCAAATCTATCTTGTCTCAACGATATACCGATAGATTCGCCATTCGAACCCTTCGATTTAGAAGCGTTAAAAATTAAACCATCATATGAAGAACCATCAATCCTCGACCTGAAACAACTCCTTGATAATTTGAAATACGTTTTCCTCGAAAAAGACTTAAAACTTCCAGTTATTATTTCTTCCAATTTAAGCGATTCGGAGACCTCCAAATTAGTTGAAGTTTTAACCAAGCACCGTCGTGCAATTGCATGGCAAATTTCAGATATTAGGGGAATCAACCCCTCATTCTGCACCCACAAAACTTTTCTTGAAGATAACCCCCGCAGAACTATTCAGCCTCTGCGGCGCCATAACCCGAACATGCGGGATGTTGTTAAGACTGAGATTATGAAACCCCTCGACATGGGGATTATCTATCCTATATCTGACAGTGCGTGGATAAGTCCCGTACAGGTCATCCCCAAAAAGGGCGGTATAACAGTCATGGCAAACCAGACTAATGAATTGATCCCAACTCGTACTGTTACGGGTTGGAGGGTGTGCATCGATTACTGAAAATTAAATGATTCCACTAGAAAAGACCACTTCCCATTACCGTTTATTGATCAAATCCTGGAGCGTCTTTCAGGATCCATTTTATTGCTTACTCGATGGTCTCTCGGGATTCTTTCAAATCCCTATTTCCCCCGAAGACCAGGAAAAAATAACTTTTACTTGCCCTTCCAGCACCTTCGCGTATCAAAGGATGTCGTTTGGCCTTTGCAACGCGCCAGCTACATTCCAAAGATGTATGTTGGCGATATTTGGCAAACTCGTAGAAGATATAATGGAAGTCTTTATGGATGACTTCTCAGTTTTTGGAAACTCTTTTCAAAATTGCTTGAAAAATTTAGATAGAGTTCTCCAGCGGTGTGAAGAGACGAACTTAGTTTTAAACTGGGAGAAATGCAACTTCATGGTCCGAGATGGTTTAGTCCTCGGCCATAAAATTTCTTCCAAGGGGATGGAGGTTGATAAGGCCAAAGTCGTCATAATTGAACAACTTCCCATAACTTCGAACGTCAAATCTATTCGAAGTTTTCTAGGCCACGCGGGTTTTTACAGGCGGTTTATTCAAGATTTTTCTAAAATTACAAAATCGCTAACCTACCTCCTGGAGAAGGATTCCCCATTTATTTTAGATACCGCCTGCGTAGAGGCATTCAATTTTATAAAAAAAACAACTTATCAACTCTCCCATTCTGGTGGCGCCAGATTGGTCCCTTTCGTTCGAAATCCTGTGCGACGCAAGCGATATTGCGGTAGGAGCCGTATTAGGCCAACACATTAATAAATATTTTCATCCAATCTATTATTCATCTCGCACGCTCACAGCCGCTCAGGATAACTACACAACGACGGAAAAGGAACTTCTCGCCGTCGTATTTTCCTTTGATAAGTTCAGGCCCTACGTAACACTTTTCAAAGTAATCATTTTTACTGACCACTCCGCCCTAAAATATCTTTTGGTCAAGGTAGATGCCAAGCCCCGCATACTTCGATGGATCCTCATTTTACAGGAATTTTACTTAGAGATCCGGGATAAGAAAGGGGCTGAAAATTTGGCAGCCGACCACCTCTCACGTTTAGAACACCCCACCGCAGAAGCGCTCCTCGAACCCGAAATAGATGACAGATTTCTTGAGGAGCGCCTCTTAAAAGCAAATCACATACAAACTTCTTCCACCCCTTGGTTTGCATACAATCTAGTTGCGCGGGTCCTTCCAAAAGATTTTTCGACTCAGCAAAAGAAGAAATTCTTTTCTGATTTTAAAAACTACTTTTGGGAGGACCCCTTTCTGTTTCGCGTCTACGCGGACCAAGTGGTGCAGAGATGTGTTTCAAGCGACGAGGGTGCGCAAATATTGCGACACTACCATGAGGGGCCAGGTGGGGGCATTATCAAGCTAACCGGACCGCGCGGAGAGCGTTAGAGGCAGGCTTTTATTGGCCCACTCTCTTTAAAGATGCTCACACTTTTGTGAGTAAATGCGATAGCTGCCAGCGGTTGGGTAACATCTCTCGTCATGACGAGATGCCCCAAAACCTTTTTTCGAGTGTGAAATATTTGATTTGTGGGGCATAGATTTTGTAGGCCCCTACCTTCTTCTTTTAATAATCGTTATATTTTAGTGGCGGTCGACTACGTATCTAGGTGGGCAGAAGCGCAAGATCTGCCCACCAACGATGCGCGAGTCGTCGTCCATTTTCTAAAAAAATTGTTTTCTCACTTTGGCACGCCCCACGCAATAGTAAGTGATAGGGGTACGCACTTCTACAATGCCCAATTTACAAAAAATTTATCTAAATACGGCATCACGCACAAGCTCGCCACCGCCTACCACCCCCAAACGGGCGTCCAAGTGGAGATAGTAAATCGCGAGATTAAACGCATTTTGGAGAAAACGGTTTCTTTAAATAGGAATGATTGGTCCATCAAACTCGGCGACGCATTGTGGGCGTATCGTATGGCATACAAGACCGTTATTGTTTGTATGCCCTATCGATTAGTCTACGGCAAAGCGTGCCATTTGCCGGTAGAGTTAGAGCACCACGCTTTTTGGGTCTTAAAATTTTTAAATCTCGATTCGAACTTAGCCTCCATGAATAGGAAATTCCAACTAAATGAACTCGATGAATGGCGTGCGAACGCTTATGAGAGTAATAAATTTTATAAGGAGCGCTCTAAGTTCTACCATGATCGAAAAATAAAATTTCCCAAAACATTTACGCCGGGCAATCTTGTCCTTCTTTATAATTCCATCCTTTGTCTTTTTTCGAGTAAGCTAAAATCCCGATGGTCCGGCCCCTTTGAAGTCAAAGAGGTTTGGTCGTATGAGACCGTTCTTATCTCCCACCCCAAAAAAGGCGAATTCAAAGTCAATGGGCATCGTTTAAAACTTTATATTACGGGCGATCTAGTGGGCGATACTATCAAATCCATAACCTTCCCGAATTTATAATCTCACCCCGCCAAGTTAGTCAAGCTACGTGACGGTAAACAAAGCGCTTGTGGGAGGCACCCCATATTTATCTAATATTTTATTATGATTTGCTATTTTACTTACTTGTTTATTTTTCAGGGTTTCGTTTGGCCCCGCCAGCTTTTGTTCTAGTCAAGCTAGGTGAC